>OY728122.1:83576915-88576915 GCA_963277665.1 Viscum album
TCAAATATTAGTTATTCAAGGATAAATATTCTAACAGAGAAGTGACGTTATATTATAATTCAAAAAAATAAAATATTTTAATTGTTCAGATCAGCTATAATAAATAATGAATTTGAGGAATAAAGAATGAAATTTCATGTTCACCCACCCCCTCACTTAAGTATGATATTATAATACCCCACATTACAGTAGATTTTATTGTTAATGTGAATGAACTATACATATATATTCTGTATCTAGATATTCTATTATGATAAAATAGTGAGCATTATGACAACATAAGCTTCAAACCCATTTCATTACATGTTTTTTATCATAATAATTAAATTTAACAAAACCAAAAAATATAAAGGTCTTGTTTTTTAGGAATATTAAATACATGATACATCAAATTAAAAATAAACAGAATAATTTTTTTATATATCCATGATGTTCTCCTAAATCCCATTGATCATATATTATTCTATATAATACCTTGGGGATATGCATAACTCAAAAATAGTGAGATGATATTCCAAGTTGGAAAAAACATGATAATGAATAAAAAATGGCTCATGAGGCATAACATAATGTTTGTGAAGAGGAGGATTGTGTGTAATAACAAAGTATAATGAAATATGGATGATGATATCATATGATAATGGAATATAATGAATTTTAAAACAATAAAAAACATAAAATCATAATAATTATCTTTGAATCACAATGAAGACAACAACCCATAGTGTGTTAGGATGATTAATAGTGCACAATTCATGGAAATAAAAGGTTCCGGAGCCCGCAGCAGAAGCTGATGGGCTATAGATTTTAAATTTTTTGTTGGCGGGACAACATAACATGTCATCTCCGACGATATGAGCCCTATAAAGGTGCAAGTATATCATGTAAATTACAAGGAGCACAAAATAAAAATGAAAACATACCCGCTTCAAATCCGAAGCCGCAATCAACTTCGACTATTTGATGGTGATCGTTGCTTGAATGATCCAAAACAAGAACCCTATAGATCATCAAAAAATGCTTAAAAAACCTATAGGAATCATTGATCATCAAATTATAGGTTCTAGCACGGATTTATGACAACACCTTCGATGCCCCACCGATCACCGAATCGAGAGGCCTATGATGCATGAGAGAGATCTTGATCTGAGCTTCTTGGATCAAGAGCTTCTCTCTTTATAGAGCAGGAGGAGAGAGATGCAATCATTTTCATTCTAGGAAAATGAATGAGTATTATAAATGGAAATCCATGAGACAGAGCCTCATCTTTATTTATAGTGGAGTTGGTAAATACCCTGTTGGGTTCCATGGTCCCTGTTTATTTAAACATTCATTAAATAAATAATTTCAAAGAACTAAAATGCATCAATATTATTTATTATTTTATCACATACTTTTAATATATATATATAATATATTAAATGATAAAAACTGAGTCATTTAACTCGAATCGCTATCCCACATTATATTAAATGAACCTTGAATATTAATGTACTATTCGTTCGATTATTATTTTCTCGTATTTGCTGAACTTTTAAATCCATTAAATAAATTCAATATCAAATATTCTCAACTTCAATATTAATGAATTTATTTAATTATTTTGGTGATCGATACATTGTACAACACTCAAATGCCCAAGGCAGGGCCCACCATGTTCATATACATATTCAACTGGATAGGGTGGATTCTTGAATACGCTATAATGTGTGACCCTCTAGGCCCTTTTCTTGATAGCAGTGAATAAAATCCATATAATAAGAGTGGAGTTTGGCACCCCATCATGGCCCCTAAATAGATAAGTATTTTCATAGAAAAAGAAACTAACCTACGAACACTGACCATGTACGTATAATCTCTTTTTCATTAAATATCTCTTAAAGAAGGACACACACTTGTGTCATCACCCTTTTCTTCATTTATTATTTATTGATCTATCAGGATGGATTTACCTTTGTACTACTTTATCCGATGACTTTTTAAGGTAGAACCATCATGATAAACTAGGCCTGAGATATACTATATCCTGAACTTGGAAGCAACTAATCCTTGCTTTACCATTCAACCAATTTCATACCACCCACGACACACGAAACACAAGCTATCTCACCACGATTTCAATACCATGGTTTTTTCCTTGCAACAAATTTCACCATAAAATGATACAATTAGTAATTGTCTCATCTTAGGAGACCAATACAAATGTTTGTACATAGGAAGGACCAATGACACCCAAAACATGTGGTGTTCCTATTGGGGGGGGGGGGCTGTCCTCATGATCGGACAACTAGAGATCCCCAAGTGTGAACTTAATGAGAAGATGTGTCAATTATTATGATCCTCCAACACCTAACAGTCAAACTTCTACTATGTCAAATTAGTAAGATGTATCTAGACTATAGAACATATATTTAAGATTAATTTCATTGTATCTCAAGGTTCTCATTATATACTAGGATCTGTTACAACCTCTCGATACGACAATTAATCTTTGGAAATTACCATTATATAATGGATACATAAATATCCACACTATAATGGTAAGATAACATCATGCATAAATAACTATTAACATGATATGGTAATCAAAATTATGGCATAATTGGGTATAGGGAACCCACTATTTAAACACTCCCAATTTCACAAGAGCCAACTTTATAACAAATCTTGTTACCTACCATATGAGAAAGATCATTCTTCTACTGAGTAATGGATTTAACTGCTGGGCCTGCCAAGTTTTCACTGCGTGGCATATCTGCTATATGCGACATCATCTCATTCGGTAAACTTCTCAAGAGATGGTTTCCACAAGTATAGAACTTTTTTCGATTGTCATAACTTGACCAATTGGCTTGTATGAATATCATAATGAAAACAATTTTCTCACAAGGTGTGATTCCAAGAACTGGAATAAATCATTGCGATTGATAACTACATCTTATATTCCTTAGAATCTGCAACGTACTCAGTATTTGTAGATATAACTACCACTGGGTTTTATGATCGTGACTCACTCATCGCCTTAGCCAAACTACGATAATAGATCAAATTTATATAAAGATTACTAGTTTGTGTCCCACCATAACTAGTATACCTTCTACTCTACATTACATTCACATATCATTTGTACTCACTGAAGTAAAAGATGATAGTTATGACTGCATTACTTACGGTGTTCCTGGAAAAAATTGATATCTTTCTACAATAATGTATTTCATGGTAGCATCAATTCTTGTACATATTCTGGAATACGTGATTGATCCATCATAGGTGCATATAGAACTCAACTCAGAACATTAATCTATTCCCATGTTTCAAACATGTCAACTTTAAGAGATTAAGCCATGTGACATGGGCTTCAATTCATCTCTTGAATTGTTGTAACTTTGTTTTTTTCAATACAATGTTACTTTAAATACAATTGACTAGGTCCAAGAAAACATTAGATATAACTCAGTAGATCCTATTATCTTGAACATAGGTTTCTAAATTAAGCCAGTCATTAAAGAATTACTTTTATCCTGGTCTTATCGAACTGTAAGATCAAAAACTGTTATCCATATGTTATATGTTTCTATTTGATAACTATGGCGCTCCCACTAACCTTTGGTAGACACAAGGAAAAGATTAATTTGAAATGAATGATCTAAGATCTTGTTACTTACTTTAATCCGTAACTGGATTTTAGTAACTTGCAAACTTCATTCGCATTTGATGGTGTCATCATATCATTCTAGTTTCATTGTATAGGCAACTTTCATGAAAGGTGATCTTGTCATCCAATGAAGAATTTAATGATCTTTGTAGTTTAACATTGATATGTAAAATTCTAATGGACTTAGGAATACCGACTTGGTATAACCAATAAAGCCTTATTAGTACTACTCTTGTACAACCCATGTATCAACTCATTTGAATACCCACAATAGTATTAGATTTAAAAGCCCCTTTTCAATTTGATACATGGAATCCATTATTGAATTTTAATTGTCTTATCAATCTTATCTCATTTCCATATACTTCTTACTTGTAGGATTTATTATTCTTAATAAATAATTTATCACTGACCGTGGGGAATATAAAACCATCACCATGGTTTCTTTCTTCCTACGCAGTATGTGTCATTGGAACATTCTTATTCCACTTCCACTTGTGGAACATGTTCCTATGTTAACCATTTGTGCGTCTCAAGCATTGAATAAGTCCAAGTAAATTCATCTCCCACCATCTATAATAGATATGTGTACCCTTATATAGAAATTCATTCTAACACTTGACCACATCTATTCTATCTTAGGGATTTAGGTAATATCCTAATCAAATTTTAGAACAATTACCTTACATGCACAATGTGTTTACCTTTATGCAAGTTTGTTTAAATCTTAACACACTCATTGCATCCTATCACAAGATCTATGACATAATGTATTTTCATCATACTATGGCCCATATGATTTCCATATATCATATTATTTGGCATATTGGTTAGGGGATTTCAACATTATTTTGAAAACACATCTTTAAATTTAATGGAAATTTCCGCAAGTTGGAACATTGATACTCCATAAATCATATATTTTATAAATAAAATGTGAATTTTGGAATTGTGCCACACTACATGTTCATTGATCAATGATTAATATGTAATATTTTATCATTGATCCTCCTTATGAACATCAATATTGTGACCTAGATAAGGTAACATGCGTTTAGGAATTACTCTACACTACATTGTCATAATCGATGAATGTTCGGTCAAGGTATTCTTCGACATGATGATCCGAACCAACTCATATCTTATGACCAAACATATACATCACTATTACATTTCTTAAAGGAGTCTTATGAAGTATCTTTACCTCTAGCTTTCCTTTGGAATAGTTCATACTCTCTTGTTCAAAAAACCCTGAAATCTTTGTGACAATCCATTATTTTAAAGGTTTCTTTCACTAAACTAATGATGTCAACAATATTAAAGGTGATTATCTATGATATGACTAAATACCAAACTTGGTGTATCATTGACATCCAATTTTTTTTACTTGAAAAAGAATCATCTTTCCATAACTGGGTAAGTATTAAATTTTATATTCATCATGTATTCATTTTGATTCAAGTATGTCTAAACTATTTGTTGAGTATTTTACCAAAACAAATATTCATTCCAAATCGTTGAATAATGTATCATTATGACCAAAAAAGGCATGCGAGATAATTTTTTTTATTATACTTAATAACTTGTTCAACTAGAATCAATCACTTGGAAAATAGAAGTTATGCATTTCTCTCTGCTGACATAGGAATCACCCCTTCTCAGCTGCTTGGAGAAGACACTTTACTTATTATAATGTTTCTACATACTTGTTTTCTATATATTAATACAAATATGTTATTTGGAATATTTTATTTAATACACAAGAAGTAAGTGAGAGACACTACTTTTATTTTATGAATATAATTGAATGAGAAGAGGGTACTTGCTTCTTGTATATCAGTTTATTTCCTTTTTAATCATCCATAAATTTATATCATTATGTGATGAAGATAACCTCATATTAAATAACCCACCACTTTTCATTGATGTACATGACAATGGTTCCTTTGGCGTAACATTCCATAGGACCTTTTTCCTTCTCATTCAATTTATTCACCATAAGAACAAAAGATGATGCTATCTTTAATATTGTTATTACATGGAAAATGTGACCTTAATGGTAATGAACCTCTTAATCTATACCATTCTCTTGTATCCTTAAACGAAACTAGAGTAATTGGGTGTAATAAAGAGATGTCATGAATGATCATAGTCTGTCATTCATATTTACACAAATCCAGTGTAATCATCACACTCAAAACATTCTTAACATTCTCCTTGGAAAATTCTTGGAGAGGAGAATACATGTAACATCATCCATGTCATGATGTATGAACCACAAGTAAAATTAGATGTTTATGATAGCATTACTATAGAACCGTCATATGCTTGATTTATTAGTCTTTTGTATGTAGTTTTACACACTCTTTTGTTGAGGTGGTTTAACAGGATGGGACACAATCACCAGGAATTTCCTGATATAGTAGTAATATGCGCGAGCTCCTATACTACACACTGAATATTTTTGCTAGTTTGTAAATTTACTTTTAATATTCTTTATTGTATTTTTATTGTGGTATTTACATTCAATTTTGTAAAAATAAACTTCAGAAGATTAGTTTATTTTATGTTGATTACCAAATGTGACATTACTGATTAATTTAATCATTTAATGTCTCCCACAAATTTTTCGAATTCTAGGAACCTGCTATACTAGAATCAGAATACTCTTGAGTATATTAGTGGAAATAATCCAATAACATTCCTCATAGTCTACAAGCTATGGCTATACCACTACTCGGAGGGTCTAATGTAATATTTTTGCTAGCCAACCGCATTAACTCATGGTTCCTTGATCTGTTGAGTGACGTCCCAACTTCCAAAATCATAACAGGATTTACTCATTGCTTTCCTCTTTAATTAGAAAAAGCTATATATAGCTATTTCATTGCTGCAATTTTAGTTAAGTCAACCCACCACTCTTATAAGAACTCTCCAGTAGTAAGAGGCACCCACAACCATTGTGTGACCGACAACACAAACACCCGGTTATGTTCAAACATGAATTATGGAAGGCTGTGGTGACTTAATATTTCTTTTAGGGTTTTATTTTTTTTCTCTTGATGAATGTAATCTATATATATTAAACTTTTTCATCTATATTGTCTTGTTCACAATTGAAAATTAATAGAAAAACATATGTCACTTATTTATGCATATTATTATCTATTATTTTATGTATTTTACCACTTTTCTAAAATGCATAAAATAATAAATTTAAATTCTTAAAGGATAACTACTACCCGACTGGTATTGATCATCTAAATGACCCATGGGCATCGTACCAGAGTTGAAGCATGACTCATAATGCATTTCCCCCAGTCTTGTATGTTATATTCTAGTTTAAAGTATCGCCTTGTCTTGGCAAGGTTAACCTCACGTCTTAGAGTACCGCCTAATCTGGGAGAGATCCACATGTCTTTTTGCATCATCTTGGACAGAAAACACTACCTCATCATTGCGGGGTCCACAACATATGCCTTCTTTGTCTGAAGTATAATAATACTCACGCGTAGGCGAGGGGGATTGTGGGATAAATGTAAATCTGGTATATTGGGCATCCATTACCTTATAAATTTCTATATAAAATAAAGAATATGTAGAGACTGTCAAATAATTAATTATAAGTATCGCATGAATTTCAATAATTATGTAAATAAATAATTAAATGCAGACAGGAAAGGGTCGATGCACAAGACCAACAGACGGGTAAAATAAAGCACGATAAAATTAAAATGCATTAAATATTTATGAAGGTTATAAATTAAATTAAATGAATTAATAAATTCAAATTATTTAATTTTTTCGTTCCTCTAATTAATTTAATTTTTTATGCAAAAATTAAATAAACAAATAATTTAATTTCATGAAAAAATTAAATTAACTTATATCTTTGGGTATTAAAATAAATATTTTAATTTGATTAATTTAAAAGGTTGGTCCCCAAAACATCAGAGTAGGGCCTGTGTGGGTCAGGCCAAACACATGTAGGGCCCAACAAGGCCGTGAAGGGCCAAAATGGGATGGGGTGATCCGCCCAAACCCATTCTGAGTTGGGCAGGCCCCCCAGACTATTTCAGGGCCTATTTTGCCCTGCAGAAAATTAAGTTGTAGAAAAAATTTTAAAAGTACCTCTTGGGTGTAGATGGAGGCAGGTCAGTGGTCCGACGCTTCCAACAGGGCAACCTAGACAGGGGCGCAGTAGTTCACAGGGAAGCCAGCAACACGGTGCCGCGTGTGGGTGAACGGGCGGCAACCAAACGGGCTGGAAGAGGCCGACGGTGGCGTTGCTATGGTGTGCTGAGGAATCCCAGAGTGCTAGGGCTGCGCCATGCCGTAGGGAAAGGCCAGAGTTGTCCAGTCGTGAGTCCCCAGGTGGGAATGAGGTCGACTGCTAGGAGGAAGCTATCCGGGTTGGTGGTGCGCGACTGGGTTGCATGCGCTCTAGGAGGTCTTTTCACCGAGGAATCCAACAACACGAGGCGAGGGACTGGTAGGGAGCCTAGTGATGCGTGACTTTTAAGGAGGATGGTAGGGGAATGGGTTGGTCTTGCGGAGAGAGGTCGGCCCGCAAACCAGGAGTCTTCGGCAGTAGCGGGCGAAGCACCCCGTGGAAGCAGCTCCGGTGCTGCGGATTGCTTGGTGCGGGCCGAGTAGTTCGGTGTGGCTCCAATCTGCAGAAAAGAGAAAGTAGCGGAACGAGTGTGGTAGGTTCTGCGTAGGTGGGGCAGAACGCCACAAGGGAAGGTGCCGAGATGGTTAAGGTATCCGGGTGCCACAGGGAAGGAGGAGTGGGAAAGTGGGTGGTGACCTGGAATAGGACCAGGCAGCACCTGGTCTCGGCCTCCCGAGGAATAAAAACAGAAAGATGAAACGGGGGGTCACGTGGACCCCAAGCCATTGTTTTTATTATTCTTTGATTCTTTATTCGGTTACACCACCCACACCTAGTGTTTTACTTTATTTTATTATTTTTTAACTTTAAGACTTCTTTTTAAGTCTCTTCCACCCTTCCTTTTTTTGAGTCAAGTCCACCTTTTCCCCTTTAACATTTTTCCACACCCAAAAATTTATTAATGGAAAAATAGCCTTTTAATATAATAATAATAAAATTTTTATAATAAAATAATATTTTATTAATTATATATTATTATTATAGTAAAATTATTATGAAAATTATAAAATTTATAATTTTTTATATAATTTTAATCAGATCTGATGAACAATCTAAACGTGATCAGTTCATTAGGAAGAATAAAATTTAATACCTACGATCAAACCACAAACCGGATCCAATCTTAAAAATTAAAATGGATATAACATGGCTGTTCGAGATCGGATCAACACACAGTTTGAACCGATGGGGCCATTTTTGAACCCACTACTTAATTGTCATGAAAATTTAGTATTCTAGGCTCATAAAATCTACATGATACCTCAGATACCACTTAAATGTTCTGGAGCCCTTAGTGGAAGCCGGTGGGCTGGGGAATTTAATATTTTCATCGCCGAGATGACAGAACTGGTCGTCACCGACATTCCGATCCCCAGAAAGGTCCGAGGATATTGTATATATTTTAGGAAGTAGAAAATAAAAATAAAAACACACATTTTTGAAATTTGAAGCTGCGGTCGACTGTATCAAGACGATGGCAATGGTCAATTGAAATATCCAAAGCAGGAACCCTCTAGATCGTCTACATTCACTAAAAAAACTCAGGGGGAGCAGCAATCATTGAATTTAGGGTGATAGTGTGGAGATCGGATGACACCTTCGACGTCCCAACGATAAGCGCATCAAGAATCCTTCGATGTATGAGAGAGATATTAATCTGATCTTCTTGGATTGAGAGCTTCTCTCTTTAGAGAGTGAGAAGAGAGAGAGCCCTCATTTTAATTCAATGAAAATTAATGAATAGTATGAATGGACATCCATGAGAGTGAGCATGCTATTTATTTATAGTGGAGTTGGTAAATACCCAGTTGGGTTCCCCGCCCCCTGTTTATTTCAACGTCCACTAAATAATTAATTTCAAAGAAATAATCTACATTAATATTATTTATTATTTTATCACATAATTTTATTATATATTAAATATATTATGTGATAAAAACCGAGCCATTTAACTGAACTCACTATCCCTATTAATATTAAATGAACCCTAAATATTAAAATAATATTCATTAAATAAATATTTTCTTGAATGTAATAAACTTTTAAATACATCAAATAAATTCTATATCAAATATTCATAACATGAATATTAATTAATTTATTTAATTCTTTTGGTGATCGATACTTTGGAAAACACTTGGATCCCCATGGTAAAGACGACAATGTCCATATACTTATTCAACTAAATAGGGCAGATTCTTGAATACATTATTGTGTGTGACCCTCTAGGACCTTATCTCGATAGTACTGAATAAAATACATAGAACAAAAGCGAAGTCTAGGAACCCATCATGGCCCCTAAATAGAAATGTATTTTCATAGCAACGACAAATAACTAACGTACACTGATTATGTACTATAATATTTTTGTCATTAAATATCTCATAAATCAGGACAAACACTTGTGTCATCGCCCTTTTCTTAATTTATTATTTTTTGATATCTCTGGAAGGATTTACCTTTTTCTGATTTGGCCAAAGGCTTATGAAGGTAACACCATCCTGGTCAACTAGGCCTGAGATATACTACATTCTGAACATGGAAGCGACAAATCCTTTCTTGACCATTCATCCAATGTCATAACACCAATGATGCACCCAACATAAACTACCTCGCCATGACATTAATAACACTGATTTTTCCTTGAATCAATGTATTCCATGAAATGATACACATTAGTAATGATCTAAAGTTAGGAGACAAATACACATGTTCATAGATAGAAATGACCAATAAAACCCAAAACTTGTGGTGTTCCTATTGGCAGGTATGTCCTCATGATCTCACTACTAGAGATATACAAGTGAGAACTTCATGAGAAGATGTCTCAATGATTATGAGCCCCCAACCCCTGATATACAATCATCTACTATGTCTAGTCAGTAAGATTTATCTAGAATATATAACATATATATAAGATTAACGTCATTGTATCTCTAGGTTGTCATTATAGCTTGCGATATGTTATACACTACCACAAAACGGGCCAAGGCCAGTGCCACCCTTTATCAGCGCTAATGAAAAGGGTTGATAAATGGTTTACCTTTATCAGCTCTAAAAAAAGCGCTGATAAAAATCCCCCTTTATCAGTGCTTTTTTAGCGCTGATTAAGGTACCCCCTTTATCAGCGTTTTTAGGGCTGTTAAAGGGTACAACTTTATTAGCGTTTTTTTAGTAGTGCTGATAAAGGGTATAATTCAAAAAAATAATAATAAATAAATAAATATACATATTTAAATATATAGATATATTTATATTGAAATAAATATAATATATATTTTTTAAATATAATTTTAAATACATTTTATATAAGTATAAATATACAGTTACACTTAATATATAAGATATTCAGTGAAAATGGCTTATAAAAAAATTAAAAAAATATTTTCAGTTAATAATTTGATAATTATTATGGGGTTATAGTCATTTAATAACAATTTGAAGACTGAAAAGATAAAAAAATTAAAAAAAGATCCAAAATATGTTGAAAATGCAACTCGAACTTCAAACGACCAAAACTTTTGATCCAGCTGTCTATTTGAGCTCTACCATATATCAGATCAAAGCCTGTGACGAGCTCTACACCCTTGTGACCAAGGAGTACCCCAGTACAAGTTATTTTGAGGCCATAAAAGGACTAGATGGCCTCCAAAACTGAGTTTTTAGTCGGGATACCACAACTTTTTAACATTTTGCGATTTTCAGCCTCGTTTAAGGGGGTATTATTGGCTTTTTTTGTGGGAACTGAATTTATTCCAAGTTATTACATTCATATTGATATTATGTCTTTGAAATTTTATCATTTTTTATAATGAACTACAATTTATAATCAAATATATAACAATATATACATATTTTTTATTTATTCAATCATAAAAATTTAATTGTAAATATAAATAATAAAATATATTTACATTTAAAATATATTAGCTTTATCAAAATAATAACTAATATCCATTTTATTTAAAATACAAATATATGAATATTTATATACCTATATATTAATCTAACTATATATATATATTAATATAACTACATATATATATATTAATATATATATATATATATATATCACTATAAATATATATATTAATATAACTGTATATATATATTAACATAACTATATATATATTAATATAAATATATATTAATATATGAATAAATATAACTAAATATTTATATATATAAATAGAGATATCATGAAATGAAAAACAAATAAAAATAGAGAAGTGGTAAGGGCTTAGGCACGCAGGGGGAGGTCTCAAGTTAAAAACCTGGTGGAGGTAGGGGAATGCGCGGATGGGGGAATATGGGAGATAACACTGATAATGGTTGGGGGATAGCACAGATAAAGGGTGGAGGGGGGTGCGTGGGGGTGCAGGAGGTGCGAGAAGGCGAAGATAGGGGGATCAAGCGCTGTAAACCCCCCCCCCCCCCGAGATTGCCAGGGTGTTTTTTAATAAAAATATTAATTATTTTTAACTTTCATTAGTGCTAAAAAAAGTGATGATAAAGGGGGTCTTTTATCAGTGCTAAAAATCAAGCACGGATAAAGGACCCTTTTATCAGTGCTTCATTTTAGTGCTGATAAAATACCCCTTTTATCAGTGCTTTTTTTAGCACTAATAAAAGGGGACTTTATCAGTGATTTTTGGAGTGCTGATAAATGGGACCCCCCTTATCTATGCCGGCATTAACAGTGCTTTTCTAGAGCTATTAAAGGCCATTTTTAGCGCTGACAAAAGGGGTATTTTTAGTAGTGATAACCTCACGATACGAAAATTAATCTTTGGACATTACCATTATTTAATGGATACAAAAATATCTATCATATAATGGTAAGATTGCATTATGCATAACAAACTATACGCATGATATGGTAATCAAAATTACGGCATAGTTGGGTCTAGGGAACCCACTATTTCAACAAGTATCTCATTAGAAGAATATTTATGACAATATATTGTGGTGATGTATGATTATGATCCCAAATGTCACATCATAATATGTATATATACATGTGTTTTGTAAAAAAAATAAATATAATATATAAATCATAAGGATGTGAAAATCCCAAAAAGGAAATTGGTTACATATAATGTCATAAAGTATAACAAATTTATATAACATAACAATCCTTAGGAACAAAAGGGACCAAATAATTCTAGAGGGTTATAATTGAGTAAGGATTCATAGTACATGAAAAATGAGTTCTTGAGAAGAAAACTCATATGAATGGTGTGGAGAAGACATTTTTTAAATGAACCACTTCAATGATTCTTTAATAAATGAGTAGACAAACTTTAAAAAATTATGAACACATAATGCCTTCCATGAAACCATAAATGTACATGAATTTCCTTTCATAATATATATTATTTAATTAAATCATGAAAATTAAATTAATTAAAATTTTTATTCACTAAATGTATAATTGAATAGAATACCCCATTTAAAATATTTTTTTATAAATTAAATGTTTGACAAGGGAACATAAAACAATATTTATCTTTATAAAATAAACGAAAAAACTAGATATATAAATATAAGAACATGTATAATTACACTAGATGAATTATATGTTCATAACAGGGAAATAAATATGGGTAATGGAGAAAAATAAATACTCAAAAGAAAAGGGGTGTTTTTGGAGATCCCTCACCTTGAGTCCTGAATATCTTGGTAAGTGCCTACAAAATTATGAATAATGAAATTAACTTTATTAAATAAAACACTAAGAATAATTATAATTTTTTTTAATTTTTAATGACTCTTTTCATCTCATGTCATTCAATTATTATACAGTAGTTACTCACGTCAACTACATGGTTGTTGTTCGTTCACCTCTAAAAAATTATTTTTTACATTGATAATGATCCAAGGTGTTGAAAATTGTTCACTGATAACCATAATTTTAGAGATAAATATTTTTTTATCATTTTTGATGAAAAAATATATATTTCATTATATTATATACAATGATTTTAATTTTTTAGAAGTTCCTTGTTACACTCCTAATATATGTTAAAATTATCATGATCAGTTATTATCAATATTATATAAATAATAGTAAATAATAATTTTTAAAGTAATAAACACTTCAATTAAATTATATTTATTAGTTAAATACATTTTTTATTCCATCCTTGTATGTTATTAATTGACTTCTTATAATGTCATCCATAAAGGCAGTTTAATTGGACATGATGAAATGAGTGTTTGACACTAGTATAAAAATTTATTTTATGAATTATTGGATGATATAATTTATATAATTTATATTTTTATATAATTAGTGATATGATTATTTTCTTTATCATGACAATTAAAAATAAGCTACAACAAGAATATGGATAAAAATGAAATGTGTATGAAATGCGATTTGTTCTTTATCATTTTGTTTTCTATCACTTATATTACAACTTAAGCATACACAAATCTGTATTTTTAGAGAAAAAATTTCAATAATGTGGATAAGTTATTTTGGGTGTTATATTTGTAGTTATTCAGAAATAAATAGAAGTTTCAAATGTGAAGATAATATGTTGGATTAGGGTCATAATTTTAAGTGTGGGGAGGAAATTTCATAGAATAAAGTACTAAATATTTAATTGTTCTATTAACATTGGGGTTATTATAATCCCCCTAATTTCACATTAACTCCCACGATTCGCTAAAATATTGGTTTGTTTTAAAATTAATTAAAGTTTACTACCACAACCAATTTTATTAATTTATAGGAATATATGATTTAATATTTAGTGCACTTCACAAATATTACCATATTTTAATATTTTTATTGAAAATTTAAAAAATTCACCTCTTGGATATTTTTTACAGTTTTATTAAACATATATTATTAAATTTTATTATAGAAGTCTTTAAATAATCAGAATTTTTTACTTTAATATAATGGTTTTACATTTGACAATATGTAGTAATATACATATCACTATTTAGTTTCAAAAATAATTTTATCTCTATTAATATATGACCTCTAGGTACATAATCCCTTATTACTCGAGTATAATACCTAAAGGTAATGTATTTAGTGGTTGAACATTGATGGGGTGGTTTAAATAACATTTATCATTTATTTATTTATACTAACTTGAAATTCTCTTCTAGATGATTCAATTGTAACTTCAATTGTTGACATTATTCATGGCTTGGTAAAGATCAAACATGAGTGATGGTATATCCTTCCCACACCATGATAAATGATCATGATATGGGATGTTCCTATTTTTTGAGTTCATAGTTTCATAAATATAAATAAATAATCTTTAATCATTGCCACTAATATATACTAATCATAATATTATCATTAAATTATTATAAAACCAATAGTCAAAATTCACAATGGTCATGTAGTTTTTTTACATCATTTAAAAAGAAACTATTTTATCCATTCTAAGTAAACCTCAATTCATCTGAATGATATATTATTATTATTTAAATATCTCTATTACATTACTAATTTTTTAATTTTTTTACAATGTTGTTTACATGTATCATTTTTAAAGAAGACAAAACTAATGTAAATTTTCCTATTTTTTTGTTTTTGTGTTTGTTTCCACATCATAGTATTTTTAGTTTCATTAGGTTTATTTATACTATATATTTAATTTTCTTAATTATAATTATTTTTTTGATTTTTATTATGTGGTGTGTGTGTTTTATAATATATTCATAAAATAAATTTAATTTAGATGAAATCAACCTTATATAAAATAATGGGTCATATCATTTTCTCCCTTTCAGAATTTTACCATTACATTATCATTTCACCCCATAGGATTAAAATAAATGAGGGTTATTATAACCTCACGATACCTATTTATTCCTAGGTTTTCCCCAATGTACATTTAGAAGGTTCATGTACTTGGTACTTAGAAATCTATCTATATGGTTCCATATCATCACCATATACTCCTTGTAACAGATATCATGCACTATCTATATAACAACTTGATTTATTACATACAAGGTACTCATTTATACTTTCTGAATATTGATACATGGAACACATCATGTAGTTAAGAATTTTTTTGTTTAATTGATAGTGGATTAACTATTTCTATAATGATATAAAAATATAAAATAGTGTAATTCATATCATAATTAGTATTCCATTATACTCAAACATCATTATTATTTTTTATTTATCTTTTTTGAAGGAATAATTTTTCACTAGCATTAAAAAATAATCCTTATTAATGATTTTTAATGTTTCATATATGATGATTTTACACTTCTTTGACATGTTATTGTAACACCCCAAGATTTCATAGTACGTTATTTTTTCAAAGTAATTCAATAACTTGCACTACACGTAACACCAAGTTCAAGCGCACCACGACATACCAATCTAGCCGTTCAAAAGAGGTTATGAATAGTATTAACTTCATTTTGAATTTTATATACTCCATATAATTTTAACATCCATATTATGTGTTTCTTAGACTTAATATAAGAATAAATTCAATTTTTTTGATAAAGGAAGTGTTTTTCCGAAAATGCATTTTTACCGCCTTTTGAGGGAGAACCCTTTTTAAATCAAATATTTCACACTTTTATGTATTAAATTTGAAAAAATAAACTTCTTCTATATAATAGGGAGATAAAAATTTATTTTTGATAAATTTTTGGTATTTTTATGATAACTTTCATATTTTGGTAAATAGTGAAAAATACAAAATTTTAATTTAAAACAACTTTTTTAATCGAAATAATTTATAGTTTTAAATTATGAATTTTATTGGTTTTGAATTATAATTAGATTATATTTTTATCATTTAATACAATTTATGTCATTATAATTAATTTCATTTTGAAATTGGACATAAACAAGTGTCCATCTTTTGATAGATATTGTTGCTTAAAAATAGGCTATTTATTTTGACAACAGGAATTAAATTTAAATTAATTAATGGAAATTATTTGTTTATAATTGGGTAAAATAGAAATCATTTTTAAATTCGTAATATCAAATATAGATTAGGGTGAATTTTTGATATTTTTCTGAGAAACATCAATTTTTGATGAATAATGAAAAACACTGAGTTATTGGTCAAAACCAACTTTTTATTTAAATAATAATTTATTTTATTTAAATTTATTTTATTTAAAAATAGATACATAACAACTATATATGTTCAAAATAATTCATTATAGTCATTTTATAAAATTTTTAGATATATAATGATTTTATTGAACTTTTTACCGTCTTTTAGCCACCTCCTAGGAGTATTTTCAAGTTTGTATAAAACTAAATTTTACCACTTATGTTAGTTGAATTTAAAAAATCATAGAGACATGGTTAACCTCAGTATGTAAAATTTGTTTCAATAAGATGAAAATAATTTCTGATAAATAGTAACTTTTGACTTTTATTTACCGCAATTAAAGGTAAATAGGGTTATTCAAGGTAAAAAGAATATTGTAATAATTCAAAATTACCTTAAAACATGTTACAACATTATTTTATGAGTAATTTCAGATCATGGTCATCCTTGAGTATATTTTGGGACCCCATTGAGCCACTTATGACTGACAATGACACTTTAGATTAATTAATTTAAAGTAAAGGCAAAATTGGCACAAACACAAATCTTTTAGTAACTAATTTTTATATGGTGTTATATAGGCAATAATTTTGACTATAAATATTCATTAGAAAGAGAAAAATATTTCCTACATCATGGTATTTTTTTAATAATTTTTAGACATCGAATAAATTATATTATTTATGACACAATAATGATGCAGTATTTACCTCATTAATAAATGATTTAAATAAATTAGATTATTAATATTAAAATAATTTCAAAAACTTTTCTAATTATTATTGGATGATTTTAATTCGACCATGAGTCATCATATCTTCGACCATAATGATTTTTGGACCTTTAGAAAATGAATATAAATATATAATAAAATAATATTTTCACACTTTCCTAAAGAGCCCCTTCTCCCCCTTATAAAAGGAGGCCACTTCTAACCAATCCCTCACACCTCTCAATTCTTTAGGCACATCCAAACTCTGCCTAATTAATCTCTCTACATCCATATAATCCTCATAGAAGCCTTAACATAGGTATAAAGGACCTTCAAGAAGTCCTTTAGGTTTAAACCAAATGAAGTTACCCAAATTAAAGGAAACAGTTTCCCTTAACTTCTTTTTTATTATTTTACTTCTCCAACCCCTAAATTCTTTTTATTACTTTCTTTTATAGCATAGAAATTATCATCAATATACTAGGATGTTATTACGAGAATTATTCAAACTACACTTACAAAAACCTCTATCTAATGGGTGAATAACATAATGTTTCTGTGGATGGAAAACTAAAGCCTCACGAAACGATGATTGTTCAATTAGCTAATACAATCTCTTATGGTGGACATTATGATGCACTGTATTTATATATGATATATATTATGTTTATTTTTTCTTCATTATTATGTATTTTTCTTTTATATAATAACTTAATGGTTTCCATTATGGGTAAACGTGATAATTTCTGTTGAGGAAGTGCGGATAACCGCCCCCTCAAAGTGATATGACTCATTAATATAATATGTTGGACGTATAAAGGATGAAGTTAATGATATTATATATGATATTATACTGTAATTATAATATAACTATGTATCATTAGGTTTTAATTTCATTAAAATAAGAAATAGAAATGAAAGTAGCGTTGATGCGTACGTATGCCTTATCGTCACCATGAACGATACATTTCATTTCTTACCCCAAAATTACAGGTACGGTAAAAAATACATGTATATACTAGATATTTATGATATATATGATATCTAAATCATTAATATAATTTTGGATATAATGAAATTTTGACCATGTGAACAAATAGAAACTATAAGGTGTTCATTTTTAACTCAAGTGCCAAATATTGACAAAACGAACGTTATTAACTTAAATGATTACATAATGTTTATAACATGGAAATAAGTGATATAAAAGGAATAATAGGCTTGAAAAAGTTTCTTCAGAAAGTATAAATTATCTTTAGTTTATTATTCAAGATATTAAAGAATGAACGGGTCAAGTCGGACACGAGGTAAGGGGTTTCTTATCTCACTTTTAATTCCGTGATATTTCCATTGTTCACCACTTATTTATTACATGTGGTGTATTTTTATAGGCATTTGATATATATTATCATGATTCTCTTTATATTCATGATATTTTATGATTAATTTGGTGCTTATTTACTATTGTTCATATCCCATGATTGATTACAACTGGGTAAGGGTTAATTTCACAATCTCTTTATTATCCAGGGTTGTTTATACGTAATTATCTACTAGGACCTCATTATCATCCTCATCCTTGTTTCTAAAAAAGTATTTCAAAATATTGTTACTATTTTATATACTATGGGTAAATTTCATTTATACCATTTTTTTACTTTTTATAAAATGTTTATAAAGAAATATTTCCACCATTTTCCAAAAAAGGTCCTTTTTAACCTTTTCGATTAAATTAAGGTAAGAAAGTATATTTTAACTTATACTGCGGGTGCATCTATTTTCTGCCATTATAAAATCATCTATGTTTCCATTACAAGATTATATGAATATTTTAAAAATAATTTTTTTCTTTATAATTATGTGACTCTTAAATGATTTCGAAATAGAAAGAGATATTTCTCTCAAAAAGGTTTTGATTTCATCTATGTCAACATCCTTTGATGGATTTTAAGTTTATTTGAAGTTGATTTATTATGATAGAAAAATTCCATATTGTATTAAAGGTTTTGTGATAAGTTTGACTATATATGTGCTATTTTTATACCATTCATGGTTTATGGTTAAATTATTGACATTTCGTTTGCTAGTTTTAATACGAATGTTTATGTTATATTTCAACCTTTTCATATGATGAATGTATTAGACTAGTATGTTCCGGGTTGGGGACCAGTAAAAGTAATCCCTCAATGTTGGGGTCTAGTTATAGTAGACCCTCCAGGTTGTAGTCTAGTTATAGAGGCTCTCCAGGATGGTGTCCGGTTACAGAGGCTCTCCTGGTTGGATTCTGGTTACAGAGGCTCTCCGGGATGAAGTCTGGTTACAGAGGCTCTTCGGGTCTGGGTCTGGTTATAGTTAGCCCATAGGTCATGGCACAATGCCTTGACATAGAAATTAAATTCTGGTATTATACATTCCCTTATTAAAAAAATAATATTGATGGTTCATGTGGTCATTCCACTAGTAGAATACCCATGATTATGTTTTATTATGGAATTATTTACTCCCCTCATTTTTCGGCCATAAAAGTATTCATGTTTATTATTTATAAAGGCATGTGGTTTGAATTATTCACCATGCTTAATATTTATGTTATATTCCACTGTATTGCTTACCCTTACTAAGAATTTGAGCTCACCCCTTTCTATGTTTTATTTTTCCCAGGATTCCAATTAGTGTATTGTGATTGATATGCAGGGTTAAACTAAGGGAATAATGGAATTCATAAAGGATTATTTATGATGTGTTGTATGTTATAATGTGTAATGTAAAATTCATGTATGTAATCTATTTTCGAAGACCGCTAAACCGATCAGTCCTTTAGGACTTGATTCCTTGTAATCATTCCAACGTATTAAAATAATTCACCGACTCTGGGTAACTCGGGTCAGGGCGTTACAATTGGTATCAGAGGAAGTTTAGCAATAACCTTGGAAACTAGATTTAGATAAACTATGATTAAACACATATCCCTAAGATATTATTTGAGGAATATTATAGAAGAACTTTCTATAATTTTGGTAATGTAGAGATTTTGTGAGTTTTCTAAGCAAATACAATACTGTCTGGATACGAGCAGGTGGAGGCGGCTCTGACACAAATGTACCTTGGGGTAAAACCCAAAAACATCGCTTTGAGCTAGACTCGAATGAGAACTGGTGCACGAGAATGGTCCTTACTGCACTCTTGGTTACAACACTCCGAGGTGATATGCTTAGGATAATTCTCACTTTCTTTACAAATCATCATGAAGGGTTTGTGAGTATATACTTCCTTAAAGAAAACATTTTTATGATTATGGATTATATCCATAAACTGCTCAATTTATGATAAGTGTTTTAAAAGTTTGGAATTATGTATTTTAATTCATGAACTAATATAGTTTATGCTATTGTATAGAAATGGCGCCTAGTAGAAGGAATGTGAACTCCGACAATATGTATGATCCAAAGAGTAAGAAGGATCATATCTTTCACGGTATTAAGCCATCATTCAGAAGGGAAATAGTCTTCCATGTATTATCAACATATGAATAAATAGTATCATGTGTTAATAAGTTAAGTAAATAATTATTTGAGTCCTGTGGATTTTAAGGTATGCATGAGAAGAAAATTATAGAAGAGAGAAAGTTGGATAAATAGAAGATGGAAAAGAAGGATTTTCCAATATGTGATAACTGTGGAAAGAATCAACTTGGGAAATGCTTGAAGGGAATGGAAGTTTATTATAAGTTTGAACAAAATGGACACCATGTACGTGATTTTAAGGGTAAGAAAATAGTTTCTAATGTACAATGATTCATCTGCAAGGAGTTGGGAAACTATTCGAATCAATGTCCAAATCATCAGAGTATTCCCTAAATGCTTTTATTGGATAATAATAATGTTATGAAAATACCGAGGATGAAGGGGAATGATTATATTTATTTTTTTGTTATTAAATTATTGTGTCATTTGAGTATTATATTAATGATGTTCATGTTATAAAAATTATAGAGTATATAAGGATTGTACTGCAGTACTATATCATTATGGACTTGAGATTATGTGGAAACAAGAAAAGTGACTCAATTGCAGGTTAAATTTTTGGAAAATATATAGTTGAGATAAAGATAAACCATAATATGGTTTTGATACCGAGGTAGTGATCCTGGAATAAGAGATTTTTGATTTGGATAAATTATATTGGATATTCTTGACTTCCTTGGAACTGATTAATATTTTTTTATTTCATTATTATTGGAATATTCAATATTTTTGGATATAAGGAATATATACAGTATTATATAAAGGATAAGGGAGAATGAATTTAATCAATAAGTTTTTATGGTAATTCAAGGTGTTACCAAGTTTTAAAATAATACCCGATGAAGGTGTTCACATGTTTTTACTTGGGAAAAGGATCATCATTGTGTTTAAATTCCTTATAAATTTTGGATTGTGAGTTTGGATAGATTTATTTTGGATAATTCTTATGGTTGGAATGGATTATGATACTATTGTTAAGGTTATTTTTGGATTTTTATAAAAAGGACAACACACAGACAGTGTGACAACCCATCGCGTCAGACAAAGCTGCAGGAATCGAACCAAGAACCATAGTGAGATTGGGATTTATCGCCTACCACTGGACTACGTGAAGTACACGGATTGTATAATGCAGTATCTTTTTAAATGTTCTGATAGGTGAATTATAAATTTATATTTTTTGAACCCTATATGAATAGGATAAATAGAATATATTTTTTAGTTATATTATCTTTTAGAGTGAAAGATGAGTTTGTAGTAGAAATTAGTTAAAGGATGGAACTATACATGCCAAGAATATATATATATATATATATATATTTTCTTCTCTTATTATATGAAGAAATTAATTCATAAAATTTAGGCAAGGTATCTTAAAACTAAAAATGTGTTATCCTAATACCTTATGTTTTGTTGAACTGATGATATTTTAAATCATCATAGATTGATGGCTTTGAGGCCCTCAATTCTACAATTGTTTATGACTGATGACCTCAATCACTCCCTATAAATATTTATGTTTTTTCTCCAATTATGTGTCTCTAATTTCAACCAATGTTCTCCTAATAGAGATCATAATTTGGTGGTGACATTTTCATTCGCCTTTTCCTCTTATTAAGACTAAATTTTATTAACCCAATATTTTATGTGGGTTTTCTCATAGAGGGATTTTATATTTTCAACCTTCTATTTTCAAAGAAAAATTTTAATCTATGAGGACTACATTTATTGAAGTAGGGAAGAATGTAACACCCCATGATTTCATAGTATGTTATTTCTTCAATGTAATTTAGTAACATGCACTACACGCAACACCGAGTTCAAGCACACAACGACTTACCAATCTAGCCGTTCAAAATAGGTTATGAATAGTATTAACTGGATTTTGAATTTTATATAATCCATATAATTTTATAATCTATATTATGTGTTTCTTAGACATAATATAAGAACAAATTCAACTTTTTTAGATAAAGGAAGTATTTTTTTTTTCAAAAAATCCAATTTTTCCGCCTTTTGAGGGAGAACACTTTTTAAATCCAATATTTGACACTTTTATTTATTAAATTTGAAAAATAAACTTCTTCTTTAGAATTGAGAGATAAAAATTTAGTTTTGAAATTTTTTTGGTATTTTTCTGATAACTTTCATATTTTGGTAAATAGTGAAAAATAATAAATTTTAATTACAAACCACTTTTTTAATTGAAATAATTTAGAGTGTTACATTATTAATTTTATTTGTTTTGAAGTATAATTAGATTACATTTTTATAAATTAAAACAATTTAGTTCATTATAATTAATTTCACCTTGGAATTGGACATAATCAAGTGTCAATCTTTTGATAGATATTGTTGCGTAAAAACACGCTATTTATTTTGAAAATGAGAATTAATTTTAAATTAATTAATGCAAATTATATGTTTTGAATTTTTTAAAATAGGCATCATTTTTGAACTCAGAATATCAAATATATTTTAGGATGAATTTTTGGTATTTTTCTGAGAAACCTCATTTTTTGATGAATAGTGAAAAACATTGAGTTATTGGTTAAAACCGACTTTTTATTTAAATAATTATTTATTTTATTTAAATTTATTTTAGGTAATAATAGATACATAATACCTATATATGTTTAAAATAATTTATTGGAGTCATTTTATAATATGTCTGGATATATAAAAATTTTATTGAACTTTTTACCGTCTTTTACATACCTCCTAAGAGTATTTTCAAATTTTCATAAAACATAATTTTAACGCTTTTATGAGTTGAATTTAAAAAATAAAAGATACATGGGTCAACTCAGTAAGTTAAATTTGGTTCAATAAGATGAAAATTATTTTTGGGGAATAGTAACTTTTGACTTTTATTACCGCGGTTAAAGATATATAGGGTAATTCAAGGTAAAAACAATATTGTAATAATTAAAAATTACCTTAATAGATGTCTTAACATTATTTGATGAGTAATGGACGACCATGGTCATCCATGAGTAGATTTTGGTACCCTATGAAGCCACTTATTAATGATACTGACACTTTAGATTAATAAATTTAAAGTAAAGGAAAAATTGACATAAACGAAAATATTTTCGTAATTAATTTTTATATGGTGTTTTATAAGTAATATTTTTGACTATAAATTTACATTGGAAAGATAAAGCGATTTCCTACATCATGGTATTTTTTTATAATTTTTTGACATCTAATTAATAAAATTATTTATGACACAATAATGATGCAGTATTTATCTAATTAATAAATGATTTAAATATAGTAGATTATAAATATTTAAATAATATCCAAACATGTCAAATTATTATTGGATGACTTAATTTCAACCATGAGTCATATTATCTTCAAACCTAATGATTTGTGGAACTTTAGAAACTCAATATCATTAAATAATAAAATAATATTTTCACAATTTCTTAAAGAGCCCCTCCTCCCCCTTATAAAAAAAGGCCACTTATAACCAATTCTGCACACCTATCAATCCTTTAGGCTCGTACAAACTCTTCCAAATTAATCTCCCTACATCCCACTCCTCCTCATAGAAGCCTTACCTTAGGCAGAAGGCACCTCAAGAAGTCCTATTGGTTCAAACCAATGGAAGTTACCCAAATTAAAGGTAACAACTTCTCTTAACTTCTTATATTTTATTTTAATTATAAAACCCCTAAACTCTTTTTATTCCTTTATTTTATAAAAAAACAGTATCATAAATATATTAGGATGTTCTTATGATTTGGATTCGAACTACACTTACACAAACCTCCATGTAATGGGTGAAGAACATAATGTTTCTATGGACGGAAAACTAATGCCTCACGAAACGATTGTTGTTCAATTACATCCTAACGCCTCTCATGGTGGACATTATGGTGGAACTATATTTATATATGATATATATTATGTTTATGTTTTCTTAATTATTTTTTATTTTTCTTTTATAGCATACCTTAATGGTTTCCATTATGGGTAAACACAATAATTTCATTTGAGGGAGTGCGGACAACCACCACCTCAAAGTGATATGACTCGTTAATACCATATGGGGGATGCATAAAGGATGAAGTTAATGATATTATATATGATATTATACTGGAATTATAATATAAATATCTATAATTATGTTTTAATTCCATTAAAATAACAAATAGAAATGAAAGTAGCGTTCATGCGTACATACGACTTACCGTCTCAATGAATGATGCATTTCATTTCTTACCCCAAAATGATATGTACTATTATAAATACATGTATATACTGTATATATGAGATATATATGATATCTAAATCATGAATATCATTCTGTATATAATTTAATTTTGACCATGTGAACAACTAGTAACTATAAGGTGTTCATTTTTGACTCAAGTGACAAATATCGACAAAACGAAAGTTATTAACTTAAATAATTACATAATGTTTATAACATTATAATATGTGATATAAACGGAATAATACAAATGAACAAGGTTATTAATCAAGTATGTATTGACTTTAGTTTATTATTCTGGATATTAATGAACATACGGGTCAAGTCGGACACGAGGTTAGGGGTTTCTTATCTCACTTTAAATTCTGTGAGATTTCCATTGTTCACAACTTATTTATTGTATGTGGTTTATTTTGTACTATCATTTGATATATATTATCATGATTCTATTTATATTAATGATATTATATGATTAATTTGGTGGTTATTGACTATTGTTCATATGACTTGATTGATTACAATGGGGAAAGGGTTAATTTCACAATCTCTTTATTATCCGAGTTTGTTTTTACGTAATTATCTACTGGGACCTCTTTATCATCCACATCCATGTTTCTTAAAAATGTATTTAAAAACATTATTAATATTTTATAGACTATGGGTTAAAGTCATTTATTCCATTGTTTGAATTTTTATAATATTTTTATAACGTAATCTTTTCGTCATTTTCTAAACAAGGTCCTTTTTAGCTTTTTCGACAAAATTAAGGTAAGAATGTCTTTTTTAACTTATACAGCGGGTGAGGCTATTTTACACTATTATAAAATCATCAAAGATTCCCTTACAAGATTATAAGAATATTTTCAAAATAAATCTTTTCTTTATAATTATGTTACTCATAAATGATTTCAAAATAGAAAGTGATATTTCTCTAAAAAAGGTATTGATTTCATCTATGTCAACATCCTTTGATGAATTTTAACTTTATTTGGAGTTGATTTATTATGATACAAAACTTCCATATTGTATTGATGGTTTTTTTATATGTTTGACTTTGGATGTGATATTCGTATACCGTTCATGGTTTATAGTTAAATTATTGACATTTTGTATACTAGTTTTAATACGAATGTTTATGTTATATTTCAACCTTTTCTTATAATAAATGTATTGGACTAGTATATTCCGGGTTGGGGACTGGTAAAAGTAATCCCTATAGATTGGGGTCCGGTTACAGTAGACCCTCCGTGTTGGGGTTCAGTTACAGAGGCTCTCCGGGATGGAGTCCAGTTACAGAGGCTCTCCGGGTTGGAGTCCGGCTACAGAGGCTCTCTGGGATGGAGTCCGGTTATAGAGGCTCTCCGCGTTTGGGTCAGGTTACAGTTAACCCATACGTCCTAGAAAGATTTTTCCATGACACAAAAATTAAACTCTGGTATTATAAATTCCCTCATTATGAAAATAATATTTATGGTTCACGTGGTCATTAGACTAGTAGAATAACCATGATTATGTTTTATTAAGACATTATTTACTCAGCACATATTCCTGGCATAAAAGTATTCATGTTTATTATTGGTAAAGGCATGTGGTTTCAATTATTCACAATGATTAATATTTATGTTATCTTCCGCTGTATTTCTTACCCTTACTGAGCTTTTGAGCTCACCCTTTTCTATGTTATATTTTTTCCAGGATTCCAAGAAGTGTATTGTGATTGATATGCATGGTTAAGCTAAGGGAATAATGATGTTCATAAAGGATTATTTATGCTCTGTTGTATTTTATAAAGTGTAATGTAACATTCTTGTATGTAATCTATTTTCTAATATGACTAAAATGGTCGGTCCTTCAGGACTTGATTCCTTGTAATCATTCCAACATATTAAAATTATGCACTGACTTTGGGTAACTAGTGTCGGGGCGTTACAGTTACAGAATAGGTTTGACGTCATTTCTATTTCCTCAAACATCTAGGGTACCTTTAGATTAAATTTTACAACTTAATCCAAACGTGTTTGAGTTCATCATATCCTCCCATAACTGATTTTTAAGGATCCATATAAATGAATCAATGCAAGATAATGTTATAAGAGAACATGACCAAAGTAAAATAATGATCATAGAAGAATTTTAATACTTTAGAAAAGGTTATAATCAAATCAAAATATATCAAGATTTTCCTTTAAGATTTTTTATAATTCTAGGGGAGATAACCATTACTGTAGTTCAAATCTTAGTTCCTGAAATTAAAATAATTCTCCATAATTGATAGGTAAAACTCATATTCTAATTTCATATAATCAATATTTGTGTTGCATGTAACCTTACCACTCATTTGATAATATCCTTTCAAGTTGAATTTTTAATAATTCACCATTATTTGAAATTAAGTGAGAGATCTTTATATGACGAACCAAAATAACCCATTTAATATTACTTCATTTAGTTATCTTTGGAGAACCTATTCCAAAATAGATGGAAATTTTATCAAATATCTATGTAGGTGTGGGAAATAATTTCATTATACCCTTAGGATTTTTTATTTTCTAACATTAGTTGGAATAAAATATATATATATATATATATATATTTACCAATATACTTTCTCATATTATACTACCAAAGGTTATATTGGAGATCTATATAAATCACGATGCTGTCGGGGTGGATTGAAAATGCAGTCATATATAGATAATATGATATTTATATCTTTATATTAGTCTTTTATGACAAGTATAATCATCTCCCAAATCACAAAACTAATTCTTTATGAATTTTTTATTCTATGTCTTTATCCATACCTACATTATCCACCTTATTTTTTATCTCCACAACCACCATCTAATAGTTTTTATTGTTATCTAAAAATGGACGGTTGGGTAAAAATTTGTGTAAGGTGAGAAATTATTCCCTCCTTCAGGACACCGATCCAATCCATTTTTAGTTCTAGGAATATTTGATCCATATCAAACATAATCATATATATTTAATCAAAATATTTTTTACATAGAGAATATACCACTTTTTTTGTATCCCATGTAATGTTGTACAATTATAGTCCATGATCCGACCCAACCAACTTTTTCAGTTCATGATGAGATCCTTATTTGGAAACATATATTTAGTTATATTATTATCAATATTTAGATTACCATTATATACATATAGATAATTTCTTAAAATAATAAATGTGAATATTTTTGTATCCAACTTCAAATGTTTCATTGGTAATTTTTATCATGAAACATTTATTATATTGAGGCACATGCTATTACTTTATCATTGTTCATTATTACACAAACCATAACATTATTTGTTGAATTTAATTATATTTTTTTTTCAATTTTTAGGGGAAATTTGTGTATCTTTTCATTTATTATACTCTTCTAAAAATTCTTCAGTCATTATTCCCATTCATCAACCCCAAAAAATTACTCCCATTTGAGTTAATTTGGTTATTTTCATTAAAAATGATGATATGTTCCAAAAGTATCATTTATAGTACACTACATAAATAAAGAAGCTATGGATATCAAATACAAATGTTGTTTTGTTCCATTCCTCAGTCACCTGGTTCATATATATATATATATATATATTATATTACTTGTGAAAAAACTCACCATGAATTATACATTCTCTATCAAAATGTCCCATATTTTTTACATTTCATATAACTCCCCTTTATTATAGTATTTAACATATTACCAAAATTCAATTTATCTTACTCATTGATTTTGGAACATGTGAGAAAATATTCTACAAACACCAAAATATTTTTTTAGTTCATCATAACTGTTCTATTTATCAAATCCGTAAATATTATTAGAGGATTCTAAGTCCAAATGGAATAACTATGAACTCCCAGTTTCCATATTTTTTTATGAATGTTCCTTATTGTATTATCTTCCTAAATAATAATTAATTTATGATATACTGGGAAAATATCCACAATAGAGTAGTAATAGGCCCCTCATAGTTGATTGAACATGTCAACAATCCATGTATTTAGATAGTTTTTCTTTTTTAAGATATTTTTTAGTTTAGGATTATAAATTCTGAGATGCCTTAAACCATCCTAATTCAATGAAAATAGGATTAGTGAACCTTATGGTGATAAACATGGGTGTCTAAAACCCTAATAAATATTATCTTATAGTCTCTTATTTAGTTATAATACATCAATGGATGAAATTATATAGGGAATCATGGAAATGGTAATTTCTTAGGATTATGTTTAATTAACAAATTAATCAATGAATTGAGAATAATACTATGAAAATAATTATGGAATACATAATCATATTTAAAAAAATGGGATTGTACTATTCAATAATCCTTGAATTGAATCAATAATTTCAGAAAGATATTACTTCTTTGAATGAAACCATATAAATGATATACAAGGATTTTAAAAAGTATATTCATCAATCTCTTTATGGTTGTATATATTTGGAGTATGATTTGGGATATAGAATGTGATTTACCACTATCAATAGTTTATGTTTTATATATATAATGAAAACCAATTGTTGAATAATATCGCATATAATTCCAATAAGGTGATAATTACAATGTTTTTAGGAATATTTTTCCAACAAACATTAATTAAGAAAGAGTTATTAACTTGAGATGAAAAAATTCTACCATGTACGGTGTTTTATTATAACTCAACCTTATTACTTATGGTGGTTTTTTAATATTTCTACAAAACATTAATTATATGAAAGAAATCATAGATTAATAATGAAATAGTATATAAATTATAGTTGAATGAATTAAATGTATATATATAACCACTTTATTTTCAAGATCCTCCTTTCCATTAGTGGTAGAATAATCCCATCAAAGATATGTTATCCTTAAATGTTTTTTGTGTCATATTATCTTCAATGACCCTTGGTTAAGTGAATTAAAATGTACAGTTTCCATGATAATTGTCGCATAAAAATTTTACCATAAGTGGTGGATTGATCATAACATTATTTTCTTTCATTATATTAGTTAGCCTCAGTATCTACCTTTGAAAAACATTTTCATGTTACAAATCATTTCTACACTTGAAATGTATCCTTTTCCCATTAATTACATTTTATGGATTCTATTTACAACCCTTATAAAAATTCCATTGGTATTTTGGAGTCTAAATCCAACCAACTATTTTAATTTCCAACACCACAAGATCAATAATAATCACTATCTACATATCAACATTATGTTCATATAAGAAATTTTCCCCATAGCTATAAATGTGTTGAATAACTAATGGATTTTGAATTTTCAATTTAATCAACTAAGTATGCATTAATGATTAAAGTTTTGGTCAAAGAAAAAGGCAAATTCATAAATTTAATGTGTTTTAATGTTTTCATCATATTAATTGAGTAATTATTCCTCCCTTCTCATGATTCCACGGAACTCAATCTCTATTTTTTGATATAGGGTGACCGGAAAATGATTATTGAAAATTATTTTCATAAATTCATACCACCCCATTAATTTTATTTCTTCCATGCATTTCATATAAATTATCTATTTTCACCCATAATCATATTCCCCTTCAATGATATATAGGACCAATATATGTTTTTTATCTGAATGAATTGGTGGAAAAAGAATATTTTTTCAAATAAATAAATAAAGTATTCCATAAATAGTGTATTATAGGATCTAATAAAAGTTTGTGTGTGTGTGTGGGGTGGGGTGGGGGTGGGTGATTTTGTTATTATTAAATAATGAACTAAAAATATTTCTCACTATTGAGATGAAGGTATTCCACAATATTAATGTTATTTTTCATAACTTGAGTCAATTGATTATCTACCCCTATGTGGTTATCAAATCATAGTCAATTGTTTTTAAAAATCTTATTTGGGATGTTATTATATTGACCTTCATATAGAAAAATGTTCTATTTTCCTAAATTAATATCCATTTATAATGGAAAATAAATAATGAGGTTACTTAAATTAATAATTATTTAAAATTTAAAACATATATCATTGAAAGAAAAAATCATAAATTATATGCATATACAAACTTATCAATTTTTTATATTCAATATTTTTAATCATAGTTTCTCTAAAACTATATTTTTTGACATAATCTATAAAAAACTACACATTTCATTGTTACAAATTATAAAAAACAATGATTTATAAATATATTATTACATAATTTTTAAGCTAAAAATTTCATAATAAAATACAGATAAATATAGAGATCTAGTGTATTGGGGATATTAGATACATGATATATTTAACTAATAATAATGTACATAATAATTATATAAAAATAAATTAAACGGTCTATTAATATATTGAAATTTTATTACTACATATGATTGGTTGGGAATACAAAAAAGAAAATAGTTATTGAACAAGACAATTAAATGAAACTAGGTACTATAGTGAAACATTTGAGTCAAGAGGTGTAACATAGTTTCATTGAAAATAGGGATCATATTTAATAAAATTTGAAAATGGATAAAGGAAACCATATCTTAAAATCATGAAATAAAAATAATTTGGTGATAACATAATTAATTACATCATAATCATAAGTCAAATATAACATCTCAAATAACATAACATAGTACACTTGGTTAATTACTAGTGCACCATAAATGGTATTTCATGATATGAAAAAATTAATGAATTTATTAGGGTATTTATAATTATTTTCCCTCTCATTACATCATTATATATTATAGTAATAAATATGCTAAGAAAAATATATAATGAATAATAATTAGAAAACCGAATACAACTAAATGAATTATATAATATTGTATCAGCGAAAAACCAAATGATATATCATAACAATTACCAAGAAAATAAGGTCATAAATAATAATGGATTTTCATAATATATTAAATAATTATTATTGATTAATAAAGAGTTCAAGTGATGATCATTCGAAATAACGGCATGGAGAAGCGGGTATATAAAATGAACATCATAAATAGTTTTTTAAGAAATGAATAAGGAAAATTCTACGAGTGTATAAAAAATGTTATTATTGAAATAAGAAATGAACCAAAATATTTTTCCATAACATAGGAATTATTATTATAAATTTTCATAGATATATGACTTTCAAATATTCATTCTTCAAATGTATAAAGAAATATAAAATACCAATTTAAATATGGTTTTCTTTAAACAAAATAGTGAGGAGGTAACCTGAAAAAGTACATATCAATTGTAAATAGAGGGAATATAAACTAGGTATATAAACAAGGAAAATATAAAATTAAATAAAATAATTCCATTTGAATAATAGAGAGAGATAAAATGATGTAATTAAAGGGAAATAATAAAAAACCAAATGGGGGAAGTTTTTGAGTTCCCATACCAAGAGTTCCTTGTGATTTTTATGTGAATCTAAAATACTAAATAATAAAATAAAATTAATTATTAATATTAATTATAAAAAAATTAATATATATTTTATTTTAATTTCCATTTATTATTATGTTTCATTGATTTAATATATATATTTCTCTCATATCAGCCACCAGTGCCTGTTTTTTTATCATCACTAAAATTAATTTATAATTTCAATCATGGTTAATGGTGTTGTAAAAAAGTACTATTATATCTATATTTTTCATTGTATATATTTCTTGTAAATTTAGTATAATAAAATATATATAGTTTAATTGATGGACCTACATTCAAATATTGATATGTGTCCTGGAAAATTTATTATAAATGGTTAAATTAATAATGATAATTTATTATTAATATAACTGATATAATGATAAATTAATCCTTATAAAATATTAATGTATTAGTAAATATTATAATTATTCATTAATTTTTCTTAATGTCATATATTTATGTAAGTATTATATGTTTTATAACTTCTTCCATATATGCTGTTAAAAATTAACAAAATGGTATGAGCGATATAAAGAGCTATAAACAAATATTTTATGAAATATATGATTATATAATTCATATTATAGTAGAATTATATTCTTAATTATACGATGAATTTAATTTTTAGGATAATATAAAAGAGGATATTAGAGGAATAATGACTCAAAATGTTTTGGTTGGTAGAAATATGTGACTTACATTATGACTTTGGTGTCCATATCTCATAAGACACCATAAGACCAATTAGTTTAGCCTTTTAGAGAGTCAAAATCCTGTAAGACATGTTAAAGACAACTGCGAAGATATATTGGTAGTGTTTGTAAAAGGAAATGTGTTTTTATAGTGAATTAGAATTGGCGGAGGAGGGTGGTAATTGTAATAGTGATGAGTGGACTTTAATAGAATATTTTATTACATATATATATTTCCATTTTCGAAAGAACATTTCCAATACACATAGTTCCCCATTACCTCTTATAATGATCCATAATAATTATATATCAAAAATTACATAAGAAAAACTAATTTTCCAATTTTTAGTATTCCTTGAATATATATTATGTAATTTTTACACCATATCATTATATTTCACCATTTTAACCATATTTTAATATTTTTAATGAGAAATACAAAATTTCACACCTTAAAAAATTTAAAATCATAATATAAAATATCTAATCGATTTAATAATATTAATCCCCCCAAAATATTGTTTTTTTCATTTATATGATGGTTATATATTTTGAAACAACTTGGTTTTGAAGTAATTACCATTTCATATCTTAATGAATTTAAACATAAATATTACTTTTACATAAGATAATGAAATACTTTTCCCACTAAAAAATTTCTTAAGGGTAAGATGTTTAATGGTTGTGAATTAAGGGGATGGTTCATAAAATATTGATCAAGTATTGATATTGCCTATCTTGTAGTTTTCCAACATATAATTTTTTTCATTCCTTAATGATTAGTGTTGTGGTTGGGCTTACTCAAGGGAGAAACCCTATGATTATACCTATTTCAAAATAATTGATAACGAAATGATTTAATGGATGATACAACTAGATGAGGTTATCATTAATCACTTTTTCAAAAACAAAAGATACACTTAAAACCGTTGTGTCATTGTTTCAAAGAATTCCACCACCATTAATGTGGTTAATATTATCCAGAAAATGATTTTCACCATAGTTTGATATGAAGGAAGTATTTTCTTCTAGTTTTTTGTTTATAAACTCACAAATTAACAAAAGATAAGTTAATCCTAGAAAGAAAAGTGACATATCAAGAACAATAATGATGGTTTTCTGGGACATCTATATGATATTAATGTGGTTCATAAGGTTTGTGCTAGAAGAGGGTGAGCTACCCATTTTGTTTTTAGTAGATAATTTAAAGAATTAATGTATATAAATGATACTCTCAGAGATATATATTCATGGTATAGGAAATATATTAATATAAATGTGGATAGTAAGATGGATAAAAAATTTATCATCTTTAGTGCTCTAGACTAGTGGGTGGATGTTCCTTCCAAAATTCCTTTAAAAATGATCTCTTATCATCTTCATATCCTCACTAATTTCATTACCCAAAAAGAATGTGGTCATTAACCCTACATGATAAATATTCCTTAATACAATATTCCTAATTAGAAGGTATTTTTTATTAATGTTTTGGATAATATATAACGAAATAATGATATCTTTTCATGAGATTTATAGATAAAAAATCTTTTATAAAAATACATATTTCATAAATGATGAAATCACTTATATTGATGGGGTCATTGAGAACATTGTAAATGAGTTATAGGATCTTTAAAAAATTATGATGAGGATGATAACATGTAATATTATAACATTTTGGTTGAAATAATTTTAAGAATGAATGAGAAATCCACTTTGATAGTTGATATTCTGGTGGAATGTTTTAGGGATAAATGTATCAAAGAAGCTAAAATTAATAATTCTTTTTTCAAAAACCTCTATAAATTAATAAAACATATAAACCCATAATCAACATATTAATATTTTTGAGATTATAATCAAAAGAATGAAATCACATGTAATATTTTTAATTACATTTAATACCTTTTTAATAGTTTTTAGAATGCTAAACATGTTGAATTGAAAATATGAAACTGATAGGGTTATTGATTAATAGGATGATGTGATCCTTACTAGGATTCCTGACAACGTGGAAACTATGGTATCTATATTTTCCCCAAATCCATATATTTCCCTTGATAGATTGGATTCACATATATTTTATTTTAGGTATTATAAGATATTTTTTCAGATGAGATTGTAATTATGATTAATATTTTATTCATGATTTGAATTTCTCCAAAGGGAATGAAATATTAATTTTGTATTCACTTAACTATGTTTAATAATACCAAATCCATTAAATTAATTAATCCTAGAGCATTAACCAATTCAATAATCACATTCTTCCACACTTTTATTTTTATTATAATCAATAATGTGGTCTCTGCCAGTATTTATAACTTTGTCCATGGATGAAGGTTACACAAATTAATTATTTCATCCCCAAAATATAATAACCTCATGAGGAATTGAAATTGTGATAGATTAATTTCTCCTGTGATGGAAATAAATAAGTCTACTGATGTAATTAATTTTTATTTTATGATTGGCATAATCCAATTATTTGGAATCAGTGATTATTTATATACATGTTTCCAAATATTTTGAAATCATTAAATAATTTTGACCTACTGAATAAGTATATTGAGTGATATTTCTATATATATTGTGGTATTTGATAGAAAGATACTCTATCTACCATATGTATCATCATTTTTAGTTTTATTTATTTAGTTTGATTCTTAAAATGGTTGTAAATGAAAATCTAAACCCCATTCAATCTAGGATAAGTTTGATTCAAACATAAAACTTTTTTTATGCAGGTAATCAACCTATGTTTCTTTAGGGTGTTATGAGGAACATTGACTCTATAAAGGATATATTAAATCAGTATAAGTACAACTATCATGATCAATGTTTTTTGGAATATGTCTTATAATTTCTTCAATAATGAAATTAATCTCCAATGGAAACATGAAATTGAGAGGGGTATGAATGTTTATTGGGGAATTAATCCATTCTCTTATTTGGGAATACCTATGTTTTGGGTAAGTCCTAAATCAGAAAAATTCTAGTAAATGTTAAATAGTGAGATATATTAATTAATATTTTTAGAATGAGAAATCTCTCTCCCTTTCTCGTATGATTTCCCTCGGTTCTAGTATTGATATTCAAAAGATTTTATATTACCATATAGATTAAAAATACACTAGTTCCTTGATTTTAATCTAGAATAAATTATTTCAAAACCTAATATGGAGTGGAAATATCTATAAAGGTAAATATATGGTTGTCAAATTGAAAACTTATTGTAAACCTATAAAGTTTGGATGAATGGGAATCATGAATATCTCATTATTCAATAATTATCTTGAGGGCCAACGAGTCCGTACCTGAGTGGTAAGGGATCCTACGTGGCATCCAAGAGACCCGGGTTCAAAACCGGGTGGAGGCGAATATCCAGGGCACTGTAGAAGCACTGTAGCATCACTATAGCAGTTACTGTTCGGTACTGTAGCAGCTGGAACTATTCACCCGTTTTGGGCCTTCGGGCCACCGGTTTGGGTCTACGAGTCTCCAGGGCCTTCGGGTCATCAAAGGCCTTCGGGCCACAGGGCCTTTGTGTCACGTAGACCATGGAGTAGCTTAGTACACATAGAACATGCCCCAGAAGAGGATCTGAGCAACAGGAGTAGAAACCACCAGATGCAGAGCTAACCAGATTGGAAGAATGAGAGGGTATGACAGCCGCCATCGGGACCAGGCACCGTGCAGCTTGTATGGGGCAATGCTTGATGGTCAGCAATGCAAGGTGGGGAGCTAAGGATATCAATGATGCAAGATTCTGGGGTGGGGCAGTTCTGGCGGGCTGGGCCTACGGGTCATGTAATGGGCATGGTATGCCTCTGGGCCTTCGGGTCATGCATTCTGGGTCATGTCAGGCCTTGTGCCTTGGGCCTGTGGGTCATGCACGGGTTCCACTTCAACCCTTAAAATGGATATTATCTATAATAAAATAAAAAAAGAAGGCCTTCGGGCCATTCGAGTATCAATAATTATCTTGAGGAAAAATTCGTGTGGAGTTTTTTAGAGGAAACACACACACAAATTTGTTTTATTGAAACATATATTTACTGATAGAATTAACATATGAAATATGAATTACCTATTTAAATCATTCTTTCATTGTATCAATAACTTCTACAAAAATTTGAATTTGAATAGTAGATGGCCAGCCTTTGTAACTTCAATACTCAATTTATGGAAAGTTAACTAGATGGATAATCCTATAAATGAATAATTTCATGTTCATATTAGGGATATAAATGTGAGTGTCATATATAAAATTGGATCCACTCTATGTAAATTACTGAAACCTTACAGGGGAACTATTAATACGTATAAAATCATAACTACTCTGATTTGGTACCTGTTTTAGCTAGGAAATCTCTCATATATGTTGATTAATAATTTGCATATCAATTTCTATATTTTGTTTACTTATTTCTTGATAAATTAGTTCAATCAATATATTTATCATTTCCTATATAATATAATTTTTAGGGTTTCAAGTGATAAGATACATATAAATGAATCTATAATGAATATATAATTGATTATTTACTCCATTTTATGTGTCTTATGATTTTAACTATATACAATTTAGCATTTTTTATTAATAATTTAATAAATCTCATTCTTATTTTCTTTCTAATATATCCAATGTTAAGCCTCTCAATACAACTAGTTTCATCTCCCTTTCCCTCTTCTAAAATATGTTTATTTATATGAAATTGTGGAACTAAAAAAATTGCAGTGGATAATGTTTTTCATATTATTTAGTGGAACATGAATAATAATATATTTTTAGGCCTTTAATATGATATCAATATATTTATTAATACTATTTTCATTTTAATATGGGTTGAATCCAACATAAATATTGGATTGGAATGAAACTACACTTTAGAGTAAATTTTCTATAACATGACAATTATTTGTTTGTAGCATAAAATTCACAACATATATATTCATTTATTTTACAAACCACACATTAGAAAATGATAAAAATAAATACAGAGAGCTCTTCAAAGGGAAATCTTGGAACATTTTAATATGGTGGAATTTTCATGGACATAAATGGTAGTTAAATATCATGATTTTCGACATACTATAGAATTTATATTTCTTATTTAGTTAAAATGGATAGAGTGATCTTGGAAATTCATGGGATATTCATATATTATAGAAAATTATGGCTTGAGTTGGATTCATATTTTTTTATGAAAGATATAAAGTTGAATATATATTCCCTATCTTTTATAATTTCACAAAAATTAGAGGACTGAATGAGAAATTTTAATAATATTGAATTTATTATTTATCATAACTGTAGAGCTGGTAATATAATTTTTTATTCCTTAAAAAATGAGAGTTTGGTCTTTTAACATAATTATCATTTGTATATTCCATAGTAAAATGAGGATATCATATTCTAACATATATGTAAAATCCATCATTTTGTTTTCTATAATATTTTTTGGGTATTAGATTTTCGATCTAGTAAGTGTTATTATTACTTAATAAACATATATTATTTTATACACATTATAAACAATATATTCCCATCTGTTATATTTCCTAAAATTCACAATACCATATTATAATGTAGTTTTTAAACATCCTATAAAGACCTATAATTTAACCCAATCTATATGATAGTTCAATTCCTCTCAAGGATATATTTTTTATTCTAAAAAAAATAAATTATATAACAAATATTAGGTTTGATTTTATATTTTTATTCATTATAATAGTTATTTCATAACACTGAAAATGTCCCAATTTTCCAGGTTTATTTTTTTGTGTTTCTTATTCTTGAATTCTATTTTCAAATTTTGGGTATATTTATTGTATAAATGTTACAATATACATTATAATAATTTGTTACCAATTTTTATTATGTGGTGAATATATATTATAAAAAATTATTAAATAAAACATTTATACTAAAGGAAAATCCATATTTTAAATACGGAGTGGTTACAAAAATAATTACCTTTATTTTTTAGGGTGAGTACAAGAAAATCATGCACTAAATTTCTTGTCACAATGGGAGGTGAATCTATCAAAACATTTATCTACCCAGTAGTTATTAATTATACGAATTATATTTGATAATTTTTGAGTTTTTATATAATATTGAGAGTAATTGGTGTAAAATTATATGGTGGGGGATTGAATATATTAATATTTTGAATTATAGAAGGTACAACATTTTTTTGTTAAACTCGTGATTTCCTAGTTATGTTTCCTTAAAAAGAAATATAATTTATAATTTATATAGATCTGAATCTGGAGGATATAGTATAAGTTTAGTTGATTAAGGGACCATAAGAAACTATGTTTTTAATGATTAATGACGATTTTCATGATATCTTAAAATTATCTTAAAAAGTTATTGTTCTACATTTAATCATTGAATTACAGATTTTCAAGGAAATGTCTTATTAAATGATAGTTTTATAGCAAATATAAGAGCTGAGGCTTGTATGGTGAAATTGGAAAAAGATGTAGTTTTTAAATTTCTTATGGGTGAGGTATAATTTTTTCAGAATCAATTTAAAATTCATAATATTCAATTAATATTACATGAAATTTTATAAAATTCTTATATTAGTGAGATTTGATATCATAGTGAATATTCTATAGAATATTGGATAATTTTAAAAGGAAAATATATTCTATAATAAATAGGGTATCCAATAACATGATGTTTTATTCTACTATAGATACTCATTACCGGGATAAGATAAAAACCTTACATTATGTATAATTTCTTTTCATCCCATCTAAGTGAATATAAGAAATTTAATTCTTATATGTATGCATTTTTAGATAGTCGAGTTCAAAATAATGATGGAAATATATATAATATAGTCCATAAATCTGGATAGATAATGTTATACTATTAATTTATTGATTAACTATGATAACAATTGATGAGTTGAATATTGAATCAAGTTGAACAAGGGTTCATTTATCTGAAGGGTAATTTTTAGTAGGCTGATATGGAAAGATAAATGTTATTATGAGTAGATGAAAATACTTTATAGATTAATAGATGGAGTTGTTGGAACTTGAGTTAATGGGATGTAAAATAGGCTAGTGATGAGTATAATTAGTTATTCCAATTAGTAGTGGAACAGTTATGTTGGTAATGTAAATATTTGTTGATTCACTATTGAAAAAATAATTTTATATTTTTATATTTAGAACTTTTTTTTGAAAACAAAACATGGAATGTGTTTCTTGATGAAAAATATATTGAGCCAAGAATATTAGAAAATTACATTTTTATTGTAAAAAGATGATTCAATTGATGGTTATAACAATGAATATTTAAACTAGATATTATGAGGCCTCTATTAATAGATCAAATTATATAATAAGGAAAAAAAATACTATGAGGACAGGAAGACCTATTTTTAGAACAAAATTATAATAGGATATATATAATGTGATACAATGGTAGAATTGGAGATGGAGGAAATGTAAGAGTTTGTGTTAATGTTTTTTTAAAATATTAAATGGAGTTACTTTGACTAACTTTAGACCATAATTTAGGTAAATGAAAAACTATTGTGCATTTCTTTGGTTGGACATAATAGATGAAAAGTTTAAGAAGCTGATTTCTATATTCATAATGTGATTTATGGAAGCCATAATGATCGAAAATATCATGTTTTTTGGGAGTGTTTGAAAAACTAAAAAGCTATGATCTTTTGGTGAATTTATTTTAAAATAGTGATATTTGAAGAAGGTTGAATACTCCAATATTGAAGATAATTTTTATCCGAGAATTGTTTGTTATATAATTGGATATTTAATTAAATTATAATTATTTAGATTTTTAGAGAATAAATTTTTAGATAGTTTAACATTAATGTTCAAAAATACATGTGATGTCATGGAAGTGGAGAATAAATTTCAATGAAATTTAGAACAGTAAATATAGTTCATAATTTTACAAAATATTTTTCTTTTTATAGGATGGGATTTTTTTTGACAATCATAGTTCCCAATGCCTTATATATAAAAAATTATTTCATGATAATGTAATACTGAAATCATTTATAAGGCTAGGATGAGGATCAACTTTTTATTATAGAAGCAACATTCAGTTAAAGGGGAATTTATTATTATGTTTTTTTTCTATTATAAATTAATTAGTGCTTTTATAATGATCTTATTGAGGGATTGTAGGTCCATATTGGGAGACAAAAAATATGTATTCGCCTCTATAATATTGTGAATATAATTGTTTTCAAATAATTACTAAAAGAAGGAAGGGGTGGCTATGAAAATTGGGATTGGGCCTTGTAAAAGATCATGTGTCGATTTCAATCACTTTTATTACTACTACATATGAGAAAGGGTGATCGATAATGTTGATAGGATAAAAAATCTTCCACATTGTATAGGTCAATATATAGTTAATGTAAATTGTTTTAGAACACCCCATATTCAGGCCCCACTCTCACATTTACATATAATTAGGTGGTATTAAAGGGTTTCATATACCTTATTCCAAAATGTATTTAAATATGTAATAATATAATTTGATATTAATTTTTTAGTAACAAAATATATTATTTATATAAAGTGTTACACAAATATATGGTTTGTACTTATTGATTTAGTTTAGGGCATAATATTCATAGATAAATTCATAGTAGCATGAATAGAAGTAAAGAGAATAACTTGAGATTTTAATGTCAAATTAAATACCATGAAAAAAAATCAAACTCTTGATTCTGTTTAGAAATGTACATTTTAGGACCTTTGTCATATATAAGGGTAGGCCATGAAAAACATGTATTCCAGTTGATTATAATTATTAAGAAAATAATTTATTGGGGGACCCTACTTTTATTTTTTTCTCATTATTTTGTTTTTATTTGAGATATTATTATCTCGATGAACATAATATTATTATGTTACTAACGACCGAGTGTTGATATTATATATATGAATGATTTGATAAAGTGTTTCCGACTCAATAATTTATGATTTTTTATATTATTATTGGGATAACTCTAACACTAAATAACTACCGAGAAAGAGTAATTACAATGGGGTATAATACATAATAAAATATGGATCTTGGTCAATTAATTAATTGGATAAATTTAGAAGGAATTACAATTTTAGTGGGAGAAAACTTAATAAAAGTGAATATTAAATTCATTTAAAACACGATACCCATTTTATAAAAGATTATATAGTATATATAATGGGATCATAATTAAAAATTGTAATTTCAGGTCGTCATTCATAATAGATGGATCTAAATGTATGAAAATTATTAGAATGGTATAAATTAAACAAAATGTTCTGAATTTAGAAGAAAAAACCTATGTGTTATAGTAATATATTTTTTTTTGTAATCAAGTTTTAATGTAGTTTAATACATGAATCTATTTGATTCATAAATAATAGAATGATTCTAGGTATATTTTAATATAATTTGATATATTAAAAATTAATTTAATATTTTTGTCTCATATACTCAATATGTTTTGGTATGTTAATGACATATTAATACAAGCAGTTTACAAAAAAACATTTCTTGTTGTTAAATTCATTCTATTATAAATATTACACCAATATGAACTAGTTCTAGAAATATTTACTTATTTTTATAAAATTCATTAAGATATATGCCAATTTGTGGGGATTTATAGGCTCTTGTGACATGTAGATATTATAAAATAGTAATTTTTGAAGCTAGACTGACAATATTACAATTTTCTATTTTTGATCCACTCTCATTAAAACATAAATATGGTGTCTATAATGATGTTTAGTTTTATAATTTTGTGGAATCATTAAAGATACATGAAGAGTTATATAGAACTCGATAATCTATACATGTATCATATATAAGTACCAATTATTTATATGCTCAACCCATAGAGGCAGTTATTTAGTGTTAGGGAATTTATCAAACCAATTAATAATTTGTGTCCAATAACATCTTATAGCTTTTAGGATAATAATTCTCTTTTAAAATTTTTATAACTGAATGTTTTTATAAGAAATAATGTAAATGATGTTACATTATTATTTAAAAAGTTTCACTAATTGGAATGAGTATCTTGTACTTCCATGAATGTTGATGTCCTGTATGCATTTTCATATATATAACGAGTTATAAAATATAGTGGTTTCTCCATGAAATAATCCTACTCCCAAGTGAGGTTTCATAAACATTTGTTGGATGATAGAAAAAAATCCCATATCCTAGGACTGATGAATTCTTAGTCAATTTATGGCTCCCTATTGGATATATATTGGAGACTTGTAGAGAGTATTCTAATTTATCCACATCTATGAAACTCTAGACAATTTACCCACTAATGACACTTCTGTTGAATGACACACTACTAATTTGTTCATATTACTATATTCTTACATACAGAACAATAATTCATGAAATTCTTATTCTTCTTGACAATAAAATCATTAACAGTTGTTATCTTTTAAAAATTTGAAAATTTATTTTTAACCTCTTATATTTTCACTTGTTCCTTCTTTATTCATATTTTGAGCCTTTTACATGATAAGTGTTATTGGAACCTACCTTCTAAAATTATATGTAAAAAAACAATAACTCGATCCATAACTCTAATAAACCTGCTCAACCCATCTTATCCCATTTAAATGGTAAACATTTATTATAAAAAATAAGGAGATTTAGAAATTCATATCTCTATTAAAACTTCTAAATTCGAATATAACTATGAAATATTTCATTGATTATTTATCTTAAGACATATTAAAAGGTAGTAGTGAATAAAATAATGATATGAAACATTCCTTAAAACATAGTGTTAGCATAGTCATAATACATTAAGAAATAATAACTTGAATCATGGTATTTACTTTATTATTTTAAATGCGTTGAATGTATTGCTCATAATAATCACATATAATTTATCTTTACAAAAAATGATGTAATGATCTTCAAATCATCATTAAGTAATTATTCAAAGTAAATTCTATATAATTTGACCTCATAATGTTTTTCTTTGTCAAATATTACACTATATATTACAATTCTTATTTATCCATCTAGTAAGTGTTTCATGCTTTCAATGAACAATGAGAAGAACCTCAATCATTATCAAGCTTTCTCCATTATATGACATCATAATGTTTATTCAGTTTTCATTATTTTTTGAAAAAATAATCATTCATATGGTGTTAAATTTTTTATGTCTTATTGGGTTTCTAAACAAATAATTCTATCTCACGACTTTATAAAACTTCATTTAATGTATTTTTTAATCATATTCAAGTGAAATCTAATATAGACTTCTGTACCATGCTTTATCCTAGAAATATATATCCAACCTCTTTATAAAATATTTGTTAACTGATGTATTGGGAATATATGTCCAATAATTCATAAACATCTCTTGATTCATTTAAAAATAATCTTTATCTAATGGACACTATTGAGATAAGCATTCTCTAATCAGATTAATCCAGTAAACATTGTGTTGTGGATTTCTCTGGAAACCACTATTCAGAAAGAATAACTGCAACTAGTCACAGAAACTCAATTATTTAAACCCCTTTATAAAATTTTTTGAGTAACATCATATTTAATTTATAACTATTAATTTGAATATGAGAAAATTATAGGTTTATTATAGTGTATTACATAGAAGAATTTCATTATTAAGTATCTATCTTGAATCACTACCATAAGTAATTGCGATTTGTACTCTACGAAGAATACATCACCATGAATCAAATCATATTCTCCTAGAGGTCTTATTACAATGGTATACAAGAATTTATTTTAACTAACATTTGGTTCCATACTCCTTCCATTTATATTTACTATATCTATATATTCTTCGGAGTCTGTTGGACTCTATCTTGTCACACTTACTCAATCAAATTCTCTTTATCCATCTATCTATGGAATATTTCATTCAGAAATATCTTAAGGTTACTTGTTAGGGGTACTATAGATTTTTGTTAAAAACCATTATTCTATAAATATCAGGGAGAATGTTATAGAAATCTATATCATCTCACCCATCGATATAGGTAAACAAAATGTCTTGAAAAAAACGTTATCCATTAAGTAATCAATATGTTCTAAATTATTCAGCTTAAAGAAAAATATTTATCTTCTTCCAAGACATAAATACATGAGAACTTATACTTTTAAAAAAACATGTATTATTCCATATATACAACTAAGTTTTTCATTCATTCGACAAATCTTTATTCAATGGGGTTGGATACATCAATCAACCTTCCACGAAACATCCTCTTTACAACATCCTTAAAATATTGACATCAATAAAAGCCTTCAAATTCAATTTAAATCATTGAAACCCAATTAAGATAAATAAAATATCCAGAAAGGGAGATCTTCAATATAACCCATTATATTATTTGGAAATACCATTAATGTAACTTCAAAATGAATATGTAAATATGTAAATATGTAAATATTAATTGTAATTATCTCCATTTATTTTCAATAATTGGATTAAATTTTCTCCATTCCTTCTCTAAAAATTAAAATATATTACTCTCCTCTATACTGAAATGAATTAAAAAGTTAATGGGGGAAAAGGTATCAATTATTCTTTATAACTATTCCATTAATACGTTTACCATATTCCTACAAGAGCCAGGTTTAGTTTAGAAAACATATGATTATAGTTTTACATTGAAGATTTACATTATAAACTAATTGTGTGACACATTAAATGAGAACTCACTACCATGTATTCAATTTTTCTCCAATTTAATTTAATCTTGATGAAACTTATTTTTGATATAAATTAGTTATATAATAAATCATCTAGAAACATACACAACACTTCAATTATGAAATTATGAACATTAAAGTATGATTGATATAATTAACAACCTTGGAAGATTAATTATTCCAATATTATCATGTCATTTATAAATTCCATTTCTAATAAATTTTGTAAATTTTAATATAGTACATCACTAAGAATGCACAATAGCCTTAGCCCAGTTAGTGAGGACTAGACAAGTGCATTGAAGAGACCTGAGTTCAAAACCGGGAGGAGACATATTTCAAGGTTAATGTAGCAATACTCTAGAAGTACTGTAGTAGACATTGTAGGAGGTACTATTTGGTACTGTAGTAGCCATATCTATTCATCCATTTGGGGTTTTGGTCAACTAGTTTGGGCCTCAGGTCCTTTAAGACATTCGGTCCACCCAAGGTCTCCAAGCCAGTATAGCTTTTGGGCCACCTCAAGGCCTTACGACCACCTCATGGCCTTCGGGCCACGTCAAGGACCTTGGGAAACATGAAATTTTGCTTAAATGATCTGACAAACTCTATAAGGAGAAGACTCTAGATGGGGATTCAGAGCAGGTTCATTCACCAGAGTAGAAACTAAGAGGATTTTTTAGAAAGAGAAGGTATGACATTTCCATCGGGACCAGCCTGTGCTTGAATGGGAAGCATAACGAAATATCCAAGTGATGGTGGAGAGATGATATCATGATGAAGAAGCTGGGAGGAGGAGTTCCATGTATAGTCTGTATATTACCTAAAACCTATGGGCAATGTAATCTCTAAGACTAAAGCCTTGTAAGGGTTACCCCTCGTCCCATGAAAGGGGGGTTATAAAAAATCAATAAAAAAGAAGGCCTTCAGGCCATTCATTCAAAGGATGAGTGATTTAGAAATACATACCATCCCCAATTAAATTACATTAGGTTCACTCTAGAAAAATAAGATTTAAATGAGGATTTGATTTTGGATGAAAAATCATTATACTATTATTGTATCACCCTCTTGGATAACAATCATAGAATCATTATTATGATGAATCTATTTAATTAATGTTATTTAAGAACATCCTATTGAGAATGTACAAAAATGGGTTTTCTTAATTTGGTGTTATAGAATTTTCATAATTCCCACATATTCACCAAGGATGATCTTCTTCAACTTATTTATTTAGAATTAAAAATATATGATAAAAATAGTTATGTGATATTTTATTTGAAATAATATGTTGTAAATGATCACATCCTATGGTTCTACCCCTTAGAAAATACTTCACATTCAATCTTAAATAATATTTATAATGGTTAAAGGAATAAGGTGTAGATTCCTTACTTCTCAATGTGAACAAAAATGATGAGTTAATTATCTAAAACATGTTTTTTTATTTTATCTCTTGATACTTTCACATATGAGCAACAAAGTTTTTTGAGGCACTATAAATCTTATCATTTTTTATTCGTCTTTAGGTGGAATAATTTTCATCACATAATTATTTAGGAATAATAAATTCTTAATCATTATGAGTACCCCTTCATAGTACGGAATAATAGTTAGAAAAAAATTCAAATTATTTAAAAGTTTTCTAAATATCTCACAAAAAGTATCATTAATGTAAGATATGTGTATGGTTGAAAACATTTCAAGAGATTATTCTTATTCATGTCTAATAGTTTCATTTAATTTTAAATTTGGTTATGCCTATTCATATTTAGAATTTAATTATTTCTTTAGATCTGGTAGCCAATAAACTAATATATCAATTGGGTTATTGGTATACTTCATGGATTTTTCACTTGGGTTGTTTTTAGTTCCATTTTTGATATTAGTTATTTTTGATATCGCTCACTTATTCAGATTTTTTGATTTGAAATTAATGTACTCCTCACATGTCATTCATGATATATACTTAGAAGAGTTCTTTTTTGAATAATTCTTCAAATTAATTTCCCCAGCTCCCTCTCATTTCCTCACCAACATTCATGGTCTTCTTTTGTTATTTGATTTCATTACAGTCAATATCATCATTCACCAATCTTTTGACCACCATTATTTCATACAATAAAAATATTTCAAGAATCACAAATTATTTTAAAGGAATAAATTTTTTATTAATATATGGATGTCACTTATTCATATTTTTATTAATACCACATGGAATGAACATCGTTTTTTCTATTAAAATTTATTAGATTTTTTTAAAAAAATACAATTCATGATTCATGATTATATTACAACACCGAAATTGACCTAAAAACAATGATCTTATTATATCTAGTGAATGTCTTCCAAAATCATGATTATAATGTATTTACTTTATAAATTCTTTGGATCTTCATGGAGAATTAGTATCCACAGTCTTTTTAAAATACATCTTATTCATAGTTGTATGATTCTTATCACTTATCCTTATCCATAATTGAAAATATTTTGTTCTCCATCTGATAATATTAATACAAATTGACATAGAAACATTATAAAAAGGTGGTATAGATGGGATCCTAGTCTACATAAAATCTTGATATATACCATTTAATGAATTCATAGTATCATAGTCACATGTTAGAGGAATTTTATCATTATAATCCTCCAATTAGTAGTGAGGGGATGCATTAAATTTTACCTTCTTTTGTGAATAATCAATAAGTTCCACTTCTAAATTCAATTGATGGAATTATAACTCTAAGAACATAAAAATGAGTGAAATATTCTGGTCATTAGTCATACTAAACTTCTCTTAACAATCATTCTTCATTATGTAAAATTATTAATCATGAATCTTATAAATTTTTGTTTAAGAATGATTGAAGTTAATTGATATTATCATATTCCACTTCTAGTTAATAATCATATACCTCAATGTTGGTTTAATGTTTTCTTCAAGTGGATGTATCTACCTTTTAAGAGTCATATTAGCTTTATATTTCTCTTAAACTTCATTAATCCATTTACATTAATATTTTTAGGAACTTATCCCAATATCAAAAATTTATGTATCAAAGGATCCAATATTCATGGAGATCATCATATTTTATAGAACCTCTTCTTTCAAGGACATAACCATGTAAAAAGTTAATTCATAATGTTGGGTTATTTATTCATGTATAATTTCCAAGAATCCACAATAATAGAGACTAATTCTATAGGAATGAAAAAACTAACATCTTTTAATATTCCATATTAAATATAACTATAAATTGTAAATCCATAGTCATAAACACTTATACCATGATACTAATCATGGTAATGTTTTCACAATAAAATTTACATACCTTAGTATTACTTATGTTAGAATCCTTTTCATTCTCCTTTGAGGTAATTAAAATAACCTATTATTCATATTACAATCATGATCTGTCTTCTTTATTATCATGTAAAAGATATTATTCACTTATTTATTCATCTTGACTTATAACATAAATCTTATTTAAAATTTATTTCTAAATCATTATCCTTTTCATTGAGGTAATAATGTAAATAAAAATCTATATTAAAAAAAAATCAGAACCAAAACTGATCATTATTGAAAACATAGGAATGGAATAGAAATCTTCAAAAGAGAACCTATTAAATGGAGAGAACCCAAAATAAGTGAACCATTGATATGATACCATTTGTATGGAACACTATGGTATATAATAAACATTGTGATGATGGTGAATCAATGTTTTGTACTTTTAAAACAAATTAATTATTTTTATACATGTACGTCTTAAACCATTTAGGAACATGAGTCTCTTTTTGTATTTTAATTATCTTATGAATGTATATGAAATAATGTAAAGATAACACATTATATTTTAACCTGGTTCACTACTCAGAATGATTATCTAGTTATTTTATTGTATATTTGTTACCATTACATGTTTTTCCACTACAAAGAGTTACCAAATATAGTGGTTTGGCCTTGAAATAATACAAAACCCAATTTATATTCCCTACATGTTACAAAATAACTAGGTTCAACCCTAAACAGGTCACCCGAGTCGATCTGGGGCATGGGCCGTAGGGTATTCCCGATCCCCAGAGGAAGGAAACCTGTGTCAGGTATTAATAGGGAAAAAGGGAATAATTTCTTCTAATAATGAATAAAGAAACTAAATAGTGAAAATTTGAATAAAATTGTTTAATATAAATAAAACCTAAGTGAAAATATTTTCCATAAAATATGAAAATACAATTGAACCACACAATAAGACCTACTAAACCAGATGACCACACAATCTCAATGTGACCCTGTGGGTCACTCTCCAACACAAAAAATAAATTATCACTCAAGGTGATAAACTCAATCTAAAACCTATACCAAAGGCTAAAAACAAAAAATAACTACATGTATGATTGCTAAAACTCAATAGGTTATCTTGATAATATATTCCCAATGCACATCCTTCAAAATAAAATAGACTTATTTTTCATGTTTGAACATCAATATATAAAATTATTATTTTCGGCACATTTTACTTACAAAATAATCTAAATTCCATTTACCTCATCCAATTCTCAAATCTAGGCTCATTCCATTAGTGTGACATTCAAATCATAAAAGGGAAGTGATTCTTCCATGTTTAATTTCCCCAAAGGAGGGTAAACCACTTTTCATTAAAAACACTTTTCATAAAACTTAGTAAAACCAAATCTTCACTTCCATGAAGACACTATAAAAAAAATCACCATGATGATCATATAACAATTGAAATAAAAAAAATACAGGCATCACATTTATCACTATAAGAAAGTATTTTCTAATAGACATAGGTGAAACCAAGAGAATAATAATAATCTAGAACATACTATTACATGAGACACCATCCCCAGTATCATGCCACACATGATAAAATAGAAAATTCCCTAACCCTATTAGTTTCCCTAACTCAGAACAATGCAAAGATAAAATCCATAGTAATAAACCAAAATATATGCACCTATTATGGGATTCTATCTAATTTGTGAACTATCCAATTCAAAAATCATTCTCAGAAAATTCCCTATCATTTTTAGGTTCTCATGTCTCACATATAAAGGGCGTGAGCCAACCAATGCCAACCGATCATCCAATCCCATGCATATATATTAATAATTCAACAACAAAACTCACCCTGAGTCACCATAAAGATCAATTCACATTCTATAAGAGATAATAAAACAAGGAGTTAATACCAAGGAAATCCAATTATCATAATTTTTCACAAGGATTCCACATTAAGAACATCCCATCCATTAAACATAAGAAAGGAATGAGAAACATACAATTTAGGTTTTCAGAACAATCACTTTAAACATTTTCACAATCATTCCAAACGATCCATTAAGAATTTCAAAAAACCAACATTTATCAATGATTCAAAATCCAAATTCCATAAAGAGGGTTTAATAACACCATTTTATATTTCAAAATAATAAAATAGATTATCTTGAAACATTCACAGTACACACTCATGGAAAACTGTTTCTTTTAAAAGTGCCAAACGGTCCATTCATGGGAAATACATGCCAAAACACCCTGAAATCCACTCATCACTAATTTATAAAACCCAAAACCACTTGTTAAACCCATATAAAGATCCTAATACACCATTTACCATAATTACAATATATTCAAAAAACCAAAGGATACTTCTTACATCAGAAATTGCTCATAAAATCTTAACGATCATTTAATCGAGCACTTGGTGTGCGTTATTTAACATAACAATTCCATCTACCATAATCCAAGGAATAAAACACCACATTTCAAAAAAAATAATTAAACCAGGTATCATATATCTTTATTAATAAATCAAAGTACGTGAAAAAATAATTAAACTAATGAGTCTTAAATTAAAAGGGCATGTTCACAAAAATACCTACCACGAATCCATCGTTCAACGAAAAAACATCATTGAAAACACTCCACGAGGTTTCAAAAACCCTAGATGCACGAATAGAAACCCTTAATGTGAAGACTTGACCCTAGTTTCCCTAAGTTGGTGCCTTATTATATTACATTTGAATTTTTATAATAAAGTCATATCCTGAAGGAATAAATAGTTTTGTAGATTTGGAAATCTAGTTACATACATATTTTCATCATTTCACCATGAAATGAAAAAGAACATTAATGTTCCATTGGGAAAATTCACTACTCTATGATTATCCCTAAAAGTAAATCATTATATACCTATTCATTTTTGAGAAAAAATGAAACATAATAAAGGGCGAACTTAGATACTCAGTAAGGCTATACAATACAGCGGATGATATCATCAACATAAACATTAGGCATGATGAATAATTGAAAACACATGCCTTTAAAAACAATAAAAATGAATGAATTATGGTAGGAATATGAGTTGAGTAAATATTTCCATAATAAAACATAATCATGGGTATTATATTATTTGAATAACCACAGGAACAATGAACTACTAGATTCATAATGAAGGAAATTCATATGCCGGACATTTTGAATCATACTATCAAGAACTCGGCCAGGACGACTAAAAATGGTTATGGACTCAACCAAAACCATATCTAAAAAATGGCTAAGGCCTTGACCATGTCCATTTCTATTTGTCTAATGAGACCTACCGATGGATTGAGGGTCTATATAGGGACCCACCCTCCATATAATAAGTCCAATTAATTCCTCATATGAATGGGGATAAAAATAAACAACATAAACATTTATATTGAAACTAACATATGAAATGCGAATAAATTTCCCCCATCATTAAACATAAACACTGACCATTCAGAGTAATGAGGAGAATGGTTTCAAGAAAAAACTTCCCTAGTAAAACTAATCATAAACAATTCAACAAAATATGGTAGATTATAACAAAAAAAATATTATTCCTAATTATACTTAAAAATAAACAAGAGTATTGAATCTAACAAAAATACTTTTATAAGATCATTGACTAATTCTTGAGGTAAATACTCTTTTACTTTGAAAAGAAGAGTTATTTTGGAAAAGTATTCATATAAAACCATAATTAAATTAAAATAGTTTTATCATAATAAAATGATTTTTTTTTGTAAAAAATTGGTTTCTAAAAATACATTATAAAGTGCCCTTGAAAATAAGTAAGATTTCGATAAATGTCTTGTAAACAAGATTTTATTTTGGAAATAATTTGGAATGTTTCTTTTAAAACATGTAACTACCATAAAAGAAATAAAGTGTATTTTTTAAAACATAGATAGAATATTAAAACTAAACTAATTATGATTACCTATTAATAATTAAAAATTTAATTGGGATAAAGATAGAAAAACAGTGACCCGAATGAAAATGGAAGTTTGGGAAGGAACCCTTACCATAAGTACGAAGGGGTTCTTCAGTTAGTGTTAATGACATGGATAATCAAATTGAGGATCATAAATTAACAAGTAAAAAACCTCATCTACATGAAACTGATTTATTATAACCTCATTAGGTTCATTCATGTCTTTTTAATGGGATAAGTGATTCAATTTCTATGTTTGGGGGCCTTTTCGTTCTTGGTTTTCATGATTGTATTACTTATATTCATGTAAAGACAAAAATGTAGAATTATAATAGTTTTCCAGAATAGAAGTCATATTTTATTAGTGAACATCTGAAAGATTACATTTTTAAATAATTAATTTGGTTATTTTGAGTGTAGATGAATCATTATATAAAACATTAATGTTAATTGTTAGGGTTGTTCAGCGTTTTCTGATCACAACGAACTCATTTTGATCTAAAAATTAATACTATTTTTACAATAAACCTAAATAAACTCATATAGGATATATTATATATATATAATAATCTGGTTCCACTATAAAAATGGTTTCATGACCATAATTGTAGGGTTTATCAGAAATCTAATACTCATCATCCTTGAATGTGATAAATAAACACATCTTAGATGGTGTTTTTATTTCCAGTATAAAATAAGTGTAAATGAGAGACTACAAAGAAATATTCATTTATAAAAAATAAAATTACACTACATTTCACGAAATAGAGTCATTATAAAATTTGGATTCAAGGAGGTGACTAAAGAAAAAGAAAATAAAGGAACGTGAAATAAAAGAAATGAAAAGAGGAATTTACTTGTAGAAGTAATCTTTCATCAGAGCCTCTTTAAGGGAGAGGTTTTGGACTTTTAATGAGACCATGTGATTATGGAAATAGAGTATGATATTGGGAGGATATTTGATTATAATTTTGAATAGGAACAAGTATTTATAGTAGTGAAGAGAAGTGGAAGTGGGGGGAAGGGGGGTTATATTGGAGGAGTGGAGTAATTTTTTATTATCTTATTCATTATTTTATTATTTTTCTAAATAAAATAAATAGTATTGATTCTTGTGACCAATAATAGTAATATGTGCATGTGAGTTCGAAATAATGTCCATTTACATCATCCATGACTATATAATGATGCAAAAATTCTCATATTTAGCATATTTCAAATATTATTGAATTTCACTATTCACAAAATTCAAGTATTTTAGAAATATACCAAAAATTATCCCTAATTTTTTTTGACATGAAGAATTAATAAATGAACTCCATTTTAACAAAATAAATGTAGGAATAATAGAAATTTAATTTTTAAATAAAATCATTATTTACATTGAAAATACATATTTTCAATCAAAATATCATTTTATAATACATTCAGAAATTAACTGAGGTCTCACAAAATTTTCCTACAATCATAGGAAAAAAAATATTTTTTTATTAATACATTTTATGATAATTGATTTTAATAATTTATTAATTTAAAATTTTAATTAGGTATTTATTTCTGATAAAAATTCCAACACATAATTATTAATTTCTAAACTAAATTATTTCATTTATAAGGGGTCTAAATTTTATTTATACATTCAAGGGTGTGGGTACTATTTATAAGGATCATATTACTATTCATAAGGGTATATTAATATTCATAAGGTTCAAGTTACCATTCATCAAAAATGTAAGTTGATCATATCAGACTCTAAATATCTTACTAAACATAATAGTGTATGTCAGTATTTCAAAATTCAAATCACTAAAGAGGAAATATTATGTTTATTGGATAAGTTATAACAAGTGTTGTTTTCTAGAGAATCAGTGTTTCATGGAATCCATATTAAATTAATTTTTATATCGTTTGGGTGTTACATTCTCCCCTCACAAAAATTTCACCCTCTAAATTCCCAGAATGATACATCATAATAAGATTTCTATATGTATCCTTCATAACCTCCTTAGGCTACCATGTTGCCTCTTCAATTTTATTATTTTTTAGAAGTATCATTACAGGTACAGTTTTCTGATTCTTCATAACCTATTATTTAGTGTCTAGAATCCATATTGTCTCTTCATAGTATGATAGGTCAGGTTTCAATTCTATTCTTTCAGAAGTGAGGACATGTGTTGGGGTTGGCATGTACTTTCTCAACAATGAGACATGGAACACATTGTGTAATTTAGACAGGCTATGTGGCATAGCCAAATGATATTCAACAAATCCAATTCTCACTAGTATTTCAAAATGTCCAATGTACCTAGATCTCAGTCTCCCTTTCTTCCAAAATCTCATAACACCCTTCCATGGAGATACAAGTAAGAATTCATGATCTCCTACATGAAATTAAAAATCCTCCTATGATTATTATCATTGATATTTTTCCTTCTATGTGATTATTTTATTTGGGTTTGAATATTTTTTACCTTTTCTATTGTTTCCTCCACAACCTATGTGCCCACAAACTTCCTCTCTCCAACTTTATCCCAATAACTTGGTGTATGAGATCTATTTCTGTACAATGCTTCATATGGCACCATTTGAATAAATTAATGGAAACTATTATATTTCTAAAACACCACAAAAGGTAAATATTGATCCCAAAAACCTTGAACGTCTAGTGAACATGATGTCAACATGTCCTCTAAGGTTTGGATCATCCTCTCTAATTGCATATCAGTTTGAGGGTGATAAGCAGTACTCAATCGAAGCTCTGTATCCAACGAATTTGGAAGAATTTTCTAGAGTTTCAATGTAAATAATGGATCATGATATGACACAATTGATAGGGTTTCTCCATGAATTCTCACAAACTCATTGATATAGATTCATGTTTGGTGCACTAGTGGAAGATCCTCCCTTATAGTGAGATTTTTTTTTTGATTTTGTAAGTCCATCAATAATTACCAATATTGCATCATTATTCCTTGGAGTTTTAGGTATTCCAATGAAAAATCCATGGTGATGTCATCCCATTTCCATGTAGGAATTGCCATAGATTTCATGAATCCTCTTGGATATTTTCTTTCATCTTTAATTTTTTGACATACTAAAAATCTTGATATATAATCCGAAATTTCCCGCTTCATGTTGTCCCACCAGAAATTTTCCTTCAAATGTATATCCATTTTAGTGAAACCAAGGTGTATAGAGAAATTTGAGCTATGAGAATAATATAATAACTCCCTTTTCTATTTAGGTATACCGGGAACACATGTTCTCTTCCCAAAATTCAGAATTCTATCTTTACACACAGAGTCATCCAACATCCCATCATTCATATCTTTAATTTTCTTTTGATGATTCTTATCATCAAACTAAGAAGTTTTATTCATTTCCAAAAAGATGGTTGGTAAACTAAATGATAAATTAGTGAATTTTTAGATTTATTTATAATTCTTATATCCATATTTACAAGACCCATAATCATAGGATCCCACTCAATCATCATTTTGTTTAGGACTCCAAGATCCTTCATGCAAAATGCATAAACTACCTTATTTTCCTTTAGAGGTTGGTAGTGTATGAAAAGATTATAATCCTGGAGTAGTTCAAGCCATCTCCTTTGCCTCATTTTCAGTTATTTCTATGAGAATATTTATTTTGTGATCTTATGATCCGTAAATAGCTAACAACTTTCTCCATAGAGATAATGTCCCCATATCATCAGAAAAACTTTTTACAACTGCTAACACAAGATCATTTGTAAGATAGTTATGTTCATGAAAATTTAACTTCCTTGAGTCATAGGTAATAACTCTATCATTATGCATAAATAAATAACCAAGTTGTTTCATTAATGAATCACTCTAGATCACTAATACACTATTCACCAATTGTAGAATCAAGATAAGATTATTCACTAATCTCATCTTCAATTCTTCAAAACATCCCTCACATTCTTTTTTCCATACAAACTTAATCCCTTTACGTGTATGATTGGTTATTAGGGTTGGATAGAAGAGTGATGTTATGAATTAAATTCAAATAATAACTTTCTAAACCAGTAATACTATGCAACTCAGTTATGTTTGTTAGATTTTCCCATTCATGAACATCATTTATCTTCATAGGATAAATAGATATTCCATCCTTAAATACAATGTGGACAAAAAAAAGAAACTTATTGTGTCCCAAATTTATACATTCTAAACTTCCCATACAACTCATATCTTCTAAGAGTCTTCAGAGAAGTGTGTAAGTGATTTTAATGATCTTAGTAGATTTTGGATTATACAAGGATATAATCAATAAAAACCACCAAAAATTCATAAAGACATTCCGTGAAAACCCTATTAATTGGATCCATGAAAATAGTTGGTGCATTAGTCAGTCCAAAAGGAATCACTATATACTCGTACTTCCCATGCTTTCAAAAAAAATTTGTCTTTTAAATGTCTTCCTTCCTAACTCAGAAATGATGATATCCAGATCAATGGTAAATATTTTTATAACATAGGACTCCATGAAGTTGATAAAATAAATCATTAATGTGAGTTAGGGGATACATTTTATTTATTTTTTTGCATTGATCTCCTTGTAGTCAATTCACAACCTCATTGACCCATATTTCATCATAATGAAAAGAATGGGGGCATCACATGGAGAATTTTAGGGTGAATAAATCCTTTATAACTCAATTTATCTAGTTGTTTTTTCAGTCATACTAAAGAAACACTGTACATTCTATAATGAGTCTTTGATATAGGTCTTGAACCACAAATAAAATCAATATAGAACTCAACTTCCTGCTCTAGAAGATGTCCCGGTAAATCCTCTGAAAAAACATCAATATATTCTATCACAATAGGCACATACTCAATTTGAATATTCCTTTCATCACTCATATATATTGAGTTCTCATCCTCCACAATAATTAGATCTAGTAGAGCTATTGGGGGTTGATCTAGATGAGAATCACGTGGAAAGGTTTCTACCGTAAATATAAGAGATTCTACACCATTTTGAAAAATTGTATCTTCCTTATTAATGGATTTTTTTTATCATAATGTTAAATACAATCCATAATGAGGTTTATTTCAAAGTCAATCATGGGTAAAATAATAAAATTAGTAGATAAAGAACGTTTATGTTCCATAATGTGGACTCCCTGACACATCTTTATTGTAATGATACTTCCCTCTGGATTTTTTACTATCAAATCCCGTAATAAATATAATTGGAAATATCTGATGTTCATTGAAAACTAGGAAGATATAAATGAATGATAAGATATAAAATCAAATAATGTATTGGCTAGGTTTGAGGAAACTCTTAATTTACCTACCACCATATCATTATAAAATTCAATATCAATAGTGTTGATCACATAAGATTGTCCTTGCTCCCTTAGCCTTTTCTGTGGCACATTTCCTCGTCGCTTTAGAAAAAAATAGAATAGTTTCCCATCTCCCTACAATTATATCATTGAATATTAATAGGTTCTTTCTTCCCCTTTCAATCACCAGCAAGATGTCCTTTTATTGTTGCACACCCATTTTCCTTTAAAGAAGGCACTATGGTGTTTCCTTATATAATTATCAAAGGGTGGAAAGTTAACTCTTCCCTTCTTCCCCATTTCCTTATTTCCATTTCTAGTGTTTTTAAAAGACCTATTATTCTCTTTCTTTCTATTAAATTTATAAGACTTAGAGAACACATTTTTTGTCTTGATATGACATGAGATTATGTCTTCATATGATGAGAATGTTTGGCAGACCAGTGCCCATCATAATAATGGTTTTAGTCCATCAATGAATTGATCAATCTGGATCCTTGGATTTCATATATAGTCCACAAAATTCCTTTATAACCATGTGAATTTAGCTTCATACTTTTCAACATTATCATCTTCATTTTGCCTCAAATGTATAAACTACCATTCCATATCCTCTTGTTCTTCACGAGGAAAGTATTTATCTAAGAAATGTTTATTAAATTCACTCCATTTTATGTTTTCTATTTATTTCAACTCCTTTTTGTTTTGAATTAGTGACCACCATTGATTAGTATATCCTGATAGACGATAAATATCCATAACAACCTTCTCTCTTTTATTACTTCAGAGGGAAAGAAATATCTTCTATAAGGAACTTATCCACTATTACACTACGAATGGGTTTTTAGTCCAATTAAATGATGGAGGTTTTTGTTACATAAATAGATATAACATACCTCATCAACATTGTGGATCCGGATACTCCATATGTGTAAGGATATTGTTCATAACCTCAGTAAGATATCAAAATAGTTATATGTTTATCCACAGTAGTTGTAGATCTATATCCAACACCATTATCTTTCATAGGATGGAAATCCATTCATTTGATACACGCATTGATGTGGATTCGATTCCTTTGACTAGGTTCTGTTTATAAATAATGGAATACACTAGATTGGGTTAAAAATAAGAATATACTATAACAATATATAGAAATACTTAACATAAATTGAAATCATATGCATGTCTAATATCATAATGTAAAGACCTAGAAATTTTAAGAATTTTTTTTATTAAATTCTTTGGAGTTTTACGAGTCCGCGGTTTCTAACAATGCTTGATTCCAAGACCTGGTGTGTCTGGAATCAATTTCTGATGTTTTTTTCGGGTACGTTCAGTAAACGTCCTTGCGGGGTTTTCTATCTTTTGAACCAGTTCTCGGAATTGAAATCCAAGGACACTAATGAACTCGCAACGCCGATATTCACTTAAAGAGACCTCTACTGCAGTTGCGTTTGGTAGAGAGCAGAAGTTAATTTTGGGGATTCTTAATAAATTAAATAAAATTCATGTGTTACATAATTTAATTTTTAGGTAGTGGTTATTTCCACCAAAGGGAAGTTGGAGGTCGGGCCCACACCCCACAAAACCTCCCATGGGAGGATATTTTTTGGTGGGTCCCACATGAGTTCAAACTCTTTTCCTCCCCTTTAAACTCCCTTGAACCCCCTTAAACTCTTGGACTTCCATGATTTAATTCTTGCCAACACCCCACCATCAATGAAGAGAATTATTTCAATTTTAATTCAAATCTTTTTGAATCCATCTCACCACATTTAATCTAATGTGGTGTTACATTTAATGAGAGGCAAATCTTGAGTTGTTGTGCCATAAAAATAATAGAGAACAATCTCTATTATTTTGGCTTAACATTGTGGGGAGCTAAGGAGAAGAGGGAGATCCTTCTTCCCATGAAGAAAACGAAGAACATCTCTTTTACTTCTTCAACCATGGAAAGAAAGAGAGGCGACGCCCACAAGGAATGCCCGTCTTCCTTACTCTTCCTCCGATTCAAGGGAGAATATGACTCCCGCAAAGAACAACACCAAAAACAACGACTTTCCCCTCGAAGTTTACGGAACGACGTCCATCTCCCACGACGCCCGTCTTTTCACTACTCGATAACATTCAACAACAAGTTACGAGGTAGGGGGTCTGGTATAATTTTAAATGAATAAAATTATAGCCTTGTTCTTGATGAATGCTTTTGTTCCCCTTTTCCATTTGTTATCTCCTAATGCAGAGGGTGCGGGACAAACAAACATGGCCCGATGACCCTCCGTTGATTCTTGATTGTATTGGAAATGAAGGCGGTGTAGGAAGAGGTGGAAGCAAGCGAAGTCGACGGCAACCGGAGGTGGAGGAGACTGGAGGTAGCGGCGGCCACGCGCTGGCCACGTGAAGAGACCGGTGGCCGCTTGGGCCACTTGGTCCGCGTGGCTACCGGCCGGCCAATCCGGCCGGCGCGCTAGGAACTACAGCACGATGTGCGGGCCGCTCTGTTGGGCGATCTGGCCAGCCACCTTCCAGCCTGACTGGAAGATTGCGGTGCCGCTAGGCACCGCATGTGGAGAACCGCAACCTGCTGTGTGGGCTGCTCGTGCTGGACAGAACCGTCTGGCTACGACCTTCCGTGCAGAGGAGGGGCCGCATTGTTTGGCGCCGCCGTGCAAACTAAATCGGCCAGCAGCACGGGCCGGGTCCGCGGGTGGGCCGCGCCCCACCGGGCTGAGGCGACCCCCCAACAGGGTCGGACCTGCCGGGTCGAGTCCATGGGTGGGCCGTTCTCTACCGGGCCGGGCCGACCCCCATTCGGGTCAGACCCGCCGAACCAGGTCGGGCCGACCCGCCACAGCCCACTGGTATTGGCGAGTCGGGCTCGACTTTTCTTAAATGTGAATATCTTCAAGACCACGCGTCCGAGTGACGCACCGTCTGTGACACTGGGACCCTTACGACGAGTCGGTCCTTTTTTGATTCTCTATGTGAGTTTTGGATGACTTTGGAAAACGGCTGGGTTGGGATCAAGCATAAATCCAACCGGGCCCCTAGAACGGAAAAGCCAATAACTCTCCGACCGAGCATCCGATTGACGCACCGTCTGTCACGTTGGGTTTCTTTTGATGAGACGGAACTTCATGATAAATCAACTTACGAATTTTTGATAGTTGATGTATCGACCCCTTTGCTCGAGGAGTGGACCCTCCCAAAATCGAGCGTGCTGTGTGCGGAACCGTAGAGCTGGCTGCGACTGCGACGACTACTGTACTAGAATCCTCCGTGGTTTAGACGACGATGACTACTATACTAGAATCCTATGTGGGATCGACAATTACGACTTCTGTTCCTGTATCCCATGTGGGTCCGACCGAATATCTTGTCCAATATCCTGTGTGGGTCAGATTGCTCAGATGAATTATAGCTGGTCCTGTATCCTGTGTGGGTCTGAAAACTTAGATGAGATAGCTGGTCATTTATCCTGTGTGGGTCCGACAGCTTAGCTGGTCCTGTATCCTGTGTGGATCCGATAGCTTAGATGATCCAGTGGCTACATCTGATCATATCTATCACTCTATGAAAGATGTATACCCGTGTGAAATGAGTCATGTCTTTCAACCATTAGCATCATGGTGATTGACTTTGCTTCCTTTGTGGAATTGGTTTGTTCATTGTCTCAAGAGTCGGAGCTAGACTGAGATTGGTAACTTAGGTATATGGATGGGAATATACCTAAGTATGGTTGGTTGATACTTCATGATTGTATCTTTCTTGTTTTGTTTATACTTGGTGGATATTGTGAGAGCATTCCGGTCTCAGGGTCCCTACTTCATATCTTTATACTCACCCCCGCATGGGCTATGCCCGCACCTCTTTGTGTTGGAAGCAGATGATGGACAACGCTGACGGAGGCTGAGAGTTCCACGACTAGACGGTACCTGTAGTTGGACCTTCCAATGAGTTGACACATGGAGGAGACTGACAGACGTGTGTGCTGAGGTGGCCATCTGTACCTAGCCTTCAGGTAGGAACCCTGAAGGACGATCCAGGAGCTGCTCATTACTTTCAGTTTTTTGTCCCTTTTTACTTATACATGTTGTTCAGTTGGGTTTGTATACTGGCCCATTTACTTTCCAGCACACTCCTTTGTATTTAGTTTTACGTAGTGTTTACTTCTTATTGCGTACTCTGTTGTGTTTGTTTACTCTTATAAAGGCAATGCCTTCCCATATTAGGGATTTACGTCTTTGGTTATAGTCACCTGCCACTGGCCTATGGAAGGCGGGATTTTGTTAGTCACGGCTCTGACCCCAAGGATGGGTCGTGACATATTGGTATCAATGGTGGTCAGTTCTTCTGCAGAACATAGACTCTGATTCTTTTAACGACAACAGTGTTAAGTGTTTTGGGTGTGGTTATCAGTTTAGGGAAACCAGTGATGGTGTAGTGGCCGACGTATCCGTACACTAGGTCCCTGACTTCTGATTACTGACTTAGTGCATGAAAACACTGATTTCATGCGTGTTTCCTTTGAAAAAGTTTTCTTTGTGATTACTTTGTGTTAGCTCACCATGTATACTATTTTAACCATGGCACACCTGTTTCTTTTCAGGATGGCCCCACGAAGGAAGCCAACTAGGGTTCTAAGTTTCGTACGAGATGGTAGCCCACCGAGCGATGAGGCCTCAGTGCAGGGCCCCATCACAGTGGAGGTACCAGTGGTACCACTACCCGATGGGCCACCGATACCACCAGATCCATCAGTATAGAGTGCATGCCACCTGAGTGGGTTGCACGAGTTCCAGTGCCCGAGGCTGCCCAGGTTCCGGGGAGAGACGGACCCACATGCATCTAAGGATTGGATGGAGGCTATTGTGAAAATTTTCAGATCGGTAGGTACACCGGCCGACCTTATGGTGATCCTTTCCACGAGTCTCCTGCACGCAGAAGCAGGTAGATGGTGGAGCCTGATGCTCCAGGTGAATAACGAGGCATCACTACTCTGGGAAGACTTCGAGAGTTTGATCTAGGTAGAGTTTGTTCCAGCCACCCTTCATGTGGTGTGGATTCAGGAGTTACTACATATGCAGCATGACAACATGAAAGTAGCTCAATACTTAGAGAGGTTCACCGACCTCTCACGTTACTCCATGAATATGGTGCGGGACCCGTTCTTCTGGGACCAGACCTTCGAGTAGGGACTAAGGCATGAGATCAAGGCTTCGACGATTCCACTTAGTATTCCAACACAGGAGGGGGTACTAGAGCATGACCTTCTAGGGGAGAGATTTCTCGCTGAGTAGTCACTAGTAGCGAGACCCACAACAAGATGACACATAGCGGAGTATTCTACAGCCGGAAGTAGACAGATGTCATAGAGGTCCAAGAGGACTAGGCCATCAGGTGGGCGATCCCATGATATAGGTTCAGTTGTGCGGGGAACACGAGACATAGTCAGCTATACGAGGAGTAGGCAGTGCTATGCATACAGCGGGCAGGGCCACATGGCTCGTGACTACCCAACCCAGTATGCAGATGAGCAGCAGATAGTAGAAGGGACCTCCCAGGCATAGACAGAGGTTCGACCGTGGTGGTCCACTGGGAGCAGGCGGATGTTGCTGAGGAGATGGCAGAGCAGCGGGTGGTGGACAATGTTTCGAGGCTCTACCACCACCACCAAGAGTTCCACCCCAACCACAGGAAGACGGTGGATAGAGGCTGGCTCAGATCCAGGCAGTCGAGGACTACGACCACGGTGCACCTGAGATGATTTGAGGTACTATCTGTGTCTAATCCACCATTGCTACAGTACTTATAGACATGGGTGCAAGTCATTATTTTATTACCGCTACCCTTGTTTAGAGCTCGGAGATTCCTACGGAGCCGTTGGCTTGATCCTTACGGCTAGAGACTCCTACGGGAGTAGACTGGACAATTACACACTGGTGCCGGCAGGGTGATATTACTATAGGAGGTGAGAGAATCAGCTAGGATCTTCTTGTAGTGGCGTCGAGGCCTTACGAAGTCATCTTGGGTATAGAATGGTTATCCACAGTTCATGCTCAGATTGACTATATTAGGCACAAAGTGCGGTGTGTCTGGACGGATGAGACCAGGTTCACCTTCACCAACAAGAAGTGAGCCTTTTCAGCGTAGGATGGACTTACACCGAGGATGGGGGCGGTCGATCACACATCAATTGGATAGTATCATCCTCAGAGCGGTTGATGTGCGGAGTCTGAGTTTTCCTATTGTGGTGGATCAGTACATGGATGTTTTCCCTGATGACATTCCAGGACTACCTCCTCTTAGATAGGTAGACTTCTACATTGACCTGTACCCCGAGACGACATCGATATCTACTCCAGCATATCGGATGTCTCCCACTAAGCTTCGTGAGCTGCGGGTACAGCTGGAGGACTTGGAGGGGAATGGATTTATCCGACCCTTTGTTTCAACTTGGGCATCCCCTATTTTGTTCTCCAAGAAGTCGGATGGGAGTTTGTGACTGTTTGTTGAATACCATCACTTTAATTAGGTGACCGTGAAGAACAAGTATCCACTCCTGAGGATTGATGACCTCTTTGATCAGATAAATGGAGCACGATGGTTCTCGAAGATAGACCTCAGGTCAGGCTATCACCGGATCAGAGTTCGAGACGAGGATGTTTTGAAGATGGCCTCTAGGTTTCGGTATGGACACTACGAGTTCATGGTTATGACCTTCAGCGTAACCAAAGCTCCAGCAGTGTTCATGAGTCTAATGAATAGGATCTTCCAGCCTCACCTCGATCTCTTTGTCATAGTCTTCATCAATGATATACTGATTTACTCGACTACTGAGGAGGATCACTCCTACCATTTGTGGGTAGTACTGGACACACCACTAGAGCACCAGCTTTATGGTAATCTCTCGATGTGCTAGTTCTAGAATCAAGAGGTTCTCATCTTGGGTCATGTCATCTAGAAGGCTGGAGTTTCAGTGGATCCAGCAAAGATCGAGGCCTTTCTTTATTGGGAGCCACCCAGGAGTGTGATGGAGGTGTGAAGTTTCCTAGTTCTGGCTGGGTACTATCAGAGATTTGTGCCAGAATTCTCCAAGGTTGTAGCACCTCTTTCAGCTTTGAATAAGAAGGGGAAACCCTTCGTGTGGTCATATAGATGCCAACAGAGCTTTCAGGAGCTAAGGAAGATGTTAACCAGTGCACCCATATTGAGTCTACCAGAGGAGGGAGTAGGGTATGTAGTTCACTGCAATGAAATAAGGAACGAACTTAGGTGTGCCCTGATGTAGAAGTGAGCAGTGATTTCATATGGTTCACGACAGTTGATACAACATGAGAATAACTACACTACCCATGACCAGGAGTTAGCAGTAGTGGTCTTCGCCATGAAGATGTGGCGACACTATCTGATGGGAGAGCATTTTATAGTCTATTCTGACCACCAGAGTCTCAGGTACATCTTCTCGCAGAAGGACCTGAACCTGAGACAGCGATGATGGCTCGAGTTCCTACAGGAATATGACTTTGAGATAGTCTATACTCCTGGGAAGGGGAACATTTTAGCAGATGCTCTCAGTATGAGATCAGGCTTTCAGATTCTAGGATAGGCAGCAGAGCTGTTGGCTGCATTGCAGATATCCTTTGTGGATAGAGATGGAGCTGCCTTTCTGCAGTCTCTCACAGTCACTCCTCCACTCCTTCATTAAGTCAGGGAGGCGCCGAATGGAGACATTTACTCTGAGACACAACGTTCTTAGATATCCTCAGGGCAGGCACCTGATGGATTTTCTGAAGTTGAGGAGCACGTCATTCTCTTCAGAGGACGTACCATGGTACCAGTTTCACTACCGGAGGAGGAGTTGAGGTAGTTCCACACATCCCCTCTAGTGGTACATCCATTAGTGGAAAAGATGTATCAGGACCTCAGACGATAGGACTGGTGGCCGGTTATAAAGAAGGCAGTAGTAGAGTTTGTCTCACGATGCCTCACTTATCGGCAAGTGAAGGAAGAGCACCAGGTTCCAGCACGCCTGGTTCAGCCCGTAAACGTTCCTGAGTGGAAGTGGGATGGTATATCCAAGGATTTAATGATGAGAATTCCACATACATCAAGAGGACATGACTCAATCTATGTGATCGTAGACCGACTCACCATGTCGTCCCACTTCCTACCGATTAGAGAACAAGGCTCAGTAGAGAGCTTGGAACGCCTCTACGTTGAGGAGATAATACAGCTTCATGGTGTACCATCGACTATCATCTCCGATCAAGATCACTTCCCGACTATGGAAGGGGTTACATGAGGATTTTGGGACCCAACTTCACTTGAGAACCACCTTCCATCCTCAGATGGATGGTCAGAATGAGAGGACCATTTAGACTCTTGAGGACATGCTCCGTGCATGTGTCCTCAACTTTGGTTGCAGCTGGGAGGATCACTTACCCTTAGTGGAGTATGCGTACAACAACATCTACCACTCCACCATCGCGATGACCCCTTATAAGGAACTGTATGGCTGACCTTGCAGATCAACTCTATGCTGGACTAACCCAGGGGATTCAGCGCTTGTAGGGCTAGAGATGGTGCAGGCTATGACAAAGAAGGTGCAGATCATCTAGGAGAGGATGAAGACTGTACAGAGCAGACAGAATCCTATGCTGGTAGGAGATGGAGACCACTGGAGTTCGAAGATGGCGACGATGTCTTCCTACAGGTTTCACCTCGATGAGGTCTATAGAGATTTGGACAAGGAAAAAAGTTATCTCCACGATTTAACAGGTCATTCCAGGTCCTCAGCAGAGTAGGTGAGGTAGATTACCACCTGGCCTTTCCACCTCAGTTGCACTGGGTGCACGACGTCTTCCACTTATCTCATTTGAGGAGATACATGAACGACATGTCCCACATCATCGACCCCGGGGAGCCGGACATCGATGACGGGGAAACATTCACGGAGGTTCCAGTGGAGATTGAGGATCGACAGGAGCGTGTCCTGCGTAAATGATCGATTCCTCTGGTGCGCATTTTCTGGCAGCACTGGAACCTCTAGGAGAGCACATGGGAGCAGGAGGCTCAGATGCATGCATAGTACCCCCATTTTTGCTCCTATCGTGTGTTGTAGCTTTACGGGGACGTAAATCCCTGAGGAGGGGGTAATGTAAAGACTTATAAATTTCGAGAATTTTTTTTCTTAAATATTTTGGAGCTTTATGAGCCTGTAATTTCTATCGGCGCCTGATTCCGAGACCCAGTGTGCCTGGAATCAATTTTTGAAGTTTAATTGGTTACTTTCAGTAAACGTACATGCGGGTTTTCTTATCTTTTGAATCGGTGCTCGGAATTGAAATCCGAGGACACTAATTAACTCACAATGCCAGTATTCGCTTAAGGAGACCTATACCGCAGTTACGTTTGTTCGAGAGTGGATGTTAATTTTGGGGATTCATAATAAATTAAATAAAATTTATCTGTTACATAATTTTATTTTTAGGTGGTGGTAATTTCATCCAAAGGGAAGTTGGAGGTGGGGTCTACACCCCGCATAACTTCCCATGGGAGGATATTTTTTTGTGGGGCCACAGGAGTTAAGTCTCTTCACCTCCCCATTAAACTCCCTTGAACCCCCTTAATCTCTTAGAATTCAATGATTTAATTCTTTCCAACACCCCACAACTAATGAAGATAATTAATTATATGTTAATTAAAATAGTTTTGAATCCATATCTCCACATTTAATATAATGTGTTGTCAAATTTAATGAGAGACAACTCTTGAGTTTTTGTGCCATAAAAAAATAGAGAACAATCTCTATTATTTTGGATTAACTTCGTGGAGAGCTAAGGAGAAGTGGGAGAGCCTTCTTCCCATGAAGAACATGAAGAAAATCTCCTTCACTTCTTCATCCGGGGCACGAAAGTGAGGGGAAACCCATGAGGAATTCTCGTCTTCCTTCCTCTTCCTATGAGTCATGAGAGAAGACGCTGCCCACAAAGAATGCCACAAATGACAACGGCGTTCCCCCCAACATTGACGAAACAACGTCCGTCTCCTACGAAGCCCGTCTTTTTGTGACTCAAGAACTTTCAATGAAAAGTTAAAGGGTTGGGGATTTTGTATAATTTCAAATGAATACAATTATACCCTCATTCTTGATGAATGTTTTTGTTCATCTTTGTCCATTTGTTATCGCCTAATGCGGAGGGCACGGGCTGAACAAACACGGCCTGATGACCCTCTGTCGATTCATGATTTTATTGGAAATAGAGGCGGTGTCGGAAGGGGGAGGCAAACAAAGTCGGCGGCAACCAGAGGTTGTGGTGAACGGAGGCAGCGACGACTGTGCGTCGGCCGCATGCCGACCGTGTGAAGAGATCGGTGGCCGCTCATGCTGCCCGGTCTGCGGGACGACTGGCCGTCCAATCCGGTCGGCCCACTGGGAACCACAACACCCAAAGTAGCTACGCAGAGGGAACCGCAGCCCACAACCATGGGCCAATTAGCTAGATGAAATGGTCGGCCGCCTGCCGACCGGGCTGAAGGACCGCAACACCCATAGGCGCAACACGGAGAAGACTGCGACCCACTGTGTGGGCCGCTTTGCTGGGCGAACCAGCCAGCTGCCTGCCGGCCGTGCTGGAAGACGACGACACCTACTGGTGCTATGTGGGGAGAATCGCAGCCTGCTGTGCGGGATGCTCATGTCGGACAGAACCGACTAACTACGGCCGGTCGGGCAGAGGAGGGGCGACACCTCCTGACGGCGCCGGGCGAATAGAACCGGCCCGCAGTGCAGGCTGAGTTCGCAGGTGGGCCGCGCCCCACCGGGTCGGACCCGCCAGGCTGGGTCCGTGGGTGGGCTGCGCCCCACCGGGACCGACCCATCAGGACGGGTCCGCGGGTGGGCCTCGCCCCACCGGGTCGGGTCCGCAGGTTGGCAGCACCCCACTAGGCCGGGTCCGCGGGTGGGCCGCGCTCCACCATGCCTGGTCGACCCCCAGCCCGGTTGGACCCACTAAACCGGGTTGAGCCAACCCAGCACAGCCCACTGGCCTTGATGGGACGAACCCGAATTCGCTTAAATGCGAATATCTTCAAGATCATGCGCCCGAAAGACGCGTTGTCTGTGGAACTAGGACCCTTACGACGAGGCGGTCCTTATGCAATACTCTAAGTGAGTTTTGGAAGACTTTTTAAAATGTATGGGTTTGGATCGAGCATAAATCCAACCGGGCCCATGGAATGGAAAAACCAATAACTCTCAGACCGGGCGTCCGATTGACGCGCTGTATGTCGCGTTGGGTTCCTTTTGATGAGACGGAACTTCGAGATACATCAACTAAGGACTTCGTGATAGTTGATGTATCGACCCCTTTGCTCAAGGAGCAAACCCTGCTGGAATTGAGCATGTTGTGTGCGGGAAACCAAGAGCTGGCTGCAACTGTGAAGACTACTATACTTGAATCCTCCACGGGTTCGACGACGATGACTACTGTACCAGAATTCTGTGTGGGTTTGGAAGTTCGGACTTATGTTCCTGTATCCTACGAGGGTTCGATAGAATAGCTGGTCATGTATCCTGTGTGGGTCCGAAAGCTTAGACGAGATAGATGGTCCTGTATCCTGTGTGGGTCCGATAGCTTAGCTGGTCCTATATCTTGTGTGGGTCCGACAACTTAGATGATCTAGTGGCTACATATGATCATCTTTATCACTGTACAAAAGATGTATACTTGTGTGATCTGAGTCATGTCTTTCAACCATTATCATTATGGTGATTGACTTTACATCCTTTGTAGAATAGGTTTGTGCTTGGGCTTGAGGGTTGGGGTCAGACTGAGATTGGTAACTTAGGTATATGTATGGGCATATACCTAAGTAGGGTTGCTTGATACTTTGTGATTGTATCTTTCTTATTTTTTTTATCCTTGGTGGATATTGTGAGACCATACGGGTCTTGGGGTCCCTACTGAGTATCGTTATACTCACCCCTGCACGGGCTATGCCCACACCTTGTTGTATTGGATGAAGATGACGGACAACGCTGACGGAGGCCGAGAGCGCCACGACTGGACGGTACCCGGAGGTGGACCTTGTGATGAGTCAGCACACGGAGGAGACTGAAGGACGTGAGTGCTGATGTGGCCATCTGTACCGACCCATCAGGTAGGAACCCCAGAGGACGATACAAGAGACGCTCTTTACTTTCAGCTGTTTTTCCCTTTTTACTTGTACTTGTTGTTTAGTTGGGTTTGTATACTGGCCCATTTAATTTCCAGCACACTCCTTTGTATTCAGTTTTACTTAGTATATTCTTCCTGTTGCGTAATATATTTTGTTTATTTACTTTTATAAAGGCAATGCCTTCCCAGATTAGGGATTTACTCCTTTGGTGCAAGTCGCCAGCCCCTGGCCTATGAATGGTGGGATTGAGGTAGTCACGGCTCGGGCCCTGAGGACGGGTCGTGATACATAATCATAAACATGATTTCTTTGAGGAAAAATTTACATTTAAATTCTTCATAATGGATTGTAAAGAAAACACAAATTATCCTATGAATATCTTCTAGAAGTGCCAATCCAAGTGCCCAATAAGGCCCATAGTCATGTACCGGGATACCTCGGGCCACGACTGAAACTCCTTGTCAACGTTTTCCCTCCACGGTACATCTGTGCTAGAACCGTACCCACTTGTAGTATCCAGAAATGGATGTATTTTTTAGAATGATCTACATAATATATTAATTACCAAAATTCTAGGATATTATTTTATACTTATCATCAAACACTATCTTAGAGTATTTTTCTCTAATTGACATTCTCCAAATCTAATTTTAATGTTTTTTACTAAACTTCCTCTGATACCAACTGTAATGACCTGACCCTAGTTACTCAGAGCTCGTGCCTTGTTACATTATAAGTGCATGATTATAATCAATTCATAACATGAAAGAACGAATAGTTTTGTAGATTTGTAAACCCAGATACGTACATTAGTTCTATATTATAACATGAAATTAAAATCAACACCAATGTTCTATTGGGAAAATGAACCACTCGAATATTAACCATACATGTCAATCATAATATAACTCATTATGTTTTTGGAAAATGACATAAAATAAAGGTTGAGATCATATGCTCTGTAAGGGTAAAAAATGCAACTGAATATATCATAAACAAAAACATTTGGCATGGTGAATACTTACAACACATGATTTTAAAAATAATAAACTTGAACACATTATGGAAGGAATATGAGATGAGTAAATATTACCATAATAAAATTTAACAATGGGTATTCTAGTAGTCAAATAACCACATGAACTATGAATTTATAGCATTATAATGAGGGAAATGAATATTTCAATCATTTTAAATCATACCGTCAATGACTCATCCAAGACATCTAAAAATGATTAAGGCCTTGACCAGAACTATATCTAAAAATATCGGCAAGGCCTCAGCTAAGTCAACATCTATTTGTCTCATGAGACCTACCGATGTATTGGGGGGCTATAGAAGGCCCCACCCATCACATAATAATTCCAATTTATTATTCATATGAATGAGTATAAATATAAAAAACATAATCATTCTTATTAAAACTAACATATGTAATGTCACTAACATTCCCCAATAGTTAATCATAAACAATAACTATTCGGAGTAATATGGGAAATAGTTTTAAGATAGCACATCCAAAGTAAAACTAATCATAAAACATTAAAAAAATATGGTTGATTATATCATAAAATATTAGTCTCAATTAAACTTAATAATCAGTAAGAGTTTTGAAACAAATGAATTACTGTTATAAAATTATCGAGTAATGTTTGAGATAAATACTGTTTTACATTGAAAAAGATGAGTTCTTTTGGAAAAATATTCATATAAACCCTGAAGTGAATTAATGTAGTTTTATCATAAAAGAATGAGTTGTTTTATGAAAATAATGTTTTCTAAAAACAGATTATAGAGTGCCCTTGAAAATAGGCTAGAAGATGATAAATTCCCTTAAAAGAGGCTTGTATTTCAAAAAGAATTTTGAAATATTCTTTTAAAAAATGCAACTCTCATAAAAGAATAAGGTTTATCATTTGTACACGTACATAGACCATTCAAAAATAATATATGAGGAGCCAATAAGAATAATTAATAATTTAATTGGGATAAATATCAATAATGAGTAAAGAGAAATAAAATGGATGTTCTGGTAGAAAACCATTACTTTAAGTCTAAAGGTGTTACTCACTTGATCTTAATAACCTCAATAATAAAATTTAGGTCGATAAATTAATATGTCTATAAAGTTCTATACAATTAATTTATTTAGTATAACCTTATTTGGTTCATTCATGTATTTTTTATGGGTTAAGTGATTCAATTTCATTGTTTGGGAACACTTTCTTCATTGGTTTTCATGATTGGATTACTTATAATCATCTACGATTAAACAAGTAAAATGAGAATGGTTGTCAAGAATTGAAGTTATATTTTATTAGTGAACATAAATAATATTACATAGTTATAAAATACATTTTTATTTTTGGAGTGAACATGAATCATTATACAAAACATTAGTGATTATTGTTTGGGTTATTTGGAGATATTTGATCACAATGATCTCATTTTTATATAAAAATTAATACCTTTGTAAAAAAGATTACAGAACCATAAATAGGATATATTAACTATATAATTATCTGGGTGAATAATCAAAAATAATTTCATGTGCAGAATTAATGACATTAATAGAAATTGAAAAACTGTCATCCTTGAATGTGATAAATTAACACATCTCGGATGGTGTTTTCATTTCTAGTATAAAATAAGGGGAAAAGGGAGATGATGAAGAATTCATAATTTATAATAAAAAAATTATATTACTTGTAAGGAAATATATTCATCATAAAATTTGGATGAATGGAGGTGAGGAAAGAAAATGAAAATAAAATATATTGAAATAAAAAAATGAAATGGGTAATTTACCTCTTGAAGTAATATTTCTTGAGAGCCTCTTTAGGATAGTGTTTTTGGTCTTTCTATGAGACTAATGGCTTATGGATGTGGGAAAGGATATTAATTGTATATATGAGTAGAATATAGACAAGGCACAAGGCCTAGTAAATGTGAAGATAAGAGGATGTGAATGTGGGTTTTATAGTGGATGAGAGGATCTATTATTGGTTATCTTATGGATTATTTTATTATTTTTCTCATGACAAGAAATATTATTTATTTTTATGACAAATAATATTAATATGTTCATGTGATTTTGACAAAATGTCCATTTACATCATCCATGAGTCAAGCATGATGCCAAAATTTATTTATTTTGTAAATTTTGTAATTTATCAAATTTCACTATTCAAAAAATTCTATTATTTTAGAAAAATCCCAAAAATAAAACCTAACCATTTTTCTAGGTTATGAATTCGAAAATGAACTACATTTTATCAAAATAATTTTCCAAATATGTGAAACATAATTTTTAAATAAAATCATTATTTACTTGAAAAATAATGATTTGAAATTTAGAACTCATTTTTATAATACCATCAAAAATTAAATGAGGTATTATAATATTATCTTAATATAGTAGAACAAAAAAATATTGATTTAGTAAATTTTTTGATGAAACTAAATTTTATAAATTTATTTATTTAAAATTTAAATTAAATTTTTAATACTCACAAATATACCAACACAAAATTATTAATTATTAAAATACTCTATTCCATTTATATGGCATCTAAATTTTATTTTTACTTTCATGGGTGTGATTACTATTCATAAGGGTCATACTACTATTTATAAGGGCATGTTAAAATTTATATGTGTCAAGTTACTATTAACCAAAAATGTATGTTGATATTATCAAACTCTATATATATTACTGAACGCAACCATGTGTTTCAGTTTCTCAAAATTCAGATCACAGAAGTGACAAAATTATGTTTATTGGTTGGGTTATAAGAAGTGTTGTTTAATAGAGACACATTTTCTCATTCCTTCCAAATTAAATTTATTTTCAAATCCATGGGTTGTTACACATAATGAGAAAAACCAAAAACATAATTTAAGGTAAATTAAAACCTTAGGTCATCAAAACCATGAGAGAATATGAAAAAAGAAGCAATGATAGGAGAAGAAAGAGGGAGATTTGAGAAGGTTTTTCTCTTGAGAGATACAACGAACCCTTGAATATTTCTAGTTGAAATCACTATAGATGGGAGCCCTCCTTTTATCAAATGAGCTATATGGGGAGGATAAGATTGATTTAGGTTAAAAACCTAAAACGGGTAAACTAGGAAACCCTTAAATTTTATATATAGTAAAGGCACACTATTAAGCCACAAGATTTATGGAACAATTCACCAACCATGATGTAACCACTACCCACATATGGATTAACCACACTATTACCTAGGATTATTTGTATGTCTATGCTCTAAACATGCAGTAGTTTTTTTTACCTGCCACATAGTTACCTAGGTTCAACAACGCGGTTTATCAAATCATTCGCCCACCGAGTTCATGGTACCTCCAAGAAATATTTAATATAGATTTCTCCAATAACACCCAAAAAAACCAATGGCCAAATATGAGACAATAACATTAAAAGGGAACACTTCAAAATTCAACACCCATCACAAAGGGAACCTAAGAAAAAGACAGGGGTTCACATTGAACATGATCATAAGTGAAAACATGAAAAACCAGGTGTGACATTACACATTAGAAGGGGGATATAAAACAATGCTAATTCCAGGTACTGGGGAATTACAAGTAAAAATGTAGATACTTTCGGATCATTATAATGGATGTGTAGATATTCCCCAACATCATACACATCATTACAATAAAAAGATATTCTTCCACTAATTCTTTTAATGTAATATTGATGTATTGGTTTTTTCCCTTTCTTCTTAATTATATGAAATATTTAAATAAAATATTTTTCATATTCACAAAATGAAAATATAAACATGACAATTCTTTCATGAGTTCCCATAATTGTTCTTCTCAAATTTTACATTATCTTCATTTTTTATTATTTATTGATTGGAACTTTCACCACTGGAACTACACTTTCTAGTAATTATTTAGTAATTTTTCTCCATTAGTTACCATTTTTTCTAATAATACACTTAATATCAATTATTATTCATCTAGTACCTATTAATCTAATAATACTTATTCATCAGACACAATGCATTTGACTTCCATCGGTAGTCTCTCTGATTACACTTTTTTGTTATAAAATCCACTTGTTTATATGGAATCAATCTATATTGTACCTCATTTTACAATACTTTTACCCATAAGATATTGATTTTCATACTTTATGGATAAAACCTCTTTGTAGAACTATATTTCATCCTTAAAAATAACTACACTAATAAATTGACCCACAATTCTAGCAACCTTTTCAGGGTCAACGAGCTCCCATTTATATAGAAAATATTTATTCAAAAATATAGGGAGATGCATAACACAAATTTTTTCTTTTCCATTCAAATGTAAATATCATGATAATATATTTACTTTCTCCACTACCATCATACTTTATAGATGATAAGAATCAACACAATCTTTATAAAGAACTATTGTTAAAACTCAGTTCCAACAAACTCTCCAAACATGCAATAATCTTTATTTGAATCATGATATTTTCTTAGTGATTATTTATGTGTGGAAATTCCCCCTCATCATCATCATATTTGATTAAAATTTACCAAAATATTGTAGATATCTTTGAACATCTGTTCAATAATTATTCACAAGAACATATTTGTCTTGTATATTAATTGGCTTATTCATTTTTTTATCTAAATCTATCCATTAGAATTTATATTTTTTCATCAAGTAAGAATTAAATTATTCCTATGATTGGTGAAAAAAATATCTACCTTTTTCAATATTCCACTCTCAGATGACGTCACAATGTATTTTATTTTTTACTATTAGTTAAACTTATAAATGTTCATCTAATTTTCTATATTTGATTTATACAAGGAGGTATTCTGTACTCCTTCTATTTTAAAATTTGATAGAACTCTATCTAATGGATTTTCAACAGTCATTTTGATGATATCACTAGGATGATTTTATTTTAAACTTTAGAATGGAAGATTTTATCCACTATATTTATAAAATATTTTCCATCCGATGAAAATGAATCCTCTATATGATCATTCAACAACATTTTTTGATTCATTTAATTTTTTTTCATCAGGTGTATTGTTTTTGGAACAAGTTTTTTCAATCATATTGGTTTGTTAACTCAGTTCCAATGTTTTTTCAAGAAACCATATTCCGACAAGATTAACTCCACCAATGAACCCAAAAATTCTTCCATCAAACACCATTATTATGAATCATGTGTAATGTTTTATAAAAATGTTGTATAGTATATTAAATATTAGTAATACTTTTCGAAATTCTACACCATTTAATAGAAGAATTTATTCATTAAAATATTATACCTGAATCATAACCATAAGTATTTTTTATTTAATCAATGGGGAAAAAATCAACATGAACCAATTTTAATTTTTAAGAGTTATTTGTGTGATGGGTATTTTGATTTTATTTATTATTAAATTTTATTTCCTACAACATCGATTCATCTCCACTACCTTTTCATATTCATCTATGATCATTAGACTCTGTCTAATCACTACATGTAAAATATACGTGGTTACAATAAAATGTTATAGTGATTAATATTAGCTAACAAATTGACATAATTAAACTCAAATACTTTTAATAAACTTTTCCCATTATATATCAAATTTTTTCCATTTCGTCTAACGGTGAAAAAACAATTTATATTATTCCAAGATAAACAAATTTATTTATTCTTCAACATTTTCATAGACTATCATTTTTTATTATTAACAACTAAATTAATCATCCTAGATATATCTATTTTACCAATAATAATGGATTATTCAACCAAAAATCCAAGAAACTTATTGTTTCAACCTCTTCATCATATTAACAACAATTATATTCGTGTAATTAGTTTAGAATAATTTATAACCATTGAAAATGAATACAATAAAAATAAGTGGGCACTTCACAAAATAAATGTTATAGAAATTAATTATTCCATTATGAAGGGTACATGGTTTCAAATATATACATTACAAGTTTCATAAATATATAATCCTTTTAAATAATTTTATTAATTTATAGATGATGCAATTTTATTTCAAATTAAGATTTAATAGGTTCTTGAATCACCTTTTGAATGAAATAGAATAATTCATTATAAGATTATTTATGAATGAAAAATGAATATTTACATATCATCAATATTTATAATAAGAGAATGTTTTTATTAACTATGAGTTGTTATAAAAAATATAATATAAAGGATTGAATACAAATGGTTTATAATTAATTAGATTTTTATAACATGGTATTAAAGGATGAAATGGAAAAAAGGTGTTTTAAATGGGTTAAAATAGTTCATCTAAGTTGTGCTATAAAATAGAATTCATTAATATTCCACGCCCATTTGTGGAATATTTTAATGAAAAATATATTTTTTTCAAAATATTACTGCAAACAGATAAAATAAATAATATTATGATGAATTAATTGTTTAATTATTAATAATTTGATTTATAGTAATTAAGTGTTAATTCAAAAGAAAAAAGGATTTTGTGTATCTCAACATGAATTTATGAAGAGTTTATATTTTGTAAGAATCTATTTGGAGTATTTTTTGGTCTTAAAAAAATTAATAGATAGAAAATAAATGATTATTGAATCACATATTCAATATAAATTTCACATTATTACCTACAATATTGTAATATTTGTTGGAAATGTGATATGTGATGAGTTATATTTAGTTACAATAAAAAATTCAGATCCCTTTTTATTTAATTAACGTGTGGAATTTATTAGTAATGAAAACTATAAATTTAGATTTTATACCGAAATGATCTTATGGATAATATATATTTAAAATATTATTCTAATATTTATGAAGACAATCATATAATGAATTATATGTTAGAATATAATTAAAAAAATTATAATAATTGATATTTTGAGGTAATATTGTTTAAATATATATTTGGTGAGTTGAATATTATGAATATTATTTTTATGTATCACCAATATTAAAAAAAGTATAGAGGTTAGTGTTAGGGATTTATAAGATAGTTATATATAGGTATGTAAATAATTACATATAGATATAACAGGTTTAACAGAACCCCAAAAAATATAGTAATCATAAGGCTTATCCAGTAGTCTATCATATTTTATAGGTTCTTATGTATGTTTTTATTAATATTTTTATAATTTTAAAAAAATTAAAATATATCATGTTAGATAAAAGAAAAAATCCTTGATATTTTATTTCACCTATCATGAAAATATTTTATGAAGTGAAATGACAATTTACATGAAGTTATCCCTAACTGAGTATTATCATGGTGTGTTTTTTGTTAGGATAAAATGATAATTTTAAAATAAGTAAGATTTCATATAGATATATCAAATATTATATGGAGGTAGAAAATTTATTTGGTGCACTTGATGACACACCATATATATATATATTATTTGGATTATTATACACAATGAATTTGGTATAATATCTTTTCATGTTTCATAATTTTATTTCCCTGCACCTATGTTTGGAGAGATACCTCGAATAAGAACCTTCATTCTATGATACCTATAAAAAAGTATCCCTAAATAATATCTACTCAGTTTTTGTGGGTAAGGTGTGTTTTTTATCTTTTCATTGGATAGATCCTAAATGAAGATAAGATTTTTCATCTAAAAATATGAGTATGAAATCATGTCCTCGATTAATATTGGCTTGGATGTGAATTTATATAAATTGATAGTTTATATGATATCCATATCAATGTGTATGAGGGGAATGTGATGTGTAAAGTTACATAAGATGAATAACACGTGATTTATTAATCTACCAGTAAATCTATACCAGCAAAATAGGGAATGTATGAGTAGATAAATGGTATTGACATACTATATGTTTGGTGGTCAGTCGATGTCATTGATAATGGAATCGCATGAAGAATTATGATTTTATGGGATCATAATGGTGGGTATAGGTATAGAGAAACATATGTTTGATTGATATCACAATAGATCTATTTATATCTTGAGTAGCAATAAATCATTTATCGAGGCTATTTTTTTATATTTCTAAATTTTTGAAATAATATTTAATATTTTCAAAACCAATGCCCATGGGATAAAATATTTTTATAGGGTGAATGAGGATGATGATGAGGAAACATTGAGAGATTCCAGAAAATAGTTTTGAGATTATATCGATGATATTATTGATGAATATTTATAATAAATTCTATTTTATATGATACGTGTTTAATTGATGATAAATTAATAAAAATTAGTTTTTAATAATATCTAATTTTTTTTTGATATTGATTCACACTTTCTTAAATATGGTGTGACATAATATACAATTTAACTAATTATATGGATTTTTTTGTGCAATTAGTAGATGTATGGTCATGTTCATTAAAATAAAAAATGATAGATGTTGGTTTAGAATATATCATTTTTTATAATTTTATTCACTATTAAATATTGTGATACACTATTTCATTGAGGTTGTATATGGGAATTTTTTTATTTTAGGATAATCCGTAGTTTGACAGACATATTCCACATTAGCTACACATATTGGTTAAAATCATCATATGATTACGATTGGGAGGACATTGAACATTCCATAAATTGTTTTCCTTAAAAAATCAATCATAAATGAATGATCATTTATAATATTTGTCATGAAAAATTTTGTTGAATAGGATCAAAGTTTTCCAAATTTTTGGAGTCTATAGAGTTTCATTTTTGGATTATTTATAGTGGATAATTATTTGTGATATTTTATATCATTCAATTATATCAACACAAAATGAAACTGCTTAGATTATTTTATCTATAGAACTCTCATTTATCAAACAATTAAAGAATGTCATAGTACTCTATGGTTTCAAGATCATTCTGACCAATGTGTCAGGTGTTTCCCATAAGCCATCAATAACATTGATGGTTTCATTATTTTCAAACTTTCTATGTGATATCAATAAAACTATTATTAAATTAGTTTAGAATCCATATTTATAACTCCCATAGATTTTTAAAAAATAAAATTATGTTCGATAAAATATAAGATTCAGAAAAAAGTGCCTAAATAAACATAAAATATTAGGATTTAAATATAACCAATAGAAAAAATTGGTTACTTTAGTGGATTTGAATAATATTAACTCTATTATTCTATATGTTTATATTTTTTACTCAATGTAAATATATTGATAAATGTTTATTAAATAATAACTCAATAATTAGTAATGTAATTTAATTCATTAGAAATACATTTTCATCAAATAAGGTATTAATTTATTTTTATGAGAAAATATTATATTTAATTTATGTGAATTTTAGAAAAATTATTTAATATAAATGATATAATTTTTTAATAATATTGTTAAAATTATCTTAGAGAAAATATTTTATTTTTTTTGAAAATATTGATTTTGTAGTGAAGAATGAAATAACATTACTATCATTGAAAACACTATTTTATATTATTTAATTTACAATGTAAAATTATATTTTGGAATGGTTTTAAAATTTCAATAGATACACTAGATTACTAAAAATACAATTATGAACTTTAGAATTAATTTTATACATTAATTTTTTATCATGAAATTGTAATACTTAAATGGGCATTTTTTTAAACTTTTTTTCATCAGGTATTGTGGGTTTAATATTAAATTTGATTTTTTTAGTTAATTTGAATTGAAAATTATAAATGCGATTCCATTCTCTGAAATAAGAGGTATGAATATGGTAAATATTTATCTTTTATTTTAATTCATTATGAATAGTAACTACAGTAATAATTGTAACCATGGAAAGGGAAATTCGAGTAATTAAGGTTACAAATAATAGTAGGTAGACTAAAAATTGACCATGAAACTTCCCTAAATCCAATAATATGAGTTTATTTTGACCATGTCCATAGAGGATTAAAATATATGAGGACTTTTTATATAACATCCCAGGTAAATAAAGAATATGACAATTTCATATTTATTAATATTTGTGAATTAAATATTAATTTTACTTTAAAGTGGACTATATGTTCGATGGCGTACCCAAAATTTAACAATATGTTTCTTCGAAATCTTTTGTTGAACAAAATGTTGAGTCATACTGAAAATAATAATATAATATTATTATTTTAAATAGTAGTAAATGCCAAGCCATTTTACCTATGCAAATGAAAAGAACTAATAAAAATATGATTATACATTTATGTTAAATGTATTTACATTTATCCAAAAAAATATAGAGGCTGAAAATAATAACGAATCTGATTTTAAGCATGAAATTATTTAATATGAATTAAAATGTCGTTTTAGCTCCTTGTGTTGGAGAAACCATTTGAAATCTAATTTTTTTCAATTATATATGTTACATTTGAGTAAAAAATGATCTTCTTTAGAAGAGGGGCATTGAATAAGAGTTTTCGTTCACGCTCTAAAAAATATTTATAGCTAAGTGCAGCACAGGGGCTGACCTAGGTCGTTCTCTTGAGGAGCTTTTGTGGTTAATAAATCACTACTTCTAGTCCACCTAATCTAATTCTTTTTGTTGTTTAATATTTTATGAAATAAATGGAATTTAATAAAATAAATTATATTCATAAATCCGAAGAAACTAAAATTTAATTCTAAATTACCATGCAATGCTAAACAGAATGTAATTAGAGAAGAAAGAAAGTTCTCCCGAGAGAGTTTTCAGGGAGCACCTTCATTGGACAGTTTCAAATATTCTTAGTGTACACACTCCATCGTATGTGTGCACACCTTATTCTACAAAGTTTATAAATGAAAAGTATACTTATCGATCGCCAAGAACACCCTCCATCCACCTCCTTAATTGAAGGAAATGGTTATAGATTAAGAAGTTAATCTTTAGATAACCACATTGAGGATTAAACCCAATATAAATTATCCTTATAATTAACTCAAAGAATATTAAAAACACGGTCTGGGGTTCAAGAACCTGATTACTACCTTGGGATATTCCTCTTATTAGTTACTCATGATCATGAGTATTATTGTTGACGATGGTAAGATGAGAGGAAGAAAAGGGGGTGAATCGGTGGAAACAAAAATAAAAACAATGCATGAATTTATTAGAAATCTAAATTACAATTGAAAACTAAAAATAAAGAAAATAAATAAAATAAAAAGAAAGGGGGATGATTTTCGGATGGCCTCCCTCAGTGTAGATCTCCTCCTTGGTGCCTTGAAGGAATGGATGGAGAATGATATGCTTTGGGAAGGAGGTGAGGGCCTCCTTTTATAGGCAGAATTCTACCCCCCAAACATTTGCACATTGTAGACCCCCTTAATGACCTCTTCACGCATTCCACCCTTCATGAATGTTCTTCATAAATATCTTGGCCGTCCCTTCTCAAAATTTCAGCTAATTTGGAAACATTATGAAGGAGTTATGAATTTTTCATTATCGTTTTCTGTTTCTGGATGAAGCTTCCAGGAAGGTTCCTCCAAAAGTATGTCGTTCAATATCCTTTTTAATGACCTCCAACATCCCCCATATCTATTGTACAGATGGACTTATTTGTCCTCATGGTATCCCAGGTGGAAACACATCATTTAGATCTGTGTAGGCCGAGTTTGATGTCCGTTACCTTGGGTGGGTCTCAAGATAAAATTTGTCTAGCGAAATAGATGCCTCAATCATTTTAAATATATTCCATGAAATTCAAAGATTCAAAAGAGAATTATTCAAAAATTCTAGTTCTCACAAAAAGTTCAAGTTTCAATCAAGAAAGTGTGGTTATTAAGAAGAATATAAAAAAGTGGTTTAGAATACCTCATAGGATTGGAAAAATATTTTGAGTCAGTGTTTCATGGTCATGGATTTCTAAAATCAGTCAAACTCATAAAAATGATTTATAATCCAATTCAAGAAAAATGTTTTCATGTCAAAGATCATTTAAAATCCATTATTTAAAAAATCATTTCAACTCTTTAAAAATAAATTGATGTGTGAAAAGTGATAAGAATATTCATTAAAGCTCAAAGGTCCTAAAAATATAATAAAAAAATGAAAATCACACAAGAAGAACTAAGCAGGTTGACACTCACCCACACTTAAATTTAACTACCCATTATTTCAACTCAACAACATATAAATATAAAGGTAGAAAATCAAAGGGAAGGAAAGATACAACCTAACATTATTTTAGAAGTGGATGCCTTGAGTTAAGCTCCTAGAAGCAGCCACTTTAAGACTACAAGAAAGTAATGATAATAAATAAGAAAAATAAATAAAAATAATGAGAAAAGGAAAAGAAAAGAGATAATGCTTGGTTTAGACCCCCAAGCGGGTGCTAGGTTTTTACTTCCATAGTCAGGTAGTTTTAGTGGTTTATACCTAATCAGAAGGTGGATGTTGTTTATTTGAGATGAACCACCACATTTGAGTTTTCCCAATGTCCATGATTAAACACTCAAGTTATAGAACCCAAAATAAGATAAGAATGTTCCCAACCCCAGAGAATGAATAAAGAAGAAATTTGATTTTCAATGTGGGAGGGAATAAAAGATAAGGGTGCCCCCTGTTAACATCGATGGTGTCCTCCTCCATGTGATATGGAAGTTGATGTAGAGGAGGTAGTTGCACCACCACCAGCTTCTTCGGCTCTTCTTCATTGATTACCACCTCTTTGTTGGTCTCATCATCAACATCCATGGCCTGATCCATTTGTGCTATATCTAAAATTTCTGGAAAGGAGAAGTCAGAAAACAATTTAGTTAGAATAAAATTAAAACATGATGAATCAATAAAAAAATATTCCCTTTCAAGTAAGTCAGCTTGGAAATTGATTTCTTCTGATAAGACCATTGGCAACTCCATCTCAGTAGGTGCATCTTTTTATTCATCTTCAAAAGCAATAGTAAGGTCAAAAGGCACAAATTGTTCAATATTAAGCATGAGAAGATCATGTTTTAAGTTATCTTAGACAGAGTTATTCCAAGATTCTTCCAAAAAAATTTGACCTCCCATTAGTGCATCAGTTGTAATGTGTACTTCTGGGACCTCCTTGAACAATGGTTGAGTGCGGGATGATGTGATAAGTTATTTTAGAAGTTCTTTATCACCCGCCTTAGGTTCTTTAACAAAAAATGTGATTGTTGAAATCTCTTCCACTACTCGTTCTGGTTCAGGTTCCTGCTCAGGTTCTGGCTCAGGTTCGGGTTTTTCCTGGGATGTGCGTAGATATTCTGCAATTAATTATATTTGGATCTCCAGGTTTTTCAATTTATCTCTAATCCTATGAAACTGAGCATCAAGTTCATTGTAATCATTTACTTGCACATGATATTAGTCAGTCCATGCATAATAATCATAATTTGAATACATCATGAATGAAGAATATTTTTATAGTTTTTGAAATTTATGACTTTTTTGTTGTTTTTTTGAAATGAAAGGAAAATTATTTACAAAAAGTGAATAAAAATATTGAATGAAAACAACTTGGATCCCTGGAAATGGTGCAAATTTGACGAAGTGTTATCAGGCATGCTCTCAAAAATATTTATAGCTAAGTGCAGCACAGGGGCTGACCTAGGTCGTTCTCTTGAGGAGCTTTTGTGGTTAATAAATCACTACTTCTAGTCCACCTAATCTAATTTTTTTGTTTAATATTTTATGAAATAAATGGAATTTAATAAAATAAATTAAATTCATAAATCCGAAGAAACTAAATTTTAATTCTAAATTACCATGAAATGATAAACAGAATGTAATTAGAGAAGAAAGGAAGTTCTCCCAAGAGAGTTTTCAGGGAGCACCTTCATTGGCCAGTTTCAAATATTCTTACTGTACACACTCCATTGTATGTGTGAACACCTTATTCTACACCGGTTATGAATGAAAATTCTACTTAGCGATCGCCAAGCACACCCTCCATCCACCTCCTCAATTGAGGGAAAATGGTTGTAGATTAAGAAGTTAATCTTTAGACAACCACAATGAGGATTACTCCCACTATAAATTATCCTTAGAATTAACTAAAAGAATATTAAAAACATGGTATTGGGTTCAAGAACCTGATTAACCCCTTGGGATATTCCTCTTATTAGTTACTCATTATCATGAGTATTATAGTTCACGATGGTAAGATGAGAGGAAGAAAAGAGGGTGAATTGGTGGACACAAAAATAAAAACAATGCATGAATTTATTAGAAATATAAATTACAATTGAAAACTAAATATAAAGAAAAGAAATAAAATAAAAATAAAGAGGTAAGATTTTCGTCTGGCCTCCCTCGGTGGAGATCTCCTCATTGGTGCCTTGAAGGAATGGATGGAGAATGAGATGCTTTGGGAAGGAGGTGAGGGCCTCCTTTTATAGGCAGAATTCTACCCCCAAAATCTTGCGCATTTTAGACCCCCTTAATGACCTCTCCATGCATTCCAACCTTCATGAATGTTGTTCATAAATATCTTGGTCTTCCCTCATCAACATTTCAGCTTATTTGGAAACCGTATGAAGGAGTTATGAATTTTTCATTATCGGTTTCTGTTTCTGGATGAAGCATCCAGGAAAGTTCCTTCAAAAGTATGTTGTTCAATAGCCTCCTTAATGACCTCCAACATCCCCCATATTTATTGTAGAGACGTCCCTATCTGTCATAGTGGTATCACAGGTGGAAAAACATCATTTAGATCTGTTTAGATCCAGTTTGCTGTCAGTTACATTGGGTGGGTCCACGCTGTCCGCCCGAAAAATTTCCCAACTTCAATGAATTTGTAGACCCTTTATATGGCCGAATCAGCTCCTGGTTCAGAAGAAAAAGTTGAAGGAAATAAAATAAGGATTCTAAAAAAAATTAATTAGAAAATTCAGAAATATAATTTTACAGACATGACCAAAATACCCTTGATGTAAAAATCTGTCTAAAATCCGGAATTAGGCATTTTTCACATTTGGGATCAAAATAACACTAAAACCTAAAAACATGACAATTACCAATCCAATAACACTTTTGTGGGATTATAAACAATTATTTACAGTACAAAATATATGAAATTGTGAGCTTCATTAGGCATCAAAATTTACTTTGGGTAAATTTTGGGTATTTGTTTTGATAAAGTACATTTTTAATGGATAGTGAAAAATACTGTACTTTAAGTCAAAACTGTCATTGTTGAGTCAAAAGTTCTCCTTTGACATCTATATAATGTTTCGGAAATCACAAAGTTCTTTTATCTAGTATTTTACTGACTCTGTCAATCGTATCATACTAACTCTGTCAATCGTATCATATTGACTCTGTCAATCATATCATACTGACTCTATCAATTATATCATACTTACTCTGTCAATCGTACTCCCTTTTGTGTATCTTACTTTGTATCGTATCAATACATTACATTTAGTAATACTTATAATACTTTTACTTTCATTACTCACTTGTTTTGGTACTTAGTCAAAGAACACATGTTTCATATTAATCGTACTCTGGTTTATCATCTTCATATATCTTGTTTTAAACAATACAATGTCTTTGAGTTAGTTACAAACTAATCAAAATGATGTCGTGCTTTCTATTTCAATATGACCGTTATAGTGGCAGGTGTCTATGTCCCTCCGAGTTTTTCGGAGAAATATGACCGTTGGAGGAAATGTGGCCATTGGAACCTGATGCCTATAAATAAGAGGTCATTTGAATCAGAAAGACAACAACTGAGGACAAGGTTGAACGACAGTGACAGAAATGTGATACTTTGCTTCTATCAAGTTCTGGAGAGAGATGTTGTGACTTCTCTCATTCTTTGTGCTTTGTGCGTCCGATCATCGTATTGAGGGCATTCAAGTAATTGAAAGACAGAGGGGCCGATTACCTTAAAAATCAAGGGCTGCTGGGGATAGGCAGACAGACGTTCCGATCATCATATTGAGGGCTACTGGGGATAGACAGACAGACGTTCCGATCATCGTATCGAGGGCTACCAGGGATAGGCAGATGGACGAACCAATCATCGTATCGAGGGCTTACCAAGGTGGTGGTAAGATAGACCTCTTATCCTAGGTGAAAGGATAACCCTTCTCTTTTGGTCAAAATAATTGTAATACATTTACTTTTCCGCTGCTGTTTGTATTAGGAAGGAACTTGTATTGTTTCTTTTCTTCTTTATACATTCAATTGTAATTGTTTCAATTAAAATTATTCTATTACATATTGTATTAATAGATTCTATACGCTTTGTGGTAGAATCTCTCACACTTATATTACTCTGATTATTTTATTCATCTTGAATACAATTACTTTACTTTTCTGATAGTATTACATTACATCATACCTTCATATTCAATAAAATTGTGGTTGTATGAATTGTATTAGTTTAAGATCTTTTAAGCTAATCTCTTAAGTGTTTAAACTCACAGTTTTTAAACCTACAATTCACCCCCGTCTTTTATTGTTCCATCTAATGTACATCTACATATATGATCCAACAATTGGCATCAGAGCAGGTTTTTCCACAGACTTGTATTACTTGTTCTATTTCGTTCATATTACTATTTTTAACTACTTACTACACTAACATGTGGAGTGAAAAAGATATTGTTTTATTATATGGCAGGAATAAATATTGGATCAATTGAAAATCTAAATCCTTCTAGACCACCAATATTTGATGGGAATGATTATGAGTACTGGAGAGATCGAATGAAGGCATTTGTGATCAATACTAGTGTAGACAATTTTATTATGCTTACTGGAGTTTACAAAATTCCTAACAAAGAAGTCAGTACTTTCACTAATCAAGAGAAGCAAGAATATCAACAAAATTACAAGGTACACAATAATTTATTATGTTCTATGACCAGGAATATATACAACCATATATCTTCATGTGAAGCAGCCAACTGTATTTGGAAGAAATTGGAAGTCACACATTTTTGTACATCCAATGTTATAGAAACAAGTAGAGCGATGCTTCGAGCAGAGTATCGTGGTTTTCTTTTTTCCTTATGGAGAGCCAGTATGTAAAGTGCAACAAAAATTTATGACAATTTTCTATAGTTTACAATCTATGGGTGAAAAAGGCCTTGATGATGAAGCTCTTATAGATAAGATTATATATATAATGCCAAATGAATGGGAGTAAAAAAGGACATCTATTGATGAAAACAGAACGGTTTCCCAGATTACTCTGGATGAACTCTTTGGAACTCTTCTACAGCATGAGACAAGAATGAAAAGAGATGCTGATTTCAACAAGAAGAAGAATGGGAATGGAAGTGTAGCCTTTACATCTAAAGCTAAAACACCTGAATGGCTTACAAGATCCAAAGCCAAGAAAGTTGTTTTATCAGAATCAATTGATAGTGATCACTCGGATAATGAGTTAGCCAATCTTGCTCGAAGTATGAACAAGATTGTGGGAAAGAAAGACTTCCAATATAGATTCAAAAAAAAAGATTGGAAGGATAAGAAATATTCAGAGGTAACTTGTTATGAATGTAATAAAGTAGGACATATAAGGCATGTTTGTCCTTTACTAAAGAGAAAAGACAGAAAGGGGAAACACTCTGAAAGAAATAAGAAAAAGTATTATAAGACAAAGAAAGTCTTGAAGGAAAATGATACTTGGATTGAATGTGGTAGTGATTCTTCAGACAATTCTTCAGAATATGAGTCTTCAGGACAAAGGAATATTGGAATTATAGCCATATTACCAATTGATGATCATTGTCTCATGGCTAAGGTACACAATGCTGAAGCTATTATAAATGTCTTTTTAAATGAAAATTATATTGATGATAAATATTATGAATCTTCAAATGATGAATCTTTATCATCAGAAGATGATATATTACCTTCTTTTGAAGAAGTATCTAGATTTTCTAAATTACTTGAAAATGAAAATTCTAAACTCAAGAAGAATCTTGAGAAAGCAAACTCTAGACTTCCAGTTTTAACTAATGATGTTTCAGATTTTTCTAATGATCTTAATACAAAAACTTATGATTTTGAAAATATTTTAGAAACCCTTGAGAAAGTCAAATTTGATAAGGATAAACTTTCTAAGGACATAGAAACTGTTATTTATAAGAAAAATGTTTTAGAGCCTAAATCTAGTTTAAAATAAAAGGTTTTGGAGGATAAAGATTTAGTTTTAAAACTAAATTCATAAATCTTATCTTTGAAAAAATGTTTTTCAAACATTACTTATGGAAAGGAGAACATTGAAAAAAATTTATTCCCAAATCCGACCTTTTAGGAGTCATTCTGGACTTGGTTATACTTATTACAGACCGGTTTTCAGTAATAACTATTTTGTTCCACAAAAAACACCTTTTTTTCTAAGTGTCAATGTGGTGGACCCTGGAAGAGAGAGTGTTCTCTTAATAAAACTCAATCTTTAGGATTCCATAAAGCTCATTTTGCGAAACAAATGTGGATACCTAAAATTTTGTTATCTAACCATTCTGGATCCAAAAAAGTTTGGATTCCAAAAAACTAATTGTTTCTCTTTCAGGAAAATGAGAAGTGTACCAACAAGAATATTTGGTACATGTATAGTGGTTGTTCTCGACACATGACCGGAAACAAAGATCTCTTTGAAAAGGTTATCAAAACAAAAGGTGGAAAAGTTGCCTTTGGAGATAATTCTGAAGGAACGATTGATGGTATAGGTAATATTGTTTTTCTTGGAAAAGTTCTTATCTCAAATGTTTTGTTTGTTAAAGGTCTTAGGCACAATCTCATCAGCATAAGTCAATTATGTGATGAAGGTTACCTTGTGAATTTTAGGAATGATAAGTGTCTAGTTCACAATTCCAAGGATGATTTCATTCTATCTACCCATAGGCAAGATAATGTATACATTATTAACATAGAAGACCTTAGAAGCCAAAAGTTACCCTGCTTAAGTGAAATAGAAGACCATTCATGGATATGGAATAGAAGACTAGGACATTTTAATCTATGAAACCTTTGTAAAATCTCAAAGAAAAGACTTGTAAAGGGACTACCGGATCTTAGATATGATTCTTCAAAAGTCTGTGATCCTTGTGAATTTGCAATGTAACATAAAACTAGCTTTAAATCAATTAATGAAGTTTCAACTTCTAATGGATTACAGCTAGTGCACATGGATCTTTTTGGTCCTTCACAAACTGGAATCATTGGAGGAAAATAATATGTATTTGTTTTAGTTGATGACTTTACAAGATTCACATAGGTCTATTTTCTAACAATGAATTCTAAAGCATTTTCCTATTTCAAAACTTTTAGATCCCAAGTTAAAAATGAGAAAAACCTACCATTGATAACTATTCATAGTGATCATGGTGGTGAATTTCAAAATTCAGAATTTGAAACTTTTTGTAGTAAGAAATGTATTACTCACAATTTCTCAACTCCAAGAACTCCTCAGAAAAATGGTGTTGTTGAAAGAAGAAATCGTTTCCTTCTGGAAATGACTAGAACCATGTTGAGTGAGTACTCAATTGCTAAGCACTTTTGGGCTAAAGCTGTTAGTACTGCCTGTTATACTATAAATCATGTTTTATCTAGAACTTTTCCTAATAAAACACCTTATGATCTATGGACTAGATGAAAACCTTAAGTTTCATACTTCAATGTTTTTGGGTGAAAAGTATTCATTCTGAATACAAATGATAATTTAAAAAAGTTTGCACCAAAATTTGATGAAGGAATCTTTCTAGGTTACTCCACAACTTCTAAGGCTTATAAAGTTTTCAATAAAAATACTTGTACTGTTTAGGAAACAATACATGTAATGTTTGATGAATCTGATCCTTTTGTTTTGAAATCATCCCAACCTACATCCTTAGATGTGTTTTCAAAAACTGATTATCAACCTTTTCTAGAAGATCCTTTTGATAAAGAAAATGTTCAAGAAGATACTTCTGAAACATTTACCACAGAAGATTTTCTACCATATGATGATGAACGGGTTTTACAAAACCCAAATCAATTGTTTCTTAGGAATCATCCCAGTGATAACATCATTGGTGATGTAAATCAACCTGTAAGGACCAGAAATTCCTTATGAAATGAAATAGAACATCGTGATTTTCTTTCCTAATTTGAACCTAAAAGTCGAAGTGAGGCCTTAGTTGATGATTATTTGATCAAAGCATTGCAAGATGAACTAAATGAATTTGAGAGGAATCAAGTCTGGACATTAGTTGAAATACCTAAAGAAACAACTCTAATTTGTGTAAAATGGGTCTTCAGAAACAAATGCGATGAAAATGGAATCATTGTACGAAATAAAGCAAGACTTACTGCTAAGGGCTATAATCAACAAGAGAGAATAGATTATGAATAAACATATGCTCCTATTGCTAGACTTGAATATATTCGTATTCAATTAGCCTTTGCAGCATACATTAATTTAAAACTATTTAAAATGGATGTTAAATATGGTTTTCTAAATGGTTTTGTTCAAGAAGAAGTTTTTGTCGAACAACCTCCTGGTTTTCTAGACCCAAAACATCCTAATGATGTTTTTAAACTTACCAAAGCCCTATATGGTCTTAAACAAGCCCCTAGAGCATGGTATGATAGACTTACAAGATTTATTTTACCAAACAATTATACAAAAGGTACAACAGATCCAACCCTTTTTATAAAAATGGAAAATAAAAATGTCTCGATTGTTCAAATATATGTTGATGACATCATATTTGGATCAACTCAGAAATCTTTATCTGATTCTTTTGATAATTTAATGAAATCTGAGTTTGAAATGAGTATGATGGGTGAGTTAACATTCTTTTTAGGTTTTCAAATTTCTCAAAAACCAGAAGGAACATTTATATCCCAACATTAGTATATTAATGATTTACTCAAAAAGTATGGTTATGACAAAACTAAAAGTATCAACACTCCAATTGGTACCACAAATACACTTGATCATGATGAAACTAGGAAACCAGTAGATCAAAAAAAATTAGAGGTATGATAGGAAGTTTGCTATACTTGATAGCCAATCGACCAGACATAATGTTTTCCGTATTATTATGTGCGAGATACCAATATAATCCAAAAGAGTCTCATTTAAAAGCTGTAAAGAGAATCTTTTGGTATTTAAAAGGCACTATGGATCTAGGTCTCTTTTATTCTTTTGGAAAGGATTTTGTTTTTAAATGTTTTTCAGATGATGACTTTGGTGGTTGTAGAATGGATAGAAAAATTACATCTGGAACATTTCATTTCTTAGGAGATTCTCTGGTTTCTTGGTCCTGCAAGAAACAACACTCGGTAGCACTTTCCACTGCTGAAGCTGAATATGTAGCAGCCAGAAGTTGTTGCGCCCAAGTGTTTTGGATGCAACACACACTCACTGACTATAGATTGAGTTTTTCAAAAACCCAAATTCTATGTGATAATTGTAACGACCCAAACTTTTTAAATATTATATTAACTTACTCTTAACAATTTAATAGAGATGTTAATGGTTAATGAAGAAAGAGGAGTCGATGGCTTTATCCAGTAGACTTGAACCTCATGAAGCCCACTTATCAGAGCTTGGGAAGGAGGTAGCATCTTTGGGCTTCGCTTTGGACCAAGCCCAAGCCGAACTCCAGCGTGTCAAGCTTGAACGGAAACACATGCGGGAGAAGTTCAAGTTAGTAGAGATTACTACTAGGGAAATGTTATCTGAGCCTCCATCAGATTCTCTCACCATATCACACCTTACACTTAGGTCATATACTGGTGTTATAAGGGGCTATGTGACAAGATCGTAGCTTCTTTGTGTAATCCTTTGGGATGAATAAATTGAATTTTCTTCCCTTAGTGATGTTTGTGAAATTTCAAATGTCCGGATAATTTTAGGATGTATTTTATTAATGAATTTTGGAAAAAGGATATTTTAAAATATTTATGTAAACCTTAAATAATTAATGATCTGTAATGATTTTCAAAAAATGGACTTCTTCAAAAGTGTTCAGTAAGGAATTTGGAGTATAATAAGATCAACTTAATTTTTGATGAATAGTAAATTATGAATAGTGATTTTACGCTTAGGATTAGTAATGTGAACAAATAGATTAGTAATCTCACTTAAATAATGTTTTAATATAATTTAGACACCTTGATTAAGTAATGTGATTCAATAAAATAGTTAAATAACGGTTTCATAAATTATTAATCAAGTATTAGTTTTTTCAGGTGAATAGTGTTTTTTATTTGAAAATTTAAATAAAAATATTTAGAAAAATATTTTTATAAAATGGTCTTTATTTTTGAACTCAGAGCATCGATATTATGTTATGGTAAATATTTGGGATTTTTCTGAGAAAGATGAATTTTCAGGGAATAGTAAAAATGCAGTTTTAGGGTTTCAGTATGTTAAATGACATCATAACTGTGTCATGATGATTTCATGAGATATTTTAAGGGATGGTCGACTAAAGGGGATGAATTATTGTGTGAGGTGTCCCAAGTGGCCAATACCATGGGAAAGCCCATGGTTTTCCAAAACCACTAATGAGGTGTCCCTTGGCCATTAATTCCTTGTCCCCTAACTTTCCCTATAAATACGAAGACCTCCTCTCATCCATTCGACTCCAAAACCATACTCAACGATGTTATGGTCTCCTTACCTCCCAAGGAGTCCTCCCAAGGTGCCCCCAATCCCTCAAGGTCGAAACCTTTGAGTTTTAAGAGTTACGTTTTAAGGTAAGGGATCCGACCTCTCTCTTCCTTTTCAAGTAATTTCTTTTATGTCATTTATTTTATACTCCATGTTCTTATGTTGGAGGATGTTATTATATATTCATATTACTTCCCTTTTCATTTTCATATGATTATAGACCCCATATTTCTCTCATCAATTCGGTTTAAGAATGTTTAAGTGGCGCCGTTAGGCTGTCGAATTTTTAAGGGGATTCTTTCACCCCTCTCATTCTTTTCAAAGTTCTAATTTCATGTCAAGTCTTTCAAGTACATTTTTAATTATGTTGGGGTATGACCTCTATATATATAATAATTAACTATTATGTTCACATGATGAGAGACCCTATTTTATTTTTTCAAACCATTTGTTGTTGAAGTTTAAGTAACGCCGGTAGGCTGCCGAACTTTCATATGAGAAATCTAATTTTTGTCTTCCTCCCATGTTTTTCATTTCAAATGGTATGTCCTTAGAATTTCATTACCATGTTCATATATCCTTTTTATTCTGTCCCACTACTGTTTTATGGGTCATTTATGAATGTTTTACCCATGTACCTTCTCTTTTCAATGTTTTCTAAAAACCCAAAACATAGCCGTTATGCTGTAGAATTTTCGTCTCAAAATGCCTCTCTCTTTTCTCAAAATTATTTTATGATATAAAGTGAATACTCAAAGATCTTATTTATAAAGGGTTATTCACATATATATCAAAACGTTCTATTTTAAATTCTGGGATTTACATACATGAGACCCTCTCTCCACTTCAGTGGGTTTTAAAGCGACACAAAGATCATGTCTTTAAAGCAGTTTTTGAAACGTTATGATTATGAAATGAAACACATTTCTTTTATGCTATATGGGCTATTTATGAAATTATTTATGATGATATATGTGGCTCACATGATTATAAAGACAAATTTAATGGTGAGATCTGATAGCGCTCCAATTCATTGGGTAATGATGTAACCACTAGAGATTATAATTTTCACGATATCTTGGTGAATAACCTTGGTAATTTTCAAATGACACTTTGGGGATGGACCATGGTGATATGTTCATTATTTTCTATGTTAAATGATGTATCCACATCTTAAAGTTATGAATGATGTTATTTTTATTATGATATGCCACATGATTTCTTTCTCATGCATTAAAGTTCTTTTTCATGACATAGTTTATGTATCTCAAGTTCACATGTTAAATGTTTCTCTTGTTTCCCTTACTGGGCGTTCTGCTCACCCTTTCTTTTGATATATATCCCCAGGTTATGAGATTTAGTAATGAACCTAGGATGAATTTAATGAGACGCCTTTCGATTGTTTAAGAATAATGTTTTATGTTGTTTTCATGTATTATGTTCCTAGTTTCCAAGACACTAAACCTTAAAGATCCTCAGTTTTGTGTAATGTAATGAAAGTTTATATTATAAAAAGGCGGGATGTCATAGTTTTTATCAGAGGATGGTTTAGTTATTTGTGGAAATTAGGATATAAAAACTTTAGGAAGATCCTTATAGAAAATTTTAAATATAGGAAAACTTCCGGGTATTTTGGTAAGTATTGAGTAAGTGTTTTATCAAACAAATAAATCCATGTCTGGATACGAGCAGGTAGAGGCGGCTCTAGCACAGATGTATATAGGGGTAAAACCCGAAAACACCGCATTGATCTAGACTCGAACAGGAACTGGTGCACAATAACGGGCCTTACTGCACTCTTGGTTACGACACTCCCGTGGGATATGTTTGGTTAATCACAAGGTTTTTATGAATAATTATGAAGGATTTATAGAGAAGTGTAATTGTCTAAGCATGAAGTCTTAGTTAAAAGATTCATAAATGAAATAAGTTTCTCACTGAGGTTTTATTCTTTTAGAAAATGGCGGGCAATAGGAGGAACCGTGCATATGGTGACTGCAATACACCATGTGCTGATGGCCCTCCGATGGAAGACAGAATGGAAAAATTCATGTGAATGATGAACCAACAGACTCAAGTTATGAGTAATAACATGAATCAAGCTGAGAGGCCGATCTCACCATGAAGGGAACAACATTCTTTTGAGTACTTTATGCATCAACGACCACCAACATTCAGTGTATCTACTGAACCTTTTGTTTTGGAACAATGGATAAGCTCCATTGAAAAGATTTTTTCTGTACTTCATTTTTCGGAACAAGATAAAGTCACCCATGCTATTTACCGCCTAGAGGGAGAAGCTGATCAGTGGTGGTAACTAATCAAAAACACGAATCCATGAGGAGAGATAGAATCTATGGAGTGGGAAGAGTTCCGGGGAATATTCTTTAATAAGTATTTCCATCATTCAATGAGAACAGGAATGGAGAATGAATTTCTCGAGCTGAAGCAGAAGGAGAATGAATTAGTTGGAACCTACGAGGTTAACTTCACAAGGATTTCCCGTTATACCTCAAGCTTTGTCATGGACCCTAATGGGAAGGTTGATAGATTCTTTGGTGGACTACGACCTCATCTGTGGAAGAATCTAGCCAACAGGGACTATGATAGCTATGAAGAAATAGTTCGAAGTGCTATGAATGTTGAACTAGAGTTTGGGGAGACACAGTGGTCTCACAAATATAATGAGAAGAAGAGAACTCTAGAACCAAGACTGGGAAGAATTTTTGATCAGGAAAGAGGTGGAAAGCATATGCAACATGCCACATGTAATAAATGTGGGAAGAAGCATTCGGGGAACTGCTTGATCGGAAGTGGTAAGTGCTACTGGTTTCGAAAATAAGGCCATATTTCTTAGAATTTTCATAGTGATGTGAAGCCTCAACTTCCCAACACTAACGACAGAGGAATGATGGTTGTCGCACTACCCAAAGTCAAATGCTTCAAGTGTGGACAACTTGGGCACTTTTCTAATCACTGTCCAAATCCCAGGGCGATGGAGGGGAATCACCATCAACCTCAGCAAAGGCCAAGGGAGCAAGGTCATGCTTTTGCTATCACAACAACTGAAGTTGAAGCTCTGAATGATGTGGTATCAAGTACTCTTGTTTTCCTCTCAAAACTAGAAAATACTTTGTTTGATTCTGGTTCTAGCATTCCTTTATTTCCTCCATGTTTTCAAGGAATATAGAATCAATCCCTGAACTTCTTGAGGTAGAATTGTCAGTCAAGAATCCAAGTGGGATTATCCATGCATCAACAATGTTTAGAGACTCTAGTGTTTACTTCAGCGAGCACAATCTTATCGAAAATCTAGTAGTCATTACCATGTTGGAATTCAACATTATACTAGGTATGGACTGGCTCTCAAAGTATAATGCTAGGATCAAATGTAGAAGTAAGGAAATCGCAGTAGTCTTGAATGAACGACCTATAATTAACTTCCAAGGAGAGATATCCCAAAATGATGCCTATCTAGAAGCACCTCCTATAGCTTTCTTTATGGAGTTAATCGGTGATGATGAAGAAGGAAAATGTAGTATACAAATAGCAGATGTTCCGATTTTTCATGAATACATGGATGTATTTCCGGAGGAGTTACCTAGATCTCCCCCAGAAAGAGAGGTAGAGTTCTCCACTAAACGCGTACCTGGGTCTCAACCGATATCAAAGACTCCATATAGAATGGAAAATTTGGAGCTAGAAGAGTTAAAGAAACAAATCCAAGACTTGTTGGAGAAGGGGTTTATCCGACCGAGTGTGTCTCCTTGGGGATCACTAGTTCTCTTTGTGAAGAAGAAGGATGGATCAATGTGTCTATGCATTGATTATAGAGAACTGAACGGGATCATAGTGAAGAATAGATACCCTCTTCCAAGAATTGATGATTTATTTGACCAAATTCGTGGGGCTCAATTCTTCTCCAAGATTGACCTTTGATCTAGTTATCATCAACTGAGGGTGAAGAAAGAAGATATTCCAAAGACTGCCTTCCGATCAAGATATGGGCATTATGAGTTTACTGTTATGCCCTTCGACTTGACTAATGATCCTTCCATTTTCACGGATTTGATGAATAGAGTCTTTAAGGACAACCTTGATAACTTTTTGGTATTTTTTATTGATGTTATTTTGATATATTAAAAACGTCATGAGGAGCATGAACATCATCTGAGGGTTATTTTGAAAACTCTGTGGAAGGAGAGGCTCTTTGGAAAGTTTAGAAAGTGAGAGTTTTGGTTACAACAAGTGGCTTTCTTGGGGCACATCATAACCAATGAAGGAATCTTAGTTGACCCTGAAAAGAAAATGGTTGTGGAGGAGTGGCGTCAACCCAAAATAGTAACTGAGATATGTAGTTTCCTTGGTTTAGCAGGATATTATAGGAGGTTTGTGAAAAACTTTTCATGGCTTTCTAATCTGCTAATCAAGTTGACTTGAAAAGGAGTTAAGTTCATCTGGACAAAGGAATGCGTGGAAAGTTTCCAAGAGCTGAAGAAGAGATTGGTTACTGCACCTGTGTTTACACTACCCTCTATCAGAGAAGGATTCGTTATTTTTAGCGATGCATCTCTGAAAGGGATTGGGTGCGTCCTCATGCAAAATGACAAGGTAATTGCTTATGCATCTCAACAGTTTATGATTCCTGAGAAAACTTATAATACGCATGATCTAGAGAAAGTGGAAGTTGTTTTTGCTCTAAAGATATGGAGGCACTATCTTTATGGGGAGAAATGTGATATATAAACAGACCACCAAATATTAAAGTATATTTTCACGCAGATAGAATTGAACATGAGACAAAGGATATGGTTGGAGCTTATTAAAGACTATGATTGTTCAATTCATTGTCACCTTGGAAGAGCAAACAAAGTTGTGGATGTATTAAGCAGGAAAGATCCTATTGTTCTGGAAACAATGGGGATCCTAGGAAATCCCTTGATTAAAGATCTAGTAAAACTGGACATGGGAATTGTAAGGGAAGGGACATCATCAACCTTTTCCCAAATGATTTCTCAACCTTCATTACTAGAGAAGATCAAGAAGGCAAAAAGAGAATATCCTTTGCTGCAGGAGAAGTTTGAGGCTGTAAAGGATGGAAAGTTCCCTGATTTCAATATTGATCAAGAAGGTGTATTTAAATTTCATACAAGACTATGTGTTCCATCTATTCCGGAGATAAAGAAAGAATTGATGTATGAAGCTCATAGCTCTACATTCTTTATAAATCCGAGAAGCACTAAAATGTATAGAGACCTTCGTGATCATTATTGGTAGGATAACATGAAGAAGGAGATTGCTGATTACACTACAAGGTGCCTGGTGTGTCAGAAAGTAAAGGCAGAACTACAATTTCCGAAAGGGGGTATTACAACCACTACCCATACCAGTATGGAAGTGGGATAATATCACTATGGACTTTGTAATTGGTCTCCCGAAAACATCCAAAGGAAAAAATGCGATATGGGTTATTGTGGACCGTTTCACCAAGACCACCCATTTTATCTCTATTCGGGAAGATTTCCCTCGGGATCAACTTGCCAAGATATATGTAAAGGAAGTGGTAAGGCTACATGGGGTACCACTATCCATGGTGTTGGATCCTGATCCAAGAATAACATCAAAATTCTAGAGAAGTCTTCAACATGCTCTGAATACTGAATTGATTTTTAGTACGACCTATCATCCTCAAACTAATGTCCAATCTGAAAGGACTATTCAGACACTCGAAGACATGCCGAGATAATGCTCAATGGAATTTAAAGGTGTATGGGATCAACAACTTCCATTAGTTGAGTTCTCCCATAACAACAACTTCCATTCGAGTATTCAGATGACACCCAATGAAGCTCTGTATGGAAAGCTATGTAGAACTCCTACTTGTTGGGATGAAACTGGTGAGAGAAAGATTCTTGGGCCTGATCTTGTGCAAGAGATGACAGAACATGTTCATGCCATCCAACAACACATAAAGGCTACTCAGAGTTGGCAGAAGAGCTATGCTGACAACTGTCGAAGGGACTTGGAGTTTGGTGTTAGAGACAAAGGCTTCCTTCGAATTTCTCCATGGAAGAGAGTTATGCGGTTTGGGAAGAAAGGGAAGCTCATCCCTAGGTACATTGGCCCCTATGAAATCCTTGATCGCATAGGAGCAGTGGCCTATCATCTAGCACTTCCACCGAACCTAGCTCAATTTCACGATGTCTTCCATGTATCTCTCTAGAGGAAGTACATACCCGACCCATCGCATGTACTGAACCCAGAGGTGGTACAAATGGAACATGAACTCTCTTATGAGGAGCAACCAGTGGAGATCTTAGACCATAGAGACGAGGTTCTACGAAAAAAGACTACCCACCTTGCGAATGATTTGTGGAGGAATCATAAGTTTGAAGAAGCAACTTGGGAGCCTGAGGAAACAATGAAGCAAAAGTACCCTCACCTTTTTGACTAGGCCTCAAGTATAAAATTTGGGGGATGAAAATTTTTAAGGGGGGAAGAATCTAACGACCCAAACTTTTTAAATAGTATATTAACTTACACTTAAAGATTTAATATAGATGTTAATGGTTAATATAGAAAGAGGAGTCGATGTCTTCATCCAGTATACTCGAACCTTATGAAGCCCACTTATCAGAGCTTGGGAAGGAGGTAACATCTTTGGGCTTTGCTTTGGACCAAGCCCAAGCCGAACTCCAGTGTGTCAAGCTTGAATAGAAACGCCTGCAAGAGAAGATCAAGTTAGTAGAGATTACTACTAGGGAAATGTTATTTGAGAATCCCTCAGATTCTCTCACCATAGAACACCTTACACTTAGGTCTTATGATGGTGTTATAAGGGGCTATGTGACGAGACCGTAGCTTCTTTGTGTAATCCTTTGGGATGAATAAATTGAGATTTCTTCCTTTAGTGATGTTTGTAAAATTTCAAATGTTCGAATAATTTTAGGATGTATTTTATTAATTAATTTTGGAAAAAGGATATTTTAAAATATTTATTTCAACCTTAAATAATTAATTATGTGTAATGATTTTCAAAAAGTGGTCTTCTGCAAAAGTGTTCAGTAAGGAATTTGGAGTCTAATAAGATCAACTTAATTTTTGACGAATAGTAAATTATGAATAGTGATTTTACACTTAGGATTATTAATGTGACCAAATGGATTAGTAATGTCACTTAAAAAAAGTTTTAATATAATTTAGACACCTTGATTAAGTAATGTGATTCAATAAAATGGTTAAATAACAGTTTCATAAATTAGTAATAAAGTATTAGTTTTTTCGGGTGAATAGTGTTTTTTATTTAAAAATTTAATTAAAAATATTTAGAAAATTATATTTATAAAATGGACTTAATTTTTGAACTCAAAGAATCGATATTATGTTATGGTTAATTTTTGGGATTTTTCTGAGAAAGATGAATTTTCAGGGAATAGTAAAAATACAGTTTTAGGGTTTCAATATGTTAAATGAAATCATAACTGTGTCATGATGATGTCATGAGATATTTTAAGGGATGGTCGACTAAAGGGGATGAATTATTGTGTGAGTTGTCCCAAGTGGCCAATACCATGGGAAAGCCCATGGTTTTTCCAAAACCACTAATTAGGTGTCCCTTGGCCATTAATGCCTTGTCCCCTCACTTTCCCTATAAATATGAAGACCTCCTCTCATCCATTCAACTCCAAAACCATCTTCAACGATGTTCTGGGCTCTTTACCTCCCAAGGAATCCTCCCAAGGTTCCCCCAATCCCTCAAGGTCGAAACCTTTGAGTTTTAAGAGTTACGTTTTAAGGTAAGGGATCCGACCTCTCTCTTCCTTTTCAAGTAATCTCTTTTATGCCATTTCTTTTATACTCCACGTTCTTATGTTGGTGTATGTTCTTATATATTCATATTACTTCCATTTTCATGTTAATATGATGATAGACCCCATATTTCTCTCATCAATTCGTTTTAATAATGTTTAAGTGGCGCCGTTAGGCTGCCGAATTTTTTAAGGGGATTCTTTCACCCTTCTCATTCTTTTCAAAGTTGTACTTTAATGGAAAGTATTTAAAGTACCTTTTTAATTATGTTGGGGTATGATATCTATATATATCATACTGAACTCTTATTTTCACATGATTAGAGACCCTATTTGATCTTTTCAAATCATTTTTATAGAAGTTTATGTAACGCCGTTATGCTGCAGAACTTTCATAAGAGAAATCTAATTTTTGTCTTCCTCCCATGTTTTTCATTTCAAATGCTATGTCCTTAAAATTTAATTATCATGTTCATATATCCCTCTTATTCTTTTTCTATAATGTTTTATGGGTCATTTATGAATTTTTGACCCATTTCCCCTCTCTTTTCAATGTTTTCTAAAAACCCGAAACATAGTCGTTATACTGTAGAATTTTCGTCTCAAAATGCCTCTCTCTTATCTCAAAATTATTTTATGTTATAAAGTGAATAATCAAAGCTCTTATTTATACAGGGGTATTAAACTATATATCAAAATTTTATATTTTAAATTATTGGATTTACATACATGATACCCGCTCTCCCCTTCCGTGGGTTTTAAAGTGATACAAAGATTATGTCTTTAAAGCAGTTTTTGAAATGTTATGATTATGAAATGAAACCCATTTATTTTATGCTATATGGGTTGTTTGTGAAATTATTGATGATGATATATGTGGCTCACATGATGATAAAGACAAATTTAAGGGCGCACCCTGATCTTGCTCCAATGCATTGGGTAATGATGTAACCACTAGAGATTACAATTTTCATGATATCTTGGTGAATAACCTTGGTAATTTTCAAATGACACCTTTGGGATGGACCTTGGTGATATGTTCATGATTGTCTTTGTTAAATGATGTTGCCACGCCTTAATGTTATGAAAAATGTTTTTTTATTATGATATGCCACATGATTTCTTTCTCATTCCTTAAAGTTCTTTTTCATGACATAGTTGATGTATCTCAAGTTCACATGTTAAATGTTTATCTTGGTTCCCTTACTAGACCTTCTGCTCACCCTTTCTTTTGATGTATGTCCCCAGGTAATGAGATGCAGTAATGAACCTAGGATTAATTTAATGAGAAGCCTTTCAAGTGTTTAAGAAGAATTTTTTATGTTGTCTTCACGTATTATGTTCCTGGTTTCCAAGACACTAAACCTTAAAGATCCTCAGTTTTGTGAAATGTAATGAAAGTTTATGTTATAAAAAGGTGGGATGTCATAGTTGGTATCAAAGGATGGTTTAGTTATTTGTGGAAATTAGGATATAAAAACTTTAGGAAGAACCCTATAGAAATGTTTAAATATAGGAAAACTTCCTGGTATTTTGGTAAGTATTGAGTAAGTGGTTTATCAAAAAAATACATCCCTGTTTGGATACGAGCAGGTAGAGGAGGCTCTGGCACAAATGTACATAGGGTTAAAACCCAAAAAACCGCTTTGAGATAGACTCGAACGGGAACTGGTGCATGATAATGGGCCTTGCTGCACTCTTGGTTCTGACACTCCCGGGGGATATGTTTGGTTAAACACATGATTTTTTTGAATCATTATGAAGGAATTATAGAGAAGTGTAATTGGCTAAGCATGAAGTCTTAGTTAAAAGATTAATAAATGAAATAAGTTTTTCACTAAGTTTTTATTCTTTTAGAAAATGGTGGGAAATAGGAGGAACCGTGCAGATGGTGACCACAATGCACCACGTGCTGACGACCCTCCGATGGAAGCCGTAATGGAAACATTCATGCGAATGATGAACCAACTGACTCAAGTTATGAGTAATAACTTGAATCAAGCTGAGAGGCTGATCTCACCACGAAGGGATCAGCATTCCATTGAGTCCTTTATGCGTAAACTACCACCAACATTCAGTGGATCTACTGACCCATTGTTTGTGGAAAAATGGATAATCTCCATTGAAAAGATCTTTTCTGTACTTCATTGTTCGGAACAAGACAAAGTCACCCTTGCTGTTTACTGCCTAGAGGGAGAAGCTGATCAGTGGTGGTCACTGATCAAAAACACGAAGCCACGAGGAGAGATGGAAGCTATGGAGTGGGAAGAGTTTTAGGGAATATTCTTTAATAAGTATTTCCCTCTTTCGATGAGAACGAGAATGGAGAAAGAATTTCTCGAGCTGAAGAAGAAGGAGAATTAATCAGTTGGAACCTACAATATGAACTTCACAAGGCTTTCCCGTTATACCTCAAGCTTTTTCATGGACCCTAATGGGAAGGTTGATAGATTCTTTGGTGGACTATGACCTCATATGTGGAAGAATATATCCAACAGGGACTATGATAGCTATGAAGAAATCGTTCGAAGTGCTATGAAGATTGAACTAGAGTTTATGGAGACACAGTGGTCACACAAATCTAATGAGAAGAAGAGAACTCTAGAACCAATCATGGGAAGAAGTTTTGATCCAGAAAGAGGTGGAAATCATATGCAACAAGCCACATGAAATAAATGTGGGAATAAGAATTCGGGGAACAACTTGATTGGAAGTGGTAAGTGGTACAGGTGTGGAAAAGAAGGCCATATTTCATGGAATTGTTATAGTGATGTGAAGCCTCAACTTCCCAACACTAACGACAGAGGAAAGATGGTTCTGGCCCTACCTGAAGTCAAATGCATCCACTGTGGACAGCTTGGGAACTTTTCTAATCACTGTGCAAATTCGAGGGCAGTGGAGGGGAATCACCATCAACCTCAGCAAAGGCCAAGGGAGCAAGGTCGTGCTTTTTCTATCACAACAACTGAAGTTGAAGATCCGAACGATGTGGTTGCAGGTACTCATGTTGTCCTCTCAAAACTAGAAAATACATTGTTTGATTCTGGTTCTACGCATTCCTTTATTTCCCCCAATTTTGCAAGGAATATAGAGTCAATCCAAGGACTTCTTGAGGTAGAATTGTCAGTCAAGACTACATGTGGTATTATCCATGCATCAACAATGTTTAGAGACTCTAGTGTTTACTTCAGTGAGCACAATCTAATCGCAAATCTAGTAGTCATTCCAATGTTGGAACTCGTCGTTATACTTGGGATGGACTGTCTCTTAAAGTATAATTCTAAGATCAAATGAAAAAGTAAGGAAATATCAGTAGTCTTGAATGAACGACCTACAATTATCTTCCAAGGAGAGATATCCCGAACTGATCACTATCTAGAAGCACCTCCTATAGCTTTCTTTCTAGAGATAATCGGTGATGATGAAGAGGTAAAAGGGAGTATACAAATTGAATATGTTCTAATTGTTTAGGAATACATGGATGTATTTCCTGAGGAGTTACTTGGACCTCCCACAGAAAGGGAGGTAGAGTTCTCCATTGAACCCGTACTTGGGTCTCAACCGATATCAAATACTCCGTATAGAATGGAAATTGTGGAGCTATAAGAGTTAAAAAACAACTCCAAGACTTATTGGAGAAGGGGTTTATTCAACTGAATGTGTCTCCTTGTGGAGAACCAGTTCTCTTTGTGAAGAATAAGGATGGATCAATGCATCTATGCATTGATTATAGAGAACTGAACGAGAACACAGTGAAGAATAGATACCCTCTTCCAAGAATTGATGATTTATTTGACCAACTTTGTGGGGCTCAATTCTTTTCCAAGATTGACCTTTGATCTGGTTATCATCAACTAAGGTTGAAGAAGGAAGATATTCCCAATACTGCCTTTCAAACAAGATATGGGAAATATGAGTTTACTGTTATGACCTTCGGCTTGACTAATGCTCATGCCATTTTCATGGATTTGATTAATATAGTCTTTAAGGACTACCTTGATAACTTTGTGGTAGTATTTATTGATGATATTTTGATATATTCAAAAAGTCGTGAGCAGCATGAAGATCATATAAGGGTTATTTTTAAAACTTTGCGGAAGGAGAGGCTCTTTGGAATGTTCAAAAAGTGTGAGTTTTGGTTACAACAAGTGGCTTTCTTGGGGCACATCATAACCAATGAAGGAATCTAAGTTGACCTTGCAAAGATAATGGATGTGGAGGAGTGGCATCAACCCACAACATTAACTGAGATTCGTGGTTTCCATGGTTTAGCAAATATTATAGGAGGTTTGCGAAAAACTTTTCACGGCTTTCTAATCTGCTAACCAATTTGACTCGAAAATGGGTTAAGTTCATCTGGATAAAGGAATCTGAGGAATGTTTCCAAGAGATGAAGAAGAGATTGGTTACTGCACCTGTGTTAACACTACCCTCAATCGGAGAAGGATTAGTTATTTTTAGCGATGCATCTCTAAAAGGGATTGGGTGCGTCATCATGAAAAATGACAAGGTAATTGCTTATGCATCTCGACAGCTGAAGATTCATGAGAAGAATTATCCTATTAATGATCTAGAGCTAGCGGCAGTTGTTTTTTCTCTAAATATATGGAGGCACTATCTTTATAGGGAGAAATGTGATATATACACTGACCACCAATGTTTAAAGTATATTTTCACGCAGAAATAATTGAACATGATACAAAGGAGATGGTTTGAGCTTATTAAAGACTATGATTGTTCAATTCATTATCACCCTAGAAGAGAAAAAAAAGTTGCAGATGCATTAAGAAGGAATGATCCTATTGTTCTGGCAACAATGAGGATCCTAGGAGATCCCTTGATTAATGATCTAGTAAAACTGGACATGGGAATTATAAGGGATGGGACAACATCAACCTTATCCAAAATTATTTCTCAAACTTCATTACTAGAGAAGATCAAGAAGGCTCAAAAAGAAGATCCTTTGCTGCAGGAGAAGTTTGAGGCTGTAAAGGATGGGAAGTTCCCGGATTTCAATATTGATCAAGAAGGTGTATTGAAATTTCATACAAGACTATGTGTTCCATTTATTTCGGAGATAAAGAAAGAATTGATGGATGAAGCTCATAGCTCTACTTTCTATATACATCCGGGAAGCACTAAAATGTATAGAGACCTTCGTGATCATTATTGGTGGGATTACATGAAGAGGGAGATTTATTATTACACTAAAAGGTGCATGGTGTGTCAGCAAGTAAAGGCAGAACAACAACTTCCTAAGGGGGTATTACAACTGCTACCCATACTACTATGGAAGTGGGATAATATCACTATGGAATTTATAATTAGTCTCCCAAAAACATCCAATGGAAACAATGCGATATGGGTTATTGTGGACCGTCTCACCAAGACCTCCCATTTTATCTCTATTGGGAAGATTTCTCTCTAGATCAACATGCCATGATATACGTAAAGGAAGTGGTAATGCTACATGGGGTACCACTGTCCATCGTGTCTGATCATGATCCAAGACTCACATCAAAATTATAGAGAAGTCACCAATGTGCTCTGAATACTGAATTGAATTTTATTACGGCCTATCATCCTCAAAATGATGGAAAATCTGAAAGGACTATTCAGACACTCGAAGACATGCATGGATTATGCTCAATGGAATTTAAAGGTGGATGGGATCAACATCTCCCATTAGTTGAGTTCTCCTATAACAACAGCTTCCATTAGAGTATTCAGATGGCACCCTATGAAGCTCTGTATGGAAAGCGATGTAGAACTCCTACTTGGTGGGATGAAACTGGTGAGAGAAAGCTTCTTGGGCCCGATCTTGTGCAAGAGATGACAGAACATGTTCATGCCATCCAACAACACATAAAGGATGCTTAGAGTTGGCAGAAGAGCTATGCTGACAACCGTCGAAGGGAGTTGGAGTTTGGTGTTCGCGATAAATTCTTACTTAAAATTTCTCCATGGAAGAGAGTCATGCGGTTTGGGAAGAAAGGGAAGCTCATCCCTAGGTACATTGGCCCCTATGAAATCCTTGATCTCATAGCAGCAATGGCCTATCGTCTAGCACTTCCACCGAACCTAGCTCAAGTTCACGATTTCTTCCATGTATCTCTCTTGAGGAAGTACATACCCGACCCTTCGCATGTACTGAACCCATAGGTGGTACAACTGGAACATGACCTCTCTTATGAGGAGCAACCAGTGGAGATATTAGACCGTAGAGACAAGGTTTTATGAAACAAGACTACCCAACTTGTGAAAGTGTTGTGGAGGAATCATAAGTTTGAAGAAGCAACTTGAGAGGCTGAGGAAGCAATGAAGCAAAAGTACCATCACCTTTTCGACTTGGCCTCAAGTATAAAATTTCGGGGACGAAATTTCTTAAGGGGGGAAGAATGTAACGACCCAAACTTTTTTAAATAGAATATTAACTTACTCTTAATGATTTAATAGAGATGTTAATGGTTAATGCAGAAAGAGGAGTCGATGGCTTCATCCAGTAGACTCGAACCTTATGAAGCCCACTTATCAGAGCTTGGGAAGGAGGTATCATCTTTGGGCTTCACTTTGGACCAAGAACAAGCCGAATTCTAGCGTGTCAAGCTTGAATGGAAACGCCTACGGGAGAAGTTCAAGTTAGTAGAGATTAATACTAGGGAAATGTTATCTGAGACTGCCTCATATTCTCTCACCATAGCACAACTTACACTTAGGTCATATGCTGGTGTTATAAGGGGCTATGTGACGAGACTTTATCTTCTTTGTGTAATCCTTTGGGATGAATAAATTGAGATTTCTTCCTTTAGTGATGTTTGTGAAATTTCAAATGTCCAGATAATTTTAGGATGTATTTTATTAATGAATTTTGGAAAAATCCTATTTTAAAATATTTATGTAAACCTTAAATAATTAATTATGTGTAATGATTTTCAAAAAATGGCCTTCTGCAAAAGTGTTCAGTAAGTAATTTGGAGTCTAATAAGATCAACTTATTTTTTGATGAATAATAAATTATGAAAAACGATTTTACACCTAGGATTAGTAATGTGACCAAATGGATTAGTAATCTCACTTAAAAAAAGTTTTAATATAATTTATACACCTTGATTAAGTAATGTGATTCAATAAAATGGTTAAATAACAGTTTCATAAATTATTAATCATGTATTAGTTTTTTCGGGTGAATAGTATTTTTTATTTAAAAATTTAATTAAAAATATTTAGAAAATTATTTTTATAAAATGGACTTTATTGTTGAACTCATAGCATAGATATTATGTTATGGTAATGTTTTGGGATTTTTCTGAGAAAGATGAATTTTCAGTGAATAGTAAAAATGCAATTTTAGGGTTTCAGTATGTTAAATGAAAACATAACTGTGTCATGATGATGTCATGAGATATTTTAAGGGATGGTCGACTAAAGGGGATGAATTATTGTGTGAGGTTTCCCAAGTGGCCAATACCATGGGCAAATACCATGGGCAAGCCCATGGTTTTTCCAAAACCACTAATGAGTTGTCCCTAGGCCATTAATTCCTTGTCCCCTCACTTTTCCTATAAATACCAAGCCCTACACTCATCCATTCGGCTCCAAAACCATCCTCAACAATGTTATGGTCTCCTTACCTCCCAAGGAGTCCTCCCAAGGTTCCCCCAAGCCCTCAAGTTCCAAACCATTGAGTTTTAAGAGTTACGTTTTTAGGTAAGGGATCCAACATCTCTCTTCCTTTTCAAGTAATATCTTTTATGTAATTTCTTTTATACTCCATGTTCTTATGTTGGAGGATTTTCTTCTATATTAATATTACTTCCCTTTTCATGTTAATATAATGAGATACCCCATCTTTCTCTCATCTATTCGTTTTAATAATATTTAAGTGGCGCCGTTAAGCTGCCGATTTTTTAAGGAGATTCTTTCACCCTTCTCATTCTTTTCAAAGTTATACTTTCATGTCAAGTATTTCAAGTTACTTTTTAATTATTTTGGGGTATTATCTCTATATCTATCATACTGATATCTTATGTTCACATGATTATAGACACTATTTGATCTTTTCAAATCATTTTTTTTGTTGAAGTTTAAGTAACGTCGTTAGGCTGCCAAACTTTTATAAGAGAAATATAATTTTTGTCTTCCTCCCATGTTTTTCATTTCAAATGGTATGTCCTTAAAATTTCATTACCATGTTCATATATCCTTCTTATTCTGTCCCTATACTATTTTATGGGTCATTTATGAAATTTTTACCCATGCCTCCTCTCTTTTCAATGTTTTCTAAAAACCCGAAACATAGCCGTTATGCTACAGAATTATCGTCTCAAAATACCTCTCTCTTTTCTCAAAATTATTCGATGTTATAAAGTGAACACTAAAAGATCTTATTTCTACACAGTTATTCACATATATATCAAAATTTTATATTTTAAATTCTGGGATTTACATACATGAGACCCGCTCTCCCCTTTAGTGGGTTTTAATGTGACACAAAGATCATGTCTTTAAAGCAGTTTTTGAAATGTTATGATTATGAAATGAAACTCATTTATTTTATGCTATATGGGTTGTTTATGAAATTATTGATGATGATATATTTGGATAACATGATGACAAAGACAAATTTAAGGGTGCTCCCTAATAACGCTCCAATGCATTGGGTAATGATGTAACCACTATATATTATAATTTTCACGATATCTTGGTGAATAACCTTGGTAATTTTCAAATGACACCTTGGGGATGGACCTTGGTGATATTTTCATGATTGTCAATGTTAAATTATATAGCCATATCTTAAAGTTATGAAAAATTTTGTTTTTATTATGATATTCCACATGATTTCTTTCTCATGCTTTAATGTTCATTTTAATGACATAGTTGATGTATCTCAAGTTCACATGTTAAATGTTTCTATTGTTTACCTTACTGGGCCTTCTGCTCACGCTTTCTTTTGATGTATGTCCCCAGGTTATGAGATGTAGTAATGAACCTAGGATGAATTTAAGGAGAATCCTTTCAAGTCTTTAAGAAGAATGTTTTATGTTGTTTTTATGTATTATGTTCCTAGTTTCCAAGACACTAAACCTTAAATATCCTCAGTTTTGTGTAATGTAATGAAATTTTATGTTATAAAAAGGCGGGATTTCATAATAATACTAGTTCCATAGCTCTTAGTAAGAACTCATCACATCACTCTCGTGAAAAAAAAATAGATGTTAGGCATCACTTTCTTAGGGATCACGCACAAAAAGGAGATATTATATTACAATTTATCGGAACGCAAGAACAACTTGCTGACATTTTCTCAAAACCATTACCTTCCGATAGATTTGAGTTTATAAAACAGAATCTAGGAATGATTACATTAAAATAATCATTCATATCCACTTCCTGTTTTACTTTTCTCTTTACATCATACAAATCCTTTATAAAGGGGAGAACATTTCTTACTATGTTTTTCTACTATTTTTCCTTTTATCTTATGATCTTTAATTATTTACTCTACTAGTATGTGTTTTTACTTTTCTATTTATCGTATTGATAATTTTATCATATCATTTGTTTTTATGTTTATCGTATTGAAAATTTTATTGTTTTATTTATCTTTCTTTTCCATCGTATCAATAGATCATGGTAATGAATTTCTTTTCCATCATATCGACCGATAATGGTAATTAATTTCTTTTCCATCGTCTCGACCAATCATGGTAATGAATTTCTTTTCCATCGTATGGACCGATCATGTTAATGAATTTCTTTTCCATCATATTGACCGATCATGGTAATGAATTTCTTTACCATCGTATCGACCGATCATGGTAATAAATTTATTTTCCATCATATCGACCGATCTTGGTAATGAATTTCTTTTCCATCATATCGACCGATCATGGTAATGAATTTCTTTTCCATCGTATCGACCGATCATGGTAATGAATTTCTTTTCCATCATATTGTCAGATCATGGTAATGAATTTCTTTTCCATCGTATCAACAGATCATGGTAATGAATTTCTTTTCCATCATATCGACCGATCAGGGTAATGAATTTCTCTTCCATCATATCGACTGATCATGGTAATAAATTTATTTTCCATTGTATCGACCGATCATGGTAATGAATTTCTTTTCCATCGTATCAACCTATCATGGTAATGAATTTATTTTCCATCGTATCGTCAGAGAATGGTAATGAATTTCTTTTCCATCGTATTGACCGATCATGGTAATGATTTTTTTCCATCGGCTTGTCAGTTCATGGTAACAAGATTGTTTTCCATCGGTTCTTCAGTTAATGGTAACGAATTTGTTTTCCATCAGAATGATGATTGATAGTATTCTTTTTTCTTTAATACTATCTAAAACCAATAATTACCTTACGATCTCCGGAAGGTACATATTTTTTTCCCTTTAATCCTATCCGTTGATTTCTCTTCCTCAAATCTCAACTGTAGAAGATCAACGGTCACCCTTTTTCCGCCTATAAATAGACCCCCTCCCCAAACCCACATTGGTTTTTCAGGTTTTGAGGATAGGCTCTGCTCCACTGTTTTTAAGTCATCGTATGATCTTTCATCGGCATCACCTATATGTCTCAGTCCTCTGCCAATACTCCAGCCAAAATGTCTTCAAAGACTTTTACAAAGAAAGGCTTTTCAGATAAAGGTTAGTTTCTCGGGGATTTTTTGATTCATATGATTCCACAATAAGAATAATCATTTTGTTTCAAGGATGGGAGCATTTATTTGTTGAAAGACATGTTTCTCAAGATCCAGTTCTCTTTGATGAAGTCAGTCAGTTCTATAAAACTGTATCTTTCGACAAAGACATGACTACCAATTTTGCTGTGTACGATAGAAAGTTGTCTATGTCTGTGAAATAAGAAGCTCATTTTTTGAATGTCCCAATAGAAGGTGATTCATTCTGTCCATCTTATAAACTACCAGAGGAGGTCGGTACATTTAATAGAGAAAGTTCTAAGAAGTCTTTGTTTGTTATAAATGAAGAGAAGAGAAAAGTGGCTCATCTTTCTCCGAACAATAGGTTTGTGACTTTATGGATGTAAGGTTTTCTTATCCCAAGGAAAGAAGATAGAGAAACTCTGAAAGTTTCTGATATTTTTATACTATACTATCCTGTAAATAGGAGAAAAGTAAATCTCATGGGATATGTTTTTGAAACTATCAAGAATTTCAAGACAGGAGGAATTAAGTCCCAAATGATTATATATCCAGCCATCCTTATAATGTATATTCTCGAGAGCATGAAGTTTTGCAACATTCCTTTGAAAGGAAATATGATAGATCTGAAGCCATCCTGGATTAGTAAGAGTACGATGAAAAAGTCTAATGTTTGTTTTGATCCAAATTCAAAACTTTTTATAAGAGATGTAGAAGATGAATCGGCTCAGAATCAATCGACACCTATGCCAGCCAAAGACATTCCTTCTTTTTTTGTTCCTCAAAAGTCTGATCCGCAAACCAGCTCAAAGCCAAAGAAGAAGCCTAAGTACAGTAAGGAGGTTGTAGCTGAATGGAGAAAGGATAAGGAACAAAGAAAGAAATGTGATCCAAAGTTTGGACTTGATCCAGCCGAAGCCTTTGCTGAGAGATTAAGGGTTGAGGATACCCTTCAGGATGAAAATAAGAAGAAGGTTCTTTTGAAAAGAAAAGCATAGGAATTTGATGTTTCAAATCTCATGAAAGTATTTGAGGATGCTAGTTCTCAACTTACCGCAGAAGTGCATCAAGAGCCCATAATATAGAGCCTTCCTGAGAAAGAAAAAGGAAAAAAATGATGGAAGAGATAGAAGAAGTTGAGGAAGAGGAAGGAAATTTTCTTTTAGAATTTCTTCAGAGTTCGAAAAAGAGTAGAGAAGAATCTTATCAAAAGCAGAGTGAAGGTATTCAAAAAGTTCCTCATGCCGATCAAGAACCTTTTTAAACTTCTGAAACTCCGGATAAAGCACCCCCTCAAGCAAAGAAAGGTGCTCAATCCTCTCATACTAAAAATGTTATTGTCATTAGTGAAAAAGTATAAGAATAAAGAAAAGAGAAAGAAAAATTAAAAGGAAAATAACCAGTTGTAGACTCAAGCCGTTCAAATGAATTTCCTTCGTATGATGAGGATACTGATTCAGAACACACAATCTCTCTAAAGAAGAGTGATTATATTGTTCATGTTTTAAGAAGGGTTGAAAAGACTATTACATACTTTCCCAAGATGGAATGGAAAATTGATTTCATTACTGACAATCAAAAAAAGAAGTTTGGTTATGTAAGAGAGTTGAGAAAGAAAGTTTTGTCAGTTGAAGCCAATTTGAAAGTTCTATCTGAAACTTCAGCTGTTTATAAAAAAGAGTACAACAGGATGACCAAGTGGTCATATAAAATATAAATATTGGTAAATGACCATGAGATAGCAATTGAAGATATAAGGAGGTTGTCAACTGATCTTGAGATTTCTTTCAATAAGCCTGACAAAGAAACTGTTGAAAGGCTGAATCAGATAACTCTTGGAGCCGATATTCCTTCAGTAAAAGAATTGCAAGAGAGAATGAATGATTTTCATTCTGAATTCTCGATGTTTTCATCTTTCAAAGATGAAATGGTTATGTTTAATAAACAAAATTCTATGTTATCCCATGATAACAAGAATATTCAAGACAGAATTTATACTCTTGAGGAAGTAATCCGAGTACAGGAAGAGACTATTAGAAATCAAGATCATCTTTTTTCCGACCAACAAGAGCTTCTCATAACTCAGGGTGATTCAATCTCTGAAGACAAGAAAGAAATAAAGAAGATGAAATCTGTTCTTTATGAGCTCATAAAGAAGGAAATGGAAAGAGAAAACAAATGACTATTGTATTTGTTTTTCTTTTCTTTTGGAACCTGTCTTTGTTTTGTAATGACTTTTATGATTCTTTTCTTCTGTCCTGCATTTATTTTATCTAACTCTTTCAGGAAAACCAAGGTTACCCCATTCTATTTGTAAATCACAAAGGGGGAGAATGTTTTATAAAGGGGGATAATGTTTTACAAATGGATAATGATTTAATAAAATACTTCGAAACCAAGGAAAATCTGTGAATACAATCCTTATGAAAGTATACACCTAAGGGGGAGTTAGTTGTATTCAAATTCATATTCATAAGAGTTTCCAGTAACACAGTGTGTGATAAGTCTTTCTTACCGTCTTTACTTTGTGTGTTGTGCTTTCCAAAAAGGGGGAGATTGTTGAGTCGAAATTTCTCCTTTGACTTCTATATCATGTTTTGGAAATCACAAATTTCTTTTATCTAGTATCGTACAGACTATATCAATCATATCATACTGACTGTGTCAATCATATCGTACTGACTCTGTCAATCGTATCGTACTGACTCTGTCAATCCTATCGTGCTGACTCTGTCAATCGTATCATACTGACTCTGTCAATTGTATAGTACTAACTCTGTCAATCGTACTCACTTTTGTGTATCTTACTCTGTATCGTATCAATACATTATATTTAGTAATAATTATTATACTCTTACTTTCATTACTCACTTGTTTTGGTACTTAGTAAAAAAACTCATGTTTCATATTAATCGTACTCTTTTTTATCATCTACATATATCTTGTTTTAACCAATACGATGTCTTTGAGTTAGTCACAAACTAATAAAAACAATGTCGTGCTTTCTGTTTCAATATGACCGTTATAGTTCTAGGTGTCTATGTCCCTCTGAGTTTTTTGGAGAAATATGACCGTTGGAGGAAATGTGACCGTTGGAACCTAAGGCCTATAAATAGGAGGTCATTTGAATCAGAGAGACAAAAATTGAGGACAATGGTGAACGACGGTGATACAACTGTGATACTTTGCTTCTATCAAGTTCTAGAGAGAGACGCTGTGACTTCTCTCATGCTTTGTGATTTATGCGTTCGATCATCGTATCGAGGGATTTTAAGTAATTGAATGACAGAGGTGCCGATTACCTACAAAATCAAGGGCTGCCAGGTATAGGCAGACAGACATTCCGATCATAGAATCGAGGGCTATCGGGGATAGGAAGACAGACGTTCCGATCATCGTATTGAGGGCTGTCATGGATAGGGAGACAGACGAACCAATCATCGTATCGAGGGCTTACCAAGGTGGTGGTAATATAGATCTTTTATCCTAGGTTAAAGGATAACCCTTCTCTTTGGGTCAAAAGAATTGTAATACTTTTACTTTTCCGCTGCTGTTTGTATTAGGAAGGAATTTTTATTGTTTCCTTTCTTATTTATACTTTCAATTGTAATTGTTTCAATTACAATTATTTTATTACATATTGTATTAATAGATTTTATACTCTTTATGGTAGAATCTCTCACACTTATATTACTCTGATTATTGTATTCATATTGAATACAATTACTTTACTTTTCTGATAGTATTACATTACATCATACCTTCATATTCAATACAATTGTGGTTGTATGAATTGTATTAGTTTAAGATCTTTTATGCTAATATCTTAAGTGTTTAAACTCAACGTTTTTAAAACTACAATTCACCCCCCTCTGGTATTGTTCCATCTAATATACATCTACATATTTGATCCAACAGTCATTTCATCTGATTTATTTATATAGTTAGATTGTCCTTTTTAATTTGTTTTAAAGTCTAATAGGATTATATTTTTACCATCTAATCCAATTATGGTCATTAGAAGTAATTTTAATTTTTAATTAGACATCAACACATGTCAATATTTTAATAATTACTATTACATAAAAAAATTCTTTTTGGTTTTGAGAAAAGGATTAATTTAAATTAATTTCTACCAATTTTGTGTTTTGAATTTGGAATCAGGAGTTCAAAACTGCGTACATAGGTAACTTTTATTTTTATACATTATGAATAGAAACATTTGTAAATATTTTATTAACCATGGTAAAAGGGTAAATCTGGTAAATTAGGGTAAAAATAATATTTTAATAATATTAAATTACCCTAACACATATCTTAAACCCATTGGATGATATATGTCTAACCATGGGAATCCTTGGGTCGGTATTTGGACCCCATTCAACCACTTTTAAGTGAAAATGACATTTTAGAAAATGTAATTTAATGTTAAGGAAAATGTAATAGAAACATATATCTTTTAGGAAATTTTTTTTTATGTGGGGTTATATAAGTGATAGTTTCGACTATAAATATTTATTGGAATGATAAAAAGATTTCTTACATCATGGTATATTATTTATAATTTTTAGAAAAATAAATAAACAAATTTAATTATGAAATAATGGTGATGAAGTCATTGTTTCATTAATAATGGATTTAAATAAATGATATTATAAATGATAAAATAAATGAAATTTGGTTATTTTGATGTCATCCAAGAATTTTATTGATGGAATTTACATGTTATCTTTGTATTAATTATTCTTTTTGAATAAATCATATTGTTTTTGGATTTTTAAAAAAGTCATGATATGAATAGTTTCAAAATTGACATAATTCATATTTTAAAATATGAAATATTTTATTAAATATTTTGAAATTACAAAAAATCTTCAATTCAGAAAAATAATTATAATATGTATATGATATTATTATTTACTATTTAATTGGATATTTATCTTGTTTTGGTAACTATTTTGATTCTCAAATTGTTAAATGTTTGATAAAACAGTATGAGTAAAAACATTTAAATAAAATTGACAAGGATAAAAAAATATCCTAAACCTATACAATTATTATTGGATGATTTTATTTCGACATAAATTCACTTTATATTAGAATTTAATGAGTTGTAGAACATTTTAAAATGAAAATTATTTTATAATAAAATAATACTTTCAAACATTCTTAAAGAGCCCCTCCACCCTCTTATAAAATGCCACCACCTCTAACACATTACAAACACCACTCAAGCCCCTTCTCTCATCCAAACTCTGCTCTAATAATCTCCCAACATCCTCCTATTCCTCATATAAGATTTCCCATAGGAAGAAGGCATTTTTAGAAATACTTTTGGCTCAAATCAAATGCAGCTACATGTTTTAAGAGGTAACATCTTCTCTAAAATTTCATTTCATTATTATACATCTTCACTACCTATTATATTATTTTTATTTAATTACATAATAAAAACAGTTTCCTTAATATACTAGGTTGTTTTTATGAAAAGTATTCAAACCACATTTCCACACACCTCCATATAATCGATACGAACATATTGTTTCTATGGAGAGTGAACTACTGTCTCACAAAACGATGATTGTTCAATTATATCCTACCACCTCTCAGGGAATCCATTATAAAGGAATGTAATTTATATATATTATATTTATATATTCGCTATGATTTTATATTTTTCATTTATATCATACATTTATGGTTTCCATAATGGGTAAATACGATACTTTCATTTGAGGAAGTGTGGACTACCACCCCTCAAAGTGATATGAATCCTTCATGCCAAACATGGAACGTATAAAGGATGAAATTAAAGAAATTAAATATGATATTATAAAATAATTCTAACACACCTTTTTATCATTATGATTCAATTACATTAAATATAAAATAGAAATGAAAGTAGCGTTTAGGCGTACGTACGACTGACCATCTCCATGAACGGTGCATTTCATTTCTTATATCCAAATGTTATGTACTATTATTAATAAATATATATAAAGGATATATATGATATATATGATATATAAATCAGGAATATAATTTTTGAGATAATGGAATTCTGACCTCATGGACAACTTGTAAATATAAGAAGTTCATTTTTGACTTAAGTACCAAATATCATCAAAACGACCTTTATTAACCTAAATGATTATGTAATGTTTATAACGTGGTAATAAGTGATATAAAAGTAATAATAGGCATGAAAAAGGTTCTGAATCAAGTAGAAATTATCATTAGTTTATTATTCATGAGATTAGAGAATGAATGAGTCAGGTCGGAAATAAGGTAAGGGACTTTGTATCCATCTCCTTTCATTGAAGCATACTTCAATTTATACACTCCTTTATTTTATACGCTGTATAGTAAAACCCTTGGACTTTTAATTTTATTAAAAAAGAATATTTTTTATGAATCATTTTACTAAAAAATAGAAATAATGTTTTTTTAACGTATACGGTGACAACCACCTTTATGCCACAACGAGCATTATTTGATATTTGGCTTTCTTGACAAGTCATAATGTTATTAAAAGGAAAATAAATACCATATAATTTTTTTACGTATTTTGGTTTGGAAAATGGTTATGGGAATGGATTTATTGTGTCAATATATTGAAATGTTATATTGTGATTTCAAAGTGGAAATGTTATATTTCCTTTATGCTTGTTCATGTGTTATGATTATGTTATGGTTCCTAGGCATTTTTTACACATACGTGTGGTTCTGTGATAAACCTAGGGTGGTTGAGATCTAGATAGCTCTCTAGTGAATTGGGTAACATGAGAGAGGTAAATGTTAATGTTTTTCCTAAGTGATTTAGGGAATATATTGTTATGGGTATTCTATACATAAATCCTAACGTAGTTATGAAAGATACAACGTAAGTATGTGATGGATACCACAAGTTACCATTATGGTTTATAATTTCTATTTGTTATTCATAAATCTTATGATTTCATGAGGTTTGTTAAAAAGCTTTTGTTTTGTATGTATTGATTGACTAATAATTTCATTCTTTATTTTATAACCCTTACTGAGATTTTTATTCTCATCCCAAGATTTTTACATGTTTTTCACAATGTATAAGGTTGGGTAAGAGAAATGAATAATTCAAGAAGATTTATATCAAGAAAATAATTCTTGTTTCATTTAAAAGGGTTTATTTTATGAAAAAATTGGATACTGAGTAGAAGTGTCTACATTGTAATATTTTATATGTAATGTAATATTTCTTTCCTAAATCTAAAAAACTCTAAACCTAAAAAGATACTCAATGTGAATTATTGACTTAACTCATGATTACGTAATGTTTAAGGATGTGGCCTTATAGTTGGTATTAGAGGTTAGTTCAGAAAAATTTAAGAGTTATTATATTGTTAAATTAATATACATAAATTATTTTTTACTTTATGGTAAGTTTGAAATGATATAGAATTTGAAGATTACAATGTTGCTTCACTTAAGATATTTCTATGTTAAAAATGGTTTTCTGTAGAAGAAACATGGAAACTATAATGGGAAAAAATCAATAAGAAAATAAACTGCCTAATACGCAACCTGAGATGGTCAAAATCAGAACTGAACTATTTTTTGCAGTGATGGAATAGTTGAATTAGGCTACAAATGATGGTGGTATCCATGCATGAGATCATTCAGAACAACCACATAGAAACATTTTAGTAGTGGATCATTTTATGAGGCCTCATCCCCCATAATTCAGAGGATCATCTTACCCTGTTCCAGCTGAAGGGTGGATTAAAGCACTAGAAAATATTTTTGATGTCATGGGGTATTCAGAACATCAAAAGGATTGTCTAATTGTTTACCATTTTTTGGTAAATCCAATATATTGTGGTCGATGGTTAAAAATATCAGGGATAGTGAGGAGATTTATGATCTTGATTAGGATAAAATCAAAAGTATGTTTCTTGTGAAATATTTTCCTAAGGCGGTTCAAATTAGGATGGAAAAACTATTCCAGGAATTAAGGAAAGGGGATGAATCAGTGGCCGCATATGAAGAAAAATTCGCTCAACTGGGAATGTATACTCCAAATTTCATATGAGATCTTAAGGGAAAAATTAATCATTTATACTCATGATTAAAGAAAAATTATCAGATGTCTTTATCTTCTCGTGGGTTCAAAAGTTTTGAAAAAATTATTCGATATGTGGAGAAAGTGGAAATATAATTTTTTGATGACTAGTTGTACTTTGACAAACAACAGAATAAGAGGTCGAGGTGGCAGATGAAAGGGAAGAACTGTTTAAAATATTTTGATGGTAAGAAACTTATGTTTATAGTTTGTGAAAACTATAGTAAAAAACACATTGGGCGAATTCCTTTTGAATTATATTAAAAGACTCTGATGTGGTAAAATGGGATATAAGGCTCGTAATTCCTCTGAAAAAGATAAGGTTAATGGTAAGGAAAAAATTGATTTAAAATCAATAAAATGTTTTAAGTGTAATTAAATGGGTAATTATGCAATTGAGAGTCCAACTAAGACCTCAAATGATGGAAAGCAACCAGACTACTAGAAAAAACGGGTGGTGAAATCCTTTTCAATTATATTAGTAGATGTTGGGAAAATGAATGAAGTAGTATCGGGTACATTGTTTGTTTATTCAGATTATGCCAATGTGTTTTTTGATTCAGGTTCTACAAATTCATTAATTTCTGAAAAATTTCATAGTAAATTGGGAATTCCATCTCAAGATATAAATCCTGAACATATGGTAAAAACACTGAGAGGAAATTTTGAGAAAAAAATTATAAGAACCTTCTTATCCTTGTGTGCGGAATGAATCTACCTACAAAAATTATTGTTTTTCATCTAGTAGAGTTTTCTGTTATTTGGGGTATGTATTAGCTTTATGTTTATCATGCTATGACCGACTATAGAGATATAGAGATTACACTTCAAAAATAATTTCAATTTGTGTACAAGAATGAACCCTTACATTTGATAACATATCCGGATGCTGAGAAATTAGTAAAAGATGGAAATGAATATTACCTTCCACATATTATTGAAATCAAATGAACTATTCATATTAATGTTGTTATAGTTTTAAATGAGTATCTTGATGCTTTTTTTGACGAGGTTCGTTGTTTAATACCTGATCAAGAAGTGGAATTTACGTTTTTACTTAATTCCCGAAGCTAAGAAAATTTCAAAACCTCCTTATTGAATGAATCAAATTGAACTATTAGAGATAAAGAATCATTTTCATGAGTTATTAGATAAATGATTCATTTGACCTAGAACATCATCATGGGGTTCTCCTATCATGTTTTTTTAAATGGATGATGGTTTAACGAGATATTTCATTGATTATAGAGTATTGAACAAGATCACTGTTAAGAAAAAGTATCATTTCCATCATATCAAAGATTTGTTTGATCATATCTTGGGAAATCAATATTTTTCGAATATTAACATGAGGTTGGGGTACCATCAGTTGAATTTAAAGGAAGAAAACATTCTGAAACCGCATTTCATACTAGATATGGCCACTATGAATTTTTAGTTATACCTTTTGGGTTAACCAATTCACCTACTATATGGATGGATCTTATGAATAAACTTTTCCAGGAGTTTATGGATAAGTTGGTGGTTGTGTTTATTGATTATATTTTCATTTATTCCAAATGTAATGAGGAATATTAATGTCATTTAAGGGTTCTCCTGAAAATCATAAAAGAAAAGTAATTGTATGGGAAATTCAGAAATTGTGGGTTTTGGTTAAAAAAATTTCATTCCTTGGTCACATTATTCTGAAAAAGGGGATAAAATTTGATTTTTCTAGAACAATAGTTGTTGAATAATGGCCAATACCCACAAATATTACTAAGATCCAAATTTTTCTTGGTTTATAAATTTATTACTGGAGGTTTGTTGAAAATTTGGCATGTTTATATATCCCACTGACTATGTGAACTCAAAAAAGTGTATAGTTTGTTTGAAAAAAATAATGTGATGATTGTTTTTAGGAATTGAAATTAATATTGGTGAATTGTTCTATTTTGTAATTATATTCTAGAGATGGTGGATTGGTTATCTGCAGTTACTCTTAATTGATAAGACTTGGTTGTGTCCTTATGTAGAATGATCATGTAATTTCATAGGCTTCACATTAGTTGAAACATCATGATTAAATTACTCTACACATGATTTTGAATTAGATTTTGTTGTTTTTACATTAAAAAATTTGGAGTAATATTTCGTATGGAGTAATGTGTGAAATATATACTAATCAGAAAAGTGTGAAATATATATTCACTCTGAAATAATTAAACATGATACAAAGGATATGACCAGAATTAATCAAGGATTATGATTTCACGATCCATTAACCTAGGAGAAGAAAATTAATTAGTCGATGCATTGAGTCAAAAAAGTAATTCTTCATTATCCATGTTACGTTTAGAACAAGATAAATTGATTAATGATTTTATGAAATTTGGAATCGATGTTTGTGGTGCATGAGATTACTTTGTTTTGTTTTAGGTTTCACTACAATAAGCTATAGAAGACATATAAAGCAAGAATAAAAAGATGATAGTGAGTTGTAGAAAAAGGTACAATTGGTTAAGAAGGGTAAGCAACCTGAATTTATCATTTATAATGATTGTTTTTTGAGTTTTGTAAAGATATTATATGTGCCTTTTGATTCACAGTTGAAGAAAGAGTTTTTTTGGGAAGCTCATAGTTCTACGTTTTCAGTTCATCCTTGTAGTACTAAGATGTATGGAGTTCTTCAAGAGTATTAGTCATGGGATGGAATGAAAATAGATATTGACGACTTTTCTGTGAAGTGTCTGACTTGTAAACAGGTTAATGCAGAACGACAGTTACCGAAATTGATGGTTCAATCTTTACCAGTGACAGAGTGGAATAGGTAGAATATATCCATGGACATTTTTGTGGGATTACCAAAGACATCTCGAGATAAGAATGAAATCTGGGTTATTGTTGATCGATTGACTAAATCTTCTCATTTCCTTCAGATTCGAGATACTCTGTCTTTAGATCAACTTTCTCAGTTATATGTTAATGAGATAGTTGGGTTACATGGATTTCTCCTATCCATTTTAACTGATCGTGATCCCAGGTTTACTTCTATCTTTTGAAAATTCCTTTAAAAGTTTTTGGGAACTGAATTAAATTGGATTACATCTTTTCATCCTCAATCAGATGGGTAGTCAGAAAGAAAAATTTAGAAATTGGAAGATATGCTACGTACTTGCTCAATGGATTACCAAGGATTTTGGGACCGACATATTTCATTGGTTGAATTTTCTTATAATAATAGTTTTCATTCCAATATACATATGTCACTCTTTTATTAATTATATGGAAATCGGTGTCGAAGTCTAGTTTTTTTGATGAAGTAGGTGAAAGGAAGTTTAAGGGACAAGAATTAAAAGAATTGATGGTAGAAAAAGATCAGTCGATTTAGAAGAACATGAGAATAGCTCAGAGTAGGAAAAAAAGTTACGCAGATAATATGAGGAATGATACTTCTTTCGAGGTAGGTGATTATCGTTTTCTCAATGTTTCTCTATGGAAAAGTGTGATGCATTTTGGTAAGAAGGAAAAGTTGAGTCCGGGGGTCATTGGACCCTATGAAATCCTAGAGAAAGATGGATCAGTTTCATACAGAGTGCACTTACCTCCTTGTTTATCCCAGGTACTCAATGTTTTTCATGTTTCAATGTTGATAAAGTATATTCCAGATCCATCTCATGTTCTGAGTCCATAGTTAGTTCAGTTAGAGGACAATCTTTCTTATGAGGAACAACCAGTCCATGATTCTTGACCAAAGAGAGCAAGTGATACAAAATAAGGTAATTCATTAAGTAAATGTTTTATAGAAAAATCATTTGGTTGAAGAGGCAATGTGGGAATCTAAAAATTCAATGAGGGATAAATAACTCATTTAATTGATAAGTGAATAAAATTAGGAGGACACAATTTCTAAAAGGGGTTAAGGCTATAACATCCCAGGTAAATAAAGAATATGACATTTTCATATTTATTAATATTTTTGAATTAAATTGAAATTTTAATTTAATGGGGATTATATTTTCGATGGTGTACCTGACATGCAACAGTGGGTTTCTCCGAAATATTATGTTGCACACAATGCTGAGGCATACTTTAAAAAATAATAATATAATATTATTATTTTAAATGGTAGTTAACGCATAGTCGTTGTACTAGTGGGAATGAACAGAACTGACTAAAATATGATTATAAATGTATTTTAAATGTATCTAAATTTATCCAATAAAGTTTAGAGGATTAAAATAAGAATGAATCTGATTTTAAGTAAAAAATACCTTAATATTCTTCAAAAAGGTCGTTTTACTGACTTTTGAAGGGGAACCCCTTTTAAATATAGTTTTTGTCACTTTTCTATGTTTTATTTAAAAAAATAAACTTCTTATTTATAATAGGGACATCAAAATTTACTTTGGGTAAATTTTTGGTATTTTTCTAATAAAGTTCATTTTTATAATGAATACTGAAAAATTATGCATCTTAAGTAAAAAATATCTTTTCATATGATTTATTTATATAGTTAGATTATCATTTTTATTATTTTTTAAAGTGTAATTGAATTATATTTTTACCATTTAATCCAATGTTGTCCATTGGATGTATTTCCACTTTTTAATTATACATTAACATGTGGAAATCTTTTGATAATTATTATTTCTTAAAAAATTATTTTTAGTTTTGACAAAGGGTATTAATTTTATACTTATTTCTTCCAATTATGTGTTTTGAATTTGGAAAAATGGATTCCATATTTGGAATGAAAGGGTCCAAATTGTGTAAATAGGTACCCTTTAATTTTAGACATTATGAATAGTAACTTCAGTAAATATTTTATTTACCATGGTTAAAGGGTAAATCTGGTAAATAAGGGTAACAAAATAATATTATAATAACATTAAATTACCATAAATGTTTCCTAACCCTATTGGATGATATATTTTCTACCACGTACATCCTTAGGTCAATTTTTGGGACCCCATGGGGCCACTTGAAAGTGTAAATGAAATTTTATAAAAAGTAATTTAATGTTTTGGAAAATGTAACATAAACATATATCTTTTAGTAAGACAATTTTTATATGGGGTTATATAAATAACATTTTCTACTATAAATATTAATTGTAAATAAAATAATATTTACCACATAATGTTATTTTATTTATAATTTTTAGACCGTAAAAAATAAATTTAATTATGGCACAATGATAATACAAAGATTGCTTCATTAATAAAGGATTCAAATTAATGATATTATAAATGATAAAATAAATGAAATTTTCCTTAATGTTAACCACGAATTTTTTGGTTGTTAGTTACACATTAGATTTATATTAATTATGTTTTTTCAAATCAATCAATTTTTTTGGATTTTTAAAAATTCAGGATATGAATAGTGTCAAAATTGACCTAATTCATATTTTAAAATATAAAATATTTTATTAAATATTATGAAATTCCAGAAAATCCATGATTCAGACAAATAGTTTTGATAAGTCTGAAATTTTATTATTTACTCTTTAATTGGATATGTTTTTTGTTTTTGTAACTATTTTTATTCTCATAGTGTTAAATTATTAATAACCTGATAGTAGCAAAAAAAGTTAAATAAATGATAAGGATTAAAAAATATCCATAACCTGTCCAATTATTATTGAATGATTTTATTTCAACTTAAATTCATATTATTTTAAGATTTAATGAGTTTTGGTCCTTTTGAAATTGAAAATAATTTTATAATAAATAATACTTTCAAACATTCCTAAAGAGCCACTCCTCCCTCTTATAAAAGGACACCACCTATAACCCATTACACACACCTTTCAAGCCCATTGGAACTTTAGAAAGTTTCTCAAAAATTCTCCCAAAATCACCATATTCCTCCTAGAAGCTTTCCCCTATCCTGAAGGCAATTAAAGAAAGCGTTTTGGCTGTAATCAAAGAGTGTTAGACATTTTAAGAAGTAACGTCTTCTCAAAAATTGATTTCCATTATTCTATTTCTTTACTCCCTATAATATTATTTTTATTTTTTTTACATAACAACACAAATATAATCAATATTATATGTTGTTTTTATGAGAATTATTCAAACCACACTTCCACACACCTCCATCAAATGGATACAAACATACTATTTCTGTGGATGGTAGACTACTACCTCACGAAATGATGATTGTTCAATTACATCTTACCACCTATCATGTTGGAAATTATGATGAAATTGTTTTTATATATATTATATTTATATTTTACATATTCTTCTATATTTTTCATTTATATCATACATTTATGGTTTCCATAATTGGAAAATATGACAATTTCAATTGTGGAAGTGCGGACTACTGCCCCCTTCAAAGTGATATTACTCGTTCAGGCCATACGCGGAACGTAAAAAGGATGGAATTAATGAAATTATATATGATATTATAATGGAATTATAATATACCTATTTATCATTAGGTTTTCGTTAAATTAAATTTTAAATAGAAATAAAAGTAGCGTTCATGCGTACGTACGACTTACCGTCTCCATGAACGGTGCATTTCATTTCTTCTCTAAAAATGATCTGTACTACTATAAATACAAATAAATACTGGATATATATGATATATATATGATATCTAAATCATGAATATCATTCTGGAGATAATGGAAATTTGACCACATGGACAACTTGTAATTATAAGAGGTTTAGTTTTGACTCGAGTACAAAATATTGACAAAACAACCATTATTAACATAAATGATTATGTATTCTTTATTATGTTGTAGTAAATTATATAAAAGGAATAATAAAATTTAAAATTGTTCTAAAGAACATATAAATTTACTTTAGTTTATTATTCATGAGATTAAAGAATGAATGAGCCATGTCAGACATGAGGTAAGGGACTTCGTCTGAATCTCTTTTCATTGATCCATACATCGATTATACATGAAATTATTTTACATGCTATATAAAAATCCCCGTTGACATTTAATTTTATTAAAAATGAATATTTTTTTATTAATTACTTTACTAAAAAAATGAATGTTTCTTTTTGACATAAATGGTGACAATGTCCTTCACACCACCGCAAGAATTATTTGATATTTGGATTCCTTAACAAGGCGTAATGTTTTTATAAGGAAAAAAATACTTATAATCTTTTAACCTATTTTGGTATTGAAAATGGTTTTGGAAATGAATTTATTTGGCAATATATTGAAATTTTATATTGTGATTACAATGTGGAAATGCTATCTTTCATTTATGCTTGATCATGTGTTATGATTATGTTATGGTTCTTGGGGATTTTTTAAAGATACAGGTGGTTACATGATAAAGCTCGGGTGAGTGAGCCTGAGACAACCCTCCAATGAATTGGGTAACATGATAGAGGTAAATGTTATTGTTTCTCCTAAGAGATTTGGGGAATATAATGTGATGGTTATTCCAAACGTAACTCCCTACGTAGCCGTGAGTGGTACAACATAAGTATGTAATGGATGCCACAAGATACCTTTATGATTTATGATTTCAATGTGTTATTCCTAAATCATATTATTTTATGAGGTGTGTTAATGAGCTTAGGTTTTTTATGTATTGATGGACTAATGATTTCATTCTTTATTATATAACAATTATTGATATTTTTTTTTTCTAATCCCATGTTTTTGAAATGTTTGTCACAATATATATGGTCGGGTAAGATAAATGAAGAATTCAAGAAGATTTATATCCATAAAATAATTCTTGTTTTATTTTAAGAGTTTTAATTTTTTGAAAAAAATGGATACTGTGTAGAAGTGTATACATTGTAATATTTGAGATTTAATATAATATTTATGGCCTAATTCTCTATGAATATAAACCTCAAAAGATCTTCAATGTTAATTCATTATTTAAGTCAAGATTAGGTAATGTTTAAGGCTATGGCTTTATATTTTTCATATTTATTTGAAATTTTCCTCTATAATAATTAATTTAATGATAAAGGAAAAATATCACTTTTTTGTTTTAATTATTTATAATATTTTTTCGATAGGGACAAAAACAATGTATATTAAATTATAAATATTAATATGAAATATAATTTTTTTATCATGGTATATTATTTATAAATTTTAATGTTTAAATAATTATCATAAATTCTTTCCAAATGGAAAAAAACCATTATTTATTTTATATAAAAATAAAATAATTTATTTTATAAATATAAAAATTATTATAATTCGAAATGAATGTTTTCATCAAAAATAATAATAATAAATATAAAATTTTATAGATGCGTGAAAGGATTATATTTTGATTACATTACTTAAATTTTATTTTCCAATTCAAATTAAATGTATTGTTCAAAAAATTAATGTAATGATATTTTATAATAATTAATATGTTATTAGTATATTTAAAATTCCATTAAACCCCCACTCCATAATTTTTTTAGGATATATATTAAAGTATAAATAATTCTCTATTATTTTCAATTTTCCATTTGTTGTTTCAATATAGACCCATAACAAGTAAAAGCTGTTTCATCATGATAATTGTGATAAATCATTATCTCGAGCAAAAAAAACTTTTATAGGCAAATAACTAATCTAAACATATCCAAATTTAGTTTTATTATTTTAGTTTTATCAATAATCATCCAATATTATTATAATATCATATTGGAACCTTTATTCCATGAAATTTAATTTATATTAATTTAATATTACATGAAATACCATGAGTGCCCCTCCCCTAACCTATAAAAGGAAACCTACTCTCCTTTTTTCATCACACTTCAAAAAAAATTGTTTAACCAATACCAGACAAAATTACATCATTATATCATTATCCACATATTATATGTCATTTTTTATCGAAATTATAATCTAGGAAAGATTTAGGTATAATCCTAAAGAGGTTTTCTGAAGAAGATGTATATTTCATAATGGAGAATTTTTATATATTTATTATTCCACATCCTTAAAATCTTATTCAAACATTATGATATAATAATAGTTGTATCAATAATAAATTAATATGTTATCCATTTAATTTAATAACACACATATATCTGATATTCCATCAAAATGGAAAATGAAACCATCTTTTGTGTTTATGATCGACTTCCACCTTGCGAACCGATGAAATTTTTTCCATACCCACATATCAAGACTGGTTGTATTGATGAATTTAATGCATATATATTATATAAATGACACATTTTTCAATTTATGATGAAAAACATGAAATTATTTTATATCATTAATTCCAATGGAAACGATAACAACGTTCATACATATTTTTGGACTACCACCCCCATGAAGCGATGTAATTAATTTTTCATAAATACCCCATATGGCTATAATATAAAATTATAAAATGAAATAATATTTAATTAATTATATAAATATAATTCTATATTTATGTGATAATAAATATCTTCTTTCTATCATGACCATTGAAAATGAAAGTGTCACACATGTGTATGTATGCCCTATCATCTCCCTGATTGTACTATAGTTCATTTTTCATTACCAATATTAACATTTTGGTTTGATAGAAATATATATATGTGGTAATTATGCTAGTATTATTATTATAGAGGTGATGTAATAATGATCTCTCTGACCATAATTAACCTACATATGTCATTATGGATGTATGAGCCGAATATCATCAAAATGGCCAATGTAAATGTGACTTAGTATGACATTAATTATAACATGGTAACAGGAATAATAAAAATTAAAAGGTTATTAATAATGTTAAAAATTGAAATTATTTTATTAATTAGGATGATAAGGTTCCTATGTGATGATTCAAACTCATGGTAGGGGTTTCTCATTTCACTATTTTTCACGTGAGACTTATTAAATATCCCCAACTTGTTTTTATTGTGCAATTTATTTACCTAATATGATATTTTTTAATTTAATTAAAATTAATTTGATATGAAAATAAAAAAATCCCTTGATCTGAAACTATATCACATGGATAGAATGGGTTTGTTATAAGACTATCCGCTTGCCTCATTATATGGTACATGCTGCCGACTAGTACTGGGTCTGTGATATGCATAGTGGAGAGACTATTTTCCCTGGTATAGAGTAAAATGCATCAGAAATAATCACTAATAATAAATATCAAATTAAAGGAAAATTAAAATAAATATAATATAATACAACATTAATGTAAAAGGAGGATCAAATAACTAACAATTAAGAATCATGTAATGGAGAGATGCGATGTATCATAATGTAAAATAGAAAACAATACAAATACAAAATCATCATAAAATAATAATACAAAAATGTTCTGGTACAAAAAACAAAATTCAAACCAATCTCAAAACTCAATCCCATCAATAAGGAAAAAAATAATCAATAACAAGGTTCATTCACTTTCCCAAATAAGAATCTAAATAATCCACTCGGGTACCAAATGACATACCTAGAAGGGTATGAGTAAAAATAATTAAGTCAAAACCATCTTGAATAAAAAAACGATCCTGATAATATGTGTGTGTAATAATGTTATAAATATGTATATTAATAATTCAATTAATAGAATAAATCTAGAAAAGATCTTTTAAAACTATGATATAATGTGACTGTGCATACAAGAAAACCATGTGAACCACAACCACATAACATTGAACTATAAACAAAATAAAAAATGCCGTAGGTATAAGAATTTCAACCTCAATTAATATCTCTATATATGATAATTTCATAATGGGAGAAGTTGGATCCTCCAAAATATAAGCATTATAGCACGGGACTGGGTATAGACCACTCAATATAAGAATTATAACATAATACTAGTTATAAGATTCTCAATATATTAATTACAGCATGGGACATGTAAGAACCCAATAAATATAAGAATTATAGAATGGAACTTAGTGTACCCCAATAATTATAATTATTATAGTTTGTGACTGGGTAGATTCGTCTCAATATAAGCACTACAACATGTATATCATGATATAACATCGTAAACATCAATTATTAATTAGAAATATTAAAATTGATCATTAAATTTATTTTCATTTATTTCTCAACAGACCAAAAATATTTTAAAAAAAATAATCGATTACCCATGGATTCTAGACCAACCAATCACTAAAGGCCTGATGTCATTCAATACATAGTTTAAAGAATTATACAAGTTATTATTATTCAATGGCTCCCTCAGCCCATGGGTATCCATAAGCCATGTCACCTAATTAGTTCAACACAAAGGATTTAGACCAATATTCCAATCCATGATTTACCATAAATTAACTCCTTAATTAGAGAACATGTTACATTGGAAAAATAAAAATATTTCATATAATTTATAATTAAATAGACCATAGTTTCAGGTTTAGATTCTGAACTATTAATTAGGGACTAACACAACACTCCCATGTGAAAATTCTAAAATTGAAGAGCTTTTAGATGATCTCAAGAAGAACCTATATCAACCAGGTCAATATCAAAACCCCAAAACTAACCCATGGTCATAATATTAGACTATAAAAAATAGTAGATGACAAGACATAAGGGATACCCATGAAGAAACACTCTATGTGGATTAGATGTTTAATCAAAACATCTTAAATGGAAGAGGATACACAAAAAATTGCCACTATTTTTTCCTAGGTTCGAGAGGAGAAGGTTGCGTGAGAAGGAATGAAATAATCATACACACAAAATTCTTAAAACTACTAGGTTCTCTGAATTCATGGTGTCTAACCCATTCACATAGTGTATTCCTTAATTAAAGTGATATTATAAAGCACCTATTTCTTTGGGTTAATTTTTATTCCTATCGACATTTACACGATTTGAATTAGGTTCACAACATATAGCCACATAACATCATTAAATGGTTCATGAAATGTATCTGGAAGCTATTAAATGTTTCCAAACATATAAATGATGTATAATTTTATAGAAAATAGTTTTCTGGACATCTTATTGAAAAGAGCCCAAACGACCTTTGAAACCATCCAAAATAACATGACACCCCTATAAGACTATTTTATATGTTTATAAATAAACTCCATTATTTACAATACACACATATTTTTAATCATTAGGTATTTTTAACAAAAAAACACTATGTATCTAAAAAAGACCAGGCCACCATAGTTTAATAAAAAAAATCATAGACGGATGTACCTAGAAAAACAAGATATCCTACAACCTCCCCACCATATAATAGATCATACCAATGATGCTTCAAGCATCACTATGAGGTCGCGGTGAAAAATTATTTCCAATGTGCTCCTATACCAGACTCCCTCTCTTAGGTATCCTCCTGAACATCCCATGATGCCAATGCACTCGAACCATAGGTATATTCCTTCGCTATATTTACTTCTTACAATGGTCCTCAATTCGTATCAGAATTTCCTAAATGGGATCATCAACATAATGCTCGACATCCTCAATGACTATCAAAGGAGAAGGGTTAGGATAATGTCTAAGATACTGTGACACATGGAATAGATTTTTCTTGTCACAATAATTATATGGATGGGATAATTGGTACATTATTAGGCCGACCCGATCCAGTATCTAATGAAGCCCGAAAACATGGGAACTATCTTTCCATGTTTCATGATATGGAATTTCCCCAACAATGGTGACACCCAAATGTAAATACTATAACCATCCATGACCTCCATATTTAATCTCTGATGGTATGAATATGATTTAGGCATAATCAGTGTAGTCCGTGACAACATCTTGATTAACTAAAACTGCTCATAATTTGCTTACACAAAAATAGGCCTAACAAGTGCAGACTCACCTACATCTGACCAACAAATAATTGAACAACATGGTATTCAATGGAAATGATTGAAAAGTTCCATATATATAGATTTATTAAAACTATTTTTATATGAAACCCCAGTAGTTCCATATACATGTCACATGAACCATCAAAATACAAAACATAGGCTCCCAATACATCCTTACGAACCTAAATAGTATTCCCATGTTGGATACCATTATAACGAGGATTGGTTGTGCATATCCTAACTTCATATCCCAAAGCATTTTGAGGACCCTAACATAACTGTGTGGTGATAATTTAAACTCTATCATAAATTATACTCCTCATAACATTGTCAAAAAAATATTATCTCACACATATAAGAAACATAAATAATGAATAGTGAATGTATCCCTAATTTAAAATACATGGGATACCTTCATTAATATATCCATGATCACCCATACCACATCGCTATTACAGGGTTTCCTAGGTAATTCTATAAAAAATTCTATAGTGAATCCATCCCCATTAATCCTAGGAATTAGAAGAGTCTAAGAAAACCTAACTATAATTTTATTATTGGCAATCAAATGCTGATTGATGAAACATCACACCACAAATCCCAACACCTTTTTATTCATTCTTGAAAACCAGTAATCTATATGGATATCATGAGATATCTTTTTTAAACTAGGATTCACTACCCATATAGAACAATCAAACACCCTTACCATCTCCTTACAGAAGCCCATATGAACACATACTAGGCCAAAGAAAAGAAGATATTTTCTACATTTAAGAGACCATACTATTTCTATCTCTCATCCATATAAAATTTCTCTTAGTTCAAAGCCCTCCGAATCAAATAGATTTTCATTATAGTTGTAGTCCAAAATAATGGGAATAACAAATATAAAACCAGGGTTACTCATCCGTAATATTCCTAAACAACCAAATTCTTGTATACAAAAAGTTCCATCATACCCCAATCATTATAGGACTCCAGTGTTGCCTCTATCTACATCATCTTTGGAAAATATTTGGAAATATTGTATACATTAACTAGTGAATAATCCATATTTAATTCAAAAAAATTCAAATACTTGACCCACCTCATAAGATGATGGTTTTGATCTCCCTGAGAAAATTTATACCATAATTTTTTTTGGTCCATGTATAACATGAACCTCAAAAACATAAGATAATTTATCCAATATCTCATGGAATATACCACCATAACTATGCCTTTTTTATTATCAGGTTAACTACTCCCATGTAGTCTAATTTGTTCAAATCCATGAAGGACTACTCATTTCTCCAGCATGAGAACTTATTCGAATCCAACACCTTAGGCATCACAATAAACAATATATTATTTACCAGGAATGGGTAACATGAGGATAAAGGATGATTTCAACAATCATTTTAACTACTGAAATGCTACTATACAAAAATATTACCAAAAAACATCACTCCCTTCTTGGTTATTCATAAAATCAGTGCTTTTGTACGAGAGAAGACCTAGATAAAATGATGACAATAACATTATAAACCTAGAAAGATCATAATCTTGAATAAATTATTTGGATACTCTCACAATACAATGCCCACAACACTATTTGGGTTCCCCGATACTCTTTCTTATGAGTTAAAAAGGACCAATAAGACCGCCTTATCAATCAATAAGATTCATTTGGATATCATAGAGTAAATAACATTATTTATCATTGTAGTAAAGACGATTTAAAGATTTTTTGTAAGATTTCTTTCTAACTAGTAGTAAACATAGATGTCATCGATGAAAACCACTAGAAACCAGTCTATGAAAGGATGAGAGATCTAATTCAACAAGGCCATGAGCACTGATGGTCTTTTGGTTAAAAAAATAATTACCACGAACTCATACAATACATAACTACTCTTAAAAGATGTCTGAGGTATGTCCAATGGTATCACTCGAAAGTGGTGGTATCTAGATATCTAACCAATCTTGGATAAGATATTATATCTCTTCAACTGATTTAAGAGATCATCAATACGTCAAAGGGGATTACTGTTCTTGACCTTCATCTCGTTCAATCTCAGATAATCCATACATATGTGGATGGTACGATCATCCTTCTTGTTGAAATGAACTAATAACCCCATAGAAAAGTATTAAGAAGTATGAAACCCTGATATCCATGTTCTCCCAAATGATATTTTTACTCATGAACCTCTACTGGTACCACTAAATATGGTTGGATGAGAACTAGATCTTCCTCAAACACAAAATAAATCATAAAATCCATTTTCGTCTCATGACATCATCCATAAAACATGTCAGGAATAGAATCATATAATTGATCTACCTTTGATGGAAAATAGTATTACTTCATTCAACCATCATTCAAATAATGTATTGATATCAAATATGTGAGATGATCCAATCTTCACTGAATTGGTCTTGTTTGAATAGCCTTAATATCACACTTACAATGGTGAGAATAGATACATACTTTAGTGTCCCACCCCAAGTGCCACTGAACTGGCCCCATGATGGTGGGCCAAAAGACGTCTATAGCATATCCGCAAATTCATTAGGATGCTGACTAGTAGGAAGGGTTGTGGGTAAGTCTATGGGGGAAGACAATTACGTCATAGGGTAAGGTATGAAAAAACAAAAAACAATACAAACAAGTAGAGGAAGTATACATATAAATAAGACATTATCAGAATAAGATAAATGAAACCAATGAATAAATAATAACTTTGAAAGATGAATTGTCATAACACAGACTAGTATGATGTCAATGTATGATGAAAAAAGTAAATACGTAAAACTGTAGGGGTACATGGTACAAGAATATGTTGTATAATGAAAATCCTATTGCAGGACCAAATAAAAACAATGACATGACTTCTCAAGGATAGATCAATCCTCTTCCCCATGATCTATTTAAAACAAAAAAGTAATCAAGCATCATAAGTGGCATGATTCACTGAATCCATACCTATGAAGATAATGTCTTCTCGGGTACCAAACTGTGATCATGTAGGGAGATAGAGATAATCTCAATAGGTGGGAAACCACGATATCTAGAACATTCCATTTTGTGTTATAAGCAAATAGTTATGTTCCATATAAATAAAAAATTCAAGAAACAAAATTATGTAAAAATAACTATAACATGGTATAGGTTCCCAAGAAGACACCCTTCCCATACCACCTACTTCATACTAAGATGAATGTATGATTGAGATACCTATTAAAGAAGGATATATTTAATTAGTTAGGACAGTGTAATAGTATAGACCAAAGAAATGGGCATACCCCCATGCTTGTTCTCTAGCTCGGGGCATAATCTAGAAGTCAAACTAGGAATACTAAATGCACAAGAGAGGTAACACGAAGCATAAGGAAAATCTATAAAACATCAATAAAAACTTCTCATGTAATTATATTAAAAATAAAATTTTTTGAGGTGGAGTTAGATCCCATCTCGAAGTTATCTCCACGATACATACAATATATAATATCCTATTACACGATCCCATCCCAGGAGATCCTTTTGAATTCCCATGCATCACACATGGATGGTAACTATAACTCCATCATGGGTGTCCAACTTAAGGAACGTAGTATCATTCAAGGTTTGGATAAACTGTTTTTCCAATAGATCTGTCCTCGGTAGCCCCATTGGGATCTGATGTCACCCATTGGAATAATAAAATTCTTGGGGAAATCCCATGTCCAGAGAGCTTAAACTATCACTTTCCCATTTCATTATTTTGTAACCAATTGGTCATGAAGATTCCAATAGTGGGTTCTTAATATAGAACCCACTTTCTCTGCCCATCCCAAGTTTATTTAAAATAACAAGAGAGGAATATATATATATATATATATATATATCATAGAGCATCATTCATGATTGGATCCATCTAACAAACTATTTAATTCCATGTTTACAAGTTATTCAATCTGAACTGTCATGACTATTAATATGAACCAAAAAATTTAAAATAACTGGAAAAAATCAGTGAATTTAGAGGCAATAAAATTTAATAATTATGAATTACAACAAGTATTATAATGAAAATTATTTAGGAATCAACTTCATTGAAATCCAAATTCACTGTTAGGATTCATCTAAATAATTATATTCAATTCAAAACGTCAACCGAAATTTATTACATGTGAACACACAATATTAAATTAAAATGATGAAGGCTAATGGTAAATATTCCCTTTATGTTGGAACATCCAAATGTGTGTCCAACGACATGGAAGAAAACTTTAATGGGGTTCTCCCTAAAAAAAGTCATAAGGATCAAGGAAAAAAGTTTAATTAAATTAATAATCATTAATAATGATTCACTGGTAGGAACCCTCGAGTTGAATAGTGGTATAAATTGAATAAAGAAACAATGTTATGGGAAAGATCCTAGATTCCCTACCTTAAAGATGTAGAATATCCTAAACCCTGCAAAAACATATTGATTTGACCTAAAACGGAAGAAATCATAGGATTTTAGGAAAACCCAAATTTCAGATAAAAACATTCAAGTATATACTGGGGTATAGAGAGTGGATGAAACTCAATAAATCATGGTGTGAATGATTAGCCTTACTGACAGTTTCACTGAACTTATAACAGTGCTAAAAAAGGAGAAGAGCCAGAGGTGTTGAAGTGATCTGAAGGACGAGGAGGTAGTAGTGCACCACCTGGAGTGGAGGGGGCATGACATTATAGAGGGGAGTGAGAGAGAAGAGAGGAGGAGAGAAAAAAAGAAAATGAAATAAATAAATAAGGGGGAAAAATAAAATACAAAAAAAAAGAAAGGCAGAAAGGAAAAATAATTATAAAAATGTGTTAATCCCATTATAATTATTTTTAATTTTTTTATAAGAACATATATTTTATTATTATTTTTATCCATTTTTCATTTCTTTTAATTTATATATTATTCTCTATATTCCCATTTTAAAATTTAATTACTTTTAATCTGAAAAATTCTATTTGGGAACAAAAAATTATTTTATATAAATCCATCAAAACTATTTAAATAATTTTATAGGTGCTCAGGACACAAAATAGACGACACAAGAACATGTATTGGGTATTTTTAAGGAATATAACTTAAAATTAAACTGCCAATACATGGTTTAAATCCATGACATTACAAACTCCCCTCTGTAAGACACCCTGTTCCCAAGTATCCCTTATAAGTGTAAGAGGACATCGTCTATGAAATGTTCTGGCCACTGAGCACGTAAATCATTACCCCACTCCAAGGTCTCATCCTGAATGCGTATGTGTTTCCATAAAACCTAGACCAGAGTAATTGAATTTCCTCAGAGAACATTCATGCTACAGTCAACGATACGAATCAGATACTCCTCGAAGGATGCATACACCTCAAGAACGATGTTGTCAGGACTAAATAAAATGAGATGGGTCTATATGATATTATTGAAGTTGAGTGATGTTGAAGACATCATGAATAGAACTGTACCTATGAGGTAACATCATCCGATAGGCCACCATCCCTATAATTTTTACTACCTAAAATGGCCAATAATATCTTGGAAATAACATTCCATGTCTCTTGATTTTCATATGATTCAATCTTGGTGAAACACGCAGAAACCCAAGAGGTGCCACCTCAAACTCCGAGGGTCTACAACAGTGATCTGTATAGGACTTTTGTGTGGACTAGGCTATATCCACTTGCTTCAGAATCAACTAGACATGCTCAAAAGTATAATGAATTGTATAAGGAACCAAAATAGCTACCTCACTTTCTTTGGAAAACACAGAGGTGAACAACACAGTCTACCATAAAGGGCCTCATATTTAGCCATTCAAATTGTTTCCTAAACACTATTATTATAGGAAAACTCAATAAGAGAAATATTTTTCTCTATATTAACACAAAAATCAATGATATTGGCCCACAACATGTCCTCTAACACCTGAATGGTTCTCTTAGACAACCCCTATGTCTGGGGGTGATATGTATAATTAAAAATAACATTTGAACCTAGTACCTTTTATAACCATTTATAGAATCAGGATATGAAATATGTATCTTGGTTTGAAAAGAGAGAATGGGGAATTACATGAAGTCAAACTATATATCGAATATAAAACCTCCCAAAATCATTAAGAAATAAGGTCTCTCCAATTGTTAGGAAGTGTGTGACTTTGGTTAACTTATCGACGATCACCCATACTGCATCACTACCCCAAGGATATCACAGTAATCATATACCAAAATCTATGGTGACATCATTTATTTTCTAGTTAGGAATGGATAGAGGTTGTAGGATCCCAACAGGTCATTGATCCTTTTCCATCACCTTCAGATAGGAGGAGAACCATGTAATGAAAACCGCTATTTTCTTCTTCATACGTGATCACCAAGATTGACGATGCATACCTCTTTAAATCTTGGTAAATCTAGGATGAAATTACAAATAATAGGACTGAGAGTCCCTCATATTCTTTTCCAAAATATCAAAAGGTACAATTTTATATCCATGGTATATAAGAGTATCACTTAACCAAAAAAACAAACCATGGGTGGTTTCTCTCCTCGGACACATTTCCTCAAAATGAGACCACAAAGATCTGATAACTATTGCATGTTGGATTTCTCTAGATGAGTGTACATGACTACAAGAGCTACAAGAACAAGTTTTTAATGCAGTTCCTTAACCTCCAAATTCATCTCATAAAACAAAGCTATAATACTACACTCACTACTGGTTACCTAGATGGTTTTTATATTTTCCTTCCAGCTCAAAGCATCATCTATGAAATTATCCTTTCTAGCGGTATATGAAAGTTCAATGTTGAATGATTATAGGTATTCATCCCACCTACGATGCCTTTAATATATGTCCTTCTAGGTGGAGATATATTTCAATCTTTTATGATCTGTATAAATGAGGAAATATTTTCACAACATGAAGTGTCTCCAATAATATAGAGCATGAACCGCTGCTACCAATTCAAGATTATGTGTAGGATAGTTCCTCTCATGATGCCTTAGCTAGAAGGATCCATAGCCATGACTGGATTACCTTACATTATAATGGAACCAACTAAGACTCATTAATCATCATATTAAATAGTATAACCATTGTTTGGATCAGGATGAATCAAGATCTAAGCTATCATGAGTCTATACATTAACTCCTAAAAATCTTTCTCTCAAACCTATGACCAGATTAACTACACACCCTTGTTATTCAGGGCTATATGAAAAGTTTCTAAGCATGAGAAATCCTAGATGAATCTTTTATATTAGAAAACATGCCCCAAGAAGATATGTAGTCAAAAATATTATTGGGATGCTCCAAAGAAACAACAATTTTCACTTTTTCTAGGTCAAATTACACATTTGACTTATATATTATATGATCTAAGAAGTTAACCTTATTGATACAAAAGTGGAATCTTTTGAGCTTTAAGAATATATGCTACTCTATTAGTTTACTCATCATAATCTCAAGATGGGTTTTGTGGTCATGTTTGGAGTTCAATTACACCATGATAACTTCTAAAAGGTCAACTACAAAAGGAATAAATGTATCGGTGGAAAACATGATTCATTATAATCATAAAAATAGTTGGTGTGTTCATTATACTGAATGAAAAAAACATGAAGTTATATAGGCTGTACCTACTTCGGAAAGTTGAACATGGTATAACTGATGTTCACACATTCACCCAATGAAATCCAAACGTTAGATCAATCATGGATAAAATAGCTTCTCAATATAGTTGGTTGAAGTGGTCATCTATACGAGGCAACTAATATCGAATCTTTACAGTAATCTGGTTTTTTTTATGGTAATCCATGCAAAATATGAGGGTACCATCTACCTTCTAAGAGATAGGAAATAGTGAAACCCATAAGGATAAAGTAGGTCTTATTAATATTTTCTCATCCAAATCCTAAAGTTGCGTTTTAAATTCATATAGCTCTATTGGTTCCATCCTATTAGGAGGAATGGGCACTATTGACAAAAGTAGCACTAAATCGATAGTGAACTCATCATCTCTAATATAAGGTAATCCAAGAAAATATTTAGGTAATACGTACCTGAAATGATCACCAACTGGGGGAAGATACACTGAATTCATTCCCGGATCACTCATAAAGAGATATGCTAGATGAGTGGCCACTCTACCCTGACCATGTTTTGGGGTAGCTCTGCCTAAGAAATGACATCCCACGAGCACTTGGTGGAGTCACAAAATCTAAATATGGAATGTTTTACCTTTCAAAATAGAAACATATTCTGATGATTGGAGGTGGATTTCATGGATTCTATCCACGACTCATTAAATCTAATACTACCATCTTCCAAGAAAGTGGGAGGATGCTATTGTAGAAAGTCCCACGTAAGCTCTAGCATAGTCGGGGTAGGCCTAGAGACACTCTGAATAGATTGTATGAACCTAAACTAATTATACATGAAGTGGTAATCATCTCCCCATGGATGATCAAGAGGGGGTTCAATATGAGGCACTATAAGTGGTTCTACAAGAATCAGTACAGGTTGTTCTGGACCCACCAAATCTAGAATGTGCTCATCACTACTCTCCTGGCATAAAGAACGAAGAATATGTGGTAGAAAATCTATAGAATTTCCAAATTCACATATTATACTAGATTCTATTATTGAAGTGTTAAAATAGTGATAGATCATAAAGAAAAAATTGTAGGTTAAAGTACTTCCTAAACATTGTATTGTAGGTAAGGAATGAAAATAAAAATGTGGCACATGGTCCGCCATTGAGTTCTATACAACAGATAGTATGCTCAATGATCTGAGTCTAGGTAGAAAGTGAAAAGGTATTAGATGGATCAAGAAGACATATATAAAATTTATATTTACAAATAATATTTACTTAATAATATCACAACTAAACACAACAACACTCAAATGCAAACATGCAGATGCATGCTGAAGGTAGATATGACATGGAAATATGCATGTCATTTTAATAAAAATGTTTCATAATATGATACATGTAAATGTAATCCAACTATAGCATTGGGTTACAATAGAAAAAATAATCAACTTTATAATAACAATACCTATAATACAAAAAAGAATTTTTTTCAACAAATGGTGACGTTGTATCATCAATAAATAACATAATCAATAACTAAAATTCCAAATACAGGAAATTAGGGATTCCCTTGTACATGGGTTAGATAAGTACAAGCCAAGGGTACATTCCAAATTACTATTTACTAGTCTCTTTTCTATCCAAAACAACAATACAAAATGGAAAAAATAACCACCTATGATACCACTTTGTACCTTCACACCCAGAGTTCCACTGAACCAGGCCCCAAGACGGTTGGTTACCAGCCCTCAAGCACATCCCCCCAAATAGAAAAGGCTACTGACTAGCAGGGAGGGTCATTAGTGTTTCATTGGGGATACTATTCACTAATTGGATAATGTACATCATTGTCTAAAAAAATATAAACAAGTAATATAAGAATAAAAATAATGTATTCCACAGTAGATGTATATTAATAACCCAAAAAATAATTAATAACTGCTAAGACTGAATATTGATAATAGATACCATGATAATGTTATTGAATTATTCCAAAAATTAAATAAATACGTGTTTATTTTTACATGTTATAAGCATAATTTTTATTCAAAAAACTAAAGAAATTACAAATAAAAACTATGACATGCCATCTCGTGTAGGGATTGATCCTCTCCCACTCATCTCTATAAAAAATAGAAAAGTAATTGAGAATCAAAAGTGGAATGATTCCTTGAATCCATACCTTTGAACATAATGATTACTCATGTACCAAATGGGACCTGAGAAAGAAGTGAGAAATAATATCAATAGGCTGACACCCACGATGTCTAGAAATTTCCATTTCATGTTGTAGACAGAGAGTAGTGTGGAATATATATAATAAATTCATAAAACCTATATAAATAAAAATATGTAACTTGGTCAGGGTTTCCAAGTGGACACCCATCCTATACCACAAACATTGGCCTAAGCTTGATGTCTGAATGAGATTCCAAGTAAGGAATAATATATATATATATATATATATCAAGACCATAGATATATTATATACAAAAGAAAAGGGCATACCTCCAAGATGTTTCTTCAGCATGGGGTCAAATCCCCTAGTCAAACCAATCACCCTAATGGAACAAGAAAGGTATCACAAAGAATAAGAAAACTCTGTATATGAACAATAAAAACATCTCACAACATTATATTAAAACAAAAAAATTTATAGGTAGAGTTCGAGCCCATCCTAAAGGTTTCACTAGGGTACATCCAAATAATTATTTCTAATTTCATGAGCACATGCAAGGGAATCCTTTTTAATGTCCAATAATCCCTCGTGTATGGTATATATGAGTCTATCCCAAGTATCACATGTAAAGGACTGAGTATAATATGAGGATTGCTGAAGCCATTTTTCTAATGGATCAGTCCTCGGTTTCCCATTAGGGAACCAATGTCACAGACAATTATAGTAAAAAATCATGGAAAAATCCTTTTCCTGGGGAGCCTAAAACATCGTTTTATCGGCGTGTGGTGTTGTAACCTATTGATCACTGAGATTCCAATTATGGGTTCCTAATATGGGACTCAAATTTTCTCCCCAACCCATGTTTAATTAAAATAAAAAGATAGGAATATATATATATATATATATATATATATCACAGAGAATCATTCATGATCGCTTCTATCTAATTAACCATTTAATTCCACACTAACAAATTATTCAATCCCAACAGTCCTGGATACTAATTTTAACCCAAAATTATATATAACTGGGACATATCAATGAAAGAATAGGAAAAAATATTAAATAATGGTGAAACATGAAAATTCTTATAATGTCAATTATTTAGGAATAAAAATTAAGGAAAAATGAAATCATGGTTAATGATTCATCCTAAATAATAATATTTAATTCAAAACCTCAACCTAAATTTATTGTAAATGCACATGTAATTGAAAATTAAAAAGATAAAGGCTGACATTAAATATTCCCATTATGTCAGAAGACACAATGGGGTGTCCAATGACAGGGGAATAACCTAGGTAGGGGTTATCCCTACAAAAAGTTCACAAGGATCATGTAAACCAATTTAATTAAGTTATTACCCAATATTAGAGATTCTTCAGTAAGCACAGATGAGCGTCACTACCATGAAAATTGAATAAAGAAATGAAATAACGGGAAAGATCACAGAATCTCTACATCATTGTCATAGTATATCCAACGCTCCCTAGAATGCATTGATATGACCTAAAACGAATGAAATAAGATGACTTTACCAAACCCCCAATTTCTGGTAAAAACCATCTGCAGAAGATTTCACTACAGAGAGTGGATGGATCTTAATGATTCTTGGTGCATAATATTATACTTACTGATAGCTTCACTACACATCTAATGGTGATGAAAATAGAGAAGGTATGGTGGGTTATTTAGTGATCCAAAGGAGTAGGGGGTGGCACACCACATAGAGATGAGTGGGCACGAAGCAGAAGAGGGGATATGGGGAGAAGAGAGGGGGAGAAACAAAAGTAAAGGAAAAAGGAAATAATGGAATAAAATAAAATAAAATAAAATAAATAAATAGGGTTAATGAATGGAAAAATAATTATTAGAATGTGTTAAACCAATTTTAATTAATTTTTATTTTCCTCCACTTATTTAATTTTTTAGTTTAGTTTTATCCCTTTTACATTTCATTTAATTTTCATAAAATTTGTTTTATTCCTCTTTAATCCTTTAAATTTTTTTATTTGGAAACATTAAGCTGGGGCATGATGTATTATTTTATAGAAATATCACACAACCATTTAAAGGAATTAATAAATTCTTGGGACACATTATAGGTCTTGGGGGAATGAATCTTAGGCCGTTTTAAGGAGGATGACTTAAAATTAAATGGTATATACCATTGTTAATGACGGTACATTACACATGATCATGGAGATAAAAGTAAAACTATGCTCTGATAAAAGTCATTATGAGCTTGGTATATGACTTATAAATCCAAAACATGAATCAAATATAAACCTACCACTTAATGTGAAAATTGTTCCATAATGAAATGGTAACCACCAATATCTAGGGAACATGCCTTGTAACCGTGGATAGTTATCTACTGCCCTCCCAATGGTGAATCTATTATCCTATAACCATACAATATTTCCAAAATCAATCCCAAATGTTTTTACTAAATTAATGATAAAAAGGAATGTGATGCTTCTGAGTCAGAAAATGAAATAAAGGGTTGATGCAACAAGGATCATACCTCTGATGGTAGATAGTCAAGAATCCATAATAGATGAAGTAGTTCACATAACATGCAACATGGAACCCCCTCTACCACATGCTCTAATTACATTAACTTGATCTTTTCCCTCGTAATTGTAGTATCATTCCATTTCTAGGGTACCACATCCCCTCTATTTACCAATATTTCCTATTAAACTCTAGCTACAAATATCTTGAAGAGTACCTAAGTCCTTCTCAGACATTGGAAACTATATCAATCACTTTCGAACACTCTATTGTGATATGTTTTAATAAAAAAATTATAATTGCCCATCATACTGTAAGAATGACATTCCCAAGATGGATATGGAAATTATGGCCTATTGTGGACTAATATTCCACACTAATAGAACTTAGGTTGAACATTGTTCTTTGATGGATTCCCACTTCTCTAAATTCTCTTCCCACTATTTTCTTTGGAAGTAATTGTCATTACAGTGATTCTTGAAACCAATAGAAGAGGTCCCAGTTCTCCCTACAGAAAGAGGATAGATTCTTTTCAAAGAATCACTAATATTCCCCTTCATGACGAAAAACTCATTAGTAATGTGTAAAATTGAACTCTTGTGAAATAACATTGAGATGTGACATAACCTCAGAGAGAATCCTATCAAGAAAACATATCTCTCTAGAGATATCATCATCATATAAACGTGGAGAAAAGTATTATAGGTTGGTGAACTATTTAGTTTAGTCCATTACTGATATACTATCATATGTAAGAGTCATGAAATAATGAGCCTTATCATCCATCAACATTTCAAGATAGAAGTGACTCATCAACATAACCTCGAAGTCCTTACAAGATAATTCCTCCTTTAATCCATAATACACTAGAATATCCTATCAATTCTTATAAGGTCCACATAGAATATGGATAGTAAACATAACCCTCATATATGTGGGTGTCTCATGATGCTTGAAGATCATATAGACCAACTCAATCCAAAACATTTCATCCTTGGAGTCTTCCTCCCAAGGGAATGTATGTGGTTGATGTAGTTGAAATTCTATCATCACCTCAGAAATGAATGTTGTAGTTGTTGAGCAAAGTATTGTTTTCAACAATACATAATAATGTTATTTAAAGGGGGAGATTATTGAAAATAATACTCTGTCTTTTTATGATAATTTTGATGATCACAAATACACTTAGTTATTTTCTATAGATTTTATTTAGTATTTTTCAAGAATTTATTAATGTATTTTACTCTTGAAATAACGAGAATTTATTACTTGTTCGGAATCTGCATTAAGCGTGTCCTGGAATCACTATTTATACCTTACTTGTTTGGAATCTGCATTAAGCATGTCCTGAAATCACTGTTCATACCCTTCGTGGATAAACGTAGCGTAAGGATGAAAAGCGTGTATACTTTTTGAGATATGAGAAATGTTTGGTTATACAACCATACATTTTATGCAAAGTATGGAAGAAGAACCTTACGTTAGGAAGGAACCTTACGTTTTGGTTAGTAGCAAAGTATGGAAGGAGAACCATACGTAGGTACTAAACGTTACATTTGTTTCTCAAATGTACGGTTCATCAACCTTACTTTTGTAAACAACCATACGTTCCTGTTAAAGTATGGATCAAGTAAAAGTATGGATCTTTTACCGTACATTTGAGAGTTGAAGAAAAATTATGGATGATCAACCCTACGTTTAAGACCAACCTTATGTTTGAAGAAATTAACAAGAACCCTAAATTTATGATTCAAACGTACATTGTGAACCTTACGTTTGAAGACTATGTCATAAACCCTACGTTTGGAGGCCACGTCATCAACCTTACGTTTGGAGTCCGAAAGTTTGAAAGATGATATTTTTATGCAATGGTCAGCAAGATGATTATTGGGTGGATTTCAATGAGGATTTGAAGTCGTTTTTAAAGTACGAATTTGACCGATTCAAAGCTGTTTTATCGTTGGATTAAAGATCGAATTAAAAGGATATTTTTATGCGGGGTTTTCAGGGTAGTTACGACTACTCTGTAAGTTCAAATTTTTTAATATTGTGAATCATAAGGTGACTTTTATGTATTTAAATGTGAAGGAGATATGCTCAGCTTTATTATATATTTTCTCTCTGAAATAAGAACATATATGAGAGAGTGGTGATCAATCTATTATTAAAAAGGTGGAAAACAAATACTTCAAAAAATCATGTTGATTTGCTGAATCAAAAAGGAGCGTCAAAGATATGTTCATTTAAGAAGAAGGAACTCAATAAAATATTCACTTGTTCTGCATCAAATATTTACTGTGGATCTACTACTGCTGAAGTTGTAAACTATATCTCCATATCTACTGCAATTGGATCAACTCAGAATTTATTTGTTTTGAAAATCAATATTTCTAGAGACGACGATCCATCTGTTATCAATTGCATTCTGTTGCAACTGTGAAGATCAACTGGAAAACTTCTTTCTAAAATTCTTTTTATTCTTGAGTAACCAACTTCTCGTACTAAGCTGTGTAGGTTTGTGTTTGAACCAGAAGGATTTGTTTTGCCTTGGATTGTAAAGGTGTCACCTGCCTGTATTCCGTTGTGAACTGGTCTGTTGAAACGAGGATGAGATAGGGAAAATCACCAAGCTCATGGAGTTGAGCATAGGTGGAGTGGACTAGGGGTCTTCTGTTCCCCAAACCACTATACATATTTGTGTCCCTGCTTTTATTTATTTCTGTTGCATGATCAAATCTGATAAAGCATAGAGGAAAGAACTTGTTCAATTGAAGAGTTAACGAAAAATATAAAAGACACAATTCACCCCCCTCTTGTGTATAATCTGTATATTCAAGATCCAACAATTGGTATCAGAGGAGGAGATTCTGATAGAGCCTTAGCACGCTAGAAGTTTTTAAAATATTATATAATAGAGCATCATGACTGATACAAGAGAAGGGATGTCAATGGTCAGAGCACCATATTTCAATGGAGACAACTATGGCTGCCGGAAATCGTGCATGATAATATATCTGAAAAACCTCAGATATAAAGTCTATTCAAATATTCTGACTCCTTATGAAATTCCTAAAAATCCTGAGACATGGAGTGATTCTACAGAGGTAGAGTATGATATGAATTCAAAGGCTATGAATGCAATCATCTGCGGTCTAGGACCAGATGAATTTAACAGAGTATCTTCGTGCCCGACAGCATATGAGATGTGGCAAACAATAGCTGTGGCATATGAAGGAACAGACAATGTGAGACAAATGAGATATGCAACTGAAAAGCTAAAATTTTATACTTTAAGAATGTTTGAAGGAGAAATCATTACCCAAATGAATGGGAGATTGACAGAAATTGTCAATAATATAATAGCTCTAGGAGAACCTATCAAATATCCTGATAAAGAATTAAATGTACCGAGGGTACTTCCTACTCGATGGAATGGTATCTCTGCTGCAATCAGACAATCAACACCTGTAAAAAATCTAACCATGATAGAGATGATTGTTACACTGATGATGTATGAAGCTGAAATGCAAGATGAGGATAATGAACATAAAGTGCTTATCAAAAGAGAATATAATGCCTTGAATGCAACTTCACAACAAAATAATATAAATATGAAGAACATAGAAGTAAAAGCTAAATTAGAGAGGTCTGACTAATCAAACTCAGATGAAGAGCTGGCTCAGCTAGCCATGAAATTTAGAAAGTTCTACAGTAAGAAAAGAGTCTTTAAAAAATCTTTTAAGAGAGATGATAATGAAGTAAGATACTATGAATGCAAGAAGCTGGGGCATATCAGACCAGACTTCCCACAATTGAAGGATGCAAAGAAGAAGAAATTATTCAAAAGAAATGACTATGAGAAGAAAGACAAGAAAGCTATGAAAGCCACTTGGAGTGTATCTGAAGACTCCAGTAGCTCTACTGAATCAAGCTCAGAGAAAGAAGAAGTCAATATAAAAGCAAACATGTGTTTTATGGCAGAAACTGATGAGGTACACTCATACTACTCCTCTGAATCAAATTCTAAATCAAGCTACACAAATGAAAAACTTGCAGCCGACTGCAATATGCTTGAAGAAAGATATGACTAACTATTTAAGAAACATAAGTCACTAAAAAACAAAAATAAAGTTGATTCAAATGAAAGAGATAAAACGCTGAAACAACATATGGAATTAACAGATAAATACAATTCGATTAACACTAACTATATTAATTTTGAATCAAGAATAAAAACACTACAGGATGAAGTAGAATCTTACAAACAGGTTGCATTGGTTTTTACAAAAGGAGAGAATTCATTAAATAAAATTATTGGAAAAACTATCATTAAAAATGAGAGATTTGGAATTGGCAGTAATGGAGAAAAACCTAAGCTATATAAAAATTATTTTGTTCCTAGCTCTAAAAAGGTTAATTGAAATTTTTGTGGGACAAAGAGACATATAGATAAAAACTGTTTCTTAAGACAACCTCAAATTTGTGGAATTAAGAAATCCTATGTTTCAAAAGGCTTATATGATTCAACATATTTTAAAAGAACAAAGAAAATCTGGATACCCAGATCATTGCTAGCTAACACCCCTGGACCCAACAAAATATGGGTACCAAAGAAATTTGTTTGAATGTCTTTTCAGGTAGCAGTCCACCAGAGAAGAAAAGATATATAGTTCATGGACATTGGTTTATCAAGACATATTAGTGGAATGTCATTGAATTTTTCTTCACTCACTCAAAAGGATGGAGGACTTGTCACATTTGGTGACAATGCCAAAGGAAAAATCATTGGAATTGGAACTATTGGAGATCCAAAAATAGTCTCAATCAACAAATTACATTATGTACAAGGATTAAAGAACAATATGATAAGTATCTCTCAACTTTGTGATGATGGATATACTGTTGATTTTACTAACAATTTTTGTACTGCTTATAAGGATAAACTGTTTAAATATAAAGCACCAAGAACTGAAAATATATATACTTTGGATTTAAATTCCTTGTGTAAACAACAAGTAAACTAATTGACTGATAAAGTAAGTTAATCTGGGATCTTGCATAGGATACTTGGACATTTCAATATATATGTATTAAATAAGTTATCTAAGAAACATTTCGTTTCTGATTTACCGAGTGTCAAATTTGAAAGTGACAGATTTTGTGATGCATGTCAACTTGTCAAGAAACACTAATCATCCTTCAAATCTATTAATAAAGTTGCTACATCTAAACCTCTAGAACATATTCATATGGATTTTTTTGGACCCTCAAGAGTAGCAAGTGTAGCTGGTAAATTAAATGTATATGTTTTAGTTGATGACTATTCAAGATTTACATGTATTTTATTTTTGAAATTTAAAAAAGAAGCTTTTACTTTATTTAAAAGATTCTACAAATTTGTTCTAAAAGAAAAAGGTTTTAATATAATCTCATTGAGAAGTGATCATGGTGGATAATTTTAGAATCAGTAATTTAATTCCTTTTTCTCAAACATGGGTATTAAACATACCTTTTCAGCACCAAGAACACCGCAACAGAATGAGATTGTAGAAATGAGAAATAGAACAATTCAAGAAATGGATAGAACAATGTTAAATGAATATAGCCTATCTATATATTTTTGGGCATAAGCTATGAATAAATCTTGCTATATAATTAATAGAGTTTTAATTAGACCTATTTTGAAAAATAAACCCTATTAACTATGGAATAACAGAAAACCTAAAGTAAATTACTTTAAATATTTTGGATGCAAGGTTTACATCCTGAACACCAAATATAATCTTGGTAATTTCGATACAAAATCTGATGAAGGTATTTTCTTAGGATATTTTGCTACCTCCAAAGCTTATAGAGTCTGTAATAAGAAGTCATGGATTGTTGAAGAATCGGTTCATGTGAGATTTGATGAATCTGATCACTTTGAGAAAAGCACAGATCAAAAGGATGAACTTGAATCTAATGATAACATGAGACTTGAGAACCTAAAGAATGATTTTGAAAATGATATAAAAGAAATTCAGTCTAGTTCAGAGGAACACAATACTGAAGAACATTTAAAAGTTTTTCCTAGACAGTCTAGAACCCTAAATAATCGCCCTTTATAAACTCAGATAGGTGACTTAGATATAGGAATTCAAACTAGAAGAAACTTTGGAAACCTAGTGGAATTCTCTACCGTCCTATCTCAACAAGAACCCATGACTATAGAAGAATATTTAGATGATGAAAGCTGGGTAAATAGGAATGAAAGATGAATTAAACCAATTAAAAAGAAATGAAGTTTGGGAATTAGTGGAAAGACCTAAGAAGTATCCAGTAATAGGAACCAAATGGGTCTTTAGAAATAAATAGGATGACCAAGGCACAATAACTAGAAATAAAGCAAGATTAGTAGCTAAAGGATACAATAAAGAAGAAATAATAGATTATGATGAGACTTTTGCACCTGTATCTAGGTTAGAATCCATTAGAATACTTTTAGCCTATGCATATTATATGAATTTTAAATTATTTCAGATGGATGTTAAAATTTCCTTTTTAAATGGTTATTTAATGGAGGATGTTTATGTTGAGCAACCTCCTGGTTTTGAAAATTCTCAAAAACCAGATTCTGTTTTTAAACTTACTAAAGCTCTTTATGGCCTTAAACAAGAACCTAGATCTTGGTGTGAAAGATTACGTTCTTTTCCTTTGAAAAATGATTTTTCTGTTGGAATGGCAGACCCAAAAGTCTTTAAGAAAACTGTAAAAAATAATGTTTTATTGGTTCAAATTTATGTTGATGATGTAATTTTTGGATCAACTAATAAAACCATTTATCATGATTTTTAAAGTTAATGCAAAAATAATTTGAAATGAGTATGATTGGTGAACCAAATTTCTTCTTAGGACTTCAAATTTATCAAAAAGATTTTGGAAATGTTTTGAATCAATGAAAATACATTACTGATTTACTTATGAAATTTGGACTTGAAAGCCGCAAAACATTTACAAATCCTATGTGTACTAATATAAAACATGATTTGGATGAAACTAGGAAATCAGTTGACAACAAGTTATATAGAGGTATGATTGGTAGTTTATTATATCTTACTATGGAAAATCAGTTTACAACAACTTATATAGAAATATTATTGGTATTTTATTATATATTACTGTTAGCATGCTAGATATAATGTATTCAGTATGTCTTTGTGCTATATTTCAATAAAATCCTAAAGAATCTCATCTAAATACTGTTAAAAGAATTTTTAGATATTTAAAAGGAACTGTTTTTCAATCTCTTCTTTATCCTAAAACTTTTGATTTTAATTTGATTTCATATTCAGATGCTGACTTTGGAAGTTGTAGATTAGATAGAAAAAACACATCAGGAACATGTCACTTTTTGGGAAAGTCTTTGGTGTCATGGTCTAGTAAGAAACAACATTCAGTTGCCTTGTCAATACCCGAGGCAGAATATGTTTCTACTGGCAGTTGCTATACAAAAGTGTTGTGGATGAAAAAAACTCATATGGACTTTGGATTGAATTTTAATAATACACCTATTTTATGTGATAATACAAGTGCAATTAATATTTCAAAAAATCCTATTAGTCATTCTAGAACTAAGCACATTGATATAAGGCATCACTTTTTAAGAGATCATGTTATTAAAAAGGATATATTTTTTAGAATTTATAAATACAGAAATTCAATTAGCAGATATTTTTAATAAACCACTTCCCACTGCAAGGTTTGATTTAATTAAGGGGGAGCTAGGTTTATTTGATTTTAATTAAAATTTTATCTCACAATGTTTTTTTAATTCCGATTAAAAATAATATTTAAAAAAAACAGAATAAGTTTTTTTTATACGCGTAATCTATTTTATTTATTTTTAAATATATGTAATGATTATTAAAAACATGAGAATCATGGTTTTTAGAAACCCTTTCGACTTCTAAATCGCTTCTTTTCCATCGAAACCTTTTTGAATCTGCAAACCACACCTCAGCTTGTGAACCCTAATCTTCAAAAATATGAAACACTAACCTTCAAACGTTCAGAGATTCTCACAGAGATGGTAGGGACTAAAATAGCTAGTGAAGCCGAGCTAAGAAATGTCAAGAGACAATGCTTAGAAAGAATAAAAATCTTACAGGGTAAGGTAATCGATCTCGACTGGTTATTTCAGACAAATCTACTATTGAAACAAGAGCTCTTGTTTCATAACCTTGAACAAACATTCAACAGTGAAAATACAGAATTTCTGTATGAGGTAGAACTTAGATACTTCTTCAAATATATACAGTTTAGTCTGGGGGATACTGAGGACAGTATGATGGCTAAAAAAGAGGATAGTGATTTCTCAATCTCGTTAGTTCAAATTGGTCAGATTCTCAACAGCCCTCATGAGTGAGTTTTTCATTTTTATTTGAATAATATAGGAGATTCTGTGCATAAATCCTAGGATATTATTTATTTTTTGTACGGAACGTCTACTATTAATAAAATGATGGTGAAATATTTAGAACCAGATCAGAAGATCCTGGTTAAATTTGTTAAGACAATAATAGCTCCTAGAATGGCAGAAATGGAAAAGATTTTGTACCATGATATGTACATAATGTATCTTTTGTTAAGTGATATCAAGTTAAACTTCCCATAGTACATGGCCAGGTACCTCAATTACTGTTGCCAAAGTGATGCCTGGATGAACTTTTATCCTTCCGATCAATTTATTTCTAAACTTTTTCTTAAGAAATACATGGTGAGATTAATGGATGCCCAAGTACAATGTAATCACAGTAAAATGTTTAATGATGGAACTTTAAGGAATATTGGATACTTCTGGAGCACCATTAATGGAAAACTCTTTCCAGTAGGAGCTGAGGAAGATTCAAAGAGTGCTTAGGCTCAACCTGCTAAGTCCATGGAGGGACAAGCTAAATCAAGACTCAGCAATGTAGCAACGAGGATCTGATTTGAAGTGGAAGATGATGAAGAAGAAAGAAGTCAATAGGGGCTTCAATCTTGAAGAACTAGAGCTGTTAATGAGGAACATACTTCCCATGCATTGACAACAACAAAAAAAGCTTTATTTTCTTATTATTTTGTAAGAGAAGATGTTATTGATAAGACCATGGAAGTTGTTAGTGAAAGGACATCACCAGTAGAGGGATCAAGAGCTCAAGAAGAAGATCAAAGGGAGAATCAGGAACAGATTGTAGCTGATGTTGAATTTACACTTCAACAGAACCAAGATAAGGAGGAAGTTCCCAGTGGGGAAGTGTCCAGAACTCCAGAAACTCATGAAAATGTTGTTCTTGAAAATCCAGTGGAAGGCCAAGTTGCTGATGTTTTTGGTGAGCATGATTTTGATGCTCACACAGAAGTAATTCAAGAGGATTTTTCTGTGGAGGAGTCTGCAGACTCTAAGGAAAAATCTATGGACTAACCTACTCAGGACAAAGAAAAAGAGAAATCTGATGCTTAATCATTACCTTTGGTACTGCTGCATCATCCAGGGCCTGAGAATGAGAATCATGCACAAGGTGCCTCTGATTCAAGGAAGAATGAAATTGAAGAACTGTACAAAAAGGTGTCTTAGTTAGAATTTGAGAATTTCACTCTGAGAAATGCCTTAACCTTTGAACAATTGTTATTTCAAAAGCTAAAAGAGAGTACAGTCTCAAGGAAAGAAGTTAAAATGTTTAAAGAGGATATGCTGAATTCAGTAGAAAATTTGAAATCAGAAATGGTTATGAAGATAGATTTATCAGATCAAAAGTTGTTTATGGAGAACCAATTTGCATCAGTTTCAAATAGTGTTGTTAGTGAATCAAGTACTTCACCTAATTTAATCCGAAGATTTCTAGCTATCATAGCCACGATGAGAAACATGAATGAAATGTTTCATGATCTTCAATGTAACATTGCTCCATTATCAGTGTTTCTGGACAATCAAAATTTTTTAGTGGATCCACTGATATCTAGTGATCTACCAATCAGGACTCTATTTACTCAAATTCTAGAGAAGCTGTCACTATTTATCGAAAAAGAAGAAAGGATGCATGGGTTTTTCAGAGTCAATTTAATCGAGGATATTCATATGCCTCAAGAGAATAGAGAGATCATTATTAAACCTGGAGACATGATGATGAAGAGACTCAGGGAATAGTTCACAGAAATCAAGTCTTCAATCCAGAGGAGATAGAACCTATTTCCTATCTTGCCCAAACCTTGATTCCTGTGTTTATAATACTTGTATCTTTTTTTTTATTTTTTAATGAAAATATGTCTCTTTATTTCTATTTGTTTTACTGACTTTATTTTTGATATGCTAGTACTCCATATTTACTTATTGATAAACAGTTAATGATAATCATTTACCTACAGTTCAGTGCAACATTAAATGTGTTAAAATCCAAGATTTATCGTTATTTTTTGATATTAAAAAAGGGGGAGAAATTTGGATAACCACAACCTTTTATTTTACAATACTTTATTAAATTTTTTTTCTGTATATCTAATGTTTTTGGTACTTATCCAGATTTTTTATTATAAAGGTTACTCAAAAAAGAAATTTGGATAAAACTAAAAACTTTTATTTATAATGAATTTTTTTTGAAGGGGGAGACATTTTTATTGAAATAATTTTGCTAAAATTAAATATTGTTTCATCTTATCAAAATTCTAAAACATTATGTAAATAATTTTGATAGTTAATTTCATTTAAATAATATTATTATCTTATGGGTTTTGTGATCATCAAAATGGGGGAGATTTTTGAGCAAAGTATTGTTTTCAACAATACATAATAATGTTATTTACAGGGGGAGATTATTAAAAATAATAATCTATCTCTTTATGATAATTTTGATGCTCACAAATACCCTTAGTTATTTTCTAATGATTTTATTTAGTATTTTGCAGGAATTTATTAATTTATTCTACTCTTGAAATAATGAGAATTTATTACTTGTTCGGAATCTGCTTTAAGCGCATCCTGGAATCACTTTTCATACCTTACTTGTTTGGAATCTGCTTTAAGCGCGTCCAAGAATAACTGTTCATACCCTACATGGATAAATGTAGAGTAAGGATAAAAAGAGTGTATACTTTTTGAGATAAGAGAAAAGTATGTATAAACAACCATACGTTTTCAGCAAAGTGTGGAAGAATAACCTTACGTTAGGTAGGAACCTTACGTTTTGGTTATCAGCAAAGTATGGAAGGAGAACCGTACGTAAGTACTAAACGTTACGTTTGTTTCTCAAAAGTATGGTTCATCAACCTTACTTTTGTAAACAACAATACTTTTTTGGAAATGTATGGATCAAGTAAAAGAGTGGATCTTTTACCGTACGTTTGATAGATGAAGAAAAAGTATGGATGATCAACCCTACGTTTAAGATCAACCTTACGTTTTATGAAAGTAACATGAACCCTATGTTTATGGACTCAAAATTCTTTTTTTTTATTTTCTAAATATCCGCTTTATGGGTAAGCGGTAACCATAGCACCACAAAACCCGAACGTTACAGCAACCATGGGATACAAAAAAAAGGAGAAAATTCAAAATGCAAACAGTTACAGGACCCGAGGAAAACTCAAGCCATGAGAAAAATAAAGCGTTCAATGCATTGAACTCCATGCTCTGCACCTCGAACCGCGAACCCATTATCATGCATCGCCATCCTTGCAGGTACACCGATATCTTGCAGGTCGCCGGAGAATTGAAGCAGTCACCGAAACCCTACAGACGACCGGACCACCCACCATCCGCATAACCATTTCAATGAACAGAAGAAATACACAGAAACGAAACCATCAACCTTGCCAGAAACACCAAATCCAGCGGGTAAAGAAACCAGAAAAAAATCATCTTCATCACCACAAAAGAAAATAAACACCGCTCCTCAACAAGAGACCGACCCTGCATCCTAATACGGGATTTCAAATCCCCAAGAAACAAAACAAAACCGCATCTTGAGAATAGGAGAGTCATCCTGCTTCCATTAGAGCATCAATGGCGGTGCGAGACCACCAGATCCAACCACATACCGACATCAAAAAATCAACAAAATAGCATCCAGCAGCAGAAATGTAAAAATGAGAAAACTGTAAACTTAAAACAGGAACAGAACCTGATCAAAAAACCAGATCTTGTTCCAAAACCCATCACCACCAACCCGGTGACCCCGGGAGGCCACATCCAACCACCAAGTGCCTGCATCTGATAGCGGAAATACTCCCTCACCCCGCGGAATCTAGGAGTCGATCATAGGATGAATTCTTCGCCGTGAAACACAACCCAGATAGAGGGGTCGAGAAAAGAAGGCCGAATCAAGTGCACTGTCGCGACGATCGAGTCGAGGAATCCACCACCGCGAAAAACAAACAATGGGGAGGAAAGAGGAGCCAACCAGAGCCGAACCAGGAGGCGTTGATGGGAGAGAAAACTCGTGCTGAGTTGCGCCATACGGGCCCATCCCATGAAGACTATGTCATCAACCCTACATTTGGAGTACACGTCATCAACCTTACGTTTGGCGTCAGAAAGTTTGAAAGATGATATTTTTATGCAACGGTAAGAAAGCTTATTATTGGGTGGATTTCAAGCCGGATTTAATGACATTTTTGAAGCACGACTTTGACCGATTCAAAGCCATTTTATCATTGGATTAAAGATCAAATTAAAAGGAGCTCTTTATGCTGAGTTTTCTGGGAACTTACGAATACTCTGTAAGTTCAAATTTTTGAATATTGCGAATCAGAAGGCGAATTTTATGGATCAAAATGTGTAAGAGATATGATCAAATTTATTATATATGTTCTCTCTGAAAAACACCATATACGGGAGAGTGGTGATCAATCTATTTTTCAAAAGGTGGAAAACAGAGACTGAAAAAAATCACGTTGATCTGTTGATTCAAAAAGGTGAGTCAAAGCCTTGTTCATTTAAGAAGAAGGAACTCGATAGAAGGTTCACTTGTTCTGCATCAAATATCTACTGTGGATCTACTACTGCTGAAGTTGCAAACTATATCTCTATATCTACTGCAAACGGATCAACTCAGAATTGATTTGTTTTGAAAAACAATATTTCTGGAGATGACGATCCATCTGCTGTCAATTGCATTCTGTTACAATTGTGAAGATCAATTAGAAATCTTTATTCTGAAATTATTTATATTATTGAGTAACCATCTTCTCATACTAAGTTGTGTAGGTTCGTGTTTGAACCATAAGGCTTTGTTTTGCCTTGGATTGTAAAGGTTTCAACTACATGTATTCAGTTGTGGACCAGTCTGTTGAAATAAGGAATAGATAGTGAAAATTACCAAGCTCGTGGAGCTAAGCGTTGGTGGAGTGGACTAGGGGACGCTTGTTCCCCGAACCAGTATACAACTTTGTGTCCCGACTTTTATTTATTTCTACTACATGATCAAATATGATAAATCATAGAGGACAAAACTCGTTCAATTGAAGAGTTAACGAAACATCTAAAAGACCCAATTCACCCCCCTCTTGTGCATAATCTGTATATTCAAGATCCAACAGTAGTGTGATAAATATCTCATTAGATGGGTCACATAACCCTAAATATTATCTCATGATGATGGACATCCATTTAATGCTCAAGATCTATAAGAATCTTCAATTCAATTATATTAGGAGTGTGATGATTACCACTCCACTGGATTTATACTCAATGATGATGAGGAGGAATCTTCTATACAAGATAAATTAAATCCTTATAACACTATATATAACAAATATTTCAACCTCAATTGGTGAAAACAATAGATATTCACTGATCCTTGTCTCTCTAAATAATTATTACAAGTGTTTTATCATGAAAAAATAGTTACTTCATTTCATTTTTCATATATAGTAGTATATCATATTATAGTTATTATAGGAAAGAATATTAAAGATGAAATAGATATGTCACTATCATGAAAAATTCATGTCAATATATACCTCAGTCTTCCTACGATGCTGCATGCATGGTAATACAATTTTATACTAGTCCATGAGTGTAAATCTCAAGAAAAAATAACATTTTTAAATTATAACATCACATAACATGTGAGTCACTCATGTTGATATAACATCAATTGTAAAAAAAAACAGTATAAAGATAAACCCAATCCATGGAAACTCAGATATTCCCCCATACATGGTTTAGCTACTCCCAGGCTTAATCTTATAACAATGTCCTGACACATTATAGTCTCATTTATACCTTTACCGAAACATAATGAAATAGAAAAGAATGATATGTTCCTTTGATACCACATTCTAATATCCACCAATCCCGCACTCTCTCACATGGACATACTGAGTTTTTTGTGATATCTAATGTAAGACTCACTATATGGAGTAGACTCTAGACTAAAATAATAGGTGTGATATGAATAGTGGGGAGACTCTACCCCCAAGTGTAAAATAAAATATTTTTGAAATAATCCCCAATTATAAATATCATACTATAAAAAAATTAATCAAAACCAAATATAATAAATTTGGAATGTAATTAGAGGAAAAAATAAACAAAAATAATGAATCATGTAATTTGAATATAAGGTGTATCTAAATATAAAACTATAAATAAAACAAATGAATAACCCAAAAAAATAATCTAAAATAAATTCCTTCTAGATCCCCTTGTCGGACCAATCTGAAAAATCCCACCCATCCACTAAGAAAACGAAATAATAAGAAAAATATTCCATTTTCCCTATCAAAACATGGATCAATGTGAGCTGCTTGGGTGTAAAATATAGGCCCAAATAGGGTGACTAAAACTAAATTGTTTGACACCAATATGTCTAAAAAAAATCCTCATAATAATTTTATTTAATAAAGAGATAAAAAGGATTATTAATAAATCAATTAATATAATACAATAATCAACATGCTTCATCCCCATTCTTAAATGTCTCTTAGTATATATCACAACCATTACAACCACAATCATATTCAATGGAATAATAAAAAAATGGGAAAATCCCTCTGTGTAAATATATTCACCTACAAGAACAACCTTATATAAAGTATTTTCATCATGTTATTGGGTAGAGGCTACTTTATATAAGAATTAAAGAATATGGATACACAAATATCACTCATTATAAGTGTTACAACCTTTTGATGGTATGAGACTTCTCAATATAAGTATCACATAACGGGACTTGGAAAATCCGACTCATTTTAAGAATTACAACATGTGATAAGGAAGAGCCCAATTAATATAAGAACTAAATCATGGGACTTAATGGAGCCTGCTCAATATAATCATTAGAACATGAATATATTAATATCACGTCATAAATATCAATGTCAACTATGAAAATTATGTATTTTCTTTCAATTATATTTTATTTATATCTATAATGATCAAAATTCATAACAAAAACAATAATTTATTTCCCATTGATTCTATATCAAGAAATCCCAAAAGGTCTAATGTCAAGGTAAGCACTCATTAAACCATTACATGTGTTCTAATTATTAAACTATTTTCACAACCCTTTAGTATCAACAAGACTTGTCGTGTAAGCAGTTGAAGACACAGAATTATAGAAAATATTCCAATGCATGATTTTCCATAAATAAATACTTTAATCAATGAATTCATTACATTGGCACAATGAAAATATTGTATTGATAGAACAATTAAACTAACCATAGGGTTAGGTTAAGACCCCATACCATTAACCAATGTTTAATTTAGTTCTTCCAATGGGAAAACATACAATGATAAAGGCACAAAAGAAATCAAGAAAACACTAGATCATCCCATTTCAATATTGACACCAAAAAACATACATGTTGTCCAAATATTACATCCTAATAAATAAAGGACGGTGATAGAGGATGGAAACATAAGTAGAAATATTCACTAAATATTATATGATTAATTAGGAAATCCAGAATGGAAAAGGATACTATAAAATCACCTTGATTTCATCCTAGTTTTTTGATGTGAGGAATTCTGGAGATGTAATGAAATAATCATACACAGTACCTAGTTAAAGACACTATGACCAAGGAATACCCAGTGTGTATCCCCTTTAGGTAATGTATTTATATATTAAAGAGATATGATAAAAAACCATTGATTGAGGATAAACATTATCCTAATAAACATTTAAATTAAGTAAATTTGGTTACCTACTAGTTACTACGTCACATCGTGAATAATTTGGAGACATTGTTTTTGGAAGACGTTATATTTCATATAACATATTCATGGAATGTATGTTTCTAGAGAATTATTTTCACCCCATATTTTTTCAAAGTGTTTAAACATCCTCAAAAATATTTTCAAAATCATGGGAATCCATTGTAATTCCATTTAATATGATTTTACATGGAATCCATTAATTCTTATAAAAATAAACACTTGAAATATAGGGAATTTTATGCAACAATTTCTCTCCATATCAGAAAAAAACTCACCCATCAAGGCCTAATGGAAAAACCAAAGAGGGATTTAACTAGAAAATGAAGGGATCATATAATTTTTTATGAGGTTCTCACATTCATGTGGATTTTATTTATAGATTACAAAGGCGACAATGGGTTTTCATTTAAAATAATATTCCTTGAGATATATGTTGTTTTATGAACCAATATTATTTTATGATGTGTATATAGATCCCCTTAGACAAATTATATCATTAATATACTTATTTTCATGATATTTAATGTTTCATATTATTTTATTCATTCATGGGTATTGTGATTCAAAAGATTAAAAATATGGAGATGAAGGATAGTATAGGCATAACGCTGTACTAGGAATCCATGATATGTTCATGGGACACTTGGAATTGGGCTCATAATATACATAATAGGTCTCCCATTACCCAGATATATTGAGGCATGTGCTCTCACAATAAGAAAAAGTATTTGACATAATTTTTTAAAAAAACAATATGAATTGAATGATATCTTTATATTAGTTTTAATTTTTTTTTTAATTTTTACTAAAAAAGTGAAATTAATATTAGTTCTACTGTGTAGGGATTGAATATAATTTATTGTCTTCAGGATTTTTCAATTAATTGAATCTTCAATTACATTTTTTCACTTATATTTTCAAATAATATTTTTTTATTAATATTTTGGATGATTTTAGAGTTTAAATAATTGATTTCATATCAAAAATTGTGTTTTCCTTTGGACGTGTTCCATGTGATCTTTTAAAATAATTTTCCATCCAAGATATAATCAAGTGTCATTTCCAAATATTTTCAAGAGACATGATCTTTTGATAAAATGCATATTCTTTATCTGGATGTTATATGATTGTGTTGACATGTTTTTTATGAGACTCACTTGTTTTACGTGGGTTTTGGGATGATGAAATGTTTTTGAATTGTTTTGTCTTTTGATTTTTATGATATGAGGATTGTTTTATGTTATTGTGGAACATATTTTTATGATATTAAATATGTTTTTTGTGGGATAAAAATTATTTACCCCTTCAACGAATTGGGTGAACTTGGATATCATAGGATTTAAAAAAGACTAGAATATCCAGTGAACCCATTTTAGTATGGGATAAAATGCACTATGATAGTCTTGATAGTGAAGCTTGACTATTATAATGGTTTTGGAGTAAACCCAAATCTCTATGATATACTTGTGAACATGTCTCGACTAATATGGGAATCATTTTCTATAATTATTCATATCAACGAATTTATGTCTAATGTTAATGCAATTCATTCTTGGAATGTGTTATATGATTCATTAATTTCTCATCTGCTATGGAATTACAAACAGAATTACATGATTCATGTTTATGATCTCTGTATGAAGGGAATTGTTTCAAATGTTAGTATCATATTCCCATAACCTTATACTCATGTTATTCTTATGTGATCTTTAAAATCAAAACTATTTAAACTTACTAACAATATACTTTTACCCTTTCATATATTTCAATGAACTTATTATGAAAGAATTTTTTCCATATGGTATATATATAAATATTACTATGATGTATATAATTATAGGAGATATTGATGACCTTCCAATAAATTATAATATTTTATATATAGTATCCAAACAAAGTAAACCATTATGTTCATTAGGCACGTATTTATAATGTATATTGAATATCCATATATTAAAATTAAATATCTATATATGAAGTTTTTGGGTTGTTATAATTTCTAGAAAGGGATATATTTAGCCCAACAATAGATATTTGGACTAGATAATGTTTTTTTAAAACTTAGGGATATGTATAATTATAGTAAAAAATCCTAAAATTTTGGTAAGGAATGGATTATTTGGTTTCCATATAAATACATACCTCTATATAGAATAAATGTTGACATGATTTTTTATTTTACCCATCTAGAGGTTATAAACACAATTGTTTTAGGATATATCAAAACCATCATTCAATTTCACAGTTTAGCTTCCATTACATTGCACCTAGTTTTACACTCATGATAGGTATTGTTTAGTTAATCACATTTTCATTAAAAATTTTATGAAATATTTAAATATATTATGCTAATTTATGAAATAGGATAAATAGAAGGTGTTGTAGGTTGAAAATAAATTTTCATGATATAGACATCCAATGAATGCAATTTCCTAATTTCTCACTATTATTACTGTTTCACAAATTATTCTTTTATTTGATTTTATTTATAAGTTGGTTCTTGAAGAAACTACATTAACATTGAATTTTATAGAAAACATGATGTTGTTAAATGAAATATAAAGGTGATTATATTAAAATATATTTTGATTATTCCTAATCCGATAACATGATATATGATTAATAACATTCTCTATAACCTACTCTCAGAATAACCAATGGAGATAAGGATATTGTATTCAATGATATTGGGTGGTGGAGACTGTGGAGGAAAGAATATAAATCTTTCTATATGTATTGAATGTTTGAAGAAGCACTCAAGTGAATTTACTATAGGAATGATAAGATGTTTTATGTGTCTAAATTAATGTTTTAGAGTAATAAAATGATAAGTAAATATGAAAATTTTTATGGAGATATGAGAAGTTCATTCTAAGGTACCATTAATAGTAAAATGTCATATGTGTGGTGAATATGGGTATTATTAGAGTCAATTACCTAATCCAAGTGATAATTCATATACCAAAGAAGGAACTATATTATGAATATTACTGAAGTAAAAGGATTGATGTATTTATGGCTTCTTAATTGATAATAATTTTATTTTGATTATATTATAAGGATTATTCTATAATTTTTATTTAATAATGAATTTAAACAATATAATTATTGCTAATAATGACCATGAAAAGTTACATAATGGTAAATCATTTGATTATCTCAAAGATACCCACTGATTTTTGACTATTGGTAAGACTATAACAGTTTAGATTAAGATATTATTGATATTCATAATGTAAATGGGATAATATTTATAAACATATAATTTATTATTTATTTAACTAAAAAGTGGTATTATTTGATAGAGTTTGAAAAATTCATGAATTTATGGAAAATATTCAATAATATATGAATTTTTAATAGAGTTAAGTGAGTTTTATTTGTGGATTCATGTATGAATTCATTATGTTTTTATTTTTATTTCAGTTATTATAATTTTTCTAGACAATAAATGATAAATGAAATTAAAAATCTGGTACGTGTAATTTAAATATACTTTATAGGATTAATGGTTTGTTTATTTTTTATATTTAGGGTCCCCTATTCTAAAATTTTTTATTTGGATTTTATTTAGAATAATTTTTGAATGGTTTTATGTTTGACAACATATATTTTGATTCATGTTTAACTTAATATTTGATGATTAATAAAAAAGTTTATTCATTTTGGAAATTATATTAGTCTATTCAAAACATTTTTGGCTTTGTTTAATGAATAAATATTAGAGTATTATCATGATATCATTTAATGAATAATTTAATTTTTTGTAAGATGATTTTAGGGGTCCAGTCAAAAAAAATATACTTGAATACATATTGTTCTAAGAAAAAAATTATATTGTGGGGGAAATAGATGAATGGAAGAAAATAAACCTGTAAAATATGTATAATTCCCCGTGTTCTTTGTCAATGTGGTAAATAATGTTTTTATCTCTTTGAAATGGATCTAGAAAAAAAAATAGTCTATATCAGCCTTTTCTTTGGAATCGATGGTATTTTTCTCACCTCATTATTCTATGTTATTATGGAAATTAATTTATCTTGATTATTCTCTTTATTATGAAAAATTTTAACTATAACTTTATATAATTATTTTCAAATTTATTATTCCTAAATTTCAATATTTTATTTTTTACACGATTGTTATCATATTTGGAATCATAGTTTTTTTATTATAGTTGAACATCATATTTTCCTTTCCCTATTTTCACGAGTAATATTTACAAACCCTATTTGGGATGTGGGATTTCAATAAAAGAATTTTTAGAAAAAACCAATTTTTTCCAAGATCAAGTTAAAATTAAAAAGGATTCAATTTTTTATATGGGTAGAATGTTACACCTTGAAATTTTAAAAATGAAAACTATTTTCAATGGGTTATATGACTATTAAGAACAATCCTAAAATAACGATTAAATATAATTATTTAAATATGACTGTTATAAGATAAAAATGAAAATTGTGGGTATGAATTGTATTAATTGTTTTATGAAATATATATACAGGTTCTAATCATTATAAATGAATTGAATTTTTTTAGTAAATAATATCACAATTATTAATTAATTTACTTTATTTTTTTGAAATACAATTTCATTAGAGATGATTATTATTGCTTTTTATGGTAACATATTACAATTAATTTATATAACATTTAAAAACTATATTTTTTAAAAAGTTTATAATTTTTGAAATTATCATGTAAAAATTAACTTACTATCGCTTTTTTAGATTTTTCCTAAATTATTGATTTTACACATAATGGTGAAAAATACATATTTTTATTGAAAAATGAATATTATTTTATTGTATTTACAAAGCCATATTCCATATTATATTACTTGTAAAAATTATATAGATTATTTTAAATAATTAAAATCCAATTATTTCCTTTGGAATGAATATTAGAGTTGTATTTGGTATAAAATAATTTTTATACATAAGAAGGGTTTTTATGGAAATTTTTTTTATCAAATTTTGTCAGATTAATTTTAAATCACATTTTCCCACTTTTTTGAATTTTATATTGAATAATGGATTCCATATTTGGAATAGGGAGTATATTTTTTTTAATATTTTCCCTTTTATATTTAGTCATTATTAATAGTGACTATAGTAAATAATTATCACCAAAGTAAGGGTAAATTATGTGATTAAGGATATCAACAATATCATAAAGACTAAGTACTGACCATAAGAGTTGTGTTTATGATATTTAATGAGTTCATTCTGACCATTTCAATCAAATTAAGTAATATTTTTACTCTTAGTGTCACATGTCATTTATTTTACCCTTCATAATAATTATGTTAAAGATAAAGTAATAAATGTCACTTTCTTACTTATAATATCAATTATATCTTTTGATTGGTATAAAAATCCTAATTTTCAATAAAAAATAATCATTTTAATGATAAAATATTAATCTTTATCATGAATATTTATTTTATATTTTTATTTATAAGATAAATGCCTTAATGTTTTCAGAACCTCAAAATAATATTAATTAAATTAATTAAAAAAAATAAAACAATTTCAAAACCTTAAAAGTAATATTAATTGAATGAATTACTTTTATCCATGAATTTTTAAAATAAATATATCATGTTAGTGATTTTTAATGGATTATATTTGAAATAAATTATTTTTATGTTTACAAATTCTAATTAAAAAATAGTTCCAAAAATGATATTAATGATATTTTATAATAATTATTATTGTATTAAATGATTTAAAATTAATAAATTGTTTAAATTTACCCAAATTATTCTAATATGGTTTATAATCGCAACTATGTTAAATTAATTTACTAATTGTCATTTTGTAGTTATTATCCGGACCCCGAACAGTAAAAAGTTATTCTCATGATAATTGTCAAAAAAATATTAAAGAAAGTCAAAATATAAGACATAAGAAAAAACCTAATATAAAAATCTAATATTAATAATATTCTAAAAAACATTTTTAGGGAATTTTTTTTAACAAAACATATCTTTGACTAAAAAGAGAAATAATGTCTTCTTTTCCTAAAAAAATTATTATTTATCTTAAGTATCAGATGATTGGAAAATGGTACCATTACCTGAAGACATCATGAATAATAAAGGGAAAATAAAATTACTGAGAATCTTTGAGAGATATTTCATAATATTTTATCAATGAAATCATAATTATATAAAATCCTGAATAATGATGAATTTATAATAATAAACTCTTCATACAATGTACATTTGAATCAAAATCACTATTAAAGAATGAAATAAAAATAATCATTTGATATCATGAAGATAATAAGATTCATGATATAACATGTCAAAGGGGTATTATACAGTTCTTCAAAAAGATTATATGTGTATAACCAAACATGTTTCTCAAAGAAGGAAAATAAAGACAAAATACCCTTACCACATTAGTAACATTGAATCTGTAACCCCATGAAATATATATAATGAAATAGATATTTAAATTACAAAAAATCATTGTATAGGAATCATAAAATATATCTTAGGGTATTATACACCCCACATATATGAAATTGGTGGCGAACAAGGATTGTGTTTCATGGAAAATAAAATTGAGATGGAAATCCCTCATTGCTTGAGTAACATTGGAATCATGAGATCCAAGAAAAAATAACATAAATTGAATAATTTAACATAATGATTGAAAATAAATAAATGATATGACATGTAATAAGGTAGTATATACACCACACAAAATAAATGTATTCTGAATATGTCATAAGTCTCGTTGAAATAAATGATAGACTATAAACACATGTAATACTTGAGTAACTTTTGAATCATGAGATCCAAGAATGAATAAAAAAATGAAACTTTGAATCTCACAAAATATAGTAAATTACATGATATAACATGTTATATTTCATTATATACATGAAATAATAGAAACGAGTGGAGAATATCAAAATAGTCTCAAATAAATAAAAGTGAGACTAGAATTCCCCTCACAATAATTAATTAATTCCTTTATAAAAAATAACACATCCAATATAGAAAAAATATGTTTATTATATATCTACTACAAGAAAATATTCCTTTATATCATTATATTTATTATTTTATTATGAATTTTTCTAACCCTTTTATTAACAATTCTATGTTAATGTTACACATTGGGAAATAACTTCTTTGTTTTTCATGTATGTTTTGACTTGTTATTTTTTAATATATTATATTGATATTGATGTAGTAAACTTACGAATGTAATCCATGTTATAAATAACATTTATATTCATTATATATATTTTATAGGTATACATTTATGTTAATGGAATAAAATAAAATACACCATTCATAGAGATGGTAAGTCGTACGTATAAAAGAACATTGTTTACATATTCTAGATATACTAAATGAAATAAAATTAATTGAAATATAAATATATTATCATTTAAATTAAATTGTTTAATCATATATTAGATATATTTTTGATAAAAATTTCTTTAATAACTTCCATGTAAAGCGTGGATGATCAAATTACTTTGCGGAGGTGGTAGAAAACATGTACAGAATTGTTGTTGTTGTATACTAACCAAATGGAAAGCCTAAAGGTATGTATAAGATAATATTTATAGAACAATAAATTCATCTAAAATATAATTTATATTAATTATAAAATTTAAATCCATCATTATTCCCAACCATGAGATGTTGTAATGGAAGAACGAACGACATCAGTTCTCGAGGTGGTGGTTTACCGTACACATGACCAATGATTTCGTATCCCATTTGATGGAAGTGTTTGTAGTAGATTGTCATAATGTTAACATAATAAAATATAAGTATAATTATAATATATAATTTATTATAAAAACAAGATATATAAAATAATTAATCATTGGAGAAATAAATAAAACCAATGTTCTCGTTGAGGAACATGACATCTTCTTTGGGTAACCCCTTTTGGATAAAAGCAAATTAATTCTTCAGATTGATTTAATCCAAAATATATGGGTCTATAATGAGTTTAGGGATGTTACTAGATTCTTTGTTAAAGGTATGGATAACAACAATGTATTTATTGGTGTGAATAAGTTGGGTGAGTGAGTTCCCTTTTATAAAGGAGGTGCAATGACATTCTTGTAAATATAAAAGGTAAACACTATTGTGAGGTATGCCTTACATCATGTGAATTCAATAACCTTTTTTGATAAAATAAGGGTTATTTTCAAATTAGTTCTATAAAATGGCATTTGCAAAACTGAATAGATCATTTTCCCTTTAAGTTTAATGTTTACCCTCTGAGAAAACTCAATTTTACCTTAATCGCTATAATTAATTTTAATTACATTAAACAATAATTTTTTTCAAACCACATTTTTACAATAATATAAATTATAAATTATTATGATACAAAATATGGAATTAATTTATCCAAATTCATATCATATAATTAGATGAATTTAATTTAAAAATTAATTTTTAAGACCGGATATAACAATTAGTTTTTAAAGCAAACAAGTTCAAAAGGATGATTTGTTTTTTTGTACAAAACATCTACTTAAACTTGATTCCAATTACATAAATTGAAATTATTGATGTATAATTGAATTAATTTTACTCTAAAACATATTTAAAATATTATTAATATAGATTATTAATTTAGATGAAAATGCACGTTTCAATTAAAATTTACTATTTTTCATTATATATCTATATAAGAAACTACTCAAGAAAATTATCATAAATTCAACCAATTTAAATTTTCATTTTCCTATTTAAAAAATAAATTATATTAATCAAATAAAAATTATAAATTTTTATGAACATAAATTAAAATCATGTCTTTAATTAAATAGCGGAAAATATATATTCTTAAAAAATACAGATTTATGTGCCTAAAAATGGATTTGATATTAATTTTTTCTATAAATCTTATTATATGAATATAAAATGATTTTGTTGAATTTATAATATATAAATTTCATTAATTTCTCTGAGTAATAGTGTTTAATTTAATTTATTAATATAAAATACCATTTTAGACCTAAATAATTTTCATAAAAGGCATATATTATATTCAATTGGTTATTATTTTCATTCCAAATTAATATACAATGAATTAATAAATTTTATAACCATTTAAGAACCATATATTCATATCTTGGTTAATATTATTCACATCATCCATTTTAATGGCTAGGTGTTAACAAAAATAATATTTTAATAATAGTTATAATAGTATATTATAGTTTGAATAATTTCAATCTTGTATGTAATTCAAGATATCTACAGAACATAGAATATTTGTGTAAGATAAGAAAAAAATAGTGTTTTTTCTAAACATATGATAATAAAATTGTTTCATGTAGGGTGAAATAAATGTAGTGTTTCATATAAAACAATAATAATTCAGTTTAGGGTTGAATTCATGACCTCAAATAAGTTGAATTTATTTAAAAAAATTAAATTTTAAAACTCAAGGTGTTACAAAATGATAATTTATAAATTCATCTCTATCCATAAAAAATTTCTATAATTCTTTAAGAATATTTAAAATAGTTATTATATGAGATGAAAAAATACCTTAAATCAATGGATTCAATAATTTTGATGATTTAAATATAATTTCAAGAACCGCGATATTTTCCATTTACTATATTTTCAATGTTATAAAAATATTTTTATACATCAATTAAGTAATTAAATATATTGATAAATTTACCAACTACATTAACCAACCACCATAACAAACCAAAAAATTCATTTGGAAGATGAAATTTATTTTTCATATTAATTATATATTCAACATTTATCTTCATAATATTATTCTATTGTAATGATTTTTTTTTACCATAAAATATTTCCATTAATAACTATTTGCTAATAGATTATACATTCTACTAAAAAACAAGAGAGTAAAATTTAAGAAATATCTATCACATAAAATATTTCTATAAATGGAGTTTCTATTCCAACAAAACTATTATTTTGACATTTGAATACCATATTGATTCATAAAGGATTGATATCCTAGCAAAAATATATTAAACAAACATAATATGGGGATAATTTCACCAAATTCCAAATTTTTTAAAAATATTTACAATTTTTTACCTTTTTATACATCATCAAACCAATATTCCTGAATGTTTACATTTGAATTAGCAATCTACACTTCTTTATTTACCTGATTAATTCATGTATCATCACCAATAAAATAGATACCCACTTCCTTTTTTAATAAATATTTATTTATTTATGTATTTTTTGTGATTTAGTAAGTATTTTTAGTATTCTTCATCTCCTTTGAAGTCTCACTAATTTATATTAATGAATAATTAATGTCAAATTTTAATATATTATTATTATTTTTATATTTAAAAAATTCATTCAAACACTGTAATTTTTTTTTATTAATTTACATTATATGAATTCAAATTATATAATTCTTACTTCTAAAATGGATTAATTACAATTCATCATTTTTTTAAAAACTTTTTATATCCAAAAAAATTATTCAATATAATTTTATGTTATTGAAAATATTATCAATATCTTTTTTATCCTTATCAATTTTTTTAAAATTTAGAAAGGAAAAGTAGTAAATAATATTTTAACATAAACTCGATTTTTCTATATTCTTCTTCCTTATCATCACTACAACCTAAATCGTAAAAAATATAATGATGTATTTAAATATTATTTCTTTGAAAATATTTTATTAAAATAGTAATAATAGTCGAAAAAAAATTCCACTACAATATAATATTGCTAAGAGAAAAATTATTCTTTTAATTGAATAATTATATTTATTTTTTACTTTTGAAATATTTTTTATGGAATATATTTATGTTTATTACTTCATCAAATATTTCGCCAATCATCTTCTAAATAAAAAAAATCTTATTTAAGCATTGGAATGTTAGCTATCAAAATATATAAAATGAACAGAGTAGTGTAATTTAATAGGTAGGTTTCCATTATAAATTATTCTATCTTAAACATTTTTTGAAATCAATGAATAATATTTTCAGTATTTTCACCTTCACTTTAAAAAATATTTTTCTTTTATTCCTTCTTCAACATTTAAATGTTGAGATTATCCATGTCTTAAAAAGGAATTTTTTTTCATGCACATAAAGTTTTTCACTAATGACCATTACCACATTTTATATATAATTAAAACACATTTGGGACAATCAAGATGAATATTATCCATGTTATTTTCTTTAATATAACAAAAATTCGTGCAATTTTTTTTGATATTATTTTTTTTTTCAAAATTATTTGCATCACAATAGAGTCATAAAAAGGCACCCAAAACAATTATGGTGCTCACAGTATCATTAAAACATGTAAATAATTCCCAATTAGTCCAATTTTTAAATATGTGAAAATATTCAAACTGAGGTAAATATATTTGATTTTTTGAATTATTTACCACTAAATGTTATTGAGTTTATCATATATTCATTTACCGGTGATGATTTTAAATAAAATTTATGAATAAATTTTATAAATGTGTGTATAAAATAATTTAGAGTTACATTATTTTCAAAAATTTATTAATAATTAGATTCATATGATAACCATCATTTTTATGAAGAAGTCAATTAAATAAAAAATGAATACTATCAAGGATTAAAGATAACATGTATGATATAGTTATCTCTTTCCAGTTTTAATTATTAGTTATATCAAAATGTTAACACCATTCCTTTGGAACGAATTTATATGATGAAATTTCAAATAAATAAATTTATACAACAAACACACAAAAATTGAAATATTCCATTAAACATAAAAAATTATCTAACAATAATTTCATAAAACTGTTGGTGAATATTAATAAAAAGTGTGGGGATTATTTATTTTACTTCATTCCATCTAGAAATTTATAATTAAATAAATAAAAAACTGAATCATTGGATAAAATAAATTATCATGACTCTGCTAAAAAAATTAAATAATTTTAAAGAAACAATAACAATAAAGAGGAGAATACTATTGATGATTATAAGGTTAACCAGTAATTATGAAGTATTTTCATTGTTAGTATCGAATGAAATAAACATTATGAATAAAATATATTGTCATTAAAATATGTTTATCAAATAATTTTGGATTATCTTGAACATGATTAAAATACATATAATTTAATCAAATTGTCCTCCAAGATGAGTAGCAAATTAGTAAAATATAATAAGGAAATAAAAATTACATATCTTGTCTTCATAAAGATAATAAAAACTTTTTATTCATTAATAATAAATCCATCGTGTAGATTTGAATGATAATCTAATATTCAATCATAAAATAATTATGAGATCAACTCCATGGTTTTTAATTATTGACATCATATATTAATATACTCATTCTATTATTCATAAAATATAAAAAACATTAAAGTCAATAATATATATATATATAAACATTATAATGATAGAAATGATCATCCAATACCTTCTTCTTAAATCTCTACTTTTAATCTTGTTTAGGCCATGCATGTCATTTGATGCAATAATAAAATTCCTTAACATATGAAAATTAAAACTTTATATTCATTAAATAGAATCATTATTATCAATATGATATGATTCCACTATAAAAATTGACTTCAAATCAAACAATATCATCTATGTATAATCAACCAAAAATTTAATCAATATAAATTAATGTTACATAGAATATGTTACTTTCACTAATAACTAAATAAAAAATAGTTTATATCGGTGTTCCATATCACACAACCATTTTAAAATTTAATAAAATATTAAAAAAATTCAATAAAAATATACATGATTAATGTAATATTTGAAAATATTTAAATAATTACTCAGAATTTCTCATCTACTCTTATCAGTCTCACACAATCAACACCACAACAGATCCATTTTACTTGGGGATAATAATTTTAATAAAATATGATTTATTTTTGAAAAGATTTTAAGAAATATTAACTAACTAAAAAAGATCTTCATTATTCATTAACATAACTTGAAAGTAATAATATTACTCAAAAAAATTATTAAAAGTATCATCAATTTATAATAATACGTAAAAATCAAATGACCATACATAATTGAATATAAATAGAATAGATATATTTAATGAAACATTATATGTACATAATGTTATTTGGAAATGTGTTACATATATTAGCATATTAAAAAGCATGTGTATTAATCCAAATTGTTTGAAAATAAAATATAATATTCTAATATGATATATAAAACATAATGTTTTCTAAATTTTTAAATAAGAAATCTTAATTTTAGTATTAGAATATATATGTAAGTAAATATACGCCCTAATATGATAAAATGTTTCTAATATCATGACCTCAATAATTGAAATACAATTGACCAAAATCTAATAATTTTGTATATTAATAATTAATATATTTCTAATAATCAAATATTTCTATAATATATATTACAATTAATATGAAAATTCCAAAATGATAATCAAGAAATCTAAAACCAAAAAAATAATCATTACATTGTCAATTTTTAGATATAACCCCATTTTTTTAACATTAAATCCATTTCGTTCATTCATTCCCTCATAATTATATATTTCATATTTTCCTAGGGAAAAAAATTATTTTTCCTCATAAAAACCCATAATGTATTGGGTTCAAGGAATCATGCATGTTCCCATATATAAATTACTCATAATATATATAGTCAATAATATCATGTCCTTGTTAATATAAACACCACTAGACACATTAATTATACTTAAAATATGAAAAGATAATGTAAAAGTATACAAATATAATCCAACCCCTTTAATTTGGTTAATTTATGCATACTTGCTCATTTTTTATGTCATTTTTGAACTCCCCCAACAAAGAAATCTTGAAAGACAATTTTAATATTTACCCATCCCATAATTGATTCCATGGGAGTCCTAATAAGTTTTTTTACACCATTTAGGTGTATTCGTTAATTTTCAATATCTAACACATTATTTAACCAATTGAATTAATAATAACTCAATTTTCAATGATAAATAACCTTTTGTTTTAAAATGTTCAATTTACTAAGAAATTTTCATTTATAGATGATAATATTAAATATGCCCTCTATATGGAATTATTTTTTATAACTAATAAATACATTAATTTTTAAACATTAAACATACAACCAAGGAAAAAAACTGTGTAGTGATAATCCCTATATACAATATCAAAATTTGAAGATGTTATACCAAAGAAATTAATTGTTTAAATCCTTATGAAATACAAAAAAATCTGTATTTATGTAATTGGAATCTCATAGATAAAAAAAAGTTTTCATGTTTGGATTAACTATTACCAATCATTATATGATTTAATCATAATTAATGGTTGATTAGAACAAACCATAATCAATTTTCTAACAATTATTCAAATATCTGAACAAAAATTCCCAGAATTATTAATCATCAATAAAAATAAAGTCAAATTAAAGAGAATAAAGAGAATAATATTAATCATAAATCACACTGAGGGATAGTTTCACAAGAAAATGATAAAAAATATGGTTCTAAATTATTTTTAAAGGGATGCACCCCCTTTTCAATCCATAGAAGCCAAAGATGAAAATATAGATGGTGTATTATTTAATATAAAACATGAGGAAAAGAATTATGTTTTTGTGAGGGGATAACATAAAGGTTATGATCATCCATAGTGTATTTCTCCATCTAGAAAGGGAGAGAATAAAAAAATAAAAAAAATTAAAATGTAATTTAATTAAATATAATGATAAAATTTGATGCCTATGTTTTCTTCTATCTTAAATAATTACAATTTTTTAATCCATAATCTAAAATTACTAGTAAATAATTATTTATAAACACAATTTAATATTATCCCTATTTAACACCAACCTATGTGTATCCATATATAATTGGATTAAAATTATTCCCATTGAAAATAAATAACCATAAAATGTTATAAAAAATTACTGAAAATAATTCTAATATTTTCCATTAAATTTAATTAAAATAATTCCTATTTATCTTAATTACCAATTTTATTCTACATATATTTAATTAGATATTAAATTTGAATAATATATTTTAAATTATGATCACTATAAGTATTTTCATTCCCAAAAATTTATAATGTCCCTCCATTGTTCTAAAATTTCACACACTAATATTTTACTGATATCTTTTCATGTTCTCATATATTCAAACAAAAAATAAATAAACCACTATGAGTTAGAAAATATGTCAAAGAACATAATAATGTTTTGTTTTTTGAAGCATCAAATTTTAATTCAATCTTATAGTAGTTATTTTATTAACCACTACAAAATCATTACATAAAATGTTCACTTTGATAATGAAGTTATACTTCCCCATATTTTTTTTTCTAATATGTCATACAAAAAAATTATCTTTGGGAATAAAATATTATCACAAATGTTCTTGAATATAATTCATGATTAATTTATAATTACTTTTAGAGATCCCTAATAAAAAAAATCCCAATGGATTCAATAATGACAATGAATAGACAATTCATTCTAATTGCTCCCATAATATTATTATTTCCCTTATTTTAACAAAATTATTCTCTACTAAAAGTCACAGTCACCCTACCAAGGAGTCACTACATTTATGCTGACTATATGTAATTTTTTATATGGAATTTCTAAATTCATAATGAATTGAAGAGTCATAAGGAATTCGCAGATCCAATTACCATATTTATGTGTTGATTCACTATATCCAAACCATTGAAAAGAAAAATGTATCTTAATAAACATGAATTAATGGACAATGAGAAAGTAAACCAATAATTATTAATACAAATATTTTGTAAGGAATCACTTAAAAAATGAATAGGTTACACTTTTTTAATGGAATTCTATTTCCATTACATTATATGTATTATGTAGAGACCCAAAGATTGAAGTACATAGATATTACATTACTTTTACAAAATACTTAATACATAACAAAAACAGACACACAAAGACAATAATAGTTTAGTGTCTTCGGAAACTCTGAACATAATCTTCTAATCTTGGTGAATGATCTTCAACATCTCCCATAAAGATCCTCCACTTTTTTTTCTTACCTAAAACCTTTATTTATATCCTGGGGAAAAGAAAAAATATAATGGGTGAGATGAAATTCTCAGTAAGGGTATGCATGGAGAAACTAAGACAAACCATATACATTTGAACATAAAAACATGAACTTAATGTTTAAACATCAAAATCTTGAGCAATGAAATAAAACATGGTAGTACTTAAGGAATAGATTATAATGGATCATCAATCATGAAAAAAATATCATGGTAATAAAACATGTAATTGTGGCAGACCATTAAGCACATGATAAAATTTCCATAGTATCCAAGGCATTGCTGCGAAGACCATCTTAGTGGGAATAGTCCCTTACTAAACCGGGTTTACTTGCCGTTCTAGCCTTGTATTACTGAACTATATTTACTTTCCATTCCAGCAATGTCTATCTCATGAGATATAAATATTTACCCAATGCATTGGAGGGAGATATAGGTCCCACCCATCTCGTAATTAAATCATTCTTTCGTGTGCGACAAAATAAACACACATCATTTATAATAACCCAACGAATAAAATGGGTTTCATAAAAATCATCCCATTATTACATAATCCATATAAATGAAACAAATATCATTTCCTAATAATAAAAATCAAAACATTTAAATAATAGATACATTATACTTGAAACAAAAATATACTTAATAATGTCATCTTAGATGGAAAATAGTTTTGATAAAACACTTGAACTGAATTATTGAGGAAAATATCCTTTCATCTTTAAAATCATTTTCTTTTCTCAAAATTACACGAAATTTTAAAAGAAAAGGATTCTTTTAAAAATTATCATGAAAATTTTAGAAGAATCTTCATGAAAATTAGGCGTTATGAAACCGTAAAAATCCGTTCATGCCGTATAAGTTAAAAAAACATTTTTCTCGTACTTTTTCCTGAAAACTCAAAAAAGTACCTCATAAAATAAACAAAATAAATATTACTTACACACCATGTAGTAAAAGTAAAAAATGGGTAAAAAGGACTTTAAACATACATGAAACCATTTTTAGAAAACAAGGACATGGATGATAAATATAACCCCAGTAAATACTTACGAATAAACAATCTCGGATAAAACGAGATTGGAAAAGTTATCCCTCACCTTATGTCTGATATGCTTCATATGTATCTGAAACTCCTATATAATGATTGAAATAATGTCATATACTTATTAATGAATCATATTCATTTTTATGATATCATATATGGTTTACTTATGACTTTATATTACCCGTTCTTTTGTAAATTCCATGTTAAAGCAGCGTTTTGGGTAAAAATTGTTTCATTTATCGTACACGTGTAGACCTATTGTTATTGATATTATTATTACTTATATCATTTTTTACTTAATTCCAGAACGAAAAACAATATTTATATATCATATATATTCAGAATATAAATATATATAATAGATTGATAAATGGAACGAAATACACCATTCATGGAGACAGTAGACAGTACGTACACATGAACGTTGTTTTCATTTTATTATTGAATTGAATGGATGTAATTAGATGAAATATATATATATATATATACACACAAACATTAATCTAGTAGATTTATCATGTCATATACCTAAATAATTTATAATCATTCTTCAATGGTCAACATGGAGAATGAATCTCATCGCGTCGTGGAGACGGTAATCCGTACGTACGCAGGATCGATGATGTCATTCCCATAATTATTGAATTGAATTGGAGTGGATGATATAATATATCTGAATATGTATGATGTTATAATAACCATATATGGTTATTCTTTACAACATTATACCCATCCAAGTAAGGTGGTGGCGGGAAAACTGATTACACCACAGCGTGGAGACTGTATTTCGTACGTACGCAGGCGCGGTGATTTCATTTTCTGTAGGATGGATAAAAGGAGAAATGGGGTTGTTTAATATTTATAATAATATATCAGTATATTAGTGATACTTATTTATTTACTTTATAATGAAAAAACTAAAGAATAAGAAGTTGAAGAAGAAAGAAACTTAAAATAATCGGTAGAAGAGATTACCTCTTCTTCGACGCACCCCTTTAAAGCTTCCTCTTAAGGCACTAGAGTTGGTCTTTTGAGGGGACCTGAACCAATATAATGATTATAGGGAAGTTTAGAAGGGAAATGGGCAGGGGTTGGTTGTGATTAATGGCTCAAAATCGTGAAAAGAGAAGAGGGAGGAGGTGCCCTTTTATAAGGGAGGAGAGGGGAACCTTAGGAAAAACATAAAATATTATTTTATAATAAAGTAATATTAAATTTATAATAGCTCCAAATTGATTTATTTAAAATATAAAGCTGGGATGGGTCGAAATACCTTCAACCAATAGGTTTTAGACAATTTTAGGTTACTATTTTATCCTTATCATTTAGATTTAACTCTAAGTTAAATAATTTAACTTTTACCGTGTCTTCTTATTTTCTTACACTATATTGTTAATAAACTTACTATAACAAGCCAAACGAACCCCAAGTGGTTCATTATTAATATATATAATCTTATCTAAGTAATTTGACAAAACCATATATTTTTAAGAATAAAATTACAATTAATAATATAATATTTGTTTTTAAAAACGATTTTATGTCATTTTTTACACTATTTGGTAATAGATTTTTGTGAAAATCATAACAGCATGATTAGTTCGAACAAAGTTAATGAATCAATACTAACATGTCATAATAACCTAAAAATTTAGTTTAATTTATTAAAAGTCCGTAATTACATTTAATTGGGTATTTATAACATTAATTATGTTAATATTTCATTAATAAGGTAATTACTGTATCATTATTGTGTAATTAATTAATTAAATTATTTAATTTCTAAAAATTATAAATAAAATACCATTATGTAGGAAATATTTTTATCTTTATAATTAATATTGATAGTCTAATTTACCTTATGTGTAACGCAATATTAAAAAATCATTAGTTATTATACTTTGATTTTTACTATTTTAACTCTTCTTTAAATAAAATAATAATAAATGTCATAATCTAATCCAAGTGGACCTAAAGGTTAATATTTTAATTCTAATTTTGTTTTTGGTCGAATTACACTTATCCAATAGAATTAGGACATGTTTTAGCATAATAATAATATCATTTTACCATTAATTACCCTATGTACTTTTAACCGTGGTAAATAAAAGTAAAAATTTACTATTCACCAAATTTTTTTTATCTTATTGAACCACATTTTACACCTTGATATTAACCGAGTCTCTCGGATTTTTAAAATTCCACTCACAGAAGCGGTAAAATTAAGTTTTATGTAAATTTTCGAATACTCCTAGGAGGTGGGTAAAAGACGGTGAAAAGTTCAATAAAATTTTAATATATCTAAAATTATTATAAAATTACCCCAATAAATTAAATTGAAATTATATAGGAATTATGTATCAATTATTACCAAAAATAAATTTAAATAAAATAAATAATTATTTAAATAGAAAGTCGGTTTTTAAATAGTAACCCAGTGTTTTCACTATTCGTCAAAAATTGAACGTTTTCATAAAAATACTAAAAATTCACCATAGGCTAATTTCGATATTCCGAATCCAAAAATGAAGTCCATTTTGAATGATAAAATTTATAAAATTTCAAAAAGTGGTTATTACTATTCATAACAGCTAGTTCATAATAATATTATAATAATATCTCGTATAGTGAAATTCGGTATTGCGTACTACACACGCTATCAAGGAAGGTATTGAATGCGTGTAATGAAAGCCAAGTCAGGGTTGCATATAAGGAAATATTACTTTGGTGTTTCATATAACATACTCCAAATATAGTTCAGTTATACATTGATCAAAATATATACTTGGTGTTGTGTAAAATTAGTTTCATTCGAAAGAACATGAAATTGTGTGCATTATAAGCCAAGAATAGTGTTGCGTATACAACAAACTAATACGGTGTTGCGTATAGCACAAGATAATCTTGGTGAAGCATTAAACAAAAGAAATCAAAGAAATTAAAAATAATAATTCTCTTGAAATCTGGGGGTGTTACATTCTAACCCCCTTAAAATGAATTTCACCCTCGAAATTCGTAGGGGTTATAAATGGTTTACTACTTGAATGTTTCTTTGAAGGAATACCAAAACGTAACTTTAAAAACTAAATTATGAAAAGTAATAGTTCCCAAATGAACTAATCACTGGGTTTCCACATAAGAGAACATAGGTGAATATATAGATATGGAAGAGAAATCTAACCATTATGTTCTAATGGAGAGTGGTAGATAACATGGCTATGAAAAAGACAACAATCACAGAGCTATAAATTCGTGATAATCTAAGGTACCATTTAATTCATCTGATATGAGGACATTAGGACTACATTTTTGGGTTTCAAGATCGTTTCCCAATAGTTTAAGAATTAAAATAAATACTTACATGATTTTGGTACAATATCACTTTTTTTCGTGCCTTCAACAATTTACACTTCATCTCTTAAAGAAATGAAGTTGAATTTGTTATTCATGAAGTGTTAGAAAATCATGTGATAGAATGATGGGTCATTCCATCTGTTTCAAACAAAAGGTTAGCAAAAGTTATCAAATATACATAAGTCCATATATGGTGAGGTTAATCATATATGATTCTAAAAATGGACATATACTTCATCTATCATACAACTTAATATAATAAAATTAGTATATACTAACCAGGGACTTCCGGTAGGCCAGTGGTAGGCGATAAAGGCCTATCGCACTTCAGTTGTGGGTTCAATTCCCGCAGCCTTGTCCGAAGCAATGGGTTGTCTCCTGTCCTACAGGTTTTCCTTTTTCTAAAACTACACTATTATTACATTATAGAAATAATATCGAAAAAAGTTATAGCCTTAAAATATTCTATCTGATTCCCAATATAATCCAGTACAACCTTAAGACTTATCAAAAATACATCTGTCCAATCTCATATTATAAAGAAAACGATTACTGGAATGGTCACATAACAAGTACGTGAATACCATCATTTTTATGTCATAAGACATATCTTGTTGATCGCATTCCAAACATGTGAATACCTAAAAGATTAATTACCATAGATCCTTAGTGAAAAAATGACTTCTGTCAAAAGTTAACTCTTTCCACATACCAAAATCAAAAAAATATATATACTCAAACCATGATATAACTTTGTCCGTATATCAGTTATGAGCTCATTAATACTATAAAATATTTCATTATCTCCTTATCCATTCTTTATGCATATATTAGGTGTTATCCAAATATATCTGAATAACCTTTCATGGTTACCAGTACCATTAAAAATATACTTTCAAAAACATAAGGAAAAACAATAGTGTAACAATTCTTAGATGTCTCTTTATTCGATAGTACCATGAGATTACTTATACAACATTACTCTTGATAAACATGTAATCATTCCACTACATTCTTAAACCATTGACCGATCTTGAAAAATTATTTCATATCACATATCATTTGTAGTCTCTTCATCATCATCAACATAAATACTACCCATACAACCATGCTGATTCTCTTCATGAGACTTTTCCTTAGGGAATTGGTTTTCATAATGTCCATACATTCCACATTTAAAACATTTAACCATTGTTTATGTCTTAGCAATACCATTATCCTTGTCCATGTTGTTAACTGAACATTTTACATTACAATTACTAGATTTATGTCCTTATTTTCCACACCCAAAGAATCTTCCAGTTACTTTGAAACAATCTCTTTGATGTCTCTTAACACATGATTTACATGAGGGAAATTGAACTTTCTTTCCTCTATGATCATCATGAAACTCCATATTTCTCTTATTAGCTGAGTGAGGAAACTTACCAGAGTTGAGATTATTGATCATATTTTGATATTTTTGATTAGGCATAATAACGATATGTGGACTTCCAGATTCAATTTCATTTGGTTTATCATGAAGAATATCATTCCATTGTCCATAATATCCTCCATTACCGTGAATCTTCATGTTTCTATCCATTTTCTAAAACCCAAAAAGAATAGTGTGAGAGGGAAAAATCATAATCAAGGAGGATTAACTTCAATATCTACCATCTTAGGTGTCATTATAATATCTTTAACATAATTATAGGACTATAACATAAACTTATACTTAACCTTAGAGACATCCCTAGACATACCTTAGAAATATCTCTACGGATCACACTACGGTTTTCTCATCCTAGTTTCCAAAGGTTAACTAAACCTTTCCTGTGATACCAACTGTAGAGACCCAAAGCATGATATACATGGACATTACATTACTTTTGCGTAATACATAATACATAACAAAAACATACACACAAGGACCGTAATAGTTTAGTGTCTTTGGAAACTCAGAACATAATCTTTTAATCTCGGTGAAAGATCTTCAACATCTCCCATAAATATCTTCCCCTTTTTTTCTTACCTAACACATTTCATTATATCCTGGGGAAAAGAAAACATATAAAGGGTGAGATCAAATGCTCAGTAAGGGTAAGCATGGAGAAAATAAAACAAACCATATACATTTGAACATATGAACATGAACTTAATGTTTAAACATCAAAATATTGAGCAATGACATAAAACATGGAAGTACATAAGGTATAGATCATAATGGATCATAAAACACGAAAAATATAGCATGGGAATAAAACATGTAATTGTGGAAAACCATTAAGCACATGATATGATTTCCATAGTAGCTAAGGCATTGCTACCAAGACCATCTTAGTGGACAAAGTCCCTTACTGAACATGGTTTAATTGCCGTTCTAGCCTTGTATTACTGAACTAGATTAACTTTCCATTCTATCCATGTCTATCTCAAGAGATATAAATCTTTACCCAATGCATTGGAGGAAGATATAGGTCCCACCCATCTCATAATGAAATCATTCTTTCATGTGCCACAAAATAAACATACATCATTCATAATAACCCAACGAATAAAATGGGTTTCATAAAAATCATCCCATCATAACATAATCCATATAAAATAAATGGATATAATTTCATAATAAGAAAAATCAAACCATGTAAATAATAGATACATTATACTAGAAACATAAACATACATAATAATGTAATCTTAGATGGAAAATAGTTTTGATAAAACATTTGAAATGAATTCTTGAGGAAAATATCCTTTCTTCATCAAAATCATTTTCTTTTCTCAAAATACCATGAAATTTTAAAAGAAATGGATTTTTTTGAAAATAATCATGAAAACATTTAGAATAAGCTTCATGAAAATTAGGCGTTATGAAACCATAAAAATCCGTTCATGCTGTATAAGTTAAAAAAACGTTTTTCTCATACTTTTTCCAGAAAAGTTAAAAAAGTACCTCGTAACGTAAACAAAAGAAATATTCCGTACATACCATGTAGTAAAAGTAAAAAATGGGTAAAAAGGTCTTCAAACATACATGAAATAATTTTTAGAAAACAGGGATATGGATGATAAATATAACCCCATTAAATATTTACGAATAAACAATCTCAGATAAATCGAGATTGGAAAAGTTATCCCTTACCTTATGTCAGATACGCTTCGTATATATCCGAAACTCATATATAATTATATAAATAATTCCATAGACTTATTACAGAATGATATTCATTTTTTGGATATCATATATGGTTTACTCATGACATTATATTACCCGTTCTTTTGTAAATTCCATGTTAAAGCAGCGTTTTGGGTAAAAATCATTTCATTTATCGTAAGCGTTTAGACATGCTGTTCTTGATATTATTATTAATTATATAATTATTTAATTACTTAAAGAATTTAAAACAATATTTATATATCATATATATTCATAATATAAATATATACAATAGATCAAAAAATGGAACGAAATACATTATTCATGGAGACGGTCGACCGTACGTACGCATGAACGCTGTTTTTGTTTTCCTATTGACTTGAATGGAAGTAAGTAGATGAAATATATATATATATACATAAATATAGTAGCTTTATCATTTCATATATTTCAATACTTTATAATCATTTTTCAATGGTTAACATGGAGAATGAATCTAATCGCGTCGTGGAGACGGTAATCCGTACATACGCACGAGCGATGATATCATTCCCATAATTATTGAATTCAATAGGAGTGGATGATAAAATATCTAAAAATCCGTATGATGTTATAGTAACCATATATAGTTATTATTTACACCATTATACTCATCCAAGTAATGTTGTGGTGGGAAAACTGATTACACCACGACATGGAGACGGTATTCCGTACGTACGCACGCATGGTGATTTAATTTTTTGTAGGATGGATAGAAGGTGAAATGGGGTTGTTTCATATTTATAATAATATATCAGTATATTAGTTATACTGATGTTATTAATTTATAATGAAACAACTAATGAAGAAGAAGTTGAAGAAGAAAGAAACTTGAAAGAATCAGTAGAAGAGATTACCTCTTCTTCGACGCACCCCTTTAATGATTCCTATTAAGGCACTAGAGTTTGTCTTTTGAGGATACCAGAACCTCTATAATGTTTATATGGATGTTCATAAGGGAAATGGGAAGGTTTTTTCTGAGCTTAGTGGCTCAAAATTGTGTAAAGAGAAGAGGGAGGAGGTGCCCTTTTATAAGTGAGGAGAGGGGCACGTTAGAAAAAACTTAAAATATTATTTTATAATAAAGTCATATTCGGTTTAAAATAGCACCTAATTGATTTATTTCGAAGATAAAGTGGGGATGGGTCGAAATCATCTCAACAAATAGGTTTTATACAAGTTTAGGTTACTATTTTGTCCTTATCATTTAGATTTAACTCTAAGTTAAATAATTTAACTTTTACCGCGTGTTCTTGTTTTCTTACACTATATGGTCAATAAACATACTATAACAAGCCAATGGAACCCCAAGTGGGTCATTATTAATATATATAACCTTATCTAAGTCATTTTTAAAGACGTTATATTTTTAAGAATAAAATTACAATTAATAATATAATATTTTTTTTAAAAACTATTTTATGTCATTTTTTACACTATTTTGTAATTGATTTTTGTGAAACTCATAACAGCATGATTAGTTCAAAAAATGTTAATTGAATCAATTATAACATGTCATAATAACCTAAAAACTTAGTAAAATTTATAAAATGTCTTGAATTACATTTATTTGGGTATTTATAACATCAATTATGTTAATATTTCATTAATAAGGTATTTACTGCATCATCATTGTGTCATTAATTTATAAAATTATTTAATGTCTAAAACTTATAAATAAAATACCATTATTTAGGAAATCTTTTTAGATTCCTAATGAATATTTATTGTCGAATTTATCTTATGTATTACCCTATATTAAAAATGTTTTAGTTATTAAACTTCAATTTTAACTATTTTAACTCTTCTTTAAATAAAATAATAATAAATGTCCTAATCTAATCCAAGTTGACCTAAAGGGTAATATTTTATTACTAAGGTTGTTTTTGGTCGAATTACACATATCCAATAGAATTAGGACATGTTTTAGGGTAATAATAATAATATCATTTTTACCCTTAATTACCCTATTTACTTTTAACCGTGGTAAATAAAAGTTAAAAGATGTTATTCACCAAAAAATATTTTTATCTTATTGAACCACATTTTACTCCTTGATATTAACTATGTGTCTTGGTTTATTAAAATTCCACTCACAGAAGCGGTAAAATTATGTTTTACGTAAATTTTCAAATTCTCCTAGGAGTGGGTAAAAGACGGTGAAAAGTTCAATAAAATTTTTATATATCTAAAATTATTATAAAATGACCTCAATGAATTAAATTGAACTTATATAGGTATTATGTATCAATTTTGATCTAAAATAAATTTAAATAAAATAAATAATTATTTAAATAAAAATTTGGTTTTTAAATAGTAACCAAGTGTTTTCACTATTCATACAAAATTGAATGTTTTCAGAAAAATACCAAAAATTCACCCTAGGCTAATTTCAATATTCCAAATCCAAAAATGAAGTCCATTTTGACTGATAAAATTTATAAAATTTCAAAAAGTGGGTATTACTATTCATAATGGCTAGTTCATAATAATATTATAATAATATCTCGTTTAGTGAAATTTGGTATTGCGTACTACACACGCTATCGAGGAAGGTCTTGATTGCGTGTAACGCAAGCCATGTCAGGGTTGCGTGTAGGGAATGATTCATTTGGTGTTGCATATAACATATTCAAAATGTAGTTCAGTTATACATTGATCAAAATCTATACTTGTTGTTGTGTAAAATTAATTTTATTCGAAAGAACTTGAAATTATGTGCATCACAAACCAAGAAAAGTGTTTTGTATACTACAATCTAATATGGTGTTGCGTATTGCGCAAGCTAATCTTGGTAAAGCGTATAACAAAAGACATCAAAGAAATTAAAAACAATAATTCTCATAAAATCTTGGGGTGTTACATATTAGCCATATTGATCTCCACATTTAAATTCATTACCACATAGCTAATCAATTAAATAAAAAATATAATATTTATTAGAGGATACCTATGGTATATCATTCCTTGATTTGTTTTGATAAAAAATACCACAATGTTAAATATTAGTTTCACACCTACAACCCAGATGATGATATATACCACAATAAGTATTTCTTATAATGAAATTGAAATTATTGGTTGACTCGGGATATGAATTAATATTTTTGAAGTATCACTTATAACAACAAATTATCTATTATATTGATTAAAATACTATTTCTAGATAAATATGATTTCATAAATAACTCAGAAACCAAATAATGGTTTTGAAATAAATCTATCAGAAATAATTATATAAAGAATTTAACTGTGTTATTCGCAAAACATTGCCTATAATTTTGTTTACGGATGAATCCCACAATAGCCTCAAATTCTACAGTCCTAATGGATTTTTTCTAATGCGTAATGAACCAAAAAATAAAGTAGATCTGAAAAATTGATAACCATCACCCATATTTTTCCATCCTAGGACATCCTAAATCATAATAATATATAGATAATAATAAAATATTAGAAATATATTTATATTTTATACCACAATATTATATATATTAAAGATAAACCATATATCTATATTAACATTCACTTTAGTCATTTTAATAGAGTATAGAATATGACAAGTTCAAAATTTTTAGATATGATTCTTAACCACTATCCTTGCTGAAACAACACTATGCGGGTTTTCATAAAAAATCAAATAACAATATATACGTTGGAAAACAAATTTACCCCAAAAATTATCCACTATAATAATTTATATGTCAAATGATATTTTTTTTACAAATACACAATTGTAAATATTAATACATAGATTACAAACTAAACATAAAACCAATATTAATAATCATCATTCAAAATTTTCACTTTGAGTGAAAAAAACATATCCATAAAATCCATATCTATTTTTAATGATAAGATGACATTATATATAGTGAAATGGAAGAAAGCATTTTTGGGATGAGGTACTGCTAATTGCATTAATGTTTTCCCAATTTCCAATAGTAAAGATATCCTTATGATCTTATGAAAACTACATTAATTATCATTACCACTATATATATGGGAAACAATATGATATTATATGAAGTGATATATTCATAAAATCATAAATTTCAATTTATATTTATCACCATTGTTTCAAATGTGTTTGTTTTAAAGGGGAAAATTATGTTACATGAATGTTTCCAAAATCTTTTAAACTCAAGTGATAACAAAGAAAATCATACCACATACCCATAGTATTTTTAAATTCATTAATGACTATCATTAGTATCCTAAAAAAATTAACATGGAAAATATACTATAAAATCCATTGATACAAGATCAAAAAAATATAAACCACTAATGACTCATTTATCAATTCTTCAAAAAATTGAAATTTACATAAGATTATGAAATTTTTAATAGGAATTTGAATTTAATAAAATACATTAAATTGAGGTATTGACCACGTTATAATTTATAATATTTAAAAATGTAATATATTTATAGTAAAAAATAGTTATTTAGTTAATTACATTGCATGAGTTAAATGATAACATATTTCAATTGATTTACCCCCCTAATATATCCTATCATGATTAGTTATGACAATATTAGATTGTGTTTGAAGTATTTTGGGTTAATGAAATTTTATAAATACTAAACCAAAACATCTCTAGAGTGGATATATCATAGTATATTCTAGGTCATAAAATTATTTGAGTTTTTTATCATCATAATTTCTAGATTACCACTTCATAAAATGATTTTTTTTGCAATTATTCATCACAATTTCTACTAGATCTCATGTTGCGTATTCAACTGTTTTTTTTTCTAAAGTACATATATCAGTCGAATCATTCTATTCCTCCACACATATTTACTAGTGTCCTGAAAATGGATGGTCTCTTGATAGTAAGATAAATCATGTTCCTATTATTTTACATCAAAGTTATAAGTTGTGTTGGGTCCGAAATGTACTTTCTTAAAAAATAGATTTTGAACATATCATGTACACTAGAGATACTTGGTTGAATTTATAATTGGTATGATACAACTATAATTATCTCAAGAATTTAAAAAAGGTCTGATGTACCTGGGGATCAGTTTCCTTTTCATACCAAACATTGTGCCTCCCTTCCATGGAGATACATTTATAAAAACATTATCTCCCACTAGAAACTCCAGATCATTTCTCACATTGTCTATATAAATCGTTTTCCTAATTTGAGATTATATTATATTGGTTTGTATAGTCTTTAGAATTGGTGTTGTTTCCTCCACATATTCTAGGCTTATAAATTTCCTTTCTCCAACTTCATCCCAACATGTTGGTGCATAGCATATCTTTCAATATAATGTTTCAAATGGTTCAAATTGAATACTTTTTTGGAAAATATTAGTGTTGTAAAACTCTAATAAGAATTAATATTGATCCCATAGACCATAAAAGACAAGTGGGGATGATCTAAACATGTCTTATAATGTTTAGATCATCCTATTATATTTTCTTTTAGTTTGGGGATGATACGAAATACTCAAAAAAGAAGATCAGTCTCAAAATCATTTTCAGACATTTCCATCATTTTTATGTAAATTGGGGGTAATGATTAGAAACAATGGAATGCAGTTCACCAATAAGTTTTACAATTTCATTAATATCGTGTTTTACAAGGTGCTCTGTGAAAATCCACCCTTATAGTGAGAGAATGTGCATATTTGGTATGTTTTTCAATAATTAAACATATTAAATCATTATTTCATGGATTATTTTCTTATCAAGTGATAAAATATATAGTAATATAATCCTATTTATTTGATTTAATACCTAGAGGTTGCTTAAATCCTGTAGGATTGTTTCTTTCAGCCTTCATCTATTGACAGACATAACATCATGATACGTAATCATAACTTTTCTGCAACATATTATCCCACCAAAGGTGTTCCTTTTAATCTATATACATCTTAGTTATACAATGGTTTATAGAGAAATTTAATACATGATCATCATCCAATAAATCTATTTTTATCTTGGGTATATAGGGAATACAATTTCATTTTCAAATTTCATGATTCTATTATTATACAGTTGGTTTTCCAAATTCCCATCATTCAGAACATTAAATTTATTTTGATAATTTTCATCCTAAAACTGATAACATTGAATCTATCCAAATAATGATATTTAGAAGTGATTTGATATATAAGTAATGCTTCACCTTTCATGATAAATTCAATATCGTTATTTACTTGGTCCACGATCACATGATCCCTATCTGCCCTCATTTTTTTCAGAACTCTAGGATCCCCCCATTCAATGAATCTGGTACCTTATTTTCCTTCCCTAGTTTTTAGTGTATTAGACACTAATAATACTTAAGTAGTTCGAGCCATCACCATTACCTCATGTTGAGTTATTTCCTTGAGAATATATATTTCAAAATCTTGTGATTTCCATATATCTCACATCTTTCACTATAGAGATAGTGTATTCATATCCTTTTTTCCAAGATTATAGTTTATAACTCAATATCATGAGTTGGATAGTTCTATTCATGAGTTTTTAACAAAAAACATGCATAGGAAAGAAAAAAATCTTTTTAAATAAGGACACATCCAAGTCCATTCCATAATGCATCACTATAAATCATACATCCACCATTTCCATATTGTAATGTGAAGAACAATGTAATGAATAATATCCTATTCAATTAATTAAATAATTATTCAAATTTCTTTTTCAAAATAATGTTATCCCCTTTTGAGTATGCTTGGTAAATGGGTGATCCAATTGGGAGAAATTTTAAATTAAGTTCCAATAGTAACCTTCTAAACCAATGAAACTATGTACAACAATTATGATCATCAGGGTATCCCATTACTTGAATTCCGTTTTATTTACATGATTAATTGATATTACATATATAGAAACAAAATAGACAAGAAAAGAAACTATTTCATGAAATAATTCACACTTTATAAAATTCCCATATAACACATTTCTTCTATGAAACTCTAGAACAATTCATATTTTGTTCCCATGGACCTCATTTCTTTTCGAGTACACCAAGGTATCATCAATAAACACCACAATAATACTATCATGATATGAATTTACTACAATATTATTTATATCCAAAAAATAATAGTGTTTATTATCCTACCAAATGTAATTACTATAAACTCCTAAGGTCTATACCCATTTTGAAATGTTATATTTGGAACATATTCTTTCTTTACATGGGATTGATGAGATCTAGAATTGTAAAATATTGTGTTCCATGAATATTATCAAACAAGTCATCAATGAGAGGTAGAGGATACTTGTTCTTTATCATAATAGCAGTTCTCTCTACATAGTCAATGAAAATACTCATAGATCCATCTTTCTTCGTAAAAAATAGAATAAAATCTCCCCATAGTGAAACACTTGGGAGTATAAATCCTTTATCACTAAATTCCTCTAGATTTATATTTAAGGATATTAATGCCACCATGGAGTCTCTATAAGGATTCTTTGATATAGGTCTTGCATTAGGGATCAAATTACTAGAAAAATAATCTTCCTGCTTTGGTGGATTCCAATGTATATAATATGAAAATACATTATTTCCTTCAGGTAAAAAAGGTTCATCTTGTGTTTGATTAATTTTTAACTCATCCATAGATGGCGTTTTATCTACCTCCCCATGAATTTCAATGAGAATAGATGCTAGGGGTTGATCCAGACAAAACTCAGATTATGAAGTATCCCCACTAAAGGAATTAAATTACATACCTCAATAACAAATCATAATATCCTCCCATTTAAATAAAATTTTACATTACACATTAAAATCCATTCTAGACCAAGGATTCAATAAAAATACAACATATTTGTGATAACAAAATCCGTTGTTAGATCTTTTTTATGTGTCCTAGTAGGAACTATTCGACACATATTCGTTAAAATAAGGGTTACATTAGGATTTTTAGCTAAAAATATCATGTTATAGTGAATTGTACATATCTTATTTTTATAGAAAATAGGCTATATATAAAGGAATACAATGATCTAGAATAAAATAAATATTTCAATAAATTTGAGTAAATGATTAATGTACATTTCACCACATCTTTGTGACATTATATCTCATCTATTGTGACTGTATAAGTATGGACTTGTTCCTTTTTCCTTTTCTGGTGCATGTTTCCTTGGAGTCTTTGAAAAGCATTGCCATAGTGTCCCAAATCTGTATAGATGAAGCATTACCAATTGTTGTATTCAACATTGACTCTACAATCATGGGTGTGGTGGCCTTTTTCTACACATTTGAAACAAACTCCCATTATTATAGGACATATTTCATGATTTTTAATTTCACAATTATTGTAAGTTAAAAATTATATCGTTCCATACTTCTAATTTTATTTATATACTTTTCTAGAGTACTCATGACCCCACTTATATTTATTCCCTTAAAAATCATACGTAATGTATAATTACTTCTTTTTCTTGATGGACCACGATATTATATCCTCATTTGATGATATTTTTTGGCCGACTAGTAACCCTTTTTTAATTAGATTAAGACCATCAGAGAAATGGTGAATATTTACCCTTGTATTAAATATGTATTCTTAGGTAGGCCTTACTAACCTTGAAAAATTTAATTCATAAATAGAGATGTTTTTATCATCTTTTACTCTCAGACACAATAATTTCCTCTCCAAATCTACTCATAATTCATTAGTGAAATTTGTATGTAATAAAATATCCTTAGAATCCTTCCATTCTATATTTTAAATATTTTCCTCCCCCTTTAGTACTTGAATTTATATACACCATTGATCTATATATCCTGATATATAATAAATGATGATGATAAAAATATCCATTTCATTATATCCCAAATAAATAAAAAACTTATCTAAGTATCTTATCGACTACTCTGTTACAAATGGGCTTGTAGTGCCATTAAATAATGAGAGTTTTTTATACAAAGTATTCTATAATTTTTACACTATGTTGTGGATCATGAATCTCCATGGGAGTATGGTTATTTCTCATAAAATGAGTTAGTTGTGCCAATATAGTTATAAGTTTTTCATCCCCAATTAGAGATCTATATCCATGATCATTATCTTTTATAAGGGGGAAATACATACATGTGATTAGCATGCTAATAAAATTTTCATTCCTTCTTCTAGGTGGCATTTATAAACAAAATATATTAGGAAATAAAATTATGAAAAATAATATGTAATATTATATCTTGGTAATCACATAATAATAAATTTATAATTTTGATGTAAATAATCTATAAATATTAAGACGACTTTAATTGGAAATAATTAAAAATTCTATGATAGGGCTTCCTTCTATATTATTTTTTTCCAAATTCTAGTTCCAATGTTTATACTAAACTCCCTATAATACCATTTATGAATATCCTAGCCGTAGTAACTTAGATCTGATGACTTACATTACCATATTAGTATAAAAAATACGGTATTTTTATCTCGAAGGAACAAATAGATTAATAGTTATTCAACAGAAGATAAAAAAATATGTTTTACATTAGAGATCTAATGGAAAAACAACATAACAACTCAATTGGTAACATCCATAATCTCATAGATGACCGCTAAAATTCATTCATAATATACATTTTCTCATCCTTATGAATCATAAAACATAAGTAAGGGGTGACCATAGTTGATTAGTAAGGGTAAAAAATACAAAAAAAGATATAAAAATAAAAAACAAGGTAAGGTGAATATCTAAAAAAACATTCCAATAATGAATAATCTTGAACAAGATATGTATGGAATAAAAGTTGATGAAAATAATTCCATCTAAATAATCACATGAGAATAAAACATATCCATGAATATTATACTAGTCAAATAATCACTAGTATTATAAAATAATAATATAATAATGAGAGAATTAATAATTCTATACATTATTAATATATTATCAAGGCATTGACCATGATAGTATACATAAATTGCTAAAAAACCCGGTCTATATTGCATTATGAGACCTACCAATTCATTGAGGGTATATAGAAAGTCACACCCATAAACTACTAAATCCAATTAATTCCACACATGAAAGTGTTGAATATAATAAATATATAAATTCATATTTATAACATAATATGAAATTTAAATAATATCCCCAATAATAAACACAATCAAAAACAATCCAGAGTAATATGCTGAAGGGTATCAAGAAAGAACATCCACACAAATATATATAAACCACTAAATAAAATATATAGATGTTGATATAATAGAATTATATAAATTAATAATATTATTCAATAGAGTGTATTGAAATATATGAATATATATTACTAAAATAATTAACATATTATTTAGATAAATACCCTTTTACTTTTAATGAAGTGTTCTTTTGGATAATGATTTTAAATTTCATAAAAATTAGATTAAAAATATGTATATTCTGTGAAAGAAAAAGGAATGAAAAATTATTTTAGGAATATGGAGTTAATATTCATACATAAATTTGGAAACATAAGTAAAATCATATTAAAATAGTTGTTAAGAAAACTTTGAAATGGGAAACTTTAGTGCTATTTAAGTGAAAATATAATTGAGTCATTGAAGCGTACAAAAGAAGAATTGTTATCATAAAACTATAAATAATCTAAGATTTTTTCTCATGAAGAAAATATGATTTGATAAAAATGTTTTTGACTTGAAAAATATTATGGAGTCTACTTGAAAATGGGTATGAAATTTGGAAGTTCCCTTTAACCAGGATTTCATATTATGAAGAATTGATAAGAGAACCTTACGTAACATGTAATTATCCATCAAATAAAGATTTTTTTTCTAGGAACATAAGTTTGGAACATAGACAGATAAAATAAGAATAGTAAATATGAATAATTAATAATCAAATTTGGGTATAGAGAGAGAAAATGTATCTCGAAGGAAATATGGAGGTTTAGGAGGAAACCCTTTCCACTTTGAAAACTGTTGAACTGTATGTCTGCTAAAATTAATGACCAAAAAATGAAACATTGAATATCAAAAAGATAAATAGATTCAATATATTATACATGAAATTTATGTGTACATTCACCAAATATAAGATATTGTGGTTAAAAGGCATATTTCACCAAAATATATGTGAGATGTGAAAACCCTTACATTAGGATCAAAAGTGCTCCATACTTGAACTTAATGTCCTAGAGAATGAAATTTTGTTCATTAATAATTTAATTCACAACCTATTAAATATGTATTTTATTTATTATAATTTTATTATGTTCATTTATGGCCTTTTTATGGAGTAATACTATTCAATTATGTCATTTGAGAGTGTTCGTTTCCTTGGTTTACAAGATTGGTTCACGTGTATAAAAGTTTAGAAGATTATTTAAAAAGGGAATAGTTATCTAGAATTGAAATTATATATTATTAAAGAACATAAGGATGTTTAAATGGTATTATATACCATTTATTCCATATATTATTATGATTAACTTGATAAAACATTAATGATAACTGTTTATATTTTTTTTAGTATTTTTTCAATTATCATGCAGTAGTTTTGTTTTGATAATTAATATTATGTTTGTATACCAATTCTAGAATACTAAATATTTTGTAATAGATATATTATAATCTTTTTTACCATAAAAGGGTGTTTTTACAAGTCTCAAGGTAGAATTTATAAATAAAACATCATCCATGAAAGAGTTAAATTAACAAATCATAGATGATGTATTCAATTTTAGAATAAAATAGGAAGAAAAGAGAATTGATGTTATATGTAGCAATACCATAATAAAATTCCATTATATAAAATATAATGAAATTATCATGAAACATTGTTATAGGGAGAGGAGTAAATGATAAGAAATGATTGAAATAAAAAGAAAATGAAAAGAATGAAAGGGGTTTTTACACACTAAATTCATCTCCATGGGAACCTGGTTAAGAAATATTGAAATTGTATTTTGGTTGATAACAATAAGAAAATAATGTGGGGTATATTTTGAGAGATTAATTGGGAGAAAATTGGACACGCTTCAAGTCTTTGTAGGGGTGAGGATAAGAGGTGGCGAGGGGTGGAAATTTATTGTGGTTGAGAGGGGATTTTTCAATATTTTATTCATTAGTTTATTAATTTGTGTCAAGACTATTGATGTTATGAACCTTATCAGGAAATTTATTAAAATAAATACGGATAGTTTGATATTATTGGATTACATTAGTCATACAACATTTATTATTCAATAATTCCAGTATTCGTTAAATAATGTAAATTACAATATTTCATTAGTTATAAAAATTCAACAATTTTAAACAAAAATAGAACCCTAAAAATCATTGGAAATTTATAATTTAAAAGTGGAATCTATTTTATTAAATTATTTTTAGAATTAGATAAATTTACCAGAATATATCAATTAGAGAAAAACACCTCACCAACTATTAAAATAAAAGAACGGTATTAAAAAAAAGTACCACAAGCCCAAAATGAAAACTACGGATCATAAAAACCACACTCGTCACCACATCCACGGTAAAATGATTCTCACGTGGTAGTCAATTCCCACTCTGAGCTTTAGTAATGTTTTAGAACTTTGGACAACTTCTTTATATTATTCAACCACTCCGAAGATATAAACTAGTTAGAAAATTGAATACCCTTATTCAATCCAGAGACTACCCTACCTTCCATTCTGACAAAAGACCTGGTGGACATAAAATTTGGAATATAGGAGTTTTCATTACCTATCCTTCTTCATGGAGTAGAAATAATAACCTCCTGGTTCCCGAACACCTTCTAATTCCCTCACTGAATTGTTTCACAATAGGATGGCCAGGCCATGCCACCATCATTTTCCTATTTACTATAATTTATTTTAATTATAAAATTTTAAATAAAACTTTTATGTTTCAAAAAAATACCAACACTACAATTTATCACTTTAAAAACTTGTACTTACAAATTCCATAATAAAAATTTATTATATTTTCGTTTATATGATAACTAAATTTTATTTATAGGGAATAATAATATTCTATTTGATGGATTAATATTCCTTATGGTCACATTAGTATTCCAATGTTAATGTTAATATTTTATATTATATTATGGTATTAAAATTTTTGTTGTGGTCAATATAAAATATTGATGATTTTAAATATATATAACATGAAATCTTGTGGTGTTCCAAATATTATCTGAAACATTGGATCATGTGATTTTTTTAGAAAAGTGTCATATATCTAGCTATTTCACCATTATTTATTAGGGGCATATTTTTTATTAATATGATATTATGAATAAACATTAATATTTATAGTACACCTTATACATGTGATGAATTTGTATATGGGTAGATGTAATGATATTTTATTATTAGATAATTAAAAAAAATAATGAGTTTTATAAGGTGTTGACGATTAATATTCATTGGAAATATTAATATTGTTAATATTATAAAATTCATGAAATAAATTGTTAGAAGAAAAAATACATATTGTGATTGGACTATGTAAAATAATTATGTTTAATATGCGTAAGAGGGATATAGAAATGGATAGATAAAGAAAACCCTAAAACACTATGTTTTAGATTCCTTTCAAAGAGAACTCATGTCACATCCTCAATCATCCAAATTGGTATTTTCATGCCAAATCTTGGTTCCCTCAACAAATTTATCAAATATATGAAGTATTTAGACAATCCCAGGTGTTTGTTAACCAATCCCCATTGTAAAATTTGGGTTACAATTTAATGTGGAAATATAAAAGTTAGGATACGAGAGGAACAATGTTGATTATTTTCATATGATGTAATTGGAAAATGTTTTATCCACTAAACTATCAATGAATCATATAATACATTATTATATTCACAGAAAACATAAATAACTATTTTTTATGATGATTAATAATGTATACTCAAACTATATTAAAATATTGATATTTTCCATCTAAATGGACATGAAATATTGGTTCATCATTTATATTATGAATAAAATAACGAAATTTATTTATTAAAAAGATATAAAATATGGTATATATGACATAGATATATCTTGTGGTATATTATATCAGACATACTAAAAAGAATATAGATACATCAATTAGGTCAGAACAATAATTTAATGTATTTTTATCTAACCCTTGCATGTGTCCTCAAAGATAATAATGTTAATTACATGGACATGAATATTATAGAAATAAATTTATATAATTATTAATCATGGGTATTGAATAATATGATTGCATCCTATATTTTTTAATAATCCCAAACATAAAAATATGTGGGAATTGGTAAAAATATAAGACAATATAAGTGTACGAAATGGGAAAAGAGTTTCCATATCATATGTTAACAAATAAAATCAACATATACCCATTGAAATAGTTTTAAAATAGAAAAAAATTATTATGTTACATATAAGAATAAATATTTTTTGAAATATTTTTTTATATATGAATTGATTTTCAACAATGATTATGAATATGATTTAATACATATATATATAATAATTAAATTCATTATGTATTTGGGAATATAGAGAATGGTATAAACATCAGGATATAGATAATTTATTCTATAAAATTTAAGAAAATTTGTTCAATATATTTCATTTTAACAATACATATCATTGGAATATAAAACACAAATTCAGTGAACCACTATATTGAGATGGAACATTGAAATCATTTGTTCCTAAATAATTTGTTAAAGAGTTTTAAAAAAAAAATAACCAATGAAAATTTAATTAGAATATATGGTCGGTTTAGTAGGCCATTTTAACATTAACATAGTGGTCTATGACGACTAACAAGTATATAAAAATTTGGTGAGTATATGTACAAAAAGAATTTTACTAATGATTTTAGTCAATATGATAATATATTGATCTTGAGACACATGTTTGAAATATTTGAAAAGTAAAAGGTTCAAAATAATGAATAAAATAATCATCTAGAAAAAATTATTTAGATTCAGTGAAGAAATTGAGGTAGTGAATAATTATATAATATATTAAGCTATTAAATAATATATTATTTAATTTATTCAAAACACACTACTTTAATAACAATATAGTTTACTGTTCATTTTTAAATGAAATATTTTATATTATTGTGTAATTATCAATTAATTATGAGTTTTATTGAATGAATTAAATGATTAAAAATTGAAAAGAAAATTATTTCAAGGTAGTTACATTTAATGTTGTGTTTTAACCTGACAAGGGTCCATAAACGGTTTGGCCTCAATGGAAATGAAAAGATAATTATAAAATAAATTTAAAAATCTAGAACCAATCACACTATGTTAAATATATTCCATTGGATCATCCTTATGCATTGGGTCTTATTTTATATAGGATTAAACATAGTGAAACCTTTTCCCTAGGTCAGTATAAATCGTTCCACCCTTATTTTACTCCTCTCAATTCAACAAATATAGATGTGGTATTGGTAGATGATCTATTTTTCTTATTGATCATTCATTTATACATATATACCTCATTCATATATTATTGAATATTCCTTATTTTAACCTCATATGAGAATGTAATCATCCTCCATTTCTCCTTTAGAGTGTATAAATAGTTATATCATTCCTTGTTATAGGCTATATTCTCAACACCTAGAATTGAAAATATGTTTTACAGCTTTAATCCTACACAATTGTCCCTTATTTCCAAAAATCAGACATTGGGATACTAGTACATATTTGGAGGCCACTATTATTCATCATATAGCTAAAAAGTATTGTTTCTATGACGATATAGTGTTTATAATCTAAAGGAGGATCCTCGTACCTAGAACATATTTTTTCCATTGATAGAATGACCTATATTGTGATTTTATCAAGAAAAAAGTGAGTTATGAGGGGACTTGATTTGTAAAAGTAATGTGGGGTTAAAGGTGTCTAGTTTGGTATTTTTACAAGGGTAATATATAAGAATCCTATGGATATAGGAGTCATACTCTTTCAGTAGACTAGGACACAACATTTCATGAATAAATTTTTAATATTAGAAACATTGATTTTTAAAATTTATTCAATCATTTTATGGTATTTTATTATATAATTTATCTATGTAAGGATATAATGATTAATATAAAACAATAAAATATTCTCCCAACAGATAGATATTTTAATTATGGAAATGATTTCAATGACATAGTATTCCCATGGGACGGTCATGGGACTAGGAAATGAATAAAAATGTTGAAAAAGAGTTAAGGGTGATGGAAAAAGGGCATTCAAATCATGAATAATATTTACAACATTAATGGAACTCAGTATGTGAATATATGGTTTGATAAAATGATCGGTGGTAATCTCAAATATTTCATGGAATGGAACATATGACATGTTGTGACTTATACTAGGGAGACACAATAATTATTGGTGATTAAAAATAAAAAATATGGGCTCATCACATATAAACTCAAAATTCCATAAATTATAATGATTGAATCAATATTTTCATGAAGACAATGTTAATGGAATATTAATGATGAATCATGTGTGATTGGTTCCTATAAATAATAGGTTAAGGTTGTGGCTATAATAAATTCATTCATTGGAGGAGATATAGACTGATGGGAGGTTCATTCATTGGGATCAGAAACTATCACTAATTTGATCAAGATAATATTTTTATCTTACTACACCCTCCTGATTAACAAATTGGGGTTGACCATATGCACTGAAAATTAAATGTAGAGGGATTTAATTTTTGAGGTATTTTATTTTGAATGAAATTCTTTATTATATTTTATTAAAATCTTAGATTCTTAATTACCTTATCTTCTTTAGTCATAAATCACCATTTTATTATTACTGAATGATTGAAATAATTAAAAAATATTCTATTACAACACCCTCACCAAGACCATTTGGTGGGTTGTATTTATTGTTTAAACATGGTTATGAGACAATAATTCATTGAATAAATTGCAGTAACATGGCCATTATGAAAAGGGTAATATGATGATTTGGGAGTTTAACCATGACCACTAGATTCATCTATACTCGATTCCTATAACTAAAGTTTTATAATTCATTATATTATCCCATAACTAATTAGGTGAATGTTTTTTCAATTTCCAGTTATGTATTGTAATTTATTTGAAATTAAAATAATTAGATTCAAGGATTCAATTTAACTTTCCATGATTTTCGTCAAATAATAAATACGGTCTTTACAATTAAATTATTACTTTCTGCAACCCAGGATCTATGGGTTTAACATTATTATTTTACTTCTTATACCACCTTATAGTTTAGTTATTTTTTGTTGGTGTTTTTAAATTTAAAAATTTGATAACCCTGTGGACATTAATGATAGATATAGGGAAATCATATTTTTTAGTTTATTTTGTCACATTATGCCCTTGGGTATTTTTAATAATGATTACATGGATACAAAATATTCTTACTACTAATGTTAGTTCTTCCTTCATTATGAAAAACCTAATGTGAGAAAGTAAACAGATTAAAATTATGAATATTAATTTAGACAAATCCCAGAAATCATATCTCACATAAGAATAAGTATCACTCTATATAATTGAATAATATTCGATGAATCATGTATAGAGAGTCAATCGATGGAGAATGGTGATAAGGTAGACCTTATTCCTAAAGTTCAATTCATTTATCTGGAAGAAACAATCAACAATTAAGGTCTATAGGAAGACTATTAAGGTAATATAGAATCTTAACTCGAATGTTCTAATTTATAATTTTTAGGATAGTAGCCAACATATTAAATAGTAAAAGAAGTAGCCTCAACTACTGAGTTATTTAATAGATTCCTTGAGAAACATGGTTTGATTATGATGCTAAAAAGAAAACGATAAAGGAATGATGGATTCTATGTTTATAAAATATTTTTTAAGATATTGAAAGGAAACATGAAGATGAAGAAGAAAAAACTTCATCCTACAGTAAATATTGAGAAGGAGAAAAGAGAAAAAATAAATTAATTAGGGAGATGGTTTCAGAACATGAAAGGATCATTAAAAAAGTGGAACAAATAAAAATGAAAACCATATAATAATTTCACTAAATATAGATTGAAAAAAAATCTTCCCACTCACCCTAAAAAATATAATTTTTGGTCTCCACCCCTAATTGTATTGATGATTTCATTAACAGGAAAACCATATGGTTAATAGGCTCTTTTGAGTCAAAACTAGATAACTCAAAAGGTTAGATTTTTATCAATATCCAAAAAACTATCCCAATTTTGTCCAGTTATACAACAATAAAAAGGTGAATCCTATAAGATGGAATTTGAGTTTTTATTTCATTCTCATATTATAGATTTATTACTTTATTAGTATTAAATTTTGTATTATTGTTTAGTTGAAATTCTCTATAATTTTTTGGAATATTTTTAATGGATATACACTTCCACTAGTTTATTATTAATTTTTAGGTTTAAAATAAAGGTACTATAATGAACCTATTATGATGAGACTGAGGTGGATGGAAATAAAAGATTCAGAGTGTGATTAAAATTCATGACTCGAGATACTAATTCATGATGTAAATAAAGATCACAATGTGAACTAATATTACCAAAAATGGCGAAGACCATCCTTAATGAATCATTGAAAGGGATGTAATCATTTAAATTATTAATTTTCAAACTCAATTTGATAAATTAGTTTGCCTTTGTAAATTTAAACTAATAATTTCATCGATTCCATTTGTTATTGATTTAATGAGTTGATCCAGGAGACATGAGACGATGTAACACCGATTTTAATTTTTTTTATTTTATTTCTCTTGGCATTGGGTGAATATGTGTAAGTGCGATTGAGTCCCAGTTTATTTTTTTTATGCACCATGTGTTTAGTGACAGACGCACAGTCCATTTAGGTATGCACAGTCTGCTTGGATATGCACAGTTCATTCGGGTACCCATGCGTTCACTCCTGGAATGAGCCGAGCCACCGCTCAGTCCGCACGTCATCGCTCGAACCATGTGGGGCGACCGCACGGTCATACAATTTTTAATGATAATTAAATTAGTTGGCTACGCTAATTAAATATATCTATATATCTATATGTGTGTGTGTTTATATATATGTATATATGTGTATATATATAGATGTATGTATATATATTTCAATGAGGATGTTTTCTTTTATTAGTAATGTTTTGATTATATTTATTACTATTATTATTATTGTTAAAATCTTTTTATTAACTATATTATTCTATTCTATTTTATTTGATTTATTTCTTTTCTTTTATTTTATTTATTTTATTGTATTTCATTTCATTTCACCCCTTTTTAAATTTTCTTTTTTTCACTCTCAAACCCTATCTCCCCCCCTCTTTTCTATCTTCTTTTTTTATTTATTTTTCTTTCTCTCTTTACTTCCTCCCCAAGGTTTACCCTATCCCACCTTTTCCCTTATCCCGCCACACCCTTTTCTTTTCCTCCCTTCATTCTTTCTCCCCTTCCTCCTCGCTTTCCTCCCACTACTCTTCTTCCTCCCATCTCCTCGCACGCGCTTCCTTCCCCCAACACCCTGGGCCGCCGCCACCGCCCTTGCACCCCAGGCCACTGCCCCTGCACCCCAGGCCACCGCACCGCCCTCCGACTAGCCTTCTCCAGCCGCGCCTCCTCCATCATCGCCCTCCCCTCATGACCTTGCCGGCCTCCCCTCCAACCAGCGCCTCCGCTGGCCTCCCGCCGTCCACCACATTCCATCCGGCCCCGGTCTCCTTTGACCCTGGTCGCGGCCCCTCCCTGCACTGGCCGTGCCGACCACCCCCTATCCCAAACAGCCCGTTTCCATCTTTTCGTCTCCAGCCGGACTCCCATCTTCCCCCTCCAGTAAGCTTTCCCACCAAATTTTTGGGTGTTTATTGCGCTTTAGTGTTGCGTTCTTATGTTTTTATGTTTTCAATTTCTTATTAAATTAATTTGGAACAATTGTGAATTGTTTTCCCTGATGTGATTTTTTTTTGATTTGGTTCAATGGGTGTTTGATTTGTTAATGTTATGTTTAGGTGGTGTTATTGTACGTATTCTTTTTGAAAACTCACTTTGGGCTATTTATCACCACCGATAAATTGTGCAGTTGTGTATTTGAAAGTGTTGTGTTGCAGTTGACATTTTGGTGGTGTCAAAAGCATGTTTAGTCTTAAAAAGTGGTTTTAAAAGGGTTTTGGGTATGTGAAGCTGTGGTTTCTCTTCGAATTTTTCAATAAATATTAAATTGATTTTGTAAATAATGTCGATGGTGGGAGTGGTGTTTTGAAAATGTGTCGACGTGGTTTTTTTCGTGTTGTTTGCTCGTTTGGGTTGTTTTAAGGCTTTTTTTGTGTAATTTCAGTTACTGTGCATTTGTTGCAGCGCGTTTGTGAGATAAACACGTGATACTGTGGTCGTCGACGTGTGCGTGTTTGTGTGTTTGTGCGAGGCATGACACACCTTTGTGTTTGGACAACGAGCTGAGGTAGGTCCCCCACTGTACTCACCCTTAAATTTAGAATTTATTAATTTCGTGATGTTTTATTAATTTTAATGAATGAGAAATAATATAAGATAATTAAATTTTAAATGATTGTTTGGTGTGAAAAGAGCCATTTATTTTATAACGAACACTTGAAACATTTTCATGACGAGCAGAAACCCAGTATTGAAATAATGTCTATTTGGCCTTTAAACATAATTCATATAATTTCAAATGTACTTATAGTTTTAAAGATAAATTATTTGTTCGGAACAAGTGTTTTGGGTTTTCTCAAGAAATGAGGTTTTGATTTAAAATTGGTGAAGGTCGGTTTGGCACTTTAATAAAATAAATTGTCTTGGAAAAACACATTCAGGGGTGATCTTTGGTGTGCGTTGATTACGTGAGCTTTATGTGATGTTTGTGCATTGGGACTGATTGATTTAAATTGTTGACTCACGCCTCTTTTATTATATGTTTTGACATGGGAACCTAGCATAGCGAGTGAATCTTCTGAGAACGATTACAACACTAGTTTAGAATACGCACTAGCTAGTGGCACCATAGTATGGGAATACTGAGTTATTGCTTCTATAGGGATTGGACCCCTCGGTTAGGCCATGCAGGGCTATACCATGTAGTAGTATAGGCATTATGACATCATCGAGTTAGGGAATGCCTTCAAGAGGAGTCAGATGTATAGTATGTTCTGGATTGTTCACGATCTCCTAGGTTCGACCCATGTTTCCTTTAGTGTTTATATGAATTTGGCAGATGATTGAAAGGTCTAGTTCGGTATCTGGCCCTTGTGTGCCACTTTTTCCATTGCCCTTAGTGTGTGTTGTGTGTGAGTTCTCCTTTTGACTAACAACCAAAGATTGGATTTCTAAATTGTTTGAAAAATGTTTTGAAAATTCAATGGACATGTTTCTTCCAAACAATAAACTTGTTTTTAAATTAAAAAGGTCAATGGACTGTTACTTGTTTTAGAAATGAAAGTGGGTGTGTGGAAACCAATATTTTATATTATCTAGTTCAAACTTGGAATTGATAAATTCTTTATTTAATGGTATGTGCATTGTTAATAGAATTATTCGGGCCCACATACTGAGTTTTAATACTCACGCCTATAGTGCTTTCCTATTTTTAGTTTTGCTGCGGGTTGGTTCGAGCTTTCTCGTTGTGGACGGAAGTTGGTTGTGGATTGGTGAACGACTCTCAGGGTCACGAGGAGTTTTGGATCGTGGATAGGTTAGTGGTCTATTTTGTTTTATTATCATTTTTTTACTTATGCTTCTTTGTAAATTTTCTTTGGGCGAAATCATTCCCATCTGTACTCTGTGATTCCCTGCCGCTTGTCGCCAGCCCGGGAGGATCGGGAACGCCTCTCGGGCCATGTCGCGGATCGGATCGGATGACCGGTTTGGGTCGACCCAGGTTGGTTCGTGACAAAATGGTACCAGATGTGGTTTTTTCCTAAGCAGACCATTCATCTCAGAGCACCCATTGTTATTTGAGGTTGTCGTGATATAAGGAGTAGAATTTCCGGGACTCGAGGTATAGGGTAGAGAAGGATGTCATTAACCCTTGATCGTTCCAAACCTTGGGTTAGAACGGGATGTCTGAGCATGTTGGATTCCATTTATTTTTGTGAACCATTTTATGTTGGGAAATGAAAAGGGAGTTGGGAAAGTAGCTCCGTGAGCTCGTAGGGCTTGGAAAGCCATGTGGAGTCGGTGACATTACCCTAGAATGCTCTCAGTGACGGTGGTGTGACTGACGTATGGACACCAACCATATGTTCGAGTCACCCATCTTCACTAATTTCCCTCTAGTAAATCATTTTTGGTATCCTTCTTTTTGAATGTCATTGAGAAATGTTGAATTTAAAATAGTATTGATTATGTTTTGATCAGGTTCTTTGTTTCTTTGTCCCATAGTGTTCACCCATGAAACTTTGATGGATTCCCAAGGTGCAGCTTCAGGTGGTTCATGCTCAGAAAATACTCCAATTGATCAGACCAAGGACTACGTCCTCGAGTTTTGAAAGTTGAACCCTCCCCTATTTTATGGGAAAACGGATCCTCTTGAGGAAGAGGAGTGGCTATGGAAGATTGAAAGGAACTTCTGTTCTCTCCTTCCGCCTGAATCCTTGAAGGTGAAGTTGGCTACCTTTATTCGTGAAGGACCAACCTGGAAGTGGTAGAAGTATGTGTCTCGAAACAAGCCTCTAGAAGATCTAAAATGGGAGTTCTTAATGTATTCCTTTAACCAACTACACTTCTCTAAGTTGATGAAGCTGAGGAAGAGGATGGAATTGTGTTGTCTTCAGTAGGGCGCTGAATCGGTACTGGAATTCTACCGAAATTTCATAGACCTAGTTCCATACGACCTATAGTTTGTTGCAAATGATCCTGGGAAGGCTTGAAAACTTGAGTCTGCACTCCGACCTGAACTACGATTAAAAGTTGAAGATCTCAAGATAACCACTTTCTCAGATGTTGTGGAGAAAGACTTCCTGGCTGAAGCTGAGTTTGCAGGAGGACATGAGGTTACAAATCCTTCTTCGACCTTGGGAGACATTGTAGGGGATGAAGATAGGAAGAATAAGAAACGGCTAGATTTTGGTGGCTCTAATAGAGGAATCAAGAGGCCCTTAGACCTTCAATAAACTTCTTCACAGCATAATGTCGTGATCTGTCACCAATGTGGTATGCAGGGTCACAAGAAGCCGGTGTTCCCTAGTACTCCGAAACCTTTCCATACATGTGGATGTTTGGGCCACTTGAAGCGTTTCTGCCATGGTGTTTCCAAGAAGTGCGCTAAAGCCAAACCTTGTTAGTAGAAGGCCACCTCAGCCTATCAGCCAGAGTAGAGCGATGTATGTGGATCAGTTTGATGTTTTTTTTGTGGTGTTATTTGGATGTAATAGTCGAGTATGGTGATGTTTTGTCGTGTCCTTTTCTTTCATAAGAAGGAATGATTGAGGATGAACCTTTCTTTTTAAACCCTTGTTCTAATAGATGTGTTATTGTTAAAATTATGATCCATGTGTCTTGATTCGGGGGTTTCATAAACCCGACTACGAAGCCGGAAGATTCTTCATTCATCAGAGCTCCAGCCACAGGCCTCGGAGTGAAGTTGGCGCATAGTCGAGGGAACTCCAGCAAAAAGGTGAATTTCTAGGACATGGAGTTTTTCTCAGTAAGAGCGCGATGATGGTTTAAGCCTTCTGCATGGGTTCCCTATTTATGGTTGTCTTACTTAGTGTAAAGTGGCATGAGACCCTGTTTCCGCCTCATTCCTAGTTTGTGTGTAAGAACTTCCTGGTCATACCATTGTTCTTGTTTATTAAGAGATGCTCACTTTATGCTTTCTGGGTGGAGGTGGTGTGTTGGACAGACCCCCCCTCCCACCTGTGGGCAGTGATGGCTGGTGATGATGCTTGGAGGTCCTCCTATTCTTCTCTCCTTGGAAGTTCCTTATGGTGGGGAGTCCGTTCGGGCCTCCCCTTGTTGGAATCTATTATGATCATGAATCTTGTTTCAAGTGAAGGCATACCGGTCCTATTCCGAGAACTGGATTGACCTTTATGGTGGGGATTCCCATCATGGGTCTCATTGAATTCAGTTTGGCTTGTTTCTTATGGTGGGAAGTTTGTTCGGACCTCTCGTGTCAATATCCCAGTTTCGTCCTGGGTTTTGGTTGGGTGGTGGTTGATCTCATTCGAAACAACCTAATTATATATTCTCCATTTTAGTGTAGAGTTGGGGTGTGAGAATCCCAATGTAAGATTGGAGTAAGGTTTTAAGAGGTACGCGTTGGGCGTGGTCTTAACATGTTTTTTGGTTTTAAAAGGGTCATTTTTTTAATGTTGAATTGAGGATGGAGGAATTGGTTGAGTCCCATTTAACGGTGTTTTAGCTATTTGCATGTTGGGACTGAATTTAGTGTTGTGAATGTTTTGTTTATTTTGAATCCATCAACTGGAGGTAGTCACACCTTGAGGGTCGGTAACACATAGCAGGTAATTCGTTCCTATTGCATGAGTTCTTTTGGTTTTGACCCTGTTTTGGCTTTCTAAGGATGGAAAGCTTTATAGTCTGGAGAATTTTCACACTTGTTTTTATTTTATTTATTTTATTTCTCTTGGCGTCAGGTGAATTTTCCTATGTCCTAGTGAGTCCCAGTTTATTTTTTTATTTTTTATGCACTATGTATTTAGTGATAGATGCGCATTCCGTTTAGGTGTGCACAATCTGCTTTGATATGCACGGTTCGTTCGGGTACCCATGCGTTCACTCCTGGAATGAGCCGAGCCACCGCTGAGTCTGTGCGTTATCGCTCGAACCGTGCGGGGAGATAGTACGGTCATACAATATTTAATGATAATTAAATTAGTTGAATACACAGATTAAATATATATATATATATATGATTATATATATGTATATATGTGTATATATATATATGTCTATGAATATATATTTCAATGGGGATGTTTTATTTTATTAGTAATGTTTTGATTATATTTATTACTATTATTATTATTGTTAAACTCTTTTTATTAACTTTATTATTCTATTTTATTTTATTTGATTTATTTCTTTTATTTTATTTTATTTCTTTTACTGTATTTTATTTCATTTTATCCATTTTTAAATTTTCTTTTTTTCACTCTCAATCCCTAGAGCCCCCCTCTTTTCTCTCTACTTCTTTTTATTTATTTTTCTTTCTCCCTTTACTTCCTCCCCAAGCTTTCCCCTATCCCTCCTTTTCCCTTCTCCCGCCACACCCTTTTATTCTCCTCCCTTCTTTCTGTCTCCGCTTCCTCCTCACTTTCCACCTACCGCTCTTCTTCCTCGCCTCTCCTCGTGCATGCTTCCTTCCCCCTGCACCCCAGGCCGCCGCCCCTGCACCCCAGGCCGCCGCCCCTGCACCCGAGGCCTCCGCCGCCACCCCTACACCACAGGCCGCCGCCCCAGAACCCCAGGCCACCGCACCACCCTTCGACCAGCCTTCTCCGGCAGCGCCTCCTCCATCACCGGCCTCCCCTCCCGACCTCACCGGCCTCACCTCCAACCAGCGCCTCCGCTGGCCTCCTTCCGTCCACTGCCGTCCAGCCGGCCCTGGCCTCCTCCGACCCTGGCCGCGGGTCCTCCCTGCACCGGCCGCGCCGGCCACCCCCTGGCCGCGATTAGAAGATTTATTATGTCAATTCCATTGTCATCCAGTGGGATTAAACATGATATCAATAGTGTTGCATGTAAAATAAAAGAGAATCAACAAATCCCCTACCTCAAACTATTTCTCTCGTTCTTTATCCACACAACGGGTCACAATCCTCCTCTCACGACAACTACATCCACTTGAGGATTCCACAATATGACCGCCCCAACCAAAACCCAAGAAAAACCCCATAAGAAGCATAGAGATTACATGATATAACATGGGAAGGAGAAACAGGATAATAGGATCCCTAGAGGAACAATGATAAAACATAACTTATATCAAAGATTGATCGATACAGCTTGGTTTCATTAAAACAGAGCGGAACCAATCCAAGGAGTAAAGATTAATTGTGCAACTCTTATGGGAAGGATTGAAAGGTTCTAGCATCTCATAGCCGAGAACAAAGAGGAAGAAAAACCGAGGATGATATCTCATCCCTTTTGAAGATTTAATGGGGCGATGATTTAAGATACGCTTAATTCCCCCTTAAAAGAGGATCACATTAAACCACACATTTTGACCAAGTAAAAACATCCTGAGATATAGGAATAATTAATATAGGATTTATAGATTTTGAATTAGGCTTTAGAGTCCTTAAAATAAGGCTTTAAATGTATTTTACGTCAAAGGAAACATCAAAGGGGGTGAAACTTTAGGAAGATAGAAACACTGTACACCTACCGTTACTATACACCTACTGATAGAGCTACCAATAGACCTCACCGTTCTAGAAAAACTATACACCTATCATTACTGTACACCTAATGAAAGAGCTACTATTAATCCTCACCGTTCTGGAAACACTGTACACCTACAGTTACTGTACACCTACCGTTACTATACACCTACCGATAGAGCAACCGATAGACCTCAACGTTCTAGAAAAATTGTACACCAACCGTTACTGTACACCTACCATTACTGTACACCGACCATTACTATACACCTACAGATAGAGCTACTAATTGACCTAACCATTATGAAAACACTGTACACCTACCTTTACCGTACACATACCATTACTGTACACATACCAATAGAGCTACCGATAGACCTCACCATTCTAGAAACACTGTACACATACCGTTACTATACACCTACCGTTACTGTACACCTACTGATAAAGCTACCAATAGACATCACCATTATGGAAACACTGTACACCAACTGTTACTTTACACCTACCGTTACTGTACACCTACCGATTGAGCTATCGATAGACCTCACCACTCTAGAAACACTGTACACCTATCGTTACTTTACACCAACTGTTACTGTACACCTACCGTTACTATACACCTATCGTTAGAATAGTTCACAGAACCTCTCTGATAGAACTGTTCAAAGAAAATAACCGATAGAACTATTCACAAAACCTCAAAGATAGAACTGTTCCCTGAATTGGAAATTTGAAAAAATGTAGGGGATAAGTCACCTTGACCACCCAGAACACCTCAAAACTACATTTCCACAAAGTAATGGACCATAGAGGTCTGAGCCATTTCATCAGATACCTCTGAAAACATTATCATCCTCAAGAATTCAAAAACCACCTCAAGAGAGAAGAAAAGAAACGGGGTCCGAACAACCACCCATTGAGATACCTCTCAAAAGAGAGCAAGCCACAAAAGTAACAAAATAAAAATAAATCATAAATAAAATATGAAAGGTCTAAGCATAAGGGAACATCGTTACATGGAAATAGTTAAACATCAAACAACTCTGGGTACTAAGAACGTATCTGTGACTCACGTTCCCAGGTAATCTACTCCATGCCACCGTGTCACCACATGACATGAACTAAGGGGATATAATTCTGACAAAAAACCATATCCTTGCGATCTCGGATCTCCACAGGTTGGCTCCTCGAAGGTTGCATCATCATCAATATAGTTCTCACCCTAGTCGATTATTTGTGAGTCATCATGAAGATAATGACAGAGCTGTAAAACATGGAAAACATCATATATCTGACTCATCTGTGGGGGAAGTTCTACTCGATACGCCATAACCCCAACACAAGCTAACACCTCGAATGGCCCAATAAACTGGGGAGAAAGCTTAATTCCACGACCAAACCATTGCTGCCCACAACGGGGAGTCAATTTCAGAAACAAATGATTTCCAAAATTAAACTCCAAGGGTCGGCTCCATTGATCAGCATATGATTTTGGAAAATCTAGTACTGTCTTTATCCTCTAACGAATCACCTGGACCATCTCTGTTGTATTCTGCACTAGTTCCAGTCCAAGAATTTCTGACTCTCCGACACTAGCCTAGCACAACAGAGAACTGCAAGGCCGACCACACAAGGCTTCAAACGGTGCCATACCGATGGTGGAGTGAAAACTATTATTGTAATAGAACTCCACCAAGGTTAAGTGTCCCATCCATGAACCTCCAAAATCAAGAACACAAGAGCATAACATGTCTTCAAGAGTCTGGATGGTTTGCTCTGTCTGACCTTCTGTTTGAGGATGAAAAGCAGTGCTAAGGCATAGTTGAGAACCAAAAGCATGTTGGAGACCTCTCCACACCCTGGAGGTAAAATGAGGATGTCGATCAGAAATTATCATCCTAGGGACTCCATGAAGTCTCAACACCTCCTCTAGATACTCCCTCGACAAAACTTCCACTAAGCTCGACTCCCTGATCGCAATGAAGTGGGCCGATGTTGTTAAACGATCCACTACCACCCAAATGCCATCATTTCCTCCTATGAGCTCAAGGTAAACTAGTAAAAAAGTCCATTGAGATGTCATCCAACTTATAATGACGAAGATCTAATGGCTATAGAAGACCACCAAGAAAACGGTGTTCAACTTTCACTTTCTTGAAGACTAAACATTGAGACAGAAACTCTACAACCGCACACCTCAACCTAGGCTACCGAAACTGACGCCTCAAGGATCGATACATCTTTGTCATGCCAAGATGTATGGCTAAAGGAAAACTATGGAACTCTCTGAGAAACATATCACGCATCATCAAGGGAACAAAAAGCCTTCCATGATACAACACTTGGTGTTGTTCGTCCTCCAACCAACCATCAGGGGCCTCACCACAATCAACTCAGTCTCTCTAGACGTCCAACACCAGATCTCCCAACTAGGTCACTTCCACCTTCTGCATGATGGATGACTGTACCATCATCTCTAAAAGGCCACCTCTACCCCTAACGTCTGCCATATCAAGATGTAATGTTGAAAATTCTTCCATTACGCTCCAGGAATCACCGGATTCACGCACTGCATCACTACGTGACTTTCAGCTTATCGCATCAGCTACAACATTCCCTTTTCTAGGTGTATATGATATTTTGATGTCGTATTCCTATAAGAACTCCATCCACCAACATTTTCATAAGTGTAGGTCATGCTGGGAGGAAAATACATCAAAATCTTATTATCAGTGAAAACCACGAAGCGCTCACCAAGGAGGTAATGTCTCCACAAATTCAGAGAAAACACCATGGCTACCAACTCAAGATCATGGGTGGAATAGCTGCATTCATGGGGACATAACTGCCGAGACCCATAAGAAACAACTAACCTCTGCTGCATGAGAACACAACCTAACCCTAGATTTGAATCATTGGAGAAAACATAAAATTGAACTCCCTCAGATGGAAGACAAAGAACTAAATCACTTACTAAATTCTCCTTTAGATACTCGAATGTTGTCTAACAATGATCTATCCATATGAATGTCTGATCCTTCCTGGTCAAAGCTATCAGAGGAGTCGAAACTCGTAAAAAATTGGCTATGAACCTCCAATAGTATCCTGCAAGACCACAAAAATTTGGCACCTCTGAAACTATCTTGGGGGATTCCCAAGACACAACTGCTTATATCTTCAATAGATCCATAGCTACTCCCTATTGGGACACAGTATGCACTAGGAAATGGACTTCTCAGGCCCAAAACTAACACTTCGATAACTTCCCAAACAGCTAATGTCAACAAATATCTCCCAAAACGGCTTGTAGAAGTTGTGGATGCTCCTCTTTAGATTTGGAGTACACAAGGATGCCATTGATGAAAAGAAACACGAAATTGTCCAGGAACTCACAGAACACAACATTCATCAACCCAATGACTACAGAAGGATAATGTTTCATGCCAAATGGACTTAAAACAAACTCATAATGCTCGTGATGACAACGGAAAGCGGTCTTCGAGATATCCTCATCCCTCACATGCATATGATGATATCCTGACCACAAGTCGATCTTTGAGAACCAACTTTCACCCTTTAGTTGATCGAATAAGTCATAAATCCACAAAAGAGTATAGTGATTCTTTATTGTCACTTTTTTCAAGTGACGGTAATCGACACACAACCGCAAACTACCGTCAGCCTTCTTCACGAATAAAATGGGTGCACCCCACAATGACACACTTGGCCAAACAAAACCGCACTATAATATAAAATCAAGCTATATACGTAGCTCTCATAACTTAGAAGGGTCCATCCTATATGGAGAAATAGAGATAGGAGACGGTCCTGGATGTAGCTTGATCCCAAAATGGATCTCTCGTCGAGGGGGTAATGCTATAACCTCTTCTAGAAAGACACCAGGTTACTCCTCTATGACCCTAGGAAACGCCAACTGATGAACCTATGATGAAATCAATATCATCTCAGCCATCATGGATGATAAGGATGGAACGCGCCTATGAGACATCTGAGGGTCTCGCTCACCAAAAAACACCACTTGCTCTCCATCTGCACCAATGAAAATGACCATCTTCCTGAAGCAATCCATGATAACCTGCACCGAATACAACCAATCCATGCCAAGGATGAAATCATATGGCTGTATTCATAGACATAAGAAATCTCCCCAAGAGCGGTGTTGCCCCAACACTATCTCACAGTATGTACATACTTCAAACAAGTCAGCTCGACCTACAACTGGCGTAGTTAACGCCAAGGGCACTAGAAGATTTTCTACCTCATGTCCCAAAGCATGTACAAGGGTAGGTGATATGAAGGAGTGTGTCGCTCCTGAATCAAAAAAGGCATACACAATGGTAGAAAACAAGCAATGGGACCTCGAACAACGTCTGGTTTTCCTAGAGCTGGCAACGCTAAAGAATGAAGCAAACCATGACCTCTTCCACGACCTCTCTGACCCTGATGATGACCACCACCATGACCGTGCTCTACTATTTGAGGATGGGAAGCATCATGGGGTTGTCCTATGCCTACCCCATCTACCCTATGCTGATCTAAAACTAGTGCAAATGGATGCTGCTGCCTTAGCTGAAACTACCTCAATGGAGGAACCTAGAGCATAGCGCCCAGTGTACGATAACCACTCTGAATGGTCGGGCACTCCTGCTCCTGATGGCAACAACCACAACAAAAGAAACAAGCGTCTGATCCCTCATAATAAGCCTGAGAGTGGCTGCCTCTAGAGAAATGATATGTGAAATGGCTGGGACCTACCCCCGGCTGAACGGAAACCCTCTTTCCTTGAAAACCGGGAACCCCTAACAACAACTCTACTTCTTGAAGAATCCTGCTGATTCCCCTCTCGTGATAATCCAATCTGGGCAAAAGTCCTCTCGACAACCTCTGCCCTCTCCAGTACCTGAAGATATGTTTTCAGTCTAAATGGGGTGACCTGGAATTGTATCTCTGGATGAAAAGCCTCATCAAAATGCCTTGCCCTGGCCTCTACATCCTACAACAGGTCCAAAGCATATCGTAATAGGTTCCTCAAACAGATTCCAAACTCACAAACATTGAAGATCCCTTATCTAATGGAAAGAAGCTCCTAGCGACTGGACGCCTACACAGTTGAAGAAAGAAAATCGACTCTAAATATGTCTCGGAACTCCTCCCTTGAGATCGATGACTCCTCACGATCCCCGAGGAATAAGAACCACCATTGCATTACTGCTCCATGTAGCATCGTCACAACCAAGGACACCCATTGCTCTTTCTGAACATAGATCAAACTGAAGCTGATCTCCACCTCCTCTAACCAGTCATTTGTGATTGCATCTGAAATAGAACCCTCGTATTTGTACATATTCTGGTGCGGAAACTCCTTAAGTTTCTTCCTCCAAGTGTCGTTGTCGTCAACCTCTACCCTGCGGTGAACTGTTGGAACATCCTGCTGGACATTTTCAGTGGAAACTTGATGAGGATGTCCACCTGGAACTATAACTATAAAATAACAAACCGTTAGAGCTCCTTAACCTAGAATATAGAAGACTCAACATTAATTATTTATTTTATTTTATTCATTTTAGGTTAACCTATCTTATGGTCTACCCATTCAAACATAGGAACAATGAAAAATGATGAATGATTCATTTTTAGCTCTCTACCCAGCAACTAGTATCACCTTGTTTAACCGACATTGGAATCTTAAAGGTCTGTACATCACATCATAGGGGGACCAAAATTCCTATTTCTTATCCGATCTCCAGTTTTTACCTCACTTGCTAAAATTGAATGACACTGTTTCCCTACCAACCCATGCAACCTCACATGTGACTAACTCCAAACTCCATCCTATCCCTCAACCAGAGCATCTGATACCATTCTATCACGACCCCCTCCACACAAAGTGTACCCCTCCAAGGTTAGAAATGTGAGAAGGGAGATAATGACCCCTGAGTCCCGCCTCCAGTAGCCCCAGGTCAGCGACTAGCACCAATGGTATTGTAAACACACAAATGGGAGGCATTTCCCTCTAAGAGAGAACATGCAAAAGTGAGAGATAAGATAGACACCAATCAACACCAACTCAGAACCAGAATATAAAAGAAACCCAGGTGCATATATGAAATGTCATGAAAAAGTACTACAACTGGAAGAGAAAATCTGCAAGTACCCTAAAGAATGTAGAAAATAGCAGCATCTGCAATCCCAAACAACTCCTACAACCCCAAGCTAGTAGAAACCATCGTGATCTCCAACCTACACCAAGTGACCAGAAAAATATTTTTTATATACATAGGGCGAGTATAACAGTATACTTAGTAGGATCATCCCCAATGCCACTCGTGAAAAAGTAAAGAAAGCATGATAATTAAAAATGAACAACAAGTGAAACTAACTCGTCACCTAAATAGGTATACTATGCTCCCAACCTCACCATGTATACTCTCACCAAGTAACACATATAAGAATATTTCATATAATAATTAATATAAAGGGTACCTCACAACTACTTCCTCATTTGTTTATCACTTTGCCCCAACGTCGCACGTCCTCAGCATCTCTCTCCAAAAAGGCATGCCCGCAGACACTTAAGAGAAGCACCACAATGTCCACCTCATGCAACAAAACCAACAGTTCTATGTAATAAAAGTAACCAGGTAGTTTCTGGGAGCCACCACAACCCGCATAATGTTTATCATACATCGAGTATTATACCTCAATCCTTTAGAGCTCGTACACCGAGTAAGAATCATCGAGCCATCACAACCCATACATGTTACACCTATTGTTTTCCATAGGATACTATATACAGATTATATGATTGTGAATAACCACAAGCCATTGCATCCCTCTACACACATATATGGGGAAAAGTAACCATTGTGCCTATCAGCACAAGTATATTCCAAGAGAAGAGAGCGGGGCCAAAGGGGGTAGTCACCCATCCATCCTCCCACCAGAATGTTGGGGAAAACACCCCCAAGGGCTCAGAATCCTTGAGGGTGTCAGTTTCCCTTACTGACAGGGTGGAGTAGCGTATATAAACACAAAAAGTATAGGATATATTATATCTCACAACCACACTATGGGAATTACCTAGTCTTAGACAAAACTGTAGCTAACGTCTTTCAGACTCCAGGCTGCTACGTCTAAGAATATGTATCCTATATGCATACAACCATTTAGAGAGCATTATTAGATTACTTAATTCCCTTTTTATCAGTTTCACATTATGTTAATTAATTATTTAAACATTAATTATCCATGAACAATTCCACATTAAATTTCCTTAGCATCATACCCATGTCAATTGTTCCTTCAAAATTAAAACCTCATCATTATGTTCCAGCAACTCCATCCCATGGGTTGATGCCATTTATTCAATTATTATTTATAGAATTACTTTCCCACATTCCCAGGCATTCTAGAAAAATATTCTATGCTACTAAACACAAGGGACTCAACACAGTGAGTAGATGTACTACCAGCTTGGTCTTTCCCTCATATAGCATGAGAATATACCCATCCTTCCTTGAGAAGCTAGACATGGGAAGCACGTGGAATACCTCATAGGTATTTGCCTCTTTTGGAAGAAGGATACGTAAGACCAGCTGCATTGAGCAGTGGGGAAAAGTAAAGAAGATAAACAACCAAAAGAAATAGAAAGCATCCAACAATCACATTCGTCCCAATCTATCATCCCCAGTGTCCTCCCTAACCCCTAAATGCATAAACTGATGCATCTCACCACTCTAGGCGTCATCTGCTGCTACAACTAAAATCCTCCATGCCCCCACATATCACAACGACCATCTAGGATCACATTACAACACAAGAATCAGGAAAACAACATCACATCAATAAGGCTCTTGGCCCTTTAACAATCAAGAGGGTAACTCAGAACCTATTAAGGAATTATCAAATAATCAGTTCATTAATCCATCTTGAATTCAGATTTATTATTCATAGGTTCCAAATTTGGGAAACCTAATTAGTAAGCTATCAAAAATAATTAAATATTCTTACTACGCCAATTTTATTAACATAAAATTAAAAAAAGAACCAGATTTATTTATATGCATATTTATCTTCAGACAAACAATTATCAATTAATAACAATTTATATTCTTTACCGATTTCCATAAAGAACGAACAGCTAAGAAAAACAAGCAGAGATATCACACTATCTAGAAAAACAAGTGGAAATAATATTTGATCAATATCGATTTATTTATCTGGTTAAAAGATTTATTATGTCAATTCCATTGTCATCTAGTGGGATTAAACATGCTATCAATATAGTTGCACATAAAAGAAAAGAGAAGCAACAAATCCCTTACCTCAAATAGTTCTTCTCATTATTTGTCCACACAACGGGTCATGATCCTCCTCTCGCAACAACTACATCCACCCGAGGATGCCACGGTGTGGCCGCACCAACAAAACCCCATGAAAAACCCCATTAGAAGCGTATAGATTACATGATATAACATGGGATGGAGAAATAGGAGCAGATGATCCCCAAAGGAATGAAAATAAAACATACCTTATATCGTAGATTGATAGATACAACTTTGTTGCATCAAAATAGAGCAGAACCAATCCAAGGAGTATAGTTTGATTGTGAAACTCCTACGGGAGGGATTGCGAGGTTCTATAGTCTCATAGTCGAGATCAAATAGGAAGAAAATGGTAGGAAGATATCTCATCCCTTTTGATGATTTAATGGGGCGATAGTTTAAGATATGCCTAATTCCCCATTAAAAGTGGATCACATTGACCCATGCATTTTGACCAAGTAAAAACATCACGAGCCATAGGAATAATTAGTATAGGATTTGTGGCCTTTAAATCAGGCTAAAGAGTCCATAAAATATGGCTTTAAATGTATTTTACATCAAAGGAAACGTCAAAGGGGGCGAAACTGTGAGAAGCTGGAATCATTGTACACCTACCGTTATTGTACACCTACTGTTACTATACACCTACCGATAGATCTTACTATAGACCTCACCGTTCTGGAAACACTATATACCGACCGTTACAGTACACCTACCATTCTTGTAAACCTACCGACAGAGCTACTGATAGACCTCACCGTTCGGGAAACACTATATACCAACCGTTACTGTACATATACCGTTACTATACACCTACCGATAGAGCTACCGATAGACCTCACCATTCTGGAAACACTATACACATACCCTTACTGTTCACCTACCGTTACTGTACACATACCGATAGAGCTACAGATAGGCCTCACTATTCTAGAAACACTGTACACCTACCGATAGAGCTACCGATAGGCCTCACCATTCTGGAAACACTATACACCTACTATTACTATACAGCTACTGTTACTGTACACCTACAGTTACTGTACACCTACAGTTACTGTACACCTACAGTTACTGTACACCTACAGTTACTGTACACCTACCGTTTGAGCTACCAATTGACCTCACCGTTCTGGAAACACTGTACACCTATAGTTACTGTACACCTACCATTACAGTACACCTACCGATAGAGCTACCGATAGACCTCACTATTCTTGAAACACTGTACACTTACTGTTACTATACACCTACAATTATTGTACACCTACTAATAGTGCTACCGATTGACCTCAACATTCTGGAAACACTATACACCTTCCGTTACTATACACCTACCATTGTTGTACACCTACCGATAGAGATACCGATAGACCTCACTGTTCTGGAAACACTATACACCTACCATTACTGTACACCAACCGTTACTGTGCACCTACCATTACTTTACACCTACCATTAGAACAGTTCACAGAACCTCTCCAATAGAACTGTTCACAGAACCTCACTGATAGAACAATTCACTGAATTGGAAATTTGGAAAAGTGTTGGGGATAAGTCACCTTGACCTCCCAGAACACCTCAACACCACATTTTCATAGTGTAATGGACAAGAGAGGTCCGTGCCATTTAATTTAGCGTAGTTATTCAGTTTACAAGAATGTTTTCTAATTTACTGAACTTCAACATAATAACCATTTTCTTCCTCCAATTTAGATTTTAGATATATATTTTTTAAAATACAGATTGTCTTTATTTTTATATTATGTTTTTTGTCTGAACATTTATCAACGGGTTCGGCCTCATACTTACACATTCTATTCTATCATGATGTTTAGTGATTTTTATTATATTTTTAGATTTAGAAATTTAGTAACCATGTTGGAATTAAGAATTCTTGTAGGGATATTAGGATTCCTCATTGGAAATTTTCTAATAATCATGTTTATTTTGACACCAACTGAATTACTATCATCCCAAAAGAATCAGAGCTAAAAGGGTTCCTTAAAATACCTCCTTGGCATGACTGCTTATAGTGAAACAAGATGTTGAATGAAGAGATGTAGTCATACCCGGAATCTCTGAACACCCCCAGAGAGAATTTGAAACCATATTAGACCTCAATAAGTTTTGAATCTACTAGGGTCTTGGATATATAAAATAAAAAATGGAAATGTAGAGCTATAAGTTTGTATCATGAAAGCATCCTAAGGTTGAATATTAAGAATCAGCTGACAACGCCCTATGGGGTGGCCCAATGGTTAGGTTCGAGGGTTGTGGTCATAGGGTCCATTGTTCAATTCACACTAGTTACAGATTTTTGAAGAGTTAATTGAATGACATTTGGATTAATACCTTGATAGTGAAGGGAAGAGTGGGAATTCCAGTTTAACCAAGTCAGGTAGCGATTAGTATTCGAGAACCAGGGCCTGGTACAACCACCTTAGAATGAGCTATACTAGGAATATCATTAATTTTATTGTTTCTCAAGGGTTTATATATACAAAACAACTCACCAGTATTACAATAATAGAAATAATGGCCAGATTATGGAATGGGGTGAAAAAATGTTATGGTAGTCCTGATGGATACCATCAAGGGGTCTTAATTCAAATCAATATCATTAGTCTTGTAAAATATAAATAGTATATACTTGTCAACCCTATTTTTACATCTAGACCAATTGAGGGAGAAATCAATATTTTTGAATAACCTAATCTAAAAATGAATCGATCCAAGTATAACTATAATAACATGAGTAGACAAACACCAGGAGGAATTGTTGAATCTATAAATAGTGTCTATTAATGCACATTAATGACTAAATCTTTCTCCTAGGGTATAACAGCAATGGGTTTTGGTCTTTTTTAATTTCATCGTGAAAATTACATGCATCAAGACACCATGATGGAGTCCATATAGCTACTAATTAATTGAGATATGTTGAAATATTATAAGGAGTTCAAGGATAGTTTTGGAGATGAATACCATAGGAAAGAATGATATCAATTTAAGTGAAGGTCCAACATCCCCTATAGATGTGGAGTAACGAGATAACATACCATTGGGTTTTCCAAAGTCATTATGGGGTGATCACTAAAAGTTGATATGGTTATAAAATTTAGGTATTTTAATGAAAATCCTCTTCATTGTAATATAATATTAAAATATAAACATTAGATTTAAATATAACATCCCTTGTTTTTTAAATGAAAATATAATGTTCAATAATATAAATTATAATCAAAATTGAACTTAAATGAACAAATAAATATTATTATTTAAATATTGTAGTTTCCACATAGCTATAAAAATTGGTCGGTATGAATAGAAATGACTAAATTATGAAATAAATATAATGATAATGCTTAATATGTATACACTGGTAGGTAAATAGGGAATAATTAGAGAAGTTTTTTTTGTTACAACCATTTTTATTTTCAAAATTATTTTTTCTTAAAAAATGTGTTATTCGTATTTTTTAAGTGAATATTATAATTTTCAAAAGTTGTAGAAAATTAAATTGAAAAATTTAATTTCATTTTAGAATAAAAAATGAAATAATTTTCATAAAATTCATGATTTATAATTCAATTATAATATTGATATTTCAAGAAATAATGAAAATACATACCTTTATTTAAACATTTTTTTATTAAATTTACGTACAGGGAAATTTTTTTTTGATTAATTTAAAATCATTATTTTTTATTTTTTATTTACAATAATACCAATATAGTTTTAATGTTTTTTTGATATGTTAATTTAGTTTAAAAACAATTTAGATTTTAAAAGGGAATGATTATGAATTTTTTTCCAATTTACCTATTGAATTTTAAATTAAATTCTGAATATTCTATTTTATTAATTTGGAAAAATGGATTCCATATTTTGAATTAAAGGGTTCCAAATTTATTATATATTTTCGTTTAATTTTTTGTTAATAGGAATATTAATTTTTTTAATGGAGTAAAGGGGAAGTCAATTAAAATATGTTAAAAATAAAATTATTATAACCATAAAATATCCCAAAAACTATCAAAATATTTTTTATAATAGTGTATATATACCATAATCATCCAATAGTGGAATTTATAATCTTTTGGGTACACATGAATAAGATTAAAAAATTTAAATTCTTTTAATTGATAGAATGTCAAACAAGTCACACTCTTGTTCTTAACGAGAATAATATTTTTAGTATTGTTTTATCCATATGATATATTATTCTCTAAAAATTATTTTCAATGATAATATATTTATTATCATCAAGGAAAAATATTTATATTTTTTAATGAAATAATTAATACCTATAATTCTTTCACAATGCATATGGAGTTATAATTTTATTTATATAAATATAAAATAAATGATATCAAAATTTTTAAAATTAATATAATTTGGGAAAATTAATGTGATAAAAAAATTATATAAATTAATAGTACATGTTAAGGATATAATAAAATATTTGGATCCAATTATAATTTTTATATTTATTTTATTATGTTAATGTAATCAATTGTTCAAAAATATTACATTGTGGATATTTTATAATAAATATAGTTTTATTTAATGAAATAAAATGTCTAAAAATAATAAATTCCAACAATTGATTATGACATGCTTTCAAATATAAAAAAATCTATTTATTGATATTTTTAATTTTTATAATAACTATATTAATCCTTAAATATTGAGAATCCATGTTGTCACGGTAAGAGTTAAAAGTATTAAATAACGACTGAAACTAGGTGATAAGGGTATAAATTTTGTCAAAACTTTTCTAAATATTAATGGATGATATAATTTTTAGCTAAAATAATCATATATTCTAAAAAATTAATTTTTATCAATATTAATATGATAATTAATTTACATTAAATTAATATTTTGTGAAATTTAAAGAGTGCCCAACCCCTCTTCTATAAATAGGAACATCTTCTACACATTTTTACACAAATGAATATTTTATTTTATTTTATAAAAAACCTATCCAAACCCATTCTTAAATCCTTAACTACTTTTTATGGGTCATTTTTTATATAGATTTTAGAAATTATTGAGATTATGGTGTTATGAAAGGGAGGCATTCCAAAATGGAGTTATACCATTTACCTTCTCATTTTAGTATTGTTTCATCTTGAAAATTATTTCAATATTTTTAATCCATGAAAAAAATAATAGATTCTATATCTTCTATATAGTTAAATTTTACTATGTATTTTTCATGAACCATATCCATATCCTATTCCAAAAATTGGAAAATAATTCATTATATGTGTGTGTGTCAGACTACAGACTAGTGAATTGATGTAATTTTAATTCCATCACCATCCCTAAAGACTAGTTATAATGATGGAATTAATGTTTATATATGATATTAAATAAATATTTATCATTCTAAAAATATAATATATCGTTTATGTTGTTACAATTCCATGAATAGAAAAATGATGACGTCTTCCGTGCATACATGTGGACTACCACCTCTTAAAAGTGATGTAATTTGTTTTTCATCAATACATCAAATAAATGATATATATAAGTATATTTAATGAAATATATATATATATTATGATCATTATGGGATGATAAAGTAATATATACCTTTTTAGCATAATACTCTCTTTAAAATAGAAATGTTTCTCATTCATACATACGACCTACAGTCTCAATTATTGTATCATAGATTATTTTTCATAACAATTAGTAATGGAATAATTTAAAAGTATAATTAATTTATAAAAAATGGTAATTATAAAATTATTATTATTTTCGAGATGGTGGAATAATGAACTCACTAACCATAGTCAATTTCATGATGTTATATTGGAATTATGTACCAAGTAATAAAAAGAGAAAGATGTGAACTTATTTTATTATGTAATTGTAATAAACATTGTAATAAGAGATATAATGTTAATAATAAAATTTAAAATGTTCTTATAAAAATATAATATTAATATTTTCTTTACTATTCATGAAAAAAATAACATACATAACATGTCATATTCATCATTAGGGACTTTTTAAAAAAATTATAATTTTAATGATACTGATAAAACAATATCTTTCGTCCACGTCAGTAAGTTTTTTTTTTCAAAAAATAAATTAATTTTTTTTTAAAAAAATATACCATTATTTTTGAATATATATTTTCATATATTTATATTTTTAAAAAATAGTTTGAATATAATTTTTTTCCAGAAAAAATTACTATGTAACATTCCCAAAAAATATGAAAGGAATGTATTTTATATTATATAGAATTAGTTGATTTTACTTCAAATTTGATTCCTTAATGATTTATATCTTCATTTAAATGTTTAAATCGCTATTTTAAATAAATCTTTTCCCTTTTTATGTGTTCATTTCATCTAAATATAAAGGATTTATAATTGGATATTTATTTTCTATAATAATATTTTTATGATGAATGAATTCAGGTTTTATGATTAGGATTTGGTTCTTCATAATTTTTTATTATGATTGGTGGTTATGTTATTAACCAACTATGGTTGGTTCCATGATAAAGTAAGGATGACTGAACACATTATAGTATCCAATGCACTGGGTACTATGTAGATGGATGATAACAATATGGATTTTCCATATATGAGATGGTGTAAACTGATTAGGTTTATCATAGTTGATAATGTTAATATACTATAATTGTATTTACAAGATTAAATGTGATGGAGAATCATGAGTATCAATGATGTTTTCTCTATGATAATGATTAGAAGATAACAATGAAGATCTTCCTTGAGTAGTTGTGGTTGTTACAAAAATTATTCCACACATTTTTAATATGTTTTATCTATTTTTTAAATGGGTATTAAATTTTTCAAATGGAAACAGTCTATGTGATTTCAATCTAGAAATTCTTAATTATATATTCTCAAAAAGTTATGTGATAGTGGAAATTATCTAACAGATTCTCTATTTGTCACGGGAGAAATTTTTTCCTTATTTTTATGCATCTTATTGATTTTTTTGTGAGAAACCTTTGGTTTTAAATTTATTTCATTGGGATTAAGGAATAATTGGGACAAAGATGATGAGATGATGACAATATTAAAGATTTATCATGAAATAAAACAATTTTTTAATTTTAAAATTTATATTTTGATTAAATTATGGATACATATATTTTTTGTCTACTTGTAATGTACAATTTTACTTTAAAACATTTTTTCAAAATTGTCTATAACACTAATAAAAAAACCAATATTTTAAGGAAATCATAGTTCAAAATCACAGAAATATGTAACTCTTAATGCTAAGTCCATATAGTTGGTATTAGATAGGGGTTTAAATAATATTTTATATTATTATGTTTTATTAATAGTTATATATACAATTAAATGATTATAATTTTATTTTTGATCATATGATAAATGTATTACAAAAACCTAATAAGGATTCAAGTAAATAAATTTCAAGTTGAATAGTTATATTTTTTTGAGAAATTTAGTTTTTGAGGGAATAATGGGTTATTACAATTAGGAATGTAGAATGAATGTTTTGGGATAACCATTAATGTTAAAATATTTCATTAATTTTAAATATTTCCAGGTTATTTTTTAGAATTTTTCTAACACTTATTAAATTTCATAAGTATTAAATTAATATATTTTTCAAAAAAGGAAAACTAAATGATCATTGACAACATGTCACATCTGGAAAGGTTGTGAGGATTGAACTCACAATCAAAGAGCGATAAGGGAGCATCACCCATCACTTTATTACATGATATCTGGGTTACTTTGAAATTTTATTCTTTCATTAAACTATATGATTTATAAATATTTTGTTCATTTTGGGAGTATATGTTTCATTGAATAGATCTAAATGTGATTTGGCAATTATTTCGGTATTATGCGATTAATGTTATTTCATAAGATGTTCACTATTTTTAGAACCCAATATATAGCGTAATTCTATGAGATTTTTATCGATTAGTAAAGGTTAAATTATATTTTGGAAGAAAAAATGATTCTATGGTGGATTAATGGTGATCAAATTTATTTATAGAAATGAATACTATAAATTATAAATTATCATATCAGTGAAATAAAATTGTGGTATAAGACATTAGGAGCCATTGATGTTATTTGGAGATAACTATTAAAAATCTCTTGGAAGTCTATGTGATAAAATCTTTCTAATTTTTGAATTTCTATTTAATTATAAAATACATTTTAAAAATTTTAAGGATAATTATTCTGTCTATGATATATATTAAAAATTATTATTTTCATTTGATGTTGAAGATTAAATATATTTTCATTATACAATAGTTTGTTCTTTTTGTATAATTATATAATCTTTTACTAATAAATTTTTTGGTTAATTAAAAAATATAGGGAGGATAGATTTTTTTTCATTAGTGGATATTGTGATCTGCAGAATTTGATTCAATTTCTTAATACATGAAAAAATCATACCAATCATTTAGAGAAAAAGATCATGTTTTGGTGGAAATTTATTAAGGGGTGAAACAGTACATTTGAAGTATGAACACTTCCTTATGTTATTAGAATAAATGGAAATGGAATTTTTCAACACAAGGTAGAGGACATTGAAGAAAAAAATATATATATTTTTGTACTTTCTTTATCAAGGAATCAATGGCCTTTTATCGTATTAGTGCCATATAATTTTTTGGTGGTCAAATTTCTGATGAACATGTTATCTATCACTCCCTATCAGCCCTTGGGAGTTAATGGTAATTTTAATATCTATGTTCTCAAATTCCAAATATGTTTTCATAATTTGAAACCTATGAGTTTTAACTCCATGTGATCTTATTATTATTTTTCTTACATTTCAAGAGATGTTATTATAAATACTTTTTAAGAAAATGCATTTTAAACAAGGTATTTCGAAAGCAAAAGCCTTGGTATAGAGAAAACCTTCCAAATTATAGGGGATAAGTTTAAAAATAGTGTGGAGGGAAAATTTAAAATCCCATTTAAAAAAAAGAATTTATATTTTTAATAACTTTCAAGACATTCCACATCATTATTAAATAAACAACTAAATATTATTATTTATATATGACCATTAAAACCAAACCATTGAATTGGAAGGTATGGACAAGAATAAATAATTTATGAAATAAATATAATGATCAAAATAAATATAAATTTATTTGTTTGTTCATAATAAATAATTATAGATGTATTTTTTTATTAAAGTCATTTTACTTTTTGAGAATATGTTCCTTTTAAAAAAGTAGTTATTTTCTTTTAATTAAGGAATATTATAATATTTAGAATTTATATAAATTTATTTTGATAAAATGAATATAATTTTTGATATCATAATTTTAATATTATCAAAAATTTAATTTTTTTGTATGTTTATGAAAATATTTATTTTTCATAAAATATTTAAAAATAATGATTTTAATTAAAAAAATTATTTTTATTTATTTACAAGGAAAAATTTTGTATTGGAATAATTTTTAAAATTAAAATTTTTATTTATAATTTAAAATCGTTAAATTATGGGTATATAAAAGCATTACCATATTTGAAATTATTATAAGAACATTTAACATTTTAAAGGGTAATTTTTCTAAATATCTATTTTTATACTATTTTTTTATTTTACTTTTAAAATAATTCTTAGACTTCTTTATTTTTTTAATTTAAAAATAGACTGTATATTTGGAATCAATGGGTATACATTTATAAAGTATGTAACTTTCATTTTTGGTCTTTTTGAATAAATACTTTAATATTTTTGGTTATAATGGTAATGGGTAAATCGAGTTACATAGGTTAAAAATAAAATGAAAATAAACATAAAATAAAAAAAACAGAAACTCGAATATATTTTTTATATTATCTTGAGAATAATCATACAGAAGTTTTATTTATAACCATTTAGGGCCTAGTTTATTATATTACGACATATATAGAATTTTATTTTATGAAAAGTCAAACATTTCATACTTTAATTTATAACAAGAGTGATATTATTAATATAGTTTTATATGATGGATATGTCCTTTTATAAATATTATTTTTAAATCTAATAGATATTTATTCATCTTAGTAATATATTTTATATTATAGTTATGATACAATTACCTCGATTTCCTTTTCAATATTGATGTAGTTGTTATTTAATTAAATGAAAAACTAAATAAATAATACTTTAAATATTCAAAATAAATATAATTTTAGTATAATATTGTGATAAATAAATTATATAAGAATATGAATATTTTTATAATAATTGTTTTTAAATTATAAGGGTTATCTTGACATAATTAAATTCAATGTAATGAATGGTTCTAAAAATTTTCAATATTGATATTGCATAGAAATATAGTTTTACTTACTGATATAAAATTCATAAAAATATTACTTTTAAAAATGTGACTAGGATAATGTTTAAAATATAAAACATGATCTATTTATGTAACATTAATCATCTTATAATAAAAATATTAAATTTCAAAATATGAAAATATATGCTCTCACCAGAAGAGTTATATTGGTTAAATAAGTGTTAAAAAATTATAATGGTATAAATAGAGTCAAAACGTCTAAAAATATTATTAGATGAGTCTATTTAAAAGAATAATAAAATTAGATTTGGAATAAATCACATTTAATCCATTTTAATTGAATGTTAATTTATATTAATTTAATATTTTGGGAAACACCCAGAGTTCCCCTTCCATCTCTTATAAAGGCCATATTTTATTCTCATTTCTTCACACAAAACAAATAATTCAATTAATATATTCCTATATGATGTTCCTTCCTATAATTCAAAAATAAAATATATAGGGTTCTTTTCCAAATACTAAATTTATAGGTCTATAGGTGTTATGTAAAAGATGTTATCCAAATAATAAGTATTATTTTCAACTATAGGGTTAATATTTTTATGTCTTCAAATTAATTATTATTTTATTTAACCATGATAAAATAATAATTCTAGCATCATTACTATAATATAATATTATTATGTATGTGTAATTACCCACATAAATATCCTATACTATAAAATGGTAAAATAATTTATCATATATATGTATGGGGAACAACAGCCTCATGAAACCATGTAATTCTTCTTCCACCACTATCTCTCAAGACAACTAATAATGATGGAATAACTATTTATTTAAAATATTTATGAAATATTTATCATTATTAAATTATAAAATATCCATTTCATTCACACCATTACATGTACATAAAAACGATATTGTCATTTATCTTTACATGTGGACTACCACCTCCATGAAGTGATGTAATTCAATTTTCTAATCATGAAATTACATAAATGATATATGAAATTATATTTAGATAAATAAGTAAAATATATATTGTATTACTAATATATTATAAATATAAAATAAAATATACTTCCGTTCTATAATTATTGTTGAAAAATAGAAATGTTACTCATTAGTACTTACAACCTACCTTCTCCATGGTTATAATTTAGTTACATATTTGTAATCATCTGTAATAGTTGAATTTACATTTATAATTTATGTATAAAAATTATAGTTATGTTAATATTATTATTATATATTTTATGGAATAATAACCACTTTTACTATATTTAATATATTGATGTTATTTTGGAGGCAAGTACTAACTATCATCCAATGTACAATGTGAAGTTATGTGATTATGTAAGTTTATTTGACATAGAAATAAGTGATATAAAATAAATTATAAATATGAAAAATGTCCTTAAGAATGTATAAATTTAACATATGTTTATTACATACTAACTTCGAATGTCCCGAAGGCATTCTTTTATATTTTATTATAGATAATCCCCCTTTTAATGGTTAAAGGGGAACCAGTACATGACCCGTAGGCCCAAGGCACAATGGCCAACATGACCCGTAATACATGACCTGAAGGCCCATAGGCATACCATTCCCATACATGACCCATAGGCCCATCACAATACAACTGCCCCTAACCAGCTTCTGCATCAATAATCGCCTTTAGAACCCAACCTACATAGCTGATCAGTTAGCATTGGCCCGTATAAATCTGCAAGGTTCCTGGTCCTGATGGTGGTTGTCATACCCTATTATTCACCCAGTCCGGTTAGCTCAGCTTATAGTGAATTATATTGTTTCTCTGATTCTCTTCTGGGGCCTACTCTATGTGAAATGGGCTACTTCATAGTCTTTAATGGCCCGAACACCCTGTGGCCCAAAAGCCTTTGATGGCCCGAAGGCCCTTGAGACCCGTAGGCCCAAACCTGTGGCACGAAGGCCCTAATCGGGTGAATAGTTCTGTCTGATACAATAGGGAATAGTACCTACAATAGTACTACTATAGTAACTGTTATAGTACTTCTACAATACCCCCTAAAATTTCACCTCTATCCAGTTTTGAACCTGGGTCTTTTGGATGCCCAGCAAGAGCCCTTAACACTCAGGTACGAGCTCGTTGGCCTTTTATTATATATTAATAAACATAAAATATGTTGTGTGTCACACTCTAGGAATGGGATATTCATTTAAAAATTATCATCTTAATTATTCCCTTAAAGGTACTATTTTATTCCTTATCCATGTGATTGTTTTATAGTAATAAATTTAATAATTATTTCACATTAATAATATAAATTTTTATATTCAATTTTACCCATGATTTAATAATTCAAAAATGGTTTGAAAGGAGTATTTTCTCATGTCCAAAGGAGTTAACTCGTGAATTTTTAAAAAAATAGATGGAATGTTTTATAACTTTTACGACATGAGACTGTTTTACTGCCATCGTGACAAATTAAGGATTTAATGTTTCATTTATATGATAAAATAGTTATTTTCAATGAATCTTAATAACTTTTTATGTTCCCAATATTTATGAAAATATGAAATATGAAAATGAAATGGTTATTTTCATTATTAATATTTTTATGATGCAAAAATTCATGTATTAAGAATATGAAATGGTTATTGGGAATTTTTGGATCAGGAGTGGTTTAGTTATTATGTAATGATGGGTGGTTCCATGATTAACAATAGATGTGTAGTTACCTTAAAACCATAATGCATTGGGTACTCTATATATGGAAGTCACCTGTATGGTTATTCCCAATATGAAACTGAGTTAACCAATTAGGATTCTCCTACAAGATAATGGAAACATACTATGATGGTTATTCAATGATTTACTATGATGTTTAATCAGAAGTATCTGTGATTTTTTACTCTATGGTAATGATCATTAGTTAACCATGATGGTCTTCCATGAGTAGGTATAGTGGTTACAATAATGATATCCCAAGTATCCAACATATTTCTACTATGTTTTCTATTGGATTTAGATGTTTTTTCGAGAAAAATGTTTATGACTTCCATATAGATATTATTAATTTCGCAATCTCAATGAATAATTTATGAAGGTATCTATATTATGGATTTTAGTGTTTCTCGCACAATTAATTGGTTTCATTCATTATACTTCAAACAGGTTTAGGATCCAGGATATCCCGTCCCTAAAAACCATTATTAAAAAAATGGGAGAGTGATAGAGTAGGGGGTTTACAAAGACTTAAATAAACAACACCATGTGTATCCAACTCAACAAGATGAGAACAAAACTCAGGAGTGAGAAAATACCATCCCGATTGAGCCTCCAAAATTTATCTCTTTAACCAAGCATCTTCAACCTAATTATCCTTTTTATAGATATGAGTGACATCTAGGTGAATATGCTCTATCATCTGAAGGAATTCAATCTAAGAAGGAATAATTTTCCATGGAACAGATCTGCAATGAGTCATTTGAATGTGAACCAGTATGGTGGAGTTTGATTCCACCCAAATATGTCTCCATCCATGATGAGTGGAATACATGAATGATTTAATCATATACCATAACTCAGCCTCAATATCTATACTATGTTCAATTTAGTGGTAGAATGAGCCCTTAATGAAGCCCTGATAAGTGTGGAAGACACCACCACATCCTGAAAGTATAGGATCACCCGATGCTACCCTATCCACATTCAGCTTCATCCCACATGGAATTAGGGGAATCCACTGTATTGAATTCAGGAAAAGAGGATTTCTGGCTCTCCCCACAACACCAATAGTTTTCATAATAATGAAATCAGATAAAACTTCATTGTTGTACTAGTGTGCATTTTGGATGTTGTTAGAAGATACCTATACATAGAGTGCATTCCATCCAAGAAAGAGGTCCTATAGACTTGAAAGGAAGCACCATTTCATGTCTACGGTATAACAGTTATAATAGTATTAGTGATAGTGATAATCATGGAGCCATCTTGCTCACTCAACTGAGCATGCTGGAAAGATTTTAGGGGAACCTCAATGCTGTTCATGTCCATATGAATCCCGAAAACATCCTATATACATAACCAAAACCTATAGGAAAATATATAAGATATAAAAGTGTGAGGAATAGATTCATCCTCCCTCACGAATATGTAGCAAACCGATGAAATAAGGAATCCTGATTTTTGACCCAAAGCTTGCGATAGAAATCTTCCCTTCCTTAACCTCTATAGAAACATGTAATAGGAAGGGTGAATATAATCATTGCTAACATTTTCATTCAAGTGGGAACATTGGAAGGATCATCACATTGATATTTATAAAACCCCACAGAAGAGAAACAACCATTAGAGTTGGGGTCCAAACTAAAGCGTCAATATTATTGAAAACATAACCCTGCAGTTTTATGTTGATGTCCACAGGAAGATAGCCATGAAACTGATCTGATGAAACTGCATTAGCAATAGAAAAATGCTGCAAAGGATGGGTCCCATCCATCACATCATTTATGGGTCCACCGAGCCATAGTGTGGAACAAACATTCAATTTTTACATCATCCAAAACATCAATTGTGACAAGCTCATAATATCATGATATGAGTGCTTTAAAGAAGGAAAAGTGAATGAGAAGTCATGAAGTTAATACCCACTTTCCAATTTGTGATGTAATCTTTGGGAAATAAATTCTAGGTAAGTTCTATCAGAGATTAAAAGATTCTAGTTGAATATACATAAAAGAGAATCATTAAAAGACTTAATATCATTAATTCCCAAGCCTTCCATATCAATGGGGGTTTTTCACTCTTTATAAGAAATATTTTTCATATTTAATTAATAGATAGATACTATCCATATAATGTCCCTAATTAGTACTTTTAACTCCTTGATGAGACTTCTAGGCCATCTATAAATTGAGAAGGCATAGAAAAACATTGATTTGATAAACGAATTAACTAGAAAAACTCTCCAAGCCAGAGTCATGTTTTTCTATTTCCATGTTCCATGATGAATAATAATCATATATTTGTTTTCCAAGGCGTATTCTTTTCAGCCTTCCCCAAAATTAGGGTAACCCCACATATGTGAAAGGAAAAGGTCATTTTGGACTTGAAGAATTCTGGAATTTTTTTCCTGCTTATGGATAATCATAATTTTCCAAAAAACACAAAGGAAATATTCTAGCTTATAACATGGCTCGATACCTCCTCATAATGAAGAAATATATTTGGGAAAGAAGAAATAATTACTTTATCAGTATATCAAAATAAGAAGATAACATCAACATAAAGAAGGTGTGACAAAGAGAAGATATTCTTTCCAAATTTTAATTTTTTATAAAGACAAGGACGAAACAAGCCATTCCTAAAAACACTCAAATAGCCCTCATCCATTGAAAAGATAAAACCAAAGAATGTAAACTTGTTCCTAACACCTCTAGAGCATGGAAAATACCCGCTTGGGGATCCCTTGGTAAGGACACACAGATGAGCACTGGTAAAAATTCCATTAAAAAGCATGATTAATTAGATGGATATTCCATGCCTCTTTAAAATACAAAAACTGAGGTCCCATTTGATACTATCAAAGTATTTTGAAATATCCATCTTAAGAGAAAATCATTCATCCCTGACCTTCTTCCTCATGATGTTCACACATTCAGAAGAAGTGAAAATTCAATTTGGAATGCTTCATCCTGGGTGAAAACCTATCTGGTTGGGGGTAATAACCTTCTTGGAAATGTTCCCCAGTATAGATGGAATTATTATGAAGATGATTTTGGTAATGTTTTTCCCAATGGAAACTAGCCTAATTTCCTTGATATTTAGAGAATTATCCTTCTTTGGTATTAAACCAATAAACCAAGAATTCACACCATGAGGCATTGATCCATGAAAGAAGAAATATCTAACAACACCAATGAAATCCTGTTGAAAAATACCCCAATTAAACATAAAATATTTACTAGTGAAGCCATCCAGACCTTCCACACTATCAATTTTAAAATAGAAGAGAGAATCCTTGATTTCACACTATAGTGGGCCTCTGTCAACATCTTGTTCTGATGATCATCAAAATTTGGGGAAATATTACAGAGTAATTTGTAGGTGAGGTACTCATTATAACCTGAATATAATACATAAACGTATATAACCAAAACCTTTGATATTTCTAGATTATATTTTTAATGAGTTCCATCAATTTTATGTGAGGTTACTCCTTTACGAAACCTTCTTTCTCTATGAAATCATTGGTAGAACATGGAATTCATATCCCCACTTGAAACCATCTCATTTTATACTGATTTTAGCAATCCTTTCCTATATGATTAGCATGTCATCATGCTTATTATGAGCCAATATCTCATCCATGGAGTGTACATCTAACTACGGAAAATCATTCTGACATTAACATAAAACCTGTTAAGCCTCTATATTATCATTTTCTAGACCATTAAAAGAAGAATTACCCCGTTCCCTATCCATTCCTTTCACAATCTTGAGCTTTCTAGACCGATCAAATAAGGGACTTCCATAGAGGCCAACCTTTCAAGCATTAAGAATCACCTCTCTACATCCAAGCACAAAAATACATGCATCATTAAATATGAACGGTAAGGGAGAGGATCTCAAATTTCTAGCACATATGTCAATCAGAATAGGGTTATGATCTGGTTGATGTTTTGGTAAAACGATACTAGATATTTTCAAAGGCTCACACCCAACATCAATTCAGACCAGGCATCAATCATGTTTAATATATTTCCTCCCTTTGACAGTGTACCTGCTCTATGTATAGTCACCACCCACAACATGCACTTCAATATGTTTTCACTGGTCAATGGAGAAAGAGAAGTCAGATGCAGCCAGCCTATTAAAACTCCCACAAGTTTTCTACTCCGGTCTACGAAAAACATTAAAATCACCTAAAACCATTCAACTATGAGATATTTTCTAAAAAAATGACCCATGTAATTCCCTAGCTCTCATATTTTAAGGTATGAGTTTGATTCATAAACAAAGGAAAAGGATATGATGACCCCTTTCATGACCACCTAAACCATAACACTCAGGTGATGAGAGGTATAGGACTAAATAAGAATTCTCTCATTATTTAAAACCATGAGATATTTAGCCCCATTTTCATTCAATTGATATGATACATGATAGTATCCAATCGAGGTCAATTTAAAATCCTTCCATTTTGAGATCTGCATCCTTGGTTCACTAATTCCAATAAGTAATGGTTTGTTGGTCGTAATAAAATGAGGAACGACTTTGACCATGGGGCAGTTCCCAAGACCATGTCAATTCCAAAAAATATATCTTCATTTATTAGGAGCATATTTTTCTTGAGTTTGAGGTCCTCTTTTATTCTTAGAGTCTGGATTAGTTGACTTACCCTTCCCCTGGGCTTGGCCCATAGTTAGCTGATCATGGGGACATCCATCAGTATTCTTTGGGGAAAGAGTGGTGTCCTGAGAAGCATCACCAGAATATAACATCCCACAAAGAGTTATAAAATTATTGGGTGAGGGCTCAAGACCCATACATAGATCTTCAGGACTTCTTATCCTATAAATCTTTCCAGAGGGAACTTGATGGAAATGATCCTCTAGAATAACAACAATGAATTTTTCAGGATTAGTGACAGGAATCACCTATAATGGGACTGAAGGTGGCTGGGCACCCTACAACATATCTACCATCCTATAATCTGTACCATCTGTTAGGTCTACAAGAACACTCTATCCCTTAACCTTTTTTTTGAAAATCAAAAAAACCTTCTTCGTAAATATATTTCCCTTAAAATTTCATATATTTCCTTACACATAACTACATTACATTATAACCAAAATTTCTTTAGACTTTTGAGTTATACATTTTTTATTATTATTAATGTTTTAAGAAATCTATTTCTCTACACCAGAAATGTTCTTGAGTTTCTAAAATTTGTTTCAATGTTATACCATACCAGAATTCATTATGACACTGTTTCCCATGCTCTGTTTTCACTATGATAGTGATTTCCATTTTAAATAAAATTTGGTAACATATTTTCCATATACATAGTATTACAATATTGCAGTTTTAAGACATATTTTTCATACAGTTTTTATGTCATACCAAAAATTTCTATACCGAATTTCTTATACCAAGATTGAAATACCAAAAATATTCAATTATGCATATATAAAGAATATTTTATTAACACGATTTATTTTAAAGACAGTGATACCATTTCTTGTGATACCGATAGCATAAAATAAAAAATAGCTACCGGGAATTTCCTTACGCATTGTCTTCTATAATCTGATACCGGTTATTTTTTCTGTCATGCCGTAAATCATGATACCGGTACCATAATTTGAAAAAACCATGTTTTCATAAAATATTTTCTTACACTTTACTCATATAGATTTTATGAAAATCCATTTTGAAATTTAAAATTCTAGAATTCATTATTCAATGATTTAATTCCATAGATTTCTGAATCTTATTTTTTTCTATATCATTCCAATTTTATAGGATTCCAAATTTCATTACACTGAAGGTGTATGATCTTTATATTCATGGTTAGTTATATAAAACAATGTCATCGTTTCTGTTATAAACTAACTGTTGTATGTTTTCCATGTGTCCGGGTCCCTTCGAGAGTTAAGGAAATATGACCGTTGGAGTGGAAACAACTAGTAGATTTTTAAAAGCTATAAATAGGACCATAGATGATGATATCGATAGATAAGAACACACAAAAAGTTCACATGTTTTCATTTGGGAGTTCATCTCTCTAAAAGTGATTTTCTCAAGAGTGAGAGGCTCTTATAAACTCTCAAGCATCGTGCAGAATGTTTGAACATCTTGTTTAAACATTGCTTCTCATAGAATTTCTTCGTGAAGAGGTGCGATTTACATAAAATCAAAGACTCCAGGTTGTGAAGTCGGAGGTGTTGATTTCCTTTCAAATTGAGGGATTGGGGGGATAACAAGACAAATACCGATTTTAGGATTTATTTCTTACCCTGTGTTTGGGAAAGACAGACTTTCTTGTAAGTATAAAACAAGGGACCTTTATCCAAGGTTGTGGGATACCCTCCTATTCAGGTTAAAAGAAGATTGTAAATTTCCACTGCTTTGTATGATTTAGGAAGTTTTATTTTTTTATAAACATTCTATCTTGTATATCTGGTTATATGAAATTCTATATCCCTTATGATAGAATTTATTATTAAGAAAAATATATTAATCATTAGACTTGAGAGCTTTATATTTCTCTAAGAAGGTAATTTCTTACTAGTGGTGTTTTGAATTTTGTTTATACAAACATTTCCTTAAGAAAATTTTACAGTATACAATTCACCCCCTCTTGTATATTGTAAATATTCAGTCCTATTGTGATCTTTATATTGGTATAGAGTTGAATATCATACTATATACCTTCCAAACAATTGGTATTAGAGGGTTGGTTCAATCTGAATTAATCTCATGATTAGATTCAGAAGAGAAATCCTCTTCTTCATTTTTTTCAGAATCATAATTTCGGACTCAAAAAGTGCGGATTGATATTTTTATTAGAGATACTCTAGTTATTATTTTTCTTAGACATTATCATTTTTTAATGATTATCTTTATGAAATTGATATTTTCTTCAAACACTACTACTAAAATTTTTGTCTAAGAGAGGTATATTTTTTTTCTTTATTGCAGGATCAATACATATTGGTTCTTTGTACAATATAAATCCTACCAGACCACCTATTTTTTATGGAAATGATTATGAGTACTGGACAGATAGGATGAAGAATTTAGTTATTAATAATGGTGTTGATAACTACCTGATGCTGACAAGAGACTATAAGATTCCTGATAAGGAATCAAGAACTTTTATGAATCAGGAGAAATCTGAATATTAATCTAATATCATAGTAAGAAATACATTTCTATAATCCATTACTAGAAACATCTATAGTCAAATATCTTCATGTGACGCTGAAAATAGTATCTGGATGAAACTTGAAGTTACAAATTTTGTAACTTCTAATGTTATAAAAACAAGAAGAGCTATGATGAGAGCTAGATACCATAGCTTTAACATTTCCTATGGAGAACCTATAAGCAATGTTCAGTAAAGGTTCATGACAATTATAAAAAGATTACATTCAATGGGAGAAAAAGGTTTGGATGATGAGGCTCTATAGATAAAATCATAGATATCATGCCTAATGAATGGGAGTCTACAAGGAAAACAATTGACGAGAACAAGAGAGTCACCTATATTTCCTTAGATGAGCTAATTGGAACTCTTCTTTAGAATGAGAGAAGAATGAAGAGAGATGATGATAATGTTAAAAGGAAGAATGGAAATGGAGGAGTTTCTTTTACAACCAATTCTAATCATATGAAATCCAATACTCAAGAAAGAGTTACTAGATCAAAGTCAAATAAAGGTTCTATTCATTCAGAATCTACTGATACAGAAAAATATAAGAAGGACATAACTAATCTTGCTTGGAGAATGAACAAGATAGTATCCCAGAAGAACTATCAAAATAAGTCCATGAAGAGAGACTACAGAGAAAAGAACGATGGGGAAGTTACTTTCTACGAATGCAGAAGAACATGTAATATCAGAACTAATTTCCCTCTTTTAAAAAAGAAGGATAAGAAGGAATGGAATTCAGAGAGAAACAAGAAGAAGTTATACCATTATAAGCACTAGAAAAGTTTTAAAGCAAATGAAACTTTTATTTCTAGTTGATTAAACCCTTCTAAAAGTGAATCTTCTGAATATGAATCATCAGCATAGAAAAGTATCGAATTCATTGCTACTACATTACCAAATACTTGTCTTTTGTCCAAGGTACGCTCCTCTAAGGCTTTAACAAATTTATCTCTTGATAAGGATTATTATCTTAATTATATTACTTCTGATGAATATACTTCATCTTCAGATAATGAAGAAATACCTTTTTATGAAGTAGTATCTAGATTTTCCAAGTTGTTAGAAGAAAAAAATTGTAAAATATCTAATAAACTAGACAAGGAAAATACTAGAGAAGAAATTCATACAAAATAGATTTAGGACCTCTCTAGAGATCTTGAATATAATGTTGGGATCCTAGAAATACATTATAAAGATCTTAAGGGTGTAAATTCCGAAAAGGAAATACTTTCTAAAGATTATAAGAATGCTATTTAAAAAATAAATATTTTTGAGGAAAAATATAACACTACGGAAATAATTCACGAGGATATGAATTTATTTATAAGACTAAAATACAAAATATTTTCTTTTAAGAAACTTCTTTCTAATTTTACTTCTGGTAATGAAAATTTTAACAAGATGTATTCTCAAATCAGTCCTCAAGGAAATACTACTGAAGTAGGTTATACTCACAGAAAACCTATTTTCAAAAACAACTATTTTATTCCATCTAGATCCCCTTTTTGTACCAAATGACAAAGTGGTGGGAATTGGAATAAAATTTTTTCTTTAAATAATGTTTAGTATCTTGGGATTCATAAAGCTTATTTCTCAAAACAAATATGGGTTCCTAAAATTATATGGTCTAACCCCGGATCCAAAAAAGTTTGGATTCTGAAAATATAACTTTTGTTTTTGTAGGAAAATGAAGAATGTACCAACAATATATGGTATATGGATAGCGGATGTTACCATCATATGAATAGTAACAATATTTATTTCCATAATATTTTCAAAACAAAAGGTGGAAAAGTAACCTTTGGGGATAATTATCATGGAGAGATTGTCGGTATAGGTATTATCATTCTTGTTGGGAACGTTTTAATTTCAAATGTTTTATTTGTTAATTGTATTAAGAAAAACCTCATAAGAATAATTCAATTATGTGATGATGGTTACCTTGTTAATTTTAGGAATGATAAGTGTTTAGTTAACAATTCCAAGGATGAATATATTTATACTACCCATTGGCATGAAAATGTCTACACATTGAACATAGAAGACTTAAGAAGTCAGGATCTTCCTTGCATAAGTGAAATTGAAGACCAATCTTGGCCTTGTCATATAAAGTTAGGACACTACAGCCATAATAACATTATTAATCTCTCAAAGAAAGGATTAGTTAAGGATCTACCAGTTCTTTGTTTTGATTCTTCAAAAGTTTGTTACACTTATAAGTTTTCCAAGTAACACAAATTTAGCTTTAAATATTTTAGTGAAGTTTCAACATCTAATTCCCTATAGTTAGTTCAAATGGATCTATTTGGTCCTACACACACTAGAACTATTTGAGGAAAATATTATGTATTTGTTCTTGATGATGACTACACTAGATATACTTGGGTCTATTTTTATACATGAAAATATGAATACTTATCTAATTTTAAAACTTTTCAAGATCAAGTTAAAATTGAGAAAAACCTACCATTAATAACTATTCATAGTGATCATGGTGGTGAGTTTGTAAATTCCTATTTTGAAACTTTTTGTAGTAAGAAAGTTATTACTCATAATTTCTCATCTCCAAGACCTCCTCATCAAAATGTTTTTGTTGAAAGAAAGAACCAAATCTTTCAAGAGATAACCAGAACCCTGTTGAGTGAATATTCCATAGAAAAACACATTTGGGCTGAAGCTGTATGTACTACATGTTATACTATAAATCGAGTTTTGAAAAGAAAATTTCTTAATAAAACTCTTTATGAGCTATGGACTTGTCGAAAACCAAAAGTTTCTTACTTAAAGGTTTTTGGTTGTATAGTTTTTATAATTAACACTAAGGATTACTTATAATAATTTGCACCAAAATCCGATGAAGGAATATTATTAGGCTAATCCACTAACTCTAATGTTTATAGGGTTTTTAACAAAAAAAACTTGTACTATGGAGGAAACAGTACATGTTAAATTTGATGAAAAAGATCCTTTTGTTTTCAGACAACCTGATCTAAATCCTCCAGACATATTTTCCAAAAATAATCAATAACCTATAGTTGGAGATTCTTCTAAGGATAATGTTCACAAAAATATTCTTGAAACATATACCCCTGATGTTTTTCTACCTTATGTTGATGGTCAAGTTTTACAAAACCCTAATCAGTTTTTACTTTGAAATCATCCTACTGATAATGTCATAGGAGATGTCAATCAACCTATCAGGACTAGAAGTTCCTTATGATATGAAATTCAACATGTTTCTTTTCATTCAGAATTCAATCCAAAGACTCTTGAGGAATCCTTATTTGATAAATATTGGATAGAGGTTATTCATTATGAACTCAATGTGTTTTTAAGGAATCAAGTTTGAACCTTGGTTGAGAGACCTAAGGATACATCTGTTATTGGGGAAAAATGGGTCTTCAGAAATAAATTTGATGAAAATGGGATTATAGATATAAATAAAGAATGATTGGTTGCTAAAGGCCATTACCAACAAGAAGGCATAGATTATGAAGAATCTTATGAACAGGTAGCAAGACTTGAATCCATCCAAATTCTTCTAGCATTTGCAGCATTCTATAATTTTAAACTTTATCAAATGGATGTGAAGTGTGATTTATGTAATGGATATGTATAAGAAGAAGTCCATGTTGACCAACCTCCTGGTTTTGAATATGTAAAACATCATAATCATGTATATATTCTTACCAAAGATTTATATGCACTTAAACAAGCCCCTAGATCTTGGTAAGATTGAATTACATGATTTTTACTTCAAAATAACTATTATAAGGGCACCGCGGATCCAAAAAAATTTATAAAAAATATAAGAAATATATTTTAATTTTAAAAATATATATTGATGAAATTATATTCAGATCAACTCAATAATCCTTAATAGATTCCCTTGTGGGTCTTATGAAGTCTGAGTTTGAAATGAGTATGATGGGTGAGTTAACATTCTTTCTTCGTTTTCAAAATTCTCAAAAACCAGAAGAAACTTATGTATCTCAATATAATTACATCAATGATCTTCTTAAAATGATTGGGTATGATAATACTAAGAGTATAAGTACTCCTATCGGAACTTCTAATACTCTTGATATTGATTATGCAAGGAAACCTGTGAATCAAACATCTTATAGAGGAATGATAGGAGGTTTACTTTACATAACAGAAAGTCGACCCGTCATAATGTTTTCTGTTTTCTTATGTGCATGATATTAAGAAAATCCTAAGAAACCCCATATTAAGGCTATAAAATGAATTTTCCATTACCTAAAAGGATCCTTGGATTTAGGCCTTTTTTATTCCTCTGGAAATGTTTTGGATGTAAAACATTTTTCATATGCTGATTTTTCTGGTTGTAAAATGGATAGAAAGATTAAATTTATAAATTTTAATTTCCTAGGAGATTCCTTAGTTTCTTGGTCTTACAAGAATCAAAATTCTGTAGCACTTTCCACTAATGAATCAGAATATGTAGATGCTGAAAGTAGTTGTGCTCAAGTGATGTGGATGCAACACACACTCACAGATTATGTCATGAGTTTTTCAGAAACTAAAATCTTGTGGGATAACACTAGTGCCATAGCCCTAAGTAAAAACTCAGCACATCACTCCCATACTAAGCACAAATATATTAGGCATAAATTTATTAGGGATAACACACTCAAAAGAGATTAAATTATTCAATTCATCAGAATGAAAGAACAACTTGCTAATATATTTTCCAAACCATTACCATCTGATAGATTTAAATACGTTAAACAGAATCTAGGAATGGTATTTGTAATGTAATCATTCATATATAATTCTTGTTTATCCATATCCTAACATTAAATTACTCCTAAATTCTGGGGGAGTACATATGTTTGTGAAATTTTGAAAATTATTTTATTCTTTAAAAAATTTCCCCAGTGTTAGTTTTTTAAAAGAAAAAACCATGAAATCTAAATTATCATAATCCATATATCTGGAATTTAAATTCCTTGATTAAAATTTACTGAGTCTAGTTCTTAACCCCAAGAATTTTTTTCATCGAAACTAATAATTTCTTCAGAGATTCCATAAAGGTATTTTTTCTTACCCTTAGTTATTTTTCTCTAATAGTCTAATTTGTTGGTATTTCCTTCTTTTAATATATTTTTCTTTGGATTCATATTTCCTTAGAATCTGATATTCAGTTTTCTAAAACCTCACTATTTTGGTATGGATATAATTTTTTGAACCATCCTTAACTGTTAGATCTTTTTGGGAAAATCACTACCGTTTGATTTCTTTATGGTGGCTGAAAGGTCGTAGTGTGTCTATATAAGGTCTACCCTACTTCATAAGGACCCCACTAGTTCCTTAAACCTTCAAGAAAATGTGCCTCTTCTTCAGAGTTTTTCATTCCATATTTCATCAGAGATTTCTTAATGATCCGAATGTATGGTAGTTCCGACCTGATGACAGTCATAGAGAATAAAGATAAGATGATATTTTGGGAGAGACTAGTATGTTCTATCTTTTTTAATCGGTATGACTCCCTTATCTCTCTTATTTTTAAATTTAATAATTGGGAGAGTATTTTTATAGCAAAGGAAAAGGTTTGAGATCCTGTATATCTGGAACTAGTCACACAGTTTTATGACTCTGTCAATTTCAGTGAAAAAGATGGTAATAAATATTTAAGATTTAAGGCTTATAAAAAGTCTTACACAGTTCCATGATGAAAATCGGCCAAATTCTTGATGATTCTTTATGATGGAGAAGCCCTCATAGGTCACTGGATGTTCAGAAGCCAGTATTAAATGAAGAAATTCGGGAATCATCCAAATCAGTATAGAAAAAGTCAGTACCGGGATCTTCAAAAAGTGTTCAGAAGAAGAAAAAGTTAGATGATGCCTCTCATGATGATCTTACCTCAGTAGCTCTATCTTCAACGACACTTGTCATATGGAAACAAACATCTTACTTTGATGATATTATTGCTAGTTGGAGGAAATTACCTGAATCCATGAAGGAAGGGGATGCAATCTTTAGGTTAAATCCAAAAGAGACAAAGGATTTAAATATTCAAAGCGTGGATTTGTTAGAGAAACAAGATAAGGAGAAGAAGAAGAAAAAATGAGAACTGAGATAGAGATTATAAAATCCATGCTAAAGGGAGTAGAAAAATCCTCGTAAAATCTACAGGTACCAGATGTCACTCTAGAACATAAGAAGTTGAAGGAATTTGTATTAATACCAGATTCTATTCCAAAACTACAATAAGAAGCACATGAAGAAGATGGGATTATTCAAGAGGAAGAAAATGATGTTTGTAGACAAGTTGACGAGTATGTTGAAACACCAAGAGTTTATACTGATGAAGAATTAGGAGAAGAAGAAGTTGAGATTAAAGTCGAAGAAGTAGAAGAGGTAGAAGAAGCGATTGATGTAACAGAAAATGAAGATGAAATTCATGAATCCAAAAACATTCATACCAGAAGTGAAGAAGAGAAATATGAAGAAGAAGTTCAAGTAGAATCTGGAGATGATATGACTATAGAAAACGAGGAAGTGTTTCAGGGTTCCAAACCCACCATAGTACAGAAAATTGATATAGGGAATGCCATTATTGTTTCCCCTTCTGATGCTGGCTGTCCTCAGAAGCTTGAGAATCCTGAAACCACTACTCTGAAGGAAAATAAATAAGAATTTGACTCCGAGTCTTCATCCATGGGTGATGAATTTTCAAAAAGTTCATTAAAGAAATTAGTAAGAACCATTCTATTACATGCTAACATAGATTCTTGGAGCCAAATGATGGTAGAAACCTTAAATGAAAAGACGGAATCAACATCTATGATGATGGAAAATGTAGTGAAAGGTGAATCTGTTCATAATAATCATCTCATTGATTACAAAGCTAAAAAAATTTCATCTCAGAAAGTGATGAATCAGACCAGAACCTTATCAGATAAAGCACTACAATTTTCCGACATCATGGAATCAACAAATGGAGTGTTCAATGATGTAGAAAATGAGATGTCCAATGTACAGACTTCTATATTAGGGAAATTATCAAGTGAGTTATCTTTGAGGAAAAATGAAGGAAAAAATCTTCTAGATAAAATGAATATAGTATCTGAAGATGTTAACTACCAAAAAGGGATATCTACTGGTCTTGAGAAGAAATCATATTCATAAGAAGAAGTGATCAAAGTTCTTGATGATAAAAATCGGTCTCAAGAATTCTGTATCCAGGCTCTAGAGAAGAAGGTAGCTGAGCAATATGACTTGATAAATTAGCTTCAAGAAGATCACAAGGATGTCAAAATGATTAAGTCCTTGGAGAAAATTCTTCTTTCAGAGAAAAAGAAGGAGGGTTAAATTTTTTCCATTCTGAAGTTTTGTTGTACTTTCATAAGAAACATAATGAAAAATTCCTTTTAAATCATTTATATATTTTGTCTCATATATATTTATTTATATCCTTATAGGTCCCTCTCCATTCCTTTTTTGAAAATCACAAAGGAGGAGAACTCTATCAAAGGTAGAAGTTAAAGGAAGAAAAATTTATAATGGAAACATTTCCTTATGGTAAAATCTATGGAAAAATAAATTTCCTTAATTTCATATATAACGTCAAGTTCTACACCTAAGAGATAGTTTCTCTAAATAGAAGAATATATATCGGAGGGGGAGATATTCGTACTCTAAGAACATCCACATAAGGGAAGAATAATTTACCCTAAGTCATACACTTATGGGGGTGCTAATTATTTCTAACTCTGAGCTACTATTTCTTTCCATTTCCAAATTTTTCAAAGTGGTTTGTTCTTTCCAAAAGGGAGAAATTTTTAGGTCTATAAGACCTCTCCATCCCTTAAGGTTTTGTTTTGAAAATCCCAAACACCTTCTTCGTAAATATATTTTCCTTACACTTTCATATATTTCCATACACTTACATAAATTACCTTATATCCAAAATTTCCTTATACTTTTGAGTCATACAATTCTTTATTATTATGGATTTTAGAAACCTATTTTACCATACAAGAAAAGATCTTAAGGTTCTGAAATTTGTTTCAATGTTATACCATACCGGAATTCCTTAAGACACTGTTTGTCATTCTCTGTTTTCACTACGATACCGATTTCTGTTTTAAATGATATTTGGTACCATATTTTCCATATACATAGAATTCCAGTGTTGTGGTTTTAAGTCAAAATTTTCATACAATTTTTATGTTATACCAAAAATTTATATACTGAATTTCTTATACCGATATTTCTATACAGAAAATTTTCCATTATGCATTTCTAATGAATATTTTCTTAACACTGTTTATTTTAAAGACAATGATATTGTTTCATGTGATACTGATACTGGATAATAATAAACTGGTACTGATAATTTCCTTATGCATTGTCTTATATAATTTGATACCGGTTATTTTCTCTTTAATTCCGTAAATCATGATACCGATACCAGAATTTGAAAAACCAGGTTTTCATAAAATATTTTCATACACATTACTCGTACAGTTTTTTTGAAAATCCATTCCGAAATTTACAATTTTAGAATTCAGTATTCAAAGCATTAATTCCTTAGAACTATGAATTTTAATTTTCTCATATCATTCCAATTTTTTGGATTCGAAATTCCTTACACTCAAGTTGTAAGATCTTTATATTAATGGTTAATTGTATAAAACTATGTCATTGTTTCGGTGATAAACTAACCATTGTATGTTTTCCACGTGCCCAGGTCCCTCCGAAATTTAAATATATATGACCGTCGTAGTAGAACTGACTAGTAGATTTTTGTAGATATATATATGACCTCAGATGATGAGATCGATAGATAAGAACACACAACAATTTCACATGTTTGCATTTTGGAGTTTATCTCTCTAAAAGTAAATTTTCTAGCAACCCTACTTTTTAATACAAACATAAACCTGATTTATTACATAAAACATGACATGATACAATAAAGAAGATCGAGAGGATTAGTGTCTTTGGGGCTTAGGATAATTACATAAAAACATGAAACATGAAATACAAAATCATTCTTGAAAACTTCCTTTACATGACCACTACATTCTATCGTACTTAGTAATGCATTGGATAACCTTAGGACATGCATAAGAAAAGGGTGAGCTATAAATCCGAGTAAGGGAATACACATGGAATAACATGAGGAGTAAAATACATGTTAGAAATTAGGCATATCAATAGAGAACAAGAGAAACATGAACATAAAGTCACGATAAAAAATGATAATCATAACATGGAAATGTAGCAACAACATTTAACATGCAATTAGCATGACCCAAGGCTCGTTGCACATGGAGCATGAGTAAATCATCATTGCACATAACTCATGAGTAAACCCCCGTTGAACATTAAATAGAATGAGTTATCACTCATTTCACATGATGTATCATGATACTATACTTTACCCAATGCATTGGAGAGCTATAAGGGCACACCCTTCTTAAACATTTCATTTCATGCATAAGTGTGCCACATGGATCATAAAACATGGATTCATAAAACAGAATCATTTATTCCACGCTAAAGGAATGCGGAATTCATATATGAAACTTTTTAATCAATAAGTAAAGATGCATAAAGGGGGATACCCTTGATGGAGAAATGGGAATGGTATCCACTACACAATGGCATTGGCTTAGAAAATCAGTGCGATTTCGGCAGCGTAACGGCGTGACATAAGAATTCATAAGAAAATGGTTAATGAGAGAGAAAGGGGTTACTCATAATATTTACATGTAATGTACAGTAAGGAGGTCATATAGATCCATTTACCAACAATTTTAATGGAATTTAGACTCATGATACAAAATTATTTCTTGAATGTAAAAGAAGAGAGAGAAGTTCCTTTCAGAATTTCGGCATAGTAATGGGTGTACATGGGAGGAATTTAATGAGAGAGAAAGTGATCTACAGTCATTCAAAAAATAAGAGGGAAGTATGGGTGAGGTGAGAAAACATACCTCGACATTCATAATTGAAATTAAAAGGCAAAACAACTTAAAGAAAATTGGAAAAAAATGAGAAAGGATGAAAAAACCTTACTTGGAAGTGTGCTTCAAAAGGCTTGAGAGAGGCTTGAGAGAGGCTTATTGTAGCTTGGGGAACCTTGGGAGGATTATAGAGAGAGAAAGGCAGAAGTTGGACGAACTACAAAGGCTTTTAGTGAGGAGGAAGTGGGATCATGGGTGGGTTTATATAGGAAAGGTGAGAGTATTTTTTATTATTTAGGTTTGGGTCCCCTTACATTAAATTAATCCAAACCACAAACCATAACATGGTTTTTTCCCATGGTTTTTGCCCATGTTTTTTGGAAAAGGGGAGGGGAAAAAATATTTTATAAGTCCAAAGTCCGAACTTCTTAAAATAATTAGTTTGCTTATGTGGAGGGGAGTCACACTCCCATGGAAATTAATTTAAAAACACAAGGTGTTTAATAAGTCTTGAGTGGTCCATTAATGCTTTGAAAAGTAAGTCAAACAAACCCAAAATCACATTATTTTAATGGTAAAACAGATATTTTCCAACATAAATATTATAGTATTTTATTACATCACTATTGGGTCATTATGATGTCATAAAATACATTATACATTTAAATGATATTTAATTTTTACCCAAAAATTTGATTGTCTCAGAAAATTATGAAAAAGTCACCATTGGATAATTTTGACATCCTTATTCAAGAAATAACATTTATTGTTTCTAAATAATTTTCTAAATATGTTAATTTTTAAAATAAAAACTGCTATTTATCAAAAATTCAAAGGTTTTCACAAAAATGGTTTCGAACCTTAAAAAAATTATAATTGCATTCATAAAATTATAAGATCATTTATATTTAATAAAAATTATTTTTTTAATAATAATAATATTTTATTAAAATAATATTTAATTCAAAAAATCCCTTAATTTATTAAAATACAATTCTTAATTAAATAATAACTAAAAACACTATTTGTACTTTAAAAACTATATACAATGTATCAAAAATGACTAGAAATTATATTCATTATTAAATACAAAAAATAATGTACATGAACATAGTACTACTTATTTGTTACATAACCCCTTAAAACAGCCGCATAAGACCTAAGGGTAAGGTGTGTAATGGCGACAGACTCTTGGGGTGGCTTGGATAACATCGCTCAAGTGGTAATTTCAATCAACTTCTACTTTTCCCGTAGACGGTCATGTTTGAGCTTGACATGATGAAGCTCAGCTTGGGCTTGGTCAAGGGCTAAGCCCAAAGACGCCACCTCTTTTCCGAGCTCTGACAAATGGGCTTCGTATGGGGACATTCTACTGGTTGAGGCCATCACTTCCTGTGTCTGAGTAAATTGGATTTGTTTAAGTCCTATATTTATACTATTCATGTGATCACTGTTGAACGACTATATTAGCTATGGTCAAAATTATTAACATAAAACCAAAGAAGTTTCCATTTTATATAAACATAAGGAGACATTTAATTAGATCAAATGGAATTTCCATTAATGAATCATTGGGTCGTTACAATATTCCCCCCTTAAGAAATTTCACCCTTGAAATTTTCCTTTTTCCATACTAAAACAAATGTGGGTAACTCAGCTTCATCATATCCTCTGATTCCCAAGTCGCTTCTTCAAACTTGTGGTTTCGCCACAACACCTTTATGAGGGGAATTGCCTTATTTCATAGAACTTTTTCTCTACGATCTAAGATCTTCACTGGTTGCTCCTCATAAGAAAGGTCATCCTACAATTGTACCACCTCACAAGAGAGTACATGTGAAGGGTTCGATATGTACTTCCTTAAGAGGGATACATAAAATCCATCGTGTAATTTGGCCACAGTAGGTGGAAGTGCTAGTTGATAGGCCACAACCCCGACACGATCAAGAATCTCGAAGGGGCAAATGTAACTTGGAATTAACTTCCATTTCTTTCCAAACGTCATGACCTTCTTCCATAGAGATATTCATAGAAAAACCACGTATCCAACTTTAAACTCAAGGTCTCGTCGACGGTTATCTGCATAACTCTTCTGTCAGCTCTGTGCTGACTTGATATGCTACTGAATGGTTTTCACATTCTCCACCATTTCCTCGACCATTTCTGGTCCATGCAGCTTAGGTTCACCGACCTCCTCCCAACATGCCAGTGTTCTGCACCTTTTCCCATATAGGGCTTCAAATGGTGCCATGTGGATGCTTGAGTGGAAACTATTGTTATAAGAGAACTCAACCAGAGGAATATGTTGATACCATCCTCCATTAAAGTCCATTGAGCATTCTCTCAACATTTCCTCAAGTGTTTTGATAGTCCGCTCATATTGGCCATCAGTTTGAGGATGATAGGCCATACTGAAGTTCAGTTCAGTATTCAGAGCATGTTAATGACTCTTCCAAAACTAAGAGGTGAATCTTGGATCTCGGTCAGACACAATAGATAGTGGTACTCCATGCAACCTTACCACACCCCTGATATATATCTGTGCCAGTTGATCCAATGATAAATCCTACCGAATATCAATGAAGTGTGTAATCTTTGTATGAAGATCCACAACAACCAAGATTGCATTATTGCCTTTGGATGCCCTTGGAAGTCCAGTGACAAAGTCTATAGTGATTTTCTCCCATTTCCATTCTGGTATGGGCAATGGTTGCATCATCCCCTTAGACTTCTGACTCTCTGCCTTCACTTTCTGACACACAAGGCACTTTGATGTATATTCAACGATCTCCTTCTTCATATTATCCCACCATAAGTTTTTTCGGAGATCTCGATACATCTTTGTGCTCCCTGGGTGAATAGTGAAATTTGAACTATGTGCATCATCCAAAAGTTCCTTCTTCAGCTCCGGACATGATGGAACACATAGTATTTTCCCAAACCACACAATTCCTTCTTAATTAACATAAAAATCTGAGGATTTCCCTTTTTTGATAGCTTCCACTTTTTCTTGAATCCTCACATCATCCTTTTGAGTATCCTTTAACCTTTCCAAAAGAGATGGTTGAGCAATCATTTTTGAAAGGATTGATGATGTTCCATTCTTTATGATTGCCACGTCTATCTTCATCATGTCTAAGAAGATTGTATCCTTCTCAATTCTCATCATTGATAGAAATTCTGGGTCCTTTTTACTTAGGGCATATTCCACCTTGTTTGCTTTCCCAGGGTGGTAATTTATTGAACAGTCATAATCCTTGATGAGATCTATCCATCTTCTCTGTCGTATATTAAGCTCTTTATGTGTGAATATATATTTAAGACTCTTGTGGTCAGTATATATCTCATATTTCTCTCCATAGAGATAATGCCACCAGATTATCAAGGCAAAGATCACCACCACCATCTCCAGATCATGCGTTGGACAGTTTTGCTCATGGATTTTCAACTGCCTTGAGGAATAGGACATAACTTTATCATTATGCATCAGCACACAACCTAAGCCCTTCTTTGAAGCATCACTGAAAACAACAAAAATTTTCCCACTTGTGGGTAAAGTGAGCATGGGCGCAGTGATAAGCCTCATTTTCAACTCCTTGAAGCTTTCTTCGCATTCATCACTCCATGAAAACATTACTCCCTTTCAAGTTATCTTGGTAAGATGGTTGGAAAATCGTGAGAAATTTATCATAAATTGTCGATAATATCCAGCTAACCCCAAGAAGCTATAGATATCCATTATCGATGTAGGCCTCGGCCATCCCTCAATTGCATCTGTTTTGGAGGGTTCCACAGATATCCCATTGCTTGTGATGATATGGAATAAGAATGAGACCTCCTTCAACTATAACTCACACTTAATGTACTTTTCATAGAGCTTCTCCTTGGACAAAGTCTCTAGTACAGTTTTTAAATGCTCCTCATGATCCTCATTTGTTTTGGTGTATATTAGAATATCATCTATAAAGACTACCACAAATTTGTCAAGGTAATCTCTAAAGACTCTAGTCATCAACTCCATGAATATTTATGCAGCATTTTTGAGTCCGAAAGGCATTACTATGAACTCATAGTGCCCGTATCCTGTACGAAAAGCAGTCTTGGGGACATCTTCCTTCTTCACCCTTACTTGATAATAACCCGACCACAAATCCACCTTGGAGAATTATTGTGATCCATGCAGCTGATCAAACAATTCATCAATTTTTGGGGGAGGATACTTGTTATTTATCGTGATTTTGTTAAGTTCACGATAATCGATGCAAAGCCTCATTGACCCATCATTCTTCTTGACGAAGAGGACTGGTACACACCATGGTGAAGCACTTGGGCGTATAAATCCTTTATCCAGATTCTCCTGTAGTTGTTTCCTCAGCTCTTCAAGCTCAACAAAAACCATTCTATATGGAGTCTTGGATATTGGTAGCACCCTAGGTATAAGTTCAATTGAGAACTCAAAATCTCTTCTAGGAGGAAGACCTGACAGTTCCTCAGAAACACTTCAGCGAATTCCCTCACAATAGGCATTTCTTCAAGGATGGTTCTTTCCTTGGACTCAATCATCTGAGCTAGATACGAGTGCTTATAAGGCAATAATATTCTTGCTTGAGATAATGGAGCTAAATGAGATTCATCTTCCTCCTTACACTTGTAAAGAACCAGGGGTCGATTCTCCATATGGAGTGTGATTTCCCTCTCCCGACAATTTATGTTGGCTCTATATAAGGAAATCCAATCCATGCCAAGAATTGCATCAAATTACACCAGAGGGATTATGACGAGGATCGCTGGGAAATTGAATCCACAGATTATAATAGGGGAGGACTTATAGTCATGGGATTCAATGATTTCCCCATTTTCCGTACTCACCGACATCTTTACTTCCATGATTTGTGGTGGTGCTAGGATTGTTCTACTACACTTTCGAGATATAAAAGAATGCGTAGAACCTGAATCAAAAAGTATATTCGCTATTCTTGAATGAATAACTAGCATACCTGTCACCACATTATTGTCAGGGTTCACATCAACAAAAGTGATGGAAAAAGCTCTTCCTTGCTGCCTTGGAGGATGTTGTTTGTCTCCGAAAACCCTTGGATTAGGGCACTGATTTGTAAAATGACCCGGTTCTTTTCATTTATAGCATTGAACAATGTGTTGAGGTTCGAACGGAGCGTTCCTATCCTCTGTCGCAGCCGTGGGTCTTTCTTGCAGACAGTTAATAGCTAGGTGCCCTTCTCTTCCACACCTGAAGCATTTTCTCGTCCCCTTAAGGCAATTTCCAGGGTGCTTCTTTCCACACTTTTGGCAAGTGGGGTTCTGGATCTTCTTAGCACCGTTGGATTTTTCCATTAGACCACCAGCATTTAATTCCACCTTACGCTTCTTGTCCCCATGATACACCTGTGATTCCTTGATCTCCATTTCAACCTTGAGGGAACATCGGACAATTTCCTCATAGCTGTCGATGTCATGGATCGCTAATTCATTCCGCAAGATAGGCTTCATCCCACCAAAGAAGCAACCAACCTTTCATTTGGGGGTAACAAAAAAGCCGGAAGCGTATCATGGAAGCCTTGTGAAGTTTCCCTCATATGCTCCAACATATTCTTCATCTTTTTTCTTGAGGGAAAGGAAGTCCCTTTCCATATTATGCTGGAGGGTGTGCAGAAAATATTTATCAAAAAAGATATTCTGGAAATCTTTCCTTTCGAACGCCTCGATCTCCTCCTCAAGCATCGTATTTTTGATCAACGTCCACCGTTGATGAGCTTCACCCTCCATACGATAAGCTGCCAGGAGATCCTTCTCTTGTTCATAACATTGGAGGATGGAGAATATCATTTCAATGTAGTTGATCCATTGTTTAGCGATCATGGGATCAAATGATCCACTAAAAGTAGGAGGCCTTTGTCTTATGAAGCTCTCGATAGCGACTTGTTCTTTCTTAGGGGGGGTTGAACAATCCTATTGACCCGTTTTTCAATTAAAAACTTGAGTTAGCTGAGAGAGAAGCATGACAATGTTCGCGATTCCCGCTCCCATTGGATTGGGCATCTCATTAGTACAGTCATCACACTGATCTTCACAATGGCTGTTAGCCTGAGTCCTCCTATTACCGGCCATTGGCTGGAATAAAAGTAATGTTATGGGTAACACATAAAGGGTAATCCAAAGACAAATGTTTATGACTTATAAATAAACTTTTATTTCATTACTCAAAAGTCTATAGGCTTCAATCTAGGATTTTCATGATCTACTTTTTAACATATATTCGTAGGGTCATTTTTTTTATTCCAATAATAAGGGTTCATACTAAGATTTTGAATTTATCAAAACATATCCCCTGGGAGTGTCGTAAACAAGAGTGTTGCAAGGCTCGTTGTTGTGCACCAGTTCCCTTTAGAATCTAGATCAAAGCGGTGTTTTCGGGTTTTACCCCTAGGATACATCTCTGCCAGAGACGCCTCTACCTGCTCGTATCCAGACATGGATGTATTTGTTATTATAAAACACATACTCAGCACTTACCAAAACTTAGGGATGTTTTTATTATACTTATTCTTGTATCTGAGGCTTTACTAGGGTTTCTAAATCCCAAAAATAACTAAATCTATCCTCTGATACCAACTTTGGAAACCCTGATTTTTAATACAATCATAAACATGATTTATTACATAAAACATGACTTGATACAACAAAGAAGATCGAGAGGTTTATATTCTTTGGGGCTTAGGATCATTACATTAAAACTTGAAACATGAAATACAACATCTTTATTGAAAACTTCCTTTACATGACCACTACATTCCCTCGTACGTAGCAATGCGTGGGATAACCAGAGGACATGCATAAGAAAAGGGTGAGCTATAAGGCCCAGTAAGGAAATACACATGGAATAACACGAGGACTACAATACATGTTAGAAATTAAGAATATCAATAGAGCACAATATAAACAAGAACATAAAGGCATGATAAAGCATGAGAATCATAACATGGAAATGTGGCAACAACACTTAACATGGAATTAGCATGAGCCAAGGCTCGTTGTAGATGGATCATGAGTAAATACTCATTTCACATAAAGAATGAGTAAAACCTCATTGCACTTGAATTATCATGATTCATCACTCATTGCACATGACGTATCATGATACTATACTTTACCCAATGCATTGGAGCGCTATAAGGGCGCACCCTTCTTAAACATTTCATTTCATGCATAAGTGTGCCACATGGATCATAAAACATGGATTAATAAAACATAATCATTTATTCCATGATAAAGGAATGTGGAATTCATACATGTATCTTTTTAATCAATAAGTAATGATGCATAAAGGCGGATACCCTTGATGGAGAAATGGGCATGGTATCCACTACACAATGGCATTGGCTTAGAAAATTGGTGTGATTTCGGCAGCATAACGGTGTGACATAAGAATTCATAAAAAAATGGTTGATGAGAGAAAAAGGGGTTACTCATCATATTTACATGTAATGGACAGTAAGGAGTTCATATAGATCCATGTACCAACATTTTTAATGGAATTTAGATTCATGATTCAAAATTATTTCTTGAATGTAAAAGAAGGGATAGAAGTTCCTTTCGGAATTTCGGTATAGTAACAGGTGTACATGGGAGCCATTTAATGAGATAGAAAGGGGTCTCCCATAATTAAAACAATAATAGGGCAGTATCGGTGAGGTGTGAAACCATACCCCAACATTCATAATTGAAATTAAATGGAAAAACAACTTAAAGAAAATTGGACAAAAATGAGAACGGAAGAAAAACCCTTTCTTGGAAGTGTGCTTCCAAAGGCTTGAGAGAGACTTGAGAGAGGCTTCATGGGAGCTTGGGGAACCTTGGGAGGAATATAGAGAGAGCCGGGTAGATGTTGGACGAACTCCAAAGGCTTTGAGTGAGGAGGAAGTGGGATCTTGGGTGGGTTTATATAGGAAAGGTGAGAGAATTCTTTATTATTTAGGTTTGGGTCCCCTTACATTAAATTAATCCAAACCACAAACCATCCCTTGGGTTTTGCCCATGGTTTTTGGAAAACGGAAGAGGAAAAAAATATTTTATAAGGAAAAAGTCCAAACTTCTTAAATTAATAAGGTTGCTTATGTGGAGGGGAGTCACACTCCCATGGAAATTAATTTAAAAAGAAAATGTGTTTAATAAGCCTTGAGGGGTCCATTAATGCTTTAAAAAGTGAGTCATACAAACCCAAAATCACATTATTTTAATGTTAAAACATTTATTGGCTGAACATAAAGATTATATTATTTTATTACATCACTATTGGGTCATTATGATGTCATAAAACACATTATATATATATATATATGATATTTAATTTTTACCCAAAATTTTGATTATCTCAGAAAATTATGAAACATTCACCATTGGATAATTTTGACGTCCAGATTATATAAATAACATTTATTTTATCTAAATAATTTTATAAATATGTTAATTTTCACTTTTAAAATAAAAACCGCTATTTATAAAAAATTCATGGGTATTGACAAAAATGGCATTCAAACCTTAATAAAAATTATAATTGCATTCATAAAATTATATGATCATTTATATTTAATAAAAACATAATTTAATAATAATAATAATAATATTTTATTAAAATATTATTTAATTCAAAAAATCCCTTAATTTAATAAAATATAATTCTTAATTATATAATACCTGAAAACACTATTTGTACTTTAAAAACTATTTACAATGTATCAAAAATGACTTGAAATTATATTCATTATTATATACAAAAAATAATTTATACGAACATAGTACTACTTATTTGTTACATAACCCCTTAAAACAGCCGCATAAGACCTAAGGGTAAGTTGTGCGATGGTTACAAACTCTTGGGGTGGCTCGGATAACATCGCTTGACTGATAATTTAAATAAACTTCCACTTTTCTCATAGACGGTCATGTTCGAGCATGACATGATGAAGCTCATCTTGGGCTTGGTCATGGGAGAAGCCCAAAGATGCCACCTCTTTTCGGAGCTCTGGAAAATGGGCTTCGAATTAGGCAATTCTACTGGATGAGGCCATCGCTTCCTTTGTCTGAGTAAATTGGATTTGTTACAGTCCTATATTTATACTAATCATGTGATCACTGTTCAATGACTATATTAGCAACGGTCAAAATTCTTAACATAAAACCAAATATGTTGAAATTTTATATAAACATAAATAGACATTTAATTATATCAAGAGGGATTTCCATTAATGAAATTTTGGGTCGTTACAAATTTCTCTAGAGTGAGAGGCTCTTATAAACCCTCAAGCTTCAGGCAGAATGTTTGAACATCTTGTTTTAACTTTGCTTCATGTAGAAGTGCATTCTGAAGAGGGGTGATTTCCTTACAATCCGAGAATTCGGGTTGTGAAGTTAGAGGTTCCATATTCCTTTCAAATCGAGGGCTTGTGGGGATAGCAAGATAGATACTGATCTTAGGATTGAAGGCGTACCCTCTGTTTGTGTAAGAAAGACTTTATTGTAAATATAAAACAAGTGACCCATATCCAAGGTTGTTGGATACCCTCCTATATGGGTTAAAATAAGATTGTAAATTTCTGCTTCTTTGTAAGATTTATGATGTTTTATTTTTGTATAAACCTTCTAACTTATATCTCTAGTTATAACAAATTCTATACGCCTTGTGGTAGAATTTCTTTGTAAGAATAATTTCTTAAGCTTTAGACTTAAGAAAATCATATTTCTCTAAGAAGGTAATTTCTTACTAGAGGTGTTGTGAATTTTTTTTATACAAAAAATTCCTTATGAAATTTATAAACTATAAAATTCACCCCCTCTTGTATATTGTACTTATTTAGTTTTATTGTGAACCTTTTATTGGTATAGAGTAGCATATCATTCTATATAACTTCTTAACACCATCCAATTGAGAGTCTGAGATAGAGGGCAACATATATGTTCCAAAATACTAATTCATATCAGTAGCACTTGATGAAAAATAGTCCCATTCGATGGGGCTCGAATAAACCAGCACCTCTATGACAATATTTTGTAGAGAATGAATAATTGCACAATCATCTGAGTCAGCCTTGGTATCACATTCTTAGGATAAACTGTCATAATTCAATCTCTGATCCAAAATGATTGTGTATTTCCATATATTTTTCTTGACAACAACAATTATATGATAATGGGAGTGCATACAGAGAATATCATTATTAGCCAATTCCAACTCAACAATGTCAATCAATGCCTCAATATTAGGTTCTAGTCTAGTAGCCTCAGTGGTTCTTCTAAAAGACTATGGATCTGGAAGGAGAATATAATTATTATTAAAATGTTTTTTGCCATAATAAATCAATATGAAATATAATTACCAATTGTAACATATCAGTTTACTTTGTAAGAGTTTTTCCAAATTATCTAAATCACTAAACCAGAAATACCCTGCAAATATTATAAAACTTCTAGTTCAAAAACCCAAGAATATGTAATTATTTAGTACATGTCATTAAAATAATGAAACTATATGGGATATGGAATTAGATACCTCTAAATTTATCTTTCCTCCGGATTTAGAGTGTTGAAATATAAAAATTTTGGTTTGTTTCTAAATAATAATTCCAAAATTAGTTGGCCTTTTTGGGTTATCATAACGAAATGGATAAATATTATTTATATAATCATATAGATGAAATAGTTTTTATAACTCACTATATTTTTTTCTAAGAGAAGTATCTCATGAATCAAATAATATGATCGGGGAAATATGAACATGTTAATGTTTGAAATAAATAAATATTAATTTTTTCTGACATGAAAATTTATATTCTTCCATACAAGTTTTTAGAAATAGAACATAAAGAATTTTAATAAAAACACCAATGCTTTGTTAGGATATAGAAATAGTGATAATGTAATATTACATACTGATAAAACAACAACATACGAATAGAATATTTAATGATCCAATTATAGGAAATAATCATATTGAATGAAATATAAAATGGAAACGATATACAAAATTATACTTTAATATTAGTGGATTCCCTTGAATGGGTGATCATTATATTTTGAAAATGGGGTTTCCTCAATAAATAAAACCAATATGGAAGTGTGTGTATCAATCTATTACGTTTAGGGATAATGGTTAAAAAAATTCATGGAATTGAAAATTAATAGACTATTTCATGCATGGAAATGATAAATTCTGTTCAGTTATTTTTTTCTATATCAAATAATCATGATAATGAGATTTATCAAATAGATGTCAAAAATCATTTATTTAAAATAAATAAATTCTTACACATGTACATAATACATTATAAAGGTTCTAATGTTCCAAATTATGTTACTGAGTGATGGAATTAGAAGTGGTTCATTTATGTATTGAATCGAAATCACCAAAATTGGAGAATTTTCTATGATGGTTCAATCAATGAATTTGGATTCCTAATGTATTTAATTTTATCCTTATATATAAAATTGCGTAAGTTGGAGTGTTTTAGTGTTCTTGGTGATTTATATGGATTATAAAATCTTCATCAGAAATGAAATACTATATCATTATATGTAATGTTTTGTTTAGGAGTGTAATTATTGATAGATCACACGAGTTTAATAAAAAAATTTTATATGAGATATTTTTTTGAGTTTTTTATAGTCAGATCACATAATCAATTTAAAATAGTAAATATAACATATTTTTGGACCTTTGAAATTTTTTCTATTTCTTCCACTTAACCTAGAGTATGCTATTAGTTTTGGATAAATTTTAATGAAACTTTATGCTTGTATAATTTTATAGGATAATAAATATTCATTAGAGAAATAAATATTTTATACAAGAAATAAAATATTAACATATTCTAAATGGAATCTCCAGTTGAAATTTAGACACCAAATATTTTTTTTTAAAATTGTTTAATTTTTCAATGCATAGTAATGTTTTTAGGGTTAATCAATAAACACCGAGATCAATAATTTGAGGGATTTTATCTAAATAAAAATAAATAATGTTTTTTATTTTTTAATGCACTGATACAAGAGGATAAAATATCTTGATAATAAGGAAATGAATTTTCAATTTGACATGTATATGTTATTTTAGATGATTTTTGTGGGTATTCACCATTTAAGTAGGTGATTTGATTTAGTGAAATGATTTAATTCTTAAAATTATGCAGTGAAATTAAATAGTGATTATTATGGTGATTTATGTGAATAATTTTTGGATTGAAATTATATTTCCTCTAAATTTATCTCTCTAAAATCCTTAAAAATCACCCCACTCCCTGATTTTATTCATTGGTGGAAAAATAAAGAGAATCTGACCCACTACCTATCATCCTGTAATGGAGTTTATTATTATATTCTTCACATTCCTCATAGTTGTGGTGATAACAGGGAACATGGAATGTATTGTGATAATTAATAATATAAATACATTGTGGATACATTATAATTTTTCCCAAAAAAACTTATATAATTTTTAATATTGTGATTTAATCCCCTTTATCTCATGATTAAATCACTAAATATCATATGGTGTCAAAATTAAAATGAATAAAAAAATGTTAATAATTCAATTAAATACAAAATACTTGATTTTATTGTCATACAAAAATATAATTGAAATCTCATGATACTATAATAAAAGGGTTGATATTTTATTTAAGGTGTTTTCATTCTAAAACCATTAATATGGCCACTAATGAAAATTATTAATCTCTTTAAAATAGTTTTTCATCGATTTTTTTGAATGATGATTTTAATTTAATATTCCATAATAGAGATAAAAAGATATTAAAAAATTAAAATATGTGAACATATTATTCATTCCCTTTAACAACACAGAAAACACAAATAACTTTATTATTTCTAATATGTTCATTTAATGATTACAATTATTTGGGAATTGATTATAATGATCCTATTATTAGGATGTAAGGAATATTAAAATAGATAATTTATTTAGAGTATTATTTCTCCATATGTAGTAAATATTTTTATACCATAATAAAATTTTAAAAATCGATCATTCTTTCTTTATTTTAATAATCTTTAATATTTATCAAGGAAAAAACATAGGGATGATTCCTCCTAGTAAATATAGAATATTATCTTAAAAAATTATCCCTGGTTTAACTTATTTGTCATAGGTTATTCATGGTGTTGAATATGAAAATTAAGATTTATAATTATTAAATTATTTATTTTATAAATATAATTTCACTTAAATATTCACAACCCATTGAAATAATTTTCCACAAAGAATAATAATTTATTATTTTCATTAACTTATGTTCATTATAGAACCCAAATTTGATCCCATTATGTGGTGTTTGAGTATTAATATAATCCAAAACATACAGAGTATTATTATCCAATTATTATTAAATGATTTATGTTATGGTTTTATGGTGATACAATGGAGGAAAAGTGGAGAATCATTGTTTTGGGTTCATGGAGGTGATGAGGCTATGTGTTTCAGATACTGTTCAATAAATAGTTGGGTGAAAACAAGAAGGAATATTATTGGTTAGTGAAAATAAATTCTAAGAGGTTTAAATAAGTTTAAAAAAGCAACAGAAATGACCATTATTTGTCTAGATGAATGAGTTGGAGGGCATTATAGTGATCAAATCATGAAAATTTTTCAATCGTGAAGTTTTATTTTTGAATTTTCCCTACTACATGCAAGTAATTATAACACCACAAATCATATAGTCCCGTACCAAATACCATGTACTATTCATTTTCATGTTCATTCATATTACATAATTCAACACATTATGTAATAATTTAAATATCATCATGTGAATATAACTTAATATCACATGGAATTTAATTTATTTTAAATTTTAATTGTCATATGACAATATGTCACACACTATATAACATGAGATTAAGATCCTTTTCAGGTATTATACTCACAATCCTAGAAGATATTTGGGATCCACATGTTTTGTGTAAAAATAGACCTAAATCATATTTTAGGATACATGGATAAATGTACACATGTTGTAAACATACAATAGAAAATAAATTTCAAGAATCATGTATCCTATAGGGAATCTATTTACAATATACATGGTTTGTCCCTTCCAGATAAACCTAGAAATAAAATCCATATAAACTAATTAGTACTGTATTAAATGTAATTTGAGTAAAAGTTATATACAATTTCATATGACACATAATCTACTAATATTAAATTTCTTGGGTTATAGGAAACTATACATGTTGGGTTACCAATATGATAAAACATGTATATCTTCATCACATGAGATTGAAAATAGAAGTACACAAATAAAATTTATCAAGTGATACACACAATTTGTACCATACATGTACAAACATGTATTAGAATATTTAATGTATTATTTGTGACTTATCACTAGAAATTCAGTTTTAGAATAATGCAGAGTCCTATATGATTAGTTTTCAATATAGAGAATGATGGTATGATTCCGATTGCCAGTTGAGTCCATCATCAAGATGATTTTTTTAATATTAATGATAAACGATTCATATAAACTTCTATAGGATTTTTTAGGAGTGTATAGAGAATATATGAAATTTAGGTGACGCCCCATGTGCCAATGTGAAGTCCTATAAGCATGGGAATTTTGTAATCCCTAAGAGGAATTCCTAAAATACGGGGCCCCCTACAATATTATTGATGAAGTTAGAACTCCCTTATTTGTCTTGTTGTAGACCTCCATTAATGGATATAGTATTAACACAATTATTTAGGTCTATAAAGTGGACATTAACTCTTTTATATATTAATGAAACCTGAACCATGGAATTTTTAATACCATATATATTGATGTGTGTCCCCAATAGGGGGTTTTTACTTTTTCAATCAATTCTAATGTACCTTTTGGGGCAACCTCTGTCACTACATCTTTAATAGTAGAATAAAATTCATACAAGTTTTAGAGCATATTTTACATGGGTAATCAAATGTATTTGTAAATGTGGATTCTTATGAGGTACGTGTGGTATTTTTATGCTTTGTGGTTACCTTCAGATATGGCTTATAGATTAGATGTTTATTTTAAATTTTAAATTCCTTTAATTTCCTTTAGAGACCCTGGATTCAAGTTTGATATCACCCTTCTTGGAACTGAACTATAAAAATTGGAATCCATTAATTACCCATTGTAATATTATCATTAGAGTGTATTTGGTTCCATTATGATACTTTTAATTTTTCATTATTCATAGGTTTTTAATTTACTTATTGGTTTAAAATTATTTTTTATTTTTACAGATGCTTATTTTTTATATTTATCCTCACTCCTATATATGATTTATGACCTCACATGACATATTTGCGAAGACATATCTGTATTTAGGTATTAACATATATCTATTTGTGATTGAGGATCTATTGTGTATTACTTGATGATGGTTTTTAGTGGAGGAAATTTATGATCGTTTTCATTTTATGAAATCCATACAGAATGTTGGTGTCATTCTATACTGTAGACATATGCATGTAGTGGTAATGTATACCTTATATTATATTTCATTTTCTTGTTATTCCCCTTTTTTTTATACATTCCATTTGATATACTATTATTAAATTGTATATAGTTTAATAGACATATATTTTCTAGTGATTTTGGCTATTATTATATATTGAATATGCATTTATGTTTCTAGTTATTATAAGATATGGAATATTTTTTATGTCATAACTTCTTTGATGATGTAATATTCTATTTTACTATGGGATACGGGCTTAAGTTCAAACATACATATTACTAAAAACCATGGTTTCATATCAGTGTGTTAGGTTATGTCATAATGGTATTTATTTAGATTATATCCTAGAGAAAGAGGTGTGTGGTATTTGGGGATTTATTTGGATATATTGGGTAGTGATGATGAAGGTGTATTGAGTTTTATTATCAAACATGGTAGACTGACATTCATGTAGTGGTTGATGTATCATTTATAAATAACACTAATAACATATTATTAGACTTTTAACATTGAGGTACCATTTTGAGACATATGTACGTTCACATGTGCATTATTCAGTGGTAATAGATTATGTTTTATATCAAATTCAATTAATATTATAATAATATGATCTATGTAAACCATGTGATCCTCCAATTTTATAAATGATTATTCGTATATAGAAACTTCTCTTATTTAGATATTTGGTCTTGTTGTTCCCGTACTTGGGACTATGCATCTCAACATTGTTCAGTTAAGTGATGAGGCATTGATTTGGAGACTAATTATAAGTTATCTTTTCTTAATGAGTAGGGGTAAATCCTTCCATATATTTTCTTAGTAAATATTAATTTTGAGTCTAGATAATAGTAACCAATAAGATAAAAAATACTACATATTTTTTTAATGTTATACATACACTCTACTAATTTTTTCCTCATGTTATTTAATTGAAAACATGATCCTAAAATAGTGGAATATTTGTGGTAGTATAAGACTTATCTTGTAGGCATGATTATGAATTCCAGCTATCAAATTGTTTTTTTGATGTCGATATACGCATTATGATGAAGGAAATAATTACATGATATTTACCCTAACGAATGATGATAATATCCAAGTGTTATTGGAGTTCCATATAATTTTCATGGAGACCGATTCATGGATATCATAAATGGTTGGTGTTAAAAATAAGATTGACACTTTTTCTAGCCAATAGAACTATAACCAAGATTATAATTGTAGTTAAATTCCTCCTTGACCACAATAAATTTTTGATTATTATGAATTTTAATTGTTGATAAGGTAAAATTGTGTTTTTATTTTGGGACAACAACTCCACATTGATCCCTATATATATCAATGACATAATGTGAATTACGATAGGATAATATTTTAATCATTTAATGAAACATGCCTTTTAGAAAGGGATAGTGTGTCCCTTTGAAAAAAGTTTTATCATGGATAATATCATTCATTATTTATAGATTTATTAATCAAAACCACCCTAGTGATGGCTTCAAATACTTCTAGGAGATGGTCCCAATAGTTGATGTTTATGTGATAAAATTGTTTTTGGATGAATGAGTCTTTAGAAAAAATGGATCTACTGGCATCATGTAATCAATCTTATTCTCGGAGTGAAAAAATAGAGTTCTGAAGATCATTTTTTAGTGCTTACCTGAATGAAATATTTTATTCATGATATAATGTATGTTATATGTTTTCCTCAGAGACACTATTAATCATATATTTCATCATGTTCCATTAATCTCAACCAATTTTTTTAGGTTCTTGTGATTCTAGTGATGAAAAATAGCAAACATTAATGGTTAGAGATTCTTATTGATGGTATATATCCCATACTATCAATCCCAATACATTAAATAGGATTGGTTACCTACCAGGGTTATTTTACTCATTAATTTATCCCTAGTATATGTCGCTTTCTTCTGTCATCCAATATTTTATTTTTATGTTAACATCTTTTTTATAGTGACCCCATATATATTTTTTCATAAAATTCATTAATATCACAAATTTATAAACTATAATAGAGTTTGAGATTATCTACATTTTGGAGGTCGACTTTGCAATCCCCGGGGACACAGATGGTGTGGAAAATCCTTGGGGTATGAATTTTGGGTTTAATAAATGCATTAATTAATTTATGATAATCATGATGGGGTTGTAGTGACTCAAATTTATTAATATAATGGACACAATTTCATCTTTTAGTAGAGTGGAACAAAAATTTTGTTGTAGACAGATCCCATAGAATTAGTTTTTTTGGTTAATGGACAGTTTGGAGAGATAATTAAGATTTCTCAGTGTGCGTGTTTTTTTTTCTAAGATGTGTTTTACCTTATTACAATTTATGTAACTATTATATTTCAATAAATATGATGTAACTAGAACAAAATCATATATTTTGGTGTCTTATAGGATCATATATTCTTGGAGAGTTCACCTATGGGATTCCCATGATAGTGTGGCGGTTACATTACTACATTAGGATTGAATGATAATGTCTTTTAATGACTCATCTTGGGGTATATAATGATCCATTATGAAAAATAAGATCCCAATGAGTATAAACCCATAGGGATGTTTTTAATAAGATAATTTATAATAACTATATAGTTATTTTAGATATTTAGCTAAGAATATTTTTATGTGGGTCATGGTTTTCATTTCCCAGGATTGGTTGGTGATATTTTATGGTATAGTGCTAGTAAATTATAGTTATATGAATGTCCATGATTATTATCTTTGGATTATAGTTCAATGGATTAATTAGTTGTTTGGGGTTTTTTATTAACGGTGACTAGAGGGGGTTGATGCCATTATTTAGTGTTCACATATATCTCTTCTCAAATACTATGACTACAACCCATCCCAGAGATCTTAATTTTTTGTTATGTTATAATGGGAATAAATGGTGATGAATAATCTTATAACTTGTGGAATATGTGTTTCTCACTAAAGGTTGGGAGTGTAATTATTTTATAGGTATAAACGTTGATTATGGTCTATTTTAAAGGCTAATGTTAATGTTTTTTGGTTTCTTATTTGTGATATAATTATGGGTGACCTATTATTAAAAGGATATATGAAGAAAAAATATATTCAGAATTACAAAATTTTAGTTTATTCCCATCCAGAATTCATTACTTAGAGTAGAAGGATCTGGATGATCACAATGTGATATTTAAATATTGGTTTAATTTTTCTTGAAATTACGAGAAAATGGGTTTTTATGGGATAATTAAAAGGTATTAAATAAATTAATTTTTATCAAAAAATATGAATAAAAACATCTCTAAAATAAAAGTGGGAGATATCATCAAAAAATTTGTTTGTGTTAGAAATTTATGTATTGGCCTTATGTTGGATTAATTTTTTTGTAACTCTCTAAACATTAGTATAGGGAATTCATGGACTTTAATATAAATAAATAAATTAACTTCCACAACATATTGTACTATATAGAATGATAATAAAATTATATGGTTAAATATAAATGATATGGAATGTTATATAGTAATTGAGATGAGTGCCTTTTTAAGAGAGTTACCACCATTAATATGATTATTTTATTCAAGAGGTTTTAAGAAAAATAAAATAAAATTATAGATATTATGGTTATTTATGATAATTAATGGGGAGAATTAATGGAATGAAATTATTTTTCCTCTAACAATATATTTTACCCCATTTTAAAATATTTATTATCTATTCACTTTTTCATTACTAGATGAAAATATAGAAGCCAACCCACGCACTCTCTCGAAAAATAAAATTTCTCATGTTCATCATGTTTCATTCTTCATTATAGTGATGAAAAAAACAATGGTAAATGAATGCGATGTAGTCATAAAAATGGTAAAAATGAAATATAGGTGTGAATCTATATTCAAAACAACATCACTCAATTCTAATTTTATAATTTTATCCTCTTAATTTCTTGATATAATCAATAAAATCCCCTTAGAAATGAAATGAATAAAATTAAGAATGGATTAAAAAATAAATAATTGAAAACTATTTGACGGTACTATAATACAGATTTATTATCGCGAAAAAATCATGATTAATAAGAAAGGCTGAACATTATATTATTTATTTTTCTGAAAATGTTTTTAGTGAGGATAAAATAAAAAAATGTTCCTTTTTGAATTTCCATATCCATTATAGAAAATGTATAAAAAAATTTATTATAAATAATATAGAAAAAAATTATTTTGAAAAACTATAATATTTGGACATAATATTCTTTTTAATTTATAGAATTCATTCAATAAATGAATCCATGGATTCACATATTTTCATTTCTAAACATTGATTATGTAGAAATTTATTATAATTATCAATAGTAAATGAGTTGAGTAATATTTTAATTTATAATTAAATTAGAATATTTTATCATAAAAAGAAGAAAATATTTTTATACTTCAATAATATTTTTTCTCAAATCATTATATATATATTATTACATTATTTAATTTCATTAATGGGATAAAAATTGTTAAAAATCCTTTATTGTTAAAAAATTATGATGTTAGGAAAATTTCGTTGTTTTATTTTCATGAAAAATGTTTTTAAAGGGGTTTAATATCAAATTTTTTATTTATCTATGATAAAGAAAATAGTAATTGCCAATTTTTATAACATTGAGATATTTATCCATTATAAATAATAATTTATTAAGGTCTTATACTCACATTCCTTGATGAAATCAGATGCGACCACTTCCATGGACAGTCATGTATTCCACCCATCAATAATATCTCAATAATATGTCTCCCATTTTTCTCTCTTGAGTTTTGTATTGTTTCCCAATCCTACATTGGATGAAAACCGCTAAATAATTTGATTGGGAGCATGTAATTGATGAAAAGGAAATTTGAAATAATTGTGTGGTGAATTTATTGGTGGAAAAGTCCATAAAAATTATATGTTCTAAAAATAACTCTGAAGAGGTGATAATGAGTTTTTAAAATCAATATAATTGGAAAATAATGGTGATATGGTTACAGGAAAATGAAAAATTACTGATCATATACAATTTTTTTTAAAGTGTTGAAATTAATTATTTGGAATTTAATCAACTAAATAAATTGAAATCCAAGAACATGATCCATGATGTCCACCATTTGTTGTTTTAATAGTTTTATTACATCTATACTACATATAATTTATTAAATATCTCCAAGTGAATAGATCTCTACTGTGTGATTTTAAATGAATAATATTATGTGACTAGGGGTTATACATACGGTAATAATGGACTAATATCCCAAAAATTTAATCTAGATGCAGTTTAATATTTACATATCATGTGTACTACTACATAATATATATATATCTCAAAATAAATCTCTTTATATATAGGTTTTACATTCCCAATTTCCATGAAAAAACTAGAAAATGTGAATTCTATACAGAGGATAACTCTTTTACACCTGGTGGGTTCTATTTTTGTGTTCCAATATATAAATTACATTCAAGATGCATAGTAAAACATTAATTTTACTCTCAGTACATGTATTGTACTCTGTTATATGATTCAGATACTATAAACATTACACTGTTAAAGATCCAGGAAGCTAGACATTCCCTATAAACATATTGGAACCATATTTATATTGGATTCACATGATTTTGGTGATGAAAAAAATATAGGTTATTCTCAAGAGACCTATACATTGTGTACCCTCTTGGATATTCCATGTTCTAGTCTATTTACAATACTCATCCGGATTTGTCATCGGGGTGTAAATTTTTGATTTATAATTTCTCCATTTAAAATATTTCACAAGTATGATAGTGATGGTACATTTCATTTAGCATGCATAAGATATATTTGATTTGGTTTTGGTATTTTAATGATAATTTTTATATAGAGATGATACAATTGTTCAGGAATTATGTTTTTAGAGATCATAATCTTTTTGTACCCCCCTATGAATCAATGTGTAGTCCATCATATATGGGGTATAAGTACTTTCCTGATGTCATACTGATGATATGGAATGATCCACCATATGACATATTATTATAAAACTCCCTTGTATGTTTTTAAAGGGTTCTTTATGAATGAAAATAGATATCCCCCATGTTTTGGGGCTACTGAATATTCTCTTTATATTATTTTAAGTCATGGTCCTCTAATTGTGGAGTATGTATGCCCCCATATTTTAGGGTATGATGTTCTATAAGGGTTAGGTTATCCTTCAATTTATACACACAATACATGACAAGGAACGTTGTACCACGATAGTTTAATAGGTAATATGTAGGTTATGAATGTTTAGTTGTTCATCACTCTTGGGTCATATGTCATAGGTAAATAAGTGTATTCTTATAAGATACCTTTGGAATATTGATATTATTCTCTCCAATTATATATATATATATATATTACACATAATATAGATTCATTAGGTTTTTTGGTCCTTCATTACCCTTGGTATTAATGGATTCTTGAGTGATAAAATCATTCATAGAGATAAAATATGATGATTTTATTACATTCTTTCTCTATAGTTATCTTTCCAATATATCTTATATTGTTCCTGTAGGATAGATTATACTATTTAGAGGTCTTAGTTTTTGAGATGAAATATTGATCTATCATTACATTTTATATTTGGGGAATCCATCTTTGTATATTTACACTCACCCATGGATGATATTTTTTACCCACATGTGACTTATCTGTACTGACATCACATAGTTTAGATATAACCATGTAGATAATGAAGTTAGAATAGGTTTTCCATAATAGCTCATATTTTTTATGGTGTATATGATTATAGGTAATTTTCATTGTTGAAATCCATGTGGTGAGGTTGTTTCATTTTTTCCTAGAGTCAGATGAAACCGATGGTTCAATTTTCTTCATTTTGAGTTTTTTAGGTTCTTCAAAAATGTAAATGTACATTTTATTAGATTTCAAATACTTATATTTTTTATAAGTTACTTGATATGTATAATTTATATTTTTTTGGTTTATATTAAATTTTGAAGATTAATATATGTTGCAAATTATTATAGGGGTTGACCTCTATTATATGTAATTACATTGTGGGTTTAGTCTCCCTCCCTTGAAGTATAAGAAGTGGGTATAGGGTTGAACTCTTAGTATTACACTAGCCTAGGAGGGTCTTGGTAGGTCAGTTCATGTCAATGTGTGAATAATCTTGTATGTAATATATAACTAACTATGTAGATAGCTATAGAAAGACTCATAGGATGAGTTAGAAAAAAATATTGGTAAATTGATAAATGTTTATATCATATATAATTGTATGAATTTATCTTAGATTTTTTTTTTGAACTAGTATTATGGTGACTCAAAAAACATTTAATGAGTTAGATTGGAGAGATATAGTAGGTATTAATTATAAATCCACGATAATATTCATCATATATAATCTATTTTGTAATCAAACATATGATATTTATTGATTTAGAAGGACTAGTATATTACAATACAATATAGGAATGAGTTATTAGATTATTTTAAATATTTTTTTAGTGCATAAGTTTCATGGATATATTTTTGATATTTTGAAATGATGAATATGTAATCCTAATAATTTCACCGAAGTTATCATAACAAAAGTTTTGTATTAGATGTTAATTTAGTATCTTTTACTATGTTATCAAGGGAGTCATATTTTGGAAGAGTTTAAAAAAAACTCTATTGTGGTCTCCATAATATTGGTAGAGTATATTAAAATAATATATACAATTATGGATTTTGTTTGGGTTAATAACTTTATAACTTATCTTATGTCTGTTAAAATAATTATTGATTAATGTAGTGTTTTATTTTGTAAATAATATATTTATTTCATAGTTTAAGGAACCCTGATCTACGAAAGGGACTGATCACATACTTTTAAAATACCATTCCATTCAAGAATTCACTTATATTATTGATGTAATGATATATTTATTTTATATAGAGGACAGTGTATGGGATATAATGACGAAGCCATTGGAACAATAGAAAGATGAGTTCAATATATAATTCATTGGATTTTGGATACATGATAGAATTTAGGTAATGATTTTAGTCAATGTAAAAATACATGGGTTAATAATAACATAAATTTATGTTTATCATTAATTCAAATGTGTTGTACATATTATATAAATAGTGAAAAGATAAAACCGCATAAATATTGTGATTATATTGACCATAATTATCAACCATCAAGGAATATGATGTGTTGTAATGAAATATTAGGATGAGTATGTGTAAAATATTATATAAAATGTATTGTAGACTCATGAGATAATCAGTGGAGTATTATTATCTGGATTGACCAATGAATGTATATATCATTCAATGACATATGAATATTGATACTACTAGAAGAGATTTCTTTATAATATTTTCCATTAAAACTATTTGATAAGATACAAAGCATGTGACCCTTTATAAATAGATTACATTCTTGTTATAACTTTTATTATTAGCTAACCATTATGTATTGGGGTATATTTTTTATTCTATCCAAATTTTGGTTAAATAAATGTTGGCTTATTTTGTTTCCTGATAAGTACGGAATCTGGTCCATTTATTGAATGAGACTAAAATATTAATGAGACTGATTAGTTGAGTGAAATTTGATGCGCTTGACTATTTCAGTGACTCACATGTAAATTATTCATTCAATAGAGTTAATATATACTACAGAATATTGAATATTAATAAGATTCTATAATTATATATAAATATGATTTATAGAGATATATCCAGGGATAGACATATTCAAATGGAGATATAAATTTTTTTGACCAAGAATATATAGGACCCATTTCTACCATGATGGGTAATTATGTTTTTCTGGGGGATTTTTTTTAATATTATAGACAACATAATCTTTAATTATATAAAATATTGAAATGAACAATATCATTAAACGGTTTGAAAAATAAAATCAATAAATTTTAGTTTTATTTTGTGTATAAAATTTTAGAGGTTATATGGTAAAAAAATTCAATGAAGTTTTTATAGATAAAAAATTAGTTCCCAAGTCATTCATTATGTCAATTGCACTTTAGTACTAGTTGGAGGTGGAAAAAATAGACACTAAAGAATACACCATGGTATAATGTGTCAGCATGTCTTGCTATGTGCTTGGTCATGGGTTTTAATTACATATAATCGATGTATTTTTTTAATAAACATTAATTATCACGTCCTAGTATAATGAATGGTCACTAAAAAAGTGGGTCATGACATAGTTAAAGTCAATATTTCATAGTGTTATGTGAATGGAATTATTACACAATGTGATAACATGCTATATCATTTGATGATCCCCTCCAAAATCTGTCTTGGATAGTTAATTATTATGTCAAAATAAATGTGGTGAGTTATAATTTCTTTAATGGGTTATTAAGCATTAAAAAATAAATTAAGAGTTTAATGTAGTGTGTCAATGTGGTGATCTACATGGAATGTTCATGAGACACTCTAATCTGTATTATACAAATTCACTAAGTTCATCATTGAATTTATAGGTTTTCTAAATCTAATATAAGTGTGTGGATATTAATTGTGTTGTATTATTCTATATAAATCCCTATAACCAATATCATTTAATATCTATTATACCCCTCCAACGATTTAACTCAGGGTTCGAGTATACTTAGGTTTTGGGAGATATCCTGAAAGGGTTCCTAATGATTAACATGATCCACAGATACATCAAGAATAAAGATTCCTTGGTCTTTATCTCTATGTTCCAAACCAAATCATATAGAAATATTTACTACTCTCTATCAATGGGTTGAAAATACAAAATTCTTATATTTTTTCTCAATATAATCATATAAGGAAATATTAGAAATAATGTTTTATAAAATATGTTCTTTCATTATGTTTAATATGCAATGAATCACTCTATTGTACTTGGGGTTTGACTTATTGGGAAAGAAACCTGTAATACTACATTGAGGATGGTGGTTGAAACCCAATGGGGTGCATTTTAATTTAGAAGCAATGTATTGGAACTATTATAAGATTGTAGTGGTGAAAAACCAATAGCACCAATAACACTATCTTGGAGGTGGGTACTATAGTAGGAGTTGTAATAGGGGCAGCATTGTAGTAGGTACTATATCATCACAGGTACTAGAGATGAAATATTCACTGAAAGTATATTGGTTTATGAATTGGGGTCGTCAGGGGTAGGTAATGGGATTTCATTCCCATTGGGCCTATAGTCAATTTAATTGGCTTCATGACGACTAGGTACACATGCCATATACTGAATAATTAAGGTATACTGGGTGTGATATCCCTAGGGGGGTCTTTGGCCTACCTTTCTAGCCGGTGTGGGAGGTTTGTGTGTTTTTAAATGTAATTGTACCCCCATAAACCATATATCTATATATATATATCCCTTTAATACGATTATTTGGTATGAAAGATGAATTATATGAATGTATTTTTTGATTTAAAATGAATCTATGAAACTATAAAAATATTTCCCATTGATTTTATGACATTTCCACTATGAAATAGTAGTTGTTGATTCTTTGGTTTGGTTTAAAACATTTTGTTGTAGTTAAAGATGTGCATCATTTTTATAATATTCACAACCAGATGCCATATAATATTTTTAAAAAAATTGAGCATCACCAAAATATCATGTAAAATAGAGTATATTATTTTATTCAACAACATTGGGTTCTATATATATTTGTTTTTGTGGACCTAAAAATGCGGAATTTAAAGGGATATTATAAATAGACATGTCATTTTGGGCATATTATGTCTTTTAGAAATTCTATCTCAAAATTTAATAGCTTGGTAAAATGGATACACTATTTCCCGTTGTTAGGGTATGAAGATAAATTTAAATAGATTCAAAATATTTCAGAAAAATTTGCGTTTTAGAGGAAAAATATTACATCCACTATACGATGCTCTATTCAATTATGGATGGAAAATTTAAAAATTGTTTTTCTTAAATTTTAAATTGAATTTACTTGGTAAATAATTTATATAATGTTTATAAAATTAAAATAAGTAAAATGTAAATGTGTTTAAAATAATATGTAAATAATAATTAAATTAAAATATGAAATGTTTATATTAATTATTTATTTTAATAATTAGTCAATTCATTCAAAAATATTCTTTGGTTGATTTGGTCAATATTGAATAATAAATTTTTGGTATTCATTTTTTAAATTTTTTTAATAAAACATTGAATATTTTTATTAAAAAATAAAAGAGTTCGAACATTATCTGATATTTTGAAATTTAATTGAGTAAATAATAAATCAAAATTAATTATTTTATGAAATTTTCATATTTGAGAAATGTTAATTATTAATTTTTATCAATTCAAAAATCACAGTGTTTATAATTTATTCATGATTTGTTTACAAAATGTATGTTTCATGCCAATATATTGGAATTTCATGATTATTTATTTAATGTCACCTTTATTAATAGATATATTACATTATATTATGAATTAAGATGTATGATTTAGTTTAAAGTGTTAAATCAAATCAAAAAAAAACTTAGACATCATTATAATGAGTAAAATGATTCGTAGAATAAAAGAATTAGTTTTTTTACATTGAATTTGGATTTTAGTAACTTATGATCATGATTTAAGTAGTAAATTATAGTTTATACAAATTATTTGATAGAATTATTCTGTATTTTTGGTATCAATTGATAAAATCATCACAAGGTTTAGAAAATATGTGCCAGACTAATCATTGGACGTTAGGTTTATTCATTACAGTTTTATGCTGAGGTTTCCTATCAATATTTGTTGGATTTATCATGTTGGGATTATTGATTTAATTAGATTTTAAAAAAAGTGAATGAAATTTTTTCATGTCCCTTGTTCATGGTATAAATTTATAGGTGTATATATTTAATAGACCAGACCTCCATGGTCCAATACTATGTCAAAATCTAGTGTTTGTGGTGTTCTGAAAGGAAATGGTATCTCATGTTAAGATTTTTCAAAATCTCTTGCTTTTTCGTTTGTAGGTCGAGGGAGTCGATAGGTCGATGTGTTGGTTGGTCAGGGCATTGGTAGGTCGAGGGACTAGTTAGGTCAAGGATTCAGTATGTTAGGGTGTCGGTAGTTTGGTGCATCAGTATTTTAGGGCATTGGTACGTCGAGGGAATCTGTAGGTTGAGACATCGGTAGGTCGAGGCATTGGTAGGTTAGTTTGTGAGTAGATCGAGGGCATCGGTAGGTCAATGTGTCGGTCGGTCGAGGAATCGGTTGGTCCAGAAAATTGGTAGGTCCAGGAGTGGGTAGGTCGAGGAGTCGGTAGGTCAAGGCATTAGTAGGTCAGGGCGTTAGTGAGTTAGGGCGTTGGTGACTCAGGTCTGCGGTGAGTCAGGGCATTGGTGAGTTAGGACATCAGAGATTTAGGGTGTTCGTGAGTGATGGTGATGGTGAGTTAGGGTATTGGTGAGTGACTGAGTCATTTATTCAGGGTGTCTATGATTCTGTAATTAGTAGGTTATGTCCGTAACTCATATTCGGTGGATCAAAATCGATAGCTTAGCACCTGTGACTCATTTTCGATGGCTTGCTATTCGTGACTCATTTCCATTTTCTCCATTTTCTCCCCTCTTATGCATTATTTAATGTAAATCGAGCTTGAATCCTTGTTTGGGAATTTATAAAGGTGTTTCAAATGATATTAATTATATATTTATTATTCTAATGTTCTGGGGACTTTTTAATAGTTTAATCGTGTTGTCTTGGCCGCGATCTTTTATTAATGTCCCTTGAAACTTGTTTCCCTTTTATTGATATACGATCTGTAATTTCTAAACAGAGACCTTATCTTCCTAGTTTGTTTCCATTTTCTCTAGGTGCACCGAGACCCTTTCATACCTATATGAGATGTACACCTATTCTGTAGCCCAACCTTTCGGTTCTTCCATGGAGCCTCCTGCTGACGCGACCCTCTGTTTAGGCGCATGGAGGAGTTTTGTCACCTGTTGTTCCTAGTGGGGATTTCATTCATCTATCATTGAATTGTTTATCATGTTGGGGGGGGGGGTGGGGAGGGTAAAATGATGCCTTATTTTGAGAATTAAAAAATCCATATTTAATGAAGGTAATAATATGTAAAAATGGGGGATATGGAGATGTTGATGATCGCTTGTTTTTATCTTATATCTATTATCCAAATTGTGAATCATATGGGATTATCCCTCGTAAAATTATAAATATTGGTTATATTTTCATGCACAAACATAATTCTCTCTAAATATTATTGATTATCCCTTAAAGTGATTTTAGAAATAAAATTTGATTAGTCACATATACTCAGTTAAATGAAAAGGATTCCCTAGTATCAAAATTTATTTGTGATCATCCCCATTTATCAAAGTGGTATTAAAGAACAATATTTTGATATATTTAAATACACTCATCATTTTTTGGTGTGGTTGTGTTTCGTGTGGGTTTTGATGGGTTTTGTGTGTTATGAGGGTTATCTAGTGGAGATATTGGTAGAATGGTTGTGGGAACAAGGGTGGAAAAAGGGGTTGGTTCTATGAGAATGGTGTGGTATGTGTGTGTTGCTGGGCTGTGGTTTTGGTGGTGGTTGTTTTGGGATTTCTATATGATGTTTTTCAGGATGTGTTATGGAAAAACTTGTTGAGATATTGATTGATTGTGGAATGGATGGACTTGTTATGCAGTGGTAGTACATATGGGCAGTGGTTGGGCAGCGAGGCTGTAAGGACCGAGCCTTATTCATTACTTTTAATTAAGTAATTAATTCCCATTTATGATCTTATAAGGCTCAGAACATTAGTGAATTAGGATATAAATTATAAAAAACATCATGAATATTACATTTAGACACTTTTACTCACTATCCATTTTTTTCATAAAATAAAAACTAATAAAAAAAAGAAACATTTCTAGTTCAATGTTTTAGACAGAATGACTTTTCCTTGATCCCATTCTTGACTATATTCATTTTTATGACCTTTGCAAAACATTTAAAAAATATGGGATGATAATAAAAATATCAGTAAGGGATATTAAATAAATAATGAAAACATTAGTCCATTAAACATAATCTATTTAACATACCACATGAAGTCATCAGATTTATGTATAACAAATAGAAATAATAAATAACAATGAAAACTTGTGGCATCGATAACATGCATATATTGTAGCTTTCACAGATATGTAGAGAGTTACTTTTTGAATAATAGTCACAGTATATTCCCTAAATCACCTAGTAGAAACATTAATGTTTACCTCTATTATGTTACCCAATGAATTGGAGAACTATCTCGGGCTAACCTGCCCTATGTTTATCAAAGAACCACATGTATGAGTAAAAACATTCAAAGAACCATAACATAAACATTACACATGAACAAGCATAATGGAAAGATAAAATCTCAACATTGAAATAACGTTATAAAATTTCAATATATTGACATAATAAATCCATTCTCAAAACTATTTTCAATACCAAAATATGTAAAAAAGGGTATATGGTATTTATTTTCCTTTTAAAACAATTATGGATTTTTAAGGAAGCCAAATATCAAAATAATGCTTGTGGCAGCTGAATAGTCATTGTTACCGAGTACATTAAAAAGAATCATTCTTTTTGTCATTTAGTAAACTCCTTCATAGAGAGAAGATTCCCTTTAAAAGAAATTAAAATTTAAAAGGGCTTTATACACTATATAAAGTAATGTCATGTATAAATCAATGTATGCCTCAATGAAAAGAGATTGAGATGAATTCAATTACTAAAATCATATCATTACATTAAGGATAAATGAATGACATAATTATGTGTGAAAAACAAAAATACACTCAATATAAGTGTATATTATGTGTCAAATAATCAGAATCCATTCACACATATTCCTAGAACAACATAATCAATAACCATAAGTTTAACCCAAAGAATTGAAATTGGGATAAGAAGTTCCATTATTAAAAATACGCAGCCTAAGGATGTCACTTAATGATTCTGAAAATAGGTTGATGAGATAGAAAAATGTATCTCATCACTTGGAAATAAAATGGATAGAAATAAGTGTATAGAAGGATATAACCAAACATAAGAGAATGTTAATTAAATATAAATTAAAAGACATAACATAAAAGAAGTCATTGATTGAAAGAGGAGGGTGAAAGGTTCCCTTACAAAGATCAATTTGTTAATAAAATAGATCCATTATGTGTATTAAATCTAAGAACACATAAATAAATTTTAAATATAATACATGAAATTAATATTTACTTTTCACATAATCATCTCATGGAAAAATAAATAATTATATGATTAACCCAAAGAATGGGAATTGGGTTAAGAAGTTCCAAAACCTCAAGTCCGACTTGTTTTGTATGTTCCATGTTCTTCCGGAATAATAAACATAAGTTAATTTATACATTCTAAAGAAAAAATTTTATGTTTATTTTTCCTTTAATGTCACTAATTACCTTTCTATAATAATTTGTTAATTATTGGAATTCATATTAGACATTTTTTTGATGTTTGGAACTCGAGTAAAAAATGAACATGTTATAATTACAAATTGTCCATGTGGTCAAAATTTCATTATCTTCAAAATTATATTCACGATTTATATATCATATATATCATATATATCCATTATATATGTATTTATAAAAGTCCATATCATTTGGATATATTAAAATGTAATGCACCGTTCATGGAGACTGTAAACTCTACGTACACCTGAACGTTACTTTCATTTCATTTTTTTTAATTTTTAATGGAATGAAAACCAAACGATACTTAGGTATATTATTATTCCCATATAATATCATATTTTATATATGTTAAAAAAATTTATTAACACCATCTTTTTTACATTCCATGTATAGTATGAACGAGTCGTGTCACTTTGAGGGGGTGGTAGTCTGCACTTCCTCAAATTAAATTATCATATTTATAATAATGAAAATCATAATGGTATGTTATAAATGAGAATTAAATAATAATAGAGATAAAATAAATATCATATATAATTATAGTTCCATCTTAATGGACACTATGAGAGGTGGTAGGGGAAAATCGAACAACCATCGTTTTGTGAGGCAACAATTCATCGTACACAGAAATAGTATATTCCAATCCATTAAATGTAGGTGTGTGTATGTGTAGTTAAAATAATTCTCATAAAAAACTAATATTATTAAGACACTAGTGTTTCCATATAAAAAATTATTATAAAGAGCATTAGGTGTGGAGAAGGAAAAAATAATGGAAAGAAACTTGAGAGAAGACGTTTTCTCAAATCGGACAACTTCTTTTGATTTGAGCCAAACATCTCTCTTGAATTGCCATTTTCCTAGAAGAATTCTTAAATGATGAATATATATATTTTGGGAGATTATTTGGGAAATGTTTAGACAAAATAAGTGGCTTGAGAGGTGTTATTAATGGGTTAGAGGTGGTGTCCTTTTATAAGAGGGAGGGGGGGCTCTTATGGAGTGTTTCAATTTATTATTTTATTATAAAAATATTTTCGGTTTAAAAAGGTCCATAAATCATTAAATTAGAAGATAATATGAATATAAGTCCAAATTGAATCATCCAATAAAAATTGGACATGTTTTGGAAATTTTTTAATACATATATTTTTTATTTAACCCTTTGTTAACTAATATAACTTTTACAATGTCTCCTGGTATATTCATACTATATGGTAAAAATATTTAAAATTAAATTACAAGCTACACAAAATGGCTCAGTAATGGAATTTTTAACATAATATATGTCATTAAGATGAATCGTAGAATTTTTGGAATATTTTATCATTTAATAAAATATTAATTGATTTAATAATTCATTTATGTCAATTTTTATAATATTCATGTCATGAATTTTTAAAAAATCCTTAAAAACTGGATAAATTCTAAAAATATTCATTAATTTGTAGATAACAAGTCATAATCACCCATAAAATACTTGGATGGCCTAAAAAGTTTCAAAATAAATTTATTTATTTGATGTCTAAAAATTATAAATAAAATACCATGATGTATGAAATGTTTTTATATTTCTAATGACTATTTATAGTCAAATATATCAATTATATAACCCCAAATTAAATTTTTCTATCAAAAAAATACATGTTTATAATAATTTTATTTTTAATTTAAATAAAAATATATTAACGTAATTATCTTTCCCAAGTGACTTCCAAATGCAAAATCTTCTACCCACAGATTGTATTTGTCTTCCATGACTCATCCAATATGGTTAGAATAAGTGTTAAGGTAATTTTATTTTATAATATTATTATTTTTACGTTTAATTACCCTATTTACCTTTAACAACAGTAAATGAAAATTAAAAGTCACTATTCACTAAAAAAATATTTTCATCATATTGAAGCACATTTTACGTATTGATGAATACCATTTATGTCCAATTTTTTAATTTTAATTCAAATATGTGATAAGGTTTCATATAAATGAAAAATTCAGGTTTTAACAATTGTGCATTATTTTTCTCTATTCATTGATAATTAAACGTTTTCATAAAAATAGAAAAAATTTACCCAAAGATAATTTTGATATTATGAATTCATAAAATATGTCTATTTTTATAAATTAAAAAAAATATAAATTTCAAAAATTAATTTAAAATTAATTTCTGCTATCAAAACAAGAAAGAGCATTTTTAAGAAGTAAAAACAACAAGAATATTGTAATGTGTTTATGTTCAATTTAAAAGTGAAATTACATCCAATGACAAATATTGGAAGAAAATTTAAAAATATCATCCAATTAAATTTTAAAACCATTTTAAAATTTCATCTAACCATATAAATAAATCAGATAAAAAGATAATTTTAACTTAAAATGAAGTATTTGTCACTATTCATTAAAAAATAAAATATATCAAAAATGTACCAAACTTTTACCCAAAGTAAATTTTGATATATTTCTTCTAAATACAAAGTTTATTTTTCAAATGAAACATATAAATGTGAAAAAACTAGATTTAAACGGTGTTATCCATCAAAAGGTTGTAAAACTACCTTTAAAAAATATTAGAGTATTTATGCTTAAAATTCGATTCTTTCTCATTTTAATGCTCTAAATTTTATTAGATAAATGTTAAAACATTTAAAAAATATTTTTAATCATAATATGGTTAGATCTATTCATTCCCACCAAAACAACTGCAAGGCGTTAACAACCATTTAGAATACTTATATTATTTTATTATTATTTTTATATAATTTAACATTGTGTGAAATGTAAGAGTTTAGTGAAATCTGTTGTTTCATGTTGAGTATGCTATCGATCATTGCATTACATTTAAGGTAAAATTAATATTTAATCAATAAAGTTTAATAAATATGAAAATTCTATATTCTTTATTTTCCAGGGATATTACATCCTTCCCCCATTTGGTAATTGCGTCCTCATAATTTTAAATTCTGGATTGGAAACCTCATTGAAAGTCCCACATCGGAAAAAGAGTCAATAAAATGATCACAATAAAATAAAGAAGGTGAAGTATAAAGGTCACCCGAGATAACAGATTAGAGGATTCTATAAGAACATGGATATGGTGGAGACACTATGTGTCATGTTTCGATAGAGTGATAGAAAAAATGATCATGAAAAAGTTAACCACCAGAAAACCACAACCTTGTGATAGGATAAATGGTGTCTGGTTTACCAATAGTAAAAGTAAACAGAAAACGTTTTTTTATGTTACATTTAATAATGTTAGAGAATTTATTTATTTGATTGAATAAGGACATAAGGAAATATTCATAAATTTCAAGTAGAGTTTCATACTTTAATAAGTTTTTGCCAAAAAAACATCTTTTCTCAAAACAATGAGTAATCAAGATGACTTGATCACACCTCAAGTGCTAGAATATCCTTCTAGAGAATCACATAATCCAAAAAAGATAAACAATATATTTCCACAGTCTTTAGAAATTAACCAAAACAATAATGGTTATTATAGGATCAGATAATCCCCATAAAGGATAATCTATTATAAAAAGAAATATTACTCTCAATATCAAAAATTAAACAAACAATACCCAAAGATGAACAAAGACCATTCAATACACAACTCCCCTTAAAGATATTCAAAATTATCCAAACTAAGTTTGAAACCAAAAATTCAGAAGGATTTGATCACAATGTTATCCACAAAAATGCTAACATTAATCTCTAAATAATATCAACTACTCTTAAAGTCTCATACTAAAAAGAAATTAACCTATTCTCATAATCTCTATGATAGGCTAATGATTTCCATAAAAAAACTGAAATTTCTATATGTTCACAAAAAAACATATATTCTTTCAAAATAAAATTTCAACCATTACTCCACAAATGATATCCCATAGTGTTATATTTTACTTAAGCATACTGTGTTCCCAAAAGAGAGAAAGTCTTCAAAAATAACCTTTATCACTTATTCACCAAATCATTTTTCTATAATAAGGATATCCATTTGATAAAACATAAATTCACAAAATGAACTTATTCTTGATCTATAAAATCATAAAAATAATATAATTATTCATATTTACCAGGGAATTCACGTAGTCCAGTGGTAGGTGATAAATTCCAATCGCACATTAGTTCTGGGATCGATTCCTCAAGCTCTATCCAACATGATAGTTTTTCAAATGATCATTGTGTTGTCCTTTTTCAAAAAATATATAATTTAATAGCATTCCAATAAAATGAGATAAATTACTCAAAAAAAGAATAATATATTTTAGCCAAAAATGTTATCTCATTCATCACATTTTCATCTCAAAATTTAATACCCAATAATTGCCTCAAATTCAAGGATCATATAAAACCAATTAGATTTTAATAAATATATCCTCAAAAGAAAACTAATTCATCCTTGAAAAAAAAATTCAACTATGAAACTTCATGGTTACACATACTAGAAAATGTCCTCCAACTTAATCCTATCATTAATAAATTCAATCATATCATTTCCCATAGATCCAACATATCTCTTCAATTCCTAAAATGTTAACATCTTAGTAATAAAACAATCTTCCTGATCCATTGTCAATGTTTTTCTATCTAATTCTTTTGTAATTATTTCCTACAAACAAAATAATGCATAATGTCCTAAGATTTCAGTAATGTCAAAAATTTAGCTAATAAATAATACATACCTTTTACAGGTCATTTTCAGTTCCCTCATCTTCAATATGAATAGAATTAGGAATTTCTAGACATATATATTTACAATCCTACTAATACCATTCCAAAAACTTCATCGTAGAAAATCTATTTGTGTAATGACTGTAACGCCCCGAGATTTTATGAGAATTATTCTTTTTAATTTCTTGGATGTCTTTTTTTGTACGCTTCACCAAGATTAGCATTCACTATATGAATCACTATATTAGCTTGTAGTATACGCCACACTATTCTTGGCTTGTGATGCACACAATTTCATGTTCCTTCGAATAAAATTAATTTTACACAACACCAAGTATAGATTTTGATCAATGTATTACTGAACTATATTCTGAGTATGTTATACGCAACACCAAAGGAATATTTCCCTTCACATAACCCTGACATGGCTTGCATTACACGCAATTAAGACCTTCCTCGATAGCATGTGTAGTACGCAATGCCAAATTTCACTAAACGTGATATTATTATAATACTATTAATAACTAGCTGTTATGAATAGTAATAACCACTTTTTGAAATTTTATAAATTTTATCTTTCAAAATGGACTTCATTTTTGGATTCGGAATATCGAAATTATCCTAGGGTGAATTTTTGGTATTTTTCTGAAAACATTCAATTTTTGATGAATAGTGAAAACACTAGGTTACTATTTAAAGGCTGACTTTTTATTTAAATAATTTTTTATTTTATTTAAATTTATTTTAGGTCAAAATTGATACATAATACCTATATAAGTTCAATGTAATTCATTGTGAGAATTTTCTAATAATTTTAGATATATAAAAATTTTATTAAACTTTTCACCGTCTTTTACCCACCTCTTAGGAGAATTTGAAAATTTACATAAAACTTAATTTTATGGCTTCTGTGAGTGAAATTTCAAAAATCAGAGAGACCCAGTTAATATCAAGGAGTGAAATTTGGTTCATTAAGATAAAAACAATTTTTGGTGAATAGTAACTTTTTACTTTTATTTACCATGGTTAAAAGTAAAAAGGGTAATTAAGGGTAAAAATGATATTATTATTACCCTAACACATGTCATAATTCTATTGGATAAGTATAGTTCGACCCAAAAAAACCTTAGGAATAAAATATTACCCTTTAGGCCCACTTGGATTAGATTTGGACATTTATTATTATTTTATTTAAAGAAGAGTTAAAATAGTTAAAATCAATGTTTAATAACTAAAAAATTTTTAATATAGGGTTATGAATAAGATAAATTCAACTATAAATATTAATTATAAAGATAAAAAGAGTTACTACATAATGGAATTTTATTTATAATTTTTAGACATTAAATAATCTTATTAATTAATGACACAATGATGATGCAGTAATTACCTTATTAATGAAATATTAACATTATTGATGTTATAAATACCCAATTAAATGTAATTTCAGACTTTTTATAAATTCCACTAAATTTTTAGGTTATTATGTCTTGTTATTATTTATTCAATTATCTTTTTTCGAACTAATCATAATTTTATGATTTTCACAAAAATAAATTAACAAATAGGGTCAAAATTGACATAAAATAGTTTTTAAAACAAATATTATATTATTAATTGTTATTTTATTCCAAAAAATTTAAGGTTCGGCCAAATGACTTAGATAAGGTTATATATATTAATAATTAACCACTTGGGGTTCTTTTTTCTTGTTATAGTAAGTTTATTAACCATATAGGGTAAGATAACAAGAAGACACGGTAAAAGTAAAATAATTCAACTTAGAGTTAAATCTAAATGATATGGATACGATAGTAACCTAAACTTGTCTAAAACATATTGGTTGAGAGGCATTAAACTCATAACAACTTTAGCTTCTAAATAAATAAATCTGGAGCTATTATAAACCGAATATGACTTTATTATAAAATAATATTTTATGTTTTTCTTAAGGTGTTCCTCTCCTCCCTAATAAAAGGGCACCTCCTCCCTCTTATCTTTACACAATTTTGAGCCTTTAAGCTCAGCCAAACCCTGCCCATATTCGTTCTCAAGTTCCATATAAACATTAAAGATGTTCTGGTCTCCTCAAAATACCAACTCTAGTGCCTTAAGAGTAATCTTTAAAGGGGTACGTCGAAAAAGAGGTAATATCGTCTACCGATTCTTTCAAGTTTCTTTCTTCTTCAACTTATTCTTCTTTAGTTTTTTCATTATAAAGTAATAACATAAGTATAAATAATATAATGATATGTTATTATAAATATGAAACAACCCCATTTCACCTTCTATCCATCCTACGTAAAATTAAATCACCGCGCGTGCGTACGAACAGAATACCGTCTCCACACCGTGGTGTAATCAGTTTTCCCACCACCACCTTACTTAAATGGATATAATGTTGTAAAGAATAACTATATATGGTTATTATAACATCATACTGATTTTTAGATATAATATTATCCACTCCAATTCAATTCAATACTTATGGGAACGATATCATCGCTCGTGCGTACGTACGGATTACCGTCTGCACGGCACGCTGAGATTCATTCTCCTTGTTATCCTTTCAAGAATGATTATAAAGTATTGAAATATATAACATGATAATGATACTGGATTTATGTGTATATATATATATATTTCATCTACTTACTTCCGTTAAATTCAATAAGAAAATGAAAACATCGTTCATGTGTACATACGGTCTACCGTCTCCATGAATGGTGTATTTCGTTCCATTTATCGATCTATTATATATATTTATATTCTGAATATATATGATATATAAATATTGTTTTAAATTTTTGAAGTAAGTAAATAATTATATAAGTAATAATAATATCAAGAACAACAAGTCTAAATGTATACGATAAATGAAATGCTTTTTACCCAAAACGCTGCTTTAACATGGAATTTACAAAAGAACGGGTAATATAAAGTAATAAGTAAACCATATATGATAACATAAAAATGAATATGATTCTGTAATAAGTCAATAAAATTATTTAAATCATTATATAGGATGTTCAGATACATACGAATCATATCATACATAAGGTAAGGGATGTCTTTTCCAATCTCGTTTTTATCCGAGATTGTTTATTCATAAGTATTTACTAGTGTTATATTTATCATCCATGTCCCTATTTTCTAAAAATGATTTCATGTATTTCTGAAGTCCTTTTTACCCATTTTTGACTTTTACTACATGGTTTTTAAGGAATATTTTTTTGTTTACGTTACGAGGTACTTTTTTTGACTTTTCCGGCACAAGTACGAGAAGAATGTTTTTTTAACTTATTCGACATGAACAGATTTTTATGGTTTCATAACACCTTATTTTCATGAGTTGTACTCTACAATATTTAATAACTATTTTCAATAAAATCATTTTATTTTTAAAATTGCATGGCATTTTGTGAAATGAAATTGATTTGGAAGAAGAAATGATATTTTCCTCATGAATTTTTTTCAAGTGTTTTATCAAAACAATTTTCAATCTAAGATGAAATTATTTCATATTTGTAGGTTTCTAGTATAATGTCTCTATGATTTACATTGTTTCACTTCTCTTGTGATGAAATGATATCCACCTGTTTTATATGGATTACGTTATGATGGGATGTTGTTTATGAAACCTATTTTATTCTTTGGGTTATGAGGAATGATTTATGTTTATGTTGTGGCACACATTATAATGATTTCATTATGAGATGTGTGGGACCTATATCTCCCTCAAATTAAATGGGTAAAGATTTTTATCTCATGATATTGACATGGTTGGAATGGCAAGTAAATATGGTTCAGTAATACAGGGCTGGAATGACAAGTAAACCCGGTTCAGTAAGGGACTTGTCCACTAAGATGGTCTTAGAATCAATACCTTGGATACTATGGAAATCACATCATGTGCTTAATGGTTTTCCACAATTACATATTGTATTCCCATGCTTTTTTTTCATGATTTATGATCCATTATGGTCTATACCTTATGTACTTCCATGTTTTATGTCATTCCTCAAGATTATGATGTTTAAACATTAAGTTCATGTTTTTATGTTCAAATGAATATGGTTTATTTTATTTTCTCCATGCTTACCCTTACTAAGAATTTGAGCTCACCCTTTATATGATTTCTATTCCCCTGGATATAAATAAATGTTTTAGGTAAGAAAAAAAGGGGAAGATCTTTATGGGAGATGTTGCAGATCTTTCACCAAGATTAGATGATTATGTTCAGTGTTTCCAAAGACACTAAACTATTACGGTCCTTGTGTGTCTATTTTTTTATGTATTAAGTATTCTGCAAAAGTAATGTAATATCCATGTACATCAAACTTTGGGTCTCCACAGTTGGTATCAGTGGAAAAGGAGGTAGGAATGAATCTGATCCTTGGGAACTCTCACATGTGAGCGTTGGACGAAGCATTGCTCTCTGCCCAAGGGCTTCATGTGGAAATGGCTGCCACTAGGGATGATTGTGTGTCCCACCCAGGGGGTGTAGCCGCCCATGGAGTTCCCTGATAGGTATCAATTATAGTCCAATAGAAGTAATTTCAGACTGCTATTGTTGGTTTCAGAGGAAATTTTTAGTTAACCTTTGGAAACTAGGATGCGAAAACTTTAGTGTGATTCCTAGAGATATTTTTAAGGTATGTCTAGGGATGTCCCTAAGGTTAATTATAAGTATAGGTTAGAGTCCTATAATTATGTTAATGATATTATAACTAAACCTAAGATGTTAGATATTGAATATACTCTCCCTTGATTTTGATTTTTGACTATCACATTATTCTTTTTGTGTATTAGAAAATGACTGGAAATTGGATGATTCACGATAGTGGAGGATATGATGGACAATGGAAGGATATTATTAATGAGAAAGAAAATGCAATTGGATTTGGAAGTCAACATATCGTTATTATTCCTAATCAGTAATCTCATAATATGATCAATAATCTCAAATTTGGTAAGTTTCCCGAATCAGCTAATAAGAGAAAGATGGAGTTTCATGATGATCATAGAGGAATGAAAGTTAAATTTCTATCATGTAAATCATGTGGTAAGAGGCATCAACGAGAATCATTCAATGGAAATGGAATATGATTTGGGTGTGGAAAAGAAGGACACAAATCCAGTAATTGTAAAGGAAAAGGTTCAGTTAACACCATGGACAATGATAATGGTATTGCTAAGACATCAACAATGGTTAAATGTTTTAAATGTGGGATGTATGGGGATTATGAAAACCAATTCCCTAAGGGAAAGACTCATGAATAGAATCAGCATGTTCGTATGGGTAGTATTTATGTTGATGATGATGAAGAGGCTACAAATGATATGAGTGATGAAAGAATTGTTCAAGATCGGTCAATGGTTTAAGAAGGTAGTGGAATGATTACATGTTTATCAAGAGTAATGTAGTATAAGTAATCTCATGGTACTATGGAAAAAAGAGACATATAAGGATCCTTACACTATTTATTTCCTTATGTTTTTTAAATTATATGTTGAATGGTACCAGTAACCATGAAAGGTTGTTCAGATATTTTTCGAAAGCACCAAATTTGCGTATAAAGAAGGGATAAGGAGATAATGAAATGTTTGATAGTATTAATTAGCTCAAGACTCATATAAGGACAATGTTATATCATGGTTTCAGTATATAGATTTTTTGAATTTTGGTATGTGGAAAGAGTTAAATTTTCACAGCATTCATGGTTTCACTAAGGATCTATGGTAATCCATGTTTGAGGTATTCACATGTTTGGAATGCGATCAACAAGATACGTCTTATTACATAAAAATGATGGTATTCGTGTGCTTGTTATGTGACCTTTCCAGTAATCATTTTATTTATAATATGAGATTAGACAGATGTATTTTGGATAAGTCTTAAGGTTATACTAGATTATATTGGGAATCAGATAGTATTGTTCAAGGATAGAACTTTTTTCGATATCATTTCTGTAATGTTATAATACTGTAGTTTTAGAAAAAGGAAAACCTGTAGGACGAGCGAAAACCTGTCACGTCGGACAAGGATATGGGAATCGAACCCACAACCGAAGTGCGACAGGCCTTTATTGCCTACCACTGGCCTACATGAAGTATCTGGTTAGTAAAAACTAGTTTTATTATATTAAGTGGTATGATAGATGAAGTATAATTCCATTTTTAGAATCATATATGATTAACCTCACCATAGATGGACTTATGTATATTTGATAACTTTTTCTAACCTTTTGTTTAAAACAGATTTAATGACCCATCATTCTATCACATGATCTACTAACACTTCACGAATAACAAATTCAACTTCATTTCTTTAAGAGATGAAGTGGAAATTTTTCAAGGCACGAACAACATTGATATTGTACCAAAATCATGTAAGTATTTCTTTTAATTCATCAACTTTTGGGTAATGATCTTGAAAACCAAAAATGTTGTCCTAATGTCCTCATATCAGATGAATTAGATGGTACCTTAGATCATCAAAAATTTATGGCTTTGTGATTGTTGGCTTTTTCATGGCAATCACTACTACAAATATGGCCTATAATAGCGCTAAAAACGGCCTTTAACAGCGCTAAAAAAGCGTTGTTAATCTCAGCGAAGATAAAGGGGGTCCCCTTTATCAGTGCTAAGTGAGTGCTGATAAAGGTAGTATTTATCAATGCTATTTTCAGCACTGATAAATATATAATATATCAGCACTATTTTGAGCGCTGATAAAAACTACCTTTATCAGCGCTGAAAATAGCGCTGATATATTATCCATTTATCGGTACTTAACTAGCGCTGATAAAGGCTGAAGATCCTATCCAAATCCAGAACCTGCACAGAACCTACCCAGCACCTACACACATTACATCACCTGCACAGTCTAAACAAAACCTGCACACAACACACACAACACCCACACACAAAGCATAGAAGAACAAAAAATGATACATACATTTACTTGATATCATGAATACAAAACAACACACTTCTATGTACAATTTAAACAGTGTTTAATTTGGTTACAATTACATTTATCCAACAAACAGTTAAAAAACAATGATGTTCCATCCTTTTTGTGTCCATCCTCTTTAAAAAATTGTCATCCATGGTGGCGGTTTCCGAAAAAAAGCATTCAAACTGAGGAAAAAGATTTCACCTACATAATAAAACAAATATTATGATAGTAATACAATAATGAAATAATGAATGGGGTTGCTAAATGGAATTATACTAGTGAGGCAGAAAACATAAATTAACTAATTATACTAGTGAGGCACAAAATATAAAACAAATATTATGTACCCCCATTCCATAAAAAAGAAGCACCCCTGCCCCCTTCCCCATCACACCCCCTACACACTGCCCACCCCCGAGCACACCCCCTACCCCTTCACACTCCCTGCCCCCTGAACACCCCATGCCCCCTTCCCCAGCACACCCCTGCCCACTGCACTTCCCCCTGCCCATTGCACACCCCCTGCCCACCCCCTATATATTTCAAAAGAACCCAGCACACCCCCTACCCCTTCCCCCTACCACTTTGCCCCTTCCCCCTCCCCCAGAAAACCACCCCTGCCCTCTCACCCTGTCCCCTGCACATCATAAATAAAATAACTTGTATGGAAATTGTGCTCAATTTACGTTATACACATCATATATATCAACACATTCTCATGTACTTTCATTCAATGTAAATACACATATATAGAATCTCTACATCTCATAAAAAACCCCTCTTTAAAATTCACAAACACATTAAATCCATTTGAAAACACCCATCACCCAACTTTCTCATTTCTTCAAACACATTTAAAGGACATAAGCATGCAAATCCACAAGAAATTCAACTTCATTCATTTTTAAAATAACTTTCAAGTCTATACACACCCCAAATTCCTTTGATAACACATATTTAACCACACAAACATTTCATATAGTACACTTAGCAAGCAAATACTGGATAATAAAATCAGCATATAATATAAAAGCATGGAATCACCTACATAAAGCATGTAATATTCCGAAATCTTCTGGAAAACATAAAACCACACCTCCACAATACCTTAATAAGGACTGATTAAACATTAATATTGAATATATTAATGGAAACCCATGTTTAACTTATGTTATTCCATGAGTTTAACATCCCACAAGGATAGAGGGTCATGATTTAATATCTTACAAAGATGTAAGACCTGGGTGGATCAAAACACTTATAAAGGTGGATTAGGTAGGTACATCTCTAGGAGGGATCACCTGGAATGTTTACCTGATAGATGGATCAAAACGCCCAATGAGGTCTGAACCAAGTGTGGTGCTTCCCATAGTGGTAAGGTTTATCATTTTGAAGAATTATTCGGACTCCACTAAGGGAAATACAATGGGGAAAATAAGCGAAGGTGTACCCCAGTGAGGGGGTCACCATGGTTTACCATTGGTTGGGATTTAACCTCATGGAGGCTTACTACGTACCCTATTTAGAATACAAGGATCAAACCCCATATATTTAATAGAGGGATATTGTGGGTATTACCCATGGTTAGCTTCCCTTCACACTAGGAATACTCTTGGTTGGATGAGTATGGGTCTTTTGGGGCTTATGCATTGTCAGATTCTCAGGTTCTTCCAAGAGTAGCAATGGGCTGAATGGGACATACGTGCTAAGATGGACCATGTGAATGGCGTGATCCTTGTAAAGAGTCATGAGGCACAAAAAACATGTGGAGCTATCTATAAACATTATTTATGGGGGCCATGTGGTTTATCAGACTCCCCATACCTTCCATAAACACCTCAAAACATCACGATGACCAGATTCTACATGATGGTGCATCATAGGGTTGATTCTTATGATGATGTACTGGTTGTTTGAGCTTGGATTTCATCTCAACCAGCCTTTCCCTTACTTGAATTATCCTGGGACACATATTTTGGTTCCAAAAAATCCCTCAATGATACTGATTATCTCAGGCATCTCCCTAGTAATAATTGTGCGAGTCAAACAACAACACATATGCTCAAATACAAGTTCAAACAAACAAGATACAGAAAATGGATTTTGTTGATCATCATTGGTTTCGTCGTTCACCCCATACACACTGCACACCATCATGCCTTACTTCAATACTGATTTGGTCAAAGATCAATAATATGAATTCGGGGATAGAAAATATTGAGTAATAAATTAATATTTCAATACATCGTAGCATTCTCAATTCACCAAAGAAGGTTGGGGGATAATCAATGATCATATATAGATAAAATAAGTGGTAGGAATTCACCCTCATCCTATTTGTGTACAATCTTCCATCAGGTATGTTTCCCATTCGTTTCTAAACATATGTATATCATCTTCTGAATATGAGTTTTTGCGACAGTCATGGTAGTACTGAAAGAATATAAATACACAAATGATTAATAAATATTTTAAATGAACTCATAATTATTTTCAAAAATACCTCATCCGGGATGCTAGTTTGTTGGTGAAATACGATCTCTTTCATAAATTTACAAACATAATAACCACATTCCTTTCCGTCTGTCTGTTTTGGAAACTACAGAAACATTGACAACAATATGTAATTTGTTTTGATATGTGTTTGGATAGTGAAATGTTATTATATATACCCGTATACTTTTCCAGTTGTAGATCTTGTAGGAGTGCTTATCCTTATTCCCTAGATTCATTCTATGCATTAGACGATATTGATACACCGCCCTATCATAACAGAATCCTCATTAAAAGATAAAATAAATTATATAACTAGATGTTTAGTTTTAAAATGTTGGATCTAGTGCCTTACAAATTAACAAACGCCATCATGCATGGTCGGTTTGTTGGATATCCATGCGTTGAATCCAGAAAATAAATATTTGGAGTTTCCATATTGATTGCAATCAGCATCCAACGCTCCCTAAAAATACAAAAAGGAATAAGTAAAGAATGAAATGAAAATATAGTTGATATGATTAAATTGTAGAGTTTTACCCCTACATCGTTGGTATTAAAAAGAGTCCATCATTCGTAATTTTGTTTTCAAACGATTTGAGCAGGGATGACATTGTTGTAGCCTCTTTAACAGAATCTATTTCATCTTTTGAGGATGTGGTGTGAGGACTAACGAGTCCAAATTTTTGTTCATGGGGAAATACCTTCAATTGTTTTTCATATATAGGTCTGCGACAAATAGAAAATGTATTTAGTCAAAATTATCATAGTATATCATCTTTTGTAAAATAAAATCATGAAAACATACCTCATGTATACATTTACAATTGAGGCGCCTAGCCATTCATACATGAGGAGTTAATTTACATTTTCAGCACTAATGAAATTTGATATCTCCTCTCCATACATATCTTTTTCGAAAGAAACTATTTGAGTACTGCCATCTTTCAACTTTGTATCCACATGAGCCTGCAATGATATTAACTGTGGATATAGAAAGGGTGGGGTGAAGGTGCTCTCAGTAGACCATTTCATTCTGTTGGTTGATCCTTGAGATAGTTTTGAGATGATATTTAGTTTCACCCCACAGTCTTTGTCAATATGTAATAACAGTCATCGGTTCAGACCTTTTTTCATTAAATGTTAAAGGTCCATCTTGAAAAATAAATAAGAAATGAATACCTTTTTGTCAACATGTTTTTTTACAAGAACATCCAGCCATGCAATGAATGTTCCAACAGCTTGTTCAACCGTATGAATGTCGTCATCGTCATTTGGAACAGGTAGCTTGGCACTCGGCTCATTAGCTATGTTAATTGACACTCTAAGATGATCTTTTGGAAGCTTTCTGTTGTGTAGCATGTCGTTTTGCGTATTGAACACCATAGCCCTCACTACAAGGTGATAGGTGGGAGTTGATAAATATAAATCACAGTCATTTTCACCCTATGGAATATTAGTACAGGAAAGGTATCTGTGTCTATGTAAATCACATTTCACAAAACAATTATTAAAACATTGATTACCTCATCTAAGTTAGGTTTTTAGGGGAATGGCTCGCCTCAAAGCTGGTGGGGGGTGGGGCGAGATCATCATGCACGGGTTGTTGTTGAGTTGTTTCTTCTCTTTTCCTCTCCCACATAAATTTTGATATCATCTCTCTCTGGTATTGTAATTCTTCTTGAAAAATAGATAATTGTTCTTGCAGCTTTTCAATTTTTTCATTTTGATCCTCCGCTTGTTTTTGTTTTTGAAAATATGTTCGGGGTGTCACCCCAAAACCCGCACCTCTGACGCGGCCATACTTTTCTGGCTGCTTCAAGGCTGCTGAAAGTATGTCTGCATCTAGTGCAGTTGTTGATGATTCTTGTGACTATTTAAGATAGAAAATATAGAAAAATAAGTAGTTATTGTAATTTAATAGCGATTTAAAGAAACTCAAATTTATATTACGTCATACTTACACATGTTTCCCACACTTTTTTGTGTGTTTTCATCTATCAATGTCCCCTCTTTATTTACATGAGCCTCCTTCTATAGCACATGGCGTGGGATGGATATGGCTTTCGATTTCGATTCATCAATCTGCATATAAATAGAGAAACATGGTTATGGTGTTGTTTTATGTCACATACTAGTAGTAGGGTAGATTTAAAAGATGTACCAATTTTTTCTCAAGTTCAGCATACCCCATCCTTACATTACGGTAAGGGTATGCTGGTTCTATTGCACGTTTTTTATTTTTAGCACTTAGTATCTGTTTCATAAATAAAAAACTGTCAATTAGAGTGATGAATACAAGCGAATGTCAAACAACTTATTACCCCACACAATGTACCTAACAAGTATGCTCCCCACGACGGTTGATAAACGCATCCCACGCTCCTTGGGATATCAAGTGTGCGTAAAGAGGATGTGGGTGCGGCTTTATTTTCCCTTCTGCATCTTTAAGATGATATTTTATTAAAATTGTGCAGAAACCTCTATGAATCCTTCCTACAACTCTTAATACATATTCCTTGTGCGAGACATCTACTATAAATGCACTCTGCAATGGATGATGAAGAGTAAGTCAATGTTTTGGTATTTTATTTTATTTTAGTAAATTAAAAAAATGATATCATAATATTACTGTAATCCCTTCCCACATTAGTGTCTTCATCCCGGTGACAACATGGTGCCACGACTGTACATCAATCGGCACGTGTTGCTGAGTAACGATTCCAATGTAGCTACTAAAGATGTATTTGTTGGGGTTAACATCTTGGCCTCGCTTATTCCATCCCACCTCAAATTTGATGCCTTTTGCTTTTGCCTTAAGGATTTTGGCCAACACTGTCAAACTACGATGCTCTTGTTTTTTTGTGCTTTTAGGGTTTCATTTCCTACCATTTCCTCAGAAGTAGCATCAATATCTTCCCCCGGAGCACTATCATCGACAATGGGACCAGCATCAACAGGTTGAGAAACATGTTGTACCTCAGCACTGGGACCAACAACAACAGGTTGAGAAACCTGTTGTTGCTCTGCACTTGGGACCACCAGCATTTGGTTGAGAAACCTGTTGTTGCTCTGTAGTGGGACCACCAGCTACTGGATGAGAGACCTTTTGTGACTTGGGATTGGGCGCATCAGCAGGTGAAGAAGTCATTATCTGCAGAAGTGGTTTAATATTTAATTTAGATTACATAAAAATGGAAGAGAACAGATAATAACATAATGTAACAGAATGTATGTTACAACAAACAAATAACCTGATCATTGTACTCACTTTTTTTTAAAGGCTGAAGTGATTTGACTCCTCTATCAACTATGTAAATTCCTTCATTGTGGTCTCCTCTGACATACAAAACACCGTCTAAATTTGTACTGCTGTGAAATGATTGTGAAGTACCTATAAAACGGTCAACCTCCATTGAACTTTCATCTTACCCTTCAGTTGTTTTGTTCGATAACAGAACAATTGACCAAATTCGGTTTGCGGGGTCTAGAACATAAAATACTTATACTGCCTATGATGCCATTATAAATGGTTCGTCTTTCTCCCCTTCCTTACTGAAATCAACTTTCACGAATCCTAATTCATCTATTTTAACAGCAGTCCTGTTATCAACCCACTTGCATTGAAAAATCGGCAAATTGAATTTCATATAATCCAACTCCCATATTCGTTTGTTGATGCCAAAGTATGACATATTTGTATAAATTGGATATTTTTCCTTAGCACTGGAAACATGAATCGCCCCAGCCACAAGTGTAACCCCACTATTCTTCATGGTACGGTCATCATCATGTTCATTAGTGTAGAATGTATAACCTTTAACTGCATAATCATTGTAAGATAATACGTACACACTTGCTCCTCCGGCCAGCCATCGAAGTCGTTCTGAATTTGACTCTGGATTTTCATCTAACTGCTTAAAAATATGGTATCGAAACCATCCTATAAAATATCTACTATGTGTATCTGATATCCATTTTTAAGCCCTAGAAGGATTCAAATGCCTAAAAATTTCTTTGTGGGTTTGAACATATGGGTCAACGTCGAAACTGTTATGCAAAATGTAAAGGTGGGCCTGCTCCCGATCTGTAATATTGATTGTGACAACCTATCTTCTAGAAATTCCTTCACCCTCAAGCCACTTAGTGTGACGAGATTTCGGTAGGCCAACGATTTCCACACCAGACAGGTATTCAGTATGAAATTCAACAGCTTCCTCAATAATATATTACTCTGCAATACAACCCTCTGGCTGACTTTGGTTTTTAACATACCCTTTCAAAATCTTCATATACCGTTCAATGGGGTACATCCATCTATAATGTACAAGACCAAATAGTCGAATCTCTCTCACCAAATGAACCATCAAATGAACCATCATATCAAAAAATGTCGATGGGAAGAACATTTCCAATTCACATAATATGACGGAATTTTCTCTTTCCATAGTTGGAAATTTCGCCGGGTCTATAACTTTGCTGCATATAGCTTTGAAGAAGAAACATAGCTTCATTAATGTATGGCGGCCATTCTTGGGAAAAATGCAATGTAAAGCTATAGGACTTAGATCTTACATCAAAACATGGCAGTCATGTGATTTCAGACCCTTTAATTTTAAATCTTTCATTGACACAATTTTCTTGATATTGGATGAATACCCCTCTAGAACCTTTACGTCATTCAAGAAGTTGCAAAACTGATATCTCTCCTGCCTGGAAAGAGTATAAGTAGTAGGAGGAAGAAATGTTCGTTTTTTACCCTTCACTGGTGCCAACTCTTCTCGTATTCCCATCTCATCCATGTCCAATCTAGATTTAATTCCATCCTTTATTTTCTGGGTGCATTTAGCAACGTGCCGATGACACTATCACATACATTTTTTTCAACATGCATAACATCAAGAAGATGTCTGACATACAAACAATTCCAGTATGGTAATTCAAAAAAAAGTGATCTCTTTTTCCAACCAGTTTTCGTAAGGTTTTTCGAAAATGGTTTACCAAAAGTAGTGTTCAAATCATTCACTTTCTCAAAAAATTGATAAAATGTTAGTGGAGACGGTGCTTTACATTCCTCTGAACTTCCGTCTAAGGATGTCTTCCAAGATCGGTACTCATGTCGTCAGGGTAGAAATCTTCGATGTCCAAGAAACACGGTTTTCCATGAATGTTTCAACCTAATTGACTGTGTACCTTGTTCGCAAACGGGACACCCTTGAGTTCCTTTAATGCTATATCCTGACAAATTTTCATAAGCAGGAAAGTCATTTATCATCCCGTACAACATTGCTTTCAATGTGAACTGTTCATTATTGTAAGCATCATACATCATAACACTTGAATCCCACAATATTTTCAAATCCTCGATCAATGGGGCCAAATAAACATCAATATCATTACCCGATTGTTTTGGTCCTGATATAAGCATAGATAACATGATGTATTTTCATTTCATGTATAACCACGGTGGTAAATTATAATTTACCAACATAACCGGCCATGTACTGTGACTTCTTCTTTGAAAACCAAAAGGATTCAACCCATCTGTAGATAACGCCAGACAAAGGTTTCTCGGCTCGTTCCCAAATTCAGGATACTCGTGATCAATTCTCTTCCTCTGAGGAGAGTCTGCAAGGTGACGTAGTTTCCCATCTTTAATTCTTGTATCTGCATGCCATGTCAATTTTCTTGCAGTCTCCTCACTTCTATATAGGCATCTAACCCTAGGAATTATTGGAAAGTACCATACAACTTTCGTAGGACTAGAATCATCTTTCTTGTATCAGGAATCACCACACTTTGGGCATTCTTTAAGTGATTTGTGGTCCTTGAGAAACAATATACATTCATTCGGGCAAGCATGCATTCTTTAAGATATCATACCCATCGATCGTATCATTCGTTTGGCATCATATGTTCTTCTTGGGAGTTCATTATCTTTTGGGAGCATGTCATTCAGGAGAGCAAGTAGTTCCGTAAAACTGGCGTCACTCCACCCATTGCCTTGTTTCAAATTATACAGCTTCAATACTACTGACAATGCTGTATATTTAGTGCAGCCAGCATACAATGACATTTTTCCACAACTCTTTAACTTCTCAAACAATTTTGGGCAATCAAAAAGTTCATCTTCAACTGTCCTTGTCATTTCCTCAATACGATCTTCATCACCGTTCACATCTGTAATCACACCCTCCATACGATCGTCTTCACTATTCAGGCTTCTAATCATATCAGATGATCTATAAAATGTCATGTTCTCTGAGTCACTACCTACATTGGTTTTTCCCCTGTGTTTATTCCAACAAGGATAACTTTGATCTATTCCATGACAGATTAGGTGTTCTTCCAACTCCTCTGGACTAATTTGTCTTGAATAACAACAGTGTAAACACGGTCAAAGGATTTGAGAAGGGTCACATGCATGATCTTCTGAAAACTTGATAAACTCTTTCACGCCATCTTCATAGTCTTTTGTCAACTTATTGGCATTCATCCATTCTTTATTCATATTCATCGCCTTTATGGGTTCGATCTCGAGAACTTGCCTAATATTATGTTTTAATTAATCAGGTATCATTTTTTGGGTTTTATAAAAACAAATCATGGTACAAATGCCTTTAAACACATGTGAAAACCATATACATGGTGTGTCCAGTAGGGTGGACATTGTGTATGTATAAGATACCTGATTTAATCTGACAGATATCAAATTTATTCCAAGTTAGTCTTACAAACACTGAATTATGCCTTAGAAAATACATGACATGCGAACAAGAGGAAACCAATGAGTAACAGGAGAAAATAGTAATAAATATGATGCTATCTCAATGTACTCAAGGTGATGATAAGATGTTGGTAAAGATCAACTATGGGTTGGGAGTACACTAATATTTAATTGAAGAAAACTACTAAAAACTGATCCAGAAAAGGATGAAATATCCTATTCATCAAGTCCCTTAATACAACCAATGCATTAGTTAAACCAAAAATCATCGCTAAAAAATCATACAGTCCATAACTACTCCTAAAAGCAGTCCATGGTAGGTCCATCGATGTCCAACTCATCTAATGGTATCCTAATGTCAAATATATCTTGGAGAAGATCATAGAACCTCATAGATGATCAATGTGACTATCAATGCGTGGATGAGGATACGTATTCATGACTCTCATCACGTTCAATCTCCAAAAGTCCAACAAAATAATAAATACAAATCAACCATCTATTTTAGAGAACTATAAAACCCCATGGTAAAGTACTATGCCATATGAAACCATTATATTCTATATAATCAAATTGTAATTCAAACAACTGATGCTCTTTCGGTGTTATTTTAGAAATTGTGATAGAAACTGAATTTTCTCCCAAAAATAACTAGATTATAAAGTTTATCTCTTTATTAAGAAGTAAATTTTATACCTCATCAGTGAAAACATCCTAAAAATGTACTACCATTGGGGAAAAATAATCCTACAACATTCTAGCAACATCTACAATATGCCTGACTATTTTAGCCATTAGGGTACAGTAAATATATAATTATAACATGCTATTTAAAATGAAATGTGGAAACATGAAATCATACAGACTCCTGATAAACCCATAATACAAAACATATCACCTAGTATGTATGTCACATATACAAATAAATAAATTAGAAAAAAACATGCTAAAAGCATAAAGGTACCATTAAATACTTACATAGGTCAACATGTTTTAGAAATTGTTTATCTTCATCCATGCCTTGTACTGGCGCCCATGAATTTGAAGGTGAGTCTGCATACACGATAGTTGACCTTCTTAGAGAAGAGTTTCTAGAAGAGTATTAGAGACATGAAGAAATTATGATCTTGTTATTCATTGTGGCAATCGGCTGGTACAACGTGGCCTAAGTTACAATACATGTATGTTGTAACTTCGGCTGCGTTTCACAAGCCGATTGCCACATTGTTTGTAGCAACCACATTTTCTCCAACACTCTAATGATCTTCATTGCATAATGTCTCTTATACTCTTCCAGAAACTCTTCTCCAAGAAGGTCAACTATCGTGTACGCATACTAACCTTCAAATTTATGGGTGCAAGTACAAGGCATGGTTGAAGATAAACAATTTCTAAAACAAGTTAACCAATGTAAGTATTTAATGGTACCTTTATGCTTTGTAGCATGTTTTTTTTCTAATTTATTTATTCGTATATGTGACAGAAATACTAGGTGATATGTTTTGTATTATGGGTTCATCTTTGTCTAATCATATAACTATGAGATTACGCTATGTGATGAAAATTAATATAGATCCATAATCATTTCCATTGGGATAATATTTGGCAATCCATATAACCATAAGATTAAAATCTATTTCCTTTGTATCTCATACATAAATATTCAACTCGAAGGGGTAGAACTTACAGCCCATGGTAACTCAAAATAAAAAAAATAAAAACAAGGGTTGGTTATCCACAGAAGTAATCACACATAACCTTGGTAGGACTCTCACACATGTGAACCATCTTAACTAAACAATTACCATTTACTTCATCTTAGAGTCAAGATACCCCTTTTGAACCTATAGGGTATCCAATTCCACATCATTCACAAACAACCCACTTGTGTTGCTAAATATCAATAACATCTCTTATTTCAACACTCATCACTAATTATTAATCAAATCCCTAGACATAATCATAATCACATTAAGACCACACTATCTATTATGGAAATACTTACTGGAATTAGGCTCAAGATATGGTATTATTCCTATCAAACATCTATATTCACTATTTGGTCCCCACACACATAATATATAAATAATATACCAAGGGAATACCATCCATGGAACTCACCTCCAACCTTGAGAGCACGAGGAGGAGGAGGACGAGGTAGTGACAGTCGTGGCAGCGAAGGTGGAGGCGGCAGCGGCGACTGAGGTGGAGGCGATGGCGGCGGTAGAGGTAGCGGTGGTCGCGGTAGCGAGGGTGGAGGCAGCAGAGGCAGAGGCGGTCACGGTAGCGGGAGAGTGGGCGGAGGCGGCGGCTGTGGCGGAGAAGGAGGAGGAAGAGGAGGAAGAGGAGGAGGAAGGAGGAGGAAGGAGGAGGAAGGTGGAGGACGAGGACGATGAGGTTGCGCGGCGTGGGGCCTGGTTCAGCTTCCGCGAGAGCTTGACCGCATGCAAGCGAGGATGGCCTGTTAGGGTTATTAAATAAAAACCGACAAAACCATTATCAGCGCTCGTTAAAAGCGCTGATAAAGGTATGTTTGATCAGCGCCAAAATAAAAGCGCTGATAAAGCTTTCATTTATCAGCACTTTTTTAGCGCTGATAAAGATATACCTTTATTAGCACTAAGAAACGCGCTGATAAATGTTACCTTTTATCAGCGCTAAAAAACGCGCTGATAAATGTAAGATTTATCAGAACTTTTATATAGCACTGATAAAGTCATACCCCGTTATCAGTGCTTTCTGTTTAGCGTTGATAAAGGGCAGCGCTGCCCTTGCCCTGTTTTGTAGTAGTGAATGTTCTCTACCACTCTACATCAGAACTTGATGGTTAGATTTCTCTTCCATATCCATATTTTCACCTATGTTATCCTATGTCAAAACCCAGTGATTAGTTCATCTGTGTAACCGTTATGTTTCATACTTTATTTTTTAAAGTTATGTTTTGGTATTCCTTTAAAAAAACTTTCAAGTAGTAAACCACTTATAACCCCGACGAATTTCGAGGGAGAAATTCAATTTAAGGGGTGTAGAATGTAACACCCCGAGGTTTTATGAGAATTATTCTTTTTTAATTTCTTTGTTTTCTTTTTTTGTATGCTTCACCAAGATTAGATTGCGCTATACACAACACCGTATTATCTTGTAGTATACACAACAATATTCTTGGCTTGTGATGCACACAATTTCATGTTCATTAGAATAAAATTAATTATACACAACACCAAGTATACATTTTGATCAATGTATAACTAAAATATAATTTGAGTATGTTATACGCAACACCAATGGAATATTTCCCTACATGCAACCCTGACTTGGCTTGCATTACACGCAATCAAGACCTTCCTCGATAGCATGTGTAGTATGCAATACCGAATTTCACTAAACGAGATATTATTATAATATTAATATGAACTAGCGGTTATGAATTGTAATACCCAATTTTTGAAATTTTATAAATTTTATCATTCAAAATCGACTTCATTTTTCAATTCGTAATATCAAAATTATCCTAGGGTAAATTTTTGGTATTTTTCTGAAAACATTAAATTTTTGATGAATAGTGAAAACACTGGGTTACTATTTAAAAACCGACTTTTTATTTAAATATTTCTTTATTTTATTTAAATTTATTTTAGGTAAAAATTGATAATCAATACCTATATAAGTTCAATGTAATTCATTGGGGTCATTTTATAATAATTTTAGATATATAAAAATTTTATTGAACTTTTCACCGTCTTTTACCCACCTCCTAGGAAAATTTGAAAATTGACATAAAACTTAATTTTACCACTTCTGTGAGTGGAATTTCAAAAACACGAGAGACATGGTTAATATCAAAGAGTAAAATGTGGTTGAATAAGATAAAAATACTTTTTGGTGAATAGTAACTTTTTACTTTTATTTACCAGGGTTAAAAGTAAATAGGTTAATTAAGGGTGAAAATGATATTATTATTACCATAAAACATGTCCTATTTCTATTGGATAAGTATAATTCGACCAAAAAAACCTTATGAATAAAATATTACCATTTATGTCCACTTGGATAACATTTGTGAATTTATTATTATTTTATTTAAAGAAGAGTTAAAATAGATAAAATCAAAGTTTAATATCTGAAAATTTTTTAATACAGGGTTATACAAAAGATAAATTAGACTATAAATATTAATTAGAAAGCTAAAAATATTTCCTACATAATGGTATTTTATTTATAATTTTTAGGCATTAAATAATGTAATTAATTAATGAATCAATAATGATGCAGTAATTACCTTATTAATTAATTATTAACATAATTGATGTTATAAAGACCCAATTAAATGTAATTTCAGACTTTTTATAAATTCCACTAAATATTTTGGTCATTATGTAATGTTAGTATTGATTCTTTTAACTTTTTTCTAACTAATCATGATGTTATGATTTTCACAAAAATCAATTACCAAATAGTGTCAAAATTGACATAAAATAGTTTTTAAAACAAATATTATATTATTAATTGTTATTTTATTACAAAAAATATAAGGTTCGGGAAAATGACATATATAAGGTTATATATATTAATAATGAACCACTTGGGCTTCTTTTGTCTTGTTATGGTATGTTTATTAACCATATAGTGTAAGAAAATAAGAAGACACAACAAAAGTTTGATTATTTAACTTAGAGTTAAATCTAAATGATAATGATAAAATAGTAACATAAACTTGTATAAAACCTATTGGATGAGATTATTTCGACCCATCCCCACTTTAGCTTCTAAATATATCAATTTTTAGCTATTATAAACCGAATACGACTTTATTATAAAATTACCTTTTATGTTTTTCCTAAGGTGCCCCTCTCCTCCCTTATAAAAGGGAACCTCCTCCCTCTTCTCTCTACACAATTTTGAGCATTTAAGCTTGGAAAGCCCCTACCCATTTCCCTTATCAACTTCCCTATAAAAATTATAGAGGTTCTGGTATCCTCAAAAGACCATCTCTAGTGCCTTAAGAGGATGCTTTAAAGGGGTGCGTTGAAGAAGAGGTAATCTCTTCTACTAATTCTTTCAACTTTGTTTCTTCTTCAACATCTTCTTCTTTAGTTGTTTCATTATAAAGTAATAACATCAGTATCAATAATATACTGATATGTTATTATAAATATGAAGCAACCCCATTTCCCTTCTATCCATCCGACGGAAAATAAAATCACCGCGTGTGCGTACGTACAGAATACCGTCTCCACGTCGTGGTGTAATCAGTTTTCCCACCACCAACTTACATGGATGGATATAATGGCATAAATAATAACTATATATGGTTATTATAACATCATAATGATTCTGAGATATTATATCATCCACTATGATTCAATTCAATAATTATGGGAACGATATCATTGCTCGTGTGTACGTACGGATTACCATCTCCACGACGCGATGAGATTCATTCTCCATGTTAACCATTCAAGAATGTTTATAATGTATTGAAATATATGACATGATAAAGATAATGGATTTATGTGTACGTATATATTTATATATGTGTCATCTACTTACTTCCATTCAAGTCAATAAGAAAACGGAAACCGCGTTTATGCGTACATACGGTCAACCGTCTCCATGAACGGTGTATTTCGTTCCATTTATCGATCTATTATATATATTTATATTCTGAATATATAAGATATATAAATATTTTTTTACATTATAGAAGTAAGTAAACAATGATATATGTAATAATAATATCAAGAACAACAAGTCTAAACACGTACGATAAATGAAACAATTTTTACCCAAAACACTGCTTTAACATGGAATTTACAAAAAAAAGTAATATAAATCATAAGTAAACCATATATGATATCATAAAAATTAATATGATTATTTAATAATTCAATGAAATTATTTAAATCATTATATAGGATGTTCGGATACATACGAAGCATATCAGACATAAGGCAAGAGATATATTTTCCAATCTCGTTTTTATCTGAGATTGTTTATTCGTAAGTATTTACTGGGGTTATATTTATCATCCATGTCCCTGTTTTCTAAAAATGGTTTCATTTATGTTTAAAGTCCTTTTTACCCATTTTTTTCTTTTACTACATGGTATTTAAGTAATCTTTCTTTTTTTTACGTTATGAGGAACTTTTTTTGTCTTTTCTGGAAAACGTACAAGAAGACTATTTTTTTAACTTATATGGCATGAACGGATTTTTATGGTTTCATAACGACATATTTTCATGAAGATTACTCTATAATATTTAATGACAATTTTCAAAAAAATCGTTTTCTTTTAAAATTGCATGGAATTTTGTGAAATGAAAATGATTTTGGAGAAGAAAGGATATTTTCCTCTAGAATTTATTTCAAGTGTTTTATCAAAACCATTTTCAATCTGAGATGACATTATTTCAAATGTGTATTTTTCAAGTATAATGTCTCTATGATTTACATGCTTTCACTTCTCTTGTGATGAAATTATATCCATTTGTTTTATATTGATTATTTTATGATGGGATGATGTTTATGAAACCCATTTTATTCATTGGGTAATGAAGAATGATTTATGTTTATGTTGTGGCACACATAAGAATGATTTCTTTATGAGATGGGTGGGACCTATATCCCCCTACAATTCATTGGGTAAAGATTTATATATCATGAGATTGACATGGCTGGAATGGAAAGTAAATCTGGTTCAGTAATACAGGGATGGAACGACAAGTAAACTCGGTTCAGTAAGGGACTTTGTCCACTAAGATGGTCTTGGCAGCAATGCCTTGGCTACTATAGAAATCATATCATGTGATTAATTGTTTTCCACTATTCAATGTCTTGTTCCCATGCTTTTTTTAATGATTGATGATCCATTTTGATCTATTCCTTAAGTAATGCCATGTTTTATGTCATTGCTCAATATTTTAATGTTTAAACATTAAGTTCACGTTTTTATGTTCAAATGTATATTGTTTGTTTTATTTTCTCCATTATTACCCTTACTGAGCATTTCATCTCACCCTTTATATGTTTTCTTTCCCCCAGGATATAAAGAAATGTTTTATGTATGAAAAAAAGGGGAAGATATTTATGGGAGATGTTGAAGATATTTCACCAAGATTAGAAGATTATGTTCAGAGTTTCCGAAGACACTAAACTATTACGGTCCTTATGTGTCTGTTTTTGTTATGTATTAAGTATTCCGCAAAAGTAATGTAATTTCCATGTACATCATGCTTTGGGTCTCTATAGTTGGTATCAGAGGCAAATGAGGTAGGAATGAATCCGATCCTTGGGAACTCTCACATGTGAGCGTTGGATGAAGCATGGCTCTCCACCCAAGGGCTTCATGTGGAAATGGATGCCACTAGGGATGGTGGTGTGTCCCGACCAGGGGGTGTAGCCTCCCATGGAGTGCCCTGATAGGTATCAATTATAGTCCACTGGATGTAAATCCAGACCACTACAATGACCATGCACACCACATTTAAAACATTCAATAGACTATTCAGAAATAAATTTATTCCCTTTCCTAGAGTCAACTGGACGCTTCCTTTTTCCCTGGCCAGCTCTAGATTTATGACCATCATTACCACATCTATAGCATCTTCCTATCACATTTATGCATTTATTTAGGTGTTTAATTCCACATACTTTACGCATAGGTTTCTCAATATACATACCATTATGATTATTACCTTAACATCCATGGGGATTTATTTCTCACATATATGATTCTGAAGAAAAATCTCAATGGTTCAAATGATCAATCATGAATCCATATAGTTGGTTGAGAATAACTACAATAGTTATAATTTTTTCTCCAATTCATTCGGATTCTTATTCAGAAAACCATCACAGTTTTCTTCACATCCCATGTTACTTTGGTGCCTGCTAGATCTAGTGATTTACTAAAACCAAAAAGGCCAGTGTGAGTATATCAGTAAAATCATAATATAGTATCTCATGAGGAGGGTAAACACTAAGATATACTTATTCCTGTTATCTTAAACTCATTAAATTTATCTAAAATTACTATAACTCATTCTAATATTCTAACCATCAAGGTTATGTCACTTATGCTTATATAATACCCTAGCCTCTAATGTTATCTAAAACAAATCATGATACCAACTGTAAGGACCCAACCAAAAACATTGGATAATCATGAATTAAGTTAATAATTCACATTTTGGATATTTTCAGGTGTAGAGCTTTAGGAAATTAGGTCATAACTGTTAAAAAACATATTGAATATTACATGTAAAAAAGTCTACTAATTCACCATTTTTTCATGAAATAAAAACTCTTAAAAAAAAGAAACGTGTCTAGTTCCATGTTATAGAAAACATGAATTTCCTTTGATCCCATCCTTGACACTATTCATCTATATGTATAATGGAAAAAATTTCAAAAACAAGGGATGAACATAAAAAGCTCAGTAAGAGATATAAAATAAAGAAAGAAAACATTAGTCCATCTAAACATAAAAAAAATAAGATCATTATCATACCTCATGAAATCATAAGATTTATGGATAACACATAGAAATCATAAATCACAATGGTAACTTGTGGCATCCATAACGTACTTACATTTTAGATTTCACAACTATATAGGGAGTTAAATTTGGAATACCCACCACACTATATTCCTTAAATCAATTAGGAGAAATATTAATGTTTACCTCCATCACCTTACCTAATGAATTAGATAGCTATATCAGGCTCAACAGCCCTAGGTTTACCACAGATCCACCCATATGCGTAAACAATTCACAAGAACCATAACATAATCATATCACTTGAACAATAATAAATGAAAGAAAACATTTATACATTGTAATCTCAATATAAGATTTCAAGATATTGAATTAATAAATCCATTATCAAAACCATTTTCAATATTAAAATACATAAAATGTTAATATGATATTTAATTTCCTTTTAAAAACATTATGTATTGTTAAAGAAGCAAATTATCAAAATAATGCTTGTGGCGGCGGTAAGGTCGTTGTCACCACGCATGTTAAAAAGAACGTTCTTTTTTCATTTAGTAAAATCATTCGTATAAAAAACATTCCCTTTGAATGAAATTAAAAGACAAAAGGGGTTTATATATCGTATAATGTAAAGTCATGTCTAAATAAATGTATTCCTCAATGAGAAGAGATTGAGATGAAGACCCTTACAAAGATAATATCATTACATTGAGGACAAATAAATGGCATAAATATGTGTGAAAAACATAAATAAACCCAATTTATGTGGATATTAAGTTTAAATCAATCATAGGTCATTCAAAAATATTCATAGCACAATATAATCAAGAAGTATATGTTTAACCCAATGAATGGAAATTGGGTTAAGAAATTCCCTTAGGAAAATTAGACAGCTTAAGGATGTCTCATAAACATTCAAAAAATGTGTTGATGAGATAGAAAAGAGTCTCTAATAACATAGAAAAAAAACATACAACAATAAGGATTGATAATAACATATCCTAAAATAATATAATGTAAATTAAAATACATAACACAAAAGAAGTCTTTGACTAAAAGAGGAGGGTGAAAGGTTCCCTTATAAAGATCATTTTTTAAATAAAATAGATCCATTATGTGTATTCACTATAATTACACATAAATAAAGTATAAATACAGGACATGACATAAATATTTATTTCTCACATAATAATAGCACAAAATAATAAATAATTAGAATATTAACCCAAAGAATGGAATTTGGGTTAAGAAGTTCCCTTACTTCAAGTCCGACTTGTCTTGTATGTTCCTTTTTCTTCCTGAATAATAAACATAAGTTAATTTATAATTTCTTAATAATATATTAAAAGTTTATTATTTATCTTATATCAATTATTACCATTCTACAACAATTAGTTAATTACTTTATTTCATATCTGACATTTTGTCGATGTTCAGAACTTCATTCAAAAATGAACTTGTTATAATTATAAATTTTCCATGTTGTAAGACATCCATTATCTCTAGAATGATATTCATGATTTATATATCATATATACCATATATATCTAGTATATATCTATTTAAAATTTTCTATATAATTTGTATATATGAAAATGGAATGTACCATTCATGGAGATGGTAAGTCGTACGTACGCATGAACGATACTTTCATTTCATTTTTTCATTTGTAATGGTATGAAAACCAAATGATACATAGGTATATTATTATTAAAGAATAATATAATATTTTCTATATTTTAATAATGTTCATTGACAACATCATTTATATGTTCCATTTATGGTATGAACGAGTCATATCACTTTGAGGGGGCGGTAGTTCATACTTCCCCAAATGCAATTATCATATTTATACAACATGAAAAGAATAAAGGTATGTTTTAAATGAGAATTAACGAAGAATATAGAAAAAATAAATATATAAAATATCATATATATTTATAGTTCCATTATATTGGCTACCATGAGAGGTGGTAGGGGAAAATAAAAAAATCATCATTTCGTGAAGCAACAGTTCACTGTACACAGAAACAATAGTTTAGTATCCATTAGATGGAGGTTTGTGTATGTGTAGTTCGAATACATATCATAAAAAACATAGTATATTTATAATAGTATTTTTTCTACATAAACAAATAATAATAAGATCATAGGGAGTGAATAAGGAAAAAATATTGGAAAAAACTTGATAGAAGACGATACCTTAAATCGTTTAACTACTTTTGATTTGAGCCAAAGGGATCTCTTGAATAGTCTTATGCACAGGGAAAAGATTCTAGGATGAAGATATTGATGTTAAAAGATTATTTGGGAAGTTTTTGGATGATCCAAGGGGCTTTAGAGGTGTTAGTAATGGGTTAGAGGTGGAGTCCTTTAATGAGAGGGAGGATGGGCTCTTTTGGAAAGTTTGAAAGTATTATTTTTTTATAAAATGATTTTCAGTATCAAAAGGTCCATAACTCATTAAATTAGAATATAAGATGAATATAATTCGAAATAAAATTATACAATTATAATTGGACATATTTTGGATATTTTTTAATCCTTATCTTTTTTATTTAACCCTTTCTTAACTTATTTAACTTTTACCATCTCTTCTTTTATATTCATACTATATGTTTAATATATTTTCTTGAAATTTACAAGAGACTAAAAATGAATAATTAATGAAATTTGTAACATCATATGTGTCATTTGGCCTAATCTTATATTTTATGACTATTTGATCAATTTATAAAATATTAATTGATTTAAAAACTCATTTACGTCAATTTTTATACTATTCATATCATATCATGAATTTTTAAAAAATCTATAACAACATGATAAATTCAAAAAAAATTCATTAATTCAAATATGAAAATTTATCATAATCCATAAAATTCTTGTAATTCATAAAAAGTTTCAAAATAATTTTTTTTAATATTAATAATCACATTTATTTAAAACATTCATTAATGAGGTAATCATTACAGAATCATTATGTCATAAATAAATTTAATTATCTGATGTATTAAAACCATACATAGAAAAATATGATGTAGGAAATATTTTTACATTTATAATGAATATTAATAGTAAGAGATATCAATTATATACCCCTACATTATTATTCTTTTAGCAAAATAATACATGTTTATGAAATTTTTATTTTTACCATAAAAAAAAGTTATCATGGTAATTATCACACCCAAACAGCTTCCAATTTTCAAAAGTTATACCCAAGGATTTTATTGGTTGGTAGTGAATCATCAAATAAGGATAGGATAAGAATTAATGTAATGTTATATTATTTTAATATTTTTTTACCTTGAATTACCCTATTTACCTTGAACAACAGTAAATAAAAATCACAAGTTACTATTCAAAAAAAATTATTTTCAACATAATTAACCAAAATATACTAAATTATTACAACAATGAATTTTGGATTTTTGAAATTAAATTCACAGAAGCAGTAAAATTTAGTTTAAATGAAAAAGCCAGTTTTAACTACTATGCAATATTTTTCACAATTCAAAAAAATTGAACATTTTCATAAAAATAACCAAAATTCACCCAAATCTAATTTTGATATTTAGATTTAAAAATAAGTTTCTATTTTACCAAATTTAAATCATATAATTTTATTTAATTAATTTCAAATTAACACCCATTTTCTAACCTCGAAATCTTGTTTTAAAATAGTAAGAACTAAAAAAAGATTGAAATGTATTTACGTCCAATTTTGATAGAGGAATTACATCCAATGACCAACATTGGATTAAAAGATATAAATATAATCCAATTACACTTTAAACCCATTTAAAAATATAATCTATCCATAAAAATAAATAAGATGAAAATATAGTTTTGACTTAAAATGAAGTATTATTCACTATTCATTAAAAATGAACATTATCATAAAAATACCAAAATTTTTCACAAAGTTAATTTTGATAACACAATTCTTAATATGAAGTTTATTTTTTCAAATTATACATATTAAAGTAACAAAAACTAGATTTAAAATTGGTTCACCATCAAAATGCGGTAAAACTACCTTTTAAAATATTAGAGTATTTATGCTTAAAATTAGATTCGTTCTCATATTAAGCCGCCAAATATTTTTAAGTAAATGTAAATACATTTGGAAACATGTTTAATCATAACATGGTTAGTTATATTCATTCACACCAAAAAAGCCTTGGTGTTAACAACCTTTTAAAATAATAATAATATTATATAATTTTTCTGTATAACTCAATGTTGTGAGGAACGTAAGATTTCAGAGAAATGAATTGTTGTGTGTTGAATATTCTATTTAACACTATATCCACCTTAAGTTAAAATGAATATTTATTTCATAAATATTAATTAATAGGAAAATGTCATATTCTTTATTTACCTGGGATGTTAAAAAGCCTATATGACTGGGTTGTGTCATGATTTCATGTTTATGGGTGTGTTGGGAGTAATGTTGTTGTGAAATGGGACAGTAAGCTGGGTAATTCATGGGTTTTTGCTGAATGAGTGATATAATGGATTCCTTTACAATTTCCCATCATTACATGTTTTTCTTTGGTAGCAGTTGGTATGGTTGCTTCACCATATTACGCTTGTAGTGTTAGGTAGTTTCCCAGGAAGGGAAGGAAATAAATAAATATGTGAATTTATAATCTAGAATGGAAATTGGATAATGGAATTGGCTGGGGGGTATGTTTTGAGTTTTGTATTGTGGTGAAGAGGAATACAATTTTCCATCATTCGTGATAGTTCATGTATGTAGGGGTGGTAGAAATGTTGGTTTTGAGTAGGCTGGTTGTATGTTTAGAATCCCATAGGATGGGTTGAGTTTTTGTTACCTATATGTATAAACCGTTAGTTCCTTCTGATTTATATACTCACCCACCCGTGTTGAGAACTAAGTTCGAAACACACAAATTTTCATTAGGGAGGGTGTCTATCCCAACATTCTAGTGGGAGGATGGATGGATGGTTATTGACTTTACCCTAATCAAACATCTAGGAAATTATCTCCCATGATTTTTAGGAACACAGTAATTTTTTTAATTTTAATACCAGCTTTTTGGTATTGGCTGTGTGAGAGGGGTTTGGATTCTCAGGTGTCATCGGGATGAGGTCAAGGTGTTTTTGGGCAGGATGTGTTGTGATTGTGGCCTAGGTGTCTGCGAGTAGGATGAGTGTAGTTATGGGCCCAGGTTTGTGCAGGTAGGTTATGATAGTGGGTCTTGTGAAAGAGTGTGGTAGTATCAGGATGTTTTCTATTAGGGGTGAGATGTTAACCTGTGGGAAGTAGTCTGTGGTTACAAAAAATTCAATGTTCTTAGTTCTTCTATTTACTTGATTTTCATTAATATGTGAGCATTCCATGGTGAGGATAGGGTGGATAGTTTACCTTGTTAGGTGCTTTTATGTTTATATTGTTTTCTCACAAGGGAATTGATATGATTCTCCCCCTTGTGGACGAGTGACATTTGTTTTTTCCTTACATAGTATATTTGTTTGATCACTATACGTATATAAAACTCTTTTGAGGTTTCCAGGTAGATTACATGGGTCGTGCTGGACCTTACTAGCACATATGTTTAGGATTGATACTGTGTCACAGCTTAGTTTTATTTTGGTATTTACTTTGGTGTTTTCTTTTTATTTCTTACAGTTTTACATTAAACATTCATATTACATGGATTTGGGTTCCATTATATATTCTTGTATTGGAGTTATATGAGGTTGATACATCTTATCTCTTGACCTTGTTTACAATAAAACGGTAATGCCTTCATTTTTTATGAGAATTCTATACACTTAGTGTTGGTCACCACCCTGGGGCCTATTGGAGGTGGGACATGGGGGTTATTATCTATCCTTAATCATGAGGAACGAAGGTCTCGACCTATTTCTATCCCATACCTCATCATAAAGAAGGAACGTCCTAACATAATGGTATCAGAGTGACGATGAAAGGATAGATGGAGTTTGAAGTTTAGAATAGCTAGGATTCTATGTGTTCATAGGGAAGTAGTGTCAGGTGATCATGTTGCGTGACAAAGGCTAGGGAAGAAAGAATATGACACTGGATTTTATGGCCCCTCAGTGATCTGATGCATGGACTATGATCATACCAAACAAGTATGCGAGGATTCCCCATTTTTGGGGTAGGGAATCTATGTAAGATACTTGCATCATTATGACTTGTGTGATTTTTTATTTTTGTATTTTTTAGGAAATTAAACTAAGGAATTATTTATATTGAATCCTAAAGACATTCAATGATACTCAGGGTTAGGATTTCCCTATTTTATTTTATATATGCCACATAGATGTCACATTAATGTGGTATGAGTAGTGGATGGTCAGTAGGATGACTCCGTTGATCGGTGAAGGCTCAAACCCATACAGGATGATCATTGGAAGAAGGAACTTCGTGATATCTAGAGGAAGAATCTGGGAAAGTATGAGGGAAGTATCTCAGACATGGAGATAGAGAGTTGAAATGGGCAGCTGGTGATCACTTTTATATTGATCCCCAATCCAAAATATTACTGGGTTCCTCTGGACATGAGCCAGATGAGGGGAGGGGCACGTCAGTGGTGGGCACATTACCTCATTGAGAAGAAGGGGACTGATGTTTTATGGGATGACATTGAAAGGGGGTTCAGGGAGGAATTACTTTTTCAATGATGAAAGTCAACAAGAGGCAGGAGATACTATCCAACAAATAGTTGAGTATTTTAGTGAAGGAAATTTGAATCACATTCAAGGATCTCCTATGTTTTTCTCCGGATCACTTTATGGATGATGAGTCTCGGACAAGGTACCTAGAGGAGGCACTCCTTCATTCTCTTCAGTATGTAGTTACTCCATTCACCCTGCTGACACACATATAGGTTCATAATAAGGTCTAGGTAGTGGAAATGATGCCCTCATGATGATGAATTCCATGAGAGGGAAGTCTCCCGAGTTCTTCAAAGGTGAAGTCCATTAGTATCAAGTCTCTGGCCTCAAGGCCTTCTAGGTTTTGAAAAGCGGAAATCTGACCCCATCAGTTTTAGTTCCAACCCTTTGCTCCTCTCCCTATTCCCATGGTCCTAGGGCCGAGGTTTTTTTATTATAGTGGCTATGGGAACCTCTAATTATAGTGCCTAACAAGAGATTTGTATCGAGGAGATGGGAATGTTTAGTGCCCTCATTAGCCGTAGCTTCCTTCTAGGCCTTTCTACTAATAGGGACAACAAGACCCTAATCCACCAAGGGAAACAAATGTAGGAAGTGGATGACCTCAGGTTTCTCCTCAGGGACCTCGACTAGGGAATGGTCAGGGAGATAGCTAATAGCCGATAGGTAGATGATTTGGTCATGGGTAGTTTCACATCGTTGTGGTAGAGGTTTCATAAGAATAACAGATCATTCCATGTACGATCAGTTAGTTTAGTACTCTTGCTTGCACCTTGATTGATTCAGGAGCTTCACACTTCTTTTTTGTACCATATATAGCTCATGATCTAGAACTGGTCATAGGGAGACTTATCATGCCCCTGCTATTGATTAAACTAGTTGGAGGTCAGAAAAACATGTCTGATATTTTTCTAGGGTACAGAACGATGTTGGGGCCGCAATAGTCTAGTTAGGATCTCTTTCTATGATATATGCAGACCTAAGGTGTTATCCTTAGCATCGACTAGTAGTACTCTGTTCATGATGTTATCAACTAATTCTGGGGAACTATAATTTAATTATAGGTGAAAGACCATTATGTAGCTTTCATTGGTGAGGAAGGATATCAGATGGGTAGCTGTCACATGTAGCCTATTTTTTCTTTGTTAGTTGAGAAATTAGTGGAATTGATGGATACTGAGATGGTGGATTTTCTTTGGGTTGTCGAAGAGTTTATGGATTTCCTCCCTGAGGTAGTTATGACTCCACCCACAAAAAGTGATATTGAGTTTGGGATATACTTACAGCCCAATGCTCATTTGATCATGATGGATCCTTATTGGATGGCACCATCTGAGTTGTGGGGGTTCCAGATTCAGGTTGATGATCTGATGAAGAAGGGTTTCATCCGACCTAATGTTTTGTCATGGGGTGATCTGGTCTTGTTTGAGAAGAAGGAATATGGTTGTTTGAGGCCTATATAGACTACCAGAGACTGAATTAGATAACAGTTAAGAACTGTTACACTCTACCAAAAATAGACGATCTTTTCGACCAGATGAGTGGAGAAAGTTGGCTCTCTAAGATCGATCTACGTTCTAGGTATCACTTGTTAAGGGTGAAAGAGTGTGACATATCGAATACTACTTTCAGGTGAAGGTATGGGAACTTCTAGTTCATAGTTATTCCATTAGGTGTTTTGAACACGCCGTCCATGTTCATGGGGCTTCTGAACTCCATGTTCCATGACTTCCTAGACTGGTTCATCTTCGTATTCATTGATGAAATCTTAATCTACTCTATGTCATACGAGGAGCATAACAAGCATTTAATGACTATCATAGAGGTCCTTTGGCACATTCTACTCTATGGAAAGTTGTCCAAGTGCATGTTTTGGACACAATAGGCCCACTTACTTGTAGATGTGGCATCTCAACAGGGTGTAGAAATGGAACCGTTGTAGGTATAGGTAGACATTTATTGGGAATCATAGAATAATGTGGCAGTGTTTCATAGTTTTCGTGGGAAAGAAGGCTAGAACTGTTTATTCATGCCTGATTTTTCCCAATTATCATCTCTGTTAATAGTTTTAACCTGAAAAGACCATGATTTTGTGTGGTGTGGGTAGTTCCAGGAAACGTTTTTCTATCTGAATGGGATGTTTGTGAGTACTCCAATGCTGATGCTATATAGGAAGGGATGATGTTTGATGGTGTTTTGATATTCATACCATCTAGGCCTAGGGTGTGTGATGATTCATCAATTGGGAGTGATATGAAATGGGTCTAGGTAGTAATGTCCCCATGAACATAACTATTCCACACATGATCTTAAACTAGATGTGTTCTTGTCCATAGTAATGTTGGGGATGTATTACCTCATTGGGGAGCACTTTCTGGTCATCACAGATCAGAAGAGCTTGACTTAAATCTTTTCCCAGTGAGACCAAAACTTGTAGAAATAGGGGTAGATGAAATTTCTACAGGATTACGATTTTTAGATATCTTACACCTCTGGAAAGGGAAGTGTTTTGGATGATTCTTTGATAATGAGGACATAGAAGGAAATGGTTCGGGAATTTGTAGAAGCCTAAAAGGAAATGTAGGAGTCATCTTCCTTGCACATATATGTAGGAATGGATGGTGGAAGAAGCCATCTATTTCAGATAATGTTATATTTATATCTAAGGATGGAGGTGGAGGAGTCTCATTGGGGAGTCATATAGTCATAGGTGATACACGATCGCATTGGCCAGGGTGATCCTCCTGATGAATTATCAGAGGATCTCCATAATCAAATATTGTTTTGTGAGAATCTATTTGTTCTAGAAACAATAAATTAATATGTTCTCTATGATTATCATAGATTACCCATAGTGGTACTCCTGAGTGTTTCCATTATGTATCGAGGATTTAGGGAATCCATTTGGTTTCCTAGGATGAAGTGGGTAATGGTGGAATTTCTGGAAATGTGCATAGTGTTCCAGCAAGTGAATGATGAGCACCATGTTCCTAAAGGTTTTTTGTAGCCCCAAGAGATCCCTGAGTGGAAGTGGGATGAAATATTGATATATTTCATCACAATATTACCCAAGGATTAGGGAGCATGAGATGATATTTCGGTATTAGTGAATCAGCTGAAGAAATTGGCTCACTCCATAATGATCACAGAGCCGACCATAGTAGTTTCCTTTGTACATAGGCATGTTGATAAGGTAGTGCGACTGCATGTGATTCCAAGATCCATCATCTCAAATCCGGATACATAATTTTTTAAGTAGTTTGGATGGGATTATAGCATGCCTTTGGCTACCATATATGCCTTAAAACAACATTCCAACATCACATAGATGATAAAATAGAGGACCTTCCAAATTATGGGGGACATGACACGTGCATGTGTTCTAAAATTTTGTAGGTCTTGGGTGTGATATTATATCTTTGTAGAGTTTTTGTATGATAATAGCTATCACTCTTGAATTAGTATGTCTCTATTCTAATCTCTATACTATTGGTTGTGTTCCTCACCCTTGTTGTGGAAAAATGTTGGGGGTAGCTATTTGTGGTCCCAACATGGTGAAAATATGACAAAGAAGGTGCATATTTTCTATGAGAGGATGAAGTCAGAACATGACCGAATGAAGTCGTATGTCGATCGTAAGAGAAGGAACTTGGAGTTCGAGGTTGGGTACCTTGTATTCTTGATGGTTTCCCCTCGATGTCGGTAGTAGAGTATCACCTGAGGGAGTATTTTTTTTCTCTGAGGTTCATTAGATCATTCGAGGTGTTGGGAAAAGTTGGGTAGGTGGCATATCAGTTGGAGTTTCCACTGTAATTGGGGAGGATCCACGACATATTTCAATTCTCACATCTTCATCAGAACCTTCACAATGAATCTCATGTTATTTATGGGGGAATGTTGGATATCAAGGATGACACAATGTTTATGGAGAGAACAATGGAGATCCAATATCATCAGGAGAAGTTTCTATGTGGATAGACCATTCCCTTGGTTTGTGTGTTGTGGAGGCATGGTGGACTGGAGGAGAATACATTGGGGCAAGAGATATATATGTGTTCATACAACCCAAAGCCATTTTCAGTTTTTATCATGTGTTTTATTTGTGATTTTATTCTTAAACCTGGTTCTCTATGAGATATGTTATCTCCCTATTATGTTACGTCTGACAAATTCTTGATGTATGAGTTTGTGTGGACCGGATCCATAATAATTATGAATTAATGTGGATGAGATTAAACTCATGTAGGCAAGTTTATGCCAACCAAAGAGGATAATATCATGAAAATGTGTAAAGAAATTCATTGATTCATATATTTGGGTATTGTGACTTTGGGTTCTTGTGTGGAAAGTCTTGTAGTTGTTTGGGATGGAAAATCCTAGAGGATGTTTTCTTGGATGTTTAGGTTTCACTCTAATGAGGTGGTTTTTACTGAGATGCATCTTACGAGGTGGTTGATCAGATTCCCCATTATTCTGGGTTTTCATTTGAATTATTGATGGATTTAATAGTTTGAGTGGTATCTGATTAATATATCGAACCTCCATGGTCCATTATGTTGTGATAATATTGTTTTGAGGTATTCTCAGGGACAAAAAAAGATCAATTCAGGTTTTTCCAAATTTTTAGTTTTAAATATGTAGGTCAGTGAATCTATTTGTCAAGGGAATGGATAGGTTGAGGCGTTGGTAGATTAAGGCATCATTAGGTCAGGGCGTCGGTAGTTTTAGGGCTCTGCTATATATGGGCGTAGGTATGTGGGGGGCGTCAATAGGTCAATGGTGTCGATTGGTCGAGGCATTAGTTGATTGAGGCCTTGGTAGGTCAAGGTTTCAATAAGTCTAGGAATTTGTTAGTGATGGATTCAGTGTTTTAGGGCGTCGATGATTCAGTGCATCAGTGAGTCATGACATCGGCGAGTCAGGTCATTAGTGAGTCATGGTGTCGGTGTGTCCGGGCATAAGTGTGTCAGCTTGTCAGTGTAACAGCCTATGTATTTATAGAATAATATATTTTCATTTATATTAATTTATAGGATTATAATGTAAATGTTAGTTAAAGGTTACAGTATGTATGATAGAATACCCATCACGCAAAAATGATTTTCTATGAAATCATACGTTGCACACAACAATGAGTTATACCAAAAAAATAGTACAACAACAATATTATTATTTTAAATGGTAGTTGAAGCCATGATTTTATATTTACGGGAATGAATATAATTAAATATATTATAATTTTAGATATTTTTAATTTTTTTTCATTTATCCAATGAATTTTAGAGTCTTAAAATGAGAAGGAATCCAATTTTAAGCATAAAATACTCTAATATTTTCAAAAGGTCGTTTTACCGACATTGATGGAAAATAAGTTTTAAAATATTTATTGCATATTTCATATGTTCTATTTTATAAAATAATCTACTTATTTAGAAGAGAATCATAAAAATTTCATTCAGTTTAAATTTTTGTATTTTTCTGATAAAATCCATATTTTTATGAATAGTGGAAAATACTACATTTTAATTCAAGACAACAATTTCATAAAATTTATTTATATAATTATACTACCCTATTAATTGGTATTAATGTTTAACTATATTAATTTTTTTATCATTTAATCCAATGATAGTCATGGAATGTAATTTCACATTTGTATTGGACATAAACACATGTAAATGTTTTGATAGTTTTTACTTCTTAAAAACCCCTTTTTTGGTTTTGACAATGGAAATTAATATTAAACTAATTTCATCCAATTATATGTTTTAAATTTGGAAATTTCGATTCCATATTTTGAATCAGATGGTACAAATTATGTAAATAGGAACCTTTTATTTTTGGACATTATGAATAGTAACTTTAGTAATTATTTTTATTTACCATGTTTAAAGGGTAAATCAATTAAATAATGGTTAAACAATTATAGTATAATCATATAAAACAACCCTAACATGTTTCCTAATACCATTGGATGCTATATGACCGAACATGAGAATCCTTGGCATGAATTTAGGACCCCATAAAGCCACTTGGGTGATATAATGACCTGTTATAATATTTAATATAAAAAAAAGGAAATGAAAAAAAACATGAATCTCCATAATAAAACAATTTTCATTTGATTTATATAAATTATATCTTCAAATATAATTTGTAATTATAGTTATATATGTATTTCCTACATTGTGGTTTTTTATTTAAAAATTTCAGTCATTAAATATATAAATATATTTATGACACAATGATTATCCATCGATTACCTTATTGATGATGTTTTCAAGTAAATTATATTAGAAACACTAAATTAAATTAAATTTCAACATTTTGATTCCATACATTATATTTTGGATTAAATGAACATGTGAGGGATGATTTAATGCCTCTGGTTCAAAGGAATCGTGTTTTTATGATTTAAAAAAAAAATCAATTTCTAAATAGTGTCAAATTGACATAAAGACTTTTTAAAACAAATACTATTTTTATAAATGATATGATAGTCCTAAAACTATAATCTTCGGCCAAATGATTTATATAATGTCTAAAATGTCATTATTTATCCACTTTTTATTTTTTTTGTATTTTAGAGTAACTATATTATGCATATATTATGAATGTACTAGAAGAAATTGTAGGAGTTAATGTTTTTAACTAAGGGTTAATGGTAAAAGATAATGTTAATTTTGTGACCTAAATTGTTTAAAACCTATTGGATGATAGTATTTATACCAATAGTAATATTATACATGAAATTTATCAATTTTTTACTTTTATAATTCTAAAATAAATTTATAATAAAATAATATTTTTATACCTTCTTAAAGTGACCATCTGCCCTCTTATAAAATTCCACCACCTCTACCTACTTACTGACACCTCTCAAGCCACATGAATCATCTAACTTCTTATAAAATAAGTTCCCCAAATCTTTCCCTTCCTCCTAGAAACCATACCTAGGGTAGAAGGAAATTTACGAATTCTGTTTAGCTAAAATCAAATGGAGTTACCCGATTTAGAGGTGACATATTCTCTTATGCTTTGTTCCTTTATTTTCATCATCCACCCACTAAACATATCTCCGTTCCATCATTTTATAGCAAAAATAGTTTCCTAAAAATATTTTATGGTGTTATGCTAATGGTTCTACCTACACTTACACAAACCTCACCTTAATTGATATAGAACATAATGTTTCCGTACACAACGAACTACAACCTCATGAAATAATGATTGTCAAATTTTTTCAAACACCTCTCATGGAGGAAATTATGAGGACAATATATTGATATATTATATATTTTATTTATATTTTCTTTATTATTCTTTAATTTTTAGTAACAATATACATTTATGCTTTCTATAGTGTGTAAATACCATAAATTCATTTGAGGAAGTGTGGACTACCCTCCCCTAAAAATGAAATGACTCGTTCAAGCCAAACATGGAATGTATGAAAGACGGATTCAATGAACTTATGTAAAATAAATGACATATATATTATAAGGGAATTATAATATACCAATTTATTTTTTTATTCCTTTAATATAACGAAGTAATGAATGTAGAATTCATGTGTATGTACGACCTACCGTATCCATGACACTGCATTTCATTTCTTATCTAAAAATGTTTCCGAATTTTATAAATACATATATACTGGATATATATGAGATTTTAATAGTTAATAAAAATATAGAGATAATTTACATAAGACCACATGGATAATTTTCATTAAAACAAATACATTTTTTACTCAAATATCAAACATCGAAAAAACATCCGATATGTACTAAAATAATTAAATCATTCCTATAACATGGTATTAGGTGATATAAAATGAATAATAAAATTTAAAAAGGTTCTAAAGTAATTAAAAATTAACCAAAGACTATTATTCATTAAATTAATTAAAGAACAAGACAAGTCAGACTCAAGGTAAGGGACTTTTTCTCAATATCCGTTCATTGAAAAATTTCATGACAATTTGAACCTTTATTATTATATAAGGAGTATATAAAGAATATATGAAATTTTGTAACCATATTATATCTATAATAATTTCATTTATTATATCGTGGAGATTAATATTTAACTGTTCAAAGTTTAATTGTACACCTTGATCATTTAAATATTTAATTATTTGAACTTTTCTTACTGATATTAAATTACATATTTATTTATATGGGTGTAAATGGAATATTCAAGAAATATTATGTCAATATTTAATTTCTGTCAATGTCTTCAAAAGGAAAATTTTTATATGATTCATTTAACTTTCTTTGAAAAATGACAAAAGGATTGTTTTTTAACGTATATGACGACATTGACTTCTCCACCACCGTAACAATTTTTTTATATATGGATTCCTATATAAGCCATAATGTCTTTAAAAATGAAAATAAATCCCTTATTCTCTTATTTTGTTATCTTGGTATTGAAAATGGGTTCTTAGATGTAAAAGGTATTTTATATAGAAATGTTTTTCATATGGGATTATAAGACGCATTCAAAAATGGGTTATGTGATTAATGTGTTTTCTTCACGAAATGGTAAATAAGAATTATATGAAATGGTTGAGCCCAATATAGTTTATATGAGGTGTTGAGTCCAATCATAGATCACAGGTGAGTCCGATTTAGAATATACAAAGGTTTTATCCCTATTTAGCTTATTGGTGTTCCCAACTCAGCTTATACGAAGGGTTCTTCCCCATTACATCTCCTAGGTGAGCCCGATATAGATTATACGAAGGGTGATCCAAATTATAGACCTCCAATTTTTATTTCAATCATATGGTTATTTCAATTGGAAGAAGATTGAAATTTTTTATGTATATCTTTCTCTTAGTCACCTAATGAAGTTTTCATTTCATTCAATTTGTTTTACTGTATTTCATTGAGCAAAAATTATGAGCATTATTCATGTGAAAATGTTTTATTCATCCGGTCAAATAAAACTGAATGGGAAGTCATGTTTTATCTAAACTAATGGGTTTTATTTATTTTTATGTCCCATAATTTTCTTTTTGTGATCATCTTTGGTTTTTATGTTTTCTCACAGGATTTAATGGAGAATACAGTCTGGGATGGAATCAATGAAAAGTTATGATGATTCAACATGAAAAAACCATGTTTCATATTAAAAGTGTTTATATTATGGAATAAATTTATATTTTTGGTACTGTCAAAATTTTATTTCTATGTTTTTGTTAGGAAATAGTTATGGATTAATTATCTAAAGATATAAACCTAAAAAGATCCTCAATTTTAATTCATGACATAACTCATGATTATGTAATGTTTAAGGCTAGGGCCATATAGTTGGTATCATATATCAGTTTAGTTAACTTTATATGTTAGGATGATCTTAATTTCTATCATTTAGAGGATTTTACTTTATTGTTAAGCTGAAATGATGTAGAATTTTATGATTACCTTGTTTCTTCATCTAAACTATGTCTGTTTGGAATGGTTTTCTGGGGAGGAAATAGGTAAACTGTACTGGGAAGGAATCAAGAGGAAAATAACCTTTCGAATCAATAACATGAGGTGGTGAGAATTGGAACTAAATATTTTTTTTGTAGTGATGGATCAGTTGAATCGGGATATAAATTCTAGTGAAATCCTTGGATGATATCATCTCGATCAACCACAGAAGAATATATTAGTAGTGGAACATTTTATGAGGCAACATACCCCATCATTAAATTGACCATATGATGCAGCGGTAGCAGAAAGATGGATCAATACAATGGGAAATATATTTAATGTCATGTGATGTTCAGAATGTCAAAATTTAAATCTTCCCATTAATCATATTTAAGGTGAAGTTGATCGATAGATGTTATTAGATAAGAGTACAAGAGAAAACAATAATTTGTTTCCATTTAATGGGAAGAATTTAACTGTATTTTACTTGAGAAATATATCCCTATGTTTTTTAGTATTAGGATGGGGAATTAATTCTTGGATTTAAATAAAATATATGATGATTTAGATACCACATATGAAGTGAACTTCACAATATTGGCCATGTATTCTCCAGATTTTATTTGTGGAATTGATAGTAAACTTAATAGATTTTACTCTGAATTGAAATGAAGTCTCTAAAAAGATTTGGAATCCCAAGAATTTAAACGTTATGACAATGTGGATCATTCTGTTGAGAATGTTGAAATGGAGTTTTCCAACACTTATGTTCCATGAGAAGATAGGTGTACAAAACAGTCAAGGTTTCGGAAATTTACGAAGGAACAAACTACAAATTCTGGAGGTAATCCCCAAACATGTTCTGAGTGTGGTAAAATACATTTTGGGGTGTGAATGTAAGGATATGGAAAGTGTTACTGGTGTGGTAGGTTTGGTCATAATGTTCAGGACTCCAAGAAGAGGATCTTGATGAGTCTAATAATGAGATAAAAATAGCCAGTGCACAGTAAGATGATTTAGCTTCAATGTGTTAATAATTTCCGATGTTAATTACATAGGGATAACATCAGTATGATCAGAAAAAAAGGTTTGGAAAAATAATTTTTTCGAATACAGTTGATGTTGAGAAATTTGGTTAAGTGATTGAAGCTCCTAAGATCCCAGAATTTTTCGAAGGATAACCATATGTTCAATATTTTAGAAACACCTTCTGAGGGTTTATGTGATTTGATAATAAGTTAGTAAGGAACTTTCTCAGAGAATTTTTGAGGGGTTATTTTTATGTATAGATTTTTTTTATGTGGAAGTATGAATTTACTATTGGACCTATGTTATAAGATATTCGTATTCTTTTTGGTTAGTGTGATCATTTATATTTATGGTAATTCTTAGGTATGTATATCATATTATTGGAATTTTATGAGGATGAAATTATTCTCAAAAAATAGAAATACATCAAGTAATTATGTTTCCTTATGTTCTTATTCAAAGAAGTAAATTAATTACTCAAATCCATCAAAATAATCTAAAATCAAAAACCATATTCGTATACATTTCTCAATTTCCATTTGAACCATCAGTAAATTATTGTATTTTGATAGATAACCTTCAATGAATGTGTTCTCTATCAAGGCCAATTAGTCTTTGAGAGATAGTTAAATCATTCTTGACCATGTTTTATTATATAGAACCATAGAATATGATATATCAGGTGACCTCTAAACTTCACTTTCATTATTTTAAAGTAATAGTCTTATTGAATCTTTTTTTTCTAATTCCGGATTTAGAATGTCGTTTCCTTAACCAATTTTAAAATTACCAGGACACAATTTCCAAAAGGGGGGATTTATGTAACATCCCTTGTATTTATAAAGTAATACATTATGATATCTATTATTATTTTTGAATTTAATATTAATTTTAGTTTAAATGGGACTCTATTTATTATATCATACTAGACATGCAATAACAAGTTTCCTTGAAATCTTACATTTCAGACAACACAGAGTTATACAAAAAAATAATGCAACAATTATTTTATTGTTTTAAATGATAGTTAACGGCATGATTTTTTATTATTAGGGATGAATAAAATTAAATATATTATTATTTTAAATATTTGTGAAATGTTTTTACATTTATCTAAATAATTTTAGAGGCTTAAAATTTAAATGAGTCCAATTTTAATACTTAAATAATATAATATTTTTTAAAGGTCGTTACATTGCCTTTTTATGGTGAACCCTTTTTAAAAATATTTTCTACAACACTCATATGTTATATTTTACAAAAAAGAATTTTACTTATAATAGGGAAAAAATTTACTTCAGTTGAAACAATTGTATTTTTTTGATAAAATCCATATTTTTATGAATAATTAAAAATAAAACATTTTAATTCAAAACATTCTTATCATCTAATTTCTTCATATAACTAGAATTTCATTTTGATTGGTTTAAAAGGGAAATTGGATTATGTTTTTATAATTTAATCCAATTATGTTAATTAAAAGTAATTTCACATTTACATTCTATATAAAAAATTGCTAGTATTTTGATAGCTTTTACTTTTAAAAATTTCTTATCTGGTTTTCAAAATGGGTATAAATTTTAAATTAATTTTCAAAAATTATGTGTTTTGAATTTTGAAAATTTGATTCCATATTAAGAATCATAAGGTATAAATTATCTCAACAGACACCGTTTTTTTGGACATTATTGTCACGACCCATCCTGGTGGGGCCCGTTCCGCAACACACCAAGCCTGCCTCCAATAGGCCAGGGGATGGTGACTAGCACTGAGTAGGCATGTCACTAACATGGGAGGAATTGCCTATAAACATGAACACACACACACACACACACACATATCCAAGACCACAAGATGAAAATTAAGTACTACTGATGAAGGAAATGTATGCATACACTAGAAAAATCCCAACCAACACAGTATGGTATGAAAGTAATGTAAAGTAATGTAAAACCCTGGGCCAAATGAACAAGAACACAAAGAGAATGTTTGCCACAAAGTCCAACCTGTAAAGAAAGGTACTGGGACTGCAATCCATAGCCATTGGAACACACCTCATCCGGCCTGATCTCACTAAGCACCATCCGGTCCTGGTCCACCTAGAATCTTATTAATGGCTCGCTCGTCTGCACAAGACACGACACGTGCATGCAAAGCCCGTGCAAGGGTGAGTATAACAATACCCAGTAGGACACCCCTAAAACCACAATAGAATACAAAAAAGGGAATATCATAATGGAATGATATAGTCACCTCTACACAGTATATGTTTACAGAACATATAAAAAGAATATCCAGATATACTCACACACGATCGACTATCCCAAAACCACCACTAAGATCCAGCTCGAAGAGTCAACTAAGCACGTAACCAGGATATCATACTCCTATGTCTGAAGAAAGACATGATGCACTCATTCCGGGAGAACTCACTCCATGAGTACTGAAGAAAGATACTTAATGCGTCAGATGAGGATCACAACCAGTAGTAATGGGGTGATTCCAAAAACATAGTCTGAACTAACCTGCTATGTAGATTATCAGCACCTAGGTAAATTTGGTCACGTCGATATCGATAAACTCTACCTAGGGTACCATGAAGGAATAGAGGATCCAACTCTATGTATCACAGAGGGGATTCCAACAACTCTATTCAGGAAGTCCTTCTGAAGGGATCATACTCCTGTATGTAGGAAATGATACCGGAATCCTTCAAGGTAATGACCAAGGGGGCGAACCCTAAAGAAACTAGTCCATTTCATAGAATAAAAATGGATTAATCCATGTAAAATAGGTTACACAGCGTGTAGTAGGGTCCGAAGCCGTGTTCATTGAATCCGGGTACTGCCCATGTAAAACGGTCCATGTCTTAAGGCTTTTCATGTAAAAAGTAACTGCACTGCATGTAGAAGGATTAAACACCATGTCTATGTGTCTGGGGTTTGCTCCGTGTACGCTGGCCATGTGCCCGTACATGGCCTCAACCTGTGTCACCCTTCCCATGTACCAGTACATGGGGTATCCTGTGTATCTGGCCGGGCCTGGCTGGGGAAGGTTATACATGCCATGTCCTTGGCCATGTACCCAACCCGTGTTCGTGTACTCCTGGAGTACACGCCAGGTGGTTCTCTGACAAACACATGCAGTGTATCCCATATTACACACCGTGTAGTCATGAATTTTCCAGAACCTTCATCTTCCTCCTTACACCTCGACCAAATCTTCGGATTCGTTGTCTATCATCTATCTTCAACAAAACATGAGATCGCAGGTCTCCTCATCATCGCGATGCTGAATCTGTGGGTTTCAGGACATCGATCGGCTCAAAAATCCGATTTCGGTCACCCTTGCAGAAATTGTTCGAAGAACAATATCTTCCAATCTACATCAATCCATCCATCACCACCGTAGTTGCACCTCCATGGGGTTGTCCTGATGCCAAATCTTCCATTTGGTATTATTGCATCGCACGAAGAATGAACAATGATCCATTGTTAATATCTTCCGGAAGAACGCCTAGAACGCACACGAGGAACGCGAGAAATCGGGGAAGAAAGGAACAACCAATCAAGAGGGATGAACCTCAATCGATGTTTGTGTCGATATTGGTTCTTCACTATTAGAAGGCTAAATGAAACCAAAATATCCATCAAGATTCAATCCCCAAATAAGATCCCGCAGATAACCCACCCATCATAACGATCAATCCGCAGGCCAATCTGTTCGTTGATTGGTCTGCGTCCGTCGTGGAAATAAAGAATGAGAAAGAAATCACAGAGAGATAGAATGCCATACTTGGATCTACGGTGTTCGTTGGCAAAGTTCTAGTCCCCGCATCGTTGTCGCTGGTGAAACTCATCAAAAATATTGTTTCCACGTTGGGGGTTTCCTCCAGAGCATTCCAGAGCCTCCCGGGGAAATTCATGGTTACGAGAGCTGTAACCCTAATCCACTACGAAATATTTAATAAAAGATTAAAAATATTTTTCTTCAGAAATATTTAATGAAATATTTTCATTAAATATTTTTTTATAGTTATGTCCGACAACTTTATTTCACCACCGACCTGTGCCAGCTGATGTTTGGTCTTGCCTAAGGGAAACTCACTGCTCTGAAAGAAATGGTCCCCTCAGATTTCTGATCCGAGCACCCATTCAGGAGTTATTCCCCTTTTTCAGGAAAACCATATGCGCACATTATTTAATTATTTAATTAAATTCAAAAAAAATTCAGGCTCACTGGGCCTCGGAACTTCACGTCATCACATAGCCTAGTCTTGAAATAATTCGCATATAATACTGAAATAATATACAGAAAAATCTGAGACATTACATCCTCCCCACCTTAGGGCTTTACGTCCCCGAAAGGCCAAAATAGAGGCTACTCAAATATATGTGGGTACTACGCACGGATCTGAGCCTCCCGCTCCCACGTTCTCTCCAGGAGATTACCGTGCTGCCACCAGACATGCACCAAGGGAATAGATCACCCACAAAGGATATTCTTCTGCTGATCCTCGATCCCCACTAGGTACTCATCAAAGGTCACTCCATCATCGATGTCCAGCTCGCTTCAGTCGATAACGTGCAATGGATCATGCACGTACCTTCATATTTTTGACAAATGAAAGGCGTTGTGTACTCGGTCTATCTGATGAGGTAGAGCCAAGCGGTACGCCACCTCGCCAACTCTACTCAGAATCTGAAAAGGTCCGATGAACCTCGGAGATAGCTTTCCACCTCAGCCAAATCTTTGCGATCACCATTGTGGCGAGACCCGAAGAAACACATAGTCTCCCTCCTCGAACTCCAAGGGCCTTTGTATCCTATAGGAATAAGACTTTTACCGACTCTATGCAATCTTCATCTGCTCCTGGATGACTTACACCTTCTCTATAGTAGCTCGCACCATCACTGGGCCCATGAGTGCTGACTCCCCTGGGTCATTCCAACAATGTGGGGACCTGTAATGTCGCCCATACAAATCCTAGAATGGTGCCATACCAATATTTGTTTGATAACTGTTGTCAAAAGAAAATTCCACCTGTGGTAGGTGATCCTCCCAGCTACTACCGATGTCAAGTATGAAAGCTCGTAGCATATCCTCTAAAACTTTGATGGTCCGCTCTGTCTGACCATCAGTCTGAGGATGAAACACTGTGCTCAAGAGTAACTGATTCCCAAAAGCTTCCTTCAATCCCTTCTACAAACGAGATCTGAAATGAGAATCATGATCAGAAATGATAGTTTATGGCACTCCATGAAGTCAAATTATCTCATGCATGTAGAGGCCTCCCAAGCTCTCTAGTGAACTATGCTCCTGTATGGCTAGGATGTGGGCCGACTTGGTGAGTCGGTCAACGATCACCCAGATAAAATCATGTCCCTCATATGTACATGGTAAACCCATCACGAAGAACATGGATATCCAATCCAACTTCAACTCTAGCACCTTAAGGGGCTGAGTCAAACCTGCTGGAACCTGGTGCTCAGCTTTTACTTACTGACAAGTAAGGCATCGAGAAACAAACTTTTCTACACTCTTCTTCATTCCTGGCCACCAGAACTGATGTCGGAGGTCCTGGTACATCTTTGCCACGCCTGGATTTACTTCCAATGAATATGTATAGAACTCCCTCAAAACCTCCTCCCGCAACATCACTGGTACTAATGTACAGCTTCTGAAAAGGAGAACGTGCTCTCCACCTTTTGAATATCCATCAGCAGCATCACCTGTGGATATCTGAGCACGTAGAGTCTCACAACTAGCATCCTTATGACGTGCTTCCCTGACTCACTGTAAGAGTGGATGGGTAACAACCATCGACTGAAGGTAATCTCTCTCATCTCTATCCACGAAGGATAACTGTAAAGAGGCCAACTCCCTTATCGCCTCACCCAGCAACTGCGAGCTGGATTTCCTGCTGAGAGAATTTGGCACAATGTTCTCCTTCCTATGAGTATAATAAATCTCGATGTCGTAATCCTGGATGAACTCAAGCCATAAAATTTTTCTCATATTCATATCCTTTTGATAAAATATATATATGAGACACTTGTGATCAGAGTTGACGATAAACCGCTCTCCCATCAGGTAGTTCTGCCACATCTTCAAGGTGAAGACTACCGCTGCCAACTCAAGATCATCGGTTGTGTAGTTCTACTCTTGTGGCCTCAAATGACATGAGCCATATGCAATCCCTGCTTTCCTATGAATCAGGACACAACCATGCTCAATTCCTAATGCATCACAGAACACCATGTACTCGACACCCTCTTCTAGTAGTCTCATGATTTGGTTGCTCGTCAGACTCTGTCTCAACAACTGAAAAGCCTTCTAGAATCTCTCGGTCCACATGAAAAGCTGCCCCATTCGGGTCAATGCTATCATGGGTGATGAAATCCTGGATAAATTGGGAATGAATCTCCGATAGTAGCCTGCCAACCCAAAGAATCTCCACACCTCCGTCATGCTCTGAGGTGGCTCCCATGATAACACTGCCTCTACCTTGGCTGGGTCCACTACTACACCATCAGTTGTAATAATGTGTCCTAGAATGTGGACCTCTTGAATATAGAATTGACACTTAGAGAGATTCTCGTACAACTAGTTCTCTTGGAGTGTGTCCAAAACCATCCTTAGGTGCCTCACATGCTCATCTTCAGACGTAGAGTACACAAGGATATCATCGATGAAGACCACCATGAACCGATCTATATTGGGTAGAAATTTCTAGTTCAGGAGTCCCATAAACACTGCTGGGGCGTTCGTCACGCCGAAGGGAATCACCAAGTAATCATAGTGATTGTATCGACATCTGAATGCCATCTTTGGTATACCCTCATCCTGTAATCACAAATGGTGATATCCTAATTGTAGATCAACCTTCAAGAACCATCGTGCCCCTCTTAACTAGTCGAAGAGGTCATCGATCCTCAGTAGTGGATACAAGTTCTTCACAGTCACCTGATTCAAGCGCTGGTAATCAACACACAGCCTCAAGCTGACATCTCCCTTCTTGGAAAACAACACTAGGGCAACACAGGGTGAAACACTGGGTCTCACGAAGCCATTCCTCTACAAGTCTTCCAGCTGCACTCTTTGCTCACGAAGCTCTGCAGGAGCCATCCAATATGCTGATGCTGATATCGGTGTCATCCCAGGTTGCAAATCTATACAGAAATCTACTGCCAATAGAGATGTAGTCCAGGGAAAGCCTCCGGAAAAACATCCTCATACTCACCACTACTGCTGGAAACTGTAAACTTGTAACATCTTCTGCACCAAGGGCTAGGCTAGACAACTGATGTGAAATCATCTGTACCTTCCTACGCACAAGTCCATCCTGCACTGCCTGGGTCTCCTTTTAACCGACGATGGAGAACCTCATTCCATCACTATGGACACGCTGCGTCCTTCCCCTAAAACAGTCAATCTAGGCATGAACTATAGAAAGCTAATCCATACCAAGAATGAAATCATAAGGCCTCGATGCTACCACCAAGAGGTTCCAATCAAATCTCTTGCCTCCAAGGGTCTGGTCACACTGTCTGCAAAGGTGTGTGAAATATGAACCTTCTCCAGTCGGTGTTTCTATGCATAAGTGATGAGTCAAAAGCTCAAATAGAATCTCAAGGTCTCGAACAAGATAAGCAGCCCAAATAGTATGAATAGAACCAGTGTATATCAGTACGAAAACCAAATTATAAAATAAACAGATTGTACCTCTAATCATTCCAGGAGTACCTGGGTCATAAGCCTCTGCTGCCTGCAGCTGTCCCTACCTCTGTCCACCAGCTCCGTGAGCCTAGGGTGGACCACTTGAGGGTGGTGGTGGTAAATGGTCCAAACACCGACCACCTCCATCTACTCTCCCAACTCCTCTACCACATCCGTCGCCATGCAGATCTGTATGCTCCAAACATTGACAATGCCTTGGTGGTCAATCCACTGCTCTCGTCTCTGTAGTACGACGAGTCGGACAATCTCGAGCGAGATGTCCCTTGCCATGACATGAGTAGAATCACCTCTCCCATGGATGGCTGGATGCACTCTGTGAACCCTGTATGACAGATACTCTATCATGGGATCTCCCCTGAAAACGGCTCCCATGCCTGGGTCCCTGACATCAGCTTCCCGATGCTAAGGTCTCTGCTCCAGCTCGCTCACTACTGACAACTGCTGGCTGTCTGTACTCTCCCAAGAAGCTCTCAACCACCAAATCCCACTCAAGCACCCCAGCATAAGCAAGAATGCTCATAGGGATGATTCTAGCTCGGATATATCTGCACAATCCCCTCTCAAAAGGATGAGCTCTTTAGTAATGATCCCTGACCATATCCATCTAGTACCGTGAGAGGTTGGTAAACCTCGATGAATAGTCAGCCACCACCATTGTCCCCTGCTGAAGCTGAAGAAGCTCTTGTATACATACTGATATCACGGTAGCCGGCGAAAACTCCTCTATGAAGAGATAATCAAACTCTGACCACGCATGAGTTTCCTCATCATGAGTCTGGATAACCAAACTCCACCATCGCCCTACCGAGCCCTGCAGAAGGCCCGCTGCCAGGATCACCATTTGGTCTACTGTTTTCCTGGCCAAACAGAAGACTTTGGACACTGCCTCAAGCCAATCCTCTGCTACCTGAGGGTTAGGATAGCCTCCAAATCAGAGGGTTCACTGTCTCTGAAACTCGTGGAGTGCGCTCAGCCTGTGCTCCTCCTCTACTGGTACAACATGCACTAATTACTTCTCCATAGGTGGTGGAATAACTGGCACACCACCCGAAGGTAAAACTGGGGGATCTGGTCCCTGTAACGAAGCATCATCACTAAGGGGGTCATCCATGTGATCGAGCTGCTGGATCCTAGAGGGTGAGAATCGTGAAGGCATCTTGTAAAGAAACAATATGTATCCCAGTCAGTGAGTATATTTGGAGAGCTGACACAAAAGGACATGGAAACCACAACCCATTCGTATATGATGCATGTTCCATTATTTCCCTCTGCAAATAGTGTTCTCATGTTCCTTGTCGAAAAACAAGTTATCAGAGTCCTGGTGTATGGATACTTCGGCCTCCCGTACCAACACTAGGTCCCTGGCCTGAAAGCCGTACTCAAAACACTTAACACTATTGCCCCAAACCTACACACAGAATCTCGGCCCTAAGGTAGAACCGACCATGCTCTGATACCACTCTGTCACCACCCGTCCTAGTGGGGCCCGTTCTGCAACTCCCCAAGCCCACCTCCAATAGGCCAGGGGCTGGTGACTTTCACTGAGTAGGCATATCCCTAACATGGGAGGCATTTCCTATAAGACTGTACACACACACACATCTCCAAGCCCACAAGCAGAAAATTATGAACTAGTAAAAAAGGAAATGGATGCATTCACAAAAAAATCCCAAACAACAGAGTACGACATGAAAGTAAAGTAAAGTAATGTAAAACCCTGGGCCAAAAGTACAAGCCCACAAAAAGAATGTCTGCGTCAAAGTCCAACTTGTAAATAAATGTACTAGGACTGCAATCTATATCCATAGGAACACACCTCAGCCTACCTGATCTCACTGAGCACCGTATACTCCTGGTCCCCCTAGAATCCTGTCAAAGGCTCGCTCGCCTGCACAAGACACAACACTTGTGGGCTAAGCCTCTGCAGCAGTGATTATAACAATACCCAGTAGGACACCCTGAAAACAAAAAAGGAATACAAAAAAGGGAATACCACAAAGGAATGATACAGTCAGCTCTATATAGTATATGTTAACAGAACATATAACAAGAATATCCAGATATACTCATACACAATCGACTATTGTGAAACCACCACTAAGATCTAGCTCGATAATTCTCTAAGCACATAATCGGGAGAACATACTCCTATATATAAAGAAAGATACAATGCACTCATTTTAGGATAACTCACTCCACGAGTACTGAAGAATGATACTTGATGTGTCAAATGAGGATCACAACTAGTAGCTATGGGGTAATTCCAACAACTCAGTCTGAACTAACTTGCTAAGTAGAGGATGGATGCCCAGGTAAAGTAGGTCACATCGATACCAAAAATATCTACCTTGGGTACCATGAAGGAATAGAGGATCCGACTCTAAATCTCACAGAGGGGATTCCAAAAACTCTATTCAGGAAGTTCTGCTGAAGGGATCATACTCATGTATGTAGGAAATGATACCAGAAACCTTCATGGGAAAGACCAAGGGGATAAACCCTAAAGAAACTAGTCCAAGTCACGACAGACAGATGGCTTAAGCCATGTAAAATAGGTTACACATCATATAGTAGTGTCACACGCTGTGTTCTAAGACTCTGGGTACTGCCCATGTAAAATGTACCGTGTCTTAAGGATTATGGTATAAAATGTAACTACACGACATGTAGAAGGATTACACACTATGTCCGAGTGTCTGGGGTTCGCTTACTGTATGCTGACCATGTACCCGTACATGACCTCAACCTGTGTCTCCCTTCTCGTGTAGTAGTATAAGGGGTATCCCGTGCATCTAGTCGGGCCTGGCTGGGGAAGGGTATACATTCCGTGTCCTAGTCTGTGTACCCAACCCATGTTCGTGTACTCCCAGAGTACACGCTTGGTGTTCCACCGATGAACACACGCCTTGTAGCCCATACTACACGCCCTGTAGTAAGGATTTATCCAGAACCATCGTCTTCCTCCTCGCACATCATCCAGATCTCCAAATTCGTGATCTGTCATCCGTTTTCCGCGAAACTCGAGATCTCAGGTCACCTCGTCATCGTGATGCCAAATCCATGGGTTTCGGGCCTTCGATCGGCCATAAAATCCGATTCCGGTCACCTGTGCAGAAATCAATCGATGAACAATTTCTTCCGATCCACTTAAATCCATCCATTTCCACCGCAGTCCAAACTCCGTGTGGTTGTCCCGATGCCAGATCTTCAATTTGGGATCGTTACATCACACGACGAATGCAAAAAGATCCATCATTCATATCTCCATGAGGAACACATAGAACACACATGAAGAACGCGAGAGATTTGAGAAGAAAGGCAGAACAAATCAAGAGGGACGAACCTTGATCGATGTTCATGTCGATCTTGGTTCGTCACCATTAGAAGTATAAAAGAATCCAAAATAAAATTAAAGGATCAATCCCCAAATAAGATGCCGCAGATAACCCACCCTGTATAATGATCAACCCGTATGCCAATCTGTTCGTTGATTAGTCTGCGTCCATCATGGGAATCAAGAATGGGAAAGAAATCAAAAAGTGATCAAACACCCTACTTGTATCTGTGGCGTTTGTTGGTGACGATCTGGTCGATACATCATTGTCACCGGTGAAACTCATCAAGAACGTCGTGGCCGCATTGGGGGTTTTCTACAGAGCTTTCCAGAGCCTCCAGTGGAAATTCAGGGTTATGAGATCTGTAACCCTGATCCCCTGTGAAATCATTACTTAAATATTAAGAAGATTTCATCGTAGAAAGATTTAATAAAACTTTTTCATTAAATATTCTATTACGGTTACGTCCAAAAACTATATTTCACCACCGACCTGCGCCAGCCGACGTTAGGCCTCGCCTAAGGGAAACTCGCTGCTTTGAACGCAACATTGCCCTCATATTTCTGATCTAATCACCAATTTAGGAGTTTTTCCTCTTTTTCAAGAAAACCATACACCCGCATTATTTAATTATTTAATTAAATTCAAAAATTTGAACTGGGATCACCGGGTCTCAGAACAGCACGCCGTCATAGAGACTAGTCTAGAAATAATTCCCAAATAAGACTAAAATAATATACAGAAAAATCCGAGACTTTACAATTATGAGTAGTAACTTCCATAATTATTTTTATTTACCATGGTTAAAGGGTGAATCAGGTAAATAAGTGTAAAAAACTAATTTTATAATAATATAAAACTACCCAAGAACGCGTCCTAATCATATTTTATGACATATGGACAACAGTTACCATCCTTGGGTCAAATATAAGATCCCATGGAGCCACAAGGGTGTGATAATGACCTTTTAAAATATTCAATTTAATGAAAAGGAGAAAATAACATAATCATTTATCTCCATACTAAAACAATTTTAATTTGGGTTATATAAATTGTATATTCTACTACAATTAATAATTAGAAATAGAAAAATATTTCATAAATCATGCTATTTTATTTTATAATTTTTAGTCATTAAATATATAAGTATATTTATGACACAATAGTGATGCACCGATTACCTTATTAATGAAATATTCAAATAAATGATATTATTATTATTAAAATAAATGTAATTTGTACATTTATATGACATAAACGAATTTTTTTGGATGTCATTGAAATGTTTCGGATGATGTATAGCCTTTTTTTGAAGGAATCATATTATTATGACTTTAGACAAAATCAATTTCTAAATAGTGTCAAAATTTACATAAATGACTTTTTAAAACCAATACTATTTTAATAAATGATATAATAGTCCTACAAATTTAATATTAGGCCAAATGACTTATATAATGTTAAAATTTCATTAATGATCCATTCTTTGTTTTCTTCAAATTTTATTGTATCTATTGTAAGCATATATTATGTACATACAAGAAGACATGGTAAGAGTTAATGTTTTTAAATTAGTGTTAATGCGAAAAGATAAGGATAGTTTTGTGACCTATACATGAATAAAACCTATTGGTTTAGATTATTTGGACCCATAATCATCTTATCCTAAAATTCAATCATTGTATAACAATAATTATTTAAAAAATAATTATAGTAAAATAGAATTTAAGACATTCCTAATGTACCCCTCCCCCTCTTATAAAAGGTCGGCACCTCAACCCACATATTAAATCCTATGAAGCCTTGGATTATCTAAGTTATGATCAAATTAGATCCCAACATACCTCCCTTACTCCTTGAATCATTACCTTGAGCATAACTCAATTCAAGAAATCATTTTTGTAAAATTCAAAAGCTGTTACTCAATTTATTTGTACCGTCTTCTCTCAAGATCCTTTCACTTATTTTCCCCATCCAACCCCAACTCTATCATTATTATATTTTTTTTTAAAAAATAGTATCTATTATATAATAAAATTTGTTTATTTTATCCGTTAGACCTACAATAATACACACCTCCATCTAAATGATAGAGAACATACTATTTTGGTGTACGACGAACTACTACCTTACTAGATGATGATTGTTCAATTTTATGGTACCACCTATCATGGTGTCCATTATAATGGAACTATATTTATATAAGATATATATTATATTTATATTGTCTTTATTCTTTTGTAATTTTTATTTAGAACATACCTTAGTGCTTTCCATAGGGTGTAAATATGATAATTTCAGTATAGGAAGTGTGGACTACCACCCCCTCAAAGTGATAGACTAGTTCATGATATACATGGAACATATATAGGATAGAGTTAATGAAATTATATAAAATATATAACATATATATTATATATTAATTATAATATATCTATGTATTTTTTTCCTTTAATATAATAAATAAATTAATGTAGTGTTCAAGCGTACATACGACCTACCATCTCCCAGAACAGTGCAATTCAATTATTATCTCTAAATGTTGTGGAATATTTTAAATACATATATACTGGATATATATGATATTTATATAATGATAAATATTTTGGTGATACTCTAATTATGACCATATTGATAATTTTCATCAAAATAACTTCATTTTGGACTAAAATACCAAACATCAACAAAACATCCCATATGAACTCAAATAATTAACAAATTGATAAAACATGGTCATATTGGATATAAAATGAATAATAAACATTAAAATGTTTATAATGTCTTTATAATTTAACATATGATTATTATCCAGGAAATTGAATAATGAAGGTGTCAAGTCAGACTCAAGGTATGAGACTTCATCTCAATATAGTTTCATTGAGGAATTTCTTGACAATATGTACGTTTATTATTTTATAAGGTGTATATACTTCCACTGTGATTTATCATAACCATATTTTTTCTATAATAATTTTACTTATTAAGTCATGGAGATTAATATTTAAATGTTCATAGTGGTAAGGGACACCTTGATCAATTAAATATTTATTTATCAGATATTTTTCTTCCTAATGTTAAATTATATATTTATTTATATGGGTACAAAACTAATATACATGAAATTTTATATCAATATTGAATTTAAATAAACATTTTAAAAAGGAATATTTTTATACAAATTGTTTTAATTTCATTACAAAATGAAAAAAGGAATATTTTTTTGACATATATGGTGACAAGGAATTCTCTGCCACCATAACTGTTATATGATATTTGGCTTCCTATATAAGCCTTAATGTATTTTAACATGACAATAAATCCTTTATTATTTTATTTTGGTATTATAGTATTGAAAATGGGTTTTAAGTGAAAATAGAATTTTTATATGGATATATTTCTCATATGGGGTTAGAAGAAGCTTTCAAAAACGGGGTTTTGTGATGAACATGTTTTATTCATGAAATGGTACATAAGAATTATATGAAATGGGTGAGCCTGATATAGTTTATAAAATGGGGTAATCCCCATTTTAGCTCACAGGTGCGGCCAATATAGCTTATACGAAGGTTTCATCCCCATTATAGCTCATAGGTGTTCCCAAAACATCTTATATGAAGGGTTGAGCCCCATTATAGATCACAGGTGTGCCCAATATAACTTATACAAAGTTTGGTCCCCATTATAAGCCTTAATGTTGGAATTAAACCATATATTTATTCCAATTTGAAAATTTTTGAAAAGGTTTTTATGTATAAAATGCTATAATTTATGTAATGGAGTTTTAATTTCTTACTATTTTTTTTGTTTTTCCATGAGAAAAAGGAATGAGTGTTATTCAGGTGAAAATTAATTGTTTCATCTAGTCAATAAAAATTGAATGGGTTATCCAGATTTAACTTGACTAAGGGTTACTCTTTATTGATATGTACCTTTCTATGATTTTTGTGGTCATATCATGTTTTTTTATTTTTTCAAAGGATTTAAGGGAGAAGAGATTCAAAGATTGAATCAACGAAAATTTATGATGATTAAACATGAGAAAAACCATGTTTATTTTTAAAAAAATTTATATTATGAAAGAAAGAGATACTATTGTTAGTGTCCACTTTACATTTCAAATTTTTTTATGTAATAGTTATGGCCTAATATTTTAAATCTCTAAAACTGAAAATATCATCAACGTGAATTCATTACATAACTTAAGATTATGAAATGTTTATGGGAGGTGTCTTATAGTCGGTGAGTTTGGGATTCAGTGAGTTAGGCATCAGTAGGTTCCATTGGTGGATCAGAGTTGGTAGCTCAATGTCTGTGGATCAACATTGGAATCTTAGTGTTGGTACATCAGCTTCAACAACTCACTATCAGTTTCTTACTATCAGTGACACACGATTCGGTGACTCATTTCTAGTCTTCACAATTTTTTCTAGTTTTTTACACTCTTACACTTTATTTGATGTAAATCGAGTTTAAATCCTTGTTTTGAAATTTTTAATGGTCTATCTAAGGATATTAATTATATTTTTAACATCCTACTTTTTCAGGGACTTTGAAATAGTCTAACATTGTGGTCTTGGCCACGATCCTACATTAATGGCCCTTGAAACTGTTTCCCCTTTCGTCGATATAGGATTTGGATTTTCTAAGCCAAGACATAATATCAACAGTGTGTATCCATTTCATCTTGGTGTTCCAATACCATTTCTTTCTAAGATGAGCTTTTCACTAATTCTGTAGCACCCTTTTTGGTTCTTACATGGAGTATATTACTCATGTGACCCTCTATTTTGGTGTAAGGACGAGTTTTGTTCTCCTATTCTTCAAGGTAGGGATTTCCTTCATCACCCTTTTAAGTGTGTATCATGCAGAAGAATCCTTATACAAATGGGTGAATCCAAATTTAAAAAATAATTTTTGAAGTATTAAATGGGGGCATGTGATATGTTGATGATAACATGCATTTATATGTTATTTTTTATCTGTAATGTGAATTTTATGGGTTGTATCCCACTGAAAAGAATTTCTTTTGGAGGTCTTTTCTTGTGAACCCAAATTCGTTATACTTATTATTGATACTATCTTGAAATGAATTTATACATGAAATATGATTGTTCATGTATTCCTAGTTAAATGAAATGGATTCCCATGGATCAAACATGATTTGTGATTACCCATGTTTATCAAAGTGGAATTGAAGAACCTTTATTGGATATATTAAAGTAAAATTAGATTATTTTGGTTTGGTTGTGTTATGTGTGGGGTTTTTTGTATATGTTCATTATGTGTTATATATGGTGGTTCTATTGGTTTCATGGTTTTGGGAATATGGGTTGATAGAGGGGTTGGTTATCTGAGAAGGGTGTCATATGTGTGTGTAGTGGGGCTGTGGTTTTGTTCGTGGTTGTTGTGGGAATTGTGTATGAGGTGGTGAATGAGGTATAATGGAATTACATGATGAGATATTTTTTTATTGTGGAATGGATAGAAATGTTATGTAGTGGGATGACATTTGGAATGTGGTGGGTAGCAGGGCTAGAAGACTAGTTTGTGTCATGATTTCTGGTTTATGGGTTTGCTGGCTCTGGTGGTGTTGTGTAGTGGGACTGTAATTCAGTTGATTAATTTTAGTTGTATTGAACGAGTGTTAGAATGGATTCATTTACCATTGGAACATATGTCCTTGTTTTTTCTTATCAATAGTTGGGATGCATTCTTCTCCCTATAATGTTTTTAGTGTTTGTTAGTTTCCTAGGTAGGTATGTAAATAAATAAATAAATGAATTTATAATGTAGAATGACATTTGGTAAAATGAATTATCTGGGGGTATGGTTTGAGTTGGGGATTGTAGAGAAGTGGTGTTCAAGTGTATGTTGTTTGTGATGATACGTGCATGTAGGTGTAGTAGACAAGGTTGTTTTGAGTGGAATAGTTATATGTTGGTAATCTCATAGGATTGGATGAGTGTTTTTACCTATATGTATATACTTGTACGTCCTTGTAATTTTTATACGCACCCCACCCGTGTTTAGAACTATGTGGTGGAAAACCCTTTTGTAATAGTGGAGGGTGTCTTTTCGAACATCCAAGTGGGAGGATGGATGGATGGTTACTGACATTACCCTACTCCAACTTCTAGGAATTTATCACCCAATACTCTTTGGGTAGGCTATAATGGCATGAGGTTTAACACCCGATTTATGGTATTGGCTGTGTGAGAGATTGTTTTTTCCCAGGTGTCATCAAGATAAGGCCAATGTGTTTTTGGGTGAGACATGTTGTGATTGTGTCCTAGGTTTTTGTGGGAAATATCTATGTGGTTTTTGTCCTTAGTTTGTGAGTGATGATTTTGATAGTGGGGCTCGTGGAAGACCATGGTCATTTCCAAATGATCACTATTAGGGATGAGTAGTTAAGCCATGGGAAGAGGTGTGGGGTAAACAAATATTGATGTGGTTACTAATTAAATTTACTTAATTTTCATTATTTGGTGAGAATTCATTGATGAGTTTAGGGTGGTTAGTATACCATGTTAGGCACTTTTATGTTTCTGTTCTTTTCTCACAGGGAGATTAGTATGCTTCTCCCACTTGTTCATGATTTAAATTGTTTTTCCCTACTGATTATATATTTTATTATCAACCAATATATATAAACTATTATTAGGTTTACAAGGAGATTATGTAGGCTGTGATGGACCTTACTAGCTCAGAAATTAGGGGTTTTTGATATTCCACTTCTTTATTTAAATTTGGAATTTACATTGGATTTTTCTTTATATTTCTAGTATCTTTACATTAATCATGCTTATGGTAGGGTTTTTGGTTTCATTATATCTATATTTATTTGTGTTTTTGAGGAATATACATCCTATATCTTGATCTTAGTTTCTATAAAAATCATAATGCCTCCTATTTCTGTGATATTTCGATACCCTTGGTGTTGGTCACCACCAGATGGCCTATTGGAGGTAGGACTCAGGGGTCATTATCTCCCCTTCACCTTGAAGAAGGAAGGTATCAACATCTTGTTATCCCTTCTCTCTTCATGAAGATGGTGGGTCATGATAATATACATCAGGTCTATATATGGAATAATAATATAATCTTTGAGTGATGTAAAGTATTGAAAATCAATAAGTCATCATCATATTTATTTTTTAGAAAAAATATGATTTCAAAATTAATTATTATAAAAATATATACATAAATAAAATAACATGATATGTGATGGTGATATCTAATCCCCACTAAAATTATAATACTCATATTTCATCATATGTGGATTGTTTCTTATACCTATATCATGTAAACAATGGGTTTCACACAAATATGGGATGAACCGAGATTTTCTTAAAAAACATTAATCGTGTAATGAGGTGACTTGAAGGGTTGGGGTCCTTTTTTAATAATCTTCTAGTTAAAATTAGGTGGTAACCCCTCTGACTTAAGATAATAGTATAATAATCATAATATTCTCCATGTGGTAGAGTTTGAAATTTGAAATCCACTTCACTATTTAAGAGTATTTTGTGATATGATATGGATGTTTCTATAAATAAATTGATTAGTAGCAAGTAACACTGAAAATAATGTTAATTTTCATAGTGAAATATTATTATTGGAATGATAATGGATATAATGAATATTTAAATGGGTTTATTATTTTAGTGGCACTAAATATGTTAAATTTCTTTGTAAAATGAATGTTAACCATAGTAAAACTCTCTTAAAAGATTATTTTGTTGATAAAATGGAATATTCATCATCAAACAAGGCTTAGAAATCCTTCCATGAGAATATATTATATTCACAAAAAAATTAAAAATTAATTTAACAGGATTTTATTAAGAAACAAAATTTCTATGTGTTCTAGAATACCATTACTGAGAAACAAAAATTTAATGTTTGTTATCTCTTGAATATAGATCCATAATATAAATATATAATGATTCAAATAATGGTTCAATGTTATTAGATGTAGTATGACCAAAAAGGGATAATCATGAATATGAAATTTATTCTACAATTATAATTTGAAATTTTCATAGAATTTGGACGATTTGTAGAAAATTTAATTTTCTATTTTAAATATTTTGAGAATAAATAACCAAAAAAATAATGTATTAATTATAGTGTTGTATGAATAATTTATTAGAGTAAAATAAAAATTAGTAAGAGAAGATAGTTTGAAATTTGGAAAAGGATTCTTCAAATATATAGTTAATGTCATTGAATACTTATAATGGTGTCATCTATAAAAGAAATCGTTTTCATAATTTGATATTTAATAGAATACGAGAAGGAATTTAGTAATTTTTTTGGATAGTATATATTAAGTATAAATTTTAATGAAACCAATTATTCAATTACAAAGGGAATGTGAAACTAAATTTATACTGTTGAAATATCTTATGTATGAAAAAGCACTAAATCAGGTAAATAATTGTTATATCATGTAATTTTTATTATTTTTAATAATGAAAATTGTTTATGAAACTATTTCTTAATGAGATGTTATCATTATTCGATGGATTTTAGGAAATGTTTTGATTTTATCAAAATAATGTATATAATAATGAATATCGTTTCATAATAATGGGTTATTTTGAAGATATTAGATGAATAATTTTATACAAATTTTAAATGGTTGATTGGATTATATAATATGTTTTAAGGGTAAAAGGAGAAATGTATATTTTATAATTGAAAAACGTGTTTATCCATTTATAGTTAAAATATAATTCATATTATTTCCCTACCACATACGTAATATTATAACAAATAAAATATTAATTTTATTCTAGTTATCCAAACATGCTTAATACCACATAATAAATGGATATAATATTTTGTGTTTTAAATATTTTCATAAATGGATCTAAGAGTTATTTATTAAATATAATAGAGCTTATATCCTTAAAATATATTATGGTGATAATATAGTTTCTTAGACAGCAAACATTTTACATGGAAAAAACGTTTTTGGGAATATTTCCAATAAGTATGATGATTATAAATTTGAAATATTTACAAGTATACACAAAAAATATTTAACATCAAAAAATTAATTATTTTAATAAAAAGGAATCTCAATACTACATTCAAGGAATCAAAAATCATGATTATTATTTTGAATTACAACTATTTTTTGATTTTTTTACAACATAGAGGTTTATCACTAAAATATGTTTAGTGGGAGGATTTTATTTGGAGGTCACATAATTATATTGTTGGAATAACATATATATGTAATGGGATTATAAAAACCCAAATTATGGGTGAAATAAAAGTATAATATGATAATATACCATATATTTTTTTATAGAGGAAATTATTTTGGAGTTTTTAATGATTTATTAAATTATTTTAATAATATATAAACATTAATGACATAAAAAATTAAATATTTAGGTTATCATTATTTCACATTGGTTACATATACATAAATATTTTTATATTATGATTTGATATGATAATTGACCTCATTAAGTAAGAAATATAGATATCATACATAAATGTTTATCATGGATTATTATAGGTTGTGATTAATTGGTTATATTTTATTATGTAGGATTCCTGTATCTGGATATGAAATATTTCTATAAGGAACATAAAAGATTTTTTTTCTAGACAAACAATTATGTATATACCACATAGAGTGATATACACAAAGTAATTCTTATACTAGGGGTGTGTGAATAAAATTTCAAAGTCCTAGATGAGATACATAATATGATAACGTTTAGAAATTGATACGTATATTATAAAATCCATATAAAATTTTAAATCAAGAAGTGGTTCAATGTGTTTTTTATTATGTCAGTGGTTAGTGCATAACAAAAATGGGATTTTCCCCTTGAATGATTAGTAATAAATATGTTCCATTTATTTAGATAGATAAGTAAATTTTAGGGATTAAACAAGTTCATATATATAGTGGAATTTTAATTTGTGTGGGGGTCATGTGATATGTGCATCTGCAATTGTTAATGACTGAAGGGGAATTCATTTCCCTGGAAAGTCAATTCATACAGAAAAAGTAATGTGTGAACCTAATATATGATATTTAAATAGTCCATGTCATATATTCACTCAATAAATTGGTTATAGGCAATATATTTTAATTTTTTATATCACATTTTGCAAATATTTTCATTGGTATAAAGACACATATGATTGATAAAGGTCATTTTAGATCCATTTATATCATTAGTAGCAGTGATACTTTTCTAATTTTGTATATTTTTTTATATTTTTGGTTTCATGAACAAATAATTATATAAAGATATATTATAATTCTAGTACAATCTCATAGATAATACCATTAAATAAATCCTTTCTACGTCCCACATATGGCATTAACGAAATCAAATCACTTTGAGGGGGCGGTAGTCCGCACTTCCTTAAATGAAGATATCGCGTTTACCCATAATGGAAACCATAAAGGTATGCCAAAAATGAAAAATACAGAAGTTTAAGGAAAACATAAACATATTATATATCATATATAAATATATTGACATCTTAATGGCCACCTTTGAAGGTGTTAAAGGAATGTTGAATAATCATCGTTTCGGGAGGCATAAATTTACCATCCACGGAAACAGTATGTTCTTTAACCATTAGATGTAGGTGTGTGTAAGTGTAGCTTGAATACTCCTTATAACAAAATACTAGTATATTTAAGATACTGGAGTTGTTACAAAAGAAATAAATAAAAAGAGTTTAGGGGTTGGAGAAGAAAACTAAAACAAAAGGACTCATGTGAAGACATTACCTTAAAATCAGGTAACTCCCTTTGGTTGGAGCTCAAAGGCTTCCTTGGGAAGACTTTTGCCCAAATTGAGGTTTCAAGGAGTAAGAGAGGGATGTGGAGAGACAAAATGGGTAGGGGTTGGCCAAGACAAAGGCTTTGGATGTGTGGGTAATGAGGTAGAGGTGGGGGCCTTTTATAATAGGAGAGTAGGGGCACTCTTGGAAAGTAAAGATAAGTTACTTTATTTTCAATAGATTTTTGGATTAAAAAGGTCCCACATTGAAATAATTCGAGGGTAAGGTGATAAGGGTTCGAAATATACCCACCCAATAGGTTTTGGACATGTTCAGGTCATAGATTTTACATTATCTTCTCATTTTATTTAAATCCTTTCTTAATGAGGTAATCGCTGCATCATCATGATGTCATAAATAATTTAATTTACTTAAAGTCTAAAAATTCTACAAAAAATACTATGATGTAGGAAATCTTATTATATTTCCAATGAATATTTATAGTCAAAAATATGACTTTTATAACCCCATTTAAAAATTGTGTTTGTAAACATATTATGTTTGTGTCATTTTCACTTTTACATTAAATAAAAAGTTATTTATGTCATTTCCCAACCAAATGGCTCCATGGGGTCCCCAAGTTGACCCATGGATTGTCTTGTCTTCCATGACACATCCAATGAGGGTAGAACATGTGTGAAGCTCATCTTATTTTATTAAAGCATTATTTTTACCATAAACTACACTAATTACCTCTAATCACGATTAAGAACTTAAGAGTTACTATTCACCAAATAATTATTTTAATCTCATTGAACCACATTTTACTTCTTAATGACAACCATGTATATTGGATTTTTGAAATTCAAAACACATAAGTGGTAAAATTTCATTTAAACGAAAAATCAGTTTTTATAAGTACCACTTAGTGGTTTCACTATTCATCAAAAATTGAAGTATTTCAGAAATATACAAAAAAATCACCCTAAGATATATCTGATATTCCTAATTCAAAAATGAAGTCTATTTTAAAAAATTCAAAACATAAAAGTCACATTAATTAATTTAATAATTAATTTCCACTGTCATGACAAATAGCGTGTTTTTATGAAACAATAAGTATCAAAAAATTGACACCAGTTTAAGTCAAATTTCAAAGCGAAATTGATTCTAATGACCACTATTGGATTAAATGGTAAAAATATATTCATATTAAAATTTAATACCAATTAAAAATATAATCTAACCATATAATTAAATTAAATGAGAAAGCAGTTTTGATGTAAAATGTAGTATTTTTCACTATTCATTAAAAAATGAACATTGTCAGAAAAATACCAAAAATTCAGACAAAGTATATTTTGATGTCCCAATTATAAAGAATAAGTTTATTTTGACAAAAATAACTTATAAAATTGTCAAAATAAAGATTTAAAAACGGTTTTCCATCAAAAGGCAATAAAACAATCTTTTAAAAATATTAGTGTATTCCAGGCTTAAGATTGGATTTATTTTCATTTTAAGACTCTAAAAGACTATCTAATTCATTAATATGCATAGATAAAAATATCTATTATTCATTACTTACTTGGGATGTCACATCCTTCCCCCCTTTAGAAAATTGCGTCCCCACAATTTATTTACTTACCAAATAAATGGGGGTACGTATCCCTCATTGCATTTTCAGATTCCCATGTTGCCTCTTCCATCATGTGGTTTTTCCAAAAAACCTTTACCTGATTAATCACCTTCTTCCATAACACTTGCTCCCTGTGGTCAAGAATCTGGATCAGTTGTTCCTTATAAGATAGGTTCTCTTCCAGCTGAACTACCTCTGGACTCAAAACATGAGATGGATCTGGCATGTACTTCCTAAACATTGAAACATGAAAAACATTGTGTACCTAAGATAAACTTGGAGGTAAAGCCACTCGGTAAGCAACTAATCCAACTCTCTCCAAATTTTCATATGTTCCAATGAACCTTGGGCTCAGCTTTCCTTTCTTACCAAATCACATCACAGTTTTCTATGGTGATACTTTGGGAAAAACATGATCACCTACCTCAAAAGAGAGATCCTTCCTCCTGTTGTCCGTATAAATCTTCTGCCTACTCTGAGCTGTTCTCATGTGTTTCTGAATCAGCTGAACTTTTTCTGCTATATCTTCTACCAATTCTGGTCCCATCAACTTCCTTTCACCCACTTCATCCCCGAAAGTTGGAGTTCGACATCGCTTCCCATATAACGCCTCAAATGGTGCCATCTGTATACTGGAATGAAAACTGTTATTATATGAAAATTCAACCAAAGAAAGATGTTGGTCCCAACATACATGATAATCCATCGAACAAGCTCGTAGCATATCCTCCAAAGTCTGAATTTTTCGTTCTGACTACCCATCTGATTGAGGATGAAAAGCTGTACTAAAATTTAATTCAGTACCCAATGTCTTCTGAAGGCCACTCCAATAGTTATAAGTGAACATGGGATCACGATCAGATACAATGGAGAGGGGACCTCCATGTAACCTGACTATCTCTTTAAGATACAAATGGGAAAGTTTATCTAGTGAAAAAGTATCTCGTATAGCAAGGAAATGAGCATATTTGTTCAAGCGATCAACAATAACCCAGATTGCATTATTACCTCGAGATGCATTCGGTAATCCCACAACAAAGTCCATGGATATATTCTCCCATTTCCACTCTGGCACTGGTAAAGGCTGAAGCATCCCTTTCGGTAACTGCCACTCTGCTTTAACCTGTTGACATGTCAAACACTTCACAGTAAAATCAGCAATATGTTTTTTCATTCCATCCCACCAGTAATACTCCCGATGATCTCTATACATCTTAGTAATGCCAGGATGAATTGAAAACGGAGAACTATGAGCTTCATATAACAACTCTCTCTTCAACTGTGAATCACAAGGCACACACAATCTCTTCCCAAATCTAAAAACAAAATCATTATCAATGTTGAATTCAGGCAACTTACCTTTTTAAACCAGCTCTACCTTTTTCTCCAACTCACTGTCTTGCTTCTGTGCTTGCTTAATTCTGTCTGATAGAGATGATCTCACTGATACCTAAAACAAAACAAAAGAACTTCCTGCACCAACAACATCTATGCCAAAGTTCATCAAATCAAAAACCAAAGGATCTCATTCCAAACGTACAATGGTTAATGAAGCATTACTTTTTCAACTCAAAGCATCGGCCACTTTATTTGCTTTTCCTGGATGGTAGTGAATTGTACAATCATAATCCTTGATTAATTCCAGCCATCTCCTCTGTCTCATGTTCAATTCTTTCTGAGTGAATATATACTTTAAACTTTTGTGATCAGTATATATTTCACACTTTACTCCATACAAATTATACCTCCAAATTTTTAAAGCAAAAACAACAGCAGCTAATTTCAAATCATGTGTAGGGTAATTTATCTCATGAGATTTCAACTGACGTGAAGCATAAGCAATTACCTGATCATTCTTCATTTGGACACAACCATGTCATCTCAATGAAGCATCACTGTATATAACAAACTCACCATTCCTAGAAGGTAGTGCCAAAACTGGAGCATTCACCAATATTCTTTTCAATTCCTGAAAACAATCATCACATTCTTTTGTCTAGATAAACTTAACACCCTTCTGAGTTAGCTTAGTCATTAGACTAGATAACTGTGAAAAATTTCTAACAAAACTTTGGTAATAGACTGCCAAACCAAGGAAGCTACGAATCTCAGTTAAATTTTTGGGTCTTGGCCAGTCTTCAACAACTTTTTTTTTGCAGGATCAACAGTTATCCCATCTTTAGAAAAAATGTGACCAAGGAAAGAAATTTTTTGCAACCAAAACTCACACTTGCTGAATTTTCCATACAGTTTATTTTCTTTTAAGGTTTCCAAGATAGACCTTAAATGTCTTTCATGCTCCTCTTTACTTTTAGAAAACACCAAAATACCATGAATGAAAACCACCACAAACTTATCCAAGAACTCATGGAAAATTCTATTCATTATGTCCATGAATACAGCAGGTACATTGGTTATCCCAAAAGGCATTACTACAAATTCATAATGGCCATATCTTGTATGGAATGCAGTCATCGGAACATCTTCTTCCATCAACTTCAGCTGATGGTACTCCGATCTCAGGTCAATCTTTGAAAAAAACTGAGCTCCCTAGAGCTGATCAAACAAATCATCGATATGAGGTAAAGGATATTTGATCTTAATAGTGATGTTATTCAAGGCTCTATAATCAATGAAAAGTCTCATAGAACCATCTTTCTTTTTAACAAATAAAAAAGAAGCACCCCATGGTGATGTGCTAGGTCGAATGAAACCTTTCTCTAATAAATCTTCCAATTGCTCCTTTAACTCTAAATGTTCAATTTGAGCCATTCGATAAGGGAGTTTTGAAATTGGCTTAGCATCAGGAACTAAGTCAACAGTAAACTCAACTTCCTGATCTGGTATTATTCCAGGAAACTCATCAGGAAAAACATCAGGATACGCATTTACCACTGGGACATCATTAATCAGAACAGTTCCTTTATTTCCATCGATGTGTGCAAGGTAACATTCATTTCCATCTTTTACAAGTTTCTTGGCCTCTTGATAAGTTATCAACAGTAAGGGTTCATTCTTGTACACAAACTGAAAGTATTTCTGAAAAGAAACTTGTTTATCTCTACAGTCAATCTTAGCATGGTAAATAGAGAGCCAATCCATAACCAGGATAACTTAAAACTCTACTAGAGTTAGAACAATAAGGTTTTCAAGTAGGTTATTTCCACATATAAGGATAGGAAGATTCTTATAAATTCTTTTTTCCTCAACATTTCCCCCAGGTGTTTTTACCAAATGTTCAGGAGTCATTTCTTGAGATGGTATTCCCATTTTACTAGAAAAGGTTTCAGAGATGAAAGAATGTGTAGACCCTGAATCAAACAACACACTGGCATAATCTGAAAAAACAAACAAAGAACCTGATACAACTTCATTTGACGACCCAACATCCGTTGAAGTAGTTATAGAGGATTTCACCACCCCTTTCTACTTGTAGTCTAACTACTTCCCATCACTCAAGCTCTTTGTCGGACACCCATTTTAATAGTGACCCATCTCATTGGACTTATAACATTTCACTAACTGTAAATCAAATTTGGTCTTACCATCACCCTGATCTTTTTCAGTGTAATCACGAGCCATATGTCCCATCTTACCATATCGGTATCACTCTCTAGAATTCAGAAGACATTCCCCAGCATGCCTTTTTCCACATTTATCACAAACTAGAAACTTAGTTTTCTTACCGTCGGACTTTTTTGAAGAATTCTTACCTTTCGCCTTCCACCTTGGTCTCTTCTTTTGTTGGTTGTTATAGAACACTTGATCATCGGAAAACACCATTTCCACATTCTCAGCACATCGAACAAGATTTTCATAACTTTTAAACTCACGAGAAGCTAATTCCCTTCGATATTTTAGCTTTAATCCTGAGTAAAAACGATTGATTTTACTATCAAGGTCTCGGATAAAATTTGGAGCATACCTTGAAAATAGAGTGAACCTTTCTTCATAGGTAGCCACTGAGTCTTCCTCTTGCCTCAATTACAAGAATTTTTTTCCATCCTAAGTCGAACACCCTTAGGAAAATACTTCTCAAGAAACATACCTTCGAATTCATCCTAGTCGAGAGCATCAATCTCATCAGCATCCCTAATATTCTTAACCATCGACCACCACTGATGTGCTTCACCCTCCAAACGATAAATAGCAAGACTAACCTTTTGATTGTCTAAACACCCCATGACATCGAAAATCTTATCTAGTGCTTTAATCCACCCTTCAGCTAACATAGGGTCAGATGATCCTCTGAATAATGGGGGATGTTGCCTCATGAAATGTTCCACCACTAACATGTTCCTCTGCAGTTGATATGGCTGATCTCGTGTATGGATACCACCACCATTTATCGCTTGTGTCACCTGCGCCATTACGGCAACAAACAGTTCAGTTCCAATTCTGACCATCTCAGGATGCTGATTCAGAAGGTTATTTCCTTTTGCATGCCTTCCTAGCACTTCTTCCCTATTTCCTCTGTGGAAAACCATTATGAACAAACATGTCTTAGACGAAGCAACATGGTAATCTTCAAATACTATAGCACTTCAATTTGACCAAAAAAAAATATTTTTGGATAATTATTTAATATAATTCTAACTCCTAAAGTTATCTAAACCGACCACTGATACCAAATATAAGGCCCTAGCCTTAAACCTTACATAATCTTGAGTTATTATAAGATTACACATTGAGGATCTTTTCGGGTTTAGAGTTTTAGATAATTAGATCATAAAACTTGCATTACATTCCACATATAAACAAAGTGGTTACATAAAGATAGTATTCTTCTTTCCCATCAATGGAAACATATTTAAAATAAAACATGGATTTTTTCTTGACACTTCCTTGACACTATCATCATATCATGTACCTTTCCCTTGACCTGTGAAAAACATTTCAAAAAACTTGGGATGAGCATAAAAAGCTCAGTATGGGTTCTATGAAAAAAATATGGAAAGGAAACATGAGTTCATATATACATAAGAATGAAATCATACTTTACCCATAAAACATAAGCACCTTAACATACCTCATAAAATCATGAATAAATCATAGAAATCATAAGACATAAAGGTAACTTGAGGAATTCATAACATTCTTACATAGGGAGTAACCCTCTTGGTTACGTTTGGAATACCCATCACAGTATATTCCCTAAATCTCTTCGGAGAAACCTTAACGTTTCACTCATTCGCTTTACCTAATGTATTGGAGAGCTATATCGGGCTCACCCTCCCTTAGTCTATCACGGAACCACCTGTCTTCATAATAATTCCCAAGAACCTCAACATAATCATATCACATAAAACATGCATAAAAGAAACATAAAATTTACACATTTCAATCACAAGATATCAATGCAACACATTGATTTAATAAAAACATTATGAAAACCATTTTCAATGCCAAAATAAAAGAAAATTATAACATGGTATTTATTTTTCTTTTAAAAAGAAGGTATGGATTGTAGAGGAAGCCGAAACCCAAATAATGGTCACGGCGGCGGAGAAGTCGTTGTTGCCGCATACGTACAACAAAAACATTCCCTTTGGTCGTTTTGCAAAACGCTTCGTATAAAAATGATTTCTTTTGGATAAACATAAAATTCAAAGGGGTTTATACACTATATAAATGAAAGTTGTGTATAAAATAAAATATGCCTCAATGAAAGGAGATTGAGACGAAGTCCCATACCTCGGGTCCGACATGACTCGATCATTCTTTAATTTCATGAATAATAAACATGAGTAAATTTATACTTTCTTAAGAACCTTTTTCAATTTCATTATTCCTTTTATATCACTTATTTCCATGTCATGAACACTATGTAATTATTTAAGTTAATAATGGTCGTTTTGACGATCATTGGTACTTGAGTCAAAATAAACCGTTTATAATTACAAGTTGTTCATGTGTCCATTATATCCAGAATTATAATCATGATGTATATATCATATATATCATATATATCCAGTATATATGTGCATTTATAGTATTACATAATCATATAGAGGTAAGAAATGAAATGCACCGTTCATGGAGACGGTAAGCTGTACGTACGCATGAACGCTACTTTCATTTCTATTTCTTATTTTTTTATGGAATGGAATAATAATTATATTAAGATATATTATAATTCTAGTATAATATCATATATAATACCATCAATTAAATCCTTTATACGTCCCACATATGGCATTAATGAAATCAAATCACTTTTAGGGGGTGGTAGTCCGCACATCCTTAAATGAAATATCGCGTTTACCTATAATGGAAACCATAAAGGTATGCCCAAAATTAAAAATACAGAAGCTTAAGGAAATCATAAACATATTATATATCATATATAAATATAGTGACATCTTAATGGGAACCTTTTATGGGGTTAATGGAATGTTGAACAGTCATCGTTTCAGGAGGCATAAATTCACCATCCACAGAAACAGTATGTTCTTTAACAATTAGATGTAGGTGTGTGTAAGTGTAGATTTAATCCTTATTATAAAAACATCCTAGTATATTGATGATATTAGAGTTATTACAAAATAAATAATTAAAAAGTGTTTAGGGGGTTGGAGAAGCAAAATAAAACAAAAGGACTCAAGTGAAGACATTACCATAAAATCTGGTAACTCCCTTTGGTTTGAGGTCAAAGGCTTCCTTGGGAAGACTTCTGCCAAAAGTGAGGCTTCAAGGAGTAAGTGAGGGAAGTGTAGAGACAAAATAGGCAGGTTTTGTCTGATCCAAAGGCTTTGGATGTGTGGGTAAGGAGGTATAGGTGAGGGCCTTTTATAAGAGGAGAGGAGGGTCACTCTTGGAATGTAAAGATAAGTTACATTATTTTAAAAAGAGTTTCGGATTCAAAATGTCCCACATTGATATAATTAGAGGGTAAGGTGATAAGGGTTCGAAATATACCCACCCAATAGGTTTTGGACATGTGTAGGTCATATATTTTATAATATCTTCTCATTTTATTTAAATCCTTTATTAATTAGGTAATCGCTATATCGTCATGATGTCATAAATAATTTAATTTATTTAAAGTCTGAAAATTATAAAAAAATACAATGATGTAGGAATTTTTTTAGCTTTGCAATGAATGTTTATATTAAAAAATATGACTTGTATAACCCCATTTAAAAATTGTTTTTGTAAAACATATTATGTTTGTGTCATTTTTACTTTTTCATTAAATAAAAAGTTATTTATGTTATTTCCCAACCAAAGTGGCTCCATGGGGTCCCAAAGTTGACCCATGGATTTTCATGGTCGTACATGACACATAAAAGGATGGTAGGACATGTGTCAAGCTCATCTCATTTTATTAAAGCATTATTTTTACCTTAAACTACACTAATTTCCTCTAATCGCGATTAAGAACTTAAGAGTTACTATTCACCAAGAAAATATTTTAATCTCATTGAAACACATTTTACTTCTTAATGACAACCATTTATATTGGATTTTATAAATTTAAAACACAGAAGTGGTAAAATTTCATTTAAACAAAAAATCAGTTTTTATAAGTACCACTTAGTGGTTTCACTATTCATCAAAAATTGAAGTTTTTCAGAAATATACCAAAAATTCACCCTAAGCTATATTTGATATTCCAAATTCAAAAATGAAGTCTATTTTACAAAATTCAAAACAAATAAGTCACATTAATTAATTTAATAATTAATTCCCACTGTCATGACAAATAGCGTGTTTTTATGAAACAATAAGTATCAAAAAATTGAAACCAGTTTAAGTCCATTATCAATGTGAAATTGATTCCAATGACCACTATTAGATTAAATGGTAAAAATATATTCAGATTACAATTTAAGACCAATTAAAAATATAATCTAACCATATAATTAAATTAAATGAAAAATCATTTTTGATGTAAAATGCATTATTTTTCACTATTCATTAAAAAAATAAATTGTCAGAAAAATACCAAAAATTCACACAAAGAAAATTTTGATGTCCCAATCAAAAATAATAAGTTTATTTTGACAAAAATAGATTTTAAAATTGTCAAAATATAGATTTAAAAACAGTTTTCCATCAAAAGGCAGTAAAACAATCATTTAAAAATATTAGTGTATTCCAGGCTTATGATTGGATTTATTTTCATTTTCAGCCTCTAAAACACTATCTAATTCATTAATATGCATAGATAAAAATATCTATTATTCATTACTTACTTGGGATGTTACATCCTTCCCCCTTTAGAAATTTGCATCCCCGCAATTTATTTACTTACCAAATAAATGGGGGTACTTATCCCTCATTGCATTTTCAGATTCCCATGTTGCCTCTTCCATCATGTGGTTTTTCCACAAAACCTTTACCTGATTAATCACCTTATTCCATAACACTTGCTCTCTGTGGTCAAGAATCTGGACCGGTTGTTCCTCATAAGATAGGTTCTCTTCCAACTGAACTACCTCTAGACTCAAAACATGAGATGGATCTGGCATGTACTTCCTTAACATTGAAACATGAAAAACATTGTGTACCAGAGATAAACTCGGAGGTAAAGCCACTCGGTAAGCAACTGATCCAACTCTCTCCATAATTTCATATGGTCCAATGAACCTTGGACTCAGCTTTCCTTTATTACCAAATCGCATCACACTTTTCCATGGTGATACTTTGAGAAAAACATGATCACCTACCTCAAAAGAGAGATCCTTCCTCCTGTTGTCCGTATAACTCTTCTGCCTACTCTGAGCTGTTCTCATGTGTTTCTGAATCAGCTGGACTTTTTTTGCCATCTCTTCTACCAATTCTGGTCCCATCAACTTCCTTTCACCCACTTCATCCCAGAAAGCTGGAGTTCGACACTGCTTCCCATATAACGCCTCAAATGGTGCCATCTGTATACTGGAATGAAAACTATTATTATATGAAAATTTAACCAAAGAAAGTTGTTGGTCCCAACTTCACTAATAATCCATCGAATAAGCTCGTAGCATATCCTCCAAGGTCTAAATTTTTCGTTCTGACTGCCCATCTGATTGAGGATGAAAAGTTGTACTAAAATTTAATTCAGTACCCAACGACTTCTGAAGGCCTTTCTAAAAGTTAGAAGAGAACCTAGGATCACGATCAGATACAATGGAGAGAGGAGATCCATGTAACCTGACTATCTCTTTAAGATACAAACGGAAAAGTTGATCTAGGAAAAAAGTATCTCGTATAGCAAGGAAATGAGCAGATTTGGTAAAGCGATCAACAATAACCCAGATTACATTATTACCTCAAGATGTATTCGGTAATCGCAAAATGAAGTCCATGGATATATTCTCCCATTTCCACTCTGGCACTGGTAATGGCTGAAGCATCCCTTTCAGCAACTGCCACTCTACTTTAACCTGTTGACATGTCAAACACTTCACAGTAAAATCAGCAATATCTCTTTTCATTCAATCCCACTAGTAATACTCCCGATGATCTCTATACATCTTAGTACTGCCTGGATGAACTGAAAACGGGGAACTATGAGCTTCACATAACAACTCTCTCATCAACTGTGAATCACAAGGCACACCCAATCTCTTCCCAAATCTCAAAACAAAATCATTATCAATGTTGAATTCAAGAAACTTATCTTTTTGAACCAGCTCTACCTTTTTCTGCAACTCACTATCTTGCTTCTGTGCTTGCTTAATTCTGTCTGATAGAGATGATCTCACTGATACCTGAAACGAAACAGAAGAACTTCATGCAGCAAAAACTTCTATGCCAAAGTTCATCAAATAAAAAACCAAAGGATCTCGTTCCAAACGTAGCATGGTTAATGAAGCATTGCTTTTTCGACTCAAAGCATCCGACACTTTATTTTCTTTTCCTTGATGGTAGTGAATTGTACAATCATAATCCTTGATTAATTTCATCCATCTCCAATATCTCATGTTCAATTATTTCTGCGTGAATATATACTTTAAACTTTTGTGATCAGTATATATTTCACACTTTACTCCATAAAAATGATGCCTCCAAATTTTTAAAGAAAAAACAACAGCAGCTAATTCCAAATCATGTGTAGGGTAATTTACCTCATGAGTTTTCAACTAACGTGAAGAATAAGAAATTACCTGATCATTATGCATTAGGACACAACCAAGTCCTTTCAATGAAGCATCACTGTATATAACAAACTCACCATTCCTGGAAGGTAGTGCCAAAACTGGAGCATTCACCAATCTTCTTTTCAATTCTTGAAAACAATCATCACATTATTTTGTCCAGATAATCTTAACACCCTTCCGAGTTAGCTTAGTCATTGGACTAGATAACCGTGAAAAATTTCTAAAAAACCTTCGGTAATATCCTGCCAAACCAAGGAAGCTACGAATCTCAGTTACATTTGTGGGTCTTGGCCAGTCCTCAACAACTTTTGTTTTTGCAAGATCAAGAGTTATCCCATCTTTAGAAACAATGTGACCAAGGAAAGAAATTTGTTGCAACCAAAACTCACACTTGCTGAATTTTCCATACAGTTTCTTTTCTTTTATGGTTTGCAATATAACCCTTAAATATCTTTCATGCTCCTCTTTTATTTTAGAAAACACCAAAATATCATCAATGAAAACCACCAAAATCTTATCCAAGAACTCATGGAAAATTCTATTCATTAAGTCCATGAATACAGCAGGTGCATTGGTTATCCCAAAAGGCATTACTAAAAATTCATAATGGCCATATCTTGTAGGGAACACAGTCTTCGGAACATCTGCTTCCTTTACCTTCAGTTGATGTTACCCCGATCTCAGGTCAATATTTGAAAAAAACTGAGCTCCCTAGATCTGATCAATCAAATCATCGATATGAGGTAAATGATATTTTTTCATAACGGTTATGTTATTCAAGTCTCTATAATCAATGCAATGTCTCATAGAACCATCTTTATTTTTAACAAATAAAACAGGGGCACCCCATGGTGATGTGCTAGGTCGAATGAAACCTTTCACTAATAAATCATGCAATTGCTCCTTCAACTCTAAAAGTTCAATTTGAACCATTTGATAAGGGGGTTTTGAAATTGGCTTAGCATCAGGAACTAAGTCAACAGTAAACTCAACTTCCCGATCTGGTATTATTCCAGGCAACTCATTAGGAAAAACATCAGGATAATCATTTACCACTGGCACATCATTAATCTGAACAGTTCCTTTATTTTCAATGATGTGTGCAAGGTAACATTCATTTCCATCTTTTACAAGTTTCTTGGCCTCTTGATAAGTTATCAACATTAAGGGTTCATTCTTGTACACAAACTGAAAGTCTTTCTGAAAAGAAACTTTTTTAGCTCTACAGTCAATCTTAGCATGGTAAATAGAGAGACAATCCATACCCAGGATAACATCAAACTCTACTAGAGGTAGAACAATAAGGTTTGCAAGTAGGTTCTTTCCACAGATAAGGATAAGAAGATTCATATAAATTCTTTTGGCATCATCATTTCCCCCAGGTGTTTTTACCAAATGTTCAGGAGTCATTTCTTGAGATGGTATTCCCATTTTACATGAAAAGGTTTCATAGATGAAAGAATTTGTAGACCCAGAATCAAACAACGCACTGGCTTAATCTGAAAAAACAAACAAATTACCTGATACAACTTCATTTGATGGCCCGACATCTGCTGAAGTAGTTGCAAAGGATTTCACCACCCCTTTCTGCTTGTAGTCTAACTGCTTCCCATCACTCAAGCTCTTTGTCAGACACTCGTTTGCATAGTGACCCATCTCATTGCACTTATAACATTTCACTAACTGTAAATCAAATTTGGTCTTACCGTCACCCTGATCTTTTTCAGTGCAATCACGAGCCTTATGTCCCATCTTAACACATCGGTAACACTCTCCAGAATTCAGAAGACATTCCCCAACATGCCTTTTGCCACATTTATCACAAACTAGAAACTTAGTTTTCTTACCGTCAGAATTTTTTGAATTATTCTTACCTTTCTCCTGCCACCTCAGTCTCTTCTTCTGTTGGTTGTTATAGAACACTTGATCATCAGCAAACTCCATTTCCAACTTTTCAGCACATCGAACAAGCTTTTCAAAACATTTAAACTCATGAGAAGCTAATTCCATTCGATATCTTGGCTTTAATTATGAGTAAAAAGGATTGATTTTACTATCAAGGTCTCAGATAAAATTTGGAGCATACCTTGACAATCGAGTGAACCTTTCTTCAAAGGTAGCCACTGAGTCTTCCTCTTGCCTTAATTCCAAGAATTGTTTTTTCCATCCTAAGTACAACAGCCTTAGGAAAATACTTCTCAAGAAACGTACCTTTGAATTCATCCCAGTCGAGAGCATCAATCTCATTAGCATCCCTGATATTCTTAACCATCGACCACCACTGATCTGCTTCACCCTCCAAACGATAAATAGCAAGACTAACCTTTTGATTGTCTGAACACCCCATGACATCGAAAATCTTCTCCAGTGCTATATTCCACCCTTCAACTAACACAGGGTCAGATGATCCACTGAATGATGGGGGATATTGTCTCATGAAATGTTCCACCACTAACATGTTCCTCTGCGGTTGATCTGGCTGATCTCGTGTATGGATACCACCGCCATTTATCGCTTGTGTCAACTGCGCCATTACGGCAACAAACTGTTCAGTTCCAATTCCGACCATCTCAGGATGCTGATTCGGAAGGTTATTTCCTTCTGCATGCCTTCCTAGCACTGCTTTCCTGTTTCCTATGTGGAAAACCATTCTGAACAAACATGTCTTAGATGAAGCAACATGGTAATCTTCAAATACTATATCACTTCAATTTGACCAAAAAAAAAATATTTTTGGATAATCATTTAATAGAAATCTTACTCCTAAAGTTATCTAAACCGACCTCTTATACCAACTACAAGGCCCCAGCCTTAAACCTTACTTAATATTGTGTTATTACAAGATTACACATTGATGATATTTTCGGGTTTAGAGTTTTTGTGATTTAGATCATAAAACTTGCATTACATTCCACATATAAACAAAGTGGTTACATAAAGACAGTATTCTTCATTCCCATCAATGGAAACATATTTAAAATAAAACATGGATTCATTCTTGAAACTTCCTTGACACTATCATCATATCATGTACCTTTCCCTTGACCTGTGAATAACATTTCAAAAAACTTGGGATGAGCATAAAAAGTTCAGTATGGGTTATATGAAAAAAATATGGAAAGGAAACATGAGTTCATATATACATATAAATGAAATCATATTTTACCCATAAAACATAAGCACTTTAACATACATCATCTAATCATGAATAAATCATAGAAATCATAAAACATAAAGGTAACTTGAGGCATTCATAACATTCGTACATTGGGAGTAACCCTCTTGGTTACGTTTGGAATACCCATAACTGTATATTCCCTAAATCTCTTCGGAGAAACCTTAACGTTTCACTTCTTCACGTTACCTAATGCATTGGAGAGCTATATCGGGCTCACCCACCCTTAGTCTATCGCGGAACCACCCGTCTTCATAATAATGCCCAATAACCTCAACATAATCGTATCACATAAAACATGAATAAAGGAAACATAAAATTTCCACATTTCAATCACAAGATATCAATACAAAAACATTGATTTAATAAAAACATTATGAAAACCATTTTCAATACCAAAATAAAAGAAAAGTAGAACATGGTATTTATTTTTCTTTTTAAAAATAATGTATGGCTTGTAGAGGAAGCCGAAACCCAAATAATGGTCACGGCGGCGGAGAAGTCATTGTCGCCGCATACGTACAAAAAAAACATTCACTTTTGTTGTTTTTTTAAAATGAATCATATAAAAAATATTCCGTTTGGATAAACGTAAAAGTCAAATGGGTTTATACACCATATAAAATAAAGTTGTGTATAAAATAAAATATGCCTCAATGAAAGGAGATTGAGACGAAGTCCCATACCTTGGGTCTGAATTGACTCGATCGTTCTTTAATGTCCTGAATAATAAACTTGAGTTAATTTATACTTTCTTAAGAACCTTTCTCATGTTCATTATTCCTTTAATATCACTTATTGCCATGTCATGAACACTATGTAATTATTTATGTTAATAACGGTCGTTTTAACGATGATTGGTACTTGAGTCAAAATAAACCCTTTATAATTACAAGTTGTTCATGTATACATTATATATAGAGTTATAATAATGATGTATATATCATATATATCATATATATCCATTATATATGTGCATTTATAATATTACATAATCATTTAGAGGTAAGAAATGAAATGCACCGTTCATGGAGATGGTAAGCCGTACGTACACATGAACGCTACTTTCATTTCTATTTCGTATTTTTTTATGGAATGGAATCTTAATTATATAAAGATATATTATAATTCCAGTATAATATCATATATAATACCATTAATTAAATCCTTTATACGTCCCACATAAGGCATTAACGAAATCAAATCACTTTGAGGGGGCGGTAGTCCGCACTTCCTTAAATGAAGATATCGCATTTACCCATAATGGAAACCATAAAGGTATGCCCAAAATGAAAAATACAGAAGCTTAAGGAAAACATAAACATATTATATATCATATATAAATATGGTTACATCTTAATGGGCACCTTTGAAGGTGTTAAAGTAATGTTGAACAATCATCGTTTTAGGAGGCATAAATTCACCATCCACGAAAACAGTATGTTCTTTAACAATTAGATGTAGGTGTGTGTAAGTGTAGCTTGAATTCTTCTTATAAAAAAATCCTAGTATATTGAAGATACTGGAGTTGTTACAAAGGAAATAAATAAAAAGAGTTTATGGGGTTGGAGAAGCAAAATAAAACAAAAGGACTCAAGTGAAGACATTACCTTAAAATCGGGTAACTCCGTTTGGTTTCAGCTCAAAGGCTTCCTTGGTAAGACTTATGCCCAAAGTGAGGCTTCAAGGAGTAAGAGAGGGAAGTGGAGAGAAAAAATGGGTAGGTTTTGGCCGAGACAAAGGCTTGGGAAGTGTGGGTAAGGAGGTAGAGGTGGGGGCCATTTATAAGAGGAGAGGAGGGTCACTCTTGGAAAATAAAGATAAGTTACTTTATTTTAAAAAGAGTTTCGGATTCAAAAGGTCCCACATTAAAATACTTATAGGGTAATGTTATAAGGGTTCGAAATATACCCACCCAATAGGTTTTGGACATGTGTAGGTCATAGATTTTACATTATCTTCTCATTTTATTTAAATCCTTTATTAATGAGGTAATCGCTGCATCATCATGATGTCATAAATAATTTAATTTATTTAAAGTATAAAAATTATAAAAAAACTACTTTGATGTAGGAAATCTTTTTATCTTTCCAATGAATATTTATAGTCAAAAATATAACTTGTATAACCCCATTTAAAAATTGTTTTTGTAAAACATATTATGTTTGTGTCATTTTTACTTTTTCATTAAATAAACAGTTATTTATGTCATTTCCCAACCAAAGTGGATCCATGGGGTCCCCATGTTGACCCATGGATTGTATTGGTCGGCCATGACACATCCAAAGAGGGTAGGACATGTGTAAATCTTATCTCATTTTATTAAAGCATTATTTTTACCTTAAACTACACTAATTACCTCTAATCGCGATTAAGAACTTAAGAGTTACTATTCACCAAAAAAATTATTTTAATCTCATTAAACCACATTTTACTTCTTAATGACAACCATGTATGTCGGATTTTTAAAATTCAAATCATAGAAGTGGTAAAATATCATTTAAACGAAAAATCAGTTTTTATAACTACCACTTAGTGGTTTCACTATTCATCAAAAATTAAAGCTTTTCAGAAATATACCAAAAATTCACCCTAAGCTATATTTGATATTATGAATTCAAAAATGAAGTCTATTTTACAAAATTTAAAACATATAAGTCACACTAATTAATTTAATAATTAATTCCCACTGTCAGGACAAATAGCGTGTTTTTATGAAACAATAAGTATCAAAAAATTGACACCAGTTTAAGTCCAATTTCAAAATTGAAATTGATTTCAATGAACACTATTGGATTAAATGGTAAAAATATATTCAGATTATAATTTAATACCAATTAAAAATATAATCTAACCATCTAATTAAATTAAATGAAAAAGTAGTTTTGATGTAAAATGCAGTATTTTTCACTATTCATTAAAAAATGATCATTGTTAGAAAAATACAAAAAATTCAAAAAAAGTAAATTTTGATGTCCCAATCATAAATAAAAAGTTTATTTTGACAAACATAGCTTATAAAATTGTCAAAATATAGATTTAAAAACGGTTTTCCATCAAAAGTCAGTAAAACAATCTTTTAAAAATATTATTGTATTTCAGGCTTAAGATTGGATTTATTTTAATTTTAACCCTCTAAAACACTATCTAATTCATTAATAGGCATAGATAAAAATATCTATTATTCATTACATACTTGGGATGTTACATCCTTCCCCCCTTTAGAAAATTTCACCCCCATAATTTATTTACTTACCAAATAAATGGGGGTACTTATCCATCATTGCATTTTTAGATTCCCATGTTGCCTCTCCCATCATGTGGTTTTTCCACAAAAACTTTACCTGATTAATCAACTTATTCTGTAACACTTTCTCCCTGTGGTCAAGAATCTGGACCGGTTGTTCCTTATAAGATAGGTTCTCTTCCAGCTAAACTACCTCTAGACTCAAAATAAGATATGGATCTAGAATGTACTTCCTTAACATTGAAACATGAAAAACATTGTGTACTTGAGATAAACTCGGAGGTAAAGCCACTCGGTAAGCAACTGATCCAACTCTCTCCAGAATTTCATATGGTCCAATGAACATTGGACTCAGCTTTCATTTCTTACCAAATCGCATCACACTTTTCCATGGTGATACTTTGAGAAAAACATGATCACCTACCTCAAAAGAGAGATCTTTCCTCCAATTGTCCGTATAACTCTTCTGCATACTCTGAGCTGTTCTCATGTGTTTCTGAATCAGCTGAACTTTTTCTTCCATCTCTTCTACCAATTTTGGTCCCATCCACTTCCTTTCACCCACTTCATCCCAGAACGATGGAGTTCGACACCGCTTCCCATATAACGCCTCAAATGGTGCCATCTGTATACTGGAATGAAAACTGTTATTATAAGAAAATTCAACCAAAGAAAAATGTTGGTCCCAACTTCCCTGATAATCCATCGAACAAGCTCGTAGCATATCCTCCAAGGTCTGAATTGTTCATTCTGACTGCCCATTTGATTGAGGATGAAAGGATGTACTAAAATTTAATTCAGTACCCAATGACTTCTGAAGGCCTTTCAAAAAATTAGAAGTGAACCTGGGATCACGATCAGATACAATGGAGATAGGAACTCCATGTAACCAGACTATCTCTTTAAGATACAAACGGGAAAGTTGATCTTGGGAAAAAGTATCTCGTATAGCAAGGAAATGAGCAGATTTGGTCAAGAGATCAATAATAACCCAGATTGCATTATTACCTTGAGATGTATTCGGTAATCCCAGAACAAAGTCCATGGATATATTCTCCCATTTCCACTCTGGCACTGGTAAAGGCTGAAGCATCCATTTTGGTAACTGCCGCTCTTCTTTAAACTGTTGACATGTCAAACACTTTATAGTAAAATCAGCAATATCTCTTTTCATTCCATCCCACCAGTAATACTCCTGAAGATCTCTATACATCTTATTACTTCCTGGATGAACTGAAAACGGAGAACTATGAGCTTCACATAACAACTCTCTCTTCAACTGTGAATCACAAGGCACACACAATCTCTTCCCAAATCTCAAAACAAAATCATTATCAATGTTGAATTCAGGCAACTTACCTTTTTGAACTAGCTCTACCTTTTTCTGCAGATCACTGTCTTGCTTCTGTGGTTGCTTAATTCTGTCTGATAGAGATGATCTCACTGATACCTGAAACAAAATAGAAGAACTTCCTGCACCAACAAATTCTATGCCAAAGTTCATCAAATCAAAAACCAAAGGATCTCGTTCCAAACGTAGCATAGTTAATGAATCATTACTTTTTCAACACAAAGCATCGGCCACTTTATTTTCTTTTACTGAATAGTAGTGAATTGTACAATCATAATCCTTGATTAATTCTAGCCATCTCCTCTGTCTCATGTTCAATTCTTTCTGGATGAATATATATTTCAAACTTTTATGATCAGTATATATTTCACACTTTACTCCATAAAAATGATGCCTGCAAATTTTTAAATCAAAAACAACAGTAGCTAATTCCAAATCATGTGTAGGTTTATTTACCTCATGAGTTTTCAACTGATGTGAAGCATAAGCAATTACCTGATCATTCTACATTAGGACACAACCAAGTCCTTTCAATGAAGCATCACTGTATATAACAAACTCACCATTCCTGGAAGGTAGTGCCAAAACTTGAGCATTCACCAATCTTCTTTTCAATATCTGAAAACAATCATCACATTCTTTTGTCCAGATAAACATAACACCCTTCCGAGTTAGCTTAGTCATTGGACTAGATAACCGTGAAAAATTTCTAACAAACCTTCGGTAATAGCCTGCCAAACCAAGGAAGCTATGAATATCAGTTACATGTGTGGGTCTTGGCCAGTCTTCAACAACTATTGTTTTTGCAGGATCAACAGTTATCCCATATTTATAAACAATGTGACCAAGGAAAGAAATTTGTTGCAACCAAAACTCACACTTGCTGAATTTTCCATACAGTTTCTTTTCTTTTAAGGTTTGCAAGATAACCATTAAATGTCTTTCATCCTCCTCTTTACATTTAGAAAACACCAAAATATCATCAATGAAAACCACCACAAACATATCCAATAACTCATGGAAAATTCTATTCATTAAGTCCATGAATATAGCAGGTGCATTGGTTAGCCCAAAAGGCATTACTACAAATTCATAATGGCCATATCTTGTACGGAACACAGTCTTCAGAACATCTTCTTCCTTTACCTTCAGCTGATGGTACCCCGATCTCAGGTCAATCTTTGAAAAAAACTGAGCTCCCTGGAGCTGATCAAACAAATCATCGATATGAGGTAAAGGATATTTGTTCTTAATAGTGATGTTATTCAAGGCTCTATAATCAATGAAAAGTCTCATAGAACCATCCTTCTTTTTAACAAATAAAACATGAGCACCCCATGGTGACGTGCTAGGTCGAATGAAACCTTTCTCTAATAAATCTTGCAATTGCTCCTTCAACTTTTAAAGTTCAATTTGAGCCATTAGATAAGGGGGTTTTGAAATTGGCTTAGCATCAGGAACTAATTCAATAGTAAACTGAACTTCCTGATCTGGTATTATTCCAGGCAACTCATTAGGAAAAACATCAGGATACTCATTTACCAATGGCACATCATTAACCTGAACAGTTCCATTATTTTCAATGATGTGTGCAAGGTAACATTCATTTCCATATTTTAAAAGTTTATTGGCCACTTTATAAGTTATCAACAGTAAGGGTTCATTCTTGTACACAAACTGAAAGTCTTTCTGAAAAGAAACTTCTTTAGCTGTACAGTCAATCTTAGCATGGTAAATAGAGAGCCAATCCATACCCAGGATAATTTCAAACTCTACTAGAGGTAGAACAATGAGGTTTGAAAGTAGTTTCTTTCCACAGATAAGGATAGGAAGATTCTTATAAATTATTTTTGCCTCAACATTTCCCCCAGCTGTTTTTACCAAAAGTTCAGGAGTCATTTCTTGAGATGGTATTCCCATTTTACTATAAAAGGTTTCAGAGATAAAAGAATGTGTAGACCCTGAATCAAACAACACACTGGCATAATCTGAATAAACAAACAAAGTACCTGATACAACTTCATTTGACGGCCCAACATCCGCTGAAGTAGTTACAAAGTATTTCAACACCCCTTTCTGCTTATAGTCTAACAGCTTCCCATCACTCAAGCTCTTTTTCGGACACTCGTTTGCATAGTGACCCATCTCATTGCACTTATAACATTTCACTAATTGTAAATAAAATTTGGTCTTACCATCACCCTGGTCTTTTTTAGTGCAATAACGAGCCTTATGTCCCATCTTACCACATCGGTAGCACTCTACAGAATTCAGAAGACATCCCCCAGCATGCCTTTTGCCACATTTATCACAAACTGGAAACTTAGTTTTCTTACCGTCAGACTTTTTTGAAGAATTCTTACCTTTCTCCTGCCACCTCGGTCTCTTCTTCTGTTGGTTGTTATAGAACACTTGATCATCGGCAAACTCCATTTCCACCTTCTCAGCACATCGAAAAAGATTTTCATAACTTTTAAACTCAGGAGAAGCTACTGAACTTCAATATTTTGGCTTTAATCCTGAGTACAAATGATTGATTTTACTATCAAGGTCTCGGATAAAATTTGGAGCATACCTTGAAAATCGAGTGAACCTTTCTTCATAGGTAGCCACTAAGTCTTCCTCTTGCCTCAATTCCAAGAATTGTTTTTCCATCCTATGTTGAAAAACCTTAGGAAAATACCTTTCAAGAAACATACCTTTGAATTCATCCCATTCGAGAGCATCAATCTCATCAGCGTCCTGGATATTCTTAACCATAGACCACCACTGATCTTCTTCACCCTCCAAACGATAAATAGCAAGACTAACCTTTTGATTGTCTGAACACCCCATGACATCGAAAATATTCTCTAGTGCTTTAATCCACCCTTCATCTAACACAGGGTCAGATGATCCTCTAGATGATGGGGGATGTTGCATCATGAAATGTTCCACCACTGACATGTTCCTCTGTGGTTGATCTGGATGATCTCATGTATAGAAACCACCGCCATTTATTGCTTGTGTCACCTGCACCATTACTGCAAAAAACTGTTCAGTTCCAATTCCGACCATCTCAGGATGATGAATCGGAAGGTTATTTCCTTCTGCATGCCTTCCTAGCACTGCTTCCCTGTTTCCTCTGTGGAAAACCATTCTGAACAAACATGTCTTAGACGAAGCAACATGGTAATCTTCAAATACTATATCACTTCAATTTTACCAAAAAAAAATATTTTTGGATAATCATTTAATAGAATTATAACTCTTAATGTTATTTAAACCGACCTCTGATACCAACTATAAGGCCCCAGCCTTAAACCTTACTTAATCTTGAGTTATTACAAGATTCCACATTGAGGATCTTTTCGGGTTTAGATTTTTAGAGAATTATATCATAAAACTTGCATTACATTCCACATATAAACAAAGTGGTTACATAAAGATAGTATTCTTCATTCCCATAAATGGAAACATATTTAAAATAAAACATGGATTCTTTCTTGACACTTCCTTAACACTATAATCATATCATGTACCTTTCCCTTGACCTGTGAAATTTTTTTCAAAAAACATGGGATGAGCATAAAAAGCTTAGTATGGGTTATATGAAAAAAATATGGAAAGGAAACATGAGTTCATATATACATAAGAATGAAATCATACTTCACCCATAAAACATAAGCACTTTCACATACCTTATCAAATCATGAATAAATCATAGAAATCATAAGACATAAAGTTAATTTGAGGAATTCATAACATTCTTACGTAGGGAGTAACCCTCTTGTTTACGTTTGGAATACCCATCACAGTATATTCCCTAAATCTATTCGGAGAAACCTTAACGTTTCACTCCTTCGCATTACCCAATGCATTGGAGAGCTATATCGGGCTCACCTTCCCTTAGTCTATCACGGAACCACCCATCTTCATAATAATGCCCACAAACCTCAACATAATTGTATCACATAAAACATGCATAAAGGAAACATAAAGTTTCCACATTTCAATCACAAGATATCAATACAACACATTGATTTAATAAAAACATTATGAAAACCATTTTCAATACCAAAATAAAAGAAAAGTATAAGATGGTATGTATTTTTCTTTTAAAAAGAAGGTATGGCTTGTAGAGGAAGTCGAAACCCAAATAATGGTCACGATGGCGGAGAAGTCATTATCGCCGCATACGTACAAAAAAAAATTACCTTTTGTCATTTTGTAAAATTCTTCATATAAAAAAGATTCCTTTTGGATAAATGTAAATTTCAAAGGGGTTTATACACCGTATAAAAGAAAGTTGTGTATAAAATAAAATATTCCTCAATGAAAGGAGATTGAGACGAAGTCCCATACCTCGGGTCTGACTTGACTCGATCATTCTTTAATGTCATGAATAATAAACATGAGTTAATTTATACTTTCTTAAGAACCTTTTTCAAGTTCATTATTCCTTTTATATCACTTATTTCCATGTCATGAACACTATGTAATTATTTTAGTTAATAACTGTCGTTTTAACGATCATTGGTACTTGAGTCAAAATAAACCCTTTATAATTACAAGTTGTTCATGTATACATTATATCCATAATTATAATCATGATTTATATATCATATATATCATATATATCCAGTATATACATGCATTTATAATATTACATAATCATTTATAGGTAAGAAATGAAATTCACCGTTCATGGAGACGGTAAGCCGTACGTACGCATGAACGCTACTTTCATTTCTATTTCCCATTTTTTTATGGAATGGAATCATAATTATATAAAGATATATTATAATTCCAGTATAATAACATATATAATACCATTAATTAAATCCTTTATATGTCCCATATATGGCATTAACAAAATCAAATCACTTTGAGGGGGGCTGTAGTCCGCACTTCCTTAAATGAAGATATCGCGTTTACCCATAATGGAAACCATAAAGGTATGCCAAAAATGAAAAATACAGAAGCTTAAGGAAAACATAAACATATTATATATCATATATAAAAATAGTAACATCTTAATGGCCACATTTGAAGGTGTTAAAGGAATGATGAACAATCATCATTTCGGGAGGCATAAATTCACCATCCACGGAAACCGTATGTTCTTTAACCATTATATGTATGTGTGTGTAATTGTAGATTGAATCCTTATTATAAAAACATCCTAGTATATTAAATATAATGTATTATCTATGATAGAAATAAATAAATAGAGTTTAGGGGGTTGGAGAAGCAAAATAAAACAAAAGGACTCAAGTGAAGACATTACCTTAAAATTGGGTAACTCCCTTTGTGTTGAGATCAAAGGCTTCCTTGGGAAGACATCTACCCAAAGTGAGGCTTCAAGGAGTAAGAGAGGGAAGTGGAGAGACAAAATGGGCAGGTGTTGGCCGAGCCAAAGTCATTGGAGGTGTGGGTAAGAAGGTAGAGGTGGGGGACTTTTATAAGAGGAGAGGAGGGGCACTCTTGGAAAGTAAAGATAAGTTACTTTATTTTAAAACGCTTATCGGATTCAAAAGGTCCCACATTGATATAATTATAGGGTATGGTGATAAGGGTTCGAAATATACCCACTCAATAGGTTTTGACCATGTGTAGGTCATAGATTTTACATTATCTTCTCATTTTATTTAAATCCTTTATTATCGAGGTAATCGCTGCATCATCATGATGTCATAAATAATTTAATTTATTTAAAGTCTAAAAATTATAAAAAAAATACTATGATGTAGGAAATCGTCTTATATTTCCAATGAATATTTATAATCAAATATAGGACTTGTATAACCCTATTTAAAAATTGTTTTTGTAAAACATATTATGTTTGTGTCATTTTTACTTTTTCATTAAATAAAAAGTTATTTAAGTCATTTCCCAACCAAAGTGGATCCATGGGGTCCCCAAGTTGACCCATGGATTGTCTTGGTCTTCCATGACACATAAAATGAGGGTCAGACATGTGTGAAACTCATCTCATTTTATTAGAGCATAATTTTTACCTTAAACTACACTAATTACCTCAAATCACGATTAAGAACTTAAGAGTTACTATTCAACAAAAAATTATTTTAATCTCATTGAACCACATTTTTCTTCTTAATGATAACCATGTATGTAAGATTTTTGAAATTCAAAACACAGAACTGGTAAAATTTCATTTAAACGAAAAATCAGTTTTTATAAGTACCACTTAGTGGTTTCACTATTCATCAAAAATTGAAATTTTTCAGAAATATACTAAAAGTTCACCCGAAGATATATTTGACATTCCGAATTCAAAAATGAAGTCTATTTTACAAAATTCAAAACATATAAGTCACATTAATTGATTTAATAATTAATTCCCACTGTCATGACAAATAACGTGTTTTTATGAAACAATAAGTATCAAAAAATTGACACCAGTTTAAGTCCAATTTCAAAAGTGAAATTGATTCCAATGACCACTATTGGATTAAATGGTAAAAATATATTCAAGTTACACTTTATGACCAATTAAAAATATAATCTAACCATATAATTAAATTAAATGAAAAAGCAGTTTTGATGTAAAATGAAGTATTTTCACTATTCATTAAAAAATGAACATTGTCAGAAAAATACCAAAAATTCACAAAAAGTAAATTTTGATGTCCCAATCATAAAGAATATGTTTATTTTGACAAACATAGCTTATAAAATTGTCAAAATATTGATTTAAAAACGGTTTTCCATCAAAAGGCAGTAAAACAATCTTTTAAAAATATTAGTGTATTCCAGGCCTAAGATTGGATTTATTTTCATTTTAAGCCTCTAAAACACGATCTACTTCATTAATAGGCATAGATAAAAATATCTATTATTCATTACTTACTTGGGATGTTACAGTATCAACAGTGATGTAAAATTTACATCCCTAGTAAGAAGGAATCCTACTATACAATGGGTACACATTCCTCTTTAACTAAGAACCTAGAGAGAAACATTCCACCTATTGTAGTGTCAAAAGTCAACCAACATAACGTAAGGGGTTACTAATCCTATTTGTTTCCAGTTCCACCTAGAATATTTCTACCAGGTACCTTATAACAACCAAACAAATTCATCATTTTTCTACAAGATCTTTCTCTACCCTGAACGGAAAATGTAGCTCCATAACCACATGAAAATGACCAAAATCATATAAATACACCTTTATGTGGTGTTTAAACTCATAGAATTGTAGTTTAAATCCAAATTCAAATATAAAATCTTCTCCTAGACCCAAAAATAAAAATTTATTTGGCATTACAGACCCATGATGATGTGGATAATTGAAAATTGTTCACCATTATGCCTGTCATATGTAATAATCACACATTAATGATTTTACTCTTCTAATTACTAAAATAGAATTTGAATCCAAATAACATTATAATTTATAAAATTATTTAGGCCTGACACAACCACACACCCACTCATCCCATATAGATCATCCCTTTTATCATACCACAACTGTAATACTCAAAACACATCTTCTATACCTAAAAGACACATATGATGTAATTTCCATGTCATCATATAAAACTTGAAAAGTTATTAGATACCAGAACTTCTCTATCTATACTATTTTGATATAACCAAGTCTCACTAGTTGGCGAACAATAATATTAACCAAATAACTTATTTATATTTCCCATATGAATTAGTAAAAAAAATCCAAAAATCAACAGTAATGTAAAAACAGTCCACTCATTTTTATTTTATGGCCAACTCCTCAATCTATCCAACCATTATCATACTGTATATGTGAGTACTGATGTAACTCTAATATAAATCTCTCATGAAATAATTGATGATTTTTACTTGATTAATACACCAATGTATGTATAAGTGATTTTTAAACTCTTGTATTTATAGAAGAACTAGACGAATCATTCAACCCATTCATGGGTACTATAGGCATGATATTAACCACCACCATATGGTATCCATTGAATTTTAGTTACTCCAATGTGAGGATTATATTGAAATCAACTTATTTGATGGTCCCAACTATATGTTTATCATAATCATCATCATAATAAACCAAAATACCTAATATATATAATTTATATATATATATATCAATTACTAAAAAAATTTAATATACATGACTAAACCACATGTATATGAATGATAACTCAAAACATCAGTGCCTACCCATTCAAAATATACCATGATATGTGTCCATGAAATCAAGAAATATTCATTAAAAATATGATTTAGACCCCACTTCCCCTAAAGGTAATGGTTCACTCACAACCATATGTCTTACCTTAAGACGTTCATCGATAAATAACATATATTTGAACCAATATCACAGGTGTATTATTATCTTTTGACCCTGATATTCCCATATATTAGATCCCATGTTAAGACTTTTTCTTAGATCAATCATTACCCAGTACTCTAATATATCGTGTATATAACACCTTTCTAAAGAGAAAAAAATTATTATCATTAAAACCCCATGTCCAAATTCTCAATGGATTCACGAGGATCCCATTGGGACTAAAGAGGATATACACCATAATTCGATAAGCACCATTCCTCTGGACTTCTCTTAGTCCTAGATAAATCACCAAAAACAAATTAATTGGATAACATAGATATTTCCCTATCCAATATTTCCCACATTTAAACAATTAATATCAAAATCACTCATGGTTATATCTTTATCAAAAATATGAAGCATATAACCAATTCCAAAATAAAAAATTTCTATAAATCAATCACAACTAATAAATAACTAAAAAACCACAATATTTATCTAATATATATCCATATTGGAACCTAAAGTATTTTGGTGACAACCAATGTACTAAAAAATCACAACATAAGGAAATATGGGGGGAATCCAATTGATACCTACCTAAAAAAATATTATCAATACCAAAATAAATCAATCTAAATTACTTTAAAAAATACCATGACACCCCACATTTCATTCTATACACCATAAAAGGTTTCAATATTACCACGAAAACTCATATAATTTTGTACAAAATCCTAGGAATACCACCCCGACATCAAAACATCATCAACGCCTTATAATATTGAACTAAATGACCATGGGTTTCCATAAAACCACAAAACCCATAGATTGTATAGGAAACAACAACTAACATCCCACTTTAAGATCTGCATGACCTTCCACCAATAAAATAATAGTATATGTACGTAAGATTACAAAAACATGTTATATTGGAAATAAAAATATATGTTTACTTACCCAATTAGAAACTGTACCATAAATGATAAATAAATCAAAAAAATTCACACCAACCAACACATATATTCATACAAATCTATTGTTCCATGTATGATTCATATACAGATGTATCTTTCCACACATGAAAATGAGTACAAAATTTATGAGAACCCTTATTTAGATATGTCGTACATGAATTAATATACTAGATATAACTATGAAAACCATGAACTAAATTATAATAACACACATAATCTATACATCCTTACAAACATGTGCTCATAACCAACAATCATGAGGTCTATCCCAATCTCTAACACATTTATCTCTATGACAAAGAAGTAATTAAATATCTAGACTAACAAAAAGATATTTTACTGATAATAATTTTTAATTTCATCACTAATATAAATTTAATGGAACAACTTTTCAGATCAACACATGTCAATATAAATTCCTCGTCATATTTCAGAGGCTCCCTTCCAGCACAAGAGTCTTAAATAAATGTTTGGACGATTATATTATCTATATCACAACAATTAATAGTGATATATAACATAACTCCATTCAAAATAAACAATCAGATTACAAAACTATAGAATTATAGCAAATATGATCCATAATTGAAAAAATACACTTTCATTTAATAATGGTATAATGTAGTTATAATGTGTAAAATCAACATATATTCCACAATGTGAATAACATATAAAAATAAAACATATGGAATCTTATGTATGATTCTCAACTAGAAATCCTAATCCTCACCTCAATCCCATCTCAAAATCCAATATATTAGTTCCAACCCGATCCACAATAGAACCTGTGATCATACCGATATAATATATAGGATGTTTTGATGTATATCAAGGTTCCAGTATAGGGTTTCAGAAATAGATCTCAATTAAGTCACCACAATTGACCCAAATATTTTTCATTAAATACATGTGCATTCACGAAGAACATAAATATTAAAAATAAAATCAAATAATCATGTATGTCGAGTTATCATGAGTTAATCAATCCACCTCGACACATGGCCATACCTATGGTGACCAGATCTAATGATCCATTTCCATCACATCTTCTTTAATAAGAGGACTTCATATAGTACCCTATAATAATATCATACTTACTATGGCTTCTATAAACATTGGATTTTTAATTACCTCTCTTGATCAATGAATTAATATGAAAAAAAATTCTTATGGTAACTCTGACTCACTGTTAGTTTGTCCACAAATGATAAAATCCCATATAATATCCCAAAATGTAGGACATGGAGACTATAAAAGGAAAAAAATATTTAATACCCATATATCGTGAAATATGATGAAAAATAATCAATGATATATGTTATTCTGTGTTCTCTTATAGTTTTACCATATGTGTAAAAGTATAGATTACATTATGAACTCTCTACGGTTATCACTATAAATTATAAAAATTACTATTTCGTGACTTGGTAACTTACCCTATCCATGAATTGGTGGAAAATTTCATATGTAATTCTAGAACTATTAGTATAATGATTATCTATTTAACGATAATAATAAATAAACCCCACATATTATGAATCCTCTTAAATATATTATATGAATTCATATATAATAAGCAAATTATCTGTTATTCTTAACTCTTAAAATAAGTGGTTTTATTATAGATGAATTGATTTATATAAAATAAATGGTATTTTTTGAAATTAAATTCCATTATTATAAGGATTAAAATTTATAAAATTATCTTCATTGATGGATTCATTATATAATAATAACATTAAAGTTAATTGTTAGAATTTAAGTTGATTAATTTTGGAGTGAATAGAATACTAATTTTTTTTAAAAAAAAATTATTTATATTCTTGTATTTGAATAGGCCCATTGGGATATTGATTTTTTAAGGAAACCAAATAATTATTTGATTAAACATAACTCAAATAATTCCACATGAATAAATATTATATTTTATTTTTCTAGGATTTTTTTACACATTAAAATGTTGGTTTTCTAAAATCAAATTTTCATTGAATTTTAACAAATATATTGAAATTAATTGATTATATTTATTGAAATTGAATCTAGAAAATTAGATATAATATATATATTCAAAAGTTATAAATTTCGTAATGGTTTAATTTATTTTTTTAGTATTTATTATATCTTTGTTAAATACTTATCAATATGGTAAGGATAAAAAGGGTAAACAGGGGGGGGGGTTAAATAATATATATGGTATCAAATATCCTGAAAACATGGATAAGTATAATAGATAGAGTATGTCACGAACCAACCAGGGTCGACCCTGAACCGGTCACCCGAGCTGGTCCACGACATCGCCTGAAGGGCGTTCTCGATCCCCACGGGCTGGTAACTAGTGCCGGGCATCAAAAGTAAACAGGTGGGAACGATTTAGCCCAAAAGAAGAAAAAAATAAATTAAGCAGCGGAAATAAATGGAACAAAAGCAAAAAAGGAAAGAGCAACCAACAACGCCACTAACCTGACCACAACTAAAACTCCACGTGACCCCTTGGGTCACCTTCCAATACCACAACCAACGTTGCTCAGGAGAACAACTGAATCTGGAACCTGCAACAGAACTAAAAACAAGAAAACACTATAGGCGTGAGTATTAAAACTCAGTAGGTAGGCCCGACTAATTCTATTCCCAATGAATATACCAATAAATAAAGAATTTATCAATTTAAGGTTTGAACTAAATTATATAAAATATGGTTTCCACACACTTTCATTTCTAAAACAAATAACAGTTCATTGCCCTTTTTAATTTAGAACAAGTTTAATGTTGAAAGAAATAGGTGCATTGAATTTTTAAAACATTCAGTGAACAATTTAGAAATCCAATCTTTAGTTTTTAGTCAAAAGGAGAATCACACACAACAAAAACAAAGGGCAATGGTAAAAGCGGCACACAAGGGTCAGCAACTGAACTCGACCTCTCAATCGTCCGCCACACACAAATAAACACTAAAAGAAACATGGGTCGAACCTAGGAGATCGTGAACAATCCAGAACGTACTATACATGTGACTCATCCTGAAGGCATGCCATAACTCAATGATGTCATAACGCCCATAATAATACCCGGCATAGCCCTGCATGGCCTAACCGAGGGGCCCAATCCCCATAGCAGCAATAACTCAGTATTCCCCTACTATGGGGCCACTAGATAGTGCATGGTCTAAACTAGTGCAGCAATCGTTCTCAAAAAATTCACTCAATATGCCAGGTTCCCATGTCAACACAAGCAATAAAAAGGGGGTGCGTCTACAATGTAAATAAATCAGTCACGATGCACAAACATCACATACAGATCAAGAAAACAATGCACACAAAAGATTACCCCCGAGTGGGATTTCCAAGATAATCCATTTCATTCAAGTGCCAAACGGGCCTTCACCAATTTTAAAGTAAAACCTCATTTCTCAAAAAGATCAAAACACTTGTTCAGAAGAAATTATTTATCTTTAAGACTAGAAGCACATTTTATGTTTTATAAATTATGTTTAAAGGCCAAACTGGCATTCTTTCAAAACTGGGTGTCCGCCCGTCAAGAAAATGTCACAAGTGTTCGGTATAAAATAAACATCTCTTTTCACACTAAATAATAATTTAAAGTTTTATTATCTAATATTATTTCTAATTCATTAAAAATTAATAAAACAACAAGCAATTAATAAATTCTAAATCTAAAGGTAAGTGAAATGGGGAACCTACCTCATCTCGCAGTCCAAACGCAATGTCGCGTCATGCCTCGCACAGACGTACAAACACGCGTACACCGATCATCGCAGGACCGTGGAAGAAACTTGTCAACATGCTGCAACTGCAAAGGTAACTACATTACATAACATGGACTTAAACAATCCAAATGAATAAACAACGCATGGAACCACCTCGACCTACTTTTAAAATATACTTGCATCATTTGCACTATTTAATACACCACTTTAAAATTTATAAAACGATTTCCAAAAGTAACTCATAGCCCACACACCCAAAATACATCCAAAGAACGTATTTCCGACCAACGCACACCCAAAATACACAGCAAAGTTCAACGCACTTGGAACCAAGGTGGAAAAAAGACACCAGCCCAAAACCGATGCGAATCTTCGTTCGCACCTCAACCGCACCTTTGCGGGTCCAGAACAAACTATAATCATGGTAAATCGAATGTTAAGACTCAAAACCAAACTCTATATTTGAATCTAATCACGAACCTCAGACACACAAACCACTTTTCAAACATCATACACACCACATTATTTATGCAATAAACCATTTGAATAATTTATAAAACATCCGCAGATGGTGAAACTATGGTTCACATCAAAACACACTCAGTTTCACATAAGAAAACACTTTAAAATAAAACACACAACATCATCACACCAAAAGATGACTCAACACCTAACAACCAACCCATAAAACATTTTATAAAACAACACACCAATTTTCACACACAAAACATCACCGCTTTTTATAAAAACCCTCTTTTCAGTTTACACACACAAAAACCTATTCAAAAAAAATCTTTTATGACTCTCTTCACATTGACGCTAAACCAAAACACAACTGCAATGTTTGTGAAAGGAAAATAAACAATTCTGCATGGTTGTTCACAGAAAACATGCACATACCATAAATACATATCAACTTTAATTAAAAACATTATCTGCATCAAACAAACTAATTAATATAATCGCTAAACTAATTTAAGATGAAAATTAATTCATAAACAATCGCTAAACGCATAAACATGGTACATAGCAAAACAAATACATATTAAATATCAAACAATACCAGATTCACAGCACGCAACTAATAAATAACATGCTAAAATAATTAAACTCACAAATTAATTCGCTAATCAAAAGTTATACACAGAAACACCGACCTCGGACGTTGACAGACCACCCGAAAAAGGTGTGAACCCTCGTTCGCACCGCAACCACACTGGAGGACGGTTTTTCTGGTGTGGTGAGGCTGGCGCAAGGAGTCCACCTAGCTGAAGCGCGGAATGCTGGAGACGCCGCTGGCCGGAGCAGGCAAGGGGACAGCAGAGCACAATCGGGTGTGCACAAAAAGGGTGGGCGGGTTCGCATTGTAGACCTGGGGTGGCCGAATCGCCGGAGCAAGGAGGCTGGGCTTCCGGAGGTGGGGTGAGGGCGTCAGCGCGGTGAGGGAGGGAAGCAGGCGGGCCGTGATGGGAAGCCAGCAGGGGGGGTTCGGTGGCGACGATGGGAAGAAGAGGGGGTCGCGCAGGGCGGTTTCACCGGAGGACAAGGGAGCGCCGGGTGAAGCCGTTGGGTGAGGCGGAGGGGCGCTGCTGGGAGGAGGAAGGCTGGGAGCGGCTGGGTAGTGGAGAACGAGGGGAGGCGGCAGATCTCGGAGGGGCAATGTTTGCTGGAACATGAATGAGGTGCGGGAAGTGAGAAGGCTGCTGGGGTTCGGAGCGGCGAGGTCGGCCCGCCGGAGCAAGGGAGGAGCGGAGGTTCTCCACGCATAGGCCGCCGGAGGGAGGAAATGGGGGGTTCGGGCGCAGTGCCGCTGCGCAGAGGGAAAAGCTGGGAAAAGGGGGCGACGGGATGGGTCAGCAAAATGGGGGGTAGGGTTTGCTGTTTAATTTTTTTTTCATATTAATAACAATAATAATATTTATACAACAATAGTAATAATAATAATACAAATAATAATAACAATTATAATTAAGTTAAAATCTATTGATAATTATACTAATATCACAATTTAGATAATAAAAAATTCCCTTAACCATTTTTAATAATAATATTATTATCTACACCATAATTAATTATTATAATTGTTCTTTAATTTTTTAGTTATTTCATTTGCGTAAAAAGTTATTCCTTTCAAGCGATAGACCATCTGCACGACACCTGAGCCATGTGTGCGGCTACCGCCCACCATGCGGTGACCACGCACAAATCCAAAGCCTAAAAAAACATCAAATATCGAGAATTGCAGACAAGAACCTTGACGAGGTTGACCGAAGTGATGAAATAATGAATATAAAAACAAAATAAAACGTTGGGGTGTGACAATTCACCCCACCACAGACACTTTCTGCCCCCAGAAAGTCACACGGCCGAATAAATTAGACAAAACAAGAGTCAATTCACGACTGAGACCAAAAGAAACCACAATACGAGAGAATTGGAGAACACGAGAGGGTTCTCCCCACCACAAGAGATTAACTAATGCGCAAATATTTTTACACCCAAACATACCACCCCGGGAAGGGGTCGACGTGGGAACTCCCAACCAATCCAGACTAACCTCTATAGCACGAGTGAAACAGCACCTCCGCCAAAACATGGAACTCTCAACTCAGACCAAAGAAAGCCCGAAGATGATAGAAAAATCTCCACGAATAACTTAATCCAAGCAGTAAACCCGAGCATAACCGCAAACCTGGATTCCTCCAAAGGCACTTATATCTCCAAACGAACACCGCCAAACCATAATTAACCCACAAAAGGTCCAAAAATACCTCTAAGAAAAACACATGATTCTAAACACCATAATCATACAAACGATACAGTTTGGATTACAAACGAACACGTTCATTCCAACCTCACGACGACACAACGAACCTACAACAACGCCAAAACTTTAACAGTGGGAGAAAGAGAACAGAAGGACATTAAATGTTTCATTGGAAACACGGAACACGAGACCCTAATTGAGGTGTCACACTCCCAACAACTCCTGACTGCGCGCGAGCTTTACCCCAAGACCTGTGGTTGGGGCTTTGATGGTTGAAGCATCTCCTGCCTCACAGTCAGGCACTATAATCTTTTTGTCACTATGTCTTCCTCATGATACGCTTCTTGTAAAGCTTCTCTAGATGACCTAGACAGCTGCAATGATGGCAGGTCTTCGGAGGGGTGTAACATGACGGCTAGTATGCCCTAAACGTCCATACTGATGGTACACCATTAGACGATCCGATGAAATGCAAGTTAGAGCCACTGTAGAGAACTCATTAGAAACAAATTTACCTGACACACTCTGCTCGTCAGATGGGTGACCTTCACGAGCAACTGGATATAGTGTATTTCCAACTATTTGCGCTCTGGAGACTAACTCAACTAAGAACACCCCATGCACCAAATTCTCAAAAAGTGGTGCCCACAAAAAGGGTGGACTCGCTCCTTGATCTCTGGACAGAGACCCCTGGTGAAGGGAGAAGTCTTTATCCAGTCCTGTGACACTACCCCCGGAAAGGGAGAAACAAAATCCTTGAAATGGTCAACATATGCTTTCACCGTTTGCTGGCCATGTTGAACACGCATGAGCTCTTCTATTTCCTTCGTCCTCACCTCCACAAGTATAAACCATGGAACGAAGATGACTTTGAAGACATACCACATCATCCCAACTTGCAGTAATGGTGGGGAGAACAACTCTTACTCGTCCAGAGATGGACCTTCGAACAGACCTAGGACAACATGCACTCTAACTGCATTGGGAGTTCCCAATAATCTAAAGACGTGCTCGACCTTTTCAAGCCACTCCATTATCTCTAACAGACTTCAATCACGATGAAGGACAGACAACGTCCGAGAAGGACCAAAAACCGGGCATGACTCATCAAAACTCTGGGGACCTTTCTGGGTGGCATTTCTGAAAAACATATATAACACCGAGCTGAAACTGATATCAATCGAAGCAACATCAATAAAGCATCCTCATCCAAAAACAACCAGCTGAAAAGAAACCAAACAACCAAAACCACAACCCAAAATTCTTCATCCAAAGTCTTTGTTCCATTTTAGATTCCAAAACCACCCTTTTTTTAAATTCTCATTTCAAAACCAGTTTCCAAATACCAAATCCCTTTCAAACCAAAATCACTTTCCAAAACCATTTTCCTCTTTAAAACCCAATTTATAAAAACATGGTCAAGCATTTAATTTCAAATAAACACCCAGGTATTCTCATGAACCGTTGCACATGTCATTATCCACATTCCATTCATACATGCACCAACACGCAATTCTATTCATTCTCTCACATGTGAAAACGTTCATAAGGGGTACTTGCGGTTTCACCCCAAACCATTCTCGACCAATTTCCAAGCAAAAACCAGTTTTTGCAAACCAAAGGCTTTCAGTTTTAAAACTCATTTCAAAAATTTAATCTAATTTAAAAGAAATCAGTCCCATTTTTCAAAAACCCTTTTTCACTTCAAAAAACACACTTACACTAACCAAAATGAAAACGAAACTCAACTCCCATCAAACCATCAGGGTGAGGGACTAGCGGTCACACTTAACATGGCGACATGATAGTGGGTCATGCCCCAAGTAAGCATCAACCACTATGAGTAATTCAAACTGTGTACCCAGACTCCACATGGTTCACTACTCCATGTGAGATCACAATGTAACATCGGTTTACCTCCGTTGTCATCCCTCAATCCAAAACAAACCAGAACGAAAAAAGGACTCAATCCCCGAACTATCCCTAGTGACTTGAGGTGCGGAATGAGCGAGGGGTCATGAAGTCCTTCCCGTACCTACCTCTCGAGTCCCGGCACACCAAATATCCATCTACCGGACATCCAAAATAACAAGGGCCTCCTCTGATACCATTTTGTCACGAACCAACCCGGGTCGACCCTGAACCGGTCACCCGAGATAGTCCGCGACATGGCCCGAAGGGCGTTCCTGATCCCTACAGGTTGGCAACTAGTGTTGGGCATCAAAAGTAAATAGGTGGGAACGATTTAGCCCAAAAGAAAAAAAAAATAAATTAAGCAGCAGAAATAAATGGAACAAAAGAAAAAAAGGAAAGAGCAACCAACAACGCCACTAACCTGACCACGACTAAAACTCCACGTGACCCCTTGGGTTACCTTCCAATACCACAACCAACGTCGCTCAGGAGAACAACTGAATCTGGAACCTGAAACAGAACTAAAAACAATAAAACACTATAGGCGTGAGTATTGAAACTCAGTAGGTAGGGCCGACTAATTCTATTCCCAATGCACATACCAATAAATAAAGAATTTATAAATTTCAGGTTTGAACTAAATTATATAAAATATGGTTTCCACACACTTTCATTTCTAAAAAAAATAACAGTTCATTGACCTTTTTAATTTAGAACAAGTTTAATGTTGAAAGAAATAGGTGCATTTCATTTTTAAAACATTCAGCAAACAATTTAGAAATACAAACTTTAGTTTTTAGTCAAAAGGAGAATCACACACAACACACACATAGGGCAATGGTAAAAGCGGCACACAAGGGTCAGCAACCGAACTTGACCTCTCAATCGTCCGCCACACACAAATAAACACTAAAAGAAACATGGGTCGAACCTAGGAGATTGTGAACAATCTAGAATGTACTATACATGTGACTCATCCTGAAGGCATGCCATAACTCGATGACGTCATAACGCCCATAATACTACCCGGCATAGCCCTGCATGTCCTAACCGAGGGGCCCAATCCCCATAGCAGCAATAACTTAGTATTCCCCTGCTATGGGGCCACTAGCTAGTGCATGGTCTAAACTAGTGCAACAATCGTTCTCAGAAAATTCACTCAATATGCCAGGTTCCCATGTCAACACACGCAATAAAAAGGGGCTCCGTCTACAATGTAAATAAATCAGTCACGATGCACAAACATCACATATAGCTCACGCAAACAACGCACACCAAAGATCACCCCCGAGTTGGTTTTACAAGATAATCAATTTCATTAAAGTTCCAAAAGGGACTTCACCAATTTTAAAGTAAAACCTCATTTCTCAAAAATCTCAAAACACTTGTTCAGAAGAAATTATTTATTTTTAAAACTAGAATCCAATTTGAAGTTCCGTGAATTATGTTTAAAGGCCAAACTGGAATTCTTTCAAAACCGGGTGTCTGCTCATCAAGAAAATGTCACAAGTGTTCGGTATAAAATAAATAGCTCTTTTCGGACTAAATAATAATTTAATGTTATATTATCTACTACTATTTCTAATTAATTAAAAATTAATAAAACAACAAGCAATTAATAAATTCTAAATCTAAAGGTAAGTGCAATGGGGGACCTACCTCATCTCATAGTCCAAATGCAATGTCGCGTCACGCCTGGCACAGACGTACAAACACGCGTATGCCGATCATCGCAGGACCATGTAAGAAACTTTTCAACGTGCTGCAACTATAAAGGTAACTACATTACATAACATGTACATAAACAATACAAACGAACAAACGACGCATGGATCCACCTCGACCTACTTTCAAAATATACTTGCATCATTTGCACTATTTAATAAACCACTTTAAAATTTATAAAACGATTTCCAAAAGTAACTTATAGCCCACACACCCAAAATACATCCAAAGAATGCATTTCCGACCAACGCACACCCAAAATACACAGCAAAGCTCAACACACATGGAACCAAGGCGGAAAAAAGACACCAGCACGAAACCGATGCGAATCTTCATTCGCACCTCAACCGCACCTTTGCGGGTCCAGAACAAACTATAATCATGGTAAATCGAATGTAAAGACTCAAAACCAAACTCTATATCTGAATCTAATCATGGCCCTTAGACAGACTAACCACATTTCAAACATCATACACACCACATGATTTAAGAAATAAACCATTTGAATAATTTATAAAACATCCACGGACGGTGAAACCAAGGTTCACATCAAAACACACTCGGTTTCACATAAGAAAACACTTTAAAATAAAACACACAACATCATCACACAAAAACACGACTCAACACCTAACAACCAACCCATAAAACATTTTATAAAACAACACACCCATTTTCACACACAAAACATCACCGCTTTTTATAAAAACCCTCTTTTCAGTTTACACACACCAAAACCTAATCAAAAAAAATAGTTTATGCCTCCCTGCACATTGACGCTAAACCAAAACAGAACTGCAATGTTTGTGAAATGCAAATAAACAATTCTGCATGGTTGTTCGCAGAAAACACGCAGTTACCATAAATACATATCAAATTCAATTAAAAAATTTATCTGCATCAAACAAACTAATTAATATAATCGCTAAACTAATTTAAGATGAAAATTAATTCATAAACAATAGCTAAACGCATAAACATGCTACTTAGCAAAACAAATACATAATAAATATCAAACAATACCAGATTCACATCACGCAACTAATAAATAACATGATAAAATAATTGAACTCACAAATTAATTCGCTAAACAAAAGTTATACACGGAAACACCTACCTCGGACGTTGACAGACCACCCAAAAAAGGTGTGAACCCTCGTTCGCACCGCAACCGCAATGGAGGAAGGTTTTTCTTGTGCGGTGAGGCCGGCGCAAGGAACCCACCTAGCCGATGCACGGAATGCTGGAGAGGCCGCTGGCCGGAGCAGGCAAGGGGATAGTGGAGCGCAATCGAGTGTGCACAAAAAAGGGGGGCGGGTTCGCATTGTAGAAATGGGGTGGCCGAATCGCCGGAGCAAGGAGGATGGGGTTCAGGAGGTGGGGTGAGGGCGTCAGCGCAACGAGGGAGGTAAACATGCTGGTGGTGATGGGAAGCCGGTAGGGGGGGGGGGGGGGGGGGTTCGGCGGCGACGACGGGAAGAAGAGGGGGTCCCGCAGGGCGGTTGCGCCGGAGGTCAAGGGAGCGTCGGGCGTGGCGGTTGGGTGAGGCGGAGGTGCGCCGCTGGGAGGAGGAAGGCTGGGAGCAGCTGGGCAGTGGACAACGAGGGGAGGCGGCAGATATCGGGGGGGCAATGTTTGCTGGAACAGGAATGAGGTGCGGGAAGAGAGAAGGCTGCTGGGGTTCGGAGAGGCGAGGTCGGCCCACCGGAGCAAGGGAGGAGCGGAGGTTCTCCACGCACAGGCCGCCGGAGGGAGGAAATGGGGGGTTCGGGCGCAGTGCCGCTACGCAGAGGGAAAATCAGGGAAACGGGGACGACGGGATGGGTCATCAAAATGGGGGGTAGGGTTTGCTGTTTCTTTTTTCTTCATATTAATAACAATAATAATATTTATACAAAAATAGTAATAATAATAATACAAATAATAATAACAATTATAATTAAGTTAAAATATGTTGATAATTATACTAATATCACAATTTAGATAATAAAAAATATCCTTAACCATTTTTAATAATAATATTATTATCTGCACCATAATTAATTATTATAATTGTGCTTTAATGTTTTACTTATTTTGTTTACGTAAAAAGTTATTCCTTTCAAGCGATAGACCATCTGCATGACACCTGAGCCGAGTGTGCGGCTACCGCCCACCATGCGGTGACCGCGCACAAATCCCAAGCCTAAGAAAACATCAAATATCGAGAATTGAAGACCAGAACCTCAACGAGGTTGACCGAAGTGATGAAATAATGAAAACAAAAACAAAATAAAATGTTGGGGTGTGACAGAGTATATTTATAGGTTACTCTTTATCTGATTCAGAATTTATCTATTTGGTCAAACATACCTTTATAAATGACACATATTATTTTTAAAAGGATTAATTATTTACATGTGTGCCACCCAAAGGTCATATTCTCCATTCAATTACACACATATATTGAGACATTTAGCTCAACCAATCCTTGAATAACTACCTAACCATAATATATCCCTACAACCTAATTTTTTCTCATCAAAATATAAACCTAATAAGGAATAACATGTAATCAATGGGTGGTTTTTTAAAGAAAATGGATAACTCTGAATCAGGTGTTTGATGTCTATTTCTTATTCCACCTTTTAAGAAAATATATAACTATGATGAATTAATAACATCAATATATTCAATATAAAAAATTATATAATTAATCTTTTATTAAACTTTTTCTTCTCTATTTCATTCCAATGGAAAATTAAATCATAGCTTATGTATACGTGTTTCATTTTCCATAACCTGGTCATATTGTTTATTTAAATGACATTTTAAATATATACATATATAATATTGATAAAATTATTTTTAATATATAAATATATTATATATCTTTCCTTCTTAAACTACAATCCATTTGAATATGATAGATTTGATCTTGCATACCTGTGGACTACAACAAACATGAATCCATGTTATTCATTTTTCATTTCCACCTTACAAATTTGGTGATAATAATTGAAATTTTTTAAAACAATACAATTTTTAAAATATATATAATTCTATAAATTTATAAAATTATCTAATTTATTTATTTTCTACATAATAGAAAAATGAAAAACTCATTCATGTAAACATACAAACTAACATCACTCTCATGACTAACTAAAATGTATGGTTTAAAATGTTAATTTAATGAATAAATATGATAATTATGAAACTTATATGATTATATAGTTAATAGAAAAATAATTCATTTTAACACGATCAATGAACTTATTTTATTTAATGTTTATAAAAAATACATCCTCAAAATGTCGAATGTGAACATAACTTTTTTAGTAAAGAAATAAAACAACTTAACAGATAGAATAAATATAATGTTGATAATTTAATGAACAATAAAATTATTCATAATAAATTCTAAAAAATGATAAATTTGTTACATAGAAGTGTATACATATGAATGACACAGTTCTTGACTCAAGGTAAGGGATTTTAATTTAAAACCATATTTTAAAAAATTCGAAATTAATATTTCTCAACCTTATCCATGTTCCCTTAAATGACTAAATAAGGATATTATAGAAAAATGAGAGGTTTATAAAAATAAATTTTGACTATATTTTACATTCATCCAAATTGTTAAAAAATATTATTCTTGTGTTTTCTCTATGAGTAATATTTGAATTTTAGAAAAACTATATGAAATTAATTTTTAACATATAAACATGACAATGTTTTCCAACTATAAAATATTTTTTTCCATTATCAAGATTCATAAAAAAGTTCAAAATGGAATTCAACATAAATCAAATTCATTCCCTTTTTCCAGTTTATTATTTTGAATAGTTTTCACTGAGAAATGATATTACTCTTTTGAGAATATAAAAATTTAATGTCTTTTTATGGGATAAGAAAGGTCTTTAATGAGTTTTATGATGATAAAAGGAATGTTTAAAATTTCATTATTCATGAAACATTAGTTGAGATATATAAATGATAAATTATGTTATGGATATAAATGAAAATCATAGGTGAGCCTGATATATCTCTCAAATGCATATGGTAATGATAATGTCTTCAATGGTGAAAATGAAGGAGATTACCAGGATTATTACTAATACATAATTAACATGGATTTTTTGTAATGGCTAAATATGTGTTAACATTGGTTATGAATTATATACTCCAAGATTTCTACATTGCTCGTGAAAATGGTTTTTAAGGATTTTTTTTGATTTTATGAGATATGTAATGTTTAGGAACTTTTAAAGATAAATTTATTATTTTTGAAAGAATGCTTTTAATGAGGTCCAAAATTCCCCAAGATACCTTCAATATTTATTATTCTTAATAATTTATTATCATATTTGTCTTTGATAAAAGGTTTAATTAACTAAATGAAATGGATTTATATATATTCTCAAAGCTGTATTCTAAAAATTGTAAACACATTCACTAGTTTTTGGGATTCTCAGTAGACTAATGTTATTAATTTATTTCTATATCCCTTATATATTTTTTTATGACTCATACCCCATTTTAAAATTTATTTCATATGATCTATGGATGAGTTTATATTTTATCATGGGAATGATTTATACTAGGTAGAATAAAATTAAATGAAAAAACATTTTGTGAATGAAATAATGACAAAAATTTAGAGCCTATTTTTTGAGTTAAAATTTATATTGTGTTAATGCATCCATAATTAAGTTATTGAATTACCTAATTCCATAAAAAAAATAATTTAAAGAACCATGTAAATATAATTAAGTGAACTCTTATTATAAATTATGTAATTATTAGTTGATTATGATACATAGAATTTTTGTTAACATTAAAGGTAAGGTGTAGCTACCATTAGAGGTTTGGAAAATTTTTAAAGGAAAATTTAAAGAGGATAATTTTTTTATATTAGAATAGTATAGATTTTGATTATTTCCCTATTTAATTACCAAATCAATATTTTTTCAAAATGGTTTTCTATAAAGGAAATTGTCAAAAATTATTTTGGAAGACAAAAAGAAGATAATAACCTTCCAAATTACCAACATAAAACGATAAATATAGAGTAGTTCATAACAATGTTTACTCATCTGACTCCGACTATTAATCGGTGAAAAAATAAAAGAGGATAACATAACTCTCCCTATCAGAACATGTCTATAGTGTATAATTTCAGGAAATAATTCCATCTATATTTTAGTGCATCATCATTCACTATAAAATATAAAGGATGGATTTATAGATTGTGATTTTTTTTAATAATTTGTGAAGTATATAAAATCAAAATTCATGTGTTATTATTTATCAATTTTATGGTGAAACAGATCGATGGTGGTATGTGATTGAGAATCCTATGAAATAATATGATATTAATTCTTTTGGTTGTATTTTCCATAATTAAATTTTTAATGAGAAATATTTTCCTATAGTTCTTCGATTATGAAGGAAAATAAAATTTATAGCATTGAGGAAAAATGAAAAAGTAATTGTGGATACTTATGATGAATCATTATCCATATTTTTTTGTAGGGAAAAATGATACGGACCACCAGAGTAAAATTGATATATTTTACATTGGAATGAATCCATTTTATTAAGTTAATTGGAAACACGTGAATTTATAAGTTATGAAGAGATTTTTTTTATTTGTTGAAAATTTTGAGATGGTCTTTACCATAAATTATTTTCTTCATGAAATAACTATTAATAAAAAATCAATGTCGAATGAAATAGAGAAGCATTCCACCATAAAATATTTTTGTCGAAGTCCAAAAGTTTTCAAATATGGAAAATATCATTTTAAATAATTTTTTTTTGTGATTAGTAATGTTTTAAAAATGCTGTTATGTCGGTCATTTATCTCATGATTGTAAAGAAATGTGTTATGATACAAAAATTAATTTTAAAATAGATAAGAAGATATAAGTAAGGTTTTATCAATTTATGTAGTTGTTTGATTACTCTAACACATATTTGATGTTAGTTACTCAAGTTGAGAATATTTATGTTCAGAAATAGAAATGTGTGGAGAATCGATTTTCTAATACAACAATATTAGATGAAGGACCCTTTATAAAAAGAAATAAGGTAAACATGTCTTAAATAATGTAATAATTTCATGATTTAGATAATAAATCAAAAAATTAGTCACACAAATTAAGAATAAAATTGTTTATTATATTGGTGATTAGTTACATAATAATATTTTTATAATAAGATTGTAATAGGTACACAACAATTATACTTCTATTTTACATTATCAAATTCTTTTTATAATTACCTGACCAAAAACATAACTGAATTAGTTATCCCTGTTGGTATTCCAGTTTTCCTTATGTATTGCAACTCAATCCCCATAGGCATCCAACTAGTATCATGATTTTAAGGTCCTATGGTGTGGAAAATATAATTGTATATCATTTTAAAATGATAGTTTAAATAAAAAATATTATATATATCATCTTGATAAATTGGTAAGTAGGAATCATGCAATGATAAAACTAATGATCAACAAAACTCATATGATTATAAAATGATCAATTTACACTTTTACATAGAAATACAAAAAACTACCAAACAAAATATATCAAAATCTACAATAATAATTGAAAATAATACCCTAAAAAGTATCTGAATCCTATTTCAGTCCAATATACCCATGATTTATCCTAGTATCCCAAAAAAATTACCAAGAATTTTCCATCACACTTATCTTAAACTTGAAATAAAATAGTGATAACCACACATGTACCCAAATTCAATGACTACTTTGGTAGGTTGTGAATGCAACTAAATAAAACTCCACCAATGGAATCCTTTAAATAATCAGCCTAAAATAAAGTGTATTCTATTCGTTATAAAAAATTCATAGATATTATAAAGATAATAATTTGGATGAAATTATATATCAATTATGAAGAAACATTATAATACTAAAACCACCACCAATTACTGGGTTCTAAGTTAACATCTATCATCAGTAAAAAAACATCGACTAGTGTTAGGTTGTCTCTAGTCATAATAAATGTCACATAGAGACTATTTCTAATGTTTAAAACTGCGGGAATCATAGTCACAATAATCCAAGGGAATCAATATGGGTCAATTGATAATTACCTCATAAGAAACCCAATTCTAAATTCATGGGTGTGATCCATTGTATTTTTATAATACTATCAAATAGTCAATTCTCAAAGAACCATCCAATAAAATTAGATGAATTTATTTTTAATCTAAAACATTCATATATGGAATTCCACCCAAAGAGATCAATCCAAATCAATGGATCTCATCCCAGGATCTTCGATAAGGTTAACCTACATGAATCCAAGACAATAATATCTTTCATTGAACAAATAATTCATTACCTGAATCCATGTGGGGGACATAACAAGGCATTTGTGGAAATGAATCTATGTTTAATATATGTTTCATACCAAAGCACTCTATAACAATGAGCCTCCTTGAATTCAAGAGAGTCATAATTCCTGACATTTCATTTGATTCCCCCACTAGAATAAAAGAATTAATCAAATAATACCATGAAAATCCTGTCTATATATAATCCATCAGATTTTCTAGGGAATTACAAGAAGATATTAAAATAAGTGAAACTCATTCCACATAAAAATTTATTTTAATCTATACATTCTAAGCTTTTCAATTATTACTGAATTACATTTCAGTGTAATAAATTTCTAATAGTATTACTTATTCAACAATTTAAATAAAGATTAACCATTTTAAAATAATTATAACCTTAATTATATACATTTAAATTTATATTTTTATAAAAAATTATATATAATTAGTTTGTTATTAGGTCATCTACCATGTAGAAAATCCCACTTCATTATAACAACATTATATGACTATAAGAAACATAAATTCATTTAATAATGGAATGAACATAAAAATGGAATTTTAAAAACTTTAATGGTGATCACCTAGAAAATGGTTGCAACTGATCATCAATGAACATTAAAATTATGGAATCTAGGTTAATTTGAAGTACCAGGTACCTTGACTGTATGGTTGAACTGTTTTCTAATACCAAGAATTGGTTATACATAATATAAGCGAAATTGAAAAATCATAACAATTACTTAGAGATATGGTATTTTAGGGAAAAAATATATTGAACAATTTATAGTGAGAACACCCATAAATCAAATGATGACGACTCATAGAAATTCTGGTTTATTTAAAAGGAATATGAAGAAAACCAAAATGGATAACGATAAAGCGAGATCCTTCAAGGAGGAAATTACTAAGACTAGGGTGCACCATAGCTGCATCTAGTCCACAGGGGGACCAAAATAACAAGGGATTAGAAAATAATTTTTCCTTATTGAAATTATAGGCAATCAAAAAATGGAAAATCTATCAGGTATTCCATTGGATAGACGGTATCTTCATCTGGCTAGCTTGTGGCTTTCTAAGGTCATCAAAATGGTGTTGTAGAATCATGTTGATTACTTGAATCCTATTAGAACAAATATCACATGAATCATTCGACCTAAAAATTATATTATTGAGAGTTACAAGAGTATTATCATTGTTTTTAGTAATCCAAAATTCATGAAAGGTAGGGTAACACAATCTCCCGATTGTATAATCGCATATCCCAAATTGAAATTCTTGAGGAGTTAAATCCTTATCTACAAGAAATTATCACCATTACAGCCATGTTACCCTAATAATATTCCACAAAGAATCACATTTTTTCATGGCCAACAACTATGCTAAACCATGAACCTTTCACTATATTAGTGAAATTCACATTCAAGAATTTATCATTTCGTAGAACATGACTATTAATATTATAATCAACGCAACCATGACGCCATTTATTGAGTGGATTTAACTAACTCATAAATATTAAGTTATCAATATGATTATAAAAAGCATAGTTCTAAACCAACCCAGTCTCACCAGTCTATTTCATCAAATCAAAATTTTACAATGGGTCTATTTTTTAACTCCAATATTTTTCACTTCAACCACTTCCACTGGTTACCCATGAGCATTGATTATCCACAGACTCGACCACTCTTCCAAAAATCGTTCTAATGATCAATCCTGGTAAAATAACAAGAGCTTCAACTAATTTACCTCTGTTTATAATTACCAATAATGATAGATAATCGGGTTCCAATCAACCGACACTCATAGAAGAACATTAAAAATATAAAACAACCTAGTGATTTTCTAGATTAATCAACCTAACCTCAAATGATAATGAACTGCCCTCGAATGATAAACACACTTCTAAAAAGACATAATAAAATACAATACACCGATATAATGCAAATAATATTGACTGATCACCAAGATTACACTCACATAGAAATTTACACCACTAGAATATATAGTGCCCTCCCCTAATTGACCAATTAGACTATGGTTCCCCCACCATGAATTTTTTACCATGATGACAAACTCTAAACATATGCCATCAAACCTCTATAATTATCCAAAAAATAATTTCTATATTCCCTATATGTGATAAAGTCAACATCTCCCTCACCGTACCAACCTATTCATGAAATACCACTCATATGGTGGCTTAACCCCACATTCTCATTTTTTTTATAGAAACTGAGGAGTTTCAGTCTTCCGGTCAATGAACATGAACAGTGCTTTAAAATTAAAATCATGGGAAATTCCAAAGACATATCCATCATACCCAATATGAATTACAAGATGTAGTTTTCAGCTAACTGATAACATTTTCACATGAAAATTCAATTCAAATCTCCACTACCAGACCTTTTCCAAAAACAATCATCTACCGCCATTGACTCGTTTCAATCATAATCAATCATGATGGAATAAATACAATAATTATACTATGATCATTATGATACATCAAATGATATATCAACCTATGTGATAATATATGTTCCATGTTTTTTAAATCAATAGTTCATATCCAGGGTTTTTCAATACAACCTGTACCGATTCACTATTGAACAAACAGAAAATGTAAAACATCCCAAAAAAAAACATGAATCCAATGTGAAGTACTAGGACACTATCTATCCCCATAATATAAATTATAATATGAATTAACTTATTAATCTAGACATATTAATATTCACTAACATAATGGTATCATAATTCCATAAATACTTCCTGATGAAAAATTTCATGTATTCATGATCCCTTTCCATGTGGGGGTTATACCAGTGTTACCAATATAACTCTCACAATTCATGGATAATAATTTTTAATGAATCACCGTACCATTTTCTAACAACCACTACCCACACTCCAACCATAAAAAAATATGATTTCTAATTGTGTTGAAACTTCTAACCCCATGAAGCATTATTAATTGAAGTTCATTATCCATTCCTTGATCCCAGGGATTCCACTCACAATATCGACCAATTTTTCTTCTAAAAAAACGACTTTCATGACTTCAAATTATGGATGGTGTACTCTACAACATAAAATTAATCCACCACTTCCCTAGAGAACTAACCCACATAGGTCACATTAGGATCCAACAAATGTTTCCCCTCCCAATATATGATGTAGATTCAATAAAATCAATGATTGATTCTTGTATTGAGGTTTAAACTAGGATCATTCATGTCAATATACATGACCTTTCCATGAATTGATTCCCTAACTTACGTGAACTATAAATTCCAATCCAGAAGATTTAGGATAGTTATTTTATATGTGTTCCACTAACACCATAGTATATGCGGCTAACACACACTAACATACAGATCCAAGGTCACTAGGATGCTGACATAATAAAATTTGTTAAAAAAATATCATTGAAATATAGTTTTCATATAATATTATTCTATAAGATCCTCATTCCCAATAACATAATTACCAAGAAAACCACATTGTCTCCATCAGCTACTGTCAAATCAGTACCTGAGTACCTATTGGTTATCCCTTAATGATCATAAAGAACACATGGATCAAAAAGGATCCAATCAATTACATAGAACTCTAAATTATTTATTTTTGAATAATATGGTAGACAACAAACATAAAATTTAATCCAGGTAATAGCTCATGTGTACCAACACTAAAACCATTATCTTACCAGGATTTATGGCTCTATGGAAATCCATGAGATTAGGTGAACCCATATCTTTGATCATAATTAATTCAAACAACATACTGACCCAAAAAATCCATTCATACCTCAAAATACAATATATTCATACATAAATAAATTATTAAAAACCATAAAAACTAGGGATTGTGTTTAACAAACCATTCTCATTAGAAATTACTTAGAAAATAATGAAAAGTATTCAATAATAAGGTTGAAAACTTAGGTTCAGATCTAATCCACCCCATGAAATCTCAATTTAGGCCCAAACACAAGAGTTACACACCCACTACACTCCACATATTATCTCAAGGATTAACAAACATAGTTCCACCAAATATTCTACATGAATGATATTATACATTCTTATATACCATGCATCATATAGGTATCTAGATCACAACTCATGGAAAGTGATAAATTGAACACAACATACTTTTCCATTATTTGTGCATCATTCAGATGTCACATAAATCGTGTAGTCTAAATAGACCAAAATACACAGTCAAATTGTCAAACACCAAAATAACCAATAGGTCCACCACACAAAAATTCTTAGGACTAACTATTTAAAAATTTATAATTTTAAATTATTGATATTTTTTCACAACAAGGTATAAGATAAATGAAATTTTAAGTACAATTTATAGAGAAAAACACTTTATAATTTGTAATTTGAATTTAAATTAGCTAATACAATATAATAATCAAAATGATGGATTTTCCATTACATATTAAACCATTTATTTTAACAAGAGACTTTTAATAATGTAACTAATTTAAAAAATATTAAAACTATATGTTATAGAGGAATAATCTATAATTGTTATAATAGAAATTTTAATAAAATGATGAATAATAATTTTTTATCAATGAGGTTACCTAAAATTATTTGATAATTTTGGGGGTTAGTTTTTTAAGAATACACCACACATATATAAAATAGTGTATATATATATATATGAAAAAACATGAATGACTAACTCATTCCACCATCTAGGTTATAAAATAATCAATTATAGGAAATCACAAACTCAAGTGAATACAATATGATTTATTTGATTCATGAACACACCCTCTCCTGTATTAAAAACTCTATATATAAAATCCCATATTTCAATATGCTCGTAATTCAAGTGCATAAATCAAGGTGATATATGAAAAATAATAAAATTGAACATTATGAACCATAATCCAATCCCTCGAAACATGGAATTAAATAATAAGTGTTGTGGTTAGTCCTAGACACATGATCTATATCATATCCCATAACACTCCCATTATCCTATTTAACACTTCAAAATTTTATTAAAAAATAAAAATCTCTGATGGGATTTTTTAATTCCCTGAATAAAATTCTTATGTAATGGTACACCCAGCTAGTGTTCCACTCACCCTTAGGTGCACCTCCCTATACAATAGAGGTCGTGGTTTTTCAATGTGGGCCTAAAGTGGTATAGTGGGGAGATTATACCTATATATCAGAGTAATACAAAAATGGAAATAATTTTAAAGAGTTATAATATACATATATATTGTTAAGTAGTAATCCATTTATGTTATAAATAATTATCCACATATGCGATAATAAGTTGAAACTTAAAAAATTTTAGGTAGGCATACAATAGTAGACAATAAACAATATCCCATTAGAAAAAGATTAAACTAAAAAATAAAACTTTAAAAAGGAACCGAGTATTGGACTGGTACCTAACTCCCATGCTCAAAATATGCAATCTATCCAATCTCTAAGAATCACACTTTATATGTAACATGAAATAGAAATGAAATAGTGATTAGTACTTAGGTACTCATGTTTCATAGTGGCCTTCGTAGGGAGTGATTAAAACCAAGTGGGCCACCACCAATGAAATACCTAAAATAAATAGTATATTTCAATATTCATGAATAAATTATATAAATAATCATTCATAGAGTTTATAACTTTTTTAAATTTTCTATAATGAATTAAAAAGTTAAACAAAACAACTGAATAGAAAAACCACCACCAATTCCTATGCTCTAAGGTGACACATTACATTGACATATTTTTACTTCATATAGTTTTAGTCAGTCTATAATCATGGTAGAAAAAATGATGAATCCACAGGGATAAACTAAGTATTAAATCCATATAAATCATATAGGTAATATAAGGGTAAGATCCTTGGAATTCCCCTCATCATGTACACCAGTAATAACTAAATGAAATATGAATTTTATTTAGAATCATGGATGGATTGTAATCGCGGAATTAAACATTATTTTTTCACCAAAATTTATCAAGAAAAATATGTGGATCTCATCTAATGAAATTCCAAATGCTTTTCCTCCATGAAACAATGACATTTATCTTTAACATTGAAAAATATACATTCTCATAATCCAATGGGGTGCCTATATTGGGAAATTCACAGCAATAAATCTATTTAGAATAGAATGGTTTTTCCAATGAATACATTAACAACATCCTTCAATGAATATAAGGTAATCATCACAGAATTATATTCATTTGAGTCCCCTACATGAGTACAGGGCTTGATCATGGTATTTCAAATTGATCTTGTCTATACAGAATCCATATAATATCCCTATGTAGTCCTTGAAACACATTAAAATATTAGAAAATAATTCCAAAAAACAATTTAATCTTATATTTACATTACTGTGTTATCAATTATTTTGAATTTCAATTTCACTATCATTGATCCAAATCATTATTAACTCAATAAAATTTAAACACGTCATTCATAATTTAAAATAATTAGAAAAGAAATATATTTTCTCACATTTCCATATTTAGATGATATGATATATTTTTAGGAAAAAATAGGGTTATATTTCATATAGAGTAACTCGTTATAAATACCCATGTAATAGAGGTCTATACACAACTACAAATGCATTTAACTATGGCATGAATATAGTGGAATAAAATTTAATTAAAATTCAAGGTCATCACCCCGAAAACCGAGGAGGATTCACATATGATGAATACTAATTTTAATCATTACTATGGATAAATATTATTAAAAAATTCATTTCACACAGGGATTCCCACTTTTAAAATACAATGATTTGGTTTTCCCAAAATTTTTGAAATTGATAAAGAAAACAAAATCCATAGTGGATGATAATATTAGGGAAAAAATTTGGGATTTCTTGACATTCAGATAACCAAATAATAAAATGAAGAGGACTCTAGCATTAACACTACAATTATTACACGTCTTACATCATTAGAAACAATTAAGGAATAAGGTAGATCCTTCAAGGAGTAACAAAATGAGAACAAGTCACCCAATGGAATCCTCTAAAACATAAGCAGGACAACACATTGTAAGAAAGAGAAAAATGGGTATCCCTGGTGAAATTATATGGATTCTATAAATAAAATTTCTTCTTAAGAGGTCAATGGCTATCTTTTTTTCCCATATCGAAGGACCTAATACATATGAAGGCAATTGGCTAGCTGGAGCATCGGTACTAGTTAGATTGTGGCGGTTCTGTTAAATGATCAACCCTCATATCCTCTCGTAAAGCCTATATTATGTCCTTACACCCGTAACACCTATATTATGGTGATTTATTTGAGGTGGAGATATTTTTTTCTGACCCAGACTAATATCACGAAATGGTTTTACAATCACAGATTATATAATCATATTCCTAACATAGAGTAAGAAAATATAATAAATGTATCAGTGCATAAACTTAGTAAGAAGAAACCATATGAATATATATAATATAAGAAATATGGAAGAGAACATCAAGAATATTATAAATATAATATTAAATAATAATATATTACAAAATATTATAATATTTTAATCTAGCGTAAAAAATAAAATTAAAAGATGACGAATGAATTATAAAGGTTAATGAATGGATCAAAATAAAACTGAATAATCAATAAATAAAGGATCATGACATAATTATTTTTATTACATTAAATTTATTGTGTAATATAAAAAAATAATACCTCATGAAAATTATAATTGTATTTCAAATGATTGATAATATGATAAATCGATTAGAAATCTAGAACAAGCAAATTAATAGGAAATACTTTTTTTAGAAAACACATTATTTTTAGGAATATGGGAACAAACTCAATATATACATCCCCAAAAATGTGAGAAATATAATTATCTTCATTCTTATGTGAAAGAACTCATTATGTACACAATTGAAAATATTATGCGATATCACTATAAACTATTGCATTATAGGTTGATATAAGGGATCATCCATTGTTATCTATACATATGAGTTCCAATTTAAATCATTCAACATAATATATTAATGGTCCCATTTAAAAATAATGGTATTTTTAATATTTTTAAAAACATCACATTGAATGAACATATGAAATTATATGATATAAAAAATGTAATTTTTGAAAAGGAATATTTTCATAACAAAATATATAGTGTTATCAAAATATCATGTCCGGAGTGATTAATGTTGGACAAAAATTAAATGTGAAAAAATAAAAGGTTTCACAAAAAAGTCATTAGAATTTCTATAAAAGGTGATGTCAAAATGACATTCTATTTTATTGGTAAGGAAATGATAAGGAATTTTAAATAATTGTTATCAATAATATAAAATAATTTATTCTTAATGTTAAATATAAATCCAATTTAATTAATCTATAGTGGCCAATAATGAACTGATATTCCTTTATTAATATGTTTTGGTTTCTTTAATGAAAAATGACATCAGATAAATAGTGAATAATTTTATTTCATAAATGGTTTTAATAAAAATATGAATAATATAAATTAAAAAATTACTTTTATTTCACTAAATAAAATTTTTTCAAAATGAAAAACATTAAAATGAAATAAAAAATTCATTTTTATGAATGAGAGTTATTCTTCTAAATGATATAATTCTATTTTAGAAAAAAATTCAATGAATTTGTTAATGATGAAAAGAATTCATTACAGTGGTGAAAATTATGAAATAAAATTAAATATATAGAAAATAACAGTTTATTGAAAGTTGGGAATATAAATTAATGTATGAAAAACTATAACCCATCAAATCTCAGATTGATTTAATGAAACCCTTATCGTAAGTATAATATACGAATAAATTGATGTTGAGTGTAAGATCATGTAATATATATTATTATCTCATGATAGTTAAAATGATATCATTTTAGTAATCTATTAGGTAGTTAATAAGACATTTCAAAGAAATTATTTATCACAATATCAAATTTTTGGAATGGAGTTGATGATTTGAAAAAGAATCCCTTACAACTGTTCCAATTTTTATTTTGAAAAACACATCAAGAGAAAGAACATGAAATAGAAGATTTAATATTATGAGATATAATGTAATCATAATAATAAATATTTAAGGGGTTTAAGATAAACAATTCCAAATAATAGATGGTGTATAATTAGAAATCCACATCAAGGGGTGAACATTTAGTTAAGACACAAGCACAATGAATTTTCACATAGTTGATTTCACATTATCATCATTAATATAAAATATTTACTATATTTACAAAAAAATTAATAACCAAATTCATATATAGAATATTTTTTAAAGAATAATTTAGAAATATTTTATACATGTATATTAGTTAATTATTGTACATAATCAATATCTAGTTTATGTAATATTGATTTCTTTGAAATAGTTTCATTATGTTTTTGTTTTACATCATTATATTCCCAATGTACATAATTAATATATAATATAAGGTAATCAAATAGATTCTTTTTCACTTTTTAAATTTTTTTAATTTCATTTAATTGGAGTTTTTATTACAATCCTTAATGAATAATTCTTTGATTAGCATGTTTTATAGATTTTAACGATCACACATTTGTATATAGTACAACGAGTTTTTTATTAATGATATAGTTATATATCTTACATAAAATTACTAATCATTTATTTTCATTATATATAATTATTAATTATCTCATTATATCCACCCATGATACTATTTTACTAAATTTTTATGTATGTGGTTTGAATGTACTAAATATGAATACACATTAATTAATGGATGATTGTGACTATGGATGTGGCTTATTTTGGCCAAATATCGTTATTAAATAATTATAGATATATAATTTAAATAAATTTATGATTTTAAACTTATTATAAGTGTTTTTATTAAATAATAATCAAACTATATGGAAGATAGGATAGGATAATTCATGGTGGTGGTAGTGCACATAACACAAGACTAACATATTTATTTCTTTTAAAATTTGAGGTAAATGTGTTGGAAAATAATTATGCACTTTATAATCATAATTATGTTATATGTGTAAAATTTATTCCTTTATTTCAGTTTTATAATAAGTTAATAGAGGCAGCTGTGAAAAAATTGAAGTCTTCATTTTATGGAGGCGGTGGTGTGCACAACACAATAATGGATATTTCAATTTTCTTAACAAAAAAGTTGAAATATAGTTAATATTTTTTAAAATAGTATAATAAAAAAATATACAAATCAATAATAATTTAATTATATATGAATTATAAAATAATATTTGGTAATGTATGATATAAATGAAAATATGTTAGAATAAACAATTATTACTAATGTTAAAATCCTTTTGTTTTCCTATTTATATTCCTTAGAAATGGATATATTAAACATATAATTTGGAAAAAAGAATAATTTAACTGAAGAGGCTTATAATATAATGATAATTTGTTATTTTTTTAATGAAAAATAAATTTTATTAGTAGAATTTAACGGGTGGTGAGTGGTACCTTTTAATGTGGATAGATAACATTTTGTTTAAATACTAAATCATAATATGATGTGATATAATGATTTTTTTTTCAATAAGACATAAAAATAAGGAATAATTTTTGGAGGAATATATATGTTCAATAATCCCACAACCATCCAATATAATATTTCTTTAAAAATGTTTTTAAATCATTAGATATTTTAATTCCCACTTTAACCATTTTTTTGGTTTTACCAAGGAAACTAATTTTATCATTTTCAATTAACTATTAATTATAAAAATAATATAACTTAACTTATTGAATAATATGTACCTATAGATTTAAAATATTAATAAAATTTATTAAATATGATATAGTTGTTTAAAATAAATTATTTTAACATTAGTCCATATACTACCTAAAAACATAAATTGGAAAAAGAGTATTCTTGATCATTAAATATATGGATTGAATAAAATTAATAATGTGGTTTATTTTTTTACATTAATAAATATATTAAAAAATAAATAAATTTCATGTGTCATTTATATAAATCTAGAACCTAATTTTATATAAATAATTTTTAATTAAATTTAAAGTCTAAAAAAGTTTCTCTTTTTAGAAAATATTATATGTCCTTATCAAATGTATCAAAAGAGTCCCTTTTAATTTGAGGTGTCTGGAAGTTGGAGACTAGTGACGTCGGGACGTAGTGGGTAGGTGCAGGAAGAGCATCAAGAACTACTTCCTGTTTTGATCCTCAAGTTTCAAGGGTTAATCCTTGTTTTGAATCATTTTCATTTTTCATGGAATGAGGAATGACCACAATGGTGTGCCAATGTCATTTTTTGATACCACATGGATTATAAACCCATGTAGAATCCAATTTCACTATTCGAGTCCAAAAAAGTGTTACGACTTATTTGGGGCGTGGCTCCCTACCGAGTCTCTGAATTAGGCATAATTCCATGTTCCCCACTACGATAGTTAGGTGTAATACATTCTTTTTCTTGGTTTTTTTCATGAATACATGATTTTGAAAATGAAAGTGGTTTAGAAATTGACATATTTTCATTAAAAAGTTTTGAATTTGTAAAATGAGTTTTAATGGAGAATGATTGGAGGAAAAATCCGGTAAATGCATGGGTTTTGATGGGGAAATGAATGATATGACCCTTGGTTTTTCTTATGGAGCATCAAATGTGTGTCTTTGTGTATGGAAAGTTTGTGGGGGAACTTGTTTATCGATGAAGTTTATAAAAATGGACAAACACACTTGTGAGGATTCATAGTTTCATAGGGGAGATTTAGAAATAAAAGGGCATGGAAATTGGTTTTCCATTTAGGAGTGGATTTTTTTAGTCATCAAAAGTGGTTTTTGTATTTGAAAAATGCACTTGTGATAATCCAGTTTTAAAATTAAATGAAGAAATGATGTTTTTGAAAAGGAGGATCTTGGTTGTTCTAGTATTTGTTTGATTTCCAGGAAAGATGTCTCATCTCGTGGTGTTATTTTTTATTATGTTTTGGCATGAGGCCGGTTTCAGTTTTGTGCTCCTCATGATGCTTGAGATATGCCAAATAGAAAAGAACCTAATGTTTCCAAAGAGTCATTACTACATTATAATTTTTTTTGGGTGTCTCATGTTCTACGATGTGATAAAGGACTGTCAGAGGTAGTGGGGTAGTTTAAAGGATGTAGAGTGTGTCTTAGTGTTGTTGGGAACACCCGAACTGGTTAGATTTCATGTTATGCTTGTTCTAATTGATGTTCAAACATTATACTAGTGGAGGTTGGATGTCCAATCATCATTGGAATTTTTGGTGACATGGGATATTTACAAATTTCCATTCATCTAAGTGTTATACCAGAGGAAGGTGGTAGAGTTGTGGGATGTCCAGTTGAACAAGTGGTCAATAAAAATCCATGTTGACCAATTTGTAGAGATTCTTCCTCTTTTTGTTGGGGAAATTTATTTTTTATTTTGGTTTAATTCCCACTTATGGTGATTCATATTCTATGAAATGGGTTTATGAGGAATTCTTGGAAGAAATTAGATCCTTTGGTGTATTTGGTGGTGGTGGGGAATCTGGTACCTCTCATTTTTCGTAAAGGTTCCTTACCTGGAAAGAAGTGCATGTCGGAGGAACATGTACATAAGGAATATTCATTTTTTTTATGGAATTTAGTTCATGAGAACACATTCTGTTGTCCCACCAGGTTTGAGGGATTGAGAATTTGAAGCCATCTTGCCGCATCCCTCCAAAGATATGATCTTGTTGTGTCCGTTTAGGTCACCAAGAGAAGTCATGTAGGACACATTACATGAAGAAGGTGGTTTGATCAGGCTATGCTCATGACCAATATCAAAATAGGATATAATTCATCCATCAAACCCACAAGAACATGTATCAGGGTGAAGATCACACATAGTAATGAGTTTCCAAGTGTGTGGTAAACCTTGTCCTAGTTGTCACATTAAGAATTGGGATGAAAATGTTTTATGTTTAATGGTTCTTGGTTACTACTATTGTAAGTTCACCACCTCATTGTATGGTTTTTATGGATTTGTTCTGTTGTTATACAAGATGTTCTAACTCTTCGAATGTGGATTTAAGAGTTGTTTCTCAATCCGTGGGGATGTTTTCCACTTGTTTGGTTTGGTTTCTCATTCGGTTCCACTGGTGATTTTTTGGAGATGTATGGGGTTTTTGAGATAGGTGGAAGATATTTCCAGTCTACTATATATATTTTGTTTCTTTTAAAAGAGTCATAATTGTCTCTTTTGTTCCATTTGAGGAGGGATTTTTGTCCCCGTAGGAGATTTACCATGTTCCAGATTTCCGATAAGTTGGGTTTACATGTAATAGTCCACCTCTTTAAATCCTAGTGGCAAAGTTTCTCTACCTTTATTATGGATGTTGGTTGAGTTTAGGCTAGGATTTCTCTAGATTCCAGTTGTCTTAAGGCTATTTTTTTTGTTAGTGTGAAGAAGTTGTGTATGATCAGGTTGGGAGCTCCCTCTTTGGCCTCCCCTCAAGGGTGGTGTGTTTGGATATTTGATGTTTCTGTGGTAGAGAGATACCGCTGGTGGGGAGAAACCTCTCAGGTTCTCCCCCAAATCTTTGATTTGGTTTCTCATTGAATCAGTTAAGTGTGACCTGTTTAGAGTTAGGTCATCCTAGTATTCAAGGTTTTCCTTGGTTTTGTCTTGCCATGGACTTGAGTTTTGGTTACCTATTGGCTTGGTGACTTTAAGGGTGAAGAAAGTTTATTTGGTGGGGAGAATTGTCACACCCCTACCAAAGACACTCCTCTATGTTATCAATTTATTTTAATTGTGACTTTTGGTTGATATTTGGATTTGTTTATGGATTCAAATATACGATTTTATGATTTTCTGTGTAGTTTTTCCTAGTAAGGCACGGTTACCACACAGTTCGTAGAAACTGGGTAGTCTGTGCAGGAAACTGTACGGTAGAAAAATCATGGGATATGGCATGCTGCATGGCCATAACACAAACATGAATAAATCTGATGTAAGCATGAATGAGTTCTTCTATGGGAAGTTGAGTCTTCATGGATACAACACAATTTTGAAAATCATGCATCCAAACTATGCGGTCAAGCCAGGTCATTAAAAGTTTGGATCCCTTTTTTCCATCTCTCTTGTTTTTTGCCCATTTTATGGATCCTCCTCCCTTGTTAGACCTAGGAGCAAAAATGGGTCCTCAAAAAGCCCTATCCCTTCCTTCCCTTCCTCCATGGAAGGCCCATGATGGTTTCACACATTGGTTTCATGGTTATTATTTCTATTTTCAACCATCATTCCTTTTCCCTCTTAGTTTCTAGGGTTTTTATTTGGGTTTTTTCTTGTCGGTTGAATCCAAATGGTTGGGGTTTATTCTAGTCTTGTTTTCCATTTAATGTAGTGCCTGAATATTATCACCAAGGCCATAATCTTCCATTTCATGGAGTTATCTTCCATCCGCACATGGGTGAGGTAGGTGATTCCATGTTCTTAATTTCGAACACATTTTATTTGTGTGAAATGTTTAGGTTTATGGAACTAGGTAGATTTTTTGAAAATTAAATTGTTCTTTTAAGGTAGAATTACAGTATTTATGATATTTCAATCTCTTAGAAGGTTGAAATGATGTTTATTTTCTTTTGAGTTTGGTTTTTTGTCTATTATTTGGTAATAAAATAGATTGATAAATATGTTAAAACTCCTTGGGGAGGGGTTTTTGTCTTTAAGGGTATGGTTTGTGTTATTTTAATAATATAAGTGGTTGGATTTGGTTTCAATGAATATGGTGATTTTTGAAAATGGTTTTGAGTTCTCTCATAGATTTTATAGTGTCCCATTAGATGTGGGAACATTGATTGGTGCATTAGTTTCAAAAATGGATGTGCATTCAAATGAATATGAAAATCAAAGTTACTTTTACTTAAATGATTATCATTAATTATTTATTTTATTTTTCTCAAAACAATAAGATTTTATTTCAAATGGTAATGTGTTACTTAAAGGGGTATAGAAAAAATGGATTTAAAGGTGTTCTTCAAGGATTGGCTAGTTTGGCCATGAAGTATATTCTGGTAAGTGTTTAGAAAGTGTAATGTTATGTTTGGTAATCATGAAGTTTTTGTGGAGTTTTTTAAAACATAACAGACCCATTTGAATTGTAAATAAAAAAACAGTGTTTCTATGATGTTTTGGTAATTCTTTTAGTTATTTCAAGATAATGGCCCATTTGCAACTTCCAACTCAAGGGTGATGTTTGTGTTAAATTTTAAAGAGGAATGTGTTTTGGAAAAGGTGTGTTCCCAGTTGGAATACTAAAGTGTTTTATGGAATGGTTTGAATGCTTATATGGTGTGGCAGTCTGGTTTCCACCTTGTATTATAAGAAATGTATGTTTATGTATATGGGGAACCTTTATAAGAGGGATCTCCCTTCGTGGGATATCATTTATTTGTGTCTAGTTTTGGGGTATGCAAGTGTGGTAATGATAGGTAAGATGAGTCACACATGCATTGGCCTCCTACTCCCATATTATTACTAATATGACCACCATGGATTATATGCATCTTTTATATGATTGAGTGACTATAGATTAAAATACCTGAATAGGAGGGTTGGTACCCTCCCCAAGTTACATATATTCTAGAGGGTTGTGACACTAGTGAGGCGAGGATAGAGAAGCCAGTTTGTTATTGAGATAGGGGTTTCAACATAGGATGATAGGTGGTTACAAGCTATGTACGTCCATGGTTCTTCAAGGGATGTTTAATATCGTCCATTGTTATTATTTATATTACTTTTTTTTATTATGTTGAACTGTTTACCTATTTCATTCAAACATAGCCCTAGATTTCGTTGTTTTGGTTTTTTCGTAGAAAATGGAAATTGGTTTTGGGAAATAATTTATGTTCTGTGTTGTTCTATAAAATGTGGAAACCCTATTTTTATAACTATATTTCAAACTAGTGTTAAGGGGTTGTTTTGGAATAGGATCACTTGGATTATATAGTTTATATTTGGCATCCCTGCAGAGTATTTCGATGTTCACACCTACATTATCTGTATGGTTGGAAGTTCAAATATTATTTTTGTTTCCTAGTGAAAGTTATTTTTCTTGGTGATGGTTTGAAATATTCTAGAGGTTACCAAGAGGTCACATAGAGATCATAGTAGAATTGCCTAGACTTATTTTCTCTATGTTTTGTGTTATTTATTGAAGTGTAATTAGTTATATCTTTTGTCTAAATTCAATATATTTTTATCTTGTATCAATTATCGTTTTTTGTTTTAATTTATATTTTGTTGAACCTGGTTAGGTGTTTTGGATTTAAATATTTCCCACTTATATTTTTTGATGCCCAACACTAGTTTCAAGATCGTGGGTATTTGGAACACCCTTCGGGCTATGCTATAGACCGACTCGTTGGACTGGTTCATTGTTGACCTGGGTTGGATCATGATAATATAATTTTAATGTCATGTATTTGAAGTTCCTCTACGTTCATTATTGTCAATAATAAAAAAAATTGGATATGACTACCCTTTTACGTAATTGTATTCCAATAAGATTTCATAATTCATCAAATTTTGACACATTATAACATGGTGATAAATAATTTATAATTGGATCAATTTTTTTGATAACTGATACATGATATTTATAGGTGAATCCAGTCTATAATAAAAATCGTTTCAATATATATCAAAGATAGTATAATTTGATCTACGTGGAGTACAATGAAAAAATTCTCGATCGGTGTAGATTTATAAATCATATATGAGATAATTGTTCCACCAAGGGTTTTTAGTGGTAGATTAATAACTACTGGGTGATATGGTAATTCCATAATTTTATAAAACATTTAGGATATAAAAGAATTTAAGATAATGGTATGAAATAATGTATTAACATTTCTATAAAAGAGATTGTGTTTATATTGCATGAAATTATTATTATGATGTACATTGGCAGTTAGGAGCTTGAATTCCCTTCCCTATTCCCATGTCAAGATAGGGTTTTAGTATTATTTTCCTCACTATCCTGTGGATTATTTCATTAATTACATAATGTATGAAATTATTATTATTGAATATTTATTTTCTGTATGGATCATTATATGGGACATTGTTCTACTATATTAGTTGGTATCTAGATATTTTTTAAATAGTCAGGGGATTAGTGTCATACTTTTATATAATTTGTATGCTTCCCTAATATGTTGAGGAATTAAAATGAGTACTTTATCCCATATTTATTTCATGTATGAAATTGAATATCATCTGTCCATGTGATTTATCATCATAATTTCCAAGGTAGTCCACCTTTCTTTTCATTTCACCAAAAAAATGAGAAGTTACAATTTTCATATATACATTAAGATAACATAGAAAATTATATTCATATCTACCATAATATACTATGTGTAACACCCATTAATGAGTAGTATTTAATCCACCGAAGATTCCTTCAATTATACTATGAGATATTTGAGATGAAATTGGAGACGTACCACATGTGTCTTGTGAAATATTGTTCAAAAGACTAGATACACTCATTTAATGTTTTTATTTAATTGATCGAATTTTTGGACCATTTTTTGATGTTATCATGAAAAGAATATAGTGAAAAATATCTTCTTGAATTCTTCGCATACCATAGACTATAATCCACCCCTTTATATTTTATTCTAAATAAGAGTTCACCACCAGTAAGCGTCACCTTCTAAATGATAGATGGATATAACATTATTATTATTATCAGGGTAACCAAGAATAGAAAATATAATTTTACATCACATTGACCAACTTATTATCAATTTTTGGATGGATTTACTACTGAATACATGAATCCGTTTCATCAGGAATGAATTAATATATAGCCACTCCTTCCTTGGTGTGTTTAGTAGGGTAACAAAATTTTCATTATTTATCACAACATGAGAAAATTTTATAATGATTTCAATGTGTTTTGTATAAAATCTGCAAATTAATCTGTTTTCCTATTGGGAAGATTTCCAAATTTTCCATTAGAGACATTTTATCTTGGTTTGTTCAGTTTTATATCATTACTTTGACTAAAGGAAAATTGGAATTGATTATAATTAAATGAATGAATGTTCAAATTCGGTGAAAAAAGACCAAGAATTTAAATTTCATAAATAAGGGGAATAAGTTAGCCAAAAAATGTATAGGATTTAATTTGTTCAACATGTGTTTAGTTTTATAATAGAACTAGTTATGTATTCAAATCTCTCAGAATGGTATATAATTAGAATGTGATTTAACAAAAGAATTTTCCTCAGTAGTGTTAGCCTAGTTGTGTAGCTATGAATATTTTTCATACACCAGGTGCTTATGAAATAAACAACCAATACTGTACTTTTAGATTTAATACCCAAATATACATTTATTTAGAATATGAATATATATATATATAAAATATTTTAATTTTTTTGATATTTATTAGAAATACATTAAATCTAAACTTTAACAAAATATCATGATGTTATCATATATGTATACTTATCCCATAGACATATAGCTAGGGTTTTCACTAATGTTCTTTATACTAATATGTAGAATAACAATAGAAACATTGAAAAAAACTAATCCCTTATTTGATATATACTAAAGTAAACCACTAAAATCATAATATATATATTAAATTAATGTATCATTTTAGGTAATACATCTCACAAACAATCAAATAACTTTAGTATAAAAAATTTCAGTGACATAGTGATTAGTTATATAAACATATAATTTTATAATACATGAAAACATTACACTATAACCATGATTCTCTAGAAATGTTTCAAGACAAATCATATAATATAATCAACTTCATAACCTCATAGATGGAAACATAAAAAAATGGCGAGGTAAGATTATTATTAAGAGAAAAATATATCATAATTAATCAGATCATTAAAATGATGTAGAACTTGAGTAAATTAATAAATATCTTATTAAAAGATAACAAGACCATAGTTTATAATCACATATAATGGTATTGAAAGAAAATATAATAAAATATAATTTATTAATATTAAAAATTATTTCATGGATGGAAATAGTTCTCAATAATCATAAAACGTTTGAATATTACATATGAGTCAGGAATACTTAATAAATAATACCTATCATGAAATCATCAAAAATATGTAAAATTAGATGATTCATTTAGATGTATCAGAACATGATAAACCAAATGGATATCTGGAACATCCATAATAATAAAAAAACCAATGTGCTAAATCTAATTTTCCAAATTCCAATGTGAAAAAAACTCATATTTTCAATGATAAAAAATGAAAGAAAAATGATTATTCCCAAGACTATCTAAAAAACATTATTTTCATACATGAAAATATAATGATATGTAAATAATAAAAATTTTATTTTATGGTGATATAGGATACGACCAATCAATATCTATATAGTTGTTTCCCATATGAAATCATCTATCATTAATTCTTAAAGTATCCATAGAAAATGAATGAGTTATTGAAACTATTAAAAAATAAAATAAAATGAAAATAAAAATTCATAGAATATCAAAATTCTTATTCTAAACAAATATACATATTAGAAAAATATTGTGGTGAACAAAACATTCCTTAAGTAGAGATAAGACATGTAGGAAAAAATAGAAGTGATATTAATTTTTTTTCAAAAATCGTTATTACATTGTTATAAAATATAATGTAAAAATTAATTTATAAAATTAAGAGGTAAAAAGAAGTTTTACGAAAGAAAGACTATAAATGTTATTAAATAAATTTTAATTTAATATAATTAATAAATCAAAATAATATATCATTAATGTTAATTAATCGAATGAAATGACTTTATAATTACTTTTTATCCATATTAAATGGAAACAAAATCATATAAATTTTGAGAGGAAATCATTTTATAATATATATAAATGATGATATGATTAATATAAATTAAAAATAATATATATATATTTTTTTGATAAAATAAAATTTCTAAAAACATTACATAAATGAGAAAATTCAATGTTAAGAGTGATAGTTAATCTTATAAACATTATACATTCGGATTTAAAAATGATTTATTAGTGAATTGATTATTGATTATGTGATATAATTTGAGTACATAATGCAAAGAAATAACATATAAGATATGGAATGTTTTTATGAAATAAAATATAGAATATATATTCATTGATGAATGGCTATGACCCTATGAACTATAAATTGAGTACATGAAACCATTAGAGTAATGGTAATATAAGAATCAATAGAGATTGAGTGGAAGACAATGAAATGAAAGTTACAAAAAATTACATGGAATATATTTTTATTCGATAAATAATCCAATTAGTGAATACCTCAAAAAATTGAAATGATTGTGCACAATATGAAATATGTCCAACTGAGTTGAAAAATAAGACAAACAGCCCCTTGAAAATATTGTAATTTTTTATTCAAAACCTCATAATAGAAATAACAGGGAATAAAATGTTAAATACCCTGAAATATATTATTATCGAGATATAACTTAATAAAAGGAAAAAATATAACCTATTCCAAAGAAAATATTATGTCTAATAAGAAAAATGATTCAAGGGGTGAAAATTGAGACAAAAACACTTACCATGGATTCTAGTTTAGTTGATCACATTTTTACCTCATGTATAACAAACATAGCTATATTAATCCCTAATTATATATCATTAATCATATATATAATGTTTTATATACATAATGTATTATTATAAACGTTGTAAGACTCCATGTTTCTTTTCTAGGTTTATATAATTTTTTTCTAAAACCCCTTACAATTTCATTTTAATATGTGACTAGGGGAGTTCTATTGAGAAATTGAGGTCTTTGTGCAGTAAGTGAGGAGGCTAGGGAATGTAACCTAAGAGATTAAGTTACACTTCCAAGGTGGTTTTAGATCATTGACTTACTAGTTGTCTTCCTACAGTCTATTGGGACACTATAACCCAAATAACTATCCAATGGGTCCCCAACAAGACTTATTAGGCGGGGGTTAATTTAGTGCACAACTAGAAATGAAAATTTAATGATCGCCAAATGTTTCAACTAATGGTCTATAGAGACCCCCATGTGATAGAAATTGGAAGGCATATTTTGTTTGTTAGTAAATACTTTTACCAACCACCATGGGTCTCACTAAATGATCCCACATAAAACCACATGTAAATTCACACTCTAGGATGATGATCATTATAAAGATGATAACGCTATTTCCTACCAATTGAATTTAAAAAATATAGTGGATCCATGGTGGTTGAAAATATGTTTGATTGGTGATAGAGTTTTAGGTATGGAATTAGGTATGTCATGATAGATAATAGTGAAGGACCCCAGAACACCCTAAGAGGGGATGGGTGAATCTGGGTGTCAACTTTTTTTTAATGTTGTGGATCTTATTCCCACGTTGGTAGGAACTTGTTAAATCTATCAAACAAATGAAAGCAGGAAGTTGACACAACCCTTTTAGTTGGTTCCCCACAAAGGTCTACCTCCAAGGATCATATGTCGAGAGTGTGTTCATTGTACCAAAGTACACTAATCATAACTAGTTTAGGGATTACAATATTTGGCCACATTCACTCTATGCTGGGAATTCTTCCATTAAAAAGGTTCAGGGAACACTCATTGCATCCCTCAGATCAATTCCATCTACTCCCCCTAGATCCCTACCTAGATAGAAGTCAAACACATTTTATCAACTTAAGTGTATCCTCAATAGATTTTCATTGAAGTCTTTTTCTCTTTTCAACATGAGACAATGCTTACATCGAAGTCCTAAAAAGACTCCCTTGAAAGCATTGAACCACTGAACTAGATATTTGGAATGTGAAAAAAGGTTACACTGATTATTTCGCGTAACACCTTCCCTTTGCATGCAAGATCTCACTTTTTCACGAAATACATGATTTTCATGTTGAAAAATATTTCACGTGACATCCCCTATATTCAAAACATTCACTTTTACGGGCGGCCTCAAATTTTATGTGCGGATTAGACTTTTTCATTCACCTTAAACTTTTATGTGCAACATCAATTTTTATGCACAATGTTTTCATTTTCGTGTAGTTTAAGCTTTTCTGTGAAACTCCCTTTACGCGCACATTTTACACAGATTAGAACTCAGATCTTCTCTATGTCTACCATTTCACTGAATGAGGGGGGTCACCTCTTATTTATAGGTTTCACCGAGCCCTACACGCAAAACCCTGCTTTGTCGCATAAAACTCTCATTCTGCACACAATCCTTTTTCGTGCAAGAACCATTTTTCGCGCGAATCTGTAGATTTTTCGTGCACTTCATGCCTTTTCCATTTTTCAATGTTTTGATCCCTGAAAAACCTTTTGCGAGAGGAAACCAACCTATATTCACTATTTCACGCAAAACCAATTTAGTGTAGAATTTCTTTTTTTCACACACAACTCCAATATTTAGCGCAACTCAAGCCTTTTCTATTATTCGGCGATCTGATCTCAAAACACCTCTTGCGAGAAAAATGTCACTCCACTATTTCATTCCCCATGCTATTTTCTCCGCGCAATTCACCTATTTCGCACACCACTTCCTATTTAAATGCATCCATTTTTTCCAACAACCCATGTCTTCATTTTCTGATTTTAGGCCCAAAATTTTTGCAAAAAATAGAAAATAGTGCCACCATCAATACTGTTGTCTGCTTAAACTATATAATCAAATTACATGAAAAAACAATGAACATCTAATAAGGATTGAAAAAAAACAAAAAACATATTCCAATTATTAGAAAGAATGACCTTGGTTACAAAATAATAGGGGGTCACAATCACTGACAAAAGAATTGAGGTGAATTAGGCATCAATGTGGTCTTAGACTTGTGACGCAAGGCACGGTGGTTTATAATTATAGAATATGTAGGGAGAACATGAGGTGGATTAGCTGGAAGAAAAATTATGAGTGTGAAAAATCACTTGCTTAAAATAATTAGGTATTAGTGACCTCTAATGGGGGTCTCTATTACCTCCCATGGGGACTGCTAAAGATGATCGCCAACTTCCCTAGGATTAAAAACCAAAAAATATAAAACTGTAATTTTAACCCTTTTACACAAATTACTTTTTTACATAAAATTTTCCCTCAATTTGGTAAGTAGAAGAATAATGGTATTCCACCTATAATTTTTTGATTTCATTGGTGTTTATCAGTTACATTACCATTGATATTTCTTATGTTTTTTGTGCTATATAACTTTTGTTAAGTCTTAAAATCCTCTAGGTTAAATTAATAAATTATTTACCTTCTAAAAATATTCAACCATTATTAATGTAACTTTTCCTAATTTAGGTTATTTTTTCTTATTTCTATATTTCTCACATTTTTTATTAATCCAATGGCCAATACTCAATATGTATAACTATTATAAACTATTTTATGTTTTCAAATGAATTTAAATTCATGTTACACCTTAATATTTTATGTCGGTGAGTTTTTCCACTAGGATTTATTAGATGATTAGCAAAAACAGAAAATTTTCTCCACTTATTTTATCCATCAACCGTCTTGTGTAATTAAAAATGATTTTTTCACATATAAATGATTTTCGAGACCATTAAAAGGGGTTCATGACTTCTTCTTAGGATGGGGTAAATTAACTATGGCAATTCATGTTCACATTGTTATTATAATATGTTAACTTAAAATGTGGGTATTCCAAGAAAAACCTTAATACATGGTAGTTATCTTCAACCTAGAAATTTAAAAATGAAAATGTAAATTGTGTCAAGTAGTGATATTGGTTAACTTGTTGAATCTTTTATTATTATTTATTTTAGTAATGATATATTTGAAATCCATAGATGTTGATGTTAGTAGGGAATGGTTTCATGGAATTTCATGGATTCTTCATGAATGTTATTGGAATGTAATTATAGCATTATTTATCTTATTTTATTAATGGAATAATGAGATTAATTGAGTGTCATGATACCTTTGGACTTAATGAGGGTTAATTTTATAGAATTCATCAAGTGAGCGAGTGGATTATAATTAGATTATGTATAAAAAATTCTATATGGTGGCTACAATTGGATTGATTTAATTATTAAATTTATTAAATTATATGTATTAATGATGAAGATACTTGAGGAGTACCCATTTTTAATGTAATCAGAAAGGATACCCCAATTTAGGTTGATCATTTTTTGAATGGAATGTATCAGTTGTGACCATTGGAATCTATTTAAACAAAGCATGGTATAATTGATTTTTTTTCAATAAATTAATATAAAATTATAGAAGAATGTATAAATAATGCTTCACAATAATATTTCATAAGGAATTGTATTTTGAATGATAATTAAGAACATTAAAACCACCTTCAATATGGATTATATGAATGTTTCTTAATAAATTTAGGTATTTTATACTATTATAAAATATTCCTAACATCATAAAGGTTACCAAGATAAAATAAATGTTTTTATGAGTATATAAAAAGTGTAAAAAGATGGATTCTAGATGCTAAAAAATCAAAAATGCCAATAGATGATGAAAATATGAAACAATGTTCATGATATGGGTCTCTAGAAAAACCACACAAAATGGTCGATAATTTCTTATCAAAAGGAAGTATAATTTAAAAAAAATGAATTTAAATTATTATATATTTAACCATAATATCAAGAAAATAATAATTTTAAAATAATTGAAAATGATCTGAAATATGAAAAATGGAGAATCCCATAAATATATACATGTGAAATATGAGATGTATAATGATCACAAAAAGACACCAAAAAAGGAATTATCACTCAATTTTAGTTTATAAAGATACAATATATATAAAATGAGAAAATATAATGTACATATTAAAAGGTTATATTTTCTTAGATATCTGGTGGAGGATACTAATGAATAGAACTATACGAAAAGGTTGATGATGTTTGAAAAGAAGAAGGTATATCCAACGTACATGTAAATAATTAAATATATGGAATATAGTGTAGTACATTGTTTTTGAGATAATGTTCACTAACATAAAATTTAAAAAATATTAGACCAACTCAGATTGGATAGACACACCAGATGATGATATTTAATATCATCCTAATGAAAGATGCAATTTTTAATGTATGGAGGTTTCCTAACAAAGGGAAAAAAATAATTTTCTATCAAATAGTGAGAGATAAATGTGTTCTAATGGATATATAGTTCTTAATGAAAGAAATTATAAACCCCATTGGAAAAAGGAGATATAAATTGAGTTTCCTAAACAATTTAATGTCCTATACTTTGATTATAATGAGTTGAACAATCAGATTTCTTATCTATCTATGATATGTTTGACTGATAATGTTTCTTAAAACCAATGTAACTGAATTTCAAAGAGGGTCACATAAGAATAAAGGTCATTCTAGAAGAATTAAAAAGCGTCCATTGAATCACATAATAAATGGATATATGAATACCAATATTTATCGGAGTGGGAAAATTAATTTGATTTCCTTCGCAAACAATTAATAGGAACACAAAAAATGAGGGGATTTTGTAAAATAAAAATATATGATGTTCAAGTTTACTAATAGTGTATGTGTGGGAGAATTAATTACAACAATTTTCAAATTATAGATTCTACATGGATGAAGTGGAGTGGTACTAAAAAAATAAAAATCAAAATGTTAATTAATAGATGGAGATTATCTGATTGAGGAAATTCCATAGGACTTATAATGGACAAAGGTACACTATATCGAGATTCACCAGAATCAAAAGTAAAGAGATGAGAATATTTGTTGGAGGAAATTTCAATATAGTACCATAGGATGGAGGAACACTGATACTAGATTAATTGGAAAGATATTTTTTTAATGAATTCATCCAATGAGGATACATAATGAATCTCTACTAGAATAAATAAATATAAAAATAATTGAATAGATATACAATGGATGAATACCCATAAAATGTTTGGATTCCAAGTGAACATTTAATGAATAAACATTTTCTTAGGTTGTCTCATAGAAAATGGTATGAAGTGTTGATATTGATAATATCTCAATATTATAAATATTTGTTTGATTTTTTATATAAAAATAGACTCTTTATAGTTTTTTTGAAGATATTGATGATTATACTCAGGTGAAGGTGACCAAAATTTCTTTTGTATAAAGTAAATAACAATATATTGTGGATTAGAAATGAATAATAAAAGAGCTTGAAAATATTCTGTATAGCTAGTTGGTAAAAATGATTTTTGGATAGAAGTATTACCATCTATGAAATTAGTTGATACAGTTAGAAAAATTGGGTGGTATTACAAACATTGAATGTATAATTTTTTACTGATGGATAAAACTAGGTTACGTAGAGGAGGAATACTAGGGGTATAAATAGTAACATCATTACACCTTTGTAATCCACAATGATGTTAAAAAAAGAATCCATGATTAGCGGAATGCCAAATATATCAAAGAGTGGGTCATTCTTATGAATGTTCTAATATCATATTATTTACCATCTATATAAATTTGGTGAATATTATAGGTTATTATTGTATATATATTTTATTGTATTATATATCTAAAAATCATTCAATGATTACGAATGTTTCCTCAAGAGATTGATAAATTGTTATATAAAATAAAATTTGATCACAAATTAACAACCTCTTTGCCATCCTATAATTAATCTTGGAAAACCATAAGTGTTACTACTGTGTAGGTTCCTTAAAAATGATATATCATCGAGGATGGAGAATTTTAAATAAATGAAAACCTATGGTGTTCGAATTTTATATAGTAGATGTTGTCAATGTTGTATGTATATGATGTCATTATATATTCTTTATATTTGAATTGACATTAGATATGGTGCAACAGTAGGATTTATTCCAATTAATGATGTTTATAAAAATTGATAATTGATATTTGGATGTTGACTTCAATGATCCAAATTCCATTTTAATTGACCTCATATAAAATGTTTATACAATTATCACAGGGTTTCAAAAGGAACAAAAATATGCGATAAATTGACAAGAATATATAAATGAAATGAAAATGATAAGGAATAGAATATAAAAAACTTGAGAATATTTTTTGTATATATTAATATGAACTATGGAAAAATTATTTATGGATATATTAAAATATTTAATGAAATTGATAAAAATATCATTTTTACTGAAAATCTATAAGATTATACTCTCATTAAGAATCTATTAACAAACATTATAGATATATCTTATTTCAATTTGTATTCTATATAAGACCTTGAATACTTATCTCCCTATGAAATCCATAATCTTATAGTGTCTTATGAACTATGAAAATATATTTTCATTATGAATAGGGTTGTGATTATAATGGATTTTCATGATTTGTTAAAAAAACACTAAGGATAAATAAGATGTGGAAGAATCAAATTATTCAAAGGTATATGAAAAGATAAGAATTCTACAATGTCATATATCTTATTCCTAAGTGATAAAAAGAGAAAATGTAATTATAAACTACATAAATATAATAAATTTAATAACAATATAAATTTTATTGAGATTTTCTAATGAATAAAGGGGATGACTTGGAGTAAGGAGAATAAAATAATAATTCAAGGAAATATAAATGTATTAAACAAAAGGAAAGGTGTACCTATAAAAAAGAATTAATTTTTATGGTGGAAAAATTATTAGGTTGTTTCTTAACTAAAGAAAAAATATTATCACATGGTCAAACTCTTTTATTATGTAGTAAAGGTATGATCTTCATAAAAAAGTGATGATAATGGTGGGAAGGAATATTACTTTAGTTCATTATTTATGAAAATATTGAAGCCATAATTGAAAAAAAAACCAAAATAAAGACGAAATGAAAGATATCTAAAAAATAAGTTAAGGATATAAAATTTGAGAATGGTTATAATTTGAAAAGGAATGTGATAAAAATGTTACAAGATATCATGAAAATTAGTTTGTTGTATAGAGTGAAAACTAAAATTACATGAAGTAATATTAGCCATGAATGATAATATTGGTTGAAACTGTACTTTTTTATGAATGCGTGAAGAACATGTTTAAGTTAGCTGAATTTTAAAAATGGATGTTGTTCTGGAATAAATATTTTCATAGAAATATTTATGTTTGTTTGAAACACAATCAATGATTCATACAAAAATAGTGAGTTTTGAAAAATGATATAAAAATCACAATAGTATTAAAGAATAATGGTGAGTATTCTCATTCTAGTGAAGAGAAGGACTCACAAAAATAAGTTGTTTTTAATCATAAAAAATCTTAATGTACATATATTTTTATTAATAATAAATGGTCACAAAATAAGATACTGTATTGTGGTAAATTTTCATATATAAAAATTAGTGGAATTTATCAAAATATGTATCCCAAATTATTGTCCCAAATATTTATAAAATAATAAATACAAATATTTAGAGAAATACTACTATCTATATGAATGATCTTGATTTAGAAGACACAACAAGTGTTGTGATGTTTTTGGGCACATAACATACTCATGTTGGAATAATATTTCGATATTATGATATTTGATTTAATGATTGGGTATGAACATTAAATAAATAAGACCAATCTATCCATGATGTAATGATGAAAATGAAAGGAATGATAAGGTGTTTAGTAATGTAAAATCTTTTAGAAAACAATGTTAGAAAGGTAATAATGTTGAACAAGAAAAGTTGCTTAATAAATCTTTGTGTGTTAAAAAATTTGATAAATAAAAACAAAAATTCCTAGAAATTTGACCAGATCGAATGAGAATGGATAGGATTATTGAGGAACCACAAAATCATACTCCAAAAATAGAGAAGAACCGTGCTTTACAATATGAGGAAAAATTGTTAAATTATTCCAATCGTTGGTTGTTTTATAATTTAGAAAATGTTAATGACATGTGCGTAATATGTTATTTTTTTGAAAATTTTTTGGAATATATTACAACACTAAGAATAAATATTGAATAAATTATTAAAAAAATAGAGTAAAAATCATGTTATGAAAGATGAATAGAATGTGACTTTTTGAACTGAAATTCAATAGATTAGTAGAATCAAATTACAAAATATATGGAGGATTATCACCAGAAATAAATTACCGGTAATGAAAAATATATATTGAAGATGGATAAGTTTAGTTTTTTATATGTTTCTTATTTTGATCATCACTTATAGGTAACAATAATGTTCCTCCTTAATCCAAATACATATACATATTTCTTCTAACTTCTTTGGAATTGAAGGAAAATATGTCAGGAACTTCGCTGACTGATATATTAGTTTATTTAAAAATAATAAATTGATCATGAAAATATTATAATAACCATGACGAGGAATGGAGTGATACCCTTAATGGGGGATATAATGATGTGGTATAAGTATTATTATTTTCGTCAAAAGAATGTTGGGATGATTAGAATTTTGATATGATTGGGTTGGTTTCCTTAAAAAATTGATCTCTTTTGAGATATATCTGGAGATGGGTGTATATATATAAATTTTATTTTACATATATTTATCATGATATTATGGTTTTTGGAGAATTGGAAGGAAATTATTTCATGATGGAATTTTATAGAAAAAACTGATCACCCTAATATACATTATTTTTTTCTATACTAGGTTTAACTATATAGTCATTGTGTTTTTTAGTTAACAGGTCTTTGTTATGGAAGTAATGTGATGAATTGTTTCTTCAAAATATGGTATCCAAGATTATATATGGAATAAAAATAAGCTGATATGTACCCTTTGAAATTGACATTTAATTTTTATGTGAACTAATTTGGGGAGAGAGTAAAATTAAATCCTAATATGGGAGGAAAATTTTTGGGAGTTTATATTGATGATGAAGATGTTTAATAGTTTATGTGAGTGTTGAAAAAAATAAAAGCGTGGATATTTTTAGTACAAAGAGTGTTTATATTAATTTTTCATATTGTATGATTTTTTAAATAAAATAAAATTGAGGTTAATTTCCCTAAGAATGTTTTTTAAAGATGTTCATTAAAAATGTTACACAAGTATGTTTGAAGAAAATTCCTTATATAGTATTATAGTGTTTATTAATACTATAATATGATGCTATGTTATTCTAACAAGTCATTAACTTCTAGAAGGTTATCATGATCAATTAAATATTTTTTTGAGTCTCTACAATGAGTGATATGAGGTATTATGGATACATAAAACTGGATGATCACTATAGAATGAAGATTACAAGATACAAATTTCTCGACCGAGTCATCTGAACATACCATAAAAATGGGGGAAATGTTTCTTAGATGTATATCTAAGTTATAATGTTTTGGTTTTAGGGCATATGTGTATAAGAATAATTTCGGATAGAAAAAACATATGTTAAAAGAAGTGAAATTTTGGAGAAAAATAAAAGGGGAGAACCCAGTAAAGGGAATGTTGAGAAATAATGGGTATATGATCAACACATAAAGAAATTATAAAAATATTATTGGATGATGGAATGTTTTAAATATTAATCAGATAGAGAATGGAAGTGTATAATGTACAACAGATGGTGTATAACTTGTTGAATATATCTGAAAAAGGAAACTCATGCAGAGAAATATATTTAAAGGTATATTAATTATAAATGTCTTCTAGTACATTAGATAGGGACATTATATATCCAATGGATATAATAATATAAAGTACAATATATTGAGATAATTTTGAATAAAATCAAATGGATGACCGTAAGGATGAGTCACATTTGACTGGCACACTAGAAAAAGATATTTTATATCATTGTACAAACAATTTTTTATTTTAACATATGGATTTTTCCTAACATAAGTAAACTAGATATGGGACTAGTGCATAATGAAATTTTAAGGTTTACCAAAAGGGAGAGAATTCATAATGAGGGAAAAACACATACAATACACATATAGGATATATAAGTTTCATTTCATAAATAATATAATGCCCTTAACATTAAAGATGATCAAATGAACTATTAGTCTTTGTTATATATCTCTGATAATGATATTTTAGCATGACCCTTAACTCTGATGTTAATGAATTTTGAAGGTCTCTGAAGCATAATGATCATTCTATATGATTTGAGAAAATTATAGAGAATAAAAAATAATAAATCGATTTTAAATAAATGATTAATATGAGTGGGAAAAGATATTTGTGTTCCCCCATATCTCTTAATAGGTATTCAATATAAAAGAGACTTCATAGAGTATGATCACATATAGTTAAAATTTGATCAATGGTGAAGTGATGAAGAATTAATTCAATGTGTTTCTGGAAAAGAATTATACTAGTTTGATAGTGAGTTTCAGTAGACCAAGATTACTTATATAGTGAGTAACCGACCAAAAATATTAGACGGGGGACATTCCATTAGCGTTCTAATGGAATATGGTGAACATAAATGAGATTCATTGGATAAAGATGTGTTAGAATAAAAATATTAGGAAAAGGAATGTTAATAAGAGTTCCAATGAATATATTTACATTAGACAAAGATTTAGTAGTAATATAAATTTTATTCAGAGTCAATAGGCATATTTAATGAAGAAAATTTTTAATGTGAGAAGTATTAGACATAGAATAAATTAAAAGAGAACCATTATACATAGGTATTGTAAGGTACTAGAATTTCTTAAATTATGTTTTTTTCTGTTATGGTTTGGGCCCCTTCGTTTTGGCTAGATAAATGTTTTACCATGTCCTCAAGAAGGATCGGGGGTGTTATGGGGGTTTGGGACATGAAAAATGGGGAAAGGGGCTCTTGAAAAATCTCTATGGTTTGGAAAACTGTGCAAGGGTAGACTGTGTAGGTATTATCAATCCACACGGTTTAAAAATGGACTAGAAAACTGTTGGAAATTCCTTGGAAACCCTGTGAATGTGGTGATTTTTGGGTAGTAGCTTCCGCACTATTTTCAAACCATTTGGTAAACTGTGCGGATAAACTATGTGGTGTAGTATTTTTGGGAGAATTTCAAAAAATTCATCCTGAAATTTTAAAAAACAACTCAGATTTCTCCTCTATTGCACCCCTTGCAACCCTAGTGACGATCTTGGATGAACCATGCTCCCCAAGGGTGGTTCTCCATCGATTATTTGATGTTTGGAGCACCATTGGTTGCAAATTGAAGCCCTTTGCAAGTCTAACACTCCTCATTCTTATTTATTTCAGATTAGGGATTATGGTTGCTACCATATTATTCTAGAGATGTACACCCTCCTACTAGGGTGAGATTTGGGTTAAGGCTTCAAGGGGTGTTTGAATTCGGATCTAAGGCAATGATTAAGAGTGTGCTTATCATTGGACTCATGGTAGGTGGTCTAGAAGTATTTTCCCATTGTTTTATTCAAGATTTGTGATTTGAAGCTTGTGTTCTCCTTTTTCCCAAATTTTGTTCTAGGATTCATTGGAGTGTTTTATAAAAATGGGTGTCTATGGGACCAATTGAAACCCTAATAATCCTTGTGGAATGGATAGAGGAGTACTATACCATTTTAGGGCCACCCATGGGGTGCGCCAACCAACTCGGACCTAGATGATTGTAGGGTTAAGTGAAGGGTTGTCAATTAATAATGAGGAATCCATGTAGAATATGATATAATGGTTTATTATGTTTTAAATGGAATAATAATAGATATTTTTAGGGTGACAAGGCATTCATTTTTATTTTACATGACATGGAAAAGGTCAAATGGGTTGAATGAGGATATGTCAATTATTCGATGGAATTTGGATATAATTGCCTAATGGTATTACAAAATATTAAATAGTAAACTAATAATTTGATGTTGAATTGGGAAGTGGAAGTATGTTAATGGTTTGTAATAACAACATGGATGAATATATTGATTGGGATAATACATGGGAATTTTGTCACACCTAATGGTGGAATGTAATAAGTGGTTGGGTTAAAATATATAAGAAATATCCTTAAAATGCATACGTGAGTGAATTCCTGTGAGATGATAAATGTGTAAAAGGGGTAATGGAATGGTCATTTAGTCATTTGGATAACACATACGGGTTGTTAGTTACACTTAAAAGGTTAGGACCTAAAAAAGGAAATTTGGATAAATGGACATGAGTTGTAAATTGTAAATTCATTAATGGGTTTTGGAATTGCATTAATTACCATGTTGTTATTTATCTGTTTTTAATTATAATGGAATTGAATTTTCTTGGTTTTGTTGTGGTATGATTGTTGTGAATTGATAAATAATCATGTGCACATGTATTGGAAGAGTGTGGTATTGAATTGAGGTTATACACACAATGTTAGAGTTAGACTAAGGATCTAATCTCCACCCCAAAAATCATGGGTTAGGGAAGGGTATGGAGGCTCTATTCTCCTAATGGTTTCATTCCACCCAGACTAAGGGTTCGATGTGAGGATAACATGTTGATATGATATATGTATCCCTTGTGAGATAGGGATTCAATTTATTTCCCCTATGAATAATTATTGATTGACTTTGTCCCTTGTGTAGATGATGTTTATTCCTAAACCAAAAGAACATGTGATTATAATGGGTCGTGTATTGAAAATTTTATGTGAAATGGAGTTGGGAAGAATACTGGCCATGAATTAAATAACCCTTGTTAACTCATCAAACCAGAACTGTACCTTGTTTAATTACGTTTAATTTTTTAATTTCATGCAATTATTATTAGATTCGATATTTGGTAGACACCGTGGTTGGTGGCCTACTGAGTTTTTTAATCACACCCTACTCGAGCCACCACTGAGTAATCAAATAGATTTCTTGGTTGCAGGTTAGGAAAAGGGAATATAATATACAGTAAGGTGTTGTGTTGGGATTGGGATGTACATGGTGACAGACCCAAACATATATTCGGGACCCATTTAATGTTTTGGCCATTTTCATTATTTTGGGGTTTATTCACCTTCACTACTAGTATTGAATGCCATGGTTGTATTTGAATTGTGGTTTGTATCCTGTTTAGGGAAATTTTCTTTTATGCATGTTCATTGGATGGTCATATTTTTTTTCTATTTATATTGTTTTTTTCTATTACACACTCTGGTAAAGAGGGTATAGTCTCCCCATGTGACTTATTAGACCCTCTCCGCTTGTTGGCAACCTTTGGCGTATAACGAGGCACGCCCAAGTACATTCATTGACCTGGATCAGAGCCCCAGTTCAGTGGCTTCCCAGTTGGGTATGTTACAAAATGGAATCAGAGGAGGTTCTTTTCTCTTTCTTAGTGTTTTGGGATGCTATACAAGAGATTAGGACAATGTTACTCCATGGTAGTGAGCTCATACTTGGGAGTAGCTGATCCATGTACGAGGGAATACCCAAGTCACCCTAGGTGATAATTATTGTTCGTGATGTGTTTTGTTATAGTTTAATGGTATCTAACCATTGGGTGATTCACATGTATTGTAATTTGACTGATTTATGATATTTTGTTCTTGTTCGGAATGGAATGAGGTTGTGAATTCATGCATCATTTTAGGCACCTAAGGATATCCGTGGAATGCATCATTATAGGCACAAACATGGGATGGGTGAACGCGGAATAGAGAGTAGAATGAATTTTAATTACTCTATAAATATGAAGAAAGTGATTCCTAATAATGGTAAGTTATGTGGGTGAATGAAAATAATTATAATTAATATCTATGAAATATAAGGTATAAATAAATATTATGAATATTTAAAATATTTTGGTTGTGATAGACTGTAAAGGTTATTTTGGTGTGTAAATGAAAAAGGGTTGGATAATTACCTTAAAATTATTAATTAATTGTTCATAATGAATCGTGTAAATGAGTTAAAATGATGATTTTAACTTATTGTGAAATGGGAAATGTCTCTAAGAGGAAATGATCATGTTGTAAAAAATGATTTGGTTTGAAGATGTGTTAATGAAAGACTTCTGATTAAGTAAATTTGTTACCCAATATTGACCATGACCTATGGTAGTGATGGAAGATGGTAGTGTTCAAACTTTTATGTTTACCATTGGGATAGAGTGTGAGGAATGGATTGATTATGGTTGATAGTGTGGGACCTTTTTCCAGCTATGGTGAAAGATGTTGGTCATTCCTTAATGTATTAGGTGAGGGATATATTTAAAATAGAAATGATTGAGTTCGGTAGTGGGTATCCCTTGTGTGGTTAGTTTGACCCTTGTATGCATATGTTTGGTAGTGAGAGAGTTCTCTAATTTGAAACAATGGATTTATATTCTGAGGGCATACCGGTTATGATATGGACTAGGTGGTGTTTTTAGGAACCCTTGATGGGGTAGTGGTGGTTGAGTTGCGAGGTGCTATTTGGTAATGTGAGTGAGGAATCACTCATGGTTCATGACCGTATGGATTACATGCATGACCCTAATGACGGTGCCTGGGTCTTGGTAACCTTGTGATTAGAGACCTTGCGTGTTGTGTCTTGAATCCTATAGAGGATTTTTTTCTTGTTGTGCCAGAAAATTTGTACACCTTTGGCAGGGAACTTAGAGTAAATGGTTGTTTGTTGTGCTACGAAAAATGTGCATCAGAAGTGTGGTGAGAGTGTTATTCACGAGCATTGAAATGTTCTTGTCATGAAATGCATTGTTTGGAAAGAGGGACAATGGAATTTCTTGGGTTGTGACCCCATTCTAGGGAAATGTAATCATTCATCCTTCAAGGTGACCTATGAGAGAGCTCGAATAGGGTTCCTAGTGCTTTTGGGTATGTGTTACACATGTAGATGTTTTGGAATTTGATAATGGGATTCTTAGTGTTCTGTGGTGAATGGTTGACCTTGAGGACTATATCGGAAGGTTAATGGATGGGTTTTCCCCTCATGTTGTGGTTATGGGATGATAGTTTATGAAAATCAAGAGTGAACTCATCTGAGGATAGGCCAGTGATGTACATACCTTGTAATATAAAGCATTGTAGATTATTTAGATCTTGTATCATTTCCTACTAAGTATCCCCAAGTTTTATCGAATGGTACATTTGTTCCTACATATTTCCTAAGGGAACCATAGTGCATGTGATAAGAGGTAAGGTTTGTTTCAATGGGTTGTATCGTCTGAATTCCTAACTCACCTATTTGGATGATGATTAATGAGGTCATAAAGTTGTTTTCATGTAGAAAATACAAGGGTGGAGAGAGTGTGGTAATGTTTTTTTGCTCGTTGGTGGCACCCGAGGTGATGGTGGTCACAAGGATGAAGTTGTTGGTATAAATATTTTGGTTGTTGGGTGAGATGCAGAGGCTACCTTAGGGCTGATGGGGCTGACGAACTAAGATTCCTGGTCAGGTAAGTATGTTGATGACGTTCTATATGAATGTTAAGGATTTTTTGTGATAGACTGAATGTTTGGATGGTGTGGAAGACCATTTGTTTTTTGTTGGTTGTTAGGGACAAGTCATAAGAAATTAGGTTGTGCGGTGGAAGTAGTGCCACATGAAATGTTAGTTTACGACTATTGGTGATTTGGTCATGTATAGATTATTAAACTTGGTTGTAAATCACACATTAGTGGTGGGGTTATTAGATGAATTATTAGTGTACCTGAACTAGTGACTATCAAGCCCAACATATTGAAATCATCCTAGGTACACTGAGAAGCTCTAGATAACACCAAGAGACTTGAATGTATTTGTTTGGATGAGGGACTTCATGGAGTCTATGCTCATGGAAAGAGTATGTGTGGAGCATGATGATGGGATGTACAACCACAATTTATTAGGGTGACACCCTCAAGATAAGACGTATATCGACAAATGTCGTGGGTGACGGTCACAAAATCTAGTAACAGGCACTACGTGATGTTCATTTTCTAGTTATGGGAAAAGCTGGATGGCTATGTCTATGTATGGTGTTTGGTTGTGATCAAGTATATGATGAAACAGCTGGAATCCCTTTGGAGAGAAGTGGTAAAAACACTCCTTCGGTGGTGAGTGATAAGTCATTCTTGGATTGGGAGAAGAGATCATCAAGTCGACGTAGTTGCATTGGGGTGCCCAAGAGGAACCCGTGATGTGTAGGTCAGGTTCCTTGGAGAGGCATTCATGCCTTGGATGTGGGGACTTATGATCAAATGTTTCCTTCGAACACATAGTGGTTCCATTTGAAACTTGCGATGGTTGTACTGGAGTCAAAAAATGGTGTGTTTGGATATAACAACAAGTTGTGTCATGGGAAGTTGGGGTCCTATAACTCCAATGAAGATTGGGGTTAGACTCTGGTAAATTTCCCTTGTGTGGTTTGTAACATCACGATGTTGAGTGAACCATGGCCCAATGATGTGGTGTCAAGCCAAGGGTGAAGCTCGATGACGGTCTAGAGGGTGTTAACGCCATGGTGATTTAATTCTACTAGAATTCCAGAAATGAACTCAGTGTGTGTGTGTGATGATAATGATATTATTCAAGTCATTAATAACCATGGGAAGGTGAGGGAAATGGGACAGCGTACCATTAGTGGATGGTGGGTGTTCTGGGAAAAGGTGGTCGGGTGTGGTCTAACTTGAGATGGTAAACTTGAATGGGTGTGGTAAGAGTAACCCACCTCTGGGTTCACATGGTAGATGGAAGTTTCTTTTTAAATGAGGTTGTACTTGGGTGAGGCATTGTTGATCTTTTTTCCTGGGATGGGTAGTTTAAGAATGTGTTACTGAATGGTTTTGATGGTGTGACTGGGTGGCAGTGTAGGGAAATTCGATAGGGATTATTGGGCAGAGTGTGTTGGGACATGTTAGGTGATGAGAATGATGGTTTGAGTTCTGGTTGTCATTTGTTGATGGAGGAGGTGCCATGTAACTGGAAATGGTTAATATAACCATACCAACTAAATGGGTGGTTGACAACCCGATCAGAGTTTTGAGTTGGAATTACTCGAGATGTCATTATTCGGGTGAGTTGGACCTAATAGAGAGCCTTGGAATTAGGTTAGTTGGTCGAGTACCTAGGTGTTTTAGGTTTCAAATAGATGTATAGTTGTTAAGATAAATTTCCAAGAAATGTTCTTGGATGCATTTTGTGTTTTCCTATAGGTGATACCTGGTTTTTCACCGTTAGAGTTGGCTGAATGTGAAAATGACACCAAGTGATTTAGGTCACGAGAAGTATAGAGGATCGGGCTGATGATGTGCTGATTGGTTCCTCCATGATTATGTGATGTTGTTTATTATGTTCCATGTGTATTGAGTTATGTTTTTCAACAATGTTTCCCCCATGATGTTCTTGTGGTGGGAATGATTGAAGTGGATGCTTTCTTAAGGTTTTTTCAGGTCTTGTTGTTGTTGTAGTGAGGATGGCTAGTGGGGAAAGTCCATTCCCTTTTTTCGTGTTTGATTGGATTTGTGATGTGCAATCAGAAAAATGGAAATTGTAAATGGATAGGGATTCATAGTGGAATGGCCTATAGTTATAGAAGATTAGTGATGCATAGAAGAGAGGCTCGATGATAAAAAATTATAAGGTGGGGAGGTTGTATGGTCCCAGAAATTCCTAAATTATGTTTTTGTTAATTATTTATCTCAGGGCCTCTACTTTTTGGATAAATAAGTCTTTTCCCATTCTTTTTGAAGTTTCAGGGTGTTCTAGGGGTTCAAGACCTAAAAAAGTGGGGAAATGGGCTCTGTGTGCAATCTGCACTATTTGCACACGGTTTGGAAAAGTGTGCAAGGGGAGACTATGCAGGAAGTATAAATCCACATTGTTTTCACATGGTCATGAAAATAGTGTGGAATTCCCATGAAACCATATGAAGGGTGTTCTTTTTAGGTAGTATCTTCCGCACGGTTTGCTTAGTTTTTTCCTATCCTTGCGGGTAAAATGTGCTACCTAATATTTTTGATAAATTTAATAGAATTCCATCCAGGGATTTTAAACCCCAACTCAGGATTCTCTTCCATTGCACTGCCGACAACCCTAGTGATGAGAATGGACGAACTGAGATTCCCAAGGGGGTTCCCCTTATATTCATGGACGTTTTGAGTGTCATTGGTTGTGTATTGAATCCTCGAGAATGTATAACACTTCTCTTGATTATTTTTTCATATTAGGTATTTTTGTTTCTCTCATGTTATTCCAAATATCTAAATGCCTATTTTTGGGTGATATTTTGGTTGAGGCTTCAAGGGGTTTTTGAATCTGCATCCAATTCTATGATTAAGAATGTGTTTATCATCTGATGTGAGGTAGGTTTCCTATAGGTACAATCAAATAGTTTTATTATAGATTAGTGAAAGGAATGTTGTGTTCTAAATTTTACCAAATTATATTCTTGGATCCGTTGGAGTGTTTGATAAAAATGGTTGTCTATGTGACCAATTAAAACCCTCATCATCTCTGTGGGATGCGTATAGAAGGACCTAACCATTTCGGGCCACCCATGGGGTTCACCAACAAACTCGAACCTAGAGTGAGGTAGTGTTAAGTGAAGGGTTGCTGATTAATAATGTGGAACCCATACAGAATATGTTCTAATATTTGATTAAGTGGTTAATGTAGTGATGATAGATATACCCAGTGTGACAAGGCATAAGGGGTTGTTTGAAATTGCATGGAAAGGGGGAAATGTGTCGAATGAGTTTATGTCAATTATTTTATAGAATTTTGTTAGAATTTCCTAAGGGGATTATGTTATATTAAAATATGAACTCATAATTTGATGATGAAATGGAAAGGGGAAGAATGTTAATGCATCTTAATAAGGAAATGTATGAATATGTTTAATGGATTAATACATGGGAATTGTGGAATATCTAATGGTGTAATGTAATAAGTTGTTGAGTTATAAGATATGAGAAATTACCCTGAAATGCATATGTGGGTGAATGCTTGTCAAATGATAAATGCGTAAAATGGGTAAATGAATGGTCATTGATGAATTTGGATAAGGCATATGGGCTGTTAATTAATCTTAATGGTTTAAGGCATGAGAATGGGAATTTGGAAAAATGAATATGAATTGCAAATGGTAAATGTATTAATGGGTTATGTAATTTCACTAATAACCATGTTGATTGATAGGTATTGTGAATCCAAATGGCATTTAATAATATTGGTTTTGTTATGTTATGGTTGTGGGGACTTTTCATAAAATCATGTGCACTTGGTGTGGAAGAGTGGCATATTGACTTGTGGTTCAACACGAATGGGTTGAGTTTGAATGAGTCTCTAAACTCCACCCGAAAAATGCACGGGTTAGGGAAGGTGACATATGCTCTATTCGCCAAATGGTTTCATTCCTCTCAGACTGAGGCTTCAAAGTGAAGATAATGTGTTGATGCGATAGGTGTATCCCTAGAGATACAGGGGATTGATTTATTTACCCTATTCATTATGATTGATTTCCTCATACGGTTTTGTAGATAATATTTATTCCTAAACCAAAAGAACATGTGATAAGAATGGATTATGTAGTGAAATTTCTATGAGAAATGGAGTAGGGATAAATACTAGCCATAAATTAAATGATCCTTGTTAACTAATGTCACTCGATCTGTCCCTTGTTTACTTAACCATTCATTTTTTACTTCCTTGAACAATCTATTAGAATAGATTTTTTCTAAACACTTTTTGTGGTGGCCTGCTGAGTTTTTTACTCACACCTAGCTCAGGCCGCCATTAGGAACCCGACATGATTTCTTGGTTGCAGTACAGAACACGGGAAAATCCCTACACTAAGGTGTTGATTTAGGATAAGTACGTACATAGAGATGGATTTGGACATAGAGTCGAGACCTATTGGATTTCTGACCTTTTTCATTATTTTGGGTATTGTTCACTTGCACCAATACCATGACATGGAATGGTTTAATTTTATTTTGTACCCCTTTTGGGGAAACATTTGTTTGTACATGTTCAATGGTGGTTCATATTGTTTTCACTATTTATATTATGTTTTAAAATTTCTCACTCTAGTATAGAGGGTATAGTCTTCCCGCGTGACTTATTAGACCCTCACTGCAAGTGAGAAACCTCTGGCGTATGGGGAGGTGCGTTCGAGTTTAGGTGATGACCTGACTCGGAGCACCAGTTTATTGGACTCTAGGTCAAGGATATTACATGTAAACTAGATAAATGTTGAATGAATAAAATATTTCTAATGATGTTATTTATATTATGTTTTCAAAATTTTAGATTGATAATATCTAGGACATAAAAATTATAGATTGATGTTTCAATTCCAACAAACACTTTATTGGGTTAATGATAATTGAACTACCTGGCATCCCTTTGACCAGTGATTATACGAAGCTATTTATATAGATACTATACCATCCATATAATAAATTATTTGTATCCTTATACAACTAATGAATATAGAATGTATTTCCATATTTCTCAAAATCCTTCACACAGCAAAGAAACCTTCATCCACACACCAAAAAAATATGAATATAATACAATAGAATCTAGAAAAAAAATTCATTTATCCAACAAGAATATATATCTTAAATAGAATACATATTTTATATTTTACTTTCTATCAATTGATAATTGAAAAAATACCCTAACACATATATTAAATCATAATACATCATCAAATAAAATGTATCATAAATTTCATACATAAATACAACTGATGAATCCGTCTCTACCATCCACCACGGTTATCTCAATCATCACCAATGTACCCATTAGCATCATCATCAACATCATCATCATATTCACCACCATCAACACCACCATCATCATCAACAACGTAATCTCCATCATCGCGACTATTAGTATCACCATCACCATCAACATCCCCAAGAAAATAATCAACCCCACCACCGCTAGGAATATAATAAAAAACATTTTATTCATCAAAAAATGGTCAAATAAATGACTTGAGTGTATCAAAAACAATATTCGAATCCTATAGAAGTGAAGGATGTAATTCTGCTATAAAATACCAAAATTGTATATTGGAATTTTTAAACCAATCACACTCCGTCATGTCTATTCTATTTTTACTGTAATACCACTTCAAAAGCCTCTAATACCTTATAATGATCTGTTTCCAACTCATTTTTACTAGAAATATTCGTTTTGAATAAACATTGTGGTGTTTTTGTATTTATAATGTTTTGTATTTGTTGACAATTAACCTTTTTGTTGATTTTTTTATATACAAGAAGAATGAACTTGTTGTGTTTAAGGAAGCTGTTGAGATTAATGAATGTTACTGAGTATGAAAGAAGTTTCTGAGTTTGAAATATGTTATTAAAGAGTTAGATGCTACAAGGGTTTTCAAACATTCGAAACAAACTAGACGATTCTTTGATCATCTTAATGTTCTCACAAATCATGAAAAGTTTCCCAATAAAATTTGTTGAAGAAATGGTGACGATGTTTGATGATTATCACTGAGAAACAATCTGAACAAATTCGAAACCCGATTTTTGAATATGATTCTTGAGAAAATCCAAAACTGATTTCTGAAATTGATTCTTGAGAAGAATAGTACAGGATTTTTGAACCTAATCCCTGAGATAACTTGAACTTGATTGCTGAACTAGAATCCTGAGAAAACTAGAACATGATTTCTGAACCTTATTATTGATAAAACTAGAACTTAATTTTTGAACCTTATTTTAGAAAAAATAGGAACCTGGTTCCATATGAAACTAAAACATGATTTATAAACATAATTCCATAGAAATATATAACCTGATTTTTTATCCTGATTTCTAAGAAAACTAGAACATGATTTCTGATCATGAATCCTGAGAAAACTAGAACCTGATTTCTGAAGCTGATTCCAATATAAACCAGCACCTAATTTCAGAGCCCGATTTCGGAGAAAATTGGAACCTGATTTCATATCTAGATTTTTGAGAAAAACAGAACCTAATTTCTAAATCTGATACTTGAGAAAACATAAAATTAATTTCTGATCTTGATTCCCAATAATATCACAACCTAATTTATGAACCTGATTTCTGACAATACTGGAACATGGTTTCTGAACATGATTCCTATGAAATCCCGAACCTGATTTCTAAACCGGATTCCTAAGAAATATGGAACTTATTTCTGAATGTGAATTCCAAAAAAACCATAACCTGATTTCTGAACATGATTTATGATAAAAATAGAACCTTATTTTTTTATGTAATTGGGAAACATATTTATTAGGAAATTCAGAACATGATTTTTGAAAAATTTAGAACCTAAATTTTTCACAATCCAGGACCTGATTTCTGAGTAATTCGGAACCTGATTTCTGAATAGTTCATAACCTAATTTCTACATAATTATGAACCTAATTTTTGAATAATTTTGAACCTGAACTCTAAAAAAATATGAACCTAATTTATAAGGAATTCATAACCTGATTTCTGAACAATTCAGAACCTGATTTCTGTATAATTCGGAACCATATTTCTGCACAATTTGGAGCCTTATTTCTATGAATGTTTCTGAGAAAAACAAAACCAAGATCCATATTTATCATTATGAGAATGATATGAATATTTCAAGAAGGAAAACATGAATTTTAAAATTGTTTAAATATCGAATGAAATTTATGTAGGTTTGAAGAAGTAAAATATTGTTGATTAAATGTGAGAGATTTTAATTGTTTTTGTGATTTGGGGAAGCGAGAACGACTTTCAGGATTCTCACCTTTGTTTTCTGAGTTTCTTATAAATATGTTCTTAGATCATTATATCATTTGTAACTTTCACACATATAGAAAAGGTGGTGTGCTGGAGAATTCAATGTCAAATGTTCCCATCATGATTGAAGAATCTTTTCTTTGAGTTTTTAAGGAATGGAATAATCAAAACAATCCTTACCATGCTGAAAAGATCAGAATCAGCCAAGCTGTACTGAGAATTTGGAATGATAATTTGTGGAGTAAATTCAAAAACAATTTTATTCTTTTGTGTGGAACATTTATTCTTTCAGAGAACATTTTAACCGGATGGGAGTTAGTATAATCATTCCTATCAGGAGATAGATGGTGTCTAATGGAATTTGGCAGAAGTTTTATTCACTTGTTCATTATAGTGGATTTCCATATACCGACAAGAGTGGCTATGGAAAGGATGTAAGATCTAGAATTGAGTCATAACCTTATAAATTGTGTGGGCCTTACATTATTTACTATTCTTTCAATATTAATTAATTGATATAGGTTGATAAGGAACGAAATCTTAACAGGCTACAAGGGTTATGTTTAGTAGTATTTTGAAATATACATTATGTGAACAACCAATTAAACCCCCCTCTCAATTGTTACTCGATCCTTGTATATTCAAGTGGTATTAAATGGAGATTCCATTTTTTAATCCTTATCGTAGAGAATATAAATTATTTAAATGGTAGAGGAATTCCAACATTTAATGGCTTGAATAATTATTGATGATAAAATCAGATGATTCCTTACCTCCTATCTCTTGGCCTTGATGTTGTGGATTCTTCTACTATTGGCATTCAACCTATTGAGAAAAATGAACCTATACCATTTGTTAATAAAAGAAACATAAAAGTTGAGGGAGGGGATAGAATTTATATTCTCCAGTCCTTATCAAATAATTTTTATTTGAAGGAGATGGGTCTCACAATGTTAAAAAAAATGTGGGATCAGATGGAATGCGTTTTTGAAGGAAATACAGAATTCAATGAGGCCAAGCTGCACATATGGTGTACTACATTTGAAGACATCAAAATGAGAGATGATGATGCAATTATTGAATACTTCACTAGAGTTAATGAAATTGTATGCAATAATAGAGGATTAACAGAAGACTTGGAAGATTCTACAATTATGAAGAGAAATATGAGAAACATTCTAGATAGGTTCAATTTTAAAACTTCTACCTTAGAAGATACGGATGATTTTACTATTGATTAATTTCATTAATTTTTTGTTGCTAATGAAATGATGAAATATCCAATCATTAAAGAGAAAATGATATATGAAATGTTTTTGATGCCATGAGAAATATGAAAATCAATGATGTTGATAAAGTTGATCCTTGTGAATTCGATGATAAGGAAGATCATGAGTGGAATGGAAAGATCATGTCCCTTATATCTAAGAATCATTGTAGAAGAAGTAGAATGTATAAAGGCAAAACATCATCTCTAGTGTTATTTGTGTGGTGGAATTCAGCACTTAGCTATGAATTTACCTATAAATAATGTTAGAGAATATCGAGATGATTCCGATGAAAAACCTCGATGGAAGAAGTGGGAAAAAATGATAAAGAAGATATGTATTCAAAAAAATTCAAGAATATGACTTTTGGAAAGAATAGATGCATGTTGAGAAAAAAGGTTGAATCAGGTGCAACCAATAATGAATCTTCTAAAGAAGAAAGTTGTAAGAACCCAATTTTCACTCAGGTATGGATCTTTTAATTTTCGGTTTATATCTTTACTTCGGACCCAATATTGATTACTAATGAGTTATCAAAGGTTTTGAGGATGTTTGAGGCATGATTGGATCTCGGAACACCACTTTTTTGGAAAAAATGATGAGTTGCATGGTTAGTGCACAGTTTGCCTAACCGTGAGGACTATGATTTTCTAGATAGTGGAACCTCGCAGAGCCTATGCACAACCATGCCACCAAACCATACAAACACCCCTTTTTCCACGGTTCGGGCAGAACCATCTTGTACTATTTTCGAACGGTTTGATAAAAAATGTAGACAAAAAGTGTTCATTCTAAAAACATGTGTAAAATGACCAAAACTCCCTTAATGATATATTAATCCTCCTACATCCTCATAATCAGAGTTCCTGCAAGATTTTCCTCCATTTTCATACTTTTAGATGTTTTTGATGGCCTATTATATAGATCAAGAGATATCATTCATCTAGTATGTGACTGAGCTTCCATTCATCAAGTTGGATGTGCAATGGTTTGTACTCAAGTCCGATTTAGTCGTTCTTCTTCTATTTCACTCTCGATCAAGATATCACCATGTGAACAATTTTCACCATTTCTTAGATCCACACTGATTCGAGGAATATTTAGTGCCGATATCAAAGGATATGGCTCGTACAACCCTAAGGTGGGTGGTCTATAACTCATCCCAAAAGTTAATTATTTTTAGAATGTTCATGTGGGGCCCATAGGGTTCGTTGTAAACTGTTTCATAAATTAACATTCCATGATTATACACCTTATAATCGTATAGTTATTCTCTTTCAAAAATTTGATTACTTTTTAGAAATTTCCACACAACTCAATCCGCCTCATGTTGAAGGTTATTCCATAACTGGGTTTTAGATTTTTTTTGCACATTTGATCCACCATTCGAGTGTGCCTATTCTTGACATTTCTAAAGGTGAGGCACCTAAAAATAAAGTGATTGTTGTTATTGATAATTTTATAATTTCAAGTACCATGTATGCTGACCACTTTACACACCAAAGGTTAGTGCTTCCAAATGGTTATTAAAAGTGAAAAGTGAAATGAAAAATGGAAAGTATACTAAGTATATAACGTGTCCTTATTTAATGAGAATTAATGAAGGTTACATGTCCGTAGAACCCCTTTCCATGTTGATGGATGGTAGTAGAGTGAACATCAATAATTGATTATGCCTTAATGGAAAACTAATACTTTATTAAATGGTTGCAATGCTACATGGCCTATCCACACTAATGGAAGTCCAGGCTTGGACCAATGGTTTCAACTCTACATGAACTATCCACACTAATGGAAGGCATGAAATGAATCAGATGAATTATTAAATGATTAAAATATCAAATTGGAATGGACAAACTCGAGCTCACCATGGATTCTGAGAGGAGAATACCATAGGTATCAAGAACCCCATTCCGATTCAAGGATATAGTTTTTATTTGGTTGATACTCACATGTATTACAGTTATTGTCTATTCCTTGGATGCTGCGTAAACTACTATTGTGTCCCTTTAATTTTTAGAGGATACATCAGATACACTCTTTGGATCAAGCACTGACTAGTAGGTGCCTTTGTTAAATACCATAGGACCCTGTATTTTCTTATCACCGTTTTACCTTGGAAGATCACATCAGACTCGGTAGGTACTTTATTATGGAATTACTTGGATTACACTCTTACCCCTTAGCAAGACTCAGATACTACTGGAGTGGTATTCCATGAGTTTACGTTAACTTGGTTTTTACCCTAGAACTCCCTCATTGGATATTATTGTCTGGATGCCTTGTTATGTCTAGGGACCATCACTACTTATAATATCACGTGGTAATGTCAGTGGTGGTTATGCCTAATGTGACCTAATAACTTTAAATGGTAATTTAATAATCAATGAACTGGTTTCATGTTCAGACAACAACTGAGGGATTATTCAAGCACTTGGTTATTTAGTTATTTTGTATTGCATTCTTTACATTACATATACTCCTGCACACTGATATATTCAATTACATGGGCCGAATGTTATAGAAACCATTGGTAGTGTCCCACTATGATTTATCTCATAGCCCCTCTAGGCATCGTTTGATACCCATAGTAGATTACATGGTTTATGGTATCGACAAAGGGAATAATTCAGCTTCCAATACTTGATTTTATACTGATATGATGGATCTTGATAGTAGATGACCAAGTAGGATCTCGAGATGATTAGAGTAAACATTGTTTTATTTTAACAAAAGGAACATGTTATGCTTATTGTCTTGTATACATGATTTCCAGTTTTCTAGTTACATGACATTATATCATCATTGTTCCAGTTAATACAGTTATTGTTATTCTTGGTTATCTATTTCATCAGTTTTCTTTCGTGATTTATCAATGTTACTTTCGATATGCTACAATCTGATAATAAGGGCATAGTATTCCCATAGAAACACCCTAGAACTTTGCTGCTAGTCGGAAGCCTCTGGCGTTCGGGAATATGTGCCTGAGGCCATGTGGAACATTGGTCTCGGGCCGCTGTTAAGTGGCATCTGATTCCAGGTCATCACAATGTTGTATCAAAGGTGGTTTATTTTACTTCATGACTATTTGGAGAAAATATATTGGAGAAAAGGATCGCTTGGGACTTTGTCATAATTCACACATGGTTTTCATGAACCCATTCTCGGGGGGAATATCCAAGTTACCCAAAATGAAATTGTTGTTCTATTTTCCCTCTTACAGTTGCTATTATTTCACTGTTGGGTGACTCACATGTTTTTTGGTGTTTTTGATTAATACTCTTTGGGAATTTTTTTCATCCTTGGCCCAATTATATCAGGGAAAGAAGTATTGATACATGAATCATTATAGGCACCTAGAATTGACCGTTCATTTATTTTTCCATGCCTTATAGGCGCATTTCAGTTCTTTGCATCGCTTAATATGCATGTGATTGTTGACTGATGTTCTAATAATTTCTTGTAATTATATCACATTGAATTCAATTGAGTGATTTCCTGTCTCAATTCATTAGGTTTATTGGCCATCATGGGTCAGAATGAGTAAGTTATCAAGTCATGCCATGATTCTATAAGTAAATGGGTGTTGTTTTTTGTTACAGTTCTATGTTAACTGATTCATCCAAAATAACTATCCATTAAAAAGTAAATCATGTAATCTAAAAATAATTGATTCCACATCCTTATGATTCCTTGTCATGTTTATTAATGGTAATTGAGTGAACCTAAGAATCAATTGTAATATGACATGAAACTTATACTTGAGAGCTTACCGATGTCTGGATGTCTATGCGGGTAGTTTTTGTATTATGCCTTAGGTAGTAATTTTTCTTACGTTTGGCTTCTGTTAGGGATGGTATCACTTTGATTATATGTTTTTATAAGGTGTGTGATTGAAATTTGTACCCCATTGCTGCCATGACGTCCTCATGTCGTTCTCCAAGAGAGTGGTGACGACCATGCTCCAAACATGGTGGGCCCTAAGCCACCGGTCTTACTTCTAGGAGTGCCACTTATGGCACCACCAAATGTACCTAACAAAATAAATGATTCCCAAGTCCGTGATAGTTTCCTATGTCTGATGTTGTCCATGCAAGGTGCTCAATGGGTTGCACCCATGATGGATGATCTAACCAGCAAGTTCCAAAAGAAAAATCCTCCTACAATTTCTAGGGATGACAGAGCTCAGGCTATAGATTCATGGTTAAAGGAAATTCTTTCAATTATTTTTTGATGTCGAAACTATTCTAGAGCAAAGAGTCATGTTTGATACCTATAAGCATCAGGATTTGTCCAAGCGTTGGTGGGATGTCATTACCCAGGCCGGACGCCAACAGGGCTTGTTATGGGTTGACTTCAAGACTACCTTCAATGACCATTTCTTTCTTCAGTCATTAAGAGCTAACAGAGCCAGAAAGTCCACACACATTGAGTAGGTTTATATGTTAGTTATGAAATATTCCTCACATTTCCTAGATTTACAGTGCTTTTCCACACTTTTATCCAGTAATTATCTTTCACATGCTAGATGATTCGATGATGTGCTCCAGTAAGCCATCAGAACTCAGGTGAATGTATTTATCCTTAATACATTCTCGAAAAAATTTTATCAGGATATTATCAGTATTTATTTCTCGAGGGTTAGATCAACTAATGATCTTAAAGGATCAGTTCCATGTCAGGCTAGTAATTATTTTATTTGTTGGAAGCACTCTCTTGAGGCTTTTTATCAGGGCCGTGGCATCTAGAAAATCCAGTTTGATTGCTCTGTAGTGAATCTTCAGTGTTGAAAATCAGGGAATAAGAAGACCCACTAAGATAGAGACCTTATAGAATGTTGGTCATCTGAAAGTATGGGTCATCTTTAGATATTTTTCTGGTCATTTCCTCCTGCTTCTAAAGGAAAAGGATCAGCTTTAGCTCATCCTTTAAGAGTTATTTATTTTCCGCCATTTCAAGTGAGATGTTGGAGTAGCATCAAAAGGTCTGTTCGAGGAGGGGTTCATGGCCATGGTAGTATGATCCTTGATCACCAGCAGCACCAGAAGATCAGTCATAAACATGGTAGTCCACCTGTTTCATAGGGTAGTGGATCTAGAAAGTTTCATTCCTTACATCCGATACACAAGGATCTGGCTATGGGGCCATCTACAGTATGAGGTACTCTTCTTCTATCCTCTAGTATTATCTCTGCACTTTTTTATACATGTGACCCAAAATCATTTATTTCTATATCAATTGTGTAATTTCTCGGACTAGAGTTACAATATCATTATGGTTCAATGATCATTGATACACCATTGGGAATACAGATGGAGGGTATACCCCAGTGCTGGGACTATCCTTGTGAGGTAGGAAGTAACCCTTTCTTGTGTAATCTATTTGTTCTCAAGATGGTGGGCTTAGAAATTATTCTCAGGATGGACTGGTCAGTCCAATATCATGCCTTTGTAGACTTTTATCACTAAATGGTTTCTTTTACACCACTAGAAGGTATGATTTAACATTTAAAAGGTGATTGGGATGTCTATTCTAGGAGAGAAGGAGCAAAGCATCATGGGCTAGGTGGAGTGACTGCCAATATTGAAAATCATTTCATGGATGATCATGGTTTTCTTCAAAATGATTTCCCAGCAGTGCTTGATCATTTCAGGGAAGTCTTTACAGATGAATTTTATGGCTTACCTCCAATGATAGAGGTAGAGTTTACAAATGAACTTGGTCCAGGTGAAGCTCCAATGTCCATTCCTTTGAACAAGATGACACCTACTATGAATTGCGAGCTCAAGGGGAAGATAGAGGACCTTGATTCCAAAGGAATTATATGTCCTAGTACATTATCGTGGGGTTCACCCGTGTTTTTCTCTAAGATGGAAGATATAACTATCTGTTTATGCATGGATTATAGAATATTTAACCAGCTTATAGTCAAGAATCGACATCCACATCCTTGAATAGATGACCTCTTTGACCTGCTCTGAGTAGCAAAGGTTGTATCTAAGATCATCCTGAGATCGGGTTATCATCAGGTGTGATTCAGACCATCATACAAACCTCGTACATCTTTACATAGCAGTTTTGGTATGTATTAGTATATTGTTTTGTCGTTCGGTCATACAAATGCTTCAGCTGTTTTCATGGCTTTGATGAACATGGTTTTCCATACATATTTTTACTATTTTGTCAGGGTCTTTGTGGATGACATCTTGGTGTATTCGCAAATTCGTAACAACCATGAGAAACATCTTGATATCATTCTGAGAACACTGAGTGAGAATCATCATTATGCCAAGCATTCTATATGTGACATGAGGAGCAAAAATGTCCATTTATTGGGTCATATTATTTCTGAATCAATTGTATCAATTGACCCTAAAAATGATAGTACTATTTATTTTGGGAGGACACCAAGAATGTGTTTGATATCATGAGTTTCTTGTGGTTGTATGGATATTAAAAGCATTTAAAAAAATAATTTTATCAACTTCCTGAATCTCATAATAGTTTTAAAATGAAGGGTTTCAAGTTCACATGGTCAGAAACATGTGATAAATTCTTTCAAGAGTTGAAAGGGAGGCTTCTATCAGCACCTATTCTGATTCTTCTAGAAACTGGAAAAGGTTATATCATTTTCTACGATGCATCAAGCATTTTCCTAGGAGTAGTGTCGATGAAGGATGACAAAGTCATTGCGTATGGATCTTGGATGTAAGGGCCTCACATGATAAATTACTTGACACACAACCTTTATCTAGAATTATATTTCCATTCCTTACATTGCTGGAGACACTGTCTATTGGGTGAGCTCTTTTTGGTTTATATAGATCACAAAATCCTCATGTATATCTTTTATCAGTGTGAATTGAAACTCCGACAGTGATGATGAGTCGAATACCAATAATCCATTGATTTTGATCATGACTATACTCTTGGAAATGGAAATGTGGTTGTATATGCACTAAGTTGGAAAACTCAAATGCAGGACGTATAGGAAGCCGATGATGAATGGAAGTTAATGGCACTCGTTTCGGAACTTCATCAGGTGTTTCATGATATTCATGAGCAGTCTAACCTCTCATCCTTAACAGTTACCTCTTTCCTCCTTGAGAAGGTGAAGAGTAGGTAGTTTTCAGATCCTAATGGTTTGGTTCTCTATGGGAGTATATTAGGAGATAACCAACCCCTAAATTGGTCTATGGATAGAGATGACATCCTACGTCTACATGGACGTATCTGGGATGATGTAGATGTGGGAGAGGAGTTGATGAAAGAGTCCCACGCTTCCCAGTGGGATTTTCACCATGGAATCTCAAATATGTATCGAGATATGTGACGCCGGTATTGGTTTCCTTGGATGAAACGTCTGATTGCAGGCTTCATCACTTGGTGTTCCACATATCCAGAGGTGAATTTGGAGCACCAGAGACCTCTGGGCTTGTTACAGCCTCTTCCAGTCTCAGAATAGAAATGGGAAGAAGTTGGTATTGATTTCGTAGTTGCCTTACCTTGTTTTCCAAGGGGTAGAGATGCTATCTGGGTAGTCATTGATCGTGTAATGAAATCACCCAACTTCATTCCTATTCAGGAAACTTTCTCAGACGTTGAGATGGGAAGACTGTATGTCCGTGAGATCGTACGACTACCCGAGGATACATGTACTATAGTTTCAGATAGGGATTCTCATTTCACTTCACAGTTCTAGAATGGATTTCAGAAAGCTATGGGGACTCTGGTGCTTCTATGAAAAACTTTTCATCCTCATACTAATGAAAAATCAGAACAACCAAATACATGTTTTGGAGGACATGCTCTGATCATGCATCCTTGATTTATACAGTTCTTTGGAGAAGTATATCTCTCTTTTCAAGTTATCATATTATAAAATTTTTCAAGAGACTATTTAGATAGATCCTTTTGCGGCCTTATATGGATGTCCATGTCATTCACCATTGTACAGGATAGAGGCAGGTGAGGCAGCCCTACTAATATATCGTCTTAATCATGAGACTTTAGAATAGGTCTATCTGAACAGGATGTGTATGACTACTGGTCAATCTAGAAAAAATCATATGCCAATCTCCATCAACAACCTCTTGAGATTGAGGTTTTGGATCATTTTTTTCTTGAAGTATCACCTAGGCTTGGTCATAGACCATTACAGAATAAGGGCAGTCTATCGCCTCGTTTCTTCGGGCTATTCAAGATTCTATAAAGAGTTGGGCTGATAACATATCTGTTGCTACAACTTAGAGGTATTGTGCCTTGATCAATGTATTTCATGTCTCAATTCTTTTCCAATATCATGTTGACCCGTCATATACCATTGATCCCAAGGAAGTTGAGTTATATGCTGATGCTACCATTGAAGAGTATCTAGTAAGCATCATTGACCGAAGAAGGACAGTTCTCCAAGGAATGTATGTCCCTCTTGTATAGGTTCTTTCGTAGAATGTATGAATAAATGATGAGACTTCGGTGGGGGAAGCTGATGCATGTTCTCAATGGAAGAATTTTTTCTCATACAATGTCTCCTTACACTTGGAAGGGGTACTCAGGGGGGGTTCTTTTAAGGGGGGAAGACTGTAAGAACCCAATTCTTCACTCAGGTATGGATCCTTTAATTTTTGGTATAATTCATAACTTTGGACCCAATATGGATTCCTAATGAATTATAAAATGTTATGAGGGTGTATGGGGATTTTTTTAGAGATATGAACACCTATTTTGGGAAAACAAGCCAAGGTACACAGTTTTGGCATGATTAGCAAACGGTTGGCATAATAGTGTAGATAGTGTTTTTCTAGATAGTGGAACCTCACACGACTGTACAGCCAAACCGCATGAATTCCCCTTTTTTCCTTGTTTGGGCCGAACCATCTCGCATAATTGCGCACAGTTTGAAAAACTATGCTGACAAACCATGCGCAAGATAAAAACATGTGTAAAATTTCAAAAACTACCTTAATGATCTATTAATCATCCTCCTTACTCTTAATCCATGTAATTGAAGTATTTTCTTCCATTTTCTTCCTTTTGGTTCTTTTTGAATGCCAAATATAGGGATACAGAGATCTTCTTCATACGATATCCGATATAGCATCCGTTCATCATGTTGGATGTGCAATAATATTCACTAGAGTCCACTTTAGCCATTCTTCTCATATTTCATTTTCGACCTAGATATCTCCATGTTAATGTTTTTCACTTTTTCATAGATCTACTCTGATCGAATGGAAAAAATGGTGATACTAAAGGAGATGTCTCATACAACCCTAAGGTGGGTGGTCTATAACACATCCAAAACGTTAATTGTTTTTGGAATGTTCGTGTGGGGACCACCAGTTTCATTGGAAACTGTTTATTAAATCCTCATTCCATGATTATACTCCTAATTGTATGTTTATGCTCTTTCCAAATATTTTATTACTTTTTAGTGGTTTCACCCACAACTAAATCCGCCTCATTCCGAAGGTTATTCAATAATTGGGTTTTAGTGTTTTGACACGTTTGAGCCACCATTCAGGTGTTCTTTTTCTTGAATTTTCTAACGGTGAGAATCCTTATAATAAATGGCTTGTTTTTATTGAAAATATCATAATTAAGGTAGCATAGTTAACCTAAATAATTTATTATTCCCCAATGGCTAACTAATACAAGATTATGTGGTTGCAACGATACTTGTGCTATCCACACTAATGAAAGAGATGGCTTGGACCAATGGTTCCAACTCTACATAACCTATCCACACTAATGGAAGGAAATACATGAACCAAATGAATTATTACATGATTACAAAATCAAATTGTAATGGACTGTCTTGAGCTTTCCATGGATTTTGAGAGGATTATTGCCTGGGTCTTGGGAACCCCATTCTGATTCAAGGAAATGGTTTTCATAGGTTGATACCTGCATAGATTCTGGTTCTTGTATTATCTTTAGATGCCTGATAGAAAAGTATTTGGTCCCTTTCATTGTTACAAGATTCCCCAGATACACTCCTTGGATCCATCACTGACTAGTAGGTGCTATGGTTAAAGCCAATAGGCCCTATCTCTTCTTAGACCTATTTTACCTTGGTCGATCACCTTTGACTAAGTAGGAGATTGATTTTGTAAGTCCATTGATTATGATCCTTAGATTATACTATTATCCCTTATCTAGACTCTAATACTACTGGTTTAGCTTTCAATGAGCTCAGATTACCTTGGTTTTTACCCTGTAACTCCCTCACTGGATATTATTGTCCTGTTGCCTTGTTTCATCTTTTGAACTTCACTACTTATATGATCTTGAGTTGTTTTCAGTGTTGTATATGTCTCATGATACCAATTAACATTAAATTCAAAGTGAATAATTAATGAAGTGGTTACAAACTCAGACACCAGCTAAGGGATGAAGCTGGTACTCAGTTATTTTGTTCTTTGGTACTACATTCTTTACTTTACATATATGCATATACACTGCTATATTCCATTACACGGGCTGGATGTTGTAGAAATTGTTGGTGGTTGCCCACTATGATTTATCTCACACCCTCTCCAGGTGCCGTTTGGTACCTGGAGTAGACTTAATGGTTGAAGGTATCAACAAAGGGAAGCATGCATATTCCAATACATGATTGTGTACTAATAGGATGGAGCTTGATAGCAGATGACCGAGTAGGATCTTAGGATGCTTGGAGTATAATTTGTTTTCTTTTAACATGTGGAACATCCAATTATTATTTTCTTGAAACCACGTTTTCCAGTTTTCTAGTGACATTACATTACATCATCACTGTTCCAATTTATAATCTTATTGTTATTCTTGTTTATCTATTGCATCAGTTTTCTTCAATGATTTATCTATATAACTTCCGCTTTTTAATATTGATTTATATATATTCTACTGTGCTACACTATACTAATGAGGGAATAGTCTTCCCACAGACAAACCCATGGCCCTTTCTGCTAGTTGGTATCCTCTGGGATTTAGGAAGATGCGCTTGAGGCCATATGGACCACCAGGATCGGGGCACCATTATGTGGCATCTATGTCCAAGTTGTCACAAAAGTTCACAAAAATTCAGAACCTTCATTAGAAAAGTAGAGAAAACAAGACTATAAGGAGAGTGAAGAAGATGGTGATGAATCTTGTATAGAGTATCAACTCATCACCAAACTTCTTTCTTGTCTTTATCAAAACAACTCTCTCATGAACGAAATTAGAATGATGAAGAAATATTGTGAATAATTTTCTGATGGATGAGAAAATTTCATCAGGCAAGAGGATGAATACATTAAATATATTCTATACTAAAAACATTGAAATTCTGAACATGGAATGTTAATTAAAGATTTGAGAAAGAATTTGGAATCTATTGAAGAACAAGTGAATAAGGTGCAATAAGAACACATTGAGTCTGAAAATTACTTGAGGAAGATGAATGCGAACATCAACTAAGCGACCAAAGTAAAATATGAGACCCCTAATATTGTAGAGAAGTCTTTTTCTAAGAACCAGGTTAAATCTTCTCCAACCAAAAATAATATTTCATCATACTCTTCTAACAATTTATGGTTAGTAAAAGGTTTTTGGAAATCATTGGGCGTAAAAGGATGTGATAAACCTATCAAATCTTAAAAAGTTAAAATCTCATTGAAAGGGAATGATAGTTCACATCTTGAGAATATTAGGGATGAAAGAAGATACCTACCATAATAATTTTTCCATAAAAAAAGATTATTCTTTAATAGAAAATCATGACTTGAAGGCTATTGTTGGTGATGAGGAATCTATGGGCATAAAGCTTAAAATTGTTGGCCCAATTTATCTCTACCCAGAAAGAAGGATTGAACAAGGTGGAAGAAATAGTGAAAGAATAATGAGTAACTTTTCCCACTAACAAAAAATTGAAAAGATAAATTCTCAAGATGTCAGTAACATTCCAAAAAGAATCAATTTGAATATCTCAAAGAAGTTTGTGGAAGATGTGATCTGCCAGGTCATCATGATGAAATATATTTGACGCTTATTCTAGAACAATATTCTTCTGAAAACAATGAAAATAAAGCTAAAAATAATAAGGCTGATGAGAGAAATTTCATTGTAGAGAAAACATTGAAATATGGTAAGAGGAAAAAACCATGGATTCTTGATAGTGTTTGTTCTTCACATACGATAGGTGACAAAAAAATAATGGAACATTTTTAGAGTAATTTTGTCGGAGAAGTTACTTTTTGAAATGTTAGTTCTTCAAAAATTAAATGAATCACAATGGAAGAGATTTAATGAGAGAAACTAAAGTCCAAGGATTTCATGCTTATTGATGGGATAAAACATAACATACATAGTGTAAGTAAACATTTTGATGATGGGAAATAAGTAATATTCAGAATGGATTCTTGTTACATCAAAAGTATAAAAAATAAAAAAGTCATTATAAAAGGTGAAATAACGAGTGGGAATCCATTTCAAGATAGAGAATCTAATAACTATTTTTATTTGAGTACAGAATATGATAATAGTTTATAGAATCTATGATTTGGCTATATTGGGGCAAAGAACCTGAACAAGCTATCTAATGTTTATGTTATTCGGAATTTTCTAGAATCGAAAATAAGAGATGAAGATGTTTGTATTATATTAGATAAAGGAATGATGACTATCAAAAGCCATAAAAGTGTTGAGATTCTATATAACAAACCACATGAGCTTATTCATTATGATCTGTGTGGTCTGATTAGAAATCAATCAATAAAAATAGATTTATACTTTGTCACTTTTATTTATTATTTCCCTCAGATGAAAAAAGTCAATGTTTAGGAATCACAAGTAAGAGTCTATTGAAATGTTCAAATTCATTAGAAAATATTTTGAGAATGAATTGGTGTTTCTATAATGAAGATGAGAATAGGTAGTGGTACTGTATTCAGAAACAATGATTTTGGAACTTATCTAAGAAATAATGGTATCAAAAATCCGTATATTTTTCCAAATACTCCACAATAAAATAGAGTATAATAAAGAAATAATAGGACCTTGGTAGAAATGGGAAGAAATATGTGAGGTAAATATGAACATTCAAAATTAATTTTGGAGAGAAGATGTTAGTAATGTTTTTCATGTTCAAAATAGCTACTTGTTTAGACCGGAAACGAACATGTCTTCTTTATTAAATGTGCTATAACAAAAAATACTCAGTGGAATACCTCAATGTCATTAGAAGTCCATGTTTTCTTAAAGTCAAAAATCTGGATTTGGGAATGTTTGATGAGAAAGCAGAGGAAGGAACCTTCATGGGTTATTCACTAAATGGGAGAAGATTCCAATTTGGGAACAAACATTTACAAAGGTTTGTGGACTCATATGATGTGAAGGTAATTGAAAGTAAATTTTCCTTAACAAAAGGTGTTGAGAATGATGGGGATAAAACATTGGAGAAATCCATCAATTGTGAATGTTATCTAAAACAACCTCATCATGATTCAGATGAGTCATTTTCTAAATAATTTGATGCTACAGATGAAACCATGAGATTTCTTACCATATGAAAGCATTTTGAGTCTGAAAACACTATTAGGAATCAGATGGTTCTAATTTAGGCAAGAATAAATTTTAGATTAGAAAATCAGACATCACTTATCTAAATATTTGAACCATAATCAGTTTCAAAGGCTATTCAATATAAATACTGGGTGGATGATATGAACGAAGAGCTAGATCAGACATAAAAGAATGATACAAGGAACTTGTTTAAAGGACATCAATTAAAAATTTAATCAGAACCAAGTGGTTTTTCATAAATAAATTGAATGATCCTGGAGAAGATTCATGAAACAATGAAATAATTGTTTGTAAAGGATATGCACAGGTATAAGGTGTGGATTTTGATGTAATCTTTTACCCCATTGCAAGGCTAGAAACTGTTCGAATGTTTATTGAAGTGGCTTCCCATCGAAAATACAATGTTTATCAGATGAATGTAAATTCAGATTTCTTAAATGATGAAATTGAGAAAGAAGTCTACATTTAACAACCTGGTGGGTTTAAACTTGATGGAGATGAAAAAAATGTTTCTAAATTGAATAAATCATTTTATGGGTTGAAATAATGTCCACGTGCTTAGTATTCAATGATTTACAATTGTTTGAGAAAGATGAACTTTTCTGAAGGAAAAGTTGATAGCAACTTGCATGTGAATGATGTTGACTGAGAAACGTTAATTGTAAATGTTTATGTCAATGATAAAATTATTTTTTGGGGATGAATACCAGGGTTGTGAAGAGTTTTCTGAAGATATGATGAAGAAATTTGAAATGTTAATTTTTGGGGTGTTTACATTCTTACTGGGATTAAACGTTCACTAAAAAAATATACACTTTCTTTTCTCAAGAAAAGTTTTCCAAGGAATTGTTAAAGAATTTTGGAATAGAATATTCAAAAGATGTTTCAACTCCTATTTAAGTGAGAACAAAGTTGAACAATGATGAATCTAAAATAAGTGTGTATCAGAATGTTTTTTGGAAGCTTATAAGAAGTCTTCTTTTTCATACAACTTTATGGCTTAATATTGTTTTTTGCTATTACTTTATGTGTTAGGTGTCAATGTAATTTGAAAGAATCAGATATTTTGGAAATAAAGAGGATTCTTAGATATGTCAATTTAATAACTTCATATGGGTTATTATACAAAAGAAACAGTGAATTAATGTTTCATGGTTTCACTGATGATGATTGGGTTGTTGATTGTAATGATAGAAAATAAAATTCTGGTGGAAAATTTTTCTTAGGTGACTGTTGTGTGAGTTGGAATAGCAGGAAACAATGTTCGGTAAATTTGAGCATATCCAAATCTGAATATGTTGCAGCTATATAGGCTTTTTCTCAAATGATGTTGATGAATGTTTAGCTGGAAGATTTAAAAGTAAATGTTTCTAAACCATTGATGAAACTTTGTGATAATAAGTGTACAATTGAACTTTATATGAACCCTTACCAACACTCAAGATAAAAACACATTGATATAAAATTTCACTTCATAAAAGATAATATTGCTGGTAGAGATGTTTGATAGGAATACAAATCAATAAAGTATAAAATTGAAAATATAATTACAAATTCAATGTCGAAGGAAACATTTGTCGAATTAAGGCTACAACTCCATTTTCAACGGCCTCCCATGTCTTCCTAATCCTCTTAATGAAAATCCCCCAGTGGGCTTTGGATTATGTTGACAAAGGGGGAGATTAAAAAACTCATTTTTTGTAATTTGTTTTTCATTTTCTTCTATTTTTGAACATTATTCTATGGTTATCATATAATGGGGGAGATAATAAAACGATAGAGAAAAATAAAAGTGACGAATATAAAGAAAAATGTAATGGGGGAGTTTGAGTAATAGGAGTTTATTTTTACATGGCTGAAAAATTTTCATTCCACAATGGGATGGAAATCCATAAAAAACATTACTTTATCCAGTATTGTGGTGTCAGGACACTCCCTTTTGAGCATTTTTATGTTTTGATAAAATTAAAAAACTTTAGTAGTGGAAAAATTATGAGAGTTGGAAATTTTTTTAAACAAAGGTTGTAAATAAATCTAATGGGGGAGATTAAAGAATCTTTGTGTTGTTTTTGTATTAAAAAATTATTTATTGGATGAAAACTAGCCTTTTTGTTAAATAATTTTTTTATATACATGAAGGTTGATGTTGTTGGGTTTAAGGATATTGATGATCTTAATGATGGTTGATGAGTATAAAAAAATTCAATGATTTAGAATTTTTTTTTTAAGATTCTGACGTTAGAAAGGATCTCAATCATTCTAAAAAAATCAGATGATGCTTTTCGGATCTTGATTTCCTCAATAATAATAATAATTTCATGAAAAAAAGCTATTGAAGAAATGGTGAAGAGGATTGATGATTTTCACTGAGAAACATTCAGAAAAAATTCATAACCTGATTTATGAACCTAATTCCTTAGAAAACCAGAACCTGATTTCTGAACATGTTTCCTAAGAAAACCAGAACCAAATTTCTGATCATGATTCATTTGAACCACATAACCATATTTCTTAACCCTATTCCTATGAAAACAAGAACCTAATTTCTGATTCTAATTCCTGGGAAAACCAAAAACTAATTTTCAAACCTGATTTCTGACAAAACAAAAACCTGATTTCTGAACCTGATTCCTATGAAAACCCAAACCTGATTTTGGAACATGATTCCCAAGAAAACCAGAACCCGATTTCTGATGCTGATTCCTGAGAAAACCAAAACCTGATTTCCAAACATCATTCCCAAGAAAAGTAGAACCTAATTACTAAGAAAACCAGAACCTGATTTCTAAAATGGATTTCAAACAAAATCCAAACCTGATTTCTAAACAGGATTCCTATGAAAACTAGAACCTGATTTATGAACCTGATTCCTGAGAAAACCATAACCGAATTAATGAACATGATTCCTGAGAAAACTAGAACATGATTTCTGAACCTTATTTCCAACAAAAATAGATCATCATTTCTCAATATAATTCCTCAGAAAATAGGAACCTGATTTTTGAACCTTATTTGTGACTAAATCGGAACAATATTTCTAATCCTGATTTCTAGAAAAACACGAACCTGATTTCTGAGCAATTAAGAACCTAGTTTCAGAGGAAATTCGGAACCGTACTTTTAAAAAATTCAGAACATGAATTCTGTATAACTTGGAACATGATATTTAAGTAATTTAGAACCTAATTTCTGAACAATTTAAAACTGGATTTCTGCAAAATTTTGAACCTAATATCTGGACAATTTAGAACCTGTATTCTTCAAAATTCGGAATCTGATTTTTGAGTAATTCAGAACCTGATTTTTGAACAATTCGAATCTTAATTTCTGAATAACTTGGAACTTGATTTGTAAAAAATTTGAAGCCTGATTTCATAGAATTTTTCTGAGAATATTAGAACCAAGATCCATCATTATCATTCTGAGAATGATATGAAAAATTCAAGAAAGAAAATACAAATTTACACTTTGAGTAAATCATAGAGAAATTTCGCGTGGTTTGATGAAGTCAAAGATTCAATATTAAATGAGAGCGATTAGCAGAGTATTTGAGAATTGAGGAAATGGGAAAGATTTCCAAGCTTCCTACTATTTTTTTCTATGTTGCCTAAAAATATTTTCTCATATCATTCACTCATTTGTAACATTAACACATGTTAAAAGATGGAGTGTTGTAGAATTGAAATTGAAAAGTTCCACCAAGATTGGAGAAGTTTATATTTGAGTGATTAAGGGACAGAATAATAAAAACCTTTTTTATATTGTTGAGAAGATCAGAATGAGCCAAACTAGACTGAGGATTCATATTGATCATTTTATCCGCATATTAAACAAATATTTTATTATTTTGTTTGGATCGTTCTTTCTTTAAGAAAACATTATAAAAGGATGGGAGTTTGTATAATATTTCATATCAGGAGATAGAAGGTTGCTAACGAGATTTGGAACAAGTTTTATTCTCTTCTTCATTATTGTGGATTTCCATAGTCCCTGGGAGTAGCTATGACAAGGATCTAGGTTCTCACATTGAGTCCAAACCTTGAAAATTGTGTGTTCTGTAATTGATTTAATATTATTTCATGATTATGTATTGGATACATGTTAATAAAAAAAGTAATATTAACTAGTTTTAGGGTTATTTTTCTTAATGTTTTGATACTTAATTAATGTGAACAACTGCTTCACCCCCCCTCTCAGTTGTTATATGATCTTTGGAACTTTAAGTTTCTATAGATATTGGAAAATACTTATTGGGGTAAGTATTCATCCTTGGTCAATAATTCTCTCTCCCATGGTTCTCATCTATTTTATCATCATGGTCCTCCAATGAAAAATATTTCCAAAAATAAATTAAATATTTATTTTCAATATAGATATTTAAATTTCCAATTAGTAAATTAAAATGTATAATATATTTTTTATCTTCATTTATATCAAATCTATGATTATTAATTTTTCCAATGATTTGTTTTCTTCTAGAATGGGAGATTCAATTTTCAATATCACTATCTACAATGGCATTTCTAAAAAATATTATTCTGTAATAATTTATTTTTTTACCAATATTAACCCACTCTAACCAATATTTATCAACAAATAACCCAAAAAATTGAAATAAATTTATTTTTTTCTCTATATAAGTGAAACTAGAATCTATCATACTGAAATGAACATATTTTTATTATTCTAGGGATGCTATATTCCTATTAGTTATATCATTATAAATTTTTTTGAAGTAAAAGTTTTTGGTTCAACTATGTTTTGGTGAATTCTATTTGAGTAATAATTGTCTTGGTTAATTCAAAAATCATAAATCCAATTCATTTTTTATCTTTTAGTTATGAGTAAAATATATAAATTCTATTTATATAAGGTCAATATAATTTTTTAGTTTAGAAGAGTTATTAAATTCGTAATTTTTAATGGTTCTATATTGTTTGGTTTAGTTCAATAATGATCATTTCAGTTTCATTCAATTAATGTTTCAGTTGTCATTGTTTAATTCAATATAAAATATGGTATTGATTTAATTAATTAATGTTGTAATATTTTAGTTCATTTATGGGCTTATTGTATTTTTTGGTTGATTTTAATTTTTTTTGTTTCTATTGGTTCAAGAATGTTAGTGTTTCACTATTCTATTTTGGTTTAATAATAATTTTTTATTTTTTATTTGGATTGGTATTGTATAAATAGTAAATTTAATTTTTATTTAGTTTAATTATATTCACACTATTGTAGTTAATTTTAGAGTTCATAAGTATATTATTCTATATTAAAATAAATCTACTTACATTTTAATATGTTAATATTAATTTACATGTTGAACATTTTAAAGAATATTATAGTTTACATGTTAATATATATTAGATTTACAACTATTTATATTTAAATATTTTGTGAATATATTTTCTTGTATTTATGTCAATATTATGTTATACTATTTATATTATATAAAATTTTGAGATTATTGATTATATTAAAATAATTAAAAATGGGTTAAAAATGATCTATAAGATTGTTTTAAGAATCTTGAAAATCATTTTAAAAAAAATTATATTTTTTTTTAAAAACTATTTAAAATTAATTTCAAAAAAGGCTAAATGATTTATTTTTTTTAAAAAAATAAAGTAGTTTAAAAAAATTTATTAAATTTTTTTTTTGTGAAATATTTCAACTATATAAAAGTAGTTTCTAAAATAGTAAAAAACAATTATAAAACAATTAGAAATGATTTTATACTAAATATTTAATTTTTTAAAAAATATTTAATTTCAAATATTTATATATATATATATATATCTTGTTTCATAAATGGTAATTCATTTTATGAAGGTTACATTATGGATGGGTAAAATTTTTGATTAAGTGGAGTAGGATTAATGCGATGGGTTGTTTTGAAAATATAATAATTTGAGTTTTTTTTGTAAAATTGGGTATAGATTGTATTTGGTGCACTTTAGTAATAATATATATGAATTGTGAGGTCTTATGTTGTGTAGTTGTTTATAGTGTTTCATTTAAACAATGGATATTTTCTCTATGATTTTAAGATTATAATGGGAAGTTTAATAGATTTAGATGTTTAGGTTACCTATTAATAGTGAAAAATGTAAACAAATTTTTATTCATAAATGCTTGGAATGTTATTGGAGTTGGTTCCCTATGTTAATAGTTTCACAAATATTTTGAGTTAGGTTGTCAGTGTATAGGGTGTTATATTGAATACCTCATACTCCTAGAGTTTTCAGGGAATGTACGTTAGCTATGATGTGGTTCAGCTACTTGATTAAAGAGAGAATAATTGCTTTTTAGATTCCTGTTTGTAGGGATGTGATAGTAAAATATTTAATAGTGATGACCAAAAAAGGTAAAACAAATGACCAAAATTTAACGCAGACCAATGAGATAATGAAAAAGTTATGAATTATATCTCCTATAATCTAACATAATGACATTGAAACCATATTAAAAATAGCTAGTTGGAAATAAAAACAAAACAATGTTGAGATCATATGGATGTATATGCGTCATTGTAATTATTTTTACTTGGGTTTATAATTTGGTGTATTATACACATTAATTAATTATTTTTCCATGTTATATCCATTGATTTTGTATGACCTTACTAAAAAAATTAAATTTCTAAATCCACTTCATTTAATTTTTTGTCATAAAATTTCAATTAAAAACACACTATGGGTCTCACCCTGCACATTTATTAATTTATGAACAGTTTTCATCTTTGTTTGTACCTAAGTATATGAAATATTAAATGAAAAATACATGTTTCATCTTATTTAATGAAATAATATTCTTCCCTATACTATGGATAATGTTCACATAATCGTATTATTTTCTTTTTGATGATTCCTAAAAAATTATATTTTAAAATAGAAAAATTATTCATGAATATCATTATAATTATCAATCAGAAACCTGAATTTTGACTCATACCATAAACTAATCACCGTTGTAATGAAAAACCATTTTTTGATAATGTTATTATAGAAACAAATTAAATATAGGAATATCATATAAAGAAATTCTATATCTATAAACCCAAAAATTACAGGACAAATTTTTATATACTATACATATCTCACTTAATTCAAATAAAAATATTGTCTTCACAACATTTCGATTAGGGAAATTATAAATATATTGCTACTAAATTACATATTCATATAAATATACTAATAATATAAAAATAATAATAGTTTATATTCTTACACATATTTAATCCTATGAATTTTTCTTAATTTCATTTTAATGGTGTCTCTAAGTTGCTGGCTTGATAGGAATGATGTCACATTATTTGGAAAGAATTATCATAAAATTTTATATTCTCTCCCATTTTTACCAATCATATTATTAACCTCAATATAATCCACCATCACTGATGTGTGGAGATTCCACAGATATAGCATGCATGTACACCAACAATTCATTATAGTGGAAGATTCAGTTATAAAGGAATAGAATATAAATATTAAATTATATCATATTATAATGAATGTAAATTGTAATAAAAATCATTAATAGGGTTTATATATATATACCTATTCTACGATAATAATTTGGTACTAATGGATATATATGGGATGACGTATTGAAGACATATATTGTACCAATGGTGAATGATTTCATATTGTGATAATATGTATGCTCAAGGGTTTTAGAAAGCAGTTGGGTAAAATTAAAAATAAATTTGAAATATAAGGTCAATGGAAAAATTGTATTTAGAAATAGATATGACATATATTTCTATGGAAATTGATAATATTGATGGGGAGTGGGATCATTCATCATATAAGAAAATGATAGGCAATGAGGATCTTATGTAAATGGTTAAGATAATATAGTTTTTTAAGAATATCCATGGCTCCTCTATGAGAATTATGGAATAATTTTTTTTCATGGTATATCTGATATATTGACTTGGTATATTTAGGTATGATGTGTGTTTTTAGTAGCTCTAATACCACCCCTTGATTTCAACCAGGAAGTGTACTCATTTTTATATAACTTCTCTCTCTTTATCTATGTTTATGAATGATTATTTATATTTATAATTTTTTTATATTCCCTATAAAAAGTTTAGAAATAGTGTATCATATATGTAAAATAAAAGTGGATAAGATAATATATACATGTTAAGTATTCTTAAATAATTTAGCCCAAAAAATAATAATTAACCAATAATTTCTGATGTGATGACTGTCACCCATCAAGACACAATTTAGATAATTAATATTATCAAGTAATTACCTCTATTTATGGATGTGATTTAGGATTAAATAAAATGTTCTCATAATTCTTATATTTATTTCTCATGGTCTAGTAATGTCTCCTGGTCATATCATACAAAAACATTGAATATAAACCCAAGAATTCTTGATCTATGTAACATTTCACAATGGAAGCTTATAAATGATCCATGTTCTATATGTAATACTTCACGGTGTAAATTTTTTTTGTTGGATACATCCATAGAAAACAAATAGGACCTTAAAGAAGTATTATAGTTGGTATATGGACTTTTAGATGCAGAATTCATATCTAAAATGAATATGGAAAACATTACAATATCTAACATAAATTTAATTGTTCATATTTATATATTTTTTTGATGAATGAATAAGATTATTTTTTATCAAAATAATATCAATAAAAAATCGAAAAACTAAATAACTACAACCCCTAAATTATTAAATTTTAGATGATGAATTTTTATTGGAGTCACCAAATTAATATGGATGTAAAAATCAAGATATTAAACTGTTTTCAACATCAACTCCCTTTTGTTGACTAATTTTGATATGTTACATGAATACTAATATAGAAACACAATAGTTTCATGGAAATCCATGATTTTTTAGAAAGGTGTTGTGGCATATTAAATAAAAAAACATTACAAAAATTTACTCTAGAACACACATGATGCAATTCTATTCAAATACCCCAATCCAAAAAATTATACATAGATCATAAATATTTTTTCCATCCCATTTTTATGTAGAATTATATAATGAAGTACTTCAGAAATATTCAATTTCAATGTTCATTAAATATATGAAATTTCATAATAAATTATGTGACGAACATGGAATATAAAAAATTAAACATTTATTCTTCCAATTGTAATTGGATTTAAGGAAATAATTTTTATTCCTTCTATATTTCAGCTATCCTGTACTAAATAGAAAAATGATATTTATAAATTCCATATGTACATCAGTTCCACCCATATATTATGATGGTTTTTTAATGAAAATTTTATTTTTAATCATTGAATGGCTATTACAATATTGATGATCTATTGGAAATAATTATCAATTTTTAGTAAAAAGCTAAATAAAAATATATATAATTCTTCCTGATTATGTAATCAACATAAATAATGGAAGACAAATTATTTCATTTTCCCCCATCTTGTCATAATTTTATATTTTTGGAAATCATAAAAAATACATAAAATCATAATATACATATGAAATATATCTTGAGAACAATCATTATATGTTCACAAAACCACATTAAAATGATATTTTTACCTCTTTATTAAAGGTTTAAAGTATTAATAAGTGTTAATTTTAGGAATATAATGCCCAAATATTTTTATAATCAAGAATATGAGTTTATTTTTCATTATTCACAAAAGTAGGAAGGTTGAAAAATAGATAGAAAACCAGACATGTGTCCTGAAATGTACGAAAATGACCAAATTGATTTAAAACACCAGATGATAGACCCACATCCATATTATGAACTATAGTTGCAAAATCATTTAATCAAGCCTAAAATGTATTCCATGATAATATATATATATATATGATTAAAATAATCATTATCATTATTATTTCTCGCAAAATTATTAAATAAAGTATTTTTCATAGATTTCATTAGATATGAAATGAAATTGGAGCCTATAATGAATTGAAAAGTTTCACATTGAATTACATGGAATATGAGATGTTGTCCCATCAGTATTTCTCTTCCCAAGATATGTTCAAATGCCTTTAAAATTTTGCATTCTAGTGGATTTCTACTAGAATAGACTACAAACATTCCAGAAAACATTTATTTTAATTTAATAAAATCTATATAGGTCAATCAACATACATGAAAATTACTCTTCTATAGAATAACTATGAATATTTGATAATACTAAAGGAATTCATCTACAATTTCATCTTCCAAGGGTGAATTTTTTTTCTAGGAACAACTCTATCCACTGAGCATGTATGTCAGCCTCCAACTCCCATATCTAAATCCATACCTAGTAGTGCATCCTTAGAAAACATAATAATTGGATATAATTTCCTTTTACATCCTTCATTTTATAGATAACGATGCATATGTGATACTCCTCAAAAGAAGTGTTAACACATAACTCAACCTCCTCATGATCAAAAGTAAGAGATTGGTTACAATGATAATGACAAGTTTGTGAAATGAGGAATAGACCATGAATGGAATGATTCCTATGTGGTAGTATTAATTGTTAAGATATTTTACCAACTCTAAACAAGATTGAAAATGACCTAAATTAACATTAAAATATATTCCCATGACATTATATCCAGCTATGCTAAAGTCTCAATGATACCCATAATGAAATACAATCCCCAATATCAAAATTATGAGGACATGGATGATGATCAACATAAGATTTTTTGTAGACTGAATAGTATACATCATTTTCCTGATAAGTTAAAAATATTTATATTTATTTTGAATGAGGTAATGGTCTAGTAGTGCTAACTCTAAATACTCTAACCCACATAGTGGTGAACAGTACAACCTACCATACATGGCTTTATAGGGTTCTATATGAATCATCACCTAATAATTGGTATTGTAGGAGTAATCGATTATAATAATATGATTGACCCATGAACTTATGAAATCAATGATTCATCTTAGATCATGTACTCTAAAACTTTTTTAGTGAATTCCATATGGAAATCTATCTGATGGTGGAAGGCTATTCTCAGAAGCACCTATGTACCCATTGACTTCTGAAACCCACTCTAGAACTGTGTTGTGAATATAGTTTCCCTCTTTAAAATGACTGCAAATTGGACACCATATATTTTTTTGATCTCACAGACATATTTTATTTCCAACTTCTCAACAGATAACTTCTCTAGGATAGGAATAACACGTGATACATTTATCACTAAATCTAATAATAACCTAAATGTGTCACTACATCGAGTTGAACTCAGTAATCTGATTAAAATATCCAACAAAAAATCCTATCATTTTCATTCCGGGACTGGTAATGGATATAAAAATATATCATGCCACTGGCGCTCCACCTTCACAAGATGAAATGTGGAACACCTTATGACTAAAAATTTTATCTAACAATTCATCTCTGGGAACCAATACTATCAGCACATATCATAATAAATCATGGAGATACCTGGGTGAACTATCCACTATAAAGCGTCAATACTTTGGATCCACCATAATATTATTTCTATTGGAACCAAGATAGGTACATTAATTTGTAGGAAGTCATTATATTTTATTTTATAATTTGGAGGTGGGTCCTCACGTGAAATACCTTATTATTGAAAATATATCATAGGATATGAAAAATAATTAATCTTTAATTTTTTCTGAATTGAAGTGGACACTAATAGTGATGAATGTAAATATTATCCATGATAGTTTTAAACCATGACGTTCATCTTAGAAAACAAATCCATAAGATTCCATTTTCAACTGGCCTCCCTAACTACTTTTTTCTGAGTCATCCTTCTTAAATACTCATAAAAAAATTGACTTTAATAGGCATATAGGCTAGCTCAATGTCAATTGACTACAGATATGTCACCCATATTCAATACATATTGTTCAATTATAGCTGCATAACTATATACTAAATTCTTTTTAGTTAGTAAACACTGTATGACACCCCTTAGTAGGAAATTCATCTCATAACGTAAGGCATGTAAAAAAAATTCATTATTTATATTATTCATAAATAATTAATCTCAAGAGTTTTGAACTACTAAAATCTATACATAATGACCCTAACGTAATTTTTGAGAAATTATCCTAGTCTGATAATTGATCCAAAATTGTTTTGCATGACTCCTGCGTAACTCTAGAACGATTAGGATTGGGGAAAAATTTAATATTCAGAAAAGATTCTCATAGCCTAGGACGTTATCTCTGGATTTTATAAACAACACACCCATCTTAGTAAATCCCATAATAGGTGTTTCAATGAATAGTATAAAACTCCATTAATGTTAAGATATCCCATATAAATGCATTATATTAAAGATTTTCTTTGGATGTTCCAAGGTAAATACAAATCTCAGGTTCTATAAGTTGACAAAACATCATGTCTATGAGATTATATTACCCAATAAGTGTACTATTTTGATATAAAAGTTACATTTACAATGCTTATCATATTCCTGAGGGTCTCATTGTTTATTAAAAACCAAATAAAGTTGAGTGTCACAGTGGCTTTGTGTATGACAATAATCCAATATTTCATCTATTAATGTCAACAAAAATAATCCATACACGGCCATAAAACTGTATCCCTCTACATCAATGAAGATAAAATGTGTTTTTCTAAGAACGAAAGTCATAATATTATACTCAAAAAATCCATACTGACTACAAAAAGTTTTATGTCAAACATAAAAAGGAGATACAAAAACATTATGATAGTTTAATCACAGACCGATCTTTGATAATATAGTCACTCCTTTGATACAATCGAATAGAACATATAATCAAGGTATGATATATGAGTTATTAAATATAATATAATTCAATTACCTTTAATCAATAAAAAACATAAGGGTTTAATCCACCTCTATGGGGAAATGGACTAGTGAACCCTAGGGAGGAGTACTAGGCTATATGAGTCCCTTTTCTTCTAAACCCTCATGGTTCCACATGATATCCTACTACATAATAGTATCCAATGTATTAGGATGAATATATACTAGTGTAGATCCATGAAATATATATATAGAAATGTCTACCTTTCTTTCAAGGGTTATTGACTGAGCTCATATTTTCATATATCTACAAATTTTTTAAATGATTTACTAACTTCACATTAATAAATTTGGTCTTGGTCTTATCTGGCCGGGAAAAATGAGGCGTGACCCAATGTGTGGATAGATTTCTTTGAAAAACCATCACCGATCAGGCTATCAGCCTCTGGGAAGCTCTACCATCTCATCTGGAAATGACTCCTTCCCCGGCTAGGGATCAACCTCAGGGAAGTGACCTCTTCTTGGGGGAGGGGGGTTCCCATGTTTGGAGGGTTTGAAAAGGCCACACATGGAAATTTACTTTAAAATAATAATCAAATTTATCTTATTTGAATCATTTTATGACTTTTGGTGAGTTTTGAGCTTATGTGTGAAAATTGGTTAATTCTGGACATTTAACAGTTTTATGTTTCCTATATATTTCATGAATAAATCCCAAAATATTCATCCAATGCATGTGATTGATTTTTTAGGATGTCATGGTTCGTTTACTACATATAATAATTCAGGACCCAAAGCCAATTTTCACTCCCACAAGACAAAAAAATTTGGTCAATTTGAACACTTATTCTGGCTAGTAGAATTGAACTTACCTCATTCAACGATCTATATCACAGGCTATCGACCACCAAATTGTGTGATTGAATCTAGGTTAAAAAGAAAACTCGATATTTTAGTTTCACGTTAATTTTCATAGAGAAATTATTTTTTTTGTCCATCCATCAACTGGTCAATGTATGGTTGGTGGAATAGTTATTTTTGTCTAGAAAAAGTCAGGTCTACTAATTTGGCCATAACTCATTCCACATGGCTCAAAATGCCTTTAACAATCATGGGTAGATGGAAAAATCAATTACTCAATCCTATAAGAAGTGACCTAGGCCTGATTCATTGATATGGTTGGAGAACCGAAGCTACCTTTCTAGTGGAATGCTTCTGGAGGAGAAAAATTATGTTCTTTCTTTTATTTAATTTGTTATTCTTGGTTTTATAATGCCCTCTTCTTCCCCCATCTTATAAATTACCCTTACCATGGTGGGGTAAATACTTTGAGTGATTAGGTAAGGTTAAGTTTTATCTTTTGTAATGTTTCAGTACTATCATTTGATTGAATAAAAACTCTCTCTCTCTTCTGCAGTGTTGGTATCAAATTCTAATAAACAATTTTATTATCTTTAGCGATTGTATTTGATTTAATATTATTTTTTAATTTTTTCATTGGTAAATCTACATAATCTACCTCCACTAGGTTCTAGTCTATATACAATGGAATTGACCAGGGATTAGTGGTTAAGTACTTGGCGATCGTCAGTATGTGTGGCAGGGGTATTGAATATTTTTAATTTTTTTGGGATAAACAAGACCCGATTGGGAATTTCCTATATCAATTGAGGGTATTCACTACATCTATTTAATACATAAAAAATAGAGTATACTGAGTTGAAATATTGGTATGGTTTACTCTATCCATCACCATTTACTAAGGGAGTGATAGGATGCGACCGTGAAATATCACTTAAACCCACTTAGTAGAAGAGTATTGAATAAAATTGGAACTATGATAACATTAAAATTGAAAGAAAACAACCCCAAAATGATTACCAAATTATTATCACTATTTTTAATTGAAATATTTTTCAATTTGTTAATAATATTTATTTATTGTTTTCTTTAGTTTCTTTGCATTGTTTTCAAAACAAACAATACCAAAAAACAACCCCACTCCTTTATCAAATTTAGAGTGACATAATTGATTGTTGAGTGCACCTCACTTGAGACAACCTAGGTTAACCACTATATTAAATATTAATTTAGTAAATAATTTCCTATTCCACAAATCATTTCTGGGGAGGTAGTGCAACAATCTCATTATAAATATTTGACACTTTAAAAAAACATAAAAAAATACTTTTCCATGATGTTTTCAAATGATCATATCAGTAATTTATTGAACAAAAACCCACATATGGAACAATTACAAAAGGTTGGTTATGATATATTTCATATGAATAAACAAAAAAATTACATAGAAAAAATATATAACAATGTAGAACTTTCATTTTAATATGAATGTGCATTGATGGAAAAACCAGAACCAATGAATGAACCTGAGGAGGACAGGAATGAAGAATTACCTACTGAGCTACATGTGGGAGATCAAATAGATCTTGATGGATTCTATAATGAGCGTGAAGAACTACTTGATCCACATATATCTTACAAAGTATAAGATATAGAACCATTGAAGGAAGACACCACCAAAGTGGTGGAATTTGAAGAAATGATGGAGGAGCCTAACTACCTACCTCTATCTTGTGAAATTCAACTACCAGAGGAACCTCATACTAAAGAATAAATTGAATTCAAGCCACATAAGGATTCATCCAACACATATATTTCCTTGGTGGATGAGGAAAAAGAAGAGGATTCATCTAATGAGGAACTCCTAAAGCTCCCCAAACATGTTGATCATTTATTAGAAGGAGTTCAATATGATATCCAAGTTGAATTTCTTAAGGAAAAATAGAGACAAGATGGTTAAATTTAAAGGGAAGAGTTTTATATTGATTCATCATGTTATAATTTTATTCAAATAGAATTATACTCTAATTTCCACTTTGACTATTCTTTTGATACAAAATACCTTGAGGAACCACCAGAGAATAAAGAATAAGTTGTGAATGTTGAATCCAATAAAGAGGATGACTCGTTCTTTATACTACCCCCACCATGAAAGTTTAATATCATTTTCATATGGGCGTATTTTTTGTACTATATCCATGAAGTACTCAACAAAAAAAGGCATTTATGATGGATGTAATATGTTCTGGTGGTTCATATTAAAGAAACTTGCCTCACCATCAGATTGGGGATAACCAACTGAAACTGCCCATCTGGAGGCAATCAAAACCCATGGCCCACTTGAGGGATTAAACCAAGATCAATCATTCTAATCACATTCTCATTCTATTTTCATTACTTTCAATAAATTTATTTTGTTCTATTACCTACCTTTTGATATAGTATTTCATATGTGTAGCATTTAGGTGCATAACTCAATAATGCATTACCAACATGTCAAGTTGTTCCTCTCTTTTACACTTTAATTTCTATTGTGATTCAATTTAAAATATTCTTACATGTTAAATCCACATGAATTCATTGTGGACACTGCATCATTTAAGTTTGGGGGATGAAACCTTTATAGTTTATTATGTTCATTTTCATAACAAAAATTTTGTGCTTGTTCAATTTTTTTTAAAACTTTTGATCTGAAATGAATATCATCAACATTTTTAAAACCCATTTCAACATGTGAAAAAATTTATCCCATGAAACTAAGCTTAAATGAACTCTGAAATTTACATTGTTTGAAGTTCAAATATTTGGAAATTTCATGAAAAGTACTATGATTTTTGAATCCCTTTACACAATTCACTGTCTTTATATTTTAAATCACATTCCTATGAGGCTTATAAACTTATTTTTCATATTATTTTTGATCACATCACTTATTTAGAGAACCATGCCATTTTGGATTTAACCATGATTTGATTTATTTCTATCAAAACATACGGGTTTGACGTATATGTGTTTTAAATTATTGAGGTATTTATTTGGTTTTAAATCCCTCTTTTCAAAGTAATCCATTTTATTATTGAATACCTTGAACATTTAACCCTTTTATCCCTTATAATCCTTGATCAAAATGTTAGTTTAGCCAAGTTACATGTCGACGACCCATCCTCGGGGCCCGTGCTGTGACTACCCCAAGCCCGCCTTCCATAGGCCAGGGGCAGGAAACAAGCACCAAGGCGTAAATCCCAGAAAAAGGGAAGGCATTGCCTTTGTAAAGTAAACCAAAAACACCACAGAGCAAGAAGGCAGAAGTAAACACTATGTAAATACCGGTACAACAGTATGTGCGGAAATGTAAGTGGGCCAGTATACAAACCCAAATTGAAAGTAAAGTACAACTGGAAAGGGAAAACAACTACTGAAAATTAAAGCCACAATGTCGAGCTATCCACTGGAAATCCCACCTGAAGGGTAGGTACAGATAGCCTCCTCTGCTCCTCGGGTCCAGCCGACCGCTCCGAGTACGTCCCACCCAGTGGTCCACCTCCAAGTACCGTCCTGCTCCGCAAGCCTCAACCACGATCAGCGCTGTCCATCGTCTGCAACCAACACAACGTAGTGCGAGAATAGCCCGTGCAGGGGTGAGTATAAGCTACTCAATAGGGACCCCGAGACCCCCGAAGGTCTCCCATAATAAATAAAAAATAATCCACAAAGGAAAGATACAATCACGAAGTAACATCCGACACTGCTTAGTTATATTCCCATACATATACCTAAGTCATCAATTCTCGCTCGGCTCCAACATCTGAGCTCAAGTACAACCTAGTGCACACAGGAAAACAAAACGTAAATCCACACCGGATAGCACAACACAATGCACAAAGGAAAGCAAACCAGGATTCAGCTCACACAGGTACACATCATTTGTAATGTAAGAGAGATGAACAGATGTAATCACTGATTCATCTTACTGGGACCCACGTAGGATACAAGCACATTAGTCATCGTCGTCGAACCAACAGAGGATTCCGGTACAAATGCCTTCATCATCGAACCCACATAGGATTCCAGAAAGATAGTCTTCATCAATGAACCCACAAAGGATTCCAGTACGATAGTCTTCAACGTCGAACCCACATAGGATTCGAGTACGATAGTCTTCATCGTCGAACCCACATAGGATTCCAGTACGATAGTCTTCATCGTCGAACCCATATAGGATTCCAGTACGATATTCTTCATCGTCGAACCCACATTGGATTCTAGTATGATAGTCTTCATCGTCGAGCCCACATAGGATTCCAGTAGGATAGTCTTCATCGTCGAACCCACGTATGATTCCAGTACAATAGTCTTCATCGTCGAACCCACATAGGATTCCAGAACGATAGTCTTCATCGTCGAACCAACCTAGGATTCTAGTACGATAGTCATCATCGTCGAACCCACATAGGATTCCAGTACGATAGTCTTCATCGTCGAACCCACATAGGATTACAGTACGATAGTCTTCATAGTCGAACCCACATAGGATTCCACTACGATAGTCTTCATCATCGAACCCACATAGGATTCCAGTACGATAGTCTTCATCGTCACAGTCGCAGTCGCAGCCAGCACTAGGGTTCCCGCACACAGCAAGCTCATTCGGGAGGGTCTGCTCCACGAGCCGAGAGGCGGATACATCAACTGACACATAGTTCAGATTTGATGTATCCAAAAGTTCCGTATCATCAACAAGAACTCAACGTCGCAGACAGCGCGTCAATCGGACGCCCGGTCTGAGAGTTATTGGCTTTTTCGTCCCAGGGGCCCGGTTGGTTTTTATGTCTAAACCAACCCGACCGTACTGAACCTGCATCCAAACCTCAGGTGGAGTAAGCCAAAAGATCCGTCTCACTTAGAGGAATCCATAAAAGTCAACGGTACGTCAATCGGACGTCCGGAGCTCAAGTTATAAGCGTTTCCGCTGCGAGGGTCCGGTTGGTTTCGTTTACGAACCAACCCGGCCGAACCCAAAGTATTCTAAAACCATTAGTGTAATATACTGAAACAACCGGGTCGATCCAAGGATCACATCGCCACTGACGGTGTGTTGATCGGAGGCTCGTAGCTCATGTTACGATCAAAACACCGAAAAAGGTCCGAAAATGGGGGGTCTGGGCCCGGACCGACCCGTCCCATCCCCCATGGGTCGGCCCGAACCGGGTCGAACCGACCCGGGTCGACCCAGCCCGGCCTGGGCGCGACCCGGCCCGAACCGGTGGGTCGGCTCGGCTGTTACGGTCGAGCTGCGGGTGGGGGCGTGCTACCCCGCATGAAGAAGAGTCGCGGCCCTGCGTGGGGCCGCCCTTGCCAGCGGACGCGACCGGGCCGCTGCATCCCTCTCCTCTGGTCCCACACGGTCATGGGTCCACGCTGCTGCCGCCACGGCTTCAGCTACGACGGGTCTTCCCGGCGGTGCGCTGGGAGCCTCCGTTTCTTGGCGGCCGCCGGCGCCATCGTACCAGCGTGGCGCATCGGCGGAAACTTCCGTGGACCACCGGACGCGCTCCGGTGTTCCGTTTTGCCTGCGGTTTGCACCTACGGCTCTCCCAGGATCCAAAAATTGCTAAAAAGGACTCCAATTTCCATTATGATCCCATTTCATAAATGCCGTTAATCCACGCATCAACGAAAAACTGTGGAGGGTTGTCGGGCCGTGTTTGTTTGGCATGCACCCTCCGCGTTAGGTGATAACAATTGGGAATAATATTCAACACAAGAAATCATAACAAGGAACATTTTTTAATATTAAAATTGACCCTAGTTCCCAAAAAGAAACTCCCATAAATAAAAATTCACGTCCCGCATATAGAAACAAACGCGGATCAACTAGAAGATGAGTTGATTCGGGTTCATTGTTTTAGAAGGAAACTATCAAGGGAATAAATATTATTCTCAAATAAAACCCCTACCTCAAGCGTTGTCGTCGAACGCGAGCTCATCGCGGGAATAACCGTCGCGGAAGAAGAGGATCGTCACAGAAGAAACGTCGTGGAAGGAGCATCTCAGAAGAAGCGTCGTTGACATCGCGGTACACAGCGTCGCGTCATCCATCTCTGAGGGTTTGGCATTCTTCGTCGAAGGTCGGAGCGTTCATCGCATTCTTCGCGTTCTTCGTCGAAGAAGAACGCTTTCCTCCAAATCCTCTCCACGCCACCAGTTCCAACAGAAATAAAATAAGAGTAATCTTATTTTATTAACGCACATGACATGTCTGAAAATAAAAAGAAAAGAAACGATCAATTAATTCAATGAATTAATTGTAACGATTTAACCGCCCAATTAATGAGGCGTTTCTTAACCAGAAAAATGAACGGTTGACTTTCATTAAAGAGGGTTTTCGCGTGTGCGTTACTTAGAGGAAAAGAAACGGTGGTGATCGTGTGGTCCCCACATCACAAATATCCTACCAAGTGGGTAGGATATTTTGGATTCCACCCTATCCGTTTCAACTCATCTTAAGAAGCTTTAAGTGGCTTTAAGTGAAATAAAATAAAGTGTTTCACCACTTTTATTTTATTTCTTAACTTTAACCCCAAAAATTAAAAACCACACCCGAGAAAACGCAACTCCGGAAAAGGCGTTTCTAAGAAAATACCGGTGTTTCGATTCCATCGGTTCCCTCAAAATTTGATTCCGAGTACCGGTTCAATAGATAGAAAAACCCGCTCGTCCGTTCACTGAACATACCCGAGACAAACTTCGGAAAATGATTCTGGGCACACCGGGCCTCGGAATCAGGTTCCATCTGAAACTGCGCTCTTGTAAAATTTCAAAGAATATTAAGAAAAAACTTTCATTGAATTTTACGTGTATTTACATCACTCCCAGATCAGGGCTTTACGTCCCCGTAATGATACATCATAATCTAGGGAAAAAAAGGTGGGTACTGAGCATGCATCTGAGCCTCCCGCTCCCAAGTGCTCTCCTGGAGGTTCCCGTGCTGCCATCTGATGCGCACTAGAGGGATCGATCGTCCACGTAGGACCCGCTCCTATCGATCCTCGATCTCCACTAGGACCTCTGCAAAAGTCACCCCATCATCAACTTCTAGCTCTCCATGGTCAATGATATGCATCGGGTCGTGCACATATCTCCTCTGCTGAGATACGTGGAAGACGTCGTGCATCCGGTGAAACTGAGGTGGTAGAGCCAGGTGATAGGCCTCCTCGCCAATCATGTTTTGGACCTGGAATGGTCTGATGAAGGGTGGAGACATCTTTCCGCCTCAGCCAAATCTCCACAAACCACGTCGAGGTGAGACACGCAAGAAAACGTGGTCGCCATCATCGAACTCCTCGAACTCTAGTGGACTCCACCTCCTGTCAGCGTAAGAATTCTGTCGGCTCTGAGCTGTCCTCATCTGAACCTGGATGACATGGACCTTTCTGGTCCTACAAGAGCTGCTGTGATTTCTTCTTGGACGATAAGAGAAATCTGGTCTCATCCCTTAGATGAACCACATTCTTCACCTAGAACAGTCAATCCCGACATGGATGATACAATCGCATACCAAGGATGACATCATAAGGCCTCGACGCTACTACCAAGAGATCCAACCGTTACTCTCCCATCCAAGGGTTGAGTCACACTGTCGGCATCTATGTGTGGTCACTGGCTCTCCTCCAGTAGGTATCTCAAGTGAGGGTCAATTCAACTGTTTTTAAACCAGAACCTCTTAGTAACAACACAAAGAGAGGACAGGAAGGTAAACGCCAAAAGAAAGGTGTCTTTTTATTACTGTAGCTCAATGTAAAAAGACACAAAGAAACATCAAAATAACATCAACAGAGCTAGAAGAAACATGAACAAAAGTCTCTAGGTATGGAGCTAGTCCCGCTACTTTCCATATGCTCTCGGAGCTCCATGATCGTAGGCCTCAGCTTCCTGAAGTTGAGCTCTTCCCTGTCCACCTGTTCCCTGCGGTCGGGGTTGTATCCCAAGTGGTGGTGGTGGTAAGGCCTCAAAGCGTCATCCACCACCCACTGCTCGGCCAACTCCTCTGCCTCGCCCGCCTGCTCCCTACGGACCTTGATGGTCGAACCTCTGCCTGGGAGGTCCCTCTACCGCCTGTTGTTCATCCGCTGGACGAGTCGGGCAGTCTCGAGCCATGTGACCTTGCCTGCCGCATGCGTAGCATTGCCTGGTCCTCGAGTAGCTGGCTCTCCTTCGTTTTCCCGCACAACCGAATCATCACCCAGAGATTGCCCATCTAAATTTCTGGCCCGCTTGGACCTTTGCGTCACCTGTCGACTGCCAGCTGCAGAAGACTCCGCTACGAGTTGTCCTGTGGATGGTCCTGCCGCTGGTGCCTACTCGGCGAGGAAACTCTCCACTAAAAGGGCTCTCTCCAACACCTCTTCCTACGTCGGAAATTTGAGGGAGATCATCGAGACCCTGATCTCATGCCTCAGTCCCTGCTCGAAGGACCGGGCCCGGAAGAACGGATCCCGTACCATATAGGTGGAGTAGCGCGAGAGATCAGTGAATCTCACCGAGTACTGGGCAACCGTCATGCTGCCATGCCGCAGCTATAATAGCTCCTGGATGGGCACCGCATGGAGGGTGACTGGGACGAACTCCGAGCAGAAGATGCTCTAAAAGTCCGTCCAGAGGAGAGATGCCTCATCATGCACCTGGAGCATCATGCTCCACCATCTGCCTGATGCCGCGTGTAGGAGGCTCGCTGCGAGGATCACCATGAGGTCTTCTGGTGTCCTCACTAACCTGAAACGCCTCACAACTGCCTCCAGCCAGTCCTCGGCGGCCTGAGGGTCCATATCCCCACGGAACCTAGGCGGTCGTTGGCACTGAAACTCGTGCAGTGCACTAAGGCGACGTGCATTGTCAGCGGCTGGGGCTGGTAGCATCGGTGGTTCGGCGGGTATAGGTACCACCGGTGCCTCAGCTGTCAAAGGGCCCTGTACAGAGTTCTCATCACTTGGTGGGCTCTCGCCACACACAACGCTCGGAACCCTAGATGGCTGCTGTCGTTGGGCCATCCTGAAAAGAGACAGGTGCACCACGGTTAGAATAGTATACCTGGTGATCTGACACTAAGTAATCACAAAGAAAACTTGAAATACACATGCAATCAATGTTTTCGTGCATTAAGTAGGATATCAGAAGTCAGGGTCCTGGTGTATGGATACGTCGGCCGCCGCAACAACACTGGACTCCCTGGACTGATAACCACACCCAATATGCTTAACACTATTGCTTCACATAGAAAAAGATCAGAGTCCCATGATCTGTGGTAGAACCGAACTGCTTTGATACCAATTTGTCATGACCCGTCCTCGGGGCCCGTGTCGTGACTACCCCAAGCCCACCTTCCATAGGCCAGGGGCTGGCGACTAGCACCAAGGCGTAAATCCCAGAAAAAGGGAAGGCATTTCCTTTGTAAAGTAAACCACAAACACCACAGAGCAAGCAGATAGATGTAAAAAATAAGTAAAAACCGGTACAACAGTAAGTGCGGAAAAGAATGTGAACCAGTATACGAACCCAAACTGAAAGCAAAGTACAACTGGAAAGGGAAAACATCAACTGAAAATTAAAGCCACAACGTCGAGTTGTCCACTAAAAATCCCACCTGAAGGGTGGGTACAGATAGCCTCCTCTGCTCCTCGCGTCCAGCCGACTGCTCCGACCACCCAGTGGTCCACCTCCAAGTATCATCCTACTCCGCAAGCCTCAACCACCATCAGCGCTGTCTGTCATCTGCAACCAACACAACGTAGTGCGGGAATAGCCCGTGAAGGGGTGAGTATAAGATACTCAGTAGGGACCCTGAGACCCCCGATGGTCTCCAAGAATACACAAAGGATAATCCAAAATGGAAAGATACAATCACGAATTAACATCCGACACTGCTTAGGTATATCCCCATACATATACCTAAGTCATAAATTCTCGCTCGGCTCCAACATCCGAGCTCATGTACAACCCAATCCACACAGGAAAGCAAAACATAAATCCACACAGGATAGCACAATACAATCCACAATGGAAAGAAAAATAGGATTCATCTCACACAGGTACACATCATTTGTAAAGTAAGAGAGATGATCAGATGAAATCACTGATTCATCCTACTGGGACCCGCATAGGATACAAGCACTGTACTCATCACTGTCGAACGCACAGAGGATTCGGTACAAATGTCTTCATCGCCGAACCCACATAGGATTCCAATACGATAGTCTTCATCGTAAAACCCACATAGGATTCCAATACAATAGTCTTCATCGTCGAACCCACATAGGATTCCAGTACGATAGTCTTCATCTTCGAACCCACATAGGATTCCAGTACGATAGTCTTCATCGTCGAAGCCACATAGGATTCCAGTACGATAGTCGTTATCATCGAACCCACATAGGATTCCAGTACGATAGACTTCATCGTCGAACCCACATATGATTCCAGTACGATTGTCTTCATCGTCGGACCCACATAGGATTCTAGTACGAAATTCTTCATCGTCGAACCCACATAGGATTCCAGTACGATAGTTTTCATCATCGAACCGACATAAGATTCCAGTACAATAGTCTTCATCGTCGAACCCACAAAGGATTCGAGTATGATAGTCTTCATCGTCGAACCCACATAGGATTCCAGTATGATAGTCTTTATCGTCTAACCCACATAGAATTCCAGTACGATAGTCTTCATCGTCACAGTCGCAGTCACAGCCAGCACTAGGGTTCCCGCACACAGCAAGCTCATTCGGGAGGGTCCACTCCACGAGCCGAGAGGCTGACAAATTAAATGAAACATAGACCAGATTTTATGTATTTAAAAGTTCCGTATCGTCAACAGGAACTCAACGTCGCAGACGGCGCGTCAATCGGACGCCCGGTCTGAGAGTTATTGGCTTTTTCGTCCGAGGTGCCCAGTTGGTTTTTAAGTCTAAACAAACCCGACCATACTCCACCTGTGTCCAAACCTCGGGCGGAGTAATCCAGAAGATCCGTCTCACTTAGAGGAATCCATAGAAGTCGACAGTACATCAATCGGACGTCCGGAGCTCAAGTTATAGGCGTTTCCGCTGCGATGGCCCGGTTGGTTTCGTGTACGAACCAACCTGGCTGAACCCAAAGTATTCCTAAACCTTGAGTGTAATATACCGAAATGACCGCCTCGATCCAAGGATCACATCTCCGTTGATGGTGCGTCGATCGGAGGCCCGTAGCTCATCTTATAAGAAAAATACTGAAAATGGTCTGAAAATGGGGGGTCTGGGCCCGGACCGACCCGACCCATCCCCCCCCCCCCCAGGGTCGGCCCGAACTGGGTCGACCTAACCCGGGTCCGGGTCCGACCTGGCCCAGCCCAGCCCGGCTCGGCCAGAGTGACCCAGCCCGGCCTGGGCGCGACCCGGCTCGGCCAGATTGGCCCGGCCCAGCCTGGGCACGACCCTGCCCGAACCGGCGGGTCGGCTCGGCTCTTACGGCCGAGCCGCGGGCGGGGGGCATGATGCCCCCGCATGAAGAAGAGTCGCGGCCCCGCGTGGGGCTGCCCTTGCCAGCAGACGTGGCCGGGCCGCCGCGTCCCGCTCCTTCGGTCCCGCGCGGTCACGGGACCGCGCTACTGCCTCCGCGACTTCAGCCGCGACGGGTCTTCTCGGCGTCGCCGTTTCCTGGCGGCCGACCGCTACCGGCCGTCGGCGCCGCCGTGTCGGTGTGGCGCACCGGCGGAAACTTCCATGGACCACCAGATGCGCTCCTGTGGTCCGTTTTGCCTGCATTTTATGAGTACGGCTCTCCCAGGATCCGAACTTTGTTGCGAAGGCCTCCAATCGCAATTCCGATCCCATTTCGTAAACGCCGTTAATCCACGCATCAATGAAAAACTGTGGAGGGTTGTCAGGCCGTGTTTGTTTGGCCTGCACCCTCCGCATTATGTGATAACAATTGGGAATAATATTCAACACATGAAATAATAACAAGGCACAATTTTTAATATTAAAATTGAACCTAGTTCCCAAAAAGAAACTCCCATAAATAAAAATTCCCGTCCTGCATATTAAAACAAACGCAGATCAACTTGATGATGAGTTGATCCAGGTTATTTGTTTTAGAAGGAAACAATCATGGGAATAAATATTATTCTCAAATAAAACCCCAACCTCAAGCGTTGTCATCGAACGCGAGCTTGTCGCAGAATTAACCGTCACGAAAGAAGAGGATCATCGTGGAAGAAACGTCATGGAAGGAGCATCACGGAAGAAGCGTCATTGACGTCGCGGTACACAGCTTCGCATCATCGATCTCCGAGGGTTTGGCATTCTTCGTCGGAGGTCGGAGCGTTCTTCACGTTCTTCGCGTTCTTCGTCGAAGAATAACGCTTTCCTCCAAATCCTCTCCATGCCACCAGTTCCAACAGAAATAAAATAAGAGTTATCTTATTTTATTAACGCACATGACATGTTTGAAAATCAAATGAAAAGAATTGAACAATTAATTCAATGAATTAATTGTAACTATTTAACCGCCCAATTAATGAGGCGTTTCTTAACCAGAAAAACACACGGTTGACTTTCATTAAAGAGGGTTTTCTCGGGTGCTTTACTTAGAGGAACAGAAATGGTGGTGCTCGTGCGGGCCCCACCTCACAAATATCCTACCAAGTGGGTAGGTTACTTTTGGTTCCACCCTATCCGCTTCAACTCAGCTTAAGCAGCTTTAAGTGGTTTTAAGTGGCTTTAATTGAAATAAAATAAAGTGTTTCACCACTTTTATTTTATTTCTTAACTTTAACCCCAAAAATTAAAAACCACACTTGAGAAAACGCAACTCCGGAAAAGGCGTTTCTAAGAAAATACCGATGTTGTGTTTCCATCGGTGCCCTCGAAATTCGATTCCGAGTACCGGTTCAAAAGTTAGGAAAACCCGCTCGTCCATTCACTGAATGTACCCGAGCCAAACTTCGGAAAATGATTCCGAGCAGACCGGGCCTCGGAATCAGGTGCTGTCTGAAACTTTTCTATTGTGAAATTTCAAATAATATTAAGAAATAAATTTCCGTGAATTTTATAGGACTTTACATTACAAGCCAATTTTTTATATCCAATGTTCTCTTGATGTGAAATTTCATAATCTAGTTGAACATTAATGTGGGGAAAGCTATCTTGTATTATGCTACCTCATTTAGTGATACTTTGAGTGGAAAGTAAAATGTTTAAGAGATTTTATTTTTTAAGAAAGAGATAATTCTATTGAATGGTCTGCCTTATCTGGAGCTTCCATACAAGGGTAGTTGTGTCTTTTTGGAGCTTCTAATGAATGAAGTTCTTCTTTTTCTGGTACTTTTAAGAAAAATCATGTTTGAGAGGATAAAAACTATTTTTACTGAAATTGTGAATGGTGTGTAATTTCACTTATTTTTCTTTCTAATGGGGATGATTTACTGCTAAGGGGAGTGATGAGGAAACCATATTTGAGTGAAAATTAAAATAATGCAATTTTGCTATGAAAAGAGAAAAACAGTCCTAATTCAGCCTCAAAAATTTTCACATCTAAATCCTACCAACCAAAATCCATAGAATAACCCTATAAAGTCTTCATGATACACATATTCCATTTTCTCACATCAAGTGGAGATGTAGGAATTTATGAAGCATATAAGGACACTTTCATGAGTATTGGACGATAAAGACAATGTTGATAATTGATATTTGTGGGATGATAGAAAACGCATGTTAGGTAAGTGTTTTTTGTCTATGGGAAAATAAATGAAGAGGAAATATATTTAATGAACTAAATTGAGATCAATTAATAGTTATTGTTGATGTGGAATGCTATCTTTTATTTATTGGTGTTAAATTGTTAGATCTTAATGATATGTGTTTTAAATTTTCTATGATTTGATATCGATATTTAATTTTCCAAGAATCCAAGTGAAATATGTGGGGGAATTGGAAGAGATCATATTTTCATATTTCTACAAATGTTTTTAAATGATTTAATCCCTTCCCATTAATCAATTTTATCTTATTTGAATCATTTTATGACTTCTGGTGAGTTTTTGAGCCTATGTGTGAAAATTGGTAAATTCTGGACATTTAATAGTTTTATGTTTCATTTTTATTTCTAGAATAACACCAACCATATTCTTCTAATGAAGGTGATTCATTTTTTATAGGATGACAGGGTTCATGTAATACATATAATCCTTTAGTACCCAAATCCAATTCGAACTCCAACAAGCAAAAAAAATTTGGTCAATGTGAACACATATTCTAGTTCGCAGAATGGACCTTACATCATTTAATGATCCATATTTCTGTATACCTACCCACGAATGGGGTGATTCCAGTAGGGTTAGAAAGTAGCTATATTTTTTAGTTTCACAATAAATTTCATAGAGAAATTATTTGATATTGGTCATCCTTAAACTGGTCGAAGTATGGTTGGTGGAATAGTGATTGGTGACTAGAAAAAGTAATGTCTACTAATTTATCCATAACTCATACAAAATAGCTCCAAATTCTTTTAAACATCGTGGGTTGATGGAAAACTCAATTTCTCACCTATTGTAAGAAGGGAACTTGGCATGATTCAATGATATGTTGGGAGAACTGAAGCTACCTTTTTGGTGGAATGATTCTGGAAGAGAAAAATTGTTTTCATTCAGTTTTTTCTTTTGTTCTTATTAGTTTTATAATGCATTTTTCATCCAAATTATTCTAAATTACCATTACCATGCGTGGGTAAATGTTCTTAGTTATTGGTTAAGTTTAGGTTTTATATTTTTTAATGATTGAGTTATTGAATTTGATAGAATAAAAACTCGTTCCCTTCGGTGGTGTTGGTTTTAAAATCTAATAAACAGTTTTATTATCTTATGATATTTTATTTGATTTAATATTCTATTGTTTTTATTGCTTTTGTAAATGTTCATTATCTCCCTCAACTAGGTTTTGGTCTATATACTATGGAATATATCATATCTTAGTGGTGATGTACTCAGTGACAATCTGTACGTGTAGCAGGGGTATTGAATATTCTTAATTGTTTGGGATTAACATTACCCGATCAAGAATTTCCTAACTCAATTGAGGGTATTCACTACATCTATTTAACACATAGGAAATAGAGTATACCAATCTGATATATTGGCATGATTTACTCTCACCATCACCATTTACGAATGGAGATATAGGATGTGACTGTGAAATATGAGTTAAACCGACTAAGTATAAGAGGATTGAATAAAATTTTAAGTATGATAACATTAAAATTGAAAAAACCAACCCCAACATAATCACACAATTAATATAACTATTTTAAATTTCATTATTTTTCAATTTGTTTTAAATATTTTACTATATGGATTTCATTATTTTCGTTGTTTTGTTTTCATAACCAACAATATCAAAAACAACCCCACTTCATTATCATATTTAAAGTCACATAAGTTATTGTTGAGCACTCCTCTTTGAAGAAAACCTAGGTTAACCACTATTCTAAATTTTAAATTAGTAAATTATTATTTTTTCCACACCCCACGATAGGCACATGTCATGTATTCCATAAAAAATTCATGGTATAAATCCAAGAATCAATTAACAAAAAAGGGGAACTCAGTTTGATGTAATCGTTGATGCTCAAAAAAATGATTACATCATGGGCGGTCACTCCAATTTTCGCTAGATTATACACAACATTTCAACCTTCATTTATTTTTCATGGTCCCTTGTGAATATAATTTCATCCCTCTAGTGTTGTAAAAAATATCTTTCAACGACAACAATCCATATTGACAAGATAGGGTAACAACCATCCCATCCCGAGAAAATCAGATCTTGTCATCTGATGAAAGAAGTGGTCCCATGAGAAACCATTATTCCCTTTATCAAGTGGTAAATATTTATAGTAATCTATACTAATTGAATATATACCCAATTATGAAGCATTTTTCATAATGCCACTAGAATATTCAACCTGAATTACAAGGTATTTCACAATAGCCACAAAGATAAAAGAGTGTGATTCACCTATATTGAAAAGGGAATACACTATAGTAGAGGCTAATCAAATAGTTTATAAAAAAGTAGATAGACCATAATTCTTATCCTCTAGCATATTCTACAATAAATAAATTTGACATGATACACAACCTCGTAATGTACTTTAATTATCTCAAGTGGGTCTGCTCTTCTGGTACTCGATATCAGAATCCTAGATACATGGACCATGACCTCCTACTCTGCATGTACAAATATTGGTACTCCAACTACCTTCTTGTTGAGGTTCCATAGATCCTTCTCCTAATGGTGGAGCTATCACATATCCTATCTCAATCGTAACAAAAGGGAAGGTCCTAAAAATATGCCAACGATTACCCAATTTACCATAGCCACGACATTGAATAAGGTTTCTAGGAAAAATTGTATTATAATTCCTAGGAATCCCACACTAGTGACATACCACATAAATATTTTTGGGTGTCACATGGTAGTCAGTGCTCAGCCGTGTAGTCTAAAAGCATTGATTTAGACTGCTAGATGATTTAGAAATATATATCAGTTTTAAATCAACCAAGATTATACTGTCACCATATCCAAAATTATTCTTAGTGTTTAGGTCCAGGTTCACTCTATCTAATATGATAGTCAATTGGAAAAAAATTACTAAGAAAAAATGTGGTTCCCTAGACAATCCTCAATTCGATTCTCTTTCACTACCTCATCTATATATATTCAAAGCAGTAATGCTTTTTATGATTATCTATGTAGTCCATAACTGTATTTGATGGATATTATTGGTTAATCAAACTCCCATCACTATTATCCGATAACGTCTCTATGAAATAGTTTTCATTGAATCTCCATGGTAAATCCTTCAATGTCACATCCATATACTGACCTGTCTAATTCTGAATATACTACAATCACATAGAGAATCAAAAAATAATATAAGTGGTGATTTTCACTCTCCTATAAGGAGGTGTATCATTATGCTCAAATATAGGCATAACAATATTGAGAAATTGTTTTTCATCCTACGGTCATACACACCATGAAAAAATGGGTTCAATCTACTGCTAAAACACCCAAGGAAACTCTCCCATTTATGGGACAGAGCCTAGAGCTCCCTATATCATCTGTATAAGTCCTATTAAAAATCCTCAAAATGAAACATCATAACCTAAATTGGAAAATAGTATAGGTTCCATAGGTGGCACTATATAAGGTTTCACTACAGTACAATGGACCACGACCATTATATCATGTTCGTAACCAACCTCATTGCTTACTATCAGATGATGTCGTGGTAGAAATTTTCTTCAAATTCCAATTACATAGATTAGTTTAAATTTGATAATAAAATAATCCAAATATCTAGGAATTGAATTGGTAAAAAATCATTTTTCAGAAACAGACCCATGTTCTATCTCAAAGAGCCAGGTCTGGGTGATATGAACATTATAGAGAGCATGCGATATTCCATATAATTCCCACTACTGCTACAGAGAATAGGCCAATATCTATGTATTACAATATTAATGCCACATAATTTTCTTATTTTTATTATATGCCTCATTGAATGGTTAAACCCAATGGTTCATCACTTCCGATCCATAAGGTCACATTCACCTTATGAACTAAAATTTTGTTTCCTCTTTAATCGATACCATAAGATGATATAGTCCATGCGACCATTTTTCCATGAATCGGTGTGCATTAGTTGAATTTTTAGGGTTTATTCTATACATTATCAAGAAGAATATTGTTTAATTTATAATTGGTACACTGTGTAACAACATTTTTTCCTCAATCCCTATATTAAATGTTATCCAATTTTACATTTATATTTAAGAAGTCATATTTTAAATTTTCATCTAATTAGAAAATTCATCATATATGCCATGTTATATGCTAGGAAAATTAATTGTAATAGGTTTGTAAAATGATATATGAGAGGACTTTACCAAAGCTCAGTGGGCCAATATAATGTAATACCCTCATTCATGTCAACAATAACATCACAATGTATTTGCACTACACAAAAATGGAATCAAATAAAATGTAAAGAGAACAATACTGAACAATAATTCTGTATTTCCAGTAACTTGGAATTACCCCATATGTGGGTTAGAAACTCTCAATCAAGGATTAAAACAATTTTCTAAAGCGTTTATTATATCTTGTATATTGTATCAAAATAGTAAGCCAGGAAAATGATTATCTGATACCAATTTTTTACATCACTATTTGATTGCCACTCAAAGGTACCCCCAACCAATGGGCCATAGGTCCTACAAGGTGCCTCCCTTTATTCTATAGACTATCATCTTGTAGTTTTGTTCTATGGAGTTTCTATGGGGAGACTATTCACTCTAGTTAATGTAGAACATTAGTGAAATAATCAGATAAATAATATAATGATATCAATAATGAAAAAACAATGGATGTTAGAGTACACTTCAAAGTAATTAATAATAATAAAAAAATTTAATTTAATCTTATATAAAAGATGATTATGTCATGTCTCTACAATACCGGATAATCATGTATACATGATCGGAGGATGTTAATACAAAATAAAATATTCATAAAGTATTGAAATGCCAAAATCTATCGAAGAATCCTAGGCTCCAGCTTGGATATCCTATACTAGGATTCCGTTTTATTTCTTGAAAAATGCCACACATCTGTTTAAGTATTCTTCTAGTTATCTACACCGACAATCATATTTTTTATTCAGGTTCAATCAGAGGCCCAGAAAGGGTGTGATATAATTTTATTATGATACCACCAAATCATTCTATAAATATCATGTCACTACATATAATATTATAGACTAATCATATAATTAATAGTAATGAAAATAGAAAATGGATTGACTCTAGTTCCTAATGGAAGGCCTAGTTACTATACACTATTCACCAGATTCTATAATTTTAAGGACATAGTCTTAAAACATTACATAGTCAAGTATTAAATGAATAATTCACATTGAGGATCTTTTCAGTATTAGATTTTTAGATAATTACATCATAAATATTATATTACATCTCAAAAATTACTAAGAAGACACTTATACTCAGTAACAATTTTTTTAAATAAACACTCATGAAAAAAATAGTCATGTCTAGTTCCATGTTTTAGACATCATGACTTTTCTTTGATCCCATCCTTGACCGTATTCATCTTTAGGTCCTATGGAAAAAATTTCAAAAACATGGGATGAGCATAAAAAACTCTATAAGGGTAATAAAACAATGAATGAAAATATTAGTTTGTCATTTAATACATAACAGAAGATCTGTAACATTCTTCATGAAATCATAAGATTTATATATTAAACACTAATCATAAAGGTAACATGTGGCATCAATAATACACTTGCGTTGTAGCTTTCACAGCTATGTAAGGAGTTAAATTTGGAATACCCATCACAGTATATTCCATAAATCTCCTAGAAAAAACATTCATTTATACCTCCGTCATTTTACCTAATGCATTGGAGAGCTATCTTGGGCTCACCCGCCCTTGTATTATCATGGAACCACCCATATACGTAAATAATTCCCAAGAATTAAAACACATAAAACAAGAATAATGGGAAGATAAAATTTCCACATTTCAATCACAATATATCATTTCAAGATATTGAAATAATCAATTCATTATAAAAACCATTTTCAATATAAAATCTGTTAAAAGGGTATATAGTATTTATTTTCCTTAAAAACACTACGGCTTGTTATGTAAGCCAAAGATAAAATAATACTTGTAGGGGTGGAAAGATCATTGTCACCGCTTATGTTAAAAAGAAACATTCTTTTTTTTTCATAGTAAAAATATTCGTAAAAAAGGATTCCTTTTGAATGAAATGAAAATTCAAAGGTTTTTATACAGCGTATAAATGTAAGTTGTGTACTAAAACAAAATATGGCTCAATAAAAGGAGATTAAGTCAATGTCCCATACCTCATGTCTGACTTGACCCACTCGTTCTTTAATCTTCTAAATAATAAAATAATGTAAATTTATATTTGATTATGAACATTTTTAATGTTTATTATTCCTTTTATATCACATATTACCATGTTATAAACACTATGTGATCATTTATGTTAATAACGGTCATTTTGTCGATATTTGGTACTAGAGTCAAATATGAACATCTTATATTTACAAGTTGACTATGAGGTAAGAACCCATTATCTAAAAAATTATATTAATTATTTAGATATAATATATATCTTACATATCTAGTATATATATGTATTTATAACATTACATAACATTTGGAGGTGTGAAATTAAATGCACGGTTCATGGAGACGGTAAGCCGTACGTATGCATGAATGCTATGATCATTTATATTTCTTATTTTAATGGAATTAAGTCACAATGATACATAGAAATATTATATTTCTAGTATAATATCATATATATAATATCATTAAATCCATGCTTTATACGTTACATGTATGGCCTAAATGAGTCATATCACTTTGAGGGTGCGGTAGTCCGCACTTCCTCAAATGAAATTACTGTGTTTAACCATAATGGAAACCATAAAGGTATGATATAAATGTAAAATAAAAAATAAAAAAGAAAATATAAACATAACATATATCATATATAAATATAGTTCCATTATAATGGCCACCATGAGAGTCTGTTGGATATATATTTGAACAATCATCATTTCGTGAGGCAATAGTTTTCCATCCATAGAAACAGTATGTTCTTTACCAATTAGATGGAGGTGTGCGTATGTGTAGTTCTAACACTTCTCATAAAAACAACCCAGTATATTGAGGATACTAGTTTTGTAAAAAATAAAAGAATAAATAGTGTTTAGGTGGTTAGATAATGAAAATAAAACAAAATAACTTAAAATAAGGCGTTACCTTTAAATCGAGTAACTCCCTTTGGTTTGAACCAAAAGGATGTTTTGAAGTTATTTCTGCCTAAGATAAGGCTTCTAGGTATAATAGAGGGATATTGAGAGCTTATTTGGGAAAGGGTTAGACAAGCCAAGGGTCATGAGAAGTGTGAGGAATTGGATAGAGGTGAGGGCTTTTTATAAGGGGAGGAGGGGCTCTTTAGGAAAGTGTGAAAATATTATTTTATTATATAAATATTTTCGGTTTTTAAAGGTCCAAAACTAATTAACATCGAAGATAAGATGAATCATAGGGAAAATAAAATCATCCGATAATAATAGGATAGGTTTTGGATAATATTTTAATCTTTATAATCTTATTTATTTAAATCATTTATAAATGAGGTAAATAGCACATAATTATTGTTTTATAAATAAATATTTTTATATGATGTCTAAAAATTATAAAACAAATACCATGATGTTGAAAATGTTTTTATATTTCCAAATAATATTTATAGTGGAATGGATAACTCACACAACCCTATGTAAAAATTAATTTACTAAAATAAATTTGTTCATGCCAATTTTTCCTTTACTTTAAGTTAATTAAAATAAAGTGTCATTATCACTCTTATTTGGATCCACGGGGTCCCAAATTATACCCATGGATTCCCATGGTCGTCCATGACTCATAAAATAAGGTTAGGACAAGTATTAGGTTAATTTTTTATTATTAAGATATTCCTTTTATCTTGAATTACCATATTTACCTTTAATTGCGGTAAATAAAAGGCAACAGTTACTATTCACCAAAATTTATTTTCATCTTATTGAACCACATTTTACTTACTAATAACAACCATGTATTTCGGATTTTTGAAATCAATTCACAAAAGTTGTAAAATTTCCTTTAAATGAAAAATTCAGTTGTATAACTACTACTTAGTGGTTTCACTATTCTTCAAAAATTGACGTTTTTCACAAAAGTAACGAAAATAAAGCCTAATCAATATTTATTATTCCAATTTCAAAAATGATTTCTATTTAACAAAATTAATAACATAAAATATGTATTAATTAATTTAAAATAAATTCCCGTTTTCAAAACAAAAAGCGTGTTTTTTAAGAAATATTAACTATTAAATTATCGACACTTGTTTATGTCCGATTTTAAAGTGAAATTAATTCCAATGACCAAAATTGGATTAAATTGTAAAAATATAATCTAATTAAACTTTAAAATCAATTAAAAATATAATCTAACCATATAAATAAAATATATTAAATGGCAGTTTTTAATTAAAATGCATCATTTTCCACAATTCATCAAAAATTTAATTTTACCAGAAAAATACCAAAATTTTACCCAAAGTGAATTTTGATGTCCCGATTCTAAAAAGGAATTTTATTTGGTGAAATAGAACATATTAATGTAACTAAAACTAGATTTAAAGAGGGTTCACCATTAAAAGGTTGAAAATCAATCTTTTAAAGTAAATTATTCTTAAAATTAGATTCATTCACATTTTTTGCCTATAACATTTAATGGATAAATGTAAAAACATATAACAAGAACATACAATCATATTTCAGTTAGTTATTTTCATTATCAACAATAAAATGGCTAGGCGTTAAATACCATTTAAAATAATAATATTATATTAGTATTGTGCAACGTATGATTTCAAAGAAACATGTTGTTGCGTATCGGGTGCGACATCGAACATAACAATACCTTTAAAGTAAAATCAATATTTAATTCCCAAAATATTAATGAAAATGAAAATGTACTATTTCTTTATTTACCTGGGATGTTAAATCCTTCCCCCCTTTTAGAAATTTCATTTTTTCAATTTTATTCACTTATAAAATAAATGAGGGTATTTATCCCTCATAGTATTTTGAAATTTGCACATTGCCTCTTCAAACATATGGGTTTTACAAAAAACCTTTACTTGGAGAATTTAATTATTATACAACACTTTCTCTCTATGTTCATGAATCTGGATTGGTTGTTCCTCATAAGATAGATTCTCTTCCAATTGAACTACCTGTGAACATAAAACATGAGATGGATCTGGAATATTCATTCTCAATATTGAAACATGAAAAAAGTTGTGTTCTTGGGAAAAAATTGGAGGTAAAGTCACTAGGTACACAACTGATCCATCTTTCTATAGGATTTCATAAGGTCTAATTAACCTCGGACTCAAATTTCCCTTCTTACCAAAACGCATCACACTTTTCTGTGGAGAAACTTTGAGAAAGACATGATCACTAACCTTAAAAGAATGATCCTTCATCCGGTTATCCGCATAAATTTTCTTCCTACTCTAAGCTATTCTCATGTGGTTATGAATCAAATAAACCTTTTCCACCATCTCTTCTACTAATTCAAGTCCCATAAGCTTCCATTCACCAAATGCATCCCAAAAATATGGAGTTAGACAACGCTTTCCAAATAATTCCTCAAATGGAGACAACTGTATACTGAAAGGAAAACTATTATTATATGAAAATTCAACCTAAGAAATATGTTGGTCCCAACTTCCCTTGTAATCCAAAGAACAAGTATGTAGAATATCCTCCAAGGTTTATGTTTTTCATTCTGATTTCCCATCTGATTGCAGATGAAAAGCTATACTAAATTTTAATTCAGTACCCAACGACTTCTGAAGGCCATTCCTAAAGTTAAATGTAAACATGGGATCACAATCAGATACAATAGAGTGGGGAACTCCATGAAACCTTTCTATCTATTTAATATACAATAGAGAATGTTGATTTAGACACAATGTATATCGAATAAGAATGAAATGAGTAGATTTAGTCAATCAATCAACAATATACCAGATTACATTATTTCCTCAAGATGTCTTCAATATTTCCACAATGAAGTCCATGGAAATATTTTTTGATTTCCACTTTTACACTGGTAAAAACTGAAGCATCCCTTTCAGTAACTGCCACTCTTCTTTAACCTACTACCAAGTCAAACACTTCATAGTAAAATCAGCAATATATATTTTCATTCCATCCCACCAATAATACTCTCAAAGATCACTATACGTCTTAGTAATTCCAGGATGAACTGAAAATGCCGAACTATGACCTTTACATAACAACTCATTCTTCAACTATGAATCACAAGGAACACCTAATCTCATTCCAAATCTCAATACACAATCACTATCAATGATAAATTCAGGAAACTTACCCTTTTAAACCAACTCTACCTTTTTCTGAAACTCACTATCTTCCTTCTGCGCTCGATTTATTCTCTCTGATAGAGATGATTTCACTGACACCTGAAAAAAATAGTAGAATTTCTTACACCAAACACTTTTATGCCAAAATTTATCAAATCAAAAACTAAAGGATCTCGTTCTTAACATTACATGGTTAATGAAGCATTTCTTTTTCAACTCAAAGCATCAGCCAATTTATTTGATTTTCCCGGATGGTAATGGATTGTGAAATCATAATCCTTGATTAATTCCCACCATCTCCTTTAGCTCATGTTAAATTCATTATGAGTGAATATATACCTCAAACTTTTTTGGTCAGTATATATTTCAAATTTTACTCCATAAAAATGATGCCTCCAAATTTTAAAAGAAAAAACAACATGATCTAATTCCAAATTATGTATAGGGTAATTTAACTCACGAGTCTTCATCTATCGTGAAGCATAAGAAATTACCTGATTATTCTGAATAAGGAAACAACAACGTCCTTTCAATGAAGCATCACTGTAAATAACAGACTCACCATTATATAAAAGGAAGTGCCAAAACTGGAGCATTTACCAATCTTCTTTTCAATTCTTAAAACAATTTTAACATTCATTTTGTCCAGATGAACTTAACACATTTTCAAGTTAACTTAGTCTTTTTACAAGATAACCGTGAAAAAGTTTCAACAAACCTCTGGTAATAAACTACCAAACCAAGAAAACAATAAATCTTAGTTATATTTGTGGGTCTTGACCATTATTTAACAAATTGTTTTTGGGTAGGATAAAATGTTATGTCATTTTTCTAAATAATGTGGCCAAGGAAAGAAATTTTCTGTCACCAAAAATCATACATGAGGAATTTTCCAAATTGTTTACTTTATATTTAGGTTTGAAAAAAAACCAATAAGTGGATTTCTTTCTCCTCTTTACTTCTAGAATAAACCAAAATATCATCAATGAACACAACCACAAACTTATCCATGAACTAACAGAAAATTCTCTTCATAAGATCCATGAATACAATAGGTGCATTGGTTAAACAAAAGGCATATCTTCAAATTCATAATGGCCGTATCTAGTAAGAAATGTGGTATTTGGAGTGTCTGATTTCTTTACATTCAATAGATGGTACCCCAACCTCAAGTCAATATTTGAATAATACTGATCTCCCTAGAACTGATAAAAAATCATCAATATTGGGAAAAGGATACTTGTTCATAACAGTGTTGTTATTTAATGATCTATAATCTATGAAAACCCTCATTTAATTATGTTTCTTTTTAAAAAACATGATATGAGCACACCATGCTGATGTACTAGGTCGAATGAAACAATTATATAATAACACCTAAAATTGATTCTTAAACTCTAAATGATCAATTTGATCCATTCAATAAGGGTGTTTTGAAATTGGCTTAACATACGGAACTATGTCAATAGTAAATTCAACTTCATGTTTAGGTATAATACCATGCAACTCATCAGGAATAAAATAAAGGTACTCATTTAAAAATAGCACATCATTAATCCAAACAGTTCCTTTATTTTCAACAATATGTGAAAGGTAACATTCATTTCCAGGTATTACTAGATTCGTGGCTTCCTAATATGTTATTAAATATACGGTTTTATTCTTGTAAAAAAACATTAAATCATTCTAAAAAGAAATATATCTACCTCTGTAGTCAATCTTAGCATGATAAACAGAAATCCAATCCATACCCAACATAACATCAAATTCTACTAAAGGAAAAACAATAATGTTTTCTGGTTGATTCTTTCCACACACTAGGGCATGATGGTTCTGATAATTTCTTTCTATCTCAACATTTTTTCCAGGTGTTTTTCTATATGTTCATGATTAATATCATGATATCGAATTACCAAATTAATAGAAAATTTCATTGAAATGTTATAATGTGTAGAACCCGAATCAAAAAACACATTGGCCTAATATGAAAAAAAACAATGTACATGAAACTACATCGTTTGATTCCCCAACATCTGCTGATTTTGTTGGAAAGTATTTCACCACCCTTTCTACTTGATGTCTAGATTCTTTCCCACATTTGAGTTCTTCATTGGAAACTCATTTTCATAGGGACCCATTTCATTACACTTAAAGCATTTATTAACTGTCAATCAGATTTTTTCTTACCAATAACCTAATCTTTTTCAGTGTAATTACAAGAATTATTTCCCATTTTACAACATTAGTCACACTTACCAGAATTCAAAAGGCATCCCCCGTAATTCTTTTTACAACAATTTTCACAAACTGTAATCTTATGTTCTTATCGTCATTATTTTTTGAAGTGTTCTTCCCTTTCACCTACCACCATGAACTCTTATTCAATTATTAGTTAAAGAACACCTAATCATTGGCATATTCCATTTCCACCTTCTCTGCACATTGAAAAAAATTTCATAACTTTTGAACTCACGAGAAGCTAAATCCCTTTGATACTTTGTCATTAATCCTGATTAAAAAATGATTGATTTTACTATCAAGATAACATATGAAATTTACAGCATACCTTGCTAGTCGAGTGAATTTTGCTTTATAAGCTTCCACTGAGACATTCTCCTACCTCAATTCCAGGAATTGTTTCTCCATCCGAAGACAAACCACATTATGAAAATATTTCTAAAGAAACATACATTTTAATTCATCTCAATCAAGAACTCTAATATCCCCACTATCCATGATATTTTCCACCATCAACCACCACTGATTAGAATCACCATAAAAACGGTAAACAACAATACTAACCTTTTGATGTCTTAAACACCCCATAACAGCAAAAATCTTCTCTAGTGATTTAATCTACCCTTCTTCTAGCACAAGGTCATATGATCCTCTAAAATATGGGGAATGTTTCCTCATGAAATGCTACACTACCAAGATGTTCTTTTCTGGTTGTTCTGGCTGATCTTGTTCATGGATATTGTCACAATTTATAGACTGAGTCAACTCTTCCATCAATGCAACAAATTGTTCAGTTTCGATTCTGACCATCTCAGGTTGCTGATTTGGAAGGTTGTCATCCTCCAGATGTCGTCCTAACATAGCATTTGTGTTTCCTCCATGGAAAAACATTCTGCACATAATGATATTTTATCCAAATCAACATGGTAATATGTAAATTATATAATTTCAATATTGACATAAATGAATTTAAGGATATTAATTTAAAAATACCCTAACTCCTAAAGTTATCTAAAATGACCTCTGATACCCTCAATAAGGACCCAACATTAAAACATTACATAATCCTAAATTAAATTAATAATTCACATAAAGGATCTTTTCAGGTTTAGTGTTTTCGATAATTAGGTCATAACTATTACATAATATCTCAAAAATTACAATACAGACACTTATACTCAGATTCCATTAAAAAAAATAAAAACATGAGAAAAAAAATCATGTCTAATTTCATGTTTTATATAGCATGACATTTAATTTATCCCATCCTAGACCCTATTCATCTTTAAGTCTTGTGAAAAACACATCAAAAACATTGGATGAGTATAAATAGATTAGTAAGGTTTATAATACAAAGAAAGAAAGCATTAGATCATCATTTCATACATAACACAAGCTCTTTAGCATACCTCAAGAAATCATAAAATTTACATAGTAAACAGAAATCATAAAGGTAAAATGTTGCATCTATAACATACTTATGTTGTATCATTGACAACTACATAATGAGTTACATTTGGAATAACCATCATAGTATATTCCCTATATCTATTAGAAGAAATATTCACGTTTACCTCTATCACGTTACCCAATGAATTATAGAGATTTCTTGGGGTCACCCACCCTAGGTTTGACACGGAACCACCAGTATACGTAAAAAATGCCCAAGAACCGTAACACATAAAACAAGCATAATATAAAGAAAACATTTCCAAATTTAAATCACAATATATCATTTAAATATATTGAAATAATCAATTATTTATCAAAACCATTTTCAATAACAAAATATGTAAACTGGTATATAGTATTCATTTTCCTTTAAAAAACACTACGGCTTGTAAAAGAAGCCAAAGATCAAACAATACTCACGGTGATGGAAAGGTCATTGTCACCGCTTTTGTTAAAAAGAAACAATATTTTTTTAATTTAGTAAAACAATTATTAGAAAAATATTCCCTTTGAATGAAATGGAACTTCAATGGTGTTTATATGGAGTATCAACGAATGTCATGTATTAAAACAAAATATGCCTCAATGAAAGGAGATTGAGACGAAGTTTCTTACATCGTATCCAACTTGAATTTTACATTCTTTAATCTCCAGAATATAAAACTAATGTTAGTTCCTACTTGATTAAGAACATTTTTCAAGTTAATTATTCCATTTATGTAACATATTATTGTGTTATAAACATTATATAATAATTTATGTTAATGACAGTCTCTTTGTCGATATTTTGTACTTGAGTAAAAAAAATGAACATCTTATATTTACAACATGTCTATGTGGTCAAAATTCCATCATCACTAGAATGATAATAATGATTTAGATATCATATATAACTTGTTTATCCAGTATATATTTGTATTTATAATAGTACATAACATTTGGAGGTATGAAATGAAATACACCATTCAAGGAGACAGTAAGCCGTACATACGCATGATTGTTACTTTCATTTCTATTTATTATTTTAATGGAATTAAAAAAAATGATACATAGGTATATTATAATTACAGTATAATATCATATTTATAATCTCAATAACTCCATCCTTTATACCTTCCATGTATGGCCCAAACGAGTTATATAACATTGATAAGGTAGTAGTCTGCACTTCCTCAAATGAAATTATCGCATTTACCCATAATGGAATCCATAAAGAAATTCTATAAATGGAAAATACAGAAAAATAAAAATAACATAAACATAATATAAATCATATATGAATATAGTTCCATCATAATGGCCACTATGATAGGCGTTTTGAGATATTTTAACAATCATCGTTTCATGAGGCAGTAGTTCGTCATCCATAGAAACAGTATCTTCTTTACCCATTAAATGGATGTCTGTGTAAGTTTTGTTTGAATAATTCTCATAAAAAAAACCTAGAATATTTGGGATACTGGTGTTGTTATAAAAGTAAATAATAAAAAGAGTTTAGGTTGGTAGATAAGGAATACAAACAAAAGAACTGAAGAGTAGACGTTACCTTTAAATAGAGAAACTTCATTTTGTTTGAACCAAAAGGACTTCATGATGTGCCTTCTGCCTATGTTAAGGCTTATATGTGGAAGAGAGGGAACTTGATATCTTATTTGGGAAGGTTTTGGACATGCCAAGGGGCTTGAGATGTGTGAGGAATGTGTTAGAGGTGAGGGAATTTTTTAAGGGGGGGAGGGGATCTTTATGAAAGTGTGAAAATATTATTTTATAATATAATTATTTTGAGTTTCTAAAGGCCCAAAACTAATTAAAGTCAAAGATAAGATGTATAATTGTCTAAATAAAACTATTCAATACGAATTTGAGAGGTTTAAGATATTATTTTAATATTTATAATCTTATTTATTTAAATCATTTATTAATGAGGTAATCACTGCATCATTATTGTGTCATTAATAATTTTATTTATGTGATGTCTAAAAATTATAAAAAAAATACCATGATTTAGGAAATATGTTTAAATTTATAAAGAAAATAAATAGTCTAATGGATAAATTATATAACCCAATGTAAATATTAAATTAATAAAAGATATTTGTTTATGTCATTTTTTTCTTCAATTTAAGTTAACTAATATAAAGTGTCATTATCACTCTTATGTGGGTCCATGGAATCCAAAAATAGACCCAAGGATGCATATGGTCGGCCATGACTCATCAAATAATGTTAGGGCAAGTGTTAAGGTAATTTGGTGTCATTATGATATTCTGTTTACCTTGAATTACCATATTTACCTTTAACTACAGTAAATAAAAGTGAAAAGTTACTCTTCATCAAAAATTATTTTCATCTTATTGAAACACATTTTTCTTAAAAATAACAGCCATGTATGTCGGATTTTTGAAATTCAATTCACAGTAGTGGTAAAATTTCATTTAAATGAAAAAGTTAGTTTTTTTAACCACTACTTAGTGGTTTCACTATTCATCAAAAATTGATGTTTTTTAGAAAATTACCAAAAATTAAGCCTTGTCATTATTTGATATTATGAATTCAAAAATGATGTTTGTTTTACCAAATTCAAATCATAGAAGTTTGATTTATTAATTTAAAATTAATTCCCTATTGTGAAAAAAACGTGTTTTTCTGAAATATTATCTTTCAAAAGATGGACACTTGTTTATGTCCAATTTCAATGTGAAATTAATTATAGTGACCAAAGATGGAAGAAATTATAAAAATATATTCTAATTACACTTTATAACAAATTAAAAAATAATCTATCCATATAAAAAAATTTGATTAAAAGGCAGTTTTGAATTTATATAATGTATTTTTTACTATTCATCAAAAATTGTATTTTATCAGAAAAATACCAAAATTTACCCAAAGTGAATTTTGATGTCCCGATTTTAATTTTTTTTATTTGTTCAAATAGGACATATAAAAGTGAACAAAACTATATTTAAAGAGGGTTCTCAATCAAAAGGCAATAAATCAACCTTTTAAAGTAAATTATTCTTAAAATAAGTTTCATTCACATTTTAAGACTCTAACATTTATTGAATAATTTTAAAAACATCTAACAAACTTGTATAATCATTTTTTAGTTAGTTATATTCATTGACATCAATACAACTACTAGATGTTAACTACCATTTAAAATAATATTATTATATAATTATTGTGCAACATAAGATTTCAAAGAAACCTGATGTTGCGTATCGGTTAAACCATTGAACATAAAAACCCCTTTAAATAAAATTAATATTTAATTAATAAAATATTAATTAAATAGAAATATTAATTAATTCATTATTTTCCTGGGATGTTATAGTAATATCTCTAAACATGTCTCAACTATCACAACTTCTAGAATCACATTAGTAAGGGATTACATGCCCAATATTATATTATAAATGGACACAATGATGATTATCATGGTATATGTATTCCTTATCATTTACAAAAAGAATATGGTATTCCATGACTAGTATCAGATTATTTGGACATCGTTACCAATATCACCTAGTAATAGGAATCCATGCTCATATCACAATATAAGGACGACATGCCCTATATGATAAAGTAATGGGTATTTGTGCACATATATAAAAACTAGTGTCAAAATCCTATATCAAATATTTAATGGGATGGTATGCCCATGTCACAATTATAACTATATGACGTTCACATATAACAATTATAAAGTGGTTGACATTCCCAAATCACAAAGCCGAAGCGTCTTTCTCCACATATATAAGCATGTAACATGAATAATAGTCATCATGACCATCTTTAATAGTTAATAAAGTTTATCATTATAAATATCCTTACATATCATAAATTAACATTACATCATTTTTGTGGGAAATTTCATACATTATAAAAACACAGCGCCAAATACCATTTTATTTTAGTGCCTTTGGAAACATGAAGACACAAAAAACTGGTTCCTAACACATATAATTTTTCTCCCATTATTTTATACATAACTAAAAACCTTTTTGACATATTAGAAATTATACAGAACTTTGTATCAAAAGGAAAAGAATCATATGAAAGGGTGAGCACAGATTCTCCGCTAGGTTAAACAAGAGAGAGATGAATCATAACATATGCATAAAGTATACATACATAATGAAATAATTTCAAAGTCATATCCAATATATATAATATCTTGATATCATGTCATTGAATAAATTATAGATTTTTATAAACAATAAAGGAACATATTCTTTGAGAGCACAATATAGGACATGGAATTTGGCATACACATAATCATAAAAAATCACATATATAGTAGTCATGTAATCATATCCACGAATATATTAGTAGAATGATTTCACTCCCAATACCATCATGGTAGTCATATTTCATTATCTTTATTATCATAGAAGTCATGTATTACTCCTAAGACCATCTTAGTAGAAAAATTCCATTACTTAACCGAGTTTACCCCAAACTCTATCAATGTTTAAATCTTGAGATATAAATCATTACCCAATGCATTGGAGGGATATATAGGTCCCACATATCACATAATGACAACTATACATATATGTTCCACAATAACATATATAATTCCCCATATTAAAACCCATGAAATGAAATTGGATTCATAAACATTATTTGATCATAACATAACCGTTGAAATGAAATCAGCTTCATAAATATCATTCCGTTAAAAACATAAATAATTATTAAAAAGATTATGACATGTATAATTGAATCATATTCGTAGTCAAATAAATGTAACATAAAATAATGTTATCTTAAATGAAAAATAATTTCCATAGGTCACATGAAAAAAAATAAATAAGAAAATAATATTTCTACTTTGAAGTTATTCTATTTTATTAAAATTGTACAAAATTTTAATATAAATAATTTTCTTCGAAAATAACCTTTTAAACATGTATGGGAAGATTCAAATCCTAAAGGTATCCGGGTGGATGAAAATATTTTTTATGGAATATATGTTTAATAAAATATTCCAATCATATATTTTCTAGAAATGTCCCAAATTACCTTACTTGAAAAAAAATCCATTCAAACCATTTAGTAAACGTAAAAATGGGAGAAAATGAATTTAAACATTCATAAGAGAATAATAAAAAAAATTAATTTTTTTTGAAAACATGGACATAGAAGAAATATATTATTTGATAGAGACTTAAAATAAATGAATCCCAAATAGTGAAGAGACTGTGAAAGGAATACTCATCACATTATAATTTTTAGAATCATATGACTCATGTAAGAAACATAATTATATGGATATTAAATGACCACAATCATTCAAATAATAGTCATAAAATAAATTCATGTTATTTAAATATACGACCCAAAGGAAACCAGTAGTGTATAAGGAATGTTTCCGAAATTAATAAAATTGATAAAAAATACCATACATTGTGTCTTGACTATCATTATACTCGTGAAAACCACACCTTCATTAGGTATCCCCTTTTGATTCTCAAAAAAGAAATAATTAGTAGGATTTATTCACAAACTAAATCTTTTAGGATGGTGTTATATTATTTCTTGGAATATTTGGATAGAGTTTGGATGATTTATTTTGGTTTGGAAGTGTTATTAAAAGTGAAGAAGAGGATTCCTTTTATACGAGAGGGGAGGGGGACTTTTGAAATTTCCCAAAAGATTAATTTATAATAAATTAAACCCCAGTCAAAATACCTCTAAATGGATATTAACTTAAAATTAAAATTTTTCAATGTTGTAATTTCATCCACAAATATATTTTATACCATTTTGGGTATTATTTTAATCTTTAAAAAATTTATTAACTCTTTATCAACCCATTTTAAAAATATCTATGGTAACTTATTTTTATATACTAAGTGAATGAAATTTATATTTATAATCTTTAAATTGGACAAAAAATTTCCAATGTATTATATTTTTGAACATATCTCATATCATTTGTCCATATTGAATATTTTTATGATTTCTAACTAATTTTATAAAATATAATTTTGATAAAATATCATAAATGGCAATTTTGAATATATTCATTACATTAACTTTAATAACATCAATAAAATAATCTAACTTTAAAAAAATTACATTATACACCCCTAATATGTCATATTAACATATTAAATTCATGGATCAACTTAGTTAATACAAATTAAATTCATTTAATATTGTTTATATCAATTAATTTATTATTTAATTAATTAAACAATTATTGAATCATCATTTTGTAATTATTTATGATTAATGTTTCTTCAAAAAAATAATAATATAAAATAATGAGGAAAAACATTTTATATTTTATATTTCAATATATAGTTTATTATATTTTTGATTTTACTGTATATTATACATATTATACTTATTAAAAGTAAGGGTGATGTTTTGTCACATTATTTTATTTTAATAATATATAAGTCATTTTCCAAGAAAAGATTCAATTAAATTATTAAAATTAGATAATTATGTGTTATAGTTTTAATTGGATTCAATAAATAATGTTATTTTATGTTTTTTGTAATTTTATGGTCATTATAACTTATCTTTTGACAAAAATTACCCAAATATACCTTAACTATTGTAATAGAAATTAACAATGTTTTCTCATATTCAAAAACAATAATGGGTATTATTTAATAAATTTACAAATTATAATTCAAAATATGATATAATGTTTAAATAATTCAAAAAAATAATTTTCTAAAACTAATTTAAAAATAATCCCATTGACAGAATGAGAAAATAGGGTTTTAAAGTGAAATCATCCAATATATTGACTCATGTGTATATCCTAATTAAATTTTAAATTTGTTTAAATGACCTGTATTTTATTAACTAATAAATTATGATCTAATTATACATTATAACTGAAAAATATAATATATAAAAACTATGAAATATTTCAATGAAAAATCTGGTTTCAATTAAAATTTTAGTATTTACCATTATTCTTAAAAACATTAGACTTATCATGAAATAAAAAATACAACTATAATAAATTTTCATATTTTTTATTAATTTAATAATGTTTTTTTGTTTAGAAATTATAAAATTGTCCAAAATTTTATTCAAATTCAGTTCTCTACTACATGAGGAAACAACCTTTTTAGAAAAATACTTCTTTTATGTGTAAAATTGCAATATTTTCATATATCATACTTAGAGAGAATCTAAGATGAATGTTAATAACTAAACTAAATATATTTAATATATATTTAATTAATATAAATCTACAATAATAATTATTTTATTTAGTAGTATATAAACCAATTGTGAATATTTAAATAATTTCTCATAAAAACATTTCCATTCATTTCAAAAATGTTTTTCATTAATTTAAAATTAATTGGTTAATGAATTATGTATAAACCATAATTTCAAAATTTATATAATCCTTTTCCTATTATCCATTATAATTGCTTGGATATAATTTTCTTATTAAAATAAGTATAATAATAAAAGGATGCTTAATAGAAACAAGATGTTTCATATAGTACAAGAAAATATTTTGATTCATTTAAAATAATAAAACAATGAAATAAAATTATGAAAATATATCTCTTAAAAATATCGTATTATTAAATTATACCCCCCTTAAAATAAATTTCACCCTTAAAATCTATCTGGGTCATCAATGGTTAAATACCTGGAAGAAAATTTCCAAGAAATTCACATTGTCAAAAAGAATACTAAAACATATTTTTAAAAACAAAAAGTTTGAAACATAATGGTTAACCGACATAACTCATAACTAGGAGTCCACATATGAGAACATAGATGCTAAGTTAAACCATGGAATAAAAGACAAATCTGACCATTACATTCTTACTAGGAGTGATAGAGAAAAATTTCATCATAAAGTTAACTATCACAAGGCCATACATGTGTGATTATCCAAGGGATCATTAGATTCCTCAGAAAAAAGGTAGTAGGTAATTTTTTTAATACTCCTTCCCAAGTGTGGAATAGTTTTTATAAGAAGATATACTTATATGATATCATCAAATTTCATAAGGACAATAGAATCCTTTTATAATTCATGGATTAATTTCCACTTCATCTCTTATTCATTGAAATAAATGTGATGTTATCATTAATTAACAATTAGTATATCCTAAAATCCATATAATGATACATTATTCTAACTCACTAAATATCACAGAAAAGGATAAAATGGTTATCCAATATGAATCAATCCTCATATATGTAGATAATACATTAAACCCTAAAAATCATGTGAATTTCAGTGTATACAATTTAAAAAATGGTTACCTTTATGATACATAAATATTATTAAAATCTACAACATTATAAATTAAACAACTGACATTCAAAATTAATCTCACCATTAGACCCCAACAAACATGATGTATCTATTAATTTTTAGATACAAAACATGGGAAGAATATTTTCATGTACACTCTTGAATCATGTTAGTATCGATAATTACCGTAATACCTTAGTGAAAAAATGAAATAATTAAAAAAATAAGTCTTTACTCAAACCAAAAATATATAAGCTCAATCCTTAAAAAACATTGTCTTCATATTACTTCACTGATACAAGGTCATCAATATTATCACATTTATATATCACACTATCAAACATCACAATATCCTATTATTATCCCATAATCATGAACATAATTATTTTTGTCCCTCCCTTAATCATGTTTTCACTATAAATATATCCTTACCACCTCATTTATGTTTCATGCATTTCAAATACCATTCAAAATATTCTTTCAAATCTATAAGTAAAAAATACAACAGACCAAACCATAAATATTTCATTATTTATTAACACCATAAAAGTATTTCTATAACATCTTTTTCCTGGATTCCATTATATAATCATTCAATAATTCCACCACATCATCTTCATGATCGGAATCGCTAATAGTGATGATATGGGTTTTCCCTTTATATTTGTCTTTTAGATGTTTCTAAAGTAGATCATCATCCATAATAATTTTATTTGGTCACTGATTATCATATTTCCCATTATACTTACACTTGATGCATTAAATTATATGGGGAGAATTTATTGTGACCTATCTCTATTTTCAACATTATATAACTTCTTCCAATCACGTATGTAGTTAATTAACTGATTTCCTTATTTCCTACACTAAAGTCATCTAGTAGCCCCCTTAGGAAAATTTCAACCATGTTTCATTCCACACATTGAGCATAAAGGAAATCTTGTTTTCCATTCTCTATGGTTTGTATACATTTCATTGATCTATATATTCTGTTTCATGTAAAAACCATGCGACTAATATGCAACTTCATCCACTATATATACCTCTATATCACAGAGAAAATTCTATTCATACATACGAAAGTATATTATGGATAACTCCCATCAAAGATTTTTTTTCAAGACCCTAATGAATCTATAAAACTTAAATTCAGGTTGGATGATTATACTAGAATCATACCTGGAATGTGTTGAAAATTTACAATTTAAGGTACCAATATACTCATAATATATTTTCATTAACTAAAGTATCTATTTCTCCAAATTAGTATAAAGAACACAATGAATGTAGTTATTAATAATATGTTCTTGGAATAATCTCAATCCATGACTTCAATTTCTTCTCTATTATTCGTATTATTGATTAGAGTAAACCACGATTGCACTTTTCTTTGTAAATTACAAAAATATAAAATGAATTTTTCATGATTTGAACACTGATGAATGGAAAATAACTTTTTAGTGGTACTAATAAATTGTTTAGAATCATGTGTTTCAATATGTCCATTGAAAGAATGTGTGCATTTCCTCATGATGGAATAAATAGTAATTTTTTTCTACTTCTAATCTATTAGAAGAATAGAATGATTCATAGCTTGTCTGTCTATAGAGATAAGATTTTTCATTCAATCTCCCATATCATTTGGATTTTCAGGAGGACAATCATTTCATTTCCAATTGCATTCATCACAAACATGATTTGTTCAACTTCCAACCATTGAATAAAGCAACAACATAATGTGAGTAACAATACTAATAGTGTGAAAAACTCATAATAAAGGGAATTAATTATGAGCTAAAAATCCTATGTTAAATCCGAGGGTTTTTATGGATGTCACAGATAGTCTAGGAATGTAATTAATTCCATGACTTATCTATATAGACATCCCTGATAATATTTAAAGAAACATCTATAAGGATCTCATTAATGTTCTCTCATGCTTGATCCCAATGGATGAATAATAATTTTCTTTGATACCAACTATAATGACCCTTTATTAACAAACACTGACATAACTTAATTTTCAAGAAAAATTTCATACATTACAAAAACACACAACTAATGAAGATATTAGTTTAGTGCCTTTAGAAACATGGGAAGATAAATAAATTGTTCCTAAAATATCTTCTTCTTCTCCCTCTAAATTCATCATAAATATAAACCATTTGGACATATTAAACACCATACCTTTCATCGTATAATGGGTATGAAAAATATAATAAAGGTTGACCTTATATGCTCAGTAAGGGTAAGCAAGGTAAATATCAATCATAAAAAAAATAAAATAATACATTCAAAAAGCATTTAAAATGATATCCTCAATACAAAATGTTTTTATATAATGTCATGAAATTAATCTTAGAAGAACATAAATAATCCATGAAAATATTTTTTGATAGCAAAACTTAAGAAATTCAATTTTTTAATACATATATAGATAGAAAATAATTTCCATATTAGTCAATTAATCACTTCCAATAAAATATTAGTATTATTATTTAACCCCATATACCATTTTGGTAGTCACGGTTCACTCCCATGAGGCATATTATAAGTCAGGAATCACTCAAAATAACATAATAGTATAAAAAGGCCATTACTAAGAGAGTCCACTACTCGTTCCAACAATGTTTATCTCTTGAGATATAATTATTTACTCAATGTATTGGAGGTTTATATAGGTACCACCTATCAAATAATGAAATCCATATAAATGTATGCCACAAGAACCTAAATAAATCATCATATTAGAACCCCTGAAATGAAATAGGTCTAATAAAAATCATTTATTCATAACATAACCCTAGAAAGTAAATGGGTTCATATTCTTTATTACATCACAATCATAAATCAGTCTTAGAAAGAATAAAAATTTAATAAATGAAATGTATTCCTAGTGAAAAACATGTTACATCAAATAATTTTATTTTAGATTTAAAATTAGCTTTAGAGATCACATAAATAAATTTCATGAGTAATATATCATTTATTCTTTTACAATGATTTATTTTATTAAAATTCCATGCATTATTTAATGAAATAGATTTAATTTTATATAACCATGTAAATGTATAAGGTATGATTAAATTCATTATTTCGTCATTATGTAGGAAATGTTTTTCATCATTTAAGGATAATTTCCATTTTTTTAATTTTTTCTTTCAAATAATCCAATTATTACCTCATTTGGAAAACAACATAATGTTTCCTTTGAATCCATTTTTAAAACAAAAAATTGTGAAAATTAAAATTAAAAATCCATTGAAAAATATTTAAAAAATTGAAATAATTATTTGAAAACATGGATATTGAAGACAATATTCCCTAATAGAGGATTAAAATAATAAATCCCAAATATTGATGATATTGTAAAATAAATAATCATCACTTTTTCAGATGTAAAATCATATTCCACATGAATAAATTCAATTAATATGGTTATAAAAATACCAAAATCATCGGAATAATACTTTTAAATTATATAGATGGTAAATTTACACACCAATCAAACGAAAAAAGAATCATATAAGAAATTTTCCTCACCAAAATAAAATAAATACTATAATATCACACCTTATGTCATGAGTTTTATTGTACTACTAAATACCTATGATTCATAAGGTGTATCCTTCTAATTTTCAAAAATATACTTTTTAGTTGTTTTTCTCTCGAAATTAATTATTCTAAGAGTAATAAAGTTATGTTTGTTGATTATTTGGATAAAGGATGGGTGAAATAAAACACGTATTGATGTGCAAGTAAAAGAGAATATGATCTTACAATTTGTAAGAGAGGGGACACACACCATATGAATTTTTCCAAAATTTAAACAATAATAAATTTAATCTCATTCCAAATAACTCCAAAGGTCATTAATTTAAAGATAATACAATATAATGTTTTATCCACTTCATCCAATAAATTTTCATTATGTTTTAGTTTTATTTCATTATTTATCATTTTTATTACCCTTACATTAACCCATTTAAATTTATAATATGGTAATATATCTTTATATACTAGGAGGATGTAATTTTTACTTGTAAATTTCCAACTAGACTATAAATGGCCAATGTATGATTTTTTGACCACAAATAATTCCAATTTCATTATTTAATTTATTTACAATTTCTAAATAATTAAATTTAAAATTATTTTCATAAAATATCAAAAAATTTAATTTTGATATTATTCATTACATTGAATTTATGATTTCTAAGACAAAAAGGTAAGTTAGGAAAATTACTTAATACAACACTAAAATTTAACATTTACAAATAAAAATCATTCTTCCCTATAATTATGTCAAATTATAATTCTTTAAATATTTCTAATATCATTTAATAGATTGTTTCATTAATATAATAATTACCCTATCATCATTTATTAATTTTTTATGATAATTAATTCATCACATAAAATTAATAAAAAAATATTATAAAGAAGATAAATTTTAGTATTTGATAATAATATATTTAGTGAATAATATGAAATATTTAACCCCATATTAAAAATATTATACTTATTAAATGTATGTGCACGACTTTTTGTCACTCTATTTGATTTTAATAATATTAATGTCATTTTAAAGGACACCTATCCATTAAATTTTTATACATATATAATTATGTGTTAAAAGTTGAATTATAATCATATAATAGTGTTATAGAAAGTGTTTGGGTTATTTTATAGTCATTATCAATTAAATTTTAATTTATATTACACAATTTTTTATTTATCTTTGTAATAAAATTATCAATGTTACTAGTCATATTGTTAAAAAATAAAAGGTTCCTATTTAATAAATTTGGTTATTCTGATTCAAAATATGAAATAATTTTTTTATTATTTAAATCATAAAATTTATTAAAATTAACTAAATACTACTCCATTTGATGGAATGAGAAAATGAGTTTTTAAAGTGATAATGTTCAAATCATTGGACGAATTTTATATCGAAATAATATGTGAAATTGATTCCAATGACCTACATTGGATTTAATGATATAAATTTGATATAACTATTAATTAATACTAGAAAAATATACAATAACACTATAAATAATTTTTATAAAAGACATATTTCAAATTAATATTTTAACTTTTTCCCATTTAATCAAAACATGAAACTTATCCGAATGATACCAAAAACTAAACCAATGTAAATATTCATACCCCTCATTAAAAGAAAATTTTATTTGTTAATATAATAATTATAAAGGTTTCAATAATTATATTTAATATTTGTTTTATTCTAATTGGTTGCAAAACTACCTTTTCTAAAAAATACTTCTTTTATGTCTAAAATTGGATTTGATCTTATATAATGTCTAAAAAACACATAAGATGAACTTTTTCAATTAAATTTAATATTTTATATAGATAAATATATTTATTTAATATAATTCAACAATATTTGTCTGTTCATTTATTGGTATGAAATAAATTTGTGTATATTTAAAAAAAATAATGTAAATATTTCCATTAATTTTAAAAAATTGTTTAATTAATTTATAATTAATTGGTCATAAAATTATATTAAAACCATTATATCATAATTCTGTTAAACATTTTTTGAAATTCTTATAAAATGAATGGGTTATCATTTTCATTTTTAAATATGTATAATTATATAATGATGTATCGTAGAAACATAGGGTTGAGTATGATGCATGAAAATCTAGTGTTGCGTGTAACGTAAGACATCAAACAAATAATTTAAAAAAAATATTCCACAAAATTATCAGGGTGTTATGATCATTCCCATATGTCAGCATTGATAAAAAATTATTTTTAATTAAAATGAACCAATTCATAATTCATAACTCATTATCATTTGATATTAATAATGATGGACCATTGTTCTATATAATTAAAGTGATGTGTTTATACAACTCACATCCAATTCAATTCATCATAATTGTTATTGGTGTTATCCATGTTAAGACACTAAATTCACCCAATATCTATAAGATATCATCATTTGAATGTAAAACTAAACACATAAATATGTGTTTTGACTATACCAAATTGGAATCAAAATAAATTTCGAGGGCTCACTAATATGGATGTATCACACAATAGTGATCAATATCAATATGTATTTTGGATCTAACCAGTTATTTATATCAATAAAGTAATACCTATTCAATGAAGTAGATATTTTATCTAACAGGAAATGAAACTGATATCTAGAAAAATGATACATGTTATGAAACATCATTTATTTAATGTAAAAATACAAAAAACATGACTCAAGATCAGAGTTTGCACATCATCTTGTATCGTCGCTTCATTTGGTATATATTGAGAAAATTTTGAATAATAGATGAATTCCCTAGAAATAGGTCATATGAGACACCATTAATATAACTCCATCAATTGAAAAATTAATTGTGAAACATGCCTACAGATTATATAAAATACAGGAAGACATCCAACAAGATGAACGAAGATTGAACAAGAGTCATAATTCAGATGTTATTATAGAACCAACACTAGAATCAAGGTGTGATATCTCAACATGAAGGATGGGATAATTCATTTTACTGGAGGTGAAATAACATGATAGGGTTGATTAAAATAGATGTAATAAAAAAAATTCACACAAAATTAAGAGTGTACTATTAAGAAAAACAGTTGACCAAAAATTATTCCAATAGTGTGATGGCGACATCATTAATAGGATACTATAATGGTAAGGTTTCATGGTATGAGAAAACATATGCCAACCATGCCATTATCCTCTATATAAAACTGAAATGTTTTTTCATGGGTGTGTGGCCTTGGGGGCATAGTTAGGAAAATATATTCCACCATATTTTCCATTTGAAATGGCATGCACGTTTCAGAGAAACATTGAGGGATGAAAGGCATGATTTCCACTTATCGTACAACCATGGTTTTTCTCCAATAACCGACGATTCTAACTCTGAACACGCCATGAACACCTCGAAAACATCCATGCACTCACTCGGAATCTATAATAAGCATATAATAAATATTTTTTCTGAAATATAAAGGATCCATGCCTCATATCAATACAATGTTCTCAAAATATCATTAAACTAAACCCTATATTTATATAATTTTTTCAAACTATAACATGATTGATGTTTTATAAAATTTATATACCTGGGATGGGTTTTGTTAATTCATTCCTATTGAGATTTATCTCACAGACATATATATAATTTTATTTTTATATTAATGTTTATCTATTATTCACTCTTGATAGTGTTGATTCATTTTATATAGGTCTATTTAATAAATTTTTTCTTCATTTTACACCATTCTAATTATTCTTTTACTAAATTCTATGGATAGAGGGTTTTGATATCAACTGGTGGCTGATGAAAAGAAATATAGAGGTGGATTTTCTTCTTCGTATATATAGGGGGAGATTGGGGGTGAGTTGAGGGATTATTTGTTTAATTTTATTTTTTATTTTATTTATTTTCTCATACTATATATGTAATAGATATTAGATATACACATGTTTCAGGAATGTTTTTCATTACTTTTAATCTTCAAAATTTAATTATATTGAATGTAGATTTTATTCTCATTGCGTGTATATGATTCCCTTAGACCGATCACCATTCTATAGGGATCAGGTACTCCCCTATGTCCATATCACGAGTCTACTTAAATATCTGATGGATGAATGTATTTTAGTGGTTCTTGAAAATATGTCCCAAATAAAGCTATTTAAGAAGGTAAACACTTACAGTATTTGTAATTATCATATAAAATCCCATTGCATGATACAATAAAAATTGGAACATTAAAAAGAATAAAAATATAGTAATGCATTACTAGACATGTAAATGTATTAGTATAAATACCACATAAAATAAAATTGGTTCCTAAAATCAGAAATCTATGAAAAACCAAAATTTAATTGAATAACCCTTACCTTATGTCTAAACGGATCTGTACAAACAATAACATCCTTTATTTTTGGTAGATTTATTTGTAATACACATTAATCATTGAAGAATGTTTTTTAGGAAATGTAAAATCATTTTAATTGAATGGAATGAATCAAGGAATTCTTTGGGGGTAGGTAAATGTTGTGGTAGAATGCTCAAATTATGAGAATAAGGGTACATAATATGTGTCATTTTATATTATAGGGGCAAGATACACAAGTACTCACTTATAATATATCATAAATATAGGGTAAATTTAATTTACAAGAGGCTATAAATGGTATAGTCATAGTATGAAGATATTATATGTTCTAAATCATTTAAAAACACAATTATTAGAAAATATTATATTCCATTCCTACCTGTATCCCTTAGTTTAACCCCATGTAAACACAATTTAATCATAAGTGTTGTAAAATAATTGTGTTCATTTTATGATTCAACATATCCAAAATTAAATTTGAACCCATTATGTTGTATTAAAATTTATTACTATAAATATGGAATCCATTTTATGAAATTCAAATTCTATATAATGGATAAATTCACATTCAAATTAATTTTTAAAATTAAACAATAATATTTACTAATGAAAATAATTTTTATGAATAAAAGTAACTATAATTTCATTCCCTTCCATGTAAGTTATATTATATGAAAATTAAAACATTTAATTGGATATGATATCTATTAACTTAATTTAAATCATTAATCATTAATTATTTATTTAATTAATTATGATAAAAAAAATTTGTGAACCAAGAAATTTATTTTATAAAAATTTGTTTTTAAGTAGAAAAGGAACTTATAGAAAAATAATGTAAAATTCTAGTTACTATATATTTAATTAAATTATTTATATTTAAATGGGATTTATGTTACATTAAGATAAATACTAACATTTAATTAGTCTTTCTATTAACATTATTTAATGAAAATAAATTGAAATTATGTAAAAATCAATATTTCTCTCTCATCAATAACAGTTAAATAATTTATGAAAAATCCCCAAAAATTATCCTTAGAAAATATGAAAATGAATATTTCATGCAAATAAATTCATTTCCTAAATTAAAATTTATAACAATAATATAAAATAATAATATTTCATCCATTAAAAATACAATTAAAAGAATTTAAGAAATTATATTTTTGAATCATAATATTTCTTCACTAAAAATTGATTATGTATTTTTATCAATTAGTAAATAAATTTTAATTATATAAAACCAATATATAATTTTTTTCATTTTTAAATTTTTTTTTTCATATAGGTTTTTTAAAGGCGATGATATAATAGTTACATTTATATAATATTTTAATAGTATTAGGTATTTTTCTTAATACTAGATACTATATATAAAGAAATATATAAATAATAGTATTTTTACCAACATTTATTTTAGGGTGTTAGAGACGTGATGAAATTTGTTTCATTTATTTCCCCAACTTATCTTTATTATTTATTCAAATATATATTTCTAACCATTTCACATTACAAATACATAATAAAATTTTATTAGACACTATTGGTGGTGTCCTAATGAGTTATTTTCAAACCATTTTTGGGATATGTCCACTTTAACAGTAGAATTTCATTGAATAAGTTCTAGATAAGGTAAATAATCATACTACTGGCATTTGATTTTATTTCTAGGATGGAGCATGGGAGATATTCTAGATCTGGAGACATCTAATGTTTATAAATATTTTTGGACTTTTCCACTTTATATTAATGTTAGATACTGATTTAATGTAATTGATCTTGATGTATAAAATATAATTATATCATGGAATAAATATTATATGTCATCGTAGATGATTTAGTTAATTTTTTTGTGAATAATTATTATCTGTATTAGATGGTTTATGATGTTTCTCGGATTTCAACAATGTTGAGCAATGACCTTCGGGTATTACCTCCCCACTATACCACCAATAGAACCTTAATGATTATCTATAGAATCTAGGAGATTGGGTTATTAACATGGGGTCATGTTTAATACATATCTTGGGTTTTTGTTTAATGGGATTATAGTCAGGTAATTACAGTCTACATGTATATTTTTTAGGTATTATCCTTTTTCAATATCATGGGTGAGTATTATTCATAGTTTTGAACTATTTACAAAATAGAGGTTTAATTGTTCATTTATTTATATTATGTCATCATTAATATATAATATAATATAGTATAATTTTTTATTTGTAATATTTTATTATATTCAAATTCCATTCTTTGGGATGTCTGGTTATGATCCGTAAATATGAATTTATTCATAAGCTTGTTTCTATGATTTGTAATGAAAAAATATTTGCATCATAATGAATGAATTTTATTTTTATGTTACCATTCTAAAATTAAATAAAAACATTAATTACTTTAATATATCATACATAATAAAAAATAATTTTATCATATCCAAACATGATATTATTTCATATATTTTTTATGTAGGTGGTTTGACTGACCCAAACATGAACATGCCATAATTAATGGGAAATTTTGATTGTAAATATATTTTATTTTGAATATTAACAATAATGCAGATGAATAATGATATTATTTAGTTCATTTAATGTTTTTATTTATATTTTTCTAGTTTTTAATAAATTATATTGAAATTAAATAAAAATAAAAAACATTTCTTAGTAGAGGTGGTAGTCTGCCCGACACATAGTTAACATTTACATATTTCGTGGAATGAGATGTAAATAAGGAGGAATATAATTTTCCTCTTAATAATCATATAATATTATATGTTTCAAATTTATTCCAAATGTACAGTTTTAGAATAAGTTATGATAGGTGGTGGTGAAAAAATTAACGTCATCACTTTGTAGAGGACATAGTCCGCACAAAAGATGAATGGTATATGTGAAATATAATTACCATTTCTTATCATAGAATATGAAAATTAAATATAAAATCCAAGAGAATTATATTATATATGAATTTGAAAATTATATTTTGGAATTTATGATATAATGGAATATAATTTGAGTCGTACATTGAGTTCTAACATTGAAATCATTTCATTTTCCATAGAGGATTCGTTTGAAATAAAGATATTGATAAAATTAAATATGACTAGAGGATCATGAGATAGGAATAAGATTATAAATTATATATAATGGAATGTTTTTTTGATACAATCACAATACTTTTAACAGACATTATGGGGAGGTGGGATATCCCATTTATAATTGGTGATTATGATTTTTTTTTACATATTTATACATTATAAAATGACTAAATAAATCTCACATTCCCATAAAGAAAAAATATATAATAATTGGGTGGGTAAGATATATATTCATCCATCCCTTAACCATAAATTTTTATACATGTATTAAACATCTTTTTAAGTCCATCAGTCTTAAAAGTTCTACTTTGAACTTGTTTACAATGGTTACTAAATTTTAGCTATGTAATTTAATTATAATGAATGATAAAATATAAATGATTCAAATAAAATTATCCTTCTTTTTTTATCTTGAAATAATTATTAGCATAAAATATATATATGTGTAAGAAAAATTAATTTAAATTTAGCTCCTCTAACGAGTAAAAAAAATTTCCCACAAAAAATTATATTTTAAATATTAATATTTATAGGTAGAATAAATTTATTTTTGAATTTTAATTTGTTGATAAAAATTTATTTATTATAATCCAAACAAATATAAGTATCTTTTAAATTAATAAAAAGAATATTAACCAAAAAAATAAATAAATAAAATTAATTTTTTTTTCAATGTACTATTTATGTTTATAAAAAGGCAATTAATTGTTTTATAAATTTAGAATAAATAATTTTACTCATTAAATATATATATATATATTATAAGTTATAATATTTAATATACTTCAATTACATTCATAGATTATGATAATTTCATAAAATTAACTACTTTGCTAAAAAATATATTTTTCACCATTTACATAAAAACCAAATATTTCAAAAATATTAAAAAAATCATACTATGATAATTTTAAATCAAAAAATAAAATATAATAATATTTCCATGTAATTAAAATCTCTTAATTTATAACAAAATATTTTAATAAAAAAGAACATATAATGAAAAATACTTTTATTTAGAAAAATAACGGTTTAGTCATTAAGTGTTTTTAATACAACTTTTTTTAAACTTCTATATTATTACTATATTTTTATCTAATAAAATATTTATATATTTATAATTATGTTATATAATATGTCATTGGTCATTTTATTTTGGTGTTTATGGTAATTGCTGTAACACACTTGTTAATATATTATTGAAAAGTATTTACTAAAATCATGGATTGTTGCACTTAGAAAATGTAGTGTTAGGTAAATTAATTGATTATAAAAATATTGTAACATCACAGGTAAATAATGAAATAATAAATTTTAATTTTAATTAATATTTTTTGATTTAAATAATAATTTTACTTTAAAGGGGTTTCTATGTTCGATGGCGTACCCGATATGCAACCACGAGAATATTTGAAATCTATCGTTAAACAATAATATTATAATAATTTTTTTTATATGTTAGTTAAAGCCCAGCCTTTTTAATGGCAAGAATGAAAAAACTATCTACAATATGATTAAACATGTTTGTTAAATGTTTTTACATTTATCCAATAAAAGTTAGAGGGTTAAAATGTGAATGAATCTAATTTTAAGCATAATATACTTTAAAAGGGTGATTTACCGTTTTTTGATAGAGAACCCTCTTTAAATATATTTTAGTTCACTTTTATATGTTCTAATTGAGAAAATAAAATTCTTCTTTAGAATTGAGACATCAAAATTTACGTTGGTTTAATTTTTTTTATTTTTCTGATAAAATTTAATTTTTAATGAAAAGCGACCAATACTGTATTTTAATCGAAAACTTCCTTTTAATATAATTTATTTGTATGATTATATTATCTTTGTAATTGTTTTTAATGTGTAATTAGATTATATTTTTACCATTTAATCAAATGCTGGTCATTGTAATTAATTTCACTTGGAAATTGGACATAAACAAGTGTCAATCTTTTGATAGTTAATATTTATTAAAATCACGCTTTTTGTTTTGACAATGGGAATTAATGTCAAATTAATTAATTTAACTTCTATTTATTGAATTTGGTAAATTAGATATCATTTTTTAATTTTTAATATCTAATATAAGTTATGATTAATTTTTGTTATTTTTCTGAAAAACATCAATTTTTGAAGAATAGTGAAACCACTAAGTAGTAGTTAAAAACCAACTTTTTCATTTAATTAAATTTTACCACTTCTATGTTTTGAATTTTTAAAATTAGATGAACATGGTTATTATTAGTTTTTACAATGTGGTTTAATAAGATGAAAATAATTTTTAGTGAATAATATCTTTTTCATTTTCTTTACCATGGTTAAAGGTAAATATAGAAATTCAATGTAAAAAGAATATCATAATAATAAAAAATTACCTTAACACTTGTTCTAACCATATTTTATGAGTAATGGTCAACCATGGGAATCCTTGGGGCTATTTGGGGACCCCATGGAGCCACTTAAGAGTGACAATGACACTTTATTCTAATTAACATAAAGTAATGACAAAAATGACACAAACAAATATCTTTTAGTAAATTAATTTTTATATTGGGTTATATAAGTTATAATTTCGACTATAAATATTATTTGGATGTCTAAAAATATTTCCTACACCATGGTATGTGTTTATAATTTTTATAAATTAAATAAATTAAATTATTTATTACACAATAACGATGCACTGTTTACCTCATTAATAAATGATTTAAATAAATAATATTATTAAGATTAATAAAATATCCAAAACATATCAAATTCTTATTGTATTATTTTCTTTATACTATGAGTCATCTTATTATAGACATTAATTATTTTTGGTTTTTTAGAAACCGAAAATCATTACATAATAAAATAATATTTTCACACATTCCTAAATATCCCCTCCTCCCACTTATAAAAATCCCTCACCTCTAACCCATTAATCACACCATTAAAACCCATTTCCTCCTCCAAACTCTATCCGAATAATCTCTCAATATCCCTCTATTTCTTCTATAATCCTTACCTTAGTCATAAGGCACATGAATAAGTCCTTTGGGTTCAAAAAATGGGAGTTTCCCGAATTAAAGGTAACAATTTCTCTTAAATTATTTTCTTTTATTTGACTCCTAAAACCCCTATTTTGTTATGAGAAGTATTATAACTACACTTATACACACCTCTATTTAATTAGTAATGAGCATACAGTTTCTGCGGATGATAATGTAACGCCTCACAAAACAATGATTGTTCAATTATCTCCTATCGCCTCTCATGGTGGCCATTATGATGGAACTGTATTTATATATGATATATATTTGGTTTATGTTTTATTTAGGCTTCTATATTTTCCATTTATATCATAACTTTATGGTTTCCATTATGGGTAAACGTGACAATTTCATATGAGAAAGTACGGACTACCGCCCCTCAATGTGATATGACTCGTTAATTCCATACGTGGAACATATAAAGGAAAGAGTTACTTAGATTATATATATATAATATTATACTAGAAAAATAATATACATATGTATCATTATGTATTCATTCTATTAAATATTAAATAGAAATGAAAGTATCGTTCATGCGTACGTATGTCTTACCGTCTCCGTGAACGTTGCATTTCATTTATTACATCTAAATGTAATTTAATATTATAAATACATGTATTTAATGGATATATATGATATATATGATATCTAAATCATGAATATCATTCTGGATATAATTATTTTTTGGCCACATTAACAAATTGTAATTATAAGAAGTCCATTTTTGACGCAAGTACCAAATATCGACAAAATGACCATTAGTAACTTAATTGATTATATAATGTTTATAACATGTTAATAAATGATTTAAAAGGAATGATACACATTAAAAAGGTTCCTATTCAAGTATAAATTAACAATAGTTTATTATTCAGGATATTAAAGAATGAACAGTTCTAATTGGACATGAGGTAAGGGACTTCATCTCAATCTACTTTCATTGAGGCATATTGGGTTTTATACACAACATTCATTTATACGGTGTATAAACCCATTTGACTTTTACTTTTAATCAAAATGAATATTTTATCTACTAATCATTTTACTAAATAAAAAATAATGATTCTTTTAACGTACGTGGTGATAATGAACTTCCACCGCCGCGAGTATTATTTGATCTTTTGGCTTCCTTAACATTCCTTAATGTTTTTAGAAGGAAAATAAATACAATATAGTTTGTTACAGATTTTTGTATTGAAAATGGTTTTGATAATGGATTTTTTATGTCAATATATTTCAATGATATATTTTGATTTAAATGTGGAAATGTTTTTTTTCTTTTCTATTTATTTCATGTGTTATGAATATGTTATGGTTCTTGGGCATTGTTACGTATATGGGTGGTTCTGTGATAAAACTAGGGTGGGTGATTCCAAGATAGCTCTCCAATGCACTGAGTAACGTGACAGAGGTAAACCTGAATGATTCTCATAAGAGAATTATAAAATATATTGTGATTGGTATTCCAAATGTAACTCCCTACATAGTTGTGAAAGCTACTACATAAGTATCTTATAGATGCCACAAGTTACCTTTGTGATTTGTTTTTACTAGGTAACTCTTATGATTTCATTAGGTATATTAACGAGCTTATGTTATGTATGTATTGAAGAACTAATGTTTTCTTTCATTGTTTTATAACCCTTACATATCCTTTTATGGTCATCCCATGTTTTGAAATATTTTTTATTGGACTTAATGTTGAATAGGATGAAGGATGGGATCAAGGAAAAGTCATGCCCTCTAATACATGGGACTAGACATGACTATTTTTTTCAAGAGTATTTATTTTTTTGAATAAATTTAAAACTATGTAGAAGTTTCTACCATGTAGTTTTTGAGATGTAATATAATAGTTATGGCCTAATTATCTAAAACTCTAAACCTGAAAAGATCCTCAATGTGAATTATTCATTTAATTCAATTTTATGTTATGTTTAAGGCTTAGTACTTATCTGTGGTATCAGAGGTTAGTTTAGATAAATTTAAGTGTTAGGGTATTGTTAAATTCAGATCCATAAATTAATTTATGTTAATATTGAAATGATATCTTTTAGATATTACCATGTTGCTTCGGCTAAGATATCTCTGTGTTCAGAATGTTTTTCCATAGAGGATACATGAAAGATATGTTGGGAAAAAATCAGGAGGAAGACAACCTTCCAAATCAGAAACCTAAGATTGTTGGAATCAGAACTGAACAGTTAGTTGCAGTGATGGCATAGTTGACTCAGGATATAAATGGTGGTTGTATCCATGCATGAGATCAACTATAGAAACCTCAAAGGAACATGTCAATAGTGGGGAATTTCATTTGGAATAATCCCCCATAATTCAATGGATCATCTTACCCTGTGCTACCTGAAGGTTGGATTAATGCACTAGATAAGATTTTTGATTTCATGGGGTGTTCAGAACAACAAAAGGTTAGTCTCTCTGTTTACCATTTTGATGGTGAATCTGGTCAGTAGTGGTCGATGGGTAAGAATATCAAGGATAGTGAGGAGATTGATGATCTTGATTAGGTTGAATTCAATGGTATGTTTCTTGAGAAATATTCTCTTATGGTGGTTTGTCTTAGTTTGGAAAAACAATTCCTGGTACAGATATAGGAGGATAACTCTATGGGTTCTTATAAAGCAAAATTCACTCGACTGGCAAGGTATGCTCCAAATTTCACAAGAGATATTGATAGTAAAATCAACCATTTTTACTAAGGATTAATTCCAAAGTTTTGAAGATATTTAGATTCTAATGAGTAGAAATTTATGAAAAACATGATTGATATGTGGAGATGGTGGAAATGACATTTTCCAATGATCAGGTCTTCTTTAAAAAACAACAGAATAAGAGGTCGAGGTGGGAAATTAAAGGGAATAAATCTTCAAAACATTATAATGTTAAGAAACTTAAGTTTATATTCTGTGATAATTGTTGTAATAATAATGTGGGGGAATGTCTTATGAATTAGGGTAAGGGCTACCGATGTGGTAAAATGAGACATGAAGCTTATAATTTCACAGAAAAAATCAGGGTAATGGTAAGGAAAAATCTTACTTACAATCATACAAATGTTTTAAGTGTAATGAAATGGGTCATTATGCCAACGAGTGTCCAATGAAGAACTCAACGGAGGGAAAGAAACCATACTACAAGAATAAAGTGGTGGTTAAGTATTTTGTAACTACTTCAGAAGAGGTTTGGCCACCAAATGAAGTAGTAGCATGTATACTATTTGTTTGTTCAGATTATGCCATTGTGTTGTTTGTTTCAGGGTCTACACATTAATTCATTTCGGATAAGTTTTCTAGTAAATTGGGAATTCAATATCAAGATATGAATCTTGAACATATAGTAAAAACAACTAGTGGAAATGTTAAAACAATAAGAAATTATAAGTACCTTCATGTCCTTGTGTGTGGAAAGAATCTACCTTCAAGTATTATTATTTTTACTCTAGTAGAGTTTGATTTTATTTTTGGTATGGATTAGATTTCTCTTTATCATGTTAATATTAACTGCAGAGATAAAGAGGTTTCATTTCAGAAATATTTTTAGTTTCTCTAAAAAATTGAACACGCACTTTTGATAACATACTAGGTAGCTGAGAAACTAGTAAAAGATAGAAATGAATGTTACCTTGCACATGTTGTAGAAAAACAAAAGAACTATTCAGATTAATGATGTGCCAATGGTAAATGAGTATCTTGATGTTTATCATGATGGGTTTTCTAGTATTATATCTGACTGAGAAGTTGAATTTACTGTGCACTTAGATCCGGATGCTAGGACAATTTCAAAAACACCTTATCGAATAGATCAAATTAAACTTATAGAGTTAAATAAGAAGTTTCAAGAGTTATAAGGAAATTGATTCATTCGATCTAGCACATCACCATGGTGTACTCTTATCTTGTTTGTTAAAAATAATGATTGTTCAATGAGACTTTTCATTGATTATAGACCATTGAATAACATTAATGTTAAAAACTAGTATACTTTTCCTCATATCAATGATTTGTTTGATCTACTACATAGAGCTCAGTATTTTTCGAAGATTAACTTATGGTCAGGGTACCATCAGCTAAAAGTATAGGAAGCAGAAATTCTAATGACATTGTTTCATACTACATATGACTAATATGAATTTGTATTTATTCCTTTTGGTTCAACCAATGCACCTACTGTATTCATAGATCATATGAATATAATTTTCTGTAGGTTCTTGGATATGTTTTTTCTTGTTTTCATTGATGATATTTTCTTTTATTATAAATGAAAATTGGAGAATGAAAGTCATTTATGTGTTGTTTTGAAAACCTTATAAGAAAATAAACTATTTGGGAAATTTAAAAAGTGTGAGTTTTGGTTACAACAAATTTCATTCCATGGTCACAATGTTTCAAAAAATGAAATAACTATTGATCCTTCTAATACAAAAGTTGTTGAAGAACGGCCAAGACCCCCAAATATAACCAAGATCCGAAGTTTTCTTGGTTTCCTAGGTTATTACCAGAGGTTTGTGGAAATGTTTCCACTGTTTTCGAGTCTAATGAATATGTTAACTTGAAATGGTTTTAAGTACATTGGAAAAAATAATGTAATGATTTTCTTTAAGAATTGATAAGAATATTGGTGAATTCTCCAGTTTTGGCACTACCTTCCAGAAATGGTGAGTTTGTGTTCTATAGTGATGATTCATTAAAAGGACATGGTTGTGTCCTTATGCAGAATGATCAGGTAATTGCTTATACTTCACGTCATTTGAAACCTCATGAGTTAAATTACCCTACAAATGATTTCGAATTAGCTTCTATTTTTTTTTCATTATAAATTTGGAGGCATAATTTGTATGGAGTAAAATGTGAAATATATACTGATCACAAATGTTTGAAGTATATATTCACACAAACTAAATAGAAAATGAGACAGAGGATATGGTTTTAATTAATCAAAGATTACGATTATGCAATCCTATACCATACGGGAAATGTAGATAAAGTGGCTAATGCTTTGAGTCAAAAAAGTAATGCTTTATTAACCATGATATGTTTAGAACAAGATATTTTGGTTTTTGATTTGTTGAACATTGGCATAGAAGTTGTTGGTGCAGGAAATTCTTCTGTTTTTTTAGGTGTCATTGAAATCATCTCTATCTGAAAGAATTTAGATCAAACAGAAGGAAGATATGAGTGGTAGGAAAAGATCAGTTTATTCAAAATCACATGAAAACAACATAGAGCAAGTAGAAATGTAATGTGGAAAATTCTAGGAAATAACATTTTTTTGAGGTAGGTGATCATGTATTTTCTAAAGTTTTCAAATGGAAAAGTGTGATGTGTTTTCATAAGAAGGGAAAGTTGAATCAGAGGTTCATTGGACCTTATGAAATCCTATAGAAGGTTGGATCAGTTGCATATATGGTGGATTTACCTCCAATTTTGTCCTAAGTAAACAATTTTTTTATGATTCAATATTGAGAAAGTATATTCCAGATCCATCTCATGTTTTAAATCCATAGGTAGTTCAGTTGGAAGAGAATATCTCTTGTGAGGAACAACCATTCCAGAGTCATGACCATAGAGAGAAATTATTGCAGAATTAGGAAATTCACATGGTAATGGTTTTGTGGACAAACCATATGTTTCAAGAGGCAACATGGGAATCTGAAAATGCTATGAGGGATATGTACCCCCATTTATTTGATAAGTGATTAAAATTGTGAGGATGCAATTTCCAAAAGGGGGGAAGGATGTAACATCCTTGGTAAATAAAAAAATAATAAATTTCCATTTTAATTAATATTTTGTTAACATAATATTAATTTTACTTTAAATGGGGTTCTATGTTCGATGTTGTACGCAATACGCAACAATGAGTTTCATTGAAATCTTACATTGCACAATACTAATATAATAATATTATTTTAAATGGTAGTTAACACCTGGAAATTTTATTGCCGGGAATCAATATAACTAACTAAAATATGATTATACATGTTTTTAAATGTTTTTACATTTATCCACTAAAATTTAGAGTCTTAAAATATGAATGAATCTAATTTTAAGAATAATTTACTTTAAAAGGTTTATTTACCACCTTTTGATGGTGAACCCTCTTTAAATCTATTTTGGTCACTTTTATATGTTCTATTTGACCAAATAAAATTCTTTTTTAGAATATGGACATGAAAATTTACTTTGGTTAAATTATTAGTATTTTTCAGATAAAAATCAATTTTCAATGAAAAGTGAAAAATACTGAATTTTAGTTAAAAATTTCCTTTTAATATAATTTATTTATATGATTAGATTAAATTTTTAACTGGTCTTAAAGTGTAATTAGATTATATTTTTAAAATTTAAGAAAATTTTGGTCATTGGAATTAATTTCACTTGGAAATTGGACATAAATATGTGTCATTCTTTTGATAGTTAATATTTCTTAAAAATACGCTTTTTGTTTTGACAACAAGAATTAAATTAAAATTAATTAATCCAACATTTATGGTTTGAATTTGTTAAAATAGGAAACATTTTTGAATTCGGTATATCAAATATAGCTTAGGTATTATTTTTGGTATTTTTCTGAGAACTTCAATTTTTTATGAATAGTGAAATCACTAAGTAATAGATAAAAACTAACTTATTCATTTAAATGAGATTTTACAGCTTTTGTGAATTCATTTTTGAAAATACCACATACATGGTTGTTATTAGTATGTTAAATGTGGTTCAATAAGATTAAACTATTTTTTTGGTGAATAGTAACTTTTGACTTTTATTTACCATGGATAAAGGTAAATATGATAATTCAAGGTAAAATGAATTTCATAATAATACAAAATTACCTTAACACTTATCCTAAACTTATTTTATTAGTCAAGGGAGACCATGTACATCCTTGGGTCTATTTTGGTACCCCATAGATCCACTTAAGAGTGATAATGACACATTATTTTAATTAACATAAAGTAAAGAAAAAATGACAAAAAAAATATCTCTTAGTAAATAAATTTTTATATAGGGTTTTATAAGTTATCCTTTCGATTATAAATATTATTTGGAAAGATAAAAATATTTCCTACATCATTATTTTTATATAATTTTGAGACGTCAAATAAATTAAATTATTTTTCACATAATAATGATTCAGTGTTTACCAAATTAATAAATGATTTAAATAAATAATAATATTATGATTAAAAAATATCCATGACCTATTCAATTTTTATTTTATGATTTTATTTATATAATGAGTCATTGTATCTTCTACTTTAATTAGTTTTGGAACTTTAGAAACTGAAAATAATTATATAATAAAATAATATTTTTACACATTCCTAAAGAGGCCATCCCCCCTCTTATAAAAAACCCTCATCTGTAACCCATATAATAATCCTCTAAAACCCCTTAGTTCATCAATCCTCTTCCCAATTATTCTCTGAAGATCCCACTCTTTCTCCTAGAAGCCTTACCTTTTTCAGAAGGCACTTTATGAAGTCCTTTTGGTCCAAACCAAAGGGAGTTACCAGAATTGAAAGTAAAAATTTCTCTTAAATTAATTTCATTTATTTTACTTCTCCAACTCCTAAAATATTTTTATTATTTTATTTTATTAAAACAATAGTATCATAAATAAAATAGTATGCCGTTTTTAAAAGGATTCCAACAACGCTGACACACATCTCCATCTAATGGGTAAAGAACATACTCTTTCTATGGATAGAAAAATAACGCCTCACGAAACGATGATTGTTCAATTATCTCCTCCTGCCTCTCATGGTGTCCATTATGATGGAACTTTATTTATATATGATATATGTTATGTCTATGTTTCCTTTATGCTTATTTATTTTCTATTTTGTGCATACCTACATGGCTACCATTATGGGTAAATGCAATAATTTCATTTGAGGAAGTGCGGACTACCACCCCCTCAAAGTGATATGACTCGTTAATGCCATACATGGAAAATATAAAGGATGGACTTACTATGATTATATATATATAAAATATTATAAAGAATTATAATATACCTATGTATCATTATTTTTTTCATTCCATTAAATATGAAACAGAAATGAAAGTAGCGTTCATGCGTACCTACGTCTTACCATCCCCATGAATGGTGAATTTAATTTCTTACCTCCAAATGGATGTTCTATTATAAATACATGTATATAATGGATATATATGATATCTAAATCATTAATAGCATTCTGTATATAATTAAAATTTTACCACAGGAACAAATTTTAATTATAAGAAGTTCATTTTTGACTCAAGTACCAAATATAGACAAAATGACCTTTATTAACATCAATGATTACATATTGGTTAGGAAAAATTAATTAGTGTTTTAAAAGGAATGATAAACAATAAAAAGGTTCTTAGACATTTATAAATTTACATTATTTTATTATTTAGGAGATTAAAGAAAGAACGGGTCAAGTCAAACATGAGGTAAGGGACTTCATCTCAATCTCCTTTCATTGAAGAATATTTAGTTTTATACAGAACTTTATTTTATATGGGTTATAAACCTCTATTACATTAAAAATTATTAAAAAGGAATAATTTTACTAATAAGAATTTTTATAAATGAAAAAAAATAAGGTTTATTTAAATGTACGTGGTGAAAACATCCTTTCTACCACTGAGAGTATTATTTGATCTTTTGGCTTCCTTAACATGATTTAATATTTTTAAAAGGAAAATAAATACCATATACTCTGTTACATATTTTGGTATAGAAAATTGTTTGATAATGTATTTTTTATGTCAATATATTTAAATGATATATTGTGATTGAAATGTGTAAATTTTATCTTTCCTTTATATTTTTTTAGGTGTTATGAATATGGTATGTTTCTTGGTCATTGTTATGTATATGTGTGGCTCCGTGATAATCCTAGGGTGGGTGAACCCGAGATAGATCTCCAATGCCTTGGGTAACGGGATAGAGGAAATCTTGAATGTTTCTCCTAAGAGGTTTAGTGAATAAACTGTGATGAGTATTCCAAATATAACTCCCCACATAGTTGTGAAATCTACAACATAAATATGTTATTAATGCCACATGTTACATTTATGATTTTTGTATACTATGTAAATATTATGATTTCATGAGGTATGTTAAAGAGAATATGTTATGTATGTATTGATAAACTAATGCTTTCTTTCTTTGTTTTATAAGCCTTACTGATCTTTTATGCTAGTCCCAAGATTTAAAATGTTTTCCACAGGATATTAAGATAAATAGGGTCAAGGATGGGGTCAAGGAAAATGCATGCTGTCTAAAACATGGGACAAGACATGAATCTTTTTTATGGATTTTTTATTTTATTAAAAAAATGGAAAGTGAGTAGAAGTGTCTACCTTGTAATTTTTGAGATGTAATGTTATTTTTATAGCCTAATTCTCTAGAAATCTAAACATAAAAAGATTCTCAATGTGAATTATTCATTTAATTCAAGATTATGTAATGTTTAAGGTTGGGTCCCTATAATTATGCTGAGGACCTGTTTGATTTGGTATCTAGGAATTCTTCGATATATGGGGAATTTTTCCTATATATTTAAAGTACCATGTTAATAATTAATATCAGGACATTAGGTATAAACTCCAATGAGTAGTGTAACAGTAACAATAATTTATTAAAATATTTCAGGTATCATATATGGAATAGAGTCTCCTGAAAACCGGAGTTTTCTTCCTATTTTAGAGTTTGATATTTTTTTTGGTATGGATCAACTTTATATATATATTGATATGATAAATTCTAGAGAAAATTTTATTATTTTTCAGAAAAGAATTCAGTTTTAATATAAGAATGAATTTATAATTTTTTATCATATTAGGATGTAGAGATAGTAATAAATGATAAAATTGCATGTTACATTGTACATATCACTATAAATAAATAAAATATTAAAATCATTAATGTTCTAGATGTAAATGAATATCTATATATATAACTTGATGGTTTTCTTAGTGTTATTCCTGATCAGGAGGCTTACTTTACTATTTATTGTATACACAGTAATATGACAATTTGAAATTATGATACATAATTGATTCAATAGAGTGTTTTCCAATTCAATAATATTATACACAAGTTTCTCGATTAAATTTTCCTCTAAACTATAACTTATAATTGTGGTGAACAAATTTTTTCATTGAAAATATTAATGGTTCCATGAGACATTACATTTACTATATAGAACTCAATTACGTCATTTGTTTGGAACAATGATCTATTTCCAAAAATCAATGACTTATTTTATTAACTCTAGAGTGTTTACTATTTTACAAATATTGATCTTTGGTTTAGGTATTTTCAATTAAATTTGAATTAAGAAGAAATACCCATGTGTTTGCTCAATTCTATGCATCGAGATTATGAGTTCATGGTTATAACTTTCTAGAATATGAATGCATTTGTTGAATTTATGTATCTTATTAATATGTTTCTTCAAGATTATATTGAAAACACTAATATGGAATTCATCTAAGAATCTTGATTTTCAATTAAAATAATTTAAGGGACCTGAGGAACACCTAAGGAAAATTACACAACGCTTAAAAGAATAATGTTTTTTTGTAAAATTTGGTAAATGTTATCTTTATCCAACATAATTTTTTCATTAGGAATAATTTTTATAAATATGGTATAACTATTGATCATTCATAACTAATGTTCATTATGAATAACCATGTCCTTCAAATTCCACTAAAATTCAATGTATTCTTATATTGTAATTTTATGACAAATTATATATTGAAAATGTTCCTATATTTTCTATCTCACTAAATATTTTATCTCAAAAAGGAGTAATATTCATATAGATAAAGAAATGGGATTAATTATTTCAGGGAATTAAATGATGATTAGTTTATTATCTTATGTTAGTAATTACATTAATAAATGATGATTTATTATTTACATTGGTTCATAATTAAAAATCTTATATGTTTCTTAGTGAAAGATGATTAGGTAATTTCATATGCATCAAATCAATTGATACCAAATGAGTTGAACCATCTTATACAACAACCTGAAGCTGCAATAGTGGTATTTATTTTGAAATTTTGGGTAAATCATTTATATTGGGTAAAATAATGAATAAATACTATAAATAAAATTTGAGAGTATATAATAAAACAAAAAATTTTAAACATGAGATTGATAGGGTCGTTAAAATAGATAATAAATTAAAATATAATTATTCACTATAATATAGAGAAATATGAAATGGTATTTTATTCAAAGAGTTTAAATGATATTATTTCAATATCTATGATATGTTCAAAACTAGATATCCTGGTTAATAATTTAATTTATATTTACCTAGAAATTCTGTATGATGGAACAATATCAATTTAGATTTGGTATCAGTGTAGTAATATTTATTAAAAAGAATTATGTAGGATAAAAAATAAGGTCATGGTTTGTGATACAAAGTATAATTAGTCAACAATTATTTTTTAATTGAGTTTATTAAGGATGCATAATATGTTATTATATTTTATAAGAGGGTATGCGTGTCGAGTTATTCCTAGTTGATGAATGAATTATCAAGTGAAGTGCATAAGTAAACACATTATATTAATATAAATATCACTAAAATGTATAAAAACAATAAGTTTTACTATTAGTTTGATGGAATGAAGATACATATTACCAATATTCCCAGGATATATTTTAATGATGAATATTTTAAATGTGAGTGAAAACTATCGAAGGGGTTGTATTATCATTTTAAAATTTTTAATTAGATGTGTATAAATATATACATGGATTTAATTATAGAATTTTCCGATACATATATGTGTATAGAAACATCATTTGAGTTATTATTGATCATTTGAATAAATATAACTATTTTATTCTTAATATATATATTATATCTTGGGATCACATTCTGTACTATCTTAAATAGATAGTAATATTACGTTGACACCCACTCTCTATTGTGTGATACTATTATCCTAGATTTATGAATAATTTTTGGATAAGAAATTATAATTCATTAGGTACAAAATTCAATTACATTACATCACTTTATCATCAATCTAATAGGTGATCGTAGGTATAAATTATAAAGGTGAATGATATTCATCAATCATTCCCATTAGATTTTTTGGGAATCTGGGATGAACATCATTCATTAGTATAAATATTCTATAATTATATTTTTCATTATTGTATACTAAAAGCATTATTTGCAGCATTATATAGATAAAGATATTTAACTAAATCATGTTTAGATGATGTCAGTGAAAAGAATTTTTTGGGAGCTTAGTTGTTAGATGAGATGATAGAGAAGTTAAATATTATTTATTACCATATAATGGAATCTCATAAATTATAAATAATTTATGTTGACATATATAGGAAAATTATTATGATTTATGTGTGATATCTTTTTTTCATAAATTATATTCTTAGAAAAGTGTTATTTTTTTGGTTAAAATGTTAATGATATTCCCATGGTTCACTAGCCACCATCAAATTATAAATAATGTGGTGTTAGTTTCAAAATATGTTGTCGTAACATTATATTTATCTTAGGTACGTAATAATAATAATGCTTATTTTCTATTTAAGTACATAGTGGAGGCATCTCATGTTTTGATAACTAACGTGGTATAATAAGAAGAGAATCAATGTTTTGAAGAAAACTAATTTCACATTTTACATTATATAGATCTCGTACTAAAAAAGATATTGATTCACCAGGTTAATGGTTTATGGGATAATAACATAACATTAGAAGAAACATTGTAACTATATAAAACTATAAGGGGGATAATATCCTCACTTTTGTATGTAATGAATGAATTTAAAAGGATTATATTTATATATGGGAGGAAGAAAGTGAAAAAATATACAGTAAATAAGAAATATATATCTTATCTTTTTATGATTAATAATTATATTTTATAGATTTATATATATTTTGATAATTTTATATGACTTTTCAGTAAGAGAATAAAGGGTTTTATTCTTTATGAAATGTTTTTCATGAAATATGTATTTATATATATGAAATAAAATTTTAAATTGTATCATATGAAATTAGAATTAATTAACATAAATTATGGATTAATTATATAAAAATTATCTTAGAGTTATTTTTCTTTAAAGTCTATAGATTATTGATTTTTGAGTAAATATTGGAAAATATGGATTTGTATAAAAAGTTTCATTAATTATAAAATATTAAAAAACTGACATATTATTCCTATTTGGTTGTAATGAAAAATAATCAAAATTTTATTAGAAATATACCAAATGAATACATATAAATAAATAATATATTTTATATTTTAGTAAAATTGTTATTTTCTATAAAATGATATTTTATTAAATAAGTTTTTGTTGTATTGTTTAATAAATATATTAAAATTAATTTCCACCCCTTCTACAATTCAAATATTCAAATTTGGATTACACATTAATATTGAGGTTGGTAATTGTTTTATTAGTACAATTTCATTATTAGTTAATTTTAAAAGCAACCAAATAAAGACTTTAGCACCATGGTAATGGTAATAAGGGTTAATAAAGGGATAATATTGAGGGAAATGGCATTAAATATCTCTAAATTTTAATAATTATGAAAATAAGAGAGTATATATGAATTAAAATATCTCTTTTCTATATTTTTTAGTTTTTTTGTAAAAATCAATTTTAAAAATATAAATTTTTTCATAATATTTTATGCATTGTAATGTACAACACTCCCCACTCTTGTGAAAGTGAACATACTCTACTCAATTATTAACATACATTGATCTATTTATATACATATCCCTACCCAAATACCATCCAAAAATCCATCCTCATTTCCTAGAGGTCCTAGTCTCATTGAAAGACTAAACTATAAAAAATCAAGGTCTCATCAATGGGATGTTTTCCAAAAAAGAGTTATAATTACAGAGTGTTTCATGTTTATTTTATATTATACCACTTAATATATTTATTATACACTAGGAAATAATTTCATAATTATCACCCATTCATTTAAATTTATTTACATTTATTTCACAACCATTTTACCTTCCTTTTACTTCCTATAGAAAAGGAATAAATCACATGTGGGTACACGTCAACTACCACCTCCATGTAGCGATGTGTATGGTTTTCTATCACTTAATCATATGGTTGGTTAAAATATTAAATAAATTGAATATATGTGATATTTATAAAATTATTATTATTATAAAAATAAAATCAACGATATATATTCTGACCATACCATCCTTTAGAAATTGGCAATGTCACTCATGTGTACATATATACTAATATCTCACAATTTTGAATATATTTTTTTTCATTTAAACCATACATTAAAATTCAAAATGATGTATCTAATTAATAAATATTAAATTAAAAATAAATTTAGGATATTATAAAATTCAAATATTTTGATATTTATTTATTATCCACCAAATATAAAAATGGAAACATCAGACATGTGTATTCACACAACACAATCTTTTTGAAACAAAATGGTGCATTTTATATTAATGCCTTATATGAGTGGTTTCAAAGGTTTATCTAATTAATAATAGGAAAATAAAAACATATTTTTTTGTTATATAGATAATATAAACAAAAAATAATTCAACATGGTAAAAACAATTATATTATTTATGGTTACAAACGAAACATCCTTAAATCATGCAATGCCAAAATAAGAATCTTTAAAATAAAAAATCATGTTAAAAAATTAAATAAAGATAATATAGAAAATGGGGTGATAAGTAAACATATTATTTAAAATTATAAAATAATATACATTTATTAATCATGGGGAAAATATCTATATGAAATGATCCAGAACCTGAGGTAATTGATTTATAATTCAAAAATTGTTTTAATTTATTCATTTAAAATATTTATCCTTTATAACAATGTTAATATAAAATATAAATAATTATATTATTCATTAATTTTTGTTAAATTATATTTTTAAATTTAAAATATTTTTAATAATGGATAATTAAATATTATTTTCATTTTATGCATTATGGATTTTTATTCATGTTTTAAAAAATTGAATTTTTTTTTAAAATCTATGGATTTTCATCCATTTTAAATATTCATAGTAATTATTTATCATCCTTTATCCTTTAATTTATCATTTTATTCATTATTGATCACATTCCTTCATTTATATAATATTTTCAATTTAATCATTTTCATAGCAAATTGATATTTCTCCTTTTGATTATGTAAAAAGAGAAAGTGTTTTACTTAACACTTTAGCAGTGACATTCAAGGGTTTTATAATTAAATAAATGAATGACTAAAAAGGTAATATTAATTCTATGGTAGATGATAATTTTTTATGATGGCATGTGATATTAATATAAACCATAATTATGGGTGAGTGTAACATTAAATTATAATACATTGGGTATTGATGCAATCGTGGATAAAAATACTCTGGGAGATAACTGGGTAAGTTACCCGAATGGAACTTACTAGAATTCATTTATTCTAAGATATTCTAAACAGGAGTTAAAAACATTTATATATATAATTATCCAAAAAATCTAAATTATTCAAGAAAATATGTGTTTTTATAGAAAATGTTTTATTTAAGGAGTCAATCAATGTTGATGGACTTTTAAATAAATAATTTTAATTCTTTCAAGGAAATGAATTTTTGAGTTTCAATGTTCCCAAAGATAACATCCTTGTTTTCAAATTATTAATAGTGTATTTTAATATTTTTTTAAGAAAAGTTTTATATTTCTATGTGAAAATTATTTATTTATATGTGAATGGTTATATTATGAAAATTTTAATCATCTTCATTGGAATTTAGGTTTTTTTCTAGACTAATGAGATTCTATTTTTTATATAATGTATAGTGATTTTTTAATCAATCCATTTAAAAAAATATTTCCATAGAAACCAAGGATGAGTAAATCTTCAGTACTTTTATGATTTTCGATATAGTGACTCATCTTAAAAGAACCAATAGAGTGTTGAATGAAATACCAGTGTATTCAAAATGGACTATTATTCTAGAAAATGGGATTTCAATATGAATGTGTTCACTTGGTTTGGTAAATTTTTTCCTAGTAATATATTCAATAAAATTAAAATATCATTGATGTATATTAATTTTCAACACATTATTAAAAATAATTATTTTTCAGTTTATCATATTACAGGTTGTTTTAACTATTATAAAATTTATAACTTAATTATATATGGATCATCAATCTCTTGATGGATATTACCTCCCATGTTAAACATTATATAGAATCAATGAAATTCTATTAGCCTGACTATAAAATTTAAATTCCATATGGTGTCCCGGACTCAAGGCCATATTTAATAATAGGTAAAAAAATCTCATTTGAGAATAAGAAAATGTGTGTGGTATAACTCTACACCCATCTCCCCATGTACCCATTTCACTATAACCATGTTACTTATATGTACATAACAATTCTAAATAAATACATTTTAGCATCATGGATTATATAAATATCTTAATAATAACCATGTATGACAACATGAACACTTTTCATGACTTTCATTCTTGTAGTTAGCAATACCTGACATAGGTCTTGCACCAACGAAACATCCCTATTCCACTCTATCCTTTTCAAATAATCCTTTTTTTAAGTCTCTGAAATCAAATGGAATATTTATCTATATCTATTAGTAGTAATATCTTAGTAAAATATAAAATCATTCGCTCCATCAGACCTAACACAGTATGTACCAACTAATACCAATTAGCATCCCACACCCCAAATCTGTTCCATTATTTCATAGGTTTTGCATTACCGTATCCATAAGTTCTAACAAAATTACCATAAAATTCTTCCATTATCATACAGACCAACATTAAATTAACCATCACATTCTAAAAAATCTCTACATTCCTTGGAAACTCATTCCATGGATATAATAATATAAATTCCACACCCACATCGGGGATCATATTTCATCTCAGCTAATGGGATATCACAACTGATACTTCATTGTCTAACCATTACTTACAACATAAAAACAAATCTCAATTGTGTTATTCAAATGATTATATATATTCACGACCATTAATCACCATCCAGATGATGTTCAAAACTGTACGTGATAAAAACTGTCATCACACATATCACCCAATTTTCTAAAATAATCATTGCTTCCTTAATAGCCATAAAGAATATTAAATAGTATTTTTAATTACTCTTCAAATTCTCAATGTGCTATTATAATTTCAGAATGTACCTAATTAACATTATCATCCCTTATCGACAATGAATTATTTTGATACTATATTACTCAAAATGAAATAAAAAACCCAATTAAACTCAATGTAGTTTTATAGAACATTAATATTTATTTAGGTTAGTATTTTTCCCTTTATAAATAACCGAAACTAAAACTATCATAATGGTATATGGAATATTTTTTAAAATATCATTTTTTATGTATTATATATACTACCTTCCTGACACAAGAGTTATGTTACTCATGGAAAAATTTCACTACCTTGAACAAGACTGCACTAATCCATGAAAATATTTTCCCAACATCATGTCCCCATATATCATAGCATAATACTAAAAAAAAGTAACTACATCATTTTATTATTTGATAATAAAATTAATGTTTTTATATATGATGTGTCATCATGACTTACTAGGGCCTCTCCTGGGATCAAAATTCACTTAGAGTTCCCCCTTATCCCTCCCCCAATAGTCTATGGGCTAGTGACTAGATCCGAGTTGTTATATCTCACAACATGGGAGGCCTTAGTCTATAAAAACATAAATGAAATATGTTTTTCATACACATTAAAACCAATAAATTATAAGGATTTATATATGGTCAAATGAGTTTTATATAATGCATGTATGGGAGAAAAATTATTTGGAAATTCTCGATGGTTAATATAACTGAACAATACATATAATAGGTTAATTAATTCCAAAACACTAAGAGGTTCCCTTATGCTACATTTACTCTATTTTCACACTTTATCCATTCTGGTAACTATCAATATAATGAATCCACATTCTTTACAATGAATCACCTAGAATCACTATTCATCAGTTCTGAACAATCCCTGTTGAGTCTATATCTACCCCATATATACTAAACCTATTAATCATCTATATTAACAAAACACAACTAGGAACATGGAAAATATATAGGTGCATATAAATATAACATATTGGTAACAATTAAAAATATAATTGAATATTAAGTAATATTTTTCTCAAACTCTTAGTTTCAATTTGAGTAAAGATAGAAAAATCGGGACATGTAGACACTACTGGAAATCTGTACTATAGCCACGGACATATAGACACTATTTTATAGAACCGTGGCTATAGGTTTTATACAGCCACAGTTTTTTTCCTACCCTTGGCTATATCCCCCCGCCCATTTTTTTCTCCCCCATTCCGTCGGGCTCCATCCTCGCCCTCGCCCCCAAGCGTCGGGCTCCATCTCCTCACCCTCTCCATTTCTCCTCCCTGTGGCCTCATCCTCTCCGCGGCCTCCTCCTCCACAACTCATCAACGCTGCGCCATCCTCCTCGCCGACGCCCTCCTCGCCGACGCCCTCCTCGCCGACGCCCTCCTCGCCGCACTCTCCTCGCCGACGCTCTCCTCGTCGACACCCTCCTCGCCGCGACCCTCCTCGCCGTGTCATCCTCCCCGCGCCCTCATCGCCGGCGCCCTCCTCGCCGGTGCCTTCCTCGCCACGCCCTCCTCGTCGATTCCCTTGAGATCGACACCCCCATCGCCCTCTATTTTTTTCTCTCCCAAGTGCTGGTTATCTGCATTTTTTTATGCCTCATTTGAACCTTCGATTTCATTGATTTAGGTAAGCTTTACATGTTTTCCCCTTCTGTTTCATATCCACTGAGGTTGATGTTTTGAATCCACTAGTAGAATTAGTGTGTATTTTCATTGAAGAGGATTATATATGTTTCTATGTGGTCCATTACAAATCATGGTATGATTTCTGCTCTATCTGCAAGTAACTTGGACACCTAAGTTAGGTCTGCTGATGGTCTTCTTCTAAATGGATTGGAATGGTTACATCCCAAGGGATCAATACTAGGAATGTGGGTATTAGTTTAATGTTGATTTTGGTAGATGAGTTTGTATCTACATGTTTTCCTATAAAGGATGCAGGATTCACAGGACCTAGGTTGTCATATTAAAATGCATTGTGATCCGACCATGACCATCTAAGGAGCCCGGGGGAGAAAGTTGTTCCATCTGTTTCTAGTGCTGAATATGTACCAATATATGAAGAATTAAAATGAAACTGAGAAATTAAATGGAGAAAAAGATTCCAATATATGAAGAATTAAAATGAGTGCCTTTCTCGGACAACAAGGCTGAATTGATTCCCTATATGGGCCCAAGAAACCCATTATGACTGTTAATGAAATGTTCAGACCATTGTAGAATACTAAGATGTTACCCCTAATATACATATTAAGTCTCATAGAACCCTTTTACTTTACATAGGTGATGGGGTCCTCAGAGAAGTATTTTATAAGTCTACTACTGTATAAATTTTCTAAAACATAAAAATTTATACATGATAGCTTCATTAGCAGGAATAACTTACTAGAATCATCATATGTTCACATTCAAAATAAAGCATTGTACTTCAATAAAAACCTATTTAGAAGAGTTTAATAAAGTCAAATTATATTTAACCAATATTAATGTTTCTATAGATGATGAGGATTAGAAATTAATCATCTTAATCCCTCTTAACAATAGCTACATCACACTAATTGAGACCATGATATATGGTCGAGATTCTTGACCTAAAGAAGATGTTAAATAATCAATCTGGTCTAAGGATTTTCATTCTAAACTTAAGATAAAAGGAGAGGTTGAGTGTTTTTCACAAGGGGATGACCTAAAACTTAATGTAAAAAAGAAACAGTTCAATAGATACAAAAGTATGAGTAATAAAGAACCCAAATCCAAAACTAGTTCCTTGGATAGAAAAGTCACATTTTTTCACTATGTTAAACCCATGCACATTAATCCCAAGTGTAGGAAACTCATGTGAGAGTTAGAACACAAAAAACCAACTGACCAGCCTTTTATGGTTGACTTAAGATATTATGCTATTGAATTTTGGAATATATCCATCCATAAACTCAATCATGAGTGGGTCCTCAACTCTGGATATTATTGTAACTTGTGTCTATATATAGAGTCTTTTTTGAATATATTCAAGAAGTTGGAAGGGTATGTCCTTTTAGGAAATAATAATAGGTGTAGGGTTGAGGGTAGAGACTCTATTCTAATAGAGTAAGATGATCAATCCATCATCCACTTACTTGATGTAAGGTGGGTCCCCAACCTTCAAAAAAATAATATCCTTAGGAGTCCTTGATCAAAATGGATTTACCTATAGTTTATATAATATAAATGGATATTGAACATAATTAAATATTGATATAATTAATTTATTATAGTAATATTACCACCTTCAATTTCAACCAAGAAGAAAACTATTTTCTATGAAATGTCTCTCTCCTTCTCAAAGATAAATAATGATGATTTCTATTATTAATTTCTTTATGATATGGTTTATATTTTTCGTCATCTACCACTACTCAATGGGGTGTGGGGTAAGGCATAAAAGAAAACTGAGAAAAATCACTAAACAACTCAACCACACTAGAAATTCACAAGGATTTTAGTAGAATGACAACATATCTTTGTAGATATGGTTTATATTTTCCGTCATCTACCACTACTCAATGGGGTGCGGGGTAAGGCATAAAAGAAAACTGAGAAAAATCAGTAAACAACTCAACCACACCAGAAATTCCCAAGGATTTTAGTAGAATGACAACATATCTTTGTAGATATGGTTTATATTTTCAAAATGTCTCTAAATTTCAATAAATCTTTGTAGATTTAATACAGAACATCAAAACTCATTATGAATTAACCCAAGCACTTTTGGGAATTGATTATTATTATCTCTTAGATTTCATATAAACTCTTTTTAATAAAATCAATCCTCATTCTTGGAACTTATATATGACTATTTGTTAATTTTTATAATTTAAAACATTTATCAATTCCCTAAACCATAATTTTAATATATTTGTTATAATTTTTTTATTAACTTGTAATTGATGATTATATAATATCTTATGAAACAATACATATAATGTTAAGTCATTTTCAAGATTATTTATCTAATGTATGTTTATCAGCCTCAGAATGGATAGATACTGGATGTACAACATTGATCGGATCACTGATGAATTTCAGAAGGAGTTACAATATTTTTTGGACGTTGCATTCACTAATGATTCAGATGGCAGATTGATTCGATGCCCGTGTTTTGATTGTGTTGGATGACCTTGGTTAACTCGTGAGGAAGTGAGTTACCATATCACTAAAAGTGGTTTCCAAAAAATTATCATGTGTGGTATCACAATGGAGAAAAATCTCAAGTGTTTAATGCCATCGATTCAGCGGAAAAGATTGGTATGAAAAATCTGATTTCTGGTCGGTTTCCTTTTGTTTTTTAAGCTAGCTCCTCATGTAGACCAGTGCAAGAGGAAATGAATACTGGAACACAATTCTTACTTATTAATCAGGATGATGACGTTGAGAGTGTTAAAAAGTTGATGGAAGCTGCAAATACCCCAGTATATCAAGCATGTGAAAAAATGAGCAAACTTGAGTTTTTAATGCGATTATATCATGGGAAAACAATGTATGGATTTAGTAATACTGCAGTTGACTATCTCCTTACATTTATTAGGGATTTACTTCCTGATGATGCATGTGTTCCAGAAAATGATTACATGGCATCAAATTTGGTTAACAAATTTGGATTTTCATCTAGTAAGATTCACTCTTGTCTCAAAGACTGTTGTTTGTTCTGGAAGGAGAATGCAAACTTGAGTCAATGCAAACAGTGTGGCTCATCAAGGTGGAAGACTAATAAAGATGGATCTCAATCATGCATACCACAGAAAGTGATGTGGCACTTCCCTTTAATTACCAGGATTCAAAAAAAAATTATGTCAGAACAAATGGAAATGAATATGAGATGGCATGCAGATGAAAGAAATAAGGATAACGATGAAATAGTGCATCCTGCAGATGGGTTGGCTTGGAAGAAATTTGATAGGTTACATCCTGATTTTGCAGCCGACCCACGAAATGATAGATTGGGATTATCCTGTGATGGTTTCAACCCATTTCGCCAAATGCATACCGCACATAGTAATTGGCCTGTTTTCATTCACATTTATAACTTTCCTTCATGGATGTGTATGAAGAAGCCGTGCACTATCCTGAGTATATTGATATCTGGACCCAGTGATCTTGGAAATGATATTGATATATACTTGCAGCAATTAATAGAGGAGTTAAATGAGCTTTGGATTGTTGGTGCACAAGCATATGATGCATTCAGAAAGGAGTACTTTATGTTTTGTGCAACTTTATTATAGACGATAAATGATTTCCCTGCCTACGGAATGATGCCTGGTTGGAGTAATAAAGGAAAATTATCCTGTCCTATTTGTATGAAAAATACACATTTCTGTAGAATGAAGTTTCGACGAACTTTCAGCTTCATAGGGCATCGACGTTTTCTACCAATGGACCATCCATACAGGAAAAATCGGAGATAGTTCGATAATGCCCTTGAGACAGATGAGACACCTCAACGAATGTCAGGGACTGATATTGTTAAAGAACTTGAGGATTTGAATTATGTTCTTGGAAAAAGTCAATCAAATATCAGAAAGCGAAAGCATAATAATTCCAATTCCAACAGCAATTGGAGAAAGAAAAGCATATTCTTTGAGTTGCCATATTGGTCATCGAATTTATTACATCATTGTTTGGATGTAATGCATATCGATAAAAACATTTGTGAGATGCTACTTGCTACTATTTTAAATGTCAAATGCAAAACAAAAGACGATTTGTGGTGTCGTCGTGATTTGACGGATTGGGGTATAAGAGCAAGACTTCATCCTGAGTTAATTGGTCAAAATAAGTGGAAAGTCCCTGTTTCCTGTTATTCGATGAAAAATGTGGAGAAAAAACAATTTCTTCAGGTCTTGGAATGTTTGAAGGTTCTGGATGGTTATTCAAGTAATATTTCGAAAAGGATGAATATGCAAGATGTGAAACTCAAATCTCTTAAAACCCATGATTACCATGTCTTGTTACATGAGTTGATTCTCATTGCCATTCGTCATTTACATTCACATATTGTTAGAGTTGTGATGATTAAGTTATGTCAATTTCATCGAGATCTTTGTGCCAAAAGATTGAGAAGAAGTGCTATTCAGAAATTGCAGAGAGATGCACCGATTATTCTTTGCGACTTGGAGAAAATTTTCCCACCGTCTTTTTTCACAATTATGTTACATTTGACTGTGCATCTTCCCACGGAAGTTCTCTTTGGTGGTCCTGTTTCGAGTCGGTGGATGTATCTTACCGAAAGAATGATGTTTACATTGAAATGTTATGTGAGAAATAAATATCATCCTGAAGGATCTATTGTGAAATGCTATTTAGCACAAGAATGCATGGATTTCTGTTCATCGTACATTTCTAACTTCACTACGAGGTCTAATCGACTAATGAGAACTGAAGATGAGCAATATGATCCCATTGAGCCTGCATTTCCTTCAATTCCCCAAACAGGGGGGATATTTGGATCATACTCGTTGTGTACTTTAAGCAGGGAAGAGTGGGAAATGGCACATCGCACAGTATTATTCAACTGTAGTGTGCTTGATGATTATATCAAGTAAGTAAACTTATAAATATGTATTTTTTTCATTGTGTGATTTCTGTATATCTTCTGACATTTTAATGCTTTCATATCTGTAGAGAACATTATGAAATTATAAAAAATAGACATCGCTCTCTATATATTAAGAGGAAGGAACTGTTGCACAACAAAGAATTTTCTGCTTGGTTAAAGTCAAAGGTAATAGATTTATTTTTCTTCTTCTCATAACATAATCAAAAATTTCTGTTTAATATTCTATGTTGGTATCTTTTAGGTTTTAACTCTACCAATGATTGAAGTATCAGATGAAATAAAAGCATTTTCCATTAGTCCAAACGATGTGGTGCGTGATTGTAAGTCAATGGTTGTCCATGGATATAAATTTGTTATAAATAGTTGTTTAAAAAAATGGCAACACAGCATGACGGTGTCACGGTAAGCGCCACAACAGATTGTTATGCGAGTGCATCGGACAGGCAACCTCGATCAGAAAATATATCATATTACAGTGTTGTTGAAAGAATCATTTTATTAGATTACTATGCACATGGTCGTGTCGCAATGAAGAGATGCAAGTGGTTTGATTCAATGACACGACAAGGAATGCATATTGATAACTGTGGATTTAGAGTGATTGATATGAACTGCCAGCTTCGTACCGATGAACCTTATATTCTTGCGTCACAAGCTAAACAGGTGTTTTATGCAAGTGACCCGTTACAACCACAATTTGGTGTTATTGTTGATGTTATTCCTAGACATATTTTTGACGAAGGCATGGATGACAATGATGTTGTGGATGAACCTGTTAGTATTTATTCGAATGTTGCATTTGATGATACGGATGATGCAATTGTTCGAACCGATTGTGAACCAGAAATTGTCACAGACCCCACATAGCGTTGACACATTTGTAAGTATTTACCTGATATTATCGCAATATTGTATGTGTTTTTTAACTTTCATACATGATATCAAAATAACTAGTATATTTTTTTACCATTATTGAATATAAAACTATTAATATCCTCACCAATTTAAGTTTAACCACTTCTCTAGTAAATCTTGAACATAGAAAAGTCTTGATATTTTTTCAATATAAATATCACACATGAAAATGTATCTCATTGTTTTATGATAGAATTGTATTATTTAACATTTTACATTATTTCTATTTATTTGAGAATATTATTTTAAATTTCCTCGTCAAAATGTCTGATTATGATGGTAGTAGAAGGCGTAGAAGAATATTGAGAAACGAACAACGTAGGTCTCCTCCTGGAAACAATGTAAGTACAAATTATGTTTGAATATTATGGTCTTTCATATTATTTATCTTGTTATCGTTCGTTTTATTTTATCATCTATGTTATTTTAGACCGCATCATCGAAGAGACGCTTGGATTATGCCACTGAGGATGATATTGTGGCGGGGGGCACTGATTCTACAGGTCAGCCTACTACTACGCCGCTTGAGACACCAGGAGGCCATCCTCCCATTATGCCACCTCCATATTATCCATACCCACCATTTCCGTATTCCTTTTTGCCCGCACCCACATCAGATGGTAGTTCTCAGACTCCCATCCCTCAGTTTCCATTCCCACCATCCACTGTACAGGGTATTGTGCCCCCATATATCCCACCGCCATATCCATATCCATATCCACCCTCATCTGTACAGGGTTATCCATCGGGTTTTCTGCCTCCATCAGTACACTTTGAATCTAATATACATAGTACTATTGTAGATATCTCACCTACCATGGAGGCCGCCCCCCCTCCAGACTCATCACATCAGGGGTCAGCAGATCCCCCATCTACTGGTCTTTGTTTAATCATTACTGTTACTGATTAATGATAAATTCATATATATTATTTTCTTTTATTTTGGTTTCATGATTAGCTCCAACCTCTACCAGACGACGAGGCTGCACAAAAATGCGCGAGATTTGAAATTAGAACACGCAAATCATAGTTGATTACAATGAGGACAATGCTATAATTAATAAAAATGGCACAGAATGTAAAAGTTTTATAGTAACACTTGCTAGAAACAGCAATATCATTCCGGTTCAACCGATAAGTTGGAAGGCAGTTGGACAAGAAATAAAGGACAAATCCTGGGCAGAGATTAGGGTAAGTAATGTTAATCACCTTTTATATATATATAAATTTATAATATTTTCTTAACAAATATTATGTCCATTGTAGCTTCGATATAATTTTCCCGATGGAAAAAATGAAAAGGCTGCAATGATAATGGATTTAGGTGAAATGTGGCGAGCCTACAAGTATGATTTATATCTTGGGTGGAAAAAGAGAGTTGGTACAGATCTTGAAGAAGTACCAGTGATTCATGATTTCCCAATATCACAATATAAAGAGATGATCAACTATTGGAAGAGTTCAGCGTTTAAGGTGTTTGTTAAATTTATAAATATATTCATTTATTTATTTGAAAACGATTTTAAATTACTTGTTTTATTTATGTTAATGAATTTATATAATTATTTGTTTATAGGAGAAATCAAATATAAATAAAAAAACAAGAGTGCAATGAAACACATTTATACTCGCGGACACACTTCATTACCAGATCATGAGAAGACGCTGGTAATTTAACATTTAAAATATTTAGCTTTGTATTGTGTAATTTTTTTAACTTCCAATTTTGATTTATTTCTTTGTTTTTTTCCAGAAAAAGGAATTGAATATTTAGGGTCGCGTTCCTCGCTCAACTTTGTTTTGTACAAGCCGGAAAAAGAAAGATGGTACTGTGCCAAATCCTGACACCGAGAAGGCGATTGTAAGTATATTTCAATTTCTTTGATTTTTAATGAATTTAATTTTGTATATTATTTTATCATTTTAATTTATGTTATATATCATTCAACAGAATGCTTTAGAGGCATTGGCAGAAAAAGAACCTGACAATTTGGGCCCAAACGATCATCTACATTAGGTATTAGGAGATGAGTATCAGGGTAGAGTGCGTTGTCGACCTGGGAAGAATATTATACCATCTCGATACTGGTCTACTAACGTTTCTTCGAGTACCGGTTCTGGTTTTGTCACAGTGGAACATATGAATGCCACAGTCAAAGAAGCAAGTCAAAAATCAGAGTAGGCGATAAATGCAAATATGATGAAGTTTATGTCTGCCCTTTCTTCTACACTTCCACCAGAAGCAGCTTCAAAGGTTGATGCCTTTTTGATGTCGATGCGTTCTACTAATGTTGATTCTTCTGTTGGAGCCGGAGCCGGAACTAGTGTTGGACCCGGTGCTGGTGCCGGTTCGGATGCAGATGTCGATGCCGATGATGATGTTGGTGGTGTGAGAGGTGGTGATGGTGTTTCTGTAGGAGGTGTGGATGAGGGTTATCATGATTTTGATGATACTGATATTGAGACTCACTTCTGATGTTAATTGTATGCTTGTATTGGTAATGTATGACGAGTTCCATGCATCCGATTACATTTCTTTTTTGATCAATATCACTAATATTTACCACTGCTACAAATGCCTTTTCTGATTGGTCTCATCTTTCTTTTAGTAGTGATAATACTATTTCTAAGATGTTATGTAATATGAAACTTACAATTTCTATCCTTAAGGATTCAATAATACAACCTGCTAACAATGACACCTCTCTTGGACTAAAGAATGAAATCAAAATAAAAGATGATGAACCAGTTTCTACTATCCCAACTCACACTAATACTATTAGCAATCCTGCCAATTCTGGGTACGCTGAGACACTAAATAAGCCCTGTAATACTGCTTTCGTGGCACCCAAATCAGTTGAACATGGTACCACAATATCGATACAGGAACCTAAGCCCATGCAAGTTATGAATGTCTCTATAGAGAAAATGCACTGCTGTACAGATCTGGAAAGTATCATAAAACATCCCACAGATACTTCATAGGCCAGGTATAACTATTTCACCACCTATAGATAGTGAGCACTGTGCTATAAAATCTGGTGACTATTTCTAATCATAACTCTATTTCTGATTGTTTTCTTGCAGAATATTGATTTTGATGATGATTAAGATGATTGATTATAATGTCGAAGAGAATGATGGTATGAAAATAATGTATACCAGTGCTGTTAATGTTTTTGTAAATGAATTCTAATAACAATTGTTCACTAGATGATGTTGATCTTTACTTATTGCTGATGAGACGTTCTATGATTGATCGTACCCACCAGAGTTATGTACATTGGATGATGCTGATCATTTTTTATTCTACCATAGAGGTTTCTTTTCGCTGTTTATACATACATTGTTTGGTTTTGTTTGATTGGGTGTGATTTTTGATTATTGCAGTTGAATTAATTAAAACAGAACAAGCTTTCTATTTTTAGTTTGTCTTTTCAATTGACAATATCATTGTATTTTTTAACAATAGTTCCATTTTTCTATATTAATGATGTCTAGCAGGGGTAAATATACAGGGGGAGTCCAGTGTCCAGGGGGGAGTCTAGTGTCCAGTAGGGGTAAATATGATTTGGACATCCGAAGAACTAGTTTCCAGGGGGGAGTCCAGTGTCCAGTAGGGGTACAAGGGGGCTGGTAGGGGGTGGGGGGAGAGTATGGGTCCAGTGTCCAGCAGGGGTCCAGTGTCCATCAGGGGTAAATATGCAGGGGGAGTCCAGTGTCCAGGGGGGAGGGAGGGGGGTCTTTCCAGCCTCGACACATTATTATCACTATCTATTAAAATCCTATTTTAAGTAATCTTCGATTTTGATGATAATTTGTAGTGATTTAGAGGAGGCCAAGCAATTAGTTCACTTTTGAGATCCATCATTATGAAAGAACAAATCGTATTTAAATTCAGCATCACTGAAGCAATTGCTCTCTCTCTGATGGTCTCATTCATGCAAAGTGATTGAGGATGTTATCATTGATTGAAGAGCTCCTTTGGAAGCACATGTTCGGTCTCCCCTCTTACATGTGTATGCATAGGTAGGCATATACATATATAAGTTCCACCTTTATATACTCCTGCTCAAACTATTTCACTGAATCCTTATTTTAAGATTTCCTTATTGGCATTTTGGCCCAATTAGATGCTATTTTTCGTCAGAGATATGTGTGTGTGGCTACATGTAATAATTTTGATGTAAAAGTAAATAATGATTTGTGTGTTCAGTGTTGGGTGGGTCTGGTCTGGGGAAGGTGTGCGGGATCGTGTAGGGCTGTAGGGGGAGGCTAGTGTGCAGGGGTGTAGTGCAGTGCAAAGAGAGAGGGAGGCCGGATCTGGTGTGAAGGTGGGAGAGGGACCAATGCAGGGGTGCAGGGGGAGGCTGGCGTGTAGGGGTGCTGGTGTGCTGGTGTCAGGGGTGCAGGGGTGTGGGGGGGGGGGGGGCTGGAAGGGGGGCTGGGGGGTAGCAGGGGGTGGGGGGGGGGGTCTGTCCTGGGGGGTCTGGGTTTGGGGGGAAGGGTCTGTCCATGGGGGGTCTAGGGGGTCCAGTGGGGGGCTGGTGCTGGTGGGCTGGGGAGGGGGGACAGGTGCAGGTTGGCAGGGGGGGACTAGCAGGGGGCAGGGGGGCTGGCTGGGGGAAAAGCAGGGGGTGGCAGGAATCAGGGGCAGAGGGGGCTGGCAGGGGGACAAGCAGGGGGCAGGGGGGGCTGGCAGGGGGGACAAGCAGGGGGTCTAGCAGGGGGACAAGAAGGGGGCAGGGGGGTTGGGGGGGGGGACAAGCAGGGGCAGGGGGGGGGGGGGGGGCTGGCAGGGGGACAAGCAGGGGGCAGGGGGGGCTGGTAGGGGGGTTGGGGGTAGCAGGGGTGGGGAGGGGTCTGTCCTTGGGGGTCTGGGTTTGGGGGGAGGGGTCTATCCATGGGGGGTCCAGCGGGGGGGGGGGTGGTGCTGGTGGGCTGGGGAGGGGGGACAAGGTGCAGGTGGGCAGGGGGGACTAGCAGGGGGTAGGGGGGGCTGGCCGGGGGAAAAGCAGGGGGGTGGCAGGGGGGGGGGGGGCTGGCAGGGGGTGGCAGCCATGTCACAATACATGTATAAGCCATCAATCTACCCTTTCCGCTGATAAATGAATGTACAGTATTTTATCCTTTTTGTATCTTTTTACATCATGTTTTTCCATTTTCATTCATTTTCATTTATAATTTATGATACATGATCTGATTTTTTAACATATTTTTATCCACTTTTCATTATTATCTATCACAAAAGATGTAATTTTACCATATTTTAACTAAAATTTCCATGGATGTGACTGATGTCAATATGCAAATTCAAGACAATCACTTCTCTGTTTCACTATTTTTGTGGCAATAAAATGATACTCATGTACAGTTTTTTTTTACATTTGTCATTTGTTCATTGCAATTCAACAACTTTTGGACTGATTTGTGGACTATAGTTTTAGCTTTGTAGGAGGAAAAACAGGGAAAGCACCTCTCTCCAGAAATATGTGCTATAGAAAAAATCAAGATCCTCTTGGAACAAGTAGAGGAACTTCGAGAAGTAGGAATAGTGGATGTAGCATAGCCACAACTAGGAAATGTGTAGAGTAACTTCCAGCACAAAATTGTTAATCAGTTCTCTATAATTTGCATTTCTATTGATTCAGGTAAATAATTCATCCTCTATAATTTCTATATTTATTAACCCTGTCAAGATTTTTGTATCATCACTCTTAGTGTCGTAGGTGAAATACTCAGTTGTCTATAATTTGAATCTCTATTGTTTCAGGTAAATACTTATTCCTCTGTAATTTCATAAACTTATTAACTCTGTCAAGAATTCTATATCATTTATCTCTATTGCGGTTTGTTGTGTTTTTTGTATCTATATTTTGCTTTCAAGTCATATTGATTTATCTATGATCAATCTATTCATCTTTGAGTTGTATTTATCTTTGGAATAGGGTGAGCGTGTTAAGCTAATAGGATACAGTGTATTCGGTATTAAAAAACTATATATTTTTCAATTAATTCCACTGCCTTATGACGCTTCACTTTTTTTATTATTCTTCTCTTTTCTGGCCTGCATCAAATTCCAATTAATCTTTGAACACTAATACTTTGATTATAGCAAAAAAAATATATATATTTCAGCATGTATTTTATTTCATGTCTTCATGGTTGAGAATTATTTTTTAGTGATCTGGAACTAATATCTTTAGGGGGCCTGGAGATTATAAACTCACAGGATGCACCTATGGATGAGGACTAGCTGGGGGAAGGGGGGGCTGGAAGGGGGGACTAGTAGGGGGAAGGGGGGGACTAGCAGGGTTAGTTTGGTTAGGGACCCATTAGTTACTTTATATCGATTCTATTCATATCAGTGGGGTGGGGACAATAGTGGGGGTAGTGGGGGTTGTAGGTGGGGCAGAGGATAGGGTGGGTTTAGTGGGGGTGAAAAAGGGGTGCAAGGGGGAGGGTGGGTGCAGGGGTGGGTGAAGGAGGGTTTCATGTTCAATATTTGGTTCTAAGTCGCCAAATACTTCTTCAATAAAAATCTCCCTTAAAAACTGAATGACATTTGGTAGGGTAGATTTAGAGTGATCTACAGCCACAACACTAAGTTACAAGAGCTGCAACATCTGAGTCTAGAACTGTCTTGTCCAATTATAAGCTTGATCCAGCCAAACCTCATGCCATGTACCATATGAAGTAACTGAAATTCAAACTTCATTCCATTGTTTGGCTTTGGTGTTACACCAAGATTTGAGAGTCTGTTTAAGGTGTTTTAGTTTGAGGTTGTAAGTAAAGGCATTATTGATATGAGATATTGAGGACTATAAGTTTTGGATGACATGATTTCATTATTCATCAGAGAGCTTCACATTATTGAAGTGGAAGGGTAACCTAGGTTTCATGTCTTTGGAGGAAATGTTTACCAGGATAGGTTGATGATCAGAGTTCAGTCTGTGAAGAGTGATGCTAGAGATAGTGTCCTATTTATCTAGAGCCAGAAAATTCATAAAGGCTATGTCCAATTTGGAAGCAACCACTTTATTGTGATGTCTTCTATACCAGGTGTATTTCGCACCAGTGAGATTAATTTCAATAAGATTGTTTCCCTTGATCGAGGCTTTAAATTCTCTTGTGGAGATAGAGGCATGAGATGGGTCAATTTTTTCACTAGAATTAATAATAGCATAAAGTCTCCCATAAGAAACCAGGGGGAATTCGAGTTAGTTCCTAAATAAGAGAAGTCATTCCAAAGATTTATTCATTCTTGGTATTTATTCTTAGCATAAACAAAGAGTAGTAAATACGAGTACCATCAATAGTAAAGTTGCAAGTGAGAATCTGACCAGATAGGGGGGTGTCCAGACAGGGGGGGTGTCCAGACATGGGGGAGGGGACTTGTAGTCTACACATACCCATATCATTTTATTTGAAACTAAGTGGAAGATGTTTCCCCGCGGATGTCGCTGGACCGGGCCAACACGTTGTGGTCATGCCGCGGTCACGCCGCGGTCATGCCGCGGTCACGCCGCGGTCACGCCGTGATTTGGCCCTGCTCCAGGACGACACCCTGCGACGGTTACTCCTCCTTATAGAAACATTGAATGGTTAGATCTAATTTTTCTTATTTCCTCGTTCCTAAACTATATCTCCTCTAAGCGTTGCCTCTCATCCATCTTTCCACAAAACGTGCATAGTAGGTAGTACAAAGGCTCAATTCAACTAAAAACATTGGTTTGGAATTGTTTGACATATTTTATTGTACTTGTATCACATAATATTTGTTCCTTAATTCTTCTTTTTCCTCATCCTCTTCACAGGTTGTCCGAACCAGATCATCCTCATCCTCTGCTCATGTCGTCTGAACCAGATCAGCCTGTTGTGATGAAAATTATATGTCTTCTTTTGACTGAATTTCACACCAAACCAAGAGATAATAAATGACTCAAACAATCAGACAAATGGTTTAGGTTCTTTTTCCTCTGCTCACTACACCTATGCCTCTAAAACTCTGGATTCCACTGGCACTGCTATAAAAACCATAAAACTCTCCACTAATCTAAACGTCATTCATACCACTGGTTGTCCTATAAAAAGTAGGAATCCCCATATTAGTCTAAAGTCTCTTTAGGCTAAGGCACAAACAAAACACAATAACATTGATAAACAAGGTACCTTGACACTGGAACCTATAAAACATACAAAAGGAAGCACAACCTCTGTACCAGACCCCACGCTAATGCAGGCACATTTTGAACCCATCGGGCAGAATCCCCTTCCATTAGATCTGGACGATATCATGATGCAGAATATAGATGATTCAAAGGACCCAGGTACACCTACTCTTCATTCTATTAATTTAACTTTCTTTGGTGCTAAATCTATAGATAATATGAACTATTATGAACAGCATGTATCCCTGTTATCTAACCAAAATACCATTTCGTTGATGCTATATAACATGAACATTACAAACTCAATTAAGAATGCTTCAAGAAATGAACCAATAATAAAGAACTCTGTCATACCTAACAATGAAGAGGAACAGAACACTAATAATAGCAATGGTCATGACATTAGAAGGTATTTTAGAAATAAAGGCTCTGAAGAAAAGGAAAAATGTAGGGCGATGGAAGGGGGCAGGGGGGGAGGGGCCGGCAGGGGGACAAGAAGGGGGCAGGGGGGCTGGCAGGGGGACAAGCAGGGGGCAGGGGGGGCTGGCAGGGGGACATGCAGGGGGCAGGGGGGGGGGGGGGGGCTGGTAGGGGGCAAGCAGGGGGCAGGGGGGAGGGCAGGCAGGGGGGTGGTAGGGGGGGGCTGGCAGGGGGACAAGCAGGGGGGGTGGCAGGGGGGGACTAGAAGGGGGCAGGGGGGTGTCAGGGGGCAGGGGGGACTAGCAGTGGGGTGGTAAGGGGGGACAAGCAGGGGTAGGGGTGTCCAGGCAGGGGGGGACTGGTAGGGGGCAAGGGGGCTGGCAAGGGGGGCTGCCAGGGGGGGATGGCAGGGGGACAAGTAGGGGGCAGGGGGGGCTGGCAGGGGGACTAGCAGGGGGCAGGGGGGGGCTGGAAGGGGGACGGGGGGGGGGGGGGGGACTTGTAGGGGGTGGGGGGGGGGGGCTAGCAGGGGCAGGGGGAGGGACTAGCAGGGGGAGGGGGGGGGGACTAGTAGGGGCAGGGGGGAGGGGTGTCCAGGCAGGGGGGACTGGTAGGGGGATGGGGGGCTGGCGGGGGGTACTAGCAGGGGGGCTGGCAGGGGGACAAGCAGGGGGCAGGGGGGGCTGGCAGGGGGCAGGGGGGGGGGGGCTGGCAGGGGGTAGGGTGGGGGGGGCTGGCAGGGGTGGTGGGGGGGGGGGGGGCTGGCAGGGGGACAAGTTGGGGGCAGGGGGGGCTGGCAGGGGGTAGGGGGGCTGGCAGGGGAACAAGCAGGGGGGGGGTGCTGGCAGGGGGCAGGGGGGACTGGCAGGGGGGACTGGTAGGGGGTGGTAGTGGGGGACTGGCAGGGGTGGCAGGGGGGTGTCCAGGTGGTATTTTTTATGTATTTGGACACCCTATAGCCACGGTTTTAAACCGTGGCTATTGGTTTATTGCCACGGTTTTTAACCGTGGCTATAGACATAATGCCACGATTTAAAACCGTGGCAATATATTCTGTCCGGCCTTTAGTATAGCCACGGTTGAAACCTTGGTTATAGGTATACAGCCACGGTTTGAACCGTGGCTATATACCTAAAGCCACGGTTGAAACCGTGGCTATAGATTTAAAGCCACGGTTTGGAACCGTGTCTATAGGTCTAGGCCTATAGCCACACCAAACTTAACCATGGTTCGAGGAACCGTGGCTATTACCTATAGCCATGGTTTGATGTCCTATAGCCACGGTTCTAAACCGTGGCTATAGCCCGAATTTCCAGTACTGAGAACAATATTTTTTTTAAATCTACATTTACAAAAGATTAACCATATATAATAATAGTGCATGGTAGTCCATATAATCACTATTACTAGAATTATCTAGTATGCAAGGATGGTCCCATAAATCAGAAATCTGGCCATTTAAATTCATACTACATTAGGAAACAATAATTCAGTCATTAAAAGTGTCCAAAAATCCTATAGTTGATATAAAGTTATATGTCATGTCCCATGGTAACCCATGTGGTGTCATTGATTCATTAAACTAAAAAAGTTTGTAAAAAGTATTCATTAAAAATAAAACACCCCCACTAGAAAAAATAGTTGGGAACTTACTTATTATGTAATAACATATCGTAGTCTGTGGAATATCATATCTTCTAGATTAAAAATATTTTCACATAGATAAAAAATTTAAGCTATCAATTTATGGAAACCCATGAAACCTATAATTTTTTATTATAAAAGATAATATGCCTTTGGTTGGTGGGGGGATTCCAACTCTAGTAAAATATCCCTTTCCCCTTATGATCTCTATGAAGAGGGGGATGTGAAATATTTAAATATTGGATCTTGTGCGCATGGAGTGTTTGGGGAAGAACAAACTGATACAATTAGAATGTAGATGACCCCACACCTTGGATATGTAGGGGGATTATAGATCCAATATGAGGATGGGGTGAGAAACCTATGACATGAAATTATGGGTATCTCTGACACTACATACTATGTAACACACTACATGTATTATTCGTATCTATATTTAATATTGATCGGATTATTTTACCCCGAAATAGAATCTATATTATCTTTTCATCATCACTTTTCTATGTCACATCTGGACTTTCTGTATCATCATATTCCATTACCTAGGTCCTCAATGGGGTCCTCCACTACATGTAAGTCATCACCTTTTATAATATCATATATATTTGTCTTCATTCATCCACACCCAAAACCATATTGAGCCATATAGGGGTTTTTATTGATGATTCCCAAACCTAATTACCATTATCCTCTCATAATGATTCAACCTCACTAATATAACCCTTAAAATTACAAACCACTTTTCCATGTAACATAATATGATTTTAATTTGGAATATGGTGTATATAAAATAATGAAATTTTGATTTTGAGAGTACCAAATAATCGTTTATCACCCGAATCAGAGTGAAATATGTGAAAAATAAAGGATAATTTCCAGGGGATGAACAATGTCAAATATCAAATGGAAATTACATAGGGAATCTCGCATAGACACCATAAAAAGTAATATCATGGTGGGGATGTAATATAAAAACAACATAAAAATTATTCTATAATCACAAATAAATAATAATATGTATGTGAATCGATTGAAGAGAGGTACAAAGGTAATAATATATTAATGATGAATGAGTAATGAACATAAATTAGACACAATTATTCATAGTTCAATGCACATGTTTCCTTTTTTTTATCCTAGACAAATCATCCTCTCATCAATTTCACTATGTATCTTACCATATTATTAAAGATGCTCAACACCACCACCCTGAGCATCCATCTCCTTATTTCATCTCTTAATTTATCATAATGAGAATAAATTAGCTCAACCATGATATGTTTTATAATAGTTTTTAAATATCCTCAAAATATGATTTTCAAGAAAACATTCCTTTAATAAAAAATTTTAATAAATTATATATGTTTAATAATAATTCATATAGGATGGAGGTCACAAAGAAGTCCCAAGGAGAATGAATCTAGGGACACTTTTTGGTTAATCCTCAATTTGTTGATTTAACTGTTGGCTCGACCTATCCATATGATAATATATAATGATAATATTTTAATTTCATCATATTTACATTTCTATATAGTAAAAACATTAATTTAAAAATTTATATTTATTATCCAGGCTCTTCAATAACATAAAACATGCTCTTGAAGAGCCCCTGTGTAGTCCTCCTAACCAAATATCAATGGAACCATCAGATAATATTTTTGATATAATATATTATGGTAAATTTTTCATTTTACCCATAGAGTGATATGATGACACCAAAAACTAAAAATTGTACACATTCACCATATCAATGAATAAATATGTTCTCATGCTAACTAAATTGAAAATATTTATCCCAAAATGGAAAACAAGCAATGAATCCCTATAAGGAAGGTCACAAGACATTCCCATCTTGAAGCACTGGTCCGTCAAAATAAATTTACATTGAACATAATGGTTATTTCACTATGTGAAATAAAAACAAAGCTACCAATGGAAAATTCATGCACTTTAATGAAACAATATACTATATTTTTCCATGTTAATTTTTTTAAAAAAAAATCAATCTATCAATAGAGGCACATTTTATGTGTATACACTGAAAGGGTTTCAATGAAAAATTATTTCAACTAAGAGTAACTTGATTTACACTGTTAAAAAGAATTGATTATATTTTTCATATAAGAGAAATCCATTTATGATACACCCCATTATATTGATCTTTATTGTAGTCCAACTTGATATTTGAGAACTTACAAGGACCATGCCAAAAAATATTCACATCAGTATCTTTTATGTCAACTTCTAACAGTCACTAGAAACACTGTATCTACATCATTGAACTAGTGAAACCTAAGACTTCTTCTCATCCTTCATCAAAACTATTCACATGAATCCCACACTATAATCATGATATATTATATATTATCGTCCACAATTTAGGATTACTCTATTTAATTATTTTGGAATTTTTGGTAGGACCTATCTATGGGAACATTTTTAAAATCATTAACCTTTATCAACTAGAAAAAACAACAATTGCTCAGGAAGTGTCCAAATTGACCATATTCGATAGATGATATTATAAATCATTAAGATAACCCTACTACGTTATAACTATACACTAGGATACTACCTGCTTGAGTGAAAATAATCCCAAACATCTCAAGAATACCACATCTCCAATCAGATAGAAAGGGTTTCAATGTGGTGGTATACATGAAATGTTTCTTGTAGAATTTTATTGTATGGAATTCACTCTATAAGAGAAGTACTCATATTAGATTTGATATAAATATATATAATATGACAATTATGGAAAAATTAATTCCCACAAAGGGAAGTGTGTGATATCTTACAAAAATATAGGGATCGAATACCAGACTTATGCAAAAGAACATTTCATGTAATGTAAACACAAAATCAGAATAATCAATAATACAAGACTCTCCAAAACAATTAAATAGTGAGGGTCCACTGCTATCAATAGAATGTGATCATCATATAATATAAACATAATAATTATATTATCCTATGACTTTTGATCCTATACCCATATCCAAACACATGTATTTTCTATAAAAAGTGTTATCCTTCATGCCACAATAACGCTACTCTAATATCATCAGCATCAATAACATAAACATAACAAAGTCCAATAATTTATATATGATGTCAAATATTATTCTATGAATGTTTATTAAATTTACAAAAATAGTGTGGTAATACTATATCAACCACCCATTATGCTCCAACTCATCTATCTTAACAGATGATTCTCGTCATACGAACCATAAGATCCATAAGATATTTCATAGAACCATTCATCAGAATTGGAAAATATAATAACAAGGATATCCATTTTTCGTCCCACCTATCCTCAAATGTTATCCATAAGTCACCCATAATATTCTTTCATAAATTGTCCGAAATTTCCAGAAAGAGAATTTGTATACACAATAATATTGTAAAATCTAATTTCCACATCTTGACTGTTGGATATATTAAAATATAAATGGGAGAATATAAAAATTATTCCTTTTGGGTTGGGGGTCACAAAAAATGTTTTATACTAAACTAGAATCATATATTTAATGTCAAACACCATATAATAGTAGTTATGTACAAACATTTAACACCATTGTAGGATAAAAAAATTATATTCTCTAGTAGGGGGAGTCATTGAAAATAAAATTTTCTACATAATGGATATATTGGCCTCAACAGAAGGGTTGAGAAAATAATAACCACAATTAGTATATTTTTTCCTATTTTTCTTTTGAAAAGTGAAGGGGTTACATTGGAATCCCAATCTCAAAAACATATAGTTCATGATGGATAAATTATGTCAACGCTGACCAATACGAGAGACCTTGTAAAAATATGAATCATAATCATATTAAATCATGTTTATTCCTAACCATATGTGTATTATCTAGGTGTATTAAAACATATTTAACTATCATCATTTTGTGGTAAATAGGAAATAACCCATTATAGTGGTCATGGGAGAGGAATGATGAGCCATACAACACCATCTACTCTCATGAAATTAATTTACTGCAAAAGAAATTATTTATAAAAAAAAGGACATTAAAAGTGATGTTTTTGGTATAATCCAAAACATCATCATGGATGTATGTATGTTGAATAATTCTTACTACATTCCAGTTATAATGAAATCCTATAAAAATAGATGAGGTGTATCTCCTCAAGGAATAATGTCCCACTGCCGATCTCTCTCGCCATCGATGGCCACGGTCGTGATGACGCCACCACCTCCCCTCCATGGCCCTTCCTCACCTGAGGTGGGGGGGGGGGGGTGGAGGAAGGTACTCCCCCTCCCAAGTTTCCTCACTGTGTTCCCTCACATTACCCTTTCACATTCAATGGTACCCTCCCCACCATTCCACCAATCGACGTTTTTCTTATGGTCATGTATCTTGAGCATGGTTTTCTATTGGTACCACATTATTCATTGGACTTCACTAGAGAATCAGTGATGTTGGAATTATATTTGGATTCTCACTTCGGGAAGCATCACCCCTCTGTAGATGCCTTCAACAGATACGTTTCCTCTTCCTTGAAGCTTCATGATTGCACAATTGTAGGGCTTCTGTATTCGAGGATCATTATGATCTAGTTCACGAATGAAGACGATATCCTCACTACCATGGATCATGCTCCCCATTTTCATCTAGGTTTACAATTTTCTCTCTTTTGGTGGTTATTTTATTTTCATCTGCATTAGGAAACTCCTATTATTGAAATTTGGATTTCTCTTCCTGATATATCTTTCTCATTTCAATATCTAATGCTTCATCATTTGATCAAAAATATTGTGGCATGTTTTCATTGCTTGGACCTTAGTAATATTTCTATTTGTCATCCGGATTCCGCAAGAATGTTATTTGGTGTCGACATATCCATGATCCCACTGGATTCCATCTCCATCGAGGATGAAGGAGAATTAATTTGGTACCTAAAGTTATTCTATGAATCGTGGGATCTAATCCATTTTTTCAAGCATCTTGGTCATGAATCTAGTAGATTCTAGCAAGAGTTCAGAGTGGATCAAACCTTTTAGGTCATAGTGAAGGATTTTACCAATAGCTCGATCTCTGGTTTCACTTTTATTTCTCATGAAGTGAATAACAGATGTATTGGGGAGGTGAGATTTCCGATTAGCCCTAGATAGAAATGGGAATAAGGATTTCGAAGCTAAGGGTAGATGATGATTTTGGTCATCGGAGGTGAGATTTATGTATCAACCCATCAGCAAGGTTGGTTCTAGGTGGATCAGGGGAGGATGATGGGGTGATCGTGGTCCCAAGGAACCCTCCCACATATGAAGAGGCTGTGAGATCCATTTGAAATTCTCCCCAAGAGGTTATGGTCTCGTAATCAGGTAAGGACAGACCTTTTAATTTTAACAGATATGGATTTAGTGGGATTCCTCCTACTAATGGAGCTAGTATGAGTATTTTTTATAGCCCCTGCCCAGTTAAGATCCTATTGTCGGCAGAATAGGTCCTCGTTGAGGGCTCGGAGCCTCCCTCTCATATTCACATAGGTATAGGTTGGTTATCCAGTGGTTCTCAGAATTATTTTGTGGTGATGATTGTAGATGATCCTCCTACATTTGAAGAAGTGACTCTTGAAGATAATGGGAATGATGTGATCCATCCATTATAAGGTAGTTCATATGATAGATAAGAAGATAATTAGTGTGCCTCAAAACTCTGGTCCCCAGATCCCATGGAAGCCCAAATTGCAGAAGAGTACCTTCGGTCCTCTTAAAATAATGATAAGAACACCCTTGTTGATTATAGATGGGTTTATCCAGCACATTTGGAGGATGAGGAGAAGAACGGACTACTCAATCTTACCTATTTCTCATGTTACAAGGTCTTCTAATAAATGAAAAGTCCCTCAAAAAGGTTGGAAGTTGTTTATAACATCCCAAATACTAAAGAGGATGTTCAATCATACACAATCATTGGGATTCTAAGGCATTCTAAAGAATAAATCCTAGATGAATCTTTCCTTATCATGATTTCAGAGGAGGATTTTCCTAGAATGTTCTAATGACCATTGCAAGTTAATTTGAGTGAAGATCAATCCTCTTGGATTGAATAAAAAAATAGTTTTTTGATTGGTGGATTCAACGAGCGAAACAAATCCTAGAGGAGCATGTTCAGACCCTAGATAGGATGGAATCCCACTTCGAGGGTATCATTATGTACAACCATGATATGGAGGACAATTCTATCAAATGTAATCTAGTCAAGGTAACAAATTCTAATCACATTAATTTTTTCCGGAATGGCCTCACTATTTCTTCAGAGGTTTGATATTTCATGTATTCGGAACCCAGTTGGTTTCACACATTTTCTTTAAAAGTTATTTCTGAAATAATAAAATTAATATCTACAGTCATGGCTTATCTCTTACAGGAATCCAAATTATACTAGTTCTCCCTCATGATACTCCATACACATGAGATGTTGTGTGAATGAATGACTGCATATCAAAACCTTTTTTTGGATCATTTCCTAGAATACAGAACGTTAATAAGATCACCACACAAAATTATAGAAATTCCCTTTACATTGTATGTAGTGATCAACAAACATCTATGTGTACAATATAAAATCATATAAATAGAAAAAATTCCTAAATAAAACTCTATCTCATATAGTTATATGAAATAGAATCCATGATACTAAATTTAAAGCATGATTAAAAAAGATAATAAACTTCACCCCTAACATATTATGATTATTTATAAGGATATTAATTAATGAATCATTATTTTCATAGTCTATTATAAATAATAAATAAATTTGAGTATCAAACTCACATGGATTTGGAATAACCAATGTATCAGGCTCTCCTGAACAATAAAAAAGTAAATATATTATTTAAAATTGGAATATATCCACCAAAATAGTTTAATAAAAATTTCATTCTTTAAGATGCTTTCACACATCAAATGTTGGAGAAAACATACCATAGATCCTATAAGAATTATTTCATTGAATCAAATTCTCAAATAAATTAATTATTATTCCTTATCTACGAATTGAAAGTACCATCTATAGTTAGGGACTTATAACAACCCTACCTCAATGTACAAGGGGAATATTAATGATTAATGAACTTAATTTAATGGATTAAGCCACAAGTATAATAATATAACTAGGTGAGATTATATGTAAATGACATGAATGATAACAAATGATAACTATTTGAGGCATGTACCAATGCGTATGTACATTTTAAATTTCATAAAAATGTTTGGGGGTACTATATGTAAATCAGATACCTTTAAAATGAAATCTCATTTTCCACACCCGCACAGGTCTCCATAGTTGGATTCCAAAATTCAATACCCCTTTAAAATAATTTCCAAGAGCCATGAATCATGTATTCATAGTACTACTAACACAAACATAATACCTAGGAAAACGTACTTTGATTCCACATTAAATATGATACCCACTGGGGCCCAAATATGTATGAAATTAGGATAATAGTTCAACCCCAAAACAGCCTCCCAGTTGGATGTTATGATGAAAAGAACCAAGTTGGGATATCTATTAAGATGGGAGTCCATAGTCTATAATACACCTAGAAAAAAGATTTCATGAATATAAATTATAACAAAAACACAAACAACATATATAAACCATTAATTTAATTGTATATAATGTATGTATGATACAAAAAATATATCTTCACTCTATAATGAATATATGTGGGAAACAATACATCTTAATTTTTATTATAACATAATGCACCTAGAATCTACTGCATGATGCATGTACTTTTATATCATATTCCAACCAAAATGTATAAAACAAACATCATAAATCACCATATACCTTAATGGATAGCCAAACATCTTTAGTCAACAGCTCTGAACAAGACATTCCATATCCAGGTCAACCCTAACAAACCATAACATAAATCAATTTACATCGAAATAAAACATATGGGAAAAATACTATCATATGGGTGTGTATAAATGTACCCAGTATGACTCCCCATAAAATAACTAGAGATAAATAAGAAACAGTTCATCTCTAACTCCTTGAATGAGAGTTGATGAGGATGAGTGAAAAGTGAAAACCCTAAACAAAATGTTATCTCAACCTACTAGGTTCTAAATAGATGTTGAATGGAAAAATATTAAAAGATAGTCAGGATATTTTATTAAAATATAATTCTCTCAGATTAAAGGATGATATCCACTATCACCTCTCTATCACTATAAATTCATACCACATTAGAAAATACAAATCTCATTTGTTAAAATATTCATGATTCATGAAGTCAATAACATATTGTTTATAAATTCAGTAGATAACCCTTGATGATTCAAATATTTACTAGAGAAGAACAATTTTTATCTAATCTATCTTTTTGAATGTGACACCATTACCAGATATGACATAGGGGAGCCTATATATAACAAAATCATATTATCTAGTCACAAGAATATTGTATCATCCAATTAATCAATACTATATCATTGATCAAATATTTGAACAATACATTACATGAATTCATTATAGGATCTTAGGTGTTATACTGGCTGAATCTAAATCCTACATATGTTGATGTGGGGGGTGGATACCAAACCCAGTAGAAGATGTCGTGCCCTGTTTGAGATCATTAGGCAATGGGGTTACTAGGTCATTTGATAGATTTTACATCACACTGAGTATGATGAGGGAATTAATACCCTATATTATACAAATATATAAGATCATACACCCTATGTTTGTTGTCAGAGGGGGATACAGACCCAATCCATGAATTGGTGGGGGAAACTAGTGTCTCGATGAAATTGTTCAACCCGGGAGGGTTGTGTACCCCGAGAACATTCATATCATTAAGGATCATCCCAGTTATATACTAATATTCATAAATTACAAACCTACCAAATTAAATTAATCAATGAAATAATATCCCCAAGTAGTTCAAACAATCATGATATACACAATAATATACATAGGATACATTATTTATAAGAATGATTCTCTAACTCATGTAAAGTAAAATGATGATCCCATAATGCTTGAAAAGTACACTATGTATTAATTATGAACTAAACATGTGTAAATTGATCAACCATTTATAATATTAATCATCATTGATGAGTTATGTAGTTTTATCTTATAAGATGTGAAAAATATGATATATGAAGCGTGGTCCCAGTTTTCCACATTGGATTGCACCATTTTTGAATCCATTTTACGTGTTGTAGTCATCCTTTACCGATAATCTACATGTAATCATATTATAAATGCTCTATGGTAATTATAATCACATTAAAACATAGTATCTAAACTAGTAGTGTTGATGATGTGAATTATTATAAACAATATATTGTATAGTTAATTTTTTATTTACCATGTAACATATTTGTCTTCTCTTCTAATTGATCCACCCAAATTCCATACCCACCATGTATTGTGTGAATAAACAATACATAGGATAGCCATGGGTCATATCATATTGAATATATATCACAAGGCATCATCATCTATGGGTTTGGATCAATTATATCATATGATAACCCCAAACATACCATCCAAAGATTTTTCAAAACTTCTTTTTATCCAAGATCACAACTTCCCTATTCAAATAGAATAACTTATATGATATTATCATTCCAAATTCAAACCACTAACCCATAAAATAAATTCATTTTTGTCATTCATTGTACAATATAACATAATGGTGGTCGACTCTTGTATCAACCACTCATTAATTCAAATGGATTATTTTTCAATGTGCAAGGATATATGTATATCCTAACAGGGTGAACAAAAATTACAATCGAAGGGAAACTCCTTTTCAAGTCATGAGGATACACCCTGGGGAATCTTTTTTTGAGGGTAATTATAAGACCATCCAATTAATTTTTTCCCTAAATCTAATTTAATTATCATGATATAAGAGAAATAATAAAATGGATACATAAATGAAATATATATATATATGGAATAATGATCAAGATCATTATTTATTGGAAATACCATATATATAATAACTAAATATTTAATTATATTATCAAAACCACTTGATGTTCAGGAAAATTTCACAGTGAATCCTACCAATTTCCCCTCATATATAATCATCAAATAAATTATTATAACTATACTACTCTTATATCATGGGTAATTACAATGAATAAAAATAATATCACATTAGATATATTTCATAACAGTGATTAAATAACCATTTCCTAGGGGGTTTCCATAATCAATGCATTTAATCATTCATTAAATTCTATAAATTACTTTAATTAATTAATCCACAGAAGATTGATAATATAAAATATTATGGAAATAAATGAAAGTAAAAAAATATATAAGATTATATCTTGAATTTTAGACACACTTTTAGTCATGATTATATCTTCTATGACCCATTTTAGATGAAATAATAATTTCACGCTAATTATGTGCATGGGGACTAAAAATATTATTTGTACATTTGAAATATTTTTATTGATTCTTATCTATACCAAAATATATCATCAACTCATCCCAATTTTAGATACATTAAATTTCAATAAAATAAATCATCCAATATACTTTTAACATCTTTTGATAGGGTAAATATACCATTTCAGAATATGGGAGGTCCTATAACTCCAAAAACACTCAAAATTCTACAGTATCAAACAAGATAACCCATGATGACTCTATGTAACACCTGGAAACTCATTGATTAGTTTATACCCATTAAATCCTTGATCAATGGAATATTGAATGTTCATTTTATAGTAAAGGAACCACCATTTAAACAACCCATATAAACCAGTATCCAGTATATTTCCAATTTTTAAATTAGTTGTTAAAAGTGAAGAAAAAATCACTATAAAACATTACTCAACCAAAACAATGAGTGATGAAATTAACTCATCGTGTACCAACATATTGGAGCCACCATATAAAAAATCCCCATCATTTGGCATGATCCTTCCATTATCTGATTGAATCATCATAGTCAAAAATAGAAAAAAAACAACCATAAATTATACACAAAAAGAAGATGAATAACCGATAAGAGGGAATGAAAATTAAAATTTCAACGTACTATGGAATTCCAAATAAACTACCTCATCTAAGGGTTACCTCAATGGGAATAATTGAATAAAAAGGTAAAATTATGTGAAAAACAACATTCTTAATCCATCCTTTACTAATGAAAATGGGTTGAAAATTATGAATTAATCTTCATCCCATCACCCAAAAAACATCGGAGAACCCATCAGGATATCACTAATCCTTTATCAATTACATAATAATGTAATGAACTCCTAGTGGTGTTACCCTAGAGAACTATTTGAGATAACAGTGATAATCCCCATATTCTTAAGTGAATGGATACATAGTGGATTTTGACAGGGTACCGAGTTGTAACTATAATAGTGATGCATTGTACCCATCATCAATTATATTCTCAAAACAGATGAAAGACCAATCATACCACTAAAAAAACCTAGTACATTTAATGAGACCTCCATTTTGTGTCTCATTACTAATAATTGTAATATTTATGCAAAATCTCAAATCATTCCCCCTCTATGGGACTAAAAATTCAAATTAACTTTAGAGTTACGAGCTACTCACAAAGTGGGTTTTCATGATGTTCATTTATCTAGGAACTGTTATATATCAAAGTATAAATATGAGAAACTTAGTGATTCATATTTCACAAAATTTATGTCAGTTTAATACTTATTTTATCGATTATATTCTATTTCATATATTATAAAGTTAATGTTTTTGAATCCTCTAAAAATAAGTTATGTCATAACTAATTAGAGGCTGGGATGTTTTTTTACTATAGAGAACTCAATACAATACATGTATATACATTGGGATGAATAATATAATGTATGATATAGGATATATAAATTTTATAGCTAAAACTTCTAATAGTCATAATGATTATTCTTCTATATAGAGAATGATTTTAAATAGATCTATAATAAATCTCTAAAATACAAATGATTATCAGGTTAAAATGGATTTATTTAGATCATTTCATGTTTATTATGATGAATTTGATTCCAATTAATCAAATAACCTTCTTTATTTTCATTGATGAAAATATTTTTTTAGTACATTTCAGTTAATATGAAATATTTTACTATTTTGTGGTGTTAACTATATATTTTACATATGATATAATTTGCAATAATAGCGGATGAAATTTGGAATTAAAAAATGGTTGTGAAATTTTTTACATTAATATGTTGTCACTATATCATCTATTCATAATTTGGGTGGAGGACTGATAGTTTATATAATTTTATATTTTAGGATATTTTTTTGTAAGTAGTTTTATTTTTTAATTGATGTTTATTTATTCATTTTGAATTTCTAATTTATAAATCTCCATATGACCTTTATTTTGGTCAATAATGGGGAATGAGCATTGGTTTCTTGTCTTATTTATCTTCATTTTCAATTTAATATAAAATATCCTAATGAAACTAAATTTTAATAGATTTATTTGAACCATCCAGAAATGTATAAATTATACATTCATATTTTTGATATAAATTTGTAGTATTTATATTTATAATTTTTGTAATTTTCATAAAATAATGTGTAAATGATATATATTTTAGAAAAATGAATTAATTTATTCGTTTCAAAATATTTAAATTTTTTATTTAGTTATTTAGTGTTCATTTATTATAAAATAAAAAATGGTTTTCTTATTATGAATATCTTTGTTATTTTGTTTAATATGTTAAAAATTTGTTATAAAATTATAATAATGAATATAAGCTGTTACATGATCGGTAAAATATAATAACCATTAACAATAAAATAACATTATGACTGACTTGTGGGTATTGGAATTGATAGTAATTTTTTGGAACACTTTTGGAACATTTTTTGTTAATATTTAATTGAAATTAAGGTCTTTCTTAAATATTGTTCATAGAATAATATGAATTCGGGTTAGAAATATTTTTACTAAGGGTTATTATATTTTATTATAGACTATGGTTGTTTTATTCTCACAGAAGTGTAATTTTTAAATCTATTTTTTGGTTTCATTTTATTTTAATCTTTCAACTCAAAGGGTTTATAATACATTTTATAAGTGATTCATTAAAAATTTCAGTATACATTTGGATTTTTTTAAGAAACACATATAGAGAATTTTATAATGACATATAAATTAATATGTTTTGAGAATATTAATTTCAATGATGGTATCTGATTCCAAACTAAATAATTATAAAAATTCATACATTAATAGAATTCAAGAGATACTATGGTGTAATTTTTAAAAAAAATTAAAGGATTATGTGCTTGTTTCCATCCAATGAAAATATGTGTTGTGACCATGATCTTGAAAATGGATAACAAAATTTTGGTTACCATAATAGTATTTCATACCTCTCTGAGGTTCTATATGTGGATAAAACAGAGTATTGTGACTCTAAATGTTAGTATACAAGATAAATAAAGATGGTATAATCAATATAATGGGTTTTGGATTTGGGATTTTCTTCAACCAAAGACGTTTCCTATATAATAAAATCGAACAGATTGACTACCTAAATAGTTATGTATTTAGATGAATTCTAATAAAGAACCAAATCATCAGTGAAATATGGATTTTATCATACTAACAGATATTATTCAGTTTTAAATGATTCATTATTTTTTTGAGAACAAATTTAATAAAATTTATTATTAACCAAGTGAATGACATGAAAATAATATGGGAAAATATTATTTTATATATATATTTTTCACCATCATAAACATTGAGATAGAGATCAATACATGAATAATTGAATAAAAATGGAAATAAATTTCATTAAATAATATAAATATACTATAATTTTTTAAAGGATGAAATTAAATTTTATGTGATAGAGGATAAAAGTCCTACGAATATAATTAATTATAATTAATTTAATGAAAAATATGTTTCTTAAGGTATGAATAATATATATTATGTTGAAATTTATATGTTTATGAATTCTTAATTGATAATAATTATCAAAAGAAGTATGATATTATGGATTACTTCATGATGATAGATAACATTAATAGGATCTATTATGAGAAGTAACGATAGGTAATATATGAAGTCTCTAAGGAACAATTTCATTGTTTGACAGATAGAGGTACATATTGAATAAATTATTTCTCAATATATTTAAATACATTAGTTTAATTGAGTGATTTACTTTCCTATCTATCTTATTATAGTCGTAGACTCTATTCTACAAAAAATATTTTAATGACTATGATTGATTCTTGTAAAATAAATCATCAATGAGTTAAACAAAAGATTTACTAATATATTAAATATATTATAAGATAATGTGTATTACATATTATTTATAAGCTAAATTTCATTGAAGAATGTATATAATTTAAGGGAAATAATTATTTCTATAAAAAATATTCCATGAGTCATCTTTGGAAATTTTATTGAAACAAAAAAAGATGGATTACCCGAAAGAAATGTTTCCATTGTGTTAACAAAATACAATAGATATGGATTCTTCCTAAATACATGAAGGTTTTAAGTAATCTATAAGGAGTTTATACATATAATATTAATGGTATAAATAAATTTATTCACTTTTTAATGACATATAATACCAACAATAAATTATAAAAATGTTTTAAATAACTATAAGTGATTAAATATAATTAATCATATATTGATGTTGATTGGTCTTTCAATTCATGTAATAAAGCTATTATTTACTACATAAATGAGGGGGATCCAATGGATTCCATAATTTTTAATGAGTTTTCAAAAAAATAATTAGTCTTCTTTGTTATTATTGATGATGTGTATAACAAAAGATTAGTTATAAAAAAATATTTATTTTGATTAAATTGTGAGTGTAAAAATGTATTTACTATGTTCATGATTGATCAAGTGGATATAATTTATAAGAGGAAAGTGGGAATATATTTTTTTCAAAAATATGTTTAAATAATAGAAAAATGATAGTTGAAAAATTGAATGAGAAATATGGTAAATCTACTAATGTTTATTTGGATATGTTGGTAAGGGCAAAATTATATAACTTTTTATATATTTTTTGAAATTATCTAAAATAAATAATTATATAGAAACATTTTATAGATTATTATGATCATTTTTGGAAGAGATATAATTAGTAAATTAACTAAAATTTTACAACATCATATCATCATATATTGCGATGTAAATAAGTTTAAATAATGCATTAAAAGAGATGAACATGTGTATTTTGAATCTTATTCTCACCCTTATTCAAAAAAATATTCCTCTTAGAGATGTAACTATTAAATGAGTTCAGTTTGATTATTTAACATATGGTCACATGGAGAAGGGGAATTAAATAAGTAAGGATGTAATGATTTTAAAAAACCCATTTAAAAAACAATAACTATGGCCTCTCAATTGGAGTTTTCAAATATAATATGATTTTATCAACTACTAATTTTATCTATTGTTAATATATTCCAAAAATATTTATACATGTCCAAAATGGAAATTACCACATTTTAATTTTATAATGTTTTATGTAAAAATAACATATATTGAAATTAAATTTTTTCATTTTAGTTATCACATTGTTCTATCCAAAATCAATATTCATCGTGATAAATCATTAACTATGATGACATGTGATGATTATTCTTGTTTGGGTTTTATGAACAGTATAAAAATTATCTAATTTTAATTATTAATGTTGTTTATATTCTTTATTAATCTCTATATATTATAATGAGTGTCATCGAAAATGTATTTGGTATGAAAATGCTATACAATTAATTTTTAGTCCTTATTACGTAGGTAATTAAGAGACAAATCATTAAAACCATTAAAATTTGATAACATTTTTATAATAGATTGAGGATGGGATATTTTTGGGTGGTTGGGTATACTAAGTATTATTTCATCACTTTTTTTAACTAAGAGGATATTTTTCCTCTCATTAGAACAATGGGATTTATAATTCCATCCAAGAGATAAAATGATGAGGTTTATAGCCTTATATAGACATGTGGTGCATAGGGTTCTTAACTGTTTATATGGGGGGAATGCCATTTTTTGGTGTATCTTGGTGAATTATATGTGATGATTTCATCCATATAATAAATCAATACATAAGAAATTTGGATTATATGATTTATTTATATATGAATAATAATATTTCTCCCCTGGGTAAATTTATGTAAAAATGGATTATATAATTAAACATATTATATATGAGAAAATTATTATAACTAGGTATATAGATACATGTGTTTGATATAGATAATTAAAATTAATTTTCTTTCTTGAATAGAACAAACTGTTTTATATAGAAATCCATTTTCTTATATTTTTATATTGGTGAATAAATATTTTATTTATTTTTTACAAGGACCCTATGTGAAAATTCATAGTATTTTTATGAATTATTACTTTCTTTGTTATGATGTGTTTGTATAAAATGGAGAGAGTACACTGATAAATTAATAAATGGTATTTTTTAGGAATTTTCAAAATGATTTATGGATACATATTCACATGGTGTTATATATTATTTCATATAATGTAATAATATATTTTTTTGTTAGTTTTTTTTGAACATTATAGTTTGATAGAAATATTTATAATAAAAAATACAGGAAATTTAGTTCATAACCATGTCATGGTTTTTTCTTGGGAAAAATATAAAAACCTACAATTTATTTTTATAGGGGATTTGGAGGTGAGCACTTTTCCCAAGATATAGAAAGGGAAAATTATTGATATTTCCCCGTAAGATTGATAATTGTTGTTTTCTGCCAAATATATTATGTTAAAATAGATGTTTCTAAGATATTAGAATGGGTATCAAAGAGATGAGATGTTTTTTAGTTGTATAATATTTTCATTAATATTGGATTTTGTAAATTTACGGCCACTTAATACGTTGTTGAGTGGAACTAAGAACTTGGTATAACAACCCATAAGTTTTTTAAATAAATACTACTTATTAGTGGATAAATATTTGTTACATTAAATTAAGATTCATAAAAAAAATTCTAGTATATATAGAAACATGGATATATAAAAAGAAATTACATAAGTGATCTATATTGTAGACCACATAGTACAACACAATTATCACCAATTTTTGACATATAATACTTAAAACCATTATTCAAATCCATAGGAAAATAAAACATAACAAAGCATGATCTCAGATGCTCACTAAGGGTAATAAAGGAAGGTATAAAAGATCATTTAAACAAAATAATAGTAAAATACAATGATAACCTGATCATTACCATTGAAAATGATTCGTGAAAATTTGTAGTTCATAAACATGAGTCATGGAATAAAGCATAGATGTTCATAAGAACTCAATCCAAAAAGAATAATTGAAAATCAGCCATGAGAACATAAATTCACATAATATAATATTCTAGGAGACTATAATATGGTGTGACATATTCCTAATCATTGAATTATTACCCCATGGATGCCCACTAATACATTCGAAACATTTTAGGATTGTGAAAACTTCCATATTACCTTCATTGGGCCAAGGATAACCATTACTGCACCCTCCTCCTGGTTTGGGATAACCTATTATATTCTATATATCAGTCTTGGGGTAACATATTATATAACCATTGATATAATTTAACAATAATAAATAAGTAATTAATTATAGGGGTATATAATTCTTTACCCACTCATCACATTATCATGATCTATTCTTATGTATTTTTCATGAAAAAAACATTCACCATATCATCACAGATTAACCCATAGAAAGTAATAATGTCTCATAAATATCTAATCATCATAATCATAATAGATATTCAGAAAAATATTGATTGTTTCATTGTATAATATTCCTAGTAATGTAAAATCATATTTAAAGGATGTTATTATCGATGATAAATGTCTTAAAATGACCAATTAAACATTTCATGAGGAAAATACCCCATTCAACATGAAATCACTTTTTTATTATATAAAATTTTAAAAAATATTAAGGGAAATTATTTTATTGAAAATAATGTTGGAAAATGTTAAATGATGATTTAATTAATTGGGAGGTCATTATGGTGGGAAATTCTGTTCATATCGTGTACATTTAAATAGTGATTCCTTCAGCCTTTTACAAAAAAGTCAAGAGTACATCACTTAGAAAATGATAAAAATAATTCTTTTAAATTTTTTATAAACATTAAAACAAGGGTTAAAATTTATTTAAATATTCATATGAGATTATAATTTATATTATTTAAAACATATTAAAAAAAATAGTGACATGGAAGAAAAATAATTCCCATGAAAGAGGAAATGTAGTCTATTTTTATTATAAAAATACTTGAAAATTTTAATTACCAATGATAAGAAAATTGTACAGTTACAAGAAATTATTAAGGATAAAAATTAGAGAATATAAGTAATTTTTTCTTATATTTATCTTTTAATTTAAGTAAATGTAAATTCAATCATAATCAATCCCAACTAAAATGATACTGAATCATAATACCTTATCCCAAATCCAACATGCTATGAATGTGATATTACCACTTATATAGTTTATCTAATATTATAATATTTTGTTACTAAAATAATTTACATACATATGAAATCATATATTATCCACTTATATCATTTCAACTCAATTTATTATCAATTCTGTATTAATGTAATCATTTTTAGGTGTTATGATTTGAATCTTTTACATGGATGTTTCAGTTATCTAATTTCAGTCCTTGTACATTAAGCTTGGATCTATTGTCTTTATAATTTTATTTATTATATAATTAAAATATATATTTATTTAATATAATTTTATAAAATTACATAAAATTTAGAGTTATAAAAAATGGGTCACACCCTTCATATAGACGATAGGCCGTATGCATGCATGAAGGCTCTTATTATTTTATAATAAATGAATGAAACAAAGGAAAATTTTAGTTTATCATAAAAAATATAATTAAATTATAAATAAAATATATATTCCATGTATATATAATTTTTAAATTCAATATAAAATATAAATTCATACAAAATCACATGGCTTTATTGAGGTGGTAGTCTTCATCTACACACGAGTGATGTTATAATTTTCCATAAGAATAGAGGGTCACCAGGTAGAAATTATAATATAAATAAAAAAGAATAATATCCTTATAAATATAATATATAATCATTAAAATCAACTTAATAACCATCCATAAAAATGTTAATGTAAAATGAATTTTATTTCTCTATATAGGATGTAGTCTACTTGTAAGCATGAATTATACATTCACTTTTAATTCATGGTAAAAAGGGATAATTAATGGTGTCTCCATAAAAATATTAAAATTAAAAATATTTAGGAAAGTAATGTTACCATTTTATTATTAATAAAATCGACATAGAGGATATAGAAAATGAATTTATTTGTAACTGGTCAGGTAGAATGATTATCATTCTTTTAGTTTAACTCCTTTTGATTATTTCTTAAATATACCTTGAAGGGTATGAAAAGATTAAAATCACCTCTAAATCATGAATACAGATTCCTATAAGAGATTTGGTGTAACACAATAAATTTCTTATAATATATTTAACTTTTTATAATATTATTTCATAAATATATTCTGGTATGCACGACACTATGTTTATATAAATCGTGATATACTATTAAAGTATTATTATTAAAAAAGAACTATCCTATCCATTGGATCAGAGGGTATGAATAGTAGTAAATACAATATAAAAATATATGGGTATATATGTCTAAAATTAGTCCATTGGTTTTATTTTTTTTAGAAATGAAAATAAAAAATAAATATAATAAAAACAATATTATAATGAAAAGTATTTATAATAAATATAATGTATTTTTTACATAAATAAAATTATCCATATTTGTGAATTATTTAAATTAATTTTTTATAAAATTTACTTAATTACATGTTTTATAAATTTAGAAACTATTTTTCTCCCATGTAAATATGAAACCTTTATTTTTTATCAACACAAATAGTAATTCGAGAAAAAGTTATCACCCTAGTAAATGGTAAATAATGTTAGTTTGGATTAAAAATAAGTGAAATAAAAATAATATTTCCTCATAATTATTTTTTTATCAATTTAATTCTACAATTATCACCATATTATCTATATTTATTAATTTGATGTATACCTTTCTATAATAATAACATATTTAATATTTAAATTAATGATGGTTATAAAATATCAGTCTATTTGCTTCTAATAACTTTTATATGTACAAATCGGGGAAAAGAAAGTGCTAAATTAATATAACTATCTATTTTTACTTCAATAAAACTATTTTATTGATATTATTTTATCTCTAATTTATAATAATTATATATTATTGTTATCATATTATGAATCACTATTGTAGTAATTCTAAATTTATTAAAAAATATAATAATTCATGTCCACAATTTTAAAAGTGATATAATTTAAATTAGTCAATGTGACCCACATATTTTAAAGATATATAAGTCATATTTTTGATCTTTGGAAGCCATTATATTACAATTAACACTTTGTATTGATGTGTTTTATTTAAAATTAAATTAATTGTTTCAAAATGACAATAAATATATTTTTGAATAAAATATATATTTAAATTACATGAAAATCATAAAATTGTTATTAAAAAAATATGGGCATGATATGGTCATAAAATTCATAAATTTTACACTTCTGGAAGAAATTTCACCTTATCAGAATGACATTAAAAAATTAATATTGATTTTTTTACAGAAGATAAATTAAAATTGGATAAAAATGTTTAAATAAAATTTATTAGGTTTAAATCTATCCATTAAAAATTAAATTATAGTAATTAAATTGATTTCAACACTATATAATTGTATATTTTACTACCAATCCACATTCTAAAAATTGGATTGATAATGTATTTATTATAATTTAATCATTTGAGAAATTTGAAAAGTGTCCCTTATTACAATTATAAATGGGAACCTCCTCCCTCACTATTTACAACATATAAAGACTAAAATGTCATAAAAAATCGTTCAATTTAAATTATCAAATTCTATATACACATTATAAAGATTATTGAGTTCATAATAGAAAATTCCTTTGGCCCATTAGAGGGTATATAAAGTAGCCATTTTAAAGAAGAGTTAATTTCCTTACCTGCTCACTTTAATTTATTCTCTTAATAAACTATACTAAATATCTGGTATTTTTCACAAGTAATAACTTCAATAACATAAATATTCTAAAATATTGTTAATATTATTAAAAAATATCTATAAACCCACTTTCCCATCAAATGATTAGTGAAAGTATTTCTCTATCATATGTATTCCATACTATATCAACATATAGATGCATAACCGTTTTCATCAATATAATATATGTTTATGTATTATGAGTGGTTTTATATGAATATTTTTTATAAATAAAAAATTCTAAATTTTTAATTATAATATAACATCTATATGCTCTCTGTCAAATCGTTTGGGAAATGATAATCCCATTTGTCCGCAAGTGTAGACTATAACCTCCATTAATCAATGTGAATATATAATCACTTATATTTTACATGAATTTTAATGGGGAATAATTTTTTAAATATATATGACATATATGAAATAATTATGATCCTAGGGGTATGATTTACTGTTTACCAATATTTCATTCCATCCTTCTAAAAATGAAGACAACATTCATTTGTTCATATGACTAACCTTCTCTATGAATGGTGTAAAACATTTTTATATCACTAAATTTTTTTATGTCTCTAAATACATATATAATGATAATATATTATTTTTATATAATGATATATTTTTGTCGATGTACAAGAACCATGATAAATGTATATGTATCAGAACTACATCACATAAATACACATGATCAATGAAATAGTAAATACACAGAAATGTAAATTTTAATATGAAACTACTGATTAAAAGGTATTTTTAAATTTAATAAATTTGTGATACATGAAATTAAAAGTAAAATAATTATATTTTAATATATTTCAAATAAAATATACATTATGTAGGATGTTAAAGTTATGTCAATGGAAAGAGAACTCGAGGGAAGGGGTTTATGATACAATCTAATTGTTTTTCTATATTGATTATGAATATGTTTAGATAAGGAATCATAATGATCAAAATTTAAAAAAACATCAAATTTATTTTCCTCTATTTATTTCATTAAAATAAATAAATTCCAATAATTTTCCTCTCCTTTTAAACTCAAGAGACACTAAATATGATTTTTTAGAAAATCCACATCATTTATCTCATCGGTTGAAAAAACTTTTTCCTTAAAATAAATGTTTTATAAATGTGTTTTCAATAATGAATTAATAGTATCAAAATATTTTTTATTATATATATACAAAATTTTTGTTTTTCAAAAAATGGTGTATGTTGACACCTTATTTCATTATCCAAATGAATTATTATTTCGAATTTTATTAAAAATATATATAAGTAATGTTTTAAATATTATGTAGATTGAAGAAATTTTTAGAACATCCTGAATATTTTTTGTTGAATATCCTGTTACAAACACAGGTGGATATTTTCATTGATAGTTAATACCTTTATAATTTCATAAATTAATTAAGTAATTGAATTAAATATGGAATGGTTAAATTCCCCAAGAATTTTTTAATTATCTTTTCAATTTTTTTATTCAAAAATTTCAACAAGATTTAATTTCACTTATTATTTAGTATGGATATGTTATAAGGATACCATCATTATAATTTCAAAATAAATCTTATAAATATAATGGTACAATGTTTTTTAAAATAGTTTCTTTTTAAATGGGTTATTTTGTGATGAAATATAGAAATATTAAAAAAGGAGATTACATTTCCTTGGATTATTTTGTGGTGAAATTTTTTATGACTACCATTTTTCTTTACATAGGGTCTTCTATGGTGAATAATTAAATAAATTGTGGTAAATATATGTATTGTTTTTATTATGTGATTGGAGGGACCTATATATCCCTCCAATTAATTGGGAAAATACTAATATCTCAAGTGATAAATAGGACTATAATGTGAAGTGAAACCAGTTAAGTAAGGGACCTCATCCACTATGAAATACTTGGTAGTAAAAAATAATACAGTTATTGTTTGGAGAATAAACCCATTCCAATATGGTAGTTTTGAAAAATATATTTGACTAATAATGTATTGAATTTCTTTTATTTTGTTAATGACATTAATCAATTACTTAATACAATATTATTCTCCTACAGATCTTTTTCACTGATTTCATTAAATTCATGTCTTATAAAAATCATTGATTTATTCCATGAAACAATATTATTATATATGATATAGAGGGTGTGGTATTCTGATTTTAATTTCATGTTCTCATACACATTTTCTCATGTCAGGATTATATGATAATTGTTATTCACCTTATTTACACATAATGACAAATATATCTCACCCTTTCTAATATTTTCATTACCATTCTATGAAAAAAAAAATTGTGTATGATAAGTCTATAAATAGTGGTGGTTATGGATATCTATGTGGGAGATTTTTTCGACCAATTATAAATTAGTTGTTTTTGATTTCATGATTCTAAAGACAATGGACCAATAATATTCTGTCATGAACCATAATTTTATATAAATCATATTAATTTATCTAGATTTAATATATATGTTTGATAAAATTGGCCTTTATAGTTGATAATAGTGAAATTATTACATATCCTTTGTAAACTAGGATAAGAAAAAATTAGTAAAAACCAAGGAAGAAGTCTATTTATAGGATAAATTCAGAATATTTGGTAATGATCATCAATTACATAGGTTAAACAAAATATTTCGTAGAATACGTAATAATTATTTAAATATACTATATATTATTTTTCAGGACTGTGTGGTTTCACACCATGATTACAGTTTATAAAATTATGATTTTTCATATTATCAAATGGTATCATGCTTATATAATCTTGTTAATGTTGAATATGATAAACGATGAGATTATTTTCCTACCAATCAATAAAACGTTATGGGAGATAGAATGAAACATCTTACTATTGTAGTCACATAACTATCTAAAAATATGAACCATGTTGAGCTTACAATTAGTAAAATGGGGTAGTAATGTTCTGATTAATCATTCATGAGGAAACATCAAACTTATTTTAGTGGTTCCTCTAATTCTCTAGTTAATGTGGAATGGATCAATACAATTGATATCATATTTTTGACTCTTCTATGTTTGGAACATGAGAATGGTATTTATCTTTTTATCATTTATAAGGAGATTAATATTAGTGGTGGAATTATATAATGAACAAAATAAGAACACGAATAAATGTAATCTATCATGTGGGATGATTCAATGATATTATATTTCAATAAGTAAATTACTAATTTTACAAATATGTTTTTGGAGAAATAATTCCTTGAGTTTAATAAGAACAATGTAGATTCTATTGGCCCTTATGAGGAAAAAGTCATAGGACCTGTGAGGTATGCATCTTGTATTATTATATAACCTGAAAGTATGTTTGATATACTCATCAGTGGACTATAATAAATACTATCAAAATAGTTATCTATACATGACATCGTAAGTTATGAGGAAATTATTTTTTTGTCAAGGTGGAGATAGATATTGGACTTACCCATCAATATCTTGGATTTGATAAGAAAATAAAATTGGATTTTAAAGGCTCTTTTACAAACAATAGAGAAGAGAAGATTATCTATCATTTATGATCAATGTTTCGAATGAATTATGGGTGAAATATTATTTTGGGGACTCGTAAATATTTTGTGTGTGAAATAAATGTCATTATTCAATAAACTTCCAATGTGATGGGAAGAAGTCAACTAATTATGTGAATAGATAAAATGATCCAAAACATGAAACACCTACATTATATATTTTTTAAATTAGAGTTTTATTGGAATCATGACAACCAATTCAAAAATTTGAATGATAAAGACGTTGATCAAAATTATTAACCTCTTAATACTAGAGATAAAAATAATCCCAATAGATATTTATTTTTGATGTGTGGTATGATAACAACAAGGTAAAATGTAAACTTTTTTCCGACTCTATAATTGGTAAGGTATTATTTTATTATAGATCTACCCACTCTTTAATATCTGAATAATTTTCTATTCATATCATAGTTCCATCTCTGAAATTATAAATAGAATCAATAGTAAAAACCCATAATGTTTTGATAATAACATTCCAAATCTATGTTTCTTCTCCGGTTGATGTTTATGGGAATGAGTTCCCTATAAATAAAGTAATTTTTCATCTAGTTGTATTTTTTTGGAATGGATGTTATTTGAAAAATATACCCATTATCAATTTCCATGGATGGGAAGTTATGTTTTATATTTCAAACAAACTCGTGATCATTAATTAATGTGATGAATAATAATAACTATTGATTGAAATTACATCTATTGCATGGGTCATGATTCCTATTCGAAAATAAAATTTATCTCACTTGGTTTGGGAGAAATTAACAATTGGTGATATTCCTATTGAGTTGTGTTTATTTATTCAATTATTGGAATAGTTTACTAGTATTCCAATTAATTTTAAACATTATTTTTCAATAGATAAAATAAATAGTGTGGAAATTATTTCCAAGACCCCATAAAAATAGATTTGAATGAATTGAATGTATTAAAGGCAAAAAACCAGGATAATCTTGAAAGAGGATTAAATTTTACAATTTCATAACCTTGGGGTGAAACAATTCTATTTACTAGAATGAAATATTGATCAATGTGGAATTTTATTGTTTATTGATAAAATTAAAAGATCACTAAATGGGAATGTATCCTTTACCCCATATTGATGACCTGTTTGGTTAACTTATTGGAGATAAATAGATTATAAAGACTTATATTCATTCTAGATAACATAAATTTATGTTCAATAGGGATTATATACCCATGAGTTCATTCCATATAAGTAATGGTAACTATGAATTTATGTTGATTCCACACGGTCTTACAAATTCCACCAATATCATCATAGTTTTAATGAATAGAGTCTTTAAATATTAACTTTATTCATTTTTGGTAGTCTATATATATGAAATTAATTTTTCATAAAATAGAATGTAATATAAAAAAGATATAGATTCCTTGGATTTTAAATCATTAATAGTACATAACTTTTGCGAAATACATTAACATTATACAAATAGACACCCAAAGATCATAGTTGGTATAGTGCCATTGGAAATATAAAACCATAAACACTTGTATAAATCTAAGCTACATCATCTCCCACGGGGAAAATATTTACTACAACCCTTCTTAGACATATGAAAAATAAAACATATAACCATTACATAGGTGAATGGACTCATAAAAGGGGAGAGCTCAAATTTTTTAGTAATGGTAAAAAAGGAAGACATATAATCGTAAACATGAGAATAAGGGTTTGAGAATGTGATCCAATAAATATAACATCATAACCTACATAAAAATTATCATAATTTAAAACATGGAATAAATATTGGTAGTTCATAATACATGAATCATATGAAAAAAGAGATTATTCCATAAAAGCATAATATATGAATAATACATGGAATTGGGGAAAACATAAAAGCATATAATGATTTCCAAAATAGCCAAGGTTTAGCTGAAAAGACCATCAATGTAGTATGGGTTAACACCTCATACCTTCATAGTAGTCATTGTTGACTCACATGTCAATCGTATTAGCATGAGCTCACTCCTCATACCGTCTTAGCATATGGGGTTTAGTCCCATGGCCATCATAGTAGTCATGGATTAATACAAAGACCATTAAAGTTTATCCATTAGATATAAAACAATACCAAATTCATTGGAGAAAGATATAAGTCCCACCACTATCATAATTAAATCATCCATACATGTTACACAATATCAGAAATAAACATATTAATACCCATGAAATGAATTGTTATCATAAACATGTAAACCCATTATAACCATTAGGAAAAGATATAGGTTTAATAATCATTTGACAAAAAGAATAACCGAGAAAAGTGAACTAGATTTATTATACATATAAACCATGAAGGATAAGTGGGTTTCATAAAGACAATGGATTGATTCCGAACTCATTCATATAAAGTGTATGGATGGAAATTTTTTACAATTTCCTAGAAATGCATGAATAACATCAATAGATGTCATCTTAGATGGAAAATAATTTTGAAATATCCTCTAAATTTTTTTATGAAAATATAATATGATGTTTAAAAATGTATCAATAATACATAAAAACATTTTAAAATCAATTTATCATAAAATTACGTGAAAATTATGAATTCATTTTTAAAACCATTTCCCTTGAAAACATATCAAATAATCTTCAAAACATTTTAAAAAGTGTTTTCTTTGAAAATTGTTCAAAAAAATATAAAGAAAGAATTGAATAATTTTGAACACCATTTATTTTATAATAAATATAAAACATATAAATATATATTGAAAATTATTTCAAAACCATTTAACCATAATATTAAAAAATAATCGTAAAAACGCATTGAAAATCATTTCATCAAAATAATTTTAAAACATATAATTAGAGCATGATTTTTAAATTGTTTTTTGAAAACAAATAAATAAAGATTGAATTGTTTTTTGAAATCTGTTCTTTGAAAATACTTTGAAAATATGTAAATAGTTCTTGAAAACTTTTTGAAAACAAATTTTTTTGAAAAAATATAAAAGAATCTAAAAAACATTTTGAATAGAATTTCATTGAAAATACTTTGAAAACATATAAAAAGGATGGGAAAATGATTTAAAAACCATTTTCCATGAAGATATATAAAAGATACTTGAAATTGATTTGAAAATTATTTTCCATAAAAAATACTATTACAAATTATTTATTAATGAAGAGACACTGAAAAATGAAAAATAAACTTCAAAGGGAAGACATATGGTAAATCCATACATGTGGTATGACGTCAAAAGAACATTCCATTAGATGGTAAAAAATTATATAAATATTATTTATTCATAAATAGACAGTAATGTTACCTTGAATAGATAGGTAAAAGTAAAAAAATGTTAAAAATTTCATTTAAAGCATATATGATAATGGTATAATATTCATTGAATGGCTTTTCCTAAAACGCAGATTTCTGACTGAAGAAAGGGTAATTTAAAGCTTTCCTAAAAATACTTTCATTACTATATTATGTAACAAATATTAGAATATCGTACCAATACATGAGTATATCATGATATAAAATAGGATAATGCAAATCATAATTATTAATGAGATATGTATCACAATAATTCATCAAAGGAAGCATAAACATAAATAATCTCATAAAGTGATGAGATTGTGTCAATAAAATCTTATAACTCAATAACATAAGTTCATAATATCCATTAAGAAAATGAAAATAAATAAATCTTAATATGTTTTTAAAATATTGAGATTCATGATATAACATTTAAAATGGAATTATATAAACCTTTCAAAAGATTTTTGGTGCATAACAAAACATGAATCTGAAAGAAGTAAAATTGAGACAAGACATCCATCCAATGAACCAAAGTCCTTAAAAGTTTCTTATTTTAATAAAAAATAACCTTTTAAAGAGAAAAAGGGGGGGAAAATAAAATACATCATCGACTAAGTACATATCCTGACCTGAAGGTCAAGAAAAAGAAACCAAATTGACTACATATAGCTACCCCTCCCCAATAATTGAACATGAAATAACACTCCACCATTGCATGGAAGAATAGCTACCAAGTGTCTTGTGTCAAATCATAGGCTCAATCATATGGTTGATTCCATACCCTCTCAAACATCCAAATATGAAAATCACATCAATGATGAATGACAGCTTTAGAACCTCCTATGGTGACTGATCCACATGGTCGAGTCTGGGTGAATCACCATACCAACCGACCTTATAAATGGAACCATTCGACCATTGTGAAATGAAATCTTCATAGCTCCTCAAAAAATGATCATCTTTGGAAATCCTTGATGCCCCCCACCATACACCCATGTCAGCAGAGTGTCATAAGCCGGTATGGGAAACCAAAGAGAGCGAGTTCAAGAAATCGTCACCTAGGATATGGTGGCCCAAACCCACTCCAAGGGAATGCCACCAATGGGAGAGTCTAGGTTGTCCTTAATAATGAAACACCACTCTGAGAATGAATCTGTTCTGATAATAACCACCGGTGTACCATTAATAGGTTCCGAAATCTCACAGTAACAAGAATGCCAGCGGGAATGGGTAGAGAAAAACCAATAAGGTCAAACTAGGATAACCAAAACCTGATACACCGACGAATATTAATATACATAAAACCATATATTATTTTTTTATGACATTATATTACTCGTATGTCAACGATCCAATGTTGATATTTCACTTCGTGTAAAATTCACCTTGTTCTTCGTAAGAGTCTTAATTTATTACGTATATCGTCTTTATACTAATATCATGATTCCAAAATGTAAAAAATTATGTAAATATCATGTTTGTATAGTTCATTTGTATTATAGTAATATTTATAATATAGGAGAACAAAATGGAATGCATAGGTAACTGAGATGGTAAGCTGTGAGTACGCATGAACGTTGTTTCTATCTTTATTATTGTATTGAAAGAACTTATGTAAATGAAATATGTATATATATATATATATTTATTTATTAAATTATAATTAATATATCATATAAATCATATAATTTTATTAATCCCATCCTTAATAAATTCTTCATTGTTTGTGAAAAATCAATTTTCTTTGAGGGGGTGGTAGTCCACACTTCGTCAAACAAGATTATCGCATTTATACAAAATGGAAAGTAAAAAGATGTGTATTGTAAAAGGAATAAATAATCATAAATACATATTAAAGATAATATATGACATATATAAATATATTTTTAATCATAGTGGACATAATGATTAGTGTTATAGGAGAAATGAAATATCATTTTTTCGTGAGGCAGTAGTTCACCGTACACAAAAACAATACGTTAAACATCAATTAGATGGATTTGTGTATATGTGTATGTAATAAACATTTCATAAAATATAAGATTATATGGAGTTTAATACTTTTTTCACACAAAAGAAGAATAAAGTGTTTGAAGGTTGTGGAGAATGAAAATAAATGAAAGGATATTGAGAGAAGAAGTTACCTCATAATTTTGTAACTCCTTTAGGTTTATGCCTAAAGGATTATATGATTAGTATTCTTCGCAAAGGGATGATTCATGGTCAATGGGATGATATTTGGGAAGATACATTGGTAGATCATGGATGAAATAAATTTTTTTGAGATGTGTGAGAAATTGAAAGATGTGGTGGCCTTTTATACAGATGGAAAATAACTCACATGGAATTTTTAGAAATAAGTTAGGTGTCCACATTTTCTTACATAAAAAATGTTATAAAAGCCCACAAAAAATCAATAATATAAGGTGTATGGGAGATCTATGAATATACATTGGGTGTTGGACTTTTTTCATGGTCATTTGGGCCCTAAATCCAGGGCTTAGTCGACAATTAATCAAAATCTTGCCTTAACCAATGTGATTAATTTTAATCACTTTTACTAGTCATTTTGGTAAAAAATTAACTAGGAATAATTTGAATCTTAATAATAGACTGAATACAATTTCTTATGATATATTTTTAATATTCAATTCATAGAATCATAAAAATTATGACTACTACTAATCCCTTAGATGAGATAAAATAACTGGCTTTTACAGTAAGAAAATGATCAACTGTTTGTTAAAATTTTAAATTTAGTTTTAAAGTGAAATTGATTCTAAATAATTAAATTCCATAATTTTTTTAATATTTATCTAATTTTACATTAAAAAAATTAATGTATCATTTATCATTGATAATTAATTATACAAAAGGAATTTGTTACTAAAAATCAATATTTTAACTTATTCATCTAAAATTGACGTTTCTCAGAAAAATCCAAATAATTAACCCAATTATAATTTCAACATTCTAAATTAAAAAATGATTTTTATTTTATAACATTAAAATTTTAATATTTTCTAAAATTTATTTAATTTTTAAAATCAGTTTATCCAATAAAATGCTATTTTTAACACAAATATGACATTACAAAAAATCATATCATTCATTATAAATATGATTAATTTATATAAAACAATTATAAAAAATATCTGGAAATTAATTATTATGATTTAAATAAATATTTTTAATGGTTAGGTTATTATTATCTTATTTAATTATATATATATATATATATATATATATATTAGAAGGCGTTTTGTAGAAACTCAGTGTTGTGTGGATCATACTCCAAGTTGGTGTGCCTTGCAGCGCATGCCAAGTTGGTACTGTGTGTAGCACAATAAAAGTTAGTACTGTGTGTGAAATGAATGTTTTAATTATTGTTTAAATATATACATATATATATATATAAAGAAATATTTCAACTGTCCTGTGAAATGAAAATAATTGAAAAGATAAATTATTCCAAAAAAATTAATTCTAAAAATCTCATTGTGTTACATTTTATACCAGTTAAAATGAATTTCTCTGATTAAATTCATTAGTGTTATCAATGATTTGATACTTGAATATTTCATTCATAAAAACCCAAATCATAGAAATGGATACTAAAATAACCCTTAAAAATGGAAATTTGGAACCATAACAGTTGCCCACTGTTACTTATAATTATTTTCCACATAGGAGAACATATGTTTTGTGAGAAGACTGCAAATGAACGAAAATAATAAATATTTATAGAGAGTAATTGATGTCATCAATAACAAACAATGGAATGATCAATGGAAAGATGAGGTCCTCAAACTCATTAGTATTTAATGATTCTAGAAGCCATTGTTTCATCAAAATTTAAGGTATTTGGAAAACATTTATTTTTATCATTTTAATATGGTTATGTAATTATTGATAAATTTCTATAACCAAAATTTAAATTTAAATAAACACTTTGAAACAATTATAATACATCAATTAACTCATGGATTTATTGTCTAGAAATTATTTGTGATGATTAAATGACCAAAATACGCTTTTAACAGATCATAAGGCCCATAAAAGAATAAAAAGTCTAACTATTTCCCTATTTAAAAAATACATAAGAATTAATCAATAAAAATAATATTATCACTAATGGTTCATCATAAATATTAATTCAAAAAATATTAATTATAAATGAACAAGGACATCGCTTAGTCTAGTGGTAGGCCTGAAACTCTTATGTTCCATAGGCCATGGGTTCATGACCCGTGGTCTTACCAGACTTGATTGGTTGTCACTCGACCTACATGAAATCCATTTTTTTACCATGATAATATAATATATAAGATGAACATCCATGACATATGTTTAATTATTTATAATCCTTTTAACCAAGGGTTTTCATCACTATCTCTATGCAAAAAAATGTTCTCCGAAGTTTAACATGATCTTTTCATGAAGGGTTAAGAATATAACCCTTCTAATAGATTAAAAAAGGTTCAAAACATTAGAAAGAGTGTCATGAAAACATATTTACATTTATTCTCTTATATTTATCAAAGTATCTCTTTATTTTCACATTCCTAACATGTGAATACCGTCTTCATATATTCTATTGGAACATGATAACAACTAGAATTTCCATAAATCATTTTTGAATACATGTATTCCTTATCATTACATTCTCTATTGAATTTACTCCTTAAATCCAAAAATATTGTAAACATCATTAGTGGTATTATGAACCATATATAAAAAAGTCCTTTCTTAGTACCATTGTAATCAATACTGTCCAATTTACTTATTCATGTCCCATGTATCTTTTTCTATAATAAATTATCTAATAAAAAAACATATTAAGGGTTACCTTCCCTTAGTAAAAATATCCCCTTGTCATTAAATCACTTCAACAGTCCATAGGGAACATTCAACATTATCTTGTAAATACTGAGCAAAAAATCGAAGTTGGACAATACTTGTACATTTCTTCATTCATGCCATTGTATCCAATGATATTTATACTTTGATTACTCCATGATTAATCTATTTACCATAATATCTCTTTCTTTTGATATTTAATTTGTAGTATTGTCATCATCCAAAATGTCACCATTACTCACACCACTTTTCTAATTCTCATCAGGAAGCTTCCTCAAAAGACATTGGGTTGCATAATTTCCATTTTATCCACATTGAAAACAAATAAACTTGGATGATGACTTAGGGAGGCCAAAATTCCCATCCATTTCGTTAAATGATCTCTTGTTTTTTTCCTTGCAGTCACTTGCATTGTTTCTTTCATTTCCACTATCAAAACACATTATTCTTCCACTTTGTAAATAACTTAGGCAATTCATTCCATATTCTTGACATAATGGAAATAAAATGTTTTTTTCTCAATGGTTTCCATTACCTGAACCCTCAATGAAATACTTATTTCTCTTCCTTTGTGACCTAGATATTAGGTTAAGGTATACACTATTAATCGTGTTTCTTAAAAACAGATTAGGTATTATTAGAAAATATTTCACTCTTGTAAACATCTAACTTGACTGATCATTAGAAAATCATCCATCACATCCATCATTATTCTAGTTCATTCTAGTTCCCTCCATTATCTAAATGTGAACCCTAGTGTGAGAAATACTTATCCTAGTAGAAAACCACATTGTCATAAAATAAATTAATTATATGATGTCAAAATGAAAACACCTTCCATAATATTTGGAATTTTTCAGTTATCCTAGGTTATACATATCTTTCTTATAACTAAATTCATCAGGATTGTTTGTGATGACTTTTTGAATTCTGAAATCATATCCCCTAGGAGTGTCTAACAAGGTATGCAGCAAGGCCTTTTTTGTGTACAAGATTACCAAGGTTGAAGCCCGAAACATCTTTTCTGAGTTATTACTCATAGGAACATATGTACCAAAGCCAGGTCCACTTGCAATATCATGACATTGAATTATTTAACAACTCACATTATCCTTTACCAAAATTCTAGGACATTTTCAAAAATCATTAATTCATCCTTATACGTATCTTTAGAGACACAACTAGACATATACATAAAAATATACTTAGGGATCTCATCCATGATTTCTCATCCTTATTTCCAAAGGTTAACTATACCTTTTCTCTCATACCAACTATATAGACCATTTATTTCCAAAAATTAACATTAGATGTATTTTGTGGAATTATTAAATATTAAACAAATAGGATCTCAATGAAAGTATTTCGTTTAGTGCCTTTAGAAACATGGAATCAAAAATAATGGTACATATATGAGATACACAACATCCCACTAGTTTCTTCATGACAATAACCCTTCTTAGAAACTTAAAACATAGTACATATCATCATAAACTGAGGGAAAGAAACCTAAAAGGGTCGAGTTCAACATCTCAGTAAGGGGAAACATTAGTGATATATAAGACCAAAAATAAGTATAAGGGTATGATAACTGATCCTACCAATAGAATATCATACATTGCATATCAAAGATCATAACCAAAATCCTCGAATAAATATTATATGTTTATAATACATGAGTCATATGATATAAAGACCTTAAGACATGAAATCATAATATAGGAATAAGACATGGAATTATTATTGAAACAACCCAATTTAAATATTTCCATAGTATACTATGAATTTTATCCCAGATCATCTTAGTAGTTTGAGTTCACTCCCCATGCCTTCCCAGTAGTCATGGTTAACCTCCATGGGCATCATAGTAGCATGATTTTACTCCTTATCCCATAGTAGTGGTCATGGTTCACTTTAATGACCATCATAGTAGTCAAGGTTCACTCCCAAGACTATCATACATTATCTCATGATATGTAAAACATTCCCCAAAGTATTAGAATGATATATAGGTCCCACCATTCACATAATAAAATAATACATACAAGTGAAACAAGATCATAAATAAACATATCAGAACCCATTAATTTGAATGGGTATTATAAACATGTAAACATATCATAAACTGTGGAAAATGTTACAGGATTAAAAATCATTTCATTAAAATCATAACCCATAAAGGAGAAGCATATTTCATATATATATAACCTATTAAAGAGAAATGGGTTTTATAATTTACAAGAAATTAAGCATAACTCATTTAAAGAATTATATTAATGGATCCATTAGATCATTTCCTATAAAGTCATGAGTAACATCAATAGATTTCATGTTAGGTAGAAAATAATTTTCAAATATCCTCTAAAAATGTACCCGGAAGAAAATATAATTTTATATTTGAAATGGTTATTTTAATACCAAAAAACATATGAAATTAATTTTCTTTGAAAATACTATAAATCTTATGAAATCCTTTTGAAACCTTTTACCATGAAAATAATAAATTAAGCTTCAAAACATTTTAAAACAATTTTCTTTGAAAACACATTGAACACATATAAAGAAATCTTGAAAATGATTTGAAAACCATTTCATTGAAAATACATTGAAAACATATCAATATAGATTGAAAACGTTTTAAACAACATTTTCTTTAACATATAACTTTTTCTAAAAATTTTATGAAAACCATTTCTTTTATTTATTTTAAAAACTTATAAATATATCTTGAAAACATTTCAAAACCCATTTTCCATGTACACTTATAAATGATTCTTGAAAATATTTTGAAAACATTTTCTTTGAAAATAAATTCTGAAAATATAGACAAAGCACTAAAATGTTTTAAAAACTATTTTCCTTGAAAATATATTAAAATTTAATATTACTGTTTTGAAACACATTTCTTTTAATAAACGTTTACAAATTATAATTAAAGCTTGAAAATGTTTTAAAAAACTTTTTCCTTGAAAAAATATAAATAAAACATGAAATCAATTTAAAAATAATTTTTTCTTGAAAAATAATTTTAAATTTTTTTACATAAATATGATCCATTATAGAATTCAAATGAATCTTTAATGGAATTATGGAGGGTAAATTCGTAAAAGTCATATGTGTTCAAAAAAAATTCATTTGCACGGTAAAAAATATAAGAAAAGTTACTTGTTCGGAAAGAGAAAATAATACTCCATTATTATATTTGTAAAACAATAAAATGTAAAAATTAATTTTAAATCCTATAGTATAATGGTATAATATTCTTGTAATCAATTTTTTGAAAATGTATATTTCTGACCAAAGAAAGTTTAATGTTGGGCTTTCCAAAAAACACATTCTTAACTATCTTATGCAATAAAGAGTGTAATAAGGTACCGATACAAGATTAAATAATGAAATAAAATGGTATATGTCACCTCATGAATATTATTTTGAGATGAATCATAATATTTCCTCAAAGGAAGCATAAACATAATCAATCATGGAAGGTGATGAGATTGTCTCAATAAACTCTTATAACTCAGTAACTTGGGATCATACTCTCCATATAAGAAAAAAAATTACATTAAGCATAATATATCATTTATAGAAGGATATTACATATATAACAACAAAAACGGAAGTATATAAAACTCAAAAAATAATTTAGGTGTATAACAAATCATGAATCTCAAAGCAGGAAAATTGAGACAAAATAGTTTTACTGATTTGGTATCTTTAGATAGTTTAATGCCATGAATAAAAGATCCTCAAATTTGAATATGAATACCTATAAATTTTTTTTCAAGATACATAAAATACAATCATGGGAAGTACATAAACCATGTAAATTTAAATAGTGGTGAACATATCTTCTATCACAATGAAATTAATAGTGAGATGAAATCCCATTACCTATTGTATTGAATCTATCTATACTAATACATGATTCCTGTATAATATATATATTTAATATATATAATTAAGAGAATAATATTATAATATATTATACCCTTTATTGTTTGATTAATACTTTATATTTCCTTCTAGTTAATGATCTTATGTTAGAGTTTCACTTCAGGTAAAATGCGTGGTGTTCTTCGCATGTGTCTCAAATTGTTACATCTTTATTCCTTATAATTATGTCATCATTTACTAATGTAAAATATTTTATAAATATAATTAATATAAATTATAAATTTATTATAATAATATATATAACATAGGAGTACAAAATTGAATACATCACTCAGGGAGACCGTAATCCATACGTATGCATGAACGATGATTCCATCATTATTTTCATGTTGAAAGATAGAAATATATATATATATATTTATTATATAAGAATTAATATATAGTATATATCATATAATTTAATTAAAAACATCCTTAATACATTCCATGTGGTGAGTGAAGAAATCACTTTTCATTGATGGGGTGGTATCCCACACATCATCAAATGAGATTATTGTACACTCACAACATGGAAATTAATGAAATGTGTTTTGTAACTAGAATAATGAGGCCTAAATAAATTTATACTATAACATTTTAAATATATAAACATGGTTTACATAATAATGGATACCTTTATTGGTGGTAATAGAGAAATGAACAAACATCATTTCGTGAGGTAGTAGTTCTCTATACAAAGAAATAGTATGTTCAACAACCATAAGATTGATGTGCGTGTAAGTGTAGGTAACCGACAATTCATAACAACATCATTTTATATTTAGGATACTAATGTTGTCATACAATATTGAATTAAATATTTTGGAGGGTTGGTTAATGAAAATAATGGAACAGATTTTCAGACAAAATGTTACCTCTTAATCAGGTACCTCCTTTGGGTTTATACAAAAAGGCTTCCTTGAGAAGTTGTCTTCCCAAAAGGATAATTCATGGTTTAAGGGACGTTTTTTGGGAGGATAATTTGGATGATATATTATATAATTAAATGGTTTGAGGAGTGGTTCGAAAGGGTTGACGTGTTGTCCATTTATAAGGGAAAAATGACACACTTAGAATTTTTAGAAACAATTCTGGTGTGCACATGTTCTTAACTAAAAAAAGACATAAAAAACAAAAAAACTAAATAATTTATTGCCTATATAAGAAATATGGACATAAAATAGGTTTTTTACTTGCATAATTTTCAATTTTTCCTTAATTATATGGTTGAGTCCCTAACTAAGATAAATGTTTCATTAACCGTTGTGATTAATTTTAATCACTTTTTATAATCATTTTGGTAAAAATATAACATTTTTATTTTGATTTCTAAATATTATACATAATACATTGATATATGTCAGAACTTTTAATTTAAATTCACATTAAAAAATAAATAAGATTAGTTCTACTCTTGCAAACGGGAAAAAATAATGAGGTTTTAATGTTGGAAGATGTTCAAAAGTGTATTAAGATTTTATATTCTGTCCCAATGTGAAATTAATTATAATGAAATAATTTTATTAATAGATGGAATATTTATCTAATTATAGATAAAAACATATTTAAAATATCATTTATAACTATTAATTAAATATAAAAGGTATTTTTTGACTAAAAATATGTATTTTTCAATATTCATCAAAAAATGATGTTTCTTAGAAAAATCAAAAAACATTATCCTTGAAAAATTTTGACATTGTAAATTAAAAATAAAGTTTATTTTATCAAATTAATGTTCTTAATGTGTCTATAATTATATTTATTATTAAAATTGGTTCATTCAAGAAGATGTAATTTTTAACAAAAAAGGAAATTATCAGAAACATCATCTATCATTACCAATATGATTTATTTATATAAAACAACTAAAATAATATTTGTAAAGTTATTAGTACTATTACTATATCTTTTTTTAATGATTATGCTATAGTTTTCTCATTTAATTAATTAAATTTATAAGAATAAATTTCAAATAAACTCAGTGTTGCGTGCATCATACTCCATTTCGGTGTTTCTCATAGTGCATGCCATGTTGGTATTTCATGTAGTGCACACCAAGTCAATATTTTGTGTGAAATGAAGAGAATAAATTTAATATTATGTTTAAGAACCTAATTAATTAAATATTTTATAAATAATTCACAAAAAATGATACTTTCTTATTATATTTTAATTCATCAGTCATATAATATCTTGTGTGTGTATGTCAATAGACCCATAAAAAACAGTTGCTATTGAAAATTGGGCTAAATATTCTAATGTAATTGATTTATACTATTTTCATGGTTTTTATTGATATTATCAGTTAATTTTGGAAAATTCATCATTGTTATCATATTATAAAATCTTGGTAACTTAGAAGGTGACCATGATCCTTCATATTGATGAATGTGGGTTTTGTTTAATAGAACAGAAGTGATAGCTACTCAGTGCACATATGCTCAAAATACCATGTAGTAGAGACTTGATCATAATCTATAGTGAAGAATCGAATAAGAGATTATAATGAATTCACATGAAAAATAGTATTGTTATCATTTATGCCTTTGTTGAATTTAAATTTTTTAAGAGCAGAATGACCCAACTCAATATTTTGAGTCTTCTATGGTAATATTTTAATTAATTATTTGGATTTATTATATCTATTGTTAATGTTGTTTCATATAATCTAATCAAAGAATTTATAATTATATCTTATCTCAATTTTTTTTTTAAATCTTCACCAAAGAATATTGGTAGATATGATTAAATATTATAAATACTTAAAACATTACCACCATAGGAAAGAGAACATAGTTTCAAATTATCTGAGTTAAAAGGAACATTTTATCCTAACTATGACGAGGATCATAAAATATTCAATATTTATAAACATTTTATTTATGGATCATGAAATATTAATTATAAGGAAGATCCTCATCTTACTCATATGAGTGTATAATAATCACTCTAAGTAAAGATTAAAGAGGAATAAAAGGAAGATATAGATCTATAAAAGTAGCTAATAAAGGATCTAGGGTTCAAACATGACTATAATGGAAAAAAATTGATGAACCATGTATGTGTTCTGTCTATACCAGATTTGAATAAGGGGATGATAATAAAATGTGATAGTTCTCTATTCTATACTAATCATGGATGTATCAATATGTATATTGTTTCAAAGAGTATTTTTGGTTGGATTTTATAAAGGGATATATTTCATAATCTATTTCTGGATGACTGGTATTTTAGTATGTTAAGGATGAGAGATACAGGTCAATGGGGATGTTATAACCATTACCCATACCTCAATTGTAATGAGAAAACACCACCATTCACTAGATTTCAGGCTCCCTAAAAATATAATGGAAAAAATTCAATTTGTGATGCAGTTGATCACCTCATAAAGATAAAATAATTACAATAAATGAAATAATATTTCTCTCTTGATAAGAATACATGGTTATACATTAAAGAGTGGTAATTTTTCATTGTGTTCAACTATAAAATGTATATTATTAAGATAAGAGGTATACCTTGAAGTTATATATATTTATGTTTCATTATCTGAATATTTAGTTTTGATTTATAACAACTTAACATCCATTAAAAGATGGTAAATATGAGATTAACATTGCAAGTCTAGAATGCATGTTGAGTGAATTCTCTATAGATTTCGAAGGTGTTTGGGATCAACACAATACTTTTATTACATTTTCATACAATAATGCCATTCAATCTATAGTTCATATGAATCTCCATTAAATCTTCTATGGTAGGAAGTATGTAACTCCAACATGTTGGAATGTTGTTAGAGAAGGAAATATATTTGGACTTGATTTAGCTGAGTAAATTGAAAAGGAAGGATAAAGCCATTAAACACCACATAATACCATCTTATATTCGATGAAAAGACATTATAATAGTTGTTAGAGAGATATATAGATTGACCATAGTTATAATTTATTCATTTAAATATATATATGGAAAAGGGTGACGTGATTTGGAATGATGGTAAATCTATGGACTATGTATCTGATTCCTTCAAAAACTCTTGATCATATCATGATGGTAGATTATTTAATGATGCATCCGCAAAATATATATTAAGTTAATGATGTGTTAAAATTATCTCTCATAAGGAATTACATAAATGATCCTCCACATATAATAATATCAGATGTTATACCTATGTAACATGATAATTATTTTTTGCAAATAATTAGTTCACATTGTATATCATTGAGATAACGTTCGTTGAATCACGGAAACTCACCAAGTCAATTGTTTTTCTGAAAAACAACCAATTTGGGGAAGCTACATGGTATCATGATGATGTGATGACACAAAAGAATCACAATCTATTTGTTCTAGATATGTGAATTTTTAGGAAAAAAATAATTATAATATGGGTATAATGAAAATATCCAATATTTTTATGCAATATTTATCTTTAAATTAATTTTTATGATAACTTATTTTACATGAATTACCATGTCTAAATGAACCATGATATACTGTTGAAATATTAATATTTAAAATGTTGATTATGGCCTCTCAATTTTATTAGTTTTTATGAATGAGGGTAAATAATTTATGAATTATATATGGGTATATATGTGTCAAAAAAGTTCCTTTTATATCAACTAATTATAAATTGAAATAATAATTTATAATTTACAATCATAATAGTATTCTAAAAAATAGTATTTTTATAGAATGTAACATTATATTAAAAAAAATAAATCCAAATTGTAGATTTATTTTAATGAAATATATATAATATTTAATTAATCAGATTTTTTTTAACATTAAATCATTAATTTTAAATTAGTAGGATATTAACAATTCCATGTCTTTTCATAAAATATAATTTTTATAAAAAGATGATTTCATATCATTTTGTACAATTACCATAAAATTAATATCTTCTATTTTATTAAATAAAATTAATTAAATATTTTATAGAATCAATACTAATAATTGGCTCCATTCTCCCCCACTTTATGAATTCTAGTTTCCTCAGAGAGGTATCACATAATTGGGAGGTAGTTCTACATTTCCATCCCATTATTCTCCCTCATTACATTCCATTTGAACCATCTTTCATCTATTCCTCCTCTACCATGATTTTTACGTTTCATCTATTGTTTACTTACCACATATTTCTATGTTCTTATGCCTTTAAAACTCTTTGGTTTTTTATTTAGTTCCTCCATATCTGGTTTTGGGATTCCATTTTTGAATTAATCCCCAGTGTTCCATCCTCATCATCGTATTTTATGATTATTTATATGATTATTCAATATATTTTCGTTTTTATTGGGTTTTTCCTTTAATCGATGTCTTTAATTATTAATTTTTCCACTATATAGGCCATATGATTCTTTCTCTATTCTCTATACTCATGATAATTTAATAATTTACCTATCGTAAAAGCATGGAAGATTTTAAAGAAGTTTATAATGTGAGTTTGGAGTGATTGATGGTGTTCTAGGACCTTAATATGTTATCTTCGCTTCTTTTTCCCCATTTTTTGACTTCATAATTGGTTTTTTGGAATCTAAAATAGTGGTATTTTTCTTATGATGGTGAGGTCAATGAGTCGAATTATATAGGATGATGGTCCTACAAGTTCATGGATCGTCATTGATTCCTTTTTTACTTATATATCTAATAATGATCCAAAAAAATCTCCCTCATACAGTGAGTTTGGGTTCCATGGTTCTCTTTGAGGCACAAGGATGTTCACTGAGAGGAGGGATGGTGCTCTAGGAAGCTTGATCAGTGTAGTATTCAATAGTTTCATAGGGTTTCCTCTTATGCCATTTTGGCTATATTTATATATTTTTAGAAGTATTCCTTTGTTCTGTATTATTTTTTGTTGGAGGTCATTGATTATTTTATTTGATAGATTCTCTTTTTATGGGGTTGTTTCATATTCTAAATATGGTTACAATTTTTTTATATAATTATATTCATTTTCTATGGTTTGGTATGTTTCAACACTCATGATGGTGGATATTCATCATTCCAAAAAGCAAGTTACCCAATGGTGGTGGTGATTCGATGGTCGTGGTAGATGGCATGTGAGCGGCGTAGTCCCTAGGTTTTTGTTAGAATCAAGTGTTAAAAGGATATTATTGGTTTTTCTATAAGAAAATTGAATTTATTATATATTTATTTATATTGGGTATTTTTATTTAGGGTGTGTTGGGGATTTCTTATGATTTTGGTGTGGAATGTTGGTGCTCATTCAGGATACTGTTGGCTTCTCCGAACCATAATGAGATGTTTTTTAAAAGAAAATTGAATTTTTAGAATTAAATATTTTCAATTCAAAGATTCAAATTTGTTAAATATACCCCTTTTGTTTTAGGTCAATATGATTAATAACCATGGTAAACCTTATCACCTCATGAAAGGGAAAATAAAGTTAGTGTAGATTAAAAAAACCCAAAAGGCCATAATTATTTATCGTAATTATAATTGGTTGAATATAATTTGATCTTTATCATCTTAGACATAAAATTGATTAGTTTAATATAAAATGTTCCATGAAAATGACCTATGTAATATTTAAATAAAATAATGTTATAAAATGTCCCTGACAATGTTTTTAATTTATCATATGTTTCCACATAGGGGAAATGGAATTTTATGAATGAATCTATGTATATATATTGATTTTAATAAAATTATTTTCATTATATAAATATATTTTTATTATTTAGTAATTATATAATGAATAAAATTTACAATGGTATACTGATATAGTATATCTACATTTAATATTAAATATAATTAATGATTTTAAAAAAATTAAAAGTGAAACAATATGAAAGATTTAATTTGGTTTAAAAATTTTATAGATATATATGATGTATTGGGGTTGTTTTATAGTAGTACATTTTAATTATACTTTTGCTATGATTATTTAATGTCAAACAAAATGAATAGTGTAAAAAATCGACAATAATGAAATGTTGGTAAAATAATATTTTATTATATTATTTAAAAATCATAGAAAAAGGAAATCTGATAATATTTATATAGTATGGTCTAAAATTTCATAAATGGGACATTTATGGTCCATTTTTCTCTTTATAAGTAAAAATTGTAACCCATTAATATTTATTTTTTCTATAGATTAAAATAATATTTGATAATTAATGGATATCGAAAAAGATGATGTTTAAAACAACAACGAAACATGTCTAAATTATTTTATATTATGGGATTAAAACCATATCCCACATTATATTTTAATCCTTTTCCATTTTGGTTTCATTTTTCTTGGTAATGAATTTATTACAATTTATTATTTTGAGAAATTATAAAAGGACCATGTAATTCAATTAAATTGGGGAACATCCTCCATCATATCATTTTACTATATTGAGACATATATATGGAATGAATATTTCAATTTATCTTATCATCTTCCCTACACACATTATATATTTTATGGTATTTTTAGAATACCAACACTAGATCCCTTTATTGGAGATCTAAATGTATCCTTTAAAAAATGAGCTTATCACCATACCAAATTACATTCCATCCAACACTAAATTACCTCCTCCAAATACATGTTACATAACATTAAATTTTATAATATATTTCTTAAATATGTTTCATTTTTTTAGGATTATGAAAACACAACTATACTCCCAATTTTTAATCAAATGTGAAGACAAAGTGTTGCTCATGCGTACGTACGATTTACCATCTGCAAGTAGAGATACAATTAAATTTCACCAATATATTTTTTTGATTGGTATTATGATGCTATTAAATTTCATATATTATATTTATCAAAAAATTATACTTTCTGATTATAATAAAATATATACGTACTTACCTTTCAATCATTTGGGAAATGATAATGATTGTTATGTGTTTGTGTGGACTACCACCACCAAAAAGTGGCGTTATTCAAATTTTTCATTATTAATTTACATTAAAGGAATGTAGGTTATATTTTATAAATATATATGATATATATAAAATAATAATGATCCTATAAATGTGATACAATACAGAAATTTATTTTATTACATCCATTAGAAAATGAAAATTGTTTCCATGAATACGTATGACCTACCAACTGTATTAATGGTGTAATTTATTTTCCTATCAATAAAATTTAGGTTTCAATATAAAAATATATATATAATAAATATATTTTACTTTTATATCCTTTTGATTTTATTTAAAAATGATAAATTTACATGGAGTGGAACTTCTATAATAAACTACTCTTGATAAATGAAACGGTTAACTTTTGGAAAAGACGATTTTAATATGGTACTTTTGATAAAAGGGGATTTGACATGTTATAAATGGATACTATAATTAATTATAAGTATTATCATTTATTTGGTATAAAATAATAATAAATTCAAATTTTACAAGGGGTAAGATACTTTTGATGGAAGGTGAACTTGAGGTAAGGTGTCTTATGTAGTAATTAGATTATTTGTCACAATTGTTTATAATTATGTTCTTCGGATAAAATAGTATGATAAAAAACTCAATATACCAATCAATATTCATATAATTTTTTTATGTAATGAATATAAATGGTTTCCTTTCACTTTAATCGACATGTTTACTTAAGAATCCAATAATATAAATTTAAGGAAAATTGAATTCTTTTCACTCTCGGATGAAAAATCTTTTTCTTCCACCTCCTTGATTTCTAAAACTGTGTTCAATAATGAAATTGAAAACTCTAAAGTGGTTTTGGAGAATCCATTAATGTACAGGAATAAAATTATACCAATAAATTTTAGTTAAATTTTTAGTAAATCCATATTGTCCTAGAGAATTGATCATATTTTAACTAAATAATGCATCACCATGAATGATCATAGAAAAGGGTTACTTTATTTTCTTGCTCTCTAAAGAGGGGTAAATGTTTTGTAGTTTCTATCACCATACATGAGACTTTTGTATCTAACAGTTTCCTTTTTCATGTCCTCTTTGAGAGATAATATTTGAGAAATATAAAGGAACATATTTGTTTTATGTTCAATTTCACATTAGGACTCATGTCCTACGATGTGATCTTGAAATATTTAGTGGGAAGATTCTAGAGAAACAGTTTCATTGACAATATATTAGTAACATATACTTATAAAATATAATAATATTTATTTTAAAAGTGGTGTTTTTAGAATATAGGGAAAAGAATCATTCTTCATGTAAATATAGTGACCCAAGGATTATTAAAAATTAATTGTAAATTGGGTGTGATGTATTTATCATGACTGATAATAAAAATGGGGTGGTGATTATAGTTTATTCTTTCCTAGGATCTGAATGAAATAGAATTCAATTGTCTATTAACAACCTTAATAATTAATTTCCTATCAATTGTGATGGAAAAAATTTTATTTACATGTTTCATTTACCATGTATATTTACATCACATAAGGTTTACACTATGAAAATTATTATTATCTTTTCATTATTTGAACTCGATGGATGATATGTGATATGAAGTAACTACCAATTTTTCATTTTGGATATGGATTTGCTTGAAATCTTTAATTATATCTCATAGATGATAAAAATTTATTGAAAAGTTATTAATTCCCTACTATAATCCTTTACAATCTTGATAGGATTCTTTTTTATAAATTAATGATAATATGTGTCAAATGATCCCAATTTTAATAAGAATTTCACCTTTCATACACATGAGTTTTCTATTAAAGTGTTTAATAATTTTTCATGGGTCAAAACCCATAGAATACTTACCTATGATGACCATTTTTTGGTTCTATGAAGAGAGTTATCCAAAATTATAGTTGGAGTTGTCCTATAGGGGAAGATAATTTTATATTCAAAAATCCTAATAAGATCAAGTTTGTGTTTTGGAGTCACAATAATTAAAGAGATAATAGTTTTAGGGTTTTAATTTCCTTAACATGTTATCTGGGATCTGCAATAGATTGTCTCCTCAAACCTATATTTCCTCCTTAATGGGGGAAGCATTTATGAATACCATACGACTATGATAGAATTCATGTATATTCTCACTAAATCCACTAGGGGATATCACACTGAATACTGATATAAAAATGGATTCAGACACCATTAATGGGGATATAATTTTTATTATTCTTACAAACATTTTCATTGATGTTAAATTTGTAAATTAGATCATCATTTTTATTTCTATAAATTTTGTTTTTTTCCAATAAATTGATCCATAGAAGCTTATTTTAAAGGATAAGTATGGTTAAGTAAGGGTGATCCACAATATTTTACAATATTTTCTATTGCACATTACTAGTTGACTAGGATGATTCTTAAAATTGTTGATTATGGGTGAATAATGCCTATATTGTATTTCATTAGTATGTTTTCTACCAATATTTTATTTTACGACGATGATATTTTTCTCATAATTTTGGGTGATAAAAATATTGTCATGAAAATAAATGATATCCATATTCATAATGAAATATTCTTAGTAGATGAGATCAGTTAGGAAAAATCCCTTTATTTATTTGTGATAATCAATTCATCTAGATGGAAGACTAAAATTATTAATAAACTGGTAATTAGGGAAGGGAAATTTACCTTCACTCATCACATAGTACAGATGTTTTTGTGAAAACTATAAGCATCCCATTTCTCATATATCATCATCTAAATTCAAAAAAAATGTCATCTTATACGGGAAAATATGTTCCTATGGATTGAATTTTTTATCTTGTTAACCATGAAATAACTATAATGTTTTTTACACATTCATTGTTTATAAGTGGCCTACATCTCATATAAATAATATGAATACCTCCATCTAGAATATTATCTTAACTTTATGATCTTTTTAATGTATATCAATAAAATAACATTGGATTGATTTCTACAAACCAATATATTCAGGTAGTCTTGGGATAATGTATGTTTGTAATTTAAATGGATATCATTAGCCACATCTCAATTAGTGTCTCTTTAAAGAGAATCCCATAAGTATGCATTTTATAACGTCCTGATATATGGATAATCTTTAGATGAGAAAATTAAAATACATGAACTCCTTTATATATATTTCTACTAAAGCATACCTTTAAAATATCATTTACAATGTGTTACAGATTTCAAATAGAATTTCTTCTCCAAATTCTTGGATTATGAATTTGTTATTTTCTATAATAGAATATTTTTTTGAATGTAGTAACCTTGTTGTGTATCTCAATGCTTCAATTAATTTGCCACTGAAGACTCCTACAATGAACATCCTATTGTATTTTGATTTGAGGCCAATTAATAGGATTTTATTGATCATGATGAATTAATTATCTAGGAACCACATATTAGTGGAATTATAACAAATTCATTTTTTCAATGAAATGAATGAATTGAATCCAAAATAGATTGATTGTGAAAATGAATAAGAATTTGATTCATCCTTATCAATTGATTATTTTATCAGGGAATTACGATCTAAAACTTCGGTAGATTCATGTTTATAGGATGATGGAATTTAATTGATCTCTTAAAGAAGTGTTTGTCACCCACATAATTTTGGAATCGATCATATAATTATAATCATTGACACAACCTCATCCTTATAGAATGTAGTGCATGATTGGTTTGAAATAAATCCTCCATGGTCATATAATATAATGGGATTTCGGTCATCATGTTCTCAACATTACCTATAACTACATCTGTTGAAATTATTCCACATTTAATGTGCTGAAGTCAATTGTCTTATCTAGTTAAGTGAAAATAAAATAATTTAAAAGTCTTGTCTTTAATCCTTTAAATAGATCATAGGTTTATCTAGAAGTATGTGAAAAATGAAATTATGTAATAAAATTGATGATGTCACATCACGGTTCATGATCTATTTTTTCTTAAATGATTTTTTGGGGCTATTAATATCCCTCCCCATCACAAAAAGTTTAAATTTTTTACAAATGTCAACTTATTGGTATATAAAATGAAATTCTAATAAAGATTCTAGAGGCATCATGATACCAAAGTGTTTCAGGGCTATCTTCATAAACCATAATGGGTAGGTATTATGATATCCTTATGGTCATTTTAGATTTTATGCTTCTTTGGAGAATGAAATTATTAGGTTAATCAATGAATTTGACATAAATAGAACAAAGGTATGGAAAAAAATTTCTTCATTATGACTCCACCACAATTTTTCCTAATGTAAGAACATTCTAATTATACCTCTCATTTATTATTCCAACATTGTGGATTAAATTCAACAATTCTCTCTATAACAAGATTTATTTATTACACTCACATATAGAGAATACAATTTCTTTATTCATGGGAATGAAATAAAGGGTTATTATTTGATGATCCCATTCTATATAAAGTATTAAAAAATTATTATTTCTCTTGCATATAACAAATTTTTGTAAAATTCCAACTATTAGAATTATGTAATATTGATTTTATATATTGAATGTGACTTTTACACTTAGAAATGATCTGAAATATTTTTAAAAAATATTTAAAGAAGGTATATACTATTCCCTTATGATTTTTAAAGTTATTTGTACCCATTTTTTTCATTTTACAATTTTTTTTTTTTTTTTCAATTTCCAAATGAGGTACATTATGATTTTTATAAAAATATCATGGAAGGAATTAATTTTTAAATTATATGGAATGAATGGATTTATTATCACCAATACTATCTTTTTATTAGATTCATTTTTTATTTGATTATGTGTTTATTTTAAATGTATATTCTTCAGTTATATTTGTCCATCATTATTTAAAATGTGATTTCAAAATGGAAAGGTTATTTTCCAATGGAATGATTTAATGATTTTTAATGGTATTTATATTTAACAAATTGAAAAATCGATCATTTAATTTATGATTTAATGGGGTTATGATATGTGGATTATATAATTATTGTTCATATGGATGGTTTATGAATATGATGAAATATTTTCATGAAATCCACTTATTTTCCACGGGTTATGGTGTGATGAAATGATTATGTGTATTTGATACCAATTTATTTTTATTTTGTTATTATGTGATGAAATGTTTATGTCATATATTTATTCCATAGGATATGATATGATGAATGGTTTATAGTATTTTATAACACATATTTATTATTTCAATAATGTGATAGGTGAGACCTATATCCCTTTCTAATCCATTGGTTATATATTAATATAACACGAGATAAATTGTACTATAATGGGGAGTTATCCCAGTTAAGTAATGTACATTTTCAACTATGATAGTCTTTTGATTGAACCATGAATAGTATTATAGTATTAGGAGTCAACCAATTCTATTATGAGAGTCTTGGAAATAATCTATGACTAATAAGAAAATTATTTGAATTTCTTATATATATATCACATAATTCCAAGTATTTTGTCAATGTTATGATAACATAAATCATGTTTTTTGATCTATAATGATTCACATCTTATAAAATTCCAATATTTATTCCATGAATGATGATAATGATCTATGATATATAGGGTTTTTCTTTAAAATTCATCGATCATGTTCGCATACCGTTTTTTCTCATGTAATACATATATGATCGTTAATATCTACATTTTTTTACCTATACTGAACCTTAGAGAACAACGTTTAATTTGTTTCATTTTCCAGTTTATGAAGAAAGTATTTTTTTGAGATATATATAATTTCGTTGATGGTTATTATGAACTATTTCAGAGATAGTGCAGATTAATTATAAAATAGTAGTTTATATTACCAGGTTTACAATGATACTAGAGCTATATGATTATAACATATAAGATAATGTAATGAAATCAATATTTATTAAATAAAATTTAATATATATTTATCAAAATGTCAGGTCTCTATATTTTGGAATTCTTTTGTTGTGGTATTTCATGGAATACAGGTTAAAGAAGGGAAACATGGGGTGTCTTTTTATAAGTTAGGGAGAGAGAAAACAATGAATTTGATGAGATATTAAAATATAAAAATGACATTCTAAACCCAATGGTTACAAGTGGATAAATATTAAAATTTGGAGATTATGAGGTTTTAATATTGATAGATAATAAGATTTTGAAAAGATAAATTTACAAACTTGAAATTATTTCTTTTTTTATCCCCTCTTAAACTCATTTATACCATAATCAACATAAGAAAATTTTACCTTTTTCCTTCTATTTATTATAACCAAAATTTGTATTGAACATATTAAATAAATTTAATTATGTTCATTCCGAATATGGAATACATTTTATCATTCAATTAACCATTCTGGGATAATTTAATTTGAAATTACTCCAAAAAAATGTGATGCAAATAAGCTTTGTATAAAAAATGTTTTTTTGCATAAAATATTTTTATATAAAAATACCGCATAAAATTTATTATAATTAAAATATTTTTTTATTCATATTATTAATTAAAAAACTATACTTATAAAGGTATTATAACACAAAATGGATCTTTTTAAATGATTAAGAGAAAATGAATAATTTCAATAAATATAGGTTTTTTCACTGTTCAATAAACAATAAATATATTTTAAAAATTAAATGAACTATAAATTTGATATGGTGATTTAAAAAAGGAAATTAATTTTTCTTGAACACTTTTTTTAAATCGTAGAAATTAATTATATTATTTTTCCCAAAATGCAATAAATCCTATTTTAGGGGAAATATATTTTAAAAACATATAATAACATTACTAAAAATTGAGTACTTATTTAACAATATATTTGATCTATCTAAACCCATTATTAATATTTTCTATAAAAAAATTAGTCTTGATGCTCACTATATAAATATATTTGCTGTGTTATGAGGTAATACACCATTATTAATCATTTATACTCAAGGATTCACGTATTTTAATCAATCAAAGAAATTTAATTTATTTAAGAATAAATATTTAATAAAATATTAATTTGGTACATTAAAACACCTTTATAATGAAATTATCAATTCAAATTTCATTATTATATTAAAATAAATACGGATTTTTCAATTTCATCACATCCTTATGATCACATCCGGCATCTTTATGTTATAAATTTCTAAAAAGAAGATTAACAATATGAGTTATCTATTATGTATAAATTTAGCTATATTATCAAATAATTCAACTAGTTTTAATAGATAATACTGATCATTATATTTTTTTATATCATCTCTGTACTACACATGTGAAGGATCAGTTATGTAATTCATGAAGAGAGATACATGGGACGTATCACGAAATATGGAGAGGTTTGGTGGAATGACAAAGAGATAAAATAACATCCATAGTAGATCAAGAATCTTGATGGGGATTGTAAACCTATAAAAATATTTACATTTTTTTAATATTATCATCTTAATCCCTTAAAAACTTCTTTTTATCACATTCAATGCAACTTAAAATTCCATATATAACTAACGATTATCATAAATATCTTTTTTTATCATTTTTAAGAAACATTGATGTTATAATATATAAATTCTACATTGAATTCATTTCCTTAAAAATATGAGGTCCAAATAGTTATTTATCCAACATAACCCAATCATAATGGATTTTTACCATTAATTTTTTTAAATTCATTCATAAGGATCTATATAAATACATAATGGAAATAAAATATTGTAAGTAAAATAAACTATTGGAAGGTGTTTATCTGAACCACAATAGATTTTTTTTTAAAAAGATATAATCATATCCTTAATCGAATTAATGGTTCTAATTGAATGACTATATAAACCCAATAGATTATAATATTTTCCAATGATAATACATTTATTTTTTTCTATCTATCTTTATATGAAACACTATGCTCGCTTGTGTCACACAAAATATTGAGATCCGTCGATAGCATATAATTTTAAAAAAGTCCAAGAATATAAGTGTATATAACATCCGTAGACATTGCGGCATATTTTTGTATTATATATTTCATAATTTTTTTACATTCTTCCAATAGATTTTATAGACTTATTATATAATCAAATCTAGTTTTACTCATAAAAGCTATATTTTTTAAGGGTAGTTTTTTTCCTTTTAATAATGAACCTATTTTATCACAAAATTTTTACCATTTAACGAATTTAATTATTAAATATAAGCATAATTTTTTGATGAATAATTTCAAATTTTACATAGAGTGAATTGTTTGTATTTTTTAGATGGTTCATTATATGATGACTCATGAAAAAATACAAAATTTTAGATGAAATTTCCGTTTCATTTAAAACATTATTAAGGATAAATTATATTTTAATTGGTTTTGATGTAAATATATATTAATAATACATTTATGAATCCAATTTAGTTCATTTTAATTAATTTTATATTGCATTATATATAAAAGTATAATTAAAATTTGAACAATTTCTCATTAAAACCTCACTTTCTTGGCACATCTGTGTGGATATAGTTAAATTTAACAAGTCCAATTCAATGAATTTATTTTGGATAACATATTAATATTTTTGAATAATTATAATATTTATATTATAATAAGAAATAATTATTTTTATAACACAATGATTTGTGAATGTAATTTAAATCAATTACACCCATTAAGGTAAAAAATAGTATACTAAGTTGTAAAAAATTAATCTTATGGGATACAATTACCTAGTCACTTGTCCAATAGTCATTACATAACAATTTTATAACATATACACTATAATTTATAATTTTATGAGATAGTGGTATATTATTCCATGAATGTGACATATATATTATGTTTTATAAGGGAAAACAAAGAAAGTGTAATTTCATACCTTAATAATTTATATATCCATGATATGTGGAATAATTAATATATTAGGTTCTATATACAATTATTAAATAATTGTTACTCAATTTTATCATACTTATTTATCATTAGTTTTAGAGAATAAATATTTAATTAAAATGCTTACAAAACACCATCACAAAGATTATTTAGTTAAAAATAAAATTTTGTAAATGATAATAAAATTATTAGAATTGAATAAAATTTAATTAATTATTCGCTTCCATTAATTTATTATGTTAATATGTAATGGTTTATATATTTTAAATTAATATATATTAATTCTTTCATTTTAGTGAATTTTATAATTTTATATTAAGTAGATAATGTCAAAATGGACACAAATGTTATTTTATAATAAATGATATTTCATTAAATAATATATATTGAAAAAAAATTAAATTAATAAATTTTATTATTAAATGTTATTAAATATCAAATATGATCCATTAAAAAACTGATTAATCTATTATAATGATGACATTTACCGTTAAATATAAAATAATATATTACTGCAGTTAAGGATTAAGTAGTTTTTTTCATGTTACTTGTGCTTCTGTTCGAATTATTATCCAATAGACATGGGTTTTTATTTTTTAAATAATTAAAAATATTAATATTTATTTGGTAATATATGTTTTCAAAAATCTATCCTTAATTTGGTCTAAAAACATAAATTAAGTATTTTAGTAAAATTGTTACCTTAATAAAACCAAAATGGTAAAAGTGTTGAAAGATATAAGTTAAGTGAAAAAATAATTAAAATGCACATAATTTTGCTGGAATTATATGTTGTCCATAAATTCACATTAATATCATATATTTCTATTTTTTTGGACATGAGGTTAGGGAGGATTCTCAATATTAATGACCTTTTTATATTTAAAAAATGTCACTATTCCTCCACTGTAAAAAGAAATTCACACATAACAGTTATCAAACATCCAAATCCATTTAGATCACCCAAAAACAAAACAAATAGTCTCCAAAAATTCCTAACCTCATTATATAAGGCTCATATAAGGATGAAATAAAACCAAGTAAGTGTTTTCATATAAACCTAATAGAGTTTTCTGAATAAGAGGTAATATTTTTCAATGAGAACTTTTGTTTTATTTCATTCAACACCCATTAAATTGCATTAATATATTTATTGTATAATATATTTAGTATATTAAATATACTAAAATGTTTTTATGATGTTTTTTTCTACATACACTCAACATCACTTTCATAAAATGGGATATACAATCATCATTCGTGTATAATGTGGACTATCCCCTTATGAGCCGATGTAATTTGTTATTTCATTACCTCCTTTCATGGTTGAAAATAGTGGGATATTTGTTGATTATATGTCATGACCCATCCCCCGAGGCCCATGTTGTAACTACACCATGCCCGCCTTCCAAAGGCCAGGGGTTGGCGACTAGCACCAAAGGCATATATTCCAAAACTGGGAAGGAATTACCTTTACAACTATAAACAAACATATCAGAGTACAAAACTGGAAGCAAAACACTATGTAAAAAATTGCATAAAAAATCATACTGGAATATAAAAGATGCCAGAAATACAATCCCAACTGTAAAGTACAAGTACAACTGAAAAAGGGACAAACAGCTGAAAGGTAAAGAGCAGCTCCTGGATCATCCTATGTGGTTCCTACCTAAAGGGTAGGTATAGATGGCCAACTCATCACTCCATGTCTGTCCATATGCTCCGTATACCGACTCATCGTAAGATCCACCTCCAGGTACCGTCTAGTGCTGGTGCTCTCAGCCTCTGTCACCGTTGCCCGTCGTCTGCATCCAACACAACGAGGTGCGGGCATAACCCCTGCATGGGTGAGTATAACGACACTCAGTTGGGACCCCGCGACCTTCAAGGTCCCAAAAAATCCAACAAGTATAAACCACAAAGTATGAAATAAATGGATAACCATTACTTAGGTATATTCCCATACAAATACCTATGTTATCTAGTAACCCATCTCAATAATGAGGAAAACACAAAAGTCAAAGACACAGCTCAAACCAAGATTTTTATTTACGACATCAAAACCTTGTCTATTGGAGAACTCCTCTTCTATCGAGTACAGTGGGTCTGAAGCTACAACCAAGAACATCCCACTATCCTTGGACTACTGAGTTACTCCACCTATTGAGTACGGTGGGTGTGTCGTGCTAACACAGGGGCGCTCCCCACCATGGGTCTGCCGCTACAACCAAGCGCTCCCCTCACAACCTATAGAGGTACTCATTCGATAGCGTACTGTGGGTCTACCGCTACAACCAAGCACTCCTCCACTGTTGGACTGCTACTACAACCAAGCAGTCACCATTCGGCCATCCGAATCACTCTGAGTGGATCGGTCAGCAGTCTTCAAGTCTCAGCAAGCTACTAGGTCTCTGTAATCAGCTCTCTCATCACCTGGAGGATCCGTTCCACAAGCTACAAGTCGATACTCCATGTGTCATGAATTACTATGTAGAAGTATCTAAATGGTCCTCCATGTCATAGGGGTCTCAATACAACAAACAGCGCTTCAATTGGACGCCTAGTCTGTTAGTAATTAGCCTTTTAGTCCCGGGGGCCTGGTTGAATTTGTGAATGAACCATCATAACTGTATCTCAACTATACCCTGAAATCTTTTTGGGGTATTCTCAAAGGGACCGTCTCTCATCGAGATTGCTAGTTCCGCTGATGGTTCGTCAAATGGACGTCTGGTGACAAAGATATGGCCAAAGTAAGCAATGGGTCAGTAGTGGGCTTGGGTCCGATCCGACCCGGTTGGACGAACACGGCCCAACCCGGTATGGGCCGACATAGTATGGGTCAACCCGGACATACCCGATGGGTCTGAACTAGCCCATTGGGTGGGTCAGACTACTATGTTATGCCCATTCTGCTGGGCCTAGCCCAGCGGACTGCGAGGGCAGTTCAGCCCAGATGTCGCCACGCAGGTGGCTCAGCCCGAAGGCAGGGGCCAGTTCAGCCAACGCCACAAGGGGAGCGACCCGAGAGGTCGGCCACTGGTAGGCCAGCGGCATGCCATACGGGAAGCGGGTAGGCTGGCTGTACGATGGGAAAGTCGTGGGTGTGTTGGGCATGGTGCGATAGGGGGTCGCGGGGGAACCAGGTAGGTCGATAGGGCACCTCACAGCACGCCGGGGAAACGCGCGGGGGCGCAGGCAACGCGCCGGGGGTTCCAGGCAGGATGGTGCAGGGGGCTGTGGGGATGCTAAGAATGCTGTCGGGGCACCAGGTACCCACTGGGGCAGCGCGCTGGGGCGCGGGCAGCGCGCCGGGGCATCGGGCAGGCCGTGGCAGGGGGTCGTGGGGACACTGGGCAGGCGGCGTAGGGCACGACGGTGCATGGGCAGGTGGCACGGGGGCGCCCAGAATAGCGCAAGCGGTGCCGTGAAGGCGGCATGATCTGCGGAGGCCATGGGTAGGGAAACCTTTTTTCTTCTTCTTCATCGTCGTCGCCTCATTTCTATGTCGTTGTGGAGTCATCAAAAAAGGATGAACGGAGGGGTCGGGCCATGTTGGTTTGGCCCGCACCATCCGCATTTACGACGGTAGAAATAGGTTCTCATGAACGGAACACAACACCCCACCTGCAAAAGGTAAACATCAATGTTCTTCGTTTAAGGAAAGATGAACATATTACTTTAAATGAAACAACCCCTACCTCTTGATTCGTCGCTCAACACTCATCATTTTTCGATGGAGTCGCGAATGGTAGTCAAAGGAGACCATCATTCGTCACATCCACTACACGTCCTCAATTTCGAGTTGTGTTGGTTCTTTGACGATGTTTCGGAGTATTGATCAATATGTGGCTGGGGAAGAAGTCGAAAATGAAAGAGCATCGCCATCATTATTCGCGTTCTTCGCGTTCTTTGCGTTCTTCGTAGAGAGGTTTTCTTCGTTGCTTTCCTCTTAAAGCCTCCACCAAAAAGAAGATTATGCCAATGGAAATAATAGGATGGTTTTCCTATTATTACATTGTCACATAATTCAAAATTAAAGAATTAAATGTGTGGGCCCCACCTAATTAAATTCGTGAGGGGTGTCACATTTAATTAATTGGATGGAAAGAGGCTCTCCCTCATTAAAGAGGGAGAGGTGGGATGTTTTATCCTCCATCATCAATAGGGGTTGGGCGGTCCCCACCCCTATCATTTAATAGAGAGGTTATGGGTCTCAGGTGGTCCCCACGTCCTAACCTCTTGTGCGCGGTTATGCTCATGTGGGCCCCACCACCATAACCTCTCATGAAATTTTGGGGTGTGGTGGTTCCACCATCAACTCCCACGTGGAGGTTCCAACTACCCGTACTCACCTGGCAGATCAAAAATTAAAATAAAATCTTACACTTTATTTTATTTTTATTTTAAGATAATCCAAAAACTAACTTTTATCCTCGACTCACTACCGTTGAAGTGAAAGTATTCTTAAGCGAATACTGGTGCAACGAGTTCAGTGGTGTCCTCAAGTTTCAGTTCCGAGCACCGGCTCAAAAGTTATAAAAACCCGCTTGTACGTTTACTGAACGTACCCGAACAAAACATCAAAATTGATTCTGGGAACACCGGGCCTCAGAATCAAGCACAGTGAATTTTCACAGGCTCGTTAAAATCCAATGTATTTATGAAGAAAAATTTCCACAAAATTTCTGGATCTTTACATTCTCCCCACATCAGGGCTTTACGTCCCCATAAGCTACAACTTGAACTAATGGAACAAATGGGGGTACAGAGCACGAATCTGATCCTCCCCCTACCATGTGCTCTCTTGAAGGTTCACGTGGTTCCAGTGAATTCACACCAGAGGTATCGATCATCCACATCAGAACTGCTCCTTTCAATCCTCAATCTCCATTGGAACCTCTGTAATAGTCGCCCCATCGTCGATGTCTATCTTTTCATAGTCAATGATGTGAGAAGGGTCGTGCACGTATCTCCTCAGCTGAGATACCTGGAAGATTCCATGCACCCATTGCAACTAGGGTGGAAGAGCTAATCATTAAGCCACCTCGCCTACTCTACTGAGGACCTGGAATGGTCCGATGAATCACAGAGATAACTTTTCGCCTCAACCATATCTCCTTAGACAGCATCGAGGTGAGACTCGTAGAAATATATGGTCACCATCCTCAAACTTCAAAGGTCTCTGTCTTCTGTAGGAATATGACTTCTACCTACTGTGTGCAGTCTTCATCCTCTCCTGGATGATCTTCACCTTCTCTGTGGTAGCTCGTACCATATCTGGTCCCACTAGTGCTGACTCCCCAGGGTCTATCCCACACAAGGGCGATATGCAAGGTCGACCATACAAGGCCTCGAAAGGTTCCATCCATATGGTGGAGTGATAGTTGTTGTTTAATGAAAACTCCACCAAAGGCACGTGATCCTCCTAACTGCAACAAAAGTCGAGGAAACATGGACATAGTAAGTCCTTGAGGGTCTGATGGTCCTCTCAGTCTGGCCATCTATCTGAGGATGGAAGGTGGTGCTCAAGTGTATCTGCATCCTGAAAGCCTCCTCCAACCAATTTCATAGCTGGTAATTAAACCGTGCTTCACGGTCAGAGACTATAGAAGTAGGTACTCTAGGAAAAAGCACAATCCCATGTACATAGTGGCGTCCCAATATCCATACTGAGCCCTACTCTCTGATCGGTAGGAAGTGGGCCGACATGGTGAGTTTTTTGACGATCACCCAAATATAACTGTGGCTCCTTGATGTACATGGGAGACCCATCATGATGTCAATGGATATCCCATTCCACTTCCACTCTGGGACCTCTAAGGGATAAACCAAGCCTGCTGGTACCTGGTGATCCGCCTTCACTTAATGAGAAGTGAGGCATCGTGAGACATATATGCTATCGCCTTCTTAATACCTGGCTACCAGTGCTATCGTCAGAGGATTTGGTACATATTTTCCACTTCTAGATGTACCACTAGAGGGGATGTGTTGAACTCCCTCAACAATTCCTCCGGAAGTGCTATGGGTACCATAGTAAGTCATCTGAAGAGAATGACATGCTCTCCACATTTAGAAAATCCATCAGGTGCCTGCCCTATTGATATCTGAGAACGTTGTGTCTCACAGTCAGCGTCCCCACGCTGCGCCTTCCTGAATCTCTGAAGAAGTGGAGGAGTGACTGTAAGAGACCGTAGATAGGCTGCTCCATCCCTATCCATAAAGGATATCTGTAAGGCAGCTAGCTGCTCTGTCACCTCGCCTAGCAGCTCTATACCGGATCTCCAACTGAGAACATCTGCTACAATGTTCCCCTTCCCCGAGGAATAGACTATCTCAATGTCATAGTCCTGTATGAACTCAAGCCATTACCAATGTCTCAGGTTCAATTCCTTCCGAGAGAAGATAAACATGAGACTCTTGTGACCAGAGTACATAGTAAAATGTTCGCCCATAAGATATTTCCTCAACAACATCAAGGGGAATTCCACTACTACTATCTTCAGGTCTTGGGTAGAATAGTTCTTCTCATGTTGTCTTAGCTGCTGAGAACCTTATGTGATCAGTTCTTGCTCTTGTATCAGGACACACCCGATTCTAGTCCCTAATGTGTCACAGTAGAGTATGTACCCTATGCCTTCCTCAGGATGTCTCATGATGGGGGCACTAGTCATCCTCTTCCTCAGCTCGTGAAAGCTCTGCTGGAATCTCTACCACCACACAAAGGGTTTCCCCTTCTTTATCAATGATGATAGTGGTTCGATAACTCTAGAGAAGTCTGGATAGAATCTCCAATACTACCAATCCAAACCCACAAAAATCAGTACCTCCATCACACTCCTTGGTGGATCCCAAACAAGTACCACCTCGATCAACACTGGGTCCACTCCAACCCCAGCCTCTGAGATGACGTGTCCCATGAAGTGAACCTCTTGAATCCAGAAATGGAACATCGAGAGCATACCATAAAGATGGTTCACATAGAGTGTGTCAAGTACTACCCGTAAATGATATGCTTACTACTCCTCAGTAGTCGAGTAGATTAGTATTTCATCAATGAAGACTACGACAATGCGATTGAGGTATGACTGAAAGAACATGTTCATGAGTCCCATGAACACTGATGGAGTGTTGGTTACGCTGAAGGTCATAACAAAGAACTCATACCGGCTATACCGACACTTGAAGGACATCTTCTGGTTATCCTCGTCTCGAACTCTAAGTTGGTGATAGCCTGATCTGAGGTCTATCATTAATAACCACCGTACTTCTTTCTGCTGGTCAAATAAGTCCTCAATCCTCGGGAGTGGGTACTTGTTCTTCACAGTCACCTCGTTTAGGCAACGGTAGAGGACATAGAGCCTCAAGCTCCTGTCTTCCTTCTTGGTGAACAGAATTGGGGCTGTCCATGGAGAAACACTGGGCCTGATGAATCCTATCTCATACAAGTCCTCCATCTCCACCCACAACTCACAACTCTCTGTGGGATCCATCAGATATGCTGGTGTAGATTTCAGTGATGTCCAGAGATATAGGTCAATGTATAAGTCCACCTCTCTACGAGGAGGTAGTCTTGGAACATCATCAGGGAAAACATCCATGTTCTGGTCCACCACTACAGGGTAAGTCGAACTCTCCACATCAGCTGCTCCGAGGGTAAGGATAGACAACTTGTGAGTGATCGGCTGCACCGTCCTCTGAGTGAGTTCGTCCTATGAAACAAAGGTTCCCATCTCACCGGTGAAGGTAAACCTGGTCCCATCCATGTAGACACACTAGAATTTTCACCTAATATAGTTGATCTGATCATGGACTATAGATCACCAATCCACACCCAAGATTATGTCATAAGGCCTCGAGGACACTAAAAGGAGATCCTAGCTAATGCTCTAGCCTCCTAGAGTAAGATCACTATGCCGAAACCAGTGTGTAATCATCGAGTCTACTCTCGTAGGAGTCTATAGCTGTAAAGATCGACCCAACGGCTCCGTCGGAATCTCCGAGCTCCGAATGATGGCAGTGGAAATGAAAGTGTTACTGACACCTGTGTCTATAAGAACTGCAGCTAAGGTGGAATAGTCACAAATCGTACCTCGAATCTTCCCCGGAGCACCATGATCATAGGCCTCAACTACCTGAATCTATGCTCTCCCATGTCCACCAAATCCCTGTGGTCGGGGTGGACCTCCTGGTGGTGGTGGCGATAGCGCCACAAAATGTCATCCACCGCTAGCTGCACGTCCAGCTCCTCTTCCACGTCCATCTCCTCCCAGCGGACCTCCTCGATCAAACCATTTCCTCTACCTGGGAGGTCCCTCAACTGTCTACTGTTCATCTGTGTGGTGGGTTAGATAGTCACAAGCCATGTGACCCAATCCGCCGCATGAGTAAACTGTCCGCTCTTGGCAGGTCTGTCCCCACCTCGGGTGCCTCGCACTTCCAATCCTAAGGCATGTTGTCGACCACCTGTAGGTATGGTCCTCTTGGACCTCTGAGTCATCTATCTTCTTCCTATTGCAGAAGACTCCATTTCATGTCAGCGAGTGGTGGGTCTCGCTGCTAGAGACTGCTCAGCAAAGAAACTCTCTACCTGGAGGGATTTCTACAACACCCCTATCTATGTTGGGATATTATGGGAGATCATCGGATCTCTGATCTCTCACCTAAGACCCTGCTCGAAGGTTTGGGCCCTGAAGAAAGGGCCCCACACCATATCTGCGGAGTAGCTTGAGAGGTCGGAGAACCTCATTGAGTATTGTGCCACTGTCATGCTACCCTTCTGTAGATGTAGTAGCTCTTGTATCCACACTGCACGAAGGGTGGCTGGTACCAAATCTACCCGGAAGAGGCTCTCGAAGTCTGAACAGAGTAGTTTCCCCACATCATGCATCTAGATAATCATTTTACACCATCTTTCTACTGCTTCCTGAAGGAGGATGGTAGGAAGGATCACCATGAAGTTTGTGGGGGTCCTTACTAGCCTGAAGAATCTCACCACAGCCTCTAGCCAATCCTCATCAGCCCGTGGGTCCGTCTCTCCCCAGAACCTGGGTGGCCTATGGTGCTGGATCTCATGCAATGCACTCAAGAAGCTCACATCGTCTGCTGCTGGGGCTCGTGGTATCAGTGGCCCAACAGGTAGTGGTACCGTTGGTTCCTCCAATGGTGCCTCAACTAGTATAGGTCCCTGCACTGAGGCCTCATCGCTCGGTGGGCTGTTAGGGCGTACTACTCTTGGGGATCTCACTAGTCGTCTACGGGTTGGCATCCTAAATGAAATAGATGCAACACAGTCAAAAGATTATACCTAGCGAGCTGAACGGGTTGTGCTGACATAATTAAAACATTTGACAACACGCACATAATAAGTGTTTTCGTGCACTAAGTCGGAAATCAGAAGTCAGGGTCCTGGTGTATGGATACAGCGGCAGCCCACACCTACACTGGACTCCCTGAACTGAAAACCACAATTATTACCCTTAACACTATTTCTTCATAGAAATGAAAGATCATAGTCATATTTTCTACGGTAGAACTGACACCTCTAATACCAATTTGTCACAACCCGTCCCATGGGGCCAGTGTCATAACTACCCCAAGCCTTCCTTCCATAGGCCATGGGTTGGAAACTAGCACCAAAGGTGTATATCCCTAAACTGGGAAGCAATTACCTTTATAACTGTAAAAAAACACATCAGAGTACACAACTGGAAGAAAAACACAATGTAAAAACTGTATACAAAAAAGTGTGATGGAAAGTAAAAGGGGACGGAAAATCAAGACCAACTGTAAAGTACAAGTACAACTGAAAAGGGAAAAAACTTAAAGGTAAATAGAAGCTCCTTGATCATCCTCTGGGGTTCCTACCTAATGGGTAGGTAAAGATGGCCACCTCAGCACTCCACATCCATCTGCCTGCTCTATGTACCGACTTGTCGTAAGGTCCACCTCTAGGAAACGTCCAGTCCTGGCACTCTCAGCCTCCGTCAGTGCTGTTCGTTATCTGTATCCAACACAACGAGGTGAGGTAATAGCCCGTCCAGGAGTGAGTAAAATGATACCCAGTTGGTACCCTGAGACCTTCAAGGTCTCACAAAATCCAACAAGGATAAACAAAAAAGTATGAAATCAACGGATAACCATTAATTAGGTATATGTCCATACATATTCCTATGTTATCTAATAACTCATCTCAATCATGAGGAAAACACAAAAGTCAATGACACAGCTCAAACCAGGATTTTTATTAATGATGTAAAATCCACAACTGCTGGATAACTCCTCCTCTGTCGAGTACAGTGGGTCATCCACTACAACCAAGTGCTTCCCACTAACCTTGGATTGCGGAGGTACTCCACCTGTCGAGTACTGTTGGTCTGCCACACTTACATAGAGCTGCTCCCCACCATGGGTCTACCACTACAACAAAGCGATCCCCCTCATAGCCTACAAAGGTACTCATTTTGTCAAGTATCGTGGGTCTGCCACTACCACCATGTGCTCCTCCGCCATGGGGTTGCTACTATAACCAAGCGCTCCCCACTGGACCATCTGAATCACTCCGAGTCGATTGGTTAGCAGTCGTCAAGTCTCAGCCAGGTACTAGGTCTCTGCAATATGCTCGCTCATCACCCAGAGGATCCGCTCCACATGCTACAATTTGATACTCCAATTTTCATGAAGTACCACGTAGAAGTATCGAAAAGGTCCACAACGTCATAGGGGTCTCAACGTAAGATATGGCGCGTCAATTGGATGCTCAGTCTATTAGTTATTAATCATTTAGTCTTGGGGGCCCGGTTAGATTCATGTACGAACCAACATGACCATATCTAAACTACAAATTGAACACTAACATCGTATTCTCAAAGGGACCATCTCGAATCGAGATTACCAGTGCTGTTGACGGTTCGTCAACTGGATGTCTGATGCCAAAGATGTGGTCAAAGTAAGCAAAGGGTTGGTATTGGGCCTGGGTCCCGTCCGACCCGGTCAGACCGACTCAGCACAACCCAGTATGGGCCGATCTATTCTGGGTCAACCCGGACAGACCCGATGGGTCTAACCCAGCTCGTTCTGTGGGTCTCACAGCTATGTTAAGCCCGATCCGCTGGGCACGGCCCAACAGACTGCGAGGGTCGTTCGACCTGGATTCCACCACACAGGCCGCTCTGCCCGAAGGTTGGGGCCGGTTTGGCCAACATATTGAGGGGTGAACTCATGATGTTGGCCGCCGGGAGGCTAGTAGTAGGCCGTGCGGGGCCCTGGCAGGCCAAATAGACCTCGGGCAGGCCACAGGTGGGTAGGGCAGGGAGCGGTTGGGTGGTCTCGGGGGGGGGGGGGGGGGGGGGAAGGGCGCTGGGCAGGGGGCCGAGGTAGGGCCCTAGGGCACAGGAAACATGTCGGGGGCACCGGGCTAGCCGTGGAAGGGGGCCACGGGGTCACCGAGCTGGCCGCCAGGCTGCGGGCAGCGCGCCGGGGAACAAGGCAAGCCACGGAAGGGGGTTACAGGGGTTCCGGGTAGGTGGTGCAGGGGGGCGGCGGTGCTGTGAGGGCGGCACAATCCGCGAAGTCCATAGGTAGCACAACCTTTGTTCTCTGTCTTCGTTTTCATCACCCCATTACCATGTTGTCGTCGAGTCGTCACAAAAATATCAACGATGGGGTCGGGCCATGTTGGTTTGGCCCATACCCTCCACATTTAGTGTGGTAGAAATAGGTTCTCATGAACGGAACACAACACCCCACCCTCAAAAGTTAAACATCAATGTTCTTCATTAAAGGAAGGAAGAACATGGTACTTTAAAGGAAACAACCACTACCTTTTGATTCATCTGTCAATGCTCTTCGTTTGTTGACGGAGTCCGGAATGGTAGTCAGCGGAGTTCGTCATTCGTCGCGTCCACCGCACGTCCTCAATTCTAAGCTGTGTTGGTTTGTTGATGACATTATAGAGGGTTGATCAGTAGGTGGCTAGGGAAGAAGTCGAAGAAGAAAAAGAGTCACCGACATTCTTCCCGTTCTTCATTGGGAGATTTTCTCCCTATCTTTCCTCTCAAAGCCTCCACCAAAAACAAGATTATGACAACAAAAATAAAAGGATGGTTTTCCTATTATTATGTTGACGCATTATTCAAAATTGAATAATTAAATGAGTGGGAAACACCTAATTAAATTCGAGAGAGGTTTCACATTTAATTATGTGGATGGCAAGAGGCTCTCCCTCATTAAACAGGGTGAGGTGGGAGGTTTTATCCTCCATCCTCAATAGGGGTCAGGTGGTCCCCACCCCTATCATTTAATAGAGAGGTTATTGGTCTCGGGTGGTCCCCACGTCGTAACCTCTTGTGGGAGGTTATGCTCGAGTGGGGCCCACCACCATAGCCTCTCATGGGAGGTTGGGGTGTGGCGGTCCCACCATCAACTCCCATGTGGAGGTTCCAACTACCCGTTCTCACATGGCAGCTCAAAAAATAAAATGAAGTGTTACACTTTATTTTATTATTTTTTAAAGAAAACCCAAAAACTAACTTTTATCCTCGACTCACTGTCGTCGAAGTGAAAGTATTCTTAAGAGAATGTCGCCGCTATGAGTTTAGCGGTGCCCTCAGATTTCAGTTCCAAGAACCGTCTCAAAAGTTATAAAAACCTGCTCGTATGTTTACTAAACATAATCGAACAGAACATTAGAAATTTATTCTGGGCACACCGGGCCTCGAAATCAAGCGCAGTAAATTTTCACAGACTCTTAAAAATCCCATGTATTTAAGAAAAAAAATTCAAGGAAATTTCCAGTTCTTTACATTATATATGAAATATATTATATTTATAATATATTTATGATTATTAATATATAATATTATATATAGAATCATGTTTTCCATTTTATGGGAATACGATAACACTGTTTGTAGATGTTTTGACTACCTCCTCCTCAAAATTTTGTAATTCATTCAGAGATTACATTTTATATATTATTAAATCTTATATTAAATATATATGATATTCATTACATAAATATTATAAATTAATATTAATATACATATATAGATATATATCAATTACATTTTAAATATTACAAGAAAATGGAAGCATTTTTCTTGTCTTTGTAGGTCGTACAATCTCTTTGAATGGTGTATTTAATTTCCTATATCCAATCATTAATGATTAATATAAATTAATATATAATGAATATATATAATATTTAAATCATGGTTTATATTATAGAGGATATTAAACCATTATCCCTATAAAAGTAAAAATATAAAAATTAAAAACATATTAAAAAAACTACATAATTACAAACCGAAATAGTTAAATTAATGAAAGATTATTATCATACAAGAAATAAGATATTATAATTTGATAATATGAGATAATATAAATATATGATTAATTATTGTGTAAGATAATAACATTCATAAAAACATTATTGAAATTTTTAAAGAGTGTTCCATCAAATGGATGTTAAAGGTATGTTTTTTTCTCATCTCACTTTACTTTTTGTGAGATACATACCATATTCACCATTTATTATTATTGTATGGTTTATATACATACCATGAATGTATTTTATAATTATTATAATTAAATTTATATTTATTTATATATAATTGTTTTGTATATATTTCATTGGATTTGTAGTTTCAATGATACATATGTTGTAATTGTTGTTTTGTCTCAATTTTCATTCTTTGAGATGTTATGTTATGCCATACACCCCTATTATTTTATAATGTGTATATACCGATAATTTGTAAACATATAAGGCGAATACAATTATTATCATCATTTTTATGGTTTCATTTAATTTTATTCCATCTGGATGCTTATGATTCAAATGTTTCAAAGTGGCGTGGGACACTTTGGAATTCTCAAATATTGTTTTACACAAATATGATTTTAAATATTTTAATAGGTATTTCCATTCATCAACATCAAAAAAACTTTTTTATTCTTTTCCAAAAAAATTTATATATTTTTTTGAGACAGTATTTAATTTCTCTTTGTATGTATTATGATTATTTTTACCATGGATTGTATTGATATTCCCTTTATTGAATCATTATACATTTACAATAACATCCCCTTCAGATATTCACATTTACATGATCAATGAACTGTAATGACAGATAAATATCGAAATTATTTTTCACGTATTTTATTGTTTTCTAAAATATATACCATTCTATGCAATATGCCTACATTAAAATTTATTTTATTTGATGGAGAAATATTTTAAAAATATCTATCATTTACTCAATTTATTTTTTTAAAAAGTTACATTAGTTATGATTTATATTGATTATTCAATATGCGATGAATTTTTTCAAAATAATGTACATGGGTTGTGGTGTAGTTAATGAAATCACCTAAATGAATTGTAAGACACAGGGGATGAAATAAGTTTGAAAAAAACCTTTCATGTTTTTTTCAAAGTAGTTATAAAACTCCAGGGGGATAGATATTTACCCAAATCAGATGAGTTTTTACTTACAGACATAAATTATATGGATAATATATCTTAATATTAACTATCTTCACGATATAGATTGATAGTGAATACATCCACCATTGTGAATTCCTTTATTATTATTATTATATGTAATGACTTGATTAATTAAAATATCCATGGTAATGTTTTAAGATCTTGTGATTATCTATGTGGAATTACATGATCATATTTTATTCATTCTATATATATTATTCACTATTAATTAATGATAGTTTTTTATATACTTCAGTATTATTGAGCGTTTGATCCCACCATTATTTTGTTTCTTTTTCCAAGGAATTACGATGAATTCTTGGAATGTGTTTTAAGTAAACTGGTTATTTTATTTTATTATGTATTATTTATATTTATTCCCAATGTAAAATTGCTTCCCTGAATATAAGATGTTTTCTAAAAATTTTATACTGATCAATATTTTCTATTTAATTCATTGTATCCATATCAATATAATAAATTAATTCACCAACTCTTTGGATTATGGGGTTGGTCCTTTTAGTTGGTATCAAATGTTGTTTTGTGAAAATATTTGGAACCATATTTAGGAAAACATATAAGAGGGAACATAACCCAAAGACAGATTAGAGTGTAATCATAGAAGAACAAGTCTCTTAATAAAATTACATTTTATGTATATGAGCACTAGATAATGATATGGTTTTTTTCATATATTGAAAGTTATGAACACTGATTTTTATGTTTTATGTGATGGGATTCTACCAAGATTAATTTATTTTAGATGATATTAATAAATATATAACCCATAATATTAGTACATATCTTAGAGGAATATTTATTTGATGAAAATTTAGTTTATATTTTATATATATATGTTTAATTTTATTTTTAAATATTAGAAAAAAAATATATTATTATTATTATTATTATTATTTGAAATAAATAATAGTTGTTTTGAAACCCCGATAAAAAATTGAATTTAATGATTATTTTTATTTCAAGGTTGTCAATGAAACTATTTGAAATCATTATAGGAATTAAATTAATGTAGTTTGGAAAATGGAAAACCTTCATACATTGTGAAAACCTATCATATATGATGTTGTGGTGGGGTTTGAACCCAAAATCAAAGGACAATAATTGTTTCACAGCTTTTATTGGCCTATGTGATATTCTGGTTAGTGGTTCATTATTTTTAGCTAAAAAAATAAAATAATTAAAATTTATGATCAACCAATATTATTACTTTTGAGGTTTAGATATTAATGTATTACGTGTATTTTTTGGAAATATATCAAGATATAATAAAATAATTTTCACTAATTTATAGATCCTACAATCCATTACAAGTAAATTTAAGTGCATAAGGAATTAAAAAATAGTAATCTTTGGATATTTATTTGCGAACACTTTAATGTTGATCGAATAAAAACCAATGGACAAAAATGTTCTTATGAAATAGAAACAAATCAATTTATTATTTTTCCAAATATTCATATATGGTAAAATAATTTATTATTATAAGAGAAATAATATTAAGAAATATATTTTATCACACACACAATTTTTTTGAACTTATGGATTTTTAAAAAATAAATATTTTAGGGAACTAATAGCATAAAAAGTCAATAGATCATTATATTTTTGTGATGAGTGACCTAAAACACTTCTAATATTTATTTACGCTTTCCTCCAAGACCATATTTTAACATTCCTTTAATTTTATTCTTTGTAGATTCCTAGTAATATGTAATTACGTAAGTCTATTTTCCTTCCATTTCTCACTCATTAAGAAGATATTATTTGAACCCTTTGTTGATATGCATTTTTAACAATAGTTGATTTTTACATATTAAACATCGTATTACCAAAATCATGATTAATTGAGAAGAATAAATTTTTTAAGATTGGTATAATGTAACCCACTAATAAATATTAACATTTTAATTTTATAATAAATTAAATTTATATCAATCATTATTTATATGAAAAACTATGTCGTATTATGTTGTACATAATATCATGTTCCTCAAATAGCTATCAGAAACAACAGACCATGCATATAAATGTTTATAGAATCCTTATGATTTATGGTAAATATATTTTTTATTATATATTCAATAAAGTTTATTTAAATAAATAAAATTTATTTGAGTTAGATTTGATAAAAATGAATCATTTTATGTGAATAGAAAGAAGTATTTTTCAAATGGAAGTTTTTCAACTTTTTAATTGATCATCTATTTTAAAAGTAAATTCTCCCCATTTTATAAATATTTTTTTTCAAAAATAACATTGTTAATGATTAATATAAAAATTATCTCATGTTTCATTTTTTGGAATTTCTCTGATAAGTTTCAATTTTTTTTTGAATCTTGAAGAATACTACATTTTAGTTAAAATTTCCTTTTTGGTTAATTATTTATTAATAATAAATTATATTTTAAATACGTTTTAATCACAAACTATATCGATTATAAAAATATTAACCCAGTTTTTGTAATTTAAATCGATTTTATGTTTAATTTAGATATAAAAAAATGATGAACATTTATTATTTTCACTTTAAAACCATGTTTTCTCACCACATCTATGGGATTTTCTATAAATTTAATTATTCTGGTTTTTTTAATTAAATATTAAAAAATACATAAAAATACTTTGAATAATTAACAAATTTATATTTAAATTATATTAATTTATATTTTGACCAATGTTATTAGTGAAATAAATTAAAATTTTTTAACACGATTGAGGAAAAATTAGTATACTTAGTGGTTAAACATTAATATTAAGTGGAATATTGGCATAAAAACTTTCCCAAAATAGATTTTATGGCCTTATTTACTCTAAAAATACTATATTTTATAATATTATCAGTTATTAAGATATTATTCGATGATATTTACCAATATAATAAGTTAATTAAGGAAAAAATAAATAAAAGGAACCTTCCTTACCTTTAACATTTGTAAAGATTTTAGATAAGGAAAATCTATCTTATATTCATTTGTACGTATAATTTTGGTATTTAAATAATTTATTTATATAATAATGATTTATAATTGATTTTTCCATATTAATTATTTACATAAAATTTTTATTAAATACAAATGAAATGATTATTTTGTTAATAATTAAGTTTAATAAACATAACTAAATATATTAAAAGTGGATAAAATTCAATAAATTATTAGGTTAAATTATATTTGTAGAATAATATTTGATGTTAAATATTTTTTAACTTAATATATTTGTATTTAATCACTTTCATGATATATTTTTTAAATTAAGTAAAAAATATCAAAAATGTCTTTAAAGATATTTTATAATAAACTGAATTTTAATTATAGAAATAAAATTACTAATAATCCTATAAAAATAAAATATATTTTAAAACGTTAATAAATATACAATATGTTCCCTAAATGGAAGAAATACTCTATTATAATTAATATATTGAAAATTATATTGTGAAAAATCTTCTAACACAGTTACGGTTTATGTAGTGGTTTTTCACGTTACTTGTTCTTTGTTTAAGATTAATTTTCAACATTGATGGGATTTTTATTTATCATATTAGATAAATATTTATAATTTAATGGGTCTAATGTTTCTAATAAATCTCAAAATAATTTATTCATAATTTTTAAATTACTTAGGTTAGAAATATTGATACCTTAATGAAAACCAAAATGGTATATTTGTGGAAAGTTATTTGGTAAGGATAAAAATTAAAAAAATTAACATATATTTGTGTGGTGGATGTTTTGATCAAAAATAAATTCAATATATTCCATTATTTTTGATTTTTTAAGCAATATTATGTAACTAGTAGCACATAATAGTTTTTATATTTTTATATTTATAAAAATTTCACTCCTCCTCCATTATAAAAAGGAAGTCACCCCTCCAAATTATTCACAACATTAATGACTTTTCGCTCATCCATCACCTACCCAAAAAATTTTCCAAAATATATTTCATCATCTTAGAAGACTAAATTTTGGATGAAATAAATCCATATAAGGTATTTGTTATAAACCAAAATGAGTTACCCAAATTAGAGGTAAAATTATTCAATGAGAACCATTGTTTTATTTTTTTCAGCACCCCTTAAATTATTTTGAAGTTATGATATTTTAAAAAACAAGGATTTTAAATATATTTTGATATTTTAATATATTGGTATGACCTACACTCAAAACAATATCCATGAAAAGGGATTCAAAGTATGTGTTCATGTGTACGATGAACAACCACCTCGTGAATCAATGTCTTTCATTCTTCCATGACACATATTAACATATGTAAATAATGATAGATTTATTTTTTATATATGATCTTATGTGTTATATATAATTAATATTTTATTATTTAATTATTATATGAAATATAACTTCATTCTTTCTATTTTGAAGTTATACTATACATCAATTGTTGATGTATGGACTACATAACCTCAGTGTGATACAATTTATTCACACATTACATAAAATGTTTAGGGATTGTTTAAATAACTTTTGTTATATATATAAGATAAAAATTCTAATGGAATGATAATATATATATATATTTCAATCAGTTAATTTTAAAATACATCATGAAAATGGAAACATTGTTTATTTTAACATATGATATAACTTCTCCATGAACAGTGTATTTCAATTCCTATATCCATTTTTTTTTTGAATAATATAAATAAATAAATTATATATAAATAAATTATTTGAATCATGTTTTAAATTTTTGATACAATTAAATCATTATCTATGAAATAGAAAAAAATAAAAAGTCTAAAAAAACAAAGAAACATGGAAATTATCATTTAAAATAGTGAAAATAATGAATTATTATTAATAAATAGTTAATAAGAAATAAAATAATTATTATATATGATTGTATAAATAGAAGTATGGTTGTTTTATAAGTTATAAAATTTCTAAAACTATTATATATGATGTTAAAGAGTGTTCCGGCACAAGTTGGTGTAACGTAAGACATTTTGTCAACTCATTTTTATTTCTTGTGACATACATATCATATTCACAAATTAGTTTTGTTCCATGTTTTATATAATTCCAAAAATTATATTTTATTTTTTCTTATCCTAACATTTAATGTTATTTATATATTTATTTTAGGATCTCACTATCAGGGGTTTTCTGGTTTCAATGTGACCAACATAGGTAATGAAATGTTTTTTAAAACAAGTTTTCCTTGAGACATTTTGTTATGTTAGACCCCAATATTAGTTAATATGGTGTGTATTATTCTCCACTTAAATTTTATATCTTGGATATTTTTCATTTAATTATATTATAGGTTTCCTTTAATCATATTAATTTATGTTTCTTCTGATTCAAATGCTTCAAATGTGTTTAGGATACTTAGGAATGTTAATGATTTTTTTCCTCAAGAGTGATTTTAATGAAATGTTAAGTGTATTTTTATTAATTAAAATCAGAAAAAATTACTTATAATTGTCATAAAATATGGAATTTTTTTAATAAAACCATCCTAATTCGCTCAATTTATGGATTTTGATTATTTTTTACAAGGTTAGTATTGATATTAACTTTTTTGCATCATTTTTTCAGTGTCACGTACTTCCCCTTGGGTTATATATATTACTATGATCCTGGAACATTAATTTCCCCCAAATATCATCATTATTGATTATAAATATTATTATTTCCAAAAACCTATACTATTTTTATGAAAATTTCATACTTTTATCATTATATTATTTATTTGCGATATATTGAAAAATTTGTATCCTTTACTAAATATGGGTATTTGATAAGGAATATTGTTTATGATTTAAATTTACTATTAAATATATGATTAATGTTATGAAATTATATAATATTAATTAAAAATTGGTTAATTAAAGAACCATGATGCATCACTAGTCTCATTCGATGAAATTACGTGTATTCAAACCATTCACATTTGTTTCAATGCATTTTTCAACTATCAAGAGGATAGATCTTGACCAAAATAAAATGTGGTTCTACACACATATATAAACCATATTGAAGATTGATCTTGACAGTATCAATGTTAATGATAGATTTTGGTAATGAAGAGGTAAAAAATTACGTATTCTATTATTATTATTATTATTATTGGATTTTATTACATTATTATTTTTAATATCCTTGTTAATGTTATGTGATTATATGAATTTTTAAATTAAATTGACCCATAATATTTTATTATTTCCATATAGATTATTCATTATTAAATCATGATATATATTTATATATATTAACCTTAATGAGAATTTGAGTTCACCATTATTTGTTATCCTTTCTAAGGTCATGACAATGAATTCATGGTAATAGTTTTACGAATGATGAGTATTTTATTTTGTTATCTATTGTGTTATCTTTATTCCCAATGTAAAATGGGTTCCATGTACGTAATCTGGTTTTATAGAACTATTAAATTGATCTGTCCGTCTGGATTTAATTACATTAATAATTCCAATATGATAATGTGAGGAACCAACTCAAGGTTTTTGGGGATGGAGAGTTGCAATGATCATATTTTAGATGATGATACTCATTACTTAAACATATCTCAGAATCCTAATCATTCATTAGACATAGAATTTTCATTGAGATAAACCAAAATTCAAATGAATATACAAAATACATTATACATCAGATATTTTTTACACATTTCTAATGAATATTAAAAAAATATAATAAGGATATAAATTTTAATTAATATAAATTATCAGTAATAACATTCTAATGTTATTGAATAAAACTAAAATCTCATTGTGGATTTTAGAAATTTTGGAATGTTTCATGAAAAATACATGGTGATGTTTTCAAATTTTTATTCTAGTATGTATAATATTAGTAAAATCCATTTATACATATATCTCCTAGGCATAACTTTTTGACATTATAAGCACTGATATACATACGTAGTTACATCTCTTTTCATTTTATCCAGCTAATATTTTTGTTTTAGATCTTTTTACATCATTATTCTTCAATGATGAATAAATAATGATGAATTATGATCATAATACAAGAATTTGATCATCTTGTCTAGTATATCTGGATCATATTATTAGTTATGGACCATTATCATCACATCCCAATAAACGATGAACTTAGGACCTCCTCAAAAAAAAATTTAATAATCAATATCTTCCTTGTTCTTCACATTATTCTTCACTTTGAGAGATGGTTGAATACTCGTTTTAGGAATATAATATATCACCCTTTACATCATGATTTCCATATCTATCCATTATAAGTCCTTTATTATTAGATATTTTGGGATCATAATCATCAAAATATTTCATGTTACTTTTGACATAGAGAACCTGCCACCTTGTTCACATTCAAATGGTGGTAAAATATGAACCAGATATAGACTATAATAAACTATGTATATTTTCTCAAAAAATATTCATCACTTTCATAGAGAGTATATATTTGAAAATATTATGGTTTTTATATATGCCACAAATTTCTTCAAAAATATAATTTATATATATCAGTAATGAAGAAATTACCAATTATAGCTCCAAAATATTAAGTTAGCAATGGTTAATTATTATCCTTCATCAATAATGATGTATAAGATGTCAAATTTCATTATTCATGAGGATATATCCATGTACCTTCATGGATTCATCACTATAGATCACAAACAGTTATCCACTATAGATTAGTAAATAGATAGGTGTGCTAACAAATATCTTATTCTGTTCTATGGAATATTCTTAACATTCAAATGAAAAATGGAACTTGACTATCTTTTGATTTACCATGTTGAGTGGATTTTATATACATTATAAATTAATTAAAATTATTTTATAATATCCATAAAAAAACAATAGTTCTCAGTCATCTTATATTGTCTAGGACAATGTTTAATGACGTGTTTCTTTGATAAATATACAAATATACCCACACTCAAGATTATATGACCCAAAAATTAATCATTTTTGAAGAAAAAAATCACACTAGGTAAATTTTTCCCAAAACTACCCCTTTAAAAGGCCATTAAGTAAAATTATTAAGTGCTATTTTTTCTCTTCCTTAATATTGGAATATATAAGAATATAAACTGTAATTACTACCACAAACTGATCAAGGTTGTCTAAAGACTACATTTAATAAATCTAAAAAATTATCAGGGAATTTTAAAGACCGAATTCCATAATTATAAATTCATAGTGTTTATACCTCAAACGGGGGGGGGACTATCTTTTATATGAATTCACTTTTGACTGTTAATTGATAGTGTATAGATCAATGGTCATCTCAGAAAAATATTATGATCCTAATTATTTATCAATCAAATTTTAAATATAATTAATATGATACATATTCTTGATTTTGATATTTTAATGGTCCGGATAATCAATGTAGAGTCTCACTGATTGATCATTTTTTGTAACAAAATAAAAATGTTCCCCAAATGGTGTCACACATGACTGAATTATTCATTTATCGAATATTCCCTTGGAGTTTATTCTATAATTACTATAGTTCAATTAGGTTTACTCTCTATGGATCCTTTGAAATATGTGTAGCACCAGGTATGAGTTATATTTCATCATCAAAATTTAGATGAGGAGATGAAAACTATTACAAAAATACATCAATAAGCACCCATAAAATACACATATCTGTGATTTTGAGGTCCTCTCCAGCCCTCCGAAACAAATAAACCTATTGAAAGGGAAATAATAATGATAAAATTGATTCAAATTCTATTGGATATTGATATTTAACATTAAACTAAAAAATGGTCCTTGGTTGGTTCATAGTAACAAAACATTCATCAATTATAAGAAAATTGATATGGGAAATATAAAATGATAGTGAATCCTCACACAAAAAAACATAAAATTCAACATTGAAAAATTTTTTCTGTGGAAAATATTTACAAAACATAACATTATATAGTCCATTTTATAGTCAAGAATATATACTCTAGAAGAGTTAATTGACTAAGGAAATGCCTTGATTCTCCAAATTTTAGACCAAAATAATTAAATTATTCCTAAGGATGATATTTAATTATTCCCATCATACTCATAAATTTTTCCTCAAAAATTACATTCTTTGTATGATGGTTTCATAAAAATAAAACAATTCTTATAATTTGGGTGCATTCTCCTTGGTCTCCTTCAACAGTTAATATATGTAGTTAATTGAGAAATATTTTATCCATAGTCACCACTACTAGTTCTCTTGATGGACTCAATTATTCTAATAATTTTTTATATTAATAGTTAGTTATGTGTAGGTTATCTGTCATATTTCATATAAAATGATTATGTATAGTCATAATATAATTCAATAAAATAATCATCCAATTTTTTATTATAATCATCACATTTTACACTTTATTCAGTATAAATACTATTAATTTAGTTTCTTTTCATTGAGTAAAACTACATATCATAGTGTAAGAAACAATAATCATAGAGAGACTATATAATAAAAATGATGATTTTATTTTTAAATCATGATGATTTATTTTAAATCTATGACACCATAGGCTTAACCTAGGCCATCCATATTGATAATAAATGCAAAAGCGCCAAAATGATTAGTAATTAAAATGTGTATTAGCCCATTAAAATCATCTAGGAGTGTCTAGAGTAGTGTTTAGTCTTATTAACACTGATCATAAACTGGTGATGATTATGTTTTTATCAGACATATTTTTACATATTCTATAGTCATATGATATTAATAGTATCCATAAAAGAATGTATTTTCTAGGAAACCCATACTTATTAATAAACCACAGAAAAATATGTTCAAAAATATTTAGTATTATAATGAGGGTTATCAAAAAAAATTCCATATGAATTTTCATTAATTACTAAGAATTTATGGGATACCAATTAAAGAAATAGATATTTTTCATATATTTACATTATATCTTATTAGATGAATATTCATTACATAAGCTTATAATTCACACCAGAAGTAGAATAAATTAGTTTACGTAGTAACCCCACTTTCTGGTATGTAACCCATACATAATTATTTTTATGGTTATAATGTGTAAGGGGGATAGTAGGGATATTTGGGGGAACATTGGCAATGTTTTTTGAGCAATATCAAAGTCGCACTAGCGGCATACAGTGTGTTTAACCATGTAAAATAAACCGTGATAAATGGATAGTTTGAGGAAGATAGATTCAACACGATGAGTGAACAGTTTTGGAAACTGTACGAGGAGGATGTATGAGGGTCTGCCTAGGTAGTAGCTAACACACATTTAGCACATGGTTTGTATAATAGTGTGAAATAATGGTGAAGATGGTTTATGTGAGATCCTCAAAAAGTAGATCTCACACGTTTTTTTTTCAAGTGGGTTTTTTTGTTCCTAAGAAACCATAACTTGGGAATTTTCTTTTCCTAAGGCCAAATAAGGCTATCCCATCGATCCAGAGGTGTCCTGATGGTATTACTTTGTGAATCGATGTAGGATTCTTGAGGTATGTGATCATTCTTCATTGTTTGTTACCAGTTTCTTATATCTACATAGATATACCTCTTCTCTTCTATCTGTTTCAAAGATACAAAACTGTCATTGGTATATCTATGAGTCTGCATTCCATGTATGATGAGATTTGGTCTTGATCTTTCTACGAGAATATATCTAAGGATGATTATTGGAGAACCGACCCGAATTTATTGTGTGTTATTCAGTTGTTGGGGTATTTGTCAAAACCTGCGAGGTATGGGGATTTTTTCTAGACTCAACTTATTATAAATCATTGGAATTCTTTCAAATTGAATGAATTGTGTTGAAATTGATTGTGACTTGGTTATTTAACATTTTTTGGATACCTTCTTTAGTGATGGTTGTGAAATCCAGAAATTTGGAAATTTTAAATGAGAGCTTTTGTTCATGTTTTTAAAACATCAGTTTTAAAAAGAGTAATTTTTCTAGATTTATATAATATTAATGGGATTATATTTTTTCAATAATAGGGTATGTTTTATGTAAATGTAATGTATCTTTGAAATTCGTTGTTCTTTGGTTTTCATTAAATTCTATATTTTATTTAAGTGTTTTGTTTTGGCAATGGAAATATTTGGAATAAATTGTGTTGGTGTGAGTTCATGCTTAATGGGTCCTTAATAAGGGATGAGTATGATTTGGGTACACAGTAAGTGACACTGGATTGGGAGCATGTGTCATTGGGACACAATGTGATGGAACGAGAGACCATTCATGAGTTTAGAACTGTTAAACGAAGCCTACATGTGTTGAATTTTTGTGAAATATGGAATGGGTATTCAAAATGATAAGAATAATTTCATTTTAAAACTTTTATTAGTTATTTATATCATAATATAACTTACTATAATTTGGTTTCATTTGGTTTTGTTTTCACATGGTTGAAAATTGGTTTTGGAACTAGATTATATTTGTTTATAAACTGTTGTGGTAATTTTTTTTATATACTGTTTTACATAAATGTGGCTAACATTTTTATTCTAGTTGCGTGAGTAGGGATGAAATTAGGGAAAACCTACTATGTTTATACTCACCCTGATTTGGCACCATGGTGCTTTTGCAGATGCTATCTTCTAGGACAGGTGCAAAGGAAACGTTTCCCACATTTTTAGCACTTCCTCATGATGTTTGGGATGTTTTGTGAGTATGGAGATTAGAGAACATGGTGTATGGAGTCTTGAGGACTCCTATGAGTTTTTTTTGGTTTATCTATTGTTTACATTGATACTCGTTTGGTCTTCCACTATTGCACACTTTGATATGGTTTCGAGATACCTGATTTTGTTGAGTTGTCATTCTTTTGTTCATGATTCATTTTTTAAGTGGTTTGTTTATGGATTTTATGTTCTTGGGATTATTTTATAAATGTTAAATCCTCCCCACACGTGTCTGAAACCCTTTAGAATTTATTTCTAGCCTTTGGCAACTTCGGGATGTCTCTTAAGTCCATGTAATGACTCGATGTGCTCTCAAGCCAATGAAAATTAGCTGTTCATTACAAATCGTATTAGTATGGTCCTTAATTTGTTGTATAAATGCTATCATGTAGTTCAGTCCATTCATAACAAGTATAAATCAGTGTTCTTGGTCTTGGAGTTGAAATTCATTCTTGACTATTCCGTCAGTTGAAATCTTATAATAGAGTAGGATGGTTAGAACACGACCTTATCTCTTTGGTTATCTCATGATAAACCTCTTTTACCCTCATTCATTATAAAAATTAAAAAAATTATTAATATTTATGATGAAAAAAATTTATGTTAATGTTATTATATTATATTTATTAATATTATTAAATACGGAATCCATTTTATCATGTTAAATTCAAATAATAGGTTAGATTTAATTTAAATTATACTAACAACACATGTTGAAAATCCATTTTCTATAAAATATGTTCTCTAAATAATAAAATATTTTTATATTAATTTAGAACATTAAAATATTTTAAAAGAACATAAATATATTATTTCCAATATAGATAAAAAAGTTTAATTTTATATCAATTATAAAAAAGCGTTACATTGTTAATTAATGTATAAAAGTTACAATTTTTAATAAATATAAATATTTTCACTATATGATAAAAAAAATTAATTTTTGAAAATTATAAAAAATTTCAATAGATTTATTTTGAAATAATGATTTCAAAAAGAAATTATTTTTAAAAAAAATAAAAATTGGTGTAAATTATTTATATTATTTTCTAGAAAAACAAATTTTCAAATTTTTGATTAAAAATGAATTTTCAATGATAATAACGAATTTACAAAAAATTGGGAACTTTTTTAACAATATATATTATTTGACTAAAACTATTACAGATATGCGTTCCAAAATTAGGTTATTCTAATCGACTCAAATAAATTAATGTCTAGATTATAATGGTATACTTATTATAGTTCATTTAGACTTAATGTGGCATGTTTCCTAAGAAATCAAGGAAAAGAAATTTATTTAGGGAGAAATATATCATAAAATCAAAGGTCTATACATCATGGGATGGTGGATTAGGAAAAAACACAGTACATGGGGCCATTAGGTTGTTGCGACATTACATCACACACCCGAAGCAACAATAGGTATCCTTTGTAGTGGAATTATGAACCCAATTATTCTTAGACTTTTTTTTTAAATTAGTCATTTTAGTCATTATGTGTCTAATTTTTAATCTTCCATTAGGTTATTCATTTTTTATTCAGCTGGGGTGGGGATTAGGTATTTCCACCTCTTTTTACTTCCCTCCACCACCACATTTTACCATTGATCATGATAATTTATTATTTATTTCATTATCAAAGAAAGTGGTTTCATGGATTTTTTTAATCCTATTATATTCTGTATTATTTTTATTACATTACTATGTCTTTTATTTAGTATAATTTTGAGGATTTTATAGAATAATGGTGGAAACATCCGGTGTTGAATGGGTTTTATCCTAGGATGGTATACGGATTATATGAAATGATGATAACATGAAGGTTTTCATTTTTTCACTTGATATATTTCCTTTCATTGATTCAATTAGGCCTTTCATCGATAGGGGTTTAAATTCATTGATGAAATGATTTCTCGCATTAGGTATTTTGTATATAGGGTTCTCAAATGTGTGTTAGAAGTGATTATAACCCTTTTAGTTATGTTTAGAACATTTAATATTGTTCAATGTGTTTTTTATTTTGTAAGAATACATTATTTATGGATATTAGATATGTTAAATAAATATAAGTTATTATATATAAATAAATAATTTTGTTGATAGAACAATGATATTGTATTGAAAAATGATGGATGATTGAGTTTGGAGGGGCCTTGGAAATGCGATAACCTTTATTAAGGAAAGAGGTTCCAAATAATTTCCCAACATATTATATATTTTATTATTAAAAATTATACATATATTTATAGATTGTTTTTATTGACCTAATTTAAAAAATCATTTTTAATGATTGTTATGAGTTGGATGATGACATTTAAGGCCACAATTTTCCTTTTATCATTGAAAAATTATTCCTCATTTTTTGATTGACACGTTATTAATTTAAAGTGTTTAAAAATTGTATATTATCTTATGATGGATATATAATTAACAAGTTCAAAAATATTTAACCATGTATTAGTTCTTGCAGATTCTTCTTATTGGGGAGTGCATTTGATTGAGATTAAACAACATTTTTCTTAGTTGAGTAGATCATTCACATCACCCTATAATCTATTGTCTAATATTCTTGGTATATATTGTGCTTCCCCCCCAAGAACATCATATCTATATGGTAGGTGTTCCATATAATGGATTGTTTAATAGTTTTTTCTAGAGTAGACTAACTTAGTAAGAAATTATACATAATATGGATGTTCTAATACCCGCTATGTTATTTCCCTACATCATATTACATTATAAAATTATTATATCAATATGTGAGTGAGGTTATATCAATGGAAAGCTACATAGATTGAGTGGTGTGGTATGAATCCAGTTCTTGGAAATGGATTTAAGGATCCCAGAAGTTGTTTACTTCCTATGAGATGACTTGGTAGATAAAGATTGGTTCCACATTATAATAATATAAAATTATTAGAAGTATTATATAATTCTATTATTTTATTATACATAAATGAATTGAAATCTAGAAATTTTTTTATGATCAAGAGACTAACCATGATTTAAAAATGGTCCAAGTATAGTATTAGTTTCTCATACTGGAAACCCATGTATTCTTGACATGTTTATAGAAATATTCTATTTCATATAGTTTTTAATACTAAATATCTTGGACAATATAATTTTTCATACTTTGATATGAATTATTATTTTTTCAATGTGATTTAGGTGGATTGTAATTAAAACAATAAGAAATATGTGATTTGGGACAGATGTTTTACGTGTATAGATTGTGTAATTCTAATCAAAGGTTCTATTTTTCATGGGTTTGATGTGTGACATTATGGGGTTCCTGTCATTCCTCTTGAGGGTTTGATATTTGGGATTAATGTGATGAATCCCAATGGACTACGATGTGGGTTAAACATGATTCCATTTCAAGTATTATGATATTCTAGATTGGATTTGATGCTTCCAAAGGTGATTTTTATATTTTAGGTTTTATGTGTTCCTACTTGTGGAATTATGATATGGTATTGAAATGATAAACCTTAGGGGATTAATATATTTTCGGATGGCCATGATACCTATTTAGGTAGGTGGGATAATAAAGGTAAGTCACATTGAATCATGAAGGATTTTTATAATCCATAGACATGATTCCTCCATTTTTTATATCATGATGCGAGTGAGGATATTTCAATGGAAAACTAAACATATTGGGAGGTTGATAATGAATTATGAGTTTTGAAATGGATTTAGGGATCTTATGAAGGTTGTATTTCACATTAGATGACATGGTATACAAGGATTGGTACCATAATTTAATTATTTTTAATTAAAGGAATGATTATATAAATATATCATTGGTTAAGAATTAAATTAATTAGAATTCGATAACTGTTTGGATGATAGAGTGAAAATTATAGATTTAAAAATGGTCTTATTGTTGCATGAGTTTCCAATCATGGTAACCCTTGTAATTTAGTCAGGTTTTTTGATGTGTCATATTACATATATTTAATTTTACGAATGGTATTAATTAATATATTTTTTCATCTTTTGTTATGAATTATTATTTCTTCTATGTGTTTTATGTTGTATGTAATTCTATAAATGAGAAAATTTTATTTGTAAAAGATTTCTTATGTGACTACATTAGGTTTAATTCAAATTAGAATATATATATGTCTTTAAGAGGATGTGTCATATTATAGTATCAATGACATTCCTCATTAGGGAAAAAGATTTGGGCTCAATGTGATGACTCTCGAGGGATTTATATTGGGTTAGACATGTTTCCTCATAAGGTGTTGAGATATTATAGGTTGAATGTGATTACTCTTATATAATTATGATATGGTTTCAACCTGATGAATCATTGGGGATTAGGATATTGTCGGATGCCCATAATACCTATTAAGGTGCTTTCGATATTACATGTCATACATAATGCATCTTGAGGTATTTTAATTTGTAATAGACATGATTCCTCCCATATAATTATAATATTTTTTGTAATACACATTTCCTCCAATGGTTATTTTTTATTTTTTGATGGATGTGAATCATACAAAGTGATTGTGGTGTTGGTTATAAGTGATGTTTTTAATGGATATTAATATGTTGGGTTACATATAATTCATTTTGGTGTGACAATCAGTTATGTGCTGAAGTGTGATGATGTTTGATATGAGCATAGATGTAATGACCAATAAATATTATTGGGATACATTTATTGACAATGAAACTAACTGAAACAGGTATGAAAACTCTTGGTTGGATTGGGTTTCACTTTTGGTCATTAATATTATTATGCCGAAAGATTATGTTCTATTTTTTATTTTCCATATCTGGTAATTTATTCACATTAAATAATTATTAATCCTATGAAACCATTGGTGGTGACCTACGAAGTTATACTCACACTGACCTTGTTTCTGATGCATTCATCGGGGTGTGCGTGCATCCGTCATGCAGGGGAGGAGGTGCAGTTTGTAGCCCCGCATTCCACCTTTCCAAAGGCGAGTGGCATCTACTCCATATTCAGGGACGTCTGCTCATTGATCGAATCCAGGATAATGGGATGTAATTTCTTCCTTCCGTGGATTCCTCCTCAGAGATCGTCAACTAGTCCAGGACTCCCTCATATATTTAAGACGTATTCTTGAATCTCGTTCCCGGTGCCATATCTTCATGGACACCAGTTAATTACGCTTCTTCCGTCAAGATTCTCTAAGGGGTCTGGTCAGGGAAGCAACCTTCTATTAGGAGAATAGTCATGTTGAGGCGTCGTTGGGGTGTCTTGACCCTGGGGGATTGGCATGTCTATCTTTTGTCCCTTATTAACGGGCTTCTGAAGGGCGCAGAAGCCCGAGGTATCCCACACCAAATGCAGGGAAATGTATGCCATAGGAAAGTATCTCAGGTTTTCCTCAGCTTCCCTTGTTTAACACGGGGTATGCTGCAAGTATAACCTCCAGCGGGGACGGATCAGACTGATCGGAAATCTGAGAGTGGATCAGATTGAAGAACCCCATTAAGGGAACACCGATGTTGGGGCCAGCACGTGGGCGGATTCCCGGATACTGTGGAGTGGAATAAGGTGGAATGATCTAACTGGGATGGGGCGGCCTGGGTAAGAATCAGGATGGGTGATGAAGTGAAGGGGCTTGAACCTTATGGAGGCTTCCTACGTATCCCCGCGGTAGGGAATCAAAGTCCACATAGTTTGATGATATGGTGGGACACCTGAAAAGGTGACCCGTGAGAATGAACGCATGGATGGGACCCAGAGGGAGTAAGGCCTCTGGGCTAGGGCATGAGCTTCCTGAGTTGTGTGGGCATGATGGAGAGGCTCGGATGGGACGTGGGAATTGGGCTTGAACCTCATGAAGGCTTCCTACGTACTTTGCCTTAGCACGGATCAAAGTCTCTATAGTTCACGATGGATGGGGATTACGCTCTGAGCCAGCCCAAGGTGGATACAGGGATTACGCTCTGAGGCGGACCACAATGATAGATATGGGGCTTATGCTCTGATGTGGCCCACAATTATGGTAATGGGGATTATGCTCTAAGGTGGCCCACAATGATGGATATGGGGCTTACGCTCTGAGGTGGCCCACAATTATTGGTGAACTGACGGGAAGGAATCAGAATGATTGGTTGATGGGGTCGAACCTCATGGAGGCTTCCAACGTACCGTGCCTTAGTACGGATCAAAGTCCTCACAGTTCACTATGGTGCAGTTTAACGTCATGTGGGATGGAGGCATACAGTTTAACCTCATGTTGGAAGGGGCATACAGTTTAACGTTGTGATGGACGAGGGCATCTGGGGCTTACGCTCTGAGGTGGCCCAATGTGTTGCTGAACCGACCTAAAGGGGTCGGAATGACCAGGTGGTGGGAATGAACCTCATGGACGCTTCATACATACCGTGACTTAACACGAATCAAAGTCCCTGTAGTTCAATGATGTTGGGAGTTAGGGTCGGTTCTCACTCTAAGCTCACGTGAGTCATGATCGGTGCGAGAAGCAAGAGGTTGCAGGGACCTGATGATCACGCCACAAAGGGTGCGTTCGTGAGAAGCAAAGAGGGTCTTACATGTTGAGCGGCCCATGGTGTCGGGACATACTCTAGGATGGAGGCCCGATGTGTGACAAAGCGCAGAGGGAGAGGGATTTGGGACTGAACAAAGGGGATACCTCGTTCCCTATCATTCCCTACACTGGCCTTGGCGGTGGGGAAGTATGGAGGTGCATGGGTGCTACATTCCAAAAGAGAGGCTAGGGGCTTGCACCAAGGTGGTTGCCCCTCCCCCATGGACAAACGCCACTATAAGAGAGAGGGTATCATCCCATGTGAGTGTGATCCAATCCCCATGGGGACGAGTTGCATAATGAATGTCAGAGTCGGGGGTACCCGGCGTGTGAGGGACGGGGTCGGATCATAGTTTAATTTCATGTTTTGAGGATGAAGTGATTGGTAGTTTAACGTCCTGTAGCTCGGATGAGGTGGGTTCACTCTAAACCCATAAGACATAAATAAATGGTACCCTCTACCCCTTGGGGAAGGAAAGGGACCAGCAAGGCTTTGGTGAAGTGGGGTCATAGAGCGAACCATCGAGGGGTCCACATTAGCATCGCTATGTAAAGAAGCAACAGCTGTTAGCATGCCTATGCGTCGAAGCATGAGACAAAGCAACACAATGGGAAACACTGCCCAAGGGACCTTAAGGTTACTTTGTATGATCCTGGAAGGCCGTACGGGAAAATAGTGCCTGGCGTGCAAGCCCTGTATGGAGCACATCGAGCACCTATGCAGGGGGGCACCCATGGGTGTCAAGGTGAGGGGTCCCAGGGTGTGCGCACAAATAAATGGTTTGCACGCAAAACACTGGGATGGCGCGTAATTGGGGAAGAGGGATTGCACGCGGATAAGAGGATCGTGCATAAAGGATGTGAATTGTGCGCTAGTGGCAAAGGCCAAACCCTAACGCAAGTCCACACACAGCGAAGGGATTACGTGCAATTGGACCTTTTTGCACGCAACAGAAGAAATTGCGTGCAAGGGAGGATCCTTGATGTTTTTGGAATTCTATTTAAGCCAGTGGGATTATGTGAAATGGAAGATCCCGGGGTGAGGAGGTGTGAAAAGGGTCAGTACCTGAAGGCCATCTTGTGTGCTCGAAAATCCTTTTTCACGCACGATATCCAGTTCAAATTCTGCAACCCAGAAATGGAAGGGGTCTCCTTCTATTTATAGGCCCCCGGTGTCATGGAATCCTGGCGGCGCGTCAAATTTTGCACGCCAGAGACGGTGACATGTAATATTAGCTGTGTGGGCACGAGCACACAAATATTGCACGCCTGCGCTGGGGATCCTTCGCGAATCCCGGACACCTTTTGCATGACATCCATTGTTTCGCGTGCATTACTGTTTATTTCGTGAAACACTTCCAGGCCCTCCAAACCGAGCCTCCAGGTCCGAATATGACTTTACATCGTCATTTTGAAACATACTTTAATAATTATGGACTTTTCGGTGTCTACAAATGCCCCCCTCAGAATTGGATCGGTGAGAGGTCGCAACAATTGGATTCTGAGGGAAACGCCGAAACGCCGAAGTGTTGGAATTCGTGAGCCCCTTGCATGTAAAAAATGTCACGACACACAAAACTATGGTTTGGAATGGAAACCCAGCTTAACTAAAAAAAGGGGTCATGGGTCCCCTGCTTCTCTACTGGTGCTTGCTGTCTGAGAGCACTACTAATCAGGATTCTCCATGTACATTGATCTCGGCATTGGAGGCTCGTCAGGCTGCTGAGCCTGGGCCATCTGTAAGTGAATTAGCGTCGGACAAACCACCTCCTCCAGAACATAACTCCCAAACTTATTCAGCCCTAGAAATTGGTGTGCAGGGGGAGGCAGACATCAGTGGTGTAGACATTGGAGCGAGGGTGGAAGTTGAAGAAGGCACCGTCGCTGACAGGGTGAGAGAGGAGGGTTTCCCGGAAGTCGAGGATCCTATTCCTCCAAATGGAATCCATGAGGAGGCTCCTGCTACTGAGATACTGGTTTTCTTCCCTATATTCCAACCCGCTGATCCCGAAGAAATAGATGATTCAGATTCCGAAGCGTCCGAGGAGAGACGAATGACATGTCGTAAAGGGTGGAAGTGCATCGATCGTTTTCTCAGGCATCCTCAGACAGATTGGCTGAGGCGGATGGGATCACTCCAGACATGGCTACATTTCCTATGTGCTGGAGGGGCTGACGCTCAATGCCTTCATGTGACGGTCCTTGATTACATGGCCGAGAAGATACGTGAGAGCAACTGGCACACCGATGTTTCCCAGTGTTGTGAAGAATCAGCGAGCACCCGATCGTTCCTGAGGGTAGAGTTGGAAGTCTGATTCCTCGATGAGTAGGAGATAGAGTAGGAGGCCTTCATCGCAACATTCTATGAGCTTTTGGAGCAACTAACATCCCAGCTGGCTGACGCCCAAGAACAACTGAAGGAGGCGAGTCACCAAATGACCGTACTTCAAACTGAATGGGCGCAGGAACAAGCTAATATTGGCGAACTACGCTCTGTGGCTGCTGATGAAGAGAGAGCCTTCAGGGAGTGAGAAGCAGTCCTGGAGGCCACCAACCAATGGGTAGCTACGTTGGAAAGGGAAATCCAAAACACTGATCCTTAAGGGCCCTGTTTTGGCCATCTCATGGACATTTTTCTTTTACTTCTCATCATTCTGATCCAATGTATGGACAAATCTATTTATCTGTACCTTTGGTTTAATACGCTCAACCATAATCCAGAAATTAATAAAAAATCATCCCTAAACTCATGTGGGTCGTACCCAATGTGAGAAACAAAGGACACTCATATTATCATTTCATTCGACCATGGGGAGGCAACCATGCTTCAGGCTTTTGAAATTGGGCCCGGATTTCTATGGAGAAGAGGGAGGTCCAGTAGAAGGGTGGGGACCTCTGACAGATCGATGTATCATCTCCCCAATGTGCTCTAACTCACGATCGGGGCAATGCCGGGGGCATTGAAAACAATCCTAACATAGGGAGATGAAAAAGGTGAGTCACGTTACCCAAATTCAAAACACTATGGGAGGGGTGTGATGATGGAGGATAGCTGTTAACCATGGTAGAAACGCAGCATCTATATCACATTGGCCTGAAGTGGGGATAACAAATAAGGGCTGACCGCTGACCATGTTCGGAACATGGGGCCTAACACAAATATCATCGATCAGTCTTTCGGAAAGTTGGACTAGGATAGTAGGCGGACCATAGGTCGAGTATCCATACTGTTAGGGGGTCCCATATAACATGACCAGTCTTCCAGAATGTTGGACTATGACAGCAGTCTGACCATAGGTCAATCATCCATACGGTTACAACAGGCAGACCAATGGTCTATCATCCATATTGTTACAGCATGCGGACCACAGGCCGATCAACTATACTGTTAGGGGTCCCATCAAACATGAAAGAGCATGATGATCCGAATAAAGGGGAAGGAAAAGCGTTGAAAGTGGAGTGGTGTTTTGTTCAAACAGAATCCAACACTCCCAAAATTATGCCACCGTGGTAGAGGAACATTAAGCTGATGTATTAATCTGGTCACAGATCATCCCTACTTTTAGACAGGACCTCTCTGGTGAGGGACCTACCACTGCCCAACATCACCATGGGGAATCATGAACTCATTCGGAGCGGATGCTGTAGTTACACAACTCCCTGAGAAGTCAGGCCAAAGGGGCCGGCAGTGAGGAGGGATGGGATTTGGTTATCCCTGTGGCTAGACCCAAGATGAAATGTTCTGGCATTCCTACATATGTCATAAGGATGAGAATCAAGACACACATAGTTCTAGAAAGGGGTCATAGTATAATGTCTTAGAACTCGGACCACAGATTGGTAAGGAGGGTGGGAGACACATGGTAAGGTGATTACGAAACCCATCGTGAATGAGGACGAGGTCCTACTTACCATAAGTTCCTTTGAAAAGTGTTTCGGTCAAGGGACCGTACAAGAACATTAGGTTGGGCCTATGGGGAAGTGCTCGGGCTCTCCTACATATCCCATAAGGATGGGAATAAATCCATACGTAGTTCTTGAGGGTGACTTTTAACGTTGTGCAGGACAGGAAACAAGATGGATAATTCTCATAATAGGGCGCACGTGGGGTGGCTATTGCAAACCCGATGTGAATGAGGACATAATCGCATACCCCGCCACGCGGTCCCGTAGTCATGGTCCCAAAGGCGGGACAAACATGATGAATTAGCAGGCCTCAATCTAGACCCAAAGACAAGAGGTTTCGGCATTCCTTCATATCTCATAAAGATGAGAATTAAGCCATACGTAGTTCTCAGAAAGGGTGACACAGCACAGGAAGGTACATGTGCAAAGGATTAAAGGGGCGTGCGGGTCTATCTCTCACACCAAAAGAAGCAGCATTTGATGTATCTTGTTTGTCCTTGAAGGTAAATTGTTTTTATTTTGTGGAGCAACCAGCCTAGGGTAGAAATTCCTGGCATCTCCAAAATAATCAAGCCATATACAGGCATTGAAAAATTGTATGGTAATCGTCCAATACCCAATGTGATTTCCCCATTAGAGAGGTCATCTCAATGCAGTTCCATTTTTCGTCATGCGGCTGGGATGATATCATCACAGTTTGTGGTCATTTGGTAGGACAAACCAGCACAGTGTAATGTCATATGGCTTGGACCCGGGGGAATGCACACGATGTGACACAGCATACACGATGCGGATGAGGACATAATCCCATAACATCACAGCGCACGACGGAAGGAGAGGAGCATCGGGCCAAGGGGCCAGCAAGGGGTTAAAGACCAAGGGGCAGGAGACACTAGCCTTCTTCTGAGCTGGGCCCAAGACGGAATGTTTGGGAAACCCCTCATATTCCATGTGGACGAGGGTCAAGCTGTTCATGTTTCTTAGAGAAGACCGAAGCCCATAATCATAGCGCTCGGATCGTGGGATCCCCAAGAGATGTCGTAATGCATCTTTGTCTACATGAAGTATGGAAGTGCAGTGAGGGATAGTGAAAGGAGTGTCAAGATTACACCTTGAAACGATGGGGTGTTTCATAATGTGAATCATGCAACCAACATTTAGGGCTTGAAGGAGTCGGCGTGATGATGGAGGATTACTACTAACAATGTTCGCAACACGGTATCCTATCGTGTTAGCCTTGGGGACAAAGAAATGTGCATCAACCATTGACCATATACGCAATTCCGGATTTCAATCAATTTTTTGTCTTAAACCCTCTAGGGCTTTGGCATGTGATGGTAGGAGGGCCCTTAGGCGTTGTGTCTAGGCCGTTCTTGGGGGTCCCTCTGGGTGCGGAAGATAATGGTGGCCCGAATGAAGGGCAGCACGAATATTGTCAAGTGGAAGAAACCTGCCTAAGTTGAATCTAACACTCCAGGTCCAAGAGCTAAGTAGTCTTAACACATTATCAGACCACTGAAAAGGGTCAAAGGGCTCAGTTTGAGAGTGGCCAAAAGATGGAGGATTCCTGGGAGAAGGGGGAATGGTGCCAAAAACCCTACACCAAACCTATATATCCCCCTCGGGGGGAGGGACAAGCCAAGAGGCTGAGGTGACCGGTAGATCATCGTACCTCTTATGAGATGGGGATAGATATGAAATCTAGCTGTTTAGGCAGTCTTACATATCCCATAAGGATGGGTATCAAGACACACGTAGTTCTAAAAGCACAGTTTAACGTCATGTAGGATGATTAGAGGTATTTTCATCTGGGAATGTCTATGGCACGGTGAGTAACACATCTTGGATGAATACATAGTCCCACACCACACCGTACAATCCTATAGGTGAGAGCTTGGGAAAAGGGCCTGAGGCTGGGCCTTGGTCAGGGAGGTCTGACCAGCTTGCACTTTAACGTCTTGCAGTGGGGACGAGAAATGGATGAAGACACCCCAGATAAGGGAGGTGTACGGTGCAGCGAATAACCCGACGTGAACAGGGACATAATCCCACACCACATCATACCCTCCAAGTATGAACTTGGGCTAGGGCCCTAGAAGGCCAGGGGCCGGAGGTTGGGGCTCAGTCAGAAAGGCCTGAACAGCTTGCAGTTTAATGTCTTGCTGGACGAGCGTACAGTTTAAGGTCATATGGCTTGGACCCAATAGTTTAGGGTAATGTCGGACTAAGAAAAGATCCTAGTTTAAGGTCCTAGAACTCGGACCAGGGGGGACCAAATATTAGACCAAATGTAGTTTTAGGTTGTGTAGGACCAGATCCAGTTTAGGATCATGAGGGGACCATGGGCCAATATAAGGTCATGCGGGACCGTAGGGGCCCAAATATAGGTCCAAATACAGTTTAACGTCATTCTAGACTAGATTTAGTTTAGGGTCATGTGGGAACATAATCCATTTTAAGGTCTTGGGGGCCTCATGGGCCCAAATATAGGGCCAAATGCATTTTAAGGTCGTGTTGGACCAGATGTTGTTTAGGGTCATACGGGACCGCAATCTAGTTTATGGTCGTGGGGGGCCTCATAGGGTCCAGAAAAATACTACTTAAGGAAAATGGCATTGGTGGAAGGAGATATACGGTCACCATCCATGACCACTAGGGTGTACTCTCCATTGGGATAGACCTTATAGATGATGGAAGGTCCCTCTGATTTGGGCTCCAACATGGGTGGTTTCCTGCCGGGGATCATTGGCACCCTGAGGGCCAGTACTAGGTCACCTTGCAGGAAAGAGCAGAGGTGAACCTTCTTGTTGAAAGTTCGAGCCATCCGGCTCATATGTATTTCCAGGTTGTGTAAAGAAGGAAGCATATTCTCGTCCAGTGCTTCCAATTCAGCTAGACGGATTTAGTCAACTCTATCTGACACATGATGGTCATAGACCGCTGTGCGCAATGAGGGAAACTGAATCTCAACGAGCAGGAAAACCTCAGTTCCGTACACCATGAATACGGGGTCACCTGGGTGGAATTACGAGTCATCGTTTGATAAGCCCAGAGGGCGCTGGGGAGTTTATGTGGCCAACTCTTATTATTCTGACCATCCATCTTTTTCCCAATGTTAGAGAGCATTTTGTTAAATGCCTAGATCTGTCTATTTCCCTACACATGATAGCGAATGTATGATTAGAGCCAAGGATGTACTTTGCGTACAATTTCATCAGCTCAGCTGCTCGAAATTTGGTGCCATTATCAGTTAGGATAGCAGGAGGTACTCAAAATCAATAGATGATGTTGGAACTCACAAAGTCAGTGATATAATAGGCTGTGACTTCCTTGAGCGGAATTGCCTCTGTCCACATGGATAAGAAATATGTAGTGGTTATAATGAACCAGGATTGGCGAGCCGTTGCTGGTGGGTAAGGTCCTACGAAATCTAACTCCCAGACTGCAAATGGACAAGAATACTTGGTTGTGTGAAGAGGCTTCGGTGGCCGATGCACGAAGTTATCATGAACTTGGCATGCATCGAACCTCTTAGAGAACACGATGTGGTCATGGATCATGGATGGCCAGATGTACCCCAGTCTCTGAATCTAGTGGGAAAACATTGACCCGGCCTGATGGGAACCACAGGAACCAGCATTAACCTCTTGCATCACCTATGGAATCTTGACTCCTTGAAGGCAACAGAGGAGAATATCATACAATATGCACATATAAAGGATCTTCTCATGGCTGGGACCGCTCGGAAGGGTAAACTATAGCGTGAAGCATTGGATTCTCTCTCACATGGCCTAGTATACTAGGAGATTACCATGTTGGAGGTATTCATCCAAGGGTTTCCTCCAATCATGGACTATTTCAATCACCACATCTGAAGTACCCGGGGCTCCTGATGTTCGAGCACCAACAGTAAGGTGGTTTACCAGCAGGCCATGATCACCCTCTAGGGTAATGGGAGTAATGACTCTCCGGTGTACCAAGTGGATAATCAGGTCATCCAGTTCATTCTCTACAAAATATGTAGCCAGGCTAGAAAAAACATTTTCTCGACCGTTCTATGACCGAGGGACGTGAATGTCCTCTGGCTGAGAAGGGAACCTGGAAATTAGATGTTGGGTTCCCTCCAACAATGGCATGAGTTCTGGCTTTTTGAAAACATAGCCTCCATTTAGCTGCGTGATGAAAAGCTTGGAATCCCCTTTCACATGCAGATGGGGCACGCCGATCTCGAGGGCCAGGTCGAGGACAGTAATGAGGGAATGATACTCTGCCTCCTTGTTGGTGCATCCCTATGTCAACATGAATGAGTACGGTAGAACGATTTTCTAAGGGAGGATGAAGACGATACCCAGGCCCACTCTGTTGAGCCATGGATCGTTGAGTCTCCTACCGGTGGGGCTCTAGGAGGCACCGTCAATGTACATTTTCCAACATGGGACGTCATGATCGACTGAGAGGATTAACTCATCAAGAAATCCTAGGTCTAGCGGCTGATCCATGGAGATTGGGTGGTCATCTAGAAAGTCCTCCAATTACTATCCTTTGATAGCCTTCTGAGGCACAAAACTGATGTCAAAATTCTAGAGGATCACTACCCACCGTGCTAGTCGGGTAGTCAACATAGTTCAGTTCAGGATGTACTTCAATGGGTCTACCTGAGAGACCAGCAGTACCACGTGGTGCTGTATGTAGCACCACAATTTTTGTACAGAAAATACGAGCACCAGACTACTCTTCTCAGTGGGAGAATATCTGATTTCTGTCGTGAGGAGCATGCAGCTGAGGTAGTAGAGGCTATTCTCAGTTCCCTCAATGTTCTTCTGGGAGATAAGTACACCGAGGGACCGTTCCAGGGTAGTCATGTAGAGGACCAGTAGCTTCCCGTAGATGGGTGGCATCAAGACCGGAGGTTGGAGAAGATACTACTTGATTTCCTCAAAGGCAGTATGACAGTCTTTTTCCCATTCATAGGCGGAGCCTTTCTTCATGATTCGGGAAAATGTCTTACACTTTCTATCCAGATTCGCAATGAATCGGCGTATGTAGGATAAGTAGCCATGGAGACCTCGAAGCTCCCAAATATTACTCGGTGGAGGCATCTGGATAATGGATTTGACTTTCTCTAGGTCGATCTCGATGCCTCGGTACCTGATGAAAAAGACATGGAAGTTACCAGAGGTAACCCCAAAAGCAATCTTCAACGGGTTCATCATCTGGTGGCGGGAACGGAGGAAGCCAAACACTTTCTCAAGGTCCTGTAGATGGTCCTCGGGCTAGTGAGATTTGAACACTTGATCATCCACGTAGCATTCCACCAATGTCTGGAGAATCAGCTTGAATATGCTATGCATGGACCGCTGATAGGTGGCAACCACATTCTTCAGGCCGAAGATCATGACCCGGTAACAGAAAGTACCTCGGGGTGCCCTGAAAGCAATGGACTCCTCGTCCTCATCGGGTATCCGGATCGGGTTGTACCCAAAATACCCATCCAAAAAGGATAGGTCTTAGAACCCGACCGTGGAATCAATCAACCGCTCTATAACTCAACGAAAAAATCATCCTTCGGACAGTGGCGATTGAGATCGCAGAAGTCGATATAGACCCTGATTTGTCTGTTCTTCTTCCTGAATGGCACTATGTTGGCTAGCCACCTAGGGTACTGAACATCCATGAAGAAGATGGACATGATGAGCTTATCAACCTCAGACTCGACCATGTCACCATGAGAAGGGTTCATCTTTCTAGGAGGCTTCTTGAACCCGCGATGGTTTTCTAGGAGACCAAGGTGGTGGATGGCTACCTGAGGATCTAGTCCTCGAATCTCACCGTAATTCCAAGAGAACACATCACAGTGCTGTTTGAGGAATTCCACATACCATTTTTTCTCCTCGGGGGGAATGGCGACACTAACCAATGTACATCTCGGGTCCACCTCACTACCGAGGTTCACCTATACCAACTCGTCAACCGTGGTGGAGACGCTTTACTCAAAGGTTGGGGAAGCATTCTGTATAACCCCTTCTATACTTGTGGAGGGATCTCATATAGGGTGAGTTTCATCTGAGCCACCAGGCTCTGATTAGAGGTTGGGGCGGTCTTGAACAATTGTTATCATCATATAAGGAGATTCATGCACCACTGAGACCATAACAATGAAGGCAGTTGATCCAATCCCATCTGGCCGTTGGCCCTAGGGGCCATGCTTGATGACATCAAAGTAATAGTGGCGCATTGGCTTGAGCCAGTTGATTCCAACCTGGTGGAAGACACACGTATGACATACCTCCGTTGGTATGAGCCTGACGTCCTAATACCGTACAGGAGTAGGAAGCTCCGGGATCACCCGAGCCGGGTTGGTGTAGGAGTACGATGTGATTTTCTTCCGTCGCTTGGACCTTGGAATATGCCTTCCTTTTGTACCCGAAACAACAAAGCATTTCCCGATGTCGAGGTTCATAGCCTCCAAATGATGGATGGGAATACATAAGTGTCCTTCAAACCTGCCCAAGGGTCACTTGTGTCAGTGACAGGCTCGATCTCACCTTCCAAAATCTTCTTATCCATGCTCTTGTAATAGTCACCATCAAAATAACGGGCGTCACAGAAGGAAAATAGAGACACATATCCTTGGATCACACCTACTAGACCATTAAGGTAGTATTTGAGGCATTGTTGATACGATGAGGGGACCACCACAAGAAGGTGGAGTCATGACCTTCCCATCAATGCGTTGTATGCAGTGTCCTGAGAGACAACCATGAATTCGGTGCTAGTAATTATGCCACCGAACTGGGTCTTCAAGCGGATCTTGCTGACTGGGGTTTACTCGGTCCTGTCATACCCTGGATTCTGAGGTCGGAGGGAGTTAAATCATCCTCAGACAAACCCATATTCTACAGTGTCCAAGTCAGGATTAGGTTAATCCAAGAACCTGTGTCAATAAGACAGCGGTGGAATTCCACACCATTGAACTGACCAATGATGTACAACGGGAGAATGTTCCCCTGTATGGGAGGGTATTCATCTTCACCAAAGAATGAGATAACTACCTAGAATTCGGGGTTCTCAATTGCCTCATCGTGGAAGACTTCAGTAGCTGCTACCTTTGTCTTGAACTTGACGGGTCTCTTTAAGGCCTCGACAATCACCTCACGCATTTTAGACTACAGGCGAAGAGCCTCAAGGATATAAAGACTCACTGGAATGCTGGCCAGGTGTTTCAAAACATCTTACATCCGGGCCAGATGCGAGCCTCTTCTTACATGAGGCTGCTCAGTAATTGGAGGAACAATGGGCCCTGTCGGTTGGACTGGTGGCTGACTGGTACTAGGCATATCTCACTGTTCACTAGTCGAAGCTCGGAGAGTGGCTGCCGAATGAGAACCGGAAGGCTGGGGTTGGAAGGTGGTAGGGTGTAGCTAGTAGCGGCATGCCTGAGGTGGTTCCTCCTGACCGAGTAACACAAACGGTGGTGGAGGCAGACCTGTCGACACCGGATGAAGGGGCCACATGTGCTGCGCTCTGCACTAGGACTGATGTCTGGTCTTCACGGCCTGCATGACCTGGATGGAGGTTCCAACTATCATGCCCCGTCAATTCATGTAACCACGGCTCTGACAACATTGTTGATGGCTAGGGAAATTGGGAATGTCTACCTGGCATTCCTCATCGTCAGGAGTCGAAAATGGATTTACCAACTCTACGGTGTTAACCGAAGCGTACCCCTGACTGTCACTTGAGGAGTCATCTACTACCGGGCAGAGTCTTGGATGGATTCTGATTTTTGGGGCTATAAAGTCACCAAGAGTACGAGACGATGATGGCATTGACAGGGCACATACATTCTTCTTCCGCCACCACTGCATTCTCTTTGGGGAAGGGGCCAGTTGAGACGACGAGGTCGAAGTAGTAACCGCAGGTTCTAAGGTATTTAGCTAATTCAGGCATGCACAGATGTTTCCATGGGCATGGGCGACCATCTTTCAGGCCATCCAGTCATTATACTTCTGGGACCCATTCTCAAGAACCTGCTGTCATCCACCTTTGTTTCCACTACTGTCATCCGATCTCACAAAGACACCTGCCACTTGTGCCAGGGCTGGGACCAACCTGAATATATTGTTGTCAATATAGTCTTGGATATAGTCCTTGAACACATAGCATTTATGGATGGTGTGCCTCAGAGTCCAGTGATAAGAGCATTAGTTGGGGTGATTAGTGGGATGTGCCTCTTCTGGCATTCGGCTCTCAGGCAGCCACACGATTCTCTACTCCAAGGCACTACAGAAGTAACCGGGGACCTGAGACTCGTCAAATGAGTAGGTCTAATTCCTTCTATCCGGAAAGGAGGAACTAGGAGGCTGACCCTGATGTGGGGCTGGAGGAGCATGCCTAGGAGATGAAACCTTATTATCTCGCATAGGCGGTGGCGGAGCATTACGCGGAGGAACTTGCCGATTTTGAGGCAGTCGATGTTGGGCTGGAAGCTGTGCCTGTGGGTGCGGACCCCTATGGGGCTGCAAAGTTGGCCACATTGGTATTAATTCTAGCTACCTTGGGGCCTCTATCTAGGCCACAACAGCGGGCTCGGATCTGGAATCTCTCCTTGATGGGATTACAGGAGGTAGCGGGCGTGCCTGATTGTCCTGTTGTAGGGCTTCTTCGAGGTGCTGAGCCTTGTCTGAGAAGTCCTGGAACCCTCTGGAGTAATTATGAGTGATCAGAGAAGGAACCAACTCTACCTTGAATTTTCCTACACACATTGTTAGTAATTTATACTGATTTAGTGGCATGTTAAGGTAGTATGTGAGCCCTTTCCACCAGGCGATGAAGTCCGTGACTTTCTCATTGGGCCTTCGCTTTCACCTGAAGAGGTCTGCGATGTTTGTCTTCTGGGTTCTGGAACTGAACTGGTAGAGGATTTTCCTAGGAAGGTCCTCCCAGCTAGTCATAGATCCGACAGGGAGTTGGCTATACCAGAAAAATGCTGACCCCTCTAGTGTCTGATCAAGGCCACGGAGCTTGGCGGACTCCTGCTGTGGTAGAATCCCTAACATAAGCCCACACCTTGAGTTGAAGTGGGCCAGGTGCTGCGGTGTGTCTCCCATCATGTCAAAGGGGGCGAAAGTGGGGTTCCCAAATCCTAGAGGTGCTAGCAGATCATCCACCTTGGCTGGGTATGGCATTCCATCTGGTGGGATTGCCACCTGCTGAGTTTCCAAAGCCTCTAAATGGGAGATGAGTGCTGCCATCAGATCATCTGGATGTGGGTTCCTGTCCTGACAGGGATCCCTAACCACAAGCTCATTGTTGGGCTCTTCAAATCGGTAGACGAGATCAGCAGCTCGTGGATCAGCTGGTAGAGCGACCCTTGGTTTGGCTAGAGGAACCTGAGCGGGGTCTCGTGGGTGGTCATTCCGCTCAGGTGGGTTTTGTGAAACGTATCACAACCTCTTGCCATGAGCTTCGACCTATCCTATGTCAGCGAACATGGCACGGTCGATGTTGCCGTGGGGAATATCACCGAGGTGTTGTTGTTCCTACCCCGGCTGCCTCGGCCTAGGATCACCGTAATCGGGTCGCCGCTCTGCAATGCATTCATCCAGAAGCTCATAGACCAACCTCTTCTACTCAGCAAGCTGCTGGCACATCGTGGATTTCTCGAGATCATATTCTGTATTCTGTACTGAGGCAGATGGGTCAGAGAGCTTGACCGCCCCAACATGATCTTTACCCTTGCCGGTATTCCGGTTTAGTGTTAATGCCTCAGTGGGAGCAGGGAGACCTAGGAGGTTCCTCTGTTGACGAGTAATCCTCCCTGATGGGTCCAGTAGTGGCTTGTGTCCTGGGGTTGACTCCCCATCATGATGTTTCAGACCGCTCCCCTCTCCCAACAGATTTTCCCTGTTGACCGTCGCTGCCCTCAGGGGCATCTCCTCCGAGCTGCCTGGTTAATCAGTCTGCTGACGAATCACACTGAATAGAAGGTCAGCGTACTGCCCCCATCCACGGATGTGCACATGGGTGGTGGACTCCTCGATAAATTTTTAGTGTACTTGAAAACTATGAACGCATTGTTGCTGGAGGGCCATGTGTTGGCCAAGTGACTCGGGGTGCCGGACCGTAGGGAGCGTGGCCATGTCAAATGATGACATTGCTTACCGATATCCTTGAGGTGTGCATGACTCTTGGGATAAGGAACTTGATGATGGAAAATACGAGAGTGAGTCGCTCGGAGGATCTTTTGGAAACATTCAAACTCTACCGGGGTGAGCTATTCTAGTGTATCAAAATCCGACCTTGCGACCAGCCAAAAAAACTCGGGGATGTTGCCTACTACGGGGATGGTCAAGAATCTTCGTGACTCAGAATCAGGATCCAAACCTTGATGGACCTGCTCATCAACTGGGACTGGATGTGGAACCAGCATCGGTGCCGAAGTAGGCCAATGGGCCGGTGGACTGGTTGACAGAGAATACGGCGACCATGCCGATTGACCGACGAATCCTAAGTCACCCTCCATGGGTTGTTGTGTCCTGGCTTCCACGTCACGATAGGATGGGATGATGAATGAGCCTACAGTCATAGTGCCTGTGCTTACCAGGTATGTGCTATGTCATGCCACTTACTCCATCGACCCCCAAAAAAGGTCTTCGTCATCTATGGCCGAGGTGGGACATGCTCCCAGAGAGGCCGATGGTTACTGCATGTTTGATCCTTAGGGGTACTCCAAGTAATCATCCTCATGAATATACCTTACGAGGGAGGCGGGGATCATATGGACCTCACATTCGGGGAGTACAAGGCTGATGTGTCACGCCCTTATCCCATCCCATGACTCAAAGGACTGAGGGGAGGGCTCTATCGCTGAGTCATACTCCCCCTAGCAGTTTGAGAAAGGGACTGGTCTGATTTCCATCCAGACATCCCTGGAATTTTTCCTACGGCGACGACGCCTCGCTTTCCTACCCCTGGGTGGCTCCTCGGGGTTAGGCTGATTTCCGTCATGGAGTCCTCTGGCCGCACTGGTGTTGTGGCAGAGAGGAATGAAGGCCGGGGTGTGGGGAGCACTAGGGAAATTATCGAAATGGACATGGGAAGGAACTCAATGCAGGCGAGTGACCAGATATGCAACTAATCCATACTCACGGTCAGCGGTAGGGGAAGTCACCCAATACGCAGTGTGGTGAGCACTGGGGAGAGCCCCACTGGGAGTGTCGTTGTCAGGGGGAAGCGCTTTACCTACGGTGAGGGTGGCACCAGGATAGCCTCTAGGTCGAGGTCGGAAGCAGGGAGGTCCCATACCCTCCAGAAAGGTGGCACTGAGTAGGCCTTCATGCTGGATGGAACTACTGTGAATTGGTCTGTGGTATCCATTGTCTGTGCCGGCGACAGGGAGAGTCAACCCAACCAGCCCGTGGCGCGGTCAGTGCCTCAATCTGGATTGGGCATATAACTGCCTCTGCTCAACGTGTGCAGGGGTTTGATGATAGGAGTCGGTGGTGTCTTGGGCCACAGTGGCTACTGACGTTGATGCCCCGGGGGAAGAATCCTCTTCCACTCATGTTCAACGCTGGCATCGTGTCACGTGGGTTGGAACCGGTGGTGCGGGCACATGGATCGCCTGCTCCTCAGCTCAGGGGTTTGGGTGGTGGTGCTGATGCGGCCTAGTGGGGGCCCTACCGTGAACCCTTTAAACCGGTCTCCGATCGGGCGATCCCAAAATTCCCCTACCTCTTCGGCATAGGTGAGGGAGGTGTTAAGGAATTCTGGGGATAAGCTCCCAAAATGGATGAATGTCGGGGTGGGGAGCAACGAATCTCTACGCATCCCTCGAGGGAGACGTTGGCAGTGAAGTACAGCTACCTCACGGTTCAGACAGTCCATGTCCCTGGTGGGGATGACCCCTTCATCCTCGTACCTACGCAAAAGGTCATTGATCACCCTTTGTTGGATAATCTCTGACGGGGAGAGGGGGCGTGAGCACCCAACAGTCATGGCAGTCGAAGAAGCTGCAAAAGAGGCTGAACCACACAGGGTGGCCGCGTCGGTACTACCCTTGCCCCTGCACCGGTGGGCAAGTGGCGATCGAGCACCGGATGCAGCGATATGATTCCGGAAAGCAGTGATATGAACCCATTAATACCAATAGGAAAATAAATTGACAACCAGTAGCCCAGCGTCATTCCGTCTTCCATGGATGGTTAGAGAGATCCACACTGACAACGTCGCAGAACAGAGTGCTCAATGTCCTGACTGCCCCAACCCCTGACGGGTTTCACGTCCTAGTGCTGGGTTCTAAGACCTGGTGACATGATAATTTTCCGAAGCACCAAACGCTACCAGTATCAATACTAAGGAGAAGATATTCATGTCAGGTTCACCATTTTCTGTTTCTGACACTTTCGCTGGGGTGCACGCGCATCCGTCACGTAGGGGAGGATGCGTGGCTTGTAGCCCCGTATTCCCTCTTTCCATAGGTGGGCGACATCCGCTCCTTTTTCAGGGATGTCTACTCCTTGATCGAAACCAGGACGACAGGATGTCGGTTCATCCTTCCATGGAATCCTCCTCAGAGCTCATCTCCTAGTCCAGGTCTCTCTCATAGATTTAAGGCGTATTCTTGAATCTCGTTCCTAGTTCCATATCTTCATGGACACCAGTTAATTATGTTTCTTATATCAAGAATCTCCAAGGGGTCTGGTCTGGGTAGCAAACTTCTGTTAGGAGAATGGTCACACTAATGCATCGTTGGCATCTCTTGATGCTGGGGGATTGGCATGTCTGTCTTCTTTCCCTTATTATTGGTCTTCTCAAGGGCGTGGAAGCCTGAGGAATCCCACATCAAACACAGGGAATTTTATGCCATAGGCATGTATCTGAGTTTTCCTCAGCATCCCATGTTTAAAAAGAGGTATGCCACAAGTTTAACGTCCAACAGGGACAGATCGGACTGATCGGAACACTGAGAGTGGATCAGATTGAATAACCCCTAGAGGGGAACAATGATGTTAGGGCCAATACGTGGGTGGCGTCTCTGATACTGTGGAGTGGAATGAGGTGGCATGATCCCCCCAGGATGTGGTGGACTGGGAAAGAATCAGGATGAGTGATGAAATGAAGGGGCTTGAACCTTGTGGAGGCTTCCTACCTATCCCCATGGCAGGGAATCAAAGTCTGCGTAGTTCAATGATACAGTGGGACACCTTAAAAGGTGACCAGTGATAATGAACACATGGATGGGACCTAGAGGGAGTAAGGCCTCTGGGCTAGGGAATGAGTTTTTCGAGGTACGTGGGCTCGAGGGAGAGGTCAGGATGGGACGTGGGTGTTGGGATTGAAACATTGGGAGGCTTCCTACGTACGTGACTTTAGACATATCAAATTTTCCATAGTTCATGATGGATGGGGATTACGCTTTGAGGTGGCCCAAGGTGGATATGAGGCATACTCTCTAAGGCGGTCCACAATGATGGATATGGGGCTTACACTCTGAGGTGGCCCACAATGATTAGTGAACCGATGAGAAGGGGTCAGAATTACTAGGTGATGGGCTTGAACCTCAGGGAGGCTTCTTACATACTGTGCCTTAGCACGGATCAAAGTCATCGTAGTTCTTTGTGGTGAAACTTAAAGTCATGCTGGATGGAGGCATACAGTTTAACGTCGTGTTGTACGAGGCATAGAGTTTAACATCTTGCGGGATGGGGCATACATTTTAACGTCGTGATAGATATGGAATATAGCATAACGTCATGTTGGACGAGGAAATCTGGGGCTTACACTCTAAGGCGGCCCAAGGTGTTGGAAAACTGACGTGAATGGGTCTGAATGACCAGGTGGTGGGCTTGAACCTCATGGAGGCTTCCTACGTACCATGCCATAGCACGGATCAAATTCCTCGTAGTTCACTGATGGTGGGGGTCAGGGTTGGTGCTCACTCTAAACTCACGTGAGTCAGCTAGGTGTGAGAAACAAGAGGTTTTAGGGACCTGACGATCAGGTTTCTAAGAGTGCGTCCATGAGGAGAGAATAGGGGCTTACACGTTGAGCATCCCATGCCGCCGGGACATACTCCAAGATGGAGGCCTGAGGTGTGAAAAAGTGCAGAGTGAGAGGGATTTGGGACTGAATAAAGGGGATGCCTCGTTCCCTATCACACCCTCCACTAGCCTTTGCGGTGGGGAAGTATGGAGGTTCCTGGGTGCTACCTTCTGCAAGATTCACTAGGGGATTACACCAAGGTGGTTGCCCTTCCCACATGGAATAATTACACTCAGAGAGGGAGGATATCATCCCATGTGATTGTGATCCCATCTCTGTGGAGACGAGCGACATAAAGAATGTCCGAGCCGGGGGGACCCTGCGTGTGAGGCAGGGGGCCGGATCACAGTTTAACGTCATGTGTTGAGGATGAAGTGCTTGGAAGTTTAACGTCCTGCTACTCGGATGAGGTGGGTTATCTCCACACCCCTAGGACATACATAATCGGTACCCTCATCCCCTTGGGGAAGGGGAGGCACCAGCAATGCCGTAGTGAAGTTGGGTCTCATAGCGAACCATTGAGGGGACCACGTTAATGTTGGTATGTGAAGAAGAAATAGCCGTTAGCGTGCCTATGGGTTGAAGCATGAGGTAAAGAAACGCAATGGGAAAAACCGCCCAAAGGACATTGAGGTTACTTCATACGAGCCATGAAGGTCATACGGGAAAACAGCGCCAAGAGTGCATGCTCGGTATGGAGGACATCGAGCTCCTATGTAGGAGGGCACCTGGGGGCATCAAGGTGAGGGGTCCTGGGGTTTAAGAGAAAAACACTAGGATGGCATGAAATTGGTGTAGAAGGATTGAACGCGACTAAGAAGATCGCCCGCAACGGATGCGAACTGCACGCGAGTGGCAAAGGCCAAACCATAAGGCAATGCCACACCCAACGAAGGGATTGCGTGCAATCAGACCTTTTTGCATGAAAAGGAAGAAATTGTGTGCAATGGAGGAACCTTGAAGGTCTTGGAATTCTATTTAAGCCAGTAGGATTGCGCGCAGAGGTGGATCCCAGGGTGAGGTGGCCTGAAAAGGATCAGTACCTGAAGGCCATCTTGCACGCTCGGACGTCCTTTTTCTCACATGAGAGCCGATTAAAATTCTGCAACCCAGAAATAGAAGGGGTCTCCCTCCATTTATTGTTCCCCGGCGTCACATAATCTAGGTGGCACGTGAAATTTTTCATTCCAGAGATGGTGGTGTAGAATGATGGCCGTGTGGGAATAGCCACACAAATATTGTGCGCCTGTGCTGGGGATCCTTCGTGAATCCTGAACCCCATTCGCGCGACACCCATTTTTTCGAGCACATTCCCATTTATTTCGTGCAACACTTCCGAGACCTTCGGAATGTGCCTCCGGGTCCGAATATGACTTCGCTTTGTCATTTCAAAACATCCTTTAGTAATTACAGACTTTTCTGCGTCTACAGACCTCATTTGAACTAGAATTATAGAACATAGGAAGACTACTTTAATCAAAATTTATTATTAGGAAGAGGCTTAATGTTTTATGGTTGAGTTTTATATCTTATTCAGATTCGAAATGTTGGACTATTCCATGACTCAAGACCATGTTATTGTTATCTTTTTTTTCACGTAGAATTTGTTGTATTATATCTCTCAGGGGAAACCTAGTTTGTGTCTTCATTTTGGTGATACATTTATTTTTACACTATTATAAGATGGTGATGTTATATTCTTCTAATATCTTTCTACTGTGTTTCATTTTTGAAATTAAAATTTTCATATTAGTGATGTTTCTAATATTAATATATTGTTTATGTTATGATACTAGTTGTTATATTCTCCCAACAATTTGTTATCTGACCCTACCTATGAGATAGTTTACTTTTGTTGTATGAGGAGGCACCCTAGAGGACATTTGGTAGAACTAATCATGTTATATATTGAGTGATCCATCATAGGAGGTTACCATGTGGTATAAAAAATTTCTTTTATTGCACTACTATTTGGGGTTTTGTAGATGATTATTGGACTATTCAAATGTTCGAATGGATTCATTGTATTTTTTCATTCCAACAATTGTGCTGGTTGAAATCCATGTTACTATAGAGCTGGAGTTGATATTTTTGGATTTCACCCTTAAAGTTAATATCTTTTATTTATGAAATGTATAATTCATTGTGTTCATCGAAATATGGTTTTCATCTTATCATGTGGTTGAATGAGTATTCTGATCATACATTATATTAAACACATAGGTTCAAATGACATGTGTATGATTTTGTGTTATTACGATGCTAGTTCAAAAATGAATAATGTTTTAGTTAATTAATGTTAATATAGTTTGAAATTTAATATTTTCTAAAAAAATCCTTGCGTCCAATACATATTATAAAAAATATGTTTATGATTTCTTGATACAGATCATCATAGATTGTTATAATTTATATATATACATGTATACTATTTCAATCAATTTGGGGTTTGTATTCTAAATTGATTCCAAAAAAGGATTACTATATTGCATTTGGGTTGATGTCTTTGGAATTGGGATAATAGTGGATTTTCTAAATTTTGGGGGACCTAGTGGTTTATATAGTTGGTGTGTTTATATTTTCCCATGGGTAGGGACCAATTAGTGAATAATTATTTATTAGTTGAGATAGCCTAGTGTTTTTTAAATTTGTCTTTTAATATTTAGGAATGTAGAGTTAAAATTGAGTATTTTTGTGTTTTACTATTATAACATGGGATGAGTTATGTATTGTGGTGGTATACCAAGCTAGATGATTTAGTCCACAATTATGAGTGTTCTATAAATATAAATTATTGTAATTTTGTTTGGATTAATGAGATGAAAATATGTTGGTTTTGATCACTTATTCAGTTCGACATGGGGATGCTTTGGATATTGATACTGTGAAATTATTTGTAGTGATTTTTTTTGATTTTTATAATTACACACAAGGAATTGGATACTAGTAAATTAGGTGGTTTATCATATATTTGATAAGATGAAAATAATAGAGATTTAGATAAATTTTGATGTAGTGTTTCACTATAGTTTATTCCCTCTTGATAGTGATCATTATTGCTAAAGATGGTTGTTAACCAAACTTGTGAGAAATATTAGAATTGTAATATCTATTCATTGGGAAAACCGTTTTTATTTTTATCAGCTGATGCGGTTTGGGGGTAGGTGTAGATTAATATTAAACATTGGAAGGTGTGATAGGTTGGTGTTCATGTACAATTAACACCCATTGACATTTGATCCATGTCAATGGATGGGATTTGAGTAATCTACATGATAAGGCGATTGATCTTGATGGGTTAAATGACTCATATAGTGAGTTCACACTGAATAATGGAAAATAAATGTAATTATATATAGTCCCATTATATTATATGGATTAAATGTCTATCTTAATTTTGGTCTGATGACATCCAATGTGGTTGTAATACCATTATGGGTTCTCATGTATCATGACGCGTTCAATGAATACGATGTTCCAATATTTCATAGTGATATAACAAAATATTCAAGAAAGGGTATGTTCATTCTTTGGAGTGATCAAATATGAAAAAATAGTTTAAATGTTGTGATACACTATCATTTGATAAACAAATAGAAAAATGGATGTTAGACCATAATATTTGACATCGGTTAGAGTAAGCATTTCGTTAAGGGCATATTTGTATAGTTAGATTGACCAAAATTGATCAATTGAGATATTACCAATGTATGATATTGGGTCTCTATAGAGTAGTAAGAAACTATTTGAGGTGTCATGGGGTGGGGGATATGACAAGGTGATCAATTCACATGGTTGAGTGTCATAGTTTTGTGAAATTTCAATTTTTTATGTTGACTACTATGTTGGGTGAGACATTGAAAGGATTGGTAGCCCTCTATGAAAAATATTTAAATAAGAGTTCTTCAGTAATGGGCAGATGAGAATAAATGTGATAGTGTACTACTATTTGGACTAGGAAGTTTTCCTATAAGGATAAAATATGAGAGTTTTATGGTAGTTGGATAGTTCATCGACATTTCACTATAGTCATCAAACATGTATTTTGTATTAATGAATTATCTATATAATTTGAATATAATATCATGGGTAAAAACATTATCAATGGAACCTATATTTACTGTCATTGACCTAAAAAATATTAACATAATGATATGGGACTATATTTTTAGTGTTTTATTAATGGTTGATGTTTGAAAGTATATGATGTTTTTTTGGAAGTAAGGGAAAATAAATTGGGTTGAGTACACTATAGATTATCTAATCATGTTATTGTATTTTAATAGTTTTTTTTTAAATTTAATAAATGTTACTTTTTTATCCCTATCATTTTGGTGGGTATGGTGGCACATGTTCTAGTAGGATATTAGTCTTTGGAGAGTGTTGGTATATAGAAAATAAATTACAACGGTGATATATATTTTATTGATATTTCTTCAATACATTTTATAAATTATTTAACTAAATAATGGGATTATCCTATATAAGTATGAAAAGGGCTGTGTTATCCAAAGAGCTCTAGTAGATTGACTAGTCTATTTATAATTCTTATTTGGAGGGTGAACGGTGATGTATTTGATGAATCAAGGCTTCATAGTGTGAAAAAACATTGATGTGCATATAGGGGTTGCTTAGAATATGTTACATGTATTTTTAGTTTTGTACATATAGTATGATGGTCTATTTTATCCTAGCCACATTAATATATGGTTACAAATTTTGATAAGTAAATAATCCATGGATAAAACAAGGAATACGTGATCGTTATAATGTTAGTATAATTACATATTTATGTTATTCTCTGGTCATCTAATTTTATAAATTCTGACATTTTAGTTAGGTAAAATATTGCACTATTCATTAGCGATTGAGTGATATGTCATGGAAAAGGATATACATGTACTCTTCAATTGACAATTTGGGATTATGATGGGATGAAGCATGAAGAATATGTGGTTTTTTTCATCTGTGATTATAATTTGTAGTAGATAAGAACAAATATTGTTCATCATGAATTAACAACTGGAATACTTCACGGGAGAGGCACATGGGGACCATCAAGGGTGAGAAGTGTTTTTTATTAGAGGTTTGAACAACTTGGACCAACAATAGATTGTTGAGTTATTGGTGATTTTTGTTTTAAAAAGATAATACATAACATGTATTAAATTTTTATTTATGTCATTTATTAGTGTTTACAAACATGTTTTAAATAATAATGTAGATGGTCAGGATGTATTATCTCATGTGGAGGTCAGGCTGTGTTGAATAATTGGGGTTCGAGTGGTCATGTTCTGTATAATGGTGTCAAAAAAAGGCCACGAGTACCTAGTTGGATGACATTTGTTACCTATTGTGGGTACCATGGGTCATTGGGTGGCTAGTGCATTACATTGTGTACATGGGGATGCCCATAATTTTTTAATAATGATGTAATCTTATTACATAAATGTATAATTTATACACTTCATTTGGGACACAATGGGTTAGTTATAAAAGTTGCATGAGATACAACTAACCTTCCATAATTCCCTGAAGGAATTATTAATTTATGTTTAGAAATTATTTGGGAACATTTTGAGACCAGGTGTTGAGACGAAATTCGATTTTGAGGACCAATGTTTCCCCAAAAAGTTTGTTGAAAAAATATTTAGATTTTAATATACAACATGAGAGGGTTTCCTGATAAAATGGAATACCAATTACACAGTTTCCTAGATTATAATTCCGAGTGAATGGTTGGGTTCAGAGTGGTGGATATATCTTAGAAATCTTATAACATCAGCCAGCGCAGGTCGATTGTGAAAGATAATTTTTGGACATCACCATAAATAAAATAAATAAATAAAAATTATTTTATTTTAAATTCTAATAACACATGAATGGAGACTAAGATTGTAAATTTCATACCACGATTGATTACATAATTCAGTGTTTCCCCTAGGCGTGAACAAAGTCCAGTCAAGGAGGATGTTTCGTGGAAAACCCCAAAATGGACATAATCAGCATTAAAAATTTTAATTAGGTTTTGTTGGTGACATATTGAATATTTTTGTTAAAAATATTCTTTTGATGAAATAATTGGGTGATCCACCTATCCCTTGGTATACATGAAAATATATATGGAGATATTGGTTGATTTTCATTTGTTGAATGATGACTTGATCATGAATTGATGATCAACACACAAGAAAATCAAAGGTTCTCACTAGTGATAATAATGTAACTCTGTTATTCATTGCCATTTGAATCCAATGAGCCAGGGGGATTGATCTCTTTGTGATTTCCTCCCACTCATAGAATCAATGATTAACATGGATCAAACAACGAATAGATTGATCTATTGTTTGATTGTTCTTCTAGGATTGTTAAAATTGTGAATTGTTAATTGGAGTTTCGTTACCCACTTCGTCCATCCATCTAACTAGAACGAATTTAGGTGAACATGAACAAATGATGAGGTTTATTACTCATGTGTTTTGTATTCATTTCTCTTCCCCTGTTATTAGAGTATTTCATTGTTGGACCCTCGTTGTCATAGATCAACTTTTCGAGAGGCTCAAAACATGATCGGACACCATGATCGATGGAAAATAAACCATCGAGTTCACAATATTGTAGATTGTTACCCGATGAGGCCAAATATCTGGACACAATATTTTATGAGGATTGGAAGATCCTTGGTGTTCTATGGATGGGATATCCGGAGCACCAGTGCCGGCGTCCGGTGTCGGTGGTGGCATGATGTTGCGACCGCATATAGGTGTGGCGGAAGACATCAAGTTGTAGGGTGGTAGCAGTTGATGAAGGGTTGTGATGTATCATGTGGAGAAGGTGGTCCATAGGGTATGGGAATGATATGGAATGTCATGGGGTGGTTGGCGGCGATGGAGGGACACATGCTAGCTAGCAGTGACAGAAAGACTGCATGGGATGAGGGTTGATGTTGGGGTAAGGGGGTTCCAGGATGTCTGGGCAGAAAACATGGAACAGGGCTCCATGTGGTCAGGGATGACAGTATGGCTAGGTTGGGAATGGATGTGGAAGGACATGATATGTGAACAAACCATCCCTAATCGTGAGCCGGGCAGTTTCGGCTAGACAAGGCAAGGATGCGTCATGTCTAACGGCTTGGATCAGACCCATACTGGACCTGAGTCAGACCTATTTATAAAATAGCTCTAAATTTCAAAATGTGTTTCAGTTTGATGATTCTTTTGCAACATTGGAACCCTTATGATGAGATGGAACTTTCAAGATACTCCAGGTGAATTTTTTTGGATGTGTTCATAAGAACAAAATGGATTGAGGTGTGAGTTCTATCATAATAAGCATATCATGAGAAGAATAATTTGGTTGGATATAAACTTTAGACTACATGACCTTCTAAGACTCCATGACTTGATAAGACTAAGTGTATTATCAAGAATACGTACCCCATTGGGATGGAGTGTCAAATAGAGACTATGATTACTATCAGCCTAGATTGTCTCATCAGGGATGACTGTCACATCAGGACTAAGTTTCTCATTAGGACAGAGTTTCATAATAATAATACATCTATCATTGAGACAAAATGTCTTATTCATACTGGGTGATTTCTGGATTATTTCCTATAATAATGTTTTTCATAGTACAGACCTATAAATATGTGAGATGACTATGTATCAACCTTTATGGGGTTCCTTAATAGAGTTCATTCATGGCATTCCATCATGGTGTTCCTTAGTAGTGTTCCATAATTGAATTATTTAGTGGTTTTCCTTCATTGGTTTTATTACTGGTGTTCCTTTGTAGAGTTCCACAGTAGTTTTCCACAGTTGTATTCTTTCATGGTATTCCATTGTTGTGATTCTCAGTGGTATTTCGTCATGTTGTTCCTTAGTGTTGTCCATTTTTGTTATTCCATAGTGGTGTTCCCTCATGGTATTACTTCATGGTTTTTATTCATGGAATTCCTTAGTGGTTTTCCATCGTGATATTCCATAGTGGTGTTACTTCGTGGTGATCCTTCATGGTGTTCCTTAGTGGTATTACTTCTTGGTTTTCCTTAGTATTTTTCCATAATGGTGTCCTTTTTGGTGTCTCATAATTATGTTCCATATTGGTGTCCCATCGTGGTGTTCTTTAGTGGTGTTCATTTGTGGTGTTCCCTTGTAGTCTTCCTCACTGGTGTTCTTGAATGTCCTTCCATCAAGGTTTTCCTTCATGGTATTCCTTAGTGGTCTTCCTTTTCCATCTTTCTTTTTAGTATTCCTAAATAATTTCCAATGTTTTGTATTTCATTTTTGGTTTCATGGTTTCCTACTGAGTATTGTTTAACTTACCCCTTTATGGTATTTGTCCACTTGTGGCAAGTCTTGTGTAGTGGGTCAACACATTAAACAAAGTCATAGGTGGAACATGAGGAGTTGGCTCTTAGTGATTCCAATGAGTTGAGGTGTGCTCCTATGAGATCATAAAATTGTCCTTTTACCAAACCTTCAGGTAGGTTTTTTTGTCGGCTTGTTTTAGGAACCTATACTTTCACTTTTCCAGACTCTTTTTGGGTTGGGATTATATTCTAGCCGTTTATATATTTTATTTTTCTACTATCATACTTTGTCGATGGTATTTTAGAAGAATGAATCATTTTATACAAAATGTTTTTACATTTCAACATTTTGGGATTTTATATGTGTAAATGTGTACATATACATAGGAAACTCCCTACCATTTTAGGGATATTCCTATATGGTTATAGTCACTATACCCTAGCCTACTGGTGGTAGGCATGGGTAGTCCTGGATCAGGCCCCTATGTTCCAAGAAAGAGTGGTATCAGAGAAGGTTGGTTCTAATTAAGAACTAAGAGTCTGTGAGGTAGGTTTGGGGAAAATGTCTTACGTGTTTTGAGTTTGGAATTCAGGCTAGGGAAACCAGTGTTTGTGCATTGAACGATGTTACAATACACTATGACTCTAAATTATGCTTTTCGACTCAGTACATGAAATTACTGGTTACATAGAAAATGATGGTAAAGGCAGAAAAGGCGATTTGGGTGTGTTCTCATGTCCTTCTTAATTCAAGTCACCAAGTCTATTCTATTGATTGTGGTACATCATACTATACATAAAGATACCTCCACATACACATCCCATAAAGATTCCACCATGTCATCATAATGATGTTCTATCGGGTGTCAAGAGATATGTTCAAGGATTTTTACTATAGATAACATCTCCAGTTGGTGCACTTGCTATAAAATCATCTTTATAGAAGCACAAGGTACACATAGTACGAACATATGATAGATACATGCTAAGAATGCCTCATGAGATTCCGAGACAGAGACCTGTCATGTTATGAGGAATTCCAAAAAAAATAGGTGGAAAAGGAATGCCTTGAGGTGGTGATATATGTTTTCTATCTAGTTAGGACACCATCATATCTGATGGTGGTCTTTACAATGAGTCTTCTACATAGCTTTGTAGGGAGATGGTGGGGTTTGGATAGTTGATCTTTTGAGGAGGTGACTTTCCCATAGATAGAGTTTTAGAGACCTTTTTATAGAGGAGTTATAAACTTATATGCAAACTATTAGGCATGTGTAAGAGGTATATATCTCTGTATGTATTACATGATGGTATTTGAATATTTATTGAGCTATACCAACATTTCCTAGAACTCGATGGATGTGATACATGAAAATTAGTTCAGGCCTAGGACCTTCGAGCAAGACCTACATAGAGATATCCAAGATGGCGTTATCCCTCTGTGCATTCCAACCTATGATGGGGGTGGTAGAGAGAAACTTTTTGGTTGAGAGTTACCTTGTAGGGAACATAAAACCATTGGTAGTCTATAGTGGGTAAACATGTGAAAGATGGTGAGCAGGGTGGTAAATGTGGAAGAAAAGTTGAGAGAGTAGAAGTAGGGGGTAGACATTATGACATGTTTCAACCAACATCCGCAGGTGGTCCACACAAGGCTTAGGTAACTATTGGACATGGTAGGGGACAACTGCATACAGTTGAGTTTTTTGACCCAAGGGCTCTATGAAAGACTTGGGGTACAGTTTGTGACTATTATACATTAGATTCTAAATTGATATACACATGTACTAGTAAATATTTTCTTCCCACATATCTTTTTCGAGACAAATATATTCTAGTTGAACCATTGACATAACCCTCACACTTGGAGACTCCTACTAGAGGATACCCAATGATCTCACATGGGTGTCGATACTGTATCATGACACTTAGGTGTGATATTTTCTACTGAAATCTCCTTGTAGGTGTGTCGAGGCCTTACGATTCCAATAATTGTAAGGAATGGTCACCTACATTTCATTATCAATTTGATTGTTTTATGTCAATAATATGGTGTTTTTGTACTTGTGAAATGAGGTTTTCCTTGTTGGTGGAAAGGAAAACTAAGAAGCATATAATGGACTTACACAGAAGATGGTGAATATGATTTCTCATCAACTAGCTAGCCTATCCCAAGATATTGTGGGAGTTATGATTCCTCAGTTTCCTATAGTGGTGGTAGAGTTTCAGTGGATCTAATAAATATTGAGACAGAGGAGTTTTCTAGGGTTGTTTCTAGATTATGACATTGAGATTATTTTTACTACTGGAAAGGGGAATGTGGTGACAGATTCTCTAAATATGAGATCTTTTTTTTAGTTTCTTAACATGGAATCGATGATTTTATCCCTATCACAGTTATCCTTTTATGGATTAAAATGGAGTAGATTACCTCCAGTTTATGGTTTTCACTCCTCTATTGCTACTGCAGGTCATAGAGTAATAAATCAAAGATATAGACTATGAGAGTTTACTTGGTCAGATATCCACAACTCATGGATCTGATGATTATTCAAAAGGTAGGGAGCACATCATCTTTTTTAGAGGACTAAAAGTATCATAATTGGATATATAGGAGGATATTTTGAGGGAGTTCCATGCATCCAGATTGTAGGTACATCCAGGTGTGGAAGTGATGTACCAGAAACTCTAATTTCCATTCTAGTAGCCAAGAATAAAGAAGGGAGTTTTTGAGTTTGTCTCTCAATTCATCACTTTTTAGAAAGTGAAGGAAGGAAACCAAGTTCTATCATGATTGAATCAACCCCTTGAGGTCCCAAAATGGAAGTGTGATAGTATATCAATGGTATTAATTATTAGTTCACCACATACGTATAGGGGACAATAAACCATCTAGGTGATCATTGACTGATTCACAATGTTATCCAATTTCAATGCTTTCAAGAGATGAGTTTGTAAAAGCTATTTGGAAGCCTATACATATTGGAGATATATTGAGTCCATGGGGTCCCTCTAGAATAGTTTTATATCATGCTTCTCAACTTACATCCCTGTTGTGGAAGGGATTATGGAAGGAATTTGGGACATAGTTTCACATAAGAATATCATTTCACCAACAAAAAGATGGCTAGAATTAGTGGTACTTTATGTATATGGAGAGAACAATATGATATTTCTTGTTAAATAATTGGGAAATATGGGAGGATTCTTCTTGGGTGATCAATTCCTTGTGTTTACATTTGTGGTAGAGGTGGAATCTCCAGGGCAGCACATGAGAGAAGGAGGGTCAGAATCGGGCTTAGTACATTCATCTGATTGGGTAGCCCGTGGATTGGATTTCAGGGATTTAAATCTATAATGATTGGATAATTTGATGACTCTAGTTTTATCAAATTAGTTTATATAAATTATTCAGGAAAATTATGAGACCAGGTACTGATACATCATGTGATTCCCAGGCTCGGTGTTCCTGAAATAGTTGTTGAAATTTGTATAGTTTCTAATAAAGCGTTTGACAAGTTTTCATGATAATTTTTGAATAAATTAAAAAAAATTTCAAAGAACATAAATATGATTTTACCATTTTTTTATGAGTATCCAATTTACATTAGGTGAGGTCTAACATTGGTCGATGTGAGTGGGTTGTAAAAGATATTTTTTGGGCATAACCATAAATAAGATAATTTAAAAAAATTATTTAATATTCAAATATTAATAACTCTTGAATTGATATATGATATTAAAATATGATACAACAACATTGTTCGTAATTTTTTTATTTTTCTAGGAGAAAATTAGCTTTTGTCTTCATGGGTCTTCTTTGGAAAGACCCAAAATCTATATAAAAAACCTTACATAATTTGAAGAAAAATTATTTTGTTGATGCATCGTTGATTTACTATTAAATATAGTTATGAAAAAATTATGGGGTTCACTGAATAACCCTATGAGTGCTTTGTAATCTCTAGGGAGAGCATGCATGATTTTTTGATGTTAAACGACGACCAGATAGTGGGTCAACGATCAACACCCAACGAAATCAAAGGATCTCACCAATGATCATAGCACAACCTATTTATTTGTCTATGTTTGAACCCAAAAAGGTATTTAATTTGATCTCATTTTTATTTATTCTCATTATTAGAATCAATGACATATGCAGAGAAAAAAAACGAACATTTTGATTCGTGGTTCAATCATTATTTCAGGATGATTAGTATAGGGAATTGTTAATGGTATCTTATTACCCACTTCATTCATCAATAAAATGATAATGTATCGAGGCTTATTGGAGAAAATTCTGAGTATCAATACTCGGATGTCCTTGATACCCTAATCATCACTAGTTCTTAGGTTTCTTCATAGTTGGATACTCGTGGTCATGGTTCAACTATCAAAGAAGCTATGAATAAAATCGGACCCCAGATCGATGGAGAAATTACCAAAAAGGCAACACAAATGTAGATTGGTACCTATCATGTCAATATATTAGAAAAAATAATTTTATGGGCTTTGGAGGAGCCCATGTGGTTTGTAAAAGGGACCACCGCAGTGTTGGTGCCAGCTGTGGCACGCAAGAGCGGCCACATGCTTCTGTAAATGAAGAAGGTGGGCCACAGGGTGACTCAAGGTGATAGAGGGACTATGTGCTATTTGGGATGACATAGGAACCAAGGGATGGCATATGGTAATGGAATACTAAATGGACTAGGGTGGCATAAGGTCATGGTGAACTGCATTCCCAGGTGGAATGTAGCTAGGGTGGGAAACATCTGGCTCAAAAATCGTCCCACTGTGTAGGCCAGACAATTGGAGTTGGGAGGCTCCCGGCGGCCCAGTGGGCCATGGCCCAGAATGCCCAGTGTGTTGGGACGGTTTGAATGGGACCCATTTGGGATAGGTCGGATCAGGATTGGCGTGTCAGATCAGACCCGAAATGAACCTCAGTAAGAACATTTTATAAAAACAATTGTAACAATAATATTGTTTGCCTATTTGATGAGATGTTTACAACATTGGAACCCTTGAGAAAATACAACCATTTGTAGATACACTATGTAAGTTTTTTTCAAAGTCAACATAAGAACAAATTTCTTGTGGAGTTCATTCTCTAGGAATTAGCATATTGTGAGTAGTATCATGTGCCTTGTTGTGAACATAAGACTATGTGAATTTCAAAGACTCCATGGATTTCAATTCCTTATTATGACTATGTGGATCATTATTACTGAGTGTCTCATTAAGATTAAGTGTCTCATTGGGACTGAGTGTTGGAGTAAGACTTAGTGTTTGATCTAGAGTGAATGTCCCATCGACACTGACTCCATCATCAGTACTGAGTGTCTCATCTAGAATAAGTATCTTATTTGGACTACATGTCTCATTGAGCCTATGTGTATTATAAATACTAGGTGTATTTTGTTATATGTTTTATAATACTATTTTGTGTACTATAGTCATATACACGTGTTAGCTGATTATGTATCTTTATTCGTGGTGTTACATAGTGGTATTCCATTATGGTTTTCCTTCATTGTATTCCATTGTGGTTATCCTTTATAGTGTTATTTCATGGTTTTTCTTTATGATATTTATTTTTGGTGTTCATTCATGGTGCTCCATAGTGGTGTTCCTTCATGGTGTTCCTTATTTGTGTTCCTTCTTTCTTTTCCTTCATGGTTATCCTCTTTGGTATTCCATAGTGGTGATCCTTCATGGTGTTCCGTAGTGGCGTTCCTTTATGGTATTCCCATATGGCGTTCCTTTGTGGTGTTCCTTTGTGGTGTTCCATCATGGTGTCCCTTGGTGTTATTCCTTCATGGTGTTCCATAGTGGTGTTCCTTCATGGTGTTACATAGTGGCGTTTCTTCACGGTGTTACTTCGTGGTGTTCCTTACTGGTGATCCATAGTATAATTACTTTTGGTGTTCCTTCATTGTGTTCCATATCGTTAATTATTTTGCATATTCCTTCCTGGTATTCCATTGTAATTTCATATGTTGTATATTTCCATTGTGGTTAAGGGTTGTCCTATAGAGTATTGTTTTACAGACACATGTACGGGCGTTTCCCACACATGTCCTATCTTGTCTTGAGAATCCATAAATTGAAGGATTCCAAGGTGTATGAGGAACATGCAGTGCTTAGAGAGAGTATATATTTGACGTGTCCTCCATCTCCCTCGGATAGTTGTCTATTTACCAACCCTTTAAGAAGGGGTTTCTTTAGATAAGCTTCGAGAAATTGTATATTCACTTTTCCAAACTACTTTTTTGGGTGGGCTCATAATCTAGCCCTATTTACATTCGCGTTGTCTACTTTTGTTAACTATTTTTGGTATCATAGTGGTATTCATTCTTTTTTATGTCTGGTTTTTACTTTTCAACATTTTGGGCTTACAAAAGTGTGCATATGTATAAGAACATAGGAAAATGTCTCTTATTTTTGGGACATGCCGACTCGGTGCTAGTCACCAGCCCGTAGCCTAATTGAGGTAGGCATGGGGTAGTGACGGAAGATGCCCCTTGATAATGGGTCATTACAAGACCCCCTTTTCCCTTCCCTTCCCCTCCACCTTTCCACTTTTATCCATGAAAACCAAGGGATATTTTCAATTTCTGTCGAGGTGGTTTCTTGGAATCTCATTTCCTCTGCTCGTTTAGTCTCATCATTATCATCATCACCATATTCTTCTTCTTCTCCATAATCGTTATTTTTTGAGGAATTATAATTTTTTATTAAATATATGGAAATATAGTGGAATCAACCTTAGATAAATTGAATTTTCATCACGAAGTTTTTCAAAATTAACTATTAATATGAACCCGTATGTAATTACATTTCACTATAACTGGTACGCTCCTATTTGGAATAATTTTTTATTTTCATAAAATGGAAATGAAATTGATTTAATGAATAATGTAACGTTATATTTGTTTGATTATTAGTGGGATCATTGCGGTGTTGTGTGTGAGTAGACCATATTTCTTATAGAGTACTGTAATTAGAGTGGTCGGGTTGTGAATTATAGGAAGTGTAATTTTATAATCATGATTCATTTCTCGAAATTTCAAGTCATATTCCTATATATTCAAAGAAAAATGAACAAAATGTTTTTTAGTTTTATCAATTTGGGTGGCATGATTTCCCCTTGAAGGTGATGGATCCTTCATTTAGACATGATAGATTATAGGAACTCAAAACATATATTGAAGTCTAAAAATCATGTCTTATTATTTAGAGGAAGAATTACATGGCCAGTAGTGTCCTTAATTACATTCCCATTATTGTTATTTCATTCATTAAGGTCCAGTAATTAATATTATAGGAATTTATAATATCCTAGGCTCCTCCATCAAGGACATTCATTCTAATGGAAAACATCACTAGGACACCTGGTGGAGTATGTCAAATCCATTTAGTAATGGGGGATTAATATTAGAAAAAACTTAGACACAATGAAATTTCAACCTGTGAGTCAGGCATTGTTAATTCATGAGGGTAGAACCCTGTGGGGATACTTAATGAAGGGAATGAATTGAATTTTGATGAATCTATAGATAGTAAGACCCTCTATGAAGGGGATAATTCTCCTCCCCCACATTTCGACTCTCCAAACCCACACTACATAGATTTTGGATAAAGGGTAAATCAAATTATGGAACTATATATGGGTGGGAAATGTTTTTGGATTACAATGGTTTCCAAATCTAGATATCACATTTGTTAAAGAATGAATGTTCTGAGGTTTCTTCCAATCTATTCTGGAAAAGGGTCCACAAGCTTTTTTTAAATAAGATTAAATGAGCATAGATTTGTAGAAGTGTATTTTCCTAGGTTCCTTATCTAAATTTTTTTTCTGCGAATTACTATAAAAAATTTTTGATGAAGAAAAAAGCCATTGATCAATGGTGGAGGTTTTTTTGATGTAGGAGTTTCTAGCTATATTCATTTACAATTTATGGCACTCCAGACACCAATACATACCAAAAGATGAAAATATATATCTTCATGGTATATACCATGTTACAAAGTTATCTTACTGTTCTGATCCCAAGGAAGATTGAGGGAATCACCAATTCAACAAGTGTTATTAGGTGCAGTAATTCTGGGATTATTTCTGTAACTTAAAGGGTCCCCATTCTCATGTTATATCAATTATACCTTCTCCCAACCTCTAATTCAATGGAATGGATATTTTGGGGACTATGAAAAAGTATAGTGGCATGATCCACTATGTCGGTTTCTATTTTATCTAGTAGGAATGGAACAAATATCACTATAGTTATTCCTTGTAGTAGAATGGCTATTTTCCTGGATGAAAATAAATCTACTGTTTGATCAAGACTGATTCATTAAAAATTACTTCAAAGCTACCAACTTTACATCCCCACCATCCTTTCATTACCTCTCTCCTCTTATATACCATCATAATTTAGGATACATGGATTTTATAGACTCTCCTCCCTCATGGTTTTCATCATAACATGGAACGATCAAGAATTTATGGATTCGTGAAATGAGGGGTAATTGTTTGAGATCATAGTGGGATAGTTATCATTTCTTTATATGATTTATTTGGAATTGGTAATTCTCTCATGGATAAAGAAGATGATATGCATGCATGCCTTATCGTATTTAATAAGAATAATATCGAACTCTTCATGATCAAAACATACTATATTATTATCCAATAAACCATATTTTGTTGAGGCACCACTCACTATACAACCTCAAATATCATTATAAAGTTAATTAACCTCATCAATAATTACTTGGATTTTCTCCATCGAAGAAATAATGGAACATGGAAGACTTCCTCATATCCATTGTATCCCAAAGGGACTATGTACCTTACATAACCAGCCTAGGATTTTTACCCCCATAACATGTGAACCATGTGATGTAAGATTCTCTCCATTTATACTATATGAGACCACCTAATATGGATATTTTCCATCATTTCCCTAGTTACTTCTTGAAACCAATCAACCTTCTTATAATAAAATTATCTACTTGGTAGATGCTTGGTAAGGATGTGAACAAATAGTGAAAGGGATAACTCTTTTTGATATAAGTGTTAAAAAAATATTTTCCTAAACATGTTATATTTTATAATATGTAATGTGATATCAAATTTCATCAATTATGTTTTATTTACCTAAATGAAATTACTTTTCATTATTCTATATGATTTTGATGATAATTAGTAGGGCTACAATAGAACCTCTAATCATTATAATTTGATGCATCAACCATCAATGGTCGGGGGATTTTTTAATGTTTTATAAAATTTCATGGGAACCCTTAATAGTTATATATTGGTTTAGTGAAAATAGAGTCAACCTTTGAAATGTTCCCTTAATACTATCAAACTGAGGGATAAATTTGATTAAGGGTAATATGATTATGTAATTTCTGAGCATATCCTTTATGACCCATTGTAAAACCCTTATTGTTTTACTAGTATGTCGAGTCAATTTTCATCCTTCATTGGAATAATTTATATATATATATATATCATTAGGTATACATTTTAATGGACTCATATATTGTTTGGGAATGATAATTGTGATAGAGTGTTATATTTGGAGGGAGATGGATGGTATGATATCCCCATTTGATTTTTCTTGATTATTTTATCTAATAAATTTATGAAATAATGATGTAAGTGTGGTTACATTTTTTTATTTTATAATTATTCAGTGGAGGTGTATGAATAAAGGGTTTTTAAATGTATTAAGGGAAACTATTAGGGGTGTTCAGATCACGAGAATTCATGGTGGACCACGATACATACCCTTGTAACATTCTATTCAATTTGGGGATTGATAATATATTCCTATCATGGATGAATCATTAATTTAATTCTAATTTGAAATTTATTTTTACATTGAGATACCGACCATAAAGTTAATATTTTGTTGGTTTTGGGGGAGTTTCCAATTCACTTGACCCTTCTACTATACATGTGTTTATTGAATTATCATATGAAATATATTTATTAGAAGGAAAATAACTTATTAGTATATATTATTATATTTCAAAACAAAAAATTACTATTTACATTTCATTATGGTTATAATACAAAATATTGATGACTTTTCATTTATAATTAATCATTGATTTGAATTGGGTGTAATTTAAAACATGGTTTATGTGTTTGGGAAGGGTGTAATAATAAGAATGAATGATGTATAATTTTTTTTGATGTCTAATATTATAGTTTATACAAGAATATTATAAAGGGATTACGATATTGGATTGAGTTGACGCCAAGTTATGTTTTCTATGTGGTTTCAAAAAGATTCTTCGAAAGGGTATAGAAATCAGGGCTTCAAAATCATGCCTCACAAGGTAATGGTGATACTATGGGTTCGACAGTATTCCTACCCTGGTATTATGATGTGGGTTAGATGTTATGTCTCCAAGGGGAATTTCAAATTTATTGTAAAAAATAATTCTTCTCTTTATGACTGTTAAATTATTGGATGGGTGTGATTCTTATTGATGTATTTACATATAGTTTTTTAGTGTCTCTTCACGAGGTGTTGTGAAATTTCTTGTTGGATGAGATTCCTCTTTAGGTTATGGTGATATTGAGGGTTTTATGTGATTTCTACAAAATTATTATGATGTGGGTATGATTGGATTCTTTCTGATGAATTATGATTTTGTGTATTATATATAATTCTTTATGGGGTGTTTATTAATTATATTATGGTACATTATGTTTTGTGATAGAACATAAAATTCCATACCTCATAAATATTATTGAGATACATTTAAAGAAACAATAAAAGTATTCGAATATGTTATTGTATCAACCATGTGGAATGTCATTCCCCCACAGTCATGAAATTTATAATTCTCACAATTTTTTAATTATTAATTCTATGAATATCGAAATTTTCATGAACTGTGTATAACAATAATATTAGTGACACTATTGGACATGGAATTTTGAGTTAATATCAAACCATACATGAGTTCCATGGATCTCTAGTACCACAATATACCTCTTCGATCAAGGTAATTGGTAGGGAAGAGGCCTTATGTCGGATGATTTTTCAAGATAACACTTTCAATGTTGGGAGATGGTACAAGGATAAGAAAACAATACTAGGTATTTGTTACCTGATTTTTTTTTCTATTTGATATACATATATGAGTTTAAACCATAAAATTTATAGTTTGTGTATATATGAATGTATGAGTAATATTATAAAGCATTCTATTACATATTTACATTGATATTCTATCACAATGTTTCAATTTTCACTTTGATATTTTTATTTATTTTAAATGTTTCCACTTCATTTCAAATTTTAATATGATGTTACATGATGGTATGGTCACCCTAGGAGGTGTTATTAGACCCTCACTACTAGTCACCATCAACTAGCATATTTTGTGGAGCCATTGAGGTCAGTTTTTTTCATTATTATAGATACATGTTATTTTTTATTGACAAGGATATTAAATATTCTTGTCCTATTGAAGATAATATATTGTAGTTTTTATTATAGTTGTTAATCCACTACTCGACAACACTTTACTATTGTTTTCTTTATTATTTTTTCAATCAATATGGAATAAAACCACATTAAATGACGTTTTGAGTATTTTTCACATATATAATGATTATTTTAAATTCAAATGATTAATTCTATTTTGAATTTATATTCAAAATGTTAAAATACTTTCAAATAAATATGATATATTTCAAATATAGATGAATTATTATGAAATTTATTGTTGTCGATGGAGAATACTAGTATTCAATTTATATAGTTATTAAATATAGTATAAATAATTGACGGTGGATATGATATAGTGACTTCGAAAAAATAGAGCAACATCTCACTAAATCTTTCCAAGTCATTAATTCTAGTTACTAGCCTTCTATGAAGAGGAAATATTTATACCCAAGAGTATATTGATTTATTATACTCATAGATACTATTCAAGGAATTATTATCATGATTTCTATAAATGTATCAACATAAATATTATGTATATTCTCCAAAATGGATCAACATCATATAATAATGATACATGATCCTCAATTATGTTTTTATCAATTCAAAATAATTTTTATATCTTGGGGAAATTGATTGTTATTGATTTTTTTGGGTATTAAACAACAATTGTTTCCATGGAAACAAGAAAAGTAGTATCTAAAAATTGATGTCCTATTGAGGTACATGAAAAGCATTTAAATGAACTTATACAATCTAAATATATCAATATATGTTTATGACATCCAATCAAATAAACATATTTTTTTAAAAAAAATAATTTTGTAGATAAATATGGAATGAAATGGATCAACACAAAATTAAGAAATTTTGATCAATAATTTTTCTTAGTTAATGAGATTTTTAAATAATGAATCATGTTTATGAACTATAAAAAGAAACCTAAGGTGTCCAGGAAACGTTGTATATGGTTTTCACAATATATTCTAAAAAAAGAGATGAAAATATAGGAATAATACTTTTTACCGTACCATTTGAATAATATACTATAATAATTTTAGAAATCCTAGTTAATTGTTTTTTAAAATTATTTTTATAAACTAGATATAAATATTTCTATTCATTTTTTTAAATGAAATAAACTCTAATATTATTCTAAAACACCTATAACCACTATTACACTTCCTAAAAACCTCCATAATAATAAAAATAAACCACTACTGGAAATATAATAAAATCCTATGATGATTTACCACCCACTTTTTTATTTTAAGACATATATCCCCAAATGATGATGAAACCAGAATATGTCAAACAAAAACCCAATTATTATGGTATCACAATCTTAAATTGAAATCAAGAATCTTAAAACATGGTTAAATATTATAATTTTTTAAAATTTTTATGATCCTATTCCACGTCACTAATTCATATAAATATAATATATACTCCAACTTTAATTTATTCCATTTAAAAATGATAATTTATTGTTTAATTAACCAAATTCTATGTCATTTCATGGGGAGAAAATTAAAACAAAGAACATACCAATTTACCTATAACATTCGAAATTTAGAAAATGAAATCATATCACTATATAAACTAGGAATTTTTAAAATAAAAACATAGAAATCTAATAAAATTTTATCCATTTCATTAAAATATTAATTTTTATTCCTCATAAAACCATAGGAAAATCATTTATATCTATTAATTTATTTTAATACCCATTAATTCATATTCATTGATATCATACCTAATATAATTAATTTTAATTTATCTATTTATGGATAAATAATATTATATTTTGAAAATAGAACCTAAATTGTGAAATTTTACCCAAAAAATGATTACATTCAAGAATGAATATATTAAAACCCTAATTCAAAAATTATTTTTATACAAAAATTATGATTTTTTTGAAATAAATAATAAATATTTATATACTCAAATGTACAAAAAAAATTTATTAATTATTTTATTCATATAAAAAATTCATCATAGATATTATGATTCTGAATATATAAAATACTTAAAATAAATATATTATTATAACATGTACGAAAATATGAAATATAAAAATTCCATATGTGTCACTATATATTTAATTAAACCATATAAACATTGTGAATCATCCTAGTCCTCTATAAATCATTTTTTAGTTGTTCACATTCTATAATTACGATATTAAAACCAGTATATCCTTCATTAGTAAGGTTTAAATTATATAATTTATAGAATACATTATAAAACTCATTTATAATTTTATTTAATCTACTCATGAAAATTTAAAATTTATATCATAAGTACCTATATGATATCTCCATAATTAAAACATATTTGATATAAGTTTCAAATGACCTTATACAATAATTCCACAAATCCCATCTTGAACTATTACATTAATTGAGAGTGTTCCCGCAAAATATAGTTATTGATTAAATGTAAATATGCTTATTATTTCCATGTTTGGGAAGAATTACCTTAACATTAATAAATTTATCAATGATATTTAAAATTATCTATTAATTTGATATAACATTTCCTTAAAAAAAATACCTTCTAGTCTTAAATTATATTACGAATTGGGATGAAATATGATGTTTAATTTTAATGAAAGGATTACTTTCATACCAAAAATCAAAAGGCATAATTATTATATATTTTTAATAATTTCATAAAAATTAAGGATACAATAATATCCCAATAAGTAAGTGTGGATGATTTTAATACATTACCATTCGATAATTATTTAATTGAATATTAAATTTTCATCTCAAGATCCCCTTGCCCACAAATTTATATTAGCATTTAATTATTTAACATTTAAGATAATAAAAAATAATGTGTATGTCCAATATGATTTGTCTACCAAATTTATACTTTTTATTGAATGGAATAAATAAATATGAAATTATAGGTAATTTTACCACCACTATCTTGAGTGAGTATTAAGTTTATGGATGTCCTTAAAAATATCGAATACAGTGGATGTATCCCATAACAAATAATTGAAACATAAACAAATGGTTTCAATCATTTTATTATATAAATATCTATAAAAGAAATAATTCTTTATTGGATTCTCTTCAATAACTATGAAAAACCCATGACAAAGGTGAATGATTGTTTTTTGACCAATTCTGTGATGATAAAAAAATTGAGAATGATAACCCACTCATACCTCTAATTGACTATGGTATAGTGGAAAGAATCATGTGAATATACACACAAATAATAATAAATGCATATCAATCATTTACACACCCTGACCCACTAGGGACCATACCTAGTGGCAGTTAACCAAATGTACCACCATTATTCCACCTCTATTATATAAGGGTATAATGATTTTAACTAAGGAGGAAATTATTATTTAATGGAAAATATTTGTATAATGAATATTTATTAACATATATGTCCATACATGATAGAATTATTTAGAAGAAATAAAAATATCTTTCTATAATATATAAAAAAAGTCTTGTGATAACCACTAATATCCAATAATTTCAACATAAAATATTTTATTTTTAATATGGGTAAAATACATGAATAAAAATTGAAAATTTACAAGATATCCTAAAACCCACGTTTTAAGGGCTACAACAATGAATATTCTCAAGATAAGATCACTAAACACTATATCCACCACCACATAATGTTACAATCAATCAATAACTGGCCATCAAATGTTAATTCTAAACTGTATGAATTTTTATTGATAAATGTAACATGAATGAGAATATCCCTATAGAAGTGTGATAATATACCTAACTAGTAATTCATCATTAAATCAACAACGAAAACTATAATAATAAACTAGTCATCTTATACCACAATTCAATAAAGTAGGAATTACCTAATAGAGGATGAACCAAGATGTAAATTAGAATTGTGAACACATGACATAAATATAATGAATAATCTAAAATTTTTAGTAATATAATAATCATTAAGCACCACCAATTGTTCAAAAAATCTATATTGAAACATCACAACCTCTCATAATTCACAATGGAGAACCTGTACCTCATCAAATTTCACATAACAGCTGAGGGTATCATACAATGGGTAGTTATAAAATATATAATATTTCCACAAAACCATAGAGAGTATCCTATAATAGTTATGATAGATGCACTAGAAAAATAAATTATATGACAATAATAGTCCAACCCCATCATCATCTCTAATTACCTAACACCAAAAATAACTTATCCCACCTTTTAAATGGACTCAGTCTTCCAAGAAGATGGGGACATGAAAAAAAGAAACCAACCAAAGACATTACAGTTGAATTAGTTATTTTTCTTGGATAAAGTTTCATACATTTTAGGATCATTATGGTATATAGCTTAATATAATTATTCCATAACCATCATGTATAAGGATACTAAATCACCAAGTGTAAGATTCCAAACAGTATCAAATTTTCAAATAAAAAATAGAATTTATGATATTACTGTGTTTTTAACTAACATATATTTACTATTTTCATATTGACATAATCATTTTCAATAGACATCCATAAATACCTAGTAAAGACATTTCAAAATGAAGAATGAGTAAATAAGATCTCAGTAAGGGACTTATAAAAAGAAGTGAAGAAAACAATTAATTCTAGAATCACTACAAATGATTTTTATATATCAAAATAAATATTTGGGATCATAATAAAAATTTTCTTCCATATGAAAATAAATTTTCTTATAAAATATTTTCTTAAAATATTTCTTATGATATAGGGTATAAAGAATAAAAATTATAATTCTTCCTTTTTAATAATTAGATAATTATAAATTTCATTTTAGAGAATATGTACATTTCACAATTGAAATAATTATATGCTTTCCTATAAACATAATCTCATGGGATATAACGTAGCAGTATAACACAAACAAAAGGTTATCAAAAGTTCAAGGGATATTAGGAAATGTAGTTGCATAAAAAATATTACCAAAACATAATTCGAGGATAATTTATAGGTGAACATGACATGGGGGATAGAGTCTCATAGTTGGATATGTTTTCTCAATAATCCTATAAATAGTTCCTCATGCGAAAAAATCATTATACAATTCATTGGATCACTGCCTTGGAAGGCCAATCATACCATTTTCTTGGTTATGTGTTCTGAAAAGGTAATTCCATTATAGGATATAAGGATAGGAAATACCCATGGAATGAAAAATTGTCTCATAATCATTAAATATATCATTATAAAAAACAAATTTTTGAATAAAGGGATCTGATAAATGATCATGAGGCATGTAATACAATATAAAATAATGTGAGGTGAATTTAGGTAAATACATGAAATTCATATTCATAGAAATTATAAGAAACAAATAAAATTAATTTTTGATGAAAATAGAGTTCGAATGTTGATGGTCATAACCATATGAAATGGGTAGTTCATAGAGATACCTTACATCCATAAGAAAATCATTTCAAGATATGAAAATAACCATTCAATTTAAAAAACATTTTGAAATTACATTGAACAACGAGAAATATTTTTTTGTTTAAATAAAAAAATTATGATTATAATGAAATAAAAGTATCAAATAATGGACATGAAAGAGGTAAAATATATTTATTCCATATATGTTAAAATAATACATTTCCTTTGTTTTTTAATTAATTTCATAACATTCAATGTAAAATATATAAAAATGATTCCATTGTAAAAAATTTGAACTACATTTAAACTTTATATGAAATTTATATTATAATTAATTAATCGATATATAATTACAATAATTATATTTTTTTTTGAATTAGTAAATTGTAGATATTTATTTCGAAACTAAATCCTAAAATAATTTAAAAAGTGGGATATAATGTAATGTGTCCCTTATGTAAAACAATTTTTTAAATTTTTTTTAACCAATTGTAAAAAAAATTAAATTATGCACAAAAATGAAATATAGCATTCAACGAATCATTACTAATATATTTCTTGAAACATTTTGAATTATATAGACAAGGATAAAATATATATGGATGGGAAACATTACAGGGGTACTTTTTTATGTATCTTCTCCTACCTTATGTTTGATGAAACAAAAAAACACTTTATCAAGATGAATATTAAAATTATTATAGTTTCATTCTTTATAAAGAACTATTTTAAATTTTGGTATCGATTATATGTTACTTAAAATAATGTTTTATACAATTACCTAATCATTTATGTACATGTTAGACGTTTTGAGGATATTGGGATCATAATTCCTAAATGACTACAATAGGTTGAAAATATTATAGGTGGAAATTATTTCATCATATAAAAAGTAATAATCAAAAGATAATAATATTTTTGACATGTAAATTATTATTTTTATTATAAAACATGAACTATTGTTATAAAAAAGTAACAATGTTACAATGTCGGTGACATAGGATGTACTTACGCATGAGAAACATTTTCATTTTCAATGATCAATATAGAATAAAGGAATGTGTTATTTTGTAGTTTATAAATTATTATTATACAATTAATATACTATTATTTTGTTAAATACACTACATAAAGAATATATTAGATATGGTAACGAACAATTAATCACATAACTTTGTGGAGGTTATAATCTACTTGTACGTAGAAACAATTTTCAAATTTTTAAGGAATGGAATAGTAGGAAATTATATGATATATTACATTTATATAATGATAAATATGTCATGAATTTGATATGGAAGCATTAAATCAACCATACAAAACATTCTTGAATGGTGATGATGGAGAAATAATTACATCATCTTGTGAGGTTGTCGATCGCCACACACTGGAATAATGCTTTCACTTCAGATTTTATGTCATACGATATGTATATTAGTTATGAAATTAAATTAATAATTTATAATTATATGGGATATAATGGAACTATTTTATACTAATTTTTAATAATATATGAACGATTTGTAATAATAAATTAATCAAATTTCTCACTTAAGAACAACACATATTCTTTGGAAGCCCTCTTTAGGTTTACTCCAAAGGAATTCTTTTGAGAGTTTTATAATAAAAAAGGCTTATAGGTTATGTTAATGTAATTATGATAAGTTTTTTAGTATGTATGGTTGAAAATATCTATATTATTTATAAATAAAGGATAATAATAGGTTACATTTTATAAGTTAGTGGAGGGGAGCTTTTTGATTTATTAAAATTTTAAATTACTATAAATTAATTTTTATTTAAAAATGATCTAAACAAATATAATTGTAATATTAGATTATTATAGGTTAAAATAATATCACATAATAACATTTGTAATTTTTTTAATATTTTTAAATCTATATTTGTTTTGAAATGCGTGAGCACTTTTTTTTCAATTTTCATGAAATCTAGATGTTTTCTATTTTTGTGTATAAACAGTTACTATATAAATAAAATAGGAAAAAATATATCAATGTAGACATATTAAATTATATCATAAACACCTGGATAATTTTAGGATATGTTTACTATTTTTAAATTATTTTGTAAAATATTATTTATTCTTATATATCCTTAATGTCAATTTTGGAACTATTCATTTAATTTTACTTTAAAAATATCATGACTAAAAATGAATTTCAAAAAAAAAAATTAAAAAAATATGTATGATGTTATATGTATATAAAATATTAAATTGACATAATAATAAATTGCGTTTATATTAAATTACTCATTTTAGAATAATATATATCTATTATTTGTTAATTGAATAAATACCGTGTCAATGTTGCAAAAAAAATTAATGTAATTATTTCATTAGTAATAATTAAAAATTAATTAATTTGATAAAAAAATTCATTATTAAATTTTGAATTTATAAATAAGAATATTTACTAACTTTTCCCAAATATAATATAGTTATATAAAAAATGAAGCGATATTTTTTAATTATAACTTACATAAATATTATAAAGGTAAAATTTAATTATATATCGAACCAAGTGACATTTTATTTTATATGTGGATGTAAACATCCAATAAAAACTCATCCAAAATGACAATGGAATGTGTAGGAATTAATTATTAATTATTATCATATTATTTTTAACCATATTTAACTTATTTACCATTACCATGGTGATAATTAATTTGTATTATTACTATTCATAGTAACTAAATATAAATGTGCGCTATTAAAATAAATGTGAATACTATATTTCATATATTGAATAAAAGTTTTGTTATTATTCTAAAAATGTTTCATTATTTAATTTAAAATTATACTTATGAGATGCGCTGAAAAATGATGTTTTATAAAAATGTATATTAATAATAAATTGTTTTTAAACTATATCAAAGTATAAAATTCATTCCAAAGATCATATTTATAATTGAACAGAACTAATTAAATTTAAAAATATAATATAAAATATAATATTACTCTTTAGATAAATGATATTTGAAAACACATTTCAATTAAAATATAAATGTTTCAATATCTAAGGAGTAATAAATCTTTTGAAAAAAATCAATATCACATTTCAATTATATAAACATATTCGTACTGAAAATTTTATGGTTAGGTTATAAAGGTCATATTTAAAAAATAATATTTTCTTCTTCTTTTAGACAAGATGTTCCATTTAGTATACACTTCAAACACTGAGTTAGTTTTTTTATTAAAAAACTAAATTAGTTACAATTGATAAATATATATATAAATAATAATGTGTTTCTATTTATCTTCAAGAAATTGAAACAATGTGAGAGAAATATGAGAAACTCCGTGTATGAGATGTGTCGTCCATGCGGTGGACTATGGTTGATCTACTAGAGTGAATGATCATTCTTTCCATGTGTATCATTCTCTATTAAATAGAAATTTTGGTTTGGTGGAATCAACCTGAAATACCCATTAAACATCCATTCATTCTAGTCCTATAAATTAGGCCCCCTGTTCTGGGATGGCATTGATTACCATGAATTTTTATTATTCAAATAATGATGATTGGTGGTCTACCTAAAATACATTGGGATGACCTATTGGTACATCCTGCAATGTTAGAATGACAACATAATTGTTCATGACATGACCACGTCCACCCTTTCCAAATGTTATTATAGTATGTAATCCCCATTCTACCTCTACTTATGATACCACCAAATCCTATCCCTTTTTTCCACTATTGTTTCATTTGAACATTGGAAAATCACTATGAAAGAGCCTCCTCCACCATCCTCCGATCACCCAAACTGATTTCCCAAGACAAATTCACAATTTTTCTAATCGTGTTGTGCCAACTACAATAATTGGATAACATGTGTCACCTCCACCACTTGTACTATCAGATTCTATTAGGTATAGGTATGGGTAGGGGACTTTCATTTTCATTAAATAATGGGGCTAGAGAGTGAGTTTTTAAGAAATAGGTTATGGGGTGATAAATGGAAGTGATAAGAGATGATATTGTGGGTGGTGAGATATTTTTGTATCCCTCATTCATATACAACCAACTAAAAAATTGACAAAATCCTAGAGAAAAAAGATTATGTCAAATAATTTCTCTCTTAGTATTTATATATTTTAGGGTCTATGAACAAGGAATTTGGATTAAATAATTTATAATGGTGTTTGTGGTAAATTAAAAAATCCTCCATAAATAAATCACTACAAATGATGGTTTAATTCTTTATTGGAACATAAAATAAATTATAAATTAAGAAAAATCATTTAATAAATCCCCACATCTAGTTTGAATCATATTCTATAAAAGATTTTATCTACAAAACATTTCATTGGTGATATAAATGATCTCCTATTTGATTTATAGGATTTAACATATGATCAAAATCAACTCAAGTTCCAGAGATATATACATCTCGATAATTATAGTTTTGATGGTAGAAAACCCTGTAATTGTTGAAAATAAGTAATTATATATGGAAATACTATTTTGGAAATATTTTATTAAAATTCCATCCACTATAGATTTTTTTAAAAACTATTGAATTTAATAAAAAAAATATCGCTCTTATGAAAAAATCAATATTTTGGATGTAACATCGGATTCATATTTCTTCCAAAAGGAACCTTTTTTATGGAAAATAATTCTCCCTCACAATCATGTGTAAAGATTTCCAAATTATATTATAATTAATAAATTATTATGGAATATATCAACCAATTTTAGTTAATCAATAGTTGAAGGAAACACCCAAAGAATATAATTTATAATAATATATATAATGGTTCAACAAAATAACCCATATTGGATACATTCTCACTATCATGAAGGATTTTTTTTTGGAATGCACTGCTACAAAAAATGGTGGGGCTACATAGCTTGTATCTAGATATTATTATAATATGATATCTCCTATGGGTTTCAATTGTAATAATTAGAAAAAATAATGGAATAGCTCAATGATAAAATGGAATCACCGTTGAATCCATGGTTAGCATTGGATACCATGTCAAATATAATCCATTATCAATTTACAGATCACCCCTCATTATAATATGTGAGACATTATAAACTCCTCTCTTCTTCTATATCATAAGGATTGCATTATGTGCCCTGTCAAACTACAGTGGGTGTGTGGAGACCAAGTAGTATGAAATATCACCCTCCCCTAGTAGGATATGAAAAGGAATGACGAATCTTTGAGAAACCATTCCTCTCTGAGTGAATATTCAAAACTCGTGATATTACTATACGTTTAGGGACACATGATCTCACTTATCTAACACCAAATTCCTCTATAATGAAAATACATATGCCTTGTGATGGAATAATTTACTCCTCATTCAAATTAATCTACACCAAATTCACTTTCATCTCCAGAAAAACATTGGAACCATCATCAATCTCTTTATGATATTATTCTATCATAGTAGTGTCTTTAGTTTTCTACTATAATGAACTAGAATCGGTAACACATTGATGGTATTGTTGTAGATTTTTTCTATGTGTAATCCAATAAATAAATTTCACCATCCCAGCTATGAGTAAAATTCATAACATATGTCATCTATATATCCTTAAGAACTTGAATGATTTCATCATTATATATATCCGTAAATGGGGGGGGGATGATTTACACATCCATACATGTGTCCTAAAATTATATTGTCATACTCTCAAAAAACTAGAAATAATCCAAGAATCATGTATAGAAATGATCATGGGTGATTAACCATACCACTAAATAATCTCCTAAAAATCCAAGAATACATTTCTATCTATTAAAATAAAAATCTATATTGAAATTAAGTGGTCTTATCTTTTAATTTGTTTTATGATAACTAAAATAAAATCCTCAGTAGTCAGTGATCATGGTATCCCCATCATGATTCCCATAGATATTCCATCTCAATTACACTCTTGATCCTCAAGTGTGTTGTCCATACATTTTAGGACATGGTTCTATAATTTCACAAAAATTATAATTAGGAATTTTGTGGTAAAATCAGTTATAATATACTTCATAAATACTATGAAAAAACTAATCATTGGGGCCCTGGAGCATCATCACCACTTATAGAAAAACTATCTTAGGTGCTGATTGTAGAACACATAGTATCTCAACAAAAAATTTGACTCACACCACCATATATAATCAAATGAATATCAAATTATCCAAGTCTCCAAAATAACCATATGTGTATCACCTAATAAAATTTATAATTGTAATGTCTCATTGTCAATTTCTCTCAATGTTTCCTCCTTCAGAAGTTGAATTAATGATGCGTCCTTCAACATTGATCCACTATGGAAAACTACAATGACTCGAAATAAAATTGAATACATCTTCTTATAACGGGGTTTAAAAACAATGTTACACATCATAGGATTTTAAATTATCTGATGGTCATTATCTATATAAAAAATACATATTCCTTAGTTTAATATCTCTCTAAGAAAAGATATATATATATATATATATAGTAATTAAGGTATATATTGATTAAAAACTACTCACAATGAAAATATATACTATAGTTATTTAGCGATAAAACTACCATTTACAATTTAACATCATGAGTCACATCAATGTTTCTTAGTATATCATCTATATAACCCCATATAAAACCATCACCAACTCTTTATAAACTCGAGTCTAAGTATTTATATTTAGAAAACATAAACCCCAATGTAACTGAATCCCTCCTTTAGAAAAATCAAGAAACAATAACCCACTAGGAACTATTACTGCTCATCTAAATTTGTATAACATCACTTAAACTAAATATATAGCCCCCCATTTTTTGGTGATGTGAGTCATAGGTTTTATAATCCATTATATATTCACTAAAAATCACATGTTTCACCCCACATTCCTATATAAACTCTACAACATGAACACACTCTTTTTTGGATACATTGAAATAACAACATTGATCATCTCTAGGTTCACTACATCCTTTTTAGATGAGATATCCATGGAAATGAGAATAAAAAATATAAAATGGACACTTCGATATATTTTTATGAATATGTTTGACTCAATGTAAGTATATGAAAAACAACATATTATTTAAATTCATATCCTTTGATACATGATATAAGTGGATTTAATTATTAAATAAATCCATGATCTTGTTCTAAGGGTGGAATGATGAAATTCCTGACACCCATGAACACATATAGGGAATTAATGACATAGAAGGGATTACTATAATATCATTATTTTTATTGATATTTATAAATATCACCTATATAATGACCTCATAATAAACCCTTTGTTGGTAGTTTTCATACACGAGGTCGATTTTTTAAAACCACTTTACACTATGCAGTAGGATAAAGAGGATATTAGTACTCAAAAATAGTTAATTGTTTTTAAAATCATTTCATTTAGGTGAATATATTTAATCAAATCCCCAATTCTATTTCTTCCTACTTAGAAAAAAGTACATGAACATTCTATGGATATGTTTTTATAATACAAAAAATTACCTACAATATCCTCTATCTATCCTCGCAACCCCATGAGCATAGTTTGGACCATTTGATTTTATTGTTAAGAAATTTATGTGGTCCTGATATCCATGTGAATGTGTAAGAAACCCAAATTATGAGATGGTTATCCTAAAACAGAAATTATTTTTATGTTCATAGATACCTCAACCACTATGATAAATTAATAACCTAATGTTTTAATCATTGATTGATCTAAAATCATTAACATAAGGGTTATTGGTCCTAATATCACATCAATGGTATCTCATAAACTAGAATAAAATTAACACTATCCAAAAAATGGGATTCAAAATCCATCTGCTCAAAATCACCTCACTCAATGGTATTTATAGTCTATCAAGGAATTCATTTTTGGTATATTTTTCTTACAATGGATTGTGATATGTAACATAATCCAATGTAAAATGAGTTCACATTATATTAACTATCTACTAAGTGTATTGTAACATCATTAGAACCTATGAGGATGTTTGCTATCTCTCATAGTATTAATCTCCATCCACATGTGTCACTATAGAGGATCCCCTATAATTTCAATCCATTGAACTAGTGAGGCTATAAAAAAGGAATTAATCATTCAAAATGTCATTGAGTTTTAGTGAAAATGTAAATAAGGAACTAATTATAACACATATATACTATAGAGACGCGTATATTGAACACCCCATCATCATAAAATTCATATGACCATGATCATAATATAAATGATACATAATTGGACCACCTACGTGTGGAATGATGAAAATGAACTATAGTGTCTTATACTACAAATTATCCTCCTTCTCAAATGCCAAATCATATAAAAAATATTCCACCACATGGACCACACGACCCAACTCTATGTGGTCCTTTGTTACACAAATTCCAATAATGCAGTGGTCCATCATCCACCTGACCATCCTCCTCTACATCATGAGTTTGGAATTCATTCACCACATATAAATTCCTATGTTTGAGTATTAATGATATTCCACTAGATTAAGGGATCCTCTAATAGACTAAAAATGTGTATATTTTTTGTAGAATTATTATATTATCCCCTTAAATGTCATTATTCAAATAATTTAATTCATCCTACTATATATGATGACCCTAATAATAGGTGTAAAACACTAACACCTAATGTATATTAACCATCCACTGAGAATCATTAAATCATTGTGTTTTAGTTTAGAACCCTGAAATTGGTTTTAATATAGTATAAAACTATAAAAACAAACACAGACACAAATATATATATATATATATAGGGTATTCTCAAACATCCATTCATAAAAAATCCCCACATAAATCATTTCGATCAATTACCCTATGAGATATGCGAATTTCTATAAGGCCCCAGCCTTGAATATTACATAATATTTAGTTAATTAAAGAATTCAGATTAGGTATCATTTCATTTCTATACCTTTAGAGAGTTATTCAATTACTATTACCTAACAAAAAAATAGAAATAAAAATCAGATACTTCCATAATATTTGTTTCTTCCATAATGTAAAAAACATTTAAAAAAACATGATTTCTTTTCGTGTTTAATTATTATAACTTGTCTTTGATTCCATCCTTGAATATATTCTCCCTCAAATCCTATCAAAACATTTAAAAACATGGGATGATCACAAAAATCTAAGTAAGGTGCATAAAAATAATGAAAAAACTTTAGTGTAGTTTAAATAAGATAACCCATTCAATGTTCTTTGATCAAATGAGACAAAACATTTTTACAATAATAAAAATATTTCTTTTTTCTCAATATAAAAACTAAATCCAGTAGCAATAAAATAAAACTCCATTAGATTCCACAATGAATCATATATATAAGCCCTTGAAACAATCTTCCTAATGAAATAACCATATGGTTGACTTCAAAATTGGAGATCTATAATGGGGATCACCTTTCAAATAAGATATTTTGGGATCACTCATAATCTATAATAGGGATCAACCCTTTGTATAAGTCATCTCGAGATCCCCCATGAGCTATAATGGGGATGAAACCATCGTATACTATATATTGTGCTCACCCACTTCATATAATGCTCAGGTACCATTTCATTAATTACAAATGTTCATCACAAAACCCCTATTGGAAATCTTCATCTAATTCCAGATGAAAAAATATTCCTCATTAAAATACCATTCTCATTTATGAATCTATTTTCAATACCAAGATACCCAAATAAAGGAATACGAGATCTATTTTTATTTTAAATGAAATTATGCATTATAGGGGAATCCAAATATCAAATAATAGTTATGGAGCCGAAGAAGTCATTGTCGTCGTATATGTTAAAAAATATTCATACTATAATTTTGTCATGAAAGGAAAACACTTAATATAAAAACATTACTTTTGAAAACATTGAATGAAATTCAAGAGTGAAATAAAATTTCCTGTATATTCATTTTATACCCATATAAATAAATATGCAATTTAATATCAGGAATAAAAAGATTTGATAATAAAATCATTAAATGTTCTAGGTGTTCCATACCACATTAAACATTTAAATATTAATCTTAGTGATTTAATAAATAAAATTAGTATATATTTAATATGGTTATGAAAACACATTAATGATGTATATACAATATATAAAATAATAAATTTTCATAAGTTAATAAAATACCTCAACAAAAGGAGATTGAGACGAAATCCAATACCTAGAGTCCTACTTGTCTCTTTCAATGTTAAATTTCATAAAAAATAAAAATAGGTAAAATTTAGCTTTCTTTAGAACCATTTTAACTTTTATTATTCATTTTATATCACATATTATCACGTTATAGGAGTTAGTTAATTAGTTGAGTTAATATCTGACGTTTTTTCGATTATGGGTTTTTGAGTAAAAAATGTACTTTTTTTGATGAAAATTATCCATGTGGTCAGAAGTACATTATCTATAGAATATTATTCCTGATTTAAAATTTATATATATCTAGTATATATTTATTTATAACAGTCCATAACATTTATAGATAAGAAATTAAATGGACCTTTCATGGAGACGGTGCTCCGTACGTATGCTTGAATACTACATTCATTTATTTTTCCTAATAAGGAATAACAAAAAAAAAATATATAGATATATTATAATTACAGTATAATATCTAGGTTATATATGTTACATATTTTCATTAACTTAATCCTTTTCCTATTCCATGTATGTCATGAATGTGCCATGTCACATTGAGGGGATGGCAGTCCACACTACCTCAAATGAAATTATCTTATTTAAACACTTGGGAAAACATAATTATATTTTCTAAATAATAACTAAAGAATAATATATACAATATAAACATAAAATATAAAATATATAAATAAATTTTGATAATAATTTCCACAATTATATGTGGATGGAGATAATTGAACAATCATCGTTTTGTGAGGAAATAGTTCACAGTACACAGAAACAATAAGTTCTATATTCCTGAGATGAAGATGTGTGTAACTATAGCTAGAACCCCTATCATTAAAAGTTATTAGTATATTTATGATAATTTTTTAAGAAATAATGTAATAAATTTTTGTTTAGGGGTTTCATGAAGAAAATAAATGAATGGAGCTAGAGAAGGCATTACATCTAAGTTAGGTAACTCCATTTGATTTTAGCCATATGGTTTTGTGGAATTTTCATATGCATAATGTAATTATTTTAAGAGATAGGGTGATATGTTGGAAGAATATATTATTTTTCTTATGTTTTATGTGGTAATGGGACTGATAGGTGTTAGTAAGTGGGTAGACGTGGTGGCGTTTTATAAGAGGGAGGAATAGCACTTTAAGAATGTCTTAAAATATTATTTTATTATAAATTTATTTTCGATTTATAATTGTTCCAATGTGATAAATGTATATTCTAAAATGATTATGGGCCTAAATAATTCAAAAAAATAAGTTTTATGAATGACTATGTTATAAAATTAACGATAACTTTTAGCTTTATCCCTTAGTTTAAAACATTAACTCTTACCATGTCTTCACGTATTTTCATTTTAGATGGTTATTATTGTTACTATAAAATGAAAAGAGAACAAAATGTGTATAATATATTACATTTATAACATTATATATGTTATTTGGTCGAGTCATATATTTTTTTGAATATTATATCATTTAATAAAATAGTATTTGTTTTAAAAACCCATTTTTGTCTATTTTGTCACTATTTACAAATTGTTTTTTTCAAAAGTCATAAAAACATTCTTTCTTCGAAAACGAAGACACTAACTCATCCCTCACTTATCAATGTAATTCATAAAATACTTTTATGAAAAAAAAATGTTAAAATTAAATTTATTTTAATATTTATAATACCATTTATTTGAATTTTTCATTAATAAGGTAATTACCGCATCATCATTATGTCAAATATATATATATATATTTAATTTCTAAATATTAAAATAAAATTCCATGATGTATTAAATATATTTTTTTCTAATTACTATTTATGGATGAAGATATAATTCATAAAAACCAAATTAAAACTAATTTAGTTAGGAGATACATGTTTATGTTATATATATGTTTTCCTTAAATTAAATATTATTAAAGGTCATTATCACACCCATGTGATTCCATGGGGTCCTAAATTATACCCAAGGAAGCTCATGGTCGGAAATATCTAAATCCATATGTTTTGGATACATTTTATGGATGTTTTATATTATTATAATAATAATTGTTTACCCATAATTACTTGATAGAGTCTTGATCCATGATAAATAAAAATAATTACTGAAGTTACATTCCATAATGTCCAAAAATAAAAACATCATATTTAAATAATTTGAACATTATGATTCCAAATATTGAATCCTATTTACCAAATTCAAAATATATAATTGGATGAAATTAATTTGAAATTAATTCCTATTGTCAAAACTAGAAAATGGTTATTTTAGAAGTAAAAACTATCTAACGATTGACATGTGTTTATGTCCAATTCAAATGTGAAATTAAATCCAATGACCATAGTTGGATTAAATGATAAATTTTTAACCAAATTAAAAATTAAAATAAATTAAAAGTACAATCAAACTTTATAAATTAATTGATGAAAAGGAAGTTTTGGATTAAAATTTTGTATTTTTCACAATTCATAAAAATATGGATTTTTTCAGAAAAATACCAAAATTTCAACAGAATTAAATTTTTATGTCCTACTTCTAAAGGAGAAGTATATTATATCTAATAAGACATATTAATGTTAAAAAAACTATTTTTAATAGGTTTTCTCCATTAAATGACGTTAAAACATCTTTTTAAAAATATTAAAGTATTTTTTGCTTCAAATTGGATTCATTCTCATTTTAAACCACCAATATTCATTGTAAAAATGTAAAAAAATTAAAAAAAATATGAAAAATAATAATAGAGTTAATAATTTTCATTCCCACAAATATAACATCTAGGAAGTATCAACTATTTATGATAATAATAAAATTGATGTATTATTTTTCGGTATAACATAGTGATGTGTTGTCACGACCCATCCTCGGGCCCCGTTCCGTGACTACCCCAAGCCAACCTTCCATAGGCCAGGGGCTAGCAACTAGCACCAAGGCATAATTCCCGATAAAAAAGGGAAGGCATTGGCTTTGTAAAGTAAACAAACACTACAGAGAAAACAAGCAAAAGTAAACACTAAGTAAAAATTGGGTACAGTAGTAAGTGTGGAAAAAGTAAGTGAGCCAGAATACAAACCCAAACTGATAGTAAAGTACAACAGGAAAGGGAAAAAAACAACTGAAAGTAAAGCCGCAGCCTCGAGCCGTCCTCTAGAAGTCCCACCTGAAGGGTGGGTATAGATATCCTCCACAGCTCGTTGGGTCCAGTCGTCTGCTCCGAGTACGCCCCGTCCAGTGATCCACCTCTGGGTATCGACCTGCTCCTCATGCCTCAACCACGATCAGCGTTGTCTGTCATCTGCAACCAACACAACATAGTGCGGGCATAGCCTGTGCAGGGGTGAGTATAAGATACTCAGTAGGGACCCCGAGTCCCCCCCCAAGGTCTCCCAGAATCCAAAAAGGATAATCCACAAAGGAAAGATACAAACACAAAGTAACATCTGACAGTAATTAGGAATATGCCCAGACATATACCTAAGTCATCAATTCTTGTTCAGCCCCAACATCCGAGCTCAAGTACAACCCAGTCCACACAGGAAACCACAACCCAATCCACACAGGAAAGCATTACGTAATCCACACAGGATATTAAGTCAATCTTATTGAATATAAGGATTGAAAGTCAAGATTCATCTCACACATGTATACTTATTCTTAAGACGATAGAGATGATCAGATGTAGCCACTGATTCATCTAAGCTGTCAGACCCACAAAGGATCGATATGTACTAACCCCCACAATGACCCACATAGTATCGATAGGTAACTAACCCCCGCAATGACCCACACAGGATCAGACCCACACAGGATCTGTAGGCGTTGGCCCACACAGGACTGCTGAGCGCTCACCCACACAGGATCTGACACACACAGGATCGGTAGCACTGATCCACGTAGGATCGCTGAGTGTTGTATTCGTCACCGTAGAATCCACGGAGAATTTCTGCACAGTCGTCATCGTCGTCGCAGTTGCAGCCAGATCTAGGGTTCTCGCACACAGCAAGCTCATTTGGGAGGGTCTGCTCCATGAGCCGAGGGGCGGATACATAAACTGACACGAAGTCTGGTGTTGATATATGAAAAAGTTTTGTATCGTCAATAGAAACTCAATTTCACAGACGGCGCGTCAATCAGACGCCCAGTATGAGAGTTATTTTCATTTTCGTCCCAGGGGCCCGGTTGATTTTTAAGTCAAAACCAACCCAACCGTACTCCAACTACATCCAAACCATGAGCGTAGTAAGCCAAAAAGTCCGTCTCACTATGAGTGATCCAACAAAGTTGACGACACTTCCATCAGACATCAGGAGCTCAAGTTATAAGCATTTTCGCTCCGAGGGCTCGGTTGGTTTCGTGTACAAACCAACCCGGACGAACTCGAGGTACTCTAAAACCTTGAGTGTAATATACCAAAACGTCCGTCTCAATCCAAGGATCACTACGCAACTAAAGGTGCGTCGATCGGAGGTCTGTAGCCCATGTTATGGGAAACAGAGTGAAACAGTCCGAAAATAGGGGGGTCTGGGCCTGGTCCGACCCTGCCCAACCCCCACCCCCCCCCCCCCCCCCGGGTCGGCCTGAACCGGGTCATCCCGACCCGGGTCTGGGTCCGACCCGGCTGGGCACGGCCCAGCACGGTGTGGCCGGTACGGCCCGGGGCGGGTCGGCTCGACGGTGGCTGAGCGGCCGCGCAAAGGGGGGCGCCGCCCCCTTGAATGAAACTGCGGCCCCCACATGGGGGCCACTCCATGCCAACGGATGTGGCCTAGCACTGTGTCCCCGCCCCCTCGGTCTCGTGGGGTCCCGAGACCAGCAGCCTAATGCCGCCTCCGGGCGGCCGGCTGGTGCCGTCCGCCGGCGCCGCCGTGCCAGCGAGGCGCACCGGTGGGGTTTTCCGCGGACCACCGGATGCGCTCTGATGGTCCGTTTTTTCTGCCGTCTTCGCCAGTGGTCCTCTTGGGAACGACTCTTCACTGTAAAGACCTCAAAATGCCCTTGTGACCTGCTTCGTCGTCGCTCGCCGATCCGCTCACCAAGAACGAAGAAACGGTGGGTTCCGACTTGTTCGTTGGTCCGCACCCACTGCTTTAGCGGTTTAAACGGCTTCCGACAAATTTTGAACACATGCCGAGGATATAAATCACATAGATTTAATTGAACCAAAACCCCTACCTCGTCGAATTCTTTGAGCGAGGGTTCGTCGCAGAAAAGCACGTCGCGGAAGAAGGCATCGCGGAAGGGTGATCGTCGCGTCATGGAGAAGGAATGTCATGGAAGAAGCGTCATGGAAGAAGGGTCATTGGCATCGCGGTACACGACGTCACATAGTCGATCACGAGGATTTGGCATTCTTCTATGGAGATCGGTGCATTCTTCGCGTTCTTCACGTTCTTCGCGTTCTTCGTCGAAGAAGAAGGCTTTTCTCAAAATCCTTTCCACGCAACAAGTTCCAACACAAATAAAATAAGTGTTGTCTTATTTTTTTAACACTCATACCAACTCTTTGAAATTCAAAAAGAAAAGAAACGATCAATTAATTGAGGAGTTTAAAACCGCCATATTAATGAGATGTTTAATATCCAGATTAAACGCAAGAGTTGACTTCATTAAAAAGGGGGTTGCAGGTGCATTACTAAAGAAGAAAAGAACCGGTGGGGCTCATGTGGGACCCACATGACAAATATCCTACCAAGTGGGTAGGATATTGTGGGTCCCACATCATCCACTTCACTTAAGTTAAGAAAAATAAAATAAATTGGTCGCGCCATTTTATTTTATTCAATTACTTAACCCGAAAATTTAAAAACCACACCCGAGCAAATGCAACTCTGGAAAAGGTGTTTCTAAGAAAATAACGGTGCTGCGATTCCATCAGTGCCCTCAGAATTCGATTCCGAACACCGGTTCAAATGTTAGAATAACCCGCTTGTTCGTTCACTGAACGTACCCGAGCTAAACTTCGGAAAAAGATTCCGGGCTCACCGAGCCTCATAATTAGGTGCCATCAGAAACAACGTTCATGTAAAATCCAATGAAAACTAAGAAAAAAAATTTCCCTTGAATTTTATTGGTCTTTACATCAGTCCCACCTTAGGTATTTATGTCCCTGTAATGATATATCAAAAACTAGGGAAACAAAAGTGGGTACTGAGCACGCATCTAAGCCTCCCGATCCCAAGTGCTCTCCTAGAGGTTCCTGTTCTGCCATCTGATGCGCACTATAGGAATCAGCGATCTACGTAGGACCCACTCCTATCGATCCTCAATCTCCACCGGGACCTCCGAAAAAGTTTCCCCATCATCAACGTCCAGATCTCCATGGTCAATGATATGCGTTGGGTCGTGCACGTATCTCCTCAACTGAGATACGTGGAAGACGTCGTGCACCCAGTGCAACTGAGGTGGTAGAACCAGGCGATTAGCCACCTCACCAATCCTGCTGAGAACCTAGAATGGTCCGATGAAGCGTGGAGACAACTTGCTGCCTCTGCCAAATCTCTGTAATCCACATCGAGGTGAGACCCCCAAGAAGACGTGGTCGCCATCCTTAAACTCAAGTGGCCTCCGCCTCCTGTCAGCATAATAATTCTGCCAGCTCTGAGCTGTCCTCTTCTGCTCCTAGATGACCTAGACCATCTCTGTCATGTCCTGGACCATCTTCGGTCCCTAAAGTGCTGACTCCCCAGGGTCTATCCATCATAGAGGAGATCTGTAAGGCGTGCCGTACAATGCCTCGCATGGTGCCATCCCGATGGTGGAGTGGTAGCTGTTGTTGTACGCGAACTCCACCAAGTGTAGGTGGTCCTTCTAACTGCGACCATAGTCGAGGACACATGTGCGGAGCATGTCCTCGAGAGTCTGAATGGTCCTCTCCGTCTGACAATCTTTCTAAGGGTGAAAGGCGGTACACAGACGTAGCTGCGTCTCGAATGCCTCCGGCAACCCCTTCCAAATACGAGAATTAAAGAGAGCATCTCGATCAGAGATGATAGATGATGGCACACCATGAAGATTCATAATCTCTTAAATGTAGTAATGTCTGATGCTCTCCACTGAGCCCTGCTCTCTGATGGGTAAGAAGTGAGCCGAGTTGGTGAGTTGGTCGACAATCACCCAAATAGAGTCGTGACCTATGGAAGTGTGTGGATGTCTAGTCACGAAGTCCATAGATATCCCATCCCACTTTCACTCAGGGTCCTCCAAGGGCTGTACCAAGCCTACTAGTACCTGGTGCTATTCTTTCACCTGCTGGCAGGTGAGGCATCGAGAAAAGAACCTTGCCACAACCTTCTTCATGCCCGGCCACCAGTGCTGTCGTCTGAGATCCTGGCACATCTTCACCACTCCAGGATGTACCGCCAAAAGGGATGTGTGAAACTCTCTCAGCAACTCCTCTCGTAAAGCAACTAGTACCAAGGTACGTCCTCTGAAAAGGACATCGTGCTCTCCTCCCATAGAGAATCCATCTGGTGCATGTCCTGAGGATATTTATGCACGCCGTGCCTCACAGTCGGTGTCCCCACGTTGTGCCCCTCTAACCCTCTACAGTAGTGGAGGAGTGACTGTGAGTGACTGAAGGAAGGATACTCCATCTCTATCCATTAAGGATATCTACAAAGAGGCTAGATGATCTATCGCCTCCCCATGTAGTTGAATGCCCGTCCTCCTACTGAGAGCATCGGCTACTACATTCCCATTTGCAGGAGTATAGACTATCTCAAAGTCATAGTACTGGAGGAAATCAAGCCATCACCACTATCTTAGGTTCAGGTCCTTCTGTGAGAAGATTTACTTGAGACTCTGATGGTCAGAATAGACTGTGAGGCGCTCTTCCATCAGATAGTGTCACCACATCTTCAGAGCGAAGACCACTGCAGCTAAGTCCAAGTCATGGGTAGCACAGTTCTGATCATGATGCCTCAAATGATGTAATCTATAGGCGATCATGGCCCATTCCTACATCAGGACACATCCGAGTCTGGTCCCTGATGCATCACAGTAAACTACGTTCCCAACTCCCTCCTCCGGTAGCCTCAAGATAGGCGCGCTGGTCAATCTCTGTCTCTGCTCCTGGAAGCTCTGCTGACATCTGTCGGACCACATGAAGGGTTTCCCCCTTCTTCGTCGAAGCTGAGTGTGGTGTCAAAACTATGGAAAAGACTGGAGCAAACCTCTGCTAGTACCCAGCTAGACCCAAGAAACTCCGCACCTTCGTCACACTCCTAGGTGGCTCCCAAGCTTGCACTGCCTCGATCTTCGCAGGGTCCACCGCAACTCCTGACTCAGAGATGATGTGTCCCAAGAAGTGGACCTCACGTAACAAGAACATAAACTTCTAGATTTTTCCATAATGGTGGTGCCCTCGGAGTGTGTCTAGTACAACAAGCAAGTGGTAAGCGTGCTCCTCCTCAGTCGTGGAGTATATCAAAATGTCGTCGATGAAGATCACGACAAATCGATTGAGGTATGGATGAAATATCATGTTCATGAAGCCCATGAACACTACTGGAGCTCTAGTTAGGCCAAATGGCATAACCAAGAACTCATAGTGGCCATACCGACATCTGAAGGCCGTCTTCCGCACGTCCTCGTCCCGAACTCTGAGCTGACGATAGCCTGATCTAAGGTCAATCTTCGAGAACCACCGTGCTCCCTTGAGTTGATCGAAGAGGTCATCAATCCTCAGTAGAGGATAGTTTCTCCTCACTGTCACCTAGTTTAGGAGATGATAGTTGACACAAATTTTCAAGCTCTCGTCCGTATTCTTGGTGAACAATATCGGGGAAGCCCAGGGTGACACACTAGGTCAGATGAATCCCTTGCCCTACAAGTCCTCCAACTGTACCCGTAGCTCTCGAAGCTCGGCAGGAGCCATCTGATATACTAGGGTGGATATCGGGGCTTTCCCGGGGTACAGATCAATATAAAAGTCTACCTCTCTGCGAGGAGGTAGTCCTAGAATGTCATTGGGGAAAACGTCATCATACTGATCCACCACTACAGGAAAACTAGATCTTCGCACGTCAACTGCTCCTAGGATGATTCTAGACAACTGATTAGTGCTTGGCTGTCCTCTCCTCTGCAAGGGTCCATCCTATGATGAAAAGGCTCCCTTCTCACTGGTGAAGGTGAACCTGCTCCCGTCGATGCGTACACACTGCACCTTGCACCTAATACAGTCAATCTGAGCATGGACTGTAGATAACAAATCCATGCCCAAGATGACGTCGTAAGGCCTCGACTTCGCTACAAGATGATCCCAGCCTAAGCTCTCGCCTCCTATAGTAAGCTCACACTGCCGACACCGGTGCGTAATCAACGAGTCTTCTCCCGTAGGAGTCTCTACCCGTAAGGACCGAGCCAACGGCTCTGTCGGAATCTCCGAGACCCAGAAAAGGGTAGCAGATATGAAATAATGACTCACTCTTGTGTCTATAATAACTGTAGAAATGGTGTAATAGACAAAGATAGTACCTAGAATCATCTCGGGCGTGCCGTGGTCGTAGGCCTCCGCTGCCTGGAGCTGTAGTTGTCTCTCCCCGCCAGCTCCCTGTAGTCGGGGAGGACCTCGTGGTGGTGGGGGTGGTAGAGCCTCAAAACGTTTCCCACCACCTACTTCTTGGCCAGCTCCTCTGACTCGTCCGCCTGCTCCCGGCGGACCGCCATGGTCGACCCTCTGCCTCTGCCTGAGTGGCCCCTCAACCGTATGCTGCTCCTCGGTACAGCGGGTCGGGCATTCATGAGCCATGTGGCCCTGCCGCCGCATGCGTAGCACTGTCTGCCTCTCGAAAGACTGGCTTTGCGTAGTGTGCCCCACAATGCTGAGACAGTGTCCTGAGGTCATCTTCCAGAGGGTCTGGAATGCCTGGACCCATGAGTCATCCATCGACTGCCTACTGCAGAAGACTCTGCTATGTGCCGCCCTGCGGTAGGTCTCGCTGATGATGTAGGCTCATTAAGGAAGATCTCGATGAGAAGGGATTGCTCCAGTACCCTTTCCTAAGTTGGAATGCTGAGAGAGATCAATGATGCCCTGATCTCCTACCTCAATCCCTGCTCGAAGGTTCTGGCCCGGAAGAATGGGTCCCGTACCTTGTCAGTCGAATATCGCGAGAGGTCGTTAAATCACGCCGAGTACTAGGCGACCGTCAAGCTGCCCTGCCGCAGTTGTAGAAGTTCCTGGATGTGCACCGCACTGAGGGTGGATGAGACAAACTCCGAGCAGAAGAGGCTCTCAATGTCCGTCTATAGGAGAGATGCATCATCGTGCACCTGGAGCATCAAGCTCCCCCATCTTCCTGCTACCGCGTGCAGGAGGCTCGCTACGAGGATCACCATGAGGTCTGCTGGTGTCCTTTCCGACCTGAAAACTTGTACGACTGCCTCCAGCCAATCCTCGGCTGCCTAAGGGTCTGTATCCCCGTGGAACCTGGGCAGTCGCTGACGCTAAAACTCGTGCAGTGCACCAAGGCGACGTGCATCGTCAGTGGCTGGGGCTGGTAGCATCGGTGGCTCGGCGGGTAGAGGTACCGTCAGTGCCTCTTCTGTCAAAGGGCCCTATACCAAGGCCTCGTCACTCGGTGGGATGTCGTCACGCACAACGCTCGGAACCGTAGCTGGCTGCCTTCGTGGGTCCATCCTGAAAAGAAACAGGTGTGCCATGGTCAAACAGTATACCTAGTGAGCTTACATAAAGTAATCACAAAGAAAACTTGAAACACACAAGCAATCAATGTTTTCGTGCATTAAGTCAGAAATCAGAATTCAGGGTCCTCGTGTATGGATACGTCGGCCCCACACAGGAAATATAGGCGCAGGCCCACATAGGACCGCTGAGCGCTGAACCACACTGGATCTGACTCACACAGGATCGGTAGCACTGATCCACATATGATCACTGAGTGATGTATTCGTCTTCGTCGAATCCACGGTGGATTTCTGCACAGTCGTCATCGTCATCGTAGTCGCAGCCAGCTCTAGGGTTCTCTCACACAACAAGCTCTTTCGGGAGGGTCAGTTCCACGAGCCGAGGGGCTGATACATCAACTGACATGAATTCCGGAGTTGATGTATCCAAAAGTTCTGTATCGTCAACAGCAACTCAACGTCACAAACGGCGCGTCAATGGGACGCCCGGTCTGAGAGTTATTTGTTTTTTCGTCCTAGGGGCCCGGTTGGTTTATAAGTCAAAACCAACCCGATCGTACTCCAACTACGTCCAAACCTCAAGCGAAGTAAGCCAAAATGTCCATCTCACTAAGAGGAATCCTACAAAGTCAATGGCACGTCAATCAGACGTCCGGAGCTCAAGTTATAAATGTTTCCACTCTGAGGGACGGGTTGGTTTCGTGTACCAACCAACCCGGCCAAACCCAAGGTACTCCGAAACCTTGAGTGTAATATACCTAAACGACCATCTTGATCCACGGATCGCTACACAACTGATGGTGAATCAATCGGAGGTCCATAGACCATGTTATGGGAAACAGACCGAAACAGTCCGTAAATGGGGGGTCTGGGCCCGGTCCCACCCCCCAAAGTCGGCCCGAACCGGGTCGACCAGCCCCGGGTCCAGGTCCGACCCCGCGGGGCGCGGCCCAGGGCGGGTCGGCTCGGCGCCGGCCACGCGACTGCGAAAAGGTGGGCGCCGCCCCCTTGAATGAAACCTCATCCCCCACGTGGGGGCCGCTCCTTGCCAACGGATGCGGCCTAGCGCCGCGTTCCTTCCTCCTCGGTCCCGCACAGTCACGGGACCAGCAGCCTGCTGCCGCAGCTTCATCAATGGTGGCGCGCCGGGCGCCACCACCTTTTGGAGGCCGGCCGGGGCCGGCGAGGTGCAACGGCGGTGTATTCCGCGGACCACCGGACGCGCTCCGATGGTCCATTTTTCCTACTGTCATCTCTAGTGGTCCTCCTGGGATTGGCTCTTCACTGCGAAAACCTCAAAATGCCCTTGCGGCCTCCTTCATTGTCGCTCGCTGATCGGCACACCAAGAACAATGAAAAGGTGGGTCCGGACTTGTTCGTTGGTCCGCACCCACTGCGTTAGTGGTTTAAACAGCTTCTGACAAATTTTAAACACATTTCGAGGATATAAATCACATAGATTTAATTGAACCAAAACCCCTACCTCGTCGAATTTGTTGAGCGAGGGTTCATCGGGGAAAAGTATGTCGCAGATGAAGGCGTCGCAGAAGGGGGATCATCACGTCATAGAGATGGAATGTCAGAGAAGAAGTGTTGTGGATGAAGCGTCGTTGGCGTCACGGTACACAGCGTTGCATAGTCGATCTTCGAGGATTTGGCATTCTTCGTCGGAGATCGGTGCATTCTTCGCGTTCTTCGCATTCTTTTTCGAAGAAGAAGGCTTTTATCCAAATCCTCTCCAGCAACAAGTTCCAAATCAAATAAAATAAGTGTTGTCTTATTTTATTAACACTCAAACCAACTCTTTGAAATTCAAAAAGAAAAGAAATGATCAATTAATTGAGGAGTTTAAAACCACCCAATTAATGAGATGATTAATATATAGATTAAACACAAGAGTTGACTTCATTAAAAAGGTTGGTGCGGGTGCATTACTTAAGAAGAAAAGAAACAGTGGGGCTCATGTGGGCCCCACCTCACAAAATCCTAAAAAGTGGGTAGGATATTTTGGGTCCCACATCATCAACTTAACTTATGTTAAGCAAAATAAAATAAAGTGGTCGCCCCATTTTATTTTAGTCAATTACTTAACCCGAAAATTTAAAAACCGCACCCGAGCAAACAAAACTCCAGGAAAGGTGTTTCTAAGAAATTACCTGCGCTGCGATTCCATCGGTGCCCTCAGAATTCGATTCTGAGCACCGGTTTAAAAGTTAGAAAAACCCGCTCGTTCGTTCACTGAACGTACCCAAGCTAAGCTTCGGAAAAAAATTCTGGGATCACCGGGCATCGAAATTAGGTGCCGTCAGAAACCACGTTCTTGTAAAATCCCAAAGAAAATAATGAAAAAAAATCCATCGAAATTTACGGGTGTTTACATTCGTTCCACATAAGATTTCATGGAAAACCATTTATGCATGTCTGGTACTATATCACACATAGTGTCCCCATTAAACAAAATTTAATATTAAATTCAAAAATAATAATAGATATGAAAAATGTATTATTCAATAAATATATAGTATGTTACATCATTCCCCAGAAATTGCATCCTTATAATTTTAATACTAGGCTCATAAACTTCATTAAAAATCCTAAATCAAAAAAGGATTCAATAAAACCATCCCTTTAAAATAAAGATAGAGAATTACAATGGTCACCTGGAATATCATATTCTTGGGTTCCATGTTGGAAAACATGGACATGGGGGATAAAAATAACTCTCAAAGAATAATAGAGAGTGATAGAGAACATTTTAATTAGAATGTTTACCATCATAAAACAAATGTTATGTGATGGGTCAAAAGACCATTGAGAAAATAAAAAAAATAATGTTAAGGTTTTAATGTCTTTGAGGTATAGTTGAGGAATTAATTTACTTCATAGAATAAGAACATATAGAAACATAATTACCTACCGTATTTCTATTTTTTAAGCACAATTTCACCCTCATAATATTCCAATAATATTATGTACATCCCTAATAATTACCATAATTATATAAGGTCACACAAAAAATAAAGGATATCAATATTTTAAAATTCAGGTCCAAATGTAAGGGAATACTTCCACATTAAAAAATCTATACATAAACATAATCCCAAAAAAAACCTCATGAAAGCTCCTTGAGTAAATTTTATCACATCACTTAAAACCTCAGTTGGTGTGTCTAAATCCTTGAACTTATGGTTATCTATAGAAAAATACAGGGCTATTAGGGTCATCTATGATATCACCAGATGTCTCAACAATAACTATAGTTTTAACAAGAGTTTTTACAAAACTTTTTGTTTCTGATCATACGGATTACATCCTTATGTAATTATCTTCATAAACAAATTTTCATAATGTCACAACTCATTGCAGATAAATAATAATATTATTGACTAGATATATATTATCTCAATATTAGACTGTTCAAGAGCATTTTCTTTGGGATTAGAAACCATGTGATCAAATATACCACACCAATAACACTTTCCATACCCTAACATACATTCCCCTAAATTTATTTTACCACACATGGAACAAGTCTTGGGATTCCCTCTACAATTCATAGTTGTTTTCTTCTCCAATTAATCAAACCTTGACCGTTTCTTACTCTTACCATCTCATGGAACATAACTGTTAGAAAACTCAATTTCAACATTCTCATAACAATGATCCAATTTTTCATAACTTCTAAATTCATGGGATGGAAAATATATTCATATACCTAGTTTCAATCCTTAATTAAATATATTAATTTTACTATTAATGTCTCAAATAAAATCTGGAACAGATCTATCCAATCATGTGATGTACGGTTCAATTGCGCAAACTAAATAATCATCCATTTTCTTTAATTCCAAGAACTGTTTCTCCATCCTATGTCAAAAAACATTAAGGAAATATTTCACAAGGAAAATATCATAAAAACATCCCATTATATGGAATTAAAATCATTTTTATCTCTAGTATTCTTAACTAATGACCACCATTGATCAACTTTACCATCCTAAAGATATATGTAAAGAGTTATCTTTTGATGTTCCAAACATCCCATGAATTCGAATATCTTCTATAGTGTATTGATCAATCATTCACCTACCAATATTTTAGATGATCCATTCAATGATGGGGGATGATTCCTAATAAAATGTACCACTGCTGACATATACATCTGTGGTTGATCGGGATGATATCATTCATGCACAACACTAGAATTTATAGCCTGAGTCAATAGCACTATCACTAAAACAAACTATTCAGTTCTAATCCTCAGCACCTCGTGTTGTTGATTTTAATGGTCGTTTTCCTCTTGACGCATTCCCATTACACCATTCCAAATTCCATTGGAGAGAACCATTCTGAACAGCCAGAGTTTAGATGAATCAGTAAGGAATTATGAAAATGATACATCATTTCAACATAACCATAATGTAAAATCATCTAATGTAAATCAATTAAAACCATCATAACCACTAATGTTATCTAAACCAAACCTTCATAACAACTATAAGGCCACATCATTAAATGTTACATAATCATGAGTTATGTCATGAATTCACATTGAGGATATTTTAAGGATTAAAGAATTCAAGAATTATGCAATAACTAATATATAAAAAAACATATAAATTCAATGTTGACACTTCCAATAATATCTATTTTTTCCATAATATATAACATTTTTAAACAAAACTTGCTTACATTTAATGTTTATTCATCCTAAAAGTTCATTGATTCCACTATTCACTATATTCTCCCTTACAACATGTGAAAAAATTTAAAAACAATGGATGAGAACAAAATGTTCATCATGGGACATAAAAATAAATTAAAAATCATTTATCTTTTAAAAACATGATAACTCATTCAATGTTTTTTGAGTAGATGGTACAAAACATTTTATTATGAAGAACAATCATACTTTTTTCTCAATGAAAAGCACTAAAACCAATAGAATGAAATTAAAAATATTTAGTTAACTTAGTTAATCATATATATAATACCCTTTCACACATCATTGAACTGGAATAATTATTCGGTTGACTTCCAAATTGGTGATCTATAATGGTGATTAAAATTTTTATAAGTAATATCAGGGTCACCCGTGAGCTATAATGGGGCTCAGACTTTCAAATAATATATTTTGGGCTCACCCGTGAGCTATACTGGGGCCCAAACCATCGTATAGGCTATATCTGTCACAGTGGTTTCATATAATGCACATGTACCTTTTCAGTAATAAAACATGTTCATCAAAAATCCACTTTTTTGTTATTTTCATCTAATCGCATATGAAAATAATTTCATTACAAAAATACTATTTTCATTTGAGAACCCATATTCAATACAATGATATAAAAATAACTAAATAAGGGATTTAGTTTCATTTTAAATTTCATTAATCTTTATAGAGGAAACCAAATATCAAATAATGCATATGGTGGAAGGGAATTCATTTTCGCTATATACGTAAAAAACATTCCTTTTTTAATTGGGTATGGAATGTAAAACACATTGTATAAGAATAATTCCTTTGAAAACATTTAATTAAATTCAATAGTGACTTAAAATTTCATTTATATTCCTTTTATACCAATATAAATAAATATATAATTTATTATCTAAAAGAAACATATTTTATTATTAAATAATTAAATATTCTAGGTGTCCCAAACCACATTAAATAATTAAATATTAATCTACGTAATTTATTAAATAACATTATAATTGATAAACTGTGGTTATGAAGTGTCATTGTGGATGTATATTTACATTATTAATGAATAATGGTGCATATTATCATGAAATTCCTCAATGGATGGAATTTGATATGATGTCCCTTACCATGAGTCTAAATTGTCTAGTTCATTCTCTAATTTCTAGAATAAAAATTTTAGGTCCATTTATACATTCATTATATCTTTTTTAATGTTTATTATTCATTTTATACCCCTAATTACAATGTTATAGAAATTGGATAATTCTTTTAGTACATATCGAACGTTTTTTCAATATACGGTATTTGATCCAGAAATGAAATGTTTTGGTGAAAATTATCCATGTGGTCATATGTAAATTATCACCATAATATTATTCATTATTTTATTTCATATATATATATATATCTAATATATTTTTATTTAAGAAAGTCTATAACTTTTTGTGATAAGAAATGTAATTTACCGTTCATGCAGACGGTAGGCCATACGTTCGCATGAACGATACATTCATATATCAGTCATTTTAATGGAAAAAAATATAAAGAGTAATATTACAATTACTATATAATATTTATTTTATATACATCACATATGTTCATATAATCTATCTTTTATACATTACATGTATTGCATGAATGAATCATATCACTTATAGTGGGAGGTAGTCCACACCTCCTCAAATGAAATTACCATATTTACACAATATGGAAAGAATAAATGTTTGTGTTAAATAAATAGAAAATAATAATATAAAAAATTAAATATAATATATTTCATAAATAAATACATTTCCATCATAATTTCCACAATTATAGGTGGTATAAAAAATTGAATATTCCTCTTTATGTGAGGTAGTAGTTCTCCGTACACATGAACAATACGTTCGATATTCATTAGATGGAGGTTTGTGTAAGTGTTGGTTAAACACTAAGTATAAAAATAATATTATTTTTAGGATAATTGTTATGTTATAATATAATGGAATAGTTATTTGTTTGGGGTTTGTATGATGAAGAAAATTGAAATGATCTTGATAGAAGACGTTATCTCTACATTGGGTATCTCCTTTGGTTTTTAGAAAAAATATTTTCTCAAATTTCCTTATTCCAAATTTATTAATTCTATGAGGAAGTGAGGAATTTTCTAAGCTTATATAAGTATAATTTGGTTGATCCAAGGGGCCAAATAGGTCTGAGTAACTGGGTTGGTGTGGTGGCCATTTGTAAGAGGGAGGGGGCACTTTATGAATGTCTTAAAATATTATTTTATTATAAATTGATTTTGGAATTATAATTTTTAAATGGTGAAATATTTTGAGGATAATATGAGTATCGGTCGAAATCCTCTCAACAAATAGGTTTTAAAAAAGTCTTGGCCACAAAATTAACCATATCTTTTTGTATTAACCCGTATTTAAAACATTAACTCTTACCATGTCCTCTTAAATTTTCATAATATATGGTTACTATATTTTCTATAAATTGCCAATATACACAAATTTGGGACATTAAATACATTTTTAACATTATATATTTCATTTGGATGGATATTTTATTTTTATATCTATTATTTCATTTAATAAAATATTATTTGTTTTAAAAACCCATTTATGTCAATTTTGAAACTATTTAGAAATTGATTTTTGTTAAAGTCAGAAGAATTTGATTCCTTAGAAATTAAGTCATTAAATCATCCCTATCATGTCAATGTCATCCAAAAAAATCATGGATGTTATAAAAATGTTCAAATTACTTTAATTTTAATATTTATAATATCATTTATGTGAATATTTTATTTATAAGGTAATCAATGCGTCATCATTATGCCATAAATATATTTATTTATTTAAATTCAATAAATTATAAATAAAATAAAATTATATATAAAACCCCTTTATATAAATAATTAATATTTATAGAAAAATATATCATTTATATAATCCAAATTAAATTTTTTTTAGTTATGAGATACATGTTTATGTTATATTTCCCTTTTCGTTTAATTAAATATTATAAAAGGTCATTATCAAACCTAAGTGGCCCCAAATGGTCCTAACTTTTACACACGGATTACCATAGGAAGAAATATCTCATCCAATAGTATTACGACATGTTTTAGTGTATTTTTATATTATTATAATATTATTTTTAACCTTATTTAACTGATTTACTCTTTTACCAGGGTAAATAAAAATAATTACTGAAGATACAATTCATAATGTCCAAAAAATAAATGTACCAATTTACATAATATGAATAGTATGATTTCTAATAGGGAATACACTATTCCCAATTCAAAACATATAATTGGCAGAAATTAATTTAATATTAATTCCTCTTGTCAAAATGAGAAAATAGGTTTTTGAGAAGTGACAACAATCAAATGATTGACATGTGATTATGTCCAATTAAAATGAGAAATTACATTCAATGACCATAATTGTTTTAAATGTTAAAAAATTAATCCAATTCAACCATAAAGCCTATTAAAAATACAATCTAACAGTATAAATTAATTATATGAAAAGACAGTTTGAAAAAAATGCAGTATTTTTCACTATTCATAAAAATGTCGATTTTAACAGAGAAACACCAAAATTTCAACCAATTTAAAATTTTATGTCCATATTATATACAATATGTTTATTTTATTAAATATAACTTGTAAAAGTGAAAAAAGAAATCAAAAAGGGTTGTCCATCAAATGGCGGTAAAACCAAATTTTAAAAATATTAGATTATTTGATGTTTATCATTGGATTCATTCCCATTTTAAGCCTATAAAATTCATTGGATAACAATAAAAATATTAAAAAATTTGTGAAATCAAAATATAGTTAATTCTATTCATTCTTTCCAATAAAAAAACTAGGAATTAACAACCATTTAAAATAATAATAATATTATTTTATTATTTTATGGTATAACTCAGTGTTGTGTTCAACGTAATATTTCAGAGAAACCCATTGTTGCATTTTGGGTATTATATCATACTTATTTTCCACTTTAAACAAAAATGAATATTAAATACATACATAATAATATTTATGAAAATGTGTTATTCAATTAATACTTTGGATGTTACAATTTCAATGGTCACTCCACAACCCAAATTATACCCTACCATAAATCCAATTGTTTATGTATGGGAACATTCCTAAATTTATTATTGGAGTAATCATAATTGAAATGAACTCAAACTCATTCTATATTTGTTTTTTGACATTATTGGCCTAAATGACCAATAAGCATTAGTGGTCCACGATTCCATGAGGATGACTGGTTAAAAAGACAACCAGATAATCAGTTGTCTTCTGAACAAAGCATAATTCTAAAAATACTATATTTCGACAGATCCATGATTGATGAGGGAAATTCTAAATTCCTTACCTATTTGGTCTCTAATGATGTATCTCAGGATACCTTCACATACTATATGCAACCCCTTCCATCATAATAAAATAATCGGCTACGCGGAATGTGGGAGAATGACAACCTATAATATGATATGTGGTTCATAACAATGAAAAATGGGTTAGGGAACATTTTCCAATATTCTATGTGAAAATAAACCTTTAACTATATGATTTATGGATGACCCATTTCAAATTTGATTTTCGATATGGGTTGAATGAGTTGCAAAGACAAATCATGAATCGCTATTGGTAACTTAGCCAGCTGTTTCCTTGGATTTATTAAGCAATTTAATATGAGTGATCATGAAAAAAATCTATTAAAATGATCAAAATCAAGATGTACATTTATAAGAAATGACCCATCACAGTATAATTTTTGTGGAGTTTCTAATACAATGAAATCATTGCCTTAGTGTACCATGCTAATAGGAAAGTCATTATACTTTTTTTGAGATTAATCATTAGTTTCCACACCTATATTGGGTTCACTAGAATTAAAGTTGATATTAGCACCATTAAATACCAATAACCAAAATTCCAAATATGAATCACATGAAAACTAAATATAAACATTGTACTTATAATTGTTCTCACTAAAGAAACATTAACAGAACAAGAAACATAAGGACCCCTATCACATGGATGTATTCTAATAATTAATCACCATGCCATACATTATTATCCTAGAGGTTTGTGAAGAAAACTATATTGACATATCACCCATCATTGAAGGCCATAACATTATGAACCTATAAAATAATTGATCCTCCAAATGAGGAAAAAATTACCCAATAAATAATTTTAACGAACTAATATAAATATATCAAATTAATATGACAACAACTAATATAAAAAAATTCCAAATGTTTTAAATTAAAAATGAAAATGGTAATTATACACACCTAATGACCCGAATGGTTGAACCAATTTTAAAACCGAGGTGAAAATCTCCACGTAAATAACAAGAACACGATACGATAACCAATTAAAACCCCTCATCTAGGTACAATTTTGATCCAGCAATACATAATAATCGGAGGTCACCACAAGACTACCATCCATCATTATAAAAAATTAAAATTTCAATTATATACACCTAATTAATGGTGATTAAAAAAATAGTATGATTACCAAAAAACCATAATGGAAAAAGTAAACTATTTATCTTATAATTATAAAATAGAGGAGATGAATAACAAACTAAAATAATTAGACATATATTATTACAAAAAATTAGACTTTTACATATATTTATAATTATTTATATATATCCAATCCAATGGAGAAATAACACACAACCTCATTAATTAAATCTAAACAAGAAGAAGTCATGTAAACTCTCTAGTTTCACACAGGAGAACCCACCCCTCATTGAATAGACAATAGTAGCCTATGATTTCACAAGGAATACTAATATAGAAAATAATATATTAGAGTAAAAAACAACATATAATATTAAAACTCAACAAAATAGATTGTCATAAAAGATATAGTATATGATTTCTGGTCCTTATAATTCTTGGATCATCACTCTCGAACCATACTATCATGCATATTATTGAAAATTAAAAAAACAATATTGACATGAGAAAGGGCTCATATTTCAAAAATTAACCAATCATTTTAATCTTTTTTGTATTAATATTACCAGTAGGAATTTTATTTCCCAATAACTAAAAATGATGATTAAATATTTTAAAAAATAACTTATCTATGTTGAAAACCATTCTAGATGGAACATTCACCCATTTTACAAATTTTGTGATGTTGTGTTCTCCCTATGAACATTATGGAATTATTGAATGTGGTGAAAACATGTTCATTATTGTTTCACATGGACGAGTCAGGTTGGGGGACCAAAACCACACAATCCACTAAACTATTGGTGGGGATTTTAGACACGAATCTCTAACTACCTTGCTACAGGGTTTTGATTTTCTAGCCCATGTCTAGTAGAGTGACCTATAATACTACAACTCATTAACCATTTCCCAATTCATATCATGTATCTGTCTATCTATTTTCATTCTTATAGCATCTGATCACCTCTATATCAGGTTAGATACCATGATTGGGCTTTCCTCTCCCATATGATGGGAGTCATTACACCATCATCACATATATCATGTCATTATCACCATTTTAAAGTTTCGAGATCCATCACCTCCTTAAATATCATTTTTTGTGCCTAACAAACCACATTCCTCACACATGGCCCCTCCAATGTTGCCCCTCACGGGTACTGTAAGCAATGGATAGGGTTGATAGTCCTTTATACTATGATAAGAAGAATAGAGGGGGATAATGAATAGGATTGGTGGGATATGATAAGTGAGGGTAGAGACAAAATATATAGGCAACATTTTTCATTTAACCACCACAAAATCAAGAAATTCCAAAAAATAGAGTTTAGTTTAAAGAAATTCCTTGATAAAAATTACATTATACATGGGATAGTATTTATGAACCATGATTCGATAAGCCATAACTTTGTTTAGATAAAATCATGAAAAATGTATTTTAAATTCATTAATTTTACATTTAATACATAAATAATGGAGCAATGTCAAATAACGAAGCCCTACCTCAGGTTTGTATCATTTTTATAGAAATTACGATTTTTTTTTCCATTTCTGGAAATAGATATGATCCTTTCCTCATGTTTATAGAATCTCCAAATAATTTGAGTCCTCTAAATATCTTCCTCAATTTAATTCTAATATTTTTTATTTATAGACTATGAATTATTTATAATGTTTATTATATATGGATACCCTATAAATTGATGAATTTTACTAAAATTATAACCATTTGGCTTATTTCCTGAAATGTCGATGAAAAACCAAACTATAGTACTCCTCCGACAAAATACACATTATAGTCATAATAATAGTTATATAAATACCATTCAATACACCGTCTTGAATGAAAATTCTTTTTCTTATAAAAAATATTAATGGGACAAAATTAATATATTTTACCCAATATATTATACTCGACACACCATAACACTCAAAAGTTTTCACTCAATAATTGACAAATTCAACGAATAAAATATAAATTAGTCAAATGGTGAAAAAACCAATATTTAATTAAAAAATATCATCCATATATATTATAAAAAACTAATATATGAAATATTGAAATATGAAAACTAAATACTATTAAAAAATATAAAATTCACCTGTTTTTATAATAAAATATAAAAAAATTTATAATTATGTAAATTACATGATAAAAGATAAAATTAAATCCAAGAAATTAAATATAATAATATCTAAATAATCTGAGTACCGTGCCGATTCAATATTTAATTGACACCTTAAACAATGTTATAAGACAATTTTTTAAAAATAAATATTATTTTCATATGTGAAAAAATACTATATTTTTTCACTGACTTCAACCATTACTAGTTTCTTTGAGAGAAGAATATTCTATTTGTTTTTTGTATGGAATAATTTTATTGACAAAAACCATCCAAACATGTGATTAATAGCATTTAAAACCACCCCACATACATCCAACATAATTATCTTAAAAAAAATTCAATAATATCATTTAACAAACACAAACAAATGTTAATCAATATATAACCCTAGTACCAAAAACAGACCATAATATCACTATAATTCCCAACATGAAACATCCTAGATCCTCCCAATAAATATAGTAGAAGAAATAATATATTATCAACCCATTATAACCATTTATATCTCATCATCAATATTTATATTCCTTATATAAGGGATACATGAGAAGGAATTTTATTTAATACATAACGGTAATTAACATAATATTGGTCAATGTCTCAATAAGGAATGAAAATATAAGTGTCATTACTGAAATAAAAATAACATGAACCTAAGATCCCACACCTGACCTAACCCACTAAATATTATATCAAACTCCATCAAAACCCTCATAATCAACTAACAATTCATCTTCTCTATTCGACAATGTCGGTAATGAAAGAGGATAACTATCTGTCATTTTGTTACTTGAGGAAACTTTCCATGACCAAAGGAATGATGTTATTTGTTATATAATGTTTCTCATTAGTCATACACATTTATTTTTTGAATGTTTTATTCTCTCCTTTAAAATTATGGGTTTTCAAATATTGTTAATTTTATGTGTTGTTTCCACATTTCTACATCTACAGATTAAATTTTCTTAAACAAATAAATATTTGTTTAATTTAAAATTTCAAGATATAAATGTAATTTTAGGAAGTCGAATTCTTCTCCTAAAATTTCCACATCACCAAATTTCAAATAAAATCATAAAAATTAAACATACCTCCAATAAGAGAAAGATACATGTAATGTTTATTGAGAGATAAAAAATATTTAATTATAAAAATATCGTATAATATCTAATTGAGACTTCGATATGCAGTTATATAAACATTTTGAACTCTATATATAATTACTAAAGACCAAAATTATCTATAAAACCTATAGAGGGTACCACTTGGAATGAATAAAAAGTGAAAAGTGTATCCTTTGAATCATTAAAAATACAACAATCATACAAAAATATATGTGATGAAACCTCTATAATCTATTTAAAAACCCCAGATAAAGTACCAAAAATAGTAACTAACCACAAACATTTGGTATATATCAAATTAAAACGAATGTTATAGAGAAGAATGGAAATGAGGAATGATTTTTTAAATATCCATGAACAAGTAATTTTTAATTTTATAAGTAACATACCATCCAATTTCGGAATATCAACAAGTCTAATAGAAAAATTGAATAATAATTATCTATGATAATTATTTTAAAACTTGAATTCTAGATTTAAATGTTTCTAACAAAACATCCTAACTATGAAATAAAATACCACCAAATTTTAATTATCAAAATAAATATTATTTTTTGAAGTTATTCAACAACATAAGAAAAAATAAACTTATACAATGAATTCTCATAAAAAACTATGTAGAATTGGGATGTTGATATCACTCATAAAAATTCGTTATTTATATCCCATGAAATAATTAAAATATTACTATTAAAAATGAAAATAGAATAATAACACATTTTTTGACCTCTATTAAATCAACTTTTGAGAAAAAGGGTATTATGAAATCTCTACTTGTATAATGTATAGTCTAATGTATTTTAAATAATTTAAAATTGCAATCATATTATCTTGGATAAAAAATTCCCATTTGTATTTCACCTTCAAAATTATAATATTATGGAATTTTATTAACAGAAATTTCATTAAACACATGGTTTAAGATATAATGTGTTTATTTCAATCATTATTTAATGAAATTAATTTTTTAACCGGAAAAAACCACAAAATTTGATTTCATAATACGATATGTCATTGAAGACATAAATTTCAAACTATTTGGGTCACTCTGTATTCATACTAGTGATGATTTAAAAGGTATGATTATCAATATCATGGAAGCCCTTTCGATTACACCCTATTGGGGGGTTCAGACTGTGGAGATTTCATATCGATTTTAATTGTATTAATGATTCATTCATATACCCATTAGATAGTACTAGTTATCCATGTTATGGTGATTTATGATCGACAAAAATTGATGTAAACATTTTATATATGAGTTGTTTTCCATTTTGGTTCATTAAAAAATAATGTTCATGATTAATGGGTTATTGATTGAAGGTATATCGATGGGAACTATAGTGATTTTCCTAATACTACTAGACATTGTGCATTCATGGTGTCCGGATCAATGTAATGATATGATCATATTATTTATTTTCATGAAGGGAATAAAAAACGAATGTAGTTTGAAGAAAAAAATTGGGAACATCATACTATTTTTTCAATTTTCATGTGATATAAATGATTAAATCATTTAAATGTTATTCTATAATGATGATTGAGATACGAGTTTCTAACTATGGTTAATGGGGAATAATACACATGTTCCTATTTTATGTTGACCATTAATTGAATATTGAATAAAAATTTTTGAATTCAATATTACATCAATGGAATATGGATCATTCTATGAAATATGGAATCATTAGGAATATTCACCCTTTGAGAATATGAACTAGTGAAAATGATATTAATATTCCTATAGAGAATGTCAATATGTAGGAATGGGTACATAATTTCATGAATAGAACGATCCAATAAGGTATTTCCCATGCTTTTGAAAAATATGGTCCAAAGAGTAAAGTAATAAATATATTTATGAGAAATGTATACAAATTTTGATATATTTTAAGGATTTATAATATGGAGTTTTTAAAATCATTTCTGATGTTTTTATTTGTTACAATGTCTAGTTTTTTTGACAAATAATCTCTTGAAATTGACTGTTATTGTAAAATAATTGAACTTTTTTTATTTCTTAAAACCAAAAAAATAGGGGAGGATAATTTTTTTTATAATGAATTTATTTTAAATGCATAAGTTCATATTGAGCTGTACCTAATGTAGAACATTTCATAAAGATAAAATCTAGAGGTTTTGAAATAATTATCATCGGTCTAAAGACCATCACTTTGAAGAATCAGTCAAATTTACTATTATAAATATTTATTTTCAAAAGGTAATTTCATGATCCAGAATGATATTTATATTCTATCCATGAGTCAAATAATGATATTCCAATCTCAAATATATCATAAATCATGAAAATTATCATGATAAATGCTTTTGAATAAATGGAGGAATCATAATTTTTTTATCCATTCTAGGAATCAATAAAAATAGTTTATAGGATCCAAAAGAACTAAAAAAATATGTTTTAGAAGTATGGATGAATAATAGATGATTATGATTGAATAATTTCAATGTTATAGAGTGTATTTACCATCAAAATGAGAATTACATTATTATAAGGATTCCATTAGAATAATTTAATATAGAATCTAAATGGCAATGACTCTGAAGAGGAATTTCACTCATTCTGAATTTGCCGAGGAAATTAAATATGACATACTATGAGAAGGAAAGTGAATTGGACTAACATTTATGAGGTAGTTCAAAGCATAATGAGTAGATAAAGTAACATCACAATGAAATGACGATGTTAATTTGTAATGAAATGAGGAAGATAGATCGTACTAATGAAAATATAGAATGATTGAGAAGGTTGATTACAATGATGAGTCAAGATGATTCTAGAAGAGTTATGAAGAGTTGATGTGGACAAACACGGAATTCGAATATGTTTAACTCTCATAGTTTTTGATATTGTGGAAGAATAATTTTTTTTTTGTTTCCCTATTTTTCCTTTTTGGGATGACTATAAATAGAAGAAAAATAAATTGATATATTGTATCATTTCAATGTGAGAGTAAATGTAAGATTGCTGAAGAATATTTATCAGGTTATCTTAATATATAGAGTTCAATTAGAAATATTAGAAAACTGATGGATTTTTTACCATACTAAGGAAGATTACACTAAGGAAGATCAAGAAGCATATGACCAGATGGAAAAGTTGAGTAGGGATTGAGAAGTTTAGTTTATGAAAATGGATGATAGTAATTAGTCCATCGTAATTAGAAAAATTATTTAAGGTAAATGAAAAAAATGTCATCATACTATGGTTCCTGATAGAGATATTTATAGAAATATTTTTGTTATATTTATTTTTTAGGATAAATTTTTTTGGACTAAAACATTGTAATGTATTGTAAGTCAGTATAATAATTCCTATCAGGATATATAAGGTTTCTAATAAGAGTTTTGAAAAGTTTTGATTAAATCATAAAAATTGGTAATTTACGTAAACTCATGGGAGTGGCTATGGAAATGATTTATATTCTCACATTGAGGAAAAAAATGTAAATCTGAAGTCCTTTATATACATTCCCACATCAACATCCAGGAGTATATTTTAATAGATAAAATGTTTTTCAACATTAGAAATTTACAAAGTTTTTATTTTAGAAGTATTCAAACATATAAAAAAAGTGAAAAACTAACTCAACCCCTCTTCTAAATTTTTCATATATCCTTTGTTTTTTTAATTTTTATTATAAGAAGGATACCTTGTTTAATCCTTTTTATTGATAATATCAATTCTTTCAATTGGAGTTTCATTCATTCATTTGATATGAAAAATTATTATGGGATGAAAAGTTTGTTCTTTCCTTATCTCCAATCTCATGAAATATAAGTTTTTATTGCTGGTACAATTGGTTTTCTATGAATATATAATTATGATCCTATGATTCTTTATGATATAAGAAATATTGATGTTAATGTAAATGCTATAATTAATATCCTAATGTAATTATCAGAAAATATTTTTTTGATGGTGATATGCCTTAACATAATAGAGTTTATGTTGGAAACGTTGGGATTTATTTTTTAGGGGAATACTAATGCGAAGGAAGAGAATCTAACAATATGGTACTATAAGTTTTATGAAATAAGAATGGGATATAAAGAAACTATTGATTAATACCTCACTGGGACAAATGAAATTGTTTCCAACATTTGAGGAATATAATATCATATGGATGATTCTATTTCTATAAAGAATTTTATTTAAAACATTCCATATAGTTTTGATTCTATAATTTTCTATTTATAATATAATTATTATTTATCTATTGATGATTTTCATAACATTTGTATCATCCCGACCAGACCTGCCACTAAGATGGTAGCTAGTTCGGTGGGTTACTTGTAATCTAGAGCACATCCCCCTATTCTAGAGGCTTCAAAGTAGATATGAGGGAATATTGATTCTAAAGTGGGTATAATATACCCTCTAGGTCATAGTATCATTAAGGTTTTATCATATAATAAATAACCTGAACTAGAGGAAAAAGTAAATAAATGAATGAAAAAGTGAAACGGAAGAATAATGTAATATCAGAAATAAAAATGGTCAACCACATTATACAATAATAAATGTATGAAAGAATATTCTCTATGTACAATCAATATATATTTTAATAATATTATAATGCAATAAAATAATAACTACACAATTACTAGCTCCTTAAGAATCTTGAATGCCATGTGAATCCAGTTCATATAATTCCCTCATTCATATCACATAACAATCAAAGAATCCAAAGACATTCGAGTAAGAATATTTACTTGGGTAACAAATGGATCATATGGAAGGTGTAAGATATAAATCTCAGTAGGTTGACACACATGGTTTCTAGCCTAATATATTTTGTGAAATTAATAATCTATGTAAAGGATCAACATATTATAAATGAAAAGTTATAACAAATTAAATAATATTAAACTTTTCCCACATTCCTAAACAAAAAAAAACATCTTATACCACCGACATCATCATGAGATGGATATCCTTGATTGTGGGTAGATCCTCCTACATCAGGATGGTTCACCAAAATTGGTTTAATATTCTTCTATTGGGGTTGAATCACATTGAAAATATCCTAGACATACACCCTTTACCCTTAGGCTAACCAAAACCAATCCCTCAGTCATAACTAGAATATTTACCTTAGGATATCTGAAATATATACCTCAGGCATAACTAGAAACTCACACTGTGGAATTATGTGACTATGCATCTATCCTTCAATTGTTCGGTATAATCCTATAATATTCTATTAGGAAATTTTTACCAATTCCACTTTCCCTTAGGCTGTATGGAACAACATGTTCCAGGCCCTTTGGAGTCCACATTAAGCACGAGTCATATCATATAAAAATCAACATTCCAATATATATCAATCCTTCAGCTATGAAACACATTAAAAATATGATAATCTAAAAATCTAATCTGGAAAACAACATTAATAGTATCAGACATACCATATTTATCATCATCAGACAAATATTCAATTTATCAATATTTACCATAGGTCAAAAACATTAATTTCATTAATCAATGATATAATTAACATCATAACTATCTCAAACCTTTTTAATTATTCATTCGACACTAAGGTGTTTAATATATTAATTTACTAGATTATCTAATGTGATTATATCATAATAAATCAAAATGGTTATTATTATTCCCACTAAAAGTCTAAACCAACAATCAAAAAATTTATCCAAAATTATTCTAGGGATAAAAATTCAAATAAACCAAGTCATAATACTGTTCAAACTAGGAACACCAATCTGGTGGCATCAGGACTATGTTTCCTTTTCTATGGACCCAAATCAATTTATTTATAATTTAAAAAATAAATTATTTTAATTTAGCAAGGATTATCACCTTATTCCATTTGTGTCTGTGGTATACCAACACATTCACACATATAACAATTTTTATAAATAATTGTATCAGATAAAATGGGATTTAGTTTAGTATATCAAAAATAATATAATATAATTTAATTCAATTAAAAATACTTTGAAGATAATTAATCATGTTCAACCTTTACATTCAATTCATTCCATTTAATTAAAGAAATCATGGAAATTCTTTTATTAATGTTCATGATTTACATAAAAGGTACCATCAGAAAGTAAGGAAAATTGATACATGGTAATTCCTTTTTATAAATCATGTCATGTCATTTAGTCTATAAGATTACCCAAACAGATAGATAGTACTTCAGTTATTTTAAAAAAATATTAAGGAATTTTGTTTTCTAATACCATTTGAATCCATATCATAAACATTCCATATAAAAATTTCTATATAAATATAAACATAAGGGGAATGCTCTAAACAACTCTCAGGTCATTTCATGTCAAAAAATTACCATAACATATTTATTCACATCCCTTAAAATATAAAATTAATTTATAATTTTAAAGAGGCATAATAGAAAGGGTAAGGGTAATAAGACATACCCCTACTTGATAGTGTCATCAGAAGTAGTCAGGCATGACAATTCAAATTGCATTTTTATTCAAAGAATTCTAAAAGATAACATGTAATTGTAAAATCTCTGACAAGTGGAAAATGGAGACTAAGACAAAAAACAAGCATGATATAAAAAATATCACTACATATTGTTTTAAAAGTAGTGCACCTCTGCTGGAGGGTATTTATTTTTAAATAGTGACATTTGTTTTAAAAAAATTCATTTATTTAATTTTGAATTTCGTCAAATTTACAAAAAGAAATCATTTTACATAAACTAGCATACATGGAAAAAAATTAATTAAATGATTGAAGGAAATAATTACCTCTTAATTAAATTTATGTGAAAAAGAAAATGGGACAATACCACAATGTGTAGGGTAAGATAACAATGTAAACATAAATTATCACTATTAGTATTTGTCATGACCGAACCCTCGAGGCCCATGCCGTGACTACCCCAAGCCTGCCTTCCATAGGCCCGGGGTTGGCGACTAGCACTGAAAGCATATTCCCTAAAACATGAAGGCATTGCCTTGATGTCCTATAAATCATGAAACCAAGGACACAACATGATAAAAACACAAGTAAAATGAATAGTAAAAAGACTGTGTATAGTAAGTAAATGGGGCCAGAATACAAGCCCAACTGGAATGTACAAAGAAACAATATAGTACAGGTAAACTGAAATAGCACCTGTGAACACTCTCCAACGATCCTACCTAAAGGGTAAGTACCGCTCATGAATGGCCATCTCTGTGGTACACCTTGTCTAATGTCCACCTCCAAGCTACCTCCAGTCCTAGTACTCGAGTCATAAATTAGCGTTGTCTCTCAACTGTACCAAACGCAATAAGGTGAAGGCATAGCCAATCAATTTGCGAGTATAACGATACGTAGTAGGGACCCAAAGACCCTCAAGATCTCACAAAATCCACAATGGATAAAACAAAAAGCATGGAAATAACTGACAACTCAAATTCTGTATATGACCATAAATATACCTAAGTTATCTAGTATAACCATCTCAAAAATTAGGAAACACAGGGTGTAACTCAAAAGCATAAAGATCAAACGTTTCACAAAGGAAGGAATACCACGAAGGTAAGTACCACTCAAGTATTCCAGAAAGAAGAATACCACCAAGGTATTACCACAATGTAATGTACTACACAAGTAAGAACTCAGCTCACACGAGGTATATATTAGTTACAGTAGTATAGATGATTAGATGTAACTTCTAAATCATCTTACTCTGCTAAGAGGCATACCCACGTATGATCCTAAATCATCAAACCCACATTGAATCTTAGTACATTGTCCGACCCACACAGTATCCTAGTATATTAGACCCACATAGGATCCTAGTACATCATCACACCCACCCAGGCTCCTAGTAAAATAGACCCACATAGGATCCTAGTACATCACCAGACCCACACAGGATCCTAGTACAGTAGACCCATGTAGGGTCCTAGATTAGTCCCACATGGATTCCTAGAGTGGATCCATGTGAGATCCACGACCACATACCCAAAATGGATCCCTTTATCTAGATACAGCTAGCTTTAGGGTACCCGCACTAAGATTTCTCATCTCTGGGAGAGTCCACTCCTCAAACTACAGGTCGATACTTCAATATCCACTATGTCGCATTAAGATGTATCACAAAGGACCTCCTTATAATAGGCGTATAAAAGCAACATACGATACATCAATTCGATGCCTGGTCCATACGTTATTATCCTTTGAGTCCCGAGGGCCTAGTTGGATCCGTGCTCGATCTGTCCCGACCGTACCCCAACCTTTTCCAAATATCTAGTGGGGTATAGAAAAAGGATCGTCCTGATCTACGGTTTCCGGTGCCGTAGATGGTTCATCAAACGGAGGCCTGGTGCCAAACATATGGCTGAAAGAACGTATGGGGTCGAAACTAGTCCGGGTCCGGTCCGACCTGGTAGGTCCGACCTGACCAGGTTCTGGTCGACCTGACCCATTGCGATAAGCCCGGCCTTCTAGGTCTAGCCCGGCCCGATGGGGCCAACATGGCTGGCTGTGTCCAGCCCCACCAGCACGGGGCAGGCCGGCTGGGGGGCCCGTCCTGAGCAGAGGGACCCGAGGTTTGGTCCGCCCCAGCCGCACAGTGGGGGGAGTCGCGCGCCCCCTGATCTCCTTCAAACATCTAATAGATGTGACCATTTAGTTATATCAACAGACATGTGGGACCCCACTACGTGTCCCACTTTATAACACTCAGCCAGCCAAAACATTCGATTTATTAGTCTTCCTAGCAGCGTGGTTGCACGCTGCTGCCCCTCTATGGCTCGCCAATCACCAACTGCCTTCCTTCCTCCGCCGTACCAAGGTGGGCCGTGACCATCCGTTCCGACGGTGTTACAGAGGTCGCTCCGAGCATTATTCTGTGGCCGAGTGAAGATTCGGCCGATGTTTGGTTTCAGCCGTCGCCGCATGGCTGTGGTTCCCTGGTGTCACGGCGGGGTCACCGCCACCACCCTGCTGTGCGGCCGGCTGGTGCACCGGCCGCCCTTTGGTGTGCCACCTGCTCAAATCACTACAGACCATGTGTCGGCCGCCCATTCGGTGGACCACCATGGCCTTCCCTTCATCCGGTGATGAGGATGCACCCTGTCCTTCTCTAATACAGTGTGAAGAACATGTCAAAAAAGAACGGTGTGGAGGGAGTAGTATAAGATATCAATGTTTTCATGCTTACAACACGCCTCTAATCCTGGGCTCGTTCATCGGTTCTTCAGATAATCACTCTTCGATGGAGGTTGTTCTTTATTGGAGAACATTCTCCCCCCAAGGAACTTCTTTTTCCAACCCCCAAAATGGAACTCAATGAAGATAACATATAATAAGATCTTAACTTAAGACATTAAATGAATATAATAAAAAAGATCATTAAATGTGTTGTTACACTACATGTGTAACACCTCATTTAAATATCCTCATTAAATGAGGATTTTAAGGTATGGTGGTCCCAACCACTAAAACCTTGAAGGGGTGGGTTAATAATAAAAATAAAATAGAAATATTTTATTTTATAATTTTTCCAAAAAAAATTACTTCTGCCCCGACTCATCTACAATCGAGGTAAAGGTCTCCTTAAGAGAATAAAAATGATACGAGTACAATAGTGTCCTCATATTTCCATTCTGAGTATCAGTTCTAATGTTACAAAAACCTGCTTGCACAATTACTGAATGTAACTGATAAAAAGTTCAGAAATTCATTCTGGGCACCCCGGGCCACAGAATCATGCATTGTAAATTTTTTCGGACTCGTAAAATTCCATATAATTAAAAAAAATACATGTAAATTTGGATCTTTACATTCTCCCCATATCAAGACTTTGCATCCCCATAATCCAAAACTCAAACTAATGAAACAAGTGAGGTTACTGAGCATGTATCTGGGCCTCCCACTCCCATGTGCTATCCTAGAGGTTCCTGTGCTTCCAACGAATGCGCACCAGAGGTATCGACCACCCATGAAGGTCCTACTCCTGTGGATCCTCAATCTCAATTTAAACTTATGTAAATGTCGCCCCATCATCGATGTCCAGGTCGTTGTGGTCGATGACGAGAGATGGGTCGTGCACATAATCTCCTCAGCTAGGATACCTGGAAAATGTTGTGCACCTAGTGCAACTGAGGGTGAAGTGCTAGATGGTAAGACACCTCACCAACTCTATTAAGGCATTGAAAAGGTATGATGAACCTCAGAGATAACATTATACCCTGGCCAAAATCCAAAAACCTCATCGAGGTGAGACCCATAGAAATATGTGGTCACCATCCTCGAACTCCAAAGGTCTCCCTCTATTATCGGCATAAGGCTTCTGCCTGCTCTGTGCAGTCTTCATCCGCTCCTAGATGATCTGCACCTTCTCTGTGGTAGCTCTTACCATCTATGGTCCTATGAGTGGTGACTCTCCAGGGTCAGTCAAGAAAAATGGTGATCTGCAAGGTCTCCTGTACAATGCCTCAAAAGGATTCATCCCAATGGTGGAGTGATCCTCCCATCAGCAACCAAAGTTGAGGATGCAAGAATGCATCATGTCCTTGAGGGTTTGAATGTTCCACTTAGTCTGGCCATCCATCTGAGGATGGAAGGAAGTGCTCAAATAAAGCTGCGTTCCGAAATCCTCATTCAACGCATTCCATAGTTGGGAAGTAAAATGTGTATCATGATCAGATACAATCGTCAAGGTTACTTTATGTAGCCGCAAAATCTCTTGCACTTAGAGGCATCCCAAACTCTCTACATAACCCTGATCTCTAATCGGTAGGAAGTGGTATGACTTGGTTAGTCAGTCAAAAATCACCCAGATAGAAGCATGACCCCTAGATTTATGTGGATGTCCTGTCGCAAATTCCATGTATATCCCATCCCACTTTCATTCTGGGACCTCTAAAGAGTGAACTGAGCCTGCTTGTACCTGATTCTTTGCCTTCACTTGCTGAGAAGTGAGGCACCTAGAGACAAAAATAGCTACTGGTTTCTTCATTCTCGGCCACCAGTGATGTAATCGGAGATCTTGTTATGTCTTTTCCACTACTGGATGTATCACTAGAGGGGACCTATGGAACTCCCTCGACACTTCCTCCATAAGTGACACTGGTACCATGGTACGTCCTCTAAAGAGTATGATGTGCTCTCCACATTCAGAAAATCCATCAAGTCTATGTCCTATGAATATCTGTGCATGTCGAGCTTCAGAGTTAGTGTCCTCGTGCTACACCTCCCTGAATAGCTGATGAAGTGGGGGAGTGACTGTAAGAGACTGAAGAAAAGCGTCTCCATCTCAATCAACAATGGATATTTGCAAAGCGACCAGCTTCTCTGTCACCTCACCTAACAGCAGTATACCAGATCTCTAGCTGAGTGCATCTACTAAAACATTCCCCTTCAAAGAATTATAGACTATCTCAAAGTCATTGTCCTGGAAGAACATAATCCAACACCGATTTCTCAAGTTTAGGTCCTTATGTGAGAAGATATAACTAAGACTATTGTGATCCGATTAGACTCTAAAACATTCTACCATCAAGTAATGTTACCGCATATTCAAGGCGATGAACACTGCTAATAACTCTAGGTCATGAGTAGTGTAGTTCTACTCATGTTGTATCAGCTGTCAAGAACCATATGCATACACTACTCGCTCATGAATTAGGACACATCCGAGTCTGGTCCCTGATGCATTGCAGTAAACTACGTACCCAATGCCCCCCTCCGAATTCCTCAAGATGGGGTCACTAGTCATCCTCTGCCTCAGCTCCTGAAAACTCCACTGGGAATAGTCCGACCACACAAAGAGTTTCCCCTTCTTCTTCAATGATGATAAAGGTGCTACAACTCTGGAGAAATCTGGCACAAATCTCTTGTAGTATACGGCCAAACCCAGGAAACTCTTTACCTATGCCACACTCATTGGTGGATCCCAAGAATGTACATCCAAAATCATCACTGGATACACCACAAAACCATCCTCTGAGATGGCATATCCCAGGAAGTGAACCTCTTAGATCCAAAACTGTCACTACGAGAACTTACCATAAATCTGGTGCTCTCAGAGTATGTCCTGAACTACCTACAAGTGACAATGAAGACCACCAAAAAGTGATCAAGTTATGGAAGAAGGGTACTATTCATGAGTCCCATAAATAATACTGGAGCGTTGGTCACGCCGAACGACATGACTTAAAATTCATAATGGCTGTACCGAAATCTGAATGCCATCTTATGAACATCCTCATATCATACTATGAGTTGGTGATAGCTTGATCCGAGATCTATCTTTGAGAATTACATTTCTCCATTAAAATGATCAAAGAGGTCGTCAATCATCGAGAGTGGATACTTGTTCATTACAGTCACCTGGTTCAGGTGCCTCTAGTCTACCAAAAGCCTCAAGATCTCACCCACCTTATTGGCGAACAAGATCGGGGCTACCCACATAGAAGCTATAGGCTAAATGAATCCTTTCCCCTGTATGTCCTCCATCTATACTCGTAGTTCACGATGCTCCGTGAGAGATATCTGATATGCTGGGGTAGATATTTGTGCCATCCCAGGGTACAAGTCAATGTAAAATTCCACCTATCTATGAGGAGGTAGACCCAAAAATCATCCGGGAAGACATCCGTGTGCTAGTACACCACTACAGGATAGCTCGGACTCTCCAGATCAACATCTTTGAGGGTAAGGCTAGCCATCTGGTGAGTTTTTAGTTGAACTCTTCTCCAGGTAATTCTATCCTCTATTGAAAGGGCTCCCTTCTCATCGGTGAAGGTGAACCAGGTCCCATATGTGTGGAAACACCACACATTGTGCCAAATACAATAAATCTGAGCATGGACTAAAGATAACCTGTCCATACCCATGAAGATGTCATAAGGCCTCAATGTAGCTACTAGGAGATCCCAGCCAAAGCTCTCGCCTCCTAGAATAAGCTCACAATGCCGAAACTAGTGTGTAATTGTTGAATCAACTCCCCTAGGAATCTCTAATCATAAAGATCGAGCAAGTGGATCCATTGGAATATCCGATCTCCAAATGAGGGTATTGGAAATAAAATAATGTTCGACAACAATTTTTTTAGTACTAAAGCTAAGGTGGAGTATTCATAGATCGTACATCGTATCATCTCCACAGCTCCATGGTCTTAGGCCTCAACTTCCTGGAGCTGAGCTCGCCCCTATCCACCAGCTCCCTTCGGTCAGTGTGGACCTCCTAGTGGTGGTTGTGGTAACATCTTGAATCATTTCCCACTTCTAGATGCTCAACTTGCTCCTCTAACACGTTTTCCTGCTCCCTGTAGACCTCCTCGGTCGAACCTCTATCTCATCCTGTAGATGAAGAAGCTCTTAAATGCACACTGCACAAAAGTCACTGGGACAAACTCTACCCAAAACAGGCTCTTGATGTTTTCCCATAGAAGAATCACCTCTTCATGAACTTAGAGCAGTATGATCCACCATATTCCTGCTACATCTTTTAAAAGACTCACGAAATGGATCACCATGAGATCAGCTGGTGTCCCTAACAGTTAGAAGGCTCTCACTACAGCCTCCATCCAATCCTCAGCTGCCTGTGGGTCTATTTCTCCCCTGAACATGGGTGGCATCTGGCACTGTAACTCATGAAATGCGCTAATGTGGTTTCCACCCTCTATATATGGGGATAGTGTCATCGGTGTACCAATGGGTAATGGTACCGCTTGTGCCTCTACTGGTGCTTCTACTAGAAGCGGGAACTGCACAGAGGCCTCATCGCTCTGGGGGTTATCAGTGCATACTATACTCAAAACCCAAGCTGGATGTCTATGTGGAGGCATCCTAAAATGAAAATGTTTTTCCATGGTCAGTAGGTTATACATGGTGAGCTGACTCAAAGATATCACAATGAAAACTCTTTAAAACACACACACAATAAGTGTTTTCATTCACTGAGTTAGAAATCAGATGTCAGGTTCCTGGGGTATGGATACGTCGTCCGCCACACCAACACTGGATTACCTAAACTGATAACCACACTCACTAAACCTATCACTATTTCCTTTAAAATGTTTAGAGTCCAATGTTCTATGGTAGAACTGACTCTTCTGATACCAATTTGTCACGACCCGTCCCCTGGGGCCCATGTCGTGACTACCACAATCCCTCTATCCATAGACCAGGTGTTGTTGACTAGCACCGAAGGCGATTTACATAAAACTGTGGAGGCATTGCATTTATAACCAATAACTCACGAAACCAAGAACACAACACGATACCAACACAAGTTAACCAAATAGTAAAAATAGCGTGTACAATAAGTAAAAGAGGCCAGAATACAATCCCAACTGGAATGTACAAGGAAACTAAAATGTAAAAGTAAAATTAAATAGCTCATATGAACACCTGCCAAGGATCCTACTTGAAGGGTAGGTACAGTTCTTGAACAACTGTCTTTATAGTAAGAATCTTCTAATGTCCACCTCTGAGCTACCTACAGTCTTAGTACTCTCGTCCTCAATCAGCAATGTTTATCGCCTACACCAAACCCAACGAGGTGCAAGCATAGCCTGTGCAGGGGTGAGTATAATGATACTCAGTACGGACCTAGAGACCCTTATGGTCTCAAAAAAAAATCCAAAATGGATACACCAAATATCAAGGAAACAACTGACAGCCCTACTTAGGTATATGTCCATACATATTGCTAAGTTATCAACTACACCCATATTAATCATTAGGAAGCACAAGGTCCAACTAAAAATCCCAAAGCTCAAATGTTCCAAAAAAGAAGGAATACCATGAATGTAAGTACAAATCAGGTACACCACACAGTAGAATACCACAATGGTATTTCCATGAAGGAATTTACTACATAGTTTTGGACTCAGATCACACCACGTATATTTTAGTTACAGTAGTAGAGATGATTAGATATAATGACTAAATCATCTTACTCTGTTAAGAGGTAGACCCACGTAGGATCCTAAATCATCAAACCCACACTGGATCCTAGTATATCATCAGACCCACACTAGATCCTAGTACAACAGACCCACACATGATCCTAGTATATCATCAGACCCACACATGATCCTAGTACAACAGACCCACATAAGAACCTAGTAAATCATCAAGACCACACAAGATCCTATTACAGAAGTCCCACATAATATCCTAGAGTATTCCCTCATGGTTTCCTGGAGTAGATCCATATGGGATCATCGAGCACAGACCCATGAAGGTCCCCTTCTCATGTTACAACCATGTATAGGGTAACCGCACTAAGCTTGCTCGTATCCGGGAGATTCTACTCCTCAAGCTACTGGTCGATAATACGATATCCATTATTTCCCACGAAGAAGTATTCCAAAGGACCACCATGTAATTGGGGACTCAATGCAATAAACGGTGCATCAATCGGACGCTCGTTCTGTAATTTATTATCCTTTTAGTCCCGAGGGACTAGTTAGATTTGGGCTCGATCCAACCCGACCGTAACCCAAAATTATCCAAATCTCATGTGGAGTATACCAAAAGGACTATCTCACTACAACGTTTCTGGTGATGTAGACAGTTCATCAAATGGATGTCCGGTGAAAAAAATATTTCCGAAAGAATGTATATTGTCGAAACCCGACAGAGTCCGGTCCAACTCGGCAAGGGCCGACCCGACCCGGTTAGCGGTGACCCAACTCGATTCGGGTCGACCTGGCTCGTTAAGAGTTGACCTGGCCCACTGGGTCCAGTCTGACCCATTGGTTTCGGCACGACCAGCGTTGGGCCACCCAGCTTGGGTGGCCCGACCTGAGCCGCTCGCGGCGAGACCCACAATGGGGTCCACCTTAACCGCTCTCAAGGGGGGTCGCATGCCCCCCAGTATCCTTCAAACACTAAATGGATATGGTCATTCGTTCCAATAAACTGACAAGTGGGACCCAATGTGGGTCCCCCTCGATGATGCGCATCTGGCTGAAATGGCTAGCCTAGTACTCTTCCCAGGGGCATGGTCACGCGCTGCTGCCCTTCCGCAACCAGCAGAATGTCGGCCACATTCCCTCCACCACAACGGCCAGGCGGGCTGTGGCCTTCTGCTCTGATGGTGGCATGACAGTCACATCTCCTGATCTACCATGGCAGGTCGAAGCACCAACCATTTTTCGGTTTCCAACATGGCCACTTGGATGCGGTTCCCTGTTGTGGTGGTAAAGTCACTACCACCGCACAGCCATGCAACCAAACTTTGCATCGACCACCCTCTGTTTTACCACCAACTTGAATCGCAGCTGGCCAGGTGGCGGCTGCCCTTTAGGTGCACTACCACAGGTTGATAGTTGAGGACTTCCCTTCTTCCGGTGGTGCGGATGCACACCGCCCGTCTCCCATGTAATGTGAAGAACAATTCAAATGTAAGGATGCAAGGGGATAGTGCTGTGTTTTTTAGGCATGTACCCTCCACCTTAGATCGATAGCATAAATTTCATGAATTATTCAATAAGAAAAAAATCTCGAACCCTACCTCATTCATTCATTGGTGTAGGCTCTCGGAAGAAGTCGATGATGTTGACGCTCGTCACGCCCGCAATATGCCTCTGATCCCTGGTTCGTTCATCAATTCATCGGATAATAACCATTCGATGGAGGTTGTTCTTCGATGGAGAACATCCTCCGATGAAAGAACTTCTTTTTCTGACCTCCAAAACTGATCTCAAAGAATGGGAGATATAATAAGATCTTAACCTTAGATATTAAAATCATATAATAAAAATGTTCCTAAAATGGGTGCTTACACTTCTTGTGTAACCACTCATTTAATTCTCCTCATTAAATGAGGCGTTTAAGGACAGGTTTCCCCCACCACTAAAACCTTAATGTGGTGGGTAAATAATAAAAATAAAATAGAAATATTTTATATTATTATTTTTTAAAAAACAATATATTAACTTCCACCCTGACTCATCTGTGATTGATGTGAAGGTCTCCTTAAGCAAATAATGTTGATGCATGTACAAAATTGTACTCAGATTTTCATTCCAAGAACCAGTTCAATACTTACAAAAACCCTCCTACACATTTACTGAACATACCTAAAAAATGTTTAGAAATTTATTCCAGGCACCCCATGCCTCAGAGTCAAGAACCGTAAATTTTCTTGGACTCGTAATATTCAAAATAATTAAAAACAATTTTCATGGAAATTTCGGGTCATTATAGTATTTTATGAAAAAGGACCTATATTAGAGGGGTTTCATTACAAAACCATGAATTTTTTAATGAAACATAAATTTTTATATTTTAAAATTAATTCTATATGAAAAATTTAGCCATAAATATCTGAAGGTAGTGTAGAAAGAAACTAAATAATTGATTCCTGAATTAATGGGGAAATGGAAAATGATCCTGCCATCAAAGAAACCATACCAAAAACTCAACATAAGACATATTAAGTGGTGAACACTCAAAGACAATCCATGCATTCACAAACAAACAATCATATATATATATATATATATATATATATATATATATATATGTATCGATTTATCCAATTCATGCATTCCCCTTACAATTGGAGAATTCATACATGTAATATACATATATATATAGATATTTATATTACTATATATATACATACCATTTTATGTGAGTGAACACCATCAGAAAGACACACAAAACACTAAAAATTAAACTAGGATATTTAAAACATCATAAAGATCCTAAAACAATAGGCGAAATAATGAAGTAGATGTAAAACCATACCATGGATGACGACAACAAGATGAAATGACATGGTATATCCCAACCAACATTTGGTAAATTATTATAATGTAAAAAACACATAGATTCCATAAAAATATTTGTGCGAAACAACACAACAGAATAAACTAAAATGTCAATGTAATGTTGGCGATCAAAGACAAACCACTCAACTACTCCTATAGTGGAAGATGTTAGAATACACACGAACACGACCTTAAAAGACAGATTTATACACTTACATCAAGAGAAGTAACCAAAATCAGTAAATCCCTTACCATGGGATTTGGTATAGGGACACTAGGAGACAGGTAGCAGAGAAACCATCATAAATATAGAGATTATGGAGAAAAAGTCCATACGTCGCCCGATCAAATAAGAATCTTAATTAAATTAGGATGATAAGGTTACCATTGAATACATCCATTGATGGAGTTTGATGCATGACTAGGGTTTGTTGAAGTGGGTTTCAGGTGTGGGTAGCAGGGAGGTGGTGAACCCACATATTATTTCCTTAAAATATAACCATAATAATAATAATAATAATAAAATAATAATAATATCAACATCTTTATTATAATTAAAATTTTCTTTTTTCATATTTTCTTTCATTTCAAAATATTTTTAGTTAACATTATTATAATTATTCTAATTTTGCAAAAAAAACACATCATCATTTTCCATCTCACAAAAAATAATTCCAAAACACAATTTAAGAAAAAGTTTCATCCAAGAGATACAAAAATTTTAAAAATATTTTGGATATTTTTGGCCCAAAACACGGTATGTTACAACATTCATTTTTCGTTTGAAATTAAGAAACCAATAATGTTAAAAATATGATGAAATATGGAATTAATTTTGATGATATGAGGGAATTGAAAATTGATGATGCTAAAGAAATGGATCCATATTATTCCTATAGAAAATAGAATTAAGAGTTGAATGATAAAATAATGTTTCTTATTAATAAAAACAATACAAGAAGAAGTGGAAAATATGGAGGAAAACATCCTATCAAATGTTTTTATTATTGTCAAATCAGAAACATTATGATGAATTCCCCCAAGATGAATGTTTTTGAGTATGAAATTAATTCTCCAAAAACACGTTGATGTAAGATGTGAAATAAAATTTCTATAAAATTAGATTCAACCATCAAATGAAAGGAAAATATTACTAGAAAAAATAGAAAATTGAGTTATAAATTTTAATTGAACTGAATTAAAAACTATTCATTCAATGGTGAATGTTTTAAAAAATTCAAAACAATCAAATTTTTTTTGAGAAAACCAAATATTTCATAGATTGTGAAGTTGGTGGTGAAAAATCTGATTGAGTGTGTCAACTAAGAAAAAAAATCATATCTTGATAAATATAAAACTCATAATAATTATATCATTGTAATGAATAAAACTATCCAAGGAAGTTACGGAAGGATTAAAAAATGTCATAGAGATTGATGAAGAATACATTTTGGAGAACATAATTTTTAAACATATAATTTTCAACATGGAATGATGGTTATATGTATTATTAAAAATATCAAATCGTAAGATGAATAATTTAATATGTTTCACTAAAATCATCTGGAATCTATGATTACATTGAGGAATATGATTGGAAATGCCAATAATAGTTTATAAGTAAGAGATGATACTTCTAAAATTTATTAGAATTCCCATATCTAGAATTTATTTTATTCCTCACCCATTAAAAATTATGTTTTGTCTGATTCTTCAAACATTTTAGGTAAAAAGAAAAGAAAAAAGAACGAGTAGGTTAAGAAGGTATGTGAGAAACCTACTATGCGAATAGAAGTTGGAAACACTATATATTAGAAAGATAGTTCACGCATGGAGTATGTTTGAGTCGAAATAAGTTTTAAAATTCAACAAACATTCCACATAGAATGATATTATGTCATTGAAAATCCTGATTTAATATTTTTTTGTTTTTTAAAATCAATGGGCATAGGTCTTATAATTTATAGAAAAAATTATGTCTTCTTATAATAAGGTTTGAATATAGTGGATGAAAAAATTAATGTAGAATTATTATCATTCCTATCATAAAAAAAGTTGAAAAAGTGAAATATCAATATATTCAGATCATTCAAATGAAATTTTTTTTTTCTAGAATATGTTTTTGGAAGATTTGGTCAACCCAGTAATTTTGTTTTATAAAGTTTAATAACTCTTCTAAGATAGGTTTTTTATAAATCAAAATAAAAAGAACTGGAAAGAAAAAACCTGAAGAAATATCCATTATTACTGAGGCAAACTAAAAAGAAAATAAAAAGGTACAAACCTGGATACATTTTATTGAATATTATTCACACTGACATTATAATTAGAAATATTAAATTTTTTTGAAGCTCATGATGGAGGATTCGTTAAAATTGGGAATTAAAGTTCATTAAAATCAATTGAATCAAATCATCACAAATTATATTAGTAAAAATAAAATATTAAGAAACATAACTTATATAGTGTAAATCAACATTGTGATGATGAGAACGAATTTAAATTCAGAAAATATTCATGTATCATAAAAAGTGGGAAAGATAAAAAGTTACAACAAAATGAGAATAAACTAGTGGAAATATTTTTCATATTGGAGAACATAACATCTAGTGTTATATAATTTCTGATGATGAATATAAGCTGTGGCATTAAATTCACAGCTACCTATAGTAAAAATAAATAAAAGGAATTTCTAAATATGATTTTGTTTTATATTTTCATGAATTTAGATAAGAGGTGAATATGTTTATTTACATGTCTTAAAAGGTAAATTTGCTAATACATGTAAAAAAATAGATTTATTATATAAAGAGTCGAGAACATATTCATTCTGATTTTTGGTGGGAGAGTTAGATACCGATAAATAAAAACTGATTTATACATTAACACATTTATTGATGATTTCACTCAGATGAATAACATCATGTTTATGAAACATTATAAATAGGCTGCAGAAATGTTCATGATTTTTTGAAATTATGTTTTCAATGAAATGAGGTTTTAAATAAATAAATTTTTTAAAAAATAATGCTAATAAATATATTAGAAATAATTTTTCTACTTATCATAGAAATCATTGTATTAAAAACCAGTATTGGGATCCATAAACCTCAAAACAAAATTAAGTATCAGAATGGTTGAAAATAAATTTTGTGGATATGGTAAGAAAAATGTTAAAATGATATAATGTTCTAATTTATAGAATCTTTTAATACAATTATAGAAGTTCAGAAAAGATGTTTTCTAGGTTCATAATCAATTACGATTTTTATGTCATGTGGTATAACAAAAAAATCATTCATCGAGTTAAATAATGTTTTTAAGTCCATCATTACTTAATATATAAAATACTAATTTGGGTAACATTGATGAGATAGTTGATGAATGAACTATTATGCGATATTCACTGAATGAATGAATTTAAAAATGTTGGAAAAAACGTTTTAAAAATGTACTGAACTCATATGATGTGAATGCTATTGAGATTCCTAGTTCATTCACCCAATTTTATGGGATGTGGAAGAAGAAAATTTTAATGTTTCCAATGGAATTTAATGTGAGAAATTTAATATGGATAAAGATATAGATGATTCATGTGATGTGGAATGTGAATATGGTAGAGGAAATATAAAATTTACAACATTCCAAATACATGTTGATACTATAAATATTCATGGGAATCAGGAGGCAGTAGTTCAGATCAAAAGTAAGATGTTATTAGAAAATCAAACATCACTCATTTCAATTGTTGAACAAAAAATTAATTTGAGATGACATTCTACAAAAATAATGGGTGAATTCTATGAATTAAGTGTTCAATAAAAATAAGAAAAATGATACATGGGATCTTTTTACACATCTGACCATTTTTAATGTAATCAAAAAAATAGTTTTATGAAAAGAAGATGAATGAATAAGGAGAATGTTCAAGAAATAAATCATGGATTGTTTTTAAAGTCTATAAACATGTGTAACATGTGGTTTCTTATGAAATATTTTCCCATGATTTATGGATAGAAACTATTTTAATGTTTCTAATATTATTTTCTCACATGAATTTAAATGTATATCAGATGGATGTAAAGTCATCATTTCTGAAAGGAGAAATATATAATGAACCTAACATTGAATATCATAGTCAATTTCAACTAGATGAGTATGAATAAAAAATATTTTAGGTTAGGTAAGGATTTATAGGGACTGAGATAAGCTCCCCATGCAGGGTATTATAAGCTTGATATTTTTTTAATACTGAAATTTTTTAAGGAAATATTTATAAAATCTTATCTATGAATTTTGTTGACTAGGGAACTAAAATTTTAACTCTTCATATACATGATATAATTTTTTATATTTAAAGAGAGTATGCTATAAAAATATTTTTGAATAAATGAAAAGTAACTTTTAAATTTGAAATTTATGATAATTAACATTCTTCCTTGGATTATATGTTCAAAAAATAATAAATCTGTATTCTAATATCAATAAATGTATTCCATTTAATTATTTCAATAGTTCTTAATTATAGTATCCAATAATTTTTCTACTACGATCTCAGTGGGGAGAATGTTGATTGAAGACAAGTCCAAAAAAATCATGAATCTGAATGACTTTCAGAATCTTATATGAATTCTACATTACTTTACATCCTCAATGCCTAATATTTTTTATAATGTGATTTTGTGTTCCAGGTATAAATGCATTAAAAAATAGTGACATATTTTTTTAGAAAATAGAATTCTGAGATTTGTCAAAGGAATAACATTTAACTGTTTTGTTATACAAACACAATTGTGAAATTATGTCTCCTAGTTTTTTTGATGTTGAAATAGTTGGATATTGTAATCATATAAATTCAACCTCAAGAAGAACATTTTTATTGGCTAAATGTTGTATAAGATATAATAGCTAAAAACAATGATTAGAAACATTGGGAATAAAAAAATTAAAATATGTTATAGCTACTATGTATTTTACTAATATGTATTTCATGAATGTTCCATTGGAACACATAAAATTAAATGTTTATCAACATTTATGAAATTTTTTGATAATAATATTGTAGTATAACATTCTAAAAATACTTACTAAAATTAATGATTAACAAAATATATATATAGTGTCACCTTTTAAATGATAAAGTTTAATTTGGAGAAGTGTTTTAGGAATATATATGAATAAAGTTTCAAATTGGTGATATCTTCACAGAAGAAATACCAAGGGAATTTTCTATAGAATTGAGGTAAAAAATTCATTTTTAAACTACTCTAATGAATTCCTCAACATCATAAATAATTCCCCAACATGATTTGGAATACATTGAAAATTATGGAGAATATTTAACAACATTATACTCTCTAAGATGATTTCATTTATATTTTTTTATGAATATGAAGTTCTGGTTATCATAAACATCGTGAGAGAAAATGAAAAGTGATAGGATAAGATAAAAGTGAGGGTGGATTTTATTTTAACATGGTCCGAAAATTTTTATTTCTCTAAAGGATTGAATTAATTCCAAAACATTTCATTACACAGTAGTGTGGTGACAAGACATTGTCTTGTGAAAAAGTATATATTTTCAAAAAATTCAAAAAATATGAAATTTTTAGAATAGTTGATTTCTGAAAAAAAATTATGATATTATAAAACTATTTTAAAAAGAGTTATCAAAAAAATCCAAAGGGTCTATTGATGATCCACTCTTATGTTTTTTTCCATAAATATTTTTTTTTATTTGTGGAGACAAATATTTTGTAATAGAATGTTATTATTAAGATAGGTGAATGTTCAAAAATGATTGAACCCAAAAATATGGGGGGAGAGATTTTCTTTTGGAAATTATTTTTTCAGATGTAGATGTTTAAATAGAGTAGGACCATACACAATTTTTTTCAATAATATAATTAAATAAATTAATGTACTTATCATTAGACTCAGGACCATTAATATAAATAATTATTTGATGTTTATATTAGAGATATAGTTGTTTCTGAAATAATTTAAGACAATGGTATGAAAGATACATTAATTATAACCAAGAGTTAGATTATTCTTTTTCAATATATATGATCAAATTAGTGACTTTATATAGACTTGTGGGAGGGTCCATGAAAAGGATGTATGTTCCCACACTGATCATGCACCTTATAAATCTATTGGGATTTACTTTCAATCATAATTTTTCATGCATGTGTATTTTATAAAACCTGAAAAGTATATAAATATTAATAGGATACATGGGATTCATTTTACATGTATTGAAACTTATATAAAACAGTACAACGGATTCACCCCCTCCTCAATTTTTTTCATCACTTTAGGGATTCAGGTTTGAACATCGATTATATTCCCTTCACATCCTCTATGAAAAAACTATATCCCACATAGTTCATTGTAAATTTTTTTATGCTACAACTATATGACTATTTTATGGAATTAAATTTTATATGGTATGTAAATTGTAATTATGATTTATTTCATTGGACCAAAATGTTGTCATTATAGTTTAATGTCATATTTAAATGAATCGTTTTAAAAAAAATGAATTTTTTGAGCAATACATATTCATATGATGATATATAATTCATATTGTTTGGAGAATAGATTTTATAGGGTACCTATATTGAAGGTTTTCTGATTTCATAAATGGATCAATAAACTATGATCTCTAATTTCAATGAGTCATTCATGGTGTGTGAACCAATAAATAATGGACCATCGAGAACCATGTGATGGAGTGTGTAATTATTTTTTGAATGGGGATTATGCATTGATGTTTCCCTATATGAGTATCATCGGATTGCTAATGGTATTTTCAACATGAGCCATCTTTGGTATTATACTGAAATAGGGATTCTGTGAATAGAGATATTTCCCATTAAGGATGATATGTGTGTGTATAAGTGTTATTGAATTTTGTATGGTATAGTATGAATCCCTAAGTGGAGGCCAAATCCATTATTGTGTTAAGAAAAATTTCCCTAGTGTCTTCTCAATACATATCGTAGTTATAAATGTTATCCAATATTTTTATTTCCTTAAATATTCTACCATTTTGGGAAGATAATTCCCAAGCCCCCATTTATTTAGGGAATCAATGATTTCAAGGGTTCATACAAGTGTGTATGCCCCGATCATAAAATCAAATGGTTTTGGAGGTTAGTATAACCTTTGGAAACAAAAATATATAATATTAATGAAGGGATACATCATAATAGATTATAGGAAAAGAATGGTTCCCAATTATTGAAGGTAAAAAATAGTTCACCCTGTTTTGGGGATCTAGAGATACTTCTCCTAAGTGAAGGTGTATCATGGTTAATTAGTTTATCTTGTGTGTATATGGTACATATTCCCTAGTTAAAATCTTATGGTGATGTATTACCCAAAAGTAGGGATTTATGATATGGGTAAAACTATTGGAGGGCCTTGGTTGATGAGTTTGTTATGTGGAGGGTTGTAAGCGATGGGTCACCAATGTGGAATGCCCTTCATGATGAGTTTCCATAGTGGAGGTCTTCTTGTAAATAGTTAAAAATTATTTGGGACATGGGTATTCGGTAATAAATGTGAAAGTGTTTGGATTTGGTATACACATGTAGATTTTAATGGGAGATAGATCACTTATGTGGAAGGATCTGGGATATGGGCCCCCTTGTGAATGCTGAGGGGTAATGGGATTCCTGGGTGGAGGGTATATGGAAGTAGTTCACCCATGTAGTGTTCTATGGTATGACCATCATCCATTTTAATGATGAGTAATTTAAAATTGTTCATTCATGAAGTGATTCAACATCATATGACTCAATTAGTGCTTATATTGTTTCCCAAAGGTATACATTTTATAGGATACATGAAGGGTGTTCGGAGACTAGGGAAATGTTTCTCTAAGTCTCTCCCTATATCTTCTTCGTATGAGGAAAATTTGTTCCCATTATATGATATGAGGTGGGAAGTTTATAAGAATTTATTGATGCATGATGATTTTTTGTTTTTGATAAAGGTGGTGTATGAAGATGGAAATGTTGGTCTATAATAGGTGATTTATATTTTTTAGTTTGGTTGGACCCATTGTGATGTTTCCATGGAGCCTATCTTGGTTTTTTTATAAAATTATTATTATTATTCTTGGGGAATTTTAAAATTTTCATCATTTTTACTTACCAAAAATATGTAGTGAAATCATATACCCCCAAAAAAATATGATTTCAACTAAAAAATATGATAGTACAAAGTGGTCAACAACCCTCAGGGATTAAATGTAATAATGATCACATGGGATGATTGATCATGTGAGTATGGTGAAGAAAACTAGTTAATTGCGTAAGTGGACTATAAGATATGGCTAAGTGAATATACTCTAGATAACAATTGAATGATACATGTTTAGATAGATTTACATATAAATAGGTGTGTTCCCCTTACTAAATCGGTGAAACTATAATAAAACACACACTCTTCCCTCTAAATCCCCTGATTCAACCCCTATGTAAGAGATGGTTCCCATAATTCATATATAATGATTATTACTGATGGAATATTTGTAAATGTGATTACAGTGGAAACCTTATTAGGGAGACTTAGTAAGGACCCCTCAGTGCGTGGACATTGTAAGGACACCATTAAAATGGTTCATATTGATATGACCAAGGCTAAGGGTCCCTATAGGGGCCACGTTGTTTAGTGCCCATGAATGGCCAACATGGTCATGGGTTTGATTTTTTATAATTTTCACCCAATTTATTTGGTATTAAGCTTACCCCTCCCTTATATCAGATTATATATTTTCATGGATTATCATACTAATGGACTATTATAAAAATTTATAGTTTATCTTGAAGGTAATTTTATTAAAAAATTTCTTTTAAAATTAAACCACTATTTAGATCAAAGAGATGATTTTAAATGATTCAAAAGGGTATTTCCATCCATAAGAGGTTTTCCAACTTCCTTTATGAATTCTCAAAAAATAATGAACCAGATTACACATCATCAGAATTATTTCATTTATATTACTATATGTTACTATCTAATTTCCCCATCCACCTTCCATGAACTAAAATTCTATGCTTATAAGATTTAGAAAACATTTAATTTTTTTCTATAAACATATCATAGAATAGTATAATTATTCAAAATGGGTGGGACCATCAGTATTTCTTACTCTATGAAAAGAAGTCATCTCTTAAAAGGTACAAGTTCATAACAGAACATAAAACACATTTTATTTCCAACATATTCTATTACACTATTCTTAAAATTTCATAGGACATGAACAATGATATAGACTTGTGTCATTGGAGATGCATTAAATTTGAATTGATTATTCAGAACTAGGTTCACTAAATATGTGTATAATTTTTTATCATCCTTCATAAATCAATTTTATAAGAGTCTATGTTGACATTCGAAACATAGGTTCTATAGTAAGAGTATATGATAATCATGTTCAAGAAATAAACCCATTAATAGATGTATAATCTCATCTCAATGGAAGCCTATAAATGTGGTTAATATTTCACTTTCACCCAATGAAATGATCCACTAAGGGAATCTAACATATAATGTTTATATTAAAAACAAATTTGGTTAAAAGAGAGACTATGGGGTTGTCTATTCCAGTATTGGAGATGAGTAATCAGTTTTTAATGCACATCTATACAAGGAAGTCCCCTTTTCATATGTCCTGGCCTTTCCACATACTATGTGGTTGGAATGTGTGTCACTTGAATGATGATTACCTATAGAAAAAGTTAAAATTCTGTTATAATTCTTCAAAATTATTATTCATTTTATATTTAGAATCAGGATTTTATCATTGAGTATCCAGGATACACTCATGTTATAGAATAATCATTATGAAATCATGTCCATCAATATACAGACCACCTACCACCCAAAATATTATAAGTGATGTCAAGAGTACAAAGTAAATATGGTAATATATGATAGCTCTGGTAGATAGAAAAATGGTGTACCATGTCAACTATGGACTCAATTGTGAGGCATACATTCCTTATCATTTTTCAAATCCATTTCAATCCATTTATTATAATATGGTGGTCCCTTCGATATACATGTGGAAGGAGAAGATTAATATGGTGGTAGGGATCCCATGGTGAATATGTATCAATTGACTATATGTGATTTGATCAATATTATCACGGGGATACATTTTTTTGGAAATTTATTTATTATGAACATTATCTTATATCATCATAATATCGTAAAACAATTTCCAAACAAGGCCATAGGGTTTCCCTTATGTCTCCATTGGTCAGAGGGTGGTGATTGACCTAGAATCCACATTATAATAACATGATAGATAATGCTCAAAATTCATCAATGTGTCCTAAGACACAAGATTCTACCCCCTAAGGGTTAATCCACTACATTTAGAGATCATTCCATGGATGTCATTACAATGAAAACAAAAAATGTCACAAAATTTAGATTAACTAACTGGGAAGTGGCAAAGTTGAAAGAGACAAGATCATCCACATTGAAAAAATGCCAATCCATAAACATTCAAAAGACATATACCATGAATCTGTCATGATTTTGAAACGTAGGGATTGTATGAAAAATAATCTTCATCTGCAGGCCTTTCTCTAGAGCAATATTCAGAATCCCCATATTATTAAGCTGAAAGACACTCTAGACATTGACATTGAGACTACTGATGCATAAGATGGGATGCGTAAACCATATTTTGATATTAAAATTTTTTCCACTTATTATTAGGGTTCCTAAAACAATTTTGGTAAAAGATATGAAGGGCTCATGAACCCCTAAGTTGAAATCAACTAGTTTATAGAAGAATAGAGTGATCTATTAATCATTATTGAACATATGGGAATACTAATTTTTGATTCATAAAAATCCATCCAATAACTACTTCTATCATAGAGAACAATTTTTTTTATTTCAATTGAAAAATCTACAAAAAAATTACATCTCGGCTTATATTGATAGGACTCTTTATGAGAAGTCCATGAAGGAGGAACATTTGGTATAGAAGTGGTGAATCTATATCTGTAAAAGTGGATGAATTTTAGGGTGGAATGATTAGTAACAGCTTACATTAACCCATTTTCACGACCAGACCCTACCCGGGCTCGAGCCGCAACTATCCCAAGCCTGCCTCCATAGGCCAGGGGATGGCGACCAACGCCGAAGGCACAACAACCCGGGTAGGCCATTGCCTAAGTACCTGTACACACACACACATTACACTCAATGCAATAGTGCAGAGTAAATGAAAAGACAAGTAAAGAAAAGGGCAACAACTATAAATAAACCACAATGTGCATCGACCTATAAAAGTATAAAGCAAGTACATAAAGTAAACTAAAAAAGAAAAAGGAGAAAACACGTGGCCAACCAGAAAAGTGCCACAACCCGGCAACAGGTGAACAAAAGTAAATAGCTGGAAGGGTTCCCCGACTGGTACCCGACTCCGACCACCGCACGCGGTCCAAGCTCCCATGCTCCTATGCTCCTCTGACATCACGACCAACATGTCCGTCATCTGCAAGGTCACACCAAGTGCGGGCAATGCCCAAGCAGAGCTGAGTATAAAAAGACTCAATAGGATTCCCCAAAGGCTCGAGGGAGCAACAAAGGAGGTACCGATGGGTGAGCAGTAGAGAAAACAGTAAAAGTAAAGGAGTACAATGGAGAGTGCAGTAAAGAATCCATCTCAACCAAACAAGAGAAAGGAAGTAGACTCATCTAGGAACAAAGAGATGCAAACGGTAAGAAGATAAGCTTCTTGTCGAGTGTTCGATACCCATAGTAGGAGAGTAGACTCATCCAACCACGAAAAGGTAGACACAGAAAGCACGTGGCATACCCTGTGCGTCTTCGCCTCTTCTGGAGGGAGAGTAACCAAGCCCAAGAAGTGGGTACTCGAACAAGGTACATACATATATATATATGCTCTACAAGAAGCCCAAACAAGTTTTTAAGGGGATCCTTATCCCGTAGATCAGCCCAAGAAAAGAGTGGCCAACAGTCCCAGATGTAATCACCATCGATGCCAATCATCCCGCACGTCTGCCCCAAACCGCAAGCCAAGGGGATCAATCACGGCACCTCGATACTATTCTCTTTGGGTGGTAATGACTCACCCGCATAGTTTTAGATCGAGTCCCAAGAACGCGTCTCTATTGGGAAAGTGCCCCTCGTACTTGATAGTTCTAGGGAAAGTCAAACCACAACTCTTCCCTGCCCCGTAGTCGAGAGGTCTGTTCAAAGTCAAAGTTATCGCAACAATGACCCGTATAACCAAGGGTCCCACTCCGGTAATCACGGAGGAAATCCACAGACTATCCTAGTAGAAAGGACTAAGCCTGGAATTCCAATAGGTTTCCCACTTCCCAACGCTGCTGGAGGGTAATTCATAACCAGATATTAGGTGAACCACTGCCCAGCCCTACTAGAGGGTAAATCCTAATACATCATCTGGCGACCCACTGCCCAGCCCCGCTGGAGGGTAGACCTTAATACATCATCAGGCGACCAACTGCCCAGCCTTGCTGGAGGGTAGACCTGGAATAAGTCGACAAGCAACCCACTGCCCAGCATTGCTGGAGGGTAGACCTGGAACTAGACGACGGGCGGACCACTGCCCAGCCCTGCTAGAGGGTAGACCCTAAGAGCATCGGGTGACCCACTTCCCAGTCTCTGATAGATGGTAGACCCTAAGAGCGTCGGGTGACCCACTGCCTAGTCTCTGCTGGAGGGTAGACCCTAAGAGTGTCTGGTGACCCACTGCCCAGTCTCTGCTGGAGGGTAGACCCTAGAATCCGATGAGTAACCCACTGCCCAGCCCCGCTGGAGGGTAAAACTTAGAAATGCTCTGTCCATCTCCACTAGAGGACACAACACTGGCTAACCGAACACAGAGTGGGTATCACGCAACCATCCGACTCCGGAACAAGACCAGGGGAAAACACTCAACCCTACTGATCTAAACCATCGAGCACAGTTCCGGGGGAGAAACTCAACCCCGTTGGTCGACAAACGAGACCCGAGGGACCCTCTACGTCGCGAGATGTCAAAGTACGCAAAGCAGATCATGGCTTGCACATTGGGCCCACATGACGTGTGGCCCCAAGTCAACCCCAACAGAATGCACAAACGTTCTCAGGTACAAAAAATCACATGTACCACCAAGCGCTTCCATATACACCCAGAGTATGCCACGTTCCAGCACAAGGGCTATTGTGCACATGGCACCCAACGTCAAAGAGAAGGTGTAACGTAACAACTCCACCTCAAAGGCCCTGGAACGGCCAACCACATCTTGTGAATCATTTATATCACTCTCCCATGAGTGCGCGATCTCACTCCAAGGGTCCTCTACAAACATGGTAGAAGGAACCGCCACCTGAGCACCTTTCATGCTCCACATTTACTAAGATCATGCAAGAGACTCCGCATAGTCAAACGGATCACACTGTTGTAAACCTCGTAGAAAAACATGAGAGATAGAACACTTACTCGCCTCAAACAGATAGCCAACGGAAAATTCACCAACACCGCCTCACGCCCGAACGACATCCCGTGATCCCGAGCCTTGGCCCCGAAAACAGTCGGGTGCATCACAACAATGTGAACCGCATGGGAAAACACGTCAAAAGCACTACTCACATGAGTGTAGAAGATATACGGCGAAAAGGTGTATTCCGTCACACTGCACACGAGCGATGCTTCGTGGGACCTGCAACCCGGTCCTGAAACACAACGAACGGATTGCACCATTGCGATCCTCTCAAAAAATGACACAAGATGGACTATTCACTTGTCCAAAATGGTCGTCCGGTGATAAAGATGGAAAAACACCACTAACACCCAAACAACCCTCGTGGGCCCTGCACCATCTTGTGGAATTACAGCGGGCAGACTGCGCCAATGCGATGCCCTTGGAAAAACACCAAACATCGACTGCTTGCACGCCTCGGACGAACGTCCGATGAAAAAGTCGCTAAATGCTGCTCGCAGCTCTGACAACGGGCCGTGGGGCCTACACCTCAACTTCAGCCTCAATGCCTGAAACCGCCCTAGAAATCTCCGCCTTGGTGCCAGGGTCCCAACGCCACTGACAACGCATAATTCAAATGTCGGACGCGTCCGTGCCGTCCAAAACAAGTATTCCCAGGAAGCCCACTAAGCTGCTCTACGCACGTGTCATGCCCCCGAGCCTCTCATCTTTGAAGTTAAAACTCTAGAAACCACCTCATAACGTCCGCCTCGACGTCATGTTTGCGCCACCGTAGGCAATGTGAAAAACAGACGCCCGTAACAAAATTTATGGGCATCCAAATTTCCCAAGGGGATTTACCCCTGGTCCGGACCAGCTCGGTCCGCCCCGCTCTGGTCGGCCTGCTGGGACCGCGGCCCAGCAGCCTCCCATGAGGCACTCGGCCACGTGCCACATGTACGCTTCCTCCACCGACTGGCCGACATGGCCGGTCGGCCTTCCACGCGGAGACCCGAATCATGCGGGTCTCTGTCCTGCCACAGGGTCGCACGCGACCCCGGTCTTCTCTCCACCGCAGAGTGCCTCTGCCCGGTGCCTCCGCCGGGTGCCGCTTGCCGTCTGCGAGCCCTGACCGACACCGAGGACCCCGCCGTCTTCCGAGGAGCCAGCCGACCCCCCTGAAGCCAGCCGCAACGTCTGAACCTCAGACCGCCGCCGCCTGCAGGTGTCGCGTCGCGCCTAAGCCCGCCGGACTGCCGGAACCCACCGGGAAACACCTAGAAACTCCCGAATTTCCCGCAGCCTTTAGAGAACATTTGCGATCAACTTCGAACTCGTATTTTAAATCCGAAATATGTGATGGAAATCTCATGAATTATACTAAAAGTTCATGTTCTTTGATTTCAAAATCGACTGCAATTGAAGGTTGTAAATGAATCAAAAAGAAGGGTTCTGAAATAAAAATGCAACAAAAACCTTCTACCACTTGGTCATTGCCCAGAGCTTCAAGGGTGACATGCCGTCGCACCATCTCCTTTCCGGAGCTTCCTCGCCGGTTAGGAAGAGGATAGGGAGGGCTGCCTCCTTCTACAATCGAGGTGGGGAAGAAGAAGAGGGAGGGGGTGAGTTAAACGTTTAAATAGAAAACGCTTAACCACCCGCCCGTTGGCCCGAACCCAAACCCTCAGCAGGGTCGAGGTTAAGCCTCTCCTAGGGTAAACACCACCTCCCGAGCACAAACATGGTCTCAAAATATTAATATGAGACCCCGTTCAAAAGTTTTAAATCTGAACGTCCAAAGCTTCCAAATTACGAAAACGCCCCTGGTGATATTTTTCACAGACGGCCCGCACCCGAAAAACCTATACCCCTCCTAGTGTAAATGGAACATTCCAAACTCAATAGTGTCCTTCGTATTCCAATCTGAGAAACCGTTTATGAGATAACTGCGTTTGAACATTAAACGAATAAATTTATTTATTTTATCCGTTTAACGTTCCAGAAGCGGGCGAGGGGTCCAAACGTCCCTCGTCGACAATTTTTATGTCTTTCATTGGGTAAAAAACCCATTACAGACCCATCTGTCCACTCGGATCTTTGATTCGGATCACCGTTTAGGAGTTATCACATTTATTTGGCGTTTCCAGTGTGAACGCACTGAAAATTTAATTCCGGCCACTCCGGGGCTTGGAATCGCATGCCGTCTGAAGGCGCTGCTCTGAAATATAATCAAGAATATTCCAAAGTCTTTCATAGAAAAAAATAGGGTTCTTAAATCATTCCATCCTTGATGATTTTCGTCCTCGAAAAGAATAACTAGGGAGCAACACATGGTACTAAGCCCACACCTGGCATTCCCATACCCAGAAGAACCCACACATAGCTCTGCGTCACCACACACAGACCAATGGATTGATATATTCACATGAGGTCGGCCCTTAACTATGTCGTGCACTCACTCCAGACTTTGGGGTTAGGGAAAGGCGGTAGGGAACCTCTCCATCCCTTTTCATAGTCTCAAACGGCCCGAAGGCCCTAGGGGGTAGCTCATCTCCTCGGTCGAACCTCTGCGTCATGCGCCGCAACTGGAATCACCGCCCGCACCAGGAACAAGGCCCGGTGATTTACTCCTTCAGAAAATCCATATGGTGGGACACCCAAATATATCAGGTCACGCAAGATTCCACAACCGATGCTCTCTCAACAAAGACTCTCTAACACGTTCGGAGAGTGATGGAGTCATCACCATCGACTAAAGAAAAAGGTCCCACGTCTTTTATCATACCAACACAGGGTTACAACAATGCCTCACTCCACCCTTGTAACACATCAAGCAATGAGCAGGGAGGAAAGAATTCCACACACAGAGTCTATCAGTTCTACTTCAAGAAGTAGAAGAGCTATAGATCATATCTCTTATCACCTCATGCTCTGTAGGATCGTAGACATCCAAGGATCGCGGCTGTCCGTGGTCCCCATTGTCAGCTCCTAGAGCCTGACGTGGACCACCTAGTGGTGATGGAAAGACCTCCTAAAGTTTTTCCCCACTACAAGATCCTCCCACTCCTCTGCTAGTACCACCCCTCTGGGTACTACTCTGATCATGGTGCTGCCTCTATCGTGGTGGTGCAACTGATGCCTATCTGAATCTCTCAGCAACTCAGTTCAGGCAGTCTCGTGCCAAGTGACCTCGCCCATCACAAGCATAGCACCGACTCTCTCTGGGCTGCACTGGTGCCCTCTATCGCCACTGTGGTGTAAGACCACGCCCCGGAGTCCGGTTGTTAGAAATCAACCTTCGTTGAGGTTCTTCTTGCCGACGCCCACTAGTTGCGGCAGACGTCTCGGCTCTAATGTGCCTGCTGCCACCACAAACTCCAGAATGTGGCAGGAAGCCCTTTGTCACTAGCGCATTCTCTAGCACCATGAAATATGTGGAAATGCCCAAGGGTGCTACGATAACACAAATCTCTCGGCGGAGACACTTCTCAAACTTCCTCACTCAGAGGTTGTCGTCATGGACCAAGTCCGGGTAAAAGCGTGCACGGTCTACGAAACTAGACGCGTACTCGACCACCGTCATCCCTCCCTGCTGAAACTATAGGAGCACCAAAATCCGAAGGGAGTGCAAGAAGGAGGGGGAAAACTCCTCACGGAACAATAACTGGAAGTCTCCCCATGAAAGCAACGACTCGTCTCGAAACTGAGTCACCAGACTCCACCAAGGCCAAGATGATCCATGAAAAGGCTGGTTGCCAAAGACACTCTCTGATCTGTTGGCGTATGCACAAGCCTGAAAAGTCTAACCATTGCCTCGAGCCAAGCCTCTGCTGCCTGAGGGTCTGGCCCAACACTGAACCTCAGCGGTCTCTACTGCTGGAACTCACAGAGTGCGCTCAACCTGTGCTCAAACTCAGCCTGCTCTGCTGAAGCTGCAAGCTGCTCAATAGGTGGGGGTGCTGATACCAGCCCACCCGGAGAAAGGGGCTCGCATGATGGGTCCTTGACTATGGCCTCGTAGCTCACAGGCTCGTCGTCAAGAACCAAAGATGGTATCCTGGCTGATAGTCCTCGTAGAGACATCTTGAATATTATCAAGTAGTGCCGCGGTCAGATAAGCATATATGTATATACCAATAACAAGAACGATGGGGAGCTGACTCAAGAAGGGTAGTCAAGACTCAGTACTATGTGATGCACAAACAAATTTTCCCGCAACAAGTGTCTCATCATGCCGAGTTTACAAGAGGGTTATCAAGGTCCTGGTGAATGGATACGTCGGCCACCACACCATTACAGGACTCCCTGGCCTGAGAGCCGCTCTCAAGACACATTAGCAGTGTTTCCCTAAATCCATAACAATTCCTTTTATTTTAGGGACGTTTGAACAGTGTCCCAATGAACAAACCCCCATTGATACCACTTTGTCACGACCCGACCCTACCCGGGCTCGAGCCGCAACTACCCCAAGCCCGCCTCTATAGGCCGGGGGCTGGCGACCAGCGCTGAAGGCACAACAACATTGGGAGGCCTTTGCCTAAGTACCTGTACACACACACACATCACACTCAATGCAACAATGCAGAGTAAAAGAAATGATGAGTAATGAAAAGGGCAAGTGCTATAATTAAACCACAATGTGCATCGACATCTAAAAGTACATAGCAAGTACATAAAGTAAACTGAAAAGAAAAAGGGGAAAACACGCGCCCAACCAGAAAAGTGCCATAACCCGACAATAGGTGAACAAAATTAAACAGCTGGAAGTGTTCCCCGCCTGGTACCCGACTCCGACCACCACACGTGGTCCAAGCACCAAAGCTCCAAAGCTCCTTTGACGTCACGACCATCCTGTCTGTCGTCTGTAAGGGCAAACCAAGTGCGGGCAAAGATCAAGCATGGGTGAGTATAAAAATACTCAATAGGATACCCCGAAGGCTCGAGGGAGCAACAAAGGAGGAACCGAAGGGTCAGCGGTAGAGCAAACAGGAAAAGTAAAGGAGTAAAATGGAGAGTGATGTAAAGAGTCCAGCTCAACCCAACATGAGAAATAAAGTAGACTCGTCCAGGCACACAGAGCTGGAAAGGGTGAGAAGATGAACTTCCTGTCTAGAGCACTATTAAAAATCCCAAAATTATTAAGCTGAAAGACACTATAGACATTGAAATTAAGAATAACGATGCATAAGATGGGATGCATAAACCATATTTTGATATTAAAACTTTGGCCACTTATTATTAGGGGTCCTAAATCAATTTTTGTAAAAGATATGAAGGGTTCCTGAAGCCCTAAGTTGAAATAAACCAGTTTATAGAAGAACGGAGTGATCTATTAATCATTATTGAACATGTAGGAATACTAATTTTTGATTCATAAAAATTCATCCTATATCCACTTCTATCACAGAGAAAATTGTTATTATTTAATTCAATTGAAAAATATACTAAAAAATTACATCCCGAATTATATTGATAGGACTCATTATGAGAATTACATGAAGGAGGAACATTTGGTAAAGAAGTGGTGAATCTATATCTATAAAAGTGGATGAATTTTAGGGTGGAATGATTAGTAACAACTCACATTAACCCAATCAACATGATGACTAATATAGTGGTAGAGTATGTCACTTCATTGTGAGAAATAAAGCACAAACTGAAATCTAAAATATTGGCTAAACACCTGATTCTTATAAATGGTGATCAATTTTATTGTCTATGATTTCAATTTATATTGTACATATATTTGTGAGTGAATTATAAAATTATTATTTTTTGTTTATTGGATCCCACTATTCTTATAGGACTATAAAGAACCTTGATGATATCAGATAGAGTATCCCAATTGAGGATCAAACCTAAACTATTATGAAAAATGTATCTATAGTGGTTTGGGGATTAACTATCCATAGTATCATTGAATCTAGAAGTTATTCTACCCACCACTGGGATATGGGGAGATTTTATATGTATTATTGTAAAATTAAATTCTTATTTTATAAGAAATCGACTAACACCATTCATCGTAGCTAATGTAATCAGACTCGAGGTGGTTGATGTTACTATTTAGATTCTCATCAATCACATAGATGTTCCAATTAAATTAATTTATTTCCAAGACAATAATAAATTTATATGGGATTTTAAACCATATCACGATTTTTTGTTATGTGAAATCTATAATTTGATTAATTTATTAAAATTTGTAACCCACACTTCATAATTTATGAAAACATTTCAATCTAACCTGGTTAATGGGTATTTAAATGTATTTCATATTTTAGGGGAAAAATCACCTATCATGGACCTTGAAAGGGTAGAATACCCATAATCATTTTTCGGAATGTTGTGAGTCTCCTTAGAGGGATATCTCCATAACTGTATCCCTAGGTTAGAGGTAGATATGGCTTCCAACATTTAGGAGTGTCCAAACCCACCAACTAGTCTAATCATGGGGATGGATCTATAATTCATTGAATTAACATAATAGGGATGTATTATTAATTATTGATCATGTAATTACCAATGAAAAAACATAAATTTTTTAGTCTACCATGTTACACCAACATCATCTTCATTAGCTACTGAAGGGTTTCATGATCCTGCAGTTGTCGAGTCGCAATAGTGTCTTTGCTTCATCATCTAGCTCCAACCCACTAACAAACAATTTTACTAGAAATTGATAATGGAATTGATGAATGTAGGGGATATCATGTAGGAATATTTTTCTCCACTTAATCTTCTATCTATGAATGTGGATATAAGAAATGATTTTGGATAAAAATGTAGGTTTTGAATTAATGAATTTGTTGGGTGAGTGGATCATTGAATATATTTATCCTTTCAAGATAATATAAGTGTCTTATTAATAGGATCCTATTTCTCAATGGGTAACTCATATTTTTAATTGGGGGGGGGGGTCCTATTTTAGTTTTTTAGTAAATTACCTATAATAGTATAAGCCACAATGTCTCCAATATTTTTTTAATAGTACTAGGAATTACTCGATTTAGTTGTCATATATCCTGACTAGGAAACAACTGAAATCATATTTGTGCTGATGTAGGGTAATGGGATTTAATAAATTCTTTCCCAAAAAATTCCAAAAGCTAAATTCTCAAAAAACCTAGTTCTAATGTCCAGTAAATAATCACATTAAATATAAGAACCAATAGAGAAAAAAATTATAAGAGAATTGGATCACATATTGGGATGCCTCTAGAGTGAACTAGATGATATAATAGAAAGGATAGAAAATATCCATGGACAATTTTCATATTCCATCATCAAGAATGAGGTGACAACTAATAAGAAGTAATGGATGTGACTCCATAAAGAAGATAAGATTGTGAGTATATCTATCCATTATAATTAAGAAGATGATGCTTTTAAATAAATAACAATACTCCATGATTATATAGACAATATTTTGTACATTATTATTATAAATATTGTCAGACCCCAATTTTTGGATGTTCCTCTTTCCCCTATCTTTTTTTAATTAATGGAAATAAATAATTATCAGAATAACTATTTATTATTTGATTTAATTCCCCATTGGAATTACTACCTACTAATAACATGTCTAATTCATTAAAGTTGAATCAATGAACAATGGATTTAAAAACAAACATTAATTGGTTCTGGTAAATCATGTATCCTAATAATTTGAGTCTTATGATTTCTTCCTTGGGATGAATCATGCCACGTATTGGGAGAAATGAAATCACCATTAATTTATTTTATACTATTTAGATTAAGGGTATCCTAAAAGGAATGGATCACATATATATAGGTAAAAACGCTATCATCATAACACAATATTTTTTTTGACTAATGATTCCCTCCTAGGAATCAATTAGAGATGTATATAGTTAGATATTACCTAACCATAACATGAGATTTTTTCCAGTTGGATGAATAAATTTAATTAATGTGATGAGGATCCCAATAGATTATTTTCCTACAATTATTTCAATTAAAAAATGGACTCGAGTTCACTTTTATGATGTTATTACACACAACACATATAATCTATAGGATAATGTTTCATAAACATGTGAATGGATGAGTCACTTTTAATTACCCTACAATAATTGCCTTAGTGTGCACATTTTTAATTAAATTGAGTTTTTGTTAAATACACCTACAACAATTATTATTTTATATTATTTTATTTTTTCTTAATATTTATATAGGGTCTTACCTAGAACGAACATGAATTATTATTAGGCCTTTATTTACAAGATTTTTACCAGGTGATTTTTTTATATTTTTTTTCTTACCCAAAATGTTTATTAAATAAACTAAGGTAAATTTATAGCAATCATAAGGCCAATCTTTAATAAGGTTTTCCTTATTGGTTTATAACTGGTTGTGTTTTTATCTTTCCTTTTCCAGTTCTAGTTCAATCAAGTTAGACCAAATAAATGGATTTCTATAGTCAGAAATCCTTGAATATTCACCTCTATTGTTTAATGTTATATATCATTGATATCATGTAACATTAATATATATTCTTACATATTTGGCAACAAAAGGTTGTTCAACCCATATAGTAATGGTAAGGAAAAAATATAACCTTAATAGTGTAGCCATTTCTATTAGTACAGTAAGATGAAAATTGGGTAATTATGTTTATGTTCATGAAGGTCAGACCATGTAGCCTTATGGTTTATGGTTATCAAATCAGGACTAGATAAATGGTTAAATAATGATGATTCACATCCTTACCTTGAAAATGGATATAATTCACATCGTTGTGCCATTGAACATATTGAATCCCCTAGGAAAGTTTATTTATAAATTTTTAAAATCATATCAATGGAATAAATCCATAGAGATATTACGATGGATCTATAAATATAGGGGATAACTAATAACCATTCGTCAATAATGTTTTGTTCTATAATAATACCACTTGGAAAAATGATTATATCACTATCTCAATGTGATGGAGTAGAGCCTCTATTGGGACAAGTCTATCAGGGGAATATATACTAGTGAAAATTAAGGAAATTTTTTATAGAAAAACTAAGGTGTTTGTTAATGTGAAAATGTGTGTTTCGAATATAAATGATGTTTTTGTGAGGATTCAAACAATTTTGAAAAAATGTTCTGTCATGGAAGAGATGAATTCAATGAGGCTTCTTATATTCACATTGGTCACATTATAGTGTATGGAGTACATTGTATAATTGATGATTTGAGATATCATTTCTCTATATTTTTAATCAACCAAAGGGAATATTGATAAATATTTGAGTTGTATAGGTCTATATGTTTAGACCTAGAGGATTTTTCCATTTCCATTTGTATTGTGATTTTTTCCTAATAAATCTAATATGAAATCAATTAAACAATTGAAATTGAAATTTACTCAAGAATCACTTTATGGTCATCTAAATTTAAATAATTTATTATTAATTCACCAAGTGTTTAAAGACTTCTAATCGAGATCATCTGGGGATAATGTTTGTGTATATACATATTTTACAAATGAATGTTTATTTTATGTTCATATAGCTTTGGCTAGATTCATGCAATTTAATATCAATATTATGGGACAACACACATGAGAGGTGTGGAAAAATAACGTTAGTGGGTTTCAATGGATGAAAAAACTCTTTCACCACTTTAATAGATTATGATAATGTCTTATATCAATGATTTAGGATTATATATCAATATTGATATTATTTGAAAAAACTCAATGGGGATTACCACTAAAAAAATTTGAATGACTAATTCCAAATTGATTACCTCAATGAGTATTATGAATAAGGTACATTTTCATTTAGAAGAATGTAATCCTTGGTTGCCAGGTCATATTGGGGATGTATATTTTGGGATCCAATATAAAAATGTCCCAATATCCAAACAATGGTATGCCTTGAATCTATATATACATGTTACATTTATCTTTGCATGTTATTCTATAATATAATTAAAATTAAATGAAAACTACTATGTATTAAAGGGTATTTTAAAATATAATGTTGGAGTTAATCCATACCTTATTCTACAATGGTCATGATGTACTGTTCATTTTGAATGGAGTGAAAATTGAATGAATAAAGACACCAAACATTCCTATATTACCGGGAGTCTGTCTAATAACCTTTATCATGTGTAGAGAATTGATATTCAATGTATAATCATGAGGTTAAATGCCAAAATAAATTTATAGATTCACTCATGGATGAATTTCATATAATGATATACTATAAATACAAGGTTCTACCAGACAAAAGGTCTTTTTATTGATAAAAATGGAAACTAATCCATGAATTGGCTCCCATATTCTATATACTATTATGTGCATCTAGGTCACATTTTGGGAACATCTGTTTTATGGAATGAATTACTCAAGAAAATTTATTATCATATAGGGTTGACAAAGCATTGTGCATTTTATCATCATTTAACTAAGACATTGGTGTCTTGTAGTTTGACATCTTGTGGAAAGGAATCAAAAAACATAGTTTGATGTTATGTCTCTAGGACATATGTAAATTGTACACTAAAAAACCAAACACATAAATATGATGAGAAATCCACATTTCAATGTCATGTATAATAGGGAATGGAATTAGGATAAAAAAATTTAAATTTTTGAAATATTTTCCTATAATTGGTTTTTAGAATGAAGATATATTTTGGAATCCATTTGTTTGGTTGGCTTGCATGAGGGGAATCATAATTAATAAAACAGAATGTGGGGGAATGATGTCCTAGAAGAAAATTCTATGATAGGATGAAATTGAAATGGAAATATTAAGTAGGCCTATGATAGAGGATCCATGCGTAATTATAGATCATATAATAGTGGGGATAAAGAACCAAATAATTCATGAGTGGGTACCCACTAACACAAATCCATGGTTAATTAATTATATGAAAATTGTTCTTATAATTAAATGGTTTTTATGTAGGATAGTTGAAAATTTTTCAATATATTTTGTAGTGGGTTCTATTATATGAGATCTAGGGGTTAGTACATATCAAATAATACTAGGAATCATGTAATGAATAGATATAAAAAATCATTATGTATAAATTAATCTTATTCATAGTTTTATCAAGTAGGGATTAACAATAAAATAGAGTCATTGATAATTTTCAATGTGGATGGGGAGACTCAAACACTAAGTTTAAAGTGGGGTATTCATTGATGGTAGATTTTATAGATGTAACATGGATAGGGGGACAAGATTCCCTAAATAATGTAAAAGATCATGGAAAAATCCATGTGTATTTATAAAAAAACAGGGTCCCAATAAAGATTTATCTTTTATAAAATGAGATGGTATATTCTTATTTTGATAGTTGATTAAAAAGGATAGAGATCTATAATTATATCTTTTTTAACATGATATTTTATATGAATATAGTAAAATACAATAGGAAGATCACATAATGAGATTTATGTCATTTATGGAAAAGGGTCTCATGCCTTGAAAACCTAAAAAATAATGAGGGGTTATATATGATAGTCCATAAGTCCTGAAACACATCTTCATTTGAAACTGATTGGATTTACAACAACAAGATTTGTCATATCCCAAATGTGTTAAATAGAATAATTCATACTAGGAACTATATGCCCATCTGATTCAACATTATTAAGGGAATCAAGGGATACTATGAATATTTAAAAAATCACATGAGGCCAAAGGATATGGAATAGTTGATGGTAATTTCCACAGGATTATTTCAAATAAATTATATATTGATCTAACTCTCATATAAAGAAAATATGATGATCGTGATTTTAATTTTTTTAGAGGACATGGATAAGATACAATGGTTTCACTTTATATCATACATGAATTAGGATCATGCTATCAGTATATATCTGGGTTTTGGATCCCTATTTGGGTTTGATTCAGATACAAAAAAAGGTCAATGTTCTTTGGTTCATGTTAACGACTGGAAGAAATCATGAACATTAAATTTTACTAAATGATGTATCTTTACAACTGGAATTCATGTCAATTTCAATTAATTTGGTAATTATTCACCATTACATGGTACGATCATTTGAAAATGAGACAAATAGAAATGTCTTGATAAAGTGGGAACCCATGGCAGGGTTTAAGAGAAGTGGTCTCAGATGTCACTATATATCTTGAAAGAGAAAGAATAAATCCACTAATAGTTCACGTACCATCCATAAATATATCATGTTCATATGAAGGGGATTTTTTTTCTCATCATTATAGTTCTGTCATATAGATGAAATATTATCAAAGTTTACCAAACCACCATGATAGAGGACAAAATTTTTATTGTAAATCATAACATGGCCTATGATAATAGGTTTTTATTGTGAAATAATATACCATATTAATATTAATAAAACAAAAATAGTTCATGAGGAATCCTATTCTAGATCTATCACATATTTAATTTAAAATGTTATTTTCCAATTTATAGGTTTCGCGATATAGAATCATATTCCAAAGAAAATTATGTAGAGATATCTCATATGTTGAAGAGGAGAATTTTCACATTTTTAATAATAAACCCAATTAGATAAACATTGTATGTAGTGTGTCTAATATAAAAATTGTAATAGTGAAAAAATTATTAGTTTTATTGTGGAATTTATCATTGGAATCTCTACATATCCTTTTTGAATTGAAATTCTAAAATATTCAATTCATATAAGTGTTATATATGAATATTATAATCCTGTATAGGTAGGGTTGAATTTCTATCCTAATTTAGGTGAAAAATTATTTCATACTCAACAAGATCTACCATGATAATTTAATCCCCTAGGAAATAATATTGAACCTCTATATAGATAATTCTTTTACATAATAGAGTATCATTTGAGCTTGTTTTCATAGAATAAGGAATTCGTAATCAAGTATTATCTATGGATTTTGGTCATGTGAAATTGGAAATAGTTTAAAAAAATAAATACATAGTATAATATATGGATTATTCTACATAGAATGGTTTCATGTGTATGGGAAGATAGTTTGCCCTCACCTTAGTGATGGGAAATATAATCAGGTTATGGATGTAATTTGTTTTATTGAAAGTCATGTTTGGGAAAGGATATGAAACATGGAAGTCACTGAATATCTTGAAACAGTAGTAATAAATAATCATATTTTTATTATATAGTTTAATATCTACATTTATTAGGATAACATATAGTGGAAGTTTTAATTGATGAAATTTAGGGCTAGGACCCTGACAAGAGATTCATGTGTTAGTACGTATCCTATAGGGGTATGAATCCTGAAACACATAGTTCTGGAGGAGTAATCCACTACACATATCCAACTCATATGTAGGGGAAAATAAGAATTTTAATTTTCTATTCATGATTAATAGAATAAACCATGTGCATAGAATTACTACGAAGATCTGACTCTCCCATAGGGGAATGAAGCAGTGTAGAAAATCCATTCTTAATATATTAGTGTAAAAAATGTGGTATGTTTGAGGGAATTTATTTTTTTTCTTATAATTATTGGACCAATACGTATTTTAGTTTTTTGATCATATGATGAGGACACCCACCACACAATTTAGAGCCATCTAAAATGGATTTTATTCTATGCAATTTTTGTTCACTGGCAAGGACCTTGTTTTCCAGAAATTTAAGTTCATTTTAGATTGGCAAAGACAATGTAATTTAATTTCATTCAATTAATATTTTATTGTGAATTTTGTAATTATTAAATGTATTTATTGAGGCTTATTCATTGGTGTGGGGGTCTGATAAACACACTAACCGATCTAAAAATTTAGTAAGATCTATTGGATAAACAATTTAGTAACAACTAAGGCCCATAATTTTTCTTCTTCTAGGTTTTTATGATTATTCATTGGAAGTTTTTATGTTCTTAGGAAAAATACTAGATCTATCTATACAAATGTATAGAGGAATAACTACTAAATGAAGGTATGATATATTCAATTCTGATAGTTCTCAAGGGTTTCAATCCTATGAAACCACTTTTGAATGAGATATTCTAAATCTCCATGTGTCTTCTATGTTTTTTTGTTTTGAGAGATTTTTGTAGATATCAATGTACTCTTTGTGTAATTGTACCTTGATGGGGATCACTACAACCATTATATAGATTTGAGCATCTTGGAACTTTTTTGTTGCCATATTAGTTGGGGTTTGTTAAGATTACAAGTTATAATGAAGCATATATGGATATGATTTATCACAACTATCCACTTTCTTTTGGATAATAATTTATAGTCTTTTTAAGGACTCAATCTATCAGTATTCCATTTCATGATAGTTTTACAGATTCTAAAATATAATGATATACACTAAATATAGAATTTTTAACTTATAGAAGTATAAATTCAATCTGATATCAATAAATATCATGCATGGGAATACTAATATGCTGATTATGGAAGACTTAATGAACTAGATGATATTCCTCTTTCTCGCATTGAGGATAGGGGATCCTTGACCCTCTTGTAGATAAAGTGTGTGGGAATAAGGATGCACATAAACATATTAGTAGTGTCTTTTGTATATGGTCCCATGAAATACATTAAATATACATTAAATGATTAAGATTATTTCATAGTATAATAAATCTCTAGGTATTGATGGATTATTTTGGAATATATTTTTCATTTAAGACACTTCTTTCTGAATTCCACGGAATATTAAGTCATCATTTGAAATTAATATCTAATTATATTGATTTTATATAATTTCATGTTCCTTTACTGATGTGTTCTATAGGATTTTACATGCACATCGTACTTGATGATGATGAGTTCTCTTCCCTCCGTACATATAAGGATGACTCATTTGAAACATCATTTATAGAGTATATTGTTTTCATTTGATGTGTCATAAAAAATGAAATTTTATTCCAATCATCATATCTATTCATAATTTTCTAGATTCAATGGGAGGATTCTACTTTTGGGATTGTCTATTATTGGTAACATCAATATAGTTGCATTATTTGTTAAAATGAATAGTGAATTTTCATGCATCAGGGAAGTGTTGATTTCATTAAACTCTTCTATGACATTACTGGTGGTTGGGGAACCCATTTTGAAGAGTGACAATTTTGAGGTTTTCTCATATATGATTGGACAATCTTTCAATGGGGATAAATTATCATGTATATAATTATGAAAATTTTATAATCAGGGGATATGATTTATCATTTTCTTGAAGGGGAATTCACCCAAAATGCCTTATACATTACAATGGAGTTAAGATAAATCTTATTTATTAATGTAATATTCTATATTAATATACATTATTTCTGGATCCAAGTCACCATTATCATTCATTCAGGATATATAGAGTTATAGAGCTTACATTCATCCTACAATGAGATATATTTATTTTTAGTCGACGATAGTGAAGGATTTGGATTTTTGAAATGTATAGGGTATACTTTTCTTGGATGGGGAGATCAAGATAATACCTATGACAACACAATATTGATAGGGGTAACCTCTTCATTTCTAGGAAACACATTGATGGGGTCTTCAAAATTACATATATAATGATTAGGGAGTTTAATGGATGTTAAAATACTCATTATTCAAGGGGTATAATATTTAAGAGTGGGAATTCTAGTGTAGGGGTTTCTATGTGAAAATCCACAAAATCATGACATCTGATTTCCTTATATGATGCAAATTAAATATCAACTTATTATAGGATTAAAACTTATTTGGACATAAGCGTAGAAAATAATGATGAATTATGGAGTCATTTGTGGGTATCAATTTGATATATCCTGAGAAACATATTGTGATACATGTAGTTCCATATATTATTTAGTATGAAAATTACCAGGAGGCATTTGTTATTGATATCAAAATAATTAGTCATGGAAGCTAGAATTTTATTACTATGAAAATATTAATATTTTTCCTTCCATGAATCATTTTCTATATTATTATGGAATCATATGAACTCTTAATTTTAGAAATGTATATAATATGTTTTTTCTCTTGTAATAGTGACATAATGACCAATGTGAGTAATCGAAAAAAAATTAATTTTAAAAGGATTGTTGATAATATCCATCCATTTATTAAGGGATTACCATATTCATTATAATTATGATGGAGAGGTTTCTTCGATATCGATTGGAAAATTTATTATTAACATATAAATAGGATCTCTAATGCCATCACCCCTCATAGTGGTTTCAATTAGGAATCTTTTTAAGAATCACATTATTCATCCAAGGGTAGACCTAAATTCTATGAAGACATACTTTGAATGTAGTGAATTTTGTTTATGTATCCCGAAATGTAAAATTAAATTTATTATTCATCAAGCTCTATTAATATAGTTTGTTGAAAACACATTGATTTTCAACATGATGATCATAAATCATTATGTATTTTAGCATCATATCATACACAAAGAATTATTAAATCATTACATGAATGTTCATATATTTTAAATGTTTTATTTTTTGATTTGTGGTTTAATAAATAATTAATATGAACGAATGAACAAGATTATTGGTTAAACATTGGGTTTATATAAAAGCCATGGATTCTTCATCCTCATGGAAATCATGTTATGATTAAACCAAAAGTATTTATACATGATGTATATTTAATGGATGACTATAGTTCCATCAATTAAATGGTCAATGATAATCATAAGAAAATGATCCTTTGATTACTGACAATTTAGATCTCTTAAATTGACTGAAACCATGATCATCCAATTATTTTTCATAAAAGGTATGATTTTGGTTATCTATATTGTGTATTGAAATTACTAGATAATGTTAAATCTAATTAAGATATCCTATGAAACCTCAACCTTATCACTGTTGGATGGAAACATCCTCTAATCTTCCTTCTTGAAATTTTATTAAACATCTAAGATGCTTAGATGATGGATAATGAAATTAGAATCCCATCCAATTATATCTTTATAATTCATATTAAAACTGTAATAATTATGTTTCTTATCCAATATATAAATATATAATTATTATTTTGGAATGGAGGCTCTAATCAATGTGGTTCATGGTTCCTCCGGGGTACCATGATTTACTGGTGTATGTTTATCAATAGTTATTGAGATTCAATTATAAAAGACTATATTGTAATATCTATGACCATCCCTATCTTTGTATCCACCCAAATATCATATTAAAAGATTAACTAATTGGCATCCATGGTGCTAGAAGTTATCATGGGGGTATATTAAGTATTTCTTGGTGTTAAGGATGAACTTATTGTTCCGCGAAATATTGATATAGAGGAATATGTTGGTATTGGTGATGATGTATAGATCTTTTATGGTTAAGAAGGAAAATAATGAGAATTCATTACCATGTTAATTCCATAAATTAATCTATTCTCCTTAGGTATGAAATAAATGTTTTCTAAGAGGCTCATCTCAAATGATAGATCAATAACTATATAAACATGGTCCAATGAATCCTATTGACTATAGATGCACTCTAGAGTTATGTCCATTATCTCCATCACAACAGGGACAATAAAAAATCTTGTACAATGATTGTGAAAGATTATTTTAATGGATATTCCCAAAACAATGTAGAAATCAACCCACGAATAAACATAAATCATTGTTTTCCTTCCTTAATTTTAGTAGAATGAATGACTAATATACCAATATCAAAAATATTCCAATGATGAAGTTCTAAAATATAGTACTAAAAAATTCCATTGAATGGGTACATTAAGAATTGATAATATGATGGCAGTACTACTAGATGGATGTGAAGTAATGGTCTTCCTAATATCACCATATATTTTATGTCTTACTAGATTACCATGAAATAGTATTTAGATATGATTTCAGTAATATGGGTGATATGTTTTATCATACCAAGATAATTTTTCTATCTTTTTTCCATACCATTGAATTGTAAAATTTATTTTATAGAAGACATTCTCACCACAATCCAAGAGTTAGTAGGTCAAAACTAAGACATGAGTGATCTGTATTCAAATTTTAATGAGATAGGAAAAAAAACATTAAAATATTCAAGCATTATTAGAATAAAATGGTGTTTTATGGGACTATAGACAATGGATCATGATATTTTTCTACAATTGATATAGCTACATGAAACTCAACATAGTCATTTTTTGAATAATACACTAAATCAAAATCACATTTGTTTCGATTTCTTGGGGGAAATGAATACATTCTAAAAGTAAATCCCTCTAAACATTGGATATCTAAATATAATATAAGATGGAATATTTTATAGTTAAGGTAACCAACTACATCATGGTTTATTACTTTTACACAATTTACTGGGTCATAAAATCATCAGATTTTTCATTAGCCTATGGATTTTTGGTAGAATCATTTGGTTATGAAAATCCTTATTCCTAGAAATAACTCTAGGTAATTTTATACATATAAGGATTGAGGTGATAGAGTCCTCCCACACATATTCGATACTTAAATAATTTTACAAAAACCAAATTATCTTCCAATATTAACAGGTTTGGATAAATAATATAGGATCAATGGTGTCCCCATACTTGTGTAGATATTGTCAATGTTAATTACCTCATAAATTAGATATATATGGATTTTGGAGGGAAGTGGCATTATTGGGATCTATTGTGGTCATTTCATCCTCAGTTACCACCACATTGACATCCTCTTCATCTAGTTACTAGGATTTGGGTGGTAAACTATAGTTCACATGAATAGTTTCCATCAGATAAGGTATCTTCTATGACAATGATATTGATTAATCTACAGTTTGTCACCTCATCTAAAAATAATTCCATCTGGTGGATAAATTTTAATAATAAAAAATATTATTGTAGGAAATCAATTATAGTATGGAACATTTTTAGAGCTGTCTATAGATATTCATCCAGAAAATTATTCTTCCTATATTGATTTAATCATCCTATGTATGACGGATTTTATTATATGAATAAGTATATTTCAAAGGTATTTTGGGCCATAAAATTTATATTGAATTGTTCCCTAAACATATAATGCGGAATTTTAATATCTTCTATGTAATTTTTTTACTCACCATTTTTTACCATATGGATAGGATTCTGAAAGTCACATTCCACTTATATTTGGACTATAGTACTTTCAAACATGTTTCAAATTCAATTTCCCAATTTCACCTCACTGGAAGTCACCACATTCTATAGGAGTCCTTTAATGTTGAATAATTATTGTATTGTTGGTCCCAATATCTATTGAAAAGGGAAATTCATAGAAATCACTAAAGATAACATCATCATTTATTCTATCAATTGGTTGTTAAAATATATTACATTTCATTGATATGATAATATAAGTGTGAAATTTCAATTTTCAAAATATATAGGATTTTTTTATTTATCATCATATTTGGTGAGACATGAATCTTTCGTTGATTCTAGATGAGGGTTGTATTATTGTTTCTGTCACTATGGGGGAGGCACTAGGAGTTATAGATCTTTATTATTTTCTAATTTAGTTATAGTATCTTAATAAAAATATTAACAATCAAAAATTTATATTACCATTACCCTACAATATAAGGCATAGTTATATATTTTCTATTAGTCCACTAAATTCAATCCACTAGAAATTTATACTTTATTATAAAATCCAAGAATAAATAAGGGTATATTACCAATATTAATTATTTAAATAGATAAAAATGAATATTATCTAGATAATGACCAGTAGATCCTCATTTTTGGGTTTTATATTGAGTAATTGTGTTTTTCCTTTTCATCATGTGATGAAATAAACTGCGTAGAAATTTTTATGTTCAAAAAAATCTGAGTGGTAAATGGTGGACTTATTCATAATCATAGAGATGAATTTTAAAAAGATTGATTGATGATTTTCCAATCCTATGGGGGTTATTTCTAATAATATATTATCCCATATGAAATTTTTTCCCTCTAATGTATACAAAAAGAATATAACATTTACTTCTTTGTAGTGATTGGGTGTTCCCATCATAGGGCCACACTAGTATAGAATATGTCATAGCTTTGATACTAGATCCACCTCACCATTGGGGGATCAAATTATCAGATTATCAAATTTGGGAATAGTAGGACTATAATCCTCAAAAATTGTATTTTGATCCCTAAGGGAAAAAGTATGTCACATTATCCTTTTATGGATTCCATTAAGAGGTGATGAAACATGAAGGAACCGAGAATATTTGCGGTTGATAAGGATTGAACCATGATATAAACATAGGGTGGATGAGAATAATGAGTGTTTTTATTATATATATAAGATGTTAACTCAAAAAATATGCTACTCATGGGAAAATTTCTCGATTGGAATGAATATATTGTTATAGTGGATGAAAATATTGTTTTCCCTCAAATTCTAGGATTAGTTACACTAGTTTCCTAATCCCCCAATCCGTACTATTTCTCATATTATACCCTTATGAGATGAGAACTGCTTACATGTGAGTTTAAGGATAAATTTTCACTTCAACATAATGACTATACACAATTGTAATGTTTTCCCAAAGTACATCTATATTGTGTTTTTTCAGTGGTATATATTGTCATTGGAATTGGATAATTTCTCTTCATCATAGAGAAAATCAACAAATATAATTGAATAATGGGATAAAACCACACCATAAACTTTATCATTATTTGAATTGTGTCTAGGGGTGGAAATTAATAATTTAGTGCTGAAAAGTTCCAGTACTACCTCTAATTTTGGGTATGAACACTATCACCATGTATTTGGAAAAAAATATTTTATTGAATGACTATTTTTATTTATTGTACCATGGAATCCATGAATATGTATTTTTATTATATCAAATAATAAGTGACAATATTTAATGACTCATATTGATAAGTAAGAATCATTTCATTAAAATATGAATAATTGTTTGAATCTTTATTCATTGTGTCTTCTTTAAAAGGCCCATTATGGGATGCCTTTGAGATATTATTCTTAGTCGTCCAGTTTTTCCTATGGCCTTTGGGGGTTTAATAGTCATTTTAAAATGATACCTTGACATAAATCAATGTATAATATTTACAATGGGGACTTCATTTATCCTCTATTATTAGGATTTAAATGACATGGGTGAGTCAAGTAACATAAGGGGGGGGGGGTGATTTTCATATTTCACAACATGGTACAGAAAATACTTTTTTCTTGGTGTAGGGGTGAATATTTCACTTTTGGTATGGATTGGGGTAGTCTTGGTTCCACCATCAGAATATCTTTATCCAAATAAGGATTTTATTATTCAATTGGGTTTGGTGGTGGTAAAAATAACCCCACCACATATGGATAGTGTTATCATGATTCAACCATCAGAATATCCTGAACTGATTATTGATGTTATGATCTAATGTGTGGTAGTGGTTTTCAGAATTCCCACAGACCTATAGTTTGCGGTTGATCACCAATGGATAGCATAAAAATTTCAAATGAGAACTTATTTATTAGGTGCTGTTTCACTCGGGTGATTTCTAGGTGCAACGACAGTTCAAAATTTGAAATGGACACTATTATAGGTTCAACATAGTAGTGAACATAACGGGACTCATGATTAAAGATTATACAAACTTATTGGGGTTATGGAACAACATCCATTAAACATATCATTAAAATAAGTTACATATTTTTTATCATATAAATGGTTAGTTTATCTAGATTGACTATCAATAATAAAATTTACCTAGTACCCTGACCTATAATAGATACATTTCATTTAAGGAGGTATTCCTTAGGGAAATCTGTCTTCCGATAGGTATAGTGAACTAAAATTCCCAATACTCATCCCATTCCTTTATTCACACATCATATGTGGGGTAAATAATTATCAACCAAAGATTGCTTCGATGATGGAGACAAGGATGACACAATTTCTCTCACTGCTTCTCTAAAAATAGATTCATTGATATAAATAACATATATAAATTGATCTAATATCATATCATTTTCTCCACATAGATAATTCCATTAAATAACTTATAAGGGATGTTTTTTCCATTAGTTGATTAAGGTTAACCTATATATTTTGGAGATTTTGTGTTATAAAATCCTCATTTAACACATTAATGAAATCAATTCAAATGTTGAAATGGGAAAAACATGTTCAAGAGCTTATCTATATCCAATTATTTTTACATGTGTATATCTTCTTCCACGGACCTGGTAAATATTCTTCTATATGATTTGGAAACCATAGATCCATTCCATGATATTTATCATAAAGGGATATTTTTTATTTTATTTAAGTAAATGATGTACCCTAGGTGGTAGATCAGCTTTTGGGTTTGGAAGACGCAAATTATTTATGAACCTCTTGGTGTGAGATAAATATCAAAGAGTTATCAATTAAAGGAGGACCTTCTTGTTGTGTTTTTATGGGGACCAAAAGAATTTCTTTTCATATTATCATGGAGAGTTCCCCCTTGGATGATGTTGCCATCACATTATATTAATGAATAAAAAACATTGACCTGCATACATAGGTGATGTAGGGCCTCAAGAATTTCATTCTTAATCCATGATGGAATATGTTCCTAGTCATTATCCATTTTCAAAATTTAGATAAATCTTCAATTTTATTCTCTTTATGGAGAATTACAGTGAAAACTTTGGATTAGGTTCATGGATGAATCCCTAAATTATTTTTAGAACTGTCTATATAGATCATTGTCCGTGGATATGGATATCGTTATACCCCTTATTTTCCATTAGAATAAGTCAACATGTCCCTTTAGACTAGATAGGAATAGGTGACTATCTTTTAAAGGCTATCGAGATATGTATTTTGAATTCATTAGTCTAAATATGTGTGTCTATTTGTTAATTATGATGTGTTTATATTAGTATATATAAGTGGGACTCACGAGTAGACGTTTTAATACATGATCAATCCTAATTTTTTATAAAAATATACTGAATTTACTCTTGATGAGTATAAGGGATGTTTCTTGATCTCGAGCAGTCATTTAGATTTTTCAAAAACCTTATTCAACATAAGTGGGATCTTAAATGATGGTATCCTTGGGGTTGGTGACTATCATAATACAATTAATTTTTTTTCAAGTGGTGTTATGATAACCGTATTTCATTTCATGAAATGGTAATGCATTTTAACCAATCCAGCCATTGGAACCAAGAATATTTACATGCTTTTGTGGATTGTATTAGATTATCAACCAATTCCTTACAGGGTTTTGGAATATTATTCTACTCATATCATACATTTTATATTAGTGTACTTTGAATTCCTTATTTTTTAGTGATGATAACATTTTCGTTCCTCCAGATTTCTTCCAGGATTGTGAAGTAATCATCTATTGATGTTTCTAGTGTATTCTATCATGTTTTTTTGGTGTGAATAGTGGTATTGTATGGTTTTTTATTTCTATTGTGGAGTTATGTAATTTAGCAGCATTGAAACCAGTTATATGATCCCACTATCTATTGATGGAAATCTCTATTCATGGTTATATCTCCAAGATTCTTGTATTTGGGGGATTGGAGTATGGATCTTATGGGTTTCAAACTCAATACGTTAGTAAGAGGGAAGAGTCATTATATTGTCACTACTGATAATATAAGGATCCCATTTATAAATTTCATATTCTATGGGAAGGTTATAACTAACCTCATGATCCTATCCCTTAGATATAGGATGTATTGATCATTACTCTATGGGTATTGAGTCATAATTTGGTTTAAGGGGGGAGAAATGATTCAATATATTAACCATATCATTTCTTTGAATAGATGTGTTGAGATTATTTAGTTCATAGATAATCATTAATGTAGTTTCCAAGATCAGGATGTCAACATGTATTTTTTAGTTAAGAATCTTCCTATTTTCTATATGGTTTTGAGGAACTTCATGGGTTATATCAACTTTCTATTCATTATAGTGAAAGAAATCTGGTAGTTAGCACATGATATTTCTATCTAGATGATGTTCTGTTGACATTAAATTTTAGGGATATTTTTAACGTGTACCAAAATCATGAACACATTAAAACAATAGATTAAAATAATATTGAATGTAAGTGAATATTAAAGAAATAATCTTCAAATTATGGTAATAACATTATTAATTTTTATTCAAATGATATATGTAATTTTCACCATTTTTATTTCATTCAGTTTTTGATGGGATCCAATTGTGGAACCAAAAAAAAGACATAGGATCCAAATCTATAAAAATGGATGTAATTATGAATATTCTTTCCAGATAACTGTTTTTCTAGGATTCCTTACTATTAAAAATTTATAAAGTGATTTGGTCAAAATTATGATACGTATGTCTCATCATATACTTTATGGAATAATTATTACACAATGAAATTATATATTTTAAATTCATTACAAATTTATATATCATTATCATATACAATAAGGAACTCGGTATATATGTGATACTAATAGACCATTGACATGCATTGATGTGAACATCTATATGTGTTAGAGTTGTTCCATTTATTATTTTTACTGATTATGAAACAATTTATGGCACTATGGAATAACGAAATATAACTTGGTTATCGAGACTAAATAATTATCATAGAATGCACTTTGTTTGGAGGATTTTATGATAAAGACTCCAAAAATAACTTCCAAAGTATATTCATTAATGAAATCAGATCTCATATATTTTTATTCCACAAAAAAAGTCAAATCATATACCTTTTAAAGGTTGTTTAGTGTTAGGATTCCAAATGGTTTAATGTCTTATAGTAAAGAAGATTATGAGAATGGTGTATATAAATTGTCACCCTGGGACATTTTCATTTTAGGTCCATTATTCATGATATCAAGTGAAATACATCAGAATGAGGTCAAATTTCATAAGTATTGAAAGAGAATATGGATATCTAAGTTGATGATGGACACTTTGGGAATATATCCGATTTAGAAGGATATGTTAATTCATGGAGGGAATTATACCTATCTATATAAAGGGGAAAATTTTAATCATGAGTATGATCAAATAAGGGAATGAAAGATCATGCAATTAATCATTCACAATGATTAAATATATTAATGGATTTAGGGGGAATATTTCATTATGAGGATAGACATAGAGTATTGATAAATTTGGTTTTGAAATATATAGAGGATTCTTTTACAAACGAATTGATATGAATCCTTCTTACACAGTTACATGTTCATGGTGTTATGGTATAATGATAGTATTTTACAATGAAGTTTAACAAGATGAGGTAACGATGTTTCTGTCTAGTTTTACATAATTTTATTTTAATGCACTCTACATAGAATATAATCCCCTTTTTTAGAATTTCTTATTCTGGAATGGGGAAAAATTTATTCAATGGGCATTATGAATAAGTGATTAACCTATGATGATAGGTAGGGGCTGACACATTATTAGAGACTTGTATTATTGTCACATAAATTATGTCAATGGTTTAATCAAGTCAGATATAAATGATGGTAGGAGTAATTCATGATCTTTTAATAAATACCTAATGGAGGATCAAGTACAGTTCATGACAGTGTTAAAATAGATTTGGAATAGGGTGATTCACTGAGGAATGTCTTTATTAGTATACCTAGATTTCTAACGATATTTTAAATGTAATCCATATTGGTTATTATACCCAATTATTGATCCCATATTCCTATCTTAATTACTATAGGTAGACAATATTGGATATATTGTTTGGATGAATGTGATATACTACTTGAAATATTATGTCCATACTCTATTAGGGTCTCCCTAAATGGGTACATGACCCTTCATGAAGCATATAACATGAACTTCTTATTAGATCTTCCATGTTTGGGTATTCCATATACAATTGAGTGAATTATAAATCAATCATTGACCTTGGAGAGACTTCCATTGTTTTTTCATGAAAAGGACCCCTATTATTAATGGAATTAATGATCATGACCCCCCGAGAATTCCACCCTTCTCGATAGATAAGTCATGAGACTTATCATATAAAGGGAATGCATGATTAAATTGGTACACCTTTTTATACCATGGTTGAAGTTGTTCATTATGTTTAATGTTATGATTATTTTATAGTTGGATACACATATATGAATTGTGGGAGAGGTTATACATTTTTATTAGATATGGAATGTATATTAACCATCTAAGACAATAGTTAATGTAGTTTTCTCATGTTGAGATACTTAGAGACATTTTCCCCTTATGTGTGATTAGAATGGTTGAATCACCATAGTGGTGGTCTTAGGGGTTGGTTCCCCTTAGAGAAAATCCATAGGATATGCATCTCACTAGTGGAGGTATATGGATGATGGTTTTCCACATATTGGGGCTTTGGTGATAGGTCATCAAAGTAGTCGGTTAATAGAAATGGGTTACATAATAAGATGACACTATTTTATGGGTCACCCTAGAGGTTTTACTTGGGTTTTGGTTCCCCAATATGAAACTTATTGGGTATTGGTTCACCCTAGTATAGGGCCATGGATGGAGGTAACCAAATTGGCAGATCATGGATGATGGATTGCCCTTCTAGAGGACCATGGGTGATGGTTAACCCACATGTATGATCTTATTATAGGGTTTACCAATGTGGATGGATTTTGTAGCTTCATCACCCTTGTCTATGAAGATAAGGGTAAATGTGGTCTTTCTATAAGGGTTTCTTTTAAAATAAATTAAACATTCAGTTAATTCCCTCAGGCTTAAGGTGTGGTAGGGTACTATAAAGGTGTTATAATACATATTTGAAGTGTCTATGAGAATCTCTCACTCTATCCATATCTTGTAGAAGTGGGGACCATTGTTTTCATGTCATGATCTAAACTATTCTATTTTATTGATACGATTAATTAAAGGGTTGTCATTGGCAGTGTGCATAATTTTCATGGGAGGTGTAGCCTATGTGATGTAGCTTAGTATATCAAGGAAGAACATGGATGATGTAACCTTGGTTGTTAACAAATAAGATTTGGTGAAATGAGAAGAATTCAACATTCAATCTTTTTCCCTTCTCAACATTTGGTCATTGTCACAAAATGTTAAATCAAATAGTGGTAGAAAAAATTTACAATATATATCTCTGTAATTTTTATATTTTCATCAAACTATCTGTATCTCATTCATAAAAGTAAATTTTTCAAAATTTAATTTAAACTATATATATTATGTTACAATATATATATATATATTACATATAAATAAGTATCCAGAATAAACATATATGAAACATAAATACATACATACATATATGTAAATAATATATTGATGTTAAGCCTATACCAAATGATTTTTCCTCCAAAACAACATATTGTGAATATTGTTCTTTGTTATATGGAATATTGAAACCAATTATCTATTTACATAAACATTTTTATTCAATATTGTATCTTTTTTGTTTTTTAAATATATCTATGAGTTTGTTATATATATTTTTAATGTATTTATCGTTGAATATCTGGAAGAAAAAAATCCATCATGTTACTGTTTCCCCTATCATGTGATGAGATCACTCACACTGCATCCTCCCCTTTGTGATACGACCACTATGACATAGAAATAATTTACATTTATTGTATAACCTCTTGAAGATACATATAATCCTTGAAATTCCACCTTTATGATGCCACCAAAATTTGTATTACTTATGGATAGTGTTTGTTACCAATTTTTTATGGTTTCATTGGTGCTCGAATTCTGTGAAAGTATCCAATGTTGGGAAAGAACTTTGTTAGACATCAGTTTAATAGAATAGTTGTTGGATAATACATATTATTTTGTAGATACTTCTCCCATAAATAATTAGTTTTATGATGGAACAATAAATGTTAAATTTAGGTGGGAATTTATTATATATGTTTGAGAATAATCTGGAGAATAACTAGTAGAGATGTAATTTACCCTAGGTGTGATACGTATGACAAAAAACCAATTTAACCCAGAACAAATTATGGTATCCCACTTATTTAATTTAAATCCATGGAGGATGCTTATTTAAAATTTCATCCTGATTTTAATCAACATAAGACCCATCCTAATGATGAAAAATGTTATTTTATGTTAAATGAGTCATTATAATTTTCATTGGTTGTTGGGACCAAATATATGGTAATTGTTGTCAAGGAACGATTCTTATGTGTAATTAAAATTATAAATTAATTTAGATAACGAGTATTTTAAACATATAATTTTGGTGGGATACATCTCTTATCCCAAATTTGTTTTAGGATGGTACCCCAATTGGTCTTATGTGTTTCGATGGGAATGTCAGAGCTGAAGTATGATCCAAACAACATAAGATGTTTCATAAGATGTCTGTAAAAAATAACAACTCACTAATTTTCAATCACTATAAGCTATTTCTCTCATAAATAAGGTGTTTAATGAGATACTATTTATCCAAATACAATATAAATATTTTTATATTACTATTTATGCTAGTATATCATTTTATTTTTTGGAATAAATAAAATTAATGATGAACATGAATATTTTACTCTATTGAATCTAATATGTAATATATCATTAACATAATATTTATTGGTATCAATGATAACCATAAAAAATCTCATTTCACATAAAGTATCCACATACTAAATTAATATCTCATCACTTATGAAGGATTTTCTCATCCTTAGATCTCTTAAGATCCTATGTTAATGATAAACAATGAGAAGGAAAAATCATGAATGCATTCTATTTTTGAACCCCCAATGATCAAATAAAAACATTACATAGACAAGACATCAAAAACCATGATAATATTTTTATTGAAATTCTAAAAAACTCCTTGGAATATTTTAATTTCCCAACAATTGAAATATTAAATACATTATTTTTTAATTTTTAATGGACATTGTTATATATTAATTATAATTATTTTGTAGGTTCATTCATACAGATAGTGTATTTTATGAAAAATTTAAAAAAATCCAATTGAGGCATAAAATTTTCATTAGTTATAACTCATTTTATATTATAGATAAAAATTATGATAATGTTTTTTAAATATTTTATGTATTAATTTAAAATCCAAAAATAATCATAATCATATGATTAAAATAAATATTATTTATTTTAATTTGAGGAATAATTTTCCTTGAGAAATGTAATCACCACCATGTATTATACCACAATATGATGACATACAACATGAGGTCATTTACCCCGATATAAAACCACATGAGGGTGAACAATACTATATCATTTTTTTGTATTCAGTGATTATTTTTAATAATCTATAACTTGTAATAAATACTCAAAAAATAGAGAAATAAACGTTTATGATAAATTATATATTCATTTTTCTAATACTAATTCCTAAATGTCTTTTATTTATTTTTCAAAAAACATTTTCTTAATGAAATTATATTTTTTATTCACATGATAAATAAAATGTAACAACTTCATAAAATACATTCTATTTTTTATATCCTCCAAAACAAATTTATAGTAGATAATAATGGTTTTTTATAATAATTTTTTTAAAAAAAGTATCTTCATTTAATAATTATGTAAACCAATATCAATCAATATCATTGAAAAATTATGACTTCCATAATCTTTAAATTTAATCAATGACCGAACTAAAAAAGGAATCAGTATAACATTATCCGTAAATAATAATATTGTGATCACTATAAAAAAGTTTTAATTAAATTTACACCAAGATATCATCAGTGAACGCCACCAAAATTCTTCCAACACAAATGTTACCTCCCATAAGAGAAACACCATAATCTATCAAATGTTACAAGATTCTTTGTTAGCCAATATCTCACCTCACCGATGCACAAATGAGATGGTTCTCAAAAAAATACAACCAATATTTCAATATATGGAATTATAAAAAACCAATCTACCAAAATCAATAGAAAAATAAAAAATAATATTCACATTTCATAACATTAACATAGTTGACAATGTATTTTCACAAAACCATAACAATTATTTACCCCATTTTCCCACCGCACAGTCAAACCAATGGACCTTTACTACCCTTAACCACCCTACATCTTGGTTGTTGTTAAAAAATGGTAAGCACATTATCAATTAATGGTTCTTATTAAAAACCCAATTATTCACATTGTTCATTAATATTCATTTTTCATCAATTCACATTATGCACAATTAAATTTAAAATTTCACAAAAACATAAAAATAGTTCATGTTAAACAAGGTATAAAAGACAATTTTATTGTGATTACCTAAAATGACACATGTCACAAAATAAGTCTGAGTTCCTAGATTGATGGATATGAAATCATCTGTCATTCCATAATAGGAAATGATCCCATCCTCAAAAAATCTTATAAATAATAATCAAATCATACCACAAGTGTGTCACAAAATATGAAATAATATTCTATTGTAACTACATAGAAAAATAACATCAATTCCACCATTAGTACATGGTTTCTCCACCATACATGGGTTAGAGAATCCCATGAATGAGCTCATATACATGGCCTGAATCTTCTTAGTCTCATATCTATCATTTATAAATATTAATAAAAAAGAAAATAAATGAAAAATATTTTGATACAACTATGTAACTTCCTGACCTAGTCGCCACGCACCAGTACCCCAGGTCTTTCAGTCCCATGACCAAATTCATGTCTCCCCAAATTTCTTTGAATTATCACTAGAAAATACGGTATAATAACGGTCATGGGTAGACAAAATGAAACGACCCAAAGTTTCATTAATGGAAAATCCCTCTTGATCCACTTAAATGTCTCTTTATGAAAAATATTTTTATAAGATGTCAAATTCATTGGTTGTATGTTAAGAATTTTCACCATTTATAATGTAGCCATTGAACAGTGATCACATGATTAGTATAAATATAGGACCTTAACAAATCCATTTTAATCCGACAAAAGAAGCGATGGACTCATCTAGTAGAATTTCTCCATACGAATCCCATTTGTTGGAGCTCGGAAAATAGGTGGTGTCCTTGGGATTCTCCCTTGACCAAGACCAAGCTGAGCTTCACCATGTCAAGCTCGAACGGGACCGTCTACGGGAAAAGTCGAAGTTGATAGAGATTACCACTCGAGTGATGTTATCCACAACACCCCAAGAGTCTGTCACTATCACACACCTTACCCTTAGGTCTTATGCGTCTGTTTTAAGGGGTTATGTAACAAATAAATAGAACCATGTTCATGTAAATTATTTTTGTATATAATAATGAATATAATTTCTAGTCATTTTTGATAAATTGTAAATAGTTTTTAAAGTAAAAATGGTGTTTTTAATTATTATTTAATTGAGAAATATATTTTATTAAATTAAGGTATTTTTGAATTAAATAATATTTTAATAAATTAATAATAATATTATTATATAAATTTTTATTAAATATAAATTATCTTATAATTTTATTAATGCGTTTAATATTTTTATGAAGGTTTGAAAACCATTTCTGTCAAAACCAGTGAATTTTCGATAAATGTCGGTTTTTATTTTAAAAGTAAAAATTCAAATATTTAGAAAATTATATAGATTAAATAAATGTTATTTTTGGAATTAGGATGTCCAAATTATCCAATGGTGAATTTCTCATAATTTTCTGAGATAGTCAAATTTTTGGGTAAAAATTAAATACCCTTTAAATATATAATGTGTTTTATGACATCATAATGACCCAATAGTGATGTAATAAAATACTATAATCTTTATTTTCGGCCAAAATATGTTTTAAAATTAAAATAAAGTGATTTTGGGGTTTTGACTTATTTTTCAAAGCATTAATGGACCCCTAAAGACTTATTCAACACTTTGCATTTTTAAATTAATATCCATGGGAGTGTGACTCACTTCCACATAAGCATCCTTATTATTTTAAAATGTCCGGACCTGGGCCTTATAGAATATTTTTCTGCTCTTTCCTTTTCCAAAATCCATGTGTAAAAACCATGGGATGGTTTGTTGTTTGGATTAATTTAATGAAAGGGGACCCAAACCCAAATAAGAAAGAATTCTCCCACCTTCCCTATATAAACCCACCCAAGATCCCACTTCCTCCTCACTCAAAGCCCTTGGTGTTCGTCCAACCACTGCCCTACTCTCTATAAAACCCTCCCAAGGTGCCTCAAGATCCAAAGAAGCCTCTCACAAGCCTCTCTCTATCCTTTTGAAACACACTTCCAAGTAAGGGTTTTTTCTTCCTTTCTCATTTTTGTCCAATTTTGTTTAAGTTGTTTTTTCCTTTTAATTTCAATTATAAAAGTTGGGGTACGGTTTCACACCTACCTAATACTACCCTATTTATGTTTGAATGATGGTATACCCTTTATCTCTCATTAAATGTCTCCCATGTACACCTGTTACTATGCCGAAATTCCGAAAGGAACTTCTCTATCCTCTTTTACATTCAAGAAATAATTTTGTATCATGAATCTAAATTCCATTACAATTGTTGGACATGTATCTATATGACATCCATACTGTACATTACATGTAAATATTATGAGTAACCCCTTTCTCTCTCATCATCCTTTTTTATGAATTCTTATGTCACGCTGTTACACTGCCGAAATCGCACTGCTTTTCTAAGCCAATGTCATTGGGTAGTGAATACCATGCCCATTTCTCCATAAAGGGTATTAAACTTTATGCACATTTACATATTGATTGTAAATTTTCATGAATGAATTCCACATTCCTTTATCGTGGAATAAATGATTATGTTTTATGAATCCATGTTTTATGATCCATGTGGCACGCTTATGCATGAAATGAAATGTTTAAGAAGGGTGCGCCCTTATAGTGCTCCAATGCATTGGGTAAAGTATAGTATCATGATACCTCATGTGAAATTAGTGTTGACTCATGCTAGTTCATGTGCAACGGGGGTTCACTCGTGCTTTATATGCAATGTGGATTTACTCATTCCCTATGTGCAATGAGCCTTGGCACATGCTACTCCATGTTAAGTGTTGTTGCCACATTTCCATGTTATGATTAACATGCTTTATCATGCCTTTATGCTCATGTTACATTTAATCTCTATTGATATTCCTATTGTCTAACTTGGATTGTACTCCTCATGTTATTCCATGAGTACTCCATTACTGGGCTTTATAGCTCACCCTTTTCTTATGCATGTCCTCAGGTAATCCCATGCAATGCTAAGTACGAGGAAATGTAGGGGTCATGTAAAGGAAGTTTTCAATAAAGATGTTGTATTTCATGTTTTATGTTTTTATGTAATTATCCTAATCCCCAAAGACACTAATCCTATTGATCTTCTTGTTGTATCAAGTGACGTTTTATGTAATAAATCATGTTTAAGTTTGTAATAAAATCAGGATTGTCATAAAAAACCCACATTTTTTCAATATCATAATAACAAAATAATGGAAATAATAAAAACAACCAATATTATATAACATACCATGAATAATATTTTATCACAAGATGACAAAAAAGTGAATAAAATATCAAAACTAATGGAAAAAGTTTTCCAAAAAATGCACATGTATTGTGGATTAATGAAAATAAATGAAAAAACTCCCCCAATGTTGGTACTAAATCACGTATGGTTCCCTCATCCATGATCCATATCATATCTTCTATCTAACACAAGGGTTTTCCCTTTTTATATTTTTTGAACGAAAATTATTAGGTCATCGCTCAGGGAGACCAAATAGGGTGTGAGTACAACTCCATAGGCCACCACCAACATTGTCTAAAATAATATCCAATCAATAGTAGTGTAATCTATTGAATAAATAACAAATTATAATTTATAATTAAATAGTTATCACATTATCAATTATTCATTATTATACCACATAAACATCATAGGTTATTAGGACACCCTAACCTCAATAAAATCTCCGACCCATGCCAGAGTCTGAATAATTTCACATTGTCTCATCATAATTCCTTATAAACAAGGGCTTTCATTATTAATATAATTTTAATTTAGAAAAAACTAATTATAATGATATTTAAATTCCATATATTTCAGTCTAGGTCACTATGAATATGAACCCATAAGATAAAGAAGTAGTAGAACATGTTCCACACAGATTTATAACTATAGGATTCAGAAGCAGAAGACCATGTCCCAAACACATGGTATTTGGAATTAGAATACCATATGCCACACATATTTATCAAACAATTTATCACTACATGCTAAAAAAAAGTAGACTATGTCCTTTATACATTGTATTTTTAAACAGTACACCATGTCCTACACATATTTATAAAACAATTTAACATTATGGGCTTTAAAAATAGCAGACCATGTCCTACCCACATTTTTCACATCATTCAAGGTTATTCCTTATTAAACATATTATCACATTTTATTATCCATAATCCAACTAAATAATCCATTTTGAAAAATTTAAAAACCACAACACATTCAATTAATTAATCCAATAATTATTTATGTAATTAAAAATCTAAAGATATCATAATTAATCAAATAATTAATTATTAATTTCTAAATATTAGTATCCCATAATTAGTTCATTATTTAATTATTTAATCAATGATTATATAATCACAATAATAATCATTAACTAATTCAATTATTAATTAATCAATTCAAAATACCAATAACCTATAATTATTTCAACAATTAATTATTGAATATATGTTTGTATAATCAAAATAATCAAAATTAATTAATTTATAATCCATTTACGACATAATTAAATTAAACATAAATTATTCAATAAATGATTATTAAACAGTTATCTACATTTTTTAATTCAACAATTTATTTATCAATTCAAAAACTTAATATCCTATAAATTTTTCAAATATTTATTCTTCAAAATATGTTTTTATAAACTCAATAATAAAAATTAATAAAATTAAACAATTAATTTATCAATCCACAATAAAAATATCAAATAATTAATTTATCCGTTATTTATTCAATCAATGATTTTATAAACACAAAAATCATTATTAATTAATTCAATATTTTATTAATCCATCAATCTCATTAATTATTTCAACAATCAATTAATAATGTTAATTATATTAATTAATTACACAATTAATTAATCCTCTTACTTCCACTAATTAATTCATCAATTGATTGATCCCATAAATCCCATTATTTATCTCCACAATTAAATAATCATACTGCAACCATCAATTAATTCATCAACTAATTAATATGATAAATTCCATTATTTAGTTCAAAAATTAAATGACCACATTACCTCCATTAATCAATCAATCAATTAATTAATCCCATCAATACCATTATTTAAATCAATAATTTTGTAATCATTATACTTTCATTAATTAATCCATACATTTATTAATCCCATTACTTATGTCGATAATTAAATAATGAAATTACTTCTATTAATTAATTCCTCAACTAATTAATCCAATTATTTAATTCAATAATTAAATAATCACATTACAACTATTCATTAACTCATAAACTAATTAATCCCATCAACCCCATTAATTTATTAAATAATTATATAATCATATTACTTCTCTTAATTTATTAAAAAATTAATTAATCAATCCAATATCAATAATTAAATCCACAATAAATTATCTCATAACTATAAATAATTTATTCAATAATTAATTTATCACATCTATCATATAAATTAATTCAATAATTAATAAATCCCATCAATTTCATTATTTATCGAAACAATAAATTATTCCCATTTATCTCATTAATTAATTCAACAATTAATTAATCCCATCAATATAATTAATTAATTAAACAATTAATTACTCATAAAAACTCCATTAATTAATTTTTCTATATAAATCAATAAATTATCAAAATTTAATTCATTAATTAATTGTTCTATCTCAATCTATTCAATATCACAAATAAATTCCTCAATTATTTTCATTATATCAATCAAATCAATATCCCCATTGAATTCAACAATTATTTTTTCTATCAAAATAAAATCAATATCCCCAATTAATTCATAAATTAATTATTCTATCTCAATCAATTCAATATTCCCATTAATTAAACAATTAATTATTCTATCTCAATCAATTCAATATCCCCAATTATTTAGCCATTTAATCGTACCAACTCAATAAATTCAATATTTCATAAAAAATATATGAATATTTGTCTAGTTCAAACATCTTAATTCCCTCATAATTAATCCAACAGTTATCTATTCATAATCTATAATATCAATAACCCCAATTTGAATATTTACTTTAATTAATTAATTCTCCAAATTAATTTATTTGATCATGAATTAAATTGTAAAAAATCTAAATATAATTGTAAAATTAAATCCATATAATTTAATTCATTTTTGTATTTGAATTATAGATCACCTTACTAAATATTCATAAATAACACTGATCCACATATATCCACAATATGAAAATAATCAATGAATAATGCAATGATGAAAAATACTTAGGTCTGAATCCTAAATCCCCCATTAAACGTATCAAGATCTATCAAACCTAAATCTAGGTCTAGAAACCATAATGAATAATTATATTTATTATATCTGGGGAGAGGAGAGGAACATAAATAGAGATATAAATGTAAAGAAACTACTAACTTGGGTGGTACAGATCTTTAGTCTAGAATTTTAATATTCAAGAAGAGAGGTGGAGAGACTAAGAAATTGTCGGCAAGCCTCCAAAATCATGTGGAATAATTATGGGGTGAGTGGGGGATGATTTGTTGTTAATATAGGGGTCCATGTATTTTAATATCTAATTTTTGGGAAAACATAAATTATGTGCAGGGTTTGATAGGAAGAAGTGCACAATCCCCCAAAATAGAGTTCTCTTCTAGGGGGGCACAATGTATCCTTTTAGGGCACACAACTGGATAAACTGTGTGCCAGCCATGAAATATATCTCTCTAAAGGGTTTTACGGTATTTTGGGAAATGGTGCATGGTTTGGAAAAATAGTGGGAACACTATTCACTGACAAAATTCTTCCAATATTCTCAATTTTTACCCAAACACACTCCATTGTAAATCCTAAATGAAAATCAATCAATACAAGGAAAGAATGTACATGGAAAAGATCCTTAGATATCTCAATAAAAAATTCGGTTATTTCATAATAAATTCAAATAATGAAATAATATTTATGAATATAGATAATAATAGTACAAGAAGAATAGAAAATGAAGAATTTATACATAATGGTAAACTCCATAGTCATGAATTCTACAAAAAATATCACTCAATCTATAAAAAATTAAAACTAAAAAAATTCATTCCAAATTTGATTGAAATTAGTATTTGAAATAAATAACGTGTTTATGTGATGTTAAGAATATTAAGATGTGAGAATTATGGAGTATATATACTGTGTAATGGGAACTGTGGCCATTATTATTTGACCATTACCATATTATAAGTCATTATGAGCCTTTTTCAATATTACAATAGGGATTCATTACACTTAGGCATTAATATCACCAATAATTAATATTATTATGAATATTTATGATCATGGATTATGAGTACTAGAAAATATGACCACTTTTAGTACATTTTCCATAATAAATTGTGAAAAAAATGGTAATAGAAGGAGATAATTGTTCAAAAAATGATAAATATTGAAATTTATTATTATGGTTGTTCTATATGAATCATAATTATCAAAACATCAGTGGCAGGTAGAATCACTGGGGTAATTGTTTTATTATTCCCAAGAAAATCAGTAACAAGTAAGGCTTATAAAAATCTACCAAAATATAAGTTCATGTTTTGTGAGATCATCACCATATGAATCGTAGTTAAAATATTGTCTTAAACTATGGAAATTGTAAACGTTACACATAAATATTATTCTCCTGTAATAAATGGTTATGTATATAAGGGAATAGTATTAATAAATTGTTAAATCAATTAGAAATTTTATTTTCCACATAGATAAAATATTATTATATATACATTTATATGTATTTTAAAAAGTTAAAATCTATTATTTTACGTACATAATTAATCATAAATAAAGAAAATTTATTTCATTAAACAATGATATTATAGGGATTAATAAAAAAATTATGAAAACTATAGAATAATAAAACATTGAAGTAATATATATTTTCCATTACTACAGGTTTCAATAATTATTTTTAAATAATTTTATTTTTTATGAAATTTTTTATTAGACACTATTTTTTGGGATATAAATGATAAATATTTTTATTTATTCTTAATAAATTTCTCAAAGGGTTAAAACATTGATAATGTTATAAAAAAAGATTTAGATATGTAAAGAAATGTTCCATTTAAAAAACTAAATTATTCACAATTTGAATATAATTTTAAAAAATTAGTTTTCAAATTAACAATTATCTTAACTAAATAAAAATTATCATATCCAAATTGGGAAATGATTCTTTTTTAATAACTTTTAGAGACTATAAATTGTTTTGTGTAGAAGATAAATATAATATAAATATTAAGAATGTATTATGACGTCATAATAACTAAAAAAATGTGTGATAAATATTATAAATGCATTATTGAGGAAAAAAATTTATAATTAATATAACTATGTTTATTTAACATCAAAAGATTCATTTTATAAACATATAATTAATCTTCTAATACCTAATTCATATTCTCAATGTTTTAATAGCCCAATATTATTATAGGGGACCCCTACCAAGACAAAAATGTTATTAATAAAATATTTACGTCTTTATGATATTATTATATTTATAAAAACTATCATTTGGTAAATATCATGTGAAATACCATGTTATTGATTTTTTTTCATTATTTTTATATCTATATTTGTGAGAAAAAATATATAAATAATAAATTAATTACACAATATTTATGTAAATTTCAAAACATTCTTTGATTATAATAGAATATGAATACATTATAAATCATGTTCCCATTATGTTGACACACTATGATATTTTCATGGGGTTTTCATAGTTCTAAATATTTAATCTCAGTATTTTGTTATCTATTTTGAAAGAAAAGGATTAATTCCTTTTTTTATGTACATCCTTGAAATAATCCTTTTGAATTTCAACTAATTTCACCCACAATTATATATACTATTTACATTATGTCCAATTATATTCTATTATAATGAATAACTTGTCATATCTACCATTAATCAAATTTTATAAAAAATATTATAATCATGTTATTCTATATAATATCAAACTTATATTTTAAATGATTACATTTTTATAATATAAATTCCCAGAAGTATTCTAAATAATGGATATTTCAATAGATGAAATTATAAGTAATTTATTTGGAATTACTATATATGAAACCCACATATCCATATCACAATTTCAATGGAATTAAAATTAAATTCCTTAATACATTTATATACTAAATAATATATATATATAACCTAATATTTATTTCACCGTAGCTGTTAATGATATGTTTTATTTAGATAATTGATATACGAGTTCCATAAGAATTTAGAATATAAATACTTCCCAAATATAGAGATCTAATGAAATAGATATAGAAATAATGTTTAGGATACCTTAGTGAATAACCATGAAATATCTTTTACAACACCATTGTGATTAACCATGGTGATATGTTTTTGAACGACCTAATTTCTTGTATATGAACATTTTTTTATTCTGTATCACAAAATTATGATTATTCTATGTATTTATGACCCATGTTTTATCCATGATGACCTACAAAAATCAATTTCTATTTTTATATGTTACAAAGATTTATTCTCACCAATAATTTTATTCCCCATAAGATATCATTTTCAGTGTGGTGACCTAGGATGGATTAATAATGGAGTATTTTATGAAGATTAAATAATATTTATTCTTATATGTTTTTATATATATAATTCATGTATTAAATATATAGTTTTAAGATACTAATGGTCAAAATATCACTTTATTTTATTAATTTAATCTTTCATTTAGGGATTATATCAATAATAATATTTTAAACTGGAATGATTAGATTGTTGTTATTTGATAAAACATTAGTTTTTTTGGGTTATTTGACTAGAAAAAAGTAGCAAATAAACATCAGGTCAATTTTAAGTAAATGGTCATAATTATATAACAACATATAATTTTATTGGTTTCCATGAATATAAATATATGTTTGTATACATGAATGTATATTTTTTTGTAAAAGACGTAATAACGGTTTGAAACCGTGAAAAAGATGGTTAATATCTACATGCTTATTATTCAGTGAATGATTAGTGGTCCTAAGAAAAAACACCTATTTGAAAACTCCTCTGGGATATAATATGTTCAATAATATTTTTTTATAAACCATTATGTTGGGTATATATATTAAACATAATTTTATAATTACCTCATAATATCCAAGATCATGTAATGAGAATATTTATTGATTAAAAATTATATTCCAATTATGATTTTATGATTGAAATTGTTTTAAATTTATCTCCTATTATTTTTCTTATTGTAAAATGGATGGAAATATTATGTCTATGATAAATAATTTTTAAATTATATAATTAAAAAATGATCATCCAAATATGATAGAATCCATAGTTAAAAAAATCACAGAGATGATGGAATATTTAACTTATTTCCTGAATAATAACAAAATATATGGGAAAATGTATTTTCTGCAAGGAGGGATGAACATGAATTTAAGGCCCTTATGTATCAAATAAAACCGAGTTTTAGTGTAACCATTCATAAATTTATCATATGAAAATAGAACAATAAAATATAATCTATGTTTTATAAACACCATTTTTCTGAGAATGGTAATTTTATATTGGATGTATATCACATAAAGGGTGAATTTAAATAGTGATGAATATTGATCATGAACTCGATGACAAAGAATGAGATTAAATTGATACAAAAGTAATAATTTAAATGGAATATTTTCCAACAAGTTTTTATATTTTAACCCTTAAAAGAAAAAAGAAGTTGAATACCTGAAATTGAATTAAATGGAAAATGAATTAGTGGATATTTATGAGATTAAATTTATAAGGATTATTTGATACACTACAAGATTTAATAATGTTTATTGTGGGATGATTAACAATTACTTTCTCATTATAATACCTCATATATGTAATTATGTAGAATTCATACTCTTTGTGATTTATAAATAGATATCGAAGTATTCTCGTATAGTAAAAATTAACATTGGATGTGGGGATTAGAACAGGATTATACAACCATATTCGGGGATTAATTTTGACTGTGAAGGAGAAGGTAGGAAACTCCAACTATTATTTTTATAAAATTTTCATATTATATTTTGTGGAATTATCTATAATGATGTGAATAGTTATAAATTTTTTGTAATGATTGCCATATAACTCGAAATTATCATGGTGATGTAAACCCAAAAAAAATTGAATGGAAATTAAAAATGGAAGATGGTGTGGGTTAAAATTAAAGTATAATTATTTCAATTGTAGGGGAATGTAAATTTCCTAAACCAATGACTAAAATATATGATAAGTGAGGGAAATACCCTTCAATAATATAAATAAAATGGGGAACAAGTTGGTGAGTTTTTAATTAATAATGAAAAGTTTGTGGATATGAAATTTTTATTGGAATTTTCACTCATCGTACACACATATATTACATTTTCAATGTCTGAATCTGGTAGTAATAATTTCAATATTTTATACATGAATAAAAATAACATCAAATTAAAACATGAACTTCTAGTAATGATGATTTCATCTAAAACTAATAGAGTAACTATTAATAATCAAATATATATATATATATATATATATATATAGATTTCATTATTATCATTGGCAAGTTCAATATGTTTGTATACATGTTGGTCTATCCAATTGTGTAATCTAATATAAAAATTTGGATATATAAAATTCTAAAATATAATACAAACAAAAAATTTAGATATACTGAATTATCATTTATAATGAATGTAAAAAATTATTTTTATATTCAATGGAGAGACATCCAGGCCGTAGTCTTGTTAAGAGACAACTCCAACAACCGTTTTAATATAAATTATTCATGTAGCAGGTGATGAATGAAAACACCAAAAATATAAGAGTTGTATTTGTCTTTCATGAATACATTATTGGATTTATGTTTGAATTTCATAGATCTATCACATAATTTGATTTAGAAATATTGAAAAAAATATACCATGATTTAAACTTATATAAAGGATCCCATATAAAATGAAAAAAATGAATTTCATGTAATTTAATAAGAAACATCAAGGCCTTTTAGAGAGGGTTTTTTTATTTTGTGTGTCTCCTTGTGGAGCACTCGTTATCTCTATAAATTAAAAGGATATATCAATGAAAGATTTCATTTATTATATATAAAATAATTAGTCTATATTGAATATCATTTATTATCTTCTAATGATTGATTATTTATTTGAACAAAAAAATGTGATCAATTCCTCTCTAATGTGGACATTCGATCATGATTTAGTAATCTATATGTGAAGAAGTATGATATTCCAAATTATTCTTCCAAACAAGATATATAGAGTATGATTTTTTCTATTATTCCATTTCTACGAATAATTATCCTTCAAAAAATTTTCATTTTATATATATAATCATTATCTATATTCTTTATTGGGGTTTTTAAATTTATTGTTTATATCATGACACATTCCAAAAGATAGTAATGAAATGATGTTTATCTAAAGATTATATAACAATGATTATATTAATGATATAGTTTTGGTTAATTATATAAATATAACTTTAGGTTTCAATAAAATACATACATAGGACATAGAGTGAATAGTAAATAAATATCACTTTATTAGAAAAGGAAAATTCAATAGTGGAGTTCATAAATCCAAAAACATTAATTGAAATTCTGATTTTTTATAGACTAGTAGGGTAGTGATAAATGTTTGTGAAAAATATTTCATAACGTTATAGTCCACTAACCATGTTAACTTCAGATAGGATTTAGTCTATCATGAAAAAGGAGTGTGATGAATGTTTTTAATAACATAATACTAGGTTACTTAGTTCAGATGGTCTAAATTTAAACTCTAATAGGAAATTATTTCTCACATATATTGATGTACCCTCCAATAGGCCTAGATGTTTACTCATTTATAATGTAAATTTAATTACCTATGTATATCGATATTTGAATCTTCATGAATTTATTTATACAACCAATGACTTGGAATTAAATTTAGTTTTCATTGCATTAATGATATGGAGACACAGTCTATAAGGGGAAATGTGTAACATAAACACCAACCAACTTAGTGTAAACTATATATTCTCATAAAAAAATAAAAATATGTTATATTTTAGATTATTTTGGTTTATTAATTAATTTTATTTTACTATATCCTATCACCAGAGAAAATATAATAAAATCATTGATGTGTTGGCCAGGAATGACACTTGAGTTTTTGAAATAATGGGGATTTATTGGGATATATTGAATATGTATTTCCTTATGATTAATATAGATGTCACAAGTTATGGTACATCAAAAATCCTAAACTAAATTACTTATGAATCATTATTTGTAGATAATGGTATGTATTAACAAGGAGAAAATTACAATTATACAATTCAAAATATATTTTATTTTAATTTGGATGTTTCCTAATAACAATGTTGATCAATAAGGAGAAATAATGTTTCATAAAATACAAGGTATCTCATTTATTACAGAGTAAAATAAATAAGTAATGGATTAATAATACAACATTTTGTTCTATATAAACACTTGAATCACAATAATGTGTGGAGTTATTTATAATTTTTTATTTTTGGGATAACAAGAAAATAATGATTTCGATGATAATAAAATTTGATTGAAATGTCATTTTGTGAGTTTATAGAGAAAACATCCCAATGGAGTAATTTAATAATTTCATATACCAATATGTAAATGGTAAATCATCATTATGATATTTGATTCTATCATCATTAAATAAATTAAATGAAAATAATACATGTTGGATATTTTTTGGTAGATGAATTATTCTCTAGTCAATCTATATCTATATTTGATGATTTCACATTGGGGACCATTCTCGTCATTATATTCATTATGTGGTGGGACTTAATGGGGGTCTCACTATTATATATTTTAGAAGTTGATCCTAGATTTGAATATCTGTTCTAGAGTATAATTGATAAATTAATGAATTCAAGTGTACAATATAATACAACATATAAACTATACAGTGCATATATAAATGTGAGTAATTTTCATTAATTGAATTATATTATATTGTGCTGTAGAATTGGATATTATAGGAGTTGGGGAAAACAACTTCCACTAATGAAATTCTAAAAATCCAAAAAATTTATACTCATGTATTTATAAATCCGAAAAATGAACATTAAAGGAATAAGTTCTGATACAGACATTATCTGATAATGTAAGATAATTTAAAAAAGTTTAAACTAGTCATTAGGATATATTTTTTAAAAATGAAACATGTGTTCATGACTCATATTGGGGAATACCCATAGTAACAAAAAAATATTTTGCATGAATCCATTTGAATGATGTATATATTCATGTTCGGGAACATGTATTCCTAAACATATCACTCTGGAAAGGATACAAGATATTCTAAATGAATTATCAAGTATGTAATTTGTATATTAAAACATTTTTTATTTTAGATCATGTTAGAGAATATTTTTATCCATTAATATTTCATCGAAATGATTTCATGGTCCTTGGAATATTCTATGTGTCCTTATTAAGAATGTATATGTTATACCCAATTCATATATGGGACACACAAGGTTCGAAATTGGAATATGATGTGTTAGATAAAGAAAAAAAATAGATTATTGACTAAGGGGAATAAATGTTTTGGAATAAGGAAGCATAAATCCCAATATTATTGTGTATAAATAACATGTTCTATGAAATAATCCATGACTGGGAAGAACCGATAAAGTAGATTCACCCCCATTTATTTTATGTATAGAGACAAAATTGAAGAGTTAAATTTTTCAGGGTGGGGTGGGGAGTGGGAAAATATTATGGGTTAAAATTTATTTCCCTTTAATATAAAAGAAAATATGTTTCTAAATACATATTTTATTATGTTATTTATACATATATTAACTATTAAATTTATGAAGATCATTTCACATCATGTTTGTATATTGATGATAATGTCTAATAATATTATATGTAGATAAAAACTAATGAATAATGTATACATAATTGTAAACACCATAGGATCTAACACTACAATGGAGACCACTCCTGGTATAAACATATTAAAAATTAAGTTATTCCTTTTGAATATGATTGACATTTTCAATGGTAAAATAAAACCGTTGAATTTGATGTAGTGGTAAATAAGGTGTGTGGATGGTATAATATATATATTTTGTAATGGGTAATGTGACTGTTAGGATTTTATTGGGCCAAAATGATTAATAATAATAATTATTGTTGTATATTATGACTATTTTGAATTATTTAATTTGAGAGTTATGACCATTAGAAATAATTTTATCTCATAATTAGTGTATATAAATTGAAATAAGGAGAGATAATTAATACAGAAGGGCTAATTTCTAGACATTACCAGTAGGGTAATTCCATATAAATACCATTTATCAATGTATGAGAGTGAATATACATTAACATGGGTTATCCATTGATTAATCAAAGGTAGATATTTTAGAAGTATGGTTAAATCACAATCAACTAATAGTGATGTTCACATTTGATGAGTTCACCTCTAGAATAATGTTTTTCAACAACCAAATGATAGCACCCGTATTCAACAACTTACCTAGGGAGATTATTCTAATATTATAAGGGGTTATGTACTCGGTGATATGTATTACTAAATGTTGAATTCTTCTAAAAAATAATTTTTTTTACTGAAGAACACATTTTTTTCAATAATGATGATTGAATATATCTATAGATGCAATTTGATAATTTTGAATTACATATTAAATAAAAATATAGAAAATTTATATCATAACATAATGATATAAAATTTTTCAATATAATAATACAAATTTTTACCCAAATGTAGGGAAAATATTATTTTTTCTCATATATATATATATATTATTGATAAATGTTTTTATAATAAATTTTTTTTAAAATATATTGTTTTTCTATACTTTTAATATAAAACAATTAGATAGAAATAATTTATAATTTTATTTTATAAAGTCCCAAGTAATTAATGTATGGGTAATAAATTTTATTATGTCAATAAAAATACTCTTTTCATGAAAATATATATTTCATTTTTAAATAAATAACATCTTTATATCAATATTTTGAAAAAATGGATGTAACAATTGAAATTATCATGTTCTTATTATCCAATGGTGAATTTTTATAACCTGTTTTTATATCTTATTTTTTTGGATAAAAGGTAAAATATTATATAAATATACTAAAGGAGTTATTACCCTATAATATCATAAAATATATTTAATAAATAATATGAAGGATTTATTAAAAAAAAATTATTATACAGTAAAATATATCATTTTATATTGATTCAATTAAGTTTCCAATCCTATAACATATATTCAAAAGCATAAAACATAATTTAATGGTTTTAAAATATATTTAGGAAATAATATCTATACCACAGCCCAAATTTAATTAATTAATGATGTTAAGTCCTTATACAAGTATTATTTTAAATTGATTACCCTTTGGGAAATAGCAAGTGAAAATATCATGGTAATTCCCCTTATTAGTCCTCTATATTCTAGTATGTTAGAATTTAATATGGTATTTTCATTTAATGTAACAACTGTGTTGAGTTTATAGAATTTCTAGATGGTTTTTTATTGGGAATTAATGGTTCATAGTATCATCATATTTATTTAAATGGTTTACATTCTCTTGGAAATCATTCAAGAGATTATGTGAGTTTATGGGAAGGTTTGTGGCTTGTCCATACCACACGGGTGATAGGAGAAACCCTGAAGTAGAGACATATTAAAAATGATAGGTTTTCATAACATTATTCAAAACATGTGATCGAACCATGAAAGGGTATGGTTTATATATAACATCATGAGTGTAGTTTCACAAACAACATGGATTAACCATGCGATGTGAATCAAATGATTTTATATTTTCAAGTTTATAGTTTTTGAAAACTAAAAAATTCATTTGAAACATAATCTCCTAGTATTTTGAACTGATCTCCCCATTTATTAATAATTTGTTATTCCCTTTGATTTTGAAACAATTTTAAGAAAGTATAATTTTATTGGCACTCCAAAATAAATGGTATATCTCAGTTTTCTCCCTTTCTCTATAGATTTTCTTATATCATCTCATTTGAATTGGTATATCCAATAAAAAATGGATATAAATGTGATATATGATGTGTTTTATTGGTATATTGATTAATTATATTTAATTAAGAAGGATTCAAACATATATCGAAGAAGTTTTTTTTTCTGTTTTTCACAATTTTCATTACCTTTTGTATGTTAAGTGTCTTCTCACTTTGTCCCAAAACTTCATAAACATGATGGAATAATTCAATTTGGCAATATTATTTAATTTACAAAGGAAACAATTAATTATTTAATGATGGAAATTCTTTTGATAAAATAATTTTGAACATTTGAATTGTAATGCCTTTGGGAAGCCCCTTGTTTTTTAATTATTAATTATAGTATAAAAATTATTTTTTTGGACTAACATAACATAAGTGTTAGATGAAATGTTTTAGTGGGATGAAATTTTTTATTTACACTGATTCTATATATAACATATCATACATGGTTCATGTGAGTACATTTTCAGTGGATGTAAACCTCAATAATCTATGTCGTGGTAAACAAAAGGAACATTAAGATTGTTCACCTAGTGATTTTATAGTGGAACAATGAGTAAATAGTCAATTCAATCAGACTATCACATGATATGCATGTGTGTGTGAATGTATGGGTATACATTGGTAAAGCTAAATGAACTAAAGTCATATACAATTTCAAAATTCAAATTCAAATTTCTGTAAGTTTAATTTTTTTTAATTTTCTCTCATTCTTCTAAATTATTTTAAAACTATGTTATATTGTTTTCATGTCCAAGTAGAATTATTTGGAAAAAAATATTATGTAATTTATAATATAATGGAGTACATATCCCTTTAATATACACATTTGTTCATGTTATAACATTATTATATATGAAACATGTGAAAGACTGAACTCATATTTCACATATAGAGAATCTGGATGTCTTTCTTTTAGGTTGAAGATTAGATCTTAGAGTTTCTTTTATAGTGTGTTTGGATTGATTCTATGTTGCTGTTGTGTGTTAGGATATTATTTTTGGAGTTCTAATGTTATTAATTCACATCCTATGATAATATTTTTATCTTATTAGAATTTGTAAAATGTTTTAGTTTTATAATTATTAATCTCGTGTCTTATTATGAGATTTTTTGTTCATGTTTTTTATATATTGGTTTTAATATTTTATAATTGAACATCACCCCTCAATACATATGTAATACCATTATATTTTTTCCATCAATATGTGTCTTATGTATTTAACCTAATGTTTGTAAAACATCTAACCCAACACTATGAAATTGTTTAGGTAGGGATTTTACATTATTTTTATTTCGTTTTTTAGTAACTAGATATATATTGCCATTGTTCGGAAATTAGTAAATATTTTGCATCATTTTATATAAATAAAAACCCATTTTCCCTTTATTCTCCAATCAAAAACATTTTTACTTGAATTCTAATCATTTTTTTCTCACTAGATACATTTTAAGGAGTTATTATGATTCAATGAATCCTATCAAAATTCTTTAGAATCCACTATGCAGGTAATGTTTCTCTTTCTATTTCATATATTTTTTATTTATAACATTCCTTAATATATGTATTTTTATTTTAAATGGAAATTTTAACTTGTTCTGAAGACATTATTTTGTTACCCAGTTAATTTCTTTATAATTAGTGGTATTAATTATCATTCTATAATATCATTAGACATGTAAATTTGTATAAACATTATACTAACAAAAACATTTTATGATTTTATATTCCAGTCATGTTATATTTTCAATATCAAACACTATTCTTATAATTACGTATTCTTATAGAAGTTATTATACTAAACTAATTAGGTATTCACATATATTGGACCCTTATTCCATTACCATAGGTTAATAATGATGAAAATTCCATGTATTTACTCACTTTTACTCACTGTGAAATTAATATTAATTTTTTTTATTTCCATCAAATATATAATTAATGATTTATTATGGTAAATGATATAAGATAGACACAAAAATTTATATAGAGGAATGTTAAATCAGGATATCAATCATACCCAAGTGGTGGATAATTATTCCCTAGGGACAATTTTTTTATTTACCTTACTGAATTACAATGATAATTTGATTCCAAAACCATTTTGATGAACCTTGGTGATATGATTATACATGTATTATTTTCATGTAGTAGACACATTTCCATGTTATGACTCATACACTTAGGATTATTAGGTCCTGTTATTCCCATTGTTTTTCGATGTTGACCTATCGTGTTACCTACCCCTTGATTATCCATTCAAGGATTTGTACTCACCCATCTGTTCAATGTATATCACCTATAAATAATTTATATAGGGGACATATAAAGAATAATTATGGAATATTTAAATTGTAATAAATATATATTATGCTTAATATTTTATGTTTATGTTCCATATATATTACTCACCAATATTCCAAGAAACTAGTATAAAAATTATCCTCGGAGATTTTAATATTAATATTTTATTAAGGAATTATGTTGAATATGAAGTGTGAAATTTGAGGGTGACCCCTTTAAGAATAAAAACCTGGATTTAATTTGTACTCTAAAATTTAATATATATATATATATATATATATGTAAAATAATATCACTCAAGGCCACCATTCCATCTATCATTTTAATGGTCCTACAATCCCTAGCCATTTTGAATTAAGGATTCTAGACTCTATATGTGATACAAACCTAAGGTATATAACCATGATCCCATAGTGGATGATATATTGAGATATCATGTGGGGAATGAATGTAACAAAAAATACACCATCATGAATCATGGATTAAAGATGAGGAAACTAGAATCTCAGTTTAGGGACATTATTTATTATCTAATAATCTACTTAAATTAATGCTCATGTAAGATAAATAGCCAATAAATTGGTAATACAAAGGTATTGTGTATTTTAATTCATTAAGAATCTGTTGGGAGGTTAAGAATTATGAAAATCAAATAATGGAATATTATTATTGACATGGAAATGAAAATAAAAAATATTTTAAGAATAAATAAGATGTGGAGTTCCCAATGGAAATACAACTATTGATGAAGTTTAAGGGAAAATCCATTTTGTTAGATTTATATCATCCCAAACCCATATTCCCCTAAAATATATTTCACCCAAGAATATTAGGAAGGAATATATATAACATGAAATGATAAAAATAATTAATTATTGTAAAAGTTAATATCACTTTGGTAGATTCGATCCAATCAATCCCATAGGGTGTAATTTTTTAGAATGAGATTTGTTTCAAGAATGTGTAATATAATTAAATGAAAATGTATGATTAGAAATAAATGATTTTACTCAAATTACCCAAGACCTACCTAGAAATATTAACAAACTCGGTAGATTCATTTTCCTATTAACTATATGATATATCACCATAATAAATTTTTTTGAGACTTTGGTGAATCGATTAATGTTATTCCAAACACAGTTGATGCTTTTATATAGATAAGAGAATGAATGAAAAATGACATGATGTGCAACATTCCAACTAAAACCCAACATAAACTATATTCATTTTGGGGGATGTTTTGTTATGATCAATAGAATTATTAGTCTTTATATAGTTTTTGTGTCCTATAAAATTTTTGATGTTGATGTATAGATCATACCCCCATCATTTTAGGTAGTACATTTATGAATATTTATAAAATAATATGAAATGTTCATTAATGAACACTATCAATGGATTTTGGAGAATAATTTACTAATTTTATTAATTTGAATTCAGTTAAAATTTTAAAATACAGAATAATATTTTTACGGTCTAAAATTTTGAATTTACATTATGTTATAGAAATAAAAATCAAAAGATTGATGTAGTAATCAAAATTTTCGAAACCATAAATTCATAATTATTTCTGATTAAAATATTTTTAAATTGAATTTAAATTGCAATCATATCTCTATGGTAAAAAACATTTGGATCTAGATAAATAATTTTTTTATTACATTTTTATATAATTGTAACATTTTTTTTATATTTAGGTTTCATGCATGGGTATTAGTGTGTTGAAACCATAACTAGAAAACCCACGAGAAATAAAATGTAAGTTATTACACATTAATAATAGTGGTTCATATCTTAAAGAAAAATAAAATTTGTAGTACATAAATATAAACATATTAGATCAGAAAACAATTGTTCAACATTATATAAAATATTTTTAGGACAATAAGTTTCTCATTAAGAGAAAATATTGTGATTAATCTAACTATTTGAGTGAAATAGATCTTCTATTAAAGTGAGTTAAACCATTTACATAATAGTAATGAAATATTAATCGTACCCTAAACAAAATTAGGAAAATTAAATTCAAAGATTTTTGATATCTAGAATTAAATAACACATATCAGGATCCATGTTTGTGAGTCTCAATTTTATTATTTCCAAAAAGATAATATTCACCATTATTCAAAATAGAAGTATTGAAATAATTTACAAAATCATTTATAATCATTGGAAGTTCTGAATTGATTATAGTTAATTGAACCACATATCCCTAAAAGGCCACTTCCCTATCCCTTTTATATATAATGCGTTATAAATAAGACCTAATAAATGTAACTATTATTTTCATTATGTGTTTATAGTTATTTTTATGTCTCTATAGAGATAGTGGACCAAAAAAATCTATATTCACTTATCCCTTTTGTAGGTTTTCAAAACAAAAGATTATTTTTCATTTATTTAATCCGTCATGAATAGTATAAGACTAAATAGTAATCATATTTTATTATTTATTTTAAATGATTATTTGTTCAATTTTTTTAATGTTTTCAATATGTATTGGACATGTTTTGAAATCATCTGTGAAAATATGGATTTAAAAAAAATTGTCATAAATAAGGTTTTAGATAAACAAAATATTCATTTCATAGTGAAAAATGTTAGTGTTATTTTTCCAATCATTTCAAATGATGTATTTTTTGGGTAAAATGAAAATGATAATATTAATCACAAGCTACCATACCAAACAACATTGAACATTATTAGATAATTTTTAGGTCATTTTATATTATACAATAGATTAATTTTGAATTCTAGTAAGATATATTTTTTATTTCTAGACTAAGTGAAATATATACTGAATTTGTACATTATTAATCTTATATGGAAATCAATTACTAGAAAGGTGAGAGTCGAATGTCAACCAGAATAATTATTTTTCTAATATGTGATGTTGGCTTTGAAATTTATTTTAATGAATCTAAACAAGAAATGGGAGAAGTGGCATCCCAAAAGACTAAAGGACACTCCCATGTGATATCATACCTTTCAAAAAACATGGACACTACCTCATAAAAATATTAATTAATAGATAATTTATTATTAGATATTATATTTATATTAGAATGAATTAATTAAAATTTTATTGGTTTTAATGTAATATCATTCTCTAATAATGAAACACTCAATTTTGAGATCAAAATTTATTCTGTAAATCTAATATTGGATATATGGATGCTATATTTCCATGAATAAAACATGGAGATAAATTAGTACTAGATCCATGAGAAATTATTTTTATAATACATGACATGATTTTTCCACATTTATATAACACAAACACCATAGAGATGACCCTAAATTACACTCTCTTGGTGAGAATCTATATAAACTCACAAAGGTACACTAATAAGATTAAATTATGAATAATATATTCTCATAAATTATAACACTATTATTTTATAAGAATAAATTTGTTGTGTTAACATTAAAATGAAAACAATACATTTCAGAAATCCTTGTTTGTTAAATTTTATTAGAGATTATGTAATGAGGACATGTATACCCAAGGAATTGGAATATGTTTTTATTATATTTTTTATTCCCTTTTATGTGCATACTATTTTGGACAACAGAGAATTGATAGAAATGTGTGGGAATTTCAATTTTTTCAAAATGGTATAATGATTCATATAATATTTATAATTCGAAGAAGAACTACAAAATGTGTGGAAAAATAACCTAAATACAAGAAATCACCAAAAAAAATTAATATTATGTGATATATATAATATATTTTAATTAGATAAATTAGGATAATTATGTTTATTTTTTGCATTTACCTGTAGTTTTTTTAGATTATATTATGTTTTTAGGTGGATGGAAACTTTTAAAACAAGATGTAATGATTCTTATGTTATAATTGATTTCAAATAAGAAAATTTCTTTTATATTTTCATAATACCATAGTTAATAACTATTGATAAAGGGAAACATATCAATACCTTAATGATTAAAACAAACATAAATAATTATATAGTTCAACATTTGACCTCTATTACGCACTACCCAAAATCTATTATGTTGGTTGGAGTATCCAATATATAAGAAAAATATTATTTTGGAATGGATTGTGAATAAAAACTAGAATAAAAAATTCAAAATATTAGATGATACAATCTATTTATATAAAAAAATTTCCAAGATCATCCTTTGTATCGAAATATAATTTCATGTTTATTGAAAAATCATTGTCTTTAAAGTTGTTTTATTAAAAAACCATTATATTATTTGTTTATATAGAACATGGAAATACATACATATAGTGAGAAAAGAAATATCCACATGAAGGAATTAAATTATTTGGTAAGGATGGATTGTAATAAATATCTACTATTTATGGAATTTGTGGATCAATCCATGACTAAATCATCCAAATAAGAGATATTTATGATGGACTAAAAGTGTTACCTCTATCCTACATGTTGAAAAAAATTCCCAATAGACCTTTATCTAAGAAAAATGGACCCATTAAAGTGATTAAAACATTTTCATTTGGCGTAGTTGAGGTTAATGGTTCCAAATTCGAGAAACACTTTCTTTTTAATAAATAGTATTTGAATTAGAATCATGAATAATTTTGAAATTATCCAATATATGATTCCAAACACTTATAAGATGAATTTAAATAAAGTATTTATTAAATATTTTACGTCATATTTAGTAGACTAATAAATCACACATTATAATTTTTATTCCTTATATTTTATTCTAGAATTAATTGTATTAGATGATATGTTTGTTGGATAGTATAAAATCACATTAGGATGTAATTAACATACCCGTTTTAATTTTTTATTTTTGTTTCTTCATGAAAAAAATATTATAATATGCATTAAAAATTTTACCACCACCACAATAAGAAATAAAAAACTTGAAAAAATGGATTTCTTATCTGAAAAATAAAGAAAATTCTTTGATGAAAAAAATATAGTAAATTGAAAATAATAGCGTGGGTAATATTAATTTTTTATCTGAAAAAAGTTATTAATCGCATTATGTTTTTTATAACCTTAGAGAAACTCCCAAATTTAAAATTTGAAAGAATGTATGGGTTGGTGTAAAAAAATTAGATGGTAACTCATAATGAAATGTTCATATATTAACATGGACCTCGTGTCTCTGAGTTTTCCATTAAATAAGTGTTATACAAACATGACAGTTTATTACCCACGATTATTCTACTTTATATGTATATTAATATTTTTAGTAATTTGTACCTACTATCTTGGTATGGTTTGGTTGACAATGTAGCTACACTATACCAAATATATTCATTATAATAACATTAATGGGAATAATGTAAAACATGGTAATTGAAAAGGTGGATAAAATTATATAGATTATTAATAACATAGATTATTAACATTTATTTGATATATCTAAATGACATATTAGAGGTATCTAGGATGTGTGGATTTTAATTTTTGGAAAGTGATCATAGTGGGGATGTATTTTGGGAGGCACCACTTTATAGGAAATTAAGGAAACAATATTTTATTGCATTCAACATTCTAAATAATAATTTAAGGATGATAGGTTATGGATCCCATATAATCTTGAGAAAATTTTATTATTTTGGTACATGAGGTGTTTACAACCCACAAATTTGAAAAAATGAATTAGTAAAATTTTAGGATTATTACCTTTAATTACAATATTTCAAGATAATGGTCATCAATATTAGATTAGTGTGAACCTATAATTAAAATTAGAAATAGATGTTTAACATTATTTTTCATTATTTTTTTAATAATATAAATTTATTTAAATTTCATTCATCTATATTCAATATTTAGGTTATTATTTTTTGGTACATCTTTAATTATGAATTTTTATTAGTATTAATTAAATTTTAATTTTTGGGTAATGTAATCATTAATCTAATAATATTTTCAGGGTGTAATTATTTAAGTAAAAATATAGAAAAAACAATAATGACACTAGATTAACATACATGGATATTACATCACTTAATATTTTTATCTATCAAATTATAAAATAACAAATGCTAAAGGACAATAGGAGTTTATTTTCATTTGAAAGATGGAATGAAATATTATATATCGATGAAAGATATTCAATATATCACTTAAAGATCCTCCCATTTATTAATTCTACCAAAACAATTCATCATAAATTGGTAAAATGAAAAATATGAAGTGGGTGAGATCATAGGTTCAATAAGTGAAAAAAACTGATACATAAGACTAAAATTATCATAAGTGTGTGAGAATAATATTTGAGGATCATAACATACTTATCAAAGATCATATATATGATTTAGTTCATAAATATTAGATATTCATAAGAAATGAATCATAAGGGAAATAAGATGATAACCAAAGAAAACAGAAAATAGGAATAAGAGATTGAATTTGCTGCATACACATAATTATATAAACTCCTATTTTAAGGATACTAACCAAGAACTTATTATCATGTCAGTTTTGGACAAATAATCTATGTACCTACTTCGATATTGGGATTTCAACCCATTTAACCTCTGGTTTTAGGATTGGTCTGCCCTCCTGTATACCTTATTGTTTCAGGTATACGATGTACTCCCTTGAATCCTCTTGTTTAAGGCGTTGGATGTCCTCCTGTATACCCTCTTGTTTTAGGATTGGTATTTCCTCCTATGTGCCCCATTGTTTCTGGCTTAGTATTCCCTATTAGGTACTCACTTTGTACTGTATTTGTATTCCTTCCCATAAAACATCATGTGATCTTAAACATATATCATTACCCAATGAATTGGATATAGATATTTGTATCCCCTGTCACATAATGAAATCATGAATTCATGTGGTGCAAGACAAAAAATATTAATATATCATCGCACATGAAATGAAATGGTGTCATTAATGTTTTATCACATCATAACTAATGGAAAAAAGGTAAAAGTTTAACAATCATTATATAATATAATAGCACATGAAAAGAATTGGGTTTCAACTGAATATAACCTATTAATTATAAATGGGTTTCATAGACATATAACAAATGAATGAAAAACTTGTATCATAAACAGAACACATTCAAAACATATACCATTCAGATAAGGAATCTGAGTTGATCATTGGGATCATTTTCCAGAAATGATTGACTAACAGAAATATATTTAAATCTTAGATGGAAATTTTTTTAAAAACATTTCATAAAAAAATTTCATAATGAAATAATAAATTATTCCTTTACAAATTATTTTTAAACATAAATCATTTTCAAAATAATTTCCCTTGAAAAACAACTATGAATCATGAAAATATTTTTAAAACCATTTCATTGAATAAGCATTAAAAACATATGATGAAATCATAAAAATGTAATGAATATCATATCATTCAAAAAAAATTTAAAACATATAATGTAATGTTGAATGTGTTTTAAAAAAATTTATTTAAAACAATATTAAATACTATAAAAAATGATTGAAAACTATATAAAAAATCTTTTATAACACTTTGAACAACTATAAATAAGTGTTTCTTTTTTTTTGGAAAAAACATTACTTAAAAAAAATTAATACAGATAATAAAATAATGAAAACGATTAGAGAAAACTTTTGTAGAAAATAATTTGGAAAACTATAATGAATGCTTGAAAATGTTTTCAAAACAATTTCATTGAAGAAAATTTGAAAACATATAAACTATGATTTAAAAACCATGTAGTATTTTTACAATCCTTTTTCCTTGAAAAGGAGATTAAGATAACATAAATTAAAATATTATTGAAAACATTTTTGAAATCATGATCTATTAATGATCATAGATTTCTGACTGAAACGAAAAATAAAGTTTGATATTCATAAAACTGAATTAATAATTATATTAAGTAAATATAGTTTATTTTTGTACCATTAAATGGTTATGAAATTAACAAATAAATATTCTGAAAAATTAATTATATTTCTTATGATAGTGATCATAAGATTTCATCAATTCAATCATAATCATATATAATTTCTATGAACAATGACGTTGTAACTATAAACTATTACCACATTGATAATATTGAATCATAATAAAATGGAATAAATAATATTACATGAAGATTTAAATATCATTAAAATATGTATATTTGTGATATAATATTTAAAATTATTTATATACCCCTAATAAAAAAATATTCTTACATAACATGGCATGTGTCTTAAAGAAGGAAAATTGGGAGAACATTAATTTACATAGTGTGTACATTTTGTAACATAATCCCCATGAAATAAAAATAATAAAATATTTATATAAATAATAATAAATTAAAATATAATAATATTATAATACATCCATGATTATTATATGCACCACAAAAAATAAATTAGTCGGAAATAATCCATGTGTCTCATAGAAATAAATAGTGATATTCAATTCCCTTATAATTAGTCATGAATTTCTTTGAACATATTAAAACCATGTGTATAATAAATATAAGATTAATATAAATAAAATATAGAAAAATCTTATTATATCTAAAATCATATAGGATTACATTATTAATTCATATTACATGTTTATTACCAAATATATTTTAAATTTATGTTTCATGTAATATCTGCATTATTTTTTGTATATGATTTGACTTGTTATTATTGATCCTCTTTCTAAGACCATGTTTTACATTTTTAAATACTTTAAAACTAGAAATATATATAATATATACTATTTTAATATATATTTAAAATATTATATATATTTTATATGTATGAAATAAAATACACTTTCATTGGTGATAGTATGCTATACGTACACATGAATGTTTTCCCCATTTTATTATCATATTGAAAGAGAGAATGTAAATTTTTTATATATATATATTTATTACATTTGATTCACTATTATATAAATTTATATATAATATATGTTCCCTAAATTAATCCTTAATTAAATCAATATATTTTGTGAAAAAAACTATATAATTATGAGGAGGCTATAGTCCAGACATACCCAACTGAAATTATAATTCCAATGAAAATTGTAATGAATTTTTATATGTATTATATAAATATAAAATATGGATAAATTCATAATATTTATCAAGTGTATCATATAAATATATAGTTCCCATGATTATTCTCCACCATGAAATGTGGTAATAGAAATATGAACAACATCGATTTGTGATATTGTTGGTCGTCGTACTGAGAACAATATTATCATTTCTAATTAGATTAAAGTGTGTGTATTTGAAGGTATACCCATTATAATAGAATCATAATATTATATTACTGATATTTTTTAATATATAATAATGGAATAATTATTATTTAGGTGGTTGAGTATGAAAAAAGAAGACATACGAGCTTGGTGAAGGATATCACATTTTCTTGGGTTGACTCTTTTTAGTTTTCACCATAGGGATACAATGTAATTATTTATTCCCAAAGGGTAGATTATTTGAGAAATAAAGGAATGTTGTTAGATTATTTTATAATAGTTTTTTTGGAGAAAAAGGGATTTATAGGTTTTTATAATTGGGATTTTTGAGTTCCCTTTTATAGCGGAGGAGGAGTGGAATTCTTGTAAATTTGGGAAATTCTAATTTCACCACTGTTTTTTCATGTCATGTGGCAAAAATAATGTAAAATAATTGAAATAAGGGATTTTATGTTAGAAATATCGATAGAAAATGTATTTTTGAATACATTCTAGGTTATTTTTTCCCTTATGTTTAATATTTAGTCTTTTATTAAGCTAATTTCTTTCTTAATCATTGTAATTATTTTTAGTCACATTGAAAACTCATTTTTGAAAAAAAAAATTAAATTATTAAAAACTATAATATATGATGATTTCCAAAATTTAATCCATTTTTCAAATTTCAATCATAGAAGTGACAGAAATTTATTTAACGTTAACCCGATATGAGGATGAAAAAGTTGTTTTTAAAGTAAAAATGTTCAAAAGTTTACAAAGTTTTGAAATCTAATTTCAAATTGAAATTTATCCAAATTACATAAATTATACAAATTTATTTATAATTATATAATTATAATTTAAAACTAATCATAAATATAACTTATCCTTATAAATAAATTATACAACAATGAAGTTTTGAAATAAAATAATGTATTTTCAATATTCATAAAAAATTAATCATCACAGGAAAATATGAAAAATTCATCATTACATAATATTAATTATTTAATTTCAATAATTAAGTTTATTTTTATATATATAATTTATATAAGTTAAAAATGTTAGATATAAATAGTTTTTCTATTAAAATGATGTCAACTACTTTTTATAAAATATAGGTTTTAATGGGTAATATTGGGGTTGTTCCTATATTATATAACTAAATTTTATTATATAAATATAAAATATTAGATTAAATATATAAAATATACATTTCATTAATATCATCAACCAATAGTAATTTAAATTATTTCTTAAAATAATTTTTTATTATGATAATAAAAGTGTTTTTATAAAAACATTAACTTTACATACAATTGGATCTTATATTCTATTCCCATTATTTTTTAACTAATAAATTAAAAAAAGTATTTTTATAAATTATTTATTCCTTTTCTTAACTACAGACATTACTTCTAGGTTTTATCATATTATATTAGATAATAATATTTTTAACAATATATTATTTTTCTGTAGAACTCGTTCCTGCATGTAATGCCAGCCATCGAAGAATGTTAATCATTTGAGTGATTAATGATATCCTCAGTTTACCATGTAGAGATAGATGAACATTTTTTATTATATAGTTATTAATTAACATGGTATTTTATATAGATAAATCAAAACATTTTTCATTTATATACAAAACAATATTATGTTTTATATGAAGGAAAAAATATAAAAAATGATTAAATAAATTGAAAAAAATCAAAAAATGTTAGACTGTAACATTATAACACAATTAAAATTAATTTCTCTCAAAAAATTTGGTAGTGTTAATACATGAATGTTCCATTCATAGAAACCCACATCAAAAAAATGAATTATAAAAAATCCTTTAAATATAGAATGTTGGAAACATAAATGTTACCTAATGTACCACATTACTTGGATTTGACATAGAAGAAATATGTTTTGAAGTAAAAACATTTTCATGAAATTGAATTATATAAATCATGTTATAATGGACAGTGATAGAGAACATGGTTAGGATAATGTTAATAATCACAAACACCTAAATCAGTGAATATATAAGGGAATATTTGATTATTTGAAATGGTTTTACTAGGATAAATTTTTTAGTTTCATGATCCTTAGTCTAAAAGTTGAATAATTTTCACGGAAGGGTATTATTATATTATTTCATTAAAAACATACCCTTTTTTGTTCCTTGATCATATTTTACTTCATCACACATTGAAAAAAATGAATGTGAATTTTTCATTCTAGAATCATCAAAATATCATGAGGTCCATGAGAAGATTTAAATTTCATTCCATCTAGTTTTATAAAAAAATTTATAACAAGCTATATAATAGGCACAAATAATCATATGGTTTGATCAGTTTATATAATGAAAACTACATCGGAACACACTTAGGATTTCCCAAATATCCTGTGATGTCCTTCACCGTTAGAATAGATAATGAATTCTTAATCATCACCAATACTGTCTTCAGAGATGAAAAATGATATTGTATTAAACTTATTGAGATATATTATCATCCTGAAAAATTCCAATTTGTATGCTCAACAACCGTGGTTTTATATGGTAGGGATTATCATTGTCTAGTGGCTAACTCATCCATGAAACATAATTTGTGAGCTATACTATATAGCAAAAAAATTCCCCTGAAATATAATTTCAAAAACATGGGAATTATGAATAAATCTCTCTCCATGAATGAAAATGTGTAGTAGTTTGGGGGTAATGAATAGAATATATGAATAGAAGTTGAGAATCAATATCTTAGCGAAGGAATGTTGGTTCATATGGTAATCACATAAAAAATTTCATCACAAGGTGATAACGCACTTGAAGCAAGGAATAATCTATAGTACTAAATGTTTTATCATTGATATATCTATCCTAGAAAAGGATTATACTGATTCCCCTCAATTTAGGTTCCTAGGGAACAGTAGACTTCCTACTAGTACTAACATTGTGGGCCAGTAAGGCCAGGGGATCACCTAAAACTCTCATAGACCAGGGATGACATTCAACACTAATAGCTCATGTAGTGTAGGTATAATATTGGTAGGGGACATTTTTTGTGACTCTAATTGTACAAAAATTCATTTTTTCACTCCAATATTTTCTTATTTTGTCTCTCTATAGGCTTAGGAAAGGTAAGTGCTGGCATGTCTCATCAAGTGCAAGTTGAACTATATTGATCTCACTATGGTTGAAAAACACCAAAATAACTTATAACTCCTTATAAGGGATCAAATTTATTAAATATTAATTCCCATATATCATTTTAAAGTTAAAAAGGAAAAATAAGAAATGGGATGTAATTACAATATATGTATTGAGTGGTGAATAATGTAGTCGACTTCCTTGCCTTCATAAAAACACTTGATATGTCGGTCCCTAGTTTCTCCGCTTTAGGATATTTTTCCCCTAAAGGTGTGGATTTATTTCATGGAAATTAATTTAGTTTTTACTAAATCATACCCCCTAGGATTTGGCCATTTGTTTGGGGCTTCAACCTGTTTTTTGTATATAAATGAAAAGAAATTTGATGAAATATGAAATTAACGACTAAGGAGGGGAGGCTATAAGTGACATAATTATATTGATTCACATTATCTATTAATTTTACATAATAGATTCATTTTAACCATTTCTTAAAAAAATTCTTATTATGAAAAAAAATTGTCCATGTATTGGGGAAATTTTTAACATAATGGACAATCTCCATGAAGTTGAAATACTGAAGTGTGAGAGGTGTATTATGTGGGTTTTCTAATTATTTGCATCATTGTTAAAATTCTTTCAATTACATGGTCATTAATCCAATCTATAAACTACCCATACACATGTATAAAATTTAGTATCCCCATTAATAAAATTCAATTCATGTTTCATTCCACAATTTTTTCAAAATAGAAGTCTAATTTTATATTCTCCATGTTTGTTAGATTTTCCATTGAACTCCATCATGCCTATAATGCCCTGATCCCGTACATATGGATTTAGCACTATAATAAGATGTGTATATTTTTTTAAAAATGTAATATAAAAATACATAGTAAATTATATAGACAAGGAACTTTTATGGTATAGGTTTTGTAGAAATAGACAACAACTTACATACCTTGAATCATAGTTTAAAAAATAATTACCGAAAATCTATTTGAGTTCATCTACATTTGCACCATAACAATCCATTAAATTTATATTGAATCTGTTGGATAAAATTTTAGAAACATTGGATTATGAAAAAAATATAATTAAAATTCATAAAAGAAAGAGTGAAACCATTATCACATGAATACTTATAAACATATGAAATCATTTTTGCAAGGAAATACTTCTAACCAATAAAAAATCATATATCTACTTTTTGAACCAAGATATTTCCATAAATCATATAAAAAATAAATTGAATCTAAGGGAATCTTGAGGAATTAATCTCTTTATTGTGTAACCCTCATGACTTCATTATGATTTGTAACCCTCAATGTTACTTTACAATGTAACCCTCATGGCTACCTTATTGTGTAACCATCATAGTTACAGCTGGATTAACCATATGTTTGACCTCCTACATACACATAACCAATAAATAGGAGGGAAATATAGGTCCCACCAGTACCATAAAAAATTCCCATGAACTAGTGCCTAATCACCCAACATGAATAATATCATAAAAACATAACATATAAATTATGTAATAATGAATTTAAAAAGATCATTTTAATAGAAACAACATTAAAAATAATATATAATTGAAGTGAGACTTAATAAATTGAATATTATATGTATATACACAGTAAATACACATTAATAAACAAAATAAAAACATAATTCCGCACAAAAACAATTTTAAAACCAAAAAAAGTAGAAGCTTAACCCAATGAATGGAAATTGGGTTAAGAATTCCCTTACCTCAGGGATGTCTTACTTAAAACATGTTTAAACCTACTATATAATTGATAAAATAGTATTATTAATATGTTAAAAACATATTAATTATTATAACTCCTTATATTATCATTTCATAACATCATTTAACCCTTTAATTATTATTATTCTGTTCCTTCTATTGTTTTGGATGCATTCTTAACATGGTTTTTGTGGTCAGTTTTGTATTTTATTTCCATTTCATATATAAATGAAATTAGAAAATTGGAACTAAATCATTATAATTTGTTTCCATAATACTAAATGATTCAACAAGTCATTTTTGTTAAATTTTATGAGGATTAATCATTAGATAAATCTTTAGTGATATTTGATTAGATGGTTTTGGCAGTTCCTTGATATTCGCCAAATAGTTTAATTTTATAGAATAATATTGTGTATATATGTAAACTCCAGAACATGAAAGAGGATATATCGGACCATTTAAAATAGTTTTCAACCAATAGAATGGTTTCATATCCATCATTTAAGGATGTAATTGAAATTGAAAACACATCATCCACGATTTTTGTAAATCGGCACATCACGGACGATGTTTCTATTTTTAGAATAATAGGGAGTAGAAAGGACGAAGGATGAGGAATTGATTTCCTAAGAATTATATCACAAGGATTATATATTATTATGGTGCTTTCATTACTTTTGGATATGTTTAGTTGAAAGAAGAATATGAAATGAAATGCAATTGTAAGGAAAACATAATAAAATGAAAAAGGATTCTTACCTCTTGATCTCTTCTCCAAGAGATCCTTATAAAGGTCATTAGTTTTGGCCTTTTGGTGATACCAGTAAGTATTGGATGTGGGTAAGATTATTTATATGTTTATTGGGAAGAACATAAACAATGCACAAATCTTGAGAGGTGTGAGAAGAATATGGGGGGTGAGTGTGGTATTTATATTGGAGGAGAGGAAGGGTTTTACATTATTTAAAAACTAATTTAAAATTGTTCCTCAAGACTATAAATATTATTGATTTAGGTGATCCAAAATAGTCATAAGTTCATGTGTGATCTAACCAATGTCCATTTACACCATCCAAGAAAAAATCATGATGGAGAAATGCATTTATTTATCATATTTCGTAACTATCAAATTTTAATATTCACAAAATATTCACGTATTTCAAAAATATCCAAAAAATTACCCCCAACCATTTTTTAACGTGTATAATACAAAAATGAAATCCATTTTTTCTTATGTTTTTAAAAATATGAATAATTAAATTTTTAATTAAAAACTTATTTTATTCATAAAATAACAATTTTAAAACAATAATTTACATTATATTACCATGAAATATTTATCAAGTTCTCATTATGAAAAATAAATAAATAATAAAATAAATTCATAATATTATTTAATATTTATAAAGGACTTAATAATATTTATATTACTATTCAAAAGGGTATTTTACTATTCACCAAAAAATCTAGTTACTTCTATTAAACTGCAAATAACACAATGATAACCATCGTGGATGTCTGATTTTTGAAATTTAAATCACAAAAGAAAAAAAAGTATATTTAATGGTTAGTTTTTAAATTTCACATAGTATTTAGTAGTTAATTTAGGCACATAATGTTTCCTTTTAAAATTTTGAGATGTGACATTACCTCACCTAAATGAATTTTTCCGTCACAATTTTTTCATTGTACTAATTATTTTGAATTTACATATTCATAATGAAGAAAAATAATTTTGATATGTGTAATAAAATAATTATATTACTTAAATTAAATTTTATCTTAATTTATTTAAAAAATGAAAACATATAATCTCAAATGATGTTTATACCATTCCTCTGATAAAAACTATAACGCCCTCCACCCACACATTCTGATTCGGTACTATACCCTATTGTGAATTTTTTGTAAAAAATTTTAAAATAAAATTTAAATATACAGTATACAGTCGATGACCTTTTCTGGTATAGGTTTTGGATAATTAGACCACTATATACATACATTGAATCATAGTTTACAAAAAATAATTACAGAAAATCAAATTGAATTTAGCTGTATTAACATCTTAACTATCCTTTTGAAATTTTAAGGATTATGGTTAATTTTTTTTAAAAACTATGATTTAGAAAAAATTATTATTAAGTGTTAGAAAAGAAATAGACAAACTGGTAGCAACTAAATTCTTATAAACATATGAAATCATTTTCACAAAGGCATTCATCTCAACCATAAAGAATCAAATTCAAATTTTGTGAATCGTGATTTTTCCATAAATCATAGAAAAAATAATTAGATCACAAGGTTATCATATAGCATTGATAAATTAATTTTTTAACTGCCAAAACAAACATAGTATTTTTCAACATCATGACAACCTTAAAATGTAACCGTCATGGCTACCTTATTATGTAACAATCACAGTTACACTTGGAGTAAACATGTAGCTGACGCCCAATATATACATACCAAATTCATTATAGGGAGATATAGGTCCCACCCTTCATCATAAACATGTCCCAATAACCCGAAAATAAAGATAAAACACAAGTATTGGATGAAAAATTTCATTTGAATTTTGAGAAATAGAAATTTAAAAATAGCATTTTTAAGAAAAATCCCCTTAAAAATAACATATAATTGATGTGAGACTTAATAGAGTTTATGTTATTCATATATATATAGTAAATAATCAAAATTAAACATAATATATTGGGAATTCATAACATATACAGGTTTACTACAAAATTAAATACTGAAGTAGAAGTTTAACACAACGAATGGTAATAGGTTTTAGAATTACCTTAACTCGGGTTAGTATTACTTAAATAGGTTTAATAATATTTTAAAATGGTGAAAACAGTTTTATTAATATCTTACAGAAACATATACATGATTATAACACCTTATATTTTCATTTCATAACTTCTATTCACCCTTTAGTTGTTAGTATATTGTTCCTCCCATTGCTTCGGGTGGCTTTTTTACATGTATTACATGGCCGATTTTGTATATGATTTATTTTTCATATGGATATTAAATTCATGAAGTGGAATGAAATGGTTTTCATATCATTATAGAATATTGAATGATTCTGTAAATAATTTTTGTTATAATATATGAGGATGAATCAGTAGATAAATCTTTAGTGATATCCGTTTAGATTATTTTTCCAGTTCATGGATAATCACGAAATAGTTTCATTACATATCATAATATTATATATATTTTTTAAATATAGAAAAATAAAGATGATATATAATACAAATTAATTTTTTTCACCATTAAAATCATTTTATAACCATTTTTATCGATGTCCTGGAAATTGAAAACAAATCATCCATGATTTTGGTAAGTCAGCACATCAAAGACGGTGTTATTATTATTATAGTAAGAAGAAGAAGTGAGGAAGAACGATGTTGAATTTTTTCCATAATCATAATAAAATCCAAAATATGTACGATTCGTGAGGTTTAATAGATATTGGATTAAGGTGGGTTAAGGGAGTATATGAAAATAATATGAATTGAAAAGAAAAAATAAGGAAATGATAGAGGATTCTTACCTCTTGATCTATACCTCTCGAGATCCTTATTAAGCCCTTTTTTGGACTTTTCATTAAGAAAATAGGTCTTGGATGTGGGGAACATCCTTTAGAAGGTTATTGGATAGAACATATACAATTCACAAATATTTAGAGGTGTGAGATTAAGAGGGGGTGATGGTGGTATTTAAAGTGGAGGAAAGGAGGGGGTTGACATTATTTTACTCATTAGAATAATATTATTTCTCAATACCACTGATAGTCATGATTATTGTCACAATAAATAGATATATGTTCATGTGTGTTAAAACTATTGTTTATTTACATCATCCATGATTCAAAAATGATGGATAAATTCAATGGTTTATCATATTTTTCAATTATCGAATTTCAGTATTTACTAAAAATTCATGCATTTCAGAAAAATACTGAAAAATAGCCCCAACCATTTCTCAATGGGTATAATTATAAAATAAATTTTATTTTTTTAATATAAATTTTTAAATATTATTTAATTAATTTTTAGATAATGGCATATTTTAATCCTAAAATAATAGTTTCAAAACTACAACTCACATTATAAATCCTTGAATAAATAATCAAGATCTCAATATCTTATAACATATAGAAAATAAAATAATAATATGAGTTAGTATTCATAAAGGTCAAATTACTATTCATATTACTATTCATAATGGTATTATACTATTTACCCGTAAAATCATGTTGTTTCTATTATAATCCAAATAACATTCTGATCATAATCGTAGATTCCCATTTTTTTAAATTCAAAACACAAAAGTAGTGAAAATATGTTTAATTGTAAAGATATAAAAGTCACATTGTATTTATAAGTTCATTTAGGCTCGTAGTGTTTCATTTTAAAATTATAGGATTCTATAATCATTTTATTTGTCAAGAACCTTGAGAGTGATAGAAAAATTCACCCTTCATTTTCACCTTGATAGCACATTGAGAATCTTATTCCAAGCTATTGAAGTCTCTTTTATCAAAGTCCTTCCGAAGTATATTTTTAGGCCCCCAAAGAATAGATCCTTTTCTTCAATTAGGTTAGATTATAATATTCAACGTGTTCCTGGAATGCCTTTAAAAATTTATTCATAGTAATAAATTGTTTCATCATCCTTATGATTATGACATAGGATTTCCTTTTCCATATTCATATGTTAAAAATAAAGAAATTAATAATTGAATAATAAGTTGTTGAACTATTTTTTTCTAGAGATTAATTTTTATCATTCCTCCATCCGTAATTTATTGTGGTCCACCACTAATCGGCTTCACGTTCTAATTGATAAACATACAGAATGAATTTATCAGGTTTTCATCATTGGAGAAGAGGTGATATCAAATTGGTGGAAAGGATCTTTTGATAAACCATATGGGTATTTGAATTTTTTCTATAATAAGTTTGATGTCTCATCATTAGGGACTTCACAGAACATTGTTCCCTCCTTTTATCATTTTCAATGTCAGCCTAATTCATATCTTGAGAAATTTGTGTGATCATATAAATGAGGGTTTTCATTCCATCTCCTATAAAATTTGATTTCTCATGGGGGGGAAATCATTGAATTTTCCATTGCATTCCCCATTAACATTATTGTCTTAGATTCTATCAATTGACTAATTTAAAATCTCGTACAGTAAGAAACAATTATCATATTGTGTGAGCACATAATCTTCAAAAACTACTTATCAGATGTCTAAAACATGGATCATTATTTTTTCGTCTATGAAATATTAATTTTATCCTAGGTTACTAATTGTCATATTTTATATATATTTCTATCATGTTTTTTCATAAATATATTGTGAATTCCCAAATCATATCCCCATGACTCTCAAAATAGGTGTGCAGTAAGGCCCATTTTTGTATACAAGGTTAGGCTCAAGTTAGGAATGAGACTTCATTTTAGAGTTGTTAAAACTAGCTACATAATTGGAAGTACTACATCAATTTTTAGTATCCAAAAGGAATGTATTTTCGGGAAACCAGTCAATCTATCCTTTACAAAAATTCCATTAAATTTTCCTAATTTTTAACACATCCTTACACAAATCCTTAGATACATACATAGAAATATCATTATAAAAGTACATAGGGACCTTACTAAAGAATATTCATCCTAGTTTTCAGACGTTGAATAAACTCGTGCAATTTTTCCAAATATAGATACCCATGAATAACATACAAGTATATTATATTATTTTAGATGAATATTACTCAAATTACATAATTACATGCTCGTGGACCATAATAATTTTGTTTATTTAGAAACATGGAATGAAATCTTCTAACTGAGGGGAATATATTTAATGTTTTCTATAAAGATATTTCCCTCTAGTATTTCTACCTAAAACCATTTATAATATCTTATGGAAGGGAAACATAAAAATTTTATGATCTTGAATTCTATGTAAGGGTTAAAAATTATATCCATAGTAAATACATGAGAGTAAGTGTCTTAGAATAACATTTGAAGATCATACCCTAAATTTGAAAGATCATTGACATGTGTCACAAAATAAATTTTAGATTTTCATATCACATGAATCGTAAGTTAAAAAATAGCACAATCCAAGAAAACATAACATAAGAATACATCATGTAATTTGTGGCATTTAATAATTTAGAAAACTCTTTGTCAATGATACCTAACAAGTCCAACATAATAAGTTATTATTTAGAGAATTACCCATGTACCTAATTTGGGATTAGTATTCCCACCTATATACCCTATTATTTTTGGATTTGGAAGCACTATGTTGTACCTTATTGTTTTGGTCATGGGACACCCTCTCGTTTACCAATTCATTTATGGATTGGATGATCTCCTATGTAACCTCTTGTTTTAGGCATGGGATCCTCCACCATTCATACACATAATTTGGTATTGGTATTCTCTCTCATGTACCTTGTTTTTTTGGATTGGTATTCCCTTCTATGTACCCTCTTTAGATCATAATTATATTTCATTAATCAATTTATTATAGGAATATATAGGTACATCCGTTAAACGATTAAATATTACATTCATATTCAACAAGATAACGAAATGTTCATCATTCCATGGCCAATGAAATAAAACATGTATCCATAATGTTTCATTATTCCATAACCAATGTAGAAGGTATAAGTTTCATCATAATTTCATCAAAATGTAACTCATGGAATGAATTGGGTATCAAAATCATATAAACAATGAAAGAGAAATAATTTCATTAAAAATAAAACCGATGAAAAAGAAATGGGTTTCCTAAAATACATTCATTCACAATATAAACCACTCAAATAATTAATATGTAGAAAAAATTTGTATTATTTTATAGAAAGGTATGAAGAATACCAACGGATTTCATCCAAGATGGAAAATAATTTGTAAATATCCTTTAAAAAAATTTAATGATGAAAATATTCATTCTTCATTGAAAAATTATTTCTAAAACAGAAAGCCTTTTGAGATCCTTAACATTTTAAAACATATTAATGGTGACTAAAAACATTTTAAAAACCATTTTTTCAAGAAAACATAGAATAATTATAATGAAATGATGAAAAACATTTTAAAACCATTTCATTGAAAACACATTTAAATTTTGTAAATAAATCCTAAAAACATTTTGAATTCCATTGCATAGAAAATATATTATAAATAATTTTAGTAAACATAAAAACATTATAAAACATATTTCAATGATAAAACATTGAAAACCTAAAAAGAAATTGTTAATTTTTTTTAAAAAAAATCAATAAAGAAAATTTGAAAACATAAATAGAATATTTTATTAAATATTTAGAAATTACATTGAAAATATATAAAAAATCATGAAAAAAATATCATTGAAAAATAATTATAAAAATATAAAGATTCATTAAGAAAAAAAATCGAAATCATTTTTCCTTGAAAACTAGATTATAATATCCTCATAAAAAATTGTAAAAAAATGTTTGAAAACATAGTTTTTGATAGATCATTAATTTTCATCCTAGAGGAGAAATGAAGTAGGATTTTCATAATTAATTTTATTTATTATCATATATACAAATGAGTGAAAAATGGTTAAATTTCGATGATATAACATGAATAAACAAAGAGAAATATATCACAACTCATCCCCCAAGGCCCGTGCCATGACTACCCCATGCGTAGCTTCCGAAGGCCAAGGGAAGGCGACAAGTGCCAAAGACATCAAACATGAAGTGGGATGCATTTTCTAGATTACCTGTACACACAAACATTCCAATCCAAGCCCTTCCCACTAAAAAGGAAACATGTATCACTAAAATAGAGTTGAGTACATTTAGAACTAATACAAATGGGCCACAATACAAACCCAAAAAATGACTTGAAAGTATCAATGTATAAAAAGGAAACATTGATGGACATCTATGAGAAAACCCACCGGATTGTGAGAGTAATTTAGATACTAGAAGAAAAAGTTGAAAGTCATCTCCACCCAATCCTTCAAGGCCCCACCTGGTCTATGCCACCATGTCCACCAATGTGGCTTATGTCGGACCCATCCACTTGAGTACCTCTGGGTTCTAATATTCCAAAGACTCTCTCGAAACACTGATCACAAGCACAAGACATGACATGATTGGGGGGAGTTCGTGCAGGGGTGAGTAATGCGATAATCAGTATAGACCGAAAAATAAAAAAGAAAATACCACATTTAAATCCAATGATTAAAGAATGAAGTAGAATAAATATAATACTAGAAATACATTTAGGGTAGTGATAGAAGAATAATCAGTCACATTATCAAACTCCTTGGCTACGGTAGAACCCTTAATATATCAAGTACAATGGGCATGTCGGGTGACCCAAAATCCTCTTCCAATTATCCTTCGACAACTGTGGTAATCATCCATGATTATTACCAAGGTTATGAAGGTCCACACAGAGCCTCTCCCCACCCATGGATGCTAGGTCACAGTGGGTTGCTTCCCACCAAGCCCATACTGAGATACTCAACTTTTTGAGTATCGTGGGTATGTCTGGTCACATAGATCCATTCCCCACCATGGGCCCCTAGGATAAAACATATTCACTCCCCACTGGGCCTTCATCGAGTGACACGAAGTTGACAGTTACCAGTCCTCATGTCTCATCCAACCTTGGGGTTTCGTATGTAATGCGCATGGGATAACTGCTCCTCAAGCCATTCATCGAATATCAACATCAATTAAAGTAACCATAGTTCACACCAAATGATTTACCTCATCTAGGGGGTCCCAATTCTGCAAACAGCTCAATGATTGGATGCTTGGTTTGCAATATAAAAGAGTTTGGGTAAATAGGGGCTAGTTGGGTCTAGTCCCAGTCTGACCTGGTCGGACAAACCTGACCTACCCGGATGGGGGTCCCACTTACCATAGTTTAATTCAACCTACATGAACCAAAATGGTTTGTTCTGGGTTGGACCGGTCTGGCTTGACTAGTGGGCTAACCCGAATGGGCCTTGCTGGACCTGACATAGTTTGGATGAGGGTCCAGCCCACAGGTTCTTCCTGTGGCATGGTCATGTCTGGCCTAGCTGGAAGGGCACATGTCTGGCATTCCAACATGTTTTCAAGTCACTAGGTGCATGTCTGGACAACCGGTATGGGTGTAGCCCACTGGGTCGTTGGACCAGCCTGCTGGCATGGGGCACGACAAGCCAACCCAAATCCCGGCCCACACAGTGCGGGCCAGTGTGCGCTGACTAGATAGGACACATCTTCCTTCCATGTCTGACCATCAATGGAACCATAGATGTGTGGGTCCCTCCTGGTACGGTCTGGTAACCACATCTTTCCAAGGATCCTGGTTGTCATAGACATGGTTCTTCCCTCCCCACAGCTCCAGGTGGGTGCCACGTCTCTCACCTACCACATCAGCGCTTCGACCGACATGTTACTCCACCCAGCTGCTGGCACGGTCAAAGTCCTTTTGTCTTTCCATCTAGAATGAGACTGGCACTTCTTCTGACACTGACTCATAGAAATATTGTTCTATGGACAACTGTACATGCTCCAGACGTCCATTCTTCCTTCCACCTGCGCCATAGCTTCCAGGGAGCGACCTCATCACCGCCAATGATTCAAACCCTCCTTTCCGCTGATTTAGAGAAATTGTTCACAAAGAGTGCTCATGGAGAGGGTCTTGGGCCTTGTTCCTATCAGCATGTATACTACATGTTAGAGGTTATAATCATGGAGAGGCTTGGGGATTTTGGCTCAATCAAACTAGATATAAACTAATCCCAGATAATAAGTTACAAAAGAAAAGTCACTCTCCTCAATAAATGCACGATTCAAGGATCAACATGTTCATGAGTTTATCCACGATGGTCATTTCTAGAAAAAATAAGTAATAACATTAAATTAAAATAACCCATTCCTTTTTGACATTCAATGTCACAATGTTTCTTCCTTAAGGTCTCAAGACATTGACATCGTTCATCGCTTCCAGCTCAATTCTTTGAGGTGAGTTTAAGATGGCTGACATTCATCTACGTTTTTCGTTCTTCATTGGATAGGATGTTCATCAGAGGTTCTTCAGAAAATCCTCATTGTTTAAATTCTGGTCCGACCAATTCGTTAACCAAAAAAAATTAAAACACGTCGCAAGGTTTCTGTTACGCTACGATGTCACGTCGTTATATTGTTTCATTCATGAAAGAGCATTGGTGTACCTATCATTAAATAATTGTAATGCTGGAAGTTAATGAGATATTAATGAGCTTAAAAAATTCACCTCGTCACTACAATATAGCGTTTCTATATTTAACTCCATAGATGATAAGAGAAAAGAAAATAACTTTATAATGTTATTTTATTATTTTCCAAAAATTTTAAAAAAACATTTTCGTTCTGCCCTTGCCGGCCGATGTTATATCCTTTCTACATGAAAACAAAATTTATGAGTTCCATAGTGCCCTTATATTTTTTATCCAAGATCCCATTCAAATGTAATAATCAACACTCACATGTTTACTTAAGTGGACAAAAAACATCAAAAAATTTTGTTCTATGCTCAACAGGCCTCAGAATCATGTTTCATCAAAGCGTGTGGTCTCAAAATAATTCCATTTAATAAAAACACTAAAATTAATTTTTGATACATTATATTATCCCCATATTAGGTATTTTTGTTCCCAAAATCCAAAACCAAAACTAATAAAACAGATTGGGGTATAGAGCACGAATCTAAGCCTCCCGCTCCCATGTGATATCTTGTAGATTCTCTTGATGCCACCGAACTCACACTAGAGGAATAGACCCCCTATATAGGACCCACTCCAGTCGATCCTCTATCATTACTGGGAACTCCATAATCATCACCCCATCATTAATGTCTATCTCTTTTTAGTCGATGATGTGTGATGGGTCATGCATGTACCTCCTCAACTGCAACAAGTAGATAATATCATGCAGTTGTTTCATCTATGGGGGAAGATCTAGGCGGTATGATACCTCTCCAACTCTGCTCAAGATATGAAAAGGTATGATTAACCTCAGAGATAGTTGGTCACCCCTGAAAAATCATTGTAATCCTATTCTGGGTGAAACCTGAAAAAATAAATGGTCACCCTATCAAAATCCAAGGGTCTCCATCTCTTGCTAGTATATGACTTATACCTACTCTATATAGTCCCCATAGTCTATTATATGGTATTCAACTTCTTGGTGGTTTCCCATACCAACTTCAGACCCATGAGTGCAGACTCCTCGAGGTCTATCCAGTATAGGGGTGATATGCAAGGCCGCGCATACAAGGCCTCAAACGGTGCGATTCCAAATGTGGAGTGATAGCTATTATTATACACAAACTCGACTAGATGTAGGTGGTCCCCAAAACTGTGACCAAAATCCAGGATAGAAGCACATATCTGATCCTCTAATGTTTGTCTGGTCCGCTCTGTCTGACCATCCATCTAGGGATGAAAATTGTGATCAAGTGTAGCTTTGTCTTGAACTCTCTTTATAATCCCATATATAGTAGGGATTTAATGTGAGCATCATGACCATAGAAGATAGCCGAAGTCACACCGTGTAGTCGCACTATCTTTGGGACATAGAGGCATCATAAACCCTTTACCAGTACCTAGACTCAGATGGCTAGGAATTAAGCCAACATGGTTAGTTGGTATAAAATCACCAAGATAGAGTCTTGGCCCCTGGATGTACCTGTTAACCCCATTACAATGTCTATCTAGATTCCATCCCATTTCTACTACATTACCTAGAGTGGCTAGGCATAGCCTACAGGTACCTGATGCCCATCCTTCACTTATTGAAAAATAAAGAAATGCAAAACAAACTATGCCACCTCTTTCATTATTCCTGGCCACTAGTACTATCCTATGAGGTCCAAGTACATCTTCACCACTCAAGGATTTACATCCAATAGGTATGTATGAAAATCCCATATCAACTCCTCTTACAATGTTACTTCCATCACAATGTACCCTCTAAAAGGGATGAAGTGCTCCCCACCTATCAAATATCGATCAAGAGCCCATCCTGATGAAAATTGAGAAGGTTGGGCTAAAAATCAACATCCATCAGTTGTGCTTGCCTGACTCGTTATATAATTGGGGGAGTAATAGACATAAACTGAAGGTAAGTAGCTCCCCCATCAACCAAAAATGATATCTACATCATGGAAAATGATATCTACATCATGGACAATTGTTCTTTTTCCTCACTCAACGGATGTAAAATAGTCCTCCTGCTGAGCACTTCAACCACTACATTTACCTTTCCAGGAGTATAGACAATCTCAAAGTCATAGTACTGGAGTAACTCTAGCATTCTCTATTTTCTCATGTTCAGGTAATTCTGGGAGAAGATATACTAGAAAATATTGTGTTTAGAGTAAACTATAAACCATTCAACCATCAAGTAGTGATGCCACATCATCAAAAGAAATGATCAAAGCTGCAAACTCCATGTCTTGGGTCACATAGTTCTTCTCATGATTCCACAACTAGATTGATCCTTAGGCAATCACTTATTTCCTCTTTATCAAGACACAACCCATTCCAGTTCCTGATACGTTGCAGTAATCTACATACGCAACACCCTCCTCCTGTAGTCTCATGATGGGGGCACTAGTCAGTCTCCTCCTTGGCACCTAGAAACTCAGTTGACATTTATCCAAAAACATGAATTGATATACCTTCTATTTCATTATTGATAATGGTACTACTACTCTGGAAAAGTCGAGAACGGACCATTGATAGTAACCACGAAACCCATATAAACTATGTACCTCATTCAGACTCCTGTGAGGCTCCGAAGAAAGCACTGCATATATCTTTGTCAGATCCACTAACACTCCAGCCTCTGAGATGATATTTCAATGAAAGTGGAATTCATAAATCCAAAACTAATTCAACGAGGTATTTCCATAAAGCTGCTTCTCTCGGAGTGCATCCTATACTATTCGTATATGTGTAGCGTGTTCCTACTCTGATGCTGAGTACACCAAGATTTCATCAATGATGACCACAAAAAACTAGTCATGGAAAGGCGGTAATATCCTATTCATGAGTCCCATGAACACTGATGGGGAATTGGTCACACTAAAAGGAATCACTAGGAACTCATAGTAGTTGTACCAACACCTGAAGATTTTCATCGGTACATCCTCATCCCATACCCGAACCTAGTAATAGCCTAATCTGAGGACTAGCTTTTATAACCACTTCTCCCCCTTCATCAAGTCGGAGATATCATCGATTCTCGACATTGGATACTTGTTCTTCATGTTCACCTGGTTCAGGTGACAGATGTGCATGCACAACCTCAAACTCTTTTATGACTTCTTGTCAAAAAGAACTGGGGCTGCCCACAGTGAAACTTTGGGGCTTACAAACCCCTTCTCTTTCATGTACACCACATGTACCCTCATTTCATGAAGCTTCTCTGGATCAATCAAATATTCCGGTGTGGATATCGGTGTAATCTTGGAGAATAGGTCAATGACGAAGTGTACCTCCATGCAAGTTGGTCATCGAGAAATATGCTTAGGAAAAAATCCTCGTACTCATCCACAAAAATAGAAAAACTTGTCCAAGCCTCATGCACTGAACTGGGAGTGAGGATATCAAAGTATTGACTGATCATTTTCACCCTCCAATGAGAAAGTCTATCAAATGCTACAAGGGATCCCTTCTCACCAGTGAAGGAGAACCTGGTACCATCTCCATGGACACACCAAACTATATGCCTATAATAGATGATCTGAGCATAGAATGTGGATAAGAATTTCAAATTCACGATGAATTCGTAATGACTTGATGCCACTACAAGGATTTCCTAGCCGAACCTCTTGCCTCCTTGAGTAAGCTCGCACTCCCACACAAGTGTTTAATCATCGAAACTCATCCTGTATGAGTCTCTGGCTATATGGATTGACCCAACATCTCCACCATAATCTCTGAGCATCAAAATTGATCCATGGAAAAGAAGGAGTTAGTATAACATGTGACTATAAGAACAACATCTTGGGTGGATAAGACACAGATCATACCTCAGATCATCTCTAGAGCATCGTGGTTATTAGCCTCTCCTAATAGAAGCTATGCTGGACCTTTTCTATTTGTTCCCAGAGGTTGCGGTGGAACACCTAGGGGTGGTAGAAGTAACACCTTATAATTTCACCCACTGCATGATGTTCATCCTTCCCACCATCCACATCCACCTCCCTATGGACATACATGCTCGAACTGTAGCATCAGTATCAGAGGCCCATAATCACTGGCTTTTCATTTGAATGGCGGGTCAGGAAAACACATTTCATGTGTCTTAACCCACCATATTAAAACCACTAACTAACTCACTACTAACTCCCTTTGGGATGGGAGCCCCACTCAACTGACCCTGAGTCATGGAGTTATCCCATGAAAGACCTGGACCTCTTGGGCCCTCATGTCTGTTGTCTACTACATGATGTAGACTCTCTTTCCTGGGGTATACTGGCGACTCTAGATGTTGGTGCCTTCTACTCTATGAATCTCTCTACTAGAAGAGCTCTCTCTAGAACCCCAGTCTAGGTAGGGATTCTATAAGACAACACATATTCCCAAATATCCTTCCTGAGTACCTTCTCAAAGGCTCGATCCCTAAAAAAATGGGTCTCGAACCATGTTTGTTGAGTTGCTAGAAAGCTCGGTGAACCTCACTGAGTACTCAACCTCCATAATGCATCCCTTTTGTAGGTGAATTTGATCATGAATGTTCTCAAGGTGCATGGTCGCATGAAAAACATCATCCTGAAAAAGCCGCTTGAAGTCTTCCCTAGTGAGGGTTGCCTCATCGTGCGTCTGGGTGGTCAAGATCTAACTTCTCCCTTCCTATCCCTGTAGAAGGGCCACTTCCAGGATGGCTATATGGTTAGTTGATGTCCTCACTAAGTGGAAGAACCATGCCAGTACCTCCATTCAGTTCTCAACAAACAAAGAATCTATCTCTCCAATAAACATTGGAGGTCTCTTTCTCTGAAACTCGTATAGGGCACTGAGTCTGCAGAAGTCCTCTATCGGAACCTCCTGTAGTAGATGATAACCATAGGGTGGTGATAACAACAGTGCACCACCCGATGGGAACATATATAGAATTGGTCCCTTAATGGATGTCTCATTGCTATGCTTGTTGTCTTGACAACCTCGTGTCGGGTTCTTGGATGGACGTCCACATGGAGTCATCTTGAGACAGATCAAGATATACCACGATCAGAAGGTTATACCTAGTGAGATAACATTTATTCAATATAACATATGATGAAACTTATGAAACAAGTGTTTTCATGTATAGATCTGAAAAGGAGAATTCAAGGTCCTAGTGTATCGATATGTCGGCTGCCGCACCAACACTAGACTCCCTAAATCTAGAATTTGGACTTGAAACACATTACAACTCCCCCCCCCCCAAAATATAAAAACTCTCTATAATTGTGGTAGTGACCACCAAACTCTGATATCACTTTGTCATGACCCGTACAATGAGTCTTGTGTCGTGACTACCCTAATCCCACCTCTCGAAAGCTAGGGGATGGAAACTCACTCTGATGGCACCAACCTGTAAGTTGGAGTCATTTTCCTGATTACATGTACACACAAAGATGCCCAATAAAGTATCACACTCTGAAAAGGATTAATGTATCACTAAAACAGAGCTGTGTACAAGTACAAGAAATTAAAATGGTCAAGAATACAAACCTAACAAAATAACTGAAATAAGAAAAGTACAAAACTGAATCACTGGTAGCCATCAATGGAAAAACCCATATGAATGTGAGAGTATTGTAAATACTATAAGATAATGTATAATTTTCTGTCCACCCAATCCCACTGGGACCTGCTTGGTCATATTCCACTATGTTCCCCATTGTAGAATTCATCGGTCCCGTCTCCCTGATCACCTCTAGTTCCCAGTCCACCAAATTCTCTATAGAAAAGCTGATCACCTGCACGAGTCACGACATGAGTGGAAAGATCCACTGAAGAGGTGAGTTACACAATAATAAGTATGGAGATGAATATAAAAAGGAATGACAACAAAAAATATCCTCAATGTAATGCATGAAGGTCAATAAAACACACAAGATATATACATTTAGGGTAGTGATAGAAGAATAATCAGTCAGTTTATAGAACTCCTCACCTGATGGAGAAAACATCCTTTATCCAGTACAGTGGGAATGTCAGGTCACATAGGAGATTCATCCCACTGATGATGGACTGTTACAGTACTTGTCCTTGATGAGTACCGTGGGTTTGCTGTGTCACACAGAGCTGCTCCCCACTATGGGTCTTCCGGGTCACACAGAGTCACTTCCCACATTGGCCATATTAAGATACTCTTCTTATCTAGAATAATGGAATTTATAGGTCACACAAAAACACTCCCCAACATGGGCCTACTTTGTCACAATGAGCCACATTCCACTAGCCCGTCGTTGAGTCACACAGAGACGATAGTTAGTAGTCTTCCAGTCTAAGCCAACTGCAAGGTGCCATATATAGCACACAAGGGAGAACCACTCCTCAAGACATTAGTTGTATCTATAATTCACTAAAAGTAACCATATATCATTCCAAAAGATCTTCCGTATCGATTGAGTCCCAAGGCTGCAAACAACATGTCAATCAGACACTTTGTTTGAAATATACGAGCATTTTAGTAAACAGGGTCATGTTGTTTCTAGACCCGGTCCAACCCTTTAGTACCGACGCGATCAACCAAGCCCGAGTGTCCCACATACCCCAGTTTAATTCGACCAATTCAACCTGAACTAGCTAGGGTATGTGTCTGTCCAGTCTGTCCCATGTAGTGGGTCAGTCATAATGGGCCTCACAGGATCCTGACCGATTATGGTCGTGTGTTCAGCCCTCCAAGTCCCCGGTGACTCGGTCGAGTCCAGACCTGCTGAAGGGAAACGATCCAGCATGCTAGGCCATGGGTCTGACCAACTGGCTGGGGGCACGGCCTGCCAGCCTGAATCCTGGATCGCACGATGTGGGCCGGTTTGCACAGTCAGGCCAGGATGCAGTCGACTGCAACATCCGAGATCCACTGTCCCCGTGGACATGCATATCCCTCCTACCATGTCTGAGCGACCGCGAGTAACCAAGAAACACATAAAGCACATACGGAGGTTTTCAATCCACGTGGCTCTTGGTGGGCGCAACATCTCCCCACTGCCCTTGTGGTGCGTCGACGAGCACACCGCTCGACCTGGCCGCCGACACGGACGACGTCCTATTGTCTTGCCATCTAGAACTTGGACAGTGTCACTACACCTATTGATTCTTCAATAGACCACTGTATGTGCTCTTGTTGTCCATTTTTCGAGTTTCTAGTTACTACAGCCTCTGAGGAGCATCCACTTCCCTGCGAAAGGATCAAAACCCGCCTAGCCATTGATTCGGACAAACCGTTCACAACTAGTTCACTTGCGGAGGGGCTCATCCCTTCTTCAGGTCCTCCCACACCCTCCGTGTTATATTTTATAATCCTGGAGATTAGTATGGATTGAAACTTAATTAAAATTGAGATAATCTTATCCCGGATAATAACTCCCAACAAAAAAGTCAACCTCATACATAAACACACGATTCGCAGATCAACATGTTCATGGGTTCATCCGAGTTCAACATTTATATAAACAAATGTGGAATAACATTAAAATTATACAACCCCAACCACTTTGGAATTCGATAACACAAAATTTAGACCTCTTGGTCTCAATACATAGATGCCATTTGTTGGTTCTGACATTGTTCTTCAAGGATCATCATAGATGGTTGACGTTCGGTAGTGTTTCTCATTATATATTGGAGAAGATGTTCATTGTAGGTCAGTTATAGAATCTACATAGATTAATTCCTCGTTCCACCAATGCATCCAACATAATAGAAGGAAAACACATCATATCATTTTTATTACACTACGATGTCACGTCATTACTTTGTTTTATTTATGAAACAGCATTACTGTTACTCATATTTAAAGCGTCGTTACACTGTGATTTAACGAGCCATTAATGAGCTTCATCAATTCAACTTGTCGCTACACCACCACGTCTGTAGAGACCCATAGAATGACGTACATGAAAATTACATTACTTTTGTGGAATACTTAATACATAACAAAAAGCAGACACCAAAGGACCATAATAGTTTAGTGTCTTAGGAAACATGGAACAGAATATTCTAATCCTGGTGAAAGATCTTCAAAATCTCCCATAAAGATCTTCCATTTTTTTTACCTAAATCGTTTCTTTATATCCTGGGGAAAAGAAAACATATAAAGGGTGATCTAAAATGCTCAGTAAGGGTATGCATGGAGAAAATAAAACAGACCATATACATTTGAACTTCAAAACATGAACATAAAGTTTAAACATCAAAATCTTGAATTGTGAAATAAATCGTTGCAGTAAGTTAGGAATTGATCATAAAGGAACATCAATCATGATAAAATAACATGAAAATAAAACATTTAATTGTGGAAAACCATTAAGCACATGATATGATTTCCATAGTAGCCAAGTCATTGCTTCCAAGACTATCTTAGTGGACAAAGTCTCTTTCTGAATCGAGTTCACTCCTCATTCTAGTCCTGTATCACTGGGCCAGATTATCTTACCATTCTAGACATGTCTATCCCATGAGATATAAGTCTTTACACAATGAATTGGAGGGAGATATAGGTCCCACCCATCTCATTATGAAATCATTCTTACTTGTGCCACAACATAAACATAAATCATTCGTCATAAACCAAAGAATAAAATTGGGTTTCTTAAACATCATCTCATCATAACATAATCCATATAAAACAAATATATATCATTTCATCATATGAAATGTCAAACCATGTGAATCATAGAGATATTATACATGAAACATACACATATTAAATAATGTCATCTTAGATTGAAAATGGTTTTTATAAAACACTTGAAAATAATTCTTGAGGATAATATCCTTTCTTCTAAAAAATTATTTTCTTTTCACAAAACGGATCAAAATTTTAAAAGAAAATGATTTTATTGAAAATAACCATGAAATATTGTAGAGGAAACATCATGAAAATAAGGTGTTATGAAACCGTAAAAATCCATTCATGTCGTATATGTTAAAAAACAATCTTCTCATACTTTTTCCAGAAAAGTCAAAAAGTACCTCGTATGGTAAAAAAAGAAAGATTCCTTACATACCATGTAGTAAAAGTCAAAATGGGTAAAAAGGACTTTAAACATAAATGAAACTATTTTTAGAAAATTGGTACATGGATGATAAATATAACCCTAGTAAATACTTACGAATAAAAAATCTCGGATAAAAATGAGATTGGAAAAGTTATCCCTTACCATAGGTCCGATATGCTTCATACGTATTAGAACCTCCTATATAATGATTTAAATAATGTCATAAACACATTAAAGAATCATATTCATTTTTATGATATCATATATGGTTCAATTATGAATTTATATTACCCGTTCTTTTGTAGATTCCATGTTAATGCAGTGTTTTGTGTAAAATCGTTTTATTTATCGTACATGTTTGGACTTGTCTTTATTGATATTATTATTACTTATATCATGATATAATTACATAAAGAATTTAAATAATTATTTATATATAAAATATATTCAATATTTATATATAATAGATAGATGAATGAAATTAAATACACCGTTCATGGAGATGGTAGGTCGTACGTACGCATGAACGCTATTTTCCTTTCCATATTGGCCTGAATAGAAGTAAGTAGATGACATATATATATATACATAAATATAGTAGCTTCATTATTTCATATATTTCATTATTATTCATTATATATACTTTATAATAATTCAAGAATGGTCACCATGGATAATGAATCGCATCGCGTCGTGGAGACGGTAATCCGTATGTACGCACGAGCGATGATATCCTTCCTGTAATTATTGAATGGAATTGGAGTGGATGATATAATATCTCAGAATTATTATTATGTTATAATAACCATATCTAGTTATTATTTAAACCATTATACCGATCCAAGTAAGGTGGTGGTGGAAAAACATATTACACCACGGCGTGGAGACGGTATTCCGTACGTATGCACGCACGGTGATTCCATTTTCCATTGGATTGATAGAATGTGAAATGAGGATGTTTCATATTTATAATAAAATATCAGTATATTAGTGATACTGATGTTATTACATTATAATGAAACAACTAATGATGAAAAATTTTAAGACGAAAGAAACTTTTAAGAATTGGTAGAAGAGATTACCTCTTCTTCGATGCACCTCTTTTAAGATTCATATTACGGAACTAGAGTTGGTCTTTTGTGGGGACCATGACCACTATAATGTTTCTAGGGAACTTGATAAGGGAAATGGGAAGAGACTTTCCGAGCTTAAAAGATCAAATTTGTGTTAAGAGAAGAGGGAGGAGGTTCCCTTTTATAAGGGAGGAGAGGGGCACCTTAGGACAAACTTAAAATATTATTTATAATAAAGTCATATATGGTTTATAATAGCTACAACTTAATTTATTTAGAATCTAAAGTTTGGATGTGTATATATAGTCTAAACCAATTGGTTTTAGACTTGTTTAGGTTACTATTTTAACCATGTCATTTATATTTGACTCTATGTTTAATAATTTAACTTTTACCCTGCCTTCTTGTTTTCTTACACTATATGGTTCATAAAAATACAATAACAAGACAAAAGAACCCCAAGTGGTTCATTATTAATATATATAACATTATATAAGTCATATGTTCGATCCTTAGATTTTTAGGAATAAAATAACAATTTATATTATAACATTTGTTTTTAATACTATTTTATGTCAATTTTGACACTATTTGGTAATTGATTTTTGTGAAAATCATAACAGCATTATTAGTTCGATTAAAATTAATTAAATCAATAATAACATTTAATATTAACCTATATAATATGTGGTATTCATTAAAAGTCTCAAATTACATTTATTTTGGTATTTATAACATCCATTATGTTAATATTTCATTAATAATGTAATTACTGTATCATGATTGTGTCATAAATAATTTATATTATTTATGGTCTAAAAATTATAAATAATATATCATTATGTAGGAAGGATATTTAGCTTTCTAATTAATATTTATAGTCTAATTTATCTTATGTATAACCCAATATTAAAAATGTTTTAGTTATTAAACTTTGATTTTAACTCTTTTAACTCTTTTTTAAATAAAATAATAATAAGTGTCCTAATCTAATCCAAGTGGACCTAAAGGGTAATATTTTATTCCTGAGGTTGTTTTCGGTCGAATTACACTTATCCAATAGAATTTGGACATGTGTTATGGTAATAATAATATCATTTTTACCCTTATTGACCATATTTACTTTTAGCCGTGATAAATAAAAGTAAAAATATACTATTCACCAAAAATTATTTTTATCTTATTGAACCACATTTTACTCCTTTATATTTACTGTGTCTCTTGGATTTTTTAAATTTCACTCACAGTAGTGGTAATATTATGTTTTATGTAAATTTTCAAATTCTCCTAGGAGGTGGGTAAAAGACGGTAAAAAGTTCAATAAAATTTATATATATTTAAATTATTATAAAATGACTCCAATTAATTAAATTGAATGTATATAGGTATTATGTATCAATTTTGATGTAAAATAAATTTAAATAAGATAAATAATTATTTAAATAAAAAGTCGGTTTGAAAATAGTAACCTAGTGTTTTCACTATTCATCAAAAATTGGATGTTTTCAGAAAAATACCAAAAATTCACCCCATGCTAATTTTGATATTCCGAATCAAAAAATGAAGTCCATTTTGAATGATAAAATTTATAAAATTTCAAAAATTGGGTATTACTATTCATTATTGCTTGTTCATAATAATATTATAATAATATAACATTGTTTTGTGAAACATAGTATTGCGTACAACACACGCTATTGAAGAAGGTTTCTCTTGTGTTCAACATAAGAAAAGAATAGTGTTTGATTTTAATACAAGTGAATATGGTGCTGAGTATAGTACAAACTAATTTTGGCATGGCGTACAACATAAGACATCAATAAAATTAAAAGAATATTTTTACTAAAATTTCAGGGTTTTACATTCTACCCCCCCTTAAAATGAATTTCACCCTCGAAATTCATCTGGGTTATAAATGGTTTACTACATAAATTATTCTTTCATAGAAACCCACATCGTAAACGGGAATACTAAAACATAATTTTAAAAATTGATGTATGAAACATAACAGTTACCCAAATTAAATTATCACTGGGTTTCCACATAGGTGAACACATGTGAAAATATGGATATGGAAGAGAAATCTGACCATCAAGGTCTGATGGAAAGTCATAGAGAACATGGCTATAAAAAATACAACAATCACAAAGCATTAAATTTTTGATGATCTATGTTACCATCTGATTCATCGGATATGAGAGTACTAGGACAATAGTTTTTGTTTTCATGATCATTTCCCTAATATAGAAAAATTTTTGAATTAAAAGATATACTAACTTGATTTTGGTACAATTTCATTGTTTTTTCCCTTGAAAAATTACGACATTATCTCTTAATGAAATGTAGTTGAATTTGTCTTCCGTGAACTATTAATAGATCAAGCAATAGAATGATAGGTTATTCCATCTATCTAAAACATAAGGTTAGAAAAAGTTATATAAATAAGTCCGTATATGGTGAGATTAATCGTTTAGGGTTCCTAATATGGAAATATACTTCATCTACCATACCTCTTAATAAAATAAAACTTGTTTCTAAAAACCAGGGACATCATGTAGGCCAGTGGTAGGCAATAAAGGCATGTCTCACTTCGATTGTGGTTTCGATTCCAGCAACCTTGTCTGATGCGACGGGTTGTCACTCGTCCTGTAGGTTGTCCTTTTTCTAAAACTACACTATTATAACATTATAGAAATAATATTGAAAAAAGTTCTATCCTTAAACAATAATATATGATGTGCAACATAATCCATTCCAATCTTTAGGCTTATCCAAAATACATTTGTCCAATCTCATAGTATAAAGAAAATGATTACGTGAAAGGTCACATAACAAGCACGTGAATACCATCATTTATCCCCCATATATCATAAGCTATATCTTGTTAATCACATTCCAATAATGTGAATACCTTAATCATGTATTATCTTGAAACATTAATTACCATAGAACCATAGTGAAAACATGAATGCTGTCAAAAGCTAACTCCTTCCACATACTAAAACCCAAAATTTCGATATACTCAACCCATGATATCACTTTGTCCTTATATTAGTCATGAGCTCATAAATACTATCAAACATTTAATTTTATCTTTATCCCATCATTATGTGCATATCGTCTACTTTCCAAAATATTTGAATAATCATTCATGGTTACCAGTACCATTCATCATATACTTTCAATAACTCAAGGAAAGACAACAGCATAACAATACTTAGATTTTTCATTATTCCATAATACCATACACTATTCTTGATAAACATACAATCATTCCACTACCTCCTTAAACAAATAACTAAGCATCATCATTTCTTTCATCTCATATATCATTTTTAGTCTCTTCATCATCATCCACATAAATACTACCCATACGACCATTCTGATTCTTTTCATGAGATTTTCCCTTACGGAATCCGTTTGAATAATTCTCGTACATTCACCATTTAAAACATTTCACCATTGTTGATGTCTTAAAAAACCATATTCATTGTCCATGTTGTTAACTGAACCTTCTCTTTGAAAATTACTGGCTTTGTGTCCTTCTTTCCCACACCCAAAGCATCTTCGAGTTACAAGGAAACATTATCCCTAATGCCTCTTCCCACATGATTTACATGAGGGAAATTGAACTTTCTTTCCTCTATGATCATCATGAAACTCCAACTTTTTCTTATTAGCTAAGTTGAGAAACTCACCAAAGTTGAGATTATTGATCATATTAGGAGATTACTGATTAGGCATAACAACAATATGTGGGCTTCCAGATCCAATTTCTTTTGGTTTCTCATAGTGAATATCATTCCATTGTCCATCACATCCTCCATTATCGTGAATCTTCATGTTTCTAGCCATTTTCTAAAACCCAAAAAGAATAGTGTGAGAGGAAAAAATCATAATCAAGGGGGATTACCTTCAATATAAAACATCTTAGGATAAATTTTAAGATCGTTACCATAATTCTAGGACTATAACCTATACTTATACATAACCTTAGGGACATCCCTAGACATACCATAGAAATATCTCTAGGGATTTCACTAATGTTTTCACATCCTAGTTTCCAAAGGTTAACTAAACATTTCCTATGATTCCAACTATAGATACCCAAATCATTATGTACATGGACATTACATTAATTTTTCGGAATACATAATACATAACAAAAACATACACCAAAGGACCATAATAGTTTAGTGTCTTTGGAAACATGGAACATAATCTTCTAATAATGGTGAAAGATCTTCAACATATCCCATAAAGATCAACCCTTTTTTTAACTAAAACCATTCATTATATCCTGGGGAAAATAAATCATATAAAGGGTGTGATCAAATTCTCATTAAGGGAAATCATGGATAAAATAAAACAAGCCATATACATTTTAACTTCAAAACATGATCATAATGTTTAAACATAAAAATCATGAGTTGTGAAAAAATCATTGCAGTACGTAAGGCATAGATCATAAAGGAACATAAGTCATGATAAATTAGAATGATAATAAAACATTAAAATGTGTAAAACCATTAAGCACATGATATGATTTCCATAGTAGACATGGAATTGCAGCCAAGACCATCTTAGTGGACAATGTCCCTTTCTAAATCAAGTTCACTCCTTGTTCCAGTCCAGTATCAGTGAACCAGATTATCTTACCCTTACAGCCATGTCTATCTCATGAGATATAAATATTTACACAATATATTGGAGGGAGATATAGGTCCCACCCATCTCATAATGAAATCATTATTACTTTTTCCACAACATAAACATAAATCATTCATCATAACCCAAAAAATAAAAATGGGTTTCATAATCATCATCCCATTATAACATAATCCATATAAAACAAATGGAGATAATTTCATCATAAGAAACGTGAAACCAGGTAAATCATAAAGATATTATACTTCAAACATACAAATATGAAATAATGTCATCTTAGATGGAAAATGGTTTTGATAAAATAGTTGAGAAGAATTCTTGAGGAAAATATCCCTTCATCTTAAAAATCATTTCATTTCCACCAAACGCCATGAAATTTTAAAATAAAAGGATTTTATTGAAAATAACCATGAAATCTTGTAGACTAAACGTCATGAAAATAAGGTGTTATGGAACCGTAAAAGTCTTTTCATGCTGTATAAGTTAAAAACCATTCTTCTGATACTTTTTCCAGAAAAGTTAAAAAGTACCTCGTATGTTAAACCGAAGAAAGATTCCTTACATACCATGTATTAAAAGTAAAAAATGGGTAAAAATTACTTTAAACATACATGACACCATTTTTAGAAAATAGGTACATGGATGATAAATATAACCCCCGTAAATACTTACAAATAAACAATCTCAGATAAAAATGAGACCGGAAAAGTTATCCCTTACCTTAGGTCTGATATGCTTCGTACATATCCGAAACTCCTGTATAATTATTTAAATAATGTCATCTACTTATTATAGAATCTTATTAATTTTTATGATATCATATATTGGTCACTTATGACTTTATATTACCCGTTCTTTTGTAAATTCCATATTAAAGCTGCGTTTTGGGTAAAATCATTTTATATATCGTATGTGTTTGGACTTTTTGTTCTTGAAATTATTATTACTTATATCATGATTTACTTAATTCAAGAATTTAAATCATGTTTTATATATAATATATATTCAGTATATATATATAATAGGTAGATGAATGAAATGAAATACACCATTCATGGAGACGGTAGGCCGTACATACGCATGAACGGTGTTTTCCATTCCTTATTGACTTGAATGGATGTAAGTAGATGACATATATATATATACATAAACCCAATAGCTTAATTATTTAATATATATCATTATTATTCATTATATATAATTTATAATCATTCTTGAATGGTTATCATGGAGAATGAATCTCATTGAGTCGTGGAGACGGTAATTCGTACGTACGCATGAGCGATGATATCATTCCCATAATTATTAAATGGAATTGGAGTGGATTATATAATATATCAGAATCTATATGATGTTATAATAACCATATATATATATTCATTACACTATTATACCCATCCATGTAAGGTGGTGGTGGAAAAATAGATTACACCATGGCGTGGAGACGGTATTCCATTCGTACGTACGCACGGTGATTTCATTTTCCGTAGGATGGATAGAAGGCGAAATGGTGTGGTTTCATATTTATAATAAAATATCTATATATTATTGATACTTATGTGATTAATTTGTATTTAAACAAGTTTAGACGAAAAATTTGAAGAAGAAAACAACTTGAATGAATCGGTAGAAGAGATTACCTCTTCTTCGACGCACCTTTTTTTAAGATTTCTCTTAAGGAACTAGAGTTGGTCTTTTGAGGAGACCAGAACCTCCATTACGTTTCTATGGAAGTTCATAAGGGAAATGGGCAGGGGTTTTCTGAGCTTGAATGCTCAAAATTGTGTAATGAGAAGAGGGAGGAGGAGCCCTTTTATAAGGGAGGAGAGGGGCACCTTAGAAAAAACATAAAATATTATTTTATAATAAAGTCATATCTGGTTTATAATAGCTCCAAATTTATTTATTTCGAATATAAAGTGGTGATGGGTCTAAATCCTCCCATCCAATAGGTTTTCGACAAGTTTAGGTTACTATTTTAACCATATCATATAGATTTAACTCTAAGTTAAATAATTTAACTTTTACCATGTCTTGTGGTTTTCTTATAATATATGGTTAATAAAGTTAAACTAACAGGCCAAAAGGACCCCAAGTGGTAAATTATTAATATATATAACATTATATAAATAATTTGGATGAACTGTAGTCTTTTAGCAATAAAATAACAATTAATTATATAATATTTGTTTTTAAAACTATTTTATGTCAATTTTGACTCATTTTGGTAATTGATTTTTTGAAAATTATAACAGCATGATTAGTAAGAAAAAAATTAATTAAATCAATTATAAAATGACATATTAAACAATAAATTTTTTTAGTTCATATAAAGTCTAAAATTATATTTATTTTTTATTTATAACATCAATTATGTTAATATTTCATTAATAAGGTAATTACTGCATCATCATTGTCTCATAAATAATTTACATTATTTAATGTCTAAAAATTATATATATAATATCCTTATGTAGGAAAGATTTTTAGATTTCTAATGAATATTTATAGTCTAATTGATCTTATGTATTACCCTATATTAAAAATGATTTAGTTATGAAACATTGATTTTAACTCTTTTAACTCTTTTTTAAAAAAAATAATAAGTGTCCTAATCTAATCCTTGTGGACCTAAAGGGTAATATTTTATTGCTAAGGTTGTTTTTGGTCGAATTAAACTTATCCAATATAATTAGTACATGTGTTAGGGTAATAATAATATCATTATTACCCTTAATTACCCAATTTACTTTTAACCGTGCTAAATAAAATAAAAAGTTACTATTCACCATTTTTTTTATTTTATTGAACCACATTTTACTCCTTGATATTAACCATGTGTCTCGGATTTTCGAAATTCCACTCACAAAAGCGGTAAAATTATGTTTAATGTAAATTTTCCAATTCTCCTAGGTGATGGGTAAAAGACCATGAAATGTTCGATAATGTTTTTATATATCTAAAATTATTAAAAATTGACTCCAATGAATTAGATTGAACTTATATAATAATTATGTATCAATTTTTACCTAAAATAAATTTAAATAAAATAAATAATTATTTAAATAAAAAGTTGGTTTTTAAATATTAACCTTGTGATTTCACTATTCATAAAAAATTGTAAGTTTTCAGAAAAATATAAAAAATTCACCCTAGGAAAATTTTGATATTCCGAATCTAAAAATGAAGTCCATCTTGAATGATAATCTTTATAAAATTTGAAAAAGTTGGTATTAAAATTCATAATGGCTAGTTCTTAATAATATTATAATAATATATCATTGTTTAGTGAAACTCAGTATTGCGTACATCACAAGATATTGAGGAAGGTTGATCTTGCGTGCAACAAAAGACAAGAATAGTGTTTGCGTATAATACAAGCTAACATGGTGTTTCTTATAGCACACACTAATTTTGGCGTGGCGTACAACATAAGACATCAATGAAAATAAAAGAATATTTTTCCTAAAATTTCTGGGTGTTACTGCATCACAGTCCTCCTCTCAATAGATGGGAAAGGAAAATAAAAAAACTTTTTAATTTGATTTTATTATTTTCGAAAATGTTCAAAAAATAACACTTCCATTCGGCCCTTGTCACCTAATGATAAGTCCTTTCTAGGTGAATCATGACATTTTATGTAAAATGGTGCCATTAAATTTTTGATATGAGCACAAGTTCAAATGTTATAAAAATCTACTTCCATTTTTACTTATGTAAACAAAAAACGTTTAAAATTTTGTTATGGGCACACTAGGACTTGAAATATTGTGTTCTCAATGTGTGTTGTCTAAAAATAATTCCATATATTATATAAAAAAATTACACGGAATTTTGGATACATTAAAAAATAAAATTAATTATTTTTATTAATATATGGATTTTACGATTTCATCAATGGATACATAACCATAAATAATTGTGATAAATGATTATAACAGAGCAATAAATCATTACCACTTTTTTATCATTGAATCATAAAAATAGAATTAATAAAATTAAATAAAGAATTGAATATAATTAAAATAATTATATATATATGATATGATATTTTGATGGTATTATATACTATAAATAGATAAATATTGGTTCACATCATAGCCTATGTCTGAAAGAAGAAAAATGAGAAAAATTTACATTATTGATTTTGTCACTTTTGAAACATAAACCCCATGAAATACATATAATGAAATAGATTTTGAAATAACCATAAATTTAATTATACTAATCATTGAATACATCCATTGGAATTATAATAGAAACATTATATAAATGATATATGAAGAAGGCATGTATCTAATTGGAATAAAAAGTGAGATGAAATTCCCTTAAACAAAGTCTTGAAATTATTCGTACATATTAAAACCAGTTGTACAATAAATATAAGTTTATTATTGTCATATAAATGAACCCCAAGACAATATTTAATACCAGAAATTAAATTTTATGACTTCATATTACTCCATTATTACTATCTCTTTGTCAATGTTACAAATGGGGTTATATCTACATTATTTTCATATATGTTTTTACTTGTAATTCATCCCATCTTATAGAAATCCCATCCTATTTATTTAAATAATATTAAAAATTGTATAAACATAATAAATATACAGTGTATACATATTTACAATCATTTATATAATGTTGATGTAGTGAATGCAATACATCATTTATGGATAGGTACATCATATGTATAGATGAACACTATATACATATTGTTGTCATATTAAAAGAAATAAATTTTATGAATTATATTTATATATATATTTATTTTGATTAAATTAGAATTATTATTTCAAATATAACATGTAATCTCTCTAAAAGAAACCTCAATACATTCAATGAATGTTGTTAAAGAATCACATATCATTGAGAAGGCAGTAGTCCACACTAACCCAAACAAAATTTTCGTGCATACACAAAATGGAAAGCTTAAAGGTATGTTTATTATAATAATTAATAAATAATAAATAAATAATTAATATCATATATAACTTATAATTATATATTTTCCATCATAATATCCAACCATTAGATTTAGAAAATAAAAAAATTTGTATCATGAGGCAACAGTTCACCGAACATAAAAACAGAAAATTTGTTACTCATTAGATGGATGTCTCTATAATTGCATGTAAAATCTGTTGACTAGAAAATAATTTTTATATTACAGATACTAATGTTACTATATAAATAATATAATAATAAGAATTTATGTTGTGGGGAATGAAAGTTAAACAAAGAAGTTATAGAAACAATGTTTCCACTTTATTGGGTAACTCATTTTGCTTTTAAACAAAGCAATTCCTTGGTTAGATAACATAAAAATGGTTTGATTATATGAGGAATATAGGGATTTTTGGAGATTATTTAAGTATAGTTTTGGTGATTCGAATTTATTTAAAGGTGTGAATAAGGGGGAGGGTGTGTTATTTTTTATAGTGCATGAGAAGTGTAATTCTGGTAAATTATTGAAAAGTGAATTCCAGACACGTTTTTTCCAAGTTATTTGGATACAATATTGATATATATTAGATATAATGGAGGATATTATTAAATAATAAGTGAAAATTGATTTTGGACAAGTATTTGGGTTATTTGGGCCCTGTTGTTTAATATTTAGTATATGGTTATGAATTTTATCAACATAATTGTTGTTATTATTTTTTTACATTCACTAATATTTTTTATAAATAATTATTTTATATTTTTATATATTATATAATATTCCTATTCCCAATATAAAATCAATTTATTCCATATTCATAAAACATAAGTAGACTAAATTAATTTAAAATTTACCTTGGTGGGAGTATGACAATTTTTGTTCTAAATTTTAAACTAATCAAAAGACTGCTTTGTTTATCTATATAATTTCAATGTTAAATTGATCCCAAAGACCTAAATTGGATTAATTTATATAGTTTTTTATATAATAATAATAAATATAATAATAATATTAATTTATTTCTATACATAAATTATATTTTAAGGAATGTTTGAATAAAAATTATGTATTTCTCAGTATTCATCTCTTAATGAATCTTCAAATAAGAATATGAAAAATTAATCCAAAACAAATACTTATGTTTCTCATTCATATATAAATATAATTTTGACATATAAAATTTATAAAATTTTAAAAGTTTATATTTAAAATAGGTTCTCCATTAAAGGTGGTAAAACTGCATTTATAAAAATGTAGTATTTATGTTTAACATTGGGTATGTTCCTATCTTATTCCTTTAAAATATATTAAATAAATAATAAAATATATTATTGAATATATAAAATATATATTTAATTAATAATATTCAAAAAATATTAATTTATCTAATTTATTAGGATAAAATTACATTGTGAGCATAAAAGTTGTTTTTATTAAAAAATATCACTTATAATCAATTGGATCTTATCTTTATTTCTAATTAATTTTTAACCAATGAATTCAGACATGTATTTTCAAAAATTATTTAATTATATTAATAAACCCAAAATTAATGTCTTCGATTTATCTTTTTATATTCATAATATTTTTAATAATATATTTTTGATCAGTAAAACACATTCTTCTGTGTTTCACATGCCAAAAAGGAAGTCCTTTTGTGTGTCATTTACGCTAACCTCATTGTTCCATATAATGAAATATAAAAATTATATTGCGTATAGTTAATGATTAAATTTTTGTGCATATAACAGAATGAAAATTTAGGAATTTTATATATAAAACAATATTCAATGATTATTGAAATGTAAAAATATTGTAAAATATTAAATTAATCTGGAAATAAATTCAAAAAATTTAGGGGGTGTTAGAAAAATGACTATGTATATTTTTCTTAAGAAATAATATGTATTTCTATATGAAATACCATTGTTTCATTAATTATTTGGATTATATATTAGACTCTAAATCAAGTATGAAATTTTACCACTATGGGAGTCCATTGAGGAATTCCATCCAATAATATTGTTGATGATCAATAAAATGTTGTAATACAGTAAAATTCACACCATTAAAACACCAGATCCATATATGGATCCGTCTAGTGCATATTATTAAATCCAATATGAAATCTACTTCAACATCCAAAAATACTATACATGGACTCTGTAGGACATTGTTAACTTCATATATCACTTGTTAATCCCATATTACATCCTTCTCATTTGGAATTACTGCATATCAAGTGTCAAAATTTGGGGAATTATGTAATATATTTTACATGAATTTCATTATTCTCAATGTTCTTTTGAAAAAAACATTTAAAATATTTTAAACTGAGCAATTAAAATTTTAAATTCTATATTAATAATTTTTTAACTGAAAAAATATTATTAGTTGATTAGTATTCCTAAATGGGGAAATAAATTTCCTAACATTCTCTGTGAAAATAATCAACCAAGTTAATGAATAATAAGATCATATTGTTGGATGGAGACCCTTAAAATGTTCTGGATGAAACTGATGGTAAAATGTGAACACCCATTTATGAAATTTTGAAGCCACAAAAATATGTTTTAACTATGATCTAAAATTCAAAAGGATTACTATGTTAGGAAACTTGATCAGGTAATAATATGATGAAATTACTGCTCACAAGGGAGGTTCTGATATCCATTAAGAAAAAAAATCAATCAACAATATCTATATTATGAAACAAGGTATTTGGAGAATGTAGACCTATCTATGATATATAATTTATGAAATCCATTATTGTTCATCATATCATTCATGTATCTACTCATCCAGGAAATATGGATGATTTCCCTCAACATATCCGACTACGGGAGTAGTTCCTGATGATATACAATCATACCCAATCCACATAGGATATTGGATAGATCATTAAGCCTTGAAGAAACCAATAAACCAAAACAAATATCAATATCATATGTTTTTATGGACCGACAAAAACACATTTTATACCTCCTAAAAGTATAATGGACTGAATTAATCACAATTTGTATAACATATTATGGAATATATTGGTTATCATATTATCCTATATCACTTGAACATATTCTATTATGGAATCATCCAAATATTGAACCATGAGGGTTGAATCCCCTCACTCTATGCAGTAAAGGGGTAATTTATATGGTCACTTATATATGGAAAAATATGTTCACTAGAAAATAGTGGAGTATTTGTTCTATTTGTACTTGATTCTAACCAATGGAAAGTCATCCCTTTGGGTCTTGCTAAAGTCTAACATTCTTTCCATGAACATGACTTCAAGTGCCAGAATATTTATTATGGTCTCTTTATCTATATATGTTTGGAACACTATACCCATATAAAACAGGGGTCCTCGATTCCCCAAACCATATTATCCACAACATAGATATGAATCAAGAATCACATGATGAAATTGTTTTTTGGATTATTCATGTATCCACAGAATGCCATCCCTATACAATGATCTCATGCTCCTCACTAAACCCACATCCTAGATAGAATGGAATTTGGCTGAAATCATCACCCATTCAATGGTCATCTAGATAAAATCATGATATTTCATGTATCTAGGGAGTCCTATCATATATTCAATACATTTTCCATACAACATACACTATTTATAATGATGGGTATAAGCTAAACCTATTGGTACCGGGTTCACTATGATTTTAAACTGATAGAAGAGGCATCATAAAATTAACTAAATAACACACTACATCATTCCTAAACACCAAATATATCGTTTAATGCATTGGTAAATAATGAATTAACATGACACTACCAATAGTTTTGATGTATAGAACTCCTGTCATAGCTCCTCAGGAGGTGTAACATATAACACAAACCCTCCTTAAAAGAGGTCAGTGTGATCGCCACCTATGAATTATGGGTTTGTTATATCTCTTATAAATATCATGTCATTTATAATATGACCATAAATATCATCATTTCGATCTATCATCATGTGAAAATGTAGAAGTAAGGTCATAGAAAACATCATAATATAGGAATATATTTCACACTCATCATTGACCACCACAGTGAAGATGAATACTCAGAATCAACCTCTAACAACATGGATATTGAAATATAGATATTATAATTAACATCTATTTTTCACTTCTCTATGGTACATAATAATTAAATATCATCATGTTTAATGAACTCTAACATCAAACTCTACATCAAGTAAAATTATCTATAGCTTTAGATATATTTGAGAATCATATGGTACGAATAGACTATAAAATAGTCACTCGAATTATATGAACCTTAAATATATTGGGTGAACACCAAAAGGTCTAGTTATATGTTTTGGGTAACATAAATCTCTTCTAAGTGTAATACCTATGTACACTAATAAGATATCCATGGATACCTCTATATTAATACACATCAAATACAAATATCATTGGAATTGAAGATCACAATGTACCCCATAAACTATTTTTGAAACTAGTGGATCAGTGTAATATTATATGTGTATGTTATCTCTATAGAATAATTTTGGAACTATATGGAATACTAAAATGGATTCCACATCACTGTATGTGTATTCCTAGGGCCAATAATCTTTTATAATTATTCCTTTAATATTTGGTAATAACCACATATTCTATGTACAGTAAACCCATTTGACATGAATGATGGGTTTCTTCTATGATAACACCCCCTAATTTATTTCTAGTTCCACAAATATTGAACACTCTATGATAAACTGAACCATGATGTGGAATTAAATAATCTAAAAAATAGAACCTTGCATGATTTTTTTACTACTGATGCTCTAGATGTATGTTTTAGGAAACTTGAAAATATTATCATGATTGATCATCATCCATGAGTAGATGATATTGAAAACAATGTTGAAAAATATAAAATATTCATTGAAATGAAGAAATATTTTGTTCATGAAAACTATAAATATTGAAAAGTAATTTTACATGTCCTTAATAGTCACTGAAAATTAGTAATGTTCAAAGAGAAATACTGAAAATTGAATTTAGATGTACTAAATATAAAACCATTTGTAATTATATTTGAACGTCTCATTTATCTTCAAAAAACATTTCAATCCATTTAGATGGTAAAAGAGTTTATCAATCCATGATTTATGGTACTACTACTTGAAAAACACCTACAATATGTGGTAGTACTTCATACATAGCCTCAAACTCTAACCTCCTTCACGAAGATTAAAACTATAGCTTCCTGGTGGGGATACAGTAGGTTTGATAAAACCTTTCTACATTAGGATATATATCATCATCATCTTCCTATATATGGTCTTGGATCAGGTAATCTAATCTTCTATAATATAATTTAATGATTTCTCTAGATATAGATATATATGAAAATTGACAACAATGAATGGGGGATGTTTTTTTAAAACAATTAAGATAAATATCTATATAATGTAACACTACTAATAAACATTTTCATCCATATAAGATCACCACACATAGAGATATACCCACCAACTAATGAGATTACTTTGAAAAAAACCCATATAAAGTACCTACTCTTCTCATATGTAATTCGACCTCAACCATGAAATATTATATAATTGATCAGCTTGAATGAGCCTTACCCCCTTATAGTGAAACACTGTCTCTTAATGTAATAATAATTTCTTATCAAAACATATATAAATTCCATATTTCCACATAAAACCCAAATATGATACTACAAACTCTACTCTACACTAATGGAAATCAAACATTTTTAAAATATGTGTGTTAGAATGGGATATCTACTAATAAGAGTATCCATTTGTTTTTCTCTTGATATTAGGTCTATTAGAGTATCATCTTCTCAAATATGGGATGTAGTAATGAAAGATTATATTGTGATGGATAATATGAGTACTGGTAGTCGAGTAAAAAACACATGGGGGGCTCATATCATATATAGTGTATTTATGTCATATCTCTCCCTCTCCTACATTTACGATTTTCTTAGTCTATAATCTCTGTTATAATTCCATGAATATGACTTAGGTTGTGCTACTCGATGTGTCTTGTGATTCCCCTTCCAATGTCTCCACTTACATATTCAACTACACATTCGATACAGAAATTGAACCCTAAGGACCACCCTAAAAAATTCTCATATATCTTTGGTTGCATATTTATCCAATAAATGTAGGTCTATCATTTCCCTAAAAATTGTCTATTTATCGTTGAGTTGTAAAATCATGATGAAAATTATCATGCCCTCTATAAACATAGAATAAACTAACAAGTTCTAAAATTGATTCTCTTGAAAACCCCTACACTATCATCCTTTGTGTTTTAGTATGATCACACACATATTTAATTTATCATTACCTCGATATATATGACTAACAAATTTGAATTAATTCCTCTATCATTTAGTATCCGTTACCAAAACAAGATATTAACGTCCATTAAAATAGAAAACTGTCAATCAATAAGTACCACTCCAGGTCCTTGATTTATATACAGATATAGAGGGGAAACATTGAGATCAAATATGTCAATAATATTCAATGTCAAACATTTTTCATTGATGAATCCTTTGTATATTATGTTATTGTTTTATCTACTGTGAATATGTAATATCAATGTGTACTCAAATGATATCATAATATATTTCTACAGATCTAGATGCTACTTTAAATGCATGAATCTTAATATCATTCGGTATTTTTCATACCGAAATACATAATTTTTCCCAGTCCATTTAAATATTATCTGATCATATGTCTAGATGATTAGGGACACTGAGTGACTCACCACACCTTTGAGGAGACATGCCTTTTATACTACCATCTAGTTTGTTAGAATGAAAACTATGTAATAACCCCAAACTACTGACTCGAGGATCTAATATATGACAAAAGGGATATATTTTCTTTAGAAAATTAGAGGTATCTAATAATGTATGTCATGTAATTAACTCACATTATGAAAAACCTCACCCTCTCTTACATAGATATTAAAAAAACAGGCTTGATGTAACTCAGTCTATATCCTTGGGATAGGTGGATCTTATCATTGAAAAACATGCATGGGCACTGCTCTATCCACCAGTAAAAATGACTTTTTAACAATACCTGAATGGAATCATCATTTCTCAATTTATAATCCACAAGGTTCTTAATCAAATGTGTAGATCTATCAAAAAACCTATTTTGAGTCATTGTTTATTGTTTAAATTGATGGATTATATAACTAGCAATAAAAACAATGATCAACAATGAATCATTGAAAAGTTAACTCAAGAGGCACATGGAAATCAATTACCCATACATATACGATGCATGTAAAATTATTATTTACATATATTGTTGTAGTTTAATATGTTGAAAAATAGGAAAATAGAGTATGGGTTGATGGATACAATAGTCATCAGATAAAAACTATGTTTCCTAGATAGAATGTCAAACTAAAGACCCCTTAACATTGTTTTCCATAATTTACCAAAATATTACTCAACATATATCAGACCAAAGACTATAGACCAAGTAAAAAAATCATTAAAATAACACACATAGTACATTATTACCCATCAGCCAACTAGGATATAATTAAGTATAGTATTCGAGACCTATCCCTCTTCTAATAGTCTATGAGCTGGTTCCTAGCATCATAATATAATGTTAGAAAATATGTGAGGTATTCCCCCAATGCACATATAGACAATGCACACATCCACAAAAACATTATATATAAAAATAATTAAATATAAATAAATATAGAAAATGAACATGTATATGATACCTAATATGTTTTATAAATGAATAACATGAGAAAACCCAATATGTACAAAATGGAAATGTAGTTATCCAATAACATATAAAGGGGTAAAATTGACTAAATCATTAATAATGAATATGTAATTATAGTAAAACGATCCCTACAAGAATAAAACATTCTATAACCATTAGAAAAGCATGGATCCAGCTATACCATGTTCCCAAATATCAATAATGAAATATGAACCATCTATGTACGGTGTGAAAAATATAGGAAATGACTTCACTACATTGTGAGGTATATATATACTAAATTATAAATACAATGAAACCAAATTGATGAATTAGTATAATTCATAACCAGACCAAATAATAGAAGAAGAATGGAATTTATAAACATGATATTCATTTAAGGTATAAATTTGGGAAAAAAATGAAGCCATTCCCTATGTTGTATAAACATATATTTTTGTTTAAAAACAATAATAATTATAATTACCGACCTGGTATCCCAAATGATTATCATGTATTATAAGGAGATATCATTCCCATTGCAAATCACCAAACAGATCAGGTTAAAACAAATGAATTATGTTTATCACATTGTATATGGGAGTAACGCATAACACATGAGTGAGTTGTATTTAGCCACTAATCACTTTTATATAATATTTCATACCCCACTATCATTCTTATAATTATGTTATTATGTCCATTTATTTTTCCATTAATACATCCACTGATATCTCCACACCATTGTGAAATTTTTTGGAAGGAATCCATGGATGTTATATTCTTATTTCAAAAATGACTCCCCTTGAAGAAACCACAAAATAGGCTATGACAGTGAAGACTATTCCATAGGTATACCCCCATGAAATTCCATCTTCCACACCATGGTTAAGAAATTTTAACAGTGGAATTTCACATTCACCAAAGGACATGGGTTTTTGTACCCATAAATCATGTTTATGGATTGAGACATAAAAATCCAACCCACCTAACATGATAGGATACTGGCTGGGGAGGGTCTCACAGACACACAATTCGGGACACAAGAGTAGGATTTTAAGGTTGACCCACAAGATGTAGCCTACTAAAATGTCCCAAGATCCCTAATAGGAAAAATCTCCCATTAATTTCAGTGACCCATCGTGGATATATTCCATACATAGTTTCATCCATGATGTTATTAATCATTCCCTATATATACCCCAATCGTTGTTAGTGATCTACAATTACATCCATTTTTCATTACCTTGGATTGTTATCTAACACCAACCCTATAAAGTCCCATATTTTTGTACAACCATCTACCATTACATTACACCATTCAATCCACACCATATTCATTTAATTCAATGGTTGGGAACTATTTTACAAAGTAAGTAAGTACTATGAGATAGAGAGAGTGTGATTGATATTGGGATAGAGAGAGTGAAGGGGTCATGGAGGGAGGGAGGGATAGAGATAGAGAGGGTGTGGGAGAAAACAAGAGAGAGAATACAAAAATAATGATATAATGAAAAACCTCCACATCATTACATGACTAAATGTCTATCAATCACCTATACCACATGAAATTCTTTTGGTTATCTAGAAGATTTGAATAATAATGAATATATTGATTTTCTAAAATAATCAAACAGAATTAAGTTTGATAATATTGTTACAATAAAGGAATAAAAAATAATTTAGAATCAAAATATCAACTCAAATATACCTTCACCAATGGATGGGGAATTTGTATTCATTAATAGATCCAATGGTTTTCACTAATTAATATTGAATATGGAAATTATTATATCCCACCTCAAAATAGAATCATTTGCTGAAAAAGGTTATTTTTATGTCATTTTTTATCAGTGATCCAAAGGAGTAGTTAATTGATCCCTCTCAGTAACACTTATCTATTAGCACTATTAACTCATTGGTTTAAAAATAGCTATAAAAACAAAAAATGAACCTGATTATATAGAATATATTTGTAGATATATTAAATTAAATAACCATTATATATATTTTAAATATATTTAAAATTTTAATTTATAAAATATATCCCAATCTACTAATAATATCTAATCTCTATGGGTCCCATATATAAAGAGAGGCTTTACGACCCCATGGGAAAATCCCTATTTCAAAACACAACCGAAATGTTAGAATTAATGTCTAAATCACCATTGAAGAGGTAAATCATATTTACCACCACTTCACATGCTTATGAAGAAATATATTTTTATTAACATATAAATATCTGAGCTGTGTAACACTCATATCATTATGAAACGATCCAAATATTATCATAATATTATTTAAAATAATAAAATCCATTTCTTGAGGAAAATAATTTTCACCATAAGAGTATAAAAATTTATATTTATGAATAACGAAAAAGAATATATAAATAAACAATATATATTCTTATCCAAAAATAAAATATAATGGCAATCCCCACAAAAGAGACATTTCTAATGAATATTTAATGAAATAGTTGGATTTAGTGAAAGAGACAATAAACAAATACTAGCATAGAAGATAACATCTTCTGGGTTAGTGGTAAATTTCATAAAAAATATAAAATTTAAATTTAAACATATACATTATAAATTTAATAGATAAATTGGAAGAGAAATAATTATCCTTACAAATGATTCCATTGAACAAGATTCAACCCCAATATAATAAAAATTTCTATTTAAAAAACATAATTTTTAACACTATTCATATCATTAAGATAACATAATACACAACAATATTAACATACTATACACATATTAGTTATCATTATTATATTTTCATTAACAAACTCTATATTTTTTCGATTACAAAAAAAAGATTCAATATTGAAATATTAATCCTCATTAATTAATGATGTTTTCATTATTAAAAAAATCATATAATGTAAACAAGACATATAATTGTACTTTTTTATTTGTACCATGTTAATTTGATATAATTTAGGATGCATAATTTACAAGAATTGATTTCACAAAAAGAATGTTTTTTGAAACATTATAAAAAATTACATACATTATAATGATAATTACATTATCTACCAAAAATATAGTAAACTAATAATATTTTAATTTAATCATTAAAATACTATATTTCAATTCCTTTTAATTTATTAATCATCATTCATAGAAAATAAAATGTTGGTATTACATTGTTCACATAGGAAATTTAACCCACCTAATATAGAACTTGATATTCAAAGTAAAAATTAAAAGTATAGAGTTATAATATAATAATATAATTTTTATATAATTTGAAATATGATAATATTACATAATTAGTGATGATAATCTAATTTATAAATAGTTTATTTGATATGGTAATATAAAAATATATTGAATGACAGGATACTAACGTTGATAAATTCACTCCTCGTGTCAGATTCCATCGTAATTGAGCATTTAAGGATTCTTCATGGGAAATGAAGAACCCAAACATGAAAGACGATTTAAGAGGAAGGAATTTGAGATATCAATTCTAATTATATTGATGATAACGTGTTTTTTATGGATGGAGTAGTGGGGTTGTTTTGCTATTTTTTCTGAGTGGTATATATGCAATTTCTCATTTTATCAAGGTTATGGATGCCCATTTTTACCAAAATTATCCCATAAATGATGAAAATAAGTATTCATGAGGAAAACTGAATAATATATATATATATTAATATTTTCACATAATTTATCCTTATTCATAAATTTATAATATTTATAATTTATTCATTTCATTTAGTATTTATTATATTAACATATTGTTATCATCAAAAATAAAAATGAATTCGATAAATAACTTCAATTTAAATATTTTAAAAATTAAATAAATTTTCTCAATTTTTATATCGAGTTATGGGAAATTTATCAGTCTAATGTAAATATCCAATGATATAAAAAAATACTTCTAATTTTTCTATATAATGAATGGATATTTAAATTTTTTTCATTTATTATTTCATAGAAAATAAATATTAATTAAATAGTTCTAATATTTTATTTATTTATAGTTATTTATTTTTTATAAAGTATTAAATTCCCATTGTATAATTTTCAATATATTTACTGGTAATATTAATACATAATTGTTATATATAATATCAATACTAATATTACTCATTTTATCTCCTATAATATTACACACCACTATAAAAATCATTAATCCTACTAAAAAGTTTATTTCCAAAAAAAATTACATCAAATATATAGTATTATTCTTTTTTTCCATTTAAATAATTTGTGCTTAGATAGTTAAAGAAACTAAGTAGGTTATAGATTTCATGTTCTTGTTATTTGAATTTACATTTTTATAATATTTTAATATTCAAAATGATGATTCAATTTTCATTCTAAAAATTTATAAGTTTTTAGCATCTATTTGATTAATTTTCTTTATCAATATTTGATTTTCTTATTTTAGTTTGGTGTTTTTGGTTGAAATATTTTGTTAGAGATATTTATTTAATAATTTTTTGGTTGTTATTTTCTACCCCTTTTTAAAAATATTCACACATGTAATTTATTTTTATTGATAAAAACATATGTTGGTAAGATAATCCTATTACATCATTAGTTTTCCAAAAAATTTCCTCAAATTTAAAATATCTTGAAAAATAAATTGGCATAGTGGGTAGACTTATGTTGTGAAACAATAACATTATAATATATTAACTTATGGGTTATTCATCATATGAGATATGTTTTTCCAAATTAATACCCTATACATTTAGTAATTGTGATGGATTTGGTATATACAAATTTAATGGAGATAGATGGAATATGTTGGTATTTTTCATATGTTTTGTTGGTGTGATAGTCAATAATATACCATTCATACATGATAATAGATATCAATGTGGTTGATGTATCAAGACCTCAACATTATATCATAAAAAAAATTAAAATTAATTTTTTTGTAGTGCTATTTAATCTAAAACATTTTCAGTAAAATGAATAAATATATATGTTAAAAAATTATCATCATTTTTTTTTAAAATTTAGTTACTTTAATGTAATAATCATTTAATTTAATCATCTCTAACTTTTCTTGATAAATTTATTGACTGAAAAAAATTATTTTTTACTTGATTCTGTTTATTTCGAGAATTATACCACATCCTACATAGAGCCTCATATTGTTCAATTAAAAAATATAATGGAAACATTTTAGGTATGATAACTATATCAAAAGAATATATTGATACCAACATCAATTAATAGTCATTAAAAACGATTTTAATATAGCTTCCATATGTTTAATATTCCTTCCATATTTCCCATCTACATTATCATGATATTAATCTCTTAAAAACCACTCAATATTTACTTCGAAATAAAGAATATTCTTTGATTTTGAGGTGAATATTTTTTTTCAATATAATTAAATTTAATGTGGTAAACGTTTTATCCTAACCATATCATTTCTGTGAATATTTGAAAAATTAATTAGTGAAATATAATTTTTCATTGTAATTATGTATGATAAATTTTTGTACTTATTAATTAAAAAGATATAAAAATTATAGAAATAGAGTTATTTTGAATACATGTGATTAAATCAAGTGGTATATTCTCTCATTTCATTAAATTTAATTGTAATTGTTACATGATACCCTTAGATTTTTAATATTAATCCCCAATGTTCATACAATCCTTGAATTATGTTGTATACTCTTAAATATCCATATTTATGTTTTTAAATCATAAAAACATCTTCATATGTATATTGTCAATTTTTAATCTTATATGGATAGATATTTATTAGTTTTTTGTATCATTATACTTTTATTATATTGAAGTGAACATTTTCATTACTCACATAATATAATTATATTAATATTGATGGTGAAATATGAAATTCTTCTAGCTTTATTTAGATTCTCCACACTATCATTTTACATCTCTTTAATCATCACATTGATGTATATTAGAGAGTTAATTTTAGAGTGGCAGTATTTCTTGCATTCCTTTAAGAAATATATGTCCATCCTTTCTAAATAGATGATTATTAGGTCTATTAAATCCTCATATTAGATAATTAAGAACGATCCTTCCATCATAGAACATCGAAATATATATTAAAATTATTTGGTTTGAAATGTATTGAGTATTAACAGTATATACTAAACTCCAACTATCTTCTTATGTGCATGTTCATCCCCTATTGTTTTAAAATAAATTTTATGATCTCCTAATTTTTATTTATATATTGTTTTCATCATAGATAAAATCCCTCAATATCATTAATAATAATAATAAAAATTCACCAAAATTTTTATTATAAATTTTTTCTTCTACACCAGTAATTTTGTGAAGGAATAATCTACAACATTAAAATTACTTAGAAGTTGTCAGCCGAGAAATGTTTTTAATGAATTATTTCATAATATAATTCATTTACTATAATACATGTAATTACCCAAGTACTCAAGGATGGTATTTGATCATAGAAGTTGACAAAACAAGTTTATTTAGTTATAGTTAATGTTTCGATGGGGTTTGAAAAGTCATGAGGGTATTATTTTGAAATTCGGATTAGGATTTTATATCATTACCGTAAGGAATTTGGAAAGCAAACAAATATTGAAATTCTATAGAGTACCACATTGTATTATTAATCAAGCGAGTAAACATGGGGGTCCCTCGGTTATCCCATAGATTGATATATATAATTAAATAATTATTAAATTGGTTATTCGTAAAATTAATTAATTGAGTTAATTAAATTATTTAATCAGGATACACTCTAATTTTTTCCATTCTATATATGTGATCGACCTCACTACCCGCTCCCTTATTATAATTCATCATAATATTAGATCTCCTCAAATTATGATTAATAATATGATATATAAAACTATTTCTTTCAGTACTTGTAATATTATATTTCCTTGTTTGTTATTTTTAGTTTCCCTCTATATTTCCATGTTTTCAACAAGTGCTTCCCTTATGTTACAGTTATTAATTTCTTTTGAATTTCAATTGGATTCATCAAAATAAAATGATGATACATGATTATATTAATAACAATAAATCATGGTAGGATATACCAAGATATATATATATATATATATAATTGTGGGATAATGTATCATGTGAAATTCATGCAATGGTAAGGTTGTGTGAGAGAACTAAATTGAAACCGCCCATGAGTTCCAAGTTATGTGATATAAGAAAAAATGTGTTTGGGGACTGGTACTTTCATTTTGGTCCATAGTTATTTTAAAAGAATTTGGTATTATATTCATTTTATTGATTTTTTGATTAACTCGTCAGGGTTTTGTTATATAATATTGGTTGAGAATTTTATCATATCTGTGTATAATTATACAATTATTATATTCATGTGACACATTTTCATTACACAAATAATAAAATTATATAAATGATGAGGGTGAAATTAGAAATATTTACTTCCCGATTTTGATACTCCATACTATCATTATACATATCCTTGATCTTCACATTGATTTATATTTGAGTTTTAATTTTAGAGAGATAGTATTTCTCCCATTCCCATATGAATTCTATGTCCACCCATTCCAAATAAATTAATTTGGAGTCCATTAAATCATTAACATTGATAATGAATAATGATCCTACTAACATAGAAGATTAACCAATATTTTCACCTTCTTTGGGTGGAAATGTATTAATTAGTAATAGTATATATTAAAATCCAACTATATTCTTCGATGCATATTCATCCCCTTTCGTATCAATATATAATTTAAGATCTCATTATTAGTATTTATAATTTTTTAACTTATATATAATTCCTCAACATCGTTAATAAAAATATAATAGTTTTATCCCCAAATTTGGATTTGGATAATTTTTCATCTACAGAACTAATTCATTCAAGGAATAACCTATAACCATTAAATTTTTTACAAGAGACACCCCAAAACATTCATTGGTGAATCATTTAATAATAGAGACCATTCACTATAACATTTGTAATGACACATGTACTCATGGAGGGAATTTGAATATAGAAGTGGGAAAAACAATTTTATATAGTTGTACATGATGTGTTGGCAGGGTTCAAAAAGGGACGAGGGTCTTATTTTGGAATGTGGATTGGGATTCTAAATCATTACCATAAGGTATTTGGGCGAAAAATATATATTGATATTCTAGAAAGTACATTAAGGTAGTAGAAATTGAATAGGTAAACATAGAGGTCCATCAGTTTCCCCATAGATACTTATGTATTATTCAATAATTATTCTATAGATTTTTTTAATTAATTAATTGAATTATTGGAATTATTATTTGAGGAGACACTCTATTTTTTCCCATCCATATAGGCGAATGACCTCACTAAATGATCCCTTATTATAATTCATCATATTATGGGATATTCTCATGTGTTGTTTCCCTATATGTGATATAAAACAATTTTTTACACTACTTGTATGATGATCTAGACTTGGGTTCCAGCTTCTAGTTTCTCACCCTATTTCCATGGTTTCCATATGTGCTTCCCTAATTTTAGGGTTATGTTCCATTTTTCAATTTATGATGGATTCATCTAAATAAAAATATGAAAATTTATTATATTAGTCATCATAAATCATGGTAGGTTGTACAAAGATATGTATATGATATATATTGTGTTAATGTATCATGTGAAATTCATTCAATGCTGGGGTTGTGTTAGAGAACTAAATTGATACCTCTCATGCCTTCTATGTTATGTAATGGATGAAAAAATTCGTATAAGACTGGTACATCCATTTTTTTCCATAGTTACATTGGATGAATTTTGTATTACGGTCATTGTGTCGATTTCTTGTTTTAGTTTTCATGTTTGTGTTATATGAAATTCGTTGAGATATTTATGCCCGAACATATCCCTTGTGGACAAGTCAGCTATCTAATTTGTTTTCAGGGGGTTAAATATGATAGTTAGATGTGTTATAGATATAGGATATTAATGATACCCTATAAAAATTATTTTTACGTTAATTTTCTCTTCTATAAAAAAAATATGGAACATGAGGTAATTTATACCATTGGTTTTAGAAGGTATCCTTTAATGATGGAACTGATTTGGGGTGATGATAAAGAATTTATTTGGAGTATTTTATCCCATAATTGGCAAGGGGATATTGATAGTAAAAAAGATCACTAGTGGTGGCAGAATACAAATTATATATATGGGGAATGTAAGGAATTTATGGTGGTTCTTTGTTAAGTATTTAAATTTTATATGAATTTATTTTGACTAAGAAATAGATTCAATGATTTTTAATGGGCTTGGAATACAATATAACTTGTGATATTGTATGAGGAAAACCATTTGATAATATTAATTTATCAGAATGTGGTTATAGATTCTATTTTCCATTTAATGCCATTTGATATAAACTTGGTGGAATGAAAGATAATCCTTCCATATTATGTACCATGGGTAACTGATCCCATACTCTCACCACCTGACAATGGTGAAGTGTCACATGTGGATAGTTGAGGACTACTATTAGGGGATGATGGGTTATATTGTATTTTATATATTAATCATTTTATACACCAATATATGTATGTCTATTAAAAAGGTACCCCTTAACGGTGGATATATTTGTTCATGAATATAGACTACATAGGACCTAGAAGACACATACATACATTATTTCTCATTTTGAAGGATGTATTAAATTCATTATTTCTGGACATAATTTTAAATGTGAAGTGGTTTAATTTACTAGATTTCAATTGTTTTTAGAGAATTTCCAAAAGTATAAATAGGGACATTAATGGATATTTATTTGTATTTAACTTATCTATCTATTAATGGACTATGTAAATTCATGTTACCTATTTTATAGCTTTTATGACATTATTGAAGATTCGTTTTCTTATCATATGATATAGTTTTTCCTTTTGTGTTGACTTTTTGTTAATAATTTATATACTATTGTATATAGTTTTCTTTTTACAAATTAAGATGTTATATTATCCTCACTATCACAATTTACTAACTTATTCATTGACAAAATACTTTGGATAATGATGAGTTTTGTGAGTTAAGAGGGTCGCAGTTTGGGTATTGATTTTTTTATGTAGGTTATATTTTATAAAATTATATCTAGGAGTGATTTGAGGTAAAATGATATAATGTGGCGTTTTTTCTATTTAAAGTGACTTATATGGTTATTAATTTTTTTTTATAGTGGATAAAATTTATTTTTTGGGTGTGCATGTATAGTACTAGCACGTGATAAGGTCTATGTCTCTTAGGAAACTATAATTTTAAAATGTTTTTAAATTTTATAGTTAATATTTTTGATTAGATAATATGGTAAAGATTTTTATTGATATATTGAGTAACAATTTCACATAAGTGGAATGTGGTGGCAGTCATCTATAATTATAGTTACATTGGGATCAATGTTAAATCCTACATTTTCTTATTTTTTTCATTATAGATATATTTTCAGAATGGTGAGTGGTTTGGCTATTTAATTTGTTAAAAACTTATATTTCTTTTTTTACTTTATTTATTCTATGTGGTGTATAATTTAACTATTCTACTAATGGGTTTCATTATATTGTTGAGTATATTTATCCCATATATGTGTGTTGTTTGTGGTACATTTCCCAGGTTGGTGGGGATTTGGGGGTAGATGATTTTGGAGTTGGATATATATCAAGATTTTAATGAGTTCATTTGAAGTGATTAATAAAATTATTTTCCATATATGTTATTTTTCACTATCTTATATTTATTAATCATGATATTTGGTTCCTATTGAGTATACTTTTCAAAAAAATCAAATAGAGTTCACAAAGGGTGGATATGTGGTACCATTGAGGCAAGAGCTTGTTAAATCTTCTAAGGAAGCAGATGTGAACATGTTAAAGATAGATGAGATTACAAATGAAGGTAAGATTTGTTAGATATATTTTTTTGGGTTGTTATTTTATGATAATGTCAAGGGGAGCCTCATATCAATTGTAACAGTAATTAATTATACATATTAGGCATCATATCAATATATAATATACTTGACATGTTATTTAATAGTAAAACACCTTACATTATTTTATTGAGGGGGAATACGCCGAACATTATTGTTTAAGACATATTTAGTTTAAGTGATCATTGATGGGAGCAATGGGTCTAATGAAACAAAAATTTTAGGTATGAGTACATGATAGTAGGACTGAGGTGATGATCTTAGTTGACATTATGTCATGGTTCTTTAAGAAATTATTTCCTTCAGTATGGAGGGTGGATTAATCATATGAGTTCGGGAAAATGATTCCTGAGAGATATCAGGAGTGGAGAATTATATTATTATCTATATTTTATTATGACATTAAATGAAATTAATATGAGAAAATTTTTCAATGGAGTGGTGTTTTGAGGGTAGAATTCAAAATAATATCATGTTATAAGAAAATGTATCCCATTTGATATCATTTTTAGAGGCAATGAATGAGGTTTTACAAATAGAGTTGATCTAGATCAAGGTCAATATACCATATAGAAAAATGGTGTCATTAATGATAGTTAATTAATATTTTGGTGTCCATAAAAATTATTATGATGAGACCTACTTGGATGGATATAGTTGTGTTTTCTTAACTAAGGATTCTATTTTTAGTTTAGAGTTTTTTAGTTTATAAAAATATAGTTTGATCAATCCATGGGTGATAAAATACCCATATAATTTCATGATTTTTTCCTTAGTGGTAATATAATTTGTTTTTATTGAATAATTTCATGGTTAGATGATGTTCATTTGTGAAATAAAATGATACATATGAGGTAGTAAAATAATTTTTGAAGAGATAGTAGCTAGGATTCAATTTATGTGTGGTTCATAAGAAGAGATAAGATACCTAGTAATGAGGACAATTGTCGATTCCATGTGAGACTCCACATGGATGAAAAATACTATTCACACGGGATTACATTCCTTAGGATGAAATCAAATTTATGTATTTAGAATAGTTATTATTGAAATTAATTATCTTAGGTATGATTTGAGCATGTGGGTTTTTTGACATCTATGATGTAAACTCCTTCACAATGAACATTTGAGTGTAATTAGACAACTGTAAAATATTTCTGTTAAGATAATTGAGCATGACCATTCATTAAGATGTGATGAATTCAAACCTTGAATAGTGTGTGGTAATTATGTGGTGATGGTGGTGTGCTAATGGGTTTACTATGAGGAATTTTGTCTAATGGTCATTAGTGATACTATTTATTAGTTCGTCATCACTGGAGTGATGATACCTGGTATGTGATTCTTATGATGCTATGTTCTCATGGATTTAAATAGTGTGTTGTTAATTTTAAAAGAGAATATATGGAAGCTATCAAATTATTCCCAGAATTTAAATTGTTTTGTGAGTAGTTCACTTTGGATTCATGTAGCGTTGATCAGTGTCTTGACCTGATAAAGCTCAAGGACACCCAGTTGCTAGGTTGGGATGATAAAATGACTTGGGTTACGAGGTGAAGAAATATGATTTCTAGTGGCTCTTATCCATGAATATGTATGTTTGTCTTGTTTGTCTAAAAGATTAAAGAACAATCATATGTTTTATTTAAGAGGTTTTAGGGGTTTTAGAATCTGTTCTTTACATGAATGAAAAACCATATTATTTATGGTTCATTACAGTTAAAACTGTTTTAGACTTATAGGATACAGTGAAATAATCGGATAATGGTTACCAAGTGGTTCATTATTTTGTAACAGTTGATTTTCTATATGGTAAATATATTTTGAAATTAAATAATTTGTTAAATTTATGTTTAAATAACAGGAACACCTTATTTTATCTAACTGCATATGGGATCTCTCCCACACCGTTATATCTTCTTTAATTCATAAAAAGTTGAAATATATTGTAGTAGTTGTTAATTAAATAATCCATTGACATATTGGGGATTTAATTTGTATGTATTTATATCCTTGATTTTTTTACTAGATTCACTCACAATTTCCATGTCATTTTTCTATTTTAATAATTTGGTTGGATCATGTATAATTTTATGTTCTCTCCAAGTTAAACCAGAATCACTAGAATATATATGATGTGTGGGGTCATATAAACTCAATTTATGTGGTTCATAGGTATTTACATGGTGTTATATGTTTTGAATAATCTTTTCAATCATAATTACTTGGTAGGGTTGAGTGAGAAATAAAAATTGAAATCATTGGCATTTTTTTGGGTACTTGAGGGCAGCCCAAGGGTGGTTTCAGATTTGTACATGTAATTATTGTCATGATTTTCACATTGTAATTTTTTATAGAGGTTATTGGAAAATTGTTTTTTTTTTCAAAAATTATGTACCAATCTACTATAAATGGATTGGTTTACTTGTTCTTTGTTTGGATCCTTGAGAAATGTGTTGTTTTGGTTTGTGTGTTCATGGGGTTATATAAGATATATTGGTCCTAAATAGGGTAAGAAAAAGTGCTAAAAGTGGTGGGATAAATTCTTGTCTCATGAAAATACAAACATACATCCATATTAAATATTATACTGATTAAATGATATGCATTTTGTTCTATAAAAAGTAAATTATAAAAAAAATTAGTATAATTGGATTTATCGAATGATAGGGAACACTAAGATGAATGAAATACTAAATAAAAAAGTAAATATTCAATGAAATTTTAAAAACAACTATAAAAATAATGATGGTTGTATTGATTTGGAAAATAAAATATCACTATAGTATATCAGTTACCAATATTATTCCAATCAATATTAATTTTTCAGTTTTATTTAAACTGTAACACCCCAATATTCTAGAGTAATAATATAGTATTTGATACCATGTATGAAATGAAATAGTAATATAAAGATGTAACAAAATATCTAAATAATTTATTACATATTTTATATTTTAAATAAATAAAATATATTTTATAGTCTTCAATGTGCGCATGATTGAGTTAGCGTATGTTACATGCAATAATGAGTTTCATCAACGGCTTGCATTACCCACAAGATTGAGTTTTACATAACAATATTATTTTATTAAAATATTATTATTTATAATAAAAAAATATAAAATATTATTTATGAATACTATTTAAAAATATATTAAAATATATTTTTTATAAAATTTAATATGAATTTATTTATCATATGATAAGTAATGGAAGAACTAATTGAATGTAAATGGAATATTTTTATAGAAAACTATTTCTATGATTATAATGATTTTGTAGACTACAAAACGAAATTAATTACCATTATTGAATTATATTAATTAAATATAAATATTATATATTCAATAAAATATATTGTATATTCGTCAAATATATTTGATTAGCATAAGATAAGAACAATAATAAAATTACACCGAAAAACTGTATTATTCTTTTTTCCACCATTTAATGGAGAACCTATTTTAAATAAAAAAATTCATCATAGTAAGATTATATTTTCAAAAATAATACACATATTTTAAATAAATAAAAATAATTATATTAGGGTGAATTTTTGGTATTTTTCTATGAATATTCATTTTTAATGAATAGTGAAAAATACTAATTTTTTGTCCCAAACTGCCTTTTCATATAATATATATTGAAATTTAACATCAATTTCATATTATATTAATTGTTTAATGAGATTAAATTTATATCAATTAATCCAATATAGGCCATCATAATCAATCAGACTATGAAATTGATAATAAAAAAATAAAAATATTTTTTGACGTCTTAACATTAAAAACCCACATTGTTGTCTCATCTATAGGGTTAAAATAAAATTTATTTCTACCAATCATGTGACTAGAATTTGGAAAAAGAATAAATAATTTCAATCATTATAAATTCTAATTACTTATGAGGTATAATTTAATTTTCACCAAAAAAATATCTGAATGTAATTGAAATTAATAAATATTATTATGTTGAAATTCCGCATAACAATTTACTATACCTTTAGCATAAGGGAAAAATGACCTATATATTTGTAAAACACAAATTTTATGAAAATAAATTTTTATTAAACCATAATTTGTTGATTTTTATTTTTATTAATTTTTTTAGTAAAAACGTTGGTACACCTAACATCTTTCCAAAAATTCACAATGAGTCCTTTTCCTCTCCTATAAAGGGACACCATCTCCTAACCTACATCACACATGCTCAGAAGCTTATGATCGTTCAATATATACCCAAATAGATATTAAACATCCCTCCACTCATCATATAATCATACAATTGTTTATAAATCCATCCATATAATCTCTTTGGTGTAAACACAAAGAGTCACCTGAATAAGTTGTAACATCAATCATTAAGATCATTTGTTTTATTTCCATTATTCACCAATAAACTCTTATTTTTCAAATTTTAAATAACAATATATGAATACTCAACCTTAAATTATTTTTTTCATGTTGGGATTATCTACACCTACAAACACCCTTATATAATGTGTAAATAAAATACAATTTTTGTTTACCGCGATCAACGATCGCACAAAATGATGATCGTTCATTTTTCATTTTCCACCTCTCATGGTAGGAATTATGATGGAAAATATTTTTATATATTACATATATATATTTTTGATATTAATTATTTCTCTATTATTATGTAAAACGTTTTATAACATATACTCTTGAATATTAGATATTTCATAAATATGACAACAATTTTTGTGGACGTGTGGACTACAGCCCCCACAAAGTGATGTGACTCGTCTACACAATAAATATAATGTATAAAGGATTGTTTTAATAAAACTATGTAAATTATGTGACATTTATATGATAATATTAAAATATAAATATTTATCATTAATGTTTTTTATTTTTTATGACAAAGAAATGAATGTAGCATTCATGTATCCAGACAACCTACCATCTCCACGAACGGTGAATTTCATTTCTCTTCATAAAAAATTTTAGATTACTCTAAATACACATTTAATGAATATATATTATAATGATTTAGAATAATAAATTTGGGAGATGAATAACCATTATCTACCAAATATTTATAAAAATTAACAAATCAAATCTTACATGAGGAACAAGGTAATTAATAAGAAAATAGATAAATAATTAAAGTGTGTTAATAAAAAAAGTTAATTTTTTTTAAAAAGATAATATATTATAATTATAGACATGAGGATTGTTATAGTATAATTTACTAACATATTTTAACTAAATATATAGGAGGTTAATCACTACATAATAAAGGGAAGGATACGGTAATGGAATTTCATATAAATTAACATTCCATTAATACATATTTTTCATCATTCAAAAATTTACTTTTATTTAGTATAGATACAGGATTTTGATATGTTTTATCATGAATCTCCATACTCTCCAGATATTATATGTTTTAATTATTTATAATCCTTCGTAGCTATAATGATATAACTGTTTTAAAGTAGTATGAGACACTTTGGAATGTTTAAAGACTATTCATCTCAATAATGATCATAATAATTATACATGAAATCTCACTTCATTTTTTGATTGTTATATTTATCTTGTAAAAATAGAATTATTTTAAAAAATTTCACTATAAATATAATTTAATGTCTAAATTCTCAAAAAATGGATATTTGTATTTCATAAACCACATATCATTATTACATACAGTTTTCACATTGACAGTTATTGGATTGACTAGAGATTTTTTTCGAAAATATATATTACTTATTGAGTATGGATATTTGATAATGAATACCATATATTTTTCATAATTCATTTGATTGTGTTTTTTACAGGTAATCATGGGAGTGGATTGAAATTTATATATCCCATGATTCATTGATAGGTTATCAAGAGATGAGTAGGATGACCAAAATAAATAGGTTTCTATTCGCTGTTTTAACAATCATTTGACTGGATTAGACAAAATCAGTTTTCACGTTACTTGGACATGACATCCATTAAGAATGAATTCCCCTCATTTAGTTCATGCAATTATTCATACATGATATTTTGTGTCACCATATCTATGTATATATTTAGTTTTCAGTTCATTGATTATATTGATTCTGTTAGTGTTTCTTTCCTTAACAAATTGAATATTCTTTATTTATTTAATGGAATGGAATTTGTTGTCCGTTATATACCTCTCCATAGTGAATAATCGTCACTATATAATTATTTCTTCAATAATATACCCTTACCAAGCATTTGAGCTAACCCCCTTTAGGTTTCCTTTCCCCTTTTCATAATGTAGAAATATTTAAATCAGCTTAGAAGGGTGCAATTTGATTTATTATATTATGTATCATGGTTTTTTTTCCAATGTATTATTTTTATATGGTATGTAATATGTCTTTTCGATACTACTATAATGTCCGGTCCATTAATATTTGATTCATTTTAATCATAGCAATGTAATAAAAATTATACGCTAGATATGGGATTCTAGGGATTAGGCATTACAATTGTTATCAAAGGACATTTAGCAGCAACAATATAAAATATATGTTGAAAACATAGATTCGGTCACAAAACATACGATACAATTTGAGGAAAAATATATATTAACATCCTATAATTTTTTTAAAGTAGATATTATGTAGTTATTCCTAGGAATACATCCATGACTGGATATTAAAAGCAGACGTGGCTTTGGAAAAAATGTATCATGGAGTGGCTACTTCGACAAGCCGTGTTAGCCCTGACATAATGTATAATGGTAGATGAAAACAAGACTTACTGTAAACTTTATTTGAATCTCCCATAGGATAAAATTATGATAGATCACATTATAATTACATACCATTATGAAATATTTGAAACTAATTATTTCCCCAAAGAATCCATATTTTATGATTAGAGGGCTTAAAAATCCTAAATATATGTTATGTGATATAACATATTCTAAGTTATACAATGATAATAATTTTTTATGCTAATACAATATATGTTATTTTTTATTAATTGTTCTAGGAAGGAATAATGATATCAATACTCTTGTGCAATGTAGGGTATTGTTGATTGAGAATGACTATATAGTTGTTATAAGAAGTGATGATGTAATGGATATATTAGGGAAGCACAGTTAGTTTATCAAAAATAACTATTATTTAATGGAGAAACCAATTCCATGTAGAGAATATCCTAAGTTGGATAAGATTACACGGTATAATCCCCAGTGGGATTACTAATCCAATTATACATAATCAATGTATTGAGTTAGTAGAGAAGATATTTACAACATAGGAATGAATTGAAATGGAAATGGATACACTTATAGTCTATTTTCTCCAGGGTGATGTTGATTAATTATAGTCGTTGATAAAAAAACTAGGGATGAAGGAGAAACAGAACTCTTGTAATGATGGGAACTAAAGGATACATTCATTGGTAAATACTTCTCTCATGATCAGAAAATTTAGATTGTTAAAAACATTTTTAGATTAACGAAAAATAATGAAGATAATGTTGCATATTATAAAGCTACTATTACATAGTTATCCATGCATTCTATGGATTACATACATAACACAGAGTGAAATATTAACCCTTTATTTTTTGTCTTATACCCAATGTTTTAAGAGTGCTGGTTTCTCAGAAATTTCCTTCATTCAAAAAGACAATTTTATGTTCCTTAAAACTACATAATGAATTATAGAGATTATATGTATTCAAGGGAATACAAGAGAAGAATATTTCCTCTAACCACAAAGTAAAAGGAATTGAGAAAAATAATATAATTGTAAAAAAGTATTTCCTATCCTGTAATAACTATTGAAAGATTATCCCTGGTAAAAGATAGAATGGATTAGGAGATTTTTATTAGTGTGAAGAATAGGGTAACTAGGGAAAGGAATGAAAATTGATGAAGGTAAATTTTGCTATTTAGAGATACAATTACAAGGAGTTGGAGCACTTTAGAAATTAATTACCTATGTATAAAGGGAATATACCTTAGAATAATCTTAGTGATATAGGACATGCATATATTATTTACACTACCTAAGGGAAATAATTATTTTACTTTTGTATTTGGATAAATTAAATATATTGTAAAGGTATTTTTTATGTTTTTCTCAGCAGATGATTTGTGAAATATGTAATGATTTTACTGTAGTGCATTTTTGTTACTTTTTTCTGATCGGATACTGAATGGTATAAAAATATTTATTTAATAAGAAGTTCATATTTTCAGAAAACAACTCATTTAAGGAAATAAAACCCTTAATATGATTCTGATTTTGAGATAATGATGATTAAGTCATTGATTTGGACAAGTGTAGACTACCTTAGAACTAGTTAATGAATTTCTAGAAAGTGGTCTATCATATCATTAATGTAGTTTACAATGATTTTGAATTCAAGGAATATATCAAGTCACATGTGTGTTACTAATGGATCAAAGAAAAATGCATGTTTCCAATATATATTTATGGTAATTATAGTTATTATAATAATTCAAGTGGATAAATGATGATGTTATTCACATGTTTTTAATGAGATAACATATATATTCTTCTTGTTGATTAAATAAAAATGATATCTTTATTTTTTTTGAAATTTAATGACCATATTTATAAAGAGTTAGATTGTAATCTATTGGAAAAGATTAGCATTTATGAAAGGGTTTATGTTGATATTTGTAAATGTCATTATATATTGTTTTATTAGATCATCATATAAAAGAAAATAATCAAATATTTTAATGAAAAACCAAAGCTTATGATTGTATTTATAGAAATTTATTTTTAATTATATTTTCATAGTGTGATTGAATTACTTAACTATATAATAAATGGGTTTGAAATAATAAAATTTTCTAGTTATCGACTTTTTCAATGATTTCAAAGAACATTATTCCATCCTTTGGATTAGTGTCTTTTCAGCAACATTAATGAGGACATGTTATCTGTATCTCTCTATCAGTACTTGATTGTTGTATTTTATCATCCATATCTATGCATTCATTTCCAAAATGTGTTATCCTAAATGTGAACGTAGTTACATGACCATTTTAATTTACAATATATAATATTAATAATATATTATATTAACACTTTTTATTATGTGGGTCATTAAAAATTAGATTATTTTCAGACTCTCTATAATTGAGAGTAATTTTAAATTGTGAGGAATCAATATAATTAGGGTGTGAGAGAATGTAACAACCTGTAATTTTAGTGTAAGAATATTGTATTCAATAGTGTTTATGACATGAAACACCAAGTAGGTAAAGGAATATAATATCCTATGAATTTATATTGTATTCTCTATTTAAAATAAATTCAATATATTTTCAATATTTTAATGTACACGACAATGAGGTAGAAAATGTTACCTGAAACATATAGTTTCTTCAACTGCTTTCATTACCCGAATGATAGTGTTTTACCAAGAAATAACAAATTATTAAAATATTAGTATTTAAAATATTATGATATGAACAAGCTATTATTAATAGTATTTACTATATTATAAAAATTGATGGTTTATAAAATATAAAATGAATTCATTGGTTATAAGTTAATAAATATAATTACCAATTTAATATAAATAGAATATTTTTATAGAAAATTATTTCTATGATAACCAATATGTTTTAAAATAATAAAATAAATTAAATAATATTAGTGAATTATCTTAATGAAATATATATATTATATATTCAATCAATATTTTTTATAATAATCCAATTGATTTGGTAGACATAAGATAAGCACAACTCCAATAATTTGCATAAAATGCTAAATTTTTTTAAACCTTCATTTAATAAAAAATATAATTTAAATATTTTTTTTGATCCCTTATATATTATATATCATGATATAATATTACTCTAAGTAATTGAAACCTAAAAAATTTCTTAGGGAGAATTGTTTCTATTTTTATGTGAAAACTCGTTTTTAAAGAATATTGAAAAATACTGTATTTTAGTTAAAAACAAATTTTTCATATAATATATTAATAAGGATAAATTAATATTATTTATTTAATTTCTAATTTTATTATATTTATATCAATTAATCGATTTTTGTTCTTCACCAACAATTTCTCTTTGATATTTACTATAAATCCTATCAAACATTATTGTATTTATACATTATAAAAATGCATTGTCATCTCATCTGTGGGATTAAATTTAAATTAATTTCATCCATATATGTGATTTTAACATGGAAAAATCAATTTTATATTTTTAATCAAAAATATTTATAATGTCTTAAAATATATCATTTTTAGATAAAAATTTAGTTATTTTAATTAATATTAATCTTAATGATTAAACTGAAATTAATTGTAACTATGCAGTAATCCATAAAATTAAGGTCCCTAATTTCCCATCCATTTTTACAATAACCATTTTATGAACATAAATAGTCCAAAAAAGTTTTATTATTTTCGTTTTTTAAGACTCTGTTTTGCTAAAAATGTGGTTGCATCTAACTTCCTTCCAAAATAATAAAATGTGTCCTTTTCCTCCCATACAAAAGGCCACCACATCTTCCCCTTATTCACACCTCTCATGAAACATAATTTTTAATAAGATCTATCCAAATTTCTCTTCAAAATCACTACCCTCTTCATATAAAACTCCACTTTGTATAAAACCATCCACAAAATCTCTATCAGCCAATCCAAAAGGAGTTTCCCAATTAATAGATAAGATCATTCAATAATCTCGTTTGTTTAATATCCATTATTCCTCAAACAAACTCTAATTGTTCCATGATTATATAAAAAACCTCTATTCTCAATGAAATTTTATGTTTTAATAATAATGGTTAAACTTAATCATACAAACGCTTCCTTAAAATCTGTAAAGAACAAAATGTTCATGAGTATGACGTACTACCACCTCAAGAAATGATCATTGTTAATTTTTATATAACCTCATCTTGTTGTGGAAATTATGATAAGAACTAAATTTCTATGGGATATATAGGAAAATTATTATTTATTTATGATTATTTATTTCTTTTAAAAGAAACACCCTTATACATTACATTTTTTTACATATGATAAAATTGTTTCTAGAAGAATGGTCTACTACCAACTAAAAGTGATATAACTAATTCACACTATACATGTAATGCATATATGATTGTTTTAATAAAACTCCATGACATATATAATGTAGATATTAAAATTTAATTATATTATAAATATTTATCATTCATTTTTCATTATTTTAATATGAAATTGAAATGATTGTTGTGTTTATGTGTACGAACGACCTACCATCTCTATGGAATGTGAAAATAATTTTTTATCTCCATACATTATAGATTTTTATGAATATATACGTACTAAATATATGTGATAATTAAGTCAGGATGTAAATTCATTAGATGATGAATCTATGATATAATTAACTGAAATAAAAAATAACATGGAAAATATTTCTGGAGAAACTAGTAAAATAACAAGTGAAATATTTATAATAAGGAAATAATATTAAAAAAATTATAATAAAATATTTAGGAAGATAATTTATGATATTATAAATAATGGATTGGTTATAGTATAACATAGTAACATATTTAAAATCAGTATATAATAGGATAAATACAAAAAAAAAGCTTAATGTAAGTGAATTTCATCTCAATTGGCATTCCATTGAAAGTTATTTTTTGTTAAGTACCAATTCACATTTATTTGGTGTATATAAAACATTTTTATGGATATATAATGATTATAACTACTCTCATGTTATTTTATAATTCTATTTTTTAATTTTTGGGATTCTAATTTAAATTATTAAATGTGGTATGGGACATTTTGGAATGTATAATGATTATTATTCTAAAAAATGTTCTTAATGATTATATTTGAAATATCACCAACATTTGTGGTTATTAAATTAATCATTAAAAAACAACATTATTTTATTCATTTCCACTAGAAATTGACTTTAATATACCAATTGTCATGAAATGGACATTAGTATATCATAAACTATATATCATTCTTCTATACATGTTTTCACTTTTACAATTATGTTGTTAACTGTAGAATTATTGATAAATCAATATTTGTAAAAAAATATAGATATTTGATCAGGAATATTAAATATTTTGATTAATTTATATAAGGAAATCCATGTAATGGAAATTATGGGTGGGTAATGGAGTTTTTATATCCCCTCTATGAATCTATATGATCTAATGAGATGATTATATTGAAAAAAATAAATCGGTTTATATCCATAGTTTTAAATGCCATGTGAAAGGTCTTGATGTTATATGTTTTCATCTACCTTAGATAGGAAGTCTATTAATAAATAATTTCGTTCATTTTGTTTTAGTTATTATTTATCCATGTCATTTTTATTCCAAATATCTATTAATACATTTAATTTGTAGTTCATTTATTAAATATTTTTTTTAAATTTTGTAAATTTGAATATTTAAAAGTCATTTCATAGTTATTTAAATTGCATTTGTTATTAGTTATTTACTATTTAATTTGATTTATTACCACAGTTTCATTGTTTTTTTGTTTTACTTACCCTTACAGAGGAATTGATATCACCTTTATTATGTTTCCTTTTCAAATGTTTTGATGAAGAAATATTTGAATATGTGTTCCAGGATGCAGTTTAATACATATTATAATTGAAAGATTTTTTATTTCAGGATTTGAATACATTATGCATATCATGTATACAATATAGATTCTAAGATTGTGAAACTAATTAGTCATTTAGGATTTTATTCTTTATAATAATTCCAGACTAAATAAATAATGCACTCACTCAGGGGTTCTAGGCTCTTCGCGTTACATAGAGTGATCAGACGATTAGAAAACCTGACCTAGGAACCACCATCCTATTAATAGATTATTCATTACAAAACACCAATTGCTGATATCATCATCATTCCTTTAAAACATTACCTATAATTTCATGAAATCCATTAGTATTCCTAATCAATAAGATAATTTTTTACTATAACGAGATGTTATTTATCATGATGGATCATTCAAACTCTTCCCTAAAACACATATAATCACTTGAACATAAAAGATCAAGAAAAATAATAATTTCAAACTGTATAATCCATTTATAATGAATCACTTGAAACAAAATAGTAATAAAACTAATACATTTACAATTTACAATGAAAACATCACATGAAGAGTCTCTAATCAAATCACATCGATTAAATTATAATAAGATGATCCCTATGAAATATATTTCTGTAAAAATAAAAATGATTGTGAACAATTAAATCTTCTCATTGGTAACTATTTATTTTCTTCAAATACTCTGGTTGTATTAATACATTTTTATACAAAAATCATCAATGATAAAATTTTGATTTCTTTGGTTTCAGTTTCAATATTAAAAAAATCAACAATCAATCATGTAATTGTTGTATGTTCAGATTGTATTATAAAATGATTTCAAAATAGATTCAATTTATATTAATCAATTAAATATATAGAAATGTTTAATATAGAATTAATTGATAAAAAACATATATACAATACTAATGGTATCATAAAATTAAATATTCATATATTAATTAATCACGACAACAATATAATTAAACATTTCATGTTAATTAAATAAAAAATCAATGATATTTTAAATTTAATAGAAAGGGATAAATAATTAGGTTATTTGACAAAAAAATATATCATATTTTTATAATAAAAAGACACAAAATTAAAATGTATTAGTTTCTAAATTTTAAATAGAAAAATTATGTTGTCATACAATATCAAATATTTCTAATTATATACTTATCTTATATATGATTTAGTAAAAAATATGTAATTATTATTAATATAAAAATTAAAATAAAAACAATATCTACATAAAAACATATAAATATCTTCCCCTAACCAAACATAACATCATTAAATGTGGAATATCGACACATTTGCTTCACCTTATTATAATTTGAAAAAGAATACATTAATCTATACCATTAGGAATATCGACACATTTGCTTTCTTTAAAACATCCAAATATAATTCCAGGTGAATCCAAAAAAACTATACCATTATTATTATGTATTCAGAAAAAATATATTATGAATCCAAATAATAACGGTGAAATTTATAAATTCAAGGAAATATGTGCAGTAGTTATTTTAATATCTTTTTGAAATTTTAATGACATAGATTATTATTTCTTCATCCCTTTATTATAATCATTTTATGATAATCATATATTCCCAAACCCAGGTTATTTATATTCATAAATGTTATATTAAAAAAAATTTCTGTTATAAATTTAAATCGAGTTAACTTATATCCAAAATGATGTTTTAGGTTCTTATATTCTCTTATAATCTATGTTCGTGAACTTAAAATGGGAATTACATTAAAACATGAAATTGTGTATATCACTTTTACTTCAAATGATCACAACAATAATCTATTTCTATAGTTATGACACCTGAATTTATATATGGAGGATGTAAATATAATATTGTATGGTATTTGTTATCATATTAATTTAATCATGGAAATTAATTCTTTTCAATAGTTTAGAAAACAATTCTAACTACTATTCTAATACTTGATAGTGGTTCGAAAGAAGTACATTAAATTATTCATTTTATCAAATTGTAGTTCTCATGTAAAATACAATCACCATTTCCATATAAATATCTATAATATATACCTTAATTTTTCTCAAAAAGATCTACTTCATGGCGTACAACATTCAATTACTTTTCCTCTTTAGTGCATGATGATCTAATAACCCCATTTTCAATGAGATATCATATTTTTGATGATATTAAATTTAGTGTTAAGAATCATTTATTATATAGTGAATAAGATTATATGATTTTTTAGGATTAATCTCTTTATATTTTATTAATCTACATTTTCCCTAGGCATTTTGTCTCATAGTTTTCAATAGGATGGTCAAATATAATTTTAGAAAAATCATAAACAATAGTTTTTATTTCTTCCACTTTTTAATTTTTACAGATTAATTCTATAAAACATAATTTATTTGAACATGGGGAATAGATTAACCAGTTTCATTAATGGTTATAAGAGGTTTTAAAAGTTGAAATTTTGTAACCATGAAATGGAAATAAATTTTCATATTCAATCAAATTTTTATTATATCATATTCACATTGGACAAATAATTCCAATATATAAATTTTAATGGTGGTATTTCTTGCGATCCATTATTATAACTATTAATGAATTAATATACCTTAATCTATCAATTTTTTACAACATATTATTTTAACAATTTTCTTTTCTAATAGGTTAATCACTAACTTTATTTTTTTTGAATGAGTTGAGATACTTGTGTGATTTAATTTTTTTTCAAGACAAATTATTTGATTATCCCATAGTTGATTTATTTTTCCACTTATTCATGATTTAAACATATAAATAAAATTTCATTATACATTTCAATATCGTGTAGTAGTATAACATTATATCATCATTCATAAAAAAATTTCCAATAAGATTCAAAATCTGTTTGTCAATAAATATTTTTATTGATTCAGGGGTGTCTCCTTATATCATTTTTTCTACTCCATTATCTCTTATCACTTCATCAATTAGAATTATTTATGAAATTTAATGTATATGAATGAAGAATAATACTAAATTTAACAAATCTAGTAAAAAAAATTTAATGTCAAAAAACATGAATTTTAAAAAATTGAACTTCCTTATATTAATTATGAATCTATAACATATATTTCGTGGGAATTGATAGTACCAAAGTTTCCATATGTGGTATCATGAAACCATGAAACTAGTTAGAAACAATTATTGTTCTCAAAATTGATTGTAAAGTATATAATATCATTATTTTGTAAAGAAAATGGTCTCATTTACCATTTATTTATTGAATTATTCATATCTATTCATAATATTATTTTTGATAATAAATTATACTTATTATTATAAAAAAACATTATAAATTATCTCATTATGAAAATGAAATCTTTTTGGAAGTTAAAAAATATAAAATATATTATTTATAGTACTGATTGAGAACAATATATATATATATATAATATTCATACTATATTTGGGTAGAACATCAAATATTCTTATTGACATAGAGCTCTATAAATATATCTTGGAAATGAAATAGATTTATTTAATATAAAACAATGACGGTCTAAAAATTATTGGCCAATATTTCCTTCATGGATACTTTTTTATCCACAATTTCATTATAAGTTATCAAAAAAATAAAAAAATTACCTAGATAATAAAGGAAAATAATTTCAGTGAAACATAACATCCAACTAAAATATAGTTAATCTATACATGGGTTACAGAACATGTATTATGAAAAATTAATCCCACCATTGATCTTTGGATCTCAAATATCCCATAAAATATAAAGAAAAAATCATTTTATTCATGAATGATGAATATATGTGATTGATATTTAAAACAAATTAATCATAATATGATTTTACATATTCTATGTAATATATATGTACATATATATATATTAATTGTTTACTTAGAAATGTGTAGGTAAAATGATAATTAAATTTAATAGGGGTTAGGAAAAATTTAATAATGAAAATTTGGAACTTTCAAATAATATTTCAAGACACCAAACATTATATTTTTCATGGAAATATAGTTATGGAGTTAATTAAATAATTGTAATCATATAATTCATTGAAGTAGAATATATTAAAATAAACTACAAGAATCCTAGATAAAAAAATAAATCCAAGAAAAAATAGTTAATATTTAAAGGGAAATGGTATTATTAAGTATAAGAGAATGTAAAATATTCTATAAATGTTTTATATTTTATAATAAAATTGATAAACTCATTAAAAATTTAGATTTATATATAATTACATAGTAATAAAATCCTTTTACAACTATGCATGATGTATACATACATGATTTGATCTAGAGGTATTTTTCTATATCACATTCAGAAGCCTAAATTTTGTGATCCCTATTATAATGAAGCACTGAAATATCTATTTTAATATAAGCTATGAATTGATTGAAATATTAAACTTTATTAAATGTGAACATGTTATTCCTTTTTCAATATCTTTTATAATAACTTATTAAATAAGAAATTCGTGGTAGGAAATACATTGACTGATATTTTCTACATATGATATATTTATGTCCATTCAATAATTCAATTTTTATTGATTCAATTTTATTTGAATTTTTTCAATATATTTTTTAAATGTTCTAATATTTCTTAAATAAAATTATGATCCTCTGACATATATTTCATACATAGTACTTTATTGTTATCTTTAAAAAAGGTGAAAATATTCCATTTATTCATAGAAAATATATTTGATATTTTTCTTATTATCTAATACATCTATGAGATATGTTTGGTATTATAATTTGATAGATTAAATCACCCCTCATAAATATAAAAAATTATTCTTAATTTTCAATGACAACAAATTTAGTTTTATAGTATTATATATATATATATATATATTGTTAAGAGATCTAAAAAATTCTTAACATCTCCTTTGTTACCAGAAATTTTATCATTTAGTCTAGTTTATCTTCTTTTCTACAATTAGATTATTATTTTAAATATCTGATATATATTAATATACCCCTCTTTAATTTTTGGAATTACTTTATACTCCCCAAATTACGGAGATTCACTCTCTAATGAATATGAAAAATATAATCATATGTATAATTCTATTTATGATTAAATAGTAATATTTACTAAAAATGATATTCCCCTTATCTAATAAAATTTATTAACCTAATTAGATAATTTTTTGATTCTATTTCTTTTATCACAAAAATATAATGGAATATAAAATATTTAATATTCACTAACACGCCATGTATCATTGGTTACAATAATATATTTTCCCTACATCCTTTTCAACCAATTTTAATCAGTTTCAAGACCTTCATATGTTAGAAAATTCAGTTTATTTTTTTAGACACAAAATAAAATTATATAGTTTCAGAAGATTTAATCTAAATTTTATCCCTCATGTTTTTTCTTAAAAATACCATAGCTATAGAAATTTCATCTTGGATAATATAACTTGTTAATAATTTTTTTAATAATTGATCTATCTATAGAAATTCTTAATTGGGTATAATGTTAAATATCTAATAATAAAACCTACTTCTATATCATTCAAATTCATTAAATTTTGAAATTTAGCATTGAAAAACCTCCATATATCTAAAAATATAATTTTTTTGTTTGACATTATTAAACCTGACTATAGAAACTTTTTTTTATATATCACTGTAAAGTATTTATCACATGGATTTTTAGTTGCAACTAAACCATTACATATCTAGTAAATCCAAAAATATATTTATCATTAATTTTTGGGTATTTAGTAAGGATGATATAATTATCAATACCATTATTCAACATGTAGGTGTCACTGCGATCATTGCAGCACTCATAGTCTGCAACATTAAATATTTTTGTTATTTTTTGATTTATGTAATCTATGATTTCAATATAAACACCACCTTTCATGTCTAATCAAACTATCTATATTCTTGTAAAAAATTTCTTAATAAAAAAAATTTGAAAAATCATATAGAACATAAAATAAAAATTGAATAACTCACTCGGTTTTCAAACATAGATATATTGTAAAATTTTTACACTAATTTTTTGTTACAAATTTCATATGATATGAAACAATAAGGGGGGTGGATAAATATAAGCTATGTGCCAAAAATATTTTGTCCAATATATATTTTATTTTGAACAGATGTTATATATTTTGATAAAAGTAAAACTCATCAATGTAAAAATGTAGTTTAATTAAGTTATAATGTTAATGGAGTAAGGAAAAATAAATAAAATAGGAATATACAGACTAAATTATATAATGGAATGAAAAATTAAATCATTAAATAATTTATGAAGTATAGTGTAACAAATCGAATGCCTCTAAATGAAAAAATTTAAAAAAAATGTTATAATAATCATGTATGCTTTACTTATATATAATGAGACTAGGAAATTTAAAAACTAGAAATAGGGATCCCCATTTTCAAATAGAAACAACATTTAATTAAATAAATTAATAGATATTAATATACAATATTTTAGAATTCATTTTTTATAGATTTTTAACAAATAGATTAACCTTGTATTAAAACCATTATCATTATATCCATGAAATCCCTTGATATCAATGGATCTGACACACACTATTTTCTAAAACAATCATTAAGGATCATATAAACACTGTATTATGAACCAAATAATCTAATTATCGTGGTGTATTAGATATGAAAAAATTTAAAAATGATATTACATATATTATTTTTAATGAAAAAAACATAATAAAAGTCAATATGTATATTCAATAAAATAGGTAAAAAAAAGTAAATAGGAAACAATATTTTTTTAAATTTAAATTGATCGAAAACACTTAACTTTAATCATTTTTAACTACTTATATTCCACCATTCATGGTGTATATAAATATACATTTACATATAGTACATTAATTGTCGTATTTTGAGTTTATTTACTTTAGTTATAATAATTTAATATGCTTCTTTCCATTAAATGTGGATGTATCTTCATATTACATCATCTGATGTGTTCATCCCAATGTGTAATTATACTATAATAATGTACATATGTTGAATTTCATTATAGTGTAAAATTATTCAACAAAAATTAGTACACTATAAAATTTTATTGGAATTTTAAAATTAATGCATTATGTCTATAGAATGAAATCCTAATAAAATATTTCATGATTTTTAAACTAAAATTTATGTGAAATATGATATAAAAAATAGGATATAAAAGTGGTGTTTTGACCAAATTGAATCGCCTGATTTGTTGTGGTCAATCTTTTTTGGGAATTTCCACACATCAGAAAGTGTAGGTTATAAATATCATTTCCATTAGGGACATGACCAAATGTGAGGGTTTATGCTAGTTGTTTTAGGTGGTATCATCATTATATTAATATTTTTTAGGGCGATGTTCTTGATTATCATTTAAGAGGATAAGTAAAATGTTGATGTCTACATGGTGTTGGTGTTATGAAGATGAATTGTTGGAATTAGGATGAAATCTTTATACCTATGATATATTTTTACCAAAGGGTTGAGACATGTGAAAATGGATAATCACTATGCTAATATTATCATTAGGTTATTGATCCAATTAGTTTAAAATATGTCAAATGATTTGGGAATATGATATTTGGTTTTGAGAAATTTCATTTTTAGTATTTTTGGATTGAATATTTTCAGGGTATATGATTGACTTTAAAAATTATGTTATATTTACTTGGATGGATGAGAGAGAGTTGATATGGAAGGATAAAATGTGGGTAAATCAAATTCAACTCCATTACAATTTTATATAGGTGTGTTCTCAATCCTTATTAGTCGATCATGGATGGAGTATAGTAAGGTTTAACTATGGATTTAAAAATATCAACATTATTTACAGTTGTATACAAATAGATATTAATTAGGGGCCATTTCCTATAGATTATTGTGTTCATACTCGTACTATGTATATTACCTATATGACATGTACAAATATTATGTATCTTGATACACAATAGGGTATGTGTCTAAAATCTTTTTCATAGTGTTTAGAGTTATAGTGGTTCAATGAGAATGATGTTGATGATTATTAGAGAATGACATGGTGGATCAATTGTTCCAAACATTATTTGTTCATTGCAGTTTTGTACATATCCTTGTGTGATAAGATGAAAGGAATTATAATTGGATTAAATATGAAAATAATGGCTGTGTATATGTTTATTTTATACCTATTTAGAATGTTATCTCTCCTTGTGTTTATAATTTATTGATACTGATTCTAATAACCACTATTTTTTGTTTTCATTTAAATTATGATTGTAAGATCTCCACAATATCACCACACTAAACCTGGTTGGATGCTGTGGCATAATGTGTGGGGGAGGTGCACCTGAGGTTAGTGGGTTTGTAACTTAGTTATAGATTAGATAATCTAGAATGGTGAGGATATAAGAGTGTTTTGTGACTATCAGTTCAGTGAATAGAATTATGTTAATGTATTTCAAAATTACTTTAAATTGAACTGTCTATAGGAAAATAATACCATTATTAGTCGACATTGATAGTTTGATAGATAATCATGATAAATTTTAAAAAAAATGTGCGGATAATATCCTAGCAATTATGGAATAATATAAATATATATTATAATGTTTAGTATATAAAATTATATAATGACATATGTTTTGTATGGAACTATTGATATACATTCTCTTATGATTATATGTTTTAATAATGACATTAACAATTGTAATAATTTACACATTAAATTTGGAATATGGTCTCACATTTATTAATTTTAAAAGAAATATCATCATATTCTCTTCACATTCTTCTATTCACTTGTAAAATATGAGAATATGATATATATGTCTATAATATATTAAATGATCTAATCAATAATTTATTTTATCATTTTATTCATGATGAAAACATTGGGATTTTTTTGTATGCAAGTTATTATTATGAATTTACAGTGTCTATATGTTTTAAATTGTTTATATTATAAATATCATAAATTTTCACCCTTATTAACTTTTATTTTGGCTGATGGTCAGTATTTGATAATTAATAGTCTCCACCTATAAAATGGAACAATCTCTAAAACTAGGGTAGAATATTCTTCAAATATATCATTATTTTTCAGTGCACATGATAATGAATGTTTAGACAAAATAATACATCTTTATTCTTGACATAGAATGTTGTTTCACCACATGGTGGTGTAATTTTGTTTTTACAACTCTTATTTAGATTACCTTATATATTATTATTTAATTTACCCAATTTGACTATGGATATTCAATATGTTCCATTGGATATAGTCATAGATCCATGAAATAGTTTAATAAAAAACCTCAAAATATACTGGCATAAAAGGAAACCCTATTTGATATATATCAATATATTGGATCCCAATAGGCATATATTCAATATTTACATTCTCCCCAATCTACTCTTGAATTTCCCTTTTAATATTTATGAACACCTATTAGAAAAAATTTAATTCCACAGGGAGTTCATAGTCACACATACACAAATATGTGATCATCGGTTGATTAGGGATATGGAATATGATTTCCTGTTTATAATAATGGATTAATAATATATGTAGAGAGTTCCAATATATTTCTAAAGTAATAAAATATTAAACCAATTTAATAATATTATTATTCCTAGTATGTGATTATAAATAAAAATCAATCATTGATGAGTTGTAAAATCAAGGAGAGCTCCACACACCAACATGTGTTATTATTGATAAAAAATATCTAATCATTGAGGTGTTGAAATTATGATTTTAGTAAACATTTAAAATATGAATAAATATATAAGACTATATCAAAATAAAATATTTGAAATTCATGAATTGATAATTAACATAACTATACCCATTTTATTATTGTTAGAATTATATACTTGAATAAAAATGATTACAATGACTATTATATAATAGTAACTAGTGTAAGAAATTCTATTATTTTGAAAATAAATCATATTTTTTTATTACCAATGAAACAATTTTTTTTATTATAAAACTCTCGGTTTCTACTTTATCCTATTCTATATAACCTAGGTTTATTTTAGTTTTATTCACTTTTTTCACATAACCAAATTCTAAAAAAATAACATATTATTAATATAATACCAAATCAAATTAACTTACTAAAAAAATACATAATGCATCATTATATATGATTTTCCATTATATCATACATTAAATTTTCCCAAAATATATTGGTTCCCTCCTTTGGGATATTAGACATAAATGTATTTTACAAAATAGTCATAATTTCTTCTATAATTAGGTCAAACATAACATCCTTTTATTTATATCATATGATATATTTCACTTTATAACAAGGGGAATGAAAAATTATGAAATGAATGAAAGAAGATTAAATTTTTTGGGGATCTAAAGATATGATACATCAAAATATCAAAATAATTTACCATAATAAAATTTTTATACAGACATAAGATAAACATATAGACCTTAAAACGTAATAATGTGCATGACAATGATAATTAGTGAAAATATCCAATAGAATTTGAGTCATTAAATTAAATAATAACATAATAACTATGGAATAACATAAAAATTATGAATAGTAATAATACATGAAATAGAAATATACACTATTCAGAAGCATATAAAATCATGTCTCATATTGAGGCTCACTAGAAAGACAATCATGTCGTAGTTGAAAAAATATATCCCACAACATTGTAAACAATTATTACCTACAATATTTCATAAAATTACATCCCATTAGATAATAATCATATAAAATCAATTAGAAGGAAATATAATTATATGAACACACATCTCATATTGATAATATATACATATGTGTTCAATATTAATATAATAACATGTAGAAATAAATTGTAGCATATCTAACCCAGGAGAATGAAATGGGTCAACTAAATGTCATCAGAGGAAATAAAAATGAATAATATAGAGAAATAAATTCAATGATTACATTATACAAAATTCCTGGTAAAATATATGAAATATTATTATATGATGGATTATATAAAAAATATTTTATAACAAAATTTGAAAATTAATAAAAATATGAAGAAATTTCATTTATATTTAGAAATTTTTTAATAATATATTTTATTAAAATGTAATGTTTTTAATATAATAATAAAATAATTAAAAACTACATTTATTAATCATAAAATATTATAAATTGATATTCATAAGTAAAATCAAAGAAAATCCTCTGTGAAAACATTAGAGATAGAATAATAATTTATGGTAGATAAAAATATTCATATTAAAATATTTAAATAATTTAGAATCTCTAAAAATAATCATTATGAAATATTTTAATTAGGTATAATGAAATTTAATAATAAATATAATCAATATGTACATTGATGAGAGATATTTTCAATAAAAAAATAATAGATACAACCAATTCCACATAGAAATGTCATTTTTTATAAATTATGAATCATATAACTAGTAAATTGTGAAAATACATTTAAAATTTTACCAGATGATAATAAATAATTATATATTTATAGATCATTTATGGAAAATTCCTTAATTGGAATTTTGATATGAATAATCACATTTTAAAGGGTATTTAAGATAAGAAACCCTTACATTTACTAATGTCTCCCATAAAAATTCATTAAACCCTTATATGATAATATTATCAATCGTGAAAACAAATCTATGAAATTTATTAATATATATTATGATTAATAACATTTGATTATAATGATTTATTATATATATATATATATATTTTTTATAGATGAGTTTCATAATAAAATTTTAATTTTTTTGATTAACTAGTACTAGCTTCATTATGAGGATATTGATAATTGTTTATTTATAAAAAATTGGTCATTAATATATTATCAATGGTAGATTAATATTATTATTTTATTTTTATATATATTATTCTATGTTCATTTGATTGATTGAATGGGTATATTTTATTAGTATATAAGTCAAAAATCATTTTTAGATAACTATACCGATAAGAATAAGTAACATTATAGTGATCATTTTTTGTGTTCCAACCATCCAAATTCATAATAATTACATAAAATACATTTTTAAAAATTATATATTACAAAATTTTATGTTTTTATAATAATCCATGATGTACATTTTCAGTATAGTAATACAGTGTTAATATTGGTGGTTGAACTGACAAGAAAAATGACATGCTATTGTAATGTATGAGTAAGTTTATAGTGTAATATTATAATAGTAACATTTTATTAATAAAATAAAGTTATTAATTATACTTAGTTAAAGTGGATAATATGATTTATAAATTATTTATATTTTTTAATTTAAAATAATAGTGAAGAACTAGATACAAACATCGATCTGATTTCACCCACTTGAACCTGGATGCATTATAACTGAGGATTGAATCATCATTATTGGGAATCAATAAAATCCAATGTTTAGGGTATATTATAAACTTCTATTTATGAACCTATTATTTTATAAACTAAATGATTTTATTTGTTTGGGAATTGTAGATGTTGGATCATATTATACGTGTGTTTGAGTGTCATATTTGTAATGTCCCATTCCACAAAGATCAAATAATTACATTAGTACATGAAAAGTGGAAAATATATTTAAAAACATGATTCTTCCATTTTACTCCATTATAATTCTATATATTTTAATATTTTTTATAATCAATTTAAATCAAATATTTTATTCCCAAATTTTTAAAGCTTACTGATTTCGTTTATTCGTCACCTAATAACTTATATCTTCACCAAAAATGAAAAAGACCACATTTTCAAATTTTGATTCCCAAATTAAAAATTGAAATTATTTATTATATAATTAATGAGTACTCATTGATTTATAATAATTTTTTATATACACAATACAAGTTAAATGTTTTTTTTAAATTAATATATGTTTTATAAAAAATTAGGTTATTCTTTAAATAATTATACTATTCCAATTATGAAATTTCCAATTCTCTTGTTGGATAAATTTATTTAAATAATCATATATATATTTAAAATGATCAAATAAAAGTCATATTTGGCATTTTATTTTTTATAAAAAACCTTAATATCTAAAATTCATTCATACCACTGCTTAATATAATTCTAAAAATTTATATCATATTTATAACATTTATTCTTCTTCCTATAATTATAATTGGTGGTAATAACTTTTAAAAAAACAAGAGGATGAAAACATCTAATTTATGGATGTTATTTATCAATGATTTTAATCTCATTTTAAATTTCATAATGATGTATCATATCTAATTCCAATTATATATTAATATTTATGTAGTATTTAATAAAATTTTTTCAAAAATATAAAAATTTTACATTCATTGGTTCTATGCGAAAGATGTTATTTCAAAAATTCAAAGAATTAAATTACACGGTGTTAGAAATTCCTTCAACTGTTAGTGAAAAAAATTTAATCAATAAAACATGTGGATAATTATTTTATTACCTAGATAATATAAAATAACTAGAATATCGTAAATCCATGAATTATAAACTCATATATTGAAACACTTCCAATATCTGAATCAAATTGACACATAAGTTAGCCATCAAGGAGGTAGATTTAAATCTATCTTATATTATAGTATATTTGTTTTTTAGGTAAAATTCCAATGTAACTCCCAATTATTAAAAATTATATATTATATTAAGGGAAAATATGTTAAATTTAATTTGAAACAATTATCAGTAGACCATAATGAAATACAAAAAAACTATTCATTGTTATAATATTGTCATGTAAATTTCATTTAAAAAATAGGTATAAATCAGTTATGAAATATATATATGAAATAAAATTAAATTTCCTTATAAATACTATATAATTGATATATTAAATTAAAAACATGATTTAGGATCTAGGATGAGATTGTAATAATTTTATTAATGAAATTATTTTATCTAAATAACTATTTTTTGGTATTTAATATGTAATTATTTTATAAAAATATATTTTTTACTCTTATGAAAATAAATATATTATGAATTAAAAATACTATTTTATTAAATAATATATTATCACCAATTGTATTAGTTACTGATTGGATGTATTAATAAGAAATGTTAATATTCTGTAAATGTTACATTCATTTGGGAAAATGAGTCATAATTTATTTATTTATTGAATATTAAATTCAAGACCTTTATAACTTTCATTTTATAATGTAAACATAATTTGTAGACTCATTATTTAAAAACTATCATAATTTAATTTTTTGTTGTTTTTATGATATTGTTTTTTTCAGTAAATAGTAAATAGTTTAGTTTATACCAATACAATAAATTTTATGAAATTATCATTATATAAGAAAGAAAAAATAATTTTATAAGAAATTTAATTAATCATAGATATTTTTAACATATAAATATAATCATTTTTATGAACCATTGTTAATTTTTAAAACATATGATTAAAATATGTTAAACATATAAAATTCATCAAAATAAAAGAAAAATATTATAATGTTTATTTTTATTCTATATTTCTATGGATGAATTTATTTTTTTTATATCCTTAAAATAAACATCACATTCGTTTATTTTCTAATAAAACTATTTATATCACAAATACAAGTGACATATAACATTTTATATAACATTTAAATTTTAATATAGAAAATATTATCACTATAAAAATCTGTTTTTACCTGTCACCTAAGAAAACATTAAAATTTCATTCCACAAACATAGGAATTGAATGGAAAAATATTTCTAAGAAGATAAATTTAAATTTATTGAATTTATATTAAAAAATATAAAAAAATTAGTTACCACTGTAAAAAAAATGGAAAAATAATGTATTTTAAGAGGAAAAGACTTGGAAACATGTTTAAAACTTGTGTGAAAATTAATTTTTGATGCCTGATAGAGCATATTTCACCTCATTTCAATTATTTTATATTGTTTATTCTTATATAGATTTTATTGAATTGATATATTTATATAATGTTAATATATATACAAAAATTATATTAAAATATTTTATAAATGAACCCACTCACAGCCACTTTAAAATAACTTAAATAATTACATTTCCTCATGAAAAAATGGTTTTTTTTCTTATTGAAAAATATTTATTTTACTTAAAACTATGGTTATATTAATTTTTCTAATGATAGTTTTCCAATGAATCATCCAAATGAAATCCAATTCCTCAACGTTAGAACATTACTTCTTAATGTTTTTATTTCCTTATTAGTTTTCCAAATTTAATATCATAATTCCACTATAATGATACTATTAAAAATTTATAATTAATTTTATAACTCTAATATATTTTATGTTAACCAAAATTATCCATTTATCTTAATAAAAATATAATCATTATTTAAATGTTTTTTAGACTAGAAACCTCCTCTATGTGACAATTTTGAGATTCCATAAACACATATATTCACTGTTATATGGGTAAGAATGGTGAATAAATGTGAAATATGGAGCATAAATATTATTAATGATATAAAAAATAAAACTCTCAATTTATTACAAAAAATTCTCAACAAATAAATATTTTAATAATGGGTTATGTTGTCCATTTCCATCACAATTTAATGTATCTATTTTCGATTTGTTTAATTATTATATATTAAATTTTATAAAAATATGAATCACCACCTAAATAATTAACAAAATAAAATAATTATTATTCCATAATAATTTATTTATTATTTTAAAAATGTAACCAATTTCATAATAAAAATCATCCATTAATTATTTTATATTCATTTTTGGGTAATTCAAACATCAAAAATTAATAATCCTTCAAAATAATGAAATGGATGACTCTACAAAAAATAACTATTATTGTATGATATAAAAAATAAAACAAATATATATATTTTAACTTATTTAGAAACTAATATTAATTTTATTACTTATGAAACTACCATTCACTTGATAAAAATCCATGAAAACTTATTGTAACTAATTTTGTCATCATGAATCGTAACTAAGACACCAATAAAATGAAATTATAATGTATTAAATATTTATAAAATATCATTGAAAATATCTTTTATGATATAATAATTGTTAATATTTGTAGATGAATTAAGAAACATGAAAGTATTATGAAACAATCTCAAAAGAATCTTGATTAAACACACCCAATGTAATGACCAAAACTTTTCGTATACTTTATTTTTCCGGAAAATTTTTGTTATATTATTTTTTACTCAACATAAATATAAATCATAATTAATTAATTGAGTAAAATTTGGAATTTTACTATCAGTTATCAAACATTATATGAATGTTTCTAAATTATGATCATCAGCCAATATGACTATCAGAAACTATACTCTTAATAATAATTTTAAAATTATCATTTGTATTATAAATAGAAAATATAATAATTAATAAATGTAGAAAGAATATTTTAAATCCACATCCAATATAATTGTGTTGAATGAATTACAATTGTCATGAATAAGATGGTATATATCATATTTGGGATTATCTCTTGATAAATCCCATGATGAGCTTCGATATGCTAATCTTGAACAAAATCACCAATGGGATAAGTTCATGTTATTGGGGATTACCACTCGAGTGATGTTATGTGAGACACCACAAGCGTCTATCACTACAGATCACCACACCATTATGTTATATGTTTCTGTTATAAGTTGTTGGGATTTAATTTATTAGTTAATTGATGTGTTATCCCTTTGCTTCAATAAAATTAATATTTCATTATTTTCCTTTTAAGAATATGTTTTCTTCACAATCGAGAAGTAATTTGATAAAATAATTTTTTGGAAATTATTTTTATCATAAAAGTGATATATATTATTATATTAAACAAAATATTAATTAATAATTATTATATTATTGTATTAGTTCTTTAAAAAAACTTTTTTTTATTATAAATGATAAAATAATTGCATTTAATTTTTTCAAATGTCATAAATATTAATAGATATTCACTATGAATTTCATGTCTTCTATTATTTTTAAAAAATAAGAAATTTTGTGCTAAAATTAAATTTTCTCATATTAATATAGTAAATTTGATTAAATAAATTTACATTTTCAAACCATAACATTAATATTATGTTATGGAAAATCTATGATAATTTTATAAAATAACTTGATTTTTCTGAATAGTAAAAATGCATTTTCCATTTTTCTGTATACATAAAGACATCATAAAAAATTCATCATGATTTAATGACTAATATAAAATTTTTATAGACTCAACTGGATTAAATTAGGATAATATATATCCCATGTAGAAAATAACATGGTAAAATAACTTGGAAATCTCATGTTTTCTCAAATACCTCTAATGAGGTGTATATGGAAAATATTAATACACTCTATCGACTTTTAGATAAATACTCCCCTTTTAAAAAATTCCTTTCATTCAAAATTCATCCCCCAAGAATATCTAAAAGTATTACCTCACAAAGAGTCATCCAAAGGTGTCATCAAGCCCCCAAGGTCCGGATCTTAATGTTCTATGAGTCATTCTACAAAAGAATAAAAATCTCAACTTCTTTTATCTTTTCTAGTTCCCTTATTTATGAGGAATTTCATTCCAATTAAAATACAATATTATTCTATACATTTTATTATATCCCTTACTTGTAGTAATATTATATTATAAATGAGATATATGTTTCCCCTCTCATTATACTTTTTTCTAAAACCATTTTTTATACATGTTACACAACAAATTTTACTTCTCAAGATTTTTCTCTTTTTTCGTAAGAGATTATATTTATTTAATTTTATGAACTACCAATATTAAATCTTCTCATAGGGTATTAAAAATGATTTAAATATGATATAATTAATTAACTGATTAAAATTCATTAACCCCACCTTCCATTTCCATGGTTTTAAAATAACAAAAGGATCTTGTTTTTATTAAATTTCTAAAAACCATTATTTTGATACAAAACCTGTTTTTTTATTCTCCATGTATTATTTATGAAATGTTTTTTTATATATTTGGATCATATTAATTAGTACATATTACTTGTATTCTTTAATATCATCGGAATTAATTCGGTATAAAATTTATTCTATAGAGATGACATGTTTTTCGGTTTCATGGAGAATTACCTAATTAATTTTTATAACACCTCGGTGAAAAAATGGGGGTATGATTAATTATGACTTAATTAAATGTTGTTTCGACATTTAAATTTTATTATTAATGATCTTATAATCATAATATAGCTCATTATCATTCCTTTATATATTTTATCATGTTCTTACCTATATTCATCAAGATCACGAGTAAATGGGTTTCCCTATTTACTCTTACTATGATAATGCTCACCAATTCCATTTATATTCATCCGGAAGTAGTGAGATATAGTAATTAAACATATGAATTACCTTTTATGAAACTGTACATGTTAATTAGAAAAATATTTTCTTGTATTATCAACCTTATTTATATGGGAAAAAAAGTAAAATATTCTCTATTTGTAAAATGCCATGTAATTTATTGTAATAATGATATACAATTCCATAGTTGGTATCAAAGGTTGCTGAGTAATTATTTGAAATTGGTATTTGAAAACATTTGGAAGAACCTTTTGGGCATGTTAAAATTTTGGAAACCATATTATTATTTTTGTGAAATATAATATTTATGGTTTCCAAAAAATAAATCCATGTCAAGAAACAATAAATTGAATACGACTCAAATATAAATGTATATAGGGGTAAATCCTAAAAACACATCATTGATATAGAATTGAATGGGAAATAGTACATGATACAAGACCTTTCTGCATTCCTAGATTGTCCTAAACAGTGGATTGTTTTGGTATATCATAGTATTTTTACGAACTATTATGAAGGATTTTTAGAAAATGTAATTATTGTTGAAGAATATCATATTGAATAATGATTTTTAAGACATGAAATTTCTTTAGAATTATAATAATATTAAATGAAATTATTTTCTTTCTAATGATTTATTCATCTATAAAATTGTAGGAAATAGGAGGAACTGCATAATTAGTGAGTGAAACATTCCAGAAGATGAAAATCATTCGATGAAAGATGAAATTTAAAATATCATTTGGATGATGATTTAACTAAGTCAGTTATGTGTAATACCATTAATCAAGCAGAAAAAAATTCACCATGAAGTGAAAAATATTATGTTTAGTACTTTATTCATCAAAGACCACCTTTTTAATCAGATCTAACAACCAAATGGTTACCGAATAGTGGATAAGATCTATAGAAAAGATCTGTTTGAAATCTACTATAAAGAATAATAGAATGTCACGATGACTATGTACTTCTTAGAGGGAGAAGCTAATAAATGGTGGAGACTTGTTAAAAACACGAATCCAAGAGGGAAAATTGATGCTATTGATTGGGATGTTTTTTGGGGAACTGTTACCAACTAATATTTCCACCGTTCAATGAAAATAAAAATAGGGAATGAATTACTAATTCTAAAGAAAAAGTAAAATGAATCTGTGGGTTGCTATTAGATGAACTAAAAAATAAATTCTCATTAGAACTCTAGATAAGTAATGGATCATAGTTTAATTGTTGATATATACTTTAGAAGATTTAGACCTCATCTACTAAAAAATCATGTAAACTGAGATAATGAAAACTATGAGTTGATCATGAGGATACCTATTGATGTTCTAAAGATGATTGAAAATTTATAATGGTACGATATATATAATTAAAATAAGATATAGTTGGATCCATCCATTTGTAGGATATTTGATCAATGATGATGAAGAAAGAAAGTGAAACATTCAATATGCAAAAAGGTGGGGTGTATCATTCAGGGAAATTATTTCAAGGAGAGGTTAATGTTAAAAGTGTGGAAGAGAGGTAAAATGTTAACGAAACTATCATAGTGAGTTGAATCCATAAATACTCAACACTAAAAACAAAGGGAAGATAGTGCATCACCAAACTCAAATACGATGTATCATTTGTGGATATGTTTGGATCATCTTCAATAACTATCTAAAAATAATGTTAATAGAGAGGAATAAATAACATTCATAGAATAGTCCAAGGGGGAAATGATGTTATTTTTTTCTAGCATGGAAGATTATTTTTAATCACTTAATGATGTGGTCAAAGGTATTCTTATTTTTCTATAAAATATAGCAAGTAATTTTTTTATTCTTGTTTTACAGATTCATTTATTTCCACGATATTTTAAAATAATATAAAATGAAATTTTAAGCTTATAGAACTAGAACTAACAATTAAGACTCATATAGGGAATATCCAAGAACCAAAAGTATATAAAAACAATATTATTCACTTTTGATAGCACAAGATTATAAAAAATTTATTAGTCAATCCCATGATATAATTCAAAATTATAATAGGTATGGACTAGCTTCAAAGTATAATGTTGTCATCATCTTGGATATAAATATATTTTGTAATGGAAAAACTGTAATTATTTCAATAGAGAGATATCTCATCCTGAGCATTGTCTAGAAACACCTAACATAGATTTCTTTTTGGATATGATACGTTATTTCGAAGAAGGAAATGGAAGTATACAATTATATAATGTTTCCAATTTTAATGAATAAATTGATGTATTTCTAGAGAGGTTATGTAGACATCCCACATTAAGAGAACTAGAGTTATCCATTGAAATCATTCATGAATCTAATCCTATATATAATATACATTATAGAAAGGATAATGTGGAGCGGGAGGAATTAATGAAACAACTCCATTATTGTTTGTAGAAGGGGTTTATCCAGCCAGGTGTCTCCTTTGGGAGAAACCATTCTCTTTGTAAAGAAGAATGACATATGAATGTGAATATACATTTATTAAAGAGAACATCATGGGATCATAGAGAGGAACAACTACCCTCTTCAAATAATTTATGATTTATTTGACCAGCTTCATGGGATTCAATTAATCCTCACGATTGATCGAAGATCTTGGTATCATCTATTGAAGGTGAAGAAAGATGAAATTCCAAAGTCTACGTTCTGATCATGATATGGGCATTACGGGTTTGTTGTTTTGCCACTTTTCCAACTAAAGATCCTTCTATTCTTATGGATTTTATTAATAGTGTCTTCATATACTACCCTGATAAATTTTTGATGTTTCTATTAATGATATTATAATATAATACAAATTTCATGTGGTTCATGATGATCATTTAAGGGTTATATTGAAAAAAATGATGAATGATATACTATTTAGAAGTTTAGTGAATGTGATTTTTTTTTCAACAGCTTTCTTTCTTAGGGAACATTATAAACAATGAAACAATCTCAGTTTACACTACAAAGAAAAAGGATTTAGAGGAGCGGCCTCATACTATAATAGTAACTGAGATACGTACATTCCTTGGATTATTTATATATTATTGGAGATTTTTTATATACATTTAATGATATTATAATCCACTAAAAATTTCTACATGAAAATAGGTCATGTTAATCTTGAGAACGGAGTGAGAAGAATACTTCCAAGATCTAAAAAAGAGATTGGTTACTTCATCCGTGTTAACTCTACCCTCTATGAGAGAATGATTCATTATTTTCATGTAGGTATCTCTAAAATAGCTTGGATGCATCCTCATGAAAAATGAAAAACTGATTGCTTATGCATCTCAACAATTGAAGCCTCAAGAACAGAACATTCCGCCACATGACATGGAGATTTTTGTGTTATTTTATTTCTATGAAGATATGGAGACATAATCATTTTGGGGAGAAATGTGATATATACAAAAAATATCTATATTTGAATTATATTTTCACACAAATGGAACTGAAGATGAGATAAAGGATATGGGTGGAAATTATTAAACACAATGATTGTTTAAATCATTATCACCTCATAAGAGAAAACAATATTTTTGATGAATTAAGTAGGAAAGACCATATAGTTCTGGAAATGATGAGGATTCAACGAGAACCTTTGAACTAATGCATATTAAACCTAGAAATTTTAATTTTTAGGTAAGGTCAATCATCAACCATACACAAAAAGATTTTCAACCATCATTACTAGAGAATATCAAGAAATAACAAATAGAATATCATTTTCTAAACAAGAAGATAAATGATATGTTGAATGGGATGCTTCCTATGTTAAATATTGCAAATGCAATTGCAGTAAAATTTTATACAATAATATATAGTATATCAAAATCGGAAACAAATAACCAGTTGATGGATGAATCTCATAGAACTATTTAATCTACATATCCATGTATAAAGAAAATTTTTAGGGAACAAATTTATCATTATTGGTGTGATAACATTTTGAGGCAGATTTCCAACTACACTAAAATGTTAGTTGTGTGTCAACAAGTGAAATAAAAATGATAACTTCATAATGTGTATTAAAAACACTACCTTCCCGCATATAAGTGGAAACATATCACTACGGGATTTGTTATTAGTCTGCAAAAACCATCAAAATATAATTATGTGATTTGCTATATAATATAACGTCTCACAATAAATTCTATTTTATCTATTTTCAGGAAGATCTCCCTTTGACCAACTCGGAATGATATATGTTAAAATGGTTTTAAGGCTATTTGGTGTGACAAATCCTATCATTTCTGATCATGATCTAAGGTTCATGGTAAAATTATAGAGACCTATTCAACATGATCTAAATAATGAATTGAATTTTAGTATGTCCAATCAACCTCATACTGATGTCCAATATGAAAATAATATTTTGACACTAAAGGGAATGATGCTAACATTCTGGATAGAATTTAGTGGTTTATGAGAACAACATATCCAATTAGTTGAGTTCACATACAACAACATATTCCATTTGTCTATTCAAATGGATCAATATGAATCTCTATATGGTAATTTATTTTGAAATCATTCTTTTTGCGATGAATCTAGTCAGACAGATCATATTGGGCCTGATATTGTACAAGAGATGACCAAAATGGTTCATACCATCAAAAAACACATAAAGGATTCTCATATCCAGTGAAATAGATATAGTTAATACCGTCAAAGGGTCTTTATGTTTGATTATGGTGACAAAGACTTCCATATAAATTCGCCTTGGTAGATATATATGATGTTTAGGATGAATTATCAGCTCAGTCCAATGTACAGTAACCCCAATGAAATCCATGATCACATAAGAGAATTGGGGTACTAACATGCGTATACTTCAAATCTAGAATATGTTCATCATATTTTAAATGCATGTATCTTGAGGATGTAAATACATGACCCTTTTTATATACTTAATCTAGTGGTGGTGCAACTAGAACGAGACATCTAATATGTGGAGAAGCCCGTGGAGATCATCGACTATAGAGATAATGTTCTATACAATAAGACAAAATTCCACATTAAAGTGTTGTGAAAGAACCACATATAAGTAGAAGAAACAAGGGATCCAGAATAAATAATGATTTACAATTTATCACATATCTTCATAACTATGATTAAAGATAAAATTCTAGGTAGGAAATTTCGTTAGAGAAGATGAATTTGATGACCAATTTTTTTGGCAATAAATTGTTTTCCCAAAAATGTGTGTCATGTTATATTATACAAAACAAAAACATATATCATTAATAATTATGTTAGTGTAATTTGATATGTAACAATTAGGTTTCAACTATTATATGACCTTTATTCATTTATTACTATTGTTTAATATGTCAATTGGGAAATATCCTATTAATAATATTATTAATGTCATAATTAGTATTATACATATAAATGATACTATAAATTAATACTGGAAGAAGAGTCTATGGACTCATCTATTAGAGCCTTTCTGTACGAAGCCCATTTTTAATAACTAAGGTTGGAGGTACCACCATTTGGATTATCACAAGACCATACCCAAGTTGAGCATAAACCTATTAATCTTGAATGAAATCTCCAATTACAAAGATCATGATAGTGGAGATTACCAGTTGGGAGATGTTATTCGAGCCGCCCCATGAGTATATCACTATCGCACATCTCACCACTATGTCATATGAGGGTGCTATAAGGGGTTATGTGTGAATGTATTAGTTACATGTTGTGTAATAGTTTTGTTTAAATAAAAATTATATTTCATCATTTCCATTTAATTTTTTTTTTTCAAAAAAATAGAGATTGAATTTGATAAGTTGATTTTTTGGATGAAATTGTACTATTTAGAGAAAAAAATTATTTATATTATTCAATTATTTTTTTACTCTGTGTTTTGTTGAAATATAGTTATGAAAACACTCTATTTTAATTATATATAATAAAATATTTTTTCTTCAAATGTTAGAAATTTTACTATGCATTCACTATGTATTTTCTGTCAGCTATAATTTTTAATAAATAAGATTTTTTTTAGTAAAATGTTAAATTCAACATTAGAAGATAATTTTTATGAAAAAGTAAATTTCATTTTTAAAATCCTAACTTCAATATTATGTTAGAGTGAATTTTTAGAAATTAAAAAAACATTCACTAGCTTGTTTGTGAAGAGTAAAAATACAATTTGAATTTTTCATTATGAATAATGACATCATAACTATGTAATAATGATTAAATATGTAATATGAAACATTGGTAGACTCTTTTGGAATAAAATATTATTATAGGTATCAAATATGGCCAATACCATGGGAAATCCCATGGCTTTTCAAGTATCACTACTGAGGTGTCTAAGGATGTTAATAAAAAACTCTTTCACTTTTTCTCTGTGTACACATCGATTACCACATTTCCATTTTTTAAAAATTCATACATTATGAAAATTTGACATAATAACATTTCATTTTCCCTCTCATGGTTTTTTTAATCCCCCAAGGTCCCAATAATTAATTTTTAGTATTCACTTATCAAGGTAAGGGAAATTTAAACATCTCATATCCTTTAAATTTTCCTTCTTTATGTGGTATGTCTTTCAAATTTACATACTATGTTATTCTATCACATATATCACATAAATTTACTATATTAAGATTATTTTATATATGTGATATTATTTTCCCCTCTCTTTATAGTTTTTTTGTACATCCATGTTATAAACCTATTATGCTGCCAATTTTACTTCTCAAAGTTTCTCTCTTTTTTGGAATGAAATTAATTTATGTTATTATGTGAACACCTAATCCTTTCTTATATCAAGGGTTATTCAAATATATTTAATAATTTCATATTGAATTCTGGAATTAATATACATTTATCCTTCCCTCATTTTTAATGGGATTAAAATGAAAAAATGATCTTGTTTTGAAGCACATTCAACAACACCATGATTTAGATATGATACTCATTACCTTTATATTCCATGGGTAATTTATAAAATGTATTATTATGGTATTTGTGGACCATATTAATTAATAAATATAAAGTTGTATTCCTGATATAAGTCAAATTAATTTGGAATAGAATATAATCTATATAGATGTTGTGTTTTTGTATACTATGGCGAATAACCATGGTAATTTTTATTACACATTAGTTATAAACCTTGGTGATATTTTTATGAATAACTCAATTAAATTTTGTATTTATAATTAAATGATATAATTGATGTTGATATTATTAGTATATTTCTCTTTCATAATTCATTCATGTATTTCCTCATGTACTTATGGATATTCCTTAATATCACAAGTAAATTCATCTCCTTATTTTCTCTTATTGTGCCTTATGCTCATCCATTCCATTAATGTATGTCCCAATATTATGAGATATAGTTATTGAACAAAATAAGAACCTATGATAAAGAATTTTAAGTACATTAGATTATTTTTTTTCATGCTTTCATGTATTACATAACTTATTTCAAAGACAAAAAAATTATAAAATTCTGTGTTTCAAAAATTATATGTCATGTTATTGTAATAAAAAGGTAGTATAATATACCCAATATTGAAAATTGATAATAAATAAGTAATATATATGCAGATAAAAATTATATATTAATTTTTAAACGTTAATAGATATGAAAAAACTTATAAAATATAAGATTATGATATTTATTTTTATATATGAGATTTTTGTTCTTTAGTTGAAGTATATAATTATAGTAACTGTTTAATGTCATAAATTACCACTCATTGATTCATATTAATTGTTATGATTATTTATTAACATATAATTTATTATCGACATCCCCCTTTATATTTCACAACGTTATCCTCTATGAAATAATGTTATTTTATTTTTTGTCTTAAATAATGTCATTCATATTTTTTTGGATTGAATGATTCAAAGGTTGTAAGGGTGTGTGACATAATAATTTTATTCCATTTAATTTAAATATATATTATTGAACTATATTCTTATATGTTTAATTTAATCTTCCAAATTTATAACGATAGTTAATTTCATCCTTTATTTATAATGTTATAAATTTATTGAATAAAACCTTAATAATAAATGATTTGTAACTCAATATTAATGTTATTATTTATGATTTATTGTCTCAAATATGCACCCTTAGGGAAATATTTCTTATTATAAAAAATATATCATTGTAATAGTGAATCTATAAAATAAATAATAGTTTATATCATGATCCTCCCCATATTCATGGAATTAAATTAATCATTTTTAATCATATCATTTAAAGGGATTTGATTTGATTTTTATTGAAATTTTTAGTGTTTTCTGTCTCAATTTTCAATATCATGAGTCATATTTGATATTTTTCACTATATTTTCCATTATATGGTGTATTCACAACCAAATTTAATTCAATTATAATTAATTTATTTCATTTCATTGTAAATTATTTTTTTGGAATCCCTCTTATAATACATTCACTCATACGTAAACATTAACATAATGTTTTTTGCTTCCAAATCCTATTTTATTGATATATAATCCATATTAACCACCTGATTCCTTTTTAGTGTATATATTATACCATAATTACATTAAAAATACTCCCAATATATTTTACACAGGGTGTTGAACTCTTAGATATCTATCATTACATTTTTATTTCCAAATAATCCATTGTTATATGAATTATTCATCTAATAATTAATTTTACTCTTCGAATACCAAATTTAGAATTAAATTTATTTTTTGGGAATTAATTTAAAAACTATAAATTGATTCACTTGTGATTTTTTTTACAAAACCATATACACTTTCTCTATAAAATGTTCATTTCATAGAACCTTACACATAATCATATTCTTTTTATTGATTGGGAAAATTATTGAATTCCTTGTATACCCTTTAATATATAGAGTTTTAGTATCAGGGATTCATAAAAAGATATATTTGTCATTTATTTATAGAGTAAGTTATTAACCTATGAATATAATTCATATTATATATGGTTTTAGATTTATGGATTCATTAAAATATGGAAATATAATCTTTTTTTGGAAAAATATTTAAAATCAATGCAGTTATTAATCCAAAATGAATGTTTATTAATTGTCAAGGAATATTAATCATATATTCTGTAGATTATTTATTCAATAAAATTAGTAATGATTTGATCATAACTACTGTCTATAAGGGCCCAAAATAAACCCTCAAAAGATCAATATGTCTCTAGAGATTACCAATATTTGATATTTTGTTGCATCAATACCCATAAAAAATTTCTAACCAACAAGGTCATCACAATATGAAAATGATATCTATAATCAAAATGACATTGGTTAAAGAATATAATCTTCTCTTCAAAATTATTAATTTCATCACTAAGGAACAATATTTAATTATCCATGTGTACATTTATAATTTCTTTTACCATGGTTATCTTATGATCATAGAATCATTAGAATATGAAATTATTATGATTATATATTCCAGTTATATCATTAATTATCCACAAATGCTTATATATGATCTTTGAATGTTTTTGATGATGTTAAAACTTACTGAGAACATGAGATAACTTCTTCTTATGTTTCCTTTTGTATTGATTTATAAGAAAAAAAAATTATATGTCTAATTTAATAGCTTGTGAAACGCCCCGACCCCAGTTACCCAGAGTCGGTGCATTATTACATAACATTGGCATGATCACAAGAAGGATCAAATCTCGAAAGACCGATTGGTTTAGTAGCCTTGGAAACACTAGATATATTCATAAGTTTTACATTACATCATAAAATGAAAAAATACTACAACAACATAATGTTTCCACAATCCACACTATTAACCCCTCATAAAATCCCTGCAGGTCATTCATAACTTACTTCTTCACATCCTGGGAAAAATAAAACATAGAAAAGGGGTGAGCTCAAATGCCCAGTAAGGATAACAATATAGCGGAAACTTTCATAAATAAGAATAAACATTTAAGGCATTGCATTACTAAAACAAAAGCCTTTTAAACTTTAACTTCGACATAGTATGGCAAAAGTAAAATGAAATAATGCCATTTACTTATTCACATGGATATTCTACTAATAGAATAATCACATGAAAAAATCAATAACCACTTTCATAATGTTGGAATGCATAATGCCAGACTATCATAACCACATAGCCAAGGCCTCGTTCCAAGACTACAAATAAGATTTTGTCAAGGCCTTGTGCCAAGACACTAGTTTGTCTCATGAGACCTACCGATGCATCGAGGAGCTATAACGGGCTCCACCCGTCACTTATTAAGTCCAATGCATTCCCATATGAAAAGGTTTAAACATAACATAAAAATTCGTATTAAAACTAGCATATGAAATGTCAATAATTTCACCATAAACTATGAATGGTATAAAAATAGCACATCCATAGTCAAAAATATCACAAAACCTTCAATATAGAAGTTTTGTATCATAATAAATCAACTTCAAATAATCTTAAAATCCATCAAAGGATGTTGACGTAGATGAAATCAAAATTTTTTTTAAAGAAATATCTCCTTTTATTTTGAAATCATTTAAGATCCATATAAAATAAAACATTTTCTTTGAAAATATTCTTAAAAGCTTGTAATGAAAGATTTTAAGATTTTATAACGGCGTAAAATAACCGCACCCGCCGTATAAGTTAAAAAAACATTCTTACCTCAATTCTGTCGAAAAGGTTAAAAAAGACCTTGTTTTGAAAACGACGGAATGATTCCTTTATAAACCTCTTATAAAAAGTCAAACAAGGGTATAAATGACTTTAACCCACATTCTTGTAAATAGTAAAAATGTTTTGAAATACATCTTTAAGAAACATGGATGTGGATGATAAAGATATCACAGTAGATTATTACGTATAAACAATCTCGGATAATGAAGAGATTGTGAAATAACCCTTACCTTGTACTTTTCCTTGGTTGGGGTCGGTTAACCTCCTGTATAATGGTGAAATAATTGTTATTAAATTATACAAAAATAATATACATTAATATGATATCATATATGATCTTTTAACATTGCTTTATTAATAATATCTTAGTATTATCGTCGTTTCAGGTGATAATCGATTCGTTCTTCTTAAATGTTTGGTTACGTAAGACATGTTTGTAATGGATAGAATAAATCTTATTCATAATAAGAATGATATTAACATTATTTTTAACCCTAAAATGAGAATAAGACTTGAATGGATACGATGGAGGATGGATCTCACCACGTTCGTGGAGACTGTAGTCCGTACGTACGCACGAACGCTACTTCCATTTAATTTTTATTTTAAAAGAATTGAATCCAAATGATACATAGGTATATTAATATTCCAGTATAATATAATATTTTATATATGTTACTTATGTTCATTAACACCATCCTTTATACGTTCCATGTGTTGTATGAACGAGTCATATCATTTTAAGGGGGCGGTAGTCCGCACTTCCTCAAATGAAATTATCGTATGTATATACAACATGAAACGAATAATGGTATGAAATAAAATGGAATTACAGAAGCTTATATATAAAATATATATCATTAATATAATATTTAATTACAGTGCCATCATAATGGCCACCATGAGAGGCGGTAAGATGTATTTGAACAATCATCGTTTCGTGAGGCGTTAGTTTGTCATCCACAGAAACATTATGTTCATCATCCATTAGATGGAGTTGTGTGTATGTGTAGTTTTAATCCTTCTTATAAAAACATCCTAGTATATTGAGGATACTGGTTTTGTTACAAAAGAAAGGAAATAAAAAGAGTTTGGGGGTTGGAGAAGCAAAATAAAGGAAAATAATTTAAGAGAAATTGTTACCTTTAATTTAGGTAAATCACTTTGGTTGGAACCAAAGGACTTCTTGAAATGATTTCTGCCTAAGGGGAAGCATCAAGGAGGAGGATAGGGATGTTGGGAGCTTATTTGGGCAGAGTTTGGACGATCCAAGTGGCTTGAGAGGTGTGAGGAATGAGTAGAAGTGGTCTCCTTTTATAAGGGAGAAGAGGGGCTCTTTAGGAAAGAGTGAAAGTATTACTTTATAATATAATTATATTCGGTTTATAATGGTACAAAAATAATTGAGGTCGAAGATAAGATGACTAATATTCTAAATAACATCAACCAATAAGAATTGGACAGGTCTTAGATAATATTTTAATCATTATAATCTTATTTATTTAAATGATTTATTAATGAGGTAAACATTGCATCATTATTGTGTCATTAATAATTTAAATTATTTGATGTATAAAAATTATAAATAAAATATCATTATGTAGGAAATCGTTTTATCTTTCTAATGAATATTTATAATCGAAAATCCAACATGTATAACCCTATGTAAAAATTGTTCTTCTAAAAGATGTAAGCTTATGCCATTTTTATTTTTATTTTAACTTTATTAATATAAAGTGTCCCTACCACATAAACGTGGCTCCAAGGGGTCCCCAAATTGACCCACGGATGCTCATGTTCGTGTATGTGTCCACCAATAAGGTTAGGACACGTTTTAGGGTAATTTTGTATTATTATAATATTATTTTTTTAACCCTTATTTACCGGATTTACCCTTAACCATGGTAAATAAAATATTTACCACAGTAATTATTCAAAATGTCTAAAAATAAAAGTTACCTATTTACACAATTTGGACATCCTGATTCCAAATATGGAATCCATTTTTCTAAATTCAAAACACAGAAGTGGCAGAAATTAATTTAAAATTAATTCCCGTTGTCAAAACAAAAAGCGTGTTTTTAAGAGGTAATAACTATCAAAAGATTGACACTTGTTTATGTTGGGTTTAATTGTAAAATTATGTCCAATGACCAAAATTATATTAAATGGTAAAAATATATTCTAAATATAATTTAAAACCACTCAAATTCACAATTTATCACTATTAATTATTTTGATTAAAAAAGTTGTTTTTAATTAAAATTTAGTAATTTTCACTATTCATCAAAATATAAAAGTTATCCGAAAAGTACCAAAATTTCACCCTAGGCTAATTTCAATATTCCGAATCCAAAAATGAAGTCCATTTTGAAATATAAAATATATATTATTTCAAAAAGTAGGTATTACTATTCACAACGGCTAGTTTAATTAGTTGTGGTGTGTGTTAGAACTCGAGGTTGCGTACAACACACGCTATCGCATTATTCGAAGGGAAACGTACCGTAGAAGCTTGGGGTGTTACCTTCTCCACTCCTTCAAATAATTTAGTCCTTGAAATTTCTAGAATACTTATCACATGAAAAGACTCGGGTGGTTCTTCATCATAAGTTCCTCGGGTTCCCACGTTGCCTCTTCCATCTTATGATTTCTCCACAAAACTTTTACCAGACGTGTCGTCCGGTTTCTCAGTACTTGTTCTCTTGTATCAAGAATCTTGACGGGCTCTTCACAATAAGACAGATCGGGTTCCAGTTCTAATTCCTCATAGGTGAGTACATGCGTTGGGTCAGGCATGTATTTTCTCAACAGAGATACGTGGAACACATCGTGAACTTTGGAGAGACTTGGCGGCATTGCCAATCGGTAAGCTATAGCCCCAATTCGTTCTAGAATTTCGAAAGGTCCGATGTACCTGGGACTCAATTTACCTTTCATACCAAAACGTATGACTCCCTTCCATGGAGATACCTTTAGGAAAACATGATCACCGACCTGAAATTCCAAATCCTTCCTTCGATTATCGACATAGCTCTTCTGCCTACTTTGAGCTGCTTTGATGTGATTTTGGATTACCTTCACCTTTTCCACCGTTTCCTCCACCAGTTCTGGGCCTACAAGTTTTCTTTCACCAACGTCATCCCAACAGGTTGGTGTACGACATCTCTTTCTGTATAACGCTTCATATGGTGCCATCTGAATACTTGAATGGAAGCTATTGTTAAAGGAAAATTCTACCAGAGGTAAATATTGATCCCACATACCTTGAAAGTCAAGTGAGCAAGATCTCAACATGTCTTCTAAGGTTTGAATAGTCCGTTCTGATTGTCCGTCTGTCTGAGGGTGGTAAGCAGTGCTCATATGAAGTTCTGTATCCAGGGATTTCTGAAGACTTTTCCAGAATCTTGAAGTAAAACGGGGATCACGATCAGAAACAATCGATAGGGGTACTCCATGAAGTCTCACAACTTCATTAATGTATAGTCTTGCTAGACGTTCCAGGGGTAGATCTTCTCTTATAGCAAGAAAATGTGCTGACTTGGTAAGACGATCAACAATAACCCATATTGCATCGTTCCTTCTAGGAGTCTTCGGTAGCCCCATGACAAAGTCCATCGTAACATTGGGCCATTTCCACTCCGGTATGGGAAGAGGTTGCATGACTCCTCCAGGCTATTGCCTTCCAGCTTTCACTTGTTAAAAAACCATACATCATGACACAAAATCACCAATCTCCCTCTTCATGTTGTCCCACCAAAAATGTTCCTTCAAATCTCTATACATTTTGGTTCTCCCAGGGTGTATAGAGAAATTGGAACTATGAGCATCATCCAGCAATTCCCTTTTTAGATCAGGTATATTGGGAACACAAAGTCTCTTCCCGAATTTCAAAATTCCATCTTCATACACAAAGTCTCTCAATCTCCCATCATTCACAGCTTTAATCTTCTTTTGGAATTCGTCATCATAGGTCTGAGAACTCTTAATCCTTTCTAGTAAATATGGTTTGGCAACCAATTGAAAAAGCATTGAGGTTTCACCTTCCCTGGTTATTCCCATGTCCATCTTCACTAGATCCATAAAAATTGGATCCCTTTCAATTCTCATATTGTTCAAAAATCCATGGTCTTTTCTACTCAAAGCATATTCCACCTTGTTTGCCTTCCCTGGGTGGTAGTGTATCGTACAATCATAATCCTTGAGTAATTCAAGCCATCTCCTTTGCCTCATGTTGAGTTCTTTTTGTGAGAAAATATACTTCAAACTCTTGTGATCAGTATAAATCTCACATTTTTCACCATAGAGGTAGTGCCTCCATATCTTCAAAGCAAGGATCACTGCTGCTAACTCGAGATCGTGAGTAGGATAGTTTTGTTCATGAATTTTCAACTGTCGTGATGCATAGGCAATAACTCTATCATTCTGCATAAGGACACAGCCAAGTCCTTTCTTCGATGCATCACTATAAATAAAGAACCCATCATTCCCCGATGGTAGAGGCAATATAGGAGCATTGACTAATCTTCTCTTCAGTTCTTCAAAACATTCTTCACACTCTTTTGTCCAAACAAATTTAACCCCTTTACGTGTGAGCTTCGTTAATGGGTTAGCCAATCGGGCAAAATTCTGGACGAAACGTCTATAATAACCTGCCAAACCAATAAAACTACGTACCTCAGTTATACTCGTAGGTGCTGGCCATTCTTGGATTGCCTTGGTCTTAGAAGGATCAACAGAGATTCCATCTTTAGAGACAATATGGCCAAGAAAAGAAATCTCCTGAAGCCAGAATTCACACTTGCTAAACTTCCCATATAATTCATGCCTCCTCAGAGTCTTCAAGATAATGCGCAAGTGATTTTCATGATCTTCGTAGGTTTTGGAGTATACCCAGATATCATCAATAAATACCACCAAAAATTCATCGAGATACTCCTTGAAAACTCTATTCATCAGATCCATGAATACAGAGGGTGCATTAGTCAATCCAAACGGCATTACAGTAAACTCGTAATGCCCGTACCTGGATCAAAATGTTGTCTTCGGAATGTCTTCCTTCTTCACACACAACTGATGGTATCCAGATCGAAGGTCAATCTTTGAAAAGTATTGAGCTCCATGCAGTTGGTCAAATAAATCATCAATACGAGGTAGGGGATACTTGTTCTTTATCGTTATAGCATTGATCTCCCTGTAGTCGATACATAACCTCATAGATCCATCTTTCTTTTTAACAAAAAGAACAGGGGCTCCCCATGGAGAAACACTAGGGTGAATAAATCCCTTATTACTCAATTCCTCTAGTTGTTTCTTTAGTTCGACTAACTCTACAGTGGCCATTCTATAAGGGGTCTTCGATATAGGCCTTGATCCAGGAATCAAATCAATGGAAAACTCAACTTCTCGTTCTGGAGGATGTCCAGGTAAATCTTCCGGAAATACATCTACAAATTCTTTCACAACAGGTACATCCTCTATTTGAACATTCCTTTCCTCTCTGATAGTTATTTCATTCTCTTCCTCCCCAATAATTGAATTAAGTTGAGCTACTGGGGGTGGATCTAAATAAGAATTTGGGGGTGACGATTCTGCTCTAAAAATAAGGTGTTCCTTATCATTATCATCAAGAATCGTAACCTCATTCTTATTACAATAAATCTTCGCATCATAGTCCGAAAGCCAGTCCATACCGAGGATTATATCAAACTCAATCATAGGTATGATGATGAGATCAGCAGATAAAGAAAAATTATGTGCTCTAATGGGGACTGATTCACAAAACTTTGTTGCAACGATACTTCCCTTAGGAGTTTTAACTGACAACTCCCTTATTAAATCAAATTGGAAATATCTAATTTTCTTAGCAAACTGGGAAGATATGAAACAATGCGATGATCCAGAATCAAATAATGCATTTTCTAAACTTGAGGAAACCATTAAATTACCTGCCACCACGTCTTTCGGAGCTTCTACCTCAGCAGTAGTGATAGCATAAGCCTAGCCTTGATCCCTTGGCCTTTTCTGAGGTAAGTTCTCCTGACACTTAGGGCATGCATTTGCATAATGCCCCATCTCCCTGCAATTGTAGCACTGAACATTGGTAGCTTCCTTCTTCCCCTTGCAATCATGAGCTTGGTGGCCTTTTTCACCACACTTGTAACAGACTCCCATTCCCTTCAAGCAAGTACCGGGGTGTTTCTTCCCACATTTACCACATGATAGATATTCAACCTTTCCTTTCTTCCCCTTATTTCCATTCCCAGATTGATCAGCAGGTCTCTTCTTCTCTTTCTTTGCTTTAAAGTCATAAGACTTAGAGAATTCCTTTTCGGTCTTGATAGCACATGAGACAATGTCTTCGTACGATGGAAAGGATTGTGAGACTAATGCTCGACAGAGAAATGGTTTTAACCCATCAAAGAAACGATCAATCTTACTTCTTGGGTTGCGAATATAATCTCCAGCATACCTCGCTAACCTTGTAAAGTTAGCCTCATACTTTGTGACATTCTCATCCTCCTTTTGTCTCAGACTCAGAAATTGTCTTTCCATATCTGCTCGATGGTTGCGAGGAAAGTATTTTTCTAAAAACAGATCTTTGAACTCCCTGCACTTCATATTTGATACTTCATCATCTTCCTTCATGTTTTGAATCAATGACCACAATTGATCAGCATCTCCAGTGAGGCGGTAAACTGCCATGATAACTTTTTCCCTTTCACTGCTCCCCAAAGCCTGAAATATTTTCTCTAGGGAAAATATCCATTGCTCAGCTACTAAGGGATTTGTATTCCCATTGAACGTTGGTGGTTGTTGCCTCATGAATCGATCTAACATTGATCCTCCACACTGCGGATCAGGGTGCTCCATACGGGTAAGGTTATTATTCATAACCTGAGTAAGTTGTCCCAGTATGGTGATTAGCTGATCAGCACCAGTTGCATCACCAGCCCCACTATAATTATTTTGAGCAGGAGGGAAATCCCTACATGGAGTGCGTGCATTGATACGGTTTCCATTTCTTCCACTAGGCGCCATTTCTAAACAATGGCATAAACTAGATCAGTTTATGAATCAAAATACATAATCCCATACTTATAAAACACTTAACATAAATTGAACTATTTATGGATATAATCCATTATCATTAAAATGTTTTCTTTGAGGAAGTATATACTCATAAACCCTTCATAATGATTTGTAAAGATAGTGAGAGTTATCCTAAGCATATCCCCCGGGAGTGTCGTAACCAAGAGTGCAGCAAGGCCCGTTGTCGTGCACCAGTTCCCGTTCGAGTCTAGCTCAAAGCGGTGTTTTCGGGTTTTACCCCTAGGTACATCTGTGCCAGAGCCGCCTCTACCTGCTCGTATCCAGACAGGGATGTATTGTTCGGAAAACTCACAAAATCACTACAATACCAAAATTCTAGGAGGTTATTCTATACTAATCCTCAAAGTTCATCTTAGGTCTACGTGCTCTAATCAGAGTTTATCTAAATCTAGTTTCCAAGGTTTGTACTAAACTTCCTCTGATACCAACTGTAACGCCCCGACCCCAGTTACCCAGAGTCGGTGCATTATTACATAACATTGGCATGATCACAAGAAAGATCAAATCTCGAAAGACCGATTGGTTTAGTAGCCTTGGAAACACTAGATATATTCATAAGTTTTACATTACATCATAAAATGAAAAACTACTACAACAACATAATGTTTCCACAATCCACACTATTAACCCCTCATAAAATCCCTACAGGTCATTCATAACATACTTCTTCACATCCTGGGAAAAATAAAACATAGAAAAGGGGTGAGCTCAAATGCCCAGTAAGGATAACAATATAGCGGAAACTTTCATAAATAAGAATAAACATTTACGGCATTGCATTACTAAAACAAAAGCCTTTTAAACGTTAAAATCAACATAGTATGGAAAAAGTAAAATGAAATAATGCCATTTACTTATTCACATGGATATTCTACTAATCGAATAATCACATGCAAAAATCAATAACCACTTTCATAATGTTGGAATGCATAATGCCAGACTATCATAACCACATAGCCAAGGCCTCGTGCCAAGACTACAAATAAGATTTTGTCAAGGCCTTGTGCCAAGAGACTAGTTTGTCTCATGAGACCTACCGATGCATCGAGGAGCTATAGCGGGCTCCACCCGTCACTTATTAAGTCCAATGCATTCCCATATGAAAAGGGTTTAAGCATAACATAAAAATTCGTATTAAAACTAGCATACGAAATGTCAATAATTTCACCATAAACTATGAATGGTATAAAAATAGCACATCCATAGTCAAACATATCACAAAACCTTCAATATAGAAGTTTTGTATCATAATAAATCAACTTCAAATAATCTTAAAATCCATCAAAGGATGTTGACGTAGATGAAATCAAATTTTTTTTTAAAGAAATATCTCCTTTTATTTTGAAATCATTTAAGATCCATATAAAATAAAACATTTTCTTTGAAAATATTCTTATAAGCTTGTAAGGAAAGCTTTGAAGATTTTATAACGGCGTAAAATAACCGCACCCGCCATATAAGTTAAAAAAAACATTCTTACCTCAATTCTGTCGAAAAGGTTAAAAAGGACCTTGTTTTGAAAACGACGGAAAGATTACTTTATAAACCTCTTATAAAAAGTCAAACAAGGGTATAAATGACTTTAACCCATATTCTTGTAAATAGTAAAAATGTTTTGAAATACATCTTTAAGAAACATGGATGTGGATGATAATGATATCCCAGTAGATTATTACGTATAAACAACCTCGGATAATGAAGAGATTGTGAAATAACCCTTACCTTGTACTTTTCCTTTGTTGGGGTCGGTTAACCTCCTGTATAATGGTGAAATAATTGTTATTAAATTATACAAGAATCATATACATTAATATGATATCATATATGATCTTTTAACATTGCTTTATTAATAATATCTTAGTATTATCGTCGTTTCAGGTGATAATCGATTCGTTCTTCTTAAATGTTTGGTTACGTAAGACATGTTTGTAATGGATAGATTAAATATTATTCATAGTCAGAATGATATTAACATTATTTTTAACCCTAAAATGAGAATAAGACTTGAATGGATACGATGGAGGATGGATCTCACCGCGTTCGTGGAGACGGTAGTCCGTACGTACGCACGAACGCTACTTCCATTTAATTTTTATTTTAAAAGAATTGAATCCAAATGATACATAGGTATATTACTATTCCAGTATAATATAATATTTTATATATGTTACTTAATTTCATTAACACCATCCTTTATACGTTCCATGTGTGGTATGAACGAGTCATATTATTTTAAGGGGGCGGTAGTCCGCACTTCGTCAAATGAAATTATCGTATGTATATACAACATGAAACGAATAATGGTATGAAATACAATGGAATTACAGAAGCTTATATATAAAATATATATCATTAATATCATATTTAATTACAGTTCCATCATAATGGCCACCATGAGAGGCGGTAAGATGTATTTGAACAATCATCGTTTCGTGAGGCGTTAGTTTGCCATCCACAGAAACATTATGTTCATCATCCATTAGATGGAGTTTTGTGTATGTGTAGTTTGAATCCTTCTTATAACAACATCCAAGTATATTGAGGATACTGGTGTTGTTACAAAAGAAAGGAAATAAAAAGAGTGTGGGGGTTGGAGAAGCAAAATAAAGGAAAATAATTTAAGAGAAATCGTTACCTTTAATTTAGGTAACTCACTTTGGTTGGAACCAAAGGACTTCTTGAAATGATTTCTGCCTAAGGGGAAGCTTCAAGGAGGAGGATAGGGATGCGGGGAGCTTAGTTGGGTAGATTTTGGACGAGCCAAGTGGCTTGAGAGGTGTGAGGAATGAGTAGAAGTGGTCTCCTTTTATAAGGGAGAAGAGGGGCTCTTTAGGAAAGAGTGAAAGTATTACTTTATAATGTAATTATATTCGGTTTATAATGGTCCAAAAATCATTGAGGTAGAAGATAAGATGACTAATATTGTAAATAACATCAACCAATAAGAATTGGACAGGTTTTAGATAATATTTTAATCATTATAATCTTATTTATTTAAATGATTTATTAATGAGGTAAACATTGCATCATTATTGTGTCATTAATAAGTTAAATTATTTGATGTCTAAAAATTATAAATAAAATATCATTATGTAGGAAATCTTGTTATCTTTATAATGAATATTTATAATTGAAAATCCAACATGTATAACCCTATGTAGAAATTGTTCTTCTAAAAGATGTAAGCTTATGCCATTTTTATTTTTTATTTTAACTTTATTAATATAAAGTGTCCCTACCACATACAAGTTGCTCCAAGGGGTCCCCAAATTGACCCAAGGATGCTCATGGTCGGTTATGTGTCCACCAATAAGGCTAGGACACGTTTTAGCGTAATTTTGTATTATTATAATATTATTTTTTAACTCTTATTTACCTGATTTACCCTTAACCATGGTAAATAAAATATTTACCACAGTAATTATTCAAAATGTCTAAAAATAAAAGTTACCTATTTACACAATTTGGACATCCTGATTCCAAATGTGGAATCCATTTTTCTAAATTCAAAACATAGAAGTGGCAAGAAATTAATTTAAAATTAATTCCCGTTGTCAAAACAAAAAGCGTGTTTTTAAGAGGTAATAACTATCAAAAGATTGACACTTGTTTATGTTCGGTTTAATTGTAAAATTATGTCCAATGACCAAAATTATATTAAATGGTAAAAATATATTCTAAATATACTTTAAAACCACTCAAATTTACAATTTATCACTATTAATTATTTTGATTAAAAAAGTTGTTTTTAATTAAAATTTAGTAATTTTCACTATTCATCAAAATATAAAAGTTATCTGAAAAGTACCAAAATTTCACCCTAGGCTAATTTCAATATTCTGAATCCAAAAATGAAGTCCATTTTGAAATATAAAATATATATGATTTCAAAAAGTAGGTATTACTATTCACAACGGCTAGTTTAATTAGTTGTGGTGTGTGTTAGAACTCGAGGTTGCGTACAACACAGGCTATCGCATTATTCGAAGGAAAACGTACCGTAGAAGGTTGGGGTTTTACAGCTTGTGTGGTAAATTTGTGAGTTATCTAGAATGGTACAAAGGAATAGTTATTTTCATATATTTGGGAAAATAAATTCCCATTATTTTTAAAATACACGAGACTTATTAGTTAATGATTTATTCAAATTGTCTAAATAACTAAACATAAATTATTCTCGGAACATATGTAATGAGATTTTATTATGTCATTTTAATTATGGGGTAGTTAATTATGAGAATCTATTGGTTAGATCGATTATATTATTTAACATATTTTCGTCAATCCCTATATCATGGAGTGTGGGTCTGTGATTATAAAAGATATATGGTGATATATATATACAATTTTTATGTAATCTTAATTAATATGTTTCGTTAAATTTTTAACATGAGTTTTAGAGGATCATGTGAGAATTTACTTAGGGAATAACCCTAAATTAAAATTTTCAAGTACGTTTATTCTTTTTAGTTCATCTCATTGACTTATAAATTCCATATAAATAATTTCATCTAATTTTTAAAAAATAAATTAAAAAATATATCTTTAATTATAATAGACAATTTTAAATTTCATTCATATCATTCGAGTCAATTTTCCTTTAGTAACATGGGAAAAATGCATGTTAATTAAATTAAGTTATATATTTTATAAATAATTTTTATACCCAAAAATTATTATGAAATATAAAATTTTGAATATTATAATAAATTTTTGTAATTTTGGATATTTATGTTGTGTTTACTAGGATACAGTTTATAAAAATATTTTATGAATTAGGTTCAATATAATTTCATTTATTATTGATTTCAAAATTCATTTTGAAAAAGTTGTCGAATAATGGTTAATTTTTTTTAATTCTTCATAGTGATTATATTATATGATGAATTTATTGAATAATGATATAATTTTATTTGAAATGGACTCTAAAAAATATACATAAAATCTCATTTTATGGAAAATAACATAATTAAATAAAAAATAATAGTAATTTTTTATTTTATTCAAATTACATTTACTAGAAAAAAATATTTTTATATATATTTGTAGAGAAATCTAACAAAATACTATTGAATATTTCTAAAAATCGATTTTGATGTTGAGTAAAATAATTGTACTTTTGATTAAATCAAATATGATCAATAATGAAAATCAAACATATAAATGTTTCTTCAATGGTAGATAACATAGTGTTAAACTGATATATATTATTTTTTCCATAATGAATTTTTTTAATGATAATATCGATTAATTGATGAAAAAAGGTTATGTGTTTTATTTTTGGATAAAATATAGTATATATTCTTTTAGGACATTATTGACCATATATAGGGGTTTTTTGGTTTTGGAAATAAACTGAGAAAATATTCTTCGGAATATTTGGTATGTTTTTTTTAGAATGGATGATTAAACATATATATTTTTTATATTTTTTATCTATGTTTGTTTAGATGCTATAATGTTATAAATATAAAATTTTCCTTGTTAACTGAAATCATGGCATGATCATCTAATAAATGATTATCGATGTTCATTTATGTATTTAATAAAACATATAAAAAATGACACGGAAAAGTTTTTTATTAGTCTTTTTTAAAAATAACAATTAAAAAATAATTTTTTTAATTGTTTATATATAAATATATTTTATTAGAAAATGTTTTCTCTTATTTTTATTTATTATGAGATTTCCTTTATTTACGTGTGAATGGTTTTTTACTTGTACATCCAACACAAAATATTTTATATATATTTGAAAGAGTTATGTAATTATTATTCATGAAAATAATATATAGTACACTATATTTCTAACAAACTATTATAAAAACTTTTTAATATTAATTTTTAAGTGAATTCAACGAAGTGTAATTGTTTAATTCATAATCAAAAAACAATACTTATTTTTCATAACCTATTTAATAATGGAACATTATGATTTAAAATTTCCTTATACATAAACTCTTTATAACTAGTGATTTGTTTTATTTCTATTTATTTATTTTTTTAATAAAATTTAATTATTCTTTTTCATTAAATAAATATTCTAAAATTCAAATTCGAAGAACAAAAATATATAGAATAAATGAAAAATAGAGGTATAAAGTAAAATGTCTAGTGTGAGGGAATGCGTAAATTTAATATAATTATTATTTATCTTTTTTCAATAATGGAAATTGTATTACTAGTAATTGTATATATATATATATATTCCACCAGATGTTGATATTTAATTTGACAGTTCAAAAACTATTGATATAGGTAACCTATAGTAAAATGTTTCTTCAAATAATTATAAAATATCATTATTATGGATATACTTCTAATTGTAATAAAATATTACCATTTGGGTGTGGTTATGGTTTTTATGACTATGTCTATGGTCTTTAATCAATGGAAATGGAATTAAAATATTTTTGTGTGATTATAGCAGAAATATTTCATCCAAATTTATTTAACATTAAATGCTACTTCAATTGGTTTGGCCATACTCTTCTTTAGCCTATATTAAAAACATTCCTAGATTTCATAATCAACATATATTAAGAAACATATAATCTTAGTTAATCCTCAACTAATAAAAAGATCATTGTCATGCCAATCCTGTTGGATCGAATAAGTCGATGTATATGTATATTAAATGGAACAATACAAGAGGGGGGGTGAATTGTAGGTTTAAAAACCTTTGAGTTTTATCACTTAAGAAATTAGATTAAATGATCAAAACTAATACAAATACAAACACCCACAATTGTATTGAGTAATGTAATACTATTAGAAAAGAAAAGTAATTGTATTCAAGATGAATACAATAATCAGAGTAAAAAATGATGAATGATTATACTGTAAAGCGCATAGAATCAATCAATACAATATGTAATATAATGGATGTAATTGAAACAATTACAAATGTATAAGAGATAGAAAAGGAAGAAAAATCAATTACCATTCTAATACAATTATCAGCAGAAATGTAAAAGAATTACAATTCTTTTAACCCAAAGAGAAGGCTAATACTTTTACCTAGGATAAAAGGTTTGTCTCACCAACACCTTGGTAATCCCTCGATACGATGATCAGAACGTATGTCTGCCTATCCCCGATAGACCTTGATACGATGATCAAAACATTTGTCTGCCTATCCCCGGTAGCCCTCGATACGATGATCGGACCGTCTGTCTGGCTATCCCCAGAAGCCCTCTATTTTGTAGGTAATCAGAACCTCTGTCATTCAATCACAATAAATCCCTCGATACGATGATCAGATTCACATTGCACACATCATGAAAAAAGTCACAGCATCTCTCTCTAGAATCTTGATTGAAGCAAAGTATCATAGTTGTTTCAAAATATCTCATTGTTCATTCATTCTCATCTTCAAATGACCACCTATTTATAGGCCTCCGGTTCCAACGGTCACAACTCCTCCAACAGTCATATTTCTCCGAAAGACTCGGAGGGACTTGGACACAAGGAATCATAACGGTCATATTGAAACAGAAAGCACGACATCGTTTTGATTAGTTTGTAACTAACTCAACGACATCGTATTGGTTAAAACAAGATATATGAAGATGATAAACAATAATACGATAAATATGAAACAAGTTTTTTTGACAAAGTTCCAAAACAAGTAATGAAAGTATGAATAACAGAGTCAGTACGATACATTTGACAGAGTTAGTACGATACGATTGACAGAATCAGTATGATACGTTTGACAGAGTCAGTACGATACGATTGACAGAGTCAGTATGATACGACTGACAGAGTCAGTACAATACGACTGACAGAGTCAGTACAATATGACTGACAGAGTCAGTACGATATGACTAACCGAGTCAGTATGATACGATTAAAAAGACATTTTTGATTTCCAAAACAAAATATAGAAGTCAAAAGAGAACTTTTGACTTAACTATCTCCCCCTTTTTGGAAAGAACAACACACAATGTCAATATAACAAAAAATACTTATCTCCCCCTGGGTTATTGGAAAATCTTCTTGTAACACCCCAAGCTTCTACGGTACTCTTCTCTTTGAATAATGTGATAGCGTGTGTTGTACGCAACACCGAGTTCTAACACACCATAACTAATCAAACTCGTCGTTATGTATAGTAATACCTACCTTTTGAAATTATATATATATTATATTTCAGAATGGACTTCATTTTTGGATTCAGAATATCGAATTTATCCTAGGGTAAAATTTTGGTACTTTTCAGATAACTTTAATATTATGATGAATAGTGAAAATTACTAAATTTTAATTAAAAACAAATTTTCTAATCAAAATAATTAATAGTGATAAATTTTGAATTTGAGTGGTTTCAAAGTATATTTAGAATATATTTTTACCATTTAATACAATTTTGGTTATTGGAAATAATTTCACAATTAAACCGAACATAAACAAGTATCAATCTTTTGATAGTTATTATATCTTAAAAACACGCTTTTTGTTTTAACAGCGGGAATTAATTTTAAATTAATTTCTGCCACTTTTGTGTTTTGAATTTGTAAAAACGGATTCCATATTTGGAATTAGGATGTTCAAATTGTGTAAATAGGTAACTTTTATTTTTAGACATTTTGAATAATTACTTCGGTAAATATTTTATTTACCATGGTTAAAGGGTAAATCCGGTAAATAAGGGTTAAAAATTAATATTATAATAATATAAAATTACCCTAAAACGTGTCCTAACCTTATTGGTTGATACATGTTCGACCATAGGCATATTTGGGTCGATTTTGGGACCCCACGGTGCCACTTGAAAGTGATAGGGAGACTTTATTTTTAATAAAGTTAAAATGAATACAAAAATGATATAATCATATATCTTTTAGAAAACCAATTTTTATATAAGGTTATATATGTTGAATTTTCGACTATAAATATTCACTAGAAATATAATAAGATATCCTACATTATTATATTTTATATATAATTTTAAGACATTATATAATTTAATTTATTAATGACATAATGATGATGCAGTAATTACCATAATAGTGACAAATGAAAATAATTGATATTATAAATACCCAAATGAATATAATTTGAGTCTTTTATTGAATTAGGCTAATTTTATAGGTTAATGTGATATATTATGATTTATTTAATTGATTTTTTCCAAGTAATCATTCTGTTATAAGTTTCAAAAAATCAATTATTGAATAGTGTCAAAATTAACAAAAAAGAGTTTTTAAAACAAATATTATATTATTAATTGATATTAAATTCATAAATATATACGGTTAGGACAAGAGACTTATATCATGATATGTGTATCATTAATGAACCACTTGGGGGTATCTTGGTGGTATATAGTATGTTTATTAACTATATAATATAAAAATACAAAGTGACATGGTAAATGTCAATCTAATTAACTAAGAGTTAAAACTAAAAGATAAGGTTAATATAGTAACCCAAACCTGTCTAAATTCTATTAGTTGAATGGTATTTGACCTATAACAACCTTAACCTATTAATAATACACTTTGGATCCATTAGAAACTGAATATGAATTTATTATAAATTAATATTTGTTGCTTTTCCAAAGGTGCCCCTCACCCCTCTTATAAAAGGGAACTCACCCATCTCTTTACTTCACACCTTCAAAGCCTTTTGTATTGGAAAAACTCTTCCCAAATACTCTCTCAACTTACCTTACTACATTCTAGAGGACTTAGTTGGATCAGAAAGCCATCCTAAGGAGCCCTTTTGATCAAATCAAAAGGAAGAACCCGAAGAAGAGGTAATGTTTTCACCCCCCTTTTTCAAATTCATTTCTTCTTCCACTTCTTCATTCTTTGTTATTATCATTATAAAATAATAACTCCAGTATCTTATATATAATGTGGTGTTATTATAAATATTATACAACCATATTCAGTATTCTATCCACCCTTTGAATAACATGGCACCATACGTGCGTACGTACGGCTTACCATCTCCACGTCGTGGTGTAATTGTTATTCAATATATTATTATTTGGATGGGTATAATAATGATGTGTAACTCATGTAAATAATAAATATAACATGGTAATGATTCTTTATATATAATATAATATCCAATTATATATTATTTTAATATCAAAATAATGATATTGTCGCTCGTGCGTATGTACAGACTACTGTCTCCACGAACGTGATGAGATTCATTCTCCATCGTATCCATTCAAATATAATTTTCATATGATGATTAATAATAGTATCTAATGACTTGATATCATTATGGATATGATTAAGATACACCCTATCCATTACAAACATGGCTTACGTAACAAAACATATAAAAGAAAAAGAATAAGTTAACACCCGAAACAACGATAATTCTAAGATATTATTAACAAAGCAATGTTAAAAGATCATATATGATATCATATTAATGTATATGATTCTCATATAATTTAATAATAATTATGTCACCATTATACAAGATTTTAACCTACCCGAACCAAGAAAAAGTACAAGGTAAGGGTTTATTTTTCAATCTCTTCATTATCTGAGGTTGTTTATATGGAATAATCTACTGGGATCTCTTTATCATCCACATCCATGTTTCTTAAAAATGTATTTCAAATTTTTTTTACTATTTACATGAATATGGATTAATGTCATTTATACCCTTTTTGACTTTTTATAAGTGGTTTATAAAGGTATCTTTCTGTCATTTTCCAAACACGGTGCTTTTTAACCATTTCGACAGAATTAAGGTAAGAATGTTTTTTTAACTTATATGGAGGGTGCAGTTATTTTCCGACGTTATAAAATCGTCGAATCTTCCCTTAAAAGATTATAAGAATATTTTCAATGAAAATGTTTTATTTTATAAATATATTACTCTTAAATGATTTCAAAATAGAAAGAGATATTTCTCTAAAAATAGTTTTGATTTTATCTATATCAACATCCATTGATGGATTTTACGCTTATTTGAAGTTGATTTATTATGATACAAAACATCTATATTGTATTGAAGGTTTTGTGATATGTTTTACTGTTGATGTGCTATTTTTATACCATTCATAGTTTATGGTGAAAGTATTGACATTTTGTATGCTTGTTTTAAAACCGATGTTTATGTTATAATTAATCCTTTTCATATGGGAATGCATTGGACTTAATATGTGACGGGTGGAGCCCGATATAGCTACTTGATGCATCGGTAGGTCTGATTAGACAAACTAGTGTCTTGCCACAAGGCCTTGACAAAATATTATTTGTTTTCTTCGCAAGAGGCCTTGTATATGTAGTTATGATAGTCTGGCATTATGCATTCCATCATTATGAAAGTGGTAATGGATATTGCATGTGATTATTCGATTAGTAGAATATCCATGCGAATAATTAAATGGCATTATTTCATTTTATTTTTGTCATACTATGTTGATGTTCAAGTTTAAAAGGTTTTTGTTTTATGTTATACATTTCCTTAAATGTTTATTATTATTTATGAAAGTTTCCACTATATTGTTATCCTTACTAGGCATTTGAGATCACCCCTTTTCTATGTTTTATTTTTCCCAGGATGTGAAGAAGTAATTTATGAATGACCTGCAGGGATAGTATGTGGGGATATGAGTGTGGGATATGGAGACTATGTTTTTGTAGTAGTTTTTCACATTATTATGTAATGTAAAACTTTATGAATATATCTAGTGTTTCCAAGGATACTAAACCAATCCGTCTTTCGAGATTTGATCATTCTTGTGATCATGCCAATGTTATGTAATAATGCACCATCTCTGGGTAACTGGGTTCGGGGCGTTACAGTTGGTATCAGAGGATGTTTAGTACAAACCTTGGAATCTAGATTTAGATAAACTATAATTAGAGCACGTAGACCTATGATGAACTTTGAGGATTAGTATAGAATAATTTCCTAGAATTTCGGTATTGTAGAGATTTTTTTAGTTTTCCGTGAAATACATCTCTGTATGGATATGAGCAGGTAGAGGTGGCTCTGGCACAGATGTACCTAAGGGTAAAACCCGAAAACACCGCTTTGATCTAGACTCGAACGGGAACTGGTGCACGACAACGGGAATTGCTGCACTTTTGGTTACGAAACTCCCGGGGGATATGCTTAGGATAAATCTCATTTTATTTACAAATAATTATGAAGGGTTTATGAGTATATTATTCCTCAATGAAAACATTTTTATGATTATGGATTATATCCATAAATAGTTCAATTTATGTGAAGTGTTTTATAAGTATGGAATTATGTATTTTGATTCATAAACTGGTATAGTTTATGCCATTGTTTAGAAATGGTGCCTAGTGGAAGAAATGGAAACCGTATCAATTTACGCACTCCATGTAGGGATTTACCTCCTGTAGAAGATAATTATAGTGGAGTTGGTGATGCAACTGGTGCCGATCAGCTAATCACCATACTGGGACAACTCACTCAGGTTATGAATAATAACCTTACTCGTATGGAGCACCATGATCCGCATCACAGAAGATCAATGTTAGATCGATTCATGAGGTAACAACAACCAACGTTCAATGGGAGTACAAATACCTTAGTAGCTGACCAATGGATAAATTCCCTAGAGAAAATATTTCAGGCTTCGGGGAGTAATGAAAGGGAAAAAGTTATCATGGCAGTTTACCGACTCACTGGAGATGCTGATCAATGGTGGTCATTGATTCAAAATACGAAGGAAGATGATGATGTATCAAATATGGAATGGTGGGAGTTGAAAGATTTGTTTTTAGAAAAATACTTTCCTCGTGACCATCGAGCAGATATGGAAAGTCAATTTCTGAGTCTGAGACAAAAGGAGGATGAGAATGTCTCAATATATGAGGCTAACTTTACAAGGTTAGCAAGGTATTCTAGAGATTATATACGTAACCCAAGAAGTATGATTGATCGTTTCTTTGATGGGTTAAAACCATTTCTCCATTGAGCATTAATCACACAATCCTTCTCGTCGTACGAAGACATTGTCTCATGTGCTATCAAGACCGAAAAGGAATTCTCTAAGTCATATGACTTAAAAGCAATGAAAGAGAAGAAGAGACCTACTGATCGATATGGGAATGGAAATAAGTGAAATAAGGGAAATGATGAATATCTATCTTGTGGTAAATGTGGGAAGAAACACCCCGGTACTTGCTTGAAGGGAACAAGAGTCTGTTACAAGTGTGGTGAAAAAGGCCCCCAAGCTCGTGATTGCAAGGGGAAGAAGGAAGCTACCAATGTTCAGTGATACAATTGCAGGGAGATGGGGAATTATGCAAATGAATGTCCTGAGGGTTAGAAGAACATACCTCAGAAAAGCCCAAGGGATCAAGGCCAAGCTTATTCTATCATTACTGCTGAGGTAGAAGCTCCGAAAGACGTGGTGGCAGGTAATTTAATGGTTTCCTCAAGTTTTGAAAAGGCTTTATTTGATTCTGGATCATCGCATTGTTTCATATCTTCCCAGTTTGCTAAGAAAATAAGATATTTCCAATTTGATTTAACAAGGGAGATGTCAGTTAAAACTCGTAAGGGAAGTATCATTGCAACAATGTTTTGTGAATTAGTCCCCATTAGAGCACATAAATATTCATTATCGATTGATCTCATCGTCATACCTATGATTGAGTTTGATATAATCCTCGGTATGGACTGGATTTCGGACTATGATGCAATGATTTATTGTACGAATAAAGAGGTTACGATTCTTGATGATGATGATAAGGAACACCTTATATTTAGAGAAAAATCGTCACCACCTAATTCATATCTAGATCCACCCCCAGTAGCCCAAGTAAATTCAATTATTGGGGAGGAAGAGAATGAAATGAGTATGGGTGGGGAAATAAATGTTCAAATAGAGGATGTACCCATTGTTAAAGAATATGTAGATGTGTTTCTGGATGATTTACCTGGACATCATCCAGAACGAGAAGTTGAGTTTTCCATTGATTTAATTCCTGGATCAAGGCCTATATCGAAGACCCCTTATAGAATGGCCACTGTAGAATTAGTTGAACTAAAGAAACAACTATAGGAATTGAGTAATAAGGGATTTATTCTCCCTAGTGTTTCTCCATTGGGATCCCCTGTTCTTTTTGTTAAAAAGAAAGATGGATCTATGAGGTTATGTATCGACTACAGGGAGATCAATGATATAACAATAAAGAAAAAGTATCCCCAACCTCGCATTGATGATTTATTTGACCAACATCATGGAGATCAATACTTTTCAAAGATCCAACTTCGATATGGATACCATCAGTTGTTTTTGAAGAAGGAAGACATTCCGAAGACAGCATTTCGAACCAGGTATGGACATTACAAGTTTACTGTAATGCCTTTTGGATTGAATAATGCACCCTTTGTATTCATGGATCTGATGAATAGAGTTTTCAAGGAGTATCTCGATGAATTTGTGGTGGTATTTATTGATGATATATTGGTATACTCCAAAATCTACGAATATCATGAAAATCACTTGCGCATTATCCTGAAGACTCTGAGAAGACATGAATTATATGGAAAGTTTAGCATGTGTGAATTCTGGTTCATGAGATTTATTTTCTTATCCATATTGTCACTAAAGATGGAATCTCTATTGATCCTTCTAATACCAAGGCAATCCAAGAATGACCATCACCAACGAATATAACTGAGGTACGTAGTTTTATTGGTTTGGAAGTTTATTATCGACGTTTCGTCCAGAATTTTTCCCGATTGGCTAATCCATTAACGATGCTCACACGTAAAGGGGTTAAATTTTTTTGGACAAAATAGTGTGAAGAATTTTTCGAATAACTGAAGAGAAGACTAGTCAATGCTCCTATATTGACTCTACCATTGAGGAATGATGGGTTCGTTATTTATAGTGATGCATCGAAAAAGGACTTGGTTTTGTCTTTATGTAGAATGATAGGGTTATTTCCTATGCATCACGACAGTTGAAAATTCATGAACAAAACTACCCTACTCATGATCTCGAGTTAGCAGCTGTGATCTTTTCTTTGAAGATAGGGAGGCCCTACCTCTATGGTGAAAAATTTGAGATTTATACTGATCACAAGAGTTTGAAGTATATTTTCTGACTAAAAGAACTCAACATGTGGCATAGGAGATGGCTTGAATTACTCAAGGATTATGATTGTATGATACACTACCACCCGGATAAGGTAAACAAGGTGGCAGATGCTTTGAGCAGAAAAGAACATGGTGTTTTGAAAAATATAAGAATTGAAAGGGATCCAATTTTCATGGATCTAGTGAAGATGGACATGGGAAAAACCAGGGAAGGTGAAACATCAATGCTTTTTCAAATGGTTGCCAAACCATCATTACTAGAAAAGATTAAGGGTTCTTAGACCAATGATGAAGAATTTCAAAAAAAGATTAAAGCTGTGAATTATGGGAGATTGAGAGACTTTGTGTATGAAGATGGAATTTTGAAATTTGGGAAGAGGATTTATGTTCCCGATATACCTGATCTAAAAAGGGAATTGTTGGATGTTGCTCATAGTTCCAATTTTTCTATACACCCTGGGAGCACCAAAATGAATAGAGATTTGAAGGGACATTTTTAGTGGGACAACATGAAGAGGGGGATTATGGATTTTGTGTCATGATGTATGGTTTTTCAACAAGTAAAAGCTGGAAGGCAACAGCCTAGAGGAGTCATGCAACCTCTTCCCATACCGGAGTGGAAATGGGACAATATTATAATGGGATTTGTCATGGGGCTACCAAAGAATCCTACAAGGAACGATGAAATATGGGTTATTATTGATCGTCTTACCAAGTCATCACATTTTATTACTATAAGAGAAGATCTACCACTGGAACGTCTAGCAAAACTATATATTGATGAAGTTGTGAGACTTCATGGAGTACCCCTTTCGATTATTTCTGATCGTGATCCACGTTTTACTTCATGATTCTGGAGGAGTCGTCAGAAATTCCTGGATACTGAACTTCATTTGAGCACTGCCTACCACCCTCAAGTGGATGGACAAACAGAACGAACTATTCAAACCTTAGAAGACATGTTGAGATCTTGCTCACTTGACTTTCAGGGTATGTGGGATCAATATTTACATCTGGTAGAATTTTCTTAAAATAACAGCTTCCATTCAAGTATTCAGAAGTCACCATATGAAGCGTTATATGTAAAGAGATGTCGTACACCAACCTGTTGGGATGACATTGGTGAAAGAAAACTTGTAGGCCTAGAATTGGTGGAGGAAACGATGGAAAAGTTGAAGGTAATCCAAAACCATATCAAAGCAGCTCAAAGTAGGCAGAAGAGCTATGTTGATAATCGAAGGAAGGATTTGAAATTTCAAGTCGGTGATAATGTTTTCCTGAAGGTATCTCCGTGGAAGGGAGTCATATGTTTTGGTAAGAAAGGTAAATTGAGTCCCTGGTACATCGGACCTTTTGAAATTCTAGAACGAATTGGGGTTATAGCTTACCGATTGGCAATGCCGCCAAGTCTCTCCAACGTTCACGATGTGTTCTACATATCTCTATTGAGGAAATATATGCATGACTCAACGCATGTACTCACCTTTGAGGAATTACAACTGGAACCTGATCTGTCTTATTGCGAAGAACCCGTCAGGATTCTTGATACGAGAGAACAAGTACTAAGAAACCGGACGACGCGTCTGGTAAAAGGTTTGTGGAGAAACCATTAGATGGAAGAGGCAACGTGGGAACTCGAGGAAATTATGATGAAAAACCACCCGAGTCTTTTCATTTGGTAATATTCTAGATATTTCGAGAATGAAGTTATTTGAAGGATGGGAGAATGTAACACCCCAAGCTTCTACGGTATGCTTCTCTTTGAATAATGTGATAGTCTGTGTTGTATGCAACACCGAGTTCTAACACACCATAACTAATCAAACTAGAAGTTATGAATTGTAATACCTACTTTTTGAAATTATATATATTTTATATTTCAAAATGGACTTCATTTTTGGATTTGGAATATCTAATTTATCCTAAGGTGAAATTTTGATACTTTTTGGATAACTTTAATATTTTGATGAATAATGAAAATTATTAAATTTTAATTTAAAAAAAAATTAATCAAAATAATTAATAGTGATAAATTATTAATTTATGTGGTTTTAAAGTATATTTAAAATATATTTTTACCATTTAATACAATTTTGGTCATTGGACATAATTTCTCATTTAAACCAAACATAAACAAGTATCAATCTTTTGATAGTTATTATATCTTAAAAACACGATTTTTGTTTTGACCGCTGGAATTAATTTTAAATTAATTTCTGCCACTTCTGTGTTTTGAATTAGGAAAAATGGATTCCATATTTGGAATCATGATGTTCAAATTGTTTAAATAGGTAACTATTGTTTTTAGACATTTTGAATAATTACTTCGGTAAATAATTTATTTACCATAGTTAAGGGGTAAATCCGGTAAATAAGGGTTAAAAAATAATATTATAATAATAACAAATTACCCAAAAACGTTTCCTAACCATATTGGTTGATACATTTTCGACCATAGGAATCTTTGGGTCGATTTTTGGTCCCCATTTTTCCACTTGTAAGTGATAGGGACACTTTATTTTAATTATGTTAAAATGAATACAAAACTGAAAAAAGCATATATCTTTTAGAAAAGAAATTGAGACATAGGGTTATATATGTTGGATTTTAGACTATAAATATTAATTATAAAGATAAAAAAATTTCGTACATAATTATAGTTTATTTATAAATTTTAGACATTAAATAATCTAATTTATTTATGACACAAGGATGATGCAATAATTACTAGAATGGCGACAAATTAAAACAAGTGTTATTATAAATACCCAAATAAATATAATTTGAGACTTTTATTTAATTAAACTAATTTTATAGGTTAATATGACATATTATAAGTGATTTAATTGACTTTTTGTGAAGTAATCATTCTTTTATATGTTTCAAAAAAATCAACTATTGAATAGTGTCAAAATTGACATAAAAGAGTTTTTAAAACAAATATTATATTATTAATTGATATTAAATTCATAAAAATCTAAGGATCGGCCAAAAGACTTATATAATGATAGATGTATCATTAATGGACCACATGGGGGTCTCTTGTATGTTTATAGTATGTTTATTAACTATATAATTTAAAAATATGAAGTGACATGGTAAATGTCAAACTAATTAACTAAGAGTTAAAACTAAATGATAATGTTAATATAGTAACCCAAACCTGTCTAAATTCTATTAATTGAACTTTCTTTGACCTATACCCACCTTAACATCTGAATAATCATATTTTTAACCATTAGAAACCGAATATGAATTTATTATAAATTAATATTTCTAGCTTTTCCAAAAGTGCCCCTCGCCCCTCTTATAAAAGGGAACTCCCCCTTCTCATTACATCACAGCATAAAAGCCTTTTGGTTCGGCCAAAATCTGCCCAAATACTCTCTCAACTTCCCTAAAAACAACCTAGAGGACTTACTTTGATCGGAATGCCAACCTATGGAGCCCTTTTGATAAAATAAAAAGGAAGAACCCGAAGAAGAGGTAATGTTTTCACCACCCTTTTTCAAATTCATTTGTTCTTCCAATTCTTATTTCTTTGTTATTACCATTCTAAAATAATAACTCCAGTATCTTATATATACTTTGATTTTATTATAAATATGGTACAACCATATTCAGGATTGTATCAACCCTTTGAATAACATGTCACCATACGTGTGTACGTACGACTTACCGTCTCCACGTCGTGGTGTAATTGTTATTCAATATATTATTATTTGGATGGGTATAATAATTACGTGTAACTCATGTAAATAATAAATATAACATGTTAATTATTATGTATATATGATATAATATCCAATTATATATTATTTTAATATCAAAATAATGATATTGTCGCTCGTGCGTATGTACGGACAACCGTCTCCACAAACGCGATAAGATTCATTCTCCATCGTTTCCATTAAAGTATAATTCTCATTTGATGATTAATAATACTATATAAGGACTTGATATCATTCTAGATATGATTAAGATACAGCCTATCTATTACAAACATGGATTATGTAACAAAACATATAAAAGAAAACGAATAAGTTATCACCCGAAACAACGATAACACTAAGATATTATTAACAAAGCAATGTTAAAAGATCATATATGATATCATATTAATGTATATGATTATTTTATAATTTAATAACAATTATTTGACCATTATAAATGAGGTTAACCTAACCCAACCAAGGAAAAGTACAAGGTAAGGGTTTATTTCGCAATCTCTTCATTATCTAAGGTTGTTTATATGTAATAATCTACTGGGATCTCAATATCATCCACATCCATGTTTCTTAAAAATGTATTTCAAAAAAAATTTAATATTTACAAGAATATGGGTTAAAGTCATTTATACCCTTTTTTGACTTTTTATAAGTGGTTTATAAAGGAATCTTTTCGTCATTTTCCAAACAAGGTGCTTTTTAACCTTTTCGACAGAATTAAGGTAAGACTGTTTTTTTAACTTATACAGCGGGTGCGGTTATTTTCCGCCATTATAAAATCGTCGAAGATTCCCTTACTTGCTTATAAGAATATTTTCATAGAAAATGTTTGATTTTATAATTATATGACTCTTAAATGATTTCAAAATAGAAAGAGATATTTATCTAAAAAGAGTTTTTATTTCATCTATGTCAACATCCATTGATGAATTTTATGATTATTTGAAGTTGATTTATTATGATACAAGACTTTATATTGTATTGAAGGTTTTGTGATATGTTTGACTGTGGTTGTGCTATTTTAATACCATTCATAGTTTATGGTGAAAGTATTGACATTTCGTATTCTATTTTTAATACAGATGTTTATGTTATATTTAAACCTTTTCATATGGGAATGAATTGGACTTAATATGTGATGGGTGGAGCCCGATATAGCTCCTCGATGCATCGGTAGGTCTCATGAGACAGACTATGGTATTGGCACAAGGCCTTGACAAAATCTTATTTGTAGTCTTGGCACGAGGCCTTGGCTATGTGGTTATGATAGTCTGGAATTATGGATTCTATTATTATAAAAGTGGTAATTGATATTGCATGTGATTATTCAATTAGTAGAATGTCCATGTGAATATGTAAATGGAATTATTTCATTTTATTTTTTCCATACTATGTTGAAGTTCAATTTTAAAAGGCTTTTGTTTTTATTTATACATTGCCTTAAATGTTTATTATTATTTATGAAATTTTCCTCTATATTGTTATCCTTACTAGGCATTTGAGTTCACCCCTTTTCTATGTTTTAATTTTCCCAGGATATGAAGAAGTAATTTATGAATGACCTGCAGGGATAGTATATGGGGATATGAGTGTGGGATATGGAGACTACGTTTTTGTAGTAGTTTTTCACATTATGATGTAGTGTAAAACATTATGAATATATCTAGTGTTTCCAAGACTAATAAACCAATTAGTCTTTCGAGATTTGATCTTTCTTGTGATCATGCCAATGTTATGTAATAATGCACCGACTCTGGGTAACTGGGGTCGGGGCGTTGCCCTTCTGAATATGAATTTAAATACAAATAACTCCCCCTTAGGTGTATACATTCCTAAGGATTTTATTCATAGTTTTCCTTGGTTTGGATGTATTTGATTAAACCAATCTCCCTTTGTAAAAAATTCTCCCCCTTTATAAAACATTCTCCCCCTTTGTGGTTTACAAAAAGAATGCGGTCACTTTGAGTTGCCTGAAAGTGTTAGAGAGAATAATTGCAGGACAAAAGAAAATAATCATAAATGTTATTAGAAAACAAAGATAGGTTCCGTAAGAAAACAAATACAACAGTCATTTGTTTTCTCTTTCCTTTTCCTTCTTTATGATCTCAAGAAGAACATCTTTCATCTTCTTGATTTCTTTCTTGTCTTCAAAAATTGATTCACCCAGAGTTCTGAGAAGCTCTTGTTGGTCCGCTAAAATCTGACCTTGATTCTTGATAGTCTCCTCCTGGACTCTGATTACTTTCTCAAGGGTATCAATTCTGTCTTGCAGATTCTTTTTATCTTTGTATAACATAGAATTTTGTTTCTTCAAAAAAACCATTTAATACTTGAATGATGAAACCATCTAGAATTAATATTTAAAAGCATTCATTCTCTCTTGCAATTCTTTCACTGAAGGAACATCGGCTCGTTGGGAAGACAGAAGATTCAACCTTTCAACTGTTTCTTTGTCAAGATTATAAAAAGCAATTGCAAGATCATTTGACAAACTTCTTATATCTTAAATTGCTATCTCATGACCACTGACTAAGCTCTCTATTTTGTATGACAACTTGGTCATCCTGTGGCAATCTTTCTTATGAGAAGTTGAGGTTTTAGAAAGAATATTCAAATCGGCTTCAACTGACAAAACTTTCTTTCTCAACTCTCTTACCGTACCAAACTTCTTTTTCTGATTTTCAGTAATGAAATCAATTTTCCCTTCCAGCATGGGAAATTAAGGAATAGTATTTTCAACCCTTCTCAAAACATGAACAATATAATCACTCTTCTTGAGAGAGATTGTATGTTCTGAATCAGTATCCTCATCATACGAAGGAAATTAATTTGATCATCTTGAGTCAACAACTGGCTGTTATCCTTTTAATTTTTCTTTCTCTTTTCATTCTTCTTCTACTTTGTCACTGATGATAATAACTATTTTAGTATGAGAAGATTGATCACCTTTCTTTACTTGAGGGGTTTTTTATCCAGAGTTTCAGAAGATTTAAAAAGTGCTTGATCGGCATGAGGGGTTTGTTGAACACCTTCACTCTGCTTTTGAACTGATTCCTCCCTACTCTTCTTCTAACTCTGAAAGTGTTCTAAAAGAAAATCTCCTTCCACTTCCACTTCTTCTATAACTTCCACCATTTGTTTTCATTTTTCTTTCTCAGGAAAGCTCTGTACGATATGCTTTTCATGCACTTCTGTGGTAAGTTGAGCACTATCTTCCTCAACTGCTTTCAAGAGATTTGAAGCATCAAGCTCCTGTGCTTTTCTTTTCAAAAGTATATTTTTCTTCTTTTCAGCCTATAGGGTATCCTCAACCCTTAATCTCTCAGCAAAGATTTCGTCTGGATCAAGTCCAAACATTGGATCACCTTTCGTTCTCTGTTCCTTTTCCTTTCTCCATTTGGATGCAAACTCCTTACTGTACTTAGGCTTCTTTTTTGGCTTTGAGCTGGTTTGTGGGTCAGACTTTTGAGGAACAAAAAAATGAATGTCTTTGCCTGGCATAGGTGCTGATTGATTTTGATCCGATTCATATTCTACATCTCCTAAAAAGTGTTTTGAATTTGGATAAGAATAGACATTCAGCATTTTCATCGTACTCTTACTAATCCAAGATGGCTTCAGATCTATCAGGTTCTCTTTCAAAGGAATGTGGAAAAACTTCATGCTCTCAATAATAAACTTTGTAAGAATGGATGGATACTTAATCATTTGGGACTTAATCCCTCCTGTCTTGACATTCTTAATGGTTTCAAAAACATACCCCATGAGATTTACTTTTCTCGTATTTACAAGAGAGTCAAGCATAAAAATATCTGAAACTTTTAGAGTTTCTCTATCCCCTTTCCGTGGGATAATAAAACCTTTCATCAATAAAGTCACAAACCGATTGTCCGAAGAAAGATGAGCCACTTTCCTCTTCACTTAATTTATGACAAACAAAGACTTTTCAGCACTTTATCTATTAATCGTACCGAATTCCTTGGGTAGTTTATTATATGGGTAGAAAGAATCCCCTTCTATTGGGAAATTAAGAAAATGAGATGCTTGTTTCACAGACATAGACAAATTTCTATCATACACAAAGAAATTGATAGTCATGTCTTTGTCGAAAGATACGGTTTTACAGAACTGACTGACTTCATCAAAGAGAACAGGATCTGGAGAAACAGGTGTTTCAACTCATAAATGCTCCCATCCTTGAAACAGAATGATTCTTCTGATTGTGGAATCATACGAATAAAAAAAGTCCCGAGAAACTAACATTTTTCTGAAAAAGCCTTTCTCTGTAAAAGCCTTTGAAGACATTTCAGCGGGAGTATTAGCAGAGGATTGAGACATATAGGTCCAGCAGATGAAAGATCATACGATGATTTAAAACCAGTGGAGTAGAGCTTTGCATCAAAACCTGAAAAACCAATGTGGGTTTGGGGGGGGGATATTTATAGGCGATATAGGGGTGACTGTTGATCTTCTACGGTCAAGATTAGAGGAAAAAAGATCAATGGTTAGGATAAAAACGAAAAAAAAATAAAAAAAATGAAAAGTACCTGCCAGAGAACGTAAGTTAATTGTTGGTGTTAGTAGAGTTAAAAAGAAAACACAACCGTATGATGGAAAAAAACATCATACCGATGGAAAAAAAGTCGTTACCATTAACTAAAAAGCCAATGGAAAACAATCTTGTTACCATGAACTGATAAGCCGATGGAAAATAATCTCGTTACCACGAACTGACAAGCCGATGGAAAACAATCTCGTTACCATGAACTGACAAGCCGATGGAAAACAATCTTGTTACCATGAACTGACAAGCCGATTGAAAACAATCTCGTTACCATGAACTGACAAGCCGATGGATGAAAATCTCGTTACCATAAACTGACAAGCTGATGGAAAACAATATCGTTACCATGAAAGGTCAGTATGATGGAAGAGAAAATCATTACCATCATCGGTCAGTACAATGGAAAAGAAAATCATTACCATCATCGGTCAGTACGATGGAAAAGAAAATCGTTACCATCATCGGTCATTACGATGGAAAAGAAAATCATTACCATCATCAGTCAGTACGATGGAAAAGAAAATCAATACCATCATCAGTCGATACGATGGAAAAAAAAATTCATTACCATCATCGGTCGATACGATGGAAAAGAAATTCATTACCATGATCGGTCGATATGATGGAAAAGAAAATCATTACCATGATCGGTCGATACGATGGAAATTAAATTTATTACCATGATCGGTCGATACGATGGAATAGAAATTCGTTACCATGATCTTTCGATACAATGAAGTAAATAATACAATAAAAATATCAATACGATAAACAAATAGGTATATATTACGATAAAATTCCCAATACGATAAATAGAAAAACAAAAACACATACCAGGATAGTAAAAAATTAAATATTATAATATAAAAAGAAACATAGTAAAAAAACATAGTACGAAATTTCCTCCCCCATTCAAAGGGAATTATTTAATGTTAGTCGAATTGTAAAACATGAAGTAGATATGAATTATTATTTTAATGTAATCATTCTTAGCTTCTGTTTTATAAACTCAAACCTATAGGAAGATAAAGGTTTTGTAAATATGTCAGCAAGTTGTTCTTGCATTCCAATAAATTGTAGAATAATATCTCATTTTTGTGTGTGATCTCTAAGAAAGTGATGCCTAACATCTATGTGATTTGCACGAGAGTGGTGTTCTAGGTTCTTACTGAGAGCTATGGCACTAGTATTATCACAATGAATTTGAGTTTTGGAGAAACACAATCCATAGTCAGTGAGTGTGTGATGCATCCAAAATACTTGTTCACAACAACTTGCAGCTACTACATATTTGGCTTCATGAGTGGATAGTGCTACTGAGTGTTGTTTCTTGCAGGACCAGGAAACCATAGAATCTCCTAAGAAATGACATGTTCTAGATGTACTTTTTCAATCCATTCTACAACCACCAAAGTTAGCATCTGAAAAAAAAATTAAAAGAAAATCATTCCCAGAAGAGTAAAAAATACCTAAATCCATAGTGCCTTTGAAATACCGAAATATTCTCTTCACGGTTTTTAAGTGAGACTCTTTTATATTAGATTGATATCTCGCACATAAGTATACAAAAAACATATAGTCGGGTCAACTAGCTGTCATGTATAGGAAACTTCCTATCATACCTCTAAAGATTGTTTGATCTACTGATTTCCCAGTTTCATCAAGATCATGTGTATTTTAGGTACCAATTGGAGTGCTAATACTTTTAGTTTTGTCATATCAATACTTTTTGAGTAAATCTTTTATATAATTATGTTGAGATATATATGTTCCTTCTGGTTTTTGAGAAATTTGAAAACCTAAAAAGAATGTTAACTCACCCATCAAACTCATTTCAAACTCAAATTTCATTAAAATAGCAAAAGAATCAGTTAAAGATTTCTGATTTGATACGAATATGATGTCATCAACATATATTTGAACAATCAAGAAATATTTATTTTCCATTTTTATAAAAATGGTTGGATCTGCTGTACCTTTTGTATAATTTTTTTGTAAAAGAAATCTTGTGAGTCTATCATACCATGCTCTAGGGGATTGTTTAAGACCATATAGAGCCTTGGTAAGTTTAAAAAGCATGATCTGGATGTTTTGGGTCTAGAAAACCATGAGGTTGTTTCAAAAAAAACATCTTCTTGAACAAAACCATTTAGAAATGAACATTTTAAATCCATTTGAAATAGTTTGAAATTAAATTATGCTACAAAGGCTAACAGAATATGAATAGATTCATGTCTAGCTACAGGAGCATATGTTTCTTCATAGTCTATTCCCTCTTGATGATTATAGCCCTTAGCAATAAGTCTTGATTTATTTCTATCAATGATTCCATTTTCATCAAATTTGTTCCTGAAACCCCATTTTACACCAATTACAGTTGTTTCTTTAGGTCTATCAACTAAAGTCCATACATGATTCCTCTCAAATTCATTTAGTTCATCTTGCATTGCTTTGATCCAATCATCATCACCTAAGGCCTCACTCGGAATTTTTGGTTCAAATTGGGAATGAAAAGAATGATGTTCTATTTCATTTCTTATGGAATTTCTGGTCCTTATAGGTTGATTTACATCACCAATGATGTTATCACTGGGATGATTAATAAGAAACAATTGATTTGTGTTTTGTAAAACCTGTTCATCAACATATGGTAGAATATCTTCCATGGTAAATGTTTCAGAAGAATCTACTTGAATATTTTCCTTATCAGAAGGATCTTCTTTCAAAGGTTGATAATTAGTATTTGATAACACATCTGAGGATATAGGATGGGATAATTTGAAAACAAAAGGATCAGATTCATCAAATTTTACATGTATTGTTTCCTCAACAGTACAAGTATTTTTATTGAATACTCTATAATCCTTAGAAGTTGTGGAGTAACCTAGAAATATTCCTACATCTTATTTTGGTCCAAATTTGTGTATATTATCTTTCGTATTCAGAATGAATACTTTGCACCCAAAAACTTTGAAGTATGAAACTTTAGGTTTTTGGCTAGTCCATAACTCATAAGGGGTTTTATTTAGAAATGGTCTAGTTAAAACATGATTTATAGTATAACAGGAAGTACTAACAGCTTCAGCCCAAAAGTGCTAAGCAATTTAGTATTCACACAACATGGTTCATGTCATTTCCTGAAGAATACGATTTCTTCTTTCAACACCACCATTTTGATGAGGAGTTCTAGAGCTGAGAAATTGTCAGTAATACCTTTCTTACTACAAAAAGTTTTAAAATATGAATTTTGAAATTCACTACCATAATCACTATGAATAGTTATCAATGGTAGGTTTTTCTCATTTTTAACTTGGGCTCTAAATGTTTTGAAATAGTAAAAGGATTCATATTTCTTTGTGAGAAAGTAGAACCATGTAAATCTAGTAATGTCATCGACTAAAACAAATACACATTATTTGCCTCCAATGCTTCCAAATTGTGAAGGACCAAAAAGATCCATGTGCACTAACTGTAATGCATTAGAAGTTAAAACTTCACTAATTGATTTAATGCTCCTTTTATGTTGCTTGCCAAATTGACAAGGATCACAGACTTCTGAAGAATCATAGATAAGATCCGGTAGTCCCATTACAAGTCTTTTCTTTGGGAGTTTACTAAGGTTTCCCAGATTACAGTGACCTAGTATTCTATGCCATAGCCATGATTGGTCTTCTATTTCACTTAAGCAGGGTAAGTTTTGGCTCCTAAGGTCTTCTATGTTAATAGTGTAAACATTATCTTGCCTATGGGCAGATAGAATGAATTCATCGTTGGAATTGTGAACTTGACAATTATCATTTCTAAAATTCACAAGGTAACCTTCATCACATAATTGACTTACACAGATGATATTGTGCATATGAACTTTAACAAACAAAACATTTGAGATAAGAACTTTTCCAAGAAAAATTATATTACCTATACCAACAATCCTTTTGTGAGCATTATCTCCGAACGTAACTTTTCCAGCTTTTGTTTTGATAACCTTTTCAAAGAGATCTTTTTTTCTGGTCATGTGTCGAGAAAAACCACTATCCATGTACCGAATATTTTTATTGGTAAACTTCTCATTTTCCTGAAAAAGATACAAATAGTTTTTAGGAATCCAAACATGTTTGGATCTAGAAGGGTTAGATAAAAGAATTTTAGGAATCCACATTTGTTTTGCAAAATGAGCTTTATGAAATCCTAAAGATTGAGTTCTGTTAAGAGAACAATCTCTTCTCCAGTGTCCACCACATTGGCACTTATAACAAAAAGAGTTTTTTTGATTAACAAAATAGTTATTACTAAAAAGAGGTTTAATATGAGTATAACCAAGACCAGAATGATTTCTCAAAGGTCTAATTTGAGAATACATATTGTCAAAGTTTTCCATTCCATGAGTAAAGTTTGACAAACATTTTTTTAAGGATAAAATTTCTGACATTAATTTTAAAACCAAATTCTTATTTTCCAAAACATTTGATTTTGAACTAGAGTTAGGCTCTAACATATTTTTCTTTGAAATTACATTTTCAAGATCCTTAGAAAGTTTATCCTTATCAGATTTAAATTTATCATGGGTTTTTAAAATACTTTCAAAATCAGATGTTTCCAAATCATGATCCTTAGAATGATATTATACTTCTTTAGTCAAGATTGAAATTCTAGAATTTTCTTTCTCAAGATTCTTCTTGAGTTCAGAATTCTCATTTTCAAGTAATTTTAGGAAATCTAGATACACCTTCAAATTAAGGTAATGTATCATCTTCTGATGATGAAGATTCATCATCTGAAGATTCATAATATCTATTATCAGTACAATTTTCATTCAAAAAGTCATTTGTAATATCTTCAGCATTATGTACCTTAGCCATGAGACAATGATCTTCAATTGATAATCTGGCTATAAGTCCAATATTTTTCTCTCCTGAGGACTCATATTCTGAAGAATCCTATGAAGAATCTCTACCACTTGAACTCCATGTATCATTTTCCTTCATTACTTTCTATGTCTTATAAAACCTTTTCTTGTTTCATTGAGAGTGTTTCTCCTTTCTGTCTTTCCTCTTCAGTAAAGGAAAATCAAGCCTTATATGTCCTTCTTTCTTACATTCATAACATGTTACCTCTAAATCTTTATTATCCTTCCTATCATTGTTTTTGAATCTATATTGGAAGTCTTTCTTTCCCACAATCTTGTTTATCCTTCGAGAAAGATTGGCTAAATCATTATCTGAATGATCATAATCACTTGAATCAGATATAACATTCTTGGATTTGGATCTTGTAAGCCTTTCAGGTGTTTTAGCTTTAGATGAAAATGCTACACTTCCATTCCCATTCTTATTCTTGTTGAAATTAGCATCTCTTTTCATTCTTGTATTGTGCTGTAGAAGTGTTCCAAAGAGTTCATTTAGAGAAATCTGGGAAACTTTTATATTTTCATCAATAGCTGTCCTTTTTGACTCTCATTCATTTGGCATTATATCTATAATCTTATCTACTAGAGCTTCATCATCGATGCATTTTCACCCATAAATTGTAAGTTGTTGACAATTTTCATAAAACTTTGTTTCACTTTACATACTGGCTCTCCATATAGAAAAAAAATCCATGATACTCTGCTCGAAGCATTGCTAATCTTTTTTCTTTAACCTTGGATTTTCCAAACTGAGTGACTTCCAATTTCTTCCAAATGTAGTTGGATGCTTCACATGAAGATATCTGACTGTATATATTCCTGGTCATAGAGCATAATAAAGTATTGCATACCTTGTAATTCAGTTGATATTCTTACATCTCTTGGTTAGTGAAAGTACTGACTTCTTTGTAAGGAATTTTGTAACATCCAGTAAGCATAATAAAATTGTCTACACCAGTATTGATAACTAACATCTTCATACAATCTATCCAATACTCATAATCATTCCCACCAAAGATAGGTGGTCTATAAGGATTCAGATTGTCTATTGACCCAATATTCATTCCTTCAATCTAATAAAACAAAAAACTTTTCCACTCCACATGTTAGTGTAGTCAGTAAAAATAGAACAAGTAATACAAATCAGTGGAAAACCTGCTATGATACCAATTGTTGGATCGAATAAGTAGATTTATATGTATATTAGATGGAACAATACAAGAGGGGGGTGAATTTTAGGTTTAAAAACCTTTGAGTTTTAGCACATAAGAAATTAGTTTAAATGAACTTAAACTAATAAAAAATACAAACACCCACAATTGTAGCGAGTAATGTAATACTATTAGAAAAGAAAATTAATTGTATTCAAGATGAATACAATAATCAGAGTAAAAAAATGATGAATGATTCTACCTTAAAGCATATAGAATCAATCAATACAATATATAATAGAAATGATGTAATTGAAACAATTACAAATGTATAAGAGATAGAAAAGGAAACAAAAACAATTTCCTTTCTAATACAATTTGCATCGGAAATGTAAAAGAATTAAAATTCTTTTAACCCAAAAAGAAGGGTTATCCTTTTATATAGGAGAAAAGGTCTGTCTCACCAACACCTTGGTAAGCCATCGATACGATGATCGGAACGTCTGTCTGCCTATCCCTGGCATCCCTCGATATGATGATCGGAACATCTGTTTGCATATCCCCGATTTCCCTTGATACGATGATCGGACCGTCTGTCTGCCTATCCCTGGAAGCCCTTGATTTTGTAGGTAATTGACACCTTTTTCTTTCAATCACTTGAAATCCCTCGATACGCTGATCAGATGCACAAAGCACATAGCATGAGAGAAGTCACATCATCTCTCTCTAGAATCTTGATTGAAGCAAAGTATCAGAGTTTTTTCAAAATATCTCATTGTTCATTTGTTCTTAGATTCAAATGACCTCCTATTTATAGGCCTCGGGTTCCAACAGTCACATCTCCTCCAACGGTCATATTTCTCCAAAAAACTCGTAGGGACATGGACACCTGGCATCCTAACGGTCATATTGAAACAGAAAGCACGACATCGTTTTGATTAGTTTGTAACTAACTCAACGAAATCGTATTGGTTAAAACAAGATATATGAAGATGTTAAACAATAGTAAGATTAATATGAAACAAGTGTTTTTGACAAAGTACCAAAACAAATAATGAAAGTATGAATAGCAGAGTCAGTACGATACATTTGACAGAGCCAGTACGATACGATTGACAAAATCAGTATGATATGTTTGAAAGAGTCAGTACGATACGATTGACAGAGTCAGTATGATACGATTGACAGAGTCAGTATGAAATGATTGAGAGTGTCAGTAATATACAATTGAGAGAGTCAGTACGATACGATTAAAAAGACATTTGTGATTTCGAAAACAAAATATAGAAGACAAAAGAGAACTTTTGACTTATCAAATCCACCTTCTTATTATATCATCCTCATATACAACATAACTTATGATACCAATTATTAATTATTTAATTATATTTATCATCTCAATATCATATAAATGAATTAAATATAAATCGAGAACATATGATATTCTAGAGATTGTGAAATAAACTCCCTAATATATATGAAGTGGAAAATTCATTACAAAAAACACTATATCAACCTTAATATAATCTCCCATAACAATATATGAAAAAAAATTAATATAATATTCAAATATCATCACAACCTAAAATTCTGTAAAGAAAACCTCAATTTAGGATATCACAATTTCATACATTGAGAGTTCAATTATAATTTTACCTAATGTATAAATATTTTAAAAAAAATTAGTTTTAAAATATATACTATAAATTATATAACACAATAAAAAGTATATTTCTAAAAACGGATAATAAAATAAATAAGAAAATAAAAAATTTCCTACCAACAAATATGCTATTTGATATACCACTAGAGAATATGTATATTTATACACTTGTAGGGATATATTAAACTCATTAAAAATCAATATAATTCCTCTCACATATCTATGTGTCCATTTAGAAAATAATATCTCCAAAATCCTTAAATATGCAGCTTTTATGGAAAGTACCAGTTGATGAATTTAGATATTATTATACATAATCCTAATTTTTCACTCCATTATAATAATGTTCAGATGAATCTGTATCATAAAATATTATATTATAAAATTAATTGTTATTTACTATCTATAAATCATTTGTAGTTCATCATCAGTATATTATAATTTTTTATATTTTCAATTTTCATTTTGAATATTTTGTTCAAATATTAAAATTTTACTATATACACTCTTTAAAAATACAACATATATACCTTTATGATATTAATCATTATTCATGAAGAATTTTTTAGTATGATAATTTATTCTCACACATTGAAATTATATAATTTAAAATATATTTCCACTAGAAATTTAGAATTTACATATATTCATAAAAAATGTTTTTAACATAGAATATTTTTGATAAGAAGTGAACCTTATTTCTATTTTGGTTATATTAAAAAAAACTAATAAAACATATATTAAATGTGATGTCTATTTGGTTTGGGAAAAAATATAGAAAAAATATTTTATTCATCAAAAATATGTTGCTGAAGGGATGTGATCATATCCCCCATATTTTATAGAATAATTTTTAAAAACTATTTTATTATATATAAAACCACCTTTATGATCATCTAATTTATAAATATGTTATAAAATTTATTGAAGGAAAATAAATGTGTGATTAAAACATTTAAGATTATTCATAAATATTATATGATTAAAAATAATACTTACTAACTAATTATAAAAAGAATATCAATATATATACATTATTTTAATGCACTATATCTTTTATGATATCCACTTTTTTCACCAAAATAATTTAAAAAAACATTATATATATCTTTAAATCATAAACCATGATCTAATAGTAGATTTATCAAAATCATTTTAATCATGAATATATTGGAAAAAATTTATAATATACAATAGTTAAAGAATTGAATTTCAAAAATTAAATTCTGGACATCGATTCTCTATGAATACTATAGAAACCCTTTTGATATTCTATGAAATTATATATTTATTAATCATATTTTTCAAAATTGAATCATTTCTTCAATTAGTGGAAAATTTCAGGAGCTTTCAATGGCCATAATGGAAATTGGACCCCAAATTCATCTTATTCTAAAATAGATTTTTTTTCATTTTATTCTACTATCATAGCCTTAGATAATTGACCTCCAAAATCATTCTGAATAAAATTCAAAACAATCGTATTTGTGTTAATGATTTTAATGAACATAATATTATTATAGTTCAAGATAAATTGTTAGAACCTTTCAATTGGTGATTGATTAATGTTATTAATTGAAAGATCTAGCATGAGTGATGACCCAAATATATTCAATTTATTCACATTCCATCTAAAATTGAGTATATTTATGGAACAAAATGTACCCACGTCCATTATATATTTAAAGAGTTTTTTAAAAACATTTTATCCTTGATGTCTTTATTTACAATGATAAATACATTCATGGTTTCCAATACTTTTGAAATTATTTATAATCCTATTTTTCTTTTGAGGAATGTGATCTAGTAGAACAAGAATCAATATCAAAACTTTTAAATAATATTTACTATTATTATTTTTAACATCTATATCTTCTTAAAAACTTTATCTTAAATATATATATCTATATTTATTCATACCTATAAAAAATGTTATTTCATATTTGGGTGGGAATCATAAATTCATGTGCAAGTCTATAATCTATATTTATTACATATTTTTATTCTATGATGTTGATCGAAATGATAAATTTTTGATGATAATTCCAATTTTTTAACAAAACAAATCATTTATCATATTAGTATCATGTTTTTTAATCATTTAATAATTATTTTCATAATTTTTCTCCAAATAATTTGAAACCATTTTAATGAAATCATATACATTATTGGAAACAATTCCACATTGCACTAAATTATTTAGTCCACTTTGGAATTTCCTTCATAACTAAGATATTTCTGATAACAATATTACTAATAAAATAATATATTTCCCTTGGATAATTTATTGTATAACTATTTAAAAAATATATTATATTTTATTAGAAAAAATTATAACTTTAGTATATTTTTTTCATATCTATATTTTGATTAAATATTCTTCCAAATGATAGAACACCACCTTGTTAGGGTCCTCTATAATTAAATGTTCTTACATAATACAATGCATGGTCAAATTATATTAGATTAATATTCACATTAAGATGATTTAATGCATAATTTTTTTCAATTTAGTAGGTAGAGGAAATTTTTTATCTTTATATGTAATTTTAATATCAACATACTATCTCTTGTCTTCTATTTATTTATTCATTATTCTAATAATTTATTTTTTTAGAGTCCAACAATATCAACCAAATAAATGTTATCAATGTTAATAAATGTATAACTCATTATAAAAATCATGATTTGTATAACACAAATATAATATCCCACTATAGAAACATGTTTCTGAAATCATCCAATTCAAAATGATAAAAATCAAATTTCTAATTTAGGATTATATTTGTGTGAAAAAAACGACCAAAGGAAAATCATTGGTTCCTTAGTATCCAACCATTATTTGTTACATAGAGATTAAAATTAATGTCTAGTTAGATGTCTGAAAATTTTTCCACAATCCATGAATCACTACACATAGGAGATGACAATTCCTATAAAATTCTATAACCAAAAATCTACAAATAATAATTCAACATGTCAATAATTATTATAACCCATGAAAAAATAATATTTTATGGTTTAATGTAACTATATCTTAGATCATACCATTCTTGTCACTAATTATGATAATGGTATGACATTAATTATTAGTAGTTTAAATATTTACAATTAATCATTCATTAAATTAAAATTTTGCATTATATATTCTTGATTATTTAATTTTAGAATAATCTACAAAAATTAATATTTCCAAAATTTATAAATGAAATTAAATTTTAAAAAAAATCATATATTAAACACTATGTACTCTATGACAAAAATTTTTTTAGTGATATTCCATATTTTACAATGAATGATCATTTAATATCTATTTCAATATGGAATCATTCATAATATTAATTTACATGGTTTTTTAAATGATATTATTAAAATTTGATAATATACACTAATTATGAAATATTTTATAACAACGTGATTATTTCAAAACCTTATGAAAACTCTACATAAAAAATAACCTATATCTTATAAACATGTCTATTTAATCTATACATTTTATATTCTTATTTACTATAATTTTAAAAAACAAATTAAAATGTATATGTTATACATTATTAAAAACTTTTATGTTCTCTATAAATCTACCATATAAATTGATGTATCTACCAAAACCATACAACAAACAATTTTAATTATTAAAATATAATCGTCTAAAAATAATTTTCATAGTGTATATACATCTATTTTTTATTTTTAAAAAGTTTAAGAAAAAAATATTTCATTAAAACATAAAAATATTATCATATTTTTAATGAAGTGATGATGTAGATTCAACTTGGTGAAAAAATGTTCTAGTGAGATCCATGACTTTTTCATTTTAGATAATCCATTTTATTAATGATGAATCCATGACATGGTATCACTTGGATAAATCATTATTTTCTATTTAAATAAAATTTATACGAAATATAATATTATATTATTAAAAACCAAGTAGTAAAATTAAAATTTATAAATTATATATATTTTTTGAAACAATAATATGTGAATTTTAATATATCCATGTATTGTTTTTATATAATTATAGAAATAATTTTCTTATTCATAATAGAGAGAACCCTATTTAAAAACAATAAATATAGTAATAATGATTTTTCAGAAAACATAAATATTTTTTTGAAATTTTTATTGTACAAGTTTTGTAACATTTGTGATATTTATAGAATAATAAATTTACATACATATTGAAATTTATTAATTTGAAAATTATTTTCAGTTACAAGGGAACACTAAGTATGAAGCGTACCTGACACCCGTAAATGTGTTTCATCAAAATCTTACATTAAACAAAACGTCGAGTTATATTGAAAAATAATACGATAAAAATATTATTATTTCAGTTGGAAGTTAATGCCTGGATGATGTATTAGTGGTAATGAAAATATTTAACTATATTATGATTTTACAAATTTCATAATTGATTGAACATTTATCCAGTGAATTTTATAGTCTTAAAGTGAAATTGAATCCAATTTTAAGCATTAAAAAAGGTATTTTTACAACATTTTGATGGAGAACCCTACATTAAATTATTTTTTTTCACATTTATTTATTATATTGGATAAAATAACCATTATATTTATAAGTGGGACATCAAAATTTAACATTTATTTGAAATTTATTATTTTTATGATAAAATTAATATTTTTATGAACAGTGGAAAATAATCAATTTTAATTCAAAACTGCCTTCTTGTATAATTTTTTGACACAGTAAAATTTTTCCTTTTATATGGTTTTAAAGTGTAATTGGATTATTTTTTATCATGTAATCGAATTGATCTAAATGAATGAAATTTCACATTTAAGTTGGGCGTAAAAACATATTAATCTTTTAATAGTGTTTTAATTTTTTAAAACAAGTTTTCAGGTTTGGACAATGATAATTAATTTTAAATTAATTTTTTTAATTATGAGTTTTTTTAGAAAATTGGATTCCATATTTGGAACCATGTGTAAAATTATTTAATTATGTAACATTTATTTTTTTACATTATGAATACTAAATTCTATAATTATTCTGATTTACCATGGTTTAACGGTAAATCTTCTAAATAAGGGGAAATAAATTATATTTCTAATATATATGACTACCCTAACATTAGCCATGATCATATTGGATGCGATATTTCCAACTAGAAGTATCCTTGGGTGGAATTTAGGACCCCGTGTATCCACTTGGTTGTGATAATGGAATTTTATGATATTTAATTTTAAGGAAAAGGGAAATATTACAAAAACATGAATCTCATAACGGAAACAATTTCAATTTGGTTTATATAAAATATCTATTATCATATAAATAGTAATTGTAAATACAAAATTATTTCCTACATTCTGGTGTTTTATTTATAAATTTTATACATTAAATTAATATATATATATATATATATATTTAAGGCACAAGGATGGTGCGACAATTAACTTATTAATGAAATATTCAAATAAATGATATTATAAATATTAAAATAAATGTTATTTGAACATTTTAATTCCATACACTAATTTTTTTTATGAAAATTAAATCTGAGGGGATATTTAATGAATTTTTTGTAAGTAATAAATTTTTTATTAATTCTTGAAAAATAAATTTTTAAATATTGTCAAAATTGACATAAATGTGTTTTTAAAACTAATACTATTTTATAAAATGATATATTAGTCCAAAAAATCCAAGGCTTTTAAAAATATCATTTATAATATTAACAATGTCATTAATGATCCAATTTTGGTTCTATTTTTATTTTAAAACCTATAGTAACCATATATTATGAAAATATATGAAGGCATGTTAAGAGTAAATATTTTTAACTAAGGGTTAAAGGTAAATAAAATGTTTAATTATTTGACGTATAATTGTATAAAACCTTTTTTTAGATAATTTCGACCCATCCTCATCTTATACTCTAAAATTTATTAATAATAAAGTAATACTTCACGACCTTCCTAATGTGGCCCTCCTACCTCATGTAAATTCCACCACGTCTACCAACTTAATCACACCTCTAAATCCAATAATCATTCCCTAATAATGCTCAAATAATCTCTCAAAATACATGACTTCCTCCTAGAAGCATTACCTTGTTTACAAGGCAATTCGAGAGAGAATTTTGGCTTAAATCAAAATGAGTTACCCGATTTAGAGGTAATGTAATCTCTCATGAAACATTCATTTATTTTATTCATCCAACCCCAAACCTATATTTTTTCTATTATTTTATAAAAAAAATTATTTAAAATTTACTATGATCTTTTTATTGTAATGTTTTATCCTACACTTACACACACCTCCATCTAATGGATATAGAAGATATTGCTTCTATGTATGGTTAACTACAGCCTCATGAAATGATGATAGTTAAATTTTCTCCTAAAACCTCTCATGGAAGCCATTATGGTCGAACTATATTTAAATATAGATATATATTATATTTATATTGTATCTATTCTTCTATAATTTTTATTTATACCATACCTTTATGCTTCCCATGATGCGTAAATACAGTAATTTCATTTGAGGAATAGTAGACTCCGGCCCCCATAAAGTTATATGACTCTTTCATTCCATACATGGAACATATAAAGGATGGTTTTAATGAACATATGTAAATTATTTCAAATATATTCTATAATGGGATTATAATATACCTATTTATCTTTTAATTTTTTCCCTTCATTAATATGACAATGAAATTAATGTAGCATTAATTCGTACGTACAACCTACCATTTCCCTGAAAGGTGCATTTCATTTCTTAGCTCCAAAAGTTTTGGAATATTATAAATTCATATATATTTGATATAAATTATATTTGAAACAGAAATATTATTATTTATATAATAGACTTATTACACCATGGATAATTTACATTAAAACATGTTCATTTTTAACACAAATATCGAACATCGAAATTATGCCTGATATGAAATTAAATTAGTAACTAATTTCTATAACATAGAAATAAGTGATTTTACATGAAAAATAAACATTAAAAAGATTTTAAACCATGTTGAAATTAACCAATCATTAATATTCATGAAATTATAAAATGAAAAAGACAAGTCGGACTACAGGTAAGTGACTTCATATCAATCATCATTCATTGTGGAATTTCATGATAATATGAACCATTATTCATTTATAAGGTGTGTGTAAGACCACTATGACATTTAATATAAATATTTTATCTATTTTATAGTTATTTATTACATCATGGAGATTAATATATAAAATTTCGAACTAGTATGGGTAACCAAGAACATTTAATCATTTTATTATCAAAACTTTTTTCTCATATTATTAAATTACAAATTTATCCATATGGGAATAAAAGGAATATAAATGAAATTATATTTCTATATTTAATTTCACTAATTGTTTTAAAAGGATTATTTTTATATGAATCATTTTATTATCTTTTCAAACTGACAAAAAGAATGTTTTTTAATGTATACGACGACAATGACTTCACTGATGCCATAACTGTTATATAATATGTGTATTCCTATATATGATTTAATGTATATCAAAATGAAAATTATTCATTTAATCATTTATTTAGGTATTGTGCTATTATCAATGGGTTATTTAAGGAACATAGTACTTATACGACAAATTTTTTTCCATATGGGGTAAAAAGAAGCACTCAATATAGGGGTTTGTGAGGAAAGTGCATTATTCATGGAATAATAAATGGGTATTATATGAAATGGGTGTGCCCAATATAGATTATACGAGGGGTTGTTCCCGATTATAGCTAATGAGGGAGCACAATATAGCTTATACTAAGGTTTTATCCCCGTTATAGCTCACGGGTGAGCCTGATACTACTTATATGAACGATTGAGCCCCATTATGGATCATTGGTGAACCCGAGATAGATTTTATGAAAGGTGTTCCCCATTATAGATCTCCAATTTTCATGTAAACTATATGTTTATTTAAATTGGATGTTTTTAAAAAGGTTTTTATGTATAAGATTTTCTTTGTCATATAAAATACTTTTAATTATATTCTATAAGATTTATTGTTTTTCATTGTGAAAAAAGTATGAGAGTTATATATATGGAACTGTTTGGATTCGTTTTCTTAGATAACATTGAATGGGTTATCAATTTTTAACTAGTATAATGGTTTTTCATTAAATTTATGTCCCTTACTATGTTTTTTGTTCTCAACACATGTTTTTAAATGAATTTTCTTTTTTTAAGGGAGAACAATGTAAAGGATAAAATCAAGTAAAAGTAATGATGGTAAAACATGGAATAAAACCATGTTTATTTTTTAAAATTATTTATGTTATAAAAGAAAAAAATACTCTTAGAAGTGTCGAATTTGTATTTCGAGGTTATTTTATGAAATAGTAATGTCCTAAATCCCTAAATCTATAAAACTGAAAGGACCCTTAATGTGAATTATTGACTTTACTCCAAATAATAAAATGTTTCAGGATAGGGCCATATATTTGGTATCATATGTCAGTTTATATAACATTATAGGGTAGGATGTTGTAAACTTCTTTCCAGTAGAGGATTTAACATTAAGTTTATGTTTAAATGATGTATCGTTTTATGATTACCGTGATTCTTAATATAAAATATATATATTTAGAAAGGTTTCCCCAAGAGAAAATAGGAATTATTTTAAGGGAAGGCATAGAGAGGAAAAATATCTTTTAAATCAACAATAAGATATGGTGAGAATTGGAACAGAACAGTTTGTTGTAGTGATGGAGCAATTGAATCAGGCTAAACTGATAATGGTATCCATGCATGAGATAATCCCGATTAATAGCAGAAAAATATGTTAATAATAGAAATTTTTATTAGGAAAATACCCAATCAATAAATGGATCATAAGACCCAGTGGTATCTGAATGATAGATCAATAACCAAGACTGATATTTGAAGTCATAGGATGTCCAGAATGTCAAATGTAAACTCTTTCCATATATTGTTTTTGAGGTAAATCTGATTGACAGAGGACATTAAATAATAATAGTAGAGAGAAAAACTATCTTGATTCTATATAATAGGATTAATTTAAGGATATTTTCCTTGAGAAATATTTCCCTATGTGTGATCATATTAGTATGGAGAGAAACATCATGGAATTAATGAAAACGATGATGATCTAGTTTCATCATATGAATCAAACATCATAAGATTGGATAGTTATGTTCCACATTTTATTTGAGTCATTGATAGTAACATTAATATATTTAACTGAGCAGTGAAACATAATCTACTAAGAGCATTGTCCTCCCGATAATTTAAATGTTATTAAAAAGTTGTTCGTTGTGCTAAGATAGTTGAAGTGGATTTTTCCAACACATATGTCACATGAGATTATAAAAGTAAGAAATGGTCAAGGTGCCATAATATAGATAAAAAACAACTATAAATTTTTGATGTAAGCCAAAAACATGTTCCAACTTTGGTAAAATAAATTTTGGGAAATGAATGATAAGATATGGAAAGTGCTACTTATGTGGTAGGTTTGGTCACATGGTTCATGACTTCAATGAAAATGGTCCTGAATAGTCCAAAAAATGTGATAATAGATAACCATTCTATATATAGATGCATTTTATGTAATGAGTTTGAAAATTAGGAAAATAAGTGTCCAAATGTAATTACACATGGAGGTATCTGTATGTTTAGAATTAAAAATGTTATGGAAAATTCATCACTTCTTCAAGAATTGATGTTGAGATGTATGGTGATGTGATTGAAGGTCTAGAGATCCTGATATTTTTTGAAGGATAACTATCTATGGAAGGATTTAGACATAACTTCAGAGGTTTTCTATTATGTGATAATACATTATTAAGGATCATTTTGGGAGATGTTATATGGGTATATGATTATGTATATATTTTTTTAATCTGGATATATGAAATTAAATTTGGACCACCATTTTATGGTATTTATTTTCATTATGGTTTGTGTGGTCTTCTATAATTAATTTAATTCTTAGGGATGTACACCATATTCTGTGACTACTGTGTGGATGAAATTGGGATTATAAAAGAGAAATACATCAAGTAATTATGTTTCCTAATGTTCTATTATTAGGAATTAAAATAATTCATCAACTCTATAATATGGATATTGAAACAAAAACATTATATTTTTACATTTGTAAATGGTGTTTTGACCCATCATATAAGTTTTGTTTTTATTTATATCCATCCAATGACTTGGTTCTCTACCACTCTCTATTAGTCATAAAGAGTTAATTTATTATACATGACCATGTTTTCCTTAAGGGAACCCACGAATATGATATCTCAGGTCACCATTGTACTTTTCAATATTTATTCTTAATTTTAATGTTTTATTGACTCTTTTATCAATGTAGTATTTTCAATGAAGATTCTGAGCCAAATTTAAAAATTGTGAGGATCTAATTTCCATAAGTTGGGAAGGATGTATCATCCCTGGTATTTATAGAAAAAAAATATTTACATATATTTTAAAATTTTTGAATTTAATATTAAATTTAGTTTAAGGGTGGCACTTTGTATGATTTTTTACCTGACATGCAATAATATCTTTCTCTAAAATCATACGTTGCACACAACCTAGAGTTATACTGAAAAATAATATGATAATATTATAATTATTTTTAATGGTAGTAAACTCATAGTTGTTTTATAGGTGGGAATGAATATAAATAACTATATTATGATTTTAAATAATTTTTAAATGTTATTACATTTATCAAATTATTTTTAGAGGGTTAAAATTAGAATGAATCCAATATTAAGCATAAAATAGTCTAGTATTTTTAAAATGATCTTTTACAAACATTTTTTGGAAACCCTATTTAAATTTTTTTTTGTAAAATTTATATGTTCTGTATGAAAATGATATTCTTCTTATATAGAATATGGTTTTCATAAATTAAATCATTTGAAATTTAGGTATTATTCTAATAAAATAAATATTTTTATGAATAATGAGATATACAATATTTTAATTTCAAACTACCATTTCATCTAATTTATATATATATATATATATAGATTATCTTTTTGATTAGCTTAAATGTGTAATTGGTGTTTTTATCATTTAATCCATTTATGGTCGTCAGATGTAATTTTACATTTAAATTGTACATAAACACATCTCAATATTTTGATTGTATTTACATCATAAAAACATGTTTTATGGTTTTGAAAACAGGGAATTAATTTTAAATTAGTTTCCCCCAATTCTATATTTTGAATTTGGAAATGTGGAATCCAAATTTCAAAGCAGTAGTTTCAAATTATTTTAATAACTATATTTTATTTTTGGGAATTAGGAATAGTAACTTCTGTAAATATTTTTATTTACCACGGTTAGTGGGAAAATCATGAAAATAAGGGTAAAATAATATAATAATAATATAAAACTACCCTAACTCATATCCTAATCCTATTGGATGAGATATGTCTGACCATGAGCATCATTGGGTTAAACATAGGAACCCATGCAACCATATGGGTGTGATAATGATATTTTATAATATTTAATTTAATGAAAAGGAAATATAAATTAAACAAGTATCTTCTGACTAAAAAAAATTAAAATTTGTTTTTATAAATGATATATTTTAATATAAATAGTCATTAGAATGATAAAAAGATTTCATACGTGATGATATTATATTTATAACTTGTTGATGCCAAAATCATGGGAAAGCCAGAACAAAGGCATAACATTAGGGGCTACCGCACAAAGACTTAACATGGATCCCAGTAGCCCTATGGCCGGCGTAGTGCTCTGCCTTCATGAACTCACTAATGAGAAAGTAGTCAGGATGCTCAACGAACACCTTTGACGTTTGTGCACCAGCCATGGAGTAAAGAGGCAGTATGATCCGTGAATCCCTTTGATATTCGCAAAACCACTGCGGAGAAAACTCCATAATCACACCGAGCAGGCTTTGCTTCACTACACCACTTTCCTATAAATACTATGCACCCTTCGAGCCAAATGGATGGACCCTATATCTATTCTCCTTCTAATCTCCCACGTCGTGAATAAATTTCTACTCTAAGAACAGTGATCTATTCAAGGTACTTTTTCATCGTGAAGTTCATTTCCCTTTCAATGAATTACACCCCTCATCAAAGATGGATTCCCTTCGTAGAGCCCACGTGCCTCAATGAATTAAAGATATTCCCAAGGGGACTCAGGTCATCAAAGAGCGTTTATGATTCTCGAAACACCCTCAATTTACATGTGATCCACTTCCTAAGGAATGGTCACTGTGCTTCCAGAAGCACATTTCTTCACAATGTTATGCTTCGCAAGGCACACTTGATTCTCCAGGCATTGCACCATGAATGCCTTTCCACTTCACGAAGCACCTTCCATATTAACCAATCCCCTATTCCTGGGCTAGGTGACTTCACTTCGTGAAGCACATCCCTCCATGAAGCCCCTCCACTTCACGGAGCATCAGAGCTTCATAGAGATTCTACATATGGACCCCTTTTCTCTTCAACTTCATTACCATATACGGCCCTTCGGGTTTTCCAGAAGAAATTTCGATGCCCCGTGGGAAATGGTTTCTGTTGTGTTTCTTCGTCTCATGCTTCTTCATATAGGTACACTAAAGGATATGTCATCTTCGCATAGCCATGATAACGTGGAACTCACAATGGATCGCTCCATAACACCCCCTAATATGGCATTGAGGATTCCTTCCTTCTCAAAAGGGCGTGAAGGTATCAGTTATGTAAGTCCAAGGGGTGCAAAGTGCACACACTTTTTCCGAGCTGAAGGATGTTAAACGTCCAAGAACCATTGTTCTAGAGACCCAAAGCATGACATACATGGAAATTTCATTACTTTTGCAGAATAATTAATACATAAAAAAAAATAAACACCAAAGGATCGTAATATTTTAGTGTCTTTGGAAGCTTGGAACGTATTCTTTTAATCATGGTGACTGATCTTGAACATCTCCCATAAAGATCTTCCATTTTTGGTTTTATGACCTAAAAGGATTCTTTAAATCCTGGAGAAAAGAAAACCTAAAATGGGTGAGCTCAAAATCTCAGTAAGGGTAAGCATATAGAACACAAAACAATCCATAAACATTTTAAAGCAAAAACTTGAACATAAAATCTAAAAATCAAAATCTTGAGCAAAGACATGAATCTTGGAAGTACGTAAGGCATATATCATAAGGGAACATAAATATTGATAAAATAGCATGGGATTAAATCATGTAATTGTGGAAACCATTCAACACTTGTTATGATTCCCATAGTAGCCAAGGCATTGCTGCCAAGACATTCTTAGTGGACAATGTTCCTTTCTGAACCGAGTTCACTCCTCGTTCCAATCCTATATCACTGAACCAGATTAACTTACTGTTCCAGCCATATCAATATCATGAGATATAAATCATTACCTAATTCATTGGAGGGAGATATAGGTCCCAACTATCTCATAATTAAATCATTCATTTGTGTGCCACAAAATCATAAATCATACATCATAGCATAACCCATGTAATAGAATGGGATTCTAAAAGATCATGCCATCATAACATAACCCATAAAAAAATGGATATCATTTCATCATAAGAATAATCAAACCATGTAAATAATGAAGGTATTATACTTGAAATATAAACATATTAAATAATATCATTTTAGATAGAATTTTTTTTTGATAAAACACTTGAAATGAAATCTTGATGAAAATATCCTTTCATCTTCAAAATCATTTTCTTTTGACAAAATGCCATGGAAATTTAATAGAAAATGGTTTTTTTTAAATAATCATGCAATCCTTTAGAGGAAGCTTCATGAAAATGAGGCGTTATGGAACCGTCAAAATCCGTTCACGCCGTATAAGTTAAAAATAACATTCTCCTCATTCTTTTGTCGAAAAAGTCAAAAAGTACATCATATGTTAAAAAAAGAATGATTCCTTACATACCATGTAGTAAAAGTCAAAACTGGTTAAAATGAATTTAAACATACATGAAACCATTTTTCAGAAACATGGACATGGATGATAACAATAATCCCAATAAATACATATGAATAAACAATATCGGATAAGAACGAGATTGGAATAGTTATCCCTTACTTTAGGTCCAATATGCTTTGTACGTATCCGAACCTCCAGTATAATGATTTAAATAATTTCATTGACTTATTAAAAAAGCATATTCATTATTATTATGCCATAAATAATTCACTTATGACTTTATATTACCCTTTCTTTTGTAAATTCATTGTTAAAGCAGCGTTTTGTGTAATATCATTTTATTTATTGTACGTATTTCGACTTGTTGTTCTTGATATTATTACTTTTATCATGATTTACTTAATTAAATAATGTAAAATATTATTTATATATAATATATATATTCATCATATACATATATATATATATGATAGATCGATAAATGGAATGAAATAGACCATTCATGGAGACGGTAGGTCGTACGTACGCACGAACGCTGTTTTCGTTTCCTTATTGAATTGAATGGAATTAAGTAGATGAAATATATATATATATAAAGTATCATTACTATTTCATATATTTCCTGATTACTTATTATATATACTTTATAATCATTCATGAATGGTTAATCATTGTAAATTAATCACATCGCGTCGTGGAGATGGTAGTCTGTACGTACGCATGAGTGATGATATCATTGCCATGATCGTGGAATTGTATTGAAGTGTATTTATAATATTTCATACTAAATATCACTTTACAATAATCATATATATTTTTATTTATTTACACCATTATACCCATCCAACTAAGGTGGTGGTCGGAAACAGATTACACCACGGTGTGGAGACGGTATTCCGTACGTACGCACACACGGTGATTTCGTTTTCTGTAGGATGGTTAGAAGAGGAAATAGGTTTGTTTCATATTTATAATAATATATAAGTATATAAGTAATACTTATGTTATTACTTTATAATGAGACAACTAAATAAGAATAAGTTGAAGAGAAAAGAAACTTGAGAGAATCGGAAGAAGTGATTACCTCTTCTCTGACGCATCTCCTTTAATCCTTCTCTTAAGGAAGTAGAGTTGGTCTTTTGAGAATACCAGAACATCCAGAATGTTTCTAGGGAAGTGGAAAATAGAAATGGTTAGGGTTTGGAAGAGCTTCAAGGCTCAAAAGGGTGTGAAGAGAAGAGGGAAGGGGTGACCTTTTTATAAGGGAGGAGAGGGGCACCTTTGAAAAAACATAAAATATTATTTTATAATAAAGTCATATTCAGTTTTTAATTGATAAAAATGGATTTATATCTACGATAAGGTGGGTATGGGTCGAAATACTCTCAAAAAATTGATTTTAGATAGTTTGGGTCATTATATTAACCTTATCTTTTAGTTTTAACTCTTAGTTAATTAGATTGACATTTACCATGTCACTTTTATTTATATTATATAGTTAATAAACATACCATATACATCCATACGACCCCCAAGTGTTCCATTAATGATACACCTATCATGATATATGTATCTTTGCCGAACCTTAGATTTTTAAGACTATAATAACAATTAATAATATAATATTTGTTTTAAAAACTATTTTATGTCAATTTAGATACAATTTGGTAATTGATTTTTGTAAAAATCATAATTGCATAATTAGTTAGAAAAAATTTAATTAAATCAATACTAACATGTCATATTAGCCTTTAAAATTATTTTAATTCTTAAAAAGTCTCAAATTACATTTATTTGTGTATTTATAACATCAATTATGTTAATATTTTAATAATAAGATAATTACTACATCATCATTGTGTCATAAATAAATTAAATTATTTAATGCCTAAAAATAATAAATAAAACACAATAATGTAAGAAATCTTTTTAGACTTATAATGAATATTTATAGTCTAATTTATCTTATGTATAACCCTATATTAAAAATGATTTACTTATTAAAGTTTGATTTTAACTATTTTAACTCGTCTTTAAATAAATTAATAATAAATGTCCTAATCTAATCCAAGTGGAACTAAATGGTCATATTTTATTCCAAAGGTTGTTTTTGGTAGAATTACACTTATACAATAGAATTAAGAAATGTTTTAGGGTAATAATAATATCATTTTTACCCTTAATTACCCTATTTACTTTTAACCGTGGTAAATAAAAGTAAAAAAGTTACTATTCACCAAAAATTATTTTCATCTCATTGAATGACATTTTAGTCCTTGATATTAACCATGCCTCTCAGTTTTTCAAAATTCCACTCATAGAAGCGGTAAAATTATGTTTTATGTGAATTTCCAAATTTTCTAGGAGGTAGGTAAAAGACGGTGAAAAGGCCAATAAATTTTTATTATTATTATAAAATGACTCCAATGAAATACATTGAACTTATATAGGTATTATGTATCAATTTTGACCTAATATAAATTTAAATAATATAAATAATTATTTAAAAAAGACTGTTTTTGAATAGTAACCCAGTATATTCACTATTCATCAAAAATAGATAGTTTTCAGAAAAATACCAAAAATTCCCCCTAGGATAATTTTGATATTCCAAATCCAAAAATGAAGTCCATTTCGAAAGAAAAAATTTATAAAATTTCAAAATGTTGGTATTAGTATTCATAATGGCTAGTTTATATAACATATCATTGTTTAGAAAAACTCGTTATTGCATACAACACATGCTATCATGGAAGGTTGTGATTGCATGTAATGCAAGACATGTAAGGGATGTGTGTTGTGCAAGCTCATTTTGGTGTATCATTCAACAAAAGACATTAATGAAATTAAAAAGAATATTTTTCATAAAATCACGGGGTGTTACATTCTACCCCCTTAAAATAAATTTCTCCCTCAAAATTCGTCAGGTTTATAAATGGTTTACTACTCGAAAGTTTATTTAATAGAAACCCACATCGTAAAAAGTAATACCAAAACTCGAAATTAAAAACTGAAGTATGAAATGTAACGGTTACCCAAATTAACTAATCACTGGGTTTCCACATAAGAGAACATAGGTGAAAATATGGATATGGAAGAGAAATCTAACCGTCATGTTCTGATTGACAGTGGTAGAGAACATATCTATGAAAAATACAACAATCACAAATCCATAAATTTGTGATGATATAGGGTACCATCTGATTCATGGGATATAAGAGCACTAGGACATAATTTTTGGTTTTCAAGATCATTTCTGTAAAGTTGAAGAATTTTAATTAGAAGAAATACTTACATTATTTTGGTATATTCCCACTATTGTTTGTGCCATGAAAAATTTCCACTTCATCTCTTTAACAAATGAATTTGAATTTGTCTTTCGAGAAATTTTAGAAGATCATGCGATAGAATGATATTTCATTTAATCTGTCTCAATCAAAAGTTCGCAAAAGTTATATACATAATTCCATCTTCGGTGAGATTAATCATATATGGTTCCAAAATGGACTTACACTTCATTTATCATCCGACATAATAAAATAAAACTAGTTTCTACTAACCAAGGACTTCCTGTAGGCTAGTTGCAGGCGATAAAGGCCTGTTGCACTTTGGTTGTGGGTTCGATTCCCGCATCCTTGTCTGACGCGATGAGTTGTCGCCCATCCTGTAGGTTGTCCTTTTTCAAAAACTACATTATTATAAAATTACATTAATAATATCAAAAAAATTATATCCTTAATCAATAATAACTTATGTACAATATAATCCATTCCAATCTTTAGGCTTATCCAAAATATTTCTATCCAATCTTATAGTATAAAGAAAACGATTACTAGAAATGTCATCTACTGAACATGTGAATACCATCATTTATCATACGATATATCATGTTGGTCAGATTCCAAACTTCTGAAAACATTAATCACGTATTCTTTTGAAAAATAAATACCCATTGAACCTTAGTGAAAACATGAATGCTGTCAAAAGTTAACCCTTTCCACATACCAAAATCCAAAATTTCTATATACACAAACCATTATATAAATTTTTCCTTATATTAGTCATGAGATCATGAATACTGTCAAACATTTAATTTTCTCTTTATCTATACATTATGCGCATATCATATTCTTTCCAAAAATATCTCAATCACATTCCATGGTTACCAGTACCATAAAATTATTGAAAACCACAATAGAAAAATACATAAATATTACAATATTCCACGATAATATATACAACATTATTTTGGAATCCCATTACATAAACACTTAATCATTCCACCACATCATTGTCATATTCAACATTGCATATAGTGATCGCATGTGATTTCCATTTTTTCCTTTGCCTTAAGTGGATGCTCATGTCGATCATCATTCACCCTTTGATTAGAACATTGATTAGAATAATTCCCCATTTCATTGCACTTGAAGCATTGATGTGTTGTTGGTGAGTTCTCTGCAGTCTTTTCTTTAATCACATCATTAGCAACCCTTTTTCCATTACTTCAACACTCAGCTGCTCGATGACCTTCTTTTCCACACATAAAACATTTTCAAGTCCCTTTAAGACAATCTCCACCATGATTTTTTCCACACATTCAGCATAAAGAAACATTCATCTTATTTTCACCATTGTTCTAATATTTCTCCTTGAACTCCATCTTTCGTTTCTTGTCAAAAACCATGAGATGGATATATAATACCAACTTCCATTTCTACCTTGATAGCACAACACAAAATTTCTTCATAGCTACTGATGTCTCTTATAGCTAATTCACTTTGAAGACTTGGTTTTAAGCCACTGAAAAATCATTCAAATTTACTTTTAGGTTGGATGATAATTCCAGATGCATACCATGCAATCCTTGGAAAAATCGCTTCGTATATACCAACAGATTCATCATCCTTTTTATTTAGTTCATGAAATTCTTTCTCTATATTTGATCGAAGAATACGACAGAAGTACTTATTGAAAATTAATTTCTTGAACGCATCCCATTCTATGGACTCAAATTCATCTATTGGCCTCATATTCTTGATAAGATTCCACCATTGATCAGCTTCACCTTGAAATGATATACTGCTAAGATGAATTTATCGTGTTCAGAACATTGAATAACTAAAAATATCTTTTTTGAGGTACTGGTCCATTGTTCAGCAACAAGTGGATCAAAAGACCCGCTGAAAGAAGGTGGATGTTGCCTCATGAAGGACTCAATAGAATATTGTTCCCTTCTCTGCTCATTTGGAAGTCCAGAATGATTCATAGTTTGTGTGAATATAGCAATAACATTTTTCACTCCATCTCCCATCACATTTGGTTGTTCAGTAGGACAATCATTACATTGTCCATTACATTGATAAACACGGTTCCTTCGGGTTCCAGCCATCGTCTAAAACCCAAAAAGAATTGTGTGAGAGGCAGAAATCATGCTAGAAAAAACAACAAAATAAACGGGGAGTACCTTCAATAAATAACAACTTATGGTTAATTCTAAGATTGTTACCATAATTCTAGGACTATAACCTATACTTATACTTATTCTTAGGGACATCCCTAGACATACCATAGAAATATCTATAGGCATCTTACTAAAGTTCTCACATCCAAGTTTCCAAAGGTTGACTAAACTAACCTCTGTTACCAACTGTAGAGACCCAAAGCTTGACATACGTGGATATTTCATTACTTTTGTCGAATACGTAATACATCACAGAAACAAACACCAAAGGACCGTACTAGTTTAGTGTCTTTGGAAACTTGGAACGTAATCTTCTAATCATGGTGAAAGATCTCAACATATCCCATAATGAACTTCCCCTTTTGGTTTTCTTACCTAAAATAATTCTTTAAATCATCCGGAAAATAAAACATAAAAAGGGTGTGCTCAAATGCTCAGTAAAGGTAATCATAAATAACATAAAACAATCCATAAACATTTGAATGAAAAGACTTGAACATAAAATCTAAACAACAAAATCTTGAACAAATACATGAATCTTGGAAGTACGTAAGGAATATATCATAAAATAACATCAATCTTGATAAAATAGCATGGTAATAAATCATGTAATTGTGGTAACCATTCAACACTTTTTATGATTTCCATAGTAGCCAAGGCATTGCTGCCAAGACCATCTTAGTGGACAATGTCCCTTTCTGAATCGAGTTCACTCCTTGTTCCACTCATGTATCACTTAACCAGATTAACTTACCATTACAACCATGTCTATCTTATGAGATATAAATCTTTACCCAATTCATTGGATGGAGATATATGTCTCACCCATCTCATAATGAAATCATTCTTTCAGGTGCCACAAAATCATAAATCATACATTATAGCATAACCAATGAAAAAGAATGGGATTATTAAACATCATGCCATAATAACATAATCCATATAAAAAAATGGATATCATTTCATAATATGAAGAATAAAACCATTAAAGTAATGGAGAAATTATACATGAAATAGAAACATATTAAATAATATCATTTTAGATGGAAAATATTTTTGATAAAACACTTGAAATGAAATCTTGATGAATATAACCTTTTTTCTTCCAAATCATTTTCTTTTCTCAAAATGCCATGGAATTTTAAAAAAATGGTTTTTCTGAAAATAATCATGAAATATTTTAGAGGAATATTCATGAAAATGATGCGTTATGAAACCGTCAAAATCCGTTCACGCTGTAGAAGTTAAAAATAACAATCTCCTTGTACTTTTGTCGAAAAAGTCAAAAAGCACCTCACATGGTAAAAAAAGAAAGATTCCTTACATACCATGTACTAAAAGATAAAAATGGTTAAAAATGACTTTAAACATACATGAAACCATTTTTAGGAAACATGGACATGGATGATAATAATAACCCAAGTAAATACTTATGAATAAACAACCTCGGATAAGAACGAGATTGGAATAGTTATCCCTTACCTTAGGTCTGATATGCTTCGTATGTATCCGAACCTACTATATAATGATTTATATAATGTCATTGACTTATTACAAAATCATATTCATTATTATGATGTCATAAATGGTTCACTTATGACTTTATATTACCGGTTCTTTTTCAAATTCCATGTTAAAGCATCGTTTTGGGTAAAATCGTTTTATTTATTGTACGTATTTCAACTTGTTGTTCTTGATATTATTACTTATATCCTGATTTAAAAAATTCCAGAATCTAAAACATGATATATATATATATATATATAATATATATATTCATCATATACATATATATATGATATATCGATAAATGGAATGAAATACACCGTTCATGGAGACGGTAGGCCGTATGTACGGATGAACGCTGTTTTTGTTTCCTTATTGAAATGAATGGAATTAAGTAGATGACATACATATATATATATAAATAAATTAACATTATTATGTCATATATTTCATGATTACTTATTTTATATATTTTATAATCATTAATGAATGGTTAATCATTGATAATGAATCTCATCGCGTCGTGGAGAAGGTAGTCTGTATGTACGCACGAGTGATGATATCATTCCCATGATTGTGGAATTGTATTGAAATGTATTTATAATATTTCAGAATCAATATCACCTTAAAATAATCATATATAAAGTTATTTATTTACACCATTATACCCATCCATGTAAGGTGGTGTTTGAAAACAGATTACACCACGGCGCGGAGACGGTATACCGAACGTACGCACGCGCAATGATTTTGTTTTCTGTAGGTTGGTTAGAAGATGAAATAGATTTTTTTAATATTTATAATAACATATAATATATAATTAATACTGATTTTATTACTTTATAATGAGACAACTAAACAACAATAAGTTGAAGAAGAAATAAACTTGAGAGAATCGGAGGAAGAGATTAACTCTTCTTCGGTGCACCTCCTTTAAGCCTTCTCTTGAGGAAGTATAGATGGAATTTTGAGAAGACCAGAACCTCCAGAATGTTTCTAGGGAAGTGGATAAGAGAAATGGGCATGGGTTTCCGAGATTCAAGGCTTAAAAGGGTTTTAAGCGAAAAGGGAAGGGGTTCCCTTTTTATAAGGGAGGAGAGGGGCACCTTTGAAAAAACATAAAATATTATTTTATAATTAAGTCATGTTCGTTTTTAATTGCTCAAAATGGATTTATATCAAAGATAAGGTAGGTATGGGTCTAAATCCACTCATCCAATAGATTTTAGATAGGTTTGGGTTATAATATTAACCTTATCTTTTACTTTTAACTCTTAGTTAATTAGATTGACATTTACTATGTCACTTTTTATTTTTATCTTATATAGTTAATAAAAATACCATATACATCCAAGCCACCCCCAATTGGTCCATTAATGATACACCTATCATGATATAAGTATCTTGGCCGAACCATAGATTTTTTAGGAATACAATAACAATTAATAATATAATATTTTTTTTAAATACTATTTTATGTCAATTTAGACACTATTTGGTAATTGATTTTTTTGAAAATTATAACAAAATGATTAGTTAGAAAAAAGTTAATTAAATCAATAAAATCATGTCAAATTAACATAGAAAATTAGTTTAATTCATAAAAAGTCTCAGATTGCATTTATTTGGGTATTTATAACATCAATTATGTTAATATTTCATTAATAAGATAATTACTACATCATCATTGTGTCATAAATAAATTAAATTATTTAATGTCAAAAAATTATAAATAAAATACCATTATGTAAGAAATATTTTCATCTTTATAATGAATATTTATAGTCTAATTTATCTTATGTATAACCCTATATTAAAAATTATTTAGTTATTAATGTTTGATTTTAACTATTATAACCCTTCTTTAAATACATTAATAATAAATTTCCTAATCTAATACAAGTGGACCTAAATGGTCATATTTTATTCATAAGGTTGTTTTCAGTCTAATTACACTTATACAATAGAATTACGACATGTGTTAGGGTAATAATAATATCATTTTTACCCTTAATTACCCTATTTACTTTTAACCATGATAATAAAAGTAAAAAGACACTATTCACCAAAAATTATTTTCATCTCATTGAACCACATTTTAGTCCTTGATATTAATTGTGTCTCTCATATTTTCAAAATTCCACTCATAGAAGAGGTCAAATTAAGTTTTGTGTGAATTTCCAAATTCTCCTAGGAGGTAGGTAAAAGTCGGTGAAAAGTTCAATAAATTTTTATTATTATTATAAAACGAATCCAATGAATTACATTGAACTTATATTGGTATTATGTATCAATTTTGACCTAAAATAAATTTAAATAAAATACATAATTATTTTAAAAAAAGTCGGTTTTTGAATAGTAACCATGTGTTTTCACTATTCATCAAAAATTGAATGTTTTCAAAAAAATATCAAAAATTCACCCAAGGCTAATTTCGATATTCCGAATCCAAAAATGAAGTCCATTTCGAAATATAAAATTTATAATATTTCAAATAGTGGTTATTACTATTCATAATGGCTATTTTATATAACATATCGTTGTTTAGAAAAACTCGGTATTGCGTACAATACACGCTGTCGTGGAAGGTCGTGATTGCATGTAATACAAACCAAGTCAAGGATGCATGTTGTGCAAGATCCTTTTGGTGTAGCGTACAACACAAGATATTAATGAAATTAAAAAGATTATTTTTCATAAAATCTCGGGGTGTTAAAATTGTCCTCAGCACATGACTTTAAACAGTTCCCTAACTCATTCCTTGCATGCTGGACACTTCACTTTGGACATTCTTCACATCCAATAGTCTCCACAGGAGTGATATCATTCCTCAAAAGGAATGAAATCCTCTGTATTGGAGCGGCGTCTCTAAGTGTGGAAAGGGAAACCACCATGGTGTAAGCCCCGAGCTTTTCTTGTAGGAGGTAGTATCCCTGCTCCTCCACTATTCCTGGGTGCCAAATCCCTCTCCCTCTGGCATTTTTCACCACTCGGGCCTCCATCCTGGAGTAAGCCACAATATTTATCTCCTTGGGATACTAACCACCAGTAAGCCCCATTTTCCTCTTTGGGCCACTAACTACGTGTAAGCCCCACTCCACTCCCCACAGACGCACCTTTCACGACATGATCATCATATCTATGCTTCCTCTTGTTTATTACATCAAGCATGACTCACGTGGGTATAGAGTAAAAATCGACCATGACATCCTATTTGGGAAGCCTAGAGTGTAAACCCCACATCCCCCACCAGAACTACGTGGACATTGATCCTTTCTAAGGCATGGTACATAGGAAGCCTCCTTGAGGTTCAAGCCCAAAAATCATTGGTCCCAGAAATCTTATCGTCGAATCCCACTCCTCCCAAACTATGTGTACTTTTATTACTTCCATGGAAAGGTATGTAGGAAGCCTCCTTGAGGTTCAAGCCCACCGGCCATTGGTCTTGGCCATTTTCATGTTGGTTCCCACTCCACCTGAACTACGTAGACTTTGATCCTTGCCAAGCCATGGTACATTGGAAGCCTCCTTGAAGTTCAATCCCAACAATCATTGGTCTCAACCATCTTCACGTTGGTTTCCACTCCTCCCGAACAATGTGAAAACTGATCCTTTCCATGGAAAGGTACATAGGAATCCTCCCAATGGTTCAAGCCCACCATCCATTGGTCCCAGCCATCTTCACGTCAGTTCCCACTCCACGTGAACTACGTGGACATTGATCTTTTCCAAGGCACGGTACGTAGGAATCCTCCATGAGGTTTAATCCCACCACCCATTGGTCCCAACTATCTTTACGTCGGTTCTCTAAAAAAATACTGAACTACGTGTACTTTGATCCTTACGAAGGCATGGTATGCCATAAGCCTCCCCGAGGTTCATGGCCAACATCCATTAGTTCCACCCATCATCACGTTGGTTCCCACTCCTCCCAAACTATGTGGACTTTGATCCTTGCCAATGCAAGGTACGTTGGAATCCTCCCTGAGGTTAAATACAAACATCCATTGGTACCGACCATCTTCACATCAATTCCATCTATAATTGAACTATGAGGACTTTGATCCTTTCCAAGACATGGTCTGTATGAAGCCTCCCTGAGGTTCAAGCCCACCATCCATTGGTCATGACCATCTTTACGTCGGTTCCCACTCCTCCTGAACTACGTGTACTTTGATCCTTTCCATGGAAAGGAACGTAGGAGAGATTCCTAAGGTTTAATACCATCAATCATTGGTTCAAACACCCTTTCACGTCGGACCACCTTCTACCCGCATGACCTTAGACTGCATTCCACCCTTTCATCCTGCTTAAAGTTAAACTGCATCCAGTTGTATGCCATTGTGAATCCATCCACTGATAAGCCATTGTGACCCCATCCAGTGGTAAAACGTTGTGACCTCATCCAGTAGTAAGTCGTTGTGACCCCATCATGTGGTAAGTCGTTGGGACCCCATCCAGCGGTAAGCTGTGCCAACCTCATTTTGTGGTAAGTCATCGAAGTTCCCAATCGATGGTATTTCATCATTAGATGAACAAAAAGGACTTTTATTACCTTCCATAGATATACGTAGGAGGTATCATCGATACTCAATCCCCATATCACCGACTTCCTCGAGTCGAATCAATCTCATTCCCCATCCACTTCACTCAACGACCCATTACCCATCTTGATTCATACACAGGCCGCCACATCTATGTGGGATCATGTCACATCATTACCCATCCCCTTTCATAGTAATCAAGAATCTAACCATGAGTTAGCCCCAACATCTTTATTCCCCCTAGGGGTTGCACCCACCTGATCCACTCTAATTAGTGTTCTGATTAGTCTGATCCATCATTGCGATACGTTAAACCTGTGTAATACCCTTTGTTAAACATGACAAACTAAAGAAAAATCTATGATACATGACTAGGTAACATGATTTTCCATATTCTACATGGGATGACTTGGGCTTTAGAGCCCTCAAGAATCCTTATTATAATGGGAAGAAACCCACACGTACCAGTGTTTCAGCAGCAAAACATGCCAATGATGTCCAACGTGACTACTCTTCTGATCAAAGGTTTCTGCCCTGACCGGACCCTTTGGAATGTCCCGAATGATGTAGTGTAATTAACTGGTGTCTTTGAAGATATAACACTAAGAAGAGTTTCACCAACAATGTCTTAAATATATAAGGGAGACCCGGAGTAGGTGATGAGTTCTGAGGAGGAATCCATGGAAGGAAGAACTGACATCCCTTCATCCTATTTCAATCAATGAGTAAATGTCACTGAATAAGGAACTGATGCCTCCAGACTTTGAAAAACGGGAATGCGGGGCAACAAACAGTGTCTTCATCCTCGAACAAGACGAACATGCGCCCCGACCAAAGCTTCATAAAAAGAAATGGTGAACCCGACGTGAAGATCTTCTCCTCAATATAGAGATTAGTAGATTTGTAAATATTAGTGGATTAGCAAGTCACCAGATCCAGTTATCTGACACTGGGTACCACTATGAAAATAGCGGGCCTAGTATGATACTCACAAGATGTTGGGGTAGTGAAATAGTTGGACATCCTGGTCTATGACGTTGTCAGCGTGTACCCATCATACAATCCATGGAAGACTATATGGCATTGCGGCACTGTTCATTGATTACATTCCTTTAAACTCATAGGGGTTAATCTCCCTTCTTTTTAGGAACCAAGCTACTCCTGGAATTGGATCACCACCCACCCACAGACACAAGGGAAGGTGAAATGCCAATGCGATAGTCCTGTAGGGCTGCACCTCTTTGGTGACATTCTCTATGCCTTAAAACGCTAGGTGAACATGCCCTATATACCCGTCTAAATTCATTCATCAGAGATTGATCGACGACCTCATATGCTAGAATGAGGTGGAGGGGATTATCTTGACTAGGGATATGGCCCACCAGGATCTAGAGGCATCTATGCCTCATCACTACCACCATCCCCAAGGGTTGTGTAGGGAGCCACTGCTCCCCACTAAAACTTACAATCATTTTGGGAGCCTCTCCCCAGAGCGGCTAGAAGACTCACTCCCCTACGTTGGCGACGTAGGGGACATTTGGGCTAGCCCAGTCGGAATCCCATTTCAGGTTCCCCTATATAGGGATCCCACTAGGTCGTGCCAGCACCACCACCTGTTCACATGTGTCAAGGAGTAGGTAAGCCATTCCCCTGCACCATTGGCCCCAGCATGGTTGACCCAATGCTAGCAGCGGGCATAGGCCGAGGAGGACCCCTGCCATGGGATGTCAACGCCAACAACAATTGAGAAGGGGAACATGAATACCCATCCCAGATTGAAGCCCCAAATTCCTCACTGGTAAGGTGGGTCAACTCTCTCGGCCGCCGGTGTAGGTAATGTCCTCCGCTATTACGGATGCCTTCCTCGTACCACCTCCATAGAGGATGTGGATCTTCCCGGATTCCAATATTAACAGGGAGATCTTCCTCATGCTACCCACAGTCCAAATGAGGGACCTCTCCATCACAGTGACACTCATAACTGATGCATCTCTCATGCTCATTACATCAGGTATGGATTCATCCCTCCTGCCACAGACTGCCAGTGCAGAGACATTGCACATTTGGTCAATCTCCAGCTTGGAGGCTCTCCCCATGTTCCCAAAATAGCTAGTAGAGGTATTCCTCGCCTCAAAAATCAAAAGGGGTGAATTCCAGCTTCGGTTCACCACCCTGCACGGAGGTCCTACCCATGTTTGGCATGGCAAGTATGAGGACCTTCCCTGCACTAAAGAATCCAGGGGAAATGAGTATGGAGGTCCTAACCTTTATCCTATGGGATCGAGTAGAATACCTACCCACTACAACACCTACTATAGAGGTCCTCCCCTTATCCCCTTTGATATCTCTCCCAGTGCTCCTCGCATTCTGGCTTACTCTGGCAGATGTCCTCCCCGCCCAAACACTAGTACGGCCAGACGACCTCATCATGAAGGAAATCTACATTATACTGAAGAACCATCATGGGGAAGGAGGGTGGGTCATCTCAACCTTAATGGAACACTAATATGATTTATACTGAGATAAAATCGGTTTTCTACTCAGATTCCAAAGCCGAATATGACTCAACGATGGAACCCTCACCCTGATCCATCAAGTCGAGGTCCAGGGAAGGAACAAGGCGCATCAGCCTAGTACTACTAGAATATGAGGTCCATCAGATTCCCTCCTTCCTCTATAGATATATCCTATAGGATTAAAATTTAGCATCTCCATAGGTTACGATCGTGCGATCTCCACCATCATCTCCAGAAGCACTCTCTACCTTGACTAGAGACCACATAGAGCTATTCTGGGGACCAATGGTGGATGAGAAACAATGTGGTCAACCACCAGTAGTTTTAGTCCCAACACTATAAATTCTGATAATCTGACCATCATACCATGACATTATGGATAATACACTTCACTCATCATAGGATAGACCGATACACAACAGTCTGTCAGCTTTCTCGTCCTACTCTCCACTGGAAATCCTATAGTCTTAGCGGTCTACTTCATTACCACTAACTATTCCCCATCTACCTCTGGTTGATGAGTGGGTCCATGAAGGGACATACACTGAATTTTTTCCCAGGAGCTTATGGTGTATCTTCATGGTAGGCCACATCCCTGAGATGTTTTGGCCAGTTGCAGCACAGAATTTTTGTGTGCCGAAATCCCTCACCCAAGAGGAGTTTGACTGTTTTCGTCTAACCCTCTGGGAAACGCTCATTCGCCTTCATCATCATTGAGTGGTTTATCTGAGGATCCATGTTCATTTTGAGGACAACATCGAACAATACCATTTTATTTATTTTTCCACACTCCCTAGGGCCAAACACCCAGAGTCACTAGGTCACCATATGGACCTGCAAGAGAAATGCGTTAAGGGTATCAAGGTAATCCGCATGATTATAAAGGAAGATTCCCTCCACCTTTAGATCCATGGATTGGGTTTGTATGCTACCCTCCTATTCAGTCCTATTCGACATCATCCTGAATCGCAAGGAGACATTTAAGACTTTCCACCAGTTTGAGTCATGGTCAACAAGGCCACCCTATAAGAAGAGGAAAGTGAGCTGGAGATATGGATGGGGAACTACACCCTAAAAATGCTCAATATCTACTGTCCATTAGGAAGGGTTACTCATAAATAGAGGAGCCTGATGGGTCTCCCTGTGCCTATCGAGGCATTAGTACTTAGCTGAAATCACTGTAAGGGTATAGAGCATCTCGGAGCTTCCAAACCCTCAGGCCCGTCCAGCTCAGTGTAGAAGACAGAGGAAGACCCCGAAAAGGTTGTGCTGTATCAGAAGCTCACAGAGAAAAATAAGGTAGTCGATGACCTATTGGCTGAACAGGCTGCAGAGTGATGACTAGACTGCGGTAATCCTAGGCTAGGGCATCACGAGTAGGAACAAAATTCCATTAGGGAGAATCCACTAGGTGACTCTGACCATCATTCCCCTGAGGATAGGGTAGAAGCCATAACATACGGCAAGAGGAAGTAGCATGTCTCTACAAACCCTATAGACCGGTGAGACAATCCAAGGGACCCTACTTGGGATCCCCCAGCAACCCTATGGGTTGTTCCAGCAGTAGCTTCACGAGCCTCTGGGCCTACTTACCGAGTTGAAGAACCTGAAAACACAGTTGTGGTTAGGGATTTCAGTCAAGATAGGGTTCCCCAACCAGATGATCCAATGGAGGCACTCATCACCATCCTCAAGGCATTGGAAACATGATAGGTTTTTCTCCCACCTAATGGAACGCCATATCCAGTGTGGATGGATGATATTCCAACACCCATGGGTTTCATAAATCCCACTTTCTCCCTCTTTAATGGGACAAGTGACCCCCTGCAACACCTGGACCAATTTACAATAATGTGTGGCCCCATGATGGGAAATACAGTGCAGTAGGAAGTTTCCAAACTCCGGTGTTATTTGAAGATGTCTGAAGGCTCTGCATTTTTCTAGAACATCCAGCTCCCCATCAAATCAGTGACTCGCTTGGAGGACCTCTATATGCAATTACTCTACTAGTTCAGCTCCACAAAATTGAAGATGATTATAGTAAACCTCTTCAAGTGAAAGTAGAGGCATGAAGAGAATGTCACCTACTTTGCTACATGGTGGAAAGTACACACGTATTCCCTCAACATCCCGGTGACTCAGGAGTAATTGCTAATGATGTGAATAGGAAATTTCAAAATGAAGTTGATCCCCTCTCTAGTCACCTAGACCTATCACAAGAGTTTTCTTAGATTCACTGATAAGTCCCAGTGCCTAGAAGAATCTTTACAGCAGGCTATGCAGGCGTTTCAGTTGCCACCTACAGTTCCCGCGAGAAGGCACGCCAGGGCCAAGCCCGCTGGAGTGGCCCAAATAGGGGCATCCTAATGAATTGAGTTGTCACCAGTGGAGCTAACTCCATAGCCTCGTAGATGCCCTCTATCTTAGGCCTAACCTCTATCTCGACAACTTCCACCTATGAATCGACAGCTGCCCCACGATATGTTCTGCCACTGCCCAGACAAAATAACTGAGTTCCACCTCCACGAGAGGCTCCTCCATCCCCCCATGATAGTCAGTCTCCATGTAACCTCTTTCCATATAGGAGCAATTTTACTTACTCCTCCAACGAGACACAGGTCCTCAGTTACTTCCACAGTGCCTTGGAACAAGGGTTTATGTGTTTGCCTTAGTGTAGAACACCGAAATATGCATTCTTACTGATCACCCTAATTACTACACCTACAAACAGATCCTGGGGAACATTCTCATGAAGTGATATGTCTTTAATGACTGGATCCAAGACCAGGTCTATAGCAACATTGTCTGTTTACGCCCGGATCCAGCACAGATGGCATGCATTTTCATGAGGCCAGATAGGAGCAGAGACAGTGAGGGTGCATGGAATTGGGATTGCAACCATGGATCCTAGAAGTGTGACAACTTGGTACTTGAAAAACATTCTATTGTGCCATTGTTTCATTCGGGAATGGCTTAATCAACCAGAGCCTTTAGAAGCCGCCACCTGTACTTCCGCATCATCATCTCAGCTGGCCTCTTCCCAGAAGAGAAAACACAGGCGGCATAAGGGAAAATAAAGACCCCTCCATGCCATCTTCATCCTTTAATCTCGAAAACTTCATTCCCCCTAAGATGGTGATCCCTGCCATAATCCATCATGCAGTGTACAACATTTCATGTGATGGTCTAGGGTACACCGCGGTTATCACTATACAGCTGGTAAATCGCAACATGATTCCTGGAGATGAAAAGTGCCAGGCGGATCCTCCTAATGACCCCAGCCATCGCTAGAATCAAAACATCCATGGAAATATGGGATGTTATAGTGCCTCAATAGGCACTTACAACCAGGTTCAGCATGCTATTGAAACTAGGCAACAGGCTCAGCGTAGAGCTCAGTATGCACAACTTTCTCACCTGGTGGCATTAGGACCACCTTCGCCATCGTTCGTGTTGCTGGATTTAGCAGAGCCACCTAGACCATCCCATGACCATCCACGCCCTGCTACAGGACGGTCTATGTCATCTGGTCCTCATCTGGTAGCCACTCTATAGGCTTAGACTAGATATTAGCGGGACATTCCTTGTACTAGTCAGCCAACGACCTAGTTGGCTGGGTCCACCGTACCTCCTATCATAGAGAGACATCCCACAAGCAGAAGTTCACTCCTAGCATGGATGTACATTGTTCTTATGAAACATTCCAGTATCCTAGAAAGGCTCTCAATCCTTGAGGCCATTCTCCTGTCCTCAGATAATCATGAGGCCCTCGCTGATGTTTTATGAAGCCCCCTACAATTTGAGAGGGAAGTAGAAGCTGCTGAAGCTTTTCATGCTGAAGCGGTTGGGAATGCTGAATGTCAGGACATTATCTTGTTCTCTAGAGGAAATGAAGGCTCCCCCATATAGGGGCACATTCTTCCACTGTACATCACCATCTAGTTTAATTGCATAGAGATCCGTTACTGTCTTTTTGACATGAGCTCCACAATCAACCCAATCCTCACTCGAACACTAAAAAAGCTGGGATTGTCTGAAGATGATATGAGTCCCTAAGACCTACTAATCGAAGTTTATGATAGGATAGAACATACACCAGTTGGTATGATCCGATTGAAGACCTTGATTAGTGGGGTAGTTCCCAGCATCGAATTTATGAATGTTTACCAAGACACTGCCTAGAATGCATTGATGGGAAGGCCATGGATCAAACTATGTGCGGCGGTTCACTTATCATACAACCAGTGTCTCATGTAATCCCTTAATGGGCGAGTGGGCATGGTTCAAGGTGATGTTTCTCCCTTTGTATATTGTGAAGCCTACTACATGGATGCCAACTACTACAAGAACAAGGACAAATAGATTTAGACTAATGAGGTCAAGCTTGTTTTTGCTGCGACTGATCCATAGACGGATCTAGACAATTCCTTCGTCTTTCCAACCCACCGATAGGAGGCTATGACCGCTAACACGGGAAAAAGCATTGTTTTTTTCTAAGAAGAGGGGGGATCACATTCACAAAACTATGTGACGCTGGAAGATCACCCTTTACTCTTATACAAATCAGGCTCAGGTGATCCCATAGCCTTCTACCTCCATAAGGTATCGAGATGTCCGCCCCTTTTCATCGACAATAAGTCATAGATTCTTGTTCTTCTGGGTGAGAATTAACTGACACAAGTTGACATGCCACTATTACTTCATCATCATAAAGCGTATCCCCAGGGGCTGAAGTTCAGAGAGGATCATATTGACGGCTTTATCGCTATGTTTGTGGTAGCACATGAGTCCTCTGATGCGGTGTCCATTACCGCAAAGGTGGGTACCAGCCTCCCGTCGGGATCTGCCGACTCAGAAGCGAATCCTTCTGCCGAGGATTCCCCTTCCACAAGTGAATAAGATGATTTAGAGGATTCTCCACCCTCCATTGATGGGGTGAGTTTCTTTTATAGTCGACGAGTTGGTACAGGTGAATCTCAGTAGCGAGGAAGACCAAAGACCCAAATTGATCAGTTCTGATATTCCCCTTGAGGAGCAACCACAGTACATATACTTCTTGACACAAAATAGTGATGTATTCTCCTTGAGTTATGATAAGATTCCAGAACTATACCCTCAGGTATCCGTCCATTGCCTCGGTCTCATGGAAAATCATCACAGGTTCAAGAAGCCTCCGAGAAAGATGCACCATTCTCACAGTGTTGTGGTAGAGGTGGATGTTGAGAAGCTCATTAGAGCCAATTTTTTTAAGAAGGTATAGTACCCCAAATGGTATCCAATATTATGTGAGTTAGAAAGAAGAATAGACAGATCATGGTCTACATCGACTTCCGGGATCTCAACTATGAATGTCTGAAGGATGATTTTCCACTTCCTATGACGGAGTTGTTGATTGAAACTACAACTATATTCCATGTCCTCTGCTTCATGTATGGGTACTCTGGGTACAACTAGATCTGAATGGCCCCCAAGGATTAAGAGTTCACATCCTTCAGGGCACCCCAAAGTACATTTTGTTACCATGTCATGCCCTTCGGTTTAAAGGATGCAGGTGCCACCTACCAATAGGCAATGCATCATATATTTAAACTAAACCATGTAACATTGTTGGAATTATGTGTGGATGATCTGGTGGTCAAATCTCGACATCATCATTAACATCTCATAGACCTTGAGAAACTATTTGGCTTCCTTCGTTCCCATCACCTGAAGATGAACCCATTTAAGTGTACCTTTAGGGTCACCTTTGGAATGTATCTCGACTTTGTTGTCCAATACAGGTGTGTTGAGATTGACCAAGAGAATATCAAGGCCATTAGTCACACGTCTCCTATGAGCATCATTTGGGAGCATCGAGTATTCCAAGTCCACATAGCCTACATACACTGACTCATTGGGAATATGGCTAGCAAGTGTAGGCCCAATTCTCGGCTCATGAAGAAAGGCATCTGTGAGTGGGACAAAGAGTGTCAGAATTCTTTTGAAGAGATCAAGCAGTATCTGCACCAGCCTCTGGCCTTAATTCCACCCATCTCTAGAAGGCCACTGGTCCTTTATGTGACCTCCAAGGAAATATCTCTCAGTGCCCGTCTCGCCCAGAAGAAAAATGATGGGACATAGAACAACCTTCACTACCTCATCCACATGCTCATAGATATAGATACCATATATTCCCCCATATAAAAGAGCTACCTTGTGCTAGTATTCACAGTTTAGATGTTGCAGAATTACTTGTATCACCGCGAGGTATAGCTGGTGTCCCGAGTAGACCCACTGAAGTATGTCCTGAACCTCCCCATGTTGACCAGCCGTCTAGATTAGTGGGTAGTAATTCTACAGTAGTTCGATAGCAGGGTTTTCCCTCAAAATGCTATTATGTGGAATGTGTTGGAAGACATCCTTTCTACCAATCAGGATCATGCTGACCAGTCCTTGGATCTCGATTTTCTTGTTGAAGCGATTCTCTCGGTAGATCAAGTCACACCATGCTGGAAGATGCACTTCGATGGTGCTTCCCAGTGTCCCACCAGATGAAGCCAAAATGTCCCCAAGTTAAACAGAGTAGGTCTGTGTATCATCTTCATTACCCCGGCACAAGCCATCCTTCAATACTCATTCTTTTTGTCATAAGGCTGCACCAATAATGAGGCTGAGTATTAGGCTCTCATCACTAGCCTCGATCCGACTCTCGAGATTTCTGTGCCCCATTTTCATGTGAAATTTGACTCCGAACTAGTCATCAAAAAGATCAATGGTGAATACGTCATTATAAATCTAGAGCTCATACCATTATTGGATAACATTTTCCATCCAATGAACCAGTTTTAGTATGGGCCAAAAGATAATCATTTTCCTCCATATTAGAATGGATGCGGTGACACTCTGGCTAGCATGGTTGCATCACTCGTTGATCCCAGGCCAGATGATCTGATTATCCACATGGCACATCATAGAGAAATTTCTCTTGTCACCCCAAATGACAATGATAGCCCACAAGTAAGCCATCATACAGTCAGAACCTCCATGTCAGGAACCAGGGTCCCTTGGATGCGGTAATGGAAGCGACCCTTGACTGGAGAGCCCCCTTGGTTGAGTATCTCCAGAATGCTAATCTACCAGCATATCGGGCCAAGCACGAGAGAATATGATGTCTTGCATTATATTTTAACCTCTAAGACGGTCCTAATCATGAGAAAATCCTCTAAAATTGTGGATTTGATGGGGTTCTCCTCTGTTGCATTCATGGAGTCGAGATTTCTGAGATCATGCCAGAGGTTCGCGCCAGTTCCTGCAGGGCTCATCAGGCCAGGCTGAAACTATCACACCAAATCTATAGACTGGGGTACTTTTGGCCCTCCATGATCCATGATTTCATCAGGTTCACAAATAGATGCCATGTCTACCAAATTCATGCTAACTTGATGCATCGACCACTGGAGCATATCCACCCTATCAAGTACTCTTGGAAATTTGTGGTATGGGGACTTGATATCATGGGTACATATCCATGGATGAAACCTCCCTAGTGCATATTCATCTTGATGGCTATAGATTTCTTCTCCAAGAGGCAGAGGATGTTCCACTCAAGGAGGACAATGCTTGTTCCCTCATTGACTTTTTTGAGTTCCAACATCATCTACCAATTTGCAGTCCCTCATGCCGTCCTCATCGATAATAGCTCAAACATAAGATTAGTTGACTAGAAAACGTTGTAGGCTAACTACAACATTCATTCTAACCATACCTCCTGCTATCATGCACAAGAAAATGAATAGACCATTAAATTAAACAAAACCATCTCTAACATTTTTCTAAAAATGGTTGTTCAGAATAAGAAGAGTTGACCAGACAAGCTCCTTTATGCCCTCTGGTCTTATAGGATGACGACTCGTAATTCTACCCAGGTGACCACATATTCCCTACTGTACGGAACAGAGGTCATCCTTCCCATTGAGATTCAATTGCCCGCAATGCGAACAAATGTCAATGATTAAAAAGCGCTAGATAAATTGGCCGAAATATGTCTGTCTGAGTTGAAAGTGCTTTACGAGAATAGGTTCGTGCCCTGCATAATCTGGAAAGGAATCATAACAGGATAACCAGAGCATTCAATAAGAAAGTTCTCCTTTATTCCTTCTTGCAAGAATACTTGGTATTGGCCTTGAGGGAACCAATGATACCTGGTCTTAAACCACCAATGATGAAACCCAAATGGGAAGGAACTTATATCATTTATATGTCTTAATGCAATGGTGCGTACACACTGGTTACAATGGATTGTGAGAGTATAACTCCTCCCACTAATGAAAAGTTACTCAAGCAATACTAGGCATGATCCATAGGGTCACACATGACCATAAACTGTATGGTCCTACATGACCTTAAACTAGACGGTCCTGTATGACCCTAAACTGCATGACAGTCCTTCATGACCTTAAAAATCATGGTCCTATATGACCGCAAACTGTGCATCGTCTTGTAGGTCGTTAAACTGAATATTAAGGACTATGTATGGATTGATTCCTTTCCTCATGGGATATATAAGAACACTCAGACACCACATCTTGAGTCCAGCCCCATTTTCCCATTGGACAATCCCCTCCTGGGAATAGTTCTTTTGAGGGATCTCACATGGCGTCGTGTAGACTTCTTAGGCACCACCCAAGTCACGGTTATGATGATTGCACCATATTCCCTCCTTATTTCTTCTAATTCTCCCACATCCTTTCTGTGTGACGCTAAACTGCATGGCCTTTTCAAAACTACATGTGGCTTGATTCCCATTCTCATGAGATACGTAGGACCACCTGGACATTTCATCTATAGGCCCAACCCCAAAACATCGGTACCATCCATTGGGACGAAAAACATGGTGTGACACATGTCTTTTACCTCATTTGTTTCATGTTAATCATGAATGTACCATGTATCTCTTTCCCCTGAAAATCTATGTCTCTTCTCCTACCAACTTTAGTTGGAATTGCACGGGTGCATTCATGTTCCACACACCCCATCATTTGGGTCCCCATTATCTTTCACATCCGATGCGGCCCATGAATGATAAAGATACTTTTCCTAAGGGCTCTCCTATCATTTTGGGCCAACTCCCACAAGGGTTCTAAAAAAATCAATATGAGTCCCATGATGAGAATATGGTTAACATTCGACATTCATTTGTTATTCTCATTTCAGGTCACATGATATAGATGTTGTGTTTCGAATCATGTCAACAACTATCCTTTGTCGTTGTCACCACCCCCATTTGTCCCAAACATGCAGTGTAGTAGTTCATTATGCCCCACCATCTCTCCAAATCTCAGCATGCATCGAACGGGTGTGCGATTCTTGCAGTCAGACCCTTATGTGATTGGGAGAGTCTAGTCCTACTCCATGTTTCCAACACTGATAATATCTCATTCCGGCATAGGAGTTGTGATGGAAATACCCGCATGAGAGGTCGTATGGCTACAGATGGACGGGACACTCATCCTCAGGTCCTTTTACACCTATGGGCCCCTTACCAATGTTCTCATTTAGGATTTTTTGGTGTGTTACAGACTCATGTCCTTAATCACATCGGGCTATTTATCCATGCCACACATATCCCCTTGAGGCATCCCTCCCTTCATTTATTGTCTGTCCTATGAGCATGGGCCCTTCTAGGCTTCTCAAGTCCTATCATTTGGGCTTCCATCATCTTATAATATCCAAAATGGCCCCCGAATGGCTTGGATGCATTGTCCAAGGGCTCTCCTACCATTATGGGCTAAGGCCTTTGATGATTTAAAGTGAAATGTTGAGACATGACCCATGTTTCGAATATGGTCAACGGTCGACGCACAATTTTTCTCCCTGATTCCAGTCACACAAGGGTGGATATTGTGTTGAGGACATGGTCAACAGTGGTCCTCTATCATCATTTCAACTCTGTGGTCTTCCACAATCATGTTGATTCACCCTCTCTATCCCACGGATATGATACTAATCTTGGAATATACAGTCTGAGACATAAGACCCTTTCCTAAGAACATGTTCTTCCTCACTACAAGATGTTAAACTACATGCTTCCCATGACATTCTGTCCATGGCACAGCCTCAGGGCCTTTGGCATTTTGGGCCCCCGGCCCAAGTTCTCACTTAGGGTTTTACAATGTGGTGTGTGACTATATCCTCATTCACATCGTGTTGCTCAGTATTCCGTACACATACCCAGATGAGATACCTTACCCCTACCTTTGTCCTCACTGTAAGATGTTAAACTACAAGCTAGCCATGAATTTGTTTCGGTGGACCATCCTCTGGAAATTTGTCCTTTTTAGGCCCATGCCCCACGTTCTCACTTAGGGATGTATGGTGTGGTGCATGATTATGTCTTCATTCATGTCAGGTTACTCGCTATGCCATACACACACTTTGTTGGGGTATCTTTCCCTTATTTATGTTTTCTTTTTCTATAACTATGTGTGGCTTGATTCCTATCCAAATGGGATACGTAGGACAACCCAAATGTATTGTCTTCGGGTCCAGCCACATCTCATAGAAACCGCCCTATCATTGTGGCCCCTTGGCAAATGTTCTTCTAGAGGAGAGGTATATAGTGTGGAATGGGTTCATGTCCCTTTTGACGACGCCGCATATATATATCTCTCTCTCCTGAGAAACCTCTACTCCATTTCCCTACTTTCATCTCTTTTAGTTGGCTTCCATTACGTCAGGTCCCTCTGCCCTCTTCAGGGATTCAAAAATTGGCCCATGAGTACTTTGGTCAAGAACTAGGAGTGTCGGATTCTACGTGGACATGCATTCACCCACTTTTAGGAGTTGTGTTCCTCTTAATTTTGCCTTCCATTATTTTTGAAACCCTAAGTTACCCCCAAATGAAATGGATGCTAGGTATAAGGGATCTCCTACCAATATGGGCCAACGTCCTCGAGGGTTTCAGATAAAAAATTGGTACAAGTCCCGTGTTGCGAATATGGCCAGTGGTTGACGCTCATTTGTTGATCCCATTTCAGGCCACATGATTTGGATGTTGTGTTTCAAATACGGTCAAAAGTTATACTCCATCGTCACTCCAGACCCTTCAATGATTGAATGTTGGTATCATGATTCAAATTATTTTCCACCACAACATGTCCAAATAGAATTTTGACACTACTAACACTATCATTCAGTGAGAATTTTAACGTTATGAGGAAAAAAGCCACAGTGAAGTCATCATTTGGGGCTCTGCACCCACTCTACTTTGGTGTGCATTCCCTGTATTGAAAAAACATCTTACACCCTTGTTTCCCACACCGATTTGGACTCACGTGTGATTTGGGATAAGGTTGAGGTCCATACATAATTGGAAGGATTCTGCTTCTCTATGGTCTGCGTTATAACATGTCTAACTAAGATCTCTTTTAAAACTATGTGCGGATTGATTCGCATTCCCATGTGATACGTAGGAATTCCCGAACATCTCATCATTTGGTCCAGATCGAGTTCCACCAATTTACTTCTTTTTTCTACCTCCTAGGATATGACTCTTGTAGGACCACTTGGCATGGCACATGTGGGATTATGCACTCATTCCGATCGTGTTTCGAATAGCCACACCATGTATGCCCATTTCTAGGAGTTAGTTCCCCTTACATCCTATCCCCCATGACATCAAACTATCTGTTGTCATACACAACGTTAAAAGGAATTTTCAGATGTATGGGTGGCTTGATTCCCATTCCCATGGGAATCATATGAACACCTGGACATATCTCCTTTGGGTCCAGATCAAGTTGGTTCTAGCCTCTCATGTCACATATCCTCTAACATTTTCTTTCCCCATGGCATGTGGTTTTCTACTCGGAATCAGACACGTTATGATGTGGTCCTCATCCTCATTCATGTCAAGTTTGCTTTATCACCCTGTGCATATTCAATGTCAGAGAAATGTGACATTAAACTATTATTACTAGCCCCACATCACATTAAAATCTTGTGTCTATACATCACAATGTTAAAATTCATGGTTGGTCCCATCACATGACCCTAGTTCATGACATTATCGTCCTGGCCGCACGATGAAAAATGGAACTGCACCGTGATATCCTCACTCGAGGGGGAATCATATTCTGTATCAGTCACACTACATACCTTCTGTCAATAATAGCATATGACATGACTCATGTTTCATGCCTATATTTTCTATCCATGTACATATCTTAAAAAAACACATTCATCCCAAAGGACAAACAATATCTATCAAATACTACTTCTTTGGGTTCAAGGGCCAAACCCGCAAAACCTTATTATCTCTCACATTGGTATGATTCCGTGTCCACATTAGAACTACTTATGGCTTGATTCCCATCCTTATGGGATATATAGGAATACCCAGACACATTTTCTCCAGGTCCAACCCCAGGAATGCCAAATCCTGTCCCCCATCTTTTGTCCCCTCGGCCCGAACACTTTTGGGAACATGTGGTGTGGTGCAGACTCATTGTTTCCTTGTTCACATAGGGTTTATAGATACATCAAAACATACTCCCTTCCTAGGATCTCCCATTTCACCCTTCATCCTATCGTACGATGTTAAACTGCATGATTCCATATTTCCTCAGCAGATGACACTAAACAATGACACTACCCTGAACAAGTTCATGATGCCTCATGTTATTCATGGTATGCACTATTTTACTTACCAATGTGGTCATTCTCAAAGGTATTCTTGATCCATGATCAGACAGATACACCCACATATTTTACCTTCATCACGGTTGTGTGATTTCAAGAGTGATAGAATCCATTTGAACAAACCATCACTCCAAATCCATGCTTTCAGTTCCCTTTATTCAGAATTTCATCCTCATTCAATCTGAAATAAACCCCTAATAGTTTGGATGTAGGGAATATTGCTCGCATACTGTCCTGGGCTATGATTCTGTAAGGCCAATTGATGACATTTCGAGTCTGGTCCCGTGTTTTGAACATGGTCAGTAGTAGGGCCTCATTTATTATTTCCATTCCAGGCTATTGAAATAAGGTTACTATGTTTCAGATGCAGTCAGTTTCCATACTGTAATGTCACACCACCCTTACAATATTCCAAACATTGTCTATTGGGATTCAAAAATTCCATCACCCTATGTTCGGATTAAGCTGAACGCCGCTGGGGTTACCCCACTTGTGTGATAGAGCACATTGTAGGAATGACATGTCGATTGTTCTATGGTCATCTTCTTCCAATTGGGACTCTCTCATTTATTCTCGAAAATACGGATTGGTTGTTCAAACCCCAGATTCTTGTAGCTTTGTCGGCACCCTTATATTCCGATGGAATATACTAGTGATCATCCCTTGTTTCTCACATTGGGCTCAACCTGCGTGAGCATAGGAATTGATCATTGGGAATTTGATGAATATAACAGATGCATATAAAAAAAATAGGACTCATGCATGTATTTGGAATAAAACAATCAAAGAAAGAATTTATGAGGGTTTTCAATCCTTACAACACCTGAGGGTCGATCCCTACCATGGATGGATTAACCCCCACAAAAGAAAGATGCAGCTCTGACACCCTCTGGATTGTAGCGTCCATGATTTATTTCCTTCTGTTCATCTCTTGATCCTACTCGGTAGTCATGGGGCACAATTCATCTACTGCAATATGGGCCTACTCTACGTCGGTCAGGATGCCAGTCATCTCTTTATAGGTTTTATTCATGCACACCTCAGATTCTGCTAGCTGGGCCTTCAATCACAATATTAGGTCTAATTGTGCATCGAGGGAGGCTGAGGGATCATCCACCCAGACCTGCAACCATAGAATCTCGTCTTCAGCCTCCCGGAGCCTCTTGATGTTCACTGCTTTCCTCCGATGATAGCCCACACAGAGGCCATGATTATACTCCCGAATCATCTCCACCATAAGATATCAAACGAGCATGTGAGGATGCTGGTAATCCACTCCCCCAGAACACATATCACAAAGCCATGAGTGAAGTCAATCAATCACATCCAACAATTGCATTCGGGGGTGTCATCGATGAAGAACATGTTTATCCTCCATGATCGACAACAGACTATTTTTCTATCCTTTTCATAAGAGGCCATCTAATGTCAGTCAGCATAGTTGGCAGGCTCATATGTGGAGAATGCCACCAGGTACTCATCAGCATGGTCTACATCTAGTGTTTGATCGGGTATGAAGAGACCCGAACTGTCTGATTGATCATCATCATTGGACCCCACCTCAAAAACTCTAGGCTCAGACCTACTGACGGTCCCACCTGTGTTTAAGAGAACCATATCTTGGACAGTCTGGATATACACATCCACGATCTCTGACATTCTTCTAGGAAAGATGCTACCAGAATCCCTGACCATACTCACCAAGGTGGCCCACCCCATCTGAAGAACTGTGCACACCAAAAAGGGATTTGGACATTACTTGAAATAGTCAATGGGTGAAAATCATGAATTTGGTAGAGGAGAGTTATAGAGATCGAATTACTAGTCTCTTTCTTGGGTTAATGCTATTGGGACCCCTAGGCATGGCCCCCCGTATATTGTTGGAATGTATGAATGCTATAGAGGAGCCACCTCGATTTTTCTGGCCCCACTAGATGTGGTAATCAATACTACCACAGGTGTAGATCCTAATGGTCCCACAACTGCATCTGTGGAGGGGTGAGAATAGATTCTATGTATGATACCCCCCATGATAGTTCATGTATTAGTATAGAGTAGAGAAATTCCTAGTAGAAGACCCTGAGGAAGGGTTTAAGGATTTCATCTCAATGGCCTTTGAAAATTCGTCAATGTATGAGTCATGATCACCAACTTCGCACCCCTCCAATGGGCTCCCTATACCGACCTCCTCCCACTAGGAGGACTCATTTGATTCCTCCAGAATAGAAAATCTCTCCTACAGTTCCCGAGCTGAAAACTGTGGTGGGGCTGTCTAATTCAACACAACCTTCACATGTTCTATAATTAGAAGCGGGGAACCGTAGGAGTGTAAAAAATCCCCCCGATCGATCAGGTATCACTCCACCTCCTCTTGAGATATTGCAAAGCCGGCCTTGATAGGGATAATTTTTGGAATGTCCATGACGAGATGGTATATGGGATTCCACATCTCGGAAGGGCCGAGGAATTTCCGGTTGACAACCTAGATGTCCCTAACCGTAGGGAACACATCATTCTTCGGCATGTCTACATGGCACATCCACTTCCCCGTACTGTAGGTGGATATTCTATGGAATCCACGTGGTGGCCTCTAGTCTAGAAAACTCTGTTCTTCTAGGACAACCGGGTCCACTGCCGCCACTGGACCCATTGCCACTGCCTCTCCCTCAGCAGGTACGGGGCCCACTATGATGGCAGCCCTACCACCGTGGGATTTACTGGCCGTCTTCAGGCCCTTGCCTTGAGGTTGGGGAGGCACACCAACACCGGCCTGAATGGTTGGCTGCTTCAACATCTCCCCCCGGTAGGCCGCCTCCCAGCTTTTGGCATACTCCTTCTCCAACCTTAAGAAAGTTGGGGGTGGAGGCAATTCATTCCACATCTTTCTATCTACCCCATGTGAACATGATCTACGTCTTCCTCATCACACAAGGATGTTACTCATGGATCACCCCTAAAAATAAATATGTGGACAGATGTTTTATACACCGAAATTGACTAGAAAATCGGTGCGGGGTGTACGGCTCAAAGAGTGACTCACAGTCTATTCCTGCCACCATAACTCCACCTCAAAAGGCCAAGAGATAGAATCTGTGCCCTCTGTTCCTTTTCCATCATCGTTAAATAACCCATTGGCAGCATGAATGGATGAAAGTAGAATTCTTCCATCTTCCATACATGGTTCAGTACCGCTTTCATAGTTATTTTGGAAGGGAAGCTCCCTACAACATTCATAATGGACGAATGGATGTTATATACAAGATGTGAGATAGGGTTCAGATATTCGTACAATCCCCAGATGTGCGCTACTACCCACCCATAAAGGAGGTGGAATGGCCCTCATATCCTATGTGGCCTCCTACACTTGATAATATGCCATTGCATTTTGAACAGATTGGTGAGAATTGGGATTCCGAGGTTCACCCGACCTCCTGTCGCCAACATGGTCTCCATTATAAATGTACATGGTCACGTGCCAATGTTTGTATCCCTTACTCGATGGATCCAACTATAGTTTAGAGCAGTATTGAATTCATTCATCCTAACTACTGTTTGTTTTTCAGTGACGACACTAAACCCCCAGGTTTCCCACTGGATTTCCTCTAGGAGCCCCAAGTATGAGTGCTCCTTGCCCCATTGAGCCCCCTTTAGGCAAGTACGAGGCCACACTGGAAACTTCTTATTTCATGGGAAGTTAAGAAACTGGTTTAAACAGCGTCTAAAGTGGATGTCTCTCAGTGCTTCCTTGTCCTATCCTGACAGCAGCTCTTTCAGTGCCACCACCAGTGGCGGTATTTTCTCTGGATCCTCCCATGCACCCATAGTTGAGAGGAATTCATCATACATCGCTCCCAATATCGGGACACCTGAGATTTGGTGCATGTCCCACGAACTGACGGGAACCTCTCTGTGGTTCAAAGGGAAGGTATTGGTCCTCGATTAACACTAGCTCAAAAAATCCAACATCAGCTGCTCCAGTTGGTAGATATGAAATTGGGAGGCCCAAGCCGCCTCGTAGAGACCTACTCTCCTCAGCTCTACCGCAAACTCTTCACATGAGGAACCTACCCATTAGGTCCAATCCTTGTCATCTTTAAAGTTTCCACCCTGGTACAGATCCTATTCATCAGACCATCCCTTCGATGGGTTCCATAGGGTCACCATCAAGATCTTATAGTACATCGGGGGGATGTCTCCATCTGTAATCCCTTCTTGTCAACATTGTTCCGATAATTTTACAAATAGTCAGCAAAGACTGGTGTGAAGTCCTCCTCGACATAGTCGTCTGCCACCCTAATCCACATGTAGTGATAGGGAATGCTTTGGAACTAGTATCATATCTCATCCCTACTGGATTGAGGGTTGAATACGTCATCTATCTGCCCAAATCCGTACAGAGGTAGCCACTTTGACAATGGATAGTTGCTTGGGATTGCTAATAGTAGCTCCACCAATTAACAGTGGTCAAAGTGGCTCCATACCAACTCCTCTAAACCCAATCTATTCGCCATATCCTCCCTCATGGCAGCATCGACGAGTACCCCCTGCTGGCATCCGGGTGAGCCATTTAGTTTTTCAGTTTGGTTTTTCTTTGGGTTCAGTTCACGAAGCTATTTTGCGGAGCATGTTTTAGGATCTCATTTGCGAAGACTGTCCACAGAGCTCTACCTCGACCTTCGAACACAAGTCATAATGCTTTGCAACATGAAGTCAATGACTCGTTGTGCACCACAAAGTAGAAGTCCTAATTCACATAGTGCAATTAGATAGTATGTGGAGCATTGCGAATCAATAGTGCTAAAAGAAAAAATCATGAAGAAGAAAAAGGAAAAACTAATGATCACCCCTTATTAATTGGTCTTCATCTTGGGTGCTTCATTGTGCGTCTGGTCGCGGCATTCTTCATAGTGCTATCACCCCCACACTGACACTCCTCATTGAGAGTTTTCATCATGAGGTCGCTTCACGATGATTGACATATTTTGTAGTTTGACCCTCAGACCTTGACCCTTTTTTTCTTATTAGATCATTGTCCGAGGGGGGGATTTGTTGACACCAAAATCCTGGAAAATAAAGAAGAAAGGAATATCCTTAGGGGCTGCCACATGAAGACCGGTCGTAGATCCCAGTAGCCCTACGTCTGACGCAGACCTCTCCCTTTGTGAACTCCCTACGGAGCAAGGAGGCAGGATGATTCGTGAACCCCTTTGACATTCACAAAACCATGGTGGTGTAAGGAGGCAAGATGCTCTGCGAATCCAATTGGTGATCATGAGACTACCACGAAGAAAACTCTATCTTCACCCTGAGAGAGCTCTGCTTCACAGTGCCTCTTTCCTATAAATACTATTCTCCCCTAAATCCCAAAGGATGGATCCTCTGAAATTTCACCTTCTGAACTCCCACATCATGAAGCAATTTCTGATCTACAAACAATGAGCTTTTTAAGGTACTTTTGCATTGCGACGTTCGTTTCCCTTTGCATGAATTCCTCCCCTCCTCAAAGAGGGATTCCCTTCGTGGAGCCCACTGTCCTCCATGATGGAGGGATATCCCCAGGGGGACTCTGGTCATCGTGAATCTTTTATGATTTTTGAATCACCCTCCATACACATTGGATCCACATTCTAAGGCATGGTTCTTACTCTTCACGAATCACATTGCTTCATAATGTTATGCTTCACAAGGTACCCTTGCTCGACAAGGCATTGCTCCACGAATGCCTTTCCACTTGACGAGGCACCTTCCATACGAACCTATGCCTTATACCTTGGTTAGGAAACTTCAATTCGCGAATCACATCCCTCCACGAAGCCCCTCCACTTCATGGAGCACCACAGCTTCACAAGGATTCTATCAATGAACCCCTTTACTCTATAGAACCTTTTCTTGTGCAGCCCTTCAGGTTTGCACGGAGCAATATCAATGTCCATTGGGAGATGCTTTTTGGCACATTTCATCGCCTCATTCTTCATCACATAGGCACTCTAATGACTATTTATTTTATCATAGCCACACAGACGTGGACCCCCTGCCCCCCAATGGATCCCTCCATAACACTCCCCTCCCACATAATTTCCAATGTCTTCCTTCCATCATAGGAGGGCGGGTTTCAGTTATGTTTTTCCTAGGGGTACAGAACACACCCACATCATCTAAGCTATAGGATGTTAAACTACCAAGAAAAATCATCCAAAAAACATGACATTAAATTGTGGCCTCGCCCCATGCCTTGAACGTGGGATGCTCCACTTTGAACATTATTCACACCAAAAAGTCTCCACGAGTGAGAGATTATTCCTCACATGGAATGAAATCTTTTATATCAGAGCGGCGCCTATCCGCAGGGAAAGGGAAACCACCCTGGTGTAAACCCCTAGCTTTTCATACATGAGGTAACATCCCTGCTACACTCTTCCTGGGTGCCAAATCCCTCTCCCACTGGTCTTTGTCACCACTCAGGCCTCTATCCTAGAGTACGTCCCATTATTCATCTCTCTAGGATACTAACCACACGTAAGCCCCAGTTTCCTCTTAGGGCCATTAACTAAGTGTAATCCCCACTCCACTCCCCATGGATTCACCTTTCATAACGTGATTCTCTGGTCTCTGCTGCCTCTTGTTTCTCACACCGAGCATGACTCACCTAGGATTAGAGTATGTATCGACTATGACATCAGATTTGGGCTACCTAGAGTGTAAGCCCCACATATCCTACCAGAACAACATGGACATTCATCCTTCCCAAGGCTTGGTATGTTAGAAGCCTCTTTGAGATTCAATCCCAACAAAAATTAGTCCCTAACATCTTCACGTCGGTTCCCACTACTCTTGAACTATGTGGACTTTGATTCTTGCCAAGGAAAAGTATGTAGGAAGCCTCCCTGAGCATCAAGCCCACAATCCATTAGTCCCGACCATCTTTATGTCGGTTCCCACTCCACCTGAACTACATGGACTTTGATCATTTCCATGGAATGGTATATAGGAAGCCTCTTTGAGGTTCAGGCCCAACATCCATTGGTCTCAACCGTCTTCACATCATTTCCCACTCCTCCCGAACTACATGGACTTCGATCCTTGCAATGACAATGTATGTAGGAAGCCTCCATGAGGATCAAGCACACCATCCAATGGTCTCGACCATCTTCACGTCGGTTCCCACTCCACCAGAACTATGTTGGATTTGATCATTCCCAAGGCATGGTATATAGGAAGCCTCCTTGTGGTTCAAGCCAACCATCTAGTGATCCCTAACATCTTCACATTGGTTCATCAAAATCATCCCGAACTATGTGTACTATGATCCTTTCCAAGGCATGGTATGTAGGAAGCCTCCCTAAAGATCAATCCCAACATCCATTGGTCCCGTCCATCTTCAGACTGGTTCCCACTCCTCACAAAAAACATGGAATTTGTTCCATTCCAAGGAAAGGTATATAAAAATACTCCCTAAGGTTCAACCCCACCATCCATTTGTCCTGACCATCTTCGCGTCGATTCCCACTCCACATGAACTACGTGGACTTTGATCCTTACCAAGGAACGGAACAATAGAAGACTCTAGGATGATCAAGCCCACCATCCATTGGTCTCGACAATCTTCATTCCGGTTCCCACTCTCCCGAACTACGTGGACTTTGATCCATGCCAAGGTGAGGTACATAGGAATCCTAAATGAGGTTCAGGCCCAAAAATTATTGGATCCGAACCACTTCACGTCATACCACCATCATACTGCATGACGTTAAACTTCATGCGCCCCTTTTGTCTTTCATGATGATAAACTAAATCTTGTTGTAAGCCTTTGTTACCCCATCATGCGTTAAGATGTTGTGACCCCAAACAATGGTAAGCCATTGTGACCTCATCCCGTGGTAATCCGTTTTGACCCCATCTAGCGGTAAGCAGTTGTGACCCCATCCAGTTGTATGTAATTACAACCTCATTCGACGTTTAGTCGTCGAAATCCTCAATAAATAGTATTTCGTCATCAGATAAATTACATGGACTTTGATTCCCTACCACAGGGAAACGTATGAGGTATCTATGAGACTCAATCCCAATATCACCATCTTTCTCGTGTCGACTCCATCTCATTCCCCATACACATCACTCAATAACCCATTACCCATATTGATTCTGACCTGGGCCGCCACATCCTGGTGGGATCATGAAACCTCATTCCCCATCCCCTTTCACAACAATCGGGCTTCTAACCATACAGTATCCCCAACATCGGTGTTCCCCTAGGGGTTGCACCGACCTGATCTTCTCTAATCATGTTTCTGACCAGTCCGATCCATCTCCTTTAGATGTTAAATTTGCGTCATACCCTGTGTTAACCATGGGAAGCTAAAGAAAAACCTCAGATACAAGCCTTGGGAATATGATTCCCCGCATTCGGCGTGGGATTCCTTGGGCTTCCATGCACTCAAGAAGACCTAAAATAAGGGGAAGAATCCCAGACGTTCTAGTGTTTTAGGGTCCAGACATGACAGTGATGCCAATCATGACTACTCCACTGACCGAAGGATGATTCCCTATCTGTACCCTTTGGAATTTCTTGATAGATGCTGTGTAATTAACCAATGTCCACGAAGATATGACACTAGGAAGAGTTTCCCGAATAATGTCTTAAATCTATAAAGGAGACCCGGATTAGGTGACAAGTTATGAGGAGGAATCCCGGGAATGAAGAACCAACATTCCATCATATCGTTTTGATCAAGGATTAAACATCCCTGATCATGAAACAGATGCTGCCCAACCATGTAAATCAAGAATGCGGGGCAACAAACAATTCCATTTCCCTCGAACAAGACAGACGCATTCATCCTAACAAAAGCATCAGAAACATATCATTTGGAAATTAAATAAATAAATATATTTATAACACAATTATGATAACGATATTAAATTAGTAATGAAATATTCAAATAAACGATATTATAAATATCAAAATAAATATATTTTTAACATTTTGATTCCATCCATGAATTTTTTTGGATGACATTGATTTGTGAGTGGTGATTTAATGCCACTGTTGGAAGCCAATAATTTTTTTTGGACATGAATAAAAATAAATTTCAAAATAGTTTCTAAAAAGAAATAAATGAATTTTTAAAACAATTAAAATTTTATTAAATGATTTAATAGTTTCAAAAATATAGGGTTCAACCAACTAGAATGTATAATTTTTCAAATGTTATTAATGATCCACATGTGTTTTGCTTGAAATTTTATAGTTACTATTGGAACCATGTATTATGAAAAAATAAGAAGACATGGTAATAGTTATGTTTTTAACTAAGGGTTATAGCTAACAGATGTGGTTGATAATGTTATCTAAAATTGACTAAATCATGTTTTTTTGAGAGAATTTTGACACATCCTCTTCTTATACCCAAAATTTACTAAATTGGAACTATGAGAATTAGAAAATAAATTAATAATAAAATAATACTTATAGAAATTTCTAATGTTCCCCTCATTCATCATATAAATGGGAACCACCTCTACCCACTTACTCAAACCTCTCAACCACCTTGGCTCATCCAAATTCTGTGTACGGTGAACTAATTCCACAAGAAATGATGATTGTTCAATTTTATCATACCACCTATCCTGGTGGCCATTATGATGGAACTACATTTAATTATAATATATATTATATTTATATTGTCCCTAGTATTATATAATTTTTATTTACAAAATACCATAATGCATTCAATTATGTGTAAATATGATAATTTCAATTGATGATGTGAGGACTAAATCCCCTCAAATTGATATGAATTTTTCTTTCCATACATTGAACATATAAGGGATGGATTTAATGAACTTATGTATCATATATAACATAGATATTATACTTGAATTAAAATATACCTTTTTATTATTTTTATCCCTTTAATATGACAATGTAATGTACTTAGAATTCATGAATACGAATGGTTTAACATCTCCATGAATGGTAAATTTCATTTATTATCTCCAAATGTTATGGAATATGATAAATAAAATATAAGATATTTAAAACAGGAATAATATTCTAGATATAATGGGGTTATGACCACATGGATAATTTTCATCAAAACAAGTTCGTTTTTGACTGAAATACTAAACTTCCACAAAACGATTGATATGGACACAAATAATTAACTAATATAAATAACATGGTAATTAGTGATATAAAATGAACAATAAAATTTGAAAAGGATTTTAAAGTAAGTATAATTGAACCTATGTTTATTATACATGAGGTTTAAAAATGAACAAGACATGTCGAACTCAATGTAAGGGACATCATCTCAATCTCATTTCATAGAGGCATTTTATGAAAATTTGTTCCTTTATTCATTTATAATGTGTATGTCCAATCAATTTGAGATTTTATATCTATATTTTATATATACTAATAAAATTTATTAAATAATTTTGGTTAATATTAAAATGTTCAAAGTGGTATGATACAACATGAAAATATAACGATTTCATTATCAAATATTTTTTCCACATATTAATGTTCATATTTATTCAAATGGGTATTAATGGAATATAAAGAAAATTTTATCTCAAAATTCATTTCCATTAATTTTTTTTAAATGGGTATTTTTATACGAAGTGTTATACATTCTTTAAAAAACAACAAAATCATTGTTTTTTAACATATATGGTGACAACAAATTCTCTTCCGTCAAAACCATTATTTGATATTTGGCTTCACCTATATGACTTAATATCTTTTAAAATGAGCATAAGTACCTTATTCCTTTATTTGTGTTTAATGTTACTAAAAATGAGTTCTTAAATTATAATTTTATTTATATAAGAAAATTATTTTCATATGGGATTAGAAGAAACTTTCAAAAATTCTGTTTTTGATGAATGTGTTTCATTAATGAAATGGTTCACAATAACTATATGAAATGGGTGATCCAAATAATGCTTATATGAAAATATTATTCCCATTTCAGATCAATAGTGATCCTAATATAGTTTATAATATGGGTTCATTCCCATTATAACATACAAGTGTGCCCGACACATTTTATACGATGTTTTGAGCCACATTATAGCTCACAGTTGAGCCCGATATAGCATATAGAAATGTTGATCCCCATAATGGATCTCCAATTTTGAAGTCAAACATATGGTTATTCCAATTTTAATGTAACATCCCAAGTAAGTAATTAATAATAGATATTTTTATCTATGTCTATTAATGATTAAGATAGTGTTATAGAGGCCTAAAATGAAAATAAATACAATGTTATGCATGGAATACACTAATATTCTTAAAAGATTGTTTTAGTGCCTTTTGATGGAAAACCATTTTTGAATCTATATTTTGACAATTTTATAAACTATGTTTGTCAAAATAAACTTATCCTTTATGATTGGGACATCAAAATTTACCTTGTGTGAATTTTTGGTATTTTTCTGACAATGTTCATTTTTTAATGAATAGTGAAAAATACTACATTTTACATCAAAAATATTTTTTAATCTAATTTATTTATATGATTAGATTATGTTTTGAATTGGTTTTGAAGTGAAATTAGAATATATGTTTACCATTTTATCCAATGGTGGTCATTGGAATCAATTTCACTTTGAAATTAGACTTAAACTGGTGTCAATCTTTTGATACTTATTGTTTTGTAAAAACACGCTATTTTCTCTGGCAGTGGGAATTAATTATTAAATTAATTAATGTGACCTATATGTTTTTAATTTTTTAAAATAGACTTCATTTTTGAATTCGGAATATCAAATATATCTTAGGTGAATTTTTGGTAATTTTCTGAAAAACTTCAATTTTTGATGAATAGTGAAACCACTAAGTGATAATCAAGCAAACTGATTTTTCAGTTAAATGAAAGTTTACCACTAATGTGTATTGAATTTTGAAAATCCGACATACATGGTTGTCATTAAGAAGTAAAATGTGGTTCAATGAGATTATAATAATTTTTTGGTGAATAGTAACTTATTAAGTTCTTAATCACGATTAGTGGTAATTAGGGTAGTTTAAGGTATAAATAATACTTTAATAAAATGAAATGACCTAGACACATGTCCCAACCTCATTGGTTGTGTCATGACCGACCATTACATGCCATGGGTCAACTTGGGGACCCCATGGATCCACTTTTGTTGGGAAATGACATAAATTACTTTTTATTTACTGTTAAAGTGAAAATGACACAAACATAATATGTTTTACGAAAACAATTTTTAAGTGGGGTTATACAAGTCCAAAATTTGATTATAAATATTAATTGGAAAGCTAAAAAGATTTCCTATATTATAGTATTTTGTTTATAATTTTTAGACATTAAATAAAGTTAATTATTTATGACATAATAATGACGCAGCGATGACATCATTATTTGACGATTTAAATAAAATAGAAAGATAGTGTAAAATCTATGAACTACACATGGCCAAAACCAATTGGATGAGTGGATTTCGAACCCATATCACCTTAGCCAAGAATTCTATCAATGTGGGACCTTTTAAAACCGAAACACATTTTCAAATAATGTAATATGTCTTTACTTTCCAAAAGTGCCCCTCCTCTCCTCTTATAAAAGGCCCCCACCTCTACCTCATTTCACACACTCTTCAAGCCTTTGGATCGGCAAACCCCTGCCCATTTGCTCTCTACACATCCCTCTCCTAATCCTAGAGGATTCCCTTTGGGCAGAATCCTTTCAAAGGAATCCTTTAGGCTCAACTCAAAAAGAGTTACACTTTTAAAGGTAATTCATTCTCTCATGTTCATTTGTTTTATTTTTCTTCTCCAACCCCCTAAACTCTTTTTATTTACTTATTTTGTAACAAAACCAGTGTCATAAATATACTAGGATTTTTTTATAAGATTTATTTGAGCTACACTCTCACACAACTACATCAAATGGTTAAAGAACATACGGTTTCCGTGGATGGCGAAATTCTGCCTCCCGAAACGATGATTGTTCAACACTCATTTAACACCTTCAAAGGTGGCCATTATGATGTCACTATTTTTATATATGATATATAATATGTTTAAGTTTTCCTTAAGTTCTTGTTTTCTTCATTTTGGGCATACCTTTATGGTTTCCATTATGGGTAAACACGATATCTTCATTTTAGGTAGTGCGGACTACTGCCCCCTAAAAGTGATTTGATTCGTTAATACCATATGTGGGATGTGTAAAGGATAACGTTAATGATATTATATATGTTATTATACTGTAATTATAATATACTCTTATATCATTATGATTCCATTCCAGAAAATATGAAATAGAAATGGAAGTAGTGTTCATGCGTACGTACGGCTTACCGTCTCCATGAACGGTGCATTTCATTTCTTACCTCTAAATGTGATGTAATATTATAAATGCATGTATGTACTGGATATATATGACATATATGATATCTACATCATGAATACCATTCTGGATATAATGAACCTTTGACCAAATTAACAACATGTAAGTGTAAGAAGTCTATTTTTGACTTAAGAACCAAATACCGACAAAATGAACATTATTAACTTAACTGATTACATGATGTTCAAAACATGGTATAAAAGGAATAATGAACTTGAAAAAGATTCATAAGCAAGTAGAGATTAACTCAAGTTTATTATTCAGGAGATTAAATAACGGTCGGGTCAAGTCGGATACGAGGTATGGGACTTCGTCTCAATCTCCTTTCATTGAGGCATATTTTATTTTATACACAACTTTCTTTTATACGGTGTATAAACCCCTTTGACTTTTACGTTTATTCAAAAGGAATCTTTTTTATACGAAGCGTTTACTAAACGACAAAAGGGAATGTTTTTGTTGTACGTATGCGGCGACAACGACTTCTCCGCCGTCGTGACCGTTATTTGAGTTTCGGCTTCCTCTACAAGCCATACCTTATTTTTAAAAGAAACATAAATACCATGTCTTACTTTTCTTTTATTTTAGTATTGAAAGTGGTTTTCATAATGTTTTATATCAATGTGTTGTATTGATATCTCGTGATTGAAATGTGGAAATTTTATATTTCCTTTATGCATGTTTTATGTGATATGATTATGTTATGGTTCTTGGGCATTATTATGAAGACGGGTGGTTCCGTGATAAACTAAGGGAGGGTGAGCCTGTTATAGCTCTCCAATGCATTGGGTAATGCGAAGGAGTGAAACGTTAAGGTTTCTCCGAAGAGATTTTAGGGAATATACTGTGATGGGTATTCCAAACGTAACCAAGAGGGTTACTCCCTACGTAAGAATGTTATGAATGCCTCAAGTTACCTTTATGTCTTATGATTTCTATGATTTATTCATGATTTTATGAGGTATGTTAAAGTTCCTATGTTTTATGGGTAAAGTATGATTTCATTCTTATGTATATATGAACTCATGTTTCCTTTCCATGTTTTTTTTATAACCCATACTGAGTTTTTATGCTCATCCCAAGTTTTTGAAATGTTTTTCACAGGTCAAGGGAAAGGTACATGATTAGATGATAGAGTCAAGGATGTGACAAGAAATAATCCATGTTTTATTTTAAATATGTTTCCATTGATGGGAATGAAGAATACTATCTTTATGTAACCACTTTGTTTATATGTGGAATGTAATGCAAGTTTTATGATCTAATTCTCTAAAACTCTAAACCCGAAAAGATCCTCAATGTGTAATCTTGTAATAACTCAAGATTAATCAAGGTTTAAGGCTGGGGCCTTATAGTTGGTATCAGAGGTCGGTTTAGATAACTTTAGGAGTTAGAATTCTATTAAATGATTATCCAAAAATATTTTTTTTTCGAAATGATATAGAATTTAAAGATTACCATGTTGCTTCATCTAAGACATGTTTGTTCAGAATGGTTTTCCGCAGAGGAAACAGGGAAGCAGTGCTAGGAAGGCATAGAGAAGGAAATAACCTTCCGAATCAGCATCCATAAAGGGTCGGAATTGGAACTGAACAGTTTGTTGCAGTAATGGCGCAGTTGACTCAAGCGATAAATGGCGGTGGTATCCATGTACGAGATCAGCCAGAACAACCGCAGAGGAACATGTCAGTGGTGGAACATTTTATGAGGCAACATCCCCCATCATTCAGAGGTTCATCTGACCCTGTGCTAGCTGAAGGGTGGATTAAAGCACTGGAGAAGATTTTTGATGTCATGGGGTGTTCAGACAATCAAAAGGTTAGTATTTCTATTTACCATTTGGAAGGTGAAGCAGATCAGTGGAGGTCTATGGTTAAAAATATCAGGGATGCCGATGAGATTGATGCTCTTGACTGGGATGAATTCAAAGGTATGTTTCTTGAGAAGTATTTTCCTAAGGATGTTCGACTTAGGATGGAAAAGAAATTCTTGGAATTGAGGCAAGAGGAAGACTCAGTGGCTGCCTATGAAGAAAGGTTCACTCGATTGGCAAGGTATGCTCCAAATTTTATCCGGGACCTTGATAGTAAAATCAATCGTTTTTACTCAGGACTAAAGACAAAGTATCGAAGGGCATTAGCTTCTCGTGAGTTTAAAAGTTATGAAAAGCTTGTTTGATGTGCTGAGAAGGTGGAAATGGAGTTTGCCGATGACCAAGTTTTCTATAACAACCAGCAGAAGAAGAGACCGAGGTGGCAAGAGAAAGGTAAGAATTCTTCAAAAAAGTCTGATGGTAAGAAAACTAAGTTTCCAGTTTGTGATAAATGTGGAAAAAGGCATGCTGGGGAATGTTTTCTGAATTCTGGAAAGTGCTACCGATGTGGTAAGATGGGACATAAGGCTCGTGATTGCACTGAAAAGGATCAAGGTGAAGGTAAGAATAAATTTGACTTACAGTTAGTGAAATGTTATAAGTGCAATGAGATGGGTCACTAAGAAAACGAGTGTCCGACAAAGAGCTTGAGTAATGTGAAGCAGTTAGACTACAATCAGAAAGGCGTGGTGAAATCCTTTGCAACTATTTCAGCAGATGTCGGTCCATCAAATGAAGTTGTATCAGGTACTTTGTTTGTTTTTTCAGATTATGCCAGTGTGTTGTTTGATTCGGGGTCTACACATTCTTTCATCTCTGAAACCTTTTCTAGTAAAATGGGAATACCATCTCAAGAAATGACTCCTGAACTTTTGGTAAAAACACCTGGGGGAAGTGTCGAGGCAAAAAGAATTTATAAGAATCTTCCTATCCTTATCTGTGGAAAGAACCTACTTGCAAACCTTATTGTTCTACCTCTAGTAGAGTTTGATGTTATCCTGGGTATGGATTGGCTCTCTATTTACCATTCTAAGATTGACTGTAGAGCTAAAGAAGTTTCTTTTCAGAAAGACTTTCAGTTTGTTTACAAGAATGAACCCTTACTTTTGATAACATATCAAGAGGCTGAGAAACTTGTAAAAGATGGAAATGAATGTTACCTTACACACATCTTTGAAAATAAAGGAACTGTTCAGATTAATGATGTGCCAGTGGTAAATGAGTATCCTGATGTTTTTCCTGATGAGTTGTCTGGAATAATACCAGATCGGGAAGTTGAGTTTACTGTTGACTTAGTTCCTGATGCTAAGCCAATTTCAAAACCCCCTTATCGAATGGCACAAATTGAACCTTTAGAGTTGAAGGAGCAATTGCACGATTTATTAGAGAAAGGTTTCATTAGACCTAGCACATCACCATGGGGTGCTCCTGTTTTATTTGTTAAAAAGAAAGATGGTTCTATGAGACTTTGCATTGATTATAGAGCCTTGAATAATATCACTGTTAATAACAAATATCCTTTGCCTCATATCGATGATTTGTTTGATCAGCTCCAGGGAGCTCAGTTTTTTTCAAAGATTGACTTGAGATCGGGGTACCATTAGCTGAAGGTAAAGGAGGCAGATATTCCGAAGACCGCGTTCCGTACGAGATATGGCCATTATGAATTTGTAGTAATGCCTTTTGGGCTATCCAATGCACCTGCTGTTTTCATGGACTTAATGAATAGAATTTTCCATGAGTTCTTGGATAAGTTTGTGGTGGTTTTCATTGATGATATTTTGGTGTTTTATAAAAGTAAAGAGGAGCATGATAAACATTTAAGGGTTATCTTGAAAACCTTAAAAGAAAAGAAACTGTATGGGAAATTCAGCAAGTGTGAGTTTTGGTTGCAACAAATTTCTTTCCTTGGTCACATTGTTTCTAAAGATGGAATAATTGGTGATCCTGCAATAACAAAAGTTGTGGAAGAATGGCCAAGACCCACAAATGTAACCGAGATTCGTAGCTTCCTTGGTTTGGCGGGCTATTACCGAAGGTTTGTTAGAAATTTTTCACGGTTATCTAGTCCAATGACTAAGCTAACTCGGAAGGGTGTTAAGTTTATCTGGACAAAAGAATGTGATGATTGTTTTCAGGAATTGAAAAGAAGAATGGTGAATGCTCCAGTTTTGGCACTACCTTCCAGGAATGGTGAGTTTGTTATATAAAGTGATGCTTCATTGAAAGGACTTGGTTGCTTCCTAATGCAGAATGATCAGGTAATTGTTTATGCTTCACGACAGTTGAAAACTCATGAGGTAAATTACCCTACACATGATTTGGAATTAGCTGCTGTTGTTTTTGCTTTAAAAATTTGGAGGCATCATTTGTATGGAGTAAAGTGTGAAATATATACCGATCACAAAAGTTTAAAGTATATATTCACTCAGAAATAGTTAAACATGAGACAAAGGAGATGGCTGGAATTAATCAAGGATTATGATTGTACAATTCATTACCATCCGGGAAAAGCAAATAAAGTGGCTGATGCTTTGAGTCGAAAAAGTAATGCTTCATTAATAATGTTGCGTTTGGAACGTGATCCTTTGGTTAAGGATTTGATGAACTTCGGAATAGAAGTTGTTGGTGCAGGAAGTCCTTCTGTTTTGTTTCAGGTATCAGTGAGATCATCTCTATCAGATAGAATCAAGAAAGCACAGAAGCAAGACACTGAGTTGCAGAAAAAGGTAGAGCTGGTTCAGAAAGGTAAGTTGCCTGAATTCAACATTGATAATGATTGCGTTTTGAGATTTGGGAAGAGATTGTGTGTGCCTTGTGATTCACAGTTGAAGAGAGAGTTGTTATGTGAAGCTCATAGTTCTCCATTTTCAGTTCATCCGGGCAGTACTAAGATGTATAGAGATCTGCGGGAGTATTACTGGTGGGATGGAATGAAAAGAGACATTGCTGATTTTACTATGAAGTGTTTGACTTGCCAGCAGGTTAAAGCAGAGCGGCAGTTACCGAAAGGGATGCTTCAGCCTTTACCAGTGCCAGAGTGGAAATGGGAGAATATATCCATGGACTTTGTTGTTGGATTACCGAATACATCTCGAGGTAATAATGCAATCTGGGTTATTGTTGATTGCTTGACCAAATCTGCTCATTTCCTTGCTATACGAGATACTTTCTCTCTTGATCAACTTTCTCGTTTGTATCTTAAAGAGATAGTCAGGTTACATGGAGTTCCTCTCTCCATTGTATCGGATCGTGATCCAAGGTTTACTTCTAACTTTTGGAAAGGCCTTCAGAAGTCGTTGGGTACTGAATTAAATTTTAGTACAGCTTTTCATCCTCAATCAGATGGGCAGTCAGAACGAACAATTCAGACATTGGAGGATATGCTACGATCTTGTTCTATGGATTATCAAGGAAGTTGGGACCAACATCTTTCTTTGGTTGAGTTTTCATATAATAACAGTTTTCATTCCAGTATACAGATGGCACCATTTCAGGCATTATATGTGAAGCGGTGTCGAACTCCAGCTTTCTGGGATGAAGTGGGTGAAAGGAAGTTAATGGGACCAGAATTGGTAGAAGAGATGGCAGAAAAAGTTCAGCTGATTCAGAAACACATGAGAACAGCTCAGAGCAGGCAGAAGAGTTATGCGGATAACCGGAGGAAGGATCTATCTTTCGAGGTAGGTGATCATGTTTTTCTCAAGGATTCTCCTTGGAAAAGTGTGATGAGATTTGGTAAGAAAGGAAAGTTGAGTCCAAGGTTTGTTGGATCATACGAAATTCTGGAGAGAGTTGGATCAGTTGCATACCGAGTGGCTTTACCTCCGAGTTTATCTCAGGTACACAATGTTTTTCACGTTTCGATGTTGAGAAAGTATATGCCAGATCCATCTCATGTTTTTGAGTCCAGAGGTAGTTCAGCTGGAAGAGAACCTATCTTATGAGGAACAACCGGTCCAGATTCTTGACCACAGGGAGCAAGTGTTATGGAATAAGGTGATTCATCAGGTAAAGTTTTTGTGGAAAAACCACATGATTGAAGAGGAAACATGGGAATCTGAAAATGAAATGAGGGATAAGTACCGCCATTTATTCGATAAGTAAATAAATTGCGGGGACGCAATTTTCTAAAGGGGGGAAGGATGTAACATCCCAAGTAATTAATTAATAATAGATATTATTATCTATGTCTATTAATGATTAAGATAGTGTTATATAGGCTTAAAATGAAAATAAATACAATCTTATGCATGGAATACACTAATATTCTTAAAAGATTGTTTTAGTGCCTTTTGATGGCAAACCATTTTTGAATCTATATTTTGACAATTTTATAAACTATGTTTGTCAAAATAAACTTATCCTTTATTATTGGGACATCAAAATTTACATTGTGTTAATTTTTGGTATTTTTCTGACAATGTTCATTTTTTAATGAATAGTGAAAAATACTGCATTTTACATCAAAACAACTTTTTAATCTAATTTATTTATATGATTAGATTATGTTTTTAATTGGTTTTGAAGTGAAATTAGAATATATTTTTACCATTTTATCCAATGGTGGTCATTGGAATCAATTTCACTTTGAAATTAGACTTAAACTGGTGTCAATCTTTTGATACTTATTGTTTTGTTAAAACACGCTATTTGCTCTGGCAGCGGGAATTAATTATTAAATTAATTAATGTGACCTATATGTTTTGAATTTTGTAAAATAGACTTCATTTTTGAATTCAGAATATCAAATATACCTTAGGGTGAATTTTTGGTAATTTTCTGAAAAACTTCAATTTTTGATGAATAGTGAAACCACTAAGTGATAATCAAGCAAACTGATTTTTCAGTTAAATGAAAGTTTACCACTAATGTGTATTGAATTTTGAAAATCCGACATAAATGGTTGTCATTAAGAAGTAAAATGTGGTTCAATAAGATTATAATAATTTTTTGGTGAATAGTAACTTATTAAGTTCTTAATCACGATTAGTGGTAATTAGGGTAGTTTAAGGTATAAATAATACTTTAATAAAATGAAATGACCTAGACACATGTCCCAACCTCATTGGTTGTGTCATGGCCGACCATGAAATGCCATGGGTCAACTTGGGGACCCCATGGATCCACTTTTGTTGGGAAATGACATAAATTACTTTTTATTTAATGTTAATGTGAAAATGACACAAACATAATATGTTTTACGAAAACAATTTTTAAGTGCGGTTATACAAGTCAAAAATTTGATTATAAATAGTCATTGGAAAGATAAAAGGATTTCCTATATCATAGTATTTTTTTTATAATTTTTAGACATTAAATAAATTTAATTATTTATGACATAATAATGATGCAGCGATGACATCATTATTTGACGATTTAAATAAAATAGAAAGATAATGTAAAATCTATGAACTGAACATGGCCAAAACCAATTGGATGAGTGGATTTCGAACCCTTATCACCTTATCCACGAATTATATCAATTTGGGACCTTTTAAAACCGAAACACATTTTCAAATAATGTAATATTTCTTTACTTTCCAAAAGTGTCCCTCCTCTCCTCTTATAAAAGGCCCCCACCTCTACCTCATTTCACACACTCTTCAAGCCTTTGGCTCGGCCAACCCCTGCCCATTTGCTCTCTAAAAATCCCTCTACTCGTCCTAGAGGATTCCCTTTGGGCAGAATCCTTTCAAAGGAAGCCTTTAGGCTCAACTCAAAAGGAGTTACACTTTTAAAGGTAATTCATTCTCTCATGTTCATTTGTTTTATTTTGCTTCTCCAACCCCCTAAACTCTTTTTATTTACTTCATTTGTAACAACAACAGTATCATAAATATACTAGGATTTTTTTATAAGATTTATATGAGCTACACTCTCACACAACTACATCAAATGGTTAAAGAACATACGGTTTCCGTGGATGGAGAAATTCTGCCTCCCGAAACGATGATTGTTCAACACTCATTTAACACCTTCAAAGGTGGCCATTATGATGTCACTATTTTTATATATGATATATAATGTGTTTATGTTTTCCTTAAGCTTCTGTTTTCTTCATTTTGGTCATACCATTATGGTTTCCATTATGGGTAAACACGATATCTTCATTTTAGGAAGTGCGGACTACCACCCTCTAAAAGTGATTTGATTCGTTAATACCATATGTGGGATGTGTAAAGGATAAAGTTAATGATATTATATATGTTATTATACTGGAATTATAATATACTCTTATATCATTATGATTCCATTCCAGAAAATATGAAATAGAAATGGAAGTAGCGTTCATGCGTACGTACGGCTTACCGTCTCCATGAACGGTGCATTTCATTTCTTACCTCTAAATGTGATGTAATATTATAAATGCATGTATGTATTGGATATATATGACATATATGATATCTACATCATGAATAACATTCTGGATATAATGATCCTTTGACCAAATTAACAACATGTAAGTGTAAGAAGTCTATTTTTGACTTAAGAACCAAATACCGACAAAATGAACATTATTAACTTAACTGATTACATGATGTTCAAAACATGGTATAAAAGGAATAATGAACTTGAAAAAGATTCATAAGAAAGTAGAGATTAACTCAAGTTTATTATTCAGGAGATTAAAGAACGGTCGGGTCAAGTCGGATACGAGGTATGGGACTTCGTCTCAATCTCCTTTCATTGAGGCATATTTTATTGTATACACAACTTTCTTTTATACGGTGTATAAACCCCTTTGACTTTTACGTTTATTCAAAAGGAATATTTTTTATACGAAGCGTCTACTAAACGACAAAAGGGAATGTTTTTGTCGTACGTATGCGGCGACAACGACTTCTCCGCCGTCGTGACCGTTATTTGAGTTTCGGCTTCCTCTACAAGCCACACCTTCTTTTTAAAAGAAACATAAATACCATGTCTTACTTTTCTTTTATTTTAGTATTGAAAGTGGTTTTCATAATGTTTTATATCAATGTGTTGTATTGATATCTCGTGATTGAAATGTGGAAATTTTATGTTTCCTTTATGCATGTTTTATGTGATATGATTATGTTATGGTTCTTGGGCATTATTATGAAGACGGGTGGTTCCATGATAAACTAAGGGCGGGTGAGCCCGTTATAGCTCTCCAATGCATTGGGTAACGCGAAGGAGTGAAACGTTAAGGTTTCTCCGAAGAGATTTTAGGGAATATACTGTGATGGGTATTCCAAACGTAACCAAGAGGGTTACTCTTTACGTAAGAATGTTATGAATGCCTCAAGTTACCTTTATGTCTTATGATTTCTATGATTTATTAATGATTTTATGAGGTATGTTAAAGTGCCTATGTTATATGGGTAAAGTACGATTTCATTCTTATGTATATATGAACTCATGTTTCCTTTCCATGTTTTTTTTATAACCCATACTGAGTTTTTATGCTCATCCCAAGTTTTTGAAATGTTTTTCACAGGTCAAGGGAAAGGTACATGATTAGATGATTGAGTCAAGGATGTGACAAGAAATAATCCATGTTTTATTTTTATTATGTTTCCATTGATGGGAATGAAGAATACTATCTTTATGTAACCACTTTGTTTATATGTGGAGTGTAATGCAAGTTTTATGATCTAATTCTCTAAAACTCTAATCCCGAAAAGATCCTCAATGTGTAATCTTGTAATAACTCAATAATAAGAAAGGTTTAAGGCTGGGGCCTTATATTTAAGTAGTTTGGAAGTGTTTTAAAAATATAATTATTTATGTTACCAAATGGATTTTTAATTTCTTTTTATTGGTTTCAATGTTTATCAATGAGCGAAATGTACATGTGATATTCATATGAAAATGTTTCTTTTTCATCCTCTAAATAAAAATTGAATGGTTTATCATGTTTTAACTAGACTAATGGGTTTTATTTATTTTTATGTTCCTTAATAATATTTTTTTCCTCAACCCATGATTTTAAATATTTTTATAGGATTTAATGGAGGATAGAGTCGATGATGGAATCAAGGAAATGTTATGATGATTAAACCTGAAATGATGTCATGTTTCATTTTAAAAGTGTTTATGTTGAGGAAGACATGAATACTACGGGATGTGTCTTCATTTTATTTCTATGATTTTGTATGAAATCAAGATGGGAAAATTATATAATTCTCTGAACCTAAAATGATCATCGATGCGAATTATTAACTTAACTAATGATTATTTATTATTTAAGGATGGGTCCTTATAGGTTTCTTAATATATTTAAAAAACAATCCCCTTGATGTGAAAAATAAATTGAAATCAGAAAAGGGGTTTTGAAGAAATAAATATTACCCAAACCTAGTGAAAATAAGAAACTAAACAGATTTATTTTAGATAATATTTTTATTTATTTAGTTTGAATATGAAATTTTTTGAATATGTTCTGGTTCTCTGCTCAACTTGACATTCCCATGATTATCTATGTGAACATGATTTAGATTACATAGAAGTAGGAAAACATTAACTCTTATATGGGTATCCATGAGATTAATTAATCACCCATTTCATGGGATATGACTTAACTTTCAAATGGTTTATTTGAATCATTAATAAATGGATTGAGGAAGAGGAGTTTGAAAACATCATAATTATTGATTTTAATTGATCAAATCATAGTGTATCATGGAAAATTGTTATAATAATGTAATTATTTTTAATGAAATATGATGAAACTACATTGTTTCAAAATATATATAACATTTATAGTTATTAAAGTGAATGTTTCATTTCTAAAAAAAGGCATCAAAACATAAAACTGCAAATCTGCCTCTTGAAGAGTTAACATTACCTTAACTAGGCTTGGAGATCTAAATGGAATATTGTCCTCTTATCGGGGAGTGGAATCAACTAATTTATTGTGATAGAATTTATCGAACTCGTGGGAAAGAGTTTCGATATTTCAATCTAAATTATAGTATAGGGTGGTTCCTATATAGTCTCAGAATTAATGATTTATTAATCATCCATGTCTTATTTATAAGCCATATAGCTGATAAAATGTTTATATATATGTTTAATATGATTCAATATTTCCTTATTTATCTTTAGTAGATAGATTTTTCTAATGAATACCACTTATATATGCCTTTATAAAATATATAATTGAAGAATGTGTTTTTTCAATGAGTTAATTTCATTCTCATATAGAAGAGATAAATATGTATTTTCCATATTGATGATGATGATAATCCATTTCTATTTTTGGTATTCAATTTTATCTACCATTAATTTCATTGAAACAATAAATAAACATTGATCCATCGAATATTATTAATGTTTTCAAAATTCATGATATCTATGTACCTTCAATATAAATCTACAATTCTATCTATTGGTAACCCTTTTAGTTGTTTTAAGTGTTTTGGTTTTAAGAATTTTCAATGAAAATCTATATTTTAGGGAACAATGAATAAAATGGTTAGTAATATAAATATGTAGTAGATGGGGTCAATTAGTTATACATTAATTTTTAATAATTCTTATTTTTAAGTCATCCACTTAGTTATGTAGATATTTTTATACAATATTATTATTTATATATTTTCATAACTAAATCAAGAAATAAATGAAACATATTTATGATATCTGTTTGTTACGTGGTCACACCTTGTATGAATATTCCTTTTCATGATTGATTATATGAATAGATCATAGTCTTCCACTAATAATGCAAGCATCTATATGTAATACTCTTCCACCATAATTTCATGAAATGCCATATGTTTCTAGATATATTTATATAACATAGCATAAATACCATCATGTCACTTGTTCTAAAATTAAAATTCATATACTAATCCACATAACGGGTAATTAATTCTTTATACGGTCCATTAATGGATACTTCTAATATGTAGTTATGTTGGTATTCAACTACTCTTTCACAATGGAGTATAAAATGATTCCATTTATTTTCATCTCATACTAAATAATTAATTATTATTCAGTCACATCCTATGATTTTTCAATATCATAGGAATAATAATTATCCCCCGTCATATTTTTTATTATTAAAATAAGTCTTTTTTTATTTTTGGTATAGTATCCAACTATCATTCTTCTTCAACTGGATATGTTTCTTTATGTGGTATAGGTTTCATGGAAAGTATACCGTAATTTCCTAATTCTATATTTTAATATTCATATAATCTTGATTGTTTTATATATAAAATTAATTTTTTTAAAATATTATAGGATGTGAATTGTTCAATTTTAAACACAGTTAAATTCTCATCCAATTATATCAATATAATCAAGAAATCATCTTCATCAGATTTAATCAAAATCTACTCCATTAAACTCCATTGTATTCATCTTCCATGTGGGAATTAATTATTAAATGTGTTATGTATTTTTGGATTATGACATGGAAGTATTATCTATAGTTTATATTTTATTAATAGTATTTCTGAAAAAAAAATTTACATTTAAATCCATGAATATTAGAACTAGAATCATTTAAATTAATATTTTCTTCAGAATAACTATTCTGGAAAATATAAAAAAATTATTTAATGGTATTATCCATACCCTAGTTACTAATGATATGGGGAAGGGTTGAATATGTGATCATTTATTATATATATATATACTTTATGAAGAAAAAATATTCCCATGTTAAATATTAAATTTTTTTATTATTATAAGATCTCAAAAAAAATCCACAGGAGTAGAAGAATTTACAGGGTTCACTGCTCCAAATGATCGGATTTTCCTTGTTATGTTTTTTATATATTATAATACATAAAAATAAACTTGAATAAAAATCCCTTTGTGTTGATACATAATGCATGGAATATCATCACACGTTCATTTGACTATAATCTATCAATAGTGCATGATCATTTCACACAGATAAATAATGTAACAATGAATTTCCAAGAACTATTAGAAACATACATAAATGAGATAAACATTTTTTCACTATGATTCTTATGCATATTAACAAAATATATTATTTCATGAACTATTTTTTAACATTATTTTCCACTATTAAGAAAGACAACCATCCTTGTACTTATATAAAATCATCGATCTATCCAATTTCTCATCCTGTTTCTATGTCCTTTTATCACCACAGTAATCTCGATAAATTAATTTCAAAAAAAAGTTAAAACATTATTATTCTCTATACACACAATAACAATTTTTTAAAACTTATCATATTACACCTTATATATAAATGTTTCTAGTGTATTCTCTATAGTACTTATAATTATATCACCTATGTCTGATAGAAACATTTTCTTTAATAAAGATACTCCTTGTTTGGAAACATTACCTTCTCAAAGAGAGTATGTTATATTTTCATCTAGTAACTCTAGCCAATAAAATTTCATCAGCACGTAAACTATTACATACCTAAAATTTATACCCATATAGACAATATTTTCACCAAATTTATCCTTGTGTGTAGGTGAAATGAAGGGAAACCAATTTAACATTCATTCTCAATTAAAACTCTACAATTTAAAACTCATAGTCAACAGTAATTTACAATACCCTTAATAGAATTTATAGGGTATTATATAACATTTTTAAAAAATCACCACAATTAAAATTCCTCTAACATCCACATCCATAGGGTTTTGGATCATTTTCAATCTTATTTTATAACATTGAAAAAAAATCATAATATTCCTTAAATATTTTTCAGAATATGATCAGTTAGACCACCATAACTATGTTTTATATAATTATAAAAATTTAAATAAAAAAATACTAGTACCTATCTACACAAATAACTCATCAAGAAATAATTTTTACAGAACATATTTATTGGACGAGTATGTATATTTTGTTCATGAAAAATTTCATTCGAACATTTCAAATAATTCCCCTGGACACAAACAAACTATGAATAATGGAATTAGAAAAATTCAACCATTTCCATTTCATGTTATCCTATATTGATTTAATTAATACAAGAATTTTTATATTATGTAATCCACAAAAATATTATGTTCCATAACTCCCATAATTTATTCTAATCTTTGACCGTCAGATGGACATCATCTATTTTCATTGTTTGAAATTATCTAAAATCCATAATAATGTTTGAATTCATTCTATCACACATCATATGATTATAAATTTTATTTTTTTCACATTGTTAGATGGCATTCCTTATCTAATTCCCTTTTCACTTTGAAAAAATTAATCCATTTGGAAAACATAGTAATCATAAAAAAATATCATCCAAACCTCTATATAATAGTATTTATCTGTAAAATCATCCTTTTAGAATAATATTATATTCTTTTGACATAAAAATTAATTTCTCCCCATTCTACATATTTTGGTGTCATAATATAATTCATAAACATTGATATCAGATGAATTAAAAATAGTATAGAATCACTATATCTCTTATTTATAGAACCTATCTAATGGATTATTTATGTAATAATAGATAAAACATTCAAAAAAAGAAACATAATTTAAAAACCATTGTCTTATTAATAAATAAAATTATATTGGTTCATAAAAATTCCATTCTCCACCATCAAATCTTATATGTAAATTTTTTAATTTTGGAATGATATAAAAATTACATGAAGATATTATTGTATAAAAAATAAAAATGTTGATAACCCAATCTTATATCCAATACAACATTCTCATTCTATATTATTCCTCATTAAAAACAACTCCAACATTCATGGTCCCAAAAATATCCCCCATTTATTTTTTTTCAAACATAGAACATATATCACTAAGACACTATAAATGATTTAACGGATAATTTATTCAAACCATTATAACTATTTCAGAGAACCTAGGGTGTCAACTAAGAACCATTTAACAATAATAACATACAATCCACAGGAAGTGGATTAAGAAAAATTATCATACACCTTTTAGGAATATTCTTCAAATAAATTAATCATTATGTTGAAAAATATATTTATCCTATAATTTTTTTTAAACATTTATTTTTATTATAGCTGTAGCAAATAACTACTAAATTTATTCATCAATCTAAAATAATAACTTACCCATTTTAAGACCCCTTAAATACATTCTCCCATTATTAATTATAATCATAGAATAATGTATACATATAATTTACCAATTTTACATTCCCCTTGTCAATGCTATCAAAATACAAAAAGGGAGTGGGAAAAATATCACATACCCTAGAATTGAATTTTGGGAGGTTTTAAATACATTATCAACCTTAGCTTATGAAATGTTTCCGTCAACTATGTTTTGGTGAGGATATAAATAACATACACCATTTTTAACTAAAAATATATTTTGTTCATTATTGAGGCCATGATCTCTAATGATGTGATACAATATATTTATTTTAAGGATTAATATTGATGACCTATTTTTAGTGATATTTATAAAATATTTATAATATCAAACCAAGTGGAGGGGAGACATTATGAAAAAACATTTTTTGTAACAAAAAATTTCTAAATTTATGTCTTGTTAAAACTTGGGTGGAAGAAACACACTCATAATAATTCATAATGAATGTCATTGAGTCATGATTCATTATGTTTCATGAATCACATCATCCACCAAATTATAAAAATCCACCAGATGTCTATTTTATAATAGCTATAATTCATTCCCAATAATCATTTTTATATAAAAATAAATAAGTTTTCATACATTTTCTTATTTCAAACTTAAATAATTTGAACCACTAATATATTTGAGAAATACCATTCTATCCACTATATGAGATTATATTTGTGAATATTGATATTCAAAAAAAGTGTGAAAATTCTTGATATATATGGATTCAATTCATTATATATAAAACACTTGTAACACCCTTTCAAAAATCTTTATGACCATTTTCCTTTACTTCACTATATTTTGAGAAATTTGATCCAATATAAGTTTTTTGGGAACTATATTATGTTCGCCCATTCCAATCATACTTATTAGTTACATATAATACCAACATCATTATTGGAAACATTATTTAGTCCTTTCAAATATTAGTATGTAGATGATATATTTATTTTTTCTCATAATGATTTTTTTTTTAAAATTCTTCATCTCCTTGTAAAACCTTTTAGTAGTTTCTTCACCATCCAATATAAATATGAGTTCATCTACATACACATTCAAAATGAGGAAAAATTTTAGAATTTTCTTTATATTTAGGTTAATATCCACTATTATTTCATGAACATCAACTTCCATATGAAAGAATCATAATTAGAATACCCAAAACATTGACATTGTTTCAGGACAAAAAATGGCTTCCTCAATATAAATAAAAAACATTAAGCTTTCCCAAAAAAGAAACAACATATATTGTTAGAATAACCATATTAATTGTGCATGATATTAATAAAATGTGATAGAAATATAATTGAAATATTTAATACATTAATTCAATAGTATTATAAAAAAGAATCTAGTAGCTTCTAATTTTACACTACATGAAATATCCCCTGAAATTTAATGCGTTTAATTGGAGATTTACTATAAAATACTAGTCATTTCATTTTTTTGTGTAACATTAAATTTTATTATTTAACTTATTTTGAAACACCCAATTTCTACCAATGTCATTCTTATATTTTTTAGTTTATGTTCTTCATTTTTTTCCCTTGATTCAACTTTTTTTTAATTTATGACAATGTGTATTCATTTTTTTGAATATTAATAAACTTAATAACCCAATATGATAGTTCTTATATCTATTATTGTATGTGATAATGACTTAAGAGTATCTGACTCAGTAAATGGTTATTGATAATCCATGCAATTATGATAACTCAAAAATCCCATGGTAGTATTTTCAAATATATTTTATATAGGTGTATTAAAAAATTTTAGGTACACAAATGATATTAGATATCATGGGTGGAGACTCATGGGACTTTGTGGTACGTTATATTGGTTGTACAACATTAGTAATATCTCGGGTATGACATTAATAGAATGAGATCCTCATGAAGAGAATCAAAATTTAATTGCGACATTGCATGTTCATATATACTGATGTGATTAATGATCCTTAGACATAACTATTATTATTAATGATTATTATAAGTCACATACTTTAATTTATTGAAAAAAACCATTAATAGATATTTTTTAGAAAGGTACGATATAATTGGTTATCACAATTAATATTTCTTTAATGGATAATTTGGGAATGATTTTATCCCTTCTATTCATTTATTAAAGAATATATCTCAGGTCTTTTTGATTGAAAAGATATTTCAAAAATAAATCCATTGCTACATAGTTCTATTATAATGTTTAATATCCTAATAGTCAATGAAATAGAAAATGATCATATAGTTTTTTAGAACAAGTGTGAAACATATTTAATTATATATATACCGTGATAAAGGTATTATATCACATTGTAGTCATCCATAGTTGGTATTACAAAATTAATGAATTACCAAATTTCTCTACAGGCATAATATTGGGGTTTTAGATAACGTTGGACTTTAGGATACATTACCAAATCCCACTACAATGTATGTCGAGATGGTCACATATAATGGGTATCCATAATCTCAATTAAAAAATATATTAAAATTTATTATTTAAATTTTTAAAGAAATATAATTGCATAATAATGTTTAATAATTATTATTGTTTTCATAGTCTAACATATTCTGTAACAACTTATTCGAAAAATAGAACATCATAATATAATTTAGTACATATTTATTTATTATTTTTTCAATTTTATATTTATTAATTCCATAGTTGATAATTTAATTATATATTTTTATTAAATAAATTGTCATTATTCAAGGTCTGATAAATATTTTTATGGAATAGTGAAGTTAGTATATATGTCCGGTGAGAAATAATATATATATAATATTATTTGATTAAATATTATTTAATTTAATTATTTAAATTAATACATGTCAAAAAAATAATAATATTATTGTTATAATAATATATATATATGGGGTCTGCTGGGACTACATAAATAATTATGAGAGCATGTTAAATTATTATTTTCAAACAGTAGATGTATATAAAACTAGTTATATTATTTTCATATTAGATCAAATTCATGTTTTTTAGGAACAATGAGATCTGGATAGAATCCTCTAAAATCCATTTAGATCTCCCTTTACAAGAACTATTTTAATAATAGGGAGAAATCATCGAAACACCATGAGTTTATATAAACCATTTTTCTTAAATAAATGAATTTTTTTAGGTCTTTCAATAAAATAATTAAAACATTGTATTCATATAAATCTAACTTGGATTTCTCTATATGCAACACTGACTAGGCATAAACTACACACAATGCCTAGTTTCATCGAATCATAATTTTATTGTTATAATTATTTAAATAACATAGTTATATTTTAGATATTAAAATCAGAAATATGAATAAAAAAATTAATTTTCAATTTTTTATATGATATTATATAGAGAATTAGTATTTATATTAAAAATATAATTCATTGCAATGTCTTTATATATTTAGAAAATAAAATTTTCTTACAAAAACATTTTATCATGCCCTTATATGAAAAAATAAAATTAATTTTAGTCACATATAGAAATTTTGTATTATAAAATAAAAATCATTTTATAATTATAAAATCTGTATTATCCTAGGGGTATTTTTGGGATTTTTCTAATAATCCTCATTTTTTTCTTAATAGTAAAAAATTAAGAATTTTAATTTGAAAATGATTTTTTGTATTAATTATTTATAGTGTTAAATTATATTTCAATTTCGTTATAATCTAATATTATATAAATAATTTTTTTATTAATCCAATTTAGGTCCTTGGAATGAAATTTACGTTGAAATTGAATATAAAAAATAACGACCTTTCAAATGTTTTTACTCAAAACACCCACATTATTGTCCCTTCTCTGGGAATAATATTAATTTAATTTATTGAAATTACGTTATTGAAATTTTTTGAAATAGATTCCATATTTTGAGTCGTAATAATTTATAATGAATAATTATGTCACAATTATTTTTTACCAAATGTATAATTGAATGTTATAAAAAATATTTATAGAGATTAAGAGAAAAACTAACACAATGAATAACTGAACATTAATTGCAATCCACAAAATGATCAATAAACATATAAAAAATATATTTGATGGATATATTTCAACTTTATACTAACATCTATTTAATTTTCATTTTATTATAGAAACATGAAATTGGAATAATGTGGATGGATTCCCTTTTTCCAATATTTACAAGATTTCCACTGCTCATCCGCTATAAAAAGGATTCCACTCCACCTAGTTGTTCACACCTACTCATGAAAATATTTTCTACCAATATTTTCCAAATACACATTCCAAAATCCCTTCATTTCACTATGAATCCTATTTTTTAGTAGAGAGTCTACAAAGGAACACATTTTGTGCAATCTAAAAGGGGTTACCCAAGAAGAGGTAACATCCTTCCACAAACTCATTTATTTTATTTTCCTTCAACCCTACCATAATTATACTTATGTTGTGATGAAATAATATCCATAGAATCCTCAATATACTATACAGATTTTATGTTAAGTGTCCAACCTTCACATACAAACACAACAATCTAATGCATAACAATCCTATTATTCTTGTGTTTGGGGTATTACCACCTCATGAAAAAATGTTGTTAGTTTTACCTTTAAAACATAATATGGTTGAGAATTAAGATAAAAAAAATGTTTTTTGTAATATATTTGTGATTTATTTATACTTTAATATATATTATTTATATCTTATATTCATTATTTTAATTTTTTTTGTAAATATGATCACATAGTTTATGGAAGTGTGGATTACCGCCCCCTAAAAAAAATTTGATTCATCCAAATATTACATGGAATATATTAATGATGGGATTATAAAAATAATTTAATACTGAAAGAATTATAATACATTAATTATATAATATAAATTTAAACATTTATTTCATTTACTTTCATTCTTTTAAAGTTCCTTGAAAATGGAAGATTCATTCATGCGTACGTACGACCCATTGTCTCCGTGAATGGTGTATTACATTTTATATATATATATATAAGTATACATTATTGTGTGTTAATAACATTTATATACTAAATATATATTATATATATTTCATGTTATACATTCTATAAATATGTAAAACATGATTTATGTAAGAGTATCATAATTGAATATTAAAAACACATGTGATTAACAAGGAGGTTATTACCCAAAATGATACTTTAACATTGAATCATTAATAAAAAATTAATAGAAAGACATAAGAAAATATTATATAGGTAAATATATATGAAGGCAATTCTTTTATGATATTATAATTATTTTACACTTATTATACAGGATTCTAGTATGTTTATGATCTAATTAATGTCACAAAGAATGGTTATTTCATATCAATTTTTATTTCCATGAGATACATTCCATATACACCACTCATTTATTTTTTGGGGTATATATCTAAATCCAATGAATTTATTCTATGAATCATATAAATAAATTTACAGATATTTACATATAACTTTTATGGTCTTTACAATATAGGGTATCTATTTAAAATGCTACCAATTTGGGAAAGCAATATCATCTCAATTTCGCCTCCTTTGAGATGCATTCCATGTTATGAACAATTTGTTTTCAATGATGTGTATATTGTTGTGTCATGAAGTTCCCTTATGAAAATTCCATTCTTTAATGTTTTTGAAAATCAAAAACACATTTTATTTAAGGAAAATAATCTTTCTATAATAATTATTTTGTTAAGAAGAATTTTATTCTTATTTGAAAAGTTTTATCCTTACCCTTGGGTTTCAATGTATTATTTAATTTTTTTTCATAATACATGTGTATCCACTTTTTTATTAAGAAACAAATCTGGATCCTTACCTATCATATAACACTAAAGTTTCAATAATATAATTTCCCCGAAAATCAAACACCACATTAATCTCAAAACAGACATAAAAATTAATTAGAATTAGGTCTATAATATCTTTAGAATTCAGGCTCTTAATTCATAAGAATTTGGACCCCAAATTCATCATAATTTTGTTTACAAATACTTCAGAATTCAGACACTGAATTCCATAGAAATCAGACATTGAGTTTATCAAAATTCAGACTCTGAATTCTTTGAAATCCAGACTTCCAATTATTAGATATTTATAGTCTAAATTATCTAAAATTCACACTTTAAATTCTCTAAAATTAAGGCTATGATTTATCTGAAATTCAGATATTGAATTCTCTGAAATTCAGATTCTGAATTCTCTAAAAGTCAAACTATGAATTTACTGAAATTCAATTGTCATTTTTTTTGGAAATTCAGACTCTGAATTAATCAGAATTCAGACATTGAATTCATCAAAATTATGACTCTGAATTCCATAGAATATAGACTAGGAATTTTTCCAAATTATGAGTCTAAATTCAACAGAATTTAGATTACTAATTATTCAAAAATCTATCTCTGAATTCATAAGAATTTAGATTCCAAATTCCTGCAAATTCAAACTCAAAATGACTTTTTTTAGGAATATAATTGTTCATTTTTGTAGACTCTGATTTCTAATTTGCTAATATTATGATTATTGATATTTTTTAAAATTACTCAATATTTATAACATATTTTTTCATGTTTATCATATAATATTTTCTTAAACATTATATTGTTTTATCTGCATATTTATGTTCCTTACACTTGATGTAGTTTCTCATATTTAGTTATAAAAATTGATGTCATTTAATCTATTTTAAACTAAACATTGGCTGATTGATACATGTTCATGTCACTATGAGAATTATTGAAAAATATGACTTTTGGTGGAGGGAACCAACTATTGGAACCCTTGCCTATAAATAGGATCTAAATTAAACGAGCATTATACACATTCACAAACACAAATGATGTGACTCAATGAATCTATTTCTAGATAGATAATTACTCTCATTCTTTGTGTGAACTTTAAATAACTTTTTTAAATTTTAAAATATATTTCCTCCAGACTTTTTTGAATCCAATTGTTGCTGAATAAAATCAAGGGCTTATAGTGATATGAAGATATTGTTGATGAGTAACTTAATGATTGATGACATCAGGTGACAGGAAGGCAGATGTGTTGAATTGCTTAATGCTCAAGGACTTATTGTGATAGCATGATAGATTTTAATATTATTATCGGGCGCTTAACATCCTTTGGGTTAGATAGACATTCATGAATGTATAAATCAAGGGACATTTTCCAAGGTTGTTGGATACACTATTTGTTGGGTTAAACGATATCCTACATGTTTACATGTTATTTTACATGTTTTATTTCCACTATAATTTTCTTAAGAATGAATGTATAATTTTCATATACATTATTATAATTGTATACTCTAATAAATAAGATTCTATACATATTAAGGTAGAATAGTTCTATACGGAATCTTTTCATTAGTTTCTTTTTTGGATCCATATTTCCAAATCCAAAGAGAGTTAGTTTCATAGTTATGATCAATAGTGGGTTTGAGAATCTATCTAATTTAACAATGATAAAAATAGATTTCATTTAGGATTAAAATAAAATGGTTTTTAACCAAAAATTCCCCACCCCTCTATTGAAATTGTGCATCTAAATCTATATTTTGGATCTTGGTGTTTTTATTAGTGTTTTTCCTATTAAATACTGATCCCTAAATTTAGTATCAAAGTAGGCCCCTAAAATAATTTTACTTGTATATATATTTTCATGCTAGATTTTTATTTCTCATTTTTCATTACTCATGTTTTTTCTTAAATATTATTTTATATAATTACAAGTAATATTTTTTGTAGATATGTTATTTTATTATAGATGGAAGGATGGAATTTCAGTTATATAGACAACACAAATCCTACCAGTCCACCAACAATTGATGACAATGATTATGAGTACTGGAGAGATTTGATAAAGACCTTCATTATCAATACTACTTTTGATAATATTGTTTTGATTACAGGTGACTACAAGATTATCGAAAAAAGTCAGAACAATCACAAATCATGAAAAAATAGAATATCAACTAAACTGCATGGTAAGAAATACTCTTTTATGATCCATGACCATGAATATCTACAATATAATATCCTCATGTGACTTTTCTAAGAGTATTTTGATTAATATTTATGTTTCACACTCTAGAAAATCTAATGTTATTGAAACAAGGAGTGAAATGTTAAGAGCTGAACAATTTTGGAATTTTTTTATGGTGAACCTATTTGAAAAGTGAAACAATGATTTTTGAAAATTTTTAATATTATTCAGTATATTGAATAAAAATTTCGTGATGATGAAGTTATTTTGGACAAGATAACTTATATTATTCCCAATGATTGGGAATCGAAAAGGACAATTTTTTATGTAAATATGAAAGTATCTAATATCACTATTAATGAGTTATTTGGAACTCTTCTTCAACATGAAACAATAATGAAGAGAAATCTAGGTTTCAATGAGTAACTGAATCGTAATGGAAGTGTTTCATTCACTAATACATCTAAATCCATGACACAAGAATGGGTTACTAGATCTAATGTTAAGAAAGCTGTTGTAATATCGAAATCATGTTACCGTGATTAGTCATAGAATGAACATTCAAATCTTGCACGAATGATGAACATGATTGTTGGAAAGAATGATTTTCAAAAAAATAATAATATGAAAGTCATTAAGGAAAATAAATACTCTCATGAAAATTTTTATGAATGTAATAGTTCTGGAAACATTAGACCTTATTGTCCTATTCTTAAGATAAAAGAAAGAAAGGATAAGAATTCAGAAACGAACAGAAATAGTTACTAAATATATAAGGCTAAGAAACCCTTAAAATATAATGACATATATAATTCCATTGGTGTTGACTCTTTAGATAAATCTTCAAAATATGAATATTCCTGTTATAATAATATTGGAATAATAGAAAGAATACCTATTGAGATATGTGTCATGGAAAATTAATATAATGTTAAATCATTATCCAATATTTCATTAAATGAAAATTTTCCTAATGAATAATATTATGACTCTTCACATAATGAAAATTCTTCATCATAAGATAATACATCACCTTCATTTGATGAAGTCTCTTGATTTTCTAAATTAAAAGACTGTGGGAACTGAAAGATAAAAAATAAGTTAGAGAAATAAATTTCTATAATTTATGTTTTGTTAAAAAAATATCGTATATTTTTATAGACCATGATTAGAAAACTCTATATTGTGGAAATATTTATAAAATCATTATCAGGGATAATTATGATAAGGGTAAAATTTCATAGAATATTAAATATTTTATTTCTATGAATTTTTATTGAGAACAACTCAAATCCTCAAACTAATGATTTTCAAGATATCAATTTTGTTATCAGACTAAAATCAGATATATTTTCCTTAAATAATATTTTATCAAATGATACTTTTAGAAGGGAATAATATGATAAAATATATTCACAAATTTACCCTCTTAGTAATAGTTATGTATTCGGTTATACTCACTAAAAACCTGTTTTTAGTCATAATTATTTTATTCCCCAATGTTTACCATTATGAACTAAATGTCATTGTGCATATATTGAGAGAAAAATTGTTATTTAAATAAAACCCAATCCTTAGGTTTTCATAAATCTACTTTTTCTACAAAAATGTGGATATCTAATATTTTACATTTTGAAATTTATAGTTCCAATAATGATTGGATTCTAAAAGAATAACTTTTTTATTTTTAAGAAAATAATTGAAATTCCAACAACAGTACGTGGTAAATGGATAGTGGATGTTACCAGAACCTGACTGGAAACAAAAACAACATTGAAATTATTATGAAGGCAAAATGAGGAAATGTAACATTAAATGATAATTCCCAGGGAGATATTATCCATATAAGTAACATTGATCTTCACAGAACAACTTTAATTTAAAATGTTTTATTTGTTAATGGTCTTAAGTAAAACCTTATAAGCTTAATCCAATTATGTGATGAAGGTTACCTTATGAATTTTTGGAATGATAAATTCCTAGAATGAAATTCTAAGATAGTGTTTTGTATCTCTACCCATAGGCAAGAGAATATATATATACATAACATAGAAGTACTAAGGAGCCAAGAACTACATTCTAATAGTGTAATATAAGATCAATATTGGTTTCGTAAAAGATGATTAGGACAATTTAACCTTAGGAAACTGTGAAAAATATCAATGATATGAATTTTTAAGGATCTACCAGAGTTTAAATTTGATTCTTAAAATGACTGTGATCCTTGTCAATATGGAATGTAAAATAAGTAAAGATTTAAATCAATTAGTGAAGTCTCCACTTTGGATCCATAACATATACTTTATATAGATGTTTTTTTCCAACAGAAATTAGATGTATTGGAGGAAAATAATATGTAATTTTTTAGTTGATGACTACAAAAGATATAAATGGTTCTATTTTATATATACAAAATCAAAAGCCCGTTATTGTTTTAATATTTTATAAAACCATGAAAATGAAAAATAAAATCCCTTAAAAACAATTCTTAGTAATCATCTGGGAGAATTTTAAAAGTAATATTTTTAAACATTTTGTTGTAAGAAAGGAATTACACATAACATCTCATGTTCATTAACAACTCAACAAAATGGTATTTTTCAAAAAAAAAATTAATTCTTCAAGACATATCAAGAACCATGTTGTGTGAATTTTATATTTCTAAACACTTTTGGGTTGAAGTTGTAAGTACTTTTTCATACACTATAAATTGAGTTTTGATCAAACCTTTTCTTAAAAAAACTCATTAGGAATTGTGGACTAGTAAAAAATGAATGATACGTACTTTAATTTATTAGGATAAAAAAATTTCATCATGAATTGTAATGATAACCTACCTAAATTCAATCACAAATCCGATGAATGAATCTTATTTGGATACTCCATTATTTCTAGGGCATATAGAGTTTTTAAAAAATATTCATATACTATTGACAAAATAGTACATGTTAAAATTGATAAAATTGATTCTATTGTTTTCAAAAAACCACAACCTAGATATGCAGATGAGTTTTTAAAAACAGATTACCAACCATTTATATAAGCCTACTATAATAGAGAAACTACTGAAGAAAAGGTTTCTAAATAATTTACCCCAAAAGCGTTTCTACCCAATGTCGATGAACAGGTTTTACAAAAACCAAATATATTGATTCATATGAATCATCATAGTGATAACATCATTGGTGATGTAAATAAATGTGTAAGGATTATAATTTCTTTATGAAATGAAGTATAACATCTAACATTTTATTCCATATTAGAATCCAATTTCATTGATGAAGTTTTAGGTGAAGATGATTTGGTTAAATCTATAAAAGATTAACTAAATTAATTATAAAGGAAAAACGTCATGGGATTCATTGAAAGACCTAAATAATCTTCTATGATTGGAGTGAAATTGGCATTCAGAAAGAATTGTGATTAATATTGAATCATTTTATGAAATAAATAATGATTAGTTACTAAATGATATAATAAAAAAGAAGGGATATACTATGAAGAAACTTACTCTCTAGAAGCTAGACATGAACCTGTGTGTAGTCTAAATTCATTGAAAAATTCATTAATTTCAATCTATTTTAAATGGATGAGAATCTTTTTTCATTAACAAATATGTTCCTGTGGATGTTAATGTTGAACAACCTCCTAGTATTGGGGAACCAAACATCCTGAACTTGTTTTCGAACATAAAAATGCTCTATTAGTATGTAAACAAGACCCTAGAGGCTGGTATGATATATGTGCAACAATTTTTTTCAAAACAATTATGTTAAGGGATCTCTTATTCCAACTCAAATATATGAAAAAAAAATTTATTGTTCAAATTTATGTTGATGACATTATGGTCTGATCTACATATAAATCTTTAACTGAATCATTTGAGAATCCCTGAAATATGATTTTGAAATTATTATGATGGGTGGTAGAATATTTTTCCTTGGTTTTAAAATTTTGGAAAACAAGAAAGACGTTATATATCTTTACATAAGAATATTAATAATCTTATTACGAAGTATAGTTATGAGAACACTAAATGTTCAAGTACTCAAATTAGCTCCTCAAACTCTTTTGATCTTGATAAAGTTGGAAAAAAGTTTATCAAACATATTTTAGAGGTATGATTGGATGTTTATTATATATAATATCTTTTTTACCAAATATAATTTATTTAGTATGGTTATGCACAATATACGAATCTAATCCAATGTAATATCATTTGAAAGTCGGGAAAATAATTTTTCTCTATTTAACGGTCTCAATGGAATTAGGAATTTATTATTCTTTAGGATATGAAGTTGTATTAATTTTTTATATGGTGATTTTGGTGGATGTAGATTAGAGAAGAAAATTACATCCCAAAATTTTCTTTTATTAAGATATTCATTGGGTTTTTGGTTAGGCTAGAAGAAAAACTCAGTATCACTTCCACTGTTGAAGCTGAATATGTAGAAGTTGGATGCTTTTGTTCTTATGTGTTGTAAATACAACACACACTCACAGACTGGGGCATTGGTTTTACCAAAAAATAGATATTTTGTAGTAATAAATGTGACATTACCCTATGATGAAACACTACACATCACTCATGTGAAAATAACATAGATATTAGGCACCAAATTTATAAAAATAACACACTGATTAGAGATATCATTCTCTTATTTATTGGAATGGAAGATCATCATGCTGTCATTTATAAAAAATCATTACTCTATAATAGATTTGAATACATTAAACAAATGTTTGGAATGATAATGATACGGTAATAATCCATTTTTTCATTTTTTTTGAAACCTATCTCCTTACATTACGAATCATTTTTCAATGGGAGAGTACATTTGATTACTATATACGAAATTTCATTTACTAAATTTCTTCGAGAACCTAAATTTTTTACTTTCCCTAAAATAATTTTTCAGAACCTAAAAATTTTCATTCCTTAATAATTTTTTTAGATTCATTGTTCATCAAGAAGAATATTATCAATATTAAAATTATCTTTAATCAATCTAAAACGCATGTTTACTTAATTAAATCATCAAAATTATCATTTTATTTGTTGGAATTTCTATTATGTTTTATGAATAACTTTTATTGGATTCACCAATCATAAATATGATTATTCATTGTAACCACAATAGAAGATAACCTATAAATCCTTTATCAATATTGATATCAACCATTAGATCTGATCAAGAATATATCAACCGTTTTTGTTTCGTAAATTCAAAACATCACCATGATGCCTATATAAATCCCCCCCCATTTTCACATCCCACATCATAGTTTCCAATTTTTATTACGTCAATGCTCTTCCTTCCTCCAAATAAATTGTTTAGTTTTCTCAGTTTCCATAAGTTCTATATGTCTCTTGGATTTTACACACAAAATATAATGGAATCAAACATGGAAAAAAAGAGTGTAAAATTTAAATATAAATATTGGTCGAATAAAATTTCATTTTAAAGTATGATTATATGATTTTGAAAGATATTAAGAATAATTCATGTGAAAGTCATTGTGTAGTGAAACCAAAAAAATTAGGATCCAATTTATCATGATATCCTTACATATTTTTAAGATAAAATTACTTTTTATTAATATGGTGGAGGATAAATAATTTCATTCTTGAAATATGTGAATATATACTATTTGTCTTTCAACAAAGCAGCAAGTATATTAGATATACTTTATGTGGGAGAAGTGGTCTTTTTCTATCTAATGTTTCCAGATAAGAATTTTTTTTGATAAAGTTTAGACAATTGTGTTTGTAGGACATAAAGAAGTGAAGTCACCCATGATCAACCACCTTACATCCAACTATCGATTTTTAGATTTTTAGATTCTAGGATATCTCATTCCGAGAATGGGAGATAAGGATTCCTTTAGAACTGCAACATTTTTATAATGGTTTTCTTGTTGAATCTAAGAATCAGAATCCAAATCATGTATATTCTTCTAACCATCCATAATTTCAAAAATGTAACCCTCATGACTCAGCTTATTATGTATCCAACTACCTTTTTTAACAACATTGTTCTTTTTTTAGAATCCTTCAAAATTCGTTGCAGTTCAAAACCTAGAATATTTTAGATTTTGATGACGAGTGATGAAACTCATGAGATGATGGAAATGGGATTCTGTCTTAGGATTGGATAATACTATTATCTTCCTGAAATAAAGGTCCATAGTGATTCCATGAAAGGTGAAGTAGATGAAACATCCAATAAAAATCTAATGTTGTGAAAAGATAAAGAAATGAAATCAAAATAAAAAGCATCGATTCAACAAACAGAGTCATCTCCACCCAATCCAAAAAAGAAAAAGTCCATTTTTGATGAAGTTGGAGCCATTCATGGAGAGTAAAAGATGAATAATAATGAGGTTGATGTCTGTTTCTGTTTACACCATGCTAAGGCTAAGGCCTTTAAGACTCAGGCAGTATAAGAGCTTGAGAATCATGATAAAGAGAAAAAGATGAATAATAATGTGTAAGAATCTTAAATTGTTTGAACATTTCATAACAATATAAATAATTCTTATGAACAAATCTATATACTATAATCCTTCATGAAATAATCAGTTGCAATTGATACTCTGGGAAAGTGCATTTCAATTCAAGAATCTATTGGTGAAGAAGAAGTACATGAACATGAAGAAGGAGATGATTAAGAAAAAGATGAAAGTGAATATGTATTGAAAATGGTAGAAGAATACAATGAGAAGGAATGTTCATATAAAAATTTTTCAATCATAACAACCCAAGTTGAATCAACCAATATAATAATAGAATGGAAAGATGATGATGCTTTAGATGAGGATGACAAACCTTTTGATGATGAAAGAACGAATCGATATTCTATTCACCAAGAAGATGTTTAGAAAGGTATTGATAAAGATTATATTGATGATGATAAGGTAATTGAATTCTCTAATACTGAGTATGAGACTCTAAATTTTGAGAAAGAAATATTTAGAGATGAAAATGAAAAAAATGGTTGTGGATTTTCATAAAAAAGATGAAGTTGTGAAATTGAACAATGATGTTGTTGGAACATCCAAGTTGAATGATAAAGATAAATATATTGTTTCGTCTCCTGTAAAGGAATCTGCTCCTAATGTTAATCTTCAATGGGACAAGATTTTGTTTTTTAATATTTTAAAATTCTTGTGAAAACCATTGCCTTATTTCCATGTATTGATTGGATTTGTTAGTTTCTTCAACATACTATCAATCAAAAGTTAGATTCAATATGCATGCTCATGGAACCGTATATCAAGATTTAAGTAGAATTAAAATATGTTCAAATTAGTTCTGATTCTCATAGAAGATCATGAATAGAAATAAACAAATAGTCTATGTTAGTAATTAGTTATTTGAAGATTATGGTTGATTTCCATGATTCTGGTAAGGATTCATTTGATCATTCTGATAAGACCATGAACAAACATACATCAAATATTTCAGAAATGATAAATCATGAAAAAGCTCCTCGGATTCAAGAATATAAATACCCAAATGGAATGATAAATTATGGTTCACTAAATATGAAAAGGGAAAGAGAACTCAAGGAAAATTTAGAAGAAAAATTCAATCAACAAGAGATGTAGTAATGTTTCAAGCTTAATTTATTATGTCCCAACAAGAAATAATTATAGTTCTTGACAATAAGAATCAGTATTAAGAACAGTTGATTATGAAAATAACGGATGATCAGAAAGAGTTGATGATGTTAATGGAATCATTGAGAAATTTGATACCAATAGAGGATAAGGATGAAATATTCCTTAAATTCCAATCATTTTTTGTTTTATACATGCAATATTTTTCAATCATAATGATATTTTTTTTATACTTTCATTTTTTCTGTTGTATATTTATAACCATTCAGGTAAAAAAACATTCATTCCCTCATTCTTTTATTCAATTCCATAAGGGGGAGAAAGAAATGATCAAAAGAGTATTATGTTAAATGAATATAACACCCAATCAAAGGGGAAGATTAAGTAAGGGTATGATTATAAAAAGAAGATATTATTAAGCAAGAAGAAGATACTTCTCTATAAAAGAAAATAATACCATCATTATGGATTTCAAAACATATGGGGGTAGTTAGTCATATTATTCCTTGATGATAAATAATGGGAGATAATTATTTATTTTTAATATAAAACATGATAAAATTATATCTTATATTCTTTCACAAATAAATTGTTGAGATATCCAAAAGGGGTAGATTTTTGAGTCATTATGTTCCCTTATAAATTTTCAAATCCTTTATATTTTCAAAATCAGTAAAACTTTTTCTTTAATGAAAATTATATTTCTCTATGAATTTTTTTTTATGGAAAATTTTCTTTCACGAAGAAAATTTTTACCATCACCCATAGTTTTTAATGTTTTATTTAATGTTTTCTTAAACCATATAAAATAATTTTTTAGAGAAATATTAGGATACTAACCTATAATAGAGCCCCAAAATATCATAGAATCTGATTTCACTAGAAATCAGACAACAAATTCATCAGCAATCAGACTATAAATTCTACTGAATTCAGACACTGAATTCACGGTAATTCGGCCTCTGAATTCTCTGAAATTTAGACACTGAATTCTCTGAAATTCAGACACCAATTTTTCTGAAATTAATACTAAAAAGTCTCTAAAATTCATACTCCCAATTGCCTAAAATTATTTCATCAAATTAATTAAAATTTAATCTATGAATTCTCTGAAAATTAATTAGTTGAATTCATAGAAATTATGAATCTTAAATATCTAAAATTCAGAATCCTAGTTATCTTACATTCAGAATCTGAATTCATCAGAATTCATACTCTGAATTCAACAAAATTTAGACTTTGAATTCATCAAAATTAAAACTCGATATTCATCAGAATTTAGACTCTGAATTCATCAGAATTTTGACTCCAAATTCCTCAAAATTCATACTCCAAAAATAAATTTTTCTAGAATCCAATTTTTCATATTTTTAGACACTGATTTCTAAATTTCCTAGATTACTATTATTATAATGTGTTAAATTTCCTCTACTTGCATAACATATTCTTTCATGTTTATTAGATAATTGTTTCATAAAAAGGATATTGATTTCTAAACAAATTATTGTTCCTTACACTTGCCATAGATTTTCATGTTTCCTTATTCAACATGATTTCATGTAATCTATTTTAAACTAACCATTGGCTATGTGACATGTGTAAATTTTCATCCAAGATTAAAGGAAGAATATGACTATTTGGTAGGGAGCCAACCATTGGAATCCTATCATATAGATAGGAGCTCATTTGAATGATCAATATACAATGTCATGAACATGAATTTTGTGATGTTGTGAAGTAATTTATAGAGAGAGAAAGAATCTCATGCTTTTTCAAATGGTGAACATCATGTTCAACAATGAACAACATGTTCAACATGTATTGTGTGAATCCGATTATTGATAAGTACAATCGAGTGTTTCTAGGAATATGAAGACAATGGTGCTGACTACCTTAATGTTAGAGGACTTCCTAGGGTAGGATGGTATAGGTTCTTAATACCTTAAATTTATAGGGCTTGTGGGGATATCAGGATAGATTCTGATATTCTTATCAAGGGATTACCTTGGAGTGGGTTAGAATGAATTTATTGAAAGTATAAATAAAATAACTTTTTCTGTGGTTGTTGGATTCTATTATCTTTGGGATAAATTATTTCCATCTTGATTACATGTTTTTTTTACAAGTTTTATTTCCAATTCAAATTAGTTAATGGAAGAATATATAATGTTCTTAGACATTCTTATAATTATATATCATAATAAATATGATTATATACACTTTAACTTAGTATATTTACCACAAAAATCATTTCTTATGTTTCATTCTTGGATCCATATTTCTAGATACTAAGAAAGTTAGTTTCTTAGTTAAGAAAAAAAGAGGGGTTGGGAATCCATCTTGTTTAATATTGATAAAAATATATTTCTTTTACGCATAAGGAAAATTGTTTTTTTAACTTATAATTCACCCCCACTTGCAATAGATCATCAACATCTATCTTTTTGATCCAACATATATTATTTTGTTGAAATAATATAATATGAATCATATAAAATTCATGTTTTTTCATGCTCTATGTAATTAAATTTTCTTACATGGTAATTACCAGTATGAGTTACTATGTGGTAAGAGTTTATTGGAATAATCTCATCATTTTTCATCGATTTTTATGATAATGTTTTCATTGATTAAATATCATGGTCTTTATCTCACGAAATATCAATATTTTTATACTGAATATTCAATCATGGTATATCCTTGTAATGGTACCATTTATCCACTATTATTTTACATGAGAAGATCATGAATGTGGTTTTTTGATATTCAAACTTTACCCCTATCTTGAGCTATAAATATATGTCCGATAAAATCTTTGTATTTTTAATGGCTTCTATAAATGTGGTAATATTATCAAGTGGTATATAAACAAATTCCCAATTAATACATATTAAAAACTCATTTTTAAAAATCATTCTTCTTTTCCTTTTACGGTTGAGGAACATTTCTATACATTTTATGTGGAAAATTGAATGTTCTTGGTGAGTGGATTTACCTGCTCTCATGATAGTAATTCCCATGAAGATTATTTTACAATATTTAAATGATTATAAGGATAATTTGTTCCTACTATAAACGAATAATATTTATAGTGATTTTTAATGATTTTTTTTTCAAAAATGTTTCGATATTATTTAATAAATTTTCCAAGAAAATGTTTTTAAAAATAATTTAATGAATTATTTGTATGTTATAATAGTAATTTATATGAAAATGGATATTAATTGGTTTTATGTTGTAAATATATTTTCTCAAAAACAATGTGTATTATCATCAGGAAATGTTTTTAAATGATATTTCGAAATTATTTTCCCTCTAAGATGACATCTATTGATGTTAATCACGAAATTATGGTAAATAATTCAATGGTAACATGATTTTCAATACCATTTATTTCGCAGGATATACTATAATGAAATTATTAGTCAACCAATCAATTTTCTATAGGTTATTATGTGATTATATATTAATGATAACAATTTGAGTTCATGCATTAGGATTTGATATTAAAAAAATCATAACTTTTAATGTGTCATGATATGATAAACGTTATATTTTCATTTAGAACATAAATTAATGTATTTATTTGTCACCGGTGGATCCTAAATCCCCCTCTAGTGGAATGTGTAATGATATGTTTTAAATGAGATCAACGCGTACAAAGGATATAGACCAATCATGAAAGTTAGAGGGAACATCAGTTGTACCACATCCTAAAAATATGAGGGAACACAGGTTCTATGACAAGCGTAAAATAAACAGGGTATATAGGTTGTTGCCCATGGCCAAAATAGGAATGTTCCTGGGTTATAGACCACGCCAAAAATTCATTATGTATATGGGTCATAGTTGAAGATTATCATTTTATAAAGGTATTAGTTAGTATCCTTAACATATGATTTCTCTATTTATTTGTATTCTACAAAATCCATGTCTTATTACTTATTTATTCAGTCATGGATTATGTTAATGATTCAATGAGGATTCATTTTTATGAAATACCAAAACTTATTCCATGATTAATTATTACGATATCTGATATGTTGTGTTTGATATAAGAATGTTATATTAATATTATTTTATTCTTATTTACATGTTATACATATGTATTTCCTTTATTTACCTTTACTATGATTTCAAGTTCACCCCTTTATTATATTTCCTTTCTATTGGTTATGAAGAAAGGGTTGTAAGTAGATTTACTAAGGGGGGAAATCGTAGTGGAAAACATTGTAGATCATTTTGGTAGAGGATAGGGTGAGTAGTTTTCTTGAAATATATCCATATCCATAAAATAAATGTTGAAATGCTTCAGGAAAAAATATAAATTTGTGAAACAACATATGAAGATTTATTTCTATCCTAAATCAGACTCACATGATACACGACAACATGCCTTACTACTCACCATGTCTGAAACTACCTGTGGATATGGATTGGGAATTCACAATCTCTTCTGGAACCATCATGAAGTATTTATATTTTTTTTATACTGGTAATATATGATAATTATAGGGAATCATATATTAATGATGGATTCATAATCTATATATCTTGTATGTGTTTTTTCATTATTATGTAGTTCCTCACATTGAAAAATGTTTCTTACTCTCTTCTCTTTGGTATCATTTGTTGTTTTGAACTCAAACGAATCGTGTTATTAGTTACTATGATGTAATATTCATTAATTGTTCTCCTGATAATCAAAATTATATAGGAGATTAAATAAAAATCATCATTATTATCTTCAAATATAATTTTGAAGCTTCAAATCCAATTGGTATTCAAAATATGAAACTGAGGGAAAAATTTTATATTGAGTCCTTCATGAAGAAACATCCAACTTTTTCAGTGGGTCTTCTAATCAAAATTCTGTTGAATAGTAGATCATTAAAACTGAAATGATATTCTCCATTCTCGAGTGTTCATGATATGAGAATGTCATTCATGGAATTTATCGGCTCGATTATGAAGTTGACTAGTTGTGGAATCTAATCAATAATAAAATTAAGCCAAATGAAATTTAATCAATGGTTTGGGAAGAGTTCAAGGACTTATTAATTAATAAGATCATTCCACATGGTCTTCATATGAATATGGAAAAGTAGTTCCTTTATTTTAAATAAGAGGATGATGAATTCATTATTAACTATGAGTCAAATTTCACTAGACCTACACGGTATGTTTTTGGAATAATCATCCAACCACAGAGCATGGTTGATAGGTTCATTAGTCGATTAAACCAATTTCACATAATGGAATTGTCCTTAATATAATATTATACCTATGATGATATTTGGAATTTTGAATTCCATGTGGGAATTGAGGTTGGGGTTACTTAAAAATCTCAAGGCTTTAATAAAAAGGGGATGATGGGGTTCTATGAGAAATGGAAAAACCAGGAGCATAAGATTATAATCCATCTATTATGCACTATTTGTTGGGAGATTCATGGAGGAAACAGTCATAACGATACTAGTAAAATATTTAGTAGTGTAAAGGGATAACATCAAGTATTTTAATGATGAATTTATTGGATAATGTTATATAATGATATGATTTATGAGAAAAATCCACAAAATCCACCTCTCACACCTTAGTGTTTCAATTGCATGGAGTCTGGGAATGTTTCAAAAATGTTCCCAAATAAAAGAGATAATAATGGTGATCAGTGCCAAAAAACACAAAAGAAAAAGGAAAAAGGAAATAATATTAAATCATAATAGATTATAAGAACCATGATAATTGGTGGACTCCATAGTGGTGAATATCCTGTGGTATTTTAAAAAAATAATCTATCAAAATCTTGTTGTAAATCCTTTATTAGAACATTATTTGACGAGATCCATTTACTATCTCCCTCCACATGAATTTCAGATTCCTAAAATCACATTGATGGTGTAAATATACAAGGATGAATCCAATATTCCAATAAGAAATGTTTTTATGATAATAGTCTATTTAAGGAATAATGGTTGAATTGTCTTATCAAAGCATTTGTGTTTTGAATATGGATTTATGGATGTTTAATTTTTTTTCAATGATTAGTGATAATACATGATGAAATTATTCAAATGATTGAAATGTGATGAAACATGAGATATCAATGTCAAAATAATTTCATATCCTTCATTCTAATGTTTTTTATTTTCTTATTTTGTAAGGGGGATAATGTTAACAATTTATGGAATGTTTAAGTTAAACATTGGTTGACGTCATTGTGATAAAAATTTAATCTCCCCACATGATGATTTATGAATTTTGTATTATAATTTTAACAACATTGGGTTAATGGTATTTGATAATATTTGGTATGACTTATCATGAATCTCAAGCTATACTAGTGCATTCAAAAAAATCAACTTCATTTTCCTTTGGTAAAATCTTAAGTTGAAATATAGAATGGAAATAATGGGTTTAGTCAACTTGGAATCATTGATGTATATGTATTCATGAAAAATATTCATTTTTATGAAAATGGTCTTAAAATTAAATTATTTCCTTTTATTATCATTGTTTATGATATATGAGACCTCTTTATAGCTTCATTATATGTTGGTTTTTTATTGTTAACATTATCTATACCACCCACTTTCTTCTAATGAGTGATCAATCACTCTGATTAATTATCTTTTCTTGAATGTCTAATATTTCCTTCCCCAAAATGTTCTCATATATGGAAATGTTGTTTTGTTATACATTAGTTAACTATTAATTTTAGAACTTACATTTTTAATGGTTTTTTAGTGTTAATTTTTTGTGATGTTGATTAATATGAATGATACATTCAATTATTAATCGTTTGATAATAAAAATTATTTTCAATGGGAAATTTCATTTTACTGGGGTAGAATGTATGTCTATGAGTTTTTATGGACATTTAATTTAGAATACTGTAATTTTCATTGATATATTTCATTTCACTAATTCAATCATTCCATTCAAACATCACATAAATGGCTTGCACTAAATAAAACACTGACCTGTCATACTCTACACACAACACTTAGTTTCTACGAAACTCCATTTTATTATTATAATTTTTTAAAAAAAATATTTTTAAATGACCCATTAAACGTATCAATATGAATATTTAAAAATAATTCTTAAATGTTTATAATAGTATTTTGATATTGTCATGACCCGTCCCCCAGGGCCCGTGCTGTGACTACCCCATGCATGCCTTCCATATGCCAGGGGCTGGTGACTAGCACTTAAAGGCTTATTCCCTAAATTCGGGAAGGAATTTCCTTTATAACCTGCAAACAGACCCAACCAAGCACATAAGAAGATACTATCACATGTAAACGGTATAGAACAAGAGTACTGAAAGTAAAAGGGGTTGGAATACAAGCCCAATAGTAATGTTAAAAGTACCACTAAAAATACAATACAATGTAAGAAAGATAATGACAACTACTAGTTCATCCTCCGAGAGTCCTACCTGAAGGGTAGGTATAGATCGCCTTATCAGCACTCCACATCCACCCATCTTCTCTCTGTACGAACACGCCGTATGGTCAACCTCTAGAACAGTCATGTCCTGGTACCCCCGACCTCGATCAGTGTTGTCCGTTTTTTACACCAAACAGAACTAGGTGTGGGCATAGCCTGTGTAAGGGTGAGTATAATGATACTCATTAGGGACTCTGATACCCTTAAGGTTTCACAAAATCCACATAGGATAAACTAAAAAGCATGAAAATAATATGACAACCCTACTTAGGTATATGCCCATACATATACCTAAGTTATCAAGTATACCCATCTCAATCATACGGAAACATAGGGTCCTACCCCAAATCCCAAAGCTCAACTGTTCCACAAAGGAAGGAATTCCATAATGGTAAGTACCACAAAGGAAAGTACAAAATATATTCAAACTCAGCTCACACCAGGTATAACATACGTACAATAGTATTGATGTTTAGATGTTACAAATGAATCATATTCTCTATTAAGAGGCAGACCCATAAAGGACCCCAAATTGCAGACCCCCAAAGGATCCTAGTACACCGTCAAAACCACACAAAATCCTAGTTCAAAGTCAGTACATCGTCAGACCCACACAGGATCCTATTACATCTTCAGTACATCATCAGACCCACACAGGTTCCTAGTAAGTCTTCATTACATCTTCAGACACACACAAGATCCTAGTACATCGTCAGCACATCGTTAGACCCACACATGATCCTAGAACATCATTAGTACATTTTCATACCCACACAAGATCCTAGTACATTGTTAGTACATCGTTCGACCTACACGGGATCCTAGTATATCGTCAGTACATTTTCAGACCCACATAGGATCCTAGTACACCATCAGTACATCGTCAGAGACAGATACAGGGTACTCGCACTAATCTTTCTCTTCTCTGGAAGAGTCCGTTCGTTATGATAATGGACTATACTCGAAATTCCATGAATTCCCAAGGAGAAGTATCCTAATGTACTTCATGTAATAGGGGTCTCAACACAACATACGATGCGTCAATCAGACACCCATTCTATAAGTTATAACCCTTTTAGTCCCAAGGACCCGGTTGGATTCGTACTCAATCCAACCAAACCATACCCCAACATTATCCAAATATTATGTGGGGAATAAAAAAAGGGCCAAATCACTCCAAGGTTTCTGGCGCCATAGACGGTCCATCGAACGGACATGCGTAGCTTATGTTATGAACGAAAGAACATATAGTGTTAAAACTTGTCCGGGTCTAGTCTGACACGTTCCGGCCGACCTAGCCCGACCCAACCTAGGATGACACAATCCCGTACATTTCGGTCCGGCCTAGGTGGTCTGTGGTGCGGTTAGGCGGCCACGGTGCAGCGGGGTGCATGCTTTGCGGCGGAGCACCTAGTGCAGCGGGCGGTCGGTTTGTAGAGGAGAGCCGCAGTGCGGTGGGGCGGCCACGGCACGACGGTCCACTGCAGGTGGCCAGCCATCTTCTTTGCATGGTGCGGTCTTATGCTGCACCTTCACAAGTGGCTCTCTCGGCCTTCCATAATCCTTTCCATCATCGCGGCCCAAGATGCAACACCTTGTTCACCAGGCGGCGTGGATGCGCGCCACCACCCCCATCATGGGGCTGGCCTCAGGTTTCTGTCTTCCAGGTCGCAATGATTTCATCAAAAACCACAAGGTATTGCAGAGATGTTGGGTCTGGTTCATTTGGACCTCACCCCCCGTGTTAGAGCGCTAGCAAGAGGTTCACAACTTTTAAATCACGAAGAATATCAAGAATGTGTAAGTGAGGTATTTAAAACAAAAACCATACATCAAATGACTGTTGTTGCGTTGCGAGATTAAAATGGTGAAGGTGAAGATGATGTGAATGACCATAACCTTCACAACACACTTCCGCTATCGGGCTCATGCATCGTCGTCATTCTTGGCTCTAAAGAATATTATTTGATGGAGATGGCATTCTTAGTTTGGAGGAGATGTTCTTCATTGGAAATGAGTTTCTCTAAACTCTCCCATGCTTCACCCATTGCAATCAATTTCCAACCAAGAAAATTGAGAGGTGTCAAATTATTTAATTAAGCCTCTCAATTTAATTTAAGTTGGCACAATTAATTATTGGCAGAATTTACTGTACCACATTCGCATAATAAAATTGGAGGAATTCCATGCGTTAACACTTAATTAATGAGGATGTTCAAGGGGTTTCTCCCACTAAGAGGGATCTGGTGGTTGCCACCATTTGGAATACAAAATGTGGGTTTTAATTCTAGTGGTCCCCACCTCTTTAACATTCATGTGGGTGGTTTTTATCATAAATTAAATAAAATATTATTTTATTTTATTTTTTTCATTTCCATGAAAAACACAAAATCTATCGTTCACCCTCGACCTATTATGGTCGAGGTGACGGTCTAATTAAGAGAATACTGGTGCTTCTATTACAATGGTGCCCTCAGATTTCAATTCTAATCACTGGATTAAAAGTTACAAAAAATCGCTCGTATGTTTACTGAACATACGTGAAAAGAAGTTCATAAATTCATTTTGGTCACACCGGGACTCAGAATCATGCGTCGTAAATTTTTGCAGACTCGTAAAAATCCTATATAATTTAATTAAATTGCATGAAAATTCTAGGTCATTACATTCTACCTACCTCAGGAATTTGCATTCCCAAAAAAAACATTACAAATCTAGGAAAACAAGTGGGGGTAGTAACTATGAATCTCAGCCTCCTGCTCCCATGTCCTCTCCTAGAGGTTCATGTGTCTTCAGTGAACGTGCACCATAGGTATCAACCACCGATGAAGGACTCTCTTTTTTCAATCCTCAACCTCTACCGGAACCTCCATAAATATCACCCCATCATCAATGTCCAGCTCACCGTGGTCGATGATGTGATAAGAGACGTGCACGTCTATCCTCAGCTGGGAAATTTGGTAGACGTCTTGCACCCGGTGCAACTGAGGGGGATGTTATAGGTGGTAATCTTCCTCTCCATCTCTGATGAGGACCTGGAAGGTTCCATTGAACCTCGGGGATAAAATGCCATCCCGGACAAATCTCCACAAACTCATCAAGGTGAGACCTATAGAAATACAAGGTCTCCATCCTTGACCTCTAGAGGTCTCTGTCTCATGTCGGCATAAGACTTCTACCTGCTCTGTGCAGTCTTCATCCACTCCAGGATGATCTGCACCTTTTCCGTGGTAGCTTGTACCATCTCTGGCCCCACTAGTGCTAAATCCCCATGGTTAGTCCATCACAAAGGAGATCTGCATAGTCGGTCGTACAAATCCTCAAATGGTTCCATCCCAATGGTGGAGTGATAAATATTTTTGTATGAAAACAACACTAATGGAAGGTGACCCTCCCAGATGCGACTAAAATCAAGGATTCATGCACATAGTGTGTCCGGGAGGGTCTGAATGTTCCACTCAGTCGGGCCATTCTTATAAGGATGGAAGGAAGTTCTAAAAAAACTACATCTCAAAAGTCTCTGGAAACCCCTTCCATAGCCATGAAGTGATTCGTGTATCACGATCGTAGAAAATCATCAAGGGTACTCCATGTAACCGCACAATCTCTTGCATGTGGAGTCCCAAGTTTTCTACTGAATCCTGCTCTCTGATCGTTATAAAGTGAGATGACCTAGTGAGTCGGTCGATGATCTCCCAAATTGAATCACGAACCTTGGATGTACATGGGATTCCTGTCATGAAGCCCATGGTTATTCCATCCCACTTCCACTCTAGGACCTCTAAAGTCTGATCTAAGCCTGCTGGTACCTGATTCTCTGCTTTCACTTGCGGAAAAGTGAGGTACCGAGAAAAAAACTCTGGTACTGCATTCTTCATTCCCGGCCACCAATGCTGTCTTCATTGATCTTGTTACATCTTCTCCACTCTTGGATGTACCACTATAGGGGTTGTGTGGAACTCCCTAAACACTTCCTCCTGAAGCAACACTAGTACCATGTTACATCCTCTGAAAATGATGATGTCCTCCCCACCTTCAGAAAATCAATCATGTGCCTATCATGTGGATATCTGATCACGTCAATCCTCACAATCATTGTCCCCATACTGTGCCATCCTGACTCACTAAAGAAGTGGGGGAGTGACTTTAAGAAGCTAAAAAAGTAGCTCCATGCAGATTCCGAAAGGATATCTGCAATGTGTCTAGCTACTTCGTCACCTCACCTCGTTTCTGTGTACCAGATCTTTAGTTGAGTGAATAAACTACAACGTTCTCACTGCACATGAGTGTGTACTATCTCGAATTCATTGTTTGGGAAAAACTCATTACAACACCGATGTCTCAGGTTGAGGTCCTTCTGCAAGAATATATACCTGAGACTCTTGTGATCCATCTAGACTATAAAACTCTCACCCGTCAAGTGATGTCACATCATCATCAAGGAAAAGACCACTACTTCTAAATCCAAGTCATTGGAAGAGTAGTTCATCACATTTTGTCTTATCTGTCGAGAACCACATCTGATCACTACTCACTCCTGCATCAGGACACATCTGAGTCTGATCCCTGATGCATCACAGTAGGCTACCTACCAAACACCCTCCTCTGGAAGACACAACATGGGGGAACCAGTCAGCCTCTACCTGAGCTCCTAAAAACTATGATGGCATCCATCAAACCAAACGAAGGGTTTCTCCTTCATCAATTCTGATAAAGGTCGTTCAACTCTGGAGAAATATTCCACAAGCTTCATGTAGTATCAATCCAAACCCATGAAACCCTATACCTCTGCCACACTCTTTGGTGGCTCCAAATCATGTACCACATCAATCTTTATTGGATCCATTGAAACTCCAGCCTCCAAGATGACATGTCCCAGAAAGGGAACCTCTCGGATCCAGAACTGGCACATCGAGAGCTTACCAAATAGCTGGTGCTCTCAGAGTGTGTCTAGAACTACCTACATGTGATAGGCATGATCCCCCTCAGTAAAAAAGTTGATTAGAATGTCATCGATGAGGAATAGTACAAAGCGATCAAGTTATTACTGAAACATCATGTTGATGAGTCCCATCAACACTGCTGGGGAATTGGTCATGCCAAATGGCATGACCAAGAACTCGTAGTGTCCATAATGATATTTGGAATCCGCCTTCTGCACATCCTCATCTCGAAATATGAGTTGGTGATAGACGGACCTGTGGTCTATATTCAAGAACCACCATGCTCCCTTTATCTAATCAAAGAGGTTGTCAATCCCCGTTAGTTGGTACTTATTCTTCACTATCACCTGGTTTAGGTGACGATAGTAAATAAAATCCCCAAGCTCCCATCCGCTTTCTCGGTGAACAAAATTGGGGTTGCCCAAGGAGAAACACGGGGCCAAATGAACCCTTCCCCTATAAGTCTTCCATCTTTACCCATAGCTCACAAAGCTCAGCGGGAGCCATCAGATATGCTGGTGTGGATATCAGTTCCATCCTAGGGTACATGTGAAAGTAAATGTGCACCTTTCTGTGAGGAGGTAGACCCAGAACAACATTAGGGAATACATCCGCGTACTGTTCCACCACTACAGGATATCTCGGACTCTCCACATCAAACGCTCCATTGGTAAGGCTAGCCATCTGATGATTGATCAGCTGCACTCTCCTCTGGGTGTGTCTATCCAGTGTTGCAAAGGCTTGTTTCTCACTGATGAAGGTAAACCTGGTCTCATCCATGTGGACACACTGCACTATGCACCTAATATAGTAAATCTGAGCATGCACTGTACATAACCAGTCCATACCCAAGATGAAGTCGTAAGGCCTCAACGCTGCTATTAGGAGATCAAAGTCGATGATCTAACCTCCTAGAGTAAGATTACACTACCGACACCAGTGTTTAATTTTCGATTCCTCTCCCATTAAAGTATCTATCCATAAGGATCTATCCAACGGCAATGTCAGAATCTCCGAGCTCCGAAGGAGGGAAGTGGAAATAAAAAAAATTATTAGAACCTGTGTCTATAAGTACATCATCTAAGGTGGAGTAGACATAGATCGTACATCATATCATCTACAGAGCACCATGGTCATTGGCCTCAGCTTCTTGGATCAGTGCTCGCCCCAGTCCACCTACTACCTATGGTCGAGGGGGGGGGGGACCACGTGATGTTGGTGGTGGTACCACCTCTAATTGTCACCCACCACCAGCTGCACGACAATGTCCCCTTCCATGTCCACCTACTCCCTAGAGACCTCCTCGGTCAAACCTATTTCTCTGCATGGGCGGTCCTTCCACCATTATCTGATCATTCGTATGGAGGGTCACATAGTCACGAGCCATGTGATCCTACCCACCGCATGTGAAACACTACATGTACCTCACATGGCTGGATCTGTCTGTGGTACCCTGCAAAACCGACCATGAATCATGAGTTCGTCCACCATTAGGTCTGGACCTCTTAGACCTCGGTGACATCTGTCTGATGCCTGCTGCAGAAGATTCCACTACGTGATGACTGATGGTGGGTCTCACTGCTGGTGACTGATCAGCATGAAAACATTCCACTAAGAGGGATCGCTCGAACACTCCCGCCTACCTAGGGATGATGAGTGATATCATTGAATCCTTGATCTCCTAGCTAATTCCCTACTCGAAGGTCTGGTCCCTTGAGAATTGTTCCCGTACCATATTAGTGGAGTAGCGTGAGTGGTCGGTGATCCTCACTGAGTATTGAGCCATAGTCATGATACCCTACTGCAGATGAAGAAGCTACTATATGTGTACTGCACGAAGAGATCATGCTCCACCATCTTCCTGAAACATGCTCTCGAAGTCTGCCCAGAGAAGCGTCACCTAGTCATGAACATGGAGCATCATGCACCACCATCTGCCTGTTGTTTATTGTAGAAGACCGGCGACAAGGATCACCATGATATCAGTTGGTGTACCTACCAGACAGAAGACTATCACCATGGTATCCAACCAATACATCACCATATGTGGCTCCATCTCTCCCCTGAACCTAGGTGGCCTCTGCCACTATAACTCATTCAACGCGCTCAAGCGGCGTGCACCCACTGATGTCGGTGCTGGTGGTATCGGTGAACCAATGGGTAGTGGTATCGCTTGTGCCTCTTCTTGTTTCTCTACGGGAAGAGGGACCTGCACCAAGGCATCGTCGCTCAGTGGGCTATTAGGGCGTACTATACCCATAACCCTATCTAGCTATCTTGGTAGAGGCATCCTCCAATGAAACAGGTGCACCATAGTCAATAAGTTATACCAGGTGAGCTGACTCAAAGATATCATAAAGAAAACTCTAGAAAACACACACACAATCAGTGTTTTTGTGTAAACAGTTAGAAATCAGATGTCAGGGTCCTAGTGTATAGATATTTTGGCCTCCACACCCACACTAGATTCCCAAAACTGATAACCACAGTCACTATACTTAACAATATTCCCATTAAAAGAAATACCAGTGTCCTATGTTCTACGGTAGAACCAAATCCTCTGATAATAATTTGTCATGACCCGTCCCAGTGCCTATGCTGTGACTACCCGAAGCCCTCCTTCCATAGTCCTGGGGCTAGATACTAGCATCCCAAGGATTATTTACTAAATCTGGGAAGGCATTTCCTTTATAAAATTTAAACACACACAACCAAGAACAAAGCAAGATACGATCACTAGTATATTGTATAGAAAAAAGAGTAGTGAATGTAAAATCAGCATGACTACAAGCCTAAAACTAAAGGTACAAGTCATATACTGAAAATAAAATACAACTGAAGAAAGAGAAAGATAGCTACTGGGTTATACTCTGAAATTTCTACCTGAAGGGTAGGTATATATCGCCTCTTCATCACTCCACGTCCGCCCGTGTTTTCTACATACCGACAAACCGTATGGTTCACCTCTAGAACCGTCCAGTCCTTGTACCCTCGGCTTCTATCAACGATGTCCATCATCTGCCGCAAACTCAAAATGGAGCGTGCATAACCCAAGCAGGGGTGAGTATAACGATACTAAATAAGGACCCTGAGACCCTCTAGGTCTCATGAAATCCACAAAGGATAAACCAAAAAGCCTGAAAATCATCTAACAACCCTACTTATGTGTATGACCATACATACACCAAAGGTATAAAGTATAAAAATCACAATCATTAGGATACCCAGGGTCCATCTAAAAAGCCTAGTGATCAACTATTCCACAATGGAAGGAATAACACAACGGTAAGTACCACAACAGAAAGTACCACACAAGTACGAACTCTGTTGACACTAGGTATAACTTAGATACAGTAGTAGATATGAATAGAAGTAACTACTGAATCATTTTCTCTATTAAGAGGTAGACCCACGAAGGATCCCAAATTGTAGACCCACACATGATCCTAGTACACCATTAGACCCAAATAGGATCCCAGTTCAAAGTTAGTACATCGTCAGACCCACACAGGATCCCGATACATCGTTAGTACATCATCAGACCCGCACAGGATCCTTGTACATCATCAGTACATCGTCAGATCCATACAAGATCCTAGTACATTGTCACAACCACACAGGATCCTAGTACATCATTAGTACATCATCATACCCACACATGATCCTAGTACATCGTCAGTACATCGCCATACCCACACATGATCATAGTACATTGTCAGACCACACATGATCATAGTATATCTACAGTACATTGTTAGACCCACATAGGGTCCTAGTACATCGTGAGTACATCGTCTGAGCCAGCTAGTGGGAACTCGCACAAATATTGACCGTCTCTGGGAGAGTCTACAACTCAAGCAACTGGTCTATATTCCAACTAACATGAAGTCCCACTATGAAGTATCCCAAAAGACCACCATGTAATAGGGGTCTCAATGAAATAGACAGTGTGTCAATCATACGCCCATTCAACATGTTATTAGCCTTTTAGACCCAAGAGCCGGGTTGGATTCGTAGTCGTTCCAACCCGACCATACCCCATAATTATTCAATTATTATGTGGGGTATAAATAAAACACTGTCTCGCTCCAAGGATTTTGGAACAAATTTTTTTTTCAAATGGATGCTCGTAGCTCATGTTATAGCCGAAAGAACGTATAGGGTCTAAACTAGTCTAGGTCCGGTCTGATTTAGTAAGACGGACCGGGCCCGACCTGGCCTGGGCCGAACCTATCCGGTTAAAATCATCATGGGCCGCTGGGTCCAGCCCAACCCACATTGCTTCCCGGCTCATGCTGGGTTGCCCGACCCACGCCATGCGGTCCGACCTGGGTGGCCCGTGGTGCGGGGGCATGGCGCGGCGGGGCAGCAGTCCGCCACGGCTCACTGGATAGCCAGCCTTCCTCTCTGCATGGTGAGGTCTCGCCAGCAGCAAACATTTCTGGTCGTCTTCCCTTCATCGTCACGGTAGAAGTGACAACCCCTTGTTTTTCAGGTAGCACAAACGCGCCCCACCACCACCATCGTACGGCCGGCCTCCAGTTTCCGTCTTCCACATTGCAATTATTTCATCAAAAACCACAATGGATTGAGGATACATCAGGGCATGTTAGTTTGGCCCACACCCTCCTCGTTAGAGTGGTAGAAAGTGGTTCACAACTTTTGAATCACGAAGAATATCAAGAATGTGTATGGGAGGTATTTAAAACAACAACCCTACCTATATTGTGTGTTCTTGTGTTCTGAGATGAAAATTTTGATGGCGAAGAGGGAGCCAATGATCGTCGCCTCGGTAACAGAATTTTAAATTCGAGCACATGTGTCGTCATCTTTCATGGCTCCAATGAATGGTATTTAATGGATATGGCATTCTTTGTTTGGTGGAGAATTTCTTTGTTGGAGATGAGTTTCTCCAAGCTCTGCAATGATTATCCCCTTTCAAACAATTTCCAACCTAGATAAATTTTTCGTGAGAACTTATTAAATTATTTATATCCATTTAATTTATATTGGCACTATTAATTGTTGACACAATTAATTGTACCACGTTGGAATAATAAAATTGGTGGAAGTCCACGGGTTAACTCTTCATTACTGTGGGAGTTCAATGGGTTCTCCCATTAAGAGGGTTCGGGTGGTCAACACCATTAGGAATTAAAAATAAGGGTTTTAATTCAGGTGGTCCCTACTAATTTAACATTCATGTGGGAGGTTTTTATTAGAAATAAAATAAATGTTTATTTTATATTATTTTTTCATTTCCATGAAAAACAGAAAATCTATCTTTCACCCTTGACCTACTACGGTCTAGGTGAAGGACTCTTTAAGAGAATACCAGAACTGTTGGTTCAATGATGCCCTCATATTTCAATTCTGATCAACAATTTAAATGTAACAAAAACTCGCTCATACGATTAATGAACGTACCCGAAAAAAAAGTTAAGAAATTCATTTCAGGCACACCAGGTCTCAGAATCATGTTCCGTAATTTTTCACGGATTCGTAAAATTACCATATAATTTAAAAAAATCACATGGAAATTAAGGTACTTTACAAATATAAATTAAACATATTAATAATTAAAAATATAATTTTTTTTCAAATCAATTACATTTTACAGAATAATGTTTTCTAAAATAAACTAAGTTTTATCTCCTTCTATGATAGGGTAGAATTATTTTAGATAAATATATAAATTTATATTGATATATTAATAATAATTTTTATTTTATAATGTTTAAATTTTCATAGGTTGAATTTTTGTTATTTTTTCTCAAGAACTTCTTTTTTTGGATGAATAGTGAAAAACATTAAATTTTAATTCAAAACTATTTTTTAAACATATTTATTTATAGTTTTAAATAATATATATTTCTTTAAATGTAAAATTATGTATTTTATTTTTCAATTAATCAAATTTAGGTGATTTGAATGAATTTCACTATGAAATTGAATATAAAATCATTTGAAGAATTAGAATGATTTTTCATTAAAAACCCATAGAGTCGTCCCTGTAATGGGTTAATTTTAAATTAATTTCTTTCACATATGTGTTTGTAATTTCAAAAAATTTATTCCTTATTTATAATTAAAGGAAATTATAATTTCTAATAAAATCAACATAGTTTCCAAACAAAATTATTTGTCAATGTGAATAAAATTTTTTATAGCGATTAAGGGAAATGATATCTTGACAAAGAAATTAACATTAATATAAATGAAAAAAGACTTGTAATCCTATTAATAATATTTTTTAACAATATATATGGGAAAAATCCCCCATTTTATATAATTGCTTATATTATTGCCACCAGTTTCAATGGTAATAATGCAGATGGGATTCCTTTTTAAAAAATATACTAGAGTGACACTCCACCACCACTATAAAAAGGAAACCATTCCTCCAACATATTCACACATCTAAAAAAAATTATTTTCAGTTATGATCTTCCCAATAGACATCCTAATATTCCATTCTTCCTCTAAAACCCTTTTTTTAGAATAATACAATCACGGATTCCCTTTGGCTCAATCTAAAAGGAAATACCCAAAGAAGGGGAAAAATCCTTCAAAAAATATTTTAAATTATTTTTCTTCTACATCACCTGAATTTATATTATTAAATGAAAAATTATTAGAAAAATTATAATAAATATTTTGAGTTGTTTTTGAGATAATGTTTCTACAGTCACTTACATACACTTCAATCTAAAGGGTAACAAACATTCTCTTCTTATATACAATGAACTACCACATAACGAAACAATGTTGTTTGTTTTACCTTTACCACATAAAATGGATGATAATTATTGTGGAAAATATATTTTTAAATTATATTTATGATATCTATTATGTACATATACATTTTCATCTATTATATAAATCCTACATTTCATTCTTTTCAATTTGTGTAAATATAAAAAACATCCTTTGTATATGTGTGGACTATTGCCACCTCAAATTGATGTCATTTGTTCAAACTTTATATGGAATTCATTAATGATTTGTTCAGTAAAATTATATGATATAAATGAAATAATAATTTTATATTATTATTATTATATATACTCATTCACATTTTTCATTCAATATTCAATGTAATTGGAAACAACGTTCCTCCGTATGTATGGCCTATTATCTCTATGAAAATTTTATTCCATTAAATATTACTATATTTTATAATTTATTATAAATACTTAGACACATAATATATATGATATATTAGTAATTTTCTACTTTTTGGAAATATTTGAATCTTGATTTAATTTAATATGACATGGAATGACAATTTGAAACACTTACTATAAACAACACAGTTATTACCTGAAATGATAAATTAACATATAATTGTTAATAAACTTGTAATAAATGGTGAAAAGAAAATATTATAATGTATTACATATATAAATATTGTTTGGTGATAATTTTATATAAAACAGATAAATATATACAAGAGTCTTGTATTTATATGACTTATGTCAAGACAAAAGTTAATGGAATTTCATCTCACTTTATATTTATATGAAATAATTTCATTATAAACCAATCATTTCATTTTTTTGCTAAAAACACTTACCATGATTGTATTTAGTGAATCATATTAACAATATCCTGGGTATTTACATATCTATTTTAAGAATTCTACTTCATGGGTTATATGTTTAAAATGATACCAAATCACTAAAATAATTTGTTCTCAGTTTATCATCTATGAGATACAAGGGATGTTATGAACCTATATTTTTCTATGAGATTTATATAAATCCATACAAATTTTATATAATTAATAATGTTCATTTCATGATATTTTTAGGGTCTATTTAATTTTATTTTCACATATGGGGAGTATGATTCTTAGTTACCATGTGGTAAAATTTTTTAGAAATAATCTCATCATTTATCGAGATTTGTAATCATCATGTTTTCATAAAGGAAACTTTATAATCCATCTCTTGTGAAAAATAATGTGTTTTTATTAGCATATGTTTCTTCTTGTTATATATAATTAATTGTAACATTATTTCATTCTTTGGAAAATAATATTAATAATAATGAGTTTTTTAGAAAGTATGAAATTACCAGATTCATTGAGCTAAAATATAGGTTCCATCAAAACCATTTTTTAATTAAATTCCATCCAAAAATTCTTTAATATTATCATATGTTATTGAAAATCTAATTTTATCAATTTCTAACCTTTTAAAAAAAGTGATTTTAAAAATTAATCTTCTTTTCATGTTCCAATCAACACACTTTTCTAAACATTTATAATGAAATATGTATGTTCGACATGTATATATTTACCTGCTGTAATGTCTATCATTCCCATGATTCTTATTTTACAATATTACAATGTAATATTTTAAAATAAAATGTTTTCAAAAATTATATAATTATCTTGTATAGTGATTTTAAATGAAAATGATTTAATATTTTTTTTTCAAAAATATTTCATAAGTTTCCATGGAAATGTATTTTCAAAATTATTTCAACAATTCATTCTAGGTTGTTTTTGAAGTTTCTATGAAAATGGTTTTCAAAAGAGTTTATGTTATAAATAGCATTTTTCCCAAAGAAATGATATTTTCTACAAGAAATGTTTTTAAATGATATTTCATTATTATTTTACATTTATGATGACATAGGTTGATGTTACTTATAACTTATGGAAAATTTTCTGAAGGATCCATTCATATTATTTCATGAATGGTTTATGTTTTGATGGAATTATTCTTATGAAACGTTTTTCTCTTCCACATGTTATATGATTTTGAAACCCACTTCATTCCATGGGTTATTATGTACTAAAATTATTAGTAATATAATACCTTTTCCATAGGATAAGATGTGATGAAATGTAAATGAGATCCATTTAATTTCATGGGTTTTGATTTTATGATTTTAAAAACAATATAATTTTATGGGTCATGACATGATGAATGTTTCATTATCTTGTTCCATATGTATGAATAACTTCATTATGATATTTATGGGACCTATATGTCCTTAAAATTCATTTGGTAATGATATATTGTATATGAGATCAATGGTTGTAGTGGTTGTAGCCTAAACCTGATAGTATGATGCTACAGAGGTTGTGTCCCAGTCGTGAATGTATATGTGCACACTGTTTGTTTCCCAAGCCTAAAATATGATGGTACAATGGTTATAGGAAAATCCAAAAAACAATATAGCTCACTGGTTGTATCCTAATTCTAAAAATAAGTAGGTACACAGCTTTTATGAAAATCATAATATGTTATAAAGGTATAGGTAGGAATCCATAACATAAGATTATCTATTCTAATGTGTAAAACAAAAATTTCATTTCATATTCCTTAGTTATGATTTAATTTATTTTCCTTTTTATTGACTAATTAGTAATTTATTCTAAACATCAATACATTATTCCATGACCCATGTTTATGATCTTTTAGACTTAGGGTTTTATCATTGAATTTTATGATCAGGTTCTAATACCCAAATGTTCTTATTTTTATTATGAATTTTCATTATTTATCCTTATTGAAAATTCTAGATCACCTGTTGAGTATGTTTTGTTTCAAATGGTTATGAAGAATTATTTTATGTTGGATTATTATATAGGATGACCATTGTAGGAAACATTAATGATCGTTCACTAAGATAGATGATTTATGATTCAAGTATCCAAATTCACTAATCTATCACAATATTTTGGAGTATATTTTGGAATGTTTTTATGAATAATTTTTTTTAAAATTTATATAAACAAAAATGTGGGGAATTCAATATTCCTCCCCCACTATAACTATTATGTTTAGAAAGATCTAAGAAAAACCTTCAATGATGTATGTCTTAGGGAGATGAAAATAGAAATAGAAATTAATTTTATCTACCTATTCTAGCACCCGGATATTTCTATGATGATATTAAAATGTTTATAGTACTTATTTTGATAACCAATAGATGGAATTTGTTTTTGGTTCTACATTGCAATGATGTGTTGATTTTGTAATATTGTTAGATCCATCATTGATTAAATAGTGTCTCAGATGGTAAATCTTTAATCACATTATATAATTCGAAATAATATGTGTTGATCCTATCATTTGGATTCAATTATTATCCATTTCACGTATTCATTGAGTCAATTACATTTTAAATTGAATTTATCAACTTTTAAATCTCAGATTAATCATCGATAATTATAAGAATAATTGTGGGGAATGCCCTATCCAATTAATTTTCTACACATAGAGCCCTCATGTTGTTTCAGAGGGGGGATTCATATTTTTATATAATTATATGGTGATCATTGATGGATTTAATTATTTTTCATTTGTTTTCAATACAAATGTAATCATTCTGTAAACATAATTTTGGTATATTCTTTTTTATTTTTTATTTCACTGAAATAAAAAGGTGATTAAATTTTTCAAGAAAAATAAATTTGAATATATCATCCAAAGGAGTTTAATAGTCTAGAAAGGAATAAAAAGATTAGACACCTTGTGCCTTGGAGGCACACACCATGTGTTAGTGTTTAATACCCCCATAATTAATTAATAGTTTTTCCATGCTATATGAAATCATTAAATTCAATGAATCTAATAACACACTATATATTGACCATGAATGACTAGTGCATAGTTAGTCACATTAAAAAATTAGTAACTTCCTTTTATTTTTTGTATTCATTTAGTAAAATATTATCTTTGTGTTATTCTAAAATACCAACATGGATAGTGACCATGTAACTCATAGAAGACACTCTGTTTAACCAATGTGAACATAAATTACTCAAATATTTTATATGGAATTGTTATATGCTAATTCTATTTGTGTGTGATTGGGATATATTGACATAATAATACATTCCATGTAATTTTAAATATACATTTAATGTACTTTTACAATATTATGAAGAATACAAAATAATTTATTTTATTATTTAAATATTATCATCTCGTGTTTCATGTGGTAATTATTTAGATAGTAATCACTGACTAATTTTTTATATGTGTGTGTATATATATATGAATGTCTAATTAATTTATCTGTAATTTTTGGGTCTTCATGTAGTGTATAAGTCATATTACAATTATTACTATATATGAATTGAAGCATAATATGATACCTAATTATCATTTCCTCTATGTGGTTATTAATTTGATAGTACACACAATGAAATTATGTGATAATTCATTTAAGACACATGTATCATTTGTAAATATTATATGATTATAATACACATTGGGTAGTTTGGACAGGTACTCACCATGATTCCCCCATTGAATGTTTTTGTTCACAATTGATTTTTAATAAATTAATTTTATTTTATTTAAAAATATGATGGATGATAATATCCTGAAAAATTTAATGATTATTTTGATAATTTAATTTAATAATTAATGATGATAATTAAATTCTTCATACATGTTTTATGTTAAACAATAATGATATGAATTTGAAGTAAATTCAATTAAAATAGAAATTTGTTTCTTACATGAGGATGATCCTGATCATATTCACCACCATTGTATGAGATTGGTTTTTATTTATTTATTATAAAATTAAATTATTGTGTTGTGTGTCATCCCACCTCTCATTATGTAATGGATTTCATTACCATGTTTAATTTATTTCAAACCCCTTAACCAATCCATTGGTTCCTCTCACCTATGTGTGAGTAAAACCATATGTAATGGATGTTTCTCCCACGATTGTGGATGAGTTTCATTTCTAGAGTTGCGGTAAAAGTAATCCAAGATAGATACATCAGTGGACATGAAAAATTAAACAAAAATACCCATAAATGGATCATGGTGGTTTCCCCTCAGACAACCATTAGTTTATTATTCTCCATATAAAATTACCATTAGTAAAATATCATGGTCATATAAAATTATAATTTTATTTATATCAAAATTCAAATCAATTTAATTGTGGTCTTCTTATCACAATCAAGTTAATTATCAATTTAATAAGCTTATAATATATAAATAAAATGATAGGATTTATATTTTAATATTAATTAATATGTTGTTAATCACTAATGTAAACACACATAATATTAAAAATATTATAAAGAAGATAATTATTTGAAATTTACAATTTATAGATTAAATCCATAAAATGTTTATATTAACTTAGTATGTCAGTCTACAAAATTAGTTAAAATAAAAAAATATATCATAGATCATAGACATCCAAATTAGGGGTGATTTCAATTATTAGAGATTTATATCTTGTTGTATTGTATTATCATAAGAGTCATAATATCTGGGGTTGTATTTCCAGGATGATCATTCTCTAATTGAAAGTAAATGGTTGATAATTTTTTTATCAATTTTAGGATTTGGGGGTCAACTCAACAGATCATGGAACAATGAGTTATTGATGTTGGATTTTAAAATTCCTTCCTGAAACCATAAACTTTTAGAACTCTTTAAAATAAAGTTGATTTGGAAAAAAATATAGATCTTTTCAACTATTATTGTGTTTTAAATAGGATATTCAGAATCCAATGGTGAGAGAAATCAGGGTTTGATATAATCATGGGATATTAATAAATATAATATATTTTTATTTGTATAAATTTTATGTGATAAAGTACTAGAAAATTAGCAATCTTATTGTATAAAAAAATAAAATTATTTCAAACATATCACTATCATCCATACATAATAAAATGTCCTTCTCACCTGAAAAAATTTAGAATAGTTCAAAATGATATTATGTTTTAACGTATGCCTTTAATTTAAATTATTTATGCCATTAGAACATATTCCTGGTACACCAAGTATGGAGGATAGTGAGGAAGAATTATATCTCTTTGGCAATAAATTCAATGATTCCATAGATGTTCAGTGTTTCATGCATTTATCCTGACCAATGAGATTTTAAAGAAAGATGGGGAGAGGGATGTGTATATAATGATGAATCAGCTATAGGATATTTATGAATTGTTGTTGATATAATAGAGAGATGTGATATAAAATTTCTTTTTTGTAATTAATCGTGGAGATTTAGATCCATCATGGAATCATGTAGTCTTGATTATTGACTAAATTTAACACAAATATGTAATTGGGATTAAATTCATAGATGAGTTCCACAATTATATGATAATTTACATACATACCATGAAATTATATAGTTTATTTGATTGTTACAAAATTATAAATAATGTGATGTCTCTTTTGGAAAATCATAATCTCATTATCTATGTATACATTAAAATGAGGCATGAAAAACTTGTTGTGTTTATGGTGAATATGATAAATAAGAATAATGGAGAGGGGACCATGAATCATATAAATATTCATTCTAACAATAAAAACGCATCCAACATGAGGATTATCCCTATATATGGAATGGAAAAGGATTTATTATTTTGGGAATGTGTTAGAAGGTTTCTTAGAATACAAACTACACCGAAAACCAAGGGGAAATTAATGGTTCATTTGTTATTGACTGTAATAATTTAAAATATACACATTTTGTCCTATATATATCTTGAAGTTATCACGTAAAATTTTATTTTTAGATCCAAGAAGATTAAAAAATATATATACTGGATTTGAGTATTTTTGTGATACCAATGGTCTGTGTTTGATTTCTCTATCCAATAGTGAGAACAATATTTAATTTCCAATGTGAATGATATTGGTTTTAAGGGATTTTTATTACACAAAAAAGTTACCATGAATACAATTCCATTTTAATTCATTGATGTAGATGGTTTTATTATCATGCTTATAAATAAAATATGTTTCATTTGGAAATAGAACATATCTTATGGTATGAAATATTTAAAAAATGTTCTTCATTTTATAGTCTATAAAAACCATGTATTGGAAATAAGTAATGAAACATGTTCACATGGGTCATCTAAAACCAATATATGGAATCACAATATTGGACATGTAAATGAGAACTATTTGAATAATATATATGAATGTGGTTATTTAGGCTCATAAGAGGTAAAACCAGTGGTAATATGTTATTAATGTTTATATAGACACATAAAAAACCTCTATTTAGTGGAAAAGGTTAATTAGACACATAGATTTTAAAATATATTCACACTGATGTCAGTGGACTATTTCTAGTAGAATAATGATGTAGTTATTCCAACTTCATATAATTTATTGATGTCATGGGTAGATATGTATATTTTTTCATGATTAAGTATAGGTATGATTTCATTAAATGATCAATTATTTTAAGAATGAGGTAGAGAATAACCATGGGAATAAGATCAAAATCATTGATCGGGTTGAGGTGTTGAATATATTAACATATAGTTCAAAAAATTTCTAAATGGGTTTGGGAATCTATATCAAACCACTACACATACAAATCAATGTTGAACAGTGAAATTGAATGTATAATCCTTTTGTTGTTAGATATAGTATGAACAAAGATGATTTATGTGGATATCCCATTATCCATTCAGTGATATTCATTATAATCAATGAAACACATATTAAATTGAGTACTTGTTATAGATGAACATGGAATTCCATTTGATTTATGGAGTGCATGGAAACATATTTTTTTTTCAAATACCCATGTAAGGAGATGTGAGGAAATTATCATTGACTTATTAAGAAAATAATATATACTTTGGGAATATATTGTATCTTTATCGAGTATTTTAAGAAATAATTATGATAATACTTATACAACCAAAAAAATAATAATGGGATTCTCTATATGAAAGACATTGTTTTTGGGATGGGTCACATCCTTAAATAAGATATTGAGAGATAGGTTTACAATTATTATGTTTATGATAATGATATAATTGAGTTAGTATATGAATATATTTCATTGGTCACCAATGATAATGTACTTCCTAAGAAACTAGTAATCAATTGGAACACTAATGATGTATATGAATTAGAGAGATATTTTTTTCTATTCACCAAATAAGTGGAGTCTCATTTTATGTCGAAAAAGATAACCCAATATCAAGAAATGTGTTATTAGAGAGATAAATTTTCTTAAGATAGAATAAATCCCATAATTCTAAAATCAATTTCTATTATCAAAACAATAATTGGATTCTGGATAATATTATAGTTCATGTAAATCCTATTGGGTACAAAAGGGTTATGTAGAAAAAACTAGATATGGATGTAAATGTGAATGTCTAAAAATATAGGCTAGTGGATAAATAGTTAATATAGATACAAGGGAATGATTATTATGAATCATTTTCAAGTACAAACTCTGTTGACACCAGGTATAACTTAGATACAGTAGTAGATATGATTAGAAGTAACTACTGAATCATTTTCTCTATTAAGAGGTAGACCCACGAAGGATCCCAAATTGTAGACCCACACATGATCCTAGTACACCATTAGACCCACATAGGATCCCAGTTCAAAGTTAGTACATCGTCAGACCCACACAGGATCCCGATACATCGTTAGTACATCATCATACCCGCACAGGATCCTAGTACATCATCAGTACATCTTCAGATCCATACAGGATCCTAGTACATTGTCATAACCACACAGGATCCTAGTACATCATTAGTACATCATCATACCCACACATGATCCTAGTACATCGTCAGTACATCGTCATACCCACACATGATCATAGTACATTGTCAGACCACACATGATCCTAGTACATATACAGTACATTGTTAGACCCACATAGGGTCCTAGTACATCGTGAGTACATCGTCTAAGCCAGCTAGTGGGAACTCGCACTAATCTTGACCCTCTCTGGGAGAGTCTACAACTCAAGCAACTGGTCTATATTCCAACTAACATGATTTCCCACTATGAAGTATCCCAAAAGTCCACCATGTAATAGGGGTCTCAATGAAATAGACGGTGCGTCAATCGGACGTCCATTCAGCATGTTATTAGCCTTTTAGTCCCAAGAGACGGGTTGGATTCGTAGTCGATCCAACCCAACAATACCCCATAATTATTCAATTATTATGTGGGGTATAAATAAAACACTGTCTCGCTCCATGGATTTTGGAACTAATTTTTTTTTTCAAATGGATGCTCGTAGTTCATGTTATAGCCGAAAGAATGTATAGGGTCTAAACTAGTCTGGGTCCGGTCTGATTTAGTCAGACGGACCGGTCCCAACCTGGCCTGGGCCGAACCTACCCGGTTAAAATCAGCCTGGGCCGCTGGGTCCAGCACGACCCACGTTGTTTCCCGGCTCATGCTGGGTTGCCCGACCCACGTCGTGCGGTCCGACCTGGGTGGCCCGTGGTGCGGGGGGGGGCATGGCGCGGCGGGGCAGCAGTCCACCACGGCTCACTGGATAGCCAGCCTTCCTCTCTGCATGGTGCTGTCTCGCCAGCAGCAAACATTTCTGGTCGTCTTCCCTTCATCGTCACGGTAGAAGCGATAACCCCTTGTTTTTCGGGTAGCACAAAAGCGCCCCACCGCCACCATCGTGCGGCCGGCCACAAGTTTCCATCTTCCACATCGCAATGATTTCATCAAAAACCACAATGGATTGAGGATACATCAAGGCATGTTAGTTTGGCCCACACCCTCTGCGTTAGAGTGGTAGAAAGTGGTTCACAACTTTTGAATCACGATGAATATCAAGAATGTGCATGGGAGGTATTTAAAACAACAACCCTACCTATATTGTGTGTTCTTGTGTTGTGAGATGAAAATTTTGATGGCGAAGAGGGAGCCAATGATCATCGCCTCTGTAACAGAATTTTAAATTCAAGCACACGTGTCATCATCTTTCATGGCTCCAATGAATGTTATTTAATGGATATGGAATTCTTTGTTTGGCGGAGAATTTCTTTGTTGGAGATGAGTTTCTCCAAGCTCTGCAATGATTGTCGCCTTTCAAACAATTTCCAACCCAGATAAATGTGACGTGAGAAATTATTAAATTATTTCTATCCATTTAATTTATATTGGCACTGTTAATTGTTGACACAATTAATTGTACCACGTTGGAATAATAAAATTGGTGGAAGACCACAGGTAAACTCTTTATTACTGTGGGAGTTCAATGGGTTCTCCCATTAAGAGGGTTCGGGTGGTCAACACCATTAGGAATTAAAAATAAGGGTTTCAATTCAGGTGGTCCCCACTAATATAACATTCATGTGGGAGGTTTTTAATAGAAATAAAATAAACTTTTATTTTATATTATTTTTTCATTTCCACGAAAAACAGAAAATCTATCTTTCACCCTTTACCTACTACGGTCTAGGGGAAGGACTCTATAAGAGAATACCAGAACTATTGGTCCAATGATGCCCTCATATTTCAATTCTGATCACCAATTTAAATGTAACAAAAACTCGCTCATACGATTAATGAACGTACCCGAAAAAAAGTTAAGAAATTCATTTCAGGCACACCAGGTCTCAGAATCATGTGCCGTAATTTTTCACGGACTCATAAAATTACCATATAATTTAAAAAATTCACATGGAAATTATGGGACTTTACAAATATAAATTAAACATATTAATAATTAAAAATATAATTTTTTTTCAAATCCATTACATTTTACAGAATAATGTTTTCTAAAATAAACTAAGTTTTATCTCATTTTATGGATAGAGTAGAATTATTTTAGATAAATATATAATTTTATATTGATATAATAATCATAATTTTTATTTTATAATGTTTAAATTTTCATAGGTTGAATTTTTGTTATTTTTTCTCAAAAACTTTTTTTTGGATGAATAGTGAAAAACATTGAATTTTAATTCAAAACTATTTTTTAAACATATTTATTTATAGTTTTAAATAATATATATTTATTTAAATGTAAAATTATATATTTTATTTTTCAATTAATCAAATTTAGGTTATTTGAATGAATTTCCCTATGAAATTGAATATAAAATCATTTGAAGCATTAGAATGATTTTTCTTTAAAAACTCATAGAGTCGTCCCTTTAATGGGTTAATTTTAAATTAATTTCTTTCACTTATGTGTTTGTAATTTCGAAAAATTTATTCCTTATTTATAATTAGAGGAAATTATAATTTATAATAAAATCAACATAGTTTCCAAACAAAATTATTTGTCAATGTGAATAAAATTTATTATAGCGATTAATGGAAATGATTTCCGAAAAAAGAAATTAACATTAATATAAATGAAAAAAGACTTGTAATCCTATTAATAATATTTTTTAACCATATGTATGGGAAAAATATCCCATTTTATATAATTGGTTATATTATTTCCACCAGTTTCAATGGTAATAATGTGGATGGGATTCCTTTTTAAAAAATATACTAGAGTGACACTCCACCACCACTATAAAAAGGAAACCATTCCTCCAACATATTCACACATGTAAAAAAATTATTTTCAGTTATGATCTTCCCAATAGACATCCCAATATTCCATTCTTCCTCTAAAAACCTTTTTTTAGAATAATGCAATCATGGATTCCCTTTGGCTCAATCTAAAAGGAAATACCCAAAGAAGGGGAAAAATCCTTCAAAAAATATTTTAAATTATTTTTCTTCTACACCACCTGAATTTATATTATTAAATGAAAAATTATTATAAATATTATAATAAAAATTTTGAGTTTTTTTTTGAGATAATGTTTCTACAGTCTCTTACATACACTTCAATCAAAAGGGTAACAAACATTCTCTTCTTCTATATAATGAACTACCACATAACGAAACAATGTTGTTTGTTTTAACTTTACCACATAAAATGGATGATAATTATTGTGGAAAATATATTTTTAAATTATATTTATGATATCTATTATGTACATATACATTTTCATTTATTATATAAATCCTACATTTCATTCTTTTCAATTTGTGTAAATATAAAAAACATCCTTTGTATATGTGTGGACTATTGCCACCTCAAATTGATGTCATTTGTTCAAACTTTATATGTAATTCCTTAATGATTTGTTCAGTAAAATTATATGATATAAATGAAATAATAATTTTCTATTATTATTATTATTATTATATACTCATTCACATTTTTCATTCAATATTCAATGTAATTGGAAACAACGTTCCTCCGTATGTATGGCCTATTATCTCTATGAAAATTGTATTCCATTAAATATTCCTATATTTTATAATTTATTATAAATACTTAGACACATAATATATATGATATATTAGTAATTTTCTACTTTTTGGAAATATTTGAATCTTGATTTAATTTAATATGACAAGGAATGACAATTTGAAACAGTTACTATAAACAACACAGTTATTACCTGAAATGATAAATTAACATAGAATTGTTAATAAACTTGTAATAAATGGTGAAAAGAAAATATTATTATGTATTACATATATAAATATTGTTTGGTGATAATTTTATATAAAACAGATAAATATATACAAGTGTCTTGTATTTATATGACATATGTCAAGACAAAAGTTAATGGAATTTCATCTCACATTATATTTATATGAAATAATTTCATTATAAACCAATCATTTCATTTTTTTTCTAAAAACACTTACCATGATTGTATTTAGTGAATCATATTAACAATATCCTGGGTATTTACATATCTATTTTAAGAATTCTACTTCATGGGTTATATGTTTAAAATGATACCAAATTAGTAAAATAATTTATTCTCAGTTTATAATCTATGAGATACAAGGGATGTTATGAACCTATATTTTTCTATGAGATTTATATAAATCAATACAAATGTTATATAATGAATATTATTCATTTCATGATATTTTTAGGGTCTATTTAATTTTATTTTCACATATGGGGAGTATGATTCTTAGTTACCATGTGGTAATAAGTTTTAGAAATAATCTCATCATTTATCGAGATTTATAATCATCATGTTTTCATAAAGAAAACTTTATAATCCATCTCTTGTGAAAAATCATGTGTTTTTATTAGCATATGTTTCTTCATGTTACATATAAGTAATTGTAACATTTTTTCATTCTATGGAAAATAATATTAACAATAATGATTTTTTTAGAAAGTATGAAATTACCAGATTCATTGAGCTAAAATATAGGTTCCATCAAAACCATTTTTAAATTAAAATCCTTCCAAATATTCTTTAATATTATCATATGTTATTGAAAATCTAATTTTATCAATTTCTAACCTTTTAAAAAAAGTGATTTTAAAAATTAATCTTCTTTTCATGTACCAATCAACACACTTTTCTAAACATTTATAATGAAATATATATGTTCGACATGTATATATTTACCCGCTGTAATGTCTATCATTCCCATGATTCTTATTTTACAATATTACAATGTAATATTTTAAAATAAAATGTTTTCAAACATTATATAATTATCTTGTATAGTGATTTTAAATGAAAATGATTTTATATTTTTATTCAAAAATATTTCATAAGTTTCCATGGAAGTGTATTTTCAAAATTATTTCAACAATTCATTCTATGTTGTTTTTGATGTTTCGATGAAAATGGATTTCAAAAGATTTTATGTTATAAATAGCATTTTTCCCAATGAAATGATATTTTCTACAAGAAATGTTTTTAAATGATATTTCATTATTATTTTACATTTATGATGACATATGTTGATGTTACTTATATCTTATGGAAAATTTTCTGAAGGATCCATTCATATTATTTCATGAATGGTTTATGTTTTGATGGAATTATTCTTATGACACGTTTTTCTCTTCCACATGTTATATGATTTTGAAACCCACTTCATTCCATCGGTTATTATGTACTAAAATTATTAGTAATCTAATACCTTTTCCATAGGATAATATGTGATGAAATGTAAATGATATCCATTTAATTTCATGGGTTTTTATTTTATGATTTTAAAAACAATATAATTTTATGGGTCATGACATGATGAATGTTTCATTATCCTGTTCCATATGTATGAATAATTTCATTATGATATTTATGGGACCTATATGTCCTTAAATTCATTTGGTAATGATATGTTGTATATGAGATCAATGGTTTTAGTGGTTGTAGCCTAAACCTGATAGTATGATGCTACAGAGGTTGCTTCCCAATCGTGAATGTATATGTGCACACTGGTTGTTTCCCAAGCCTAAAAGTATGATGGTACAATGGTTGTAGGAAAATCCAAAAAACAATATAGTTCACTGGTTGTAGCCTAATTCTAAAAATAAGTAAGTACACAGTTTTTATGAAAATTGTAACATGTTATAAAGGTCTGGGTAGGAAGCCATAACATAAGATTATCTATTCTAATGTGTAAACCAAATATTTCATTTCATATTCCTTAGTTATGATTTAATTTATTTTCCTTTTTATTGACTAATTAGTAATTTCTTCTGAACATCAATACATTATTCCATGACCCATGTTTATGATCTTTGAGACTTAGGGTTTTATCATTGAATTTTATGATCAGGTTCTAATACCCAAATGTTCTTATTTTTATTATGAATTTTCATTATTTATCCTTACTGAACATTCTAGATCACCCGTTTAGTATGTTTTATTTCAAATGGTTATGAAGAATTATTTTATGTTGGATTATTATTTAGGATGACCATTGTAGGAAACGTTAATGATCGTTCACTAAGATAGATGATTTATGATTCAAGTATCCAAATTCACTAATCTATCACAATATTTTGGAGTATATTTTGGAATGTTTTTATGAATAATTTTTTTTAAAATTTATATAAACAAAAATGTGGGGAATTCAATATTCCTCCCCCACTATAACTATTATGTTTAGAGAGATCTAATAAAAACCTTCAATGATGTATGTCTTAGGGAGATGAAAATAGAAATAGAAATTAATTTTATCTACCTATTATAGCACCCGGATATTTCTATGATGATATTAAAATGTTTATAGAACTTATTTTGACAACCAATAGATGGAATTTGTTTTTGGTTCTACATTGCAATGATGTGTTGATTTTGTAATATTGTTAGATCCATCATTGATTAAATAGTGTCTCAGATGGTAAATCTTTAATCACATTATATAATTTGAAATAATATGTGTTGATCCTATCATTTGGATTCAATTATTATCCATTTCACGTATTCATTGAGTCAACTACATTTTAAATCGAATTTATCAAATTTTAAATCTCAGATTAATCATCGATAATTATAAGAATAATTGTGGGGAATGCCCTATCCAATTAATTTTCTACACATAGAGCCTTCATGTTGTTTCAGAGGGGGGATTCATATTTTTATATAATTATATGGTGATCATTGATGGATTTAATTATTTTTCATTTGTTTTCAATACAAATTTAATCATTCTGTAAACATAATTTTGGTATATTCTTTTTTATTTTTTATTTCACTGAAATAAAAAGGTGATTAAATTTGTGAATAAAAATAAATTTGAATATATCATCCAAAGGAATTGAATAGTCTAGAATGGAAGAAAAAGATTACACACCTTGTGCCTTGGAGGCACACACCATGTGTTAGTGTTTAATACCCCCATAATTAATTTATAGATTTTCCATGCTATAAGAAATCATTAAATTAAATGAATCTAATAACACACTATATATTGACCAGGAATGACTAGTGCATAGTTAGTCACATTAAAAAATTACTAACTTCCTTATATTTTTTGTATTCATTTAGAAAAATATTATCTTTGTGTTATTCTACAATACCAACATGGATAGTGACCATGTAACTCATAGAAGACACTCTATTTAACCAATGTGAACACAAATTACTCAAATATTTTATATGGAATTGTTATATGCTAATTCAATTTGTGTGTGATTGGGATATATTGGCATAATAATACGTTCCATGTAATTTTAAATATACTTTTCATGTACTTTTACAATATTATGAAGAACATAAAATAATTTATTTTATTATTTAAATATTATCATCTCGTGTTTCATGTGGTAATTATTTAGATAGTAATCACTGAATAATTTTTATATGTGTGTATATATATATATGAATGTCTAATTAATTTATCTTTAATTATTGGGTCTTCATGTAGTGTATAAGTCATATTACAATTATTACTATATATGAATTGATTCTTAATATGATACCTAATTATCATTTCCTCCATGTGGTTATTAATTTGATAGTACACACAATGAAATTATGTGATAATTCATTTAAGACACATGTGTCATTTGTAAATATTATATAATTATAATACACATTGGGTAGTTTGGACAGGTACTCACCATGATTCCCCCATTGAATGTTTTTGTTCATAATTGATTTTTAATAAATTAATTTTATTTTATTTAAAAATATGATGGATGATAATATCCTGAAAATTTTAATGATTATTTTGATAATTTAATTTAATAATTAATGATGATAATTAAATTCATCATAAATGTTTTATGTGAAACAATAATGATATGAATTTGAAGTAAATTCAATTAAATTAGAAATTTGTTGCTCAAATGAGGATGATCCTGAGCCTATTCACCACCATTGTATGAGATTGTTTTTTATTTATTTATTATAAAATTAAATTATTTTGTTGTGTGTCATCCCGCCTCTCATTATGTAATGGATTTCATTACCATGTTTAATTTATTTCAAACCCCTTAACCAATCCATTGGTTCCTCTCACCTATGTGTGAGTAAAACCATATGAAATGGATGTTTCTCCCAAGATTGTGGAGGAGTTTCATGTCTAGAGTTGCGGTAAAAGTAATCCAAGATAGATACATCAGTGGACATGAAAAAATAAACAAAAATACCCATAAATGGATCAAGGTAGTTTCCCCTCGGACAACCATTAGTTTATTATTCTCCATATAAAATAACCATTAGTAAAATATCATGGTCATATAAAATTATAATTTTATTTATATCAAATTTCAAGTCAATTTAATTGTGGTCTTCTTATCACAATCAAGTTAATTATCAATTTAATAATCTTATAATATATAAATAAAATGATAGGATTTATATGTTAATATTAATTAATACGTTGTTAATCACTAATGTAAACACACATAATATTAAAAATATTATAAAGAAGATAATTATTTGAAATTTACAATTTATAGATTAAATCCATCAAATATATATATTAACTCAGTATGTCAGTCTACAAAATTAGTTAAAATAAAAATATATATCATAGATCATAGACATCCAAATTAGGGGTGATTTCAATTATTAGAGATTTCTATCTTGTTTTATTGTATTATCATAAGAGTCATAATATCTGGGGTTTTATTTCCAGGCTGATCATTCTCTAATTGAAAGTAAATGGTTGATAATTTTTTTTATCAATTTTAGGATTTGGGGGTCAACTCAACAGATCATGGAACAATGAGTTATTGATGTTGGATTTTAAAATTCCTTCCTGAAACCATAAACTTTTAGAACTCTTTAAAATAATGTTGATTTGGAAAAAAATATAGATCTTTTCAACTATTATTGTGTTTTAAATAGGATATTCAGAATCCAATGGTGTGAGAAATCAGGGTTTGATATAATCATGGGATATTAATAAATATAATATATTTTTATTTGTATAAATTTTATGTGATAAAGTACTAGAAAATTAGTAATCTTATTGTATAAAAAAATAAAATTATTTCAAACATATCACTATCATCCATACATAATAAAATGTCCTTCTCACCTGAAAAAATTTAGAATAGTTCAAAATGATATTATGTTTTAACGTATGCCTTTAATTTGAATTCTTTATGCCATTAGAACATATTCCCGGTACACCAAGTATGGAGGATAGTGAGGAAGAATTATATCTCTTTGGCAATAAATTCAATGATTCCATAGATGTTCAGTGTTTCATGCATTTATCCCGACCAATGAGATTTTAAATAAACATGGGGAGAGGGATGTGTATATAATGATGAATCAGCTATAGGATATTTATGAATTGTTGTTGATATAATAGAGAGATGTGATATAATATTTCTTTTATGTAATTAATCGTGGATATTTAGATCCATCATGGAATCATGTAGTCTTGATTATTGACTAAATTTAACACTAAGATGTATTTGGGATTAAATTCATAGATGAGTTCCACAATTATATGATAATTTACATACATACCATGAAATTATATAGTTTATTTGATTGTTACAAAATTATAAATAACGTGATGTATCTTTTGGAAAATCATAATCTCATTATCCATGTATACATTAACATGAGGCATGAAAAACTTGTTGTGTTTATGGTGAATATGATAAATAAGAATAATGGAAAGGGGACCATAAATCATAAAATTATTCATTATAACAAGCAAAACACATCCAACATGAGGATTATCCCTATATATGGAATGGAAAAGGATTTATTATTTTGGGAATGTGTTAGAAGGTTTCGTAGAATACAAACTACACCGAAAACCAAGGGGAAATTAATGGTTCATTTGTTATTTACTGTAATAATTTAAAATATACACAATTTTTCCTATATATATCTTGAAGTTATCACGTAAAATTTTATTTTGAGATCCAAGAAGATTAAAAAATATATATACTGGATTTGAGTATTTTTGTGATACCAATGGTATGAGTTTGATTGCTCTATCCAATAGTGAGAACAATATTTAATTTCCAATATGAATGATATTGGTTTTAAGGTATTTTTATTACACAAAAAAGTTACCATGAATATAATTCCATTTTAATTCGTTGATGTAGATGGTTTTATTATCATGCTTATAAATAAAATATGTTTCATTTGGAAATAGAACATATCTTATGGTATGAAATATTTTAAAAATGTTCTTCATTTTATAGTCTAGAAAAACCATGTATTGGAAATAAGTAATGAAACATGTTCAAATGGGTCATCTAAAACCAATATATGGAATCACAATATTGGACATGTAAATGAGAACTATTTGAATAATATATATGAATGTGGTTATTTAGGATCATATGAGGTAAAACCAGTGGTAATATGTTATTAATGTTTATATAGACACATAAAAAACCTCTATTTAGTGGAAAAGGTTAATGAGACACATAGATTTTAAAATATATTCACACTAATGTTAGTGGACTATTTCTAGTAGAATAATGATGCAGTTATTCCAACTTCATATATTTTATTGTTGTCATGGGTAGATATGTATATTTTTTCATGATTAAGTATAAGTATGATTTCATTAAATGATCAATTATTTTAAGAATGAGGTAGAGAATAACCATGGGAATAAGATCAAAATCATTGATCGGGTTGAGGTGTTGAATATACTAACATATAGTTAAAAAAATTTCTAAATGGGTTTGGGAATCTATATCAAACCACTACACATACAAATCAATGTTGAACAGTGAAATTGAATGTATAATCCTTTTGTTGTTAGATATATTATGAACAAAGATGATTTATGTGGATCTCCCATTATCCTTTCAGTGATATTCGTTATAATCAATGAAACACATATTAAATTGAGTACCTATTATAGATGAACATGGAATTCCATTTGATTTATGGAGTGCATGGAAACATATTTTTTTTCAAATACCCATGTATGGAGATGTGAGGAAAATATCATTGACTTATTAAGAAAATAATATATCCTTAGGGAATATATTGTATCATTATAGAGTATTTTAAGAAATAATTATGATAATACTTATACAACCAAAAAAATAATAATGGGATTGTCTCTATGAAAGCCATTGTTTTTGGGATGGGTCACATCCTTAAATAAGATATTGAGACATAGGTTTACTATTATTATGTTTATGATAATGATATAATTGAGTTAGTATATGAATATATTTCATTGGTCACCAATGATAATTTACTTCCTAAGAAACTAGTAATCAATTGGAACACTAATGATGTATATGAATTAGAGAGATATTGTTTTCTATTCACCAAATAAGTGGAGTCTCATTTTATGTCGAAAAAGATAACCCAATATCAAGAAATGTGTTATTAGAGAGATAAATTTTCTTATGATAGAATAAATCCTATATTTGTAAAATCAATTTCTATTATGAAAACAATAATTGGATTCTGGATAATATTATAGTTCATGTAAATCCTATTGGGTACAAATGGGTTATATAGAAATAACTAGATATGGATGTAAATGTGAATGTCTAAAAATAAAGGATAGTGGATAAATAGTTAATATAGAAACAAGGAAATGATTATTATGAATCATTTTCAAGTACGAACTCTGTTGACACAAGGTATAACATAGATAAAGTAGTAGATATGATTAGAAGTAACTACTGAATCATTTTCTCTATTAAGAGGTAGACCCACGAAGGATCCCAAATTGTAGACCCACATATGATCCTAGTACACCATTAGACCCACATAGGATCCCAGTTCAAAGTTAGTACATCGTCAGACCCACACAGGATCCCGATACGTCGTTAGTACATCATCAGACCCGCACAGGATCCTAGTACATCATCAGTACATCGTCATATCCATACAGTATCCTAGTACATTGTCATAACCACACAGGATCCTAGTACATCATTAGTACCTCATCATACCCACACATGATCCTAGTACATCGTCAGTACATCGTCATACCCGCACATGATCATAGTACATTGTCAGACCACACATGATCCTAGTACATCTACAGTACATCGTTAGACCCACATAGGGTCCTAGTACATCGTGAGTACATCGTCTGAGCCAGCTAGTGGGAACTCGCACTAATCTTGACCCTCTCTGGGAGAGTCTACAACTCAAGCAAATGGTCTATATTCCAACTAACATGATGTCCCACTATAAAGTATCGCAAAATACCACCATGTAATAGGGGTCTCAATGAAATAGACGATGCGTCAATCGGACGCCCATTCAACATGTTATTAGCCTTTTAGTCCCAAGAGCCGGGTTGGATTCGTAGTCAATCCAACCCGACCATAACCCATAATTATTCAATTATTATGTGGGGTATAAATAAAACACTGTCTCGCTCCAAGGATTTTGGATCTAAAAAGTTTTTTCAAATGGATGCTCGTAGCTGATGTTATAGCCTAAAGAACGTATAGGGTCTAAACTAGTCTGGGTCTGGTCTGATTTAGTCAGACGGACCAGGCTCGACCTGGCCTGGGCCGAACCTATCCGGTTAAAATCAGCCTGGGCCGCTGGGTCCATCCCTACCCACATTGCTGCCCGGCTCATGCTGGGTTGCCCGACCCACGCCGTGCGGTCCGACCTGGGTGGCCCGTGGTGCGGGGGTGGGGTGGGGAGGGCATGGCGCGGCGCGGCGGGGCAGCAGTCCGCCACGGCTCACTGGATAGCCAGCCTTCCTCTCTGCATGGTGCGGTCTCACCAGCAGCAAACATTTCTGTTCATCTTCCCTTCATCGTCGCGGTAGAAGCGACAACCCCTTGTATTTCGGGTAGCACAAACGCGCCCCACCACCACCATCGTGCGGACTGCCTCCAGTTTCCGTCTTCCATATCCCAATGATTTATCAAAAACCAAAATGGATTGTGGATACATCAGGGCATGTTAGTTTGGACCACACCCTCCGCGTTAGAGTGGTAGAAAGTGGTTCACAACTTTTGAATCACGAAGAATATCAAGAATGTGTATGGGAGGTATTTAAAACAACAACCCTACCTATATTGTGTGTTCTTGTGTTGTGAGATGAAAATTGTGATGGCGAAGACGGAGCCAATGATCATCGCCTCTGTAACAGAATTTTAAATTCGAGCACATGTTTCGTCATCTTTCATGGCTCCAATGAATGTTATTTAATGGATATGGAATTCTTTGTTTGGCGGAGAATTTCTTTGTTGGAGATGTGTTTCTCCAAGCTCTACAATGATTCTCCCCTTTCAAACAATTTCCAACCCAGATAAATGTGATGTGAGAACTTATTAAAATATTTCTATCCATTTAATTTATATTGGCACTATTAATTGTTGACACAGTTAATTGTACCACGTTGGAATAATAAAATTGGTGGAAGTCCATGGGTTAACTCTTAATTACTGTGGGAGTTCAATGGGTTCTCCCATTAAGAGGGTTCAGGTGGTCAACACCATTACGAATTAAAAATAAGGGTTTTAATTCAGGTGGTCCCCACTAGTTTAACATTCATGTGGGAGGTTTTTATTAGAAATAAAATAAACGTTTATTTTATATTATTTTTTCATTTCCACGAAAAACAGAAAATCTATCTTTCACCCTTGACCTACTACGGTCTAGGTGAAGGACTCTTTAAGAGAATACTAGAACTATTGGTTCAATGATGCCCTCATATTTCAATTCTGATCACCAATTTAATTGTAACAAAAACTCGCTCATACGATTAATGAACGTACCCGAAAAAAAAGGTAGGAAATTCATTTCAGGCACACCAGGTCTCAGAATAATGATCCGTAATATTTCACAGACTCGTAAAATTACCATATAATTTAAAAAAACCACATGGAAATTATGGGACTTTACAAATATAAATTAAACATATTAATAATTAAAAATATATATTTTTTTCAAATCTATTACATTTTACAGAATAATGTTTTCTAAAATAAACTAAGTTTTATCTCCTTCTATGAATAGAGTAGAATTATTTTAGATAAATATATAAATTTATATTGATATAATAATCATAATTTTTATTTTATAATGTTTAAATTTTCATAGGTTGAATTTTTGTTATTTTTTCTCAAAAACTTCTTTTTTTTTGGATGAATAGTGAAAAACATTGAATTTTAATTCAAAACTATTTTTTAAACATATTTATTTATAGTTTTAAATAATATATATTTCTTTAAATGTAAAATTATATATTTTATTTTTCAATTAATCAAATTTAGGTGATTTGAATGAATTTCACTATGAAATTGAATATAAAATCATTTGAAGAATTAGAATGATTTTTCATTAAAAACCCATAGAGTCATCCCTTTAATGGGTTAATTTTAAATTAATTTATTTCACTTATGTGTTTGTTATTTCGAAAAATTTATTCCTTATTTATAATTAGAGGAAATTATAATTTCTAATAAAATCAACATAGTTTCCAAACAAAATTATTTGTCAATGTGAATAAAATTTATTATAGCGATTAAGGGAAATGATATCTTGACAAAGAAATTAACATTAATATAAATGAAAAAAGACTTGTAATCCTATTAATAATATTTTTTAACCATATATATGGGAAAAATCCCCGATTTTATATAATTGGTTATATTATTGCCACCAGTTTCAATGGTAATAATGTGGATGGGATTCCTTTTTAAAAAATATACTAGAGTGACACTCCACCACCACTATAAAAAGGAAATCATTCCTCCAACATATTCACACATCTAAAAAAAATTATTTTCAGTTATGATATTCCCAATAGACATCCCAATATTCCATTCTTCCTCTAAAAACCTTTTTTTAGAATAATACAATCATGGATTCCATTTGGCTCAATCTAAAAGGAAATACCCAAAGAAGGGGGAAAATCCTTCAAAAAATATTTTAAATTATTTTTCTTCTACACCACCTGAATTTATATTATTAAATGAAAAATTATTAGAAATATTATAATAAATATTTTGAGTTGTTTTTGAGATAATGTTTCTACGGTCACTTACATACACTTCAATCTAAAGGGTAACAAACATTATCTTCTTCTATACAATGAACTACCACATAACGAAACAATGTTGTTTGTTTTACCTTTACCACATAAAATGGATGATAATTATTGTGGAAAATATATTTTTAAATTATATTTATGATATCTATTATGTACATATACATTTTCATTTATTATATAAATCCTACATTTCATTATTTTCAATTTGTGTAAATATAAAAAACATCCTTTGTATATGTTTGGACCATTGCCTTCTCAAATTGATGTCATTTTTTCAAACCTTATATGGAATTCCTTAATGATTTGTTCAGTAAAATTATATGATATAAATGAAATAATAATTTTCTATTATTATTATTATATATACTCATTCACATTTTTCATTCAATATTCAATGTAATTGGAAACAACGTTCCTCCGTATGTATGGCCTATTATCTCTATGAAAATTGTATTCCATTAAATATTCCTATATTTTATAATTTATTATAAATACTTAGACACATAATATATATGATATATTAGTAATTTTCTACTTTTTGGAAATATTTGAATCTTGATTTAATTTAATATGACAAGGAATGCCAATTTGAAACAGTTACTATAAACAACACAGTTATTACCTGAAATGATAAATTAACATAGAATTGTTAATAAACTTGAAATAAATGGTGAAATGAAAATTTTATAATGTATTACATATATAAATATTGTTTGGTGATAATTTTATATAAAACAGATAAATATATTCAAGAGTCTTGTATTTATATGACATATGTCAAGACAAAAGTTAATGGAATATCATCTCACTTTATATTTATATGAAATAATTTCATTATAAACCAATCATTTCATTTTTTTGCTAAAAACACTTACCATGATTGTATTTAGTGAATCATATTAACAATATCCTGGGTATTTACATATCTATTTTAAGAATTCTACTTCATGGGTTATATGTTTAAAATGATACCAAATCATTAAAATAATTTCTTCTCAGTTTATCATCTATGAGATACAAGGGATGTTATGAACCTATATTTTTCTATGAGATTTATATAAATCCATACAAATGTTATATAATGAATATTCTTCATTTCATGATATTTTTAGGGTCTATTTAATTTTATTTTCACATATGGGGAGTATGATTCTTAGTTACCATGTGGTAATAATTTTTAGAAATAATCTCATCATTTATCGAGATTTATAATCATCATGTTTTCATAAAGGAAACATTATAATCCATCTCTTGTGAAAAATCATGTGTTTTTATTAGCATATGTTTCTTCATGTTATATATAAGTAATTGTAACATTTTTTCATTCTTTGGAAAATAATATAAACAATAATGAGTTTTTTAGAAAGTATGAAATTACCAGATTCATTGATCTAAAATATAGGTTTCATCAAAACCATTTTTTAATTAAAATCCATCCAAAAATTCATTAATATTATCATATGTTATTGAAAATCTAATTTTATCAATTTCTAACCTTTTAAAAAAAGTGATTTTAAAAATTAATCTTCTTTTCATGTTCCAATCAACACACTTTTCTAAACATTTATAATGAAATATGTTTGTTCGACATGTATACATTTACCCGCTGTAATGTCTATCATTCCCATGATTCTTATTTTACAATATTACAATGTATTATTTTAAAATAAAAGGTTTTCAAAAATTATATAATTATCTTGTATAGTGATTTTAAATGAAAATGATTTTATATTTTTTTTCAAAAATATTTCATAAGTTTCCATGGAAATGTATTTTCAAAATTATTTCAACAATTCATTCTATGTTTTTTTGATGTTTCTATGAAAATGGTTTTCAAAAGTGTTTATGTTATAAATATCATTTTTCCCAAAGAAATGATATTTTCTACAAGAAATGTTTTTAAATGATATTTCATTATTATTTTACATTTATGATGACATAAGTTGATGTTACTTATAACTTATGGAAAATTTTCTGAAGGATCCATTCATATTATTTCATGAATGGTTTATGTTTTGATGGAATTATTCTTATGACACGTTTTTCTCTTCCACATGTTATATGATTTTGAAACCCACTTCATTCCATGGGTTATTATGTACTAAAATTATTAGTAATCTAATACCTTTTCCATATGATAAGATATGATGAAATGTAAATGAGATCCATTTAATTTCATGGGTTTTGATTTTATGATTTTAAAAACAATATAATTTTATTGTTCATGACATGATGAATGTTTCATTATCCTGTTCCATATGTATGAATAATTTCATTATGACATTTATGGGACCTATATGTCCTTAAAATCATTTAGTAATGATATGTTGTATATGAGATCAATGGTTGTAGTGGTTGTAGCCTAAACCTGATAGTATGATGCTACAGAGGTTGCGTCCCAATCGTGAATGTATATGTGCACACTGGTTGTTTCCCAAGCCTAAAAGTATGATGGTACAATGGTTGTAGGAAAATCCAAAAAACAATATAGTTCACTGGTTGTATCCTAATTCTAAAAATAAGTAGGTACACAGTTTTTATGAAAATCATAACATGTTATAAAGGTCTAGGTAGGAAGCCATAACATAAGATTATCTATTCTAATGTGTAAACCAAAAATTTCATTTCACATTCCTTCGTTATGATTTAATTTATTTTCCTTTTTATTGACTAATTAGTAATTTCTTCTGAACATCAATACATTATTCCATGACCCATGTTTATGATATTTGAGACTTAGGGTTTTATCATTGAATTTTATGATCAGGTTCTAATACCCAAATGTTCTTATTTTTATTATGAATTTTCATTATTTATCCTTACTGAACATTCTAGATCACCCGTTTTGTATGTTTTATTTAAAATAGTTATGAAGAATTATTTTAAGTTGGATTATTATATAGGATGACCATTGTAGGAAACGTTAATGATCATTCACTAAGATAGATGATTTATGATTCAAGTATCCAAATTCACTAATCTATCACAATATTTTGGAGTATATTTTGGAATGTTTTTATGAATAATTTTTTTTAAAATTTATATAAACAAAAATGTGGGGAATTCAATATTCCTCCCCCACTATAACTATTATGTTTAGAGAGATCTAAGAAAAACCTTCAATGATTTATGTCTTAGGGAGATGAAAATAGAAGTAGAAATTAATTTTATCTACCTATTCTAGCACCCGGATATTTCTATGATGATATTAAAATTTTTATAGAACTTATTTTGATAACCAATAGATGGAATTTGTTTTTGGTTCTACATTGCAATGATGTGTTGATTTTGTAATATTGTTAGATCCATCATTGATTAAATAGTGTCTCAGATGGTAAATCTTTAATCACATTATATAATTTGAAATAATATGTGTTGATCCTATCATTTGGATTCAATTATTATCCATTTCACGTATTCATTGAGTCAATTACATTTTAAATCGAATTTATCAACTTTTAAATCTCAGATTAATCATCGATAATTATAAGAATAATTGTGGGGAATTCCCTATCAAATTAATTTTCTACACATAGAGCCTTCATGTTGTTTCAGAGGGGGGATTAATATTTTTATATAATTATATGGTGATCATTGATGGATTTAATTATTTTTCATTTGTTTTCAATACAAATGTAATCATTCTATAAACATAATTTTGGTATATTCTTTTTTATTTTTTATTTCACTGAAATAAAAAGGTGATTAAATTTTTCAAGAAAAATAAATTTGAATATATCATCCAAAGGAGTTGAATAGTCTAGAAAGGTAGAAAAAGATTACACACCTTGTACCTTGGAGGCACACACCATGTGTTAGTGTTTAATACCCCCATAATTAATTTATAGTTTTTCCATGCTATATGAAATCATTAAATTCAATGAATCTAATAACACACTATATATTGACCAGGAATGACTAGTGCATAGTTAGTCACATTAAAAAATTAGTAACTTCCTTATATTTTTTGTATTCATTTAGTAAAATATTATCTTTGTGTTATTCTACAATACCAACATGGATAGTGACCATGTAACTCATAAAAGACACTCTGTTTAACCAATGTGAACACAAAATACTCAAATATTTTATATGGAATTGTTATATGCTAATTCCATTTGTGTGTGATTGGGATATATTGACATAATAATACGTTCCATGTAATTTTAAATATACATTTCATGTACTTTTACAATATTATGAAGAACATAAAATAATTTATTTTATTATTTAAATATTATCATCTCGCATTTCACGTGGTAATTATTTAGATGTATGTTAACAAAAAACTATTATATTAGATTTAATTAATATAATTAAATATATTATGATTTTACATATTTTTTTAATTATTTTAACATTTATAAAATTAATTTTATATGTCTAAATGCAAATGAATCCAATTTTGTGCCTAGAACACTCTAATAAGTTTAAAATTCCATTTTACCGCCTATTGATGCAGAAAAATTTGTAAATATAGTTTTTTTCATTTTATATTTTATATTTTACAAAATATGTATCATATATTTAAGAGGTCAATGACTATTTACTTAAGATCATTTTTTTCTTAATTTTTTTATAAATTTCATTTTTTAGGAATAGTGATAATTACTGCATTTTATGTCCAAACTACATTTTTATATTATTTATTTATATATTTATAATATCATTATATTGTTCATAATGATTTATTGTTTTATTATTTTATCATTTTATCTAATTATGGTCATTTTATGTAATTTCACATTTAAATTGGACATTAACACATGTCAACCTAGTGATAGTTTTTATTTCTTAAAACCCTACTTTCTTGTTTTGACAATGGGAATTAATATAAAATTAATTTCTGAAAATTCTATGATTTGTATTTAGAAAAATGGATTAAATACATAGAATCATAAGGTTCAATTTTTTAAAATAGGTACCTTTATTTTATGATATTATTAATAGTAACTTCAGTAATTATTTTTATTTACCCTGGTTAAAGGGTAAATCTGGAAAATGAGGGTAAAACTATTCTTATAATAATATTAAACAACCCTAACACGGATACTAATCATATTTTATGGGATATTTCTGACCATGTGAATCATTTTGTCTATTTTTGAATCCATGGAGGAACTTGTGTGTGATAATGACATGTTATAATAATTAGTTTATAATAAAGAGAAATATAACATAAATATGATTCTATTTCTATTTTCTCAATATGGGGTTATATAAGTGATATCTCCAACTATAAATAGTAATTATAAATATCAAAATATTTTCATGTCAATATATTTTATTTCTAATTTTTAGAATATACATAAATATATTTAATTCTGACAAAATGAGATACAATGACTGCTTCACTAATAAAGGATTCTAATAAATGATATTATAAATATTAAAATAAATATTTTTTGACATAATTAATGCCATCCACGAATTATATAGGTGAATAATCTTTGTTTGGATTGATTTAATGTCTTTTTCAGAGGAATCATTTTGTAATAAATTTGTAAAAAAAGTTAAGTATGAATAGTTTCCAAAATTGACATAATTCAAAACATAATATATAAAATAGTTTATTAAATGATATTAAATTTATCAAAAACTATGATTAGAAAAAAAATGGTTATTATAAGTCTAAATATGTAATAAATGACTTTTTGTGGGTGTTTTGACCTGATATGGTAATTACATTAACCAACAATTTGTAAATTACATGTTATGACTGTATGATTAAGAATTGTAAAATAAGGGTTCATAAAAATAGATAAGGATTAAATTTTATAAAATACATGCCCAAAAATTTTAGGATTATGGTTATTCAAATATATATAATATTATCTTCTAATTAAATGAGTTTTAGTTCATTTTTATTCGAAATTGTATTTATAATAAATTAATATTTCAAAATATTCCTAAAGTGCACCTCCTCCCTCTTATAAAAGGACACCAACACCACCCACATACTCAAACAAATAGTTAACATTTTATCATAAAAAATATAATCAAATATGATCACATCATCCCCCCCATCTTCCTAGACTATTTTACATAGGAAGAAGAAAATTTATGAAATCTTTTTAGCTCAAATCAACAGAAGTCACTTGATTTAAATGTTATGTATTCCCTCATGTTATTTTATTTTATTTTTATTCCCCACTCTATATTATCTTATTATTATATGATTAAATAAGATATAAAATATACTCATTATACTAATATTTTTTTATGTTATGTATTGGATCTACACTTACACACACATCCATCTTATCGATCCAAACATACTGTTTCTGTGTATGGAAAATTACTGGCTCACGAATCGATGATTGTTAACTTTTATCTTACCACCTATCATGGTTTCCAATAAGAAGAAGCTATAATATTATATGATATATATTATATTAATATTTACACTATTATTCTGTTATTTTTTATTTACGACATAAATTTATGCATTCTATGATGTGTAAATAAGATAATTTTATTTGAGGAAGTGCGGACTACCGCACAGGAAAAGTGATATGAATCGTTCATGCTTTTCCTGAAATGTATAAATGATGGTATTATTAAACATATCATACATACATGAAATAAATATAATACTATTATTATAATATAAATTTATTTTATTTTATTATTATTCATTTTATATGACAAGTTAATGAATATAACGTTCATGCATACGTACGACCTATTATCTCCATGAACAATGCATTTCATTTATTATCTCAAAATGTTCTAGACTATTATAAATATATAATATATATATATTTAGGATATATAAATATTTAATATAATAATGGGGATGATGTAATTTTGACTACATGGACAACATATATCAAAAAAAGTTTATTTTAGACTCATGTACCGAATATTTAAAAAAAACTCGGATATTAAATTTAATAATTAAGTAATATTTATATTATGGTAAAAAGTTATATAAAAATAATAATATGCATTAAATATTTTCTTATGAAATTATAAATTAACCTCTATGTTTTAATCTGGAATATAATGATTGAACATGATGAGTCAGACTAAAGGTAAGGGAAATTCTTAACCAAATTTTCATTCATTAGGTTAATCATGTACTTCATGATTATGTTGTATTAGGATTATTTGAGAAATAAATTTTGATATTATATCCTCTATTTAGAGTTTCTATATGTGAAATTATAGTTAATACACATAACTGACCATTTTTATTTAAAAAATTATCCTTGTATGGTAATGTTTAAACTCTATTTCCACCCATTGTGTTTTTTACATTATTTGTTGATTGTGTTATTCCAAGATTATGTGTGTAATAAATGTTTATTTATTTTTTTTCAAATCCCATTTTGTGGAAATAATATTTCTACACATAATAACCCACTGATAAATTCTAACGTCGTTTATATGAACATTATGAGGTAAATCTTAACTGAATGTCCATTCGTTATATAAAATATCCATGTCATTGGTTTTGTTTTTCCAAGAACATTTGTGAATGATTTCTGATTGGTTTACAATAAATATCCAATTATATAGAGTGTATTAATATATTTCAAACATAATTATGTCATTTTTTTCCTTAATATAAGGATACAATCCTTTTAAGGTATTTCGCCTCAATCACCATTCATTGAGGCATATCTCTTTGATTCAAATTTATCATATTACAATGTGTGTATAAAAAACTTTTGACTTTTTATATCATGAATTAGTCTATTCTAATGATATTTATGTTTTTTTAACTTTCAATCACAAATTATTTTGATTTAAGTTTTTCTTAATTGGTAAGGGAATCTTTAACTTAAACAACATTTAAAATGTTTTAATATATATTCATTTAAAAAATTATATTTCATGATAATGTTTTATAAAAGGGGTTTCAGAATTTATTTTTATGGTCATAAATGTTCAAAATTGATAATTTATTTCAATATATTCAAATTTGTATGGGATAACATGCTTCAAAATTCACATAATTAAATTTTTTAAATTGTTTTGGAATTTGGATGAATAAATATGTATCTTAAAATTATCTCTTATGGTTGTAGTATAAAAATGTTATGTTTCATTTATGCTTATTTTATATGTTGTCACTATTAAATAGTAATTGCACATTGATGGGTGGTTACATGATAAACCACAATGGGTGGTAATGAGATAAACCCAGATAGGTGGTTACGTGATAAACCAAATAATGGGTCATTATATGAAGAACCAAGGAAGAGTGGTTGTGTTATAAGATCTAATGCATTGGTTATAGATGTTGACCATATGGATATCCTAATTTTTGATATGTGTGGATGGAACCATATTGTTATTATATTTATGTATGTTTATGTCCCATTCTAGCTTTATATGTAAAATGTTTATTTTTATAGATATTATGGAAATATTTTGGTTAAAATTTGGTATGAAATGAGATTATATTCACTGAAGTATATTTTCAATTTCATAATGGTGAAAATTATCACTTAATGATAATGTAATCATGGTTTTCATTTTATCCCATTAATAATAGTTTTCCTTCCATGTGTATCACTTACTGGGATTTTTATTCTCATCCCATGTTTTGAAATGTTTTTTACATGATGTAATGAAAAAAAGAGTCATGAGTTGGATGATGGAAAAGTCATGACCATTGAAACATGGAACGAATCATGATTCTTTTTAATGATTTTTTTGTTTATGAAGAAATGGATAGCGAGTAGATGTTTATAATTTTAATTTTCAAGTTATTACGTATAATTTATGAACTAATAATCTAATGATCTAAGCCTAAAATTATTTTTGTTGTGAATTAAAGCCATATGACTGAGTTATCTCAAGATTATGTAATGTATATGGTTGGGGCCTTACTGTTGGTATCATTATAAAGGGTTAGACAATTTTTATATTAGGATGTTTTTATAAGGGATATGAATACCATCATGATTTTATAATTTTAATGCAGGTAATATGTTAAATTACCTATAAAACCATTTGGAGGTTTTATGATATGAAATATTAATGTGTATAATGGTTTTTTGGAGACATTCACCATTGAGGAAATTATGGGTTGTTAATTTTTGGCATGAAAAATTTGAGGTATGAGACAAAATTTTAGGTTAAAATATGTTATGGTAGTTTTTACGGATTTCACCCTAGTTTTGGTAATTTTATAAACATATATAGTTATTTATAAAGGACAATACACAGAACATGTGATAACTCGTTGTGTCAGACGAATCTGGAAAAATCGAACCCACAACCTAGTTGTGAATGTGATTTTTTACCTACCACTGGACTATGTGAAGTACCTTGTTAGTAGGACTTATTATTTTTAGTTAAATGAATTTATAGATCAAGAATAAGTTGATTTTGGGAATGTTAGTTTTATCAAAAGGATATTCTTAGTACATGAAATGATTTGGTTATTAAGTGATAAATGTTATTTAGTAATACATTGCACCTTTTAAAAAACTATATTCCTAAGTAAAAAATAATACTATGGGATTTAATTTTGATGATTAAAGCATGAATTTTATATTGGATGAATCTATGTTTTTATTGTGGACATATGGCTATTTGGGGTATTTATGGAAATGATTAACTTCACATAGAGAATATACGATTAGGTTAATTACTTTTATTAATGAGGCATTAAGAGTATTTGATTTTATTTGGAGATAAATGGTATGATTTATCATAGAAGTCTACGAGACCAAATTCTTATGAATTTTGTCTTTCAATCACAATTTTGGATTATTTTGAATAATTTTATGGAATGTTTTTTACCAAATGGTGTTTTCTGATCTTTGAGTATTGTTTGTTGAATTGTGGAGAATAATAGTAGTATTTATTTTTATAATGGATCATTAATTTTGGGGATTACATGATCTTGTAATAATAAATTTTTTTTTCATAATTTCTAATTATATTAGAAATACAGAGTCCATATTTTTTGGATTATGAGATTATCTAGAAGTTGATTCCAGCACTTCCGGTGTGACCGTGTCATCTAGAATACTCACCATATTGAGAAATTATGTGTTTTTGGTAAATATTTTTTAAATAATGAATATATATATGAGATATAAGTATTCTTACTTATTCTCTTATTTAAGTAATAAAATAATTACTCAACATTATGAAAATTACCTTAAAATAAAATCATTTTCCATTTAGATTTCCTACTGGGAAATCCATGACTATTTAACCCATCACAATTTTATGGTTTTCTGGTTGTTAACATTTTCCTATTCATGTTTTCTATCACTCTCCCATAGAACATGACACTATGTTTTTCTTCCATATCTATGTTTTTCAATATGGAACCCAATAATGATTCATATTAGGTGTCCTTTTTTAATTCTCTATCTTTCTTTTAATGTTGTAGTTTTTTAACACTTTTTCTGATATAGTATTTATAATGAAGTTATGGAGCATAATTTTTAAAACAATGAGGAAACAATTTCAAAAAGTGGGTAATGATGTAATGAAAAAGGTATCTATAAAATAAAAACTTTTTATATCTATTAGTATTTATCCAAGAGATATTAAATTGACGTTAAATAGAAAAAATTTTCTGATAGCGTACCCAACAAAAAACAAATGGTTTCTCCGAAATTTTATTTTGCTCACAATGATAAGATATACAAAAAAATTATACAATAATAGTATTATTATTATAAATGGAAGATAAATCATAGAATTTGTATTGATAATAATGAATAGAATTATCTATTTTATTATTGTACATATTTTTAAAATGTTATTACATTTATCCAATAAATATTTGGGGGAAAATGATATTGAATCCAATTTTAAGTATAAATTTCTATAATTTGTTTAAATGTCGTTTTATAGCCATTTTATGGAGAACCCTTTTTAGATATACTGGTTTTCACTTTTATATTTTCTATTTGAATAAATAAAATTATTTTATATAATTAGAAATCGATGTTTACTTTGGATCAATTTTTGTAAATTTTATGATAATGTTCATTTTTAGGAATAGTTAAAAAAAATTTATTTTAAGTGAAAACTACATTTTCATATAATATATTTATATAGATTGATAATATTTTATATTGGTTTTAATGAGTAATTTTTTTTCATTTAATAATATTACAGTCATTTGATGTAATTTCACTTTTATATTGGACAATAAAATCATGTAAATCATTTGATAGTTTTTACAACATAAAATCCATCTTTCTGGTTTTGAGAAGGAAAATTAATTTTAAATTATTTTTTAAATATTCTATATTTTTTATTTTGAAAAATAGCTTCCATATTTGGAATAATTTCTGAATTTGGTAAATATGTACATTTTATTTTTTGAAATTATGAATATTAACTTTAGTAATTATTTTTATTTACCATGGTTAAATGATAAATTCCGTAATTCAGGGTAAAAAATAAACTTGTAATAATATTTTACTACCCTAAGTCATGTCTTAATACTATTGGATGAGAAATTTCAGACCATGGGAATCCTTAGGTCGAACTTGTGACCCCATGGAGCCACATGGTGGTGATAATTACATGATATAAGAATTGATTTGATGTAATGTAAAATATAACATAAACATGTAGTGTTTAAAAAAATTTAATATGAGGTTATATAAGTGATCTCTATGAAAATAAATAGTAATTAAAAATATTTAATGTGTTCCTATATCATTTTATTTTATAATTATTTTTTAGACATTAAATAAATAAATTTAAAAATGAAATAGTGACGATGTAGGGATTGATTCATTAATAAAGGATTGATGTAAACAATAATATAAATAATAAAATAATTATTTTTTGAGATAATTAAGGTCATACACGAATTATCTAGGTTAATAATATATGTTATGAGTAAATAAATATTTTTTCTAAGGAATCAAGTTGTTATGAATTTTATAAAATGTCAAGTTTGAATAGTGTTCAAAATTGACATAATTAATAACTAAAAATATAAAATAGTTTATTAAATTATATTAAGTTCTTAAAAATATATCAATCAGAAAAATGGTTATGATAATTTCGAATATGTGAAAAATAATTTTTTTGGCTTGTTTGACAAGATATGGTAATTATGTTAATCGTGATTATGTAAATAAAATGATATCACTTTAATATTAAGAGGGATAAAATAAGGTTTAAACCAAAAAAATATTAAGGCAAAAAATAATCAAAATTTGGCTTAAAATTTTTAATGATATATATTCGAAACCAAATCATCTTATCTTTGAATTAAATAAATTTTGGCCTTTTTTAATCGATATTTGATTTATAATAAACTAAAATTTCAAGGCTTTCCAAATGATCCCCTATTCCTCATATAAAATGACACCAACTCAACCAATATACTCACTCCTCTAGAGACCCTAGGATCACCCAAATTCTGCTAAAATAAGCTCCCAGAATCTATCCCTTCAACCTAGAATCCATACCTTCAGTATAAGGCGATTCAAGAAAGCCATTTTCTGAAAAACGAAATAAGTTAACCAATTTTGAGGAAACATCTTCTCACAATCTCTATTCCTTTATTTTCATTCACAACTAAATATTCTATTTTTACTCAAGGATTACAGAACAAAAAAATTATCCTAAATATACAAGGATGTTTTTTTGATGTATTCGATAAACAATTACACACACATTAATTTTATAGATACGAACATACTTTTTATGCATATGACAAACTACTTCCTCAAGAATCGATGATTGTTCAACTTTCACCTCCAACCTCTCATGGGGGCCATTATGATGGATCTATATTTTTATATGATACATATAACATTTATTTTAAATCTATTATTGTGTAATTTTTATTTACTACATAACACTAGGATTTCAATTATCTGTAAATATGATAATTTCAGTTGAGGAAATGTGGAATACCACCCACTAAAAGTGATATGACTTGATCATTCTATTCATTGAATTTATAAAGTATGGTTTTATTAAAAATAGGAGTCATATGTAAAAAAAATATAGTACTTGAGTTATAATATACATTTACATATTTGATTATTATTCTTTTTATATGAAAACGAAAGGAATGTATCTTTCATGCATACGTTTGGCTACTATCTCCTTGAACAATGTATTTTATTTATTATCTCTTAATGTTATTGACTTTTATAAATACATATATTCATTATATATATGATATTTAAATCATAAATATCATTCTGTATATGCTTTACTTTTGAATGCATGGACAATTCAGGGAAAAAATTCACTTTTGACTCATGTACTGAATATCTAAAAAACGATCGATATTAAATTAAATAATTATGCGATATTATAAAGTGGAAATAAGTGATAAAAAGAAATAATAAACTTCAAAAATTTTCTAATGAAAGTATAAATTAACCTATGTATATTATTCGGTAACATAACAATTGTACGTGACGAGTCGGACTCAATGGAAGGGAAATTCTTCACCCAATTTCCTTTCCTTTGGTTATTCATATGATTCCTGATTATGTAGTACAATGATTATGTGCGAAATAAATTCTGATAATATATCTATTATTTATAATTTCTAAATTTGTAATTATTGAGAGTGCATATAATCTATCTATTTTTTAATAAAATGAACTTATTAAGTTAATTTCTAAACTCAATATCCAATCCTTGGGTTTTACGCACACATTATTGATTATATTATGCCACAATTATATGTGGAATAAATATTTATTTATTTAGGTTGTATTTTAAACATCCCATTTTGTGTTTATCCTATTTCTACACATAATCACCCATTTATAATTTCTTACATCATTTAGGTGATCTTTTTAGGGGAAATATTAACTGAATCTCCATTAATTGTGTTTAACAAACTTGTCATTGGTTTTGTTTTTCCAGAAGATGGGTGAATGAAATATGGATGTTTTACACTAAATATACAATTATATTTAGTGTATTTGTATTATTCACACATAATTATGTCATTAATTTGTCCTTAATCTAAGGATACGATATTTATATGGTATTTCTGCTTAATCTCCTTTAATTGCGTAATATCTTTGACATAAACATTTATTATACTATAATATGTATGTATTACCCTTTTGACACTTCATTTCATGAAGTAATATATTCTCATGATATTTAATGTTAAATTTAATATTATTCCTTGTTCATTTTGTTCTTTTGTTTCTCAAGTGGTAAGGCCGTCTTTAACAAAAACATCATTTTAAATGTTATAAAGATTCAATATTTTTAAACATTCTATTTCATGTCAATGTTTTCAAAATGATTTTTATGAATTTATTTATATGCAGATGAATGTTTAAAATAGTAATTTATTTTATAAGATTTAATGTGGTATGGGACACATAGATTCAAAAGTCACTTCATTAAATGTTTTAAATAGTTTTTGAAATGGGTTGAATATTTCAATATCTTAAAATTATCTCTTGTAGTTTTAGTGTGGAAATGTTATGTTTCCTTTATGATTGTTTTATGTGTAATTATTATTAAATGGTACTTGTACATTTCACTAGTGGTTAAGTGATAATCCAATATGGGTTGTTACATGATAATCCAAGATGGGTGGTCATGTGATAAACCAAATGACTGGTGGTTCTGTGATAATCCATGGATTGGTGGTTACATTATAACCTCCAATATATTTGGTATTGATGTCAGCCATCTGGATATTCCATTTAGTTATATGTGTGGAATACAACCATAAAAATATTCAATTTAAGTATGTTTATGTCACATATTTTAATTAAATGATATATGCTTATTTTAAAGGGATTTGTGGTAATATTTTGGATACAAAATTGGTTAGAAATGAACTTATATTTGGTGAAGTATATTTACAACTTATTAGGGGTGAAACATATTATGTTAGGATACTGCATTTATGATTTTCATGTTATATCAAGACTAATAGCATTCTTTTATTGTGTTTCCCTTACTCAGATTTTTATGCTCATCTCTTTTTTTGAAATATTTTGCACTAAACTTAAATAATAATAGGGTCAAGGATGGGATCAAGGAAAATTCATGCTATTTAAAAAGTGAAATAAAATATGTTTCTTTTTAAGTATTGTAAGTGTTATGAATAAAATGTATTCTGAGTAAAAGTGTCTACATGTAATATTCAAGTAGTTATGTATTGGTTATGACTTAATTATCTAAAATTCTAAACCATAAAAGATCATGGATGTGAATTAAATTCAAATTATTTACCTATCTAATGATTATGTAATGTTTTAGTATAAGGCCTTAAAATAAATACCTGTATTATAGTAAATTAAAAAATAGTTAAAATGTATTTCTCCATGAAGGACTTGGTGTGGATGCTAATATTAAAGGAATCAAGATAACTCCGGATATATCTAAGAGTATACAGGGTTATATTGAAAGAACATACATTGTCCAAATAATAAATAGATATAGTATGGAATAGTCCAAGATGGGATTAGTTATATTTTCAAAGTGAATACATATTTATAGGAATTTAAATTCTCATATAGAATAGAACAAAGAGGCGATGATAGTGATACCAAATTCTCAAGGATAAGATAGATATTTTATACCATGTGGAATATTACACATGATGTTTCTTATTCATTTTGAAAGGTAAGATTATATCAATAAAATATAATAGAGAAATATTGGTATGATATTACAGTTATTGTCATGTTTCTGAGAAGAACCAAGGATATGATTGTGGTGTATGGAGGATATGGTTATCCATATATCATGAGTTATACAAGTGCTAATTTACAAAAATATTAAAATGATCTGAAGTAAAATTAAATATATTTTTCAATATCAAAATAGGACATATGTGTAGGAAGTGTTCAAATTTTATTTTTTTCAATGATTGTATTTTGGAGTATGAGTTTATTGGTTTTTCTGATGAAGCTAATGATTCCATTTAAATATGATACCTAATACATTATTTAAATTTATTATATAGAAGTAAAGACCATATTATTGTTTATTATGATAAAACTATAGTGGTGTAACTCACAAAATATAATGCCACACAAAAAAAGGACATATTATAAATGTATCACCTCAGGGGGATTTTTCCTAGAGGGGAAATGTTTTAGATAGAAGTGTTTCCACAAAATAAAAAACATTGGAACTATTGAATGAATTCTTATTTGAGTAGAAGCTGGAGTATCATTTGAGAGCTAGTGGACTAATGGTTTTCTACAGTTGGCTCTAGAGAGAGTAAGTGTTTATTGGAGATAGTTCCCTAGAATAGGCTTCTATGTACATTATCATAACCTATATTCATTTTTTGTATTATTAATAAACACATCCTCACATCATGATTATTATCTTGAATAAAATATTATGTGATAATTTAATTAATGGTTTTGTCTCATAGAAAGGTTATATTAGTTCCCTAGTACAATGAGGACCCAAAAGATGCATGAATATATTTTTAAATATATGTTATATATTCAGATGAAATAATGTAACAGAAAAAATGATATATGCTATCAAGGGTAGAGACATAATGGTATTCGAAGCATATTACCATGATGTACAGCCTTAGTAATATCCTAGGAAATATATTCTGATAATGATACCATCTAGAAGAAAATAAACTTTTATTTTTTTCGTTGGATGTCTCTATATGTAGAGCTGTGTATTGATACTTATAATTTATGATTTCTAATATTGAGTGTTATAAGTCACTTACATTGATGTATTTATGATAACCGTGATGACATAGGTTTGTGGCGGGGTTAGATATGATGGTTTCATAATGAGAAATTCTTCATTATTTAGTAATTCAAGAAATGTGTTTTACATTATGTTCTATAATGGAAGATGATATCCTATTTACTTTTAATGGAAATTATATATTAAAAATACTTCAATGGATTTGGTTTTATAATTTAATGTTCTATTTCTACAAATTAAATGAAATATACACCATTAATTTATGTTGATGGACTTAGATTGCAAGCTATAAGATTTAAGATATATGGATAAAGAGATTACCTTAAACATTAAGCATCTACATGAGGTACTATTTCACGATGGAATTAACTTCATTCATATTGGGTTCCATGGTGAGTTTCAAGATGATAACTATAAACTTTTATCTATTTCACCAATCCCTTGGAGAAGGGATCCTTGTTGGTCATACACCATCTGTATCCATAATTTCAGTTAAAAATATATAACTATTTATTGTTTAGAGAGTTCAATATATATTATTCGTACCCTATGATTAATAATTAGTTATGTTTTATTGGTCTCATATTTTCTATAACTAGATATTATAGATAATATTATCCTTGATAATTATTTAATAAATGATTATTTTCATTTTAGTCTGTATAATATTTACATATTTAATGGTGAATACTGTAGCAAAATTAATTTATTAAATAAATAGTAACTTTTCAAGGGATGATATATATTATTGATGAATAAGAGACTATGTTTAATGGTCCAAAGAGAAATAATATATAATAAATATAATTACAATACATCATATTTAATTTAATTCATATTTATAGCACTTTTCATGAGAAAATAATAACAAGAATATTATTATTGACATGAGGTTCTATAGGGATTATAATAATAATAAAGGGATATTGTTCAGTTATTATCTTCTAAACATAATAGTATATTAAACAATTTATATTATGTTTTTAGTAGGAAAAATTATTTTTGGGTTTTTTCCAATGAGATTAGAATAGAATCCTCTCAAATCCCAAATAGATCACATACTATATGAATATTCTAATGAACTAAAAGATATTTTCCTCCCCCGCTTATCGGAAGTCTTGAATGATATAGGAGAATAAATCCTTAATTTAGATACCCAAAGATTGATGTACATGGACATTACATTACTTTAGCAAAATACTTAATACATAACAAGAACAGAAACACAAGGACCGTAACAGTTTAGTGTCTTTGGAAACATGGAACTTAATCTTCTAATCGTGGTGAAAGATCTTCAACATCTCCTGTAAAGATCTTCCCCTTTTTTTGCAAACCTAAAACCTTTCTTTATATCCTGGGGAATAGAAAACATAAAAAGGGTGAGCTCAAATGCTCAGTAAGGGTAAGCATGGATAAAATAAAACATTCCATATACATTTGAACTTAAAAACATGAACATAATGATTAAACATCAAAAGCTTGAGAAATGACACAAAACATGGAAGTACATAAGGCATAGATCAAAAAGAAACATTAAGAATGATAAAATAGCATGGAAATAAAACATGTAATTGTGGCAACCATGAACCAAATGATATGATTTCCATATTAGCCAAGGCATTGCTGCCAAGACCATCTTAGTGGACAAAGTCCCTTTCTGAATCGAGTTCAATCCTCGTTCCAGTCTTGTATTACTGAACCAGTTTAACTTCCCATTATAGCCATGTATATCTCATGAGATATAAATCATTACCCAATGAATTGAAGGTAGATATAGGTCCCACCAATATCATAATAAAATCATTCTTACTTGTGCCACAAAATAAACATACATCATTCATAATAACCCAACGAATAAAATGGGTCTCATAAACCTCATCCCATCATCACATAATCGATATAAAAGAAATGGATATCATTTCATAATAAGAAAAGTGAAACCATGTAAATTATAGAGACATTACACTTGAAATATACACATATGAAATAATGTCATCTTAGATGGAAAATGGTTTTGATAAAACACTTGAAATGAATTCTTGAGGAAAATATCCTGTCTTCTTCAAAATCATTTTCTTTTCACAAAATTCCATAAAATTTTAAAATAAAATGATTTTGTTTAAAATAGTCATGAAAACTTCTGGATGAATCTTCATGAAAATAAGGGTTTATAAAACCTTAAAAATCTTTTGATGTCGTATATGTAAAAAAATAACATTTTCTCGTACTTTGAAGCGCCTCTTTGATTCCTCCTCTTAGGGCACTAAAATTGCTATTTTAAGAAGACCAGGAACTCTAGGATGTTTCTAAGGAAGTGTAGAAGAGAATTTTACAGCGATTGGCCGAGCTTGAAGGCTCAAAGTGGTGTGAGGAAGAGAGGGAGGAGGTGCCCTTTTATAAGGGAGGAGAGGGGCTCTTTTGGAAAAACTAAAAATATTATTTTATTCTAAAGTCAGGTTTGGTTTTAAATAGCTCCAAATTGATTTATTTCGAATATAAGGTGGGGATGGGTCAAAATCCTCTAATACAATATAATTTAGACAAGTTTAGGTTCTTATTTTAAACTTATCATTTAGATTTAACATTAAGTTAAATAATTTTACTTTTACCGTGTCTTCTTGGGTTTTTATACTATAAGGATAATAAAATTACTATAACAAGCCAAACGAACCCCAAGTTGTTTATTATTAATATATATAAACTTATCTAAGTCATTTGGCCGAACCTTATATTTTTAGGAATAAAATATCAATTAATAATATAATATTTGTTTTAAAACCTATTTTATGTAAATTTTTACACTATTTTGTAAATGATTTTTGTTAAAATCATAACAGAATTACTAGTTCGAAAAAAGTTAATTAAATTAATAATAACATGTCATATTAACCTATAAAATTAGTTTAATTCATAAAAAGTCTCAAATTACATTTATTTTTGTATTTATAACATCAATTATGTCAATATTTCATTAATAAGATAATTACTAAATCATCGTTGTGTCATAAATAAATTAAATTATTTAATGTCTAAAAATTAAAAATAAAATACCGTTATGTAGGAAATCTTTTTAGTTTTATAATTAATATTTATAGTGGAATTTACCTTATTTATAAACCTATATTAAAAATTATTTACTTATTAATCTTTGATTTTAACTATTTTATCCCTTCTTTAAATAAATTAATAATAAATGTCCTAATATAATCCATCTGGGCCTAAATGGTTATATTTTATTCCTAAGGTTGTTTTTGGTCGAATTACACTTATCCAATAGAATTAGGACATGTTTTAGGGTGATAATAATATCATTTTTACCCTTAATTACCCTATTTACTTTTAACCGTGCTAAAAAAAGTAAAAAGTTACTATTCACCAAAAATTATTTTCATCTCACTGAACCACATCTTACTTACTAACATCGAGCATTTCTCTCGGATTTTTTAAATTCCACTCACAGAACCGGTAAAATTATGTTTTATTAGAAAATCATTTTTTTAAATACCACTTAGTTGTTTCACTATTCATAAAAAAATTAAAGTTTCCAGAAAAATACCAAAAATTAGGCCTAAGCAATATTTGATATTATGAACTCAAAAATGATTTCTATTTTACCAAATTAAAAACATTTCAGTTGCATTAATTAATTTTAAAATTAATTCCCGTTGTCAAAACAAATAACGTTTTCTTAAGAGATAATAACTATCAAAAGATTGACACTTGTTTATGTGTTTTTTAAATGTGAAATTACATCCAATGACCAATGTTGTATTAAATTTTAAAAATATATTCTATATATAATTTAAAACCACTCAAATTAATAATTTATCACTATTAATTATTTCGATTAAAAAGATTGTTTTTAATTAAAATTTATTAATTTGTACTATTCATCAGAAAATGAAAATTATCCGAAATGTACCCAAATATCACCCTAAGCTAATTTCGATATTCCGAATCCGAAAATGAAGTCCATTTTTAAAAATAAAATTTAAAAAATTTCAAAAAGTGTTTATTACTATTCATAACAGCTAGTATTAATAATATTTAAATAACATATCGTTGTTTAGTGAAACTCGGTATTGCGTACTACACAAGCTATCGAGGAAGGTCGCGATTGTGTGTAATGCAAGGCAAGTCAAGGATGCGTGTTTTGCAAGATCCTTTTGGTGTAGCGTACAATAAAAGACATTGTGAAATTAAAAAGAATATTTTTTATAAAATCTCGGAGTGTTACATTCTACCCCCCTTAAAATGAATTTCGCCCATGAAATTCGTTGGGGTTAAAAATGGTTTACTCCTCGAATGGTTCTTTAATAGAAACCCACATATTAAAAAGGAATACCAAAACCAATCTTTAAAAACAAAAGTAAGAAACATAACGGTTACCCAAATAAACTAATCATTGGGTTTCCAGATAGATGAAAATATGGATATGGAAGAGAAATCTAACCATCATGTCCTGATGGAGAGTGGTAGTGAACATGGCTATAGAAAATCCAGCAATCAAAAATCCATTGATTTCTGATGATCTAAGGTAACATCTAATTCATCGGATATAAGGGCACTAGGAAAACATTTTTATTTTTCAAGATCATTTCCCTAAAGTTGATGAATTAAAAAAATACTTTCATGATTTTGGTACAATCTCACTATTGTTCGTTAATTGAAAAATTTCCACATCATCCCTTAATGAAATGAAGTTGAATTTGTTATTTGTGATGTGTTAGCAGATTATGTGATAGAATGATGGGTCATTCCATCTATCTCAAAAAAATGTTATAAGAGTTATCAAAAATACATAAGTCCATATATAGTGAGATTAATCATATATGGTTCCTAAAATTGGCTTATACTTCATATATCATACTGCTTGATATAATAAAACTAGTTTCTACTAAACAGGGACTTCCTGTAGGCCAGTGGTAGGCGATAAAGGTTAGTCGCAATTTGGTTGTGGGTTCGATTCCCACAGCCTTGTCCGGCGCGATGGGTGGTCGCTCGTCCTGTAGGTTGTCCTTTTTTTAAAACTACATTACTATAACATCCCATCAATAATATCGAAAAAAGTTCTAACAATACTAACTTATGTCCAACATAATCCATTCAATTATTTAGGCTTATCTAAAATACTTCGGTCCAAGATCATAATATAAAGAAAATGATTATTTGAAATGTCACATAACAATAACATGAATGCCATCATTTATCCCCCATATATCATAAGATATATCTTGTTGGTCAAATTACAAACCTGTGAATACCTTAATCATGTATTCTCTTGAAGAATTAATACCCACTGAACCTCAGTGAAAACATGAATTCTGTCAAAAGTTAACTCTTTCTACATACCAAAATCCAAAAATTCTATATACTCAAAAAACGATATAACCTTCTCCTTATATAAGTCATGAGCTCATGAATACTATTAAACATTTAATTTTCTCCTTATCCGTTCATTATGCGCATATCATCTACATTCCAAAAATATCTGAATAACCTTTCATGGATACTGGTACCATTAATCATACACTTTCAAAACTCAAGGAAAGACAACAGTGTAACAATCCTTAGATGTTTCTTTATTCCGTAGTACCATGAGATTACTTATACAACATTACACATGATAAACATGTAAACATTCCACTACATTCTTAAACCATGGACCGAGCTTCAACAATTCTTTCATCTCACATATCATTTGTAGTCTCTTCATCACAATCAACATAAATCCTACCCATATGACCATACTGATTCTGTCCATGAGAATTTCCCTTAGGTCATTGGTTTTCATAATTCCCGAACATTCAACATTTAAAACATTTAACCATTGTTGATGTCGTAGCCATACCATTATCCTCATCCTTGGTGTTAACTGAACCTTTTCCTTTGCACTTACTGGCTTTGTGTCCTTCTTTTCCACACCCAAAGCATATTCCAGTTCCTTTGAAACATTCTTCTTGATACCTCTTCCCACATGATTTACATAGCGGAAATTGAACTTTCTTTCCTCTATGATCATCATGAAACTCCATCTTTTTCTTATTAGATGAGTCAGGAAACTTACAAGATTTTACATTATTGATCATATTATGAGATTTCTGATTCAGTATAATGATGATGTTTGGACTTCCAAATCCCATTTCATTTGGTTGCTCATGAAGAATATCATTCCATTGTCCATCATATCCTCCATTATCGTGAATCATCTTTTTTCCAGCCATTTTCTAAAACCCAAAAAGAATAGTGTGAGAGGAAAAAATCATAATAAAGGGGGAGTAACTTCAATATCTAACATCTTTGGTTTAATCTAATATCGTTACCACAGTTCTAGTACTATATCCTATATGTATACTTATCATTAGGGACATCCCTAGACATACCTTAGAAATATCTCTAGGGATCTCAGTAACGTTTTCGCATCCTAGTTTCCAAAGGTTGACTAAACTTTTCATCTGATACCAACTGTAGAGACCCAAAGCTTTATGTACATGGACATTACATTACTTTAGCGTAATACTTATTACATAACAAAAACAGACACACAAGGACTGTAATAGTTTAGTGTCTTTGAAAACATGGAACGTAATCTTCTAATCGTCGTGAAAGATCTTCAACATTTCCCGTAAAGATCTTCCCTTTTTGTTTCTTACCTAAAACCGATCTTTATATCTTGGGGAAAAGAAAACATAAAAAGGGTGAGCTCAAATGCTTAGTAAGGGTAAGAATGGATAAAATAAAACATACCATATACATTTGAACTTAAAAACATGAACATAATGTTTAAACATCAAAAGATTGAGAAATGACACAAAACATGGAAGTACATAAGGCATAGATCATAAAGAAACATTAAGAATGATAAAATAGAATGGGAATAAAAAATTAAATTGTGGAAACCATTAAGTACATGATATGATTTCCATATTAGCCAAGGCATTGCTGCCAAGACCATCTTAGTGGACAAAGTCCCTTTCTGAATCGAGTTCACTCCTCGTTCCAGTCCTGTATTACTGAACCGGTATAACTTACCATTCCATCCATGTCTATCTCATGAGATATAAATCATTACCCAATGCATTGGAGGAAGATATAGGTCCCACCCATCTCATAATGAAATCATTCTTACTTGTGCCACAAAATAATCATACATCATTCATAATAACCCAACGAATAAAATGGGGTTCTTTAATATCACCCCATCATCACATAATCCATATAAAAGAAATGGATATCATTTCATAATCAGAAAAGTGAAACCATGTAAATCATAGACACATTACACTTGAAACATACACATATGAAATAATGTCATCTTAGATGGAAAATGGTTTTGATAAAACACCTGAAATGAATTCTTGAGGAAAATATCCTTTATTCTTCAAAATCATTTACTTTTCACAAAATGCCATGAAATTTTAAAAGAAAAAGATTTTTTATAAAATAGTCATGAAATCTTTTGGAGGAAGCCTCATGAAAATAAGGGTTTATAAAAAAGTAAAAATCCTTTCATGCCGTATAAGTTAAAAAATAACATTCTTCTCATACTTTGGTAGGAAAAGTCAAAAAGTACCTTGTAGGGTAAAAAAAGAAATATTCCATCCATACCATGGGGTAAAAAGTCAAAATGGGTAAAAAGGACTTTAAACATACATGAATTTTTTTTAGAAAACATGGTCATGGATGATAACAATAATCCCAGTAAATACATACGAATAACAGTATCAGATAAGAATGAGGTTGCAAAATTATCCCTTACCTTAGGTCCGATTTGCTTCGTAAGTGTCCGAACCTCCTGTATAATGATTTAAATAATGACATTGACTTATTCCAGAATCATACTCATTGTTATGATATCATATATGGTTCACTTATGACTTTATATTACCCGTACTTTTGTAAATTCCATGTTAAAGAGCGTTTTGGGTAATATCGTTTCATTTGTTGTCTGTGTTTTGACTTGTAATTATTCATATGATTACTTAGATAATGATTTCTTAATTCCATAATATAAAACATGATTTATATATAATATATATTTAGAATATACATATATATAATAGATCAGTAAATGGAAAAAAATACATCGTTCATGGAGACGGTAGGCCGTACGTACGCATGAACGCTGTTTTCGTTTCCTTATTGAGTTGAATGGAATTAAGTTGATGACATACATATAAATACACATAAATCCAGTGTCATTATTATGTCATATATTTCATGATTACTTATTATATATACTTTATAATCATTCATGAATTGTTAATGTGGATAATGAATCTCATCGCGTCGTGGAGAAGGTAGTCAGTACGTACGCACGAGCGATGATATCATTTTCATGATCGTTGAATTGTATTGGAGTGTATGTATACTATTTCAGAATCAATTCAACTTTAATATAATCATATATTGTTTTTATGTACACCATTATACACATCAATGTAAGGTGGTGGCGGAAAATAGATTACACCACGACGTGGAGACGGTATTACATACGTACGCACGCGCGGTGATTTCATTTTCTGTAGGATGGATAGATGGTGAAATAGGGTTGTTTCATACTTATAATAACATATCAGTATATGACTGATACTTATGTTATTACTTCATAAAGGAACAACCTATTAAGAAGAAGTAGAAGAAGAAATAAAGTTGAAAGAATCGGTAACAGACATTACCTCTTCTTTGAAACGCCTCTTTGAGTCCTCCTCTTAGAGCACTAAAATTGGTCTTAGAATAAGACCAGGACCTCTAGGATGTTTCTAGGGAAGTGGAGAAGAGAACTTGGCAGCGATTGGCCGAGCTTGAAGGCTCAAAGTGGTGTGAGGAAGATAGGGAGGAGGTTCCTTTTTATAAGGGAGGAGAGGGGCTCTTTTGGAAAAACAAAAAATATTATTTTATTATAAAGTCATGTTCGGTTTTAAATAGATCCAAATTGATTTATTTAGATGATAAGGTGGGGATGGGTCTAAATAATCTCATAAAATATAATTCAGACAAGTTTAGGTTCTTATTTTATCCTTATCATTTAGATTTAACATTAAGTTAAATAATTTTACTTTTACCATGTCTTCTTGTGTTTTTATACTATAAGGTTAATAAACATACTATAAGAAGCCAAAAAAACCCAGTTGTTTATTATTAATATATATAACCTTATATAAGTCATTTGGCCGAACCGTAGATTTTTAGGAATAAAATATCAATTAATAATATAATATTTGTTTTAAAAACTATTTTATGTCAATTTTGACACTATTTGGTAATTGATTTTTGTAAAAATCACAACAGAATGATTAGTTCTAACCAAGTTAATTAAATTAATAATAAAATGTCATATTAAACTATAAAATTAGTTTAATTCATAAAAAGTCTCATATTACATTTATTTGGGTATTTATATCATCAATTATGTCAATATTTCATTAATAAGATAATTAATGCATCATCGTTGTGTTATAAATAAATTAAATTATTTAATGTCTAAAAATTAAAAATAAAATACCATTATGTAGGAAAACTTTTTAGATTTGTAATGAATATTTATAGTCTAATTTATCTTCTGTATAACCCTATATTAAAAATTATCTACTTATTAAACTTTGATTTTAACTAATTTATCCCTTCTTTAAATAAATTAATAATAAATGTCCTAATCTAATCCAAGAGGGCCTAAATGGTCATATTTTATTCCTATGATTGTTTTGGGTTGAATTAAACTTATCCAATAGAATTATTTCATGTGTTAGGGTAATAATAATATAATTTTTACCCTTAATTACCCTATTTACTTTTAATAGTGGTAAAAAAAAGTAAAACATTACTATTCACCAAAAATTATTTTCATCTAATTGAACCACATTTTATTTACTGACATCAACCGTGTCTCTATGATTTTTTAAATTCCACTCACAGAAGCGTTAAAATTATGTTTTAGGAAAAAATCATTTTTTTAACTACCACTTAGTGGTTTCACTATTCATCAAAAAATGAATGTTTCTAGAAAAATACAAAAAATTAGGCCTAAGCTATATTTTATATTATGAACAAAAAAATGATTTATATTTTACCAAATTCAAAACATATCAGTTTCATTAATTAATTTAAAAATTAATTCCCATCGTCAAAACAAATAACGTGTTCTTAAGAGATAATAAATATCAAAAGATTGACACTTGTTTATGTTTAGTTTAAATGTAAAATTACATCAAATGACCATCGTTTTATTAAATTGTAAAAATATATTCTAAATATACTTTAATACCACTCAAATAAAAAATTTATCACTATTAATTATTTCGATTAAAAAGGTTGTTTTTAATTAAAATTTAGTAATTTTTAAAATTCATCAGAAAATGAAAGTTATCCGAAAAGTGCCCAAATTTCACCCTAAGCTAATTTCGATATTCGAATCCAAAAATGAAGTCCATTTCTAAAAATAAAATTTAAAAAATTTCAAAAGGTGGTTATTACTATTCATAACAGATAGTTTTAATAATATTTTAATAACATATCATTGTTTAGTAAAACTCGGTATTGCGTACTACACAAGCTATCAAGGAAGGTCACGATTGCGTGTAATGCAAGCCAAGTCAAGGATGCGTGTTGTGAAAGCTCCTTTTGGTGTAGCATAAAACACAAGACATTAATGAAATTAAAAAGAATATTTTTCATAAAATCTCGGGGTGTTATAGTTAAAGTGCTTCTTAGTGCGATGAAAGGATAACCATGAAAGCATTATGATCATCTATGCTAGCTCACGATTATTTATACAATGTTGTTCAGACGATTTTGGAATACATGTAGGTCACTCATAGAGGTAATACACAAATTATTCATAAAATTCAATCATTTTACAACATATATTTTTTGTCATATCCATCAATGAAGTAATGAATTACATGCAAAGTAAATAAATAATTTCAAAAATTAATATCAAATATTATGTGATGATCATGCACTTTGGAAATATAATATATATATTTTCATTATTCATTGATTAAATACTATTAATCATTTCATTTATCATCCTGAAAATCTCAGATAAATCACTGATCATGATATAAAATAATTTTTTGGAATTCCCCACATAAAACATTTACTATTACCTGAAACCTAAATTGTTTACAAGTATAATTATTTTCCATATGACCCAGCTCTTTATTAATTTTATAAAACAAGTCTTTATGATCCATATCATCAGAAACATAATTTTTCATCCCATTAATATAAGGATTTATATGAAACTAAATCTCAATATCTTATGTTTCAAACCTATTTTCATTAAACTCCAATAATAAAATAATCATGTATTTCTTTCCTCATCCTATAAGGAGATGAATGTAATTATTTACCATGAAAAAAGAAAATGAGTTTTAATAAACTTCATGAGCAGATTAAACATTTTTCGGACCTATAAGAAGATTTTCACATTTTTTAACTTCAACCACCTCATCATCCCTTTCGTCTATATATTCAACTATTTGATAATTTTCTTATCATACTACTCAAAAAATTTTAATTTTTATATTGAAAAAATATTTTTTTATACCTGTATTCTCAACCATTTATAGGATACCAAAGAACGATTTTATCAGCACCTCTCAAATTTAATATCCCGTTATTTTCACCATTTACTGTTATAATCTATAGACTACCAAAAAATGTTAAATTATTCAACCAAGTGGTTTATTTTGTATATATATCATAACGAGTTATAAATATGTTAGGACTATAATATCATTTGTTATAAATATTAACAATGGAATCAGTATCCCATCTCCAAAAATCATGTTGTATCATGGTCGATCAATATTGTTTATGAAATCTCCACCAAAATTCTATATCCTCATTCGAATGAAATATTTTTTATGGAATGTATAGTTGAAAATTTTAATCATGAATTCCATTTATTAAAAAACATTCTCAAAACCTCCCAGTTTTATATTTTCCACCTTAATCAGTATGGATCTTGTTTATCTATTATAAAAAATATTTTTCTTATTTTCATTAGATAATCTAAAAAATTATGACATCCTATTATTTTATTCATAATAAAATACTACATTAATTGAATGTAAATTCATCAATAATAGGAATGAAGTACATATTTCAATGTGTATATAATATACTCATGTTTTTAAAAATGTCAGAATGTATCAGCTATTAGGGTTAAGTCGAATGAATATTATCTTTCTTGTGTTTAAATATTGAAATAATATTTTATAGACAATTGAAATCACCAATCTATTCATTTTTTCATGTCTTGAATATCACAAGTACATTCAATCTTTATAAAAATTTTATTATTTTTTTATTATATATGTCTCATTATTATATTCCATCTATGATTTTTATTCATAATGGTATTACAACATGAACATTTTACATCACCAAAATGATAAAAGTTTCCATTTGTTGATTGTCTTGTTGTTATAACATATATATCTTCCATAATATACACAACTAAATCCTATTTTCTATATTTAACAGTTGTACATTCATAAAAATGTTATTAAACACATTTGAATTTTTTTATCTGTTCATAAATAATGGTTATTGCAATTTTATGTTCTAATCCCCACTTATTATAGATCCTACCCCATTAATTATTAGTGACTCAATATTTCTAAAAGTAGATGTACATTTCATAATTTTTTCAAAATATTTTAAATCATCAAGTATCCTATCACATATGATGAAAATCATAAATCAATGAACATGGTTCATTCCCCTTTTGTATCTTTGAGAAATATTTTGGACAAAAATCAATTTCCATTCCTTTTTCATTATTTTCCCTTGGCTATTGAGATTTATTGAAAAGCTATTATTTTGTTGGTATCAAAAAATACATAAAATTTTCAATATTTATATGTTGTTTAATTCTTTCAAAAATAAATTCCTTGGGTCATAATATATTTTTATTCATTAGATTAACTTTTTAAGATTGTATATTTGAGGTGGTTGACACCCCCCACATTAATGATTCCCCCAGTTTATCCAAGGTTCACTATAACATAGCTAATTAATCCAAACACTATTTTATATATTAGGAAATAATTAAAATTCTAGTAGTGACCAAATGAATCATATATATATCTATACCATGAAAACTTATCATTATTGTGTAAATAATTTTTATAAGATATTTTATGATCAATTTTTAAATTTTACATCACACCATAGTTTTGGTTACCACAAGAGAATTTCTAATTTACATTATTTTTCTTATCTTCAACAAATGAATTTCATTTTTTAGTATCATTTTGTCCATTCTTTATAACTCTAGAATCATCATGGATTTCAACACTGATAGTTTTAGCTATATATTTTTTCTTCCTATAAACCATTGATGATAATTTTTGTTGAATCTCATATGGTTTACATATCAAAAAAAATTCACCAACCAATACAAAAAATGTATGGATATTGTTGAATCCTTTTTGATATAAAAAAAGTTTTTCTTGAACATGTTTTATCTCTTCAACCATCACAATAATTTTTCCTTTAAATATCATGTTAATGTTATTTTTTATCAACCAAAATCATCATGTTATCAATAAATTATAGAAATTTTTTTTATTTGAGATTTTTTTTGTTCATTTTTAATAATAAATTTATTTGTCAACTTCATATTCACACATTCAGGTCATATGTTTTTCTAAAGTCATTATTTAATCTATATTTTCTACATAATATCTTTCTTGTGTTCCCCCTATCCTTCATGTCCAAAACTCCATAAATCATCAGTGGTGAATTTTCCATCCCATACATTTTTATGGGCTTTTATTCACTTCAATGATCACGGAATTATTCTATTTCTTCTTCACTGTCACCATATTTATGAATCAAAAAAAAATAGTGTGTCCTTCATATTTGGGTAACATCATATAAATTACATTGTATTATGACTTATATTTATATTAATTAATATTAATTTATATTATTTAAATATTTAAATTCTTATTAGTTACCTATTTTACCATAATATTGGATTATTTTATTCAATATTATGATCCACTTCACAACCCAAAAAAATTAAAGGTATCATTCCATTTTACATCTTGTGCCACTATTTACATTTCATCAAAAAAATATATAATTTAAACCAAATTTTTATTAACCATGTCTATAGTCCCAGAGTAAATATAATATTCCAAAATAGATTTCCTAAGAATTTCTCTCATGAAATGTTTGATTAAATTTTATCGTTAATCCTTTTATTTTTTTATTCATAATAATTTCTCACCAAATTTAAATTTATGAGAGATTTTTATTATCCATTCATAGAAAATGTTTCATTATCTCAATCCTTAGATAATAAATCATTTGAAATAAATTTTTTATGAATAATTCATATGATCATTCCAATGATGGTTGAATATTCCATCATCTCACCAAGACATTTAATAATGTTTATAATGTTTAAAAACCAAGTAAAAAATATATTTATTGACTCATCATCACCCATTCTAAAACATTCATAATTTAATCTCAAAATATATGACCTAACATTCAATAGATTCAAAATTAATCTATATGTGATGATCAACTTGTCCCATATGACTATAGAAATTAAACATCCATTAAGTCTAAGGAAATCACATTTTCAAATTGAGGAAGGTATTGCATTTATGTCCATCCCATAAAATTCTTAATTCATGTTATTAGTAGTTGTTAATGGAAAATTATTAATATTATGTTGGAAACTATTTGATGTGGCTTTATTTATATAATTAAAAAGGTACATAACACATTATATCATTCTATTTTTCTAAATATTAATGTAAATTACCCAAAAAATATAAATCCCATTTAAATACATATAAATATGAATTTTTTGGGAAATTATATTTTCTTCAAACATATATAAAAACTATGGGAAGTGATCCTAACTTAAATACCACTTGAAATATCCAATTAGCATATGTGGGATCATAGATCTGGGGAGCGGTTGAATATGCAATATTTTAATTTTTATTTATAGTATAATATTAGAAAATTATTACATCTTATTATGGAGTAAAATAATATAAAAACATTTACTAAATAATAATCCAATAGAACATAATATTGTACAAGGTTCACTATAAAGTAATAGAATCTAGTCCTTTGGATGGTATAGTAATACAATAATACCACAAAATCCCCTAGAAAAAATATAAAATGAGATTATTTCACATGGTGAATATACACACAGTTGCATTTCCCTATAGTCATAAAACATATCAGGTTATTTTTATATAAATAAATTAATTATGAAATATTTTGTATTAACTATTATAAACATTTATTAATAGTGTCAGAATATTTTTATGCTTCTAATACATTTCACATTGTTTATCCATTCCATAACTTCATCTTCACTTACTTTAGTAACAATTTTAAATGACACGGTCTTTTGACATATTAATATTAATTTTTTATTTCATTGTACATTCGGTTTCTATGATTTAACATAAATTATGTAAGCTCCATTAAATGAAAAAATAATATTGAAAAACAAATTCTTTTGATCTATCTATCCAATCACATATTCACACTATTTTCCTTATATGACATTAAATGAAAAATTTTATTTTTCTTATATTATATAACCTTGATCTCAAATCCTTTAACTAATATCAACACCTTGTTAATCAAATATATTACTTAGTTAGAAATCCTTTGAAATCAAGATGTAGTGTTCAGTTTTTTTTCCGCGTAAATCTATTCCAAATATTTTCCAGAAAACTCTATCATTTACATATAGGAATAAAAATACGCTCTATAATGCACTTTCAAAATATTTATAAATTTATTTAAGAGAATAATTGTAAAAATAGTTATTAAATATCCCTTATATACATAGATAAATGAAACTCCCACTGACATTAATTAAATAGATGATACTCAACAAGTCTATTGTTTTATATAATCTAGATAAAAACCATATCATGAGAAAAATTATCTTAACCTCATTAACTATGGTGCTAAGAAACATATTCAACTGAAAAAATGGAATGAACCAAGATCATACATTGAACTTTTAAAAACATTTAATTAATATATCCATAAATTAATATTATATATATTTATTAAAACATCATAATGAATATCATATGAGTACCAATATATACGAACCATTCATTCAATAAGACATTGTAGATTTTTTTTGAAAAGATATATTATGTTTGGTGTCACATCAAAACATCATAGGTACATTTCATAAATCATAATACAAAAACCTATACAATATGATGACATACATTAGAAAACATCACCCATTGGCTTTTCATGTCTTCCTTGGAATGTTGGACGTAATAGAAAATGTTTATTCCAATGACATAATCAAAAAACATCTAACAGATAAATCATAAACTTCTTTATGATCATTGGTTTGTCAGATTGAATTCATTGAATTTTATTCTAAGAGATCTCATCGATGTCATCATCTTATTGGACATCATCTAATTGGACATCATCTGATTTGAATTCTTTGAATAGACATCATCTCTTTTTTAATTTTTATAGTTAAACTAAATAGATAATTTTTATTTTCAGTTCTAAAAATATACTTTATTAAAAAATTCCACAAACATCTGACATATGTTATTCTATTATATAACTCATCTTTATTGTATCTATACAAAAATGCACTCACAAAACTTTTTATTATTAACATTTTATATGAAATAGAAAGTATACACCATTATAATAATGATTGAATCATGTTATTTTTCAAAAATCATGACCTTGGAAACATTTAGAATAACCAAACATCAATATATTTTACAATTAGATACTCTATTTGATGTAAATTGTATACAATATTGGAAAAGTCATTGAAAAAAAAATTATACAAAACCCTCATTATTAGTAACTTTGTTCAGTGGACTCGGTTTAGAAAAAAATATTACCCTTTACATATAATCATCTACATCAAAATTTCAATATTTTAATGATTTACAATGTAGTTTTATTTTATGATTATATATTGAATGGAAATAATTGTACAACACATTCATTAATCGATACTAATCACCTCTAATAATCTTCAATCTCTATTGATATGCCACTAATCATCCTAGTCCCATGAATTTCATTATAACAATATTTTTATTATGATGTAACAATAATATAAACCCAATATTAAAGTAATTAATGTTAAATTCTAAAACATTATACTAGATCTGATTTTTTACACCAATGCTCATAATATGTTTTTCATGGTGCCCTTAGTGTCATAAAAAAATCAGTTTCTTACATGGTACTCTCAATGTATTATACACACTATATGTGGAGGTATTATGTGGATTTCATTTTTACAGTGTGATTATCATTAATCATAATATCATAGCATCACTATTGACATAATTATTTATTTATGGGATAAATCACAAGTTATTGAAATATTATTTTTTGGTTTAATTAATTTGGGGATATTTGAATTCCAAAAAATCATTTAATCTCATTTCATCTTTTACCATCATTCGGATATTTAATAAAAGTCTTCAAAGTAATTAATATATAAAATCTATATAATGATCCTTGTGAATTCAGAATCATTATGCACATTTTGAATGATTATTACATAGATTATGTTATCATTGCACATAGTCATATAATACTTCTGATGTCGATCAATGGGATAAACAATTCTTACACAACATCAATAACTCTGATTTTTTTAACAATGTGAGTACACAATCTTATTTGATAATATTTGTTTAAAATATATATTTACCTATTATTTAAATGAACCAAACATAGGTCATTTTTGAATCATATACCCAATGTATAATATCTCATACTTTGTTTTTCCATTGAAAATTTCCATATCCTGAGAGTATATTCTAGACATCTATCAAATGGGTATAGAACTTTTTAAGGTGATCCCAAGGAACTCTCAATTACATGATGTAATAATTATAAATTTTTTTTGGATAAAATAATATCCCAATAATTATTACTCAACAACATCATATGTAATAACACCATTAAAATCAAATATAAAGGGATGCATTAGTGAATTTCTCCTTAATATTTATCCATTGCCTCACCTCAACTTCCTTTTAAATTTATGATTGTATTATCTCACTCATTACTTGGATCATTTAATACCACACAAACACACACAAACAAAGTCATATATATCATATTAAGTCGTTAATTTTAATTTAATATATAATAATTAATATTATATTAGTATATTCATCATCTAACCGTAAAGGGATTTCCATTAATATTATTTTCATTTTCTCTCAATGCATCTTCTAATTTAAAACATTTGTTCTGTACATATTTGAAAATAAATATTAGTTAATAGAGATATAGTGATTATAATCTCAATTTTACCTTATTCTTAATTAATTTTTCTTAAAATTATGACAAGGATGAAACAATGGTATTAATTTATAATATGGCAGTAATTAGTCAAATGTAATTATATATAGTATAACCTAGATGAGAAAAAACGTTATTTAACCAATACATCAATGATTTACGAAGACAAATAATTCATGTCATAAAATTATTAATTTCTCACTTTTATTCAGTTCAAATATATTTTTTGTTAAATATATATACCCTAGACTCATGTAAAATGATATATTAAAATAATTCAACTGAATGATAGTTTTACTCCACATTTTTCTCATTAACCATACATACCCTAAAATAATTCTTCAATAACAATAAAATGATATCAATATGATTGAAAAAACTCTCATTATATTTTCAATAAGTATTTTCCAATATCCCAATCTCTATAAATTGAGATATTGTTATAGATCATTTTCTAGGGACATAATCTATCCATCTATATAATAGATAGTTATCATTATGACTATTCTATGAAAATAAAATAATGCATGTGGTATATAGTGATTACAAGACTCAACCACCTATCCTTTAATGTGTCAACTCTAATTAGGACCATGAATACATATTAAAAAATTTAAGGGACTGTGTTTAATTAATTTTTTTTAGTAGATGTAGAATGGATGAAAATTTCATATCTTCAAAGAGAAAATATTCAATTCTGCTACAAATTTTAGTGATCTCATCATGAATTCTCTATATTTTATTCTTCAACATTAAAATTCCTCATGTATCATAAAAATATTGTGCATAGCATTTAAATTTTTCCTAGTATGAGTGGACTTGTTTATCATTTTTTATAAATAGCAATGATCTAATGGTGAATTCCCTTTTTTGAAATTTTTTTTTTGGAATTTCATTTTGATCAGGAATATTCTTCATAAAATATTTTGGAGTATGAAAAACATTATTTGACCTACCACATAGTTCATATTTATATTATATGTTATCATCCTTTAATAATATCAGATGATATTAATTATCTCATTTTTATGAAATATCCCATTTCTATTTATAATTTTTAAACTATTTCTCCAATTATATATAGATGATTAACAATTCATGCTAAATTATTAGTAACTCCTTACTAACATAAATAGATTACACGGAGATTTCATATGTGTTCTTACCAACGTATTTGTCACCATTATTTGGAGACCCCATAATATTATTATCTTATATATTTTTAATCAATCTCATCATGTTACTGTACTAAATATCTATAGCATTAATTGAATCATCCTAAATTTTTAATTTTTATATTGAGGTTCTATATTTAATTATATATGATCTGTTCCTCATTCAAATAACTAAATCAACTCTAATTTGTTTTTAAATCCATTATCACAATATTATTTATCTTCTCAATAGTGATTTTATCATCATTTTTCTTTTATTTTATTATTTTAATCACTACTATTTCTATCAAAATAAAATTATATTTCATTATAATCAACTCGTTTCTCAATTTTGGATTTATTTTTTCCTTAGTATATAACATGTTATTAAATTATATATAATACTATAAAAAATTTTTTTGGCCACAACTATTTTTGTAAATATAGAATTATTCTATGAAATAAATTTTTTTTCATGACTGATAATATTTTCTTTTGATAATATATTTTACAATTATAATTATGTATTCTTTATCCATTATCACTGCTACACCTAAAACACATTCCATTTATAGATTAAATATTTTTATATTATATAACAGCTTTCCAAATCTCCTGCATGAACATTAAGAAGCATTAAATGTATCCTATAAATCATCATACATTTCATATATAAACAACCATACATGATCTTATATCATGTATTTTCTAGGTGGATGCATATCCATTGGGATCAATTTTTTGTGTGGGGTATGTAGAATGTTCACAAATATTACAACATATACCATTGAGGTGATAATAGTACTTTCCCAATTCATTGCTTTCAACATTATCTATATTTAAGCTAAATATATTTTATAATAAATTATCATATATTATTAAAACCCTATTCATCTACTGTTCAGGTTATATATTCCAATTATCATATTTTGGTTTGATCGGAAGAACACTGTAATATCTCTATGTAATTGATGTTATTATTCATAGATCATGAAATATAATTAAAATCATATTTTTCAAAATTTATATTTTCAGAAATATGGAATGTATAAAGTTTTGACTCTTAAAAATATCATATAGTCACCCCTTGATTAATAAAATTCAGGTTGAAGGATGTATTCTCATCAAAATAAAATATTATGCTATCTTCTCATTCCATATTGAACATCTTTATATGTTATTTTTTCTTTTTTTGACCCCTATAATAATTCATCATTATATATTATTTTTCACATTCACTAAAACGGACCAACTCTTACATTTATAGATGTTTTCTATATACTTTAATGTGATCAAATAACTTCCACAACTATAATATCATGCCACACATTCTTATAAATATTCCATTCAAAATGTTCTACAATAAAGGGAAATATTTCACTAAAATGTGATTACAATTGGTACATTTAATCCACATGTTCTATGTGAGGTATTCAATTCAAATGATCATAATAAATTAATTATCTCTTTATTAAACATCTAAATTTATTGTTTCCTATTAATCAATTGATTTATTAATGAATAAATATATATATAAGTGATAATATCTATTATCATCCCCATAAATTGATTACCATGAAATTATTCTGTTAAAAGGATCACATTAATCTTATATTAGTATTGGAAACATACAACATCACATCCATAAATATTATATACTAGATGATCCTTATTGTGTTTTAAAATAATTTTATGATTCATTTACTCTCTTTTCCTTATATTCCTTATTGTTTTTGACAAAACATATATTTTAGTTTTGATAGATACATCAAAATTAATTTCAATAATATTCATATTTTAGTTCAAAAACATTATCTAGTTCAAAATTGTATATCATATTTGAGGCAACATAGATTATCTATTATAATAATTTATATTATGTGGTAAATTAGATCACTTAAAGGGAAAGTGAATGAAGGATCACATAATTTATATAAATTAATTTTCTAATTCATGATCTTATATTAGTAAATTTATATATCCTCACTTATTCATTCAATAAACCATAATTAAATAATGTAGTAAATAGAAATCATAGAGCATTAGTAATTGTATAATGTTTTTTTTGAAAGCCTCATCTTTATTTGGATTTTTTCTGACATGGAAAAAATGAATTTTTATAATATTAATGATTTAAATAACATGGAATAACATACCAATATGTTTATATGAAATAAAATTATTTGACTCATATTTTCATTACAATTTATTATTGCATTATCTAATAGTTCCCAACTTCATAGTAGTTCCCTTTCAATCTTACATAGATTAGTCCCAATGAATTGTTCTGACCACCTCACAAAATTCTTCAATGGAACAATATAATATACTATCATGTTGTTCATAATGTACATCTAAAAAAATGTGTTAAAACTAGGGGTCTTAATTTTCTTCACAAGATTTATTAGTAGTTCTTAGTTGAATTATTAATTCAATATAGTTGTATCATAGTCTTACCGCTTATCCTCCTCCTCTTACCTATGTACCAAAATACATTCTTCCTTCATGTTAGATATATTATCGAATTTTCTAATTTACGTCATATGATTTTATGAGTGATAGTACTATAAATTAATAAAAATATTATTTCATTAATTCTATTTTTATATTCAAAAATTCATGTATATTTTGATTATTTTTTTATTTCTATATCTATAAAAATCTCTTGATTTAGGATATCTTTTTATTATTTAAACTCATTTTATTCATATTCAATTATAGTAAAATAATAAATATATACTCATTCTCAATTATTTATAATATAATTAGAAATAATCTATTTTTAATTTCTCATCCACCCATGTATGGATCTAGAAATCGATGATAGTTGTCACAAACCAGCCCTGGTCGACCCCAAACCGAGCACCCGATCCAATCTTTGGCATGGTCCGAAGGGAAATATCAATCTCCACATGTTTTGAACGAGTCCCGGGAATAATCATAGTACTAATATGATCAATTTTTACCAAATATAATTAATAACTAATATGAATAATGAATCAGACATCCCAATATACGTTTATATATAATTGAAAAGAAAATTATTTATACAAGAATCCGAAAGTACAACTAAATAATAATAAAAACAGACCAAACGTAATGAACTAACTAACACCATGTGACCCCAGTGGACACTCTCCAACAAAAAATACTTTTCACCCAAAGCAACCAAAATCAAGTTGAAACCTACACAAAGGCTAAAAATAGAATGAAACTATAAGAAGGAGTATTAAAACTCAGTAGGGTAGCCCGATATTCTATTCCCAATGCACAACTATTAAAATAATATAAAAAAAAAATTAATTATTGAGATAAAATATATAAAAATACGTTTTCCAATTGTGGTTACATGTTATAAAAATTACCAGATAAATCATGAATGTTTTATAAACATGAATGCAAGTAAAAAAATTTCAAAGAGGTACAACATCAAAATGAATATTGTTTTCAAGATGGATTCATTAAAGAATGTAAAATTTAAAATAAAACGAAAATGATACTAAATTTACAAACTAATCATAAAATTTTATGTTGGTGAGTAAAAAATAGCCAATGATCAAAAGTCACAAGAACAACCCTAGGCACTAGTTCTTTGTGGGTCCTAGGTACCTCGTATCTCGATGTAAAAGTAACAAAATAAAGTATTCATTCTCATGAAAATGATCCACTAGTAGTAGAATCATCAATAAACTTGTGTTCATGAGAAAATTATTTATCATGTTTAGTTAGTGTTGTTATGTCAAACTTACTATGTGAAATAGGGACAAACCCCCTCTAGATAACTAGCATATTAGTACAAATCCGCCAAACTAGATACCTAGATTTTCCCTTTATGGGATCAAATGAGTTACCAATATATAAAATATTATTTCTAATGAATATTAAATTTAAAAATCATACACACATTAAACAGCCCACACACATGTCTCATATTTCCTTCATAGTTTGATAAACAACATAAATTTTTTTAAAATAATTTCAAGATGTAAAATGATACCATTCACATAATGTCCATCAAAATAATTCTATTTTAAGGCCAAAAAACAACTAAAACAATTTCTAATCAGATTGGGAAACCCCAAAATAATTTAATAAATCAATTTCATCAAACATAATATTCCCCCAAAAAGATATAACATGAAATATACAAGGAATCCATTTCTAAAAGAAAAATTCCAAATGCACATTAATCCATTCCTCAAGACTAACATTTTACAAAGATAATAATTACACTTTTAATAAAGAGTTGTGTACAAACCACCTACCATAGAAAACCACTTTCATAAATCCCTAAAAACATTCATGTTAAACATCCAATGTACGACTGTTGACGCTCCTTTCAGTCACAGAGTCTAAAAAATTGGGATGGGATATACATTGAACTCAAATTGATTCATCCTTTGAAGGAAACAAAAAAAATTGACAAAGGCATGAACCATGATTCAAATGCATTTGGTTCGCGTAAGTTCCATTGAGGTCTCTCATGTATTCTTGCACACCATACCACTTCCACATAACTTGCGCGCCTCCTTTCGAGATGTCTCTAGGGTTAGTATAAAAGGCTTGAGCCGAGCCTCGCCTATGTTCTACCCTATAGATTGACCGTCACGAAAGTACTCTTGTGTCGTGCAAGTATACTTGCCCGACCATGACATGCGCACCCACATAGTATTTGTTCGCCGACGGAATACTTGCATGCCCCTTTATTTTTGGGTTCCCCCTCCTACCTACTTCACCTCTCCTATGCCTATTCAACGATCCTCTTTAAGATTAAGACTTCAGAACTCTCTCCAAAGCCATTTATGGCATGATATCCTTGTTGTCTTCATTATCTAAAAGGAATTCTGTGGAAAATCTCTTAAAACCTAGTGATTTACATATAATTATGTCATTAAGGTTAGATATTACATTCATCCAAAATCAGCCTTTAAGATGAGATAATCCTTAACCTGGACCTTCTTTTCAAGAGTATGCTCCAGTCCAAATTCTCATTAATTTGGGCATCCTCCTTAGGAGTAAGCCCCAAGTCCTCATTAATTTGTGCCTCCTTTTCTGGACTAATCCCCAAGTCCCATAATATGGGAATCATCCTTAGAAGTAATCCCTAGTTATAATTCCCTTATCCTGAGATTTTTCTTCAAGAGTAATCCCCAGTCTCCATGTTCCTAAATATGGGCATCCTCACCAGGAGTAAGCCCCAACCATGGTTCTCTTAACCTGAACATTATTTTCAGGAGTAAACCCCAGTCTCAAAGTCTACAAATATGAGAATCCTCATTAGGAGTAATCCCCAAGTCCCTTAACCTAGGCCTCCTCCTCAGGAGTAAGCCCCAGTCTTAATTTATCTAAACTAGTTTTAATTTACTTTTGAACTGGGATTCCTTTTGAGGAGAAAAACCCAATCATAAGCCCCTCCTAACTTGGGCATCTTCCTTAGGATTAAGCCCCATGATTAGAGTATCAAAATCTCCATAAATCACATATACCTTTTTGGACCATGTTCCTGGATTTCTTCCATGAAGTAAATGCTACTATTCATCTATTTGGGAAGTTATACATAAATAAGCCCCACATCATTTCTTATGGTTGCATCTTTCATGGCACAATTATCTGGTTTTACCAATACCTCTTGTTTCTCGCACTGAGCATGACTCACGTGATATTAGGGTGTAAAAGTAATTATGACATCCTTCTTTGAGCCATCAATCAAACATAAACATCATAATCCCTTACACGAACTACGTGGGATCTGATACCATTTCTAAAATAAAGGATACGTAGGTATCCCATCTGTGGGTACGATCCCAACTCTGAAAAAATCCATTTCCTTCTAAATGATAATAAAATTCATGTGCCCCACTGAGTGGATTTAATACTAGTATGGTCCTTATAATTACCAAGATACTTTTATGTATTGAAGGATACCATTTACTAAGAATATCTAAAAAATAAAGATGATTCTCTATCGATGAAGAACCTCTAATACATATAAATGATTTTCTAATGTTCCTACATATTTAATCATTGATTGTCAAATCTAATGAAAAGCTCATTTTATTCATTGTAATGTAATAAGGATTCAAGAACATAACTTAAATCTATAAAGAGAGTCCCATAGTAGATAATAATTCCACTCAAAAAGGTGTGATGAGTCTGATATTCCATCCTCTCGACCAAAAAAAATTTCTATGTCTCATCAGTTCACAACTAATGAGCACCCACCTTTGGAAAGTTGGTCCAAATGGATATGGAATCATTGGATGTTTCTGGTTCTACGAACAAACCCATTAGAAACCTCTTGGAATGTTTGAATATTAAATCAATGAGATCATCCCCAACTCCAAAGGAAACAAAAAATGCCTAACCCAACGTGAATACTTAACCAAGTTAAAATGATGTTTCCCTTATTTGATAGGCACATATTTAAACTCAATGAGAGGGACAACAAGAAAATCAATAATATATGTGCTTATCCAAAATATGTAGTGGTAGGACTTATTTTGATTATGTCTATTATATCAAACATGAACTCATTTCTATGATATTCTACAATGGATTCTCTTAAGTTTACACATGTGAATACTTCTGCTGCAAATATTACTGTTGTGAAAACCTCTTCTGTTAATCTTACTGGATCATCGTCCGCTCTGAGGATGATATAAACTTCTCAGCATCTTCAACGCTGGGTATCAAATTAACTTGTTAAGGAGTACCGTCAAAACGATACTATTTCGACTCTAGAGGCCGCTCGACAAGCCCTACAAGTCAACAATTCACCCTGGTCATCTGGACAGTGACAACCAGTGATTAAGAAGCAGATGGTGCCAACCACTGTCTCCAACCATTTTGGGTCGTTATCCCTGGAAGTCAATAACCATTCACTCCCATATTCTGGGGAGGTGAATGAGAAGGTCCCTCATGGCCTTATTTCAAGGAGACAAGTGTCCTTCTCGAGGGCTCCAAAAAAAATCACTGCCAGACTCATGCGGCAGTGCGCCCTCATCATGACGAGGGTATCGACTCTGGACGTTCGGTTCAGGTTCCTCGAACCCGAGAAGGCAAGACGAACCGCCAGAGACGAAATACGGTAAACAGTGAGAAGGTTCTCATCTCTGACATTTCCGGAGAAGTCCAACTACCTAACTTGGGGGAAGGCAACAAACAGGCACATACACCCGTCTGTTTTAATCCCTCTATCCAGCAGACTCGTCTGGAAGTAGCACGCCAATCCTGCCAAGAAATTCTGGAGGAGTACTATAGATAGGAACATACACCTGTTTATAGATCATCAGATAGTCAGTAGGCTGGTCTGACTACATATGATGGATCCCTCCAACCCAATGTGTTGAGAACTAATAAATAGGCATATACACCTGCTTACACTCATCAATCCTGCCAGCAGCCTCATCTGTCAGTATTAAAGGAAGCTCGTCAACCACGTTCAGCGGAGTGCAATCATCAGGCACATACTCCTGCTAGTATTGATCAAGCCTACCAATATTATCGTTTGGTTGCATTCGGAGAAGTCATTCGGAATGCCCCGATGACAAACAGGAGGCAGACACAACTCTCTGCCCCCACACTTGAGTACTGTCAGGATTCACTGACTTGAAAAGGAGGAAAGGAGCAGGAACACACCTACTCCAAGAACGAAATGGACATGTATCCCCGTTCCGGCAGATGAAGTCACCAAGAACATTTTTTCAATGGTGAATGAGTAGAAGAAAATCCCTGCTCATATTCTGGATACCTACCCTGATATTATAACAGCTTCAGCAGAATTTAAGGGAAAGAAAAAAAATATATATCCCTGCCAGTGGAGTGACACATCAACAGATCACTCTAGAATAGACACACACCTCTATTCCAGTCCAAGAGGGTTGTGGGGAGTACTCCCCCATATCATACAGAAAACCAAGTCAGGCACATACACCTGGATTGAGAAGATATAATCAGCCTAACTTGATAATTTCTAATGAGGAGTCACAAACACCTTCCAAATTGAGTATGAAGGAATCTAGGAACAAGACCCGCCCATCACAGTCATGCAATAAATGTCCAATCTATAACAAAGCCTTACTCGATACTAGAGTTCTTGAAGTCCTCAGACAATTATCTGTTGGAATTCAAGATTCTAAACTTTTTGTTCCCAATAGTGGGAACATTTATTCTAAAGGACCTTAATAGACACTTCCTAATGAAGGCTTGCTTCATGAAAATCCAGTCGATCTTGATGTTTCTTCCTCATATGAAAGCCACAAGAACCCACGGTGTGGCCAGAAGAACAAGGAGAAAAATGTTTCATCTTTTGATGTAACCCACCATTGTGGTCCTCCATATAATGATGAATTTAACTGCGAATGTCCTCTCCGCAGTTATAATGCGCATTGCCTAGAAAATTATTCAATGGACAATGTAGTGATGAGAAATCCCTCTTATCTTGAGGCACATGCAAATGCGAAGCAAGTCATGTCTGATGCTTCACCACAAGCAGGTGAAATACTTTCTCAATCAGAAGATAGCGCAGGGTGTAGGTCATTCTCCAAACCACCCCTGGATCATTCATCTTCTAGTTTGATCAGTGAATTCTCTACTGATCTTGTTGAATCCGATGAAGCAAAAAAGAATCACCAACTCTGGTCCAATCAGGTAGAAGAATCTCCATTGAATGATAAAGAGGAAGTACTAAATATGAGAAAACAATTGGAAAAAGGTGAAGTGCCAGTCATGTTTTGGCCTTCGGTTTACTCTCAGTATGACATTCCAGAGATGTTGACAGAAGATGGAATTCATGATATTCGTCTCAACATAAGGAAAAATCTTTGTCATTTGAAAAAGAAAATATTATCTTATGATGAATATAAATATCACTTCATGATAATCGAAGGGTTACAATGCCAAATTGACTTGGCATATGTCTCATTTTCTCGATATCCGAAGGATGAATAGAAGCAGAGAGCCCTTTAGCATTCATGCCTTGGCGCAATAAGAAGATTACGCCTGTTAATTTCCAATGCCCCATCTGGTATTCATATTAGGGGATGGGGTTTTCTTGGAGCACTACATTTCACTGTTCTCTCTAGTCCACAAAGCCCACTAAAAATGGTCTCATGTAATGTAATTTCCCATAGCTAGCAACAGTCTATGGGTTTTGTTTGTAATCAAAGTCTTTCTCAAGAACATGATTCAACTAGTTCTTCTCAAAATAAAGAATACAGAGAACAAGTTTTTGAATTAGTCCAACATCAGGTGATCGATAATATAGAACATGCCTCTTGTTTGGAGCAAGCACATCACCAATTGACAGAAGTGTTAGATATCATCCAAAGGTATTTTGAGCCGGGAGATAAAAGTGGATGTAGGTTGATGCACCCAGCTAATTTCCAGACTAAGGTCCATAAGATCAGGAGAGTTAACAAGAGGGTCTCAGATATAGCATATCAAGAACCACCCCAGCTTGCCAGACTAAGGACTCTTTTAACCCAACCCTCGGAATCAACAAATAGGATTCGAGGAGTTGAGCAGGAATAGCCCCAGTCTACCGGACTGGAGAATTTTTCAAATCATCAATATCTTCCTCAGAGAAAGTAAATATTCTCTCAATTAGGGAAGAGGACTCAAGAGTAACGAAGTGCCAAATTATTAGGAGATTTCCTCCAAATTACGGTTTATCAAGAAGTTCCTAAGGGACTGAATCAACAAAAGGCAATGTCTCATCAATGACATGTATGAAGATAATATCACAGAAATGCTGATATAAGGGATGCAATAAATTATGCATTAATTAATGTCATCAATGTTGTCATTGCTGATCCACCAGATAAGGTTCACTCAGAGGGATCAGATGAAGAGGTTCCTGCTCAAGAAGTTGTATGCACAAACACAAATGAATAAGGTGTGCGTACACGAAATCAAAGTATTACCCATAATCTGGGTGTTCCATCAAGTAACCCACTTTCCCCTCTCCGAAAGGGATCCAACAAGGGGATTGGAAAGAATCATTTTAGCTACCCTTACACTGGAGAAGTCCAATCACACTCACTAGAGAAAATATTTTCACAACAAGAGAATGATAAGAAGGAATTGAGGAGGATTAATGCAGAACTACTTCACGGTAGTCTTCGTCCTAAGCATGATGGAGTTAGTAATCCAAAAGAATTTGTTGTTACTACTGAAATGGATCCAGAATATCCTACTTTATCAGGACACCCTCACAGGTCTAATCCTACATGTCAAGTGAAACAACAATCGGCAGTGCTACCATCGGTTGTCACAGCAGCTTCCAAATTTGTCCAAGCTCCAGTCCTTGAACCTGTTCAGGTCTAAGCTCAACCGTATGTTTCTCAAAAGTTAATAGCAAATATTGAGTCATTAACATCTCGTTTGGATTCTATAGAGGGAAACAGAGCTCAAATTGAACAAGAAAAGAGACCATACCCTGAATGGGATGATGAAATTCTTTCCCCATCAAATTTTTCATGTACCACATTCCTAATATTTAATGGTTCAGGAGACCCAGAGCAACACATAACACATTTTGTTTCTCGTTGCGATCGTTTGATGGGAACCCTTCAGTAACAAGAAGTAGTTAAGATTAGGTGTTTTTACAGTCATTACAAGGACATGACTTTTTTTGGTACACAAGCTTGGAATCTCGGTCAATTTCTAGATGGGAGGATATTCGCCAAAAATTACTTCATTTCAGCTCAATGTTTCCAAGGACAACAGTTTTTGATCTTATAAGCTGTAAGAAAAGGGATGATGAAAGGGATTTAGATTTCATTGTTTGCTGTAAGGGATTAACATATTCCCTAAGCTTAAAACTCCCTCAAGATGAATTGTTGCCAATCTCTGTGGAAAATTTACTTGATGAGTTGTGCACAACGCTGATCCCTATGAAATACATAGGAGGATTTCGAGACCTTACATAAATAACTCAAAATATTGATGATTCTATTATAAAGACTAAGGATAATGCTCGTTTTATTCCATCAGCTACAGGAAAGGGAATTGGTAAAGCAAAGACTGCTACAGTTATGATTAAACAAGCACATGTACCTGCTTCTACATCAAAAGCTTCATCTTCTCGAAGAGCTCCACCTCTTGAGCGTTAGCAATAGATGCCATTTCTCCAAGATGATAAAAGAGATCAAAGAAGAAAATAATTTGAGGATTTGAAATGAAAAGTTTACTCTTTCCGAAATGAACAAGTTATTGGTTACTTCATTTCAGCTCAGGAAAATAACGTTGTTCAATTGCCAAGGCCCAAGAGGCCAAACAAGGAAGGAGATAAAGACCATCCCAACTATTTCCTCTTTCATCAAATATTGGGGAATCCAATTCATGAGTGTTTTGTCTTTATGGACCTTCTTCAAAAAATGGTCGAATTGGGACAAGTCAAACTGAATAGTTCTTCCACTCAGGTATCATGAGTTACTGCTACAGATCCAGATGAGGAAGGCGAGTGGCAAGAAGTCAAGAACAAAAATGCACAATAATATGATGATTGGATGGTCAGAAAAAAGATAAACCGAACTCATGATATTTTGTGAACACAATTGAAGAAACCAATTGTGTCTTCTTCCATGAATGACGCAGCAAAAACCTCTTCATTAGAGGGAAAATCCTCAAAGAAAGAGCATGATTCATAGAAAGAAGAATAATTAGAAGAAGATGAGTATGTGTCAAATCCCAAGTTGTCTTTGACTCTGGTAGATGATATTCCATCTACTTCGAAGCCATGGGAACCGCCCCATCAAACATCACAACCTAAATTGGATACCCAGGTAGAGACTTCATTAGATGAAGAGTTAATATTTGGTTTTGTTAATATGATTCACTTAACAGATCTTTATGCCAATCAAAGTTTTTAATTCGATGAACCAGGGTTCCCCATATCAAACGGAGGAATCAGAGGATGTTCGAGAGGCTCAGGGTATAGGGGAAGACGTAGATCTTTCAGAGGACACTATTCCAATTCTATCCCTGCTAGAACTGTGTATGCCGCAGATACTCTTGGTAGAGAACATCAATGAGCTCAACAAGAACAAGAAAGTTATTCTACACAAGGTTGATTCGGTCCTTGAACAGTTATTCTGGAAGATCGGTTGGAGGATCCACCTTCTTCCTATCGGCATGTAAATAGACCTAATCAGTCTAATCTTCCAAAGCTAGGAGTATTGACAACTCCTATCCCAATACAAGATTCATCAACGTCAAAAGAATCAACTTCCAAGGAACCTATTAAACCAAATGTTCCTGTTGGGAATGTCACGACCCGACCCAACGGGGCTCGAGCCGCGACTACCCAAGCCCGCCTCCAATAGGCCAGGGGCTGGCGACCAGTGCCGAGTAGGCTATCACACACAAGGGAGGCATTAGCCTAAGGTACCTATACACACGCACCCACAAACACCTCCATGCAATAGTGCAGAGATATAGAAACTGGAAAGTAAATGCATGCATACACTATCCCACAACCAGGGAGCAACAGAAAAAGTACAAAGGGAAAAACAGGGCCCACCAAAATAAAACTACAAAGCGCGTCCGACCTGCTCTGAAGAAGGGGAACGCTGCCACAAACACCCGCCAGAATGCTCCCTCGGCACAGCTCCGGTAAACACCCCGGTCAACTCGCTCACTAAGCTCCGCCTGCTTCAGGTCCTCCTGAGACTCCGACAAAAGCCCTGTGGTCTGCACAAGACACAAACATGTGCAGGCAAAGCCCGTGCAGGGGTGAGTATAAACATACTCAGTAGGCACCCCAAAAACCCATAACCCAAGGGAGAAACTGAAAGGCAACAGTCCACTCAACCCAGCCAGATGGAACCAAGACGAGAGAGAAACTCCACCTCGTGACCATCCTCGGCTAAACACAACTAGTCAGCTTAGCTCAGGTGTATGCCCACACATACACCTTGAACAATCCAGATATACACAGCTCACGCCACAAAGCCACAAGAGGTACCGACCTCGTCACCAGAAACTGTCCACAACCAGGAGAGTACACCACGAACACTGTCATACCAGATGACACTCATCCGAGAGATACACTCCATTGGATCCCAAACAAACATCTCAGACGCTCACCCGAGAGACCACGCTCGTCGGATAACATCACTGAAGAAACATCACCGAAACACTATAACCACTAAACTCCTCAGATAGGGGATCGCCGCTGGGGTCTGCTAGGGGATACCAAGACCCACTCCGGTATACATAGCTCACAGATAGGGGATCACTCCCAGGGTCCACTGGGGGATACCACGACCCGATTTGGCATACGTAGTACTCACAGATAGGGGATCACACCCAGGATCCGCTGGGGGATACCACAACCCGATCTGCACTCGACAGAAGCTTCACACTCAGATAGAGGATCATCGTCCATATAAAGATGGCCACGACGATACCGGAACCCTATCTAGTATAACTCGCGATGTAGGGGATCGAACTGACGATGCCACAACCCTACCGAAACCACGCGCTAAGTAGTGGATCGCATAACCAACAATACCGCAACCCTACCGACACCAAGGGCTGAGTAGGGGATCATATAACCAACGATACCGCAACCCTACTATAAACATCATGCTGAGTAGGGGATCGTAAACCCGACGATGCCACAACCCTACTGTGCACGACCCACCGCGTAGGGGATCATATGTCTGATGATTCCACAAACCCTATGGGGTTAACCTACTAGATAGGGGATCGCCGCCTGTAAATAAACGGTCACAGCGATACCAAGAACTCAATCTAGGGTAAAGATGCTAGAGGATCCACTCCGGGCCCACCGGAGGGATACCACAACTCTAACAGTTTAAACAACCCATCAAGAGGATCACAAACCCATACGAAGGTTGTGATACCACATGAACCCTCGTAGGAACGAACCAAGGGAGAACCCTCAACCACAGCTGGTCCAAACGTCGCTAACCCGAGCGACTCGCCCCAAAGCCACACTGTGCACCTCCGAAGCCAAAACCGAGGCCACCATCGCGTTCCACGCGGAAAAACACACAGGATAGGCTATTTACTCGCCCGAAACGGAGCACCGGTGAAAAAGGCACTATTCACCGTAGCTAGCTCGCGCGGGGCCCACGCTATGATCCCGAAACCCATCGAGTGGATCGCACCATGGCGATCCCCTCGGAAAAACAAGCAGAATCGACTACTTGCTCGTCCAAAACGGACACCCGGTGAAAAAGGTACTATTCACCGAAGGCCAGCTCGGGTGGGTCCCACGCCTTGATTCCGAAACTCATCGAACGGAACACACCATTTCGATCCTCTCGGAAAAACACACAGGATCGACTATTCATCCGCCAAAATCGGACTCCTGGTGCAAAAGCTGCGTTTCTCCACAAACGCCAAAACCCGGCCTCGTGGGGCCCGCACCCCGTTCTCAGTCCCAACACCCGAAAACCATCTCAAAAAGTCTGTCGTACCATCAGGGTCTCAACGCCACTGATGGCACGTCAATCGGACGCTCCGGGTAGAAGTTACAACGGCTCGTAGTCGTAAAATAATAAAATAATATTATTTTATACGACGTTTCAAACTCTCAGGCCAAGATCCCTAACCCTTAAACCCTCAAAGTGAGTTCAAAAGGTCCGTCTCGACGCAAGGAGCGCGTCGCCGCAAACGGCTCACAAATCGGAGTTACGGTTTGCGAGTTACGGGGGTTTAAAGAACCCCCGGAACAATCTGGCCGGACCACCACAGGGTCGCCGGAAACCACCATGCCGCCACCGGACTCCGCCGTGCCGGAGCCGGAAACCACCACGCCGCCGCGGGTCTCGCCGGATTCCGCCATGGCCGCCGCGGGTCTCGCCGGAAAACTGGGTTTTTCGCCGGAAAACTTCCGGGAGCCACCGGGAGCACCCCGGTGCTCCAAATTCAGATCCGAAACATGTTTCGGAAAGCTCGGGACCCGAACTATACAAATCTTATGAAAATTTGAAGAAAAACATCACAAAAACGGGATCCGGGATTGTAAAACTCAAACCGCCAACTCGCGGGCGAAACGCCGACGTTTTGCCTCAGATCCGCGCTCCAGAGCTTCCGCTGCGCGCTCCTTGAACGTCCGTCGTCGAATTTCGAGCTCGTGGGTGCTTCGTTTGCTCATTTCGGCGGAGTGGCGGCGAAGAACGGTGAAGAACGACGAAGAACGATTAAAAGGGGGGGGGGGCGCTGATATTTATATCAGCCGCCCGCCGGTGCCAAACTCGCCTCGAACCCGACGCCCGATGCGAACAAAAGTAAGGTCACCCCTAGGGTAAACGCATCGTTCTGAACGCAACGGCGGTCTCAGATTTTTCATCCGAGACTCCATTCAGAAGTTATTCGTGCCGACCCTCGCACACTAACTTACTATTTATTTACGGAAACACCCCTGGTGGCGTTTCTCACCGCAGGCCCATGCCCGCAAAGTTTACACACCGCCTAGGGTAAACGACACGTTCCGGACGCAACCGTGCCCTCAGATTCCCGTTCTGAGCTACCGTTTAGGAGATATCACACCCCCGCCACGTGCATACTATAAAAAATACTTATTATTTTTATAAAATTAATTCCGGGCACACCGGGCCTCGGAATCGCACGCCGTCTTCGCGCCTAGCTCTAGAATTATTCGTAGAAATATTCCAAAGTCTGACAGGGCCAAAAACCCGAGTCGCTACATCCTCCCCCCCTTAGAACTTTTCGTCCCCGAAAAGGCCTAAGCACAAGGAAAGCGACTGGACTCTCAACTGGGTCTCACACACCAGTGAGCTCACCAACAAACAACCACTCAGGATCTTACCAACGCCCTGAACAAAACGCAAGCAAGCAACAAAAGGAAAGAGTACTGCTAAACAGTGTCTGACAAACTACTGCAGTAAGTAGAAAGGACACAAGGCGTACCTCTATCCATCTGTGGTGCCTCTGGGTCGACTGCCTCCAGGGCATGCAGCTGTCCTTGCCCTCGACCACCAGCTCCCTGAGCTTGGTGTGGACCACCTGGGGGTGGGGGTGGTGGCAACTGGTACTGCCTACCACCGCCTCTCACTGCACCAGCTCCGCCGCCACGTCTGCCGCCCTGCGGACCTCCTTGCTCGAGACGTTGCCTCTGCCAAGGCGGTCCATCGACTGGATCCCTCTCAGCAGCACGTCGGGTCAGACAATCTCTAGCAAGATGTCCCTCACCATCGCAAGCATAACACCGCCTCTCCTGCGGCTGACCAAAATTGGCCTGCGAGCCCTGTGAGCCCTGAGGCTTAGATCCTCCATCCTGGGGTCGCCTCCTGTATCGTCGGCCACGTCCAGACCCTTGAGTCTGACGTCGGATACTAGATGCCGATCCGACCGACGAAGTCTCAGCTCTTGAGTGCCCAGCACTAACAGGGGGAAACTGCTCAGCCAGAAAGCTCTCCACCACCCGCGCTCGCTCCAGCACTCCAGCATAGGTGGGCATACACAAGGAAACCACACCTGCTCGGATGTCCCTGCGTAAGCCCTGCTCGAAGGTCCGAGACCTAAAGAACGGGTCTCTAACCATATCCAGGGAGTAGCGCGACAGGTCAGTAAACCTCGCTGAGTACTCCGACACAGTCAGGCTCTCCTGTCGAAGCTGCAGAAGCTCCTGGATCCGCACTAACCTCAGTGTCACCCGATAAAACTCCTTCCTGAAGAGCCTCTCAAACTCTGCCCACGTGAGCGTCTCCTCGTCATGGGACTGCGTCACCAAACTCCACCATCGGCCGGCAGAACCATGTAGAAGGCTCGCCGCTAGGACCACCATATGATCTGGAGGTGTCCTCACTAGGCGGAAAACTCGGTTGACTGCCTCAAGCCAGTCATTAGCTGCCTGGGGGTCTGGATCACCCCGAAACCTCAGAGTTCGCTGCCTCTGGAACTCGTGCAGCGCACTCAGCCTGCGCGCAACCTCGTCCTGCCCCGCCGGTACAATCAGCTGCTCGACAGGTGGTGGCTCAACCGGCAGACCACCTGGAGAAGCAACCTCAGAACCTGCGCCCTACTCCACAACCTCTACATGGGGCGGGTCATCAGCATCATCCTGCCGCGGAACCCTTACAGGCTGTCGTCGTGGAGGCATCCTGAAATACATCCAAGACGCACCACGGTCAAAGAGTATATCTGGAGAGCTGACTCAAGAAGGACAAGGAAAACCCAAAAAACCAGTCTTATATGATGCATGTACCATTATGTCCCCGCGACTAGTGTACGAATGTCCCGAGTCGAAAGACAGGTTATCAGAGTCCTGGTGTATGGATACGTCGGCCGCCGCACCAACACTGGAGTCCCTGGCCTGAAAGACGAACTCGAAACACACTAACACTGCCGCTATGCAACCCAAACCAAACTCACAGCTAGACCAGCTACGCTCTGAGATCCCAAAGGTGGAACCTCCTCTGATACCACTCTGTCACGACCCGACCCAACGGGGCTCGAGCCGCAACTACCCAAGCCCGCCTCCAATAGGCCAGGGGCTGGCGACCAGTGCCGAGTAGGCTATCACACACAAGGGAGGCATTAGCCTAAGGTACCTGTACACACGCACCCACAAACACATCCATGCAACAGTGCAGAGATATAGAAACTGGAAAGTAAATGCATGCATACACTATCCCACAACCAGGGAGCAACATCAAAAGTACAAAGGGCAAAACAGGGCCCACCAAAAGAAAACTACAAAGCGCGTCCGACCTGCTCTAAAGAAGGGGAACGCTGCCACAAACACCCGCCAGAAAGCTCCCTCGGCACAGCTCTGGTAAACACCCCGGTCAACTCGCTCACTAAGCTCCGCCTGCTTCGGGTCCTCCTGAGACTCCGACAAAAGCCCTGTGGTCTGCACAAGACACAAACATGTGCGGGCAAAGCCCGTGCAGGGGTGAGTATAAACATACTCAGTAGGCACCCCAAAAACCCAAAACCCAAGGGAGCAACTGAAAGGCAACAGTCTGCTCAACCCAGCCAGAGGGAACCCAGACGAGAGAGAAACTCCATCTCATGACCATCCTCGGCTAAACACAACTAGTCAGCTCAGCTCTGGTGTATGCCCACACATACACCTTGAACAATCCAGATATACACAGCTCACGCCACAAAGCCACAAGAGGTACCGAACTCGTCACCAGCAACTGTCCACAACCAGGAGAGTACACCACGAACACTGTCATACCAGATGACACTCATCCGAGAGATACACTCCATCGGGTCCCAAACAAACATCTCAGACGCTCACCCGAGAGACCACGCTCGTCGGATAACATCACTGAAGAAACATCACCGAAACACCATAACCACTAAACTCCTCAGATAGGGGATCGCCGCTAGGGTCTGCTAGGGGATACCAAGACCCACTCCGGTATACGTAGCTCACAGATAGGGGATCACTCCGAGGGTCCGCTGGGGGATACCACGACCCGATCTGGCATACGTAGTACTCACAGACAAGGGATCACACCCAGGATCCGCTGGGGGATACCACAACCCGATCTGCACTCGACAGAAGCTTCACACTCAGATAGAGTATCATCGTCCATATAAAGATGGTCACGACGATACCGGAACCCTATCTGGTATAACTCGCGATGTAGGGGATCGAACCGATGATGCCACAACCCTACCGAAACCACGCGCTGAGTAGGGGATCGCATAACCAACGATACCGCAACCCTACCGACACCAAGCGCTGAGTAGGGGATCGTATAACCAACGATACCGCAACCCTACTATAAACATCATGCTGACTAGGGGATCGTAAACCCGACGATGCCACAACCCTATTGTGCACGACCCACCGCGTAGGGGATCATATGTCCGATGATTCCACAAACCCTACGGGGTTAACCTGCTAGATAGGGGATCGCCGCCCATAAATAAACGGTCACAGCGATACCAAGAACCCGATCTAGGGTAAAGATGATAGAGGATCCACTCTGGGCCCACCGGAGGGATACCACAACTCTAATAGTTTAAACAACCCATCGAGAGGATCACAAACCCATACGAAGGTTGTGATACCACACGAACCCTCGTAGGAACGAACCAAGGGAGAACCCTCAACCACAGCTGGTCCAAACGTCGCTAACCCGAGCGACTCGCCCCAAAGCCACACTGCGCACCTCCGAAGCCAAAACCGAGGCCACCATCGCGTTCCACGCGGAAAAACACGCAGGATAGGCTGTTTACTCGCCCAAAACGGAGCACCGGTGAAAAAGGCACTATTTACCGTAGCTAGCTCGCGCGGGGCCCACGCTATTATCCCGAAACCCATCGAGTGGATCGCACCCTGGCGATCCCCTCGGAAAAACAAGCAGAATCGACTACTCGCTCGTCCAAAACGGACACCCGGTGAAAAAGGTACTATTCACCGAAGGCCAGCTCAGGTGGGTCCCACGCCTGGATTCCGAAACTCATCGAACGGAACGCACCATTGCGATCCTCTTGGAAAAACACACAGGATCGACTATTCATCCGCCAAAATCGGACTCCTGGTGCAAAAGTTGCGCTTCTCCGCAAACACCAAAACCCGGCCTCATGGGGCCCGCACCCCGTTCTCAGTCTCAACACCCAAAAACCATCTCAAAATGTCTTTCGTACCATCAGGGTCTCAACGCCACTGACGGCACGTCAATCAGACGCTCCGGGTAGAAGTTACAACGACTCGTAGTCGTAAAATAATAAAATAATATTATTTTATACGATGTTTCAAACTCCCGGGCCACGATCCCGAAACCTTAAACCCACAAAGTGAGTTCAAAAGGTCCGTCTCGACGCAAGGAGCGCGTCGCCGCCAACGGCTCGCAAATCGGAGTTACGGTTTGCGAGTTACGGGGGTTTAAAGAACCCCCAGAACAATCCGGCCGGACCACCGCAGGGTCGCCGGAAACCACCATGCCGCCGCCGGACTCCGCCGTGCCGGAGCCGGAAACCACCGCGCCGCCGCGGGTCTCGCCGGATTCCGCCATGGCCGCCGCGGGTCTCGCCGGAAAACAGGGTTTTTCGCCGGAAAACTTCCGGGAGCCACCGGGAGCACCCCGGTGCTCCAAATTCAGATCTGAAACATGTTTCGGAAAGCTCGGGACCCGAACTATACAAATCTTATGAAAATTTGAAGAAAAACAACACAAAAACGGGATCTGGGATTGTAAAACTCAAACCGCCTACCACGCGGGCGAAACGCCGACGTTTTGCCTCAGATCCGCGCTCTAGAGCTTCCGCTGCGCGCTCCTGGAACGTCCGCCGTTGAATTTCGAGCTCGTGGGCGCTTCGTTTGCTCATTTCGGCGGAGTGGCGGCGAAGAACGGTGAAGAACGACGAAGAACGATTAAAAGGGGGGGGGGCGCTAATATTTATATCAGCCGCCCGCCGGTGCCAAACTCGCCTCGGACCCGACGCCCGATGCGAACAAAAGTAAGGTCACCCCTACGGTAAAACGCGTCGTTCTGAACGCAACGACGGTCTCAGATTTTTCATCCGAGACTCCGTTCAGAAGTTATTCGTGCCGACCCTCGCACACTAACTTACTACTTATTTATGGAAACGCCCCTGGTGGCGTTTCTCACCGCAGGCCCGCGCCCGCAAAGTTTACACCCCTCCTAGGGTAAACAGCACGTTCCGGACGCAACCGTGCCCTCAGATTCCCGTTCTGAGATACCGTTTAGGAGATATCACACCCCCGCCACGTGCATATTATAAAAAATACTTAATATTTTTATAAAATTAATTCGGGCACACCGGGCCTCAGAATCGCACGCCGTCTTCGCGCCTAGCTCTGGAATTATTCGTAGAAATATTCCAAAGTCTGACAGGGCCAAAAACCCGAGTCGCTACAGGGAAGTGCAGACCATTGGATGAAAAGTATGTTGTATTGAAACACCAAGCGGCCACGTTATCAATTATGGATGCCTTGAATTTATCAAAGGATCTTCGGGAGGCACTCATTGAGTATTTTTCATGTCCTCAGGAGTTTGAAACTGAAATTGCTGCAGATGAAGCCTATCATGTAGAGAATAATCCTGTCTAATGCCATGCAGTGTTATCATTCACAGATGAAGATGAAGATGATGCAGTGCATGGACATATTAGTACTTTTTACTAACCTATAAAGGGAAATGGAGTAGGCATTCGAAGAGCTTTCATTGATAATGGTTCAGAAGTCAACCTCATTCCCATTCGTATACTTCGTCGATTGGGCATCAAGGAATCTGATTTATCTTCTTCTAATATGATGTTACAAGGATATGATAAAAATGAACAAGAACCACTAGGTGATATTACACATAGAACTCAGTTTGGAGATCTTGTATCCAATTCAGAATTTACGGTTGTTGATCAAGACTCACCCATCAACATCTTGCTTGGAAGACCTTGGCTACATCAACAAGCGGCCATCCCTTCATCATATCATCAATGTTTCAGGTATTGTTTCAATGGACAGTTTGGGATATTTTATGGTGATAAGTCCCCATTCATGAAATATGAATCTCAATACATTGAGGCGTAATTCTATTATATGAAGGGAAAGGAGAAATCCACACCAAGGGAAAATACCAATGTTAATGCTCCATATGGTTTGGAAAAGATTCCAGTAAATCCATTTGCACATGTGAGTATAGATTATGTGTCACCTATCAGTCAAATTGACATGATAAACACAAATCCAAATACTCTTATAGAAACCTCCATAATGTCAATCATGGCAATCATGCCAGAGAACATGGGAGAAAGTGGTGATTCACCAAGCAAGGATGAAAGCTCAAATGGAGATGTCTTCATTTCAACTAATGAAATCCAGCATGTCTATACATCACCAACCAGACTGAATGAAGTTATAGAAATGTCAGAGGTGAACTATGATGTCAATTCTCAACCCATCATCTCCTCCTTAATACCCAAGAAAGACACTTCATCATCAATCGGTTAGGAAATGGAATCTTCTTCTTCAAGAAGTGAAAATTTTAGCATTTCCTCTGATCATGAAAATTATACTTCATCATCTACTATGCATGTAGAAATAGAAGAAATAACACAAGATGAAGAGGAAGAAGAAGATCTTAGGGATGCTCCTCCAGCATTTGAGGAGGGTATCTCTACCACCATGGATGAACTCAAAGAAATAAATCTGGGTACAAAAGAAGATCCACACCCCACTTTAATTAGTGCAGCTATGAATCTTTAAGAGGAAGAGATGTATATTTTCTTTTCTAATGAAAAATCGAGATATATTTTCTTGGAACTATGAAGAGATGCCATGGATTGATCCTGATGTTTCCACTCATCGTTTGGGTTTTCCAGAAGAACATCGAGGATTCAAACAAGCTGCTAGAAGAACACACCCAACCTATGATTCCAAAATGGAGGATGAATTTGATAATCTTATCAAATCTAACTTTGTCAGAGTAGTTCAATATCCCAAGTGGTTTGCTAATATTTTCCTAGAGAAAAATAATATTGGGAAAATTAGAGATTTCATTGATTTCAAGGATCTTAATCGATATTGTCCAAAAGATGATTTTCTAGTTCCGATTACAGAACAATTAATTGATGCAACACCTGGCTATAATGAAATTTTCTTCATGGATGGATATTATGGGTATAATCAAATCTGAATGGCTCCAGAAGATGAAGAATCTACACCCTTCAGAGCCCCTCAAGGTGTGTTTTTCTATCGGGTAATTCCCTTTGTCCTAATGAATGCAGGGGCTACATATCAGCGTGCCATGCATCGTAGCTTCAAACCCTTTTTAGGGACGTTTGTTAAATCTTACGTGGATGATTTGGTGGTCAAATACAGGAAATGTTCTAATCACAAGGCTGATTTGGAAATCATATTCTGCAAACATCAGCAACATAATTTGAATATGAGCCCCTTAAAATGTGCTTTTGGGGTAACCTCAGGGAAATTTCTTGGATTTTTTGTATGCCATCGTGGTATCGATGTCGATCCTGAGAAGACAAAGTCAATCCATGGTATGTCACCTACTCAAAATTTGAAAGAATTGAGAGGAATTCAAGGAAACTTTTCCTATATTCGGCGTTTCATTGCCAATTTGGCAGGAAAATGTTTACCGTTCACCAAATTGATGAAGAAGGGAGTCACTTAATAGTGGACTGAAGAATGTCAAAATCATTCGATATTCTCACGAAGTATCTCTGGATTCCACCGGTATTAATGCCACTTATTGAAGGTATACCACTTATCCTCTATGTGACAGCTTTATAGTGATCATTGGGTGCCTTTCTTGCTCAGAAGAATGATGCTGGGAATGAAAACAACCTCTACTATCTCAGTCAGATTATGAATGAAGCTGAAACCTGATAGTAATGTATTTAGAAGTGCTTCCTAGAATTAATCATTGAAGTTCAGATGTTGAGACACTACCTGCAACATCACGAGGTCTAATTGGTATCTCTCAATAACTTTCTCAAATCCATCCTTAGTCGTCCAATGCTTACAGGACGTCTGGAAAGGTGGGCAGTTATATTGCAGCAATTTGATATTCAATATGTGTCTCAAAATGCAATAAATGGCCAAGCTCTGGCTGATTTCCTTGCTGAACACCCTTCAGTAGATGACACATCTTCAGATATTGAACTCCCTAATGAGGAAGTCTTCTCTATTCAAGAATGTATTCAAACATGGGAAATGTTCTTTGATGGTGCTTCCAGAAGTCCAATAGGGAGGAAATTGGAAAATCCTAAATTCAATAAAGTTGGCTTAGGAATTGTGCTCATTTATCCAAAAAAGGAAGTGTTACTTTATTCCTTCTCATTGTTGGGAGGCTGTACAAATAATGAAGGGGAATACCATGCTCTCATCGTAGGGTTGGAGTTGGTGCTTGGAGCACAAGTGAATCACTTAAAGGTGAAAGGTGATTCATACATGGTAATCAAACAAGTCAATGGGGATTATGCAATCATAAAAGAAGAACTAATCCCTTTGTATGATTATGTTAGAGTGTTAATGGTGGAGTTTCCTTTGGAACCTACATTTTCTTATGTCCCAAGATCACAAAATGCCAATGCTAGTGCACTGGATTATATAGCCATAGCTCTAGAAGAACCAAATAGAGACAAGACAACCATCATTATTACCCACCATCGTACAATTTCACCTTATGTTCAAAGCAGAACATAGGAAATCAATGAAATTAGTCACATTCCTGAACCATATGGTCATACTACAGGATGGATGACACCTATCAGGGAATACCTTCAAAACGGAACACTTACATCTGATAGTGCTGAGAATGAACAAGTCCAGAGACGTGTAGTCAATTTTACTCTTTATGATAGCCCATATCACCCAGAGAAAATTCTTTAAAAGCATGGTTTTGATGGAGTTTTTTTAGATGCATTGATGGTGAAGAGACAATGGATATCATAAAAGAAGTACATGTAGGAGTCTGTGGTGCCCACCAGTCTAGACATAGACTATCAGATCAAATTCAAAGGCTTGGATACTTTTGGCCTTCAAGGATACAAGATTGTGTTGATTTCACAAAGGAGTGTTATTCATTCCATGTACATTCCAACATCATTCATCAACCCACAGAGTAGTTTCTTACAGCAAAATACTCATGGCCATTTTCCACATGGGGAATGTATGTGGTGGGACCTTATGCTTCAGCTACAACCTAGCAGTTTAAGTATATTCCTTCTACTACTGACTTCTTTTCCAAATGGGCAGAGGAAATACCTCTCAATGAAGTTAGTTCTAAAATCATTGTTATCATTATCAAGTCTAACATCATTACCTGATTTGGTGTCCCTCATACCATATTGACGGACAATGTCACCATGATCTGTTCATCCGAGGTAAAAAAGTTGTATAAAAAATACAACATTAAATCCAACCATTAATCTTGGTATCTTGAAGCAGCCAATGGACATATAGAAGCTTTCAGCAAAAATCTGTAAAATATACGGCAAAATATGGTGGATAATGATAAGAAGTCCTGGCCTAATAAACTCTTTCATGCTTTATGGGATTATTGAACCACCACCCGCACTGCAACGCGGTCAACTCCATATTCATTGGTATATGGAATGGAAGAAGTCTTGCCCATTGAATTTAAATTACCTTCACTCAGAGTAGCCATTTTTGATCATTCATCTACATATGAACAATCTCCAAAGTGATTGAATGAATTTGAACTGTTAGATGAGAAAAGATTGTACATGCTGCAACACTTGGATGTCTATCAGAATCGAATATCACAAGCTTTCAACGAAAATGTTCATCTTCATTCATTCATTCAGGGAGAATTGGTATTAGTTCTCAGAACTCCAATGATACCATGAAAGAAACCTCCCATGATTGAGCCAAAATGAGAAGGACCTTATTCAATACATAAGGTCTAATCCAATGGAGCTTATTCTTTAATCTCAATGGATGGAGAACTCATCACTACTCCAACCAATGCCAGATTTCTGAAGAAATTTTTTGTTTGAACACAAAATAAATCTACGGTCCATGCATATGGCCTTAAAATATTGGAATTTCCCTTACATCCAACAAGTCGTTAAAGTGCATAACCAAATGTCCATGCATACGACCTTAAACTATTCGCACTTCTATCCAATATGACGTTAAACTGTATAGTCCCTTACGTCCAGCAAGATGTTAAACTGCATAACCAAGGGTCCATGAATACGACCTTAAACTATTATCATGTTCATCCAACATGATGCTAAAACTATGAATAATTCCCTAATATGTCCAACATTATGTTAAACTATGTCCTCTTTTCTCCTTACTACATGACATTAAACTGCACAGTCCCCATTTTGTCCAACATGACACTAAACTATATTGTCCCGATTGTCCAAACTACATGATGCTAAACTGTATAAAAATCCTTTAATACGTCCTACATGACGTTAAACTGTATTTTGTCCCCATTACATGACACTAAACTATGCAGCACCAGTAGTCCTCACTGGAAGACTTTTAATTACATAGTCCCTTCATATGTCGTACATGACATTAAACTGTGCATCGTTTTGGTTGTTTCTACATCTTGTTTCTCACACCGAGTATGACTCACATGAGAATAGAGAAAACTTCAACCGTAATACCATCTCTGGGCCGCTAACCATGCATAAGTCCCATAAAAAATTTTTAGGTCGTTTTCCCCAAGAAAAACTTGATCACTAATTCATTTTTTAATTGAACTACATGGACATTGATCCTCGCCTTCTAGACTGGGTACATAGGTAACCTCCCGATGTTAAATCCCAAAACAAATCTCTTCACATCGGTTCACCTCCATCTCATACGATGTTTATTCGTGAAACCTACCCCAAAATCAATATCTTTACATTGGTTCACCTCTGTCCTTTCTATACGACGTTAAACTATACAACCCTTTTGTCATGTACGACAATTAACTACAATATTATTTGGAACCCACACATGAGAGGGAATCATTATTTACATTTATTTTCTATCATGTTATATTCCAAAAACTATGTGCATTCATGTCAATACATGAACCTTTTATCTTGGGTCAAACCATCACTACACTAAAGTCCCCCTTTCACCCTTCACATGTACAAACCAAATCTGTACAGAGGGTATTTCAAGAACTACGTAGGTTTGATTCCCATCCTTATGGGATACGTAAGAAAGTTCGAGTGTCCCTCGAATCCAGCCCCAAGTCTTTTGGGCCTAACCCCAAATTCCACTTTCAGTCCCTTGGCTGAAAAGTCCCTTTGAAATCACACAATGTGAGTTCATTATTACCGTCCGATCTCTATGAACCTAAACTAAGATCACTTATACATTCGTCCCACATGATGTTAAACTGTATTTCAATTACTATGTATGGCTTGATTCCCATTCATATGAGATACAATGTGAAGTCCGACATTTCAATTCTGGACCCAGTCACAACATGATTATGGTTAGCATTGATCTTTGTATCTCTGCATACATTGGACAATATCCATATTTATTTGTAATAATCCTAACCTTAATTATTTTCAGATCTTCATAACCCTTTTCCTGACTTGTAATCACAAAAGTTCCAAATTCTGAGAGTTATTTTCCCTGACTATGCAGCATGTGCCCTTTAGCGGCCTTGCATAAAGATTCTACATAACAGACTTGTCATCCAAAAGATAATATTATTTGACTATGCATCCAATTCCCTTAGGCATATCTGCATAATTCAACCCCCTAAAAGGTTTTTAAGATAATGGTAACTTCATTCTTGGGAATAAAACTTTTTTTCCATATTGGTCTTATCAAAAATATGTAAGGATCCGTAAAAAATAGCCATCCTTAACATATTTGTTTCACATTCTTTTTCATTATCTGAAATTATTTATGTCTATGGATTATAATTATCTTCCCTATGCTTGGGTCAGACCATTGTAGGAGTAACATTAATCCAATTATTAAAAAATCTTGTTTAGAGATATCTTCTCCATATTCAAGTACCTCTCTCCATACAAAAAACTCTATGCTTTAGAGAAGATGAATCTCCATAAAAATTCACTGGCTTTTTAGAAGTAGAAAAGTAAATTTCTAAAAGTTATTTTGCCTAACTATGCAGCACGTGCCCTTAGGAGGCCTTGCATAAACTATCCACATAACAGACTTGTCATCCAAAAGATACAATTATTTGACTATGCAGCCAATGCCCTTAGGTGGCCCTACAAAATTCAACCCCCTAACGGGTTTGATAAATAATGGTATCTTCATTATTAAGAACAACTTATTCTAATGACTTTTAGCCCTTTTTCATATCATTCCTCAGATAAAAAATTTCTTAAGCCATTGTTTACATTTTTTCCCTCATACTTGAGTGTGGTAATATGTTTTTAGAAAAAATTTAAAGGAATTCAGTCAATTTTAATCTATTCAGTCAAAGATATTTCGACCTTAAATATTTTCTTTTTTATGTCCGATGTGCATGAATTTAATCTTCCCACAAAAAACAAGGGAAATATGAACAAAAGACAAGTCCCAACTCACTAAACATACATTATGTATGATTTAGGTAATATTGAGAAATTAAACGATTCAATGTTTGTAGGGTTATTTATAATAATCCTAGTTAAAATGAAACAATGATTATTATTCCCATTCGATTTGGTGAAAAATCTAATGCAGTTAGCAATGGAAAATGTGTGCACAAATGATTGAAGATAAGAGAGTTTTTCACTTGACGCTCAAGAATTTGAAGGAAGTCTACAGAATGGAGTCTCATTTCTTTTTCAAGAAATTAAAAGAGGCTATCAACATAAGTCTTCACTTGATGTACAACATCCCAAGCTTCATCAACAGCCACATGAAGCTCATGAACTTGACCAACTTCACTCTTTTCATCTTGTTGGAGTTCTTTTATGGCATCCACGATGGCTTTCATATCATTCGTTTGAGATCCCTCCAGTGAATTATTGAGTTGGTCAAGTTCTGCAGTAACAACATCTAAATGTTGTGGAAGGTGCATCTGCTGGAAAACTTTATCTTTGACTTTATGATTCAGCTCCTTAATCCTGGAATCATAGTCAACCTCAGCATAGGATACCATAGCCTCAAATTCAATAATATTGGCTGACAGCTTAACCCTGGTCAGATCTTCACAGAACTTTTTCTCCTAATCCCTCCTTAAGAGTACATGATTCACTGCGGCATGGATCTTTTGATATCCAAAACCGCCAAGTCCTAGCATGAAAAACATGGATGACAGTCACAAGATTGTTGACGATAACTCTTCAAGAGGCACTTCAGATATGATTTTCTATATATTTTTCCATGCCTTGCATCGTGCAAATTGGAGTGCCTTTTGTACTTCTACATCCGACTCATCGTCACTGTCACAAGGGGGAATATAATATGGGATTTATGCACTTAAGGAAGTTTCATGTTATGCTCTTTCCCCCTGACCTGTGCTTCTTCACTTTCAATTCCCGTTGGGGTAGAGGCTGATGCTTCACCTCTAGATCTAACCACTGAAATTGATGGTCTTGAATAATCAATTGAAGTAATTGGTTAGTTTCAAATGATAATAAATGTTAATTGGCTGTCTTGGAAATTATGTATAGTCGCAAATATTTTTATCCCTTACCCAACGGTAGATTAGTAACTTGTGAAGGCTCCTCCCAGTCTTTCTTAGCTTCAACATGATTTTCATGTTGAGTTTGTGGAAGCTCTACGGGGTTTAGCTCCACATGTGCTAATGTCTCTACAATAGTAGGGTTTTCTGCACCACCTTCAAGCATTGGTATTTCATTAGGTTGTACAGATAACGCTTCATATTTGAACCGATCATTATTAGACTTGTAATAATAAGTTATTTTTAATAGGACGAAGGATAGCAATCACGTCCATAATCTTCTAAATTACATGGTAAGTTAACATGATCTAAAAAATCTTCAAAAGATGTGCCAACTCCCATCATTTCATCCAATGTAATCTTAGAATCCTGGTTAATCTCACCAATGGGATAATTTCATGGGTCTTCTTGGCGACCTTCATCCTGCGGTCCCTGACCCTAGACAACATCTTCCAATAAAATCGCGGAATCAGTTGTAATAGCCGCAAAAAGCTCTAATGAAGGGGTTAAACCTGATGTATCACAGAATGGAAGTAAGTTGATGTTTCATTCAACATTTTATGAAGCATTTTTAACTTACCAGAAGAAGGTTTTTCACTTCTTGCAACAGTAGCAGGAGGGATACTGGGAACAGATGCTTCCTCTTCTCCATGAGCATGCCAAGTCAGCCTGAATTTGCGATAGTTCCACAACACCCTCTATGGCCATTAAAGGAGGGTCATTCCTTTCCCTTAGAGGATAAATTTAAGAATACCCTGCAATCCCAAGGAAAATGAGCAATCATTTCATGGTTTAAGACTCATGATTACCCAAAGGACTTACCACTACTAATGAAACATTTAAATGTGGAATTTCTCTTTCCCTACATTTGCTTCTTTGGATTTTTGAGAGTGTTGGTAGTCTCCATTACAGGTTCCTAAATTGGAGAATGAAAATCCATGTCCAACTCCTCATTCATGGCCTGCTGGCCTAGAGATATCTCACCTGACTCATGAGGATATTCAGCAGCAGCCCCGATGGTAGTACCACCAGTGCTATATTGTGGTGAAGAAACCTCTGTAGTTCCTTCCTTTGAAAGATTCATGATGGAGGAAATAATTTCCTCGAGTAAAAATGCTTTGAAAGAAATCAAGTTTCAAAGAAAATAAGGAAATTAAACTTACATCTTCAGAAGCCACGTAATCGTGCCACTCCTCATCTCCGGAAGTATCAGTCCCTTCAGCGGCGCCACGATATATCATTTCCTTCACCCTCTTGGTGACAAGAATGGAATCATCAGTGGAATATATAAGCATTTACAGCTCTCTGATATAAGCGCACACTTTATCGGGGTTATCCTTGTAATGAATATCTGTAGAAGCCACATGTTTCCCTATTCCAGGGAGGTGTAACCCCTCACATAAATCCAGCCAGGCAATTTTCAGCACCACAGTGTAAACTCTGCCATGTCTGGAAAGCCTCTGGTAGTATATTTTCAATACGTGTACTAGAAGTCTGTGTGGAAGGTCCTACAATCTTGGACTTCAGCATTTTCCAAGCTCCTGTAACTACAGATATAGAATATGAAAATAAGACTTATTTCTCTATAAAGTAATGGTTATTAAATTACCACATTGAAGTAACTCACCAGGAGTTGATAGAGTGGGTCTTTTGATTCTTACTGGAGGATTATATCTGGCATGAGACCGCTTTTCCACGTGTTGTGCCTTATCATTCCCATCTTGAGAATTTGGTGAGCCAGTCCTAGATGATGAATCTGGCGAATCAACTTCAGGTGGGGAAGCATCACCTTCATGAGGAAGGGTTTCTTTCTTTAAAGTCCTCTTCCTTTTCCCCACCTGATAAACCAGATTATTCAGCACCCCTTTAGGGTATGATACTATCCAGTGCTCACCATACCATGCAGTCATGTTATATGCTACTTTTTCAACTGGTAGATCAAACACTGCACTGGTTTTCTCCCTAGATGTCAGCAACCATAGTTGCTGGGAAACCATCAGATGTTTCTCTAACATGACATGTACATGGGCAGATACAACAGTCTGTTTCAAACACTTGAATTGATGCGCAATTCTATATGGAGCATAGGCCTTTTATATAATCTCTCTGTCAATCCTGGAGACTAGAACAACATCTCTAGAGGCCAGCATATATGCCTTTAGATCCAGACTGGCTGTTCCGTCATCAACAAACTGCCCAGTTGGCGGATTTCCATAAGGAAAGAAATTAAATTCCTTATACATGCTCAGTCTCACCTTCATGTCATAATAGTTGAGAGCTAGTGGAGCAATTCCAGATAATTCCTGCACTAATGTCATGAAAGAACATCCAGGAATCTGTAATCCATTCTGTACATTATACATCCTGAAGTGAGTGGAGATCCATCCCCAAGAAACATGGAATGGTCCCACTATTCTCAAAAGAGACTTACCCATGAAGACAATGAATAAAATCCTGTGAATATTTCTAAAATGGGGGTAGCCATCCCATCCATTTTTCCTTTATCCAACTTAGCTGCAATAACGAATGTCCCTACCCTAATGCCTCCCTTTGAGTCCTTGACTGGCAGAAGATAAACACTGAGCCACAAGGCCAAAAATTCTACCAGACGAGACTTCTTTGGGAGCCTCTAATTCACATCATTTCGCCACTTCTCAAATTCTCATGCTTCCAGAGTCGGCCCGAATGTTCCAGGATCACCCCTTTTCTCTATTTTGGGAAAGGTGGTAGGACGAGTGGGCCTTTTATTCTTGGATCCCTTCTCCTTCGGATCCTTCTACTACTTCTCGATAAGAAACATATTCATCCACTCCTCTGGATGAATATCCATTCCATAATGAGATAAAGAGGTCTCTGACCTCTTGAGCTTGTAGAAAATTTTAAATAATTTTCATGAAAAATACGTATTTTTCTCTGAATCATTCCATGTCTCTTTGGGAGGTATGAATTCATCATACATATCACACAAAATTAGAGCCCCTAAGATCTTGTGGACATCCCATAGATTGATGCCTACTTCTCCATGATTCAGATTGAAAGAATTGGTTTCTGGGCTCCAATGGCTGAGAATCTCCGGTACGATGTTATCATGCCTGTAAAAATATGTTTCCCCAACACAGACGACTTCTTATATCGCAACTCCATTAAAATCCTCGACAAACTCTTCACAGGTTTGTCACACCCAGTATTCCCACATCCAAGTTGGCTTCAAACCTCCTCTAGGACTGAAATCCCAGCTCTTCGTCCAACCTTTAGGATTGATCCATCTGAGAGTTTCAAAAATTTGAGGGAAAACAATGTGGCTGCAACTCGAGCTTATGAGGTTTCATATCTGGAATACAAGGGCTATGATGCATCATATAGGACTTCTACACTCTTCCAGAACATATAAATGCTCCTCCAAATGAAATATTTGCTGAATCAAAGTTGGTGTAGTTCTGAAACCATGAAATTTGGAGATAGTTCTTTGCCTCTTGAATGGTAACTTCTCGCAGCTGACCATAGACATACAAAGGATGATAATTTCTTTGGGGGAAGTCACGATGATTCTTCTTCAAATACTTAGCTGAATACCGGAGAGTGTTGTCACATACGGTATAGTAATCATGGCTAATGTGGCTCATCATATCATCAAGTCACTTGATTTCCAAAACATCAGCCCTTCCGATTCTCTTGGGAGCCATTGAATCTGCACAAAAGATGAATAATTAACTCTTAAGTAAATTTATTTTTCATAAAATTTGTGAAGGAATTCAAAAAAATGGCTATGGAATTAAGGCGCACAAGTCTAATTGTGGCGTTGACGTTTGGATGTGTTGCGCAAGTTTTTGGCATGCAAGTATCACCACGCAAGTCCTATTACCTTTATGATAGTGCGACATGGAAGAAATATTGGAAAACAGAGAAAGTTTCACGTCAAAGGGAACTTGCGTGGCGGGAGCTCAAAATTCTGAAATTCGGTGCTTTACGCGAGAAATGGCCGCATATATATAGGCCAGGCCTCAAACCTGCACGCCTACAACCTATGCGTGAAACCAGCTACGCCAAAACCTGCGCGACTCACACTTTTGTGATTCCATTTGTGCGATCAAGAAACTATGTGCTACCTTTGCTTTGGTTTTCTTCTATTCCTCAGAGTCACATCCCTATTTCGTTTGGATCCAACTATACGGGGGGACTTTGGTTGACGCTCCTTTCTAGCATAGATTCTAATGAATTGAGAAGGGAAATACCTTGAACTCAAAGTGATTCACCCTTTGAAGGAAACATAAAAAATTGACAAAGGCATGAACCATGATTCAAATGCATGTGGGTCACACAAGTTCCACTAAGGTCCTGCAAGTATACTTGCGCTCCTTCTTTGAAATTTCACCCAGGGTCTCTACAACCTATAAATACCCATGTGGGCCCCCCATTTTGAGGATGAAAAATTCCAGAACCTCATATTTGAGCTCCCGACACCCTAGTCTCTTCTCAAGGATTCCAAACACATAAAAGGTAATTTATTACCTATAATGGAAGATCTAAGTAGAGGGAGGGAGGCATAAGTGTTGAAACTCATCAACACATATGTGCCTTGGGGGACATCCCTTAAAGGAAAGGGAAACACTTTCGCGCCACCTTACCCCTTCCACATAACTTGCGCGCCTCATTTCTAGAAGTCTCTAGGGTTAGTATTAAAGGCTTGAGGCAAGCCTCGCCCATGTTCTACCCTAAGGATTGACCTTCGCACAAGTACTCCTATGTCGCGCAAGTATACATGAATGACCATGACTTGCGCACCCACGCGGTATTTGTGCACCCACGCAATACTTGTGCTCCCCTTTTTTCTTGGGTGCCACTCATACCTATTTGACCTCTCCTATGCCTATTCACCTATCCTCTTCATGATTAATCCTTCATAACTCTATACAAATACATTTATGGAATGATTTCCTTGTTGGATTCCTTATCTGAAAGGAATTCTATGGAACATCTCTTAAAACCTAGTGATTTACATATCTTTATGTCACTAAGGTTAGATATTCCATTCATTCAACCTCATCCTTTAATATGAGATAATCCTTAACCTGGTCCTTCTTTTCAGGTGTAAGCCCCAGTCCAAATTCTCATTAATTTGGGCATCCTCCTTAGGAGTAAGCCCCAAGTCCTCAATAATTTGGGCCTCCTTTTCACTATTATGCCCAATGTCCCCTAATCAGGGAAACCTACTTAGGAGAAATCCCTAGTCATAATTCCCTTAACCTGAGATTCCTTTTCAAGAGTAAGCCCCAGTATCCATGTTCCCCAATATGGGCATCCTCCTCAGGAGTAAGCCCCAACCATGGTTCTATTAACCTGAACATCCTTTTCAGGAGTAAACCCCAGTCTCAATGTCTACAAATATGGGAATCCTTATTAGGAGTAAGCCCCAAGTCCCTTAACCTGGGCGTCCTCCTCAGGAGTAATCCACAATCTTAATTTCTCTTAACCTGTTTTAATTTAATTTTTATATGGGATTCATTCTCATGAGAAAAACCCAATCATAAGTCACCTCCTTACTTAGGCATCTTCCATAGGAGGAAGCCCCATGATTAGAGTATCCAAATCTCCATAACACATATATACCTTTATGAACCATGTTCCTTGATTTCTTCCCTGATGTAAATCCCAATCTTCATCTATTTGGGCAATTATACATACATAAGCCCCACATTATTTCTTATGGTTGCATATTTCATGGAATAATTGTATTGTTTTACCAATACCTCTTGTTTCTCACACAGAGCATGACTCATGTGAGCTTAGGGTGTAAAAGTAATTATGACATCATTCATTGAGCAATCAATCATACATAATCATCATACTCCCTTACTCTAACTATGTGGGTTTTGATTCCTTTTCTAAAACAGAGTATACATAGGTAGCCCATCTGCATGTACGATCCCAACTGTGAAATAATCCTTGCCCTTATGAATGACAATAAACTTCAAGTGCCCCACTGAGTGGCTTTAAAACCAGTATGGTCATCATGATGTCCATGAGAATTTTATGTATTCAAGGATACCATTGACTAAGAATCTCTAACAAATACAGATGATTCTCTATCGATGAAAAACCTCGAATACATATAAAAGATTCTATAAATTTCCTAAATATTTAATCATTGATTGTATGATCTAAAGAGACGCTCATTTTATACATGGTAATGTAATAAGTATTCACAAACATAACTTAAATTTATAAAGAGAGTCTCCGAGTAGACAATAATTCCCCTATAAAATGTGTGATGAGTCAGACCTCCCATCCTCTTGACTAATGCAAATTCATAAATCTCATCAGTTCAAAACTAATGAGCACCTACCTTTGGAATGTAGGTCTAAATGGATATGGAATCATTGGGTGTTTCCGGTTCTATGAACATACCTATTAGAAACCACTTGGAATGTTTTAATACTAAATCAATGAGATCATCCCCAATTATAGAGGAAAAACGATCATTTTTATAATTTTGAAAAAAGGGCCAGTTTCCGGCAACTCATGCCAAAACATGTTTACCACAAATATTGAATTTTATTATAAAAACAAAACAACATAAGAAAACTAAAAAAAAAGATCCCGAAATACCATTTTCCATGATGAAAATGTATTTATTAATCTATAAAAATCATTTTAAATAACACAAAGCACATAAAAGTCAACCATGTAATTTAATGAACCCATGGCGTGCACTTTTATACAGAAAAATTAATTTCGGTTCTTGAAAAGAGATAAAATACCATGTTCTTGCATTAAATTTATTTAATCTACTAACCCATGATAAAAATAACATTAAACAGGTTCATAAGATAATGAAAATTTATGTAATCAAACGGTGTACACGTTTATAACAAAATGACACTACTTTTCACTAAACAAGGTTCAAACAACAATTTTTTCACCCAATGAATAATAAAAAAGTTTGAAAAACAATTCTAAACATATATATCTAGTGATAAATACAAGAAAATTACAAAAACTAAATGATAAATTCATATGCATGGGATATCCAAAATAAAAAATATGGAAAAATGGAACCCCACACCCCATATCACCCGCCATAGCACCCAACACACCATATCAATTAAGACCATACCTCAAAAAACCAAAACCCCAAAAACAATATGTTACAACATAGCCATAGGTCATGTATGACCAGGGTAGAACAATAATATAAGATAATGTGCAAGAAGAAGGAACTGAGAGGATAAAAGAGAAGCAATCTCACCAGTAAAACTATAGATCTCTTCATAATCCCTTAGATCTATAGACATGATGGAAGTGAATGGATTGGTTACTGTTCGAGAGAATACATAGGTCTGCAAGAACAAGGGAAAAATTATTTTGGGGGAAGATTGAAAAAATTTAGTGATTCATGAAGGAAACAAATTAACATACCAAATCTGAACAATTTGGGAAACCTTGAGAAATTTATCCCTAATCTACTATTAAGATGAGCTCCAAATAGGGAAATTGGAACTTGGATGGTGAGGCTATGGTTCATGGACATGAGTAAGATGTGGTGATACTGAATAATATAAATATTAATAGGATATAGACCTAATAGTTTATTTTTTAAAAATTGAAAATGGGCTCATGGGATGACCCAATACTTGGATAAATAACACAAATCCACCATGAGTATGAATTACTATGGTGGTACAAAAGGATATGGTGTTTTTAATTGGATAGGGGAGGCCATGTGGGAAGTGGAATGTGTGAAAAATATTGATAATGTGGAATTTATAAATAAAGAATTTTTTTTTTCAAAATCTAGAAATGGGCTCACTTTGGGTCCTAATATTGAAGTAACCACCCTTATCTCAAAAAAAACTCAAACATGATATTGGGAACCCATGGTAGGATGTTTAGAATTATATTGAAGTTAAAAACTCAAAATTCATATCACCAAAAACCCAATAAAAGGATCGGGATTTCTAAAGAATCAGATGAATACCAAGTCATTAATTTTTTTGGACAAATTTCCCTAACATTAAATCTTTATTCCCCCATAAGGCCTCAATATATTCCATAATATTGGACAACACCTAAGAATTCTTTATCAATATGGTAAAACATCTAAATTCAATGAATCTCCATTGACCATTAAATTAATTTAATCCTCTATCCTCAAGCAAACCACCAACTCCCAACAACTTCCCTAGAATCAACCGAAAGATCGAGTCACTGCCTCCTTAACCAAACAAAGTACCAGACTGCTGGGCCTTCTCCAAATGAACCCAATGATCACACAAACCACACAGATACCAGAACTTCCAAATAATTTAGGGGAGTATACAACATACTCCCTACCGTAAAGAAATAAATATAACTCAAGAAATTGTTAGGAGGAAACTCTATAAGACCGGTGGTGGTTCTCCCCTCTTTTAAGAACCAATGATCAATGACTAAAAAAGAATAAAACTTAATATAGGGATGGTTCTCTCCCAAAAATTGCCACCGAAACTCTATTGGATTGGGTTATACCAAATATGCATAAGAGGGGGGTGAATTGTGTCTTTTACGCATTCTTCATGAATCGTAAAGATGGCCAAGTCTGTCCTTTTATATTTATCAGTTTGTTTATGAAGAAGAAAATAAAAAGTTAAAAAATGATAATATGTATAGTTGTTTTGGGAACAGAACTCTCTTAGTCCACTCCACCAATGCTCTAATCCATGATCTTGGTGATTTTCACTATCTCGGCCTCTTATCAATAGACTTTCCACAACTGAGTGGAGGCATTTGACACCTTTACCTGTTAAAGCTAAAAAAGTGCCTTTTGTTGTATACACAGAACCGTATACACAACATAGTACCATAAGCTGGTTACTAAAAATAAAAATATCATTTTTCTTGAAATACATTCCAATTGTTCTTCATAGTTTCAACAACACACAACTGATAATCGATGGATCGTCGTCTGCAGAAAGAATTATCATCAGGATGAAGTAGTTCTAAGTCGTTATTCTTGAAGTGGATATTGAAAGGAATTTAGAAATATCAACAAAAGCATATTCAAAATAGATAATCATTGTATAATCGATGAATCTTCAACTTGTTTTTTATTCTTCAAAAAAAGCGTTTGATATATCTTAGTAGCAGCAGATCTGTGTGACTTGTATATCTCTGTAAAATGTAGTAGGAAAAAAAAATTCAAGAGAGATTATTTTCATGATCATAATTTCGATGATTCTCCTCTAACTATGTAATTAACAATATCATAGATATATATAAATAGAGAAAAATTTTCTTTTCAAATCTAGATCCATGAATGTCACTTTTAGAATCTTGATATTCCAATATTGGAATAACAGAGCAGTCGTAACTCCCATGAATATTATCCATGAAAATCTCTTTTTAATCAAATCATTTGAATCACAAATAAACATATTTTAATAATTAAAAATGCTCTTTAATTTAGTTATTTGTATCTAGCTTGTAATCAACCTAATAATTCTCATAAGGAAAAAAGATCAAAAAAGTCATAATTTAAATCTCTAATTCATAACGTAGGGTTGAACTACATAGCATAAATTCTCTAAATGTAAGGTTCACAACATAGGGTTGATCATTAATTCATCAAAAGTAGGGTTTATCATCCATAAATTTCTCTTCAACTCTCAAACATACAATTAATAATCTATAATTTTATTAGCATCTAATCATATGCTACATGATCCATACATTATGATACAATGTACGGGTTTTTAAAAAAGTAAGGTTAATGAACCGTACCTTTGAGATATAAACATAACATTCCATACTAATGTATGGTTCTTGTTCCATACTTTTTTGATATCCTGAATGTAAGGATCCTTCCAAATGTAGGGTTCTTCTTCCATACATTTTTGAATAATGTATGGTTGTTTAACCATAATTTTCTAATAAAATATATTTCTTTAACCATACATTTATGATATCTCGTAATGTAAATGACAGATTCCATCCTTACACTACAGTCCTCAACATAGGGTATGAACAATGTTTCTAGATCATGATAATACACTAAAATGATTTCTGAACACTTTGTGAAATATTCCATGTGGATTAAATACCTTAATATTATTACAAAATTGAGAAATGATGAATATTAATTTCCTGTAACAAAATTAATGTAAAATCATTATAATAACAAAAATTGGTATTTGTTAGCATCAGAATCATCCTAAAAATTTATATTTTTATTCTCAATAGTCTCCCCCTTTTTGATGATAACAAAAACCATGAAATAACTAATGAAATTATCATTAAAATTCATTTTCATATAACATAGAATTGTTAAAAGATAAAAACAATATATCATTTTTACACAATTATTTCAACAAGAAATAAAAATGTGTTATCCATTGTAACATATATATATATATATAAACAAACATTCAAAATTTTATATTTTCTCCACCTTTATAAAGTAAAATAATACCTCTTTATAAATAATTAAAATAAAATTTTGTTTTTAACAAAAATTTATACCTTCCAGTTTATCTGTATTTATTATTTTTAAATAACGAATTAAAAATAAAATGTCTTTTCTCCCCATGTCCAAAAGATTCAAAAGAATAAAATAAAAATTTAATAATATAATATTGTCTTTATCCAAATTTCACCCCGTTTTTGTGATATCAAAAAAGAATGATAGAATAAAAAACATAAAACTTATTAATATATCACTAAACATAAGTAATTTCTATGCTAAATGATAGATTCCATCCTTATGCTATGCTCCTCAAATATAGTTTTTTGAAAATATAATTACAAGTATAGTAATGATAATGGGAATCAAGTTTTGCCCCAACAAAGGATTGAAACTAGTCTCGTCTTCTCTGTATTACATCCTTGATTTCTGCTAACTGATTCCTCATCCTCTTCATTAATCCATATCCCAACAGGATAATGAGATCTCTTCACAATTATTTAATATAAATATCCTCAATCAAATTGATTCTAAAGAACTCATGCAACCATTCTTTTTTTTTCCAAAAAAGAAGAGTTAACTTATCTGTGAACATATTATACAGTGTTCTTATTCTAGATTAATTTGATGTTAACTAATCAAATAGTAGATTATAGTTTTCTAAACAGACATGAAATGGAGAAATATTGCACTGAAGGTCCTACAATCTGTCATTCATATTGCTTTTTACTGTTGTAATGTACAGAAATCTCTTTATCATATCAGTTGAAGTACCCCAGGTACCTTCTTGACTGTTCCTTAATGTTGCAAATTATTTCTCAATGAAAATACTAAAATCAACCAAATATGAATTCATTACCATCTTAGATTTCAAATTTGCAACTTCATCAAACATATCCTTCTTAAACACATTATCATCTAGTTTTGAAACTGAAATGACTTTCAATTTTTTATATCTATGATTTTCCTTTTCCAATGATCTTCTTAAAGTAGCATTTTAGGATTCATCTCTTGTTAACATTATATACTTCTCCTCAACATTTTCATCCACATATATAGAGGAATTATGTGATTGATTCTCAGTATGAGCTTCAAAACGATTTAACAAATCTAAATTTTGGGATTCATCATCTGATTTATCTTCATCCACTCTACGTACTTGCTTCTCAACTGATTCTTCCATTGATTCTATACCTAAATCATTCATAGAGAAATATACATTAATAATTTTAGTGTTAATATCAGAAATGTTCTCTAATTGATTCATATTAACAGGTTCATTCCCCTCCTGAGCATATTCTTCCTTGATTACCTCAAAAACTGGATCCTCTAATACTTGTTTCACATGAGCTAATTACTTTTGAACAATCTCAGTATGCTATACAATTTGACAAGATTCAGGTCTAGCCACTTCAGCTTCTATAGGATTTTCATGAGATTGAGACAAAATTTCATTTTCTACATTAAGAGACACCTCTATGAGAAAAATTGTTGGTTGTACAATTTTTTTAACTGAAGATTCCCTAATAAATCTTTAGCTCAAAGGTGGTTTAGTTGCATCATCATTTTTTTGAATAGGCTCCTCACCAGTTTGAGCCACTCGATGTCTTTTCCTATGAAGTGCTTCATGACTTCCCCCATCGGCAGGTGGATCGACTGCTTCAAATATTAATCATCTTGACTTACCAATTACTCTAATTATTCCATGTCATCCATATTTTTTAGCATGTCTCTCCCCCCTGATCTGAGTACTGGTCTTACTCACCGCCAACAGTCATAAGAATTCCCTTCAATGTACTCCATAGGAATCAAATCTTCCATAGTGTTCTAGAATTGAAAACATTTTTGGGATGTCATCATACTCTGGAATCTATTTATCTCACCATATCAAACATAAACATTAATTTTGATATGAACCATCTAAATAGATATAAGTTTATTCTAGCATCTGGTTTACATCATTAGTTTTGATATCTTACCATATATCATGTAAAATTAAAAATGATTTTACTCATAAGTAAAAAAATTATATACATGTGAGGAAACAAAATATTCTCCATCTCTTACATCCTAGGTGTAATTCCTATTTTCACAAACTTATCAAGAATCCTCTGTTCAGGTTCTAGATCCTTCAGTATAATTTTTCATACACTGATGGAAAAAATAAAAATTACATAATGTCCTCTGATATATGTTCATTATCTCCAATATTCATTATGTTGTAATGATAAACTCCCCCATGTGGGAATTTTAAGATTCAAGTTATTTCCACAAATGAAATTGAAAATTCATGATCTTCAATTTTCGCAAATATGTTGTCATATATTTCTCCATGACTAAACAAAACATATTTGGAAAAGTGAAGAAGATATACCCCATATAGGAACTCTCTTTTTTAGCTACTGAATGTTTTCTATAAATTCTAAAATGTGAGGGCTAGCTACAGTATGATATCTGTTTGATACATCCATTCCATGTCGATTAATTTTCTGGTAGAATCATTATTCTTATCGTACAATGATGCTTGGCCTTACTAGCTTCTCCTTCATTAATTCTCTATGTCATGTCCATTTATATTTCAAAGATCTGAATGCTTTATGGATTAAGGATATAATGGTTTAGTCAAAGGTATATGAAGGAGGTATGGTTTTTTGGTGTTTGAAAGGTTTTGAGAAAATGAATGGGTTTGTAATTTGAAATGGGTTATGACACCCATGATTCCTATGTTATAATGTACATAGTAATTATTACATTATTTCAATGTTTAAACGTATGTGGAAAAAATTAAATGTTGTAGAGACGAAATTTTAAATTATTCTAAAAACATATAATTAAATATATTTTAACAAAATATAATATGAATTAATATAATTAAATAAGAAAAATTAAAATTAAAATTTCATTTAAAAATAAATAAACCTAGATCACCCTTAATAAATTAAATCAATGATATGGGAAGTGGCCTAGTAAAAATATCAGCTAATTGAATTTCAGTACTTACAAATTCATAGAATATATCCTTTTTAAATTCACTATATCTTAGAAAATGATGTCTGATATCAATATTCTTAGTTCTAGAATGATTAATAGGGGTTTTGGAAATATTTATACCACTTATATTATCACATAAAATAGGTGTGTTATTATAATTTAGTACAGAGTCCATAATAGTGTTTTTCATCAACAAAACAAGTTTTCATCAACTGCCTACAGATACATATTCTGCCTCAGCTGTTGATAGGAAAACTGAGTGTTGTTTTTTACTAGAGCATGACAGTAAATATTTTCTAAAAAATTGAATAGTCTATGAGGTGCCTTTTCTGTATAATATAAAACTTTTAATGTCAGCATCTGAATATAAAATAAAATTAAAATACGAAATTTTTGGATAGATAAGAGATTGAAAAACAGTTCCTTTTATATATCTAATAATTCTATTGACATCACATGAGTGAGATTCTTTATGATCAGATTGAAATCCAGCACAAAGACATACTAAATACATATTATCCACCCTACTATTAGTAACATATAATAAACAACCAATAATTCCTCTATACAACTTCTTGTCAACTTATAATCAGTTTTTTCCAAATCATTTTTTATATTAGTACATATAAAAGTTTTATATGGCTTGTTGTTATAATGTAATTTTTTTAGTTATTCAACAATGTGTTTGATTTTATTTAAACCATTTACAAAACCATTTTGATAAATTTTAATTCCTAAAAAGTAATTTAATTTTCACATTATACTCCTTCCAAATTATTTCTGCATTAAATTTGAAAACTCATCGCAAAGGTTTTTGTTTTTTGACCAAAAAATAACATCATCAACATAAATCTGAACTAATAAAATATTAGAGTTAATATATTTTTTAATCATTTTTTGATCATCCATCCCAAGAGTAAAATAATTTTTGAAAATAAAATAACTTAATATTTAATACCAAGTTCTATGTGCGTGTTTAAGGCCATAAAGTGCATTAGTTAGTTTAAAAAAGTAATCTCATTTTTGTGAATTTTCAAAACCAGGAGGTTTCTCAATATTAACATCCTCTAATAAGTAACCATTTAAACAAGAAGAATTATCATCCATATGAAATAATTTATAGTTCATATGATATGAATAGGATAAAAGGATTCTAATAGCTACTAATGTAGCTATGAGTGCAGAGGGAACATCATAATCTATACATTCTTTTGGACTATATCCTTTAGATACTAGTCTTTCATTATATATATTTATTATTCCTTGATCATCTTATTTATTTCTAAAGACCCATTTATTTCCTATTACTGGATAGTTCTAAGGTCTTTCAACTAAATTCCCCATATCATTTCTCCTGAACTGGATTAGTTTTTCTTGCATTTCTATCATCAAAACTTCATCATCTAATTATTCTTCTAAAGTATTAGGATCTAATTGGGATGGAAAGGCAGATAATTCAAAAAAATTCCCTACATTTCTTCAGGTTTTTTATCCGGTGTCTAGGTCTTCTATAACAGTTTCTATAGGATGATTATTTAGGGTTCTAGACATTCTAGGTAGTAAATGAATAGGTTATTTAAAGTCATGTTCTTCTGAACTAGACTAAATTTAATTTAAATCATTTTCATAGTAATCTTTAATGTTTTCAAGTATATTCTTATCATTACAGTCAGATTCATCAATTTAGTCTTTCCTTTTTTCAAAGGGATCAGATAAAAAAAATTTCATAAGAAGTGAATTTTCAACAATCCTTGAATTTTTATGAAAATATCTATATTCATTGGATGTAGCTGAATATCCTAAGAGAATGACATCATCAGATTTTGGATCGAATATTCCAAGACATTCCTTAGATTTTATGGTGTAATCCTTATATCCAAAAATGTTAATGTAATTATTATTGGTTTTCTATTATTCTAGAGTTCATTGGGTGACTTTTTAGAAATTATTCTGTTTAAAACACTATTTATTATATTGCAGGATGTACTTATCACATTTTCCCATAAATATGTACGAAGATTGTATTCATTTATCATAGTCATATCCATTTCATGGATAATCCTATTTCACCTTTCAACAATTCCATTTTTTGAGGTGTTCATGATGTAGATAAGTTGTGTTTAAGACCCATATTTTAGAAAAATGAATTAAATTACAGATTCCCAAATTCTACACCATGATCACATATTAATGAAATTTTATTAAAAACATTTACATTTTGGACAACTTTTCATAAATATTCAAATATAGTGAAAGATCCATTTTTTATATGTTATAAAATAAATCCATGTAAATCTAGAATAGTCATAAACTAATACATATACATATATTTTACCATCAAATATTTCTCTTCTTAAAGTTCCATAAAAATCAATATAGAAAAGTTCTAGAGGTTTAGATGTTGAAATTTAGTTAGCAGATTTAATGGATCATTTGTACTGCTTTCAAAGTTTACATGAATCATAGAGTCTATAAAATTATAAATTTAGACTTAGAATATAAAAAACTAGATGTTTCATAGATAACATATGAAAAGAATATATATTTCAATTTCCAATTATTCTATGTTAGATCCAAGATTAATTTGTCATAGTAGTTAAGCAGTTTACTTTTTGTTTACAAAATCAACATAATTCCAGGGTATAATCATTATCAGTTATGGGTGCCCTAAATTTAAGTAATTTATGTTTAAAAATTAAATAGCTATTCTTAAAAAATCAAAAAAATACCCATCATCACAAAGTTGAGAGATATGTATAAAATTGTGTTTCAATCCTTGTAGATATAGTACTTTATTGATTGAGACTGCTTCTGGATCTCTAACAGCTCCAATTCCAATTAGCATACCATTGGCATTGCCACCGAATGTGACTAGGCCACCATCATATTGAGTAAGAGTTCTGAAATTTTTTTAGTTTCTACTCATATGCCTGGAACAGCCACTTTTCATATACCATACGGCTTTTCTGCTTATGTGACCTGCTTCATGCAAATTCATTTAATCAATGGTTTGTTTTGGTACCAATTTTCTGTTGGTTCCAGCAGTGTTAGCCTGTACAGACATGGAAATCCAGAATTGCATTATTTTTCTATAATCAATATAATCAAATAAACTTCATTCAATAAAGTCTTTATTAATCCCACTTATTTTCAATTTCATTAAATAACTATTTTTAGATATGTGACCATTTGTTCCATAGCAGTTGAAAATTTTACATTTTTTACAAGGAATGAAATAGTTCGTATACTCTTTGGGTTTATCCCCTTTACTTCTTATTCCATATATTTCCTTTTAAATCACATTCTTTACAATAATTTCATTTAGTGTATTTTCCACTTTTTTAAAAATAAGATCTGCACTTTTGTATGTTTCTACTTTTATTTGCAGTGTTTTTATTTTAGTTTCATTATATGTATAGTTTCGGTTTGATGAGTTATATTTTTCAATTAACTCTTGATGTTGTTTTAGCAGTGTGTCTTATTCTCCTAAAACAATAGTGTGAAGCTTTTTCAATGATTTATGTTTCTTAAATAAGGAATCATTTATCATTTCTGGAATATTGCAGTAGGTTGTATGTTTATTTTTTGAACGACATGAACAAGAATCAGAATCAGAATCTAATGCGTAATAATATTTTACCACAATAGCTTCTGCCATAAAGCACAAATTTTCTTTTAGATTTGATTCTTCTCCCTATGAGTCAGACATTGACGAGCTGTGAGAGTCTTTATAAACACTCCATGTATCTTTCATTTCACTTTTTTATTTCTTCTCATAATCATTGTTTTCGAATTTGTTCTATTATCCTTTTAATTGAGGACACTCATGTCTAATGTGACCAATCTTTTTGAATTCTTAGCATCTGACTTCCCTTAGATCTTTTTCATCATTTTTTAAGAATTATCTGAATCCCTTCTTTTATCTATAATATTTACTGAACATTCTGGCTAGCTGAGCCCATTCCACATCTAAATTAGACGAATAAGAACTCTATGATTTCAAATTGATTTCAATTATCATTTTAAAACTTTCCTTTTGAGATGTTACCTTAAAAGTTGTATTTTCATTTTTGATTAAAAAATTATTCTCATTTTCATTAACAACAATCTTAGCTTCATACATCATCGGTGTTCCAATAAACTCTCTCATTATAAGATCATAGACTAGTGAGGATTTCCTAATATCATCCTAAATTCCATTCAAGTATGTGGTAAAACTCTTACAACATTCTGGGCATGATCTTCTTGTGTGATAGGATCCCCCAAGGTAGTGATATTTTTAACAATTTCTGTAATCCTTCCATTCACCTGGGTGATGCTTTCTCCTTCAAACATGATGAATGTGTCAAATTTCTATTTAGAAATGGAATACCTCATCTATCTGACATTGTTAGTTCCTTCATAGGCAACTGCAATAGTCTACATCATTTCATAAGATGTCGGGCACTGAGATACTCTCTTGAATTTAACCGGTCCAAGACCACATATAATAGCATTAATAGCTTTCTATTTTAGGTCATACTATGCTTCTATATCTGTACACCATGTTTTAGGTTTCTCTAAAATCACATATGGAGTAAGAATTTTTGAGTAGACTCTATATCGAAGGTTCTTTATGTAATTGATCATCTTTGATATCCATCATCCATTATTTTCACCATTGAAGTAGGGTGCTTAAACTATTGAAGTACCCTCTCATTATCAGCCATTGTGCTATGTATAATAAAAAAACATTCATCTTTTTTTATATTTGACTAATTAATCTACTTTGATACCAATTGTTGGACCAGGTTATTCCATATACGCACAAGAGGGGGGGGGGGTACTTGATTCTTTTACAAATTCCTCACGAATCGTGAAGATGGACGAGTCTTTCCATTTATATTTATCATGTTGTTTAGGTAGTGTAAAATAAAAAGTTAATGAACACAAATATATATAGTGGTTCAGGGAATATAAGGCCCCTATTCCACTCCACCAATGCTCTACTTCACGATGTTGGTAATTTTCACTATATGGTCCTCTTATCAATAAACTATCCAAAACTGAGTGTTGGTAGTTGACACCTTTTCATGTAAAGGCTAAAACATAGCCTTCTAATTCATAAATAGAACCTAATACAAAACTTAGTATGAGAATTCGGTTTCTCAAAATAAAAATTGTATTTGCTTTACTATATTTTATAATTTTTTTTTTCATTGTTGCAACAACACGAAACTGACAGTCGATGGATCATCTTCTTTAGAAATAATGATCTTCAGGGAGAAGTAGTTCTGAACTGATCCAGTTGCAGAAGATATTGAAATAAATTTATAAACATCAACAATAGTAGATTCTGAATAGTTAATCTATGTAGAATTTATGAATCATCAATTTTTTTCTTATTCTTTAGAAAAAAATAGATTTTGATTGATCTTGATAACAGTAGATCCGTGTGAATCGTTTATCTCTATAAACTATAACAATAATTAAAATCGAGATCTTTTCATCCTTATGTTGTTTTTGATGATTCTCCTCTCTCTATGTAATACAAAAAATCACAGATATATATAAAATAAAATCATTTTTCTTTCATATTTAGGCCCACAAATGTCTCCTTTAGAATGGAGCTATTCAAATGGTATAATAACAGAGTAGTCGTAACTCCCATGAATATTCACCATGAAAATATTCCTTTAAATCGATCCTTTTTATCACAAATAAACTACTTTGAATCAGTTAAAGATGAGCTTTAAATTTGGCATCTGAATTTGGCTTGTAATCAACCTAATAATCCGCATAAAGACTGTTCCTCATAAAAATCGTCATTTTAAACTCCGACACCAAACGTAGGGTCGAACTGCATAGAATACATTCTCTGACTGTAAGGTCCACAATGTATGGATGATAAATCATTCTTCAAATGTAAGGTTGATCATCCATACTTTTTTTTTCAAATCTCAAACCTATGGTATATGATCCATATTTTTATCACCTTCTATGATTAAGGCAAACGATCCATTATTTTTGATAAAACATATGGTTGTTTTCAAAACTATGGTTCATGATCCATACTTTTGAGAAAAAAATAACATTCCATAATAATGTAGGGTTCTTATTCCATAGTTTTTTGATATCTCGAAAGTATGGTTCCTTCCAAGCGTAGGGTTCTTCTTCTATACGTTTGCAGATAACATATCGCAGCTTAACCACACTTTTTAGATAACATATGGTTTCTTAACCATACATTTCTGATATCCCGTAATGTAATAGATGGATTCCATCATTACACTACACTCCTCAACATAGGTTATGAAAAATATTTTCAGAACACGATAAAAAGATTTCCAAACACATAGATCAAGAATTGTGTTTCTAGAACACACAGATACATTGAAACGATTTCTGAACACTTTGTAAAATATTCCACGTGGATTAAACACTTTAATATTATTCCAAAACAGAGAAATAATGAATATTAACTTCTTGAAATACAATTAAGGTAAAATCATTTGAGAAACATACAAGGATATTTGTGAAAATCAATATCCTCATAAAAAGATAGAGTATTGTTCTCAACAAACTCTTCCACAACATCTTAACAAACCATCTTAAAAGGAAAACAACATGAACATTTAAAAATCCACTACCAAACGGAGTGGAATGGAACAAGGCCAACACTCTCTACACAGATCCAAACACCCACCACTTGGGGAAGGGGGGATGGTGACCCAATCATTGGGCCAATGAAACAACAAAATAAATAATGAAACTACCTCATTTTAATGGTTGAGGCACCGACTTAGAAATATTACCAATAGTTCTGGGACTCCTTACTATATCATAGAATCACTCTAAGACATATTTCTAAAGCTCTAGTTAATGAAGCATATCATGCCTCATAGTTAGGCTTTAATAATCTATAACGTTAACTCTTCCCCTTAGTTCCACATGTAGACACATAACACTTCCATGATGAAACAATAGATCAAGACACACCATGAAACTATCTTCTTCAAAAAACACAATTATTAACCAAACAATAACATAAAGATACATTGCAAAATTTTCTCTCACTATAAATGATGAGAATAATGGAAAAGATACTTGGAGAAACACATCATCTTCATCGAGAAAAACTACCCCAACTGAGAGGGACACCATAAATTAATGACCCATTAAATCTAGCCCGAAAAGCTCTCATTTCCAACAAACAGACTCTAGAATCAATTGAATAGGTTGATTTATCATTTGGATTGAATCCATAGTCTCATCACATAGAAATATTTCCAACGTAGAACCATTTTTGTACACATCACAACATACAACACATCTTTAGAATCTCCCTAAAAATTTACCCAAAATAGACACCCAATGAAACCCCATATCAACAAACAACATGAGTGTGACTTTTATATCACAAGGAAGTCTAAATAAAAAACAAAACTTCTATGATATTAGAAAAACCAGCCAAATAACCATCAATATTTAAAAATACCTCAAATTTTCTGCTAAAAACACTTTGTAAAACAAACCCCACTTGGTAGATTTTTTCATTCACCAACGACGTTTCAATAATTCTCAGTCTTGTGGGTGTTTCTGTTCCACCAGGTGCATCTAACCACCATTATCTAATGGTAATTCATCTATATATACATAAATCCTTGAATTTTAGCCCCCATGAAAACACCAAGGATAAAATAAAATAATCCTCGCTCCAAGAATATTAATTTACCTTCCAATGTAAAATTAACCACCAAATCGAAAACTAATTTTATATCTCACAAAACAAACCACATTTCATTAAGAACCATTTGATTAAAAACCTATAAATTTCATTAAATCGAACATATGAAAAAACACATTCTATTACAAATATACCGTTCCCATTTTAATAAATTCAGCAATGTCTTTTTTCATTATCCGACAACCACAAAGGCCCAAACCCCAGTCTAGAAAAACTACAGCAGCTCAATTTTTTTTTTCAAAAAGCAATTCGTCATATTCAAACAATTTTAAATAGCCCAAAACACAGCCTAAAAAATAAATTCTACACTAACTTAAAAATAATTAAATCATTTCAAACATTTAATTTCATGAAACTATAAGTTTATATTATTGAAAATTCAATCCCATAGAATCATTTTCACTTTATCCCCATGTGTTTTTCAGAAAAACCTAGATTCCAAAACCTTTTTCATATTAAATCTTGAAAACAATTTTACATATTTCAATAATAAAACGTTTCTATAAAAAACATTTTCATAATTCTAAAATAAGTAATTTGAAAAAAAAATTCTCAATTAAAGAAAAGAACAAGACACCCACAAAAGAGAACTATTTTCGATGGTTGACTTGACCATATGGTTGGCAGGATTATGAGAAACACACCACCAACATAGAAAGAATTTTTAGGGCCATTCCCAGGTTCCACATGGATTTCTAGACCCTGAGAGTTCAAGGAGACAATTAGATGAACTCCCCTTGGTAAATGTCAACACAAATAAATCAATAATAACCGAAGATACTAATAGCATTAGACTAACCATGGACACATAAGGGTCATAACGAGAAAGTGTTCATGATGCTCTTTCAGAACATACCCCTCAAGTCCTGAATATCCTAAATTTTCTACCTTGACATACCCAAATAAAAAGGTGAACTATAAAATTAATGTTCAACTAGGATCTATCCTTATTTTATACTATTTGTTTCATGGACCAATGGGGGTCAACTTCGTACTAGGAACCCAAACTGATCCATGCCATGGTACGATGGGTGATTGTGAACCCCATGGGCTGGAAAATAGTTCCTAGCATCAATAGAGTTCTCAAGGGAATGATTTCTCCCAAATATAGTCATGAACTAAGAAGTAGTAATAAATGGACATCCCAATATACATGTTTATAAAATTTTAACGAACATTATTTATACAAGAAAATGATAGTACAACTAAACAATAAAACCAGCTAACCAAACCAAACAATGCAAATAACACCTTGTGACCCCCCTGGGAACACTCCAACACAAAAAATACTTGTCACATAAAGAGACCAAACTCAATTTGAAAACAACACAAGTGATAAAAATATAATAAAACTATAGGAGTTATAATTAAATCTCAGTTGGTTATCCCAATATACTATTCCCCATTCACATCCTATAAAATAATTGAAACATTAATTTCTAGTTTGATATTTAATATATAAAAATATGTCTTCCTAATGAGGATCTATACTATAAAATTTACCTGATAAATCATTAATGTTTTATAAAAAGAATTCATGAATTAAAATTTCAAAGAGGTGAAACTTCATAGAATATCACTTTGAATTTTTTTTGGATAACTTGTCAATGTTAAATGCATGAATATAATCAACAGAATTTTATACATTTAGTATTTCAATTATAATATATATTTTTTAAATTCCTAGAATTTTTTTCATTGAAATAATAATTATTATGATGTGATAGAGTTATATTACTTGAAAAAAAGTCCAAAGGCTGATGTTATCAAATTAATTCATGAATTCTCAACGTTATATCAACAATATTAATGTATTACTAGAGATATTATTGCAATATTTATTCATATCCTTGAATGTGTTATGAAAATAAATGTCTAGAATGTATCTCTCAATGATTTACTCATTCCATATATTCTTACATAACTCACCTCTTCCTAACATGACAACCATTTTATATTTTTTTTCAATGCATCACCTTTTGTTTTATTATTTGTTCATTACATGAATCATAATGAATTTCAATATACTTATGATGTTTAATTTTATATATGATAAAAGAATTAATCATTTTAATTGAGTCACCATTAATCATGAATATTCATTATGAATTTTCCTAAAATTCAATAATGTAAATAATATTTTTTTATATGAAATTGAAAATAAAAAATATAAATCATTATTAGGTAAATTTTTGGAATTATTAAGATAATAAATTGATCCTTTTTCAAATCATTATTATTCTTATGTTTTCAAACTGTTGATTATCTATCTTCGCACACCTTCAATCCCCTTTAAAATTATCATCACATAGTCATGAATCACTATAATGAAAATATTTTATTTTGGAAAAAAAAATATATCTCTTATATAAATCAGTATTTTATTGGTCCCAAATAAATCATATTCTGAATGTTGAATGACCAATACACTATCAATACATTGTCAATTTCCAAATTCATCCAATATATTATATACCATATTAAAATATCATGATACGATTTTCTCAAGATCCCATGGTATTTTCAATAACATAAAATATTATAAAAAAAATTAGATTCTACAACTTCTTATTCAGTAGTAAAAAACCATATTGAAGAAAAAAATCATTAATCACATTTATTATAATGGTTCATTGAATAATGATATTCAAGTTCTCTAATAAATTACCTTAACATATCTTTATATTAATAATGGTAGTTGATCTATCACCACATCAAATAGTATATCCAAAAAATATTTAAATCTCACCTTTTAGTTACTCATTTTGAAAAAAAATCATCAATGCTCAATTTTGATCTCCACAATCAATTTTTAATTGGACCTCTCAATGTCACATCTAATTTTTTTCGGATTATGGATAAGGGTGGATACATGTTTTACCAGAAAATATGGTATGGTTTTTGGATGGATACTATTTAATTTCCTTTATCAAGGGAATCAGCATTATAATGGCCTATTAACATTTTTTTATGTATGATATAATTTCATTTTTTACATTTTTTGGGTGTGTATTTCGATCATTGAATTTGGAGGATAACATTAATTGTGATTTCAAGATATATTAGATTTTTCCACTAAATGAGACAAAATTTTCTATAACTCACTGGGCACTTACACATTATGTTTTTGATATAAACTCCATGTAACAGGATCTAAGAAAAATATATTGATAATATAAATAGAATTTATTGATTAGAAGTCATAAATAAGTTACATTCTTTATAAGTATAAGAATCTAGTTTTTAATAAAAATTAGTTAATTTTTTCTATTGAATAAGATCCTCTTGGATGACACGATGTGTAAGTTTCTTTCACACCATGTAAATATCATGGTGTTTTTTAAGGACCCAACAAGGAGATATGTTTCATTCATTCTCTAAGAAACACTTTTCTCTTGAACTAGAGATATCCCTATAATTGTTTTGGGTTTTTTCCTTTTTTGGATCGATTTATTATACAATTGATTCATATTGGGTTTGTATTTCTGTTATCCTGGTAACTATTTTAATTACTTCTTCACTGGATTTGGTTGTGGATATTTCCAAGATACATTGTTCTATGGGATATGATTTTTTTTCAATACTTTTAACAATTATGGTCTTCCTTGATTTTTGAAGTCCTTTTTCATGGGTTGAAATCCCAACTGGAGAAGGAAATTATGTTTTATAAATACTTGATGTAGGTAGATATATTCAAATGGATTTATTTTGTGAATTTATTATAGTTCTTATTTATTCATTGACAGTTGAAATTCTTTTAATGTGGAATAATTGAAAAATGGAATGGGATTAATTTTAAAAGGGATGGTTTTACCTTGAAATAAAATAATTGTTTTTCTAACCATGATGAAGATTTTATTATAATTCAAATGGTTTTATAAATGTGAAAACATGGTTTTTAAAATTTTAATTGACAAAAATTTCACAATGGGAACCCTGTATGCATTCAGAATGACTCATTGTTTCCCTTAGTGAGTGTGAAAAAACTCGGATGTAAACTCATATTTATCGATGGAATATGAAATGAATAGATATTTAAAGGATCCAAACATATCCCTTTTTAGGATTGTGAGTATCTTTTATGTATTGGCTCACATGATAGATCAAGACTAAAAGGTTTATTTTAATTTCTATGTGTTTATTGTATGACAGATTATTTCATTGACGTTGTATCAAAAGGATGTTATTATTTCAATATCATTACTTTCTATGTTCTTTATTTTAAAATTATGAAATAAATTATATGAATAAATCATTTATTACATAAAAATCATTTTCAAATTTTATCAATTATAAAAAATATTATAAAAATATTATATTTAAAAACTTAAATTTGTGAATTTTTTATTAGATCATGAATAGGTTCTTATTGGGGTTCTATTGGGATATATTTCCCACACCATACTTCTTCTATATGGTATTTTTTAGACATTATTTTACAAGTTACATATTAGGAGAATCTTATATCACGCTAAATTCTTATTTACTTTAGTATTTCTTTTTTCAGATAGTTTCGATGTGGTAATAGGTCACATGGAATCTTATTATCTAAAAATTTCATACATCCTCAATAAAGGGTTGGAATTAGTTATATCTCTATTTTTTATCTATGTTTTACTCTATATTTATGTCCTAATTTTCATTTTATATGAAATTTGGTATGTTTTTTAACCTCACCGTGTTAGGGGATGACATGCGTGATGTTTCTTATTGAACCAGGTTGGTCTATTACAATTAGGAATTAGTGGAGGTGACACTGCGTTATATTTCTCAAGGCTTCTTATATTTTTTCAATATATTTTTTAGTCATGAGAAGGATCATTTGAATTTTATAGTAGCTGTGAAAATGTTTCAAATCCAACACAATGGATTGAATTTATTTGTGTTTCCAAAGGGAGTTGAAAAATCAATACCATGTCGATGACCAGCTACAAACTATCACTAGAATTAATTATATACAGATTTTATTCATATTAACCTATCTACATTGAATGGGGAATTTGACTGAGTAATATTGTGTGAATAAATTAAGTGGGAATTTTATTTAGATATACATGTTACTTTAAATGGGGTATACTTTTTAGTTTTATAATTCATAACTACTTTAAATTCCAATCATTCTATATAATTTTTCAGATTCTAGATGTTTGTTCTATGGTTTATAAATTTTAACATGAATTAATTGTTATTGTATATTATTTAATAGGAAATTACACAACAAAAAGATCTTAAAAATACAATAGGGGATGTTATAAGGAAGGATATGTATTCATAATTTCTAGTGGACACGTCATTGTTTGATGATGTGACCTATAACATTCATACTTTGGGGTAAGGGGGTGTGGTGAACATAGAATGAGTAGAGGACGATGGAAGAAAATTTCCCAATATCCATCTGCTCATCTTCTCTAGTGAAAGATTTACATAAGAGAATGATGAGGGGATTAAACATATATAATGGATATTAAATTTTTGGAATGAATTTCAAGATTATTACTGTGGTTTTTTGACATATATTCTCGAGGAACATGGGAGAAGATTGTGGGACACTATAGATAAATAAATGATTCAGGATGGTCTTTCTTGGGTTTACTTCATGAAGGTCTTTAATCACTAGATTCACTATGAAACATTACATGTGGTGAAGGCCTATAAGCTTATAATATTGTAGTATGGGGAATTTACTATTCTTGAATACTCCACCCATTTTGTTGATATAGTACAATTTCCAAAAATCCATCCACAAATGATTTGTTTAAGGAATAGTGGTTCGAGATGGGGCTTTTGTACATTTTCCAATCAATGCAATTTATTTTGTTCCTCACAAATATTTGGAAGGTAGTGGATAAATAAACATTCATTGATGGATATATATATATATTGTATGATATGTTTTAGGGGATCATAAGTTGTAATAGGGTATATAAGGTTGTTTCTTCTGGTCAAAAAAGGTGGCACATGAGTTGTCAATTTTTTCCAAGGCCAGTTTTAAGGTCTTCTTCATAGAATCAGTTGTTATTTCCTACAATTATGGGAGGAGTTTTCATACATGGCCTCAATATAGAGATTATCCTTGTATATTTATTGTTTTTAGTATATTTTTATATCAAAATACATTCATTGAAAAGATGTACCAAGTAAGTAATGTGGGATCCACATTCCCCAACTGGTTTTAGATTCACATTCATTCCCCATGGGTGATGGGTCTCATTCATTGGATTAGGGGGATGACTAAGTGACAAGTTCATTATGGCTTTATGAGGCATAATATTCACCATTGGAATTTGAATCAGGGATAGCTATAGTTATAGGTATGGTTATTATAACGACTAATATGGTAATAGATTTTTTTATACTAGTTCTACTCATTATTTTATATCATATATATTAGTTTATGTTTTTCATTTATGTTTAGATATTTTTATGATTTTGATCGAACTTTCATCATATTTGGGAAAGAGCTCCAAATAGGGTTTCAAGTGCCCTATGTTTTAGGTGGTTATACCCAACATTTTGGTTTTTTTGGGACTTTGTAGTTCCTGATCTTGAAAAATTGGAACTGATTATCCACATGAATTGATTATTATAGTTGAGGAATATATTTACTACTATCATATTGGGTATAGTTCACATCATTCGATGTGGTCACTCAGGTTTTACAGGGTCGATGGGACTCTAGATTGGGAAGATCCAGTCAAATAGTTCCTTATAACAGATTAATATCATTTTAGTTTTTAGAAATATTTCTTGTTGCAATTAACACATTATTTGGAGTTTAGCTAATTTCTATTGTGTGGGTGTACCTTGAGGTATTTATGGATATTTTTTGTGGGTTACCACTGTATATATTTCAAGATATAAATAATTTCCTAGTAACAAGGAAGATCCAACTTATATAAAAAAAATTAATTGAACTTTCATAGTTGATGGAACATATGGTCTATCTTGATGACCAAGATGGGAATGTATTTATTCTTTCAGGAATTTCACCAAGGGGTTTTATTGAGTTTTTTCCTAAAAATGCATACATGAGCGTTAAAATTTGTATTCAATATCCAAAGATATAACATATGACCTTTTATAACATTTATCCATTACCCAAATTGATGCATTCAATCAACAACATAGATGTTATGGTCAGATTACTATGTTTGAACTATTGTAGGGGTCCCATTAGTTGACATTCTGTGGGGATGTACTATATACGATAATGATCCTAAGTCAATATGAGAATTTCATGTTTTATGTTATGGAATTCGAACACACTAACTCTCTTATGATATTCATGGATTTAATGAAACAGATATTTCTTCAGTTCATTAACTCATTTTGGCTAATTGATAAATGATATCTTTTTTTAATCAATGTCGGGGGAAAATAATGGAGGCCATTTGGATATCATTGTTCAATCTTGTAAATAACATCATCTCTATAGTATGTTATACATGTATGGGTTTATATTATGAGAGATAAATTTTTTGAGGGATTGTGATATCGAAAAATCCATCTTAGAAGATACCGAAATGGTAGGGAAAATTATGTCTTGGGAGAAGTATAAACACATTTTTGAGACATGATACTTATTTGAATTGGTTGGTTACTTTAGATAGTTTGTTCGGGACCTCTACAAGATTTCATCATAGATGATATAATTAACATATATGTATAAAAATATTGAATGAAACAAAAAGTGTTAGATTTATTTTTAGGAGAATAATGTGGGTTTGATTCCGCACCAATGTTGATTCTCCTAGAACAAGGTTTTTGTTATAACATTTTCAAGGATTCTTGAGGTACATGATTGGGATGTTCCTTTATTAAAGCAGAAAATGTGGAAACTTATGGATCATTATAATGATAACTAAATGAAAATAATAAACATAAACATGATCTTGAGTATGAATATATTATAAATTTAATCAAAACTCTACATCACTATATCTCTGGAGGGAATTTAATGATATATTTTGATCATTAGAGCATTAAATATATTTTTACACAGAGATATCTAAATTAAAAACTGATATGATGTATTTAATAAAAATATACCATTGATTTTGATATAATATAAAACTCTAGTAAGGGAATTGTTGTTTAAATTTTTATAAAAATATGATTATTTATCCATGTTTTAAAGGAATCAATTGTAGAGTTGTCACTGATGTTACTTTTACTGAGAAGATATTTGGGATGGAAGAGTTTATTCTAATAATGTTCATGGATATGATAAAGGTATAATGTTCATTTTATGATTGATTAAAATATGAAAATATCACATCCATAAAGAAATAATGATTAAAATAAATTCTTAATGTTGGGGAGACCACAGTCCAGTTGTCTAGGTAACATAGTGGATCTTTTTTCTTCCATATAAGGCTAGTTGATCTGTTTTCATTAAATAAGGAGTTGTAAGTTAGTGGACACTAGTAATGTTGTTCAATTAACCCTAATGATTAAAATATGTTCCACAATTTTATATTTTAGGGTTTTTCTGTGGGTGACGTCTCCATTTGATGATTTTTTTTCACGATGTATCTCTTTTCGTTAATTAATTTTAGAACACTTATGAACTAAAAAAATTTTGTAGAATATAACCATTATGATATGGAATTGGGATTATGTTTTCATGTATTTCGTAGCTGGATTACCACAAAATTTTAATGGGATGGGTGAAAAATATGATATTATTAAAAGAATAAATAAATAATATCATTTCATTCCAATATAAGAAATGATGAAATATCCCAAAATTGAGGAATTAATTTTTATGAGGGATTTTGAGAGTTCATGTAATTTCATAGGTAGTTGTTTCATACATAGACACGAGTATTACCTCAAAATTCTAAAATAGTTTCTAGTATGTAATGGGTTCCAAAAAAATTGAATAAAACAATTAATCTGCATTTGGATGGATAAATATAGAGTAATAACATGTCTCATGGGGATATACAACTTGATTTTATGTTCTATTTCAACTAATCTTGGAAAATGGATATTTAATTTTTTTTATTTTTACTTTTATAGTAGTTAATATGATTCGATTACTACAAAACCCTTTTTGGGATTTTATGGGTGACCATGTTTAACTCTTTTAAGATACGAAGTGTTTTGAGAGCGATCATTGTTTGTGCCAAGTGTTCTTAATAATATAAAAGATGTGGTGAAATATATATATAGTTATTTCATCATGAAAATGATTTATCAGAAATATTATTCTAGCTATCATCATCAGCCTCTAGAGTATCAGGTTGGTGATCCAGTCTTTTTCACCATATCCCCTCACATGGGACATCATTAGTTGGGAATGTATGTTATGTTAGCACTGATATTTGTAGGGCCCTTGGAGATCATTGAGTGACTGGGAAGGGTGGGTTATCTGTTTCTCTTAAAATATTTCATAACATTGATACATGATGTGTTCCAAGTTTACATGTTGTGGAAGAATATATCGTATCTTTACCATGTTATTAAATGGAAGGATTTTTATCTTGATATTGATTCCACTTTGGATGAAAATCAAGATTATATTATGGATCACTATGATATGGAACTACATGGTCAAATGTCCCCTAACTATAGGTACTATAGATGTATGGATAGGATCACCACACGATGTGGTAGTGGGATTCATTGATGAGGTTGCAATGATATTCTATATTTTTATATCCTAGATCTTGATCTCATTATAGGATCAAAATTAATATACGATCATGACATTGTTATTACTCATAACATTTTATTGATGTATGTTCATATATATACTTTTGGTTTCCAATTTTTTTTAGAAAATTATCTCTGACCTTCATCTTTGACGATACCTAAAACAATGATGTAGGTATTTGATGGATTTTTCTATAAAAAAACTATAGATTCAGAAATTCAATTGGATCAAACATGATGTGTATATGAGGTATACTATGTGTACTTATTTCATAGTAGAAGTCTTGAAATGGATACATGGAATGAATGGTTTACATGATGTGAATTAGTTATACACTGTGTAACATTACAAATAAAATTTATAAAAAATACGTGATGGATTTTTCAGCATATAATGACATTGAGGATTACACATTATGTAAGTTGGTTAAAAATTGTGTAAATGTTGTAGAGTGATTTTCTAGGCTCACATATCAGTGATATGTTTTATTAATTCTATTTAAATCCATTATCTTACCAATTAATGGGATCTCAATTTTTTTGTTGTGTTCCTTCCATGCACATCAATAATTGTTTTTGTGTTTCTTTGTCATCAGATTTGGATTTATCAAATTTGGGTTAAATTTTATCTTGGTTCTTCTTTGGTTTTATTTGTGGTTATGTTTTGGTTGTAATTTTTTTATTGGAAATTGTAAAAAACAATTATTATATTAATTAAATTTACATTCTTATAATTATATCGTATAGTATAAATAAAATAAAATATCATTGGTATCATAATACGATCTTTATAAATGGAAAATGAAGGAATTAAGTTATATTAAGGAACCATAACCAATTGAATAATCCCATGATCATTTGAATAGTAATGTGACCCTTGCGAATTATATTCTGGAAAATATAATATTAACATCATTTATGAATGTATAAATAAAATCTTGGTATATAATGAATGAAAAATATGATATATTTATATACTAGTATAAGTGAATTAACACTATAGAAATGATAAATTTTTAGATTGTATTTTTGTGTGTCACAAATATTATATAAATTTTTATCATTTAATATAACAATTTTAATGATATTATATTTTCAATAAATAGATTCATAAAATATTATATTTTTTCATATAATTATACGTCAAATTTTTTATACCCAAAATAATTTATCAATTTTCAATTAAATCAATACTAATCTTGATATATATATTTTTCGAATAAAGGATTATTTTAATAAAAAAAGTGAATTAATAATTTTTTTATTTTTTTCATAAAATATATTCCATTCTTTTTTGAAATTAATAAAATGGTTATTGTGATCTTTTGGTATTTTTATAATATAGTTGACATTTTGTTGAATATTGAAATACAGTAATTTACATTATATAACAATATATGTTAAATACAATATTTATTGTTTCATTTATGATTTAAGAACGACAGTCTTGAGATATAATTAATTATTTAATATATTTAGTTATATGGTTCTATACTATTCATTATCTTCCGTGAAAAAAAATAAACTATGTAATAAAATAATCAAAAAATACTCTCTCCTCTACAATATATATCACACCTCACACACTCTTCTCCACACACATTATAGTCCTAGAAGAATGTCTAATTTCTAAAAAATTATCTTTCCATGACTCTCCCCCAAATTCATGGGCATTTGGTCTTATCATAAGAACAAATACAATTTCCCAAAATAGGCTCTAAAGGATAATAAATTAAATAGTTAAAAACCACTTTCATTTTCATTTAATTTATTTTTAAATTATTTTATTATCCTCTTTTCACCAACCTATCACAACGTGTAATTATAACTCCCTTATCTTTTAAATATTATAATGTTATTATGTTAATATAATATCTTCTTTCAATTCTGTTTTCTTCCCAATTATTAATAAAATGAAAACATCTATTTTGAGGTGCACATTCCCCACTTCCGTGTATGAAAATTTTTAATTTTATAATACTGTATCCAAGGATAGTAATAAAACTATTCTAATGGTTGAATTAGATTTTAATTTTTTATGTTATAACTTATTTAGGGTTATAGAACAAGCATAAATTCATTAAATCGAATAATAAAACAAAACTATTTTTAGATGATTAAAAAGATTCCCAAATAATCTAAATGATAATCATTAACATAGTATTTAACGAATCACAGTCATATGTAGAAAAACATATATATATATGAACATAAAATGTTATTTATGTTAACTAATAACATATATATATATATTAAATACATTATAACTATTCACATTATACATGATCTTTTATATACTTATCAAGGTGATCAAATCTAGAAAATCAAAGAATTAAACACTCCTGAACAATGATTTTAAAACATATAACCCATCAAAAGACCACATATTAACATAATAAAATTAGACTAAAAAACATGTACAATATATACTGAACTAAAATATTAGTGAATCTAATTTCAATATTCATAATATTAAATGAAAGTGAGGATAAAATTTCGATAAAAGTTAAGGGATTCTCTGTGAAACCCCATTTTCCTTATGGATATGATTTATCTCAACATACCCAAATGATATCCATAATAATAATTATTGACTTTTCATAAATTCGGTGTTTATGTTTAAAACATATTAACATAGCTAAATAATTCATTATTTGATGGTGAAATACATATTTTTTTATGGTTCCCTTTTCAATTATTCCTAATAAGAAATCCAAATTAATGATAACTTATCAATATATTATTAATTTTGAAGTAACCTATATTATATATTTTATGCCACCCATATTTTTCTACTAAAATATTTTTATCGTGAATACTATATTAATTCATTTTTTGTTTTATTAAAACAATTATGCCTTCTCACTCAAAAAATAAAATTTTATACATTCACTTAAACCACACTAACAAGGATCATTGAAAAAGATTCATAAATAATATTTTAACATGATTTAATTTGAGATTAATATAATTTATCATTATATATGACTATTTTAACTTATTAATTTCCATTTTTGTTGTCAATTGATTCATTGATGTAAAATGTTATGACATTCCATGTCTTTTTGTGTACAACATGATTACAATACCCATTTCTTTCCATGTGTAACCCTCATGTATAACCATATTTTGATGGGTTCTCCTAGATATCACTCCAAAGCATTGGGTATTTTTTATTCACATTTGATTTCATTTTAGGACATGTAGTGAACCTTAATCCATTAAGGGACATGGTCCTCCATTTGCAGTGGTCTTGGTTGTTATCCTTGAATCATATTCAATCACGTTAAATGGTTCTTGTAGCTATTCTTGAATCTAGATAATGTCATTTTGTATATTTTTTCCACATTCTTATGAATCCATGATTACATGACCCCAGGTTAAACATGTTGTGCTTCGTTATGTTTATTAATTATGTATTCCTTTTTATGTCTTCATATTATTCCATATAACCCATGTGTTATGATTTATTTCTATATTTATACCCTTTGTAGGTTTTTTATAACACCCCTTTGTTCATTTATTTCCTCAGTTATCCTATTCTGATATAATATCTCAAAGGAGGTCAGTATCTCATTAATGAGTTTAAATATAACTTGTTTTTATGATGGTTCCATTTTTTATGTTTATTTACATAATCTTATAATTAAACTAGACGTTATGATACATGGTTTTTATTTAAATGATAGTTAAGAATAAAATAATTTATTTATATTTGTAAAAGTATAGGGTTGTTATAGTTGATATGAAAGGGGAATTTGGGTTATTTTAGGGTATTTGGAATAGAAAACATTAGTAAGAATGCAAGAGATAAATCTTTAACCATGGATAAAATAAATAGAATGTAGGGGAATAAAAATATTGGATATACTTTACATTAACATTTTTATCCTATTATGTTAACATTTTATTTTTTATATGCCTATTAAAAATTTATTCAACCCCCCCCCCAATTGTAAATTTTTTTCATTGGGTTATGGATTGAAATTGTTGAACACATGCGACCAGTTAATGTGATATAAAATGTGACAGTTTCCCAAATGAAATGCCCAATCTATTGGAAACTAGAGATCAAAACATCATGAAAATAAATTATCAACAAGATTTTGTTATGAATAATAACATTAATCATCTGAAACAACCTAATTAATTAAATAATGAAAAAGTTGTATTGGAATCCATCATGTGGAAAAGGCCTCCTATCTGTAGTGTATCTTCATATCCCCTCATCACAGAACAATGGATTAACTATATTGAAAATATATTCTATGACTTCCGTTGATCAGAAAAGGAGAATTTTGTATATATGGTATATAATTTTGTTGGATAATCTAAACAGTAGTGGATACAGATCAAGAACAAGATGTCCAAGGAGGAAATTGATTCCATAGTATGGGATGATTTCATGAAAATATTTTTCAAAAAATATTTTCCCAAAACTCCTTGTCTGCAGTTGGAGAGGGATTTCTTATGGCTATATAAAAACAAAGAGGAGTCGATAGGGGAATACATAGAAAATATTATAAGGCATTAAGGATAAACATATGGCTTTATCATGAAATATAAAATATTGCTATAACTATTCTTTATCCATCAAAAACCTATTATATGAACCATGTTGGGGATTCTAAACATTAATTTTTTTAGTAGATGATACAGTATTCCATGAATGAAGAAATGGAGATTCAAGAATATCAATGACCTCATGGCCAGAAGATGGAAACAGGAAATTGGTGATTAATATGAGTGGATAAAAAGATAAATCCCATTATGGTATGAAAACTAAATATCCCATGTGTCAAAAAATTTTGACAAATAATCATGTAAATTGTATAAGGGGAACAATGATATTCATTAAACGTGGAAGAGTGCAACATCAGGATAATACCATAAAAATGTATATGAAAAATAGAACTAATTTGAAAGATGAAATGATAGATCAAATAACCACACAGAATATAGTTCAATGATTCAATTTAAAGGATTGTGGGGATTTTTATGTCATCTCCTGAATCTGAGGTTTGTCAGTTGAAATCCCCACAATATTCATGTAATGAAGGATGGGAATATGACATCACTACTAATAATGTGTTACTAGGAAATGATTGGTATGCTGGTTATTCATTCAAGAATATACAACAAACTATTTGATTTCAATTCTTCAAATTCATTCATATTTTTCACATTTAGAAATAATATTCAGAAAACACCTCAAATTATGGATGTTTTGTATTCTATGATAAAAATGGAATCATTATTGGATCCAAATTATATAACATCTACATATGTAATATTTTTGGAATTAAACACCTAAAAATCAATGAATACATCCATTGGGGTTGAATGAACCTATAATGGTTATGGATTTTCTATCATTATATAAATCCATCATCAACAATTGGAAAATCAACATCACTCTTTATATCTTGTTGTATTCTCCTATTCAATAATAATATAAAGAGGAAGATGAATATCATTGATAATACTAAAAATAATTTTTAATATTATTTCCTTATTGTAATGAATATCCGAAACAAATAATTGAGATAATTATAGAATCATCCATGAGGACATTCTTAATGCGGGGGACTACACTGATGAGTTCCCTGAAGAATTTCCCAGTGTTCCTCTATAGTGACTATTTTATTTTTCAACTGAAAAAATATCCATATCTCTTCTAATATCAAATAAACCATAGTGAATGGTAACCATTTATTTGGAGGAACTATAGAATAAGGCATTATATAATCTGGGAAAGGGATTAATATTCCTGAGCACTTCACTAAGTGGTGGACCACTCCACTTTTTGAAGAAGAAGGATGGATCAATACACTACGACATTGATTATTGTGAGCTCAAAAAAACCACAATGATTAAAATGTATCACCAATTAATACATAATAAGGATGATATTTCCAAAAATTACTTTCCATCATGGACTAGACAATATGAATTAATAGTGACGCCCTTATGCCCCACTAGATCCCCAAAAATTATAATGGAATTAATAAATATATCCATAAGAGTTTACATAAAAAAATATGTGGTATTAATTTTTGATTATGGTCTAATATACTCTAAATACAAAGAGAAACATAAGTATATTTTGAATACTATGCTAAAAACATTATGATGGGATAAACCCAATGAAAATTAAATTATTGGTGATTTATAGATGAGGGATGTTTCATTAATGGTGAATTTTTTCACTAGAAAAGGAATATCAACAGACCCATATAAAATAATGGAAATCATTTAGTGTCCATTGAATACATCTATAATAGAGATCCATATATTCCTTGGTCTAGTTGGGTACCATCGATGATTTGAAAATAATTTTTCTTGATTAACAAACTCATTAACCTAGGTGATTCAGAATGGAGTAATGTTTCCATAGACCATTGAATCTTTAGACTTCATCATAATGTTGAAAAGTTTTCTTATCACTACACTATTACTCATAGAGATGAAAAGTGTGGAACTAATTGATATATAAAATGATACATCAAAGAAGCTATTATGATGTATATTGATTCATAATGATAATGTGATATCCTACACATCAATGTAGTGAAACATTCATTAAAAATATTATCATATGCATGATCTGGTGTTTGGATCTGTGATCTGTGCCATGAAAATATGGTGGAATTATTTATATTGGGAAACATGTGAGGTAAATATTGATTATAACAGCCAAAAATTTAAATTAAAACATAAAGTATATTAATGTGAATTTTGGAAAGTTATTAGGGATCTGAAAGGAATAATACTACTCAATCCACTATTATCCTAGAACGGTTAATAATGTGGAATACGCTCTGTATTTAATGGATCGTAACAAATTATTAGTGATAATAATTTATAAGGTTCCAATCTACAAAGTTTCTTAAATATTGTACACTGTGATTTTTTAGGAAAGAAAATGATCATTACTTTCTGAAATGATTTCCCAACAATCCCTTGTGGAGAAAATAAAGGATCCTTAACAAAATGACGATGATATTAAAAAAATAATATATGCTTCTATAAATGAAAATTCCTCCAGGGTAAAAATTGATGGGAGTCAAATGATATGTGTCATGATTATGGGTACCATCCATTATAGAGATAATAAAAGATCTTCATAATGATGCACATATCACATCTTTCTATATTTATCTAGGAATCTCAAAGAAGTATCGGGATCTCTAAGAGAAATATTTCATGGAAAATTTATAGATATATATTAGTAAATATAAATCAATGTGCATATCATGTCAGGATGATAAGGCACGAAGAAAAATATATAAGGGGATGATATATTAATTACCCACACAAAAATGGAAATGATAAAATATCACCATATAATTTTTTTCATGAAATCCAAATACATACAGAGGAAATAATATTTTCTAGGTCAATATGGATTGTCTAAAAAACAAAAATCGCTTTCTCAAAATTCTATAGGTCTTTCCACTCAAAAAAATTAATTAATATTCATAGTAGAATTTTTTTAGTTTAAAATGTGTTCCACTATCGATTATATATTATTAAGATATGATATTTACCTCATGGTTTAGAAAATTATCCAACATTATCAAAACAATAAGTTTAATTTCATTACGGATTATCATACTCACAGTGATATACAATCAAATAAAACATTTCAAACACTTGAATATAGGTTGAGATATTGTTATGTTGTCTTCAATGGAGGATGGGGAAACATCTACCTCTATTATAGTACTCATATATCAATAGTTTCCAATCAATCATTAAAATGGATCCGTATAATTTCAATTATGGGATATGATTCAAAACACTGTATTATTGTATGAAGTCAGTGAATGTAAGACGATATGAGATGAAATGGTCAAATAAATGGAATAAAAGTTGAAAACCATTCAGTATCACTTCAAAAAAACCCAAATTAAGTAGAAGAGAAATAATAAAAATAAATGATAGAACCTATAAGTTTAGTTTAGATACATATTATTCCATTGTATATATCCTTCAAAGAGGATCAATAGATTTGGGAATAGGGGAATGTGGTGTCCCAGTTACATTGGCCCCATCGAGGTTCTTTATCATGTCAGAGTTATGGAATATATACTATCACTTCCACGAACCATGTCTAAAGTAAATTACGTATTCTACTAAATCCTCTTGATGATTTAAATATTTTACCCCTCTCATCTAATGAATTCATGGGTCATATAGATGGAATGTGAAATATCTTACGAGGAGCAGCCGATGAAGATCTTGGACCATAGAGATAATATTTTATGCAATAAGATTACTTGATTATTCAATGTACAATGGGGGAGCCATATGTATGAATGGATACCACATGAACAATATAAATAAATTAAGTATAATTACCCTAACCTGTTTTCACCTCACTATGTAAAATGAAATTTCAAGGGTGAAATTCCATTGTGGGTGAGAATGTAATAACCAAGAATTATGCCAAAAAAATCCCTTCATATTATTATTTCATCTAGTATAAATCGCATAATATCACAAGGAAAACAGAAAAAAAACATTATAAATTAATAAATATAAAAATAAGAGAAATTAAGTAACCATTTCTAATGGAATAGTAAATGGTGATTGGAATAGCAATTTAACCATTTGTTGTGATAATTTCCAAAATTTAAATTTAAACTCACCTATATAAATATAAATAAAATTTATATATCTTATTATCTAAAATATGATATATTTAATTCATGGTATATTTATATAGGTATTTTAAAAATGGTTACTTTTGTGTTGGTATATTTTATTTGTATAATAATTAAATACAATTTATTAATTAATATATTTTTTTAAATGAAAATATATTTTTATAAATTTGAATAAAAAATTAATATTTATTTTGATTATAATTAGAATATATTTTTATGAAATCCAAATTAATTTTTTAATGTGTCATAAAATTAGTTAAAATATAAATTTTTTTTTGTTGAATAAATGTAGATTTTAATAAACATGTAAATATCTCATTAATATAAAAATTTACTAAAATGGAGTGAAATTTTTAATTAAATATGTTATTAATTGGTAATCAGAATTATTTTGGATTTCGTTAAAATTGTTTAAATTTATGTGATTAGTGAAAAATTATCATTTATGGTATATATATTTATAACATTAGTACTCTATTGCACTTTTCATATCTGATGTAAGAACCATAATATTTATCTCTCATTCGTTGTTTAATATATTTTGTGATAAAATTCCACATTATTAATTCTCTTGTGTAAAAATAAGAATCTGTTGAATAAAATAGTAAAAAACATCCCTCTCCTCCCTAATATATAAAACCATTCAAAACCACTTCTCATCACACCATATAACCATTGAATCTTGTGTAATTTCTACACAATTATATTCCCAATCATCTCCTATACATCTAAACTCGTGTTTTATTAAAAAATAAAAAGTCTAATATCACTAAAGTGGTTTTTGAGGAGAAGAAGTTCACAATGTAAAATCCTATTTCATATTCTTTTGATTTATTTACTAATTATTTTCAATTACTATAAACTCCAAAACTCCCTATTATGATGTATAATTAAAACTCAGGTATATTTTATATACTATAATGTTAGAATTTCAATGGTATACACTTCATCAATTCCCTTCTCTTCCCTGTTTTTTTCTAAAAATGAAAATATCATTAGTGAGGTGCTGATTAACCACCAATCTGGACGATGATTATTCATTTTCTAATACCGCTACAAGGATGGACATAATGAAAATATAATTGTGAAACAATATTTTAAAATGTACATTACATATTATTTTGTGGTCTTGAATTAGTATATATAAATAATATTAAATTATAAAAATAGTACAGTTTTCTGATGATCAAAAATACTCCAAAATAATCTATATGTTTAATATTAACATTTTAGTTAATGAATCATCATCATATATTGAAGATGGTATATAATGACCATTTTATATAGTATAACTTAATTAACAACATATAATTTCCATTTCATATCATTGTTCCCATTATACATGATATTTTTCATATGAATCCAACTGAACCAATCATGAAACAAAAGGATGAAAACACTCCTAAACCATGACATTATGTATTATAAATCCTCAAAATAGATATAAATGAACATTATAGAACTATAATAATTAAAATAAATCTATAATTGGTTAATTATTAAAGTATTATTGAATCTAATTTCCTTAACTTGGACATTAAGTGCAAGTGTATAACACCATCAGACATAAGGAAAGGGATTAAATGTAAACCCCCATTATCATTTAGGATATGAAATCATTAAAAATACATAAATTTAATTCTTAAATATTCTGATCTATTCCCAAAATATTTATTTCTATGTTCGAAACATAAAAATCTATCTTAAATAGTGTTTCTCTAGAGGGGAAGTGCATGTTTTATAACATTCCCTTCTCAATTATTCCCAACAAGAAAGCATGTTTAAAGCGAACTTCACAATTTCACAACAATTTCCAAGTAGAATCCTAAATATATGTTCATTCTAAATTATATATCTAAGAAGCATTTTATCACTAAATCAATCTATGTTCATTTCTAATTTTATGAAAATAATAAATATTTCAACATCATTAAGAACTTCTTATTATTTTCCTAAAGTGGATCATTTATAATGATTCCTAAAAACTATTTTTACATGTTTTCATTTTATTGGAACTTAATTTAAAATTATCTATGCCTATTTTTCGTAATTAAATTCCATTTATTTCTTATATATATTATTTCACAGACACTTTTTAGATATGACCATTTATTATTCTCTATGATATGATTATCATACTAATTTCCTTATATGTGTAACCCTTATATTTATTTTAGATTATTTATGTGGTACCCACATCATTTATAAAGATATTATTGGTGAAACCAAATAGTTCTTCACTGCATTGTTTAGTGTTTAGTATCATGAGATGTCATGTTGGGACATGCAGTAAACCAGATTTATTTGTGGAACTTAGTCATCCATGTGAAATTCCCTTGGTAGTTAGTATTTAATGATGTGCAACCATATGAAATGGTATTAGTTGAAATATTATTGTCATGATATTTAAGGTTTTATATTGTTTCATAATTTCTATAATTCCATGATCACACAATCCAGTGTTATAAATATTGTGCTTCCTTTTGTTTATTGATTTTCAATTCCTTTTTATGTCACCATGTTATGCATTTTAAAAAATTGGTTTTTAATTATTTATATGTTTATCCCCTTACTGGTTATTTTACCTCATCACATTTTTATTATATTATCTAGGTTACCCTATGAATATATGAGAACAATAATGAATTGAATAGCTATTTGTTGAGTTGAAATTAAACATGTTTTTTTCTTGTATTTTAGTTTTACGTACATAATACTCCATATTCATTTGAAGTCATGGTAATTTGATTTTATTGTATGACTGGTTTTGATTAAAATAATGAAATAATATATGTAAAATCCATAGGTCATTATAGTTATGATTTCTACTAATCCCCCTAATACTCATTGTGTTCCGGATTTACAATTGAAGTTTTTTTGTTTGTTCAAATAACTACTATCAAAGATGATTTTGATTTTAATATCCTTAAAGAAGGTAGATCTACTAAATTTTAATAATTTCATGGAATTATAATGGTTTTTATTGATTCCTTGAGAATTTTAATGGGGTATAATGTGCTAAAATTGAAAAAAGGAATTAATATAACTTTTAAATGTTATTTTCCATAAAATTTAACTTAACTTGATTTGAAATGGAAACATTGATATTCAAACCGTGTTTCATATTTTATTGGATTTGAAATGGTTTTATGAATAATCTTATCATGGGATATATCATATAAATTAAAATAATTCACTCTAGAAACTTGGGATCCCTTGTTAAAGAGACATTGGTATCCTTATTGTGTGTGACACGACTATTAGGTAAGCTCATGTGTAACTATGGACTTTGGATAGACTCGATATATATTCGATCTATCCAAATGAAATTATTGGATGATGAGTGTCTATTAAATATTGTCAAATAGGCTAGTGCATCAAAAAGAGGTGCATTAATTTTTTTGGTTTTTTATTTCATCATATATTAATTCATAGATAATGGAAAAAATAGATTATATTTTGGAACCTTTAACAATTATGTTATATTTTTTGTATACCTAGGGATAAATTTGAGAATAACTCAATTACTGATTAAAAATTGTTATCAAATTTTTTCAGTTATATAAATTCTTATGAATGTATTTTTTAATAATTCATTGATTTGTGCATTCCTGTTATTATACATGTTTCAATCCATTGCATTTATCTTTTAGGATTATGTTAATCACACCCTACTTATACCATTTGGTAAATAATATATTTTTTTCAAGATAAAAGTATAGGGAATAGTATCATGTATAATAATTTCTTCAATTTTTTTTTTGTTTCTGGTTGGGGATGGTTTGGAGGGGTGGTTGGTCATGTTGAGACTTGATTTCTATAAATGTCATAAATCATGGCTTATGAAAGTTATCTTAGTTGTTTCCCCTTTATCTATAGAATTTTACATCATCTTTATATCATAATATCCATATATATGAGAATTTGTTGTTATTTGTGTTTTACCACACCCTATAATGGGATGAATTTAGTGATTTCAACGGTTTTCTCATGTAGGTTAGTTGCAACCATCTTGATTTTCATTAGAGGAACTCAATTTTTTTTCCTTCATTTATGTTCCAAATAAAAATAATACTCCTTCAAAAACTATGATGGAAAATTAAATTTAATTACTGGTGAATGTTTACTGCAATACTCTATTTATGGATGCTAGAATCATTGAATTTCAATCCTCTTCATAGTTTTCCCGTTCCCTCTAATTTATATGACATCCTTAATTTTATATATGATTATTTTGGTTAAAAATGTTATCAAAATATACAGAAAAGAGTATCAAATATATAATTTCAAAATAATCAATAGAGTATACTCTTAATTTCAACACGCGGATAGAGATATTTCTCATGGGGAACTTATTGGATCCTGATACATGGGTCGACCTCAAATATGAATCTATCTAACAAAATATAGAACCTAGTTTTTTTAATATGATTAATTGTAAACGTTTATAGATTTCAAGACCTCCAAAATTTTAATTAAACATATTATTATCAAAAAATATATTTATGGAACCCAACATAAGTGTATCAATATAATTCTACTAACATTTGTCTTGAAATTTCATTATTTTACTAGTTTTTTAACTATGAATTTCATTTAATGTTAAATAGTTTATAATGGTTTCCCACTTTAGAAAAATAATGTTCTATTGAGAATTTAAATATGTGGATTTTGATGAAATGGAATGTTCCATAACTATTTGAAAATATCATACACACATAAAATTATATCACATTTCTATGGTAAATATATTATCATTATTGCTATTATTGTATTAATATTAACACTTAATTTCAACATAACATGTCATTATACAATCTATAAACAGATATAGTTAAGGAAATACATATTATGGAGTTCTTTATTCATTTATATGAATTAAATCATGGTTGTTTTATGACCACCACATCATAGTCTTATATATATTACGAATATTTAACATCGTCTTTAAAATGGGCTCAGAGTTAAATTAAATTTAATATATATGTATTTATATGTTTTTGTGTGAATTTTTATATTTCTCTTCCTACTTAATATATTTTTCCTATTATGTGATATATAAAATTAGAAATTAAATATTTAATTATTAAAAAGATCATATTTCACTTTAAAAATAAAATTTTGAATTTTATGAAAATAGATAACTTTTGGCAATAGAACAATCAAAACATGAACATGTCATTTCAGTTAAAAAACATTTTAAATATTTCAACTATTGTTTGACTGTTTAATAATAAATCTAAACTGATGATTCTAATTATGAGTGATGTTATGATTTCATCATATAACCATTAAATAATTTTATGATAAAATAATTTAAATGGAAATAGGTTATGAATGAGTAAAGTGAAATCTCATTAAATTATGAAATGCATTTAAAAATTAAATTGCATATAAGATTAACACACTATAATTTTGGGTTTATATCAATAATACTCAACATCATTTATCTTTAATATTTTTTATTTATTAGATATCCATAATATTGATTAAGATTAATCAAATTAGAAAAATATGTAACAACTAATTTATGTTTTTATAAATAATGAATTGCCAACAAGGATCACCTATTATATATTTTTGTGAATAATTTAAATATTTTCATAACCACTTTTTCCTTTTACTATATATTGGATTCTTAGGGAAACTATAGATTTTTTATGATAATCTTTTTTTCTTTATTGGTGAAATAATATTAATAGAATATTGTTGTTAATAAAATTATAGTAGTTATATTCATTATTTGTTACTGTATTAATGTATATATGATAATAAACATGGAATAGTCACATCATAAAATAATTTATAATGGTATTTTTTAGGTTATATATAAATTTATTAATATAGAAATTGTTGAGGGAAATATCATTCTTTTGATAAAAAAATTAATATTATTAATATCGAGACATAAAAGTATTTATTTCTATTCCCATTTATGCTATATGAACAAAATAAATTTACAAAAATATATATTTTTGTAATTGAAATAAAATTTTAATAATAGAAAATAAAAAATAGGATTCCATCATTGAATATCTAGTGAGAAAATATGGGTTTTAAGTTTTCTTTTAGTGGGGGAAATAATGTAATATTTATAGTTTCGTGAATATAATATTTCAAATAATATTTTCTATTATATGATAATCATAAAACAATGTTGGTGGAATAATAATGTAATAGTTTAATGTTAAAATAACAAGAAAATTCATTTTAAATATAATCCAATAGTTTGATTAATTCATTGATGAGGACTATGGGTGCTGATATAGTGTAATGGTTTATTCAATTTGATTGAGTTATAGAATATTCATTCTCTACCATATTATATAGTGATTTCTAAAAATCAAAAAATAATAAATATTGGAGTCAATATTGTATACATATTATTAACATGAATACTATTATTTAGATTCTCATTAATTATTGATATTTAAAATAATCAAGTTGGGTTCTGGTATTATTTAAAACAGAAAAATTTTACTAGTAAATCTATAAAAAATTAGTCATGAAATACAAATTATTTTAGAAAAAATAATATTATATTAGATAGAACAAACAAATAATGAAATATAGGAAATTAAATAAAAACAAATATGTAAAATTGTTAATAATTTCTTTAGATAAAATCACTCGCTTATGAACATACATTTATCAAAAAATAGGAATGAACATAATATATAAAAATTAAACTAATATATTTAACAAAAAATTTATTCAAAATCTTTATAATAAATGATAAATTTTAAAAAAATGTGAATTTATTTATAGATTTTGTGAATATAATGTACATGAAAAAATAGTATAATAAATATTATTAATGGTGACTAATATAGTATAATTATTATAGGAGTACAAATCAAAAATAACTCTTTAATAGAAATCAACAAAATTTTTATACATGTAGGGAAAAAGTAAATTCTTTTTAATAATTTCATAAAATTAAAAAACCAAAAAATAAAAAACATGAAAATTTATATATAGACACACACCCACTACATATAGTTATTAAATTTTTATTTACTTTTATATGTTCCTACACATAAAAATAAAATTGTTGAAATAAATTTAATGAAACAATAATGATAATGTGGATTTTAGATGGTTTTTTATGATTATGTTGTGTTTCTATATGTAATCGACTAATTTTCACTATTTTTATAATTTAAATAACCACAAATATTTAGAGTTTCAGTTATTAATTATTAATGTTAAATATTAATATAATTTTAGTTACAAAAAAATGTGGTACCAATAATTTGCAGTTATTATGAATCCTCCTTGAATATTTTTTCTATAGTATCTGGAATGTTTATTTTTTAAATAATATTGAATAATTCTATATCACTAAATAATATAAATGGGTGTTCAACCTTCAAATTGTGTAGTTTCTCAATTGATAAAAGGATTTAAAACTAACACTAATTATTTAATGATGTTCAACTTATATTTGGATGGTTTCAAAAAAACCATAATCACTAGAATAAAATAGAATGAAAAATGGTATATGGTAGTGAGATTACCATATATATAAAAAATTCAAAAAATTTAGTAGGGTACATAATGGAATAAATTCAGTTGTATTTATAAAATTTTTTCGAAATATTTATAACATTTTGTCATAAATGTTTCTAAACATATTGAAATATGTAATTATGTAATTTTTTATGGGTTTATATATATGTGTATCATGATAAAAACACCATAAAAATAAAATACTTTTTTATGGAGATATATCATAAATTATACTTCCAATTTTTTGTATTATTTTCCTAAGATGATGTATAATATTTATTTTATTACCGACTAATGGTCTATAATTCATATAATAAGTATATTTTATAATATAATTTAATTTCAGAAATTTATTAAGTAAAATATATAATCACAATATTTGCCATAATAATATAAATACAACAAAAAATGTAATATATTTATTTACAATTGTGGTCTCATATCATGGAGGGATTATCTATAGGAATTTTCCCAATTATGATCTCATATATTCTTTCTATTTCATTCAACACCTCTATAAATTTCTAATCATTAGATATCATTCAAGAAACTCGATCATATACATTATTACACATAATCCAAATATCACTTTTTTATTATGTAAAATTAAAATTAAAATTACATGGATCAATAAGATGGAAAAATAAGGTGAATGATGATTAGAACAACCCCACATCCCATGAAAGGGATGAAATACAAAACTAATCACTCACATAAAAACAACTTGTTATTTACCCAAAACATTGTTAGTTTCATAAGATTGGGAAGGGTTTGAAAACCTTTTGTATTAATAATTTTATATAATAATAAATTAAATCATTACTAAATACATTTATTTTTGAATAATGAGAATAAATTATTATTTAATACAGTAATTATTAATAGAATATTTTTTCATATTTTTTCATATTATTTTTATGAACAGAAATCAATATCTCAATTTTATTATCCTCATGATCCACCAAATTCAAATATATTATGAAATATCGATATTGAGAATAAAAATATTTTAACACTTTATATTTAGCAAATATTTATCCAATAAATGAAAAAAAATTAATTTTCATCATCTTCTCTTAGAATTTTTTTTAGAACAATCTGTATTTTAACTGTCTCAATTCTCTGTAAATTATGTCTGATTTTTAATGATTCATAAAAAAAAATTATTATTTATTTGAATTTTTTAATGAAATTGATAACAATATGTATAGACATTATCATACAATTAATAAGAATCTGAATTATAAATATAAATAAAAAAATATTTTTGATCATAATGTGTTCATGAAGGAACCTTTTTTAATACTTATATAGTTAAAAAGTTATGTAACTAAACAATCCACAAAACCATTAATTTATGTTCATTATTTCCCAAAAAAATGAATAAAATATTTCTTGGGAAACATGTGAAATACAATAAAATTGTAAATATTACTCTAATATAATAATGATTAAAATTATAGTATTAAATTAGATTTAAATATTAGCTAAAATGAACTATAATAATTTTTTTGACATATCATCATTTTTTTATCATCTATCTTGTAATACTTATCAATGGTAATAAATATAAGGTTTTCAAATGTTATATTATATCATAATTATGATATAATAATTTATTAGAAACCTCATTACCCAAAAACAAGATGAATTTGAAATCAAATAATTTCGCAATCATAAAATGTGTGAAAATTCATGACTACATTACACTAACAGGACTATAAGATTATTTGAGCATAAAAACGATTTGCACCAACTCCACCTTCAGGAGTGGGATCATTTTCTCTACATTAGGAGGGGTGTTGGAATAGAACTAACAGGACTGGAAGATGATGGATTTGTTACTGCAGTAGTTAGACTACTAATAACCATTACTGTTGGCAGAGTAGTTATCATCATGGTAGTACAATTGTTACATAGGTTCATGGATATGGTCAGTTACACCCACTAGATCTGATACCATATGATCAGGTTGTAGGAACATCTATCGTATTAGGTGCTATTCTTTTCGCATCTACCATTGTATATAAATTTTTTAAATTTTTCTCATTCAACACTTTAATATCTATATCTATTCTGGATAGTCATGAATTAGAGATACAATATTATTGTGGTGTAATGACCATAGAAACACCATTATGAGTACGACCAGAAGGCATATGCCAGTGTAGGGATTTTCCCCTTTAATTATGTAGTTACTATTTTGTATGAAACCTCTTAATTCTTGAGATGATATGATTTCATGTCATTCTCATGATATAATGGTTGGTTCAATATCTTTTTTATGAAGACTTCAATCAATATATGGTATAATTCATATTAAAAGTGGGTAGATGTTATCTACATAATGATGATTGGGATGTATTTTATTTCATTGATAGGATGACGAAATTTTCTCACTTAATTCTTTTTCAGGAGACTTTTTCAGCTGATGAGGTTGGAAGAAAATTTTTCTTTGACATCATACGACTCTATAGGGTCCCTCTTACTATATTTTCATATTGAGATAATTTTTTTGACATCATGGTTCTGGTAGTGATTTCAAAAAGATATGATAACATTGGTTCTTCCAAGCACTATGTTTCACCCTCAGACCTATAAAAAATAGGAAAAATTATACATGTTCTAGATGATATGACCCAATAATAAGCCAATGAATTTGATGGTTCTTGGGAGAGGCATTACCCTCTTGTTGAGTTTTCCTATAATAAAATATTTCATGTAAAAATTTAGATGGATCATTTGGAATAATTATATGGTAGACCATTTATTTCACCCCAAAGCATGCCAGAGGGAGGTGAGGTAGCCCGACTTGGTCCTCATCTAGTTTAGGACACTTCATAGTAGGTTCAGCTGATCAGGAAATGTATGAATACTTTTTAGTGTATATAGAAATATTATGATGATCACTACTGATGACCTATGGATTTAGAGTTTAGGGACTATGTTTTCTTTTTGTTGTCACCCATAGTAGGGCATAGACTGTGAAAGATGAATGAGAAATTGTCTCCTTGTTATGTATGGACATTTGAGATTATAGAAAGAGCTGGGTCAGTAGCCTATCAGTGTCTACGACATCAATTGTACCATTCCATGAATAAAAAATTGCATGCTTCAAAGACTAAACAATATAATTCTAACCCTTATCATGACTACGATCCCATGTAAATTGAGTTAGAAAACACAGATTACTTTGAGGAGTATTCAGTGCATATTGTTGACCCAAGCATGAAGGCTCTATAAGTATAGCCTATCCATAGAGTATGTGTGATATGTAAGAATTTACACATGCCTGATCATACATGGGAGTGAGAGGAAAATTTACATGCCCAGTGGAAAGAGTTATTCATAGATATTATTTCTCCACCATTGGAAGTGGAAGATGAGAACATGTTCTTTTAAGGGATGAAGACTGTAAGATCCTAGTTTTTACATCAGTTATGGTTTCATTAAATTTAATTAAAATTCAATATATTGGACCTTATATAGATGTTTAATCATGTAGAGAAGGTTCCTCAGTTGTTAAGATATTTTTTTTATCCCAAACCACATGTTTTTGGGAAAACTAGCTTGTCCCATGGTGGGAAAAAACCATACACGTAGGCCGCGTTGTTAGATTTCTATAAGGATGGTCTTTATTTTTAGGCAGATTTTTCCTACAATGTAGTAATATGCTTTATCTAACCATGGTGCTTTACCAAGTGGTGTAACACATTTCCCATGTACTCGTGTAAGGTTTTCCCATGGTCTGGAAAACCATATGGACAAACAGCGCATAAGATTTTTTTTGGTAATTTTAATTTTTTCACTTATTGATCATATTAACCACCTCTATATTACCTTATCTAAATTATATTTTTATTCAATTATATTGATCTCCTTTTGTATCATTTTTATGGTCTATGATTGGGATTAAGAGATATATTTTATCAATGATTTTTTTAATCTTTCATTCATCAAATTGGTTGTGCAACAGTACGTACTCCAGTCCTTTTGAGTTGTTCATTATATCTCTTGATCTTGATCTATTTTTAAAGTTGTGGGAGGTTTTTACATTTCTCTGATCTACTAAATTCAAAATTGAATCATAAGATGATACTAGAGGAAGAGATTTGTAGAATTCTATTGATGGTGGTTTATAACTCATCATACAAAATCATTTATTTTGGAATTGTTATGTGGGAATCATTGATTTTTTTGTGTGTCACTAATTAAATATATATTCTATGAATATTATAATTTGAACCATATAGTTATTAAATTTCAAAATATATGACTACTTGTTTGTTTTTATTCATATAACTCCCAACATCAAATGTATAATGATATTCCATATTTGAGTATTTAGTGTTTTGAAACTTTTGGGACATTGATACAATGTGATCAAGCATGACCTCACTCTGGGTATGATAATTTATAATAGATAATAGTTGAATCCCGAAATGGTGGATGTAAAGTACCATGTCACATACACTTGACATGCCTAAGGTATGTGCATCAAATTGATAAATAAATATGAAAGGGAAATTGGCATGTAAAAAAGTATATGACTTGACTGGATTTAAATGTGAATGCATAATAGGTTTCATGTTTGTAGAACCCCTTACCATTTTTAAGGATGGTATAAGAGTGAAAATTAATTATTAAATATGGCATAAATGTATTTAATAATGGTTTCATTCTACATGGCCTTTTCAATTTAATGAGTTGGATGACCTTAACCAAATGTCCATATTCGTAAATTATGAATTTATTAAAGGGTTTCATGATACGTGGAATTATCCCACTATAAAAATAAAATATCCTAATGAAATATTATATGAATTTATTATCAAATTGTAGTATCATGACTTAATTTATGCCGGGATTATTATCAGGGAATGAATTGAGAACTTGAGAACCAAATACCGATTCATGGATTTGGATTTCTTAGGTTGAAACCCACCTAGATCTTGATCATTTAATATTAATTGATTCCATGTATAACACTATAGTATACCTCAGATAGTATTAATCGATTCCTTTGACACACACCATTGATCCAGTATTGAAAAATAGGTTCCGTGGTTAAAGGCCCTTGGGACCATTCACTGCATAACCTCGTTTTAACTAGGATGATTCCCTTGGATTTCGAATTCAGATTATTATAGAATGCCTTGGAATATTCTCCTTGGATTACACTGATACCCATATCTATGATAAAATTAATACTATTTTAAAAAACCCCTGAGGTCATTGTGTCCTTGGTTATTACCACTGAACTCCATTATTAAATATCATTTGATGTTTCCTCGTTGTAGCTTGTAATCGTCAATATGAATTCCATGTGGATTATTTATAAATTTATAATAATCAAAAAATAAACCAGATAATTGTTAATAAACCTACTGTGGGCTGAGAGAGGTACGTGAAATTTTATTATCATTTTACTTATAAACATTATATATTCATGATTTCACTATATTACATTTCTATTACATGGGACAAATGTTACAGACACCATTGGTGATAGAACAATGAGATTTATCTAACACCCAATTTTGGTGTTGTTTGGTTCTTGGGGTACCTTACATGTATACATGTGTTAATGAATTGAAGACTATGTCTTTGAGAACATGATATTTATTATTTATGATAGATCTTTAAAGAAGATGACAGAGATATAGATCCAGATGTATGAGATAGTCTTTTGATTTCCATCATTCATTTTCATAACGTGTTATTCGTGTTGTCTTGGGTCCATGTTTTCCATTTTTATAGTCATGTGACTATCATCATCATATACATGAGTTTATTTAGTTATCATTATCATTTTTATATATTACTTTGTTAATTCCAATATTAACATAAATTTCATTATATATTTATAGCTATTTTAATCTAACCACTATTATACACTCTGGTAATGAGTCCATAGTCTCCACCCAGACACACTATAGGTCCTCACTACTACTTGAAAGCCTCAAGTGTTTTGGGAGATCTGCATAAGGCCATGTGGCCAATCTTTCTTGGGGTACATCTTAATTATAATCCGGCTCAATGATGTCACAATTGTATTAGATCAAAAAATTACAAATTTTAAATCCTAATTTATAATTACATATATTTTTTATTAATTTCATCAATTAAAATTTATAAATTATTAAATTGAAAATAATAAACATTTGTTTCTTCCAGGATATCATTATATTTAAATCATTCATAATTATTTATATATAAAATTATAATTATCCAAATAATATCTCTATGGAGTGTAAACTAAGTGTAATGTAAGGCATACTATCATGTATTAGAAAATGATTTGGTCGAGACCAATGTAAACATTTCTATTTTATTACCCTTATACAGCCATGAACCAAAAAAACATCCACATGTACCATCCATAAATGGATGAATTTATAAGAAACACCACCATATAAATTACATACCAAAACATTATGATATTTCTATATAGATATTATCAATATATATCATAAGTTCAAGTTCCCTAATAATTGTTTTTTTAAATCTTGTTCGCACGGATTTTTTTAAACATCATATGATACCAACTATATTGACACTAACCCAAGTTACTAGGAGCCAATGCATTATTATTTTAAATTAGAGTAGATAAAAATGGGCCGTTTCTTGAAATACTAATCGGTTTTGATGTTTTTGTCACGACCTGTCATCGGGGCCTGTGTCGTGACAACCCCAAGCCCGCCTTCGTTAGGCTAGGGGATGGCGACTAGAACCAAAGGAGAAAGTCCTGATAAAAGGGAAGGCATTTCCTTTATATAAGTAAATAAACACAACAGATTACGCAAGATGTAGTAAAAACTTAGTAAACTGAGCACAAAAGTAAGTGCTGAAAAGTAAATCGGCCAAAATACAAACCCAACTGAATGTATAGTACAACTGAAAATAAAAGTACAACAGTAGTAAAATAAATCAGCAACCACCGATTCATCCTATGGATATCCCACCTGAAGGGTGGGTATATATGGTCTCCCCAGCTCCTCGGGTCCGGGCTTCCTCTCCGTGCATGTCCCGCCCGATAGTCTACCTCTGAAAACCGTACCGCTCTACAAGCCTCAACCACATTCAGCGTTGTCTGTCGTCTGCAACCAATGCAACGTAGTGCAGGCATAACCCGTGCAGGGGTGTGTATACAATACTCAGTAGGGACCCCGAGGCCCCTGAAGGCCTCCCATAATCCAAAAAGGATAAACCACAATGGAAAGATACAAACACAAAGTATAAACCAACTCTACATAGGTATATGGCCATACATATACATAAATCCTCAATTCCAGTTCAGCTCCAACTCACGATCCCAAGTACAACCCAGTCCACACAGGGAAACACAACCCAATCCACAAAGGAAAGAAAGTCGATCATATCAATGATATTGACTGAAAGTCAAGACTCAGCTCACACAGGTATAATAATCACATAGATGGGTGAAGATGATTAGATATAGACTCTGAATCATCTCATCTGCCGAACCCACGTAAGATACATGTACAGACTTCATCGCTGTCGAAGCCACGTAGGATCCTAGTATAATAACCATTGCTGCCAAACCCACATAGGATCCATGTATAGTTGTCATCACTGCCGATCCCACGGAGGATCTAAGTACAGTCGTGCTTTCTGCCGAACCCACATAGGATCCAAGTACAGTTGTCATCATCGTCGAACCCACGGTGGATCCCAGCACGGTAGTCATCGCAGTCACAACCATCTCTAGGGTTCCCGCACATAGCACGCTCGATTCTGGGAGGGTCTACTCCACGAGCCAAGGTGGTCGATACATCAACTGTCACAAAGTCCAGAGTTGATGTATCATGAAGTTCTGTCTCATCAATAGGAACTCAATGCGACAGACGACGCGTCAATCGGACGCCCGGTCTGAGAGTTATTGACATTTTCATCCCAGGGGCCCGGTTGGTTTTTAAGCTAAAACCAACCCAACCATACTCCAACTATGACCAAACCACAAGTGGAGTAATCAAAAAGAACCGTCTCACTAATAGTAATTCAATGTAACTGACGACATGTCTTTTGGACATCCGGTCGTTATGTTATAAGCATTTTTCCACAAGGGCCCGATTGGTTTCAGTTTCGAACCAACCCTGATGTACACAAACATTACCGAAAGTTTGAGTGTAAAGTAACTAAACGACGGTCATGAACCAAGGATCCCAACGCAACTGACAGTGTGTCGATCGGAGATCTGTAGCCCAAGATATGGGCATTTGAACGAACGTGGTCTCAAAAATAGGGGGTTTGGGACCGGTCGGACCTAGCCCAATACCCCCTAGGTCGGCCCAAACCGAGTCGACCAGACCTGGGTTAGGGTCCAGCCTAGTTGGGCACGTCCCGGCCACACTGGCGTGGCTCCATCTGGCTGGGCGCGGTCCGAGTCGGTGTTAGCGGCCCGACCTAGTACGGTCTGCCCGGCACTGCGCGGGTGGCCCGACCAGCACGGACTGCGGCCGAGCTCAGAAGCCGGCCGTGGGTCGGCTCTCTACCCATCAGGGTGCGATGGGGGGGGGGTGCTACCCCTTATTTCAGAAACAGCCGGCCTTAATGTCCGGCCTTTTGAAACTTCTAGACCCGAGGGGGTCTCGCCTCTAGGTGGTACCGGCGGCCCGCTCAGCCGACCGCCCCCTTGAAAACCTACCATAGCTTCGGTACCACCGGCGCGACGCGACGAAACTGTACCCCTCTGCCACGGCCAACCCCAGCTGTATACCCTTGAACCTCGTCCGCGACGCCGTAGCGCCGCGGCTACCCACCGCTACCTGCTCCTGGACGCATCCTGCTCTGGCCTCACAGGCGCGGCGCGGCGGCACCGCGCCCCATCGCTGTGGCCCGCATCGGCCGCAGTCCTCTTCATTCCCGCGCGGTTCAACGACACCTTGCCTCCTTCTCCAAAATCATCAATTAAGATCAATAATAAAAAGGGGAGGGGTATCGGCCGTGTTTGTGTGGTCCGATCTCCTCCCGTTATGATGATAACAAGCGGTCATATTTTAATCCACGAAGATTGACAAATAAGAATTGATCGATATTAACCCCTACCTCAATGGAAGTTTACGGTTGTCAAGCTTCGTGGACATTGGCATCATTTCCGTCGTCGTCTACGTCTCCACACTTGTCATGAAGGAAGAAGAGGATTGAGAAAACCAGAACTGCCGAGTCAACGTTCTTCATCGGAGAATTAGCGTTCTACATTGAAGTGGAGACGTTCTTTGCCGGAAGATGAAGTTCTTCAACGAACTAGATATCTCTCTCTTCCAATCCCCAACACAACAAGCTATCCAAGATAAAATAAGGTTCTCCTTATTTTACTTTAGTTTTCCAAGCATTTCAAAATTTAATATTTCAAAACACTAGATCAATTAATTAAAGAGGTGTGATGACAAGATTAAAGATAAGAGAGGGGAGAGTTACACAATTAAAGGATACACAAAAATTAATGGGAAGTTTCCATGTATTAATCATGGGAGTAAAAAGGGGTTATGGGTTATGGAATGTGAAATGATGGGGGCTCGTGTGGGCCCCACATCCCTCATAACCACACATCTGAAGTTGGGTGGTTGTGAGCCCCACCAACAACTTCCCATGAGAGAGTTTAACATCCGTGGATAATAAAATAAAATTATATATAATTTTATTTACTTCTCACTTAAACCCCAAAATTTAACTTCTTCTCCCGAGAAAGAGAATCAACGGTAAAAGTCATCTTACGAAAATACAGGCGCTACGAGTTCATCGGTGCCCTCGGATTTCAAATACGAGCACCAGTTCAATATACAGGAAATCCCGCTAGTTCATTCACTGATCAAACCTGAGATAAAATTCTGAAATTGATTCCTGGAACACCGGTCCTTGGAATTAGGTTCCATTAGAAACTGCGTACTCGTAAAATCCCAAAGAATTTATGAAAAAAATTTCCTTGAAATTTATAGGTCTTTACATTATTCCCACATCAGGTCTTTACATCCCGGTAAAGATACATCATAATCTAAGGAAAATAATGAGGGTATTGTGCTCGCATATGAGCCTCCCTCTCCCATGTGCTTTCCTGGAGGTTCTCGTGCTTCCACCTAATGCACAGTAGAGGAATCGACCGTCCATATAGGACCCACTCCTGTTGATCCTCGATCTCCACCAGGACCTCTGCAAATGTCACCCCATCATCAATGTCCAACTTCCCATGATCAATGAAATGCGTCGGGTCGTCCACATATCTCCTTAGCTGGGATACGTGGAAGACGTCTTGCACCCGGTGCAACTGAGGTGGAAGAACCAGGCGATAAGCCACCTCGCCTATGCTGCTGAGGACCTGGAATGGTCCGATGAAGCATGGAGATAACTTTCCACCCCGACCAAGTCTCTGTAATCCATGCCAAGGTGAGGCCAGTAAGAAAACATGGTCTCCATCCTCGAACTCCAGTGGTCTCTTACTCCTATCAGCATTGGAATTATGTCTTCTCTGAGAAGTCCTCATCCACTCCTAGATGACCTGTACCTTCTCTGTCATGGTCTGGACCATCTCTGGTACTACAAGTGCTGACTCCCTAGGGTCTATCCTGCACAGAGGTGATCTGCATGGTCTGCCGTACAATTCCTCGTATAGTGCCATCCTGATGGTGTAGTGGTAGCTGTTGTACGCAAAATCCACCAATGGTAGGTGATCATCCCAGCTGTGACCAAAGACAAGAACACATGCACGGAGCATGTCCTCAAGAGTCTGAATGGCAATCTCCATCTAGTCATCCATCTGAGGCTGAATGACGGTGCTCAGGTGTAGCTGCGTCCCAAATTCCTCCTACAGCCCCTTCCAATGCCGAGAAGTAAAGCGAGAATATCAATCAGAGATGATAGAAGATGGAAAACCATGAATCTGTACAATCTCGTGAACGTAGAGGTGTCCCAAGCTCTCCACTGAGCCCTTCTCTATGATAGGTAAGAAGTGGGCCGACTTGGTGAGTCGGTCTATGATCACCTAGATGAAGTTGTGTACACTTGAAGTACGTGGAATCCCTATCACAAAATCTACAGATATCCCATCCCACGTCCACTCCGGGACCTCTAAGGTCTTGTTCCAAGCCTGGTTCTACCTGGTGCTCAACCTTCACCTACTGGCAGGTGAGACATCGTGAAATGAACTCTTCCACAACCTTCTCCATACCAAGACACCAGTGCTATCGTCTGAGATCCTGGTACATCATCGCTAGTCCTGGATGTACCGCCAATGGGTAAGTGTGAAACTCTCTCAACACCTCTTCTTATAATGAAACTAGTACCATGGTACATCCTCTGTAAAGGATGATGTGCTATCCTCCTACAGAAAATCCATCAGGTGCATGTTCTATGGATATCTGTCCATGTCACGTCTCACAGTCAATGTCCTCATGTTGTGCCTCCCTAACCCGCAGAAGTAGTGGAGGAGTGACTATGACTGACTGTAGAAAGGATTCCCTATTTCTATCCACGAAGGATATCTGCATTGTGGCTAACTGCTCTGTTGACTCTCCAAGTAGTTGAATGCCCACACTCTTGCTGAGAGAATCAGCTACTACATTTCCTTTCACAGGAGTGTATACTATCTCAAAGTCATAGTCCTGGAGGAACTCGAGCCACTGCCACTGTCTCATGTTCAGGTCCTTCTGCGAGAAGATGTACCTGAGACTCTGGTGGTCTGAGTAGACTGTAAAGTGCCAGCCCATCTTATAGTGTCGCCACATCTTCATAGCGAACACCACTGCTACTAACTCGAGGTCATGGGTAGTGTAGTTCTGCTAGTTTTGCCTCAACTGTCGTGAACCATAAGTGATTACTACGCTCTCCTACATCAGGACACACCCGAGTCAGGTCCATGATGCAGCACAGAAAACTATGTACCCTACGCCCTCCTCCAATAGCCTAAAGACGGGTTCACCGCTCAATATTCGTCTCATCTCCTGGAAGATCTGCTGACATCTATCTGACCAGATGAAGGGTTTCCCCTTCTTCATCAATGATGAAAGTGGTGCTGCCACTCTAGAGAAGTCTGGCACAAATCTCTGATAGTACCCAGCTGGACCTAGTAAACTCCGCACCTCTATCACATTCCTGGGTGGATCCCAAGCTAGCACTGCTTCGATCTTTGCAGGATCCATGAAAAATCCTACCTCAGAGATGACGTGTCCTAGGAAGTGGACCTCTTGAATCCAGAACTGACACTTCGAGAGATTTCCATAAAGCAGGTGCTCTCGGAGTGTGTCTAGTACAACCCGAAAGTGGTAGGCATGCTCCTCCTTAGTTGTCGAGTAAATCAATATGTCGTCGATGGAGACTACGATAAATTGATTGAGGTAAGGCTGTAAGATCCTATTAATGAGACTCATGAACACTGCTGGAGCATTGTTTATGACTAAAGGCATAACCATGAACTCATAGTGGCCATACCGACACCTTATAGTCGTCTTCTGCATATCCTTGTCTCTAACTCAAAACTGATGATAGCCTGACCTGAGGTCTATCTTCGAGAACTAGCATGATCCATTGAGCCGATCGAAGAGATCATCTATCCTCAGAAGTTGAAACTTGTTCATCACGGTCACCTAGTTCAGGCGATGTTAGTCGACACACAGTCACAAGATCTCATCCGCCTTATTGGAAAAAAAAATCGGGGAAGCCCAGGGCGAAACACATGGTCGAATGAATACCTTTCCCTACAAGTCCTCCAGAAGTACCAACAGCTCACAAAGCTCAGTGGGATCCATCTAATATGATGGTGTAGATATCAGGGTTGTCCCGGGGTACATGTTAATATAGAAGTCTACCTCTTTGCGAGGAGGTAGTCCTGGAACGTCTTCAGGAAAAAACGTCCGCATACTGATCCACCATAACAAGAAATCTAGGACTCTGCACATCAACTGCTCCTAGGATGAGACTTACCAAATGATGGGGTATTAACTATCCTCTCCTCCATGTGAGTCCATCCAGCGCTGCAAAGGCTCCCTTCTCGCTGGTGAAGGTGAACCTACTCCCATCAGTGCAGACACATCGCACCTTGGGCCTAATACAGTCGATCTGAGCATGGACCATAGGTAACCAATACATGCCCAATATGACATTGTAAGGCCTCGACGCTACTACAAGAAGATCCCAGCCGAAGCTCTCACCTCCTAGAGTAAGCTCACACTGCCAACACTAGTGCGTAATCATCGAGTTTTCTCTCGTAGGAGTCTCTAGCCTTAAGGATCGAGCCAACGGATTTATCAAAATCACTGAGCTCCGAACAAGGGTATCGACAATGAAAGAATGGATCGCTTCTGTATCTATAAGAACTGCAGCAAGGGTGGAGTAGACACAGATAGTACCTTGAATAGTCTCAGGTGCTCCATGGTCGTAGGCCTCCACTACATAAAGCATAGTCTTCCTCTCATATGACTGGCTCTACTGCATGTGCCCCACACCTCTAAACCAGTATCCTGACATCGTCCACCTGATGGTATAGTCCACTTGGACCTCGGCGACATCTGTCTACTGTCGGCTATAGAAAGCTCCGCTATGTGATGCCCTGCGGTAGGCCTCGCTACTGGGGTTGGATCTTCTAGGAAGCTCTCCATATGTAAGGCTCACTCCAGTACTCCTGCCTGCGTCGGAATGGTGAGGGAGATCGTCAAATCCCTGATATCATGCATCAGTCCCTGCTCGATGGTTTTGTGCCCAGAAAAATGGGTCTCGTACAATGTCTGTGGAGTAGCACGAGAGGTCGGTAAATCTTACAGAGTACTAGGCTACTATCATGTGGCCCTTCCATAGCTCTAGTAACTCCTCGATGCACACTGTACAGAGGGTGGATGGAACGAACTCCAAGACGAAGAGGCTCTCGATGTCTGTCCAAAGTAGATATGCCTCGTCGTGTACCTAGAGAATCAGGCTCCACCATCTACCTGCTGTTGAATGCAGGAGACTCGCCACAGGGATCACCATGAGGTCAGATGGTGTCCCTACTAATTTGAAGACTCGAACTACAGCCTCCAACCAATCCTCTATTGCCTGAGGGTCTGTCTATCCATGGAACTTGGGCAGCCTCTAATGTGGAAACTCGTGCAGTGCACTCAGGCGACGTGCACTCTTAGCTGCTAGGGCTGGTGGCATCAGTGGCTTGGCAGGTAGAGGTACCACTGGTGCCTCCGTTATAGTGGGGCTCCGCAATGAGGCCTCGTTTCTCGGTGGGATGCCATCTCTCACAATGCTCGGAACCCTAGCTGGCTGCCATCATGGGGCTATCCTAAAATCAAACAGGTGTGCCACGGTTAATACAACATACCTGGTGATCTGACACAAAGTAATAACAAAGAAAACTTTTAAAACACACATGCAATAAATGTTTCGTGCACTGAGTCGGATATCAGAAGTCCGGGTCCTGGTGCATGGATACGTCAGCCACCACACCAACACTGGACTCCTCGATTGATTACCACACTCAATACCCTAAACACTATTTCTTCACACAGAAGAAATTATCAGATTCCTAAGTTTTGTGGTAGAACTGACTCCTCTGATACCAATTTGTCACGACCCATCCTTGGGGCCCATGTTGTGACTACCCCAAGCCCACCTTCCTTAGGCCAGGGGCTGGCTACTAGCACCAAAGGAGTAAATCCCGATAAAAGTTAAGGAATTGCCTTTATATAAGTATAGAAACAAAACAGAGTACGCATAATGTAGTAAACACTGAGTAAATTGAGTACAAAAGTATGTGCTGAAAAGTAAATGGGCCAGAATACAAACCCAAATGAAAGTACAGTACAAATGAAAAGAATTTACAGTAGTAGTAAAGTAAATCAGCAACCACCGATTCATCCTCCGGCTATCCCACCTGAACGGTGGGTACAGATGGTCTCATCAGCTCCTCGGGTCCGGCCGTCCGCTCCGTGTATGTCCCGCCTAATAGTCCACCTCCAGATATCGTACCTCTCCACAAGCCTCAACTACACTCAGTGATGTCCGTCGTCTGCAACCAATAAAACATTGTGCGGGCATAGCCCGTGCAGGGGTGAGTATACGATACTCAGTAGGGACCCCAAGACCCCCGAAGGCCTCCCAGAATCCACAAATGATAAACCACAAAGGAGAGATAAAAATACGAATTATCAACCAACTCTACTTAGATATATGCCCATATATATACCTAAGTCATCAATTCCAGTTATACTTCGACTAATGAGCCCAAGTACAACCTAGTCCACACAGGGAAACACAACCCATTCCACATAAGAAAGAAAGTCAATCATATCCATGATATTAATTTAAAGTCAAGTCACATCTCACATAGGTATACTAATCACGAAGAGGGGTGAAGTTGATTAGATTTAGCCTCTGAATCATCTCCTCAACGGAACCCACGTAGGGTCTAAGTATAGAACTCGTCGCTACAGAACCCACGTAGGATCCATATACAGTAACCATTACTGTTAAACCCACGTAGGATCCAAGTAAAAACTTCGTCGTTGCCGAACCCACGGAGGATACATGTACAGTCGTCCTCACTGCCAAAACCACCTAGGATCCAAGTACAGTCGCCATCATCATCGAACCGACGGAGGATCCCAGCATGGTAGTCGTCGTAGTCGCAACCAGATCTAGGGTTCTCGTACACAGCACGATCGATTCTGGGAGGGTCCGCTCCATGAGCCAATGGGGTCGATACATCAACATTCACGAATTCTATTGTTGATGTATCAGGATGTTCTTTCTTTTCAATAGGAACTCAACGTGATAGACGGCGTGTCAATCGGACGTCCGGTCTGAGAGTTATTGGCTTTTTTATCCTAGGAGCCCGGTTGGATTTAAGATCAAACATGCTCAAACGTACTCCAATTGCGTCCAAATCTCAAGAGAAGTAAGCCAATAGAACCGTCTCACTAAGAGGAATTCAGCATAACTGACGACGCTTCATTAGGACGTTCGGTCGTTATGTTATAGGCGTTTTCTCTCTAAAGGCCCAGTTGGTTTCGATTTCGAACTAACCTGGCCATACCGAAACATTACCGAAAGCTTGAGTGTAAATTACAGAAACTCCTGTATCTATCCAATTCTCCCACCCCAACTGACGTTGGATCGATCAGAGGTATGTAGCCCAAGATATGGGCATTTGAACGAACATGGTCCGAAAAATAGGGGGTTGGGGCCCGATCCGACCCAGCACAATACCCCCTGGGCGGCCCGAATCAGGTCAACCCGACCCGGGTCCGGGTCCGGCCCAGTTGGGTATGGCCCGGCTCGGCGATATTGGCCTTGGCTAGTGCGGGCGGCGCAGGCCGTGCATCCGGCGAGCCGGCTCGGAAGCCAGTCGCGGCTAGGCTCTCTGGCAAGCGGGGTGTGAAGGGGTGCCGCCGCCCCCTGTTTCCGAAATGGCCAAACTTAATGGTCGGCCTTGTGTAACTGCGAGACCTGAGGGGGTCCCGCCTCCTGGTGGCACCGGAGGCTGGCTATGTCAGGCGCCCCTTTGAAAAAATGGCACGAATTCTTTCCAAACGGCGCGGCGCGACGGCGCCGCGCCCATCCGCTGCGGCCCGCTCCTGGTCGTGGCCTCCTTCGGCCTCCTCGGTGGGGCGCGGCGGCGCCACACACCATCATTGTGGCCCGCCCGGGTCGCGGTCCACTTCGTTCCCACACGGTGCAACAACACCACACCGCCTTTTCCAAAATCATCACAGAAGATCAACAATAAAAAGGGGAGGAGGATCAGCCTTGTTTGTGCGGTCTGATATCCTACCGTTATGACGATAACAGGCAGTCATATTTTAATCCACAAAGATTGACAAATAAAACTTGATTGAAGGTAACCACTAACTCGAAGGTAGTTTACAGTTTTTATGCATCGCGTACGTTGGCGTCGTTTCCGTCGTCGTCGGAATCTCTTACCTTGTCATGAAGGTAGAAGGAGACGAAGAAAACCGGAACCGCCATGTCGACTTTCTTCATCGGAGAATTAGCATTGTTCGTTGAAGTGGTGACGTTCTTCCTGGGAATATGAAGTTCTTCAAAGAACTAGAAATCTCTCCCATCCAAACCCCAACAAAACAAGCTTACCAAAATAATATAAGGTTCTTCTTATTTTATTTTACTTTTACAAGAATTTTAAAATATAAAATTTCAAAACAATTGATCAATGAATTGAAGAGGTGTTTTGGCAAGATTAAAGAGGAGAGAGCTGAGAGTTACACAATTAAAGGATACCCAAAAATTAATGGGAAGTTTCCATGTATTTATCATGGGAGTTCAAAGGGGATAAGTGATATGAAATGTGAAAAGATAGGGGCTCGTGTGGGCCCCACCTCCCTCATTACCACACATGGGATGTTGGGTGGTTGTGGGCCCCACCAACAACTTCCCATGAGAGAGTTTAACTTATCAGGATAATAAAATAAAATTGTACACAATTTTATTTACTTCTCACTTAAACCCCAAAATTTAACTTCTTCTCCAAAAAAACGCATCAACGGTAAAAGTCATCTTAAGCAAATACCGGCGCTGCGAGTTCTTCAGTGCCCTCAGATTACAAATCTGAGAACTGGTTCAAAAGATAGGGAAACCCACTCGGTTTTTCAATGAATGTACCTGAGATAAAATTCAGAAATTGAATCTTGGCACACCGGGCCTCGGAATCAGGTTCCGTCAGAAACTGCGTATTCGTAAAATCTGAAATAATTTAAGAAAAAAAGATTTCCTTGAAATTTTTGTGTGTTTACAGTTTTGGTGAATGATATACATATACGATACCAGTTATAAATTTGAAAATTAATATAAATCATTTTACATAACAATAAAAAATAATCCTAATCCTTGAAAACACATTCAAAGGACTCTTCATCAAAACATGCGGAATGAAAAAAAAATAATGGTGATATCAAATTCATAATATGGGATATGAATGGGTGAATAATTCATGAATAAATGGAGAACAATCATTATAAAAAGGTAAATAACCGATCACTCATTCCATTTTAATAACATGACTACATAAATAGATATGGAATAACCAATAAGGGAATGTAAATAAATGAAAACATAATCCATTTAATAAAAAATGAGAATTAAATATATCCATATATAATATAAATGTGAAACTATCATGGATAATAATTAATAAATTCCCAATGAATGAAATAATTAAATTTTATATGAATTAATATTAAAAACATGATTCTTTTCAACAAATAACTATCACAAAAATAGACTACATAACAAATATTCAAACCTGTTTAATCCAGAAAAATTATTATTCTCTTTAGATGTACTAATTCATCAACCATATATATTAAACCAGGCACAAAACATCATTGATGTTCCAAATGAACCCATATATAACTTCATGAATCAATATTCCTTACCATAAAATATTCATTTATGGTTAAGGATATAGCTTTATCAATATTTCCCCAACTAATCATATAAAATTAACTATAATCACCAGGTGTAAAAATGGCATACAATTTAAGAAAAACTATTATCCATCATGCCAATAAATTTATATTAAAAAGAAATGTTATTTCCATTGAAAATTTACAACATTATAGTTATTATTTCAAGAAAACATTATATTTGAATAAATAATTAGATATTGTATAATTAAATTTACCATTTAGAAATTTTCATACAAAAACATTTATATGTAATTATATAAATTGAAATATAAAATAAAATTATGTATCAGTGAATAATGATATCACATGTCACAGGGGAAGTATATACAACACATAAAATTGAAATGGTTTCTAAAAAAATAAGACTCAATGGAATATCAATTGAGACAAAATCCCAAACCTCTAAAATTCCTTTGGATGAATGTTAATAAACCCAATATATAATAGTTTTAAGAATGTAAATAATTTATAATAGAACCATACACATTTTAATAATATATTATATGTTCTTTTAATAAAATTTTACCACCCCATTTCTAATGATATTTTATTATTTTCATTATTTCATTTGTATTTATTATTTTGTTTCTTTTTTGTGATTGTTTATATTCACGTACATATTATAAATTTTCATAATCACAATTATAATAACAATGATACAAATATAATATTAATATTCCAATTCTACTTTAAAAACCAAGCATGAAATATGGTTTGGAGAAATGAAGTTTGATATAAATAGGGAGATGGTTGTCCATACATACACATGAGTAACATTCCCATTTTTCAACGGTTATTATGGAAAAATGTTACTTAATATATGAAATTTACTGAATTGTAAAAATATCATATACGAAATATTATTATTTTCAAACATACTTACATAAATCATCTATATAGGGTGGTGAATATAATAAAGATACATGGTTTCGTGAAGGCGGTAGTCCACTTCTATAAGAATGACATTACAATCATTCATTGAGTGAAATGTTAATAATTAAGATGACATATATTATATATTAAAAAGATAAATATTTCAAAAATATTTTAATATTTTCATTTATATCACATAGAATAATTTAATATTTTTATAGCATACCTTGTAAATAATTAGTGAAAGATGAACCACATCACATTGCATGACAACTGTCCACCATAAACATGATAAATGTTATTTTATCCTCAATGGAGTGGAATGTAAAAGACTATGTACGATATAATACCTCCAAACTTATAATTATGTTATAAATATCATATATCAACTATATATCCATAATCACAGCCAATAATGAAAGGTGGTAATGGAAAAATGAATAATATGTGTTCATGTGGAAATTATCATCCGTAAAAACTAATAATGATTTCCTAACCCATTTGGATGTGGATGTGTTTGTATGTAATTAACATAAAATAAAACTCTATATGTATATCTTATATATCAAGGATATTGTATAATCATGTATTGAAAATTAATTTTTCTCGTTGAGTATGAATTAAAAAAAAGCACGTTGAAGAATATTAACTCATCACCAGGTAACCTCTTTATATTTTACTAAATGAGAACTAAGGTTTCATTTATAAATATACTATAGATTCTTTTATTATATAAGGTATGTGGGGATGTTATTTGGGAAGGATTTATTCGATCAACTATTTTTGATAGTTTTGAATGAGTGAGGTGATTGAGTCCCTTTTAATAAATGTGGAGGGGAGGTATTGTTTTAAATACCCAATTGTATTATCTATTGGGAGCTAAATCATCTATCATCTGTGTAAAAAATACCAATAATGGCTTTTAGGGATTAATTTTTCAACAAACTCCTCAACCAGAAAAAATGGAAAAAAAAGTTATCATGTTATTCATTCATTTATGTTATTAGTCATTTTATATCTTTTAGTTTTTTTACCATGGTAACATGTATCATTTTATTTACCAAGTGAATTTTTAATTAAATAATAAAATTAAAATTAGATTTATTAGATAATTTATAAAAAATTATTATTGACATAACATCAAAATTATTAAATGAAAATGATAATTTTTTTTGAAACTAATGTTAATACAAGAACATGTAATGCGCAAATCCTCATTCCAAACATTGTCTACATAATTAATTATAAATTTTCTTAAAAAATAATTTTGATATAAAATAATGTTCTACATATTTGATAAAATAAATTAAAAGGATTCCGAATATTTAATCCATTTTTATATAAATAATTAACATAAATGGAAAGATTTAATTAAAAATTAATCGACAAACAAATTAAAAAAGTACGTTTTGAAATAGAAAATCAAAAAAATTTAATAATGATATTATAAATAAATTAAATATGAAAATGATTTGAATGACCTAAATCATAATAAAATGAAATATTATTGAACTAATTTTACATTAATCATAATTATAAATAATAATTAAATTTATATAAAATTTAATTGATAAGGAATTTTTCATTAAAAATTTAGTACTTTTTACTAATCATAAAAAATTAATCTTTTCAAAAAAATCAAAAATTTTCACAAAATTTTTTTTTTTAAAAATTATAAAATGAAAAATCATTTAAATTTATAAAATCAATTTTGTAAAATTTGAAATGATTAATTCGAAAAAAATTTCTCGTAATGAATCAGATTCATCATATAAGAAAATATAGTTCTTTAAAAACATTTCCTTTTCTTTTTAAATTAATATTTTATTATTATAATATAAAAGATGAACATTTATAAACAATATATTTTCTTAATTTAGTTAATATAATTCATATCCTCCAATCTATATATATGGTTATAACAATAAGATTAAATAATAATATTTAATGACATGTCATGTTTCATATACTCTCAGTGTTTCATGTAAAGAATACTAAACTCAACAGGGAATGTAATGAAAAAGAAAATAATTTTTTAAGTAATATAAGATAAAATATGTGTTCTATATAATATATGATATTGAAAATATTGAATTAATTTTGAAAATAAATATATACCATAATGTCTCATGATGTTATATTCCCTTCAATGTCTAGTGTTTCATATTAGACACATTATCAATTATGATGTTGATAATTAAAAATTTTATGTTTTTAAATTAATTCTTTCAATATTTCAATGTATTTGAATATATAATATTTTCATCATTATTTGATGAAACTTCTCCATGATTTAACTCAATTATGAGTTCAGAATCAACATATAATGTCCTCAATATGAATCCCATAAGTGTATCCAATTAGAGGTGTGACATATCATTAAGATTCAAATTGCTAGGATTAAATTGGGATGAACAATCTAAGAGGGGGTGAATTGGTGGGTTAATACTATTCATCAATTTAATAAATTATCCATTTATTACATATATAACTAATTTAGTAAATGTAATTTTTTAGCATCACCTATAATTAGAAATATTCCACATAAAATTATAAATAACCAAGAAAGATGATTTTAAAGGGGTTAGATTCCATTTTAAAAGTCTACATCCTTTGGGTATGATGGTTATTATCACACTCACAATCATATTTAAATTTAATATTAAATATTGAACCAGAAAGGGTATGATCATGAACTATAGTCCTGGAATGGGCTAGGTATAAGACAATCTTCAACATTCATGCATTAGTAATATAACATATAACTAGACCCCATGATGTGATCCTAAAATTCATAACATTTAACAAAATAGACACTAATAAAAACAAAATATCTTCCTCTAAATTTAATAATGGAATGGGTACCTTAGAATAAAAAATCATCAACATGTCTCAAAATACAACAATTAAGTAAGAAAACTCTTTTTACTCATATATAGATAGAGTAATATGAATGTGTAATAGAATTGGAGTTTAAATATTATTGTTCCATCCAATAGTTAAAAATCATATATCATCTTGGAAAAAAATTATTCACTATCAGTAATGATGAAATTGGCTTCATGTCAGCCATTCGATCTTATATTTATGTAAGAAAAATATATCAAAAAATATCACTAGATACGTTATCAGTTCTCTCAATTGAAAGAAGATTTTTTTCTTTTAACAATTTTTCCAAATACAATTTTATTCACCTTCTTCTACAATTTTTTATTCACATTATGTAAATGTTTTCCTTAATAATTATTTTCTCATAAATCTACCAATGTAGTTCAGACGTTCCATATTCAATTTCAACAAAAAAAATCACACTACAAACCCTTTAATATATTTGAAATTTAATTAATTATATAATTTTTCTAAATATATTTTTATTTGAAAAATATTATCATGTAAACAAATGTATCTGATACTCAGGAGTCATGTCTTTTGTGATTGGTTTCTATAATATCACATATGAATTCCCATGATGCTTCTCCAAGATAATAACCCTCAATATTTCAGACCGACATACATTTATTTGATACTTTATACCAAAATGAGATCTCTAAATGATAAACATTACTTATTTGAAAATCGATTAAAGTTTCAAATCTATGGATTTGTACAATATTTTATATCATTTAATTTATAATAGTCAACAAATGAAGCCCCACATAAATATTAACCCCATATATCAATACCATTAGGTGGACACGGTCAAAATTTTACTATATATCTATTATATTTATCTTTTATCCCATTAAATATAAATTTATGTTGGATACTATACAAATTATATTAAAATTTAAACAAACACATGTAACTAAAAATTCATTTCCTCAAATATATCATTTGGATAAACTGAACTATATTTCACTTTTATCTTATCCTTATTATTGTTTACAAACTAACTATAATCCCAAAAATGAAATTTAATTTTGGAAGCAATTATTATTAGGGTCACCCATAACCTATAATCCTTATAGAAGATAATCCCATAGATCCCTGATTTAGCTTGAACAGACCATTTGAATGATAAGTTTATTGATGTATGATTTCTTTGCTATAAATATCACACATAGTATTTAGGTTTCTTTTCATAATATAATTATTTTAATATACAACAAATATATATTAAAGCCATAAAATTTGGGAAACTAATCTTCTTTATTATGTATTATTTTATTCCAAAATGAAAAATTAATATAATATAACATAAAAATGAATTTATCATTCAAACTAAACATACATTATAATTTTTTTATATAAACAATTTATATACAATAATATTTAAAATGAAATAAAAAATGTTTTTTTCTAAATTATCCAATAATTATATATTGTTCTAAATTTTCATATATTTTGTAGAAATAAATAATTTCATTTAAAAATCCATATACATAACATTTATCGAAAATTTTAATTCAATAAATTTTTTTTGTAATTATTAATTTTTTTAGATTATATCATGTGTTAGTATAGATATCATAACTATCTATCAATAGATGAAATGGAATCAGAACATAAGGAGGGCCCTATAATAATGGGATTTTAATATGTTATGATTAGGGGTGTGATTTGATGCGGTGAGGTGAATCGAGCATAGAGATATCCTGTTATAATTGTCAGGAACCAATAATCTATTTTGAGAAAGACGAAACATTAGTAATAGAGTAATATGAAACGTTTGTAGACTGTTAAAATATGTAAAAAATATTTTTTGATGAATTTTATTCAATTATTCATCTTGAAGAGCCAACAATTAATAATAAACAAAATTCCATGATAGGATATCATTTATCATAAAAAATCGTAAAAACGTCTAACAATTAATTATTTTACACATTATATAATACAATATGATACCACCTTTTTCCAATTATATTTTATATATTCTTAAAAAATTCATATTAAACAAATTATATACACTGTTTAATATAACCTTGATACCCTTGATGTGTGATATAATTAATTTTAATTCTAATTAAAAATAAACAAAATAGACATCTTGATTTATCATTATTAAATAAAAATTCAAAAAAAGAATATAAACAAATTCCTTATATGTGGGATTATTAAACACAACGCAGTGTTTCTGATAGAGTACAATTGAAAACAGCACTTGATATTTGCATCCCCAAATAAATCATAGTCCATTAAAATACACATACTCTATTTTAGCAACTAGAGAACTCTATATGACTTGTCACACCATCCCCATAAATATACATTTACCATAATGATATTGAGTAATTAATATTGAATTTTGTATAATCACAAATACCTATAGGAAAATATTATTCATTATAATTACATGGGCAATTTAATTATTAAATTAAAGAGCCATTATATTATTTTTTCTAGAAAATATTCATTAATAAATACATATACACGTTGGGGTTTTATTATTGTGGAGTGTATAAATAATCATAATATGTTGTTTATTTCATAAATTATTGATCATTATGATTCATGACTAAGGGTATCCCATTTTTAATATGTAGTTGTTGTAATTTAAATGATACCTCATATGGTAAGATGAATCATACAATATGATTTATATTTTATAATACTATAATGAGAAAATCATATAATTTATTATGATATTCATCTTTTTCATATCATAAATTAGGATATGTATAAATAAAATATTATGAATCATCCTATTTCAAAGCATAAACAACAATATATTTATCAAATTGGATATTTGGAGGAAAATATTTATAAGATATCTTATCCATTGAATTATTTTGTATTGTATAAATCGGGTAATACACCTTCAAATATTTGGAAGTAGATAGTTATCAAATGTGATACAATGAAAAACAATGAGAAAGAAATATGTTTCTTATTATCCACTTTCGAATTTTACACTTGATGGTATATAATTATATGGTACTGATTATATATTGTGATTTTATAGGAATTTCATATTATGCATCTTCCAATTGTACATTGGAATCACACAAAACATAGGATTTATTGTTTAATTATTTTACTCACTACTACACAGTAACATAGGAAGTGATTTTCTAGATGTTTTTTTAAATTTTCTATATTTTATTGGAGTACAAAAAGACGTAGATCGTGTGGTGTCAATATATAATTTATGACCAAGTGATGATTATTAATGCAATTTTTATTACGTTTTTTTCCATTCCCTTGATCGATGGAAAACATTATATTTTTATTCAAATAAATTCTATATCATCCATGATATGTCATTTTAAGAATCATGTGTTATATAATTGGTTACGGAATATTCTAATCAATGTGAATGGTTTTCCCCAAAAAGTAATAAAGATGAATTGTATGCATGACTTATTGTATAATTTAATGTTTATGTCCAATGATTATTTACACTATTCATGAAAATTGAATTGGGAATATAGTTAAGAGAATTATTATTTTTAAATGTCTGGATGGATTTATTGAATCATTTTATGATTGAATGACATAATTATAAGTGGTTTTGATGTGACATATATGATGAATTATCATTTCAATAAGAGAATTATAGTGTCAATTATAAACAATGTGATATGTATGGGATATGATTCCATGTAATCTATTATGATCGAATAATGTGTTATAATCAATGTGATTATTGTAGAATAATATTCTTTTTTAACTATTAAGACCATTTAATACGTTTGAATATATGACCAACCATATTGTACTCAAGGAATAAATTCCGGAAAGGGAATAAGGATCTATATTGGATATAAATCATTTAACATTTTTTTCTTACGAATAACAAAAAAATCACAAAAATAGAGGTTTAATCCTATATAAATTATTCTAATAATGAATTCAAATTTCCTTTTTTAAAAAATTTACCACATTTTCTATTTTGAAAATGATTCAATTTAAGAAAAATGGATCTATTATCTATAACAAGTATTCAACACACACATTAAATTAATAATAAATGTAATGATAAGAACTCATTTTTTATATGGTTAATCCCAGACTTGGGAAAATAGTATTTTTTGTTATTGGATATTATATTGAGCCAAAAAAGTCATCTAATCATATTGTCCTCATTTTATATAGGTTGGATAAATATCATACTAAAACCATTCTCACCATATTATATATATAAGTATGATGATTCTGGAAAAACTCCATAGTCTCCTATTTGAATATAGAATTATAATATCTCTTGATTGTTCTCTAGAAAATACACATTTCATAATGTAAATATATTTTTTTCATTGTATGACAGTATATCAACATCATTAGATCTATTTTATTCTCAGTTAATGACTCGACAACATTTGGAATTTCATGAATAAAATAATTTAACATAGTGTTTTTCTAAACTAACCAATTCCCAAATAAATATTATAATATTCTCACTAGAATAATTTTAATATGAGATCATATAATATTTATTAACATAATAGATCATTAATATTAATGGTTTAAAAAAAATATTTGCGAAAAGAATATCATTTTTATTTCTATCTTAAATATCCATCAACTTCTCTCTTAGACAACTGTAATAATTACTATAATTGCTCAGCATATCTTTTTTTGTATATTTTAGCAGACTATATCTAGTCATCAAAATCATATCAGCAGTAAATTTTTTATTTGACTCCTCAATGTTTTTTATTATTTAGATCAAAATCTAATACCTGACAAATTTCATAGAGATTTATTATGTAACTTTCTTCGAGAGTCTTACTTTGTCACTATGATGACACCCCCTTATCTCACTATCTTCATCCCAAACTTTGTTTATTATTATAATAATATATTATATCTATATTTTATGGAAAAATGAGTCATTGTAACATAATGTTGATTCTCATATCATCATTCATAATGGAATAACATGAATATGCTCCAATTAGTTATATTTCTTTCATTGACTTTTTTCATGTGGGTTCCTCCCCCCAATCTAATTTAATCATTTTCCCAACTATTTACCAATATTATATGTCCATGAATAAATGTTCCCATTTTTATTTTAAATTACTTTAATTTTATAGATTTTAAAAAAATTATCTCGTAATACACAATTATAGCATAGGGTGTTTCTTCTAAAATATATTCCCAAAATTACAATATAAATTAATATTTATAAATATTTGTAAATGAAACCTAAAATTAATTTATAGTGTAACCTAATTCTTCACGACCAAAATTTTTATGTAACCCCATAATCAAATTTATCTTAAATATTAATTCAACTATAATTCAAATTATAATATCCAAAAATCATATCAAGAATCAATAACTGATATTTGATATTTACATATTCGTGAAATATTACAGTCATTATCACAATTATTTTCAAAAAATATTTTTTCTAAAACTATATTAATGTTATATCATTTAATTTAAATAAATTTCATCTTTAATTAATCAATGTAGAACATAATTTTAGGATTATTTTCCCATGGATTATTTTACTCTATTGACATTTTATTTTTGTAATTTTATGTTTATCAAAAATGGAAGACTATTCAAAAATCATTAATTTTAATTTCCTTAAAATTATATAATATTGAAATCTCCCAAATATTTTTTCAATTTTTTCCTCATATAATTTTTTATATCACTTTATATTTCTTAGGGATCACCATAAGGATTCAATATTCCACCTTTTAAAATCAAAATATCACCATTAATAATTTTTTAGCCTTTATTTTATTCTCTATGGTTCATAATATATTCCTCCAAAAATCCTTTTAGATCCTTTTTAAATCCCCATTAAATGTTTAATATGAAGGTTAAATATCCTATAATTCCACTTTATATGACCATAAATTCACATTATGATGTATGATAAAAACATTTTTTATATTTTGTGTTCAACTTACGATGTTAGTTCTTCAACTTATGAAGTTCACTCTTTTTTAATTTTCTCAAAATTCGTCATTGTGATAATATTTAAAATTTTTGACATTATAATTTCTCCAAAACTCATGGAGATGTTATTTATTTATAAATTTTTATCTTTTAATTTCAATACATGTCCAATTAATGTCCCAAAATATAACTTTTTGAGTTCTTATAATCAATTAATAAATTTTCAAAATCAACTCAGTTCCATATTTATCAGGTCAAATAACAGGGAAAATTGTTTCAAATATGATTTGGAATTATAAAAAAAATAAAATTCCTCTAAGTTTATTCAGATTTTTTTTTAATTTTATATAATCAGTTTGATAGTGTTTCAAATGACATTACATCAACTAAAATTCCAACATCATGAGAATATATTCTAAACACTGTTGATGTATCATTTTCCATTAATTTATAGAGAATTAATGATCACATAAAAATTGTTTCCTCGTCATAAGTTAAGTTATATATTTTCATTATCCTATAAAATCCATTAATATATCTTTGTAATCATAACACTATTCGATATTATTCATCCAGTTTTGTATGAAACATTCAACTAAATTGATACACATGTGTATATAAAACACAATGAAATTAGCATTATGAAACATTTATAGAAATCACTTTTCAAAATCCTTCATAAATTTTCTTTTCCTTTAATGATATTCATCATAAAGAATTTAATTATATAAATTTATTATTAAAGTAAAATTTCCAACGATGTATTAGGAATTAAAAACCTTCTCTTATTTTATTTTCCCTTATTCAATGAGCCTATAAACATATATGCATGGGCATCATCATCTACTCCTTCACTGAGGGAATTTTTCATTCATCACTAAAATATTATCATAAATTAACTATTATGGACAACAATGATGAAAAAATATTGATAACTAATATAAAATTGGCTTTATTAACCCTGATAGATATAATAAACAATATATACATTGACTAGAAATAAAGGATTCATAGAGTATAAATAGAATCACATAGAATATCAAGATCTTTTTATATCATGTTTTTCTTTATGATGATCCAAAAAATATCCAATTGAAAAAAAAATAAACGGTTATTGTGGGATAGGGATCTCTCACAAACATCTTTAAAATTAATAGTATTTATGAATGAACCAAAAAATTGTTTTTAATGTTGATCTTACTTATGATTTGGATTGAATGATGATTCAAAATAATTTATTTGGTTATGTTCTATAGATTGGTTTTAGATGTGATATTTTTGGGATTACCTTATGATATGGATAATTTTTAAATTTTGAGATGACTAATTGCTAATATAAAAGAGAATAAAGATGTTGTTTTTAGAATGTTTTCATATAATAGTTCTTTAGACAATATTATACAATATAAGAAAATATTTAAGAACATTAGGAATAGTTATAATAATTATAAAAGATTTTGATCCTTTAATAGTAATCAAAATTTTTTCACACTGAAATCACAGTGAAAGGGAGGTCACTAATCCTAGATATTTCAATTAGGGGAATACAATTTCCCTCTCTTATGTGGAGTAACACCCCACAACATATTTTTGTTCTATGATATTTCATAATTCAATGTTATGGGGATATGAATATGCTATCAAAATATATTCAATGAAACATTTTGTTACACTATTATAGATTAATGATGTACATCATTTCAAAATGTTGACGATCACAACATTTTGGGGGTTCTCAAAGTGTAGTGTTCTAAAAAAAAGTTTTTTACTCACTAGAATGAGGATCCTTGGTGATCATCTAAAAATCACTATTAAAATTATACAATAATATAAGAATATATACTCTATTATATTAGAAATTCTTTAGATTTAATGACAATATATTGTAATTTCATTTTAACACCTAAAAGCTCTTGAGGTGTTAATTATTACACAATAATAAATAATTCATTATTCCCATAAGAGAAAAATATTTTTTTTATGATGATATATTTGTTAAGATATTTTATCAAATAATTTATGATGTTGGTTTTTCAAAAACAAATACCACGAAAGGACACATTACACTATATTAGTTTATAATCATCCATGATATGTTGTTTTTCATATAAATTTTATTAAACCAAGACACATCATAAGTCTAATAAAATAAATTGTCTATATGTTTAATATATATAAAAACTTGGTGAAGATAACTTGATCCATAAATCATGATTTTATTTGGATCATTGATGAATATATTTGGGTAACAAAATATCTCTATAATAATATAATCCATGCTAATATGAAATATTTACTAAACTTGTTAAGTGTATTGGATGATATTTTTTGAGTGATATGATATTAATTCAGAAATAACTCATAGGTGCAGGGTATCCTACTCTAATATGGTGTAAGAAAAAAATATGGGAGCATTGCATGTCGGCATTCTATAAAATATTTTGGAGGATTGATAAAATATGACATGTATAGAATATATACACATTACTGATATATTTCAACTATAATTTCAATTGAAATTACTATAATATTTCTTAATTATATTCTTAATATATATCTTGATTCACTAATAACAAATAACATAATGGAGATGTGGTCGATGAGATGATAACCATTGAATTCCATGGATATATCCACTGGATGGAAACAATGGTATCATCTGTATACTCTCTATGTCATTTCAATTCTACATCATAATTTTTATGATCATTTTCATTACTATGAATACAATCATGTTATCCATTTAGTAACAAAAAAAGTTTAAATGAATCCTCCAATGGAGAAAATAATGTAATGATCATACTGGACTTTAACCACAAATTCTCCTCATCTATTGGTATATTATAATATCCATTCCTTGACCAATACGTGTTATCAAAGTATGTTTTTACCAATTTATATCAAATCCAATATATTTTTGAACATATAATTTTTATGTTTGTTATATAACCTTTGATGATAAAACAATTTGAACATTTTCAATGTAATTCATTATTTTCATCCCACCTCATGATCATATGATTTGAAATATGTGGTTGTTAAATCACTATGTTTTTATCTATATTTAAATAATTTTAGATTTCCATTATCACACAATGATTTGGGAAATGAAATTTTGTTATTCATATAGTTTTTTCATTATAGGGTTTCATTTGGTATATCTATTTCTTGGTATATCATTTTCTTATTGTTTCATCTATTTTATGGGTTCTCATTTTTAATTACCCATATATTTAATTTATTGATATTTAAAATATATTTATATTATAATTTTAGAGAAGTGATTTGTAGATTCTATTTGTTTCATGGAATTATGAATTCAAAGATAATGTTTGTTAGTAATATTGATGAATTTGATGAGTACTAGAAAAAAAATTTATATTGTATCTTGTAATAATTATGCAGATCATTATCAATAAAATAGTAATCTTATCACATACATATCAATTCAAATATTGATGCCTGGTTTTTCACAATGGGATTTTTCTTTCAGAATGTATATCCCATAACATTTTGATAAATTATATTCTAGGAAATTTTAATGAAATATTCCATGTACCATCATTATGGGATTATTTTATGAACTTATGGAATAAATTATTGGTTAAGATAAATAACTTTAAGAGGATATAAAATTATAACACTATAATTACATTGAGTTCAATAGAATGAACTCGAACAATTTGGATACTGATTCCACTTATCATTTCATGCTTGTATAAAAACAATATATTATTAAAAATTAAAAAAAATAAGTAAAAGTTTCCAATATTTCTTATAACCAAGTGGATCATGAAAATAAATAAGAAATTAATTTTTATGTTAGAATCTATAAATCATTATTTTCTAAATAAAATTTCTATGTATATTCTATGAAATTAGAGATTTATTGTAATATAGAAACTAATATAATGATGAAACATAATGGTAAAAGGTGTAAAAATAAATGATAATGATACTATAATTAAAAATATCCACTGATTTATATAATAAAAAATTAAACAATTTGATAAATTTTTAGAATCACATCCTATAAAAATGATTGGTAACTATACTTGGGAGAGTCTACATCTTTATTAGAATATAGAATCAATTTCAGTATAAAAGTAAAATGACACTTCATTTAATAAAAATAAAATTTGAATAAATTAACATTTGAGATATGGAGGGGATAAATTATTAATGGATGATTAAAATAAACATTGGTATTTGTAATATTGTGCTACAACAGAGAAGTAATTAATAAATAAATATATAGAATTCTATATATTAAATACAAAAATAATAATTATACATAATATTTCATGAAGAAAATTAATTTTTTTTAACATAACTGGTACACATATGTTACCTTTTGGATGATGTAATCAATTTTTAAACACTAATATAAATTGACTTACATGGTTCTATAGGAAATTAGAGATGGATGATTTTCCAATCCCTATAAGATATTAATTCATAGATATATTCTTATAGATATTTATTTATGAAATGAATGACGGACTATTTAAACACATGAATGATCATAATAAGAAGTATAATTTTATTGCAGAAAGAGTTATGGATGCATTTTTTTTGGTCAAATTTTCTAGTCAGAATTTAATAAAAAATTGAAATATGTTTCATATAGATGATTATCTATAAAATTAAAATGGATTATTAACACTACATTAAATATATAGAATCCAATTGGAACCTATAAAATTTGAATAGGGATGATGAAGACAATGGTGGTCGCATGAATAATCATTAGAGGAAACCAATATAATAATTATGTTCTTATGGAAAAAATTAATTGGATTTAAAAAATTGGGACAAAATGTGATAGAATTGATTAGATAAAATCATAATATTAATGTAAATGAATGATTATTAAATGTGAGTAACCTCATCCTTTTCAAAAATAGTGTATATTATAATTAACCTCATTCCATAATTAATGCATCAATTGATTATATATCAAATTTTTTAAATGGAATTCATACATTACTTAATCCAATAGTGTATTAAAAATTATTTTTTAAAATAGGATCCAATAAGGGATATATTTTTTTTCACTGTTTACATTTTCTTCATATAGAGATTCTTCTCTTGTAGGCTTAATGTGGTAATGTTTTTTCTATTATCATGTATTCAATTTAATGTAATATATAGTTTGTTATTATGTTTTATCTATCATTATATTATCATAACCCTCAAAATTTTATTGATTTTCCTATCTTTCACATGAATTATTTAAAAATACCATCACGTGTACCAAATGTGGTGAAATGAAATGACGATTCTTTGAGAATATGGTATTAAATAATATGGAATTGAAAATTCAGAGAAACCATTATGTTAATAAATTCAATTTTCTTAAAAGTTAGAGAAAAATATCAAACGCCTCCAGGGGTTGAGACCATGGTATAATTAAAATAATTTATTCTATATTTTTTCATCAAATTATATCTTCACTAGGGAATAACACATTCATATATACAAATCAACATTGTCAAAATAAAATTGATGAGTTTATAATGATAAAATGTGGACTGTTTTCTTTGAGTTAGTAATATTGTATTAATTTAATTCATGATTGATCATAGTGAAATGTTGATATTTTTAGAATAGGATTTATTAATATAATATAGAAAAAATCATTGCAGGATATTGATGATGCCATTAATTTGATGAAGATGAATGTCGTGATTGATTTGTGATGTATTGTTGGATTTATTATCAATAGATGTTAACATAATTCTTTTATTTTTAATTTGATATTATTTGATGATATTTATTATTTATATTTGATGGTGACTTTAATATATCATGTAATAAAAGAAAGTGATCATCAAAATATTCATAGACATGATAGGAAGTGAGGGGTTCCTAGTGAAAAATATTTGGGATTTTCCATAATCAAATATAGTATGAATATAAAAAGAGTTTCCATTTCATAATTAATGATAAAAGTATATATTTGAATCCATGGGATGACTGGGAAAAAAGGCTCTATGTTATATATAAAGACAAAAACATGAAAAAACATTTTTGTCTCCTTTATCGAAACATGGAATTGATTCATGAAAGAGAATATGGATAAATTTTTGATGCTTGATATTTAAGAAAATACACCTTCAATATCATATTAATAAAATTATTGGGATAGTAAAATAACATTGAGTATTAGTAATAATATAGATCTTATAACCCATTTTGCTGATCTATGAGGTTTCATTTGGAAACATGATTTCATGATTATCAGCAGATAATGACATCTCAAAAAATCTATCCAAACTAATAGAGTAGTGAAATTAACCTAAAAATTTACATATATATTGATAATACATATTATGAAAAAAATTTGGAACGTGAATATAATTTATATCTATATCTTTTTGTAATTAAACTAATAATTATATATTAAAAATCTCCCATGTGATTTAATTAAATGAATTGTTATCTAATATGAATATAAAAAACACATTCCCTAACGTTTTTATTATATACAATTGGATTTAAAATATTGTTATGTATAATTATATTTTATAATATATACAATAATGAGTGATCACATGATTTGTATAAATATATGGTCTTATAAAATCCAATTATCAAAGACAAAGTATGTGGTGGCCTCAACCAGGAGGATTGTACCCTATGAGGTATATTTATCAAATAATACAATGAAGATATTATATTTGTGATTTCACCATTACCAATACCTAAATTATATCCACTAACATAATCATGAGAAACTCAATTTACAAGATAATTTCATGATAATCAAGAACACGACCAAAACCATGTTCGTTGAACCGCCCCGTGAATGTCCCATCAACACACACACTACCGACATGGCGTTTGTTTAAGTATTAAAGATATACATATAGAGAACCTATAAATATGAGTATGTAAACTATTTTTTATTGAATTATGAAAATATTTTAAACATGTTTTTGTTATTTCATTGGTTATTTTGTTGGTGCAATAAAATATAATTAGTATTTATTGTCAATAATCAAATCGAAGTGAGGAATTTATTTTGAGGAATTAATGTATATATTAAATAAATAATGTTAGAATAAAATATTATTATTAAATAATTTTTATCAAATATTAATTATAATTTAATTTTTATAATGTAAAATGAAACATTTAAAAAGGGTTAAAAAAACATAACATAAAAAATCTAGAATTTATTAAAAAAATTCAATTCTATTTTCAAAGATATAATTATAATATTCAGTAAATAATTAAGATGAAATTAATATTATTTTTTCAACCAGAAAATATAAATTATCCAATTTTAAATTATTCATTATTTTTTTAGGGTGTCATTTTTTTGGGAAATTATTAAATACTGTATAAATATATATTCCGTATTATGTCATTCTAATTACTCAAAAGTTATATAATAAATACTATATAATATAACCATGAAAAAATATATGATTTCACATTAAAATAATGATATTTTTGATTAGGTTGATTAATTTTATTAAGGCATTATGATTCATCCAAAAACATTAATATATTATGAATTTTAAAAATATACACATTAAGTGTATGGCTCACCTCTACAAAAGAAGGAGAATTATTTTATTATCATAATACCCTATAGTTATGAAATAATTATAACCACTCTTAATTAGTGGAATCAGTGGGAATAATCCATGGGCGGTTTGTGGTTTTGGTAATTTAATTAAATAGAGTCCAATACCTAAATATAAATGAAATCCCACTATTTTATTTTTTTAAACCCATCCATGATCCCATTTCTCGACACACAAAAACCGTTTACAACATTCCTACTCATCCATCTGATCTCTATAGTCCTCCCTAGGAATCCAAAATCTCTAAATAATCCATCCCATGCATTTTGAGTCACACACTCGAGTATGGGATTTATCCCTTAACATTTTTATTCAAGAACTTATTTTATTTAATTTCCCTTAAATTAAATTTTATTATATTTGGATATGTTATTAAATATTCACATTATAATAAGATTATTGTATACATTTTGATATAGCCATTTCACTCTCATTAATACTCCCATGATCATTTATGTACTCTTATTTTCATGAAGAAATATAGTTTGCATTCGTTTCTTTGTTCATGTTTAATCGTTAACTTATTCTATGAATTTAAAATTTATAATGATTTGAAATTAATTTCAATTTCTATATTGAGTAAAATATGGTGTACATGTGATTATATACCCCCTTATGTCTCATCAAACAATTTTTATGAATTTTTATAAGACGTCGTTATGCTGCCAATCATTGAGCACAGTTTTTAATTACAAAAAAATTGTGTAGTAAATACCACATAGATTTCTTATAAATTTTTTTCTCTTTTATGAACATATAATTTTTTTGGGATATAAATGTATTGATTCCACACTCTGTGAAAATGTAATAAATTTGGATGACGATTGAATCCATGTTTTAAGATCTATGCAGAATGCATACGAATTAGAATGAAATGAATGTGATCGGTGCACCCTGAATTATAAAGATCTCCAATGCATTGGGTGTTGTTTAGTATCATGATACGTCATGTTGGGATATGAAGTGAACCAGATTCATTTTTTTTTAAATTTTCCTCCATGATGACATGGTGGTTTATCCTATAACTCAGTTTATTATTTAGTGTTTTATGTTTTCTCCATGTATACCATATTATGATTGTCATGAAATATAATGTCTCATTGTTCATGTTTATTATTCAAACAATTTTTATAACCCATTTTTATTCGAATTTTCTAACATGTATTTACTTCTTCATTTTATTTCATGGTTAATCCTTTAATAGGCATTATAGCTCAACTATTTTATATGTATGCCCGTAGATTATCCAATGTATCTCTAAAGCATGGAATTTTAGAAGCATGTGACTGAAGATTTAATAAGGTTGTTGTATCCCATGTTCAATATGTTATGCAATGTCAATAATTCTAAAATAAACTGTAAATATTTGCAGTTTGGGTTGTATTATTTATAAATTAATATAATAAATCATATATTATTTTGAAGTAAATGAAAAAATTGTTATATTTGGTATCAGAGGAAATGTTTAGTTATTTTTTGGATTTGGATTATGAAAATCTATATATAACAAAAGGATAAGACTAGAAATAGGAAATATGACCCAATTTTCAGTAAGTATATGTTATGTAATTTATAATAAAAATATCTATCTATCTAGATACAACATGGGGGTATGTTTATGACATAGATGTATATACATGTAACAAATGTGACAAGGTGTGTTTGGTCTAACTCTATGTAACCAAGTACATGAAAATGGGACTTATGACACACATGGTTTGACACTCTCAGAGGATATTCTATGGTAATTTAACAATCTCATTATAAACCATTATTAAGGGATAAAATTTCCATAAGAACATATGTAAGGAAATATATCATGTAAAACATAGATCAAATCCTATAAATTCATATGTTATGTATGTTAATGTAATTTATAAGTTTCCTCTTTAATTCCAGGAGATTTCTCTTTTTTCATCAATATTTTAAAATTACACATCCCTAGTATTACCATTATTATATACAATGGCTGATCATATGAGATATTATGTAAAAAATCATTATGATGAATAATGCAAGGACATCACTAAGGAGATTCCCAACCTAATGGTGATGGTAACCATGAACTTTATGTTGATAATCTCTTAGTTAAAATTGGTTTAGAAATGTACCATGTATCATTATGATTATCAGATCATCATTAGCGAGAAGAGTCTATAATCGAACATGTTATATGACAATGTCCTCATAATTTTATTGGTTCATATGATCCATTAATCATGTAATAGTAGATCACATACATTTAAATGATCATCACCTTCATTTAGGTTATGCTGGTTGTTTATCATATAGAGTGAAAAGATGATAAATGCTGGACATTGAATAAGAATAAAATGCATTATCAAGATATCGAAAGAATGGAGTTGATGGAATTATAGAAAATGTTTTTCGATAAATATTTTCCTCACTATACGAATTAAAATAGAAGAGGAGTTCCTTTCTATCATGAAAAAACATGAAAAATCAATCAGGTAGTATAAGGTAAACATTACAAGAATATTATGATACACCTCAATATTTTTTATCCCAAAATTTATGTTTGACAACATCTTTGGTGGGATAAAACATAGTCAATGAAAATACCTAGAAATCTGTAATAGTGATAGCTATGGGGAAAATGTCTGATGTGCTCAGAAATTTAATATAGAGATCATAAATTCTAAATGGTATCATTTGGAAAGGAATCATAATGTGGAGATTAATTTTGGTTGTCATATAGAAAAATATAATGGTGCCAAAAAATTCCAACATCCCACATATCAATGGTACATTAAAAAGAACACTGAATATTTCCTAAGGGGGAAGAGGATATGCATTATGGGGGAAGGGATCCTAGATAATAACTTCTAAAACATAAAACACAATAAGGAAATTTAGGTAAGGAAATTTCTAATCTATTATCAGTTTATATTTGATTGATTCGACTAAATAGAACCATAGAACTTGTCAAAAAATTCACTACAAAAAGGTTTTTCAAAGACAATCGAAAAACATCATGGATGGGAGGGAGATATTATTCCATCTCAACCATTGAGGTGGATCCTGAAAATGATGTTTTGACATGTATTCTAGATATTAGTTCAAGGATAGTGAATGTAAACTTTAATTATTGTTTACCACATTAAATCATATCATGGATGATTAGTATAAATATTCAAAAACGACTATAAAGCATAGATGTAGAGTTGTTGGTGATAATGGAAAATTGGGAAATTATTGCATCCTTGTATATAACTCATACCCTATAATTATTTGTGAGAAAACATACCATAGAACCTAATTGCAGTCCCTTTGGAGGAATTCTATGAAATTCTTGGTATGGATTATCTTTTCCTAAGTAGACATAAAATAAATTTACCTAAAAACAAAACCACTCGCCATATTATGAATCAAACCATGATTCTATACATCTATAAGGAGCTAGATGAATTTTATTTAGAAAAAAAAATATAATGCATGAATATTATTTTACTATGATACGAATATCTTTATCAAGATATTGATTATATGGAATGAACCATCATCAATGAAATGCCTATTATGAAAGAATACCATGATGTGTCTCCCAAGGAATGTCTAGTTATTACACTTAGCAGAGAGTATTAATTTTCAATATAGACTATAAGAAGGGATTTTCCTTTATGGAACACTCCATATAGAGTGGATTATGTGGGACTTGAGAAGCTAAGTAAAAATATGTGTGTAAATATGGATAAAGGGTTTATACGCTTGTGCGCTTCACCATTGGGTGTACCAGTCCCCTTTTTGAACAATATGGATGAGGCAATGTTCCTTTTCATTGACTATCATGACCTAATCAAGATCATGATAAATTAAATTTATCATATTCCACATATAGATGACATGTTTGATAATCTATGTGGAGAATAATGTTTATACAAGGTTCATATTTTGATGGGATATTACCATGTTATGGAAAGGAATGTGGATGTCCCTGTGACATATTTTTGTACAAGGTACAAGGAGTATGAGTTTACAATAATTCCATTCAGAATAACTGAATCTATAGAAACCATCATGGAATTGAAGAATTATTTATTTAGATTTAACATACCAACTCAGAACACTGAGTCCAAGCTAGATTTTCAAATAATTTCATAGAGGTGTCATCGTATGCAAGAGGCTCGTGACTAGCAGCATGGTTCTGAGTCTGTAAGAAGGGAGAATATACCACGAATATCATGAAATATGATTAATAATAATTAATAATCAATTTAATTAATTGTGATATTAAACATGTGGAAATATAATGATGATATAAATGTAATATAAACTACATAACTCCCATAAGATTCAATTTTATTGAGAATAAATAAAATAATTGATAAATAAAATAACTACAGGGCCATCCAGTGTTTTTCATACTCCTAAAATTCAAATTGTTCCACCTACTCATCCATCCACCACATGTCCCATTCCCATCACTAGGACATTCATGAAATTTAAAATTGCATTGAAATACCGAATTTGGGTATGATTACAAGAATTAACATGACACTACCCATTAATCATTAATCAAATGTGATAAATTATACATGTGTATCCCAAAATAATAGTAAATGTTTTCTAAACATAAACATACTATAAAAAACTGAGCAGTAATGTACTAAAAATGATTCCACAACCCCTTTTCAAACCTCCTTCAGCTGCATGCTCAATGATATATGAATTAGTCGGAAGAAATGAACCAGTCCTTGTACAGAGCCCTTAAAGTATCATGGAGGTGATACTCCGCATCATCTATCCCTCAAGAGGACCACGCCCCCTAGATCTTATAGATGAGAATAACTTGTTCTCACATTGACCAAGTTATCTTATGTTGAATCAGACATTTCATCATGGAATCCTCGAGCACCCCCTCCATAGGATTATATGGTGTTCTCATATCTCCACCCAATGCTCTTTTCCCTCATTTCTGTGGTTGAATTCAATCATTCCAACCCACAATGGTATAAAAAAATAACAGCAGTACACATGTCTCAAATACCACTAAAAACAAACAAGTCATGATAATACATATAAATGGAAATCCCAAAATTAGTAATTATATATCAATATGAGTATATAACATCATACACAACATCATGAGAAAATAAAATATCATGGAAAAAATACATTTATATCACTCGATCAATCATAATAGTTTTTTTGGGAAACATGGACAGACACAGATGTAGCCACAATTGACCATGATCAATCATATACAGACAATATAATCATCAAGGAAACAAGTGTAAACACATTCCCATGATGTTAATGAACATCCTTCTTCAAAAGTGATTTATGTAAAAAGGGTGGGTATAAACTAGTCAAGAACACCTCTTTATGGCCATATAATATAAATATTGACAGTCGTGGTTCACCAAGGGTACCTTAATTATTACATATGATAATATTTTATCTATACTGCATGGATTTCATATTATCATTAAACATATTATATGCGATAATATTTAATTTATGTAGGAAAATTCAAATTATCATTTTAAAATATTATGTGTTATGATAATTTAACTCTCCTAAATAATTTTCAGATTATGGATTAAAATATTAAAAGAAATAAAATATTAGAACACATAGATAATTTAATATTATCATTTAAAATATTACTTGCGATAATATTTTACATCGCATGGATTTTTTTCAAATTATCTGTTTTTAATTTTAATAATTATCATTTGTAAGATCGTGTAATTATATTATGATAATTTTAATAATATTTGAACATGATAATTACATTATAATAAACCACTAATATTTTCAGAAAAGTCAACATTAATAGATTCATGATATTATTCTTTGATGAAATAGGAAAATTATTTTCATCCATTTTAAAAAATCCATCCTTTTTATAATTATTGAAATTTTCAATTGATGATTTTAATAAATTATCTCTAATGATACAATGTGACTATAAACATATATATTTATTTATTTAACATTTGATAATTTTTTTTAAAATTATCTTATGATAGTTGAAATAAATTTTTATCACATGATACATATTAGCGATTTCATTTGTTTGAATTTTTTAAAATACAGGTATTTGCATGAAAAAAATAGAATGATGAAAGACCGATAATGCACAAGGGAAAGAAGGAAGATGACTACACCACTCGATCTAAATAATATAAAACATGGTCTACCAATCACATGAAAGGTATATTTGGTGTCATCGTAACATGATTAGATTTTCCAATCCTTGTTGATGTGGTTATAGTATTCCAAAAACCCTAAAAATCATTACTATTGAAATTAAAATTTTATACACCCATTTTATTATCCTTTTTACCCAATAACTGATGGAGGATTCATTATTATTTACCCTAATATGTCTAAAAGATAACAAAATATTTCTCATAACTGTCTTTGGGATTAATGAATTGTTTCCTAGAAGTCTACCCAAACATAATGCATAACCCTCTTAGAAATAACCCTTTTTTTATTCCCTATATGTTAGTTATAGTTATCATATATATACTAGCACAATGACATTCTCTATTAGACAAATAAGATCCAATAAAAATATATCACACAAGATTGAAACACAAATAAATAATACAAAAGTATCTGTCCAGAAGAGATCAGAGAAATCAAAGAATTTGATTAATGAACTTATATGAAATAGAAAAACATGTATATATTTTTATTCTGAGCCTACATGCATATTCATGGTTTATATACATGTGAAAAATTCCCCAAATCACATATCAACATCATTTGCATTAGCTGAGGTGAGTATAAGCAGTATTAACAACAAAACATAATATCCTATTTTATGAAACTCAGAGGTCCACTATACATTACTCGCCAATCAATGACATTGTTCCCCTTCCAGAGTCCCAACCATAAAAAATATGGTCTACATTATCCCCACCGAATAGAAAAAAAATAAACAAGTTAGTGAGACCTGATCATATGAATCCATTTTTTAATATCCTAACTCAAAATCCAATGTCTGAAATAGAATTCCACAAAACCCCATGTGTGTCTCCCCATAGGAATGATCTTGCTGACTATAGGTGAGGTTATGATTCCATAAATATAGAGACTATACCCTAAATATCATATCATAAGATCAAAAGTCAATGAAAATCAATATAATTAGTAATCCGAGTAAACATGTGAAAATGTATTGATGAAATACATGTAATAATTTAATTGATAACATAGAAACTATCTAAGAGAGATAAATTATCATAAAATTTAATATTATAAAATGGCAATTTAAATATTAAATGAGGGATAAAATATTATTGGATGTAATATTTTAAATGATAATCTAAAAGTTATCTTATAGAGATAAAATCTTATCACATGTAATATTTTAGGTACCCTTGGTGAGACTCTGGCGTCTTCGTTCCTATTATAAGGCCATGAAGAGGTGTTCTTGACTGGATTACCCTTTCCCTTTTTTACATTGATGACTTTTTTGGTAGGAAGTTCGTTACCTTCTTGGGATCTCATTTACACTTGATTTAATGTTAATTATATTTGTTGGATTCTGCTTGGTCATGCTTAAATATAATTGAATTTGTGATTTTTTATATAGCCCATAAAAAATATAGTGATTCCATGATTGATATTTGTGTATCATTTTACCATGTTTGATTATAATCAAATGATTTTTTGTATTCTAATATATAATCATGTTGATATACTATATATAATTTTTTTCATTCCCTATATATGTTTTAACATTACTTACTGATTGTTAGTGGTATTAGATATAGGTGGATAGTCATGACTTATTTTTTTCATAGTGGGAGAGAATACTAAGATATTGCGCCACTAAAAATTTTATCTGAAAAAAATCCGAGATTCAACTCCACATTCTGGAGAAATCATAATTAATCTCTAATCTCTGTGTTATGTTTTAGCACTTCTTATCACCCCCCAAATAATTTCAAATATGACCATAATATTCATTCAACATAAGGCATGTTGGGAACATATTGTATAGATATCAATGTATGGTGGGACTAATATCTTACTATGGTAATGTTCTCATACAATAATATTTTCTACTGTAGAATATAATATTCTCTGTATGATTACCTTTATGGGAAGAGGTGATGAACACCTTCATGAGGATATGGATTTGGGGAATTAAAACTGCTAGGTCCTAAAATGGTGGAGGAAATTGTTGAAGAGGTTAATACCACTCAGAAGCTCATCAATGTTGCTCAGAGTGAACATAAGAGCTACACTTATAGTCATCGATATGACAAAGAGTTTTGTTTTAGAGACACATTATTCTTCTGCATAACTCCATCAAATAATGTTATGAGATTTTGGAATAAGGGAAAAGATTATCCCATCATACTTCATCCACATTGAGATCCTTGATTGCCTCAGTGTGTTTTCCTAAATACTAGAAATCCAACCAACCCTATCTCAATTAATTGATATAATCCATGTTTCATATTTTAGGATGTAAACACCATAACCCTTAAATATAATCAATCCAAAGGTGGTACCATTAGAGAATGAAATTAACATTTAGGATCATCATGTGATGTTCTTTGACAATAAATACAACGTTATACATAATAAGACAAATCACCAGGTCAATGTAAAGCGCAGAAACACCATGATTGAAGATGAAACGTGGGAACTAGTGGAGGTGATGAAATAGAGTTACCCCAATATATTTAATACTATGAAATGAAAATTTTGCGGAGCAATTTTCTTAAGGGGGTAAGATATTAACATCCAATCTTTTAAAAAAATAATTTTGGATTTAAAAAATGAGTTATTATATAGTACAGTTTTAGAAATATATGTACATATTTTGTTTTATTATATCCAATTATATTTAAAACCCCATTATGTATCATTAATGTTAATAATATAGACATTGAACGGTGATCAAAAGATTTGTATAAATGTCAGGTTTTAACAAATCCATTTTCCCCGAACTAATGATGTGATGGCCTCAACCAGTTTGTTCGTACCTTATGATGTCAATTTATCAAAGCATATGAGGGAGATAAAATCACTAGGATATTCCCATGACAAATACCAATAGAACATCCAAAATCGTAATCATGATCTATACCATTTGTGGGAGAATTTGAAGATCATCAAGATCATGCCCCAACTATATTCACTGAACCACCCAATGAATGTCCCAACATCACAAACATTACCCTTAGAGTGTTTTCTTGTATATTAATGGAATGGATATCATGAACCAATAAATATTAATATGTAATTTATTTTTTGTTTAATAATGAATATATTTCAAAACAGTTATTGTTACATTATAAATTATTTTTATTTTGATTAAATTAAACACAACTGTTATTTTTTTTTTAAGATTAAAATTCAAGTTAAGAAATTATTTTGAAGAAAAAATGGATTTTTGAAATAAGTTTTTTTAAAATATTAATATAATATTATTTTTATCAAAGATAATTGATCATATAGATTTTATAATTTAAAATTTAATGTTTTATATAGTGTTGAAAATTGTTATTATTGAAAAACCTATCATTTCAAAAAAAAATGTCGATTTTTAAAAGAAGACATTATCATATTTAGAATATTATTTAGATAAAATGTGTATTATTGTTTGAATCAGAATTTCAAAATAATCCAACATGATATTTTTAATAACTTTCTATGAAAATCATTTTTCGGGGTAAAAAGTAATTAAAATATAAATATAGTTTTTGTATTATGACACCGTAATGACCCAAAAGTGATTTAAGAAATACAATAAAATTTACCAATTAACGAATCTATGTATTCTATTTAAAATAATTATATTTTATGTTTATTTAATTACTTTATAAATCCATTATTAATCATCCAAAATAATTATTATGTTTTTCTATTTTGAAATCATTTCATTAAGAGTATGACTCACCTCCACATATGAAACGAAATTATTTTATTATATTCGCCCCATAGACATATAAATAATTAATATCCACTACATTTTGGAAAAAAACATGGTCAAAATAAAGGATGAGTTTTTTTAGTTACATTAGTATGTAGAGTCCACAACATAAATAATAACGAAATCCCCCTTTTTCTTATATAAACCCACATAATCTCTCTTATCTCTTCAATCAAACACCATGTAGAACATCCATACTCTACCACACACCATCTAGATTCCTCTCGATGATCCCCAATATCTCAATAGTCCATTCCAATGAATTTTGTGTCACACACTAATGTAAGGTATTTCTCTATTTTCATTTCCATTCAATAACTTCTTTTATGTTGTGTCTCTTAAATTATGTTTTCGTATGTTGAGAAATGTTTTTCCATTTTCCTCATACTATAAATTTATTTTATATATTATTAGATCCCCCTTTATCACTCATTGTGATTAAGAACCCAAAAATTTATCAATGGATTATATCCCTTATTATTATTATGTAATATAGTATAAATAACTTAAAATCACATAGAGGTCGAAATGGAACATCCTAAATATGTATTGAATTAAACATGTTTCTTTTTAAAAATGTAGGAAACTATTATAATGTATTAGTATGTTTAAATTTTGAATACTAAGATGACCCTTAGTAATAATAATTAATCCAATAGAATGTATCATCTCCTTTTAATTTATAAATAAATTTTTTAACCACATTAATGAAAACAAACTTTATGTATATCATTACATAATAAAATTAATATTTTAAAAATAATGCTATAAGTATTGGTGTTTTTATAAATCATATATATTTAATTATATTTTTATTTTTTATATAATGATTATAAATAACATTTATTTTCACAAAATACCGTCATAATTTAATATTTCTTTTTCTTATGATTATAAGAAAATTTTATTATGCCATAGTTATTTTTTAAATGTTTTATAAAATAAATTATAATTTTAAAAGATGTATTATTCGAAAAAAATGATTATTTTAATTAAAAATAAAATTTATAATATTTGGAAAATTATTTTTATAAAAATGGAGTTAGTTTTTGAATTCCACATATGAAAAATGAATATGGTAAAATTTTAGGATTTTCTGATCTTTTTAAATTGTTTCTGAATAGTAAAATTTGATACCTTGTCGTATACATAAATAAAAAGTAAAATAAATTATTCCTTGAGCCATTTCATATTTAATCTCCATAATGTCGAACATGAATTAATTATTTTTATATATTTAGTTATAATGTTAATAATATTCACATTCTTGGTCATAAATAATAATCTAATAAATAAAATAATTTGGAAACACCCCTCTGCTACCCTATAAATACCACCCTCACCTCCTCTTCTTTGTAAACCATAAAATATTTTATCAATTTTAAAAGTTCCCAAATAACATCCCAATACAATACCTTATGAATATGTTCCCTTGGTATCATCAGGAAACCATAAAAGTTACACTAGGGATGTTTATTATGAAGAGAAATTAATGAGGCAAGATCCTTATTATTTTTCTTTAATTTATTTTAATTTCTCTATCTTTTCTTATTATCTCCACACCCCCTAAATCCATATGTTATTGATAAATCTAGTGTATTTTATATAATTGAATTTGTACATGTTAATTTATGATCCATAACATACTCCATCCTCTATTTCTTTTCTTCTAAAAATGAAATCCTCATCCACGATGCTTTATTTTACGAACATCATGGATAATGAATTTTAATCTTAATTTAATTACATTAAAGATGTTAATAAAACAAAAATAATATTTGGTACATAATATAAAATTTATTTAGTAACCCTTTTTATGATCTGAAACATACTCACGCAACAAATAATAAACAATGGAACAAAACTAGTTTGTGATGTTAAATAAATCACAAAAAACAATCTAAAGGAATATCACAATCCTTTTATATAACAATTCATCATAATACAATTTAACCAAATTATATATGGAACCATTTAAACCTCTAAATGTTAATTTATATGATATAATTTAAATTATATAGAGTTATACAAATTCTACATAAACATAGATACTCATATTCCAGTGAACCGGTCATGACAACCATGAAAATAAACAATCATGACCGATGGAATTAAACTCTTTAACTCATATAAATCGCTATATATAAACATAATAAAACTATAATAAATAATATTAATTTATAATATGTTTCTTATTTATTAATTAATGAAATTTATTTCATTATCTAGGATATTATTGTGAATAATGCACTTTGACATATGATAAGGTGATTCTCAAACGCAACTCAATTTCCCCAGGATTCCCTATTTCACATCAATTTCATTACAAATATTATTTTAAGGATCCTTAATATCATTTAATTACTCTCCCTTTTATTTTTCATGGATATACCTATTTTTAAATTTAGTTTATGGAAATCACATAGTTATCTAAAAGAACACAACTTTCTAAAAAACATTTTACTTCTCTTGAGATTGTTCTTATTCACTCAAGATTGATGAATATTATAAAAATTATATTATACACTATCAATTGTTGGAACCAAAATGATTATTCATTAATGTGTTATTTAATAAATTAATCCCATTCATTTACATAGGATATTATATTTTTTGATTTAAATAACTTCTATTTCTCATGCATGATTATGTAAATGGTATTATGTGACAGGAGAGGCAATAATTATATAGTGGATGAAAATATTATGATATGGCCGGTGCACCAAAAATTATTTAGTTCTCTAATTAATTAGGTAATTAGATTAATATCATGAGATAAAGAGAAATATGCATGAACATGAATCTATATCTGTTCACAATTATGTGTGGTGCTGAACACTATGAAATATGTTTCATTTTATGCACTACCAGATTCCATGCATTTATCTAATGCTTCCATTCATGATTATAATGATGATACTTTTTCGTATATTATGATTATGATGATTATTTTCACACATATTTCATGTCTCTTATGAAAACATCTAGTAGTATTTTATCTCACTCTGCCTTTTGAAAAATATCATCTCGTGAATACTTATACTATGGATAACATGATTCCCACAATGAAGCTAGAGAATAAGGAAATAAATAAATTTTTATGCCCTATTTTGTTGATGTTATATATGTTCCTAATTTACCAAAGTCATTAATCATTGTATCCTATTTTTGTAACTCTTTTGTTTTTTAATTTTTAAAATTATTTAATAGTCATTCAAAAAAAGTGGGGTCATAATTGTGTAGAATTTATATATGGTTATAATTTTCCGGATAGTCTAACCAATTAGATCGATGTAGTGAATTGGAATTTTTTTAATTTTTAATATTATTTAATAATAATGTAAGAATATTAGGGTTTCTATAGTTGGTATCAGATAATGGTTTTTTAAATTTTGGAATTTGGATTAGTGAAGCTTCCTGAAAAGCTATAGTACGAGACAATGTATATTTAAAAACATAGAATGTTGTCCTGAAAAATATGGATCCCACAATAAATTATCCTAGATTGGATTTAAAAAAGTGATAAATTATAATTTACTTATTTACTTATGTTTTTTTCGAACCATATATATTTTAGAAAATTGGGGGAATTGGGAGAAACCTGTCCAATAACCCATGTGAGGAAGAATGAAATGATTGCCTGAACGGAATCCACAATGAATTGGGAGGTGGAGATCAAAATTTAATTGTTATGCTTCATCAATTTTCCTAGGCTATGAACAATAAATGGAATAATTGTAAAAATCCAACTTCACCTGTAAAGGATAAACTAACTTTTGAGTCCATTATATAACAACTTCCAATATCATTTAGTGGTTGTTCTGATCCACTAGTCATTGAATAGTGGGTTAACACAATAGAGATGATCTTTAATGTGTTTAACTATTCTATGATGGAGAAGTTGACTCTATATGTTCATCATCTATAGTTTGAGTATGTCCAATGGTAGTTGTTGATTAAGAACACCAATCAAGATGATGAAATTGAAGATTCTATGTGGGAATTCATTATGATTTAGTTACTTAAAAAGTAGTTTTTTTTAACCCTTCATAAAAATATGGAGATAAAATTAATAGAATTGACGAAAATGAAGGTGAATCTTTCACAACCTATGAATTAAAATTCAAAATTATTAAATGTTATGATTTGGGATTTTATTATAAAAAATGATATAGTAATGATCGATTATTTAGTGGGTTAAAACCACACCATTGAAAGGGTCTGAAAATTTGATATATTGGAGGTTATGAACATGTCATTCATTGTGTTATCAATGTGGATATGGATTTTGGATAATTGTATCATCTATTTGAAAATAATAAATAAAATATGGAGTTTCAAGGTGAGGATCTCATGAATAACATTGGGCAGAAATCTCAACCACTCACATCTAGAAAATGTTGGAAGAATTATCATGAGAACTACCTCAAAGGGATGTGGAAATTCTATAATTGGGGGAGTTAATTACACTAAGATCACGATTATCAAATTGAAATAATTAATCTTATGGATATAAGAGAGGATATGGGAAAACCACAAATGGTCTAATTCTATGACTATATTTTGAAAAGGGTACTATGAATGATACTGAACTAACCCTCGAGTCCTTGAGGGTAATTAGCATCATCATCCATAGAATCCAAAGGAGATATAAAATGTTTATTCCATCACTACTACTAAAGTGGAGAAACAAAATGGTTTCATATAAGGTACAATTCTTATTCACTCAAAAATAGTGAATGTATTATTTGATTAATTTTTAATTAATTCCTTTATATCATGAAAAATTAATATAAATTTTGTATCATAGCATTGAAACATTAAAGTATAGATATCCATAAAAACACTAGTGGTTCAATCATTGAAAACCAATTATTGTACTCTTCTCCAGTTGGCATATGTTGTCATATTACACTAAAAATATCATTACACATCCCTTGGTATAATTCAACATTATACTTAGGATTGATTAGAATTAAATATATTGATCAAAAATCAACTTTTTTAAAAAGGAAATATATTTTCATTTTACCAACCATCCCATGCTCCAAATAAAATTAAAGGATGGCCATAAACATCCTTTTTATGATCTCATAATGGTGTGGGTGTTGTTTCCTTATAAAGAGTCATACCATACTCAAATAGATTATCAAAATGAAGGTATCAACCTAAATGAATTCCAATCATAAGGGAATATAATGATGTATTTCATGAAGAGTTACTCAGACATCCAAAGGATTGTGATGTAGAGTTCTCAATAGAAATCACACGGATAAATATTACTATTTCAAAATTTCCCTATAGAATGGACCCGATCGGGATGGAAACGATGAAGAAGTAATTTCATGATAATTTAGGATAAGGGTCCAAATTACCTTGTGGTTCACCATAGGGTTTTCCAGTCTTCTTTTCAGAGAAGAAGGATAGATCAATAGAACTATATTTCAATTATCATGAACTAAGCAATATCATCATAAAGAACAGGTATCCTCTTCCATGTATTGATGAGTTATTCAATAAAAAATAAACAGCTCAGTACACATCAATGATTAATCTTCATTGTAGATATCATCTGCTAATGGTGAAGAATGTATATATTCATAATAATACCTTCCATACATGTATTGGGAATTACGAGTTTCTAGTAATTCCCATAGGACTTAATAATTCCCTTCAAATCATCATGTATTTAATGAAAATATTATTAAAAAACTAAGATGATTTTTTGTGTATTTTTTAACTATGGTATACTCATTTATATCACGACTAATATGGACAATTAAAAATGCTGAAGGATTGTACTTGAGACATTAAGGAAGGTGAAATTGTACACCTTGTTTAGTGAGTGTAACTTTTGGATGTAGCGAGTATCATTCATGGGAAAAATGAAAACAATTGAGGGAATTTATATCAACCCCTCAAAATATGGGGAATTGTAATGACACTCTAGTTTAAAGAAATCTGTTTTTTTCTGTGGAAAATCAAGGTACAACTCATGTTTTTTCATAAAATTTTCATGATTTTATAGACCACTAATATTGTAAACATGAAAAGGGGTATTGTTTTTCTGGATGGATGAATGTGAGGAAATCATCAACGAACTAAATAAGAGTCTGATCACTACACGTATACTCCCATTAACCAAATATTGAGAGATTTTGGTGATATATAGTTATTATTAAAAGAAAATATGGGGTTTCTTACTAATGTAAAATGATAAAGTGAGAGCCAAAGCCTCATGGAAGTTGAGGATCCATGGTAAATACTACCCAACAGAGGGTATATAGTTGGGATAAGTGATTTTGTTATCTTGAAAATCTAGTGGAGCTACCGCTATGTAGAGAAGTGTGACATATATACTAACAACAAGAATCTAAAATATATATTTACAAAAAATGTATCACCCCATTTATCAAAGGGGATAGTTAAAACTAATCATATACTTAGATTGTACTTTGTAATATCATATTTGGAACTGAAAAAATATAGTTGATTATCTTAGTAGATAATAATATGCTACTCTCCCCATGATGCAGATTGGTAAATACCCTATACTGATTCATATATAAAGGATTTATTTGGAAATACAATGAATTCGGAATAAATCTTACCTTTCCCAACTTATTTCCCAACTAAATATCGTAGAGATGATTGAGAAGGCACAAAGGGATAACCTCAAGAATAAAAATAAGGTGAATGATGTAAAGTAAGGTAACATCTAAGATTTAAATATCAATATTAATGAAGTGATTTGGATTTTAATGATGTCTTGTGATCTCTCAATACTAGATATATATAAGGAGCAGTTGGTAAATCCACATAGTTAAACTTTCTCTATCCATCCAAGAACTACCAAAATGTACTGTAATCATTATGAAAACATATGGTAGGATAATATGTAAAAGTATATCTAGATCATTTTTCAAGGGGATTGATATGATAGAAAGGTAAATAAGAGTGAAATAAGTATGAAGTGATGAATAAACCCTTTCCTATAATCATATAGAAGTTAAATAATTTAATCATGTACATCATCAATAGCATCACAAAGACTATAAAACGAAACAATGTGATATGGGTTGGGTGGATTAACTCCACTCGATTGACTACTTTATCACTCTTATTGAAGATCTATATCTTTGAAAACCTTTTATGATATATGTGTAGGTATTGGTAAGGAAGAAAGGGGTTATATATTTTATTTTCTCTGATCAGGATCATAGGTTCACATCCAAATGGTAGATATATCTACGCTTGATTTGTGTACTCAATTAAATCTTAGTATAACCTATGACCCCGAAACTGATGACGAATTTAAAAAGTCTAGTCATATTCTTAAATACATTCTTAGATCCCACTCAAAAGAATAAAAAGGTTAATGATATCATCATCTACCATTGTATGAGTTATTATAAAATATAGCTCCCACAGGAGTATTCCGATAGTTATATATGAAACTCTAAATTGATTTAATTTTAGAACTCCAACATACTGTGACGAAGTTAGTGAACAAAATTAACTTGGAAATATCTTTTTCAAAAGATGTGAGAAAACGTTAACGCCATCCAAAAACATATCAAATATGCTCATAGTCAGAGAAATACCTTTGTTGATACTCATTGGAAGGACATGGAATTCTATGTTTCAGATAATTTATTCAATAAAATATCACATTGGAAGAGACTCCTGTGGTTTATAATGATTGGAAATATATGAACAAGGTACATTGGACCCTTTGAGATCCCTGACCTCATAAGAGCAGGAACCTTTTAGCTTCCACATCCACAAAGATGGTTTCCATGTATCTCTCCTAGGAATGTACATGCCAGATCCATCACATTTAGTAAATTTAGGGGTGGTACATCTAGAAGATGATATATCTTATGAGGAGTAGCGGGTAATGAATCTGGACTAGAGAGATAAGGTTTTATGATAAAAGGAAACCCACCTGTAATTAAGTTGGGGATAAATTATATGTATTAATAAGAGAAATGGGAACTGTGCATGGAAATGTAGTAGATTTACCCTCACCTATTTATGTTAAATGAAATTTCATGGTACAAATTTCAAACGACATGAAAAATGTAATAAACCATATGAATAGTAATTCATCTAATTTAATAGTAATTCATCTAATGTAATAGTTAATCAACACTTTATAGTATTAATAATATTTGGGTATCATATTATTGAATATATATATATATATATGTCATCAAATAATTAAATGATTGTTTTAAAATTGATAAATTCAATATGTCAAATTTTATAAGCCATAAAGAGTTATATAAATTTTTATAATTTATATAATGATTTAAAGGAAAATTATTTTTATAAAATTCACTAATAAATTGATATTTTTTTGTCATAATAATAAGATAATTTTATTAGACCATAGTTAATTTTATTTTATTTAGAGAATTTTTTAATAAATGGAGTTAATTTTGGAAATATAATCATTGAAAAATGCATATAGAGAATTTTGGGGATTTTTTTTAAATAGTTGAATTATTATAAAGAGTAAAATATGGTAATTTACGTTATATATACATTATAAGTTAAATAAACAATTAATTTTGATATTGATGATTTAATCACCATAATCTCGAATTCCCATAAATTATTTTAATATATTTAGTTAGAATGATAAAACTATTCATTTTATTAAGCCTGTCACGACTCGTCCCCTGGGGCTTGTGCCAGGAATACCCCATGCCCGCATCCCATAGGCCAGGGACTAGTGACTAGCACAAAAAGGCATATCCCCAAATGGAAGGCATTTCCTTCAATCTTGTACACACACATACATGGAATAGTTCACAAATAAAACCAAAATATAAGAAAAAGTACAACCACCATAATGTAGCACCACTGAGAGTAAAAGGTGTAATCTAAATGTAAAGGGGCTGAAATAAAATCCAACTACACCCCAAAGTGAATAGTTCTGTAGATTTCCACTATGGTGTTTCTACCTCTAGGGTATTGGGAGAAAATCCTAAAGTCAAAGAGGTATTACATGTCTAGTCCTGCATCATTGATCTCTACAAAACCATAGATCACCAAGGTCTGTATCGTACCATTCGATAGTCTACACATGAAAAAACATTTGTGGGAAAATCCCATGAAGGGGTGAGTATAACAACTTAGTAGGGAACTGGAGACCCCCTATGGTCTCTTATAAATCCACAAGGGAAAATACCACAAAGGAAATACCACAAAGGAAACACCACCAAGCAAGATCTAAAATATATAATACAAATTAAAAGACACATCACACCAGATATACCTTATGTATAGAATAAGAGGAGATTATTTGTAATGCTTTATCAACTTATTCTTTTGAGTGGCTTGGTTGCTGATCCATGAAGGTCCTCTCTACTACTGATCCATGAAGGGTCTATCTACTGCTAATCCAAGAAGGGTCTCTCTCAGAAATTATACATGGAGGTCCACTCTCACACTAATCCATGAAGGGTCGTTCTACTGCTAATCCATGAAGGGTCACTATAATGATGATTGACAAGGTGTTTCTCTTATTCTTTATGTCACATACAACCACTGGATTCCTAGACATAACGTGCTTGATTATGGGAGGATCTGCTCCCCAATCCATGGATTGTACCTAAATCATGAGGAAGCCTCACCTAGATTAACCCCATGGACCATCTCATCGTAAGGGTCTAAATATAATAGAATACCCGTCGAACGGATGCATGATCTATAAGGAATGGTAATTTTTCAAAAAAGGGAATAGTTGGATTTGAGTCCGATCCAACTTGACTATATTCCATCCCACTCCAAGACTCATGTAGAGTTACTCAGAATAACCTCCTCATCACAAGGATCCTTGTTCCATAGATGAAATGTCAATTGGATTCTTGGTATGTTAGTTAGAAGTCTTTTTGTGAAACGGGGCCATGTTGTGTATGAGCCCAACCCGACTTGGTTCGGCCCGACCCACAGTTTTTATGGCCCACGTGCAGCATCTCAGCCCACTGAGGCAATCCAACATCTCCTACTTGGACATGTCATGGATGCCTCTGGATTTTCACCCAGTGGAGCCACCATGTACCACCTCCTCAGGTGAACCGTTCCGCATAGCGAACTAATTCTATCTAGGAAAACGCTGATTTCTCATGTCTAATTCGACCAACACAGACGACAAAAAGCGGGCCATTCCTCCCACACACAGATGATGGATCATGTTCCAGTTGTGACTCTATGAACCCCAGATACTGGCAGCCCTCCCCTGTAGCTATTCCGCGTAGCGGACCATCTTGGTTAGACAGATGTGGCCAACTGATCCTCCTATACATTGTCAATGGACTGTTTTCTGCTAGCACGCCCGAGAAGCCGGGAAGAGGACCACATTTTCATGTGGTACCAGATGTTTCCGCACCTCCACACCACCCTGGACCTCCACCAACGCACTAATAATATCTTCTTTGAGCCACTAGAGTTTCTTTGGCTGTCCATTTCTTGAACTGTCTACACCTATGGGACCATAGGGATTCCACCTTCACTGTGAAAACCTCGAAAAACATTTCCTCCATTGTAAGAATTCATCCCCCAAGAACACAGAAGGTGGAGGGGATTGGGCCTTATTTGTATCTGCTCGTGCCCTCCACGAACTACTATAATATTGGGCTTTGAAGCCCCCTGACAGGGGCGACCGCCTCTGACGGTCACTGTAGGTGCCCAATAGCAACCGCCATCGGTAGCCACTGTCCTTGGTTATAAAATACTTCAGGGCTTCGGTGCCCCCCCCCCCTCGTCGCCCTCGACCGAGCACCCCCCCCCCCCCCCCTCACAGCCCTGCTCTGCCCTCCCCGCGTGCCCTCCCTTGCCGCCCTGCCTCACCACGTGCCCCGCCACCCTCAACCACTCACTGTCGTCGCCGCCTTCCTCCCTCCGCAATCTTCCCTCACGCTCTGGCTATACTCTGCCCTCCGCCCTCTGGCCTTCGGCCTCCGCCCCTTCCATCCCCTACCCCACTTCCCTCCAGCCTCCGACCTAAGGCCTCCGCCCTTGTCCCTCCACCCCCTTGGCCCTACCCCCCACCTCGGACGGCCCCCACACACCGTACTGCCCCCCCTGCACCCCGGATAGCCCCCCACACCCCGAACAGCCCCCCCCTGCACCCCGGAAAGGCCCCCCACACTTCGAACCCCCGCACATCGGACAACCCCCCGCACCCCGGAAAGAGCTCCCCGCACCACGGACAGCCCCCCCCTCCCCCCCGCTACCCATCCCTCGTCCCCTCACTGCCTCCTCTCCTCCAGATCCCCGCCGCCGTCACAACCCGTACCCTCCCTCGCCGCATGGCCTTTGGGTCTGGCTCCCCTACACTACCTCTCCTCTAACTCGAAGCACCTCATTCGGCTCCCCTCCCTTCTAGGTTTATAGCCCAATCAGGTATGACAAGGGATTTCACTTACATTATTATTTTATCAATGGTTCATAAAAAAAATGATTAGTATTTTTTTTAAATATAGTTGATTTGAATGCTGAAAATTTAATAAGTATTATGTAAATATTTGTTATACAGATATTATTATGGATAAGAGTTGGATTGATCTTCCAAATCGAACGTGTAGAGAATATTTCAATGGCATTATGCAGTTTATTGACATCACGAGAGGATTTGAAAGTGACTATATTAGTTTTCCATGTAGAAATGCGCTAACAGATATTAATTAACACGAGATACTGTGAGGGAGGACCAATTATTTAATGGATTTTAGAAAAATAAAAAGAGTTGGACTCATCATGGAGAAGAATATGTTCATTGTCAAAATACTGATAAAGCTCAGATGGATATTGATGCAAGGATGAATGATCCAATGCATGAAATACTTACTGAAATGGTGTGTGGGTTTGATCCTGAAGGCATTGACATCGATAATCTTGAGACTTGTGAGATAAATATTTACTCTAGTGCAGATTGTGATTTGAGGAGGTTTTATGAAGCACTTGATGATGCAAAAATAGAATTATATCCTGGATGTACTTCTTACAATAAACATTCATTTATCGTGGAGTTGTTGTATATTAAGACTTTGAATAATTGGTTAGACACATCATTAGACATGCTTTTGGTTCTATCGAAAAAGGTTATTCCTATTGACTCTTAGATTCCTGATTCGTATTACCATGCTCATAATTTGATAGAGATCATAGGATTTACATATGAGACCATAGATGCATGTGAAAAGAACTGTATGTTGTTTATAAAAGAAACTTCCCATTTGGATATTTGTATGGTTTGTGGTGAATCTAGGTGGAAAGAGAACAGGGTAAATAAGACTCATCAAAGTTAGATTGCAATACAGGGGAAACTAATTGCCATGAAGAAAATTCGTTACTTTCCCCTTAAACTGAGGTTGAAAAGATTTTTTATGTCATCTAATGTTTCTAATTTAATGAGATGGCATGCAGAACATGTTCCTGAAAGTGATATGTTAACCCGCCCGGTAGACTCTCATGCATGGATGGATTTGGATAGAATACTTCCCGATTTTTCTGAAGTTGTTCGTAATGTCCGATTGGGATTGGCAGTAGATGGTTTCAATCCATTCAAGTCAATGGTTGGTGCAACTCATAGTACATGGCCCATGGTGTTGGTTCCATATAATCTTCCTCTGTGGCTATGTATGAAGCAACAATTTATATTACTTTACACTCTTATTGATGGACCTAAAAGTCAAGGGGATAAGATTGATGTTTACCTTCAGCCATTGATTGATGAGTTGAATTAATTTTGGGGAGATGGTGTGATGACTTATGATTGTGAAAAAAATGAAATGTTCAAAATGCAGGATGCATTGTTGTGTACAATCAATGACTTCCCAGCTTATGAAAATTTATCAGGCTGGAGTAAGAAAGGGTAATTTGCATGACCTTGTTGCAATAAAAGTAAAAAAATCTGTACGGCTTAAACATTCCAAAAAATGGGCATACATGGGTCACAGACATTTTCTACCCCCTCATTAAAGGTTCAGAAAGGACATAGTGGCATTTGATGGTTCTAGAGAGGTCATCCCATCAGCAAAGATCGTGACAAGAGTCGAAATGTTATCGTAGCTTGAGGAAGAAAACATATGAACGGTATATGAAATTCAGTATTTGGTGGCTCCTCCAGTACGCAATATTTTTTCTGCGGGTAGGCAGCGCATTCACAATTAGAAAAAGAAAAGTATTTTTTTATTATTCCGTATTGGAAAATTAACATGCTGAGGCATAATTTGGATGTCATGCACATTGCAATTTTTTTTGTGATAACATATTGTGGACCATTTTAGGTGTCAGTGGAAAATCAAAAGGCCATGTTAATGCACACCGTGATTTGGAAGAAATGGGTTTAAGGAAATAGTAGCATTTACAGTTAGCAGATGGAAAGCATGCATATATGCATGTGGAACAGTATAAGATGACTTCAAAGGAGAAAGAGACATTTCATTCCATTTTGAATATGGTCAACATGCAAGATGGTTACTCTTCTAATATTTCAATGTTTTTGAATCTGACGAGCAAGACATTGTAAGGGTTGAAAAGTCATGACAATCACATACTACTTTAGTAGTGGATTACAATTGCAAATCGTGATTGTTTATCCCCAAATATTGTTCAGCCATTTATTGAGATGAGTAATTTTTTTAGACATCTTTGTTTAAAAAATCATCGAAAAAGTGATTTAAAAAGTTTACAGGACCAAATTTTACTTACGCTTTTTCACTTTGAGAAACTCCCCCCCCCCCAATCATTTTTCGATGTTATGGTCCACTTGACAGTTCACCTAACTAATGATGTAATGGATGCTGGTCCAGTGCAATTCAGGTGGATGTATCCTATTGAACGGTATTTGAGTACATTGAAAATATTTCAATGCAACAGAGCTCATCCGGAGGCATCAATAGCCAATAGTTATTTGATGGATGAGTGTACTAATTTTTGTGCAAAATATCTTATAGATGTTGAAACAAAATTAGATAAGCCCTCTCGGAATCATGATGGTCCTGTTCGAGAAGGAACCACATTTGATATGGACAACCTCGAGTTGATAGAAGCACATCGATATATCATTTTCAATACTCCATCAGTTGCACCATTAATGCAGTAAGTATCTTATCAATGTGCTTGTATGACATTTTCATGTTTTGTTTGAAAAAGTTGATCATTTAAACATCGCGTTATCATTTCCAGGAAACACATTAATGAGATAAAAGCAGATATGTATCGTGCGATTGAGTTGCAAATTCAACAATCTCATTATGCATCATTTTATGATTGGTTCAAGGATTATGTTTGTATAAATTGATTTTCATAATGAGTTAAGTATTATACTAATTTCATTTTGCATATATCAGTATTGAATTTTATAAATTATGTATGTTTTTAAGCTGAGGGAGTTAGGGGACCCCACGCTAACTGAATAATTTATCCAACTGGCTGAGGGTCCATCTATAACGGCTCGTCATTATAATGCTATTGATGGTAATGGTTTTCAATTTCACAATAAAGATGTTGACGACAAATGAGAAACACAAAACAGTGGCATCGGTTGTCCATTTTTTGATTCTGGTTATTACTATGGTCAATTGATTGACATCATTGATGTATTATACACACATGGTTTGAAGTACACATTGTTAAAGTGTAATTGGGTTGATCCTGTGTGTGGATGTAAAGTTGATCAATATCCGTTTTCATTGGTGAATTTTAACTATATGTTATACAGAAATAATGAACGAGTTGAGAATGAACCTTTAATTTTGACCTCACAAGCAGAACAAGTATTCTTTGTTACTTTTCCTTCAGATCCAATTTGGCAATTTGTTGTCAAAATGTCTCGGCGAGGAGTGTTTTTATTTGAAGAAGTTGATCCTGAGACTGTTCCGTTTGTTTACTAACAGCTTGATCAACATATCGTAGTTCAATGTGATGACGATATTTATTGGGTCAGATCAGCTATTGAAGGAGAAACAATTGATTTTCATGCTTAATGAAAGTTATAATTGTTTTCTCTCTATTCATTATTGAATGTCCGAGGATATCATAAATTATCTAACCATTTTATAAATCCTTGTGAGTTTTAATCCTCACTTTTGGAAGTTTATTCAGTTATAAATATTTAGGGTGATTTTACTCTTGGTTTTTTGATGTTAATGTCTTTGTATCTTTCCTTTGAGGTATTCTTTATCTGGTTTATGTGCTGCTTGAATTTGTATTAATTTTATCTGAAATTTTGCTATGCATTGACTGGTTTTGAACATAATTTGTATATCTGTTTTGTTACCTTTATGATTTTTTAAAATTCATTCACAACTTATTATTAAATCCATTTTTTTTATTAAAAATCATAAAAGTTTTATTTTTGTTATGAACAATCAAATTTCACTTTTAGACACTTTTGATAGTCCCCTTACTAATTTTTTCGATGACTCCAGGCATGTCAGGGGAAGAGGCTGCAGATCCACATCATCCATCTGAGGCATCTATGACTTAGTGTCGAGGTATGTTTGTCTTTCATAGTCCCTAATTTTTATGTAATTGATAAACATATACATATATATATAAATGTAAATATATAACATTTGTCAAATTATATATAAAATTTCAATAGGATCAGACTCAATTGTTTATTCCTCTCGCAATAGAGGCCTCGGTCATGGCATTTTATCCTGGAATTCTGACACGACGTTTTTTGTTTCATTTGATAAGGTATTTCATCCTTTGGGACCAAATTCCCATGAATATATTCGTCAACTGGGTCATATCATACATGACCCACATTGATTTCCATTGACCAACCGAACGACCTCGGAAGTGCAGTGCGCACGGTTTGACCGAATGTGTCGTTTTCAGCAGTTCGGCGTGCCCTTAATGGGCCCGTTTGGTGTTCAAAACCACACGAACGACATCAGAATGCCAAGAAATAATACGAAAACAACCATGGTGTGAATTGTGAAATGGTCAGATAGAAGACACATCAATCAGAGGTTCCATTTGACCGTAGTGACCGAAAATACATTTCTGGAGTCACAGAACACCAAAACTGTGTGTCACAGTCGAATTCGGAGAAAAATTGTTCCGAATGACCTGAAACATCATGAGAACAATAGAATATTATTCGTGACATGAAGGAGGGTACGACACGTCCATCGGACCTGCAGTGCATGCGGTAGGACAAAATGTGACGTTTTCAGGAGTTCGACGAGCTCTTAAAGGGCTCGGTGGGTGGTCAAAACCACCCGAACGACATTAGAATGAAAACAATCATACCACTACAACCGTGCATGGAATTGTGAAATGTTTGGATAGAAGACATGTCAATCGTAGGTGTTGTCTGACCACGGTGACCAGAAACGCATTTCTAGAGTCATAAAACACCAAAACGGCGTGTCATGGTTGAAATCAGAGCAAACATGATCCGAATGACCTGAAACCGCACAATAATGATAAGAATATTATTCGTGACATGCAAGAGGAGTCGGAACATCCATCGTATGGGCGATGCACACAGTATGACCAAATGTGTCGTTTTCAGCAGTTTGACGCTCTCTTAAAGGGCGCGATGGGTGGTCAAAACCACCCGAACGACCACAGAATGCAACAAAATCATAAGACAACAACCGTAGTGTGAATTATAAAATGGTCAAATAGACGGCATGCCAATCAGAGGTTTCTTTTGACCGAAGTGACCAGAAACGCGTTTCTGGAGTCAGAAAACACCAAAACGGCGTGTCACGTTAGAGTTCAGAGCAAACGTGCTCCGAATGACCTGAATCTGAACGAGGACAATAGAAATATTATTCGTGACATCCAGTAGGAGACGAAATGTCCATCTAACATGCATTGCGCGCGGTACGACCAAATTTGTCGTTTTAAATATTTCGGCACGCTCTAAAAGGCCGCGCTGGGTGGTCAAAACCACATGAACGACCTCAGAATGCCATGAAATCATAGGAAAATAACTGTGGTGTGAATTGTGAAATGGTCAGACAGACTACATGTCAATCGGAGGTGCCGTTTGACCGCGGTTACCGGAAACGCGCTTTCGGTGTCAAAAAACACCAAAATGTCCTGTCACAGTCGAATTCAGAGAAAACGTTCTCTGAATGACCTGAAACTGCATGAGAACGATCGGAATATGATTCGTGACATGCAAGTGGAGATGGCACGTCCATCGGACGTGCGGTGTGCACGGTACAACCAAATGTGTCATTTTAAGCAGTTCGGGGTGCTCTTAATGAGAACACTGGGTGGTCAAAACCTCCTGAACTACCTCGGAATGCCAAGAAATCATACGACAAAAACTGCGTTGTGAGTTTTGAAATGGACGGATAGGAGGCACATCAATCGAAGGTGCCGTTTGAGCGCGGTGACCAGAAACGCATTTCTGGAGACATAAAACACTAAAACGGCGTGTCACGATCCAATTTAGAACAAACGTTCTCTGAATGACCTGAAACAGCACGAGAATGATAGGAACATTATTTGTGAGATGCAGTAGGAGACAGAATGTCCATAGGAAGTGTGGTGCGCGCGGTACGACCGAATGTGTCATTTTCAGCAGTTCAGCGTGCTCTTAAAGGGTGCACTGGGTGGTCAAAACCACCTGAACGACCTCGGAATTCCACAAAAACATACAACAACAATCACAGTGTGAATTGTGAAATGTTCAGATAGATGGAACGTCAATCGGAGTTGCCGTTTGACCGAGGTGACTGGAAACGCGTTTCCAGAGTCCTAAAACACCAAAACGGAATGTCACGGTCGAATTCTGAGCAAATGTGCTCCGAATGACTTGAAGTTGCATGATAACGATACAAATATTATTCGCGACATGCAAGAGCAGAAGGAAATTCCATCAGACGTGTGGTGCATGGTAAGACCGAAAGTGTCATTTTCAGTAGTTCGGTGCGCTCTTGATGGGAGCGGTGGGTGGTAAAAACCACCCGAACAACCTCAGAATTCCATGAAATCATACTAAAAAAACCACTATGTGAATTCTGAATTGGTAGAATAGATGACAAGTCAATCAGAGGTGTTGTTTGACCATGGTAACCCGAAACGCGTTTCTGGAGTCATAAAACACCAAAACGGCATGTCACCGTCGAATTCAGATAAAACGTGTTCTGAATGACCTGAAACTTCACAAGGACTATAGGAATATTATGTTTGACATGCGGGAGGAGACAGAACGTCTATCGAACGTGCGGTGTGCACGGTATGACCGAATGTGTCATTTTCAACAGTTCGGTGTGCCCTTAATGGGGGTGCTGGGTGGTCAAAACCACCCGAACAACCTTGTAATGCCAAAAAATCAAACTAAAACAACCGAGGTGTGAATTTTGAAATTTTCAGATAGACGACACGTCAATTAGAGGTTCCTTTTGACCGCGGTGACCGGAAGCACGTTTCTGGAGTCAGAAAACACCAAAACAGCATGTCTCGGTCGAATTCAGAGAAAACATGCTCTAAATGGTCTGAAACCACACAAGAATGATAGGAATATTATTTGTCACATGAAAGAGAAGATGGAACGTCCATCGGACGTGCGGTGCGCGCGGAAAGACCGAATGTGTCATTTTCAGCAGTTTGACGCGCTCTTAATCGGCGTGCTGGGTGGTCAAAACCACACGAACGACCTCGGAATGCCATGAAATCATACGACAACAACTGCGGTGTGGATTTTGAAATGGAAGGATATGAGGAACGTTAATCGGAGGTGTCGTTTGACCACGGTGACCGGAAACGCGTTTTCGGAGTCATAAAACACAAAAACGGGGTGTCACGGTAGAATTCAGAGAAAACACAATCCGAATGACCTTAAACCACACAAGAATGATATGAATATTATTTTTTACATTCTAATGGATATGACCCATCCATCGGACAAGCGGTGCATGCGGTACGACCGAATGTGTCATTTTCAGCAGTTCGGCACGCTCTTAATGGGCACGCTGGGTGGTCAAAACCACCCGAATGACCACATAATTCCTCGAAAACATATGACAACAACTGCGGTGTGAATTTTGAAATGGTTGGATAGATGGCAGGTCAATCGGAGGTGAAGTTTGACTGTGGTGACTGGAAACACGTTTCCGGAGTCATAAAACACCAAAACGACATGTCACAGTAGAATTCAGAGAAAACGTGCTCTAAATGACCTGAATCAGCACGAGAATGATAGAAATATTATACGTTACATGCAGGAGGATACAGAACATCCATCGGACATGCGGTGCCCACGGTACGACCGAATGTCTCGTTTTCAGCAATTCGACGCACTCTTATAGGGCGTGCTGGGTGGTCAAAACCACACGAACGACCTCGGAATGTCATGAAATCATACGACAACAACCATGGTGTGAATTGTAAAATTGTCGAATAGATGGAACGTCAATCAAAGTTTTCATTTGAACGTGGTGACCAGAAACGTGTTTCTGAAGTCATAAAACACCAGAACGGCATGTCACATTCGAATTCAAAGAAAACGTGCCTTGAATGACCTGAAACCGCATGAGAACGATATGAATATTATTCATGACATGCAGAAGGAGATGGCACATCAATCGGACATGTGGTGCGCACGGAAAACATTCATTTTAAGACAATAAAAAACACTTTTCTAAACTAAAGAAAAGACTCCAAAATAAGTAAAACAAATTCAAAAATGATAACATTTCCTAAATTGGTGGTTTTAAATTATTATAGTTTCCAAGAGATGTCAGATTTCATTTTAATATATTTATATAATTACTGAATAAAGATGTCGAATTTAAGTTTGTTTTGTTTAGTTTTCATTGTATCTTATTGTAGGTTTTTAATGAAGATGGTTGTAGATCGTTGAAGCATGTTTATCATTTATTTTTTATGATGATCTTGATGTTTATTTTGTTTGGATATGTTTTTCATTTTTTTTGATTTATATGCTATTTTTTTTGTATCATGAAATTTTATTTTTAAAAAAAAGTTCAGTGTAGCGACCGCCAATGGCAGTCGCTATAGGCCGAACTCTCGGCCACCTTCAGTGACCGCCAGTGGTGCTCTCTGTAGGCCGGATTTTGGTTCGGCATCAGAGACCGCCACTGGCCGTCGCTATAGGTAGGAATTCTGGCCGGTTTCAGCGACTGGTGCGGTATTTGTGGGACAATAACTCGATGACGTTTAGCGGCCGCCATTGGTGGCCTCTGGGCGGTCTCTACAGACCAATAGCGACCGCAAATGGCTGTCTCTATAAGTGGAATTTTTATTAGTGATGATAGTTGTTTAAAGCATGGGAGGTTTGGGATCACAATTCTATGAAGCTATCAACAATACACATAAAAATACCAAAGGAAAGAACCCTCCTTCATGAAATCCGGATTAGCAGATCAACCTGTTCGTGGGTTGATCCGCCTTAATTGTTTTCGAATGATGAATGAGTAATTAAATCACAAATAAATCCCTCCATTGATTCGAATCTGTTGTAGGTGATAGATGATTAACCATGTCAACGTCAACTCATGATCTTCTATCGTTCATCATTGTTCATCAATTCCCATGTCTCATTTCATTCTATCTATGGTTTTTCACCTAGATTTGATCCTATATTTTTATTCATTGGAAAAGGATTATCTTCCATACATTATTCATTGTTCAAGGTGAATTCAACCGTAGGATCGTAATATAATCCACATGTTTTAATTCTCAACTCTCCAACACATTAGTTTAATAAAAAGTAATATGTCACGAAATTTCTATTCTGCTCTAATGATTCATTTCTATGTTGTTTCATTTATGAAGCAGGGTAGCAGTTACATTTTCATAATGATCCTTCAACAATCATCATTTAGTGAATATCTTCATCGCCTTTTCGATGCAACACAACGTCATCATCCACCTTTCATTGTTTTGAATGAAAACAAAATAAGATTTTCAATGTTATTTTATTATTTTCCAAAAATTCAAAAAAATAAACTTTTATGTCCGACAATTTCAGGTCGAAGTTATTACATTCTATGCAAATACCGCCATTTTTTGTTCAACGGTACCCTCAAACTATCAATCAATGCACCGATAAAAATGTTAGAAAAAATGATCCATTGATTAATTCAGTGATCTAATGAAAAGATCAAAATTACATTTCGGCCACCCTGGGCCTCAAAATCATCTTCCATCTCAGTGCCTCTTATAGAAATAATTATATATAATTTAAAAAAAATCACAGAAATTATGGGATATTGAAGATCCAAAATAATTAAATAAAAAATAAAATAATGATTAAACCCCCTCTCCTATCTTATAAATACCACCCCTCGCCACCACTTCTCTTCACACATTCAAAGCTATGATCCTTGTAAATATTCTCTAGAAATCTTCGATGAATCGCATAACTCAAATCCATAATTCATTGTTCTACTCAAAATACCAAATATGATTCCCTATCAATGTTCTCAAGGATGATAAATTCAATAGGTAAAATTCTATTTCATTTCATTTTAATTTCATTTAATTTATTTTTCATTTCACATTCTCTAATCACCCCCACAACCCAAATGTTCCTTGTAAATCCTTTATATTTTATATATTTTAATAATATCTATTTAGAGTAAGATAAATCATCAAAATCCTTTCTCTATATCTTTTATTCTAATAAATAAATTGTTGTCTTTGATATGTCAATTTAACAACAACATGGACGATTAGTTTTTATTTTCCATTATCACCTTCAGGGACATTCCTAAATCCACTATAATGTTTGTTAAATTCAATATAAATTATTTAATAACTTCTTTAACGTTAAGAAACTAATAAATATACACATTATAAAATAATTTAACAAGACTAGTTTGTGATATTCAAAAAAAACAAAAAAGTATAATTGAATTTCACCATCCTTTTGTGTAATGTATAATCCTCATACTAGCTAAAAAATGATATATATATATATATACATTTTAAAAGAATAATTTTATTAAATATGATATAATTTTTATTCATTAAAACTGTAACATTAGTACATGAACATTATATTCATATGTATGTTAATCGATCATGAAAACCAACAAAATAAACAAACAAGAACGATTGAATTGAACTCTATAACTACTTTAAAAGTATAAAATGAACATATTAAAATTATAATAAATTAAATAAATGTATAATAGAATCATTATTTTATAATTAATGAATATAATTTGATTATACCCAATTTTCAAGGGATGCAGTCACTCATACATATGATATGGGGATTCTCCAACCTAACTCAATATCTATTGTTTTTCATTCCTTCAAACCAATTTCTGTTTGAAAATTTCATTAATGACCCTCTAATATCATTTCATTATTCTCCCTATTATTTTTCCAAATATACACGTTTTGTAATTTATTTTATGACAATAATTGAGTTTCCCAAAACAAATTATCATTCTAGAAATGCAACTTTTTCTTCTCTTGTGATTGTTTCCTCTTCACACATGATTGATGATTCTAATACCAATTGTGTTAGTCTCTATTTAATATGTTAATCACAATGTTTATTGATAAATTTATTCATTATTAAATGAAACACATTCACTTACATCTGTTATTATATGTCCAAGAATAATATACGATCTATATTTCATGCATGATTATATAAATGTTATGTTGTGACGGTTCCTCCTAGAGATATATATTGTCTTAAAATTTTATTATATGACAAGCTCACACATAATATATAGAGAAACAATTAAATAGGTAATGGGATCAATCTGACGAGATAATGCGAAATATGCAAGAACATGATGCTAATATTTTTCACAATCATGTGTGGTGTTGACAATTTGACGTGATGTATCATTTTTATGCATTGCTAAATTCCGTGAATTTATCTAATTATTTGTACCATGAATATGATGATGGTCCATTTATTATGTTATTATGATTTTTATTATTCTCATACATTCTTCATGTCACTTATTCACTCTCATACTAGGATTTTATCTCACACTGTATTTTTATTTATATCCTCAGGTGAAGACTTGTAAAGAGGAGAATACAAGGGCCAGAATGAAGATATAGAAGAAATAATTAAATAAATCACTATGTATTATTATATAGATGTTATGTATGATCATATTTTTCTAAATTCACTATAAGTGCAAATCATAGTTGTCTGAGGATTTTATTTTGTTTATATTTAAAATGATATGGTAATCATGTTAGAAATGTAGGTTTACTATTGTGTAGAAGTTAGGTGTGACCATAATTTTCCCAAGAAACAAAATATTTCGATCCTAGTTGTGTAATTTTTTAACATGATGTAATAATAATTATGAAATTTAGGGTTTCTATAGTTTAACTCCCATGATCCTTTATATACTCATGTTACCAAGGAGAAATATAGTTAGGATTTATTTTCACATTTCAAGTTTCTCCAGTAACTTATTCATTAAATTTTGGATTTATATTATTTGGATATGTATTTATATGTTCCTATTGATTACTATTTTTATATTCAATGAGATACCCCTTTCTCTCTTATCGACATATTTTTTTAATCATTAAGTGAAGTCATTATGCTGCAAAAATATCACAAGGATTTTCCATGCCAAAATAACTATCTAGTGAATATTGTAGACATATCTTATAAAGGGTTTTCAACATTATGGATAGATATTTTTTAATATGGGACTTACATGTAGGTATTCCATACTCATTTATCATTGAAAAAATTATTATCATGATTTAATGCATATTGTATGGCCTATGGGGCACACGATTTTCATGTGAATGAAATGAATGTGATAGGTGTGCCTAGAATTTTATAACCCTTTAGTGAACTAGATATTGTTTAGTAGCAGGATACATCTTGTTGGGTTAGGTAATGAACCAAATTCTTTTATTGTAAATTTTCCACCCTAATATCATGATGGTTTATCCCAGACCTATGTTTATGATATAATGTTTTATATTTTTACACATTTCAAATTTTATGATTATCATTCTATATAATGTCTAATACTTGATCTCTATGATTACTAATCTTTTATTCCCAATTTATATAACTAATGATAAAAATTTATTATCTTAATCTTATAATTAAATTTTTATTCCCATACTATGATTTATAAGAAATCCCTTTCTTATGTGCATCCCTTTGTTATCTCGTGCAACTTCAAATGCCGAAAAATTTTATAATCATCTTATTGATAATTGAAGTAATGTTTTTGATTCCCATGATCATGATTTTATTCTATGTACCTAATTCCCATGGATACTATAATTATCTATCGTATGGTTTTTATTATGTGTAATTTATGTAATAAATCATGTATTATTGTTATTTAAATAACAAGGTTGTTAATGTATTATAGTTTTGTACTCTTGGTATTACTAAAAATATTTCATTTTTACAAGAATTATACTCGATACATTACATGTCATGTAACATGGATGAGGAAGAACCAAGGTGATATTTTTTGTCTTGACGTTTATAATAGAGCATGAAGTGATCACGTAGAATCATTATAAAAATGGAATGACCTTAAAGATTCCAAAGAATACTGTAAAAGATATATAATTCAAGAAATGATGGATTTTATTACTTAAAATAAATAATAAAACAATGGAGATAAATGTTTAATGAACAATTATCTCATTGAATCAATTTTTCATTATGTATAATTATGTACACAACCTCCAAACATATTTCACTTAATAAGATATTCCTAAGGTGTTTTGTGGATAATATTTTGATGCTAAATGTCATCCTGAAAAAGTAGGGATACATACCCTCCTAGAAGAGAATTGATTTTGTTCTCATGATTGTAGATAATGATATAGTGGAGGATAGTGGGCCATTGAATTTTATTTTTGTGTCTCACTATAATGGGATGTTATAATAATCTTATTTTAAAAAAATAGAATGAACTCAATAGTTTTTCTAAAGACATTAATGTGTTATGATGGTTTATATTTGTTATTGATATTGGAATATAATTCCAAGTATAAATTAATATAATATAATAGATTAAAATTATGTTCCACAAGTCCCATTACTACACCATATGGACAATATAGATTAGGGATCTATCGTGATATTATATGAGAAATTTCAAATGGGATTTTTGATCATTTTGTTATACAAAACATTTCTATGAAATAATAAATCATTCCATAATAGTCTATATGATCCTATAAATTAAAGGAACATGACAAAATTTGGATTATTTGAAAATATCATGAAATCATATTCCCTTTATATTATGATAGAAATATTGGTTTCAAAAAAGATAAATTTTTAATAATCATGAAGACATAGAATCAAGATTTAATGTTGATAAAACATGGAAGTTGGTGAAGATATTCGGTATATATAGATTGATATATATCAATGATAAATATAATGAGTTATTAAATATTTACAAACAAATTCATTTTGTATTGTAAATGTGGTGTAATCAATTTCATGGGTTGTATAAGTGAAGGCATTATGTGATAAAAAATTAGTATTATATTCATACTCTGTCATTTAATAAATTCTTATTTATTGAAAAATTGAGACTTGGTCTGTGTGATGATTACAAATATTCATAATTTACATAACCACATAATGTAAAGAGAGTATTGAACAATGTAAAATCTATTTCATGTGTTCAGGATATCCCCCCTTAGATCAAAACTATAATTATCTTATTTACAATATAATGATACAAGAATTAATGAAAAAATGTCTAATAATTATTGAAATAAAAAATGCGGAATTTTAAGTAGGACGTCCACCACTAATTAACCCCTATTGTTTGTGGTTATGTTTTCTCTTTTAGGAAGTATAAGTTATAAAAGAGCCTATGCACACACATAGGTCCCAACATGTAACATCCTAAATAAATAATGCATATGATTTTTTTATATTTATTAATATTTGTTAATTAAATACTTATTTTAGATTAAAAGGGATTCAATGGTCGATGGAGTACCCAAAACAAAACAATCGGTTTCTCCAAAATATCATATTGCATAAAAGGCTGAGTCATACTAAAAAATAATTATATAATATTAATTTAAATAGTAGATAATTTTTAGAAGTTGTATTAGTGGGAATAACGATTATAAAAAAAATTATGATTACACATGTTTGATAAATATTTTTACATTTATCCAATAAAATATAGAGGCTTAAAATGAGAATGAATCCAATTTTAAGCATAAATACTCTTATATTTTTTAAAAGGTTGGTTTACCAGTTTTTAAGGGGATCCCAATGTAAATATTAATTTTTATACTTTTATATGGTCCATTTGAAAAGAAAAATTCTTTATATGTGGGACATCAATATTTACTTTGGGTAATTTTTTTGCATTTTTATTATAATGTTCGAATTTTTATGAATATTGAAAAATACGGCATTTTACTTGAAAACTGTCTTTTAATAAAAATTATTTATTAAGTTATATTGTACATTATAGTGTTTTTAATGTTTAATTCAATTATATTATTACCATTTAATGAAATTTTAGTCCGTGGAAGTAATTTCACTCAAAAACAAGACATAATCAAAGGTCATTCTTTTGATTGGTATTATTTCTTAAAAAGTTATTTTTTGGTATTGACAAAGGGAATTAATTTTAAATTAAATTATTCCATTTCTATGTTATAAATTTGGAAAAAATGGATTCCATATTTTGGATTAGGAGGTCCAAATTTTGTTAATAGGTATTTTTTATTTTTAGAAATTATGAATATTTATTTCAGTAAATATTTTATTTACCATTTTCAAAAGGTAAATCTAGTAAATAAGGGTAAAAAATATGATTATAATAATATTAAATTACCCTAATACTTGTCCTAAACACATTGGATAAGATATTTTAGACCTAGGGAATCCTTGGGTGGATTTGGGGACCCCATGCAGCCTCTTAGGAGTCGTAATGAAATTTGATATTAATAAATATTAACCACTGAGAAAAATAACATAAACCTGAATCTTTTTTAATAAAAAAAGTTTTTATATGGAGTTATATAAAAAATATATTCAACTATTAAAATTATATGGAATTTAAATAAGATTTTCTACATTATGGTATTTTATTTATATTTCATATATTTTATATAAATAAATTTCATTATGACACAATGGAGAACCAGTAATTGCATCATTAATAATGGATTCAAATAAATTATATTATAAATATTAAAATAATTTAATTTTGATCCTTTTTATTCCATAAAATAATTGAATAGATTATTATTACTTTTTATCTTTGAATTAATGAAGGTTCTTGGAATTAATAAATTTGGTTTGGATTTTTTAAAAAGTCATTATATGGGTAGTATTTAAATTGAAATTTAAGAGTTTTTAAATCAATCAATATTTTATTAAATTATAAAATTATCCTCAAAATCTAAGATTCTAAAATATAACTCAAATAATATTTAAAATGTAATTAATGATACATTTTGGGTCTGTTGGTATTTTATTGTAAATATATTAACCATATAGTATGAATATGTATGAGGACATGGTGAATGTAAAGTATGTTAACAAAGGGTTAAATAAAACAAGATATGGATTAGAAAATTTCAAAAACATGACCAATTATTATTGGATGATTTAATTTCGACTTATAAGAACCTTATATTCAAATTAAATATGTTTTCGACCTTTTGAAATAGAAAATGATTTTATAATAATATAGTTCATTCAAATGTTCCTAAAGATCCCTCCTCCCTCTTATAAAAGTTCACCAACTCTAACCCATTACTCAGAACTCTAATCCCTATTGGCTCATCCAAACTATGCTCCAATAATGTCTTAAAATCCTCCAATTTTACCTATAATCCTTACTTTTGGCATAAGTCAATTCAAAAAAGTGTTTTGGTTCAAACCATTCAGATTTACCCAATTTAAAGATAACATCTTCTCACATGTTCTATTCATTTATTTTCCTTCTCCAACCCCATAAAATTTTTTATTCCATTATTTAATAAAAACAATAGTATATTAAATATAATAGAATGTTTTTATGTGGGGGATTAAAACTACAAATCCACACACATCCATCTAATGGATAAAAACATAATGTTTTTGTGGATAACAAACTATTGCCCCACGAAACAATGATTGTTCAATTATCTCCTACCACCTCTCATGGTGGCCATTATTATGGGACTATATTTACATGTGATATACATAATATTTATCTTGTCTCTATTATTATGTGTTTTTCATTTATATCATACCTTTATGGTATCTATACGGGGAAAGTAATATAATTTCTTTTGAGGAAGTGAGGACTACCTCCCCCTCAAAGTGATATGACTTGTTTGGGACACATGTGGAACATGTAATGGATGGAGTTACAGAATTTATATAAGATATTGTAATGGAATTATAATTTATCTATGTATCATTAAGATTAAATTCCAGTAAATAAGAAATATAAATTAAAGTATCCTTCATGCGTGCGTACGGCTTACCGTCCATATAAACAGTGCATTTCATATCGTATCTCATAATGTTATGCACTATTATAAATAAATATATATACTAGATATATATATGATATATATGATATATAAATCATGAATATATTTCTGGACATATTGGGATTTTGACCACATGAACAACTTTTAATTATAAGAAGTTCATTTTTGGCTCATTTTCCAAATATCTACAAAATGACCATTTTTAACTGAAATGATTACATAATTATTATAACATGGTAACAAGTAATATAATAGTACTAATAAATTGGAAATTTTTATTAAGAAATCATAAATTATCTTTAGTTTATCATTAAAGAGATTGAATAATGAAGGAGTTTAGTCGGATACGAGGTAAAAGAATTCATCTCAATATCCTATCATTGATGCATAATTTGATTTATACATAACATTCCATTATACAGCATATAAACCCCATTGAAATTAAATTTCATTCAAAGGGAATATTTTCTCAATGAATCATTTTACTAAATGACAAAAATAATGTTTTTTAACATATATGGTTAAAGTAGCCTTTTGGCAGCAGTGAGAATTATTTATTATTTGGATTCCTTAACATGCAAAAAAAATTTAAAAGGAAAATAAATAACATATATTATTTTTAAGTATTTTGTTATTGAAAATGGTTTTAGGAATTCATTTATTATTTCAATATCATGAATGATATATTGTTATTGAAATGTGGAAATGTTATCTTTCCCTTATGAATTTTTATATGTTATGAATATGATATGATTCTTAGGCATTGTTCAAATATATAGGTGGTTCCAAGATAATCTTATGGTGGGTGAGCTCGAGATATCTCTCCAATGCCTTGGGTAATGTGATTATGGTAAACATTAATCATTCACCTATGATATATAGGGAATATATAGTAATGGGTATTCAATACGTAACTCCCTATGTAGCTGTGAAAGCTACAATGTACATATGTTACGAATGCCACAAGTAAACTTTATGAATTATTATTTCCATTTTTTATTCAAAAATATTATGGTCTATTATGGTTTGTTAATTATTAAAAATTATGATTACATTTACTTGTAATTATTTGTGTAAAAATGTTTTTTTTCTCTATTTTATAATACCATGTGAGAGTTTAATTCTTATCCCATGTTTTTATCTGTTTTTTATATCACATAAAGATGAATAGGGTCATGGATGGGATGATGGAAAATCCATGATGTCATAAATATGGAACAAGACATGAATCTTATATTCAAGAGTTTTTATTTTATGAAAAAATGGATACTGAGTAAAAGTGTCTGCATTGAAATATTATAGATGTAATGTAATTATTATGGCCTAATTCTCTAAAACTATATTCCTAAAAATATCTCCCATGTGAATTGTTATCTTAATTCATTATTATGTGTTTTTAATAATAGGTCCTTATATCTGGTATCAGAGTTCGGTTTAAACAACAGTAGGGATTATGAGTTCTCATTAAACACATGGTTTGTCCCATTGTCTATTATTTCTGCTAAATCCTTGTTTTATAAGTTTTTTATATCAAGTAATTTCAGTTACAAATTTAAGGAGGAGGATCTCAAACAACATTCCTATATGTTCCTGATGACATACTTGCAATAATTATTTTAAAGTAATGTTTTGATGATTGTGAAACTTTTTCTAACATACAACTCAATTTCAAGATGTTTTTTGAGATATCAAAAACATCCAATATACATTGATATCATCATGTATCATGGTTTGTATTTAGTAAAATCATATTTTAACAATATTCTCATACTTTTAATAAAGGTAAATATTATCAAGGAATTTTCATATTTTCTTACTTATCACATGATTTCGAAGTATATTGTGATTTTTTAAATGGTGCTAAAGAAAGAGACCCTTGCACAACCTATTTATATTTTCTTTTACAATATACTATCTCAAAAAAACTTATGAGATTTTAAAATAACCATTTATTGAAATTTTCTAATGAAACTCAGTCCTACTATTTTAAAAAAATCATTTTTTAACATATGTTTTGAAATTATATGTCAGAAATGATTATTTTACGAAATGATTTTTTTACGAACACCCATATGAACCTATGTGTACAAGTTGTATTTGGATGAAGGAATAAAATTATTTTGAAGGATCTATAAATCATTATATCAATGCGTGAAACTTATACCTACGTGAACAAGATGATGATGAAACCACATGGACACCATAATCATGATATGATGTTCTTTTTATTGGGAGGTGTTTTATTTTATTATATGAAGGTAAAAAATGACAATATATGAGATGTTGATTTCATAATGTATTGAGATGAAAATGAAAGGTATAATAAAACCATTGAGGTTAAAACATGTTAGGGTTATTTTTCTGTTTTATAAAAAGAGAGACCCGTAAGATGGGTGGAAACCTATCTCATTCAATAAGTCCATATGAATCGATCCTAGAACCAAAGGGCGACAAGGGACCATCGCCTACCATTGGCATATGTGAAGACCTTGGTTAGTATGACTTATTATTATTAGTTTAACGATCTTATTGATCAAGAATAAGTTGATTTTGGGAACATTTGATTTATCCAATGGATATATTTAATATAGTAAAATGATTTAGTGGTTGAGTTATAATTGTTATTTTGAAAAAAATTATCTATTTTGGGAAACATTTTATTCTTAAGGGTTATAGAATACAATGAGATCTCATTTTTGGAGTAATGTTTGAATTTTATTTTGGAAGACACTATGTTTTTATTATGGACATACAGTTATTTAGGTTATTTATGAAAATGATTAACCTATCACAGAGAATATGGGATTAGGTTAATTACATTTCAGTATGAGACGTTAAGAGTAGTTGATGTTATTTGGATATAAATTTAATGATTTATCATGGAAGACTATGAGATCAAATTCTTATGAGGATTGGGATTAAATATTAGTATGTATTATATTGAATAAATTTAAGGACAGTTGTGTATTGAATCGTATTTTTTGAATATCAGCTACATTTTGTTGAATTTTGGAGATTATGAGTGGAATTTCATTTTATAAAGGTTTATCCTTTGTTGGGATTTTCTGATCTTTTACCAACCATTTCAGTTTTGGTTGATTTCTAAAGACAGGTAAAATATATAGTTCATATTTTTTGTATTAGCTGATTCTCTAGAAGTTGATTATAGCACATCAGGTGTGACTAAGTCATATTTAATACTCATCCTTTGGGGAAAATATGATTTTTTTGTAGAAAGTTATTAAAGGATGAAACTCTAATTGAAATGTAAGTATATTTCTTTATTTTCTTAGTCAATCCCATAAATAAATTCTCCAAATTTAGCAAGGGAACATAAAACAAAATAAAACATTATCCAGTTACTTTTCCTATAGGGGAATCAAAAAATGTTTATCCTATCACAAATTTGTGGTTTTCTTGTTGTTAATGTTATCCAAGTCATGTTTTCAATCACTCTCCATTAGAACATGACACTTAGTTTCTCAACCAAATCTGTTTTTCGTACATGGAATCGTAATATGTGTTATCTCAGGTGACCATTGTACTTATCATTAATTCTATTACGGTGATATTTTTATTAATCATTAGTTCGACTTATGATTTTAAAGGATGTTTCCTAGTACAGTTTTAAAATTGCGAGGATGCAATTCCCAAAAGTGGGGAAGTATGTAACATCTCAGGTAAATAAAGAATATGAAATTTTCATTTTTATTAATATTTGTTAATTAAATATTATTTTTACATTAAAGGGGATAGTATGATCGATGGCGAACCCAACACACCACAATGTTTTTCTACTAAATATCATGTTGCACACGGGGCTGAGTCATACAAAAATAATAATAATATAATATTATTATAAATAATATTTTATGCACAACCATTATATTAGTCGGAATGAATAGATCATACTACAATATTATAACACATTTTTGTTAAATGTATTTACTTTTATTAAATTAAATTTTTAGGTATAAAATGATAATGTATCAATATTATGCATACATACTCTAATATTTTTAAAAAGAACGTTTTACTACCTATTGATTGAGAACCCCATTTAAATCTAATTTTTGTTACTTTTATATGTTCCATTTTACAAAATGAACTTATTATTTATATTAGGTACATCAAAATTTACCTAGGGTAAATTTTAGGAATTTTTTTAATAATGTGCATTTTTTATGAATAGTGAAAAAGGTTGCAATTAACATCAAAACTGCCTTTTAATATAACTAGTTTAAATAGTAATATTGTTCTTTTTATTGGTTTTAAAGTATAATTGGTTATATTTTTAACATTTAATATAATTTCTGTCATCAGAAATATTTTTACTCTTAAACTGGACATAAAAAAGGTCAATAATTTTATAGATATTAATTCTTAAATACACGCATTTTTATTTTGACAAAGAGAATTAATTTTAAATATAATTCTTATACTTCTATGTTTTGAATTTGGAAAAACTGGATTCCATATTTGGAATCAGGAGGTCCAAATTTTGTAAATTATTACCTTTTATTTTTAGAAATTATGAATATTTATTTCAGTAAATATTTTATTTACCATGTTTACAGGGTAAATATAGTAATTAAGGGTCAAAAAATAATATTATAACAATATTAAATTACCATTACTATAACGTCCCGGTTCCGAGTGGCACCCAGAAGGGGCCATGTAACCAGTTGGTCACATCGCCTCAAGTGCATTTCCCTGAATGGAAGAGGCTACTGACCATAAGCAAGGGCCTTAGGTGTGATATTGGGGAATGTATACCCTCATTGGTAGAGTAACACAATAGAAATAAATTGATATACAATAGAAGAATAAGTAATAGAATGTAAAAAACAAATAGTGGAAGATAGGAAGTAATAAACTGGAGCACAAACATACACACACAGATATATATATTTGATGTATAATACATATGTCTCAGCGAACAACCTAACAAGTCACAACTTTGGAATACAGTACTAAACCAATGTACAAAAGAAAATCATGTAAACATCTCTACAGCATTGCAAGCCTTATCTAGGTCTCATGCTACCTTACTCTAAAGCAACCATGTACCTAAAGTAGAGGGGTGCTAGCCCTTATCAATACCTTAAAAAAATTATATCTATTTGGGCCCAAAAGTGTGACCCAAACATGGTGTGAGACGAATCCCAGTAGGTATCCACCCAAAGATATTTTCCTAATAGTCAGTGAATATATATCAATGGCAATAGTAAAAACTAAGTGGAGACCACAGAAGTATTCAAAAGTAAACAATACTATAATTTCAATTATATACATTTTAAATTATTAGTTGAACAACCAAAAATAATAAGTAAACTTTTGGGAATTACTCACACCCTAAACCCTCTCGTTCAACCAAAAGAAACAAAAGATACACTCTGGGAAGTACTCACAATTTAACCCCTCTGGATCAGCTTTAGCAAAGACCCTCTGAGGAATCAGTCACCACCAATTCCCCTGGTGGTATTGTATTAGTAACTATAGATACTATGGGGAATCAATTAACATCAAATTCCACATGTGGTTTCACAATGTGGAACTACACACTATGAGGGAGAACATACCTCTACCCCCCTTCTATCTCGCAATGTGAAGTAAACATTCACTCTTGAGAAGCCCTCAAAATCCATTGTCCCTATAGTCTACTACACCAGGTTATCATAGTCCTGTGTAATTCAAACATGCACAACAATATATGGAAGCCAATGTAAACCTCAAGAACTACATGGATAAACAATCTACAACATAAAACAACATGTCAGATAAAGTTACACCATCCTAAAAAAACTAGGTACGGAAAACATAACATCATAATAGGTAATGCTAGACCAATCATTCAGAATCAAGAAAGAATGGGAAAACACATTAATAGCATGTAAAATAACCTTATTAACAATCCTAAATCCTCTAATGAAGCACACAATTCATAACAGGCAATAATAGGGCTAAGAACTATAACCACGAAATACCACACACAATGGTATTGACAATTTTTCACATTTAACTCAATGAATAACTATGGAATGGCCCAAACCACCTACCTCGACATTGTACGAATGACATACATGAACCTCTATGAATGAATCTCCCAATAATGTTGTAGATCTCCAAAAATACTAAGAATGTTCAACTGAGAATATCATATTAATGATGATGAATCAGGGAACACATATCTAGAAGAAAGAAGATATTAATGTGGATATTACAACAAAATCAATGGAAGTCGATTCAGAGAACCAACGGAGAGTAGGGGGCTCATAAAAGATTTTCTTTGTAAATATGCTCTAGGATGAGACAAGTTGAAAAAGAGGAGGTTTTGTCAATTAGAAATGACCCATGTCCTTTTAATGAAAAAAATAAAATACACGGTGTGTCTTTTAAAAGTACATTATGTGTAAATTCCTTTACCAAGATCCACATTAAGCGATCTACAGGTAACCCCACACGACTATGTATTCAGCCATTACACGGCCAGAACACAGCTATATACGACAACCGAGTGCATGGTGGGTACTTATAAGTACATGACTTGTACTCCTGCAATTTCCAGAAACTCTTCTTTTTCTCGAATACAACAGAAAACATGATTCATTCCTAAAATAAGATCCGGGTTCTTACAAACATCCCAACTTAAAAAAATTTGACCTTGAATATCACTATCAAGGTGGTGTAGAAGATAAATCCTTGTACAACTCTGGCCACAACAATCATACATCATCCACCATCTCCTAGATCTCTTCCTGTACTCGCACATGCTACCATAGCACATGTACCAGAGGAATAGAACAGCCATGAAGAACCATTTCACTGCGATCAACAATCTAGATAGGTTGATCTCGAACGATGAATCCACCTCCAACTCAACCTATGAGGTAACTATAACCGATAGGAAACCAGGCCCACTCTCTCCAACACCTCAAATGGTCCAACATATCTCGGGAAAAGCATACCTTGTCCCCAAATCCTCCTGTTTCCCATCCTCAGTGAGACACGTAGAATGACCTGATCTCTGACCTTGAACTCTATAGGTCAACTCCGTCGTTCAGCCTAAGACTTCTGTCTTGAGTATGCAATATCCATCCTCATTCGAATCAACCCCATCTGTTCTATGATCTCCTAGACAAGATGAGGTACCATCATAGCTACGTCTCTAACATCCATCTAACATAGGGGTGATCAGCATTTCCTACTATACAAAGCCACAAAAGGTTCCATTTGAATGGTTTTTCGAAAACTATTATTATATAAAAACTCCAAAAGAGGTCAGTGCATCTCCCAATAACATCTAATATTTATGATTAATGCTCGAAGTATGTCCTCCAGCACCATAATCGTGCGCTCTGATTGGCCATCTGTATGAGGATGGTAAGCTATACTCAAACGTACCTATGTACCCAAAGCCTTATGTTTTCCCTTCCAAACCCAAGAAGTAAAACGTTCATCCCTGTATGAAAAAAATGAAATGTGGAACCCCGTTTTACCATAAAATATCTTGGATGTAAAACCTTCCCAGCTCATCAACACTGAAACACTCCCTGATTGGTAAGAAGTGATCATCCTTTGTGATTAAATCAATGACAACCCATACTGATTCATTCACTCAAGATGACCTCGGTAAACCTGTCACAAAGTCCATGGAGACATCATTAAACTTCCACTCATGAATTGGTAACTTCTATAAAAGGCCATGCAGGTCACTAATTATAGGACATCAACTGATGATAGGTGGAACACCTCATGAAAAACCTAGCAACATCTCTCTTCAGACATGGACACCAATACTGACGGTTAAGTGTCGATACATCTTGGTGACACCAGGTTGAAATTCCCAAACTAAAGAATTAATATCCCTCATTAGCTCCCCAAACATTTTTTTGACCCCTATACGAGTAAAGGAAAATGCTTGATCTCATCCATTCTGACTTTCCATCCTAGAATTGGGTCAAATCCTGACAAAACTACATAATAAATTAACATTTCCCCTTTCTATCATACACCTAAAAATGCATCCCAATGAATAGATCCATAAGCTACCACTCACCTCTGGCCTCCTGAAATACTTGTATCTGAGTCATCCTGCTTAGCGCATCATCCACTGTGTTGCCTTTCATAGGTATGTGGGGAATCTCAATGTTAAAGGACTAAAGGTACTCAACCCACCTTCACTGTCTCAGATTCAGATCACACTGAGTAATGGAATTCATGAGGATATTTTATTTTTTGAAATCCACAAAATTCAATTCCAGAAGACAATCTCTCAAAAAATGTAAAGCATGAACAACTGCAACCAACTCAAGATTTTGCGTCGGGTAGTTCCTCACATGTTGTCTCAACTATCGAGGCTTGTACGCAACGAATCCTTCCACCTACATAAGCACTCCTCCCAGCCCAATACGTGATGCATTTTTGTAAATGGTATAGCTTTTGCACAAAATTTGAAATACTAGTATCAGTGTAGAATTTAACCTCACCTTTAGCTCCTTAATGAATTAATCTCAATAATCTGAGCACAAGTACATCACAGCCTTCTTATTCTGGCATGTTAGTTGCATTTCTAAGCGTGATAATTACTCTATGAAACTCTTACAGTTTCCAGCCATCCCTAGAAAACATTGTACCTCAAAGATGTTATCGACTACTCATAGGGAACTACTGCACTCACATTCTTTGGGTCTACTAATACTCATGTCTCTAAAATAACATTACAGAAGAAGTGAATATGGTCCATCAAATAGTGGCATTTTGGAAGCATAACATATAATCGATTATCTCTCAGTCGAGTCAGAACGATATCATGATGTCTAGGAAGGTCGTGATGAGTGTGAGAGTACACCCAGATATCCTTCAAGAAAACTACAATGAACGAATACAAGTATTTATGGAACACTCAGTTCATCAGTTCCATGAAAACAGCATGCGTGTTCATGAGACCGAACAACATAACCACATCCTCGTAGAGACCATACCTTATTCTAAAGGAGGTATGAGGTATATATAATGGTCTAATTCACAAATTCTTATTAACAAATCCCTAGAAAATATTGGATAACACCCGTGCTCATCGATGCTGGTCAAAGTGATCATCAATCCTCAGGAAATGATATCAAATCTTGACTATAAACTAGTTCAGCATCTGATAATCCACAAAAAGGGGAAAGGTACCATCCGCTTATTTTCAAAAAGGATAGGATAACCCCAAAGAGAAGTATTGGGTCAGATTAAAACCTTTGGTTGTAACTCCTCCAATTGGTTCTTGATCTCCACTAACTCTGGTGTAGTTATCCTATAAGGAGTAATGGACACTAGTTCCACTACTAGCACGAGCTCAATAGAAACATCTACCTCTTTCTCTAGAGGCAAACCTAAAAAATCCTCTGGAAATAAATCTATGAAACAATCCACCACTGTAAGAAATTCCAACTTTGATGTTCCCTGGTAATCCAGATATAGACTAGCATTATTGGCTATACTTCATCCAAACCCATGATGCTCATGTCTTGTTCTACTATCCTTGGTATCCCATTCTCCCATATGAAGAAATGATCTACACTCTGGTGATTTGAAACTCACCCTATGTCATGAATGGTCAATGAATCCCTTGAAGGGAACTAACCAGTCTATTCTGAGAATGAAATCATAGCTCGTCATCTCTAAGACATAGAGGTCCCATAAGAAGTGACATCCACTGAGCTCAAGAGGGCACTTCATGCACTAACTTAAACTTGAATTTCATGTTCCCAATAGTGTGTCTAGGGTCAATACATCAGTATATGTAATGATATAGAGACCAAGGCTCTCCAAAATAGAAATAGATATGAATCTATGGGAATCCCCTGTATCAAAAAGTACAGAAGCTAAAACTGAGGCAACTACAATAGTAACTCAAACCATAGATGGGCCAGGATCCTACTCCTATTGAGTATGCTCAAATGAAAAAATATGGCATGTACCAGGGCCATGTAACCCTTCTTGAAAACCCTATGATGATCAACCTAGTAGTCACCAAAATCCTGCTGACTGGATACCACGACCACAAACTCCACCTCGGCCTGAATGGCTGGAATAACTCCATTTCCTAGAAAGATGAGAAATAGGTGGGGCTACTCCTAAACAAGGATTCAATGAAGAAATCATATCACCATATTCTGGTGAGAAGAACGGTCCGAACTATAATAGATGACCCATATTTCTACATGATAGGCACTCCAATAGGTCTATCAGGCAATGTGGCCTCGTATGTCGGCTCTTCCCGCACTGGTAGTACACCACCTATCCACCAGAATAATTATCTGGCCTACTTAGATCTCTATACATAATATCCCTAAGTCATTTCCTGCTGTCATTAGGAGGGGTCCCAACTCCAGATTTCAAGACACCCTGGCTCATAGGTTCAGAATCCCCCATATTTTTCCCCATGATCAGCACCTCGTTTACTATAGAGGTGATGGAAGTCAACCAAGATATGTTCAACTGAGATCAAATGTCTTAACTGAGACTATACTCAAACATCCTTGAATAAAATATCTAATAACCTCCTGGAATAGACTTAATGCTTTACAACTATGTGAATCGAGAAGAGTACTCCATGACTGAGAGAGTACCCTATTCCAAACTCATGATCTCTCAGGGCCGGTAATCCCATACCGTCTCCATGTAGAAGTAGTCATATAAGGCACGTTGGAACTCACCCCACCACATAACCTACTGGCGTCCCACCTAGGATATCACATCCCACCATCTATTGGAATATTCCCAAATCATATATGTAGCGAGCATGACCCTATTCTCCATAGGCGTCCCCAGATTCTCGATGATAGTAAGCATTGATTCTTGAAATTACACTGCAGTATGGGGTCCTCCATCCCATGAGAATGTGGATGGGTGTTGTTTCTGAAAGACCGGCTTCAATTCATCCATTGAAGGGGTAGGATGTGGTGCTCCCTAAAGGGTCTCCATGAACCACATAAACCCCTCTTAGAAATATGCGTCAACACCTGTGTACATAATGATGGCGGGTGCCAAGACTGGCACTACAGGAAGATCTACTAGTTGTCTTCGATCATCCATGTCCAGTGTCTGATCACTGCCTTGTATCTGTTGTACAACAGGATGAAGTCTTAGTGTCATGACTCAACAATTTCAAGTGCAATACTTAGGAACAAGATTTATCACGAAGTAAAAAATAGAAGTTCATGAAATGAATTAGAAAAGGAACACATTCAAGTTTTTCAAAACATGGATGCACAGAATGTATAACCCCTACACGACGTGTTCCTTTGAGCCTTCACATGGGCATGTACATCTTCCAAACTGGTTTTGTAAAACCACATACACATGGTGTGTTCTCCAAAGACACGGTGTGTACCTGATTCGTTTTCCCTGCCAGAGTTCTTCTACATGACTAGCCCACACGGTTTCCAATGATAAGACTACACAATGTGTTTTTTCCAGACATGATGTGTAATGCTAAGGTTTCAACTGCTCATGTTGTTAGTCATATGGGTGGACACACATCTATCTCTACATAGTGTATTTATGCCAAAAACGATGTGTACTAGAAGGATTACTACTGCCTCGTGTAGTTTGTTATGTATCTGAATGTAAGGGTTATACTACATGGCATGTTCAGGAATGAAACAGTGTGTATATACAATGTTTTATCCATAGGTGCCATTAGTCACACGGGTGGACACATGGTCTACACAACACGACATGAACATCCGGTACAGAGCATGTCCCAACAAAGATTTCCCAACCATGTGTCTATGCCCATAGAACCAGGAACATAGTTAGAGACTACACTACATGTACATATAGTAAACTATGTGTACTTATGAAATACAGTTCCTTACCGAACATACGGACACATGGAATGTATTTATTATTACACACTGTGTATTCTGGGTTTCTCCAGACAGTAGGCCTTAGAGACTACTTTGGAACCCAGAAAACATTGAAACGAACATTAAAGGTCCAAATTTCAATCTGTGAGGGCCCATACTTCCCGTGAATCAAATATTTCCATCTTATACATGTCATATACAAGGAATAACAAGGAAATAAACCACCAAATGATGATCCATGAGGGCCCAGAACACCCCAAGAACCAATGTTTTGTGATCAATCAAGAAAAACCGTATACAAACAATACCCTTTCAAACAACAGATATTCTATCAAGGAATTTATCACAACAACATGTATATTTAGCAAAACATCTATCACAAAAACATGGAATAGATAATTCACCCTAAATGGAAAGTCAAGGATGTATGAAATGTGATTTCTAGCATGTGCATATATGATTCATGAGATAGTATACCTTTAACTCATTGGGTTGAAACAGATATAGATCCTCAATAATATCAACTATAACTACACAAAAAATGTGAGTCACCCAACAGTAAAACAAAATCAACTATAAAATTGAAAAATCATAAATATCATAACATATGAGGTAAATTGGCATTTCCCTTGTACATTGGTTAGCTACTCCCCGGAACGACTTATTTCCTAGTACTAATTCCTTCCTATCCCAGGATATAGGATCCAAATAATAAATCAAGAAGAAAAGAATCTTGATGATATCACTTTGTAACATATCGGTTCCAGGTTCCACCTAGAGGTTCCCCATACCAGGTTGTTCACATGGCCTCAAGCACATATCCATGAATGCCATAGGCTGCCGATAAGAATCAAGGGCCTTCAGTGTGATAGTGGGGAAACTATGCCCCCATTAGAAGAGAAAAACATCAAAAATAAATAGATATATAATAGAAGAAGTAGTAATAGCTTTCAATAAATAATTATTCAAAGAAAAGATGTAATAAACTAGAGCACACACACACACACACAGATATATATATATATATATATAAATGAATCAAAATAAATATATCTAGGAAAATAGCCAAACATGTCGAAATGATGGAATATAGTACTGAACCAATGTACAAAATAAAATCAAGTAGACAAATCCATAATATCAGATACCATAGTTTGGTCTCATTCTCCCATGCTCCACAACAATCATGTACCTGAAGTAAAAGAAAACGTTCCATTATATAGACCTCCATCAATATAATCTGTGTGGGCCCAAAAGCATGACCCAAACAGGATGTGATATGAATACTAGTAGGAAACCACATAATGATCTATGCGTAATAGTCAGTGAATATATATGTCTTGCAATAAGAAAAAAAAACCAGCAAACAAGGAAGTACTCAGAAGTAAACAATCCTACAATTTCAATTACCTCAATTTTCATTTATTAGTTGAACAAACCACAATCTTAAGTATCCTTCTGGGAAGAAATCATAGCTTAACCACTTTGTATCAACCAAAACAAACAAAAGAAACCCTCTGGGAACTACTCATAGTCTAACGCATATGATTGAACTTTAGTAAAGAACCTCTAAGGAAGCACTCACCGTCAATTACCAATTTGGTCTAGTATCGGTAACAATAGACACTCTAGGATGAATTCAACGTTCAATTACCTATGTTCTCATGAATCATGGAACTACAGACACTATGAGGGAGAACATATGTCTATCCCCCCTATGGTCTTGAAACATTAAGTAAACAGACACTCATGAGATGCTTGTAATGTCCATTCTCCTTATAGTATACTTCACCAGGATCCCACAATCCCGCGTAAGTAAAATGTGCACAAAAAATATAGAATCCCAGGAAAACCTCACGAACTAATTTGATAAGTAGTTTAAAACATATCACCGCATGTCAGATAACGTTACACCATTCTAAAAAAACTAGGCGTCGAAAATAAAAAATCCTAACAAGAAATGCTAGACCAAAAGATTAGAATCAAGAATGCATGGGAAAACACATCCATAGCATGGAAAATAACCCTATTTACAATCATCATTCAATTAATCAAAAACAATAGTCATATAAATCAATAATAGGTCTAAAAACCATAAACACACAATACTCCGAACAAGGGTATTGGCACGTCTGAGCATATAACTTAAAGTCTAACTATGAAAATGAACCCAACACTTACCTTGGAGTTCTAGGAATGATATAAGTGAACCTCATGCCTTGAATATCCCTAAAAAACCTTATATATAAAAATAAACTAATAAATTTAATCCTAGAATATCTTGTGAATGGGGAGAAATCAGGTAATGATGCTCTAGAAGAAAGAATAGCTTACCGTTGTGATTCAAATGAAATCGACGGTGGTCGATTCAAAGATCGGAAGACGAGTCAGGGGATCAGAGAAGATTAATGTCATACAGATACTCTTGAATGAGATATGTTGAGAAAGTAGAGGTTATATCGATTAGATGAAAACATCAGTCTGTTTAATGAAGAAAATAAATTACATGGCGTGTCTTCTAAAAGTACACGGTGTGTACTTGCCTTTACCAGGCTCTGATTTTGGCGTTCTCCATGTCACCCCGAACAACCATGTATTCAGCAGTTACACGACCATGTATTCAGCTGTTTCATGACCAGTAAATGGCTAACAATGGAAACTAAGTACACAACATGTATATATAAGTACACAGCGTGTACTCTTGAAATTTCCAGAAACACCTCTTTTTCTCAAAAAGACAAAAAAAAACAAGAATCATAACAAAAAAGAGATTCAGGATCAAACACATACACTAGTCCTAACCCAATTGTATTAGATAATTGCGACCTAGGGAATCCATGGGTTGATTTTGGGACCCATGGAGCCATGTGTGAGAGGTAATGGCACTTTATATTAATTAATTTAACATAAAGACAAAAATATAACAATCAAGTATCTTTTTACTGAAAAAAATTTTATATGGGTTTATATAAGTGATATCTTTGACTATAAATATTATTTAGAAATAAAAATTATTAACCACATCTTGGTATTTTATTTATAATTTTTAGACAATATATAAATAAATTTAAATATGGAACAATGGTGATGTAGTAATCGCTTCATTAATAAAGGATTCATATAAATGATATTATAAATATGAAACTAAATTCATTTTGAACATTTTAATACTATCCAAACATTTTATAGATTATGATGACATGATATATTTGATTTTATGAAGGTTTTTCAAAAGAATATTGTAATTTTGGATTTTTTTTAAAATGTCATGATATGAATAGTATTAAAATTGAGAAAAAAGAGTTTTTAAATCAATCTATATTTTATTAAATGATAAAATTAACCTTAAAATATAAGATTTATCCAAATAATCTCAATACTGTTAAACATGTCACTAATTATATATTTGGGTTCTTTTCATTTCATTGTAAATATATTCACCATATATTATGAATACATTAGAGGACATGGTAAAAGTTATGTAAGTTAACAAAGGGATAAACAAAAACGATATGGATTAAAAAATATGTAAAACCTATCCAATTTTTATTGGATGATTTTATTTAGACATATATGCACCGTTTATTCTAATTAAATAAGTTTTCTTCCTTTTGTAACTGAAAATAATTTTATAATAAGAAAATACTTTCCATCATTCCTAAATATCCCCTCCTCCCTCTTATAAAAGGCCACCAACTCTAACAATTATTCACCCCTCTCAATTAACTTCTCTTGTCCAAAAAAATGCCCCAGTAATCTCCATACAAATATCTTCCACCTAGGAACATTACATGGGTAATAAGGAAATTTAATAAATCTTTCTGTTTCAATCCAAAGGGAGTTACCATATTTAAAGGTAACGTCTTCTCTCAGGATCTTTTATTTTTTCCCTCTCCAACCCCCTAATCACTCATTATTCCATTATTTTAAAAAAGAATTTTCTTAAATATACTAGGTTATTTTTATGTGGAGGATTCTAAGTACACATCCACACACCTATATCTAATGTATACTAACATAATGTTTCATTGGATGATCAACTACTGCCTCATGAAATGATTATTGTTCAATTTTCTCTCGCCGACTCTCATGGTGGCCATTATGATGGAAATGTATTCATATGTAATATATATTCTATTTATCTTGTCTTTATGCTTGAGATTTTTTCATTTATATCATACCTTTATGGTTTCAATAATAGGATAATATGATAATTTCGTTTGATGATGTGCAGACTACCACCCCCTCAATGCGTTATGACTCATTGATTCCATATATGGAATGTGTAAAGAATGTAGATAATTAAATTAAATATGACATTATATTGGAATTATAATATACTTATGTATTATTAAATATTCATTCCATTAAATAAAAATTGAAAAGAATTTTTCATTCATGCGTATGTATGGCTTATCGTCTCTATGAACGGTGCATTTCATTTATAATCTCCAAATGTTATGTTCTATTATAATTACATATATATATATACGTGATATATATGAAAAATATGATACCTAAATCATTTATATCATTCTGGTGAAAATTGAATTTTGACAACATTGACAATTATTAATTATAGGATGTTCATTTTTGACTCATGTACCAAATATTGACAAAACGACCATTATTAACTTGAATGATTATGTAATGTTTATAACATAGTAATAAGTAATATAAAATGATTAATAAACATGAATATTTTTCTTAATGATAGTGAAATTATGTTTAGTTTATTATTCAATATATTAACGAACTAATTAGTCAAGTAGGACACATGGTGAGGTACATCATCCCAATCTCCTTTCATTCAGATATTCATTGATATATAAACGACCTTCCTTTGTAATGTGTATAAACCACATTGAATTTTAATTTTATTCAAATGAAATATTGTTTCTACAAACCATTAAACCAAATGAAAAAATTATGGTTTTTAAAATTTATGTGGTGACAAAGACCTTTCCACCACAACGGGCATTTTTTAATATTTGGATTCCGTAACAAGCTAACATGTTTTTTAAAGGAAAATAAATACCATATATTATTATTATGTATTTTGGTATGGAAAATGGTTTTGCGAAATCATTGATTATTTAGATATTTTTAATGACATATTGTGATTGAAATGTTGAAATTTAATATTTCATTTTGTCTTTTTTTATGTGTTATGAATATTTTATGGTTCTAGGGAATTATTTATTTGTATGGGTGGTTCTATGAAAAACATATGTTGGGTGAGCCAAAGATAGCTCTTCAATGCATTGGGAAACGGGCGGAGGTAATCATTTATGTTTCTACTAAATGATTTAGGGAATATACCATGATGGGTATTCCAAACATAACTCCCTATGTTGCTATTAAAGTAACAATGTAATTATGTTATGGATTCCACAAGTTACCTTTATGATTTATGATTTCCATTTGTTATTTATAAGTCTTATGATATAGTGTGGTGCATTAATGATTGAAAAGTATTATTTCATTGACTTATAAGTATTGATGGTTTAATGTTTTCTTTCTTTATTTTATAATCCTTACTGAGTTTTTTACTCTCATCCCAAGTTTTCTTTGAAATGTTTTTTACAGGAAAAATGATAAACATGGTCAAGGATGGGATCATGGAAAATTAATGCTATCTATAATATGGAACTAGACATGACTCTTTTTTTTCAAATGTTTTTTTTATAAAAAATGTATAGTAATAAATGTGTACACTTTTTAAATTTGAGATGTAATGTAATAGTAATGTCCTAATTCTCTAAAACTCTAAATCAAAAAAGATCCCCAATGTGAATTATTAACTTCATTCAAGACAATGTATTGATTAAGGTCGGCTCCTTATGGAAAACCTCCTTCATTAATATCTATAAATATGTATTTGAGTTAGTGTAAAAATTATAATAAAAAATCAACCATGATTAAAATTATATTTTCATATAATCCCATGTGATATAATGAGATATTTAAGTGATAATTATTTGATCTTGTGGTTTTTAATTTATAATTTAAATATTTCTTATTTATTTAATATATTCAATCACTAGTGGGTTCATAATAAGAATTTTTATCAAAAAAATATAGTTTATTTCATATGATATCAAATGATATTTATATATATCATTAGAGAAATAATGTTCATAGTGTTTTATGTCCTTTTTAACAAATATACTTGATTTACCATCTAAAATATTGAATTAAAATATTAATTATCCTTCGAAAATCTTTTTGTAGAGTGGATGATGGATTGATATCTATATTAATGCATCTATACATTAAAGGAAATGGGTAGAAAAAAATTATTTAAATTGATGAGTATTGGTGGAAATTATCATATAGTCACCTTTGATAAGTGAATAGTATAAATAAATAAAATAATCAGATTTAAAATTGGATTAAAATTACTATGTGTAGGCACTAATTGGATTGTAGTAACCCTATATACTACAAAAGTTATCTCCAATGTCTATATAATTATTTTTATTCACGTATATTTCATATAATGACTCAGTAATTTAAAATCACAGGATAACATGATAACATTAATTTTCTAATGATTAATTTATAAAAATCCATATTATATGTTTGGAAATTAATGCACTATAATTCCGTGAGATTATATAGTACAAGTTATAAACATTTGGATATAATCATCCAATAAAATCTATTGTTTTTATTGTAGAATTATACTTCATTAGAATTTTAGAAAAGAAATATTTTTATTTTTTTTCTAAAAAAGATGTTGATCAATAGTAGAAAATGTGTACATATAATGAAGAAACTATATTATTCCATTTGATGAGCCAAAATAATGAAAAATATTTTTAATAAATTGGAACTAATTCTAGTCCATACACCCCATTTTGGATGAAACCCAAAGGTAAATTTCATAAAAAGAAAAAAGAAAGAGATTCCGTCTTTGGGATGAACCGTTGAATTAAATTATTAGTGGTGGAATAACATTGATATAGTACGAAACAAATTCTACTAAATCATAATGGGGAATAATATTGTGAATATTCATCTATTATTGAATGTTTAAATCTATTTTGTCTTCATATTGAAAGGTTATTTCATCCAACAATAATAGAATTGGAGGAATATAATATTTAAAGTATTATGATGACATATGTTCTAATGTGGATTCATGATCTAGTTGTTTTTTTCTCAAGGCATGGTCTCATTTTGAATAAACCAAGGAATGATTAGTACGTAATTCCCACAGTGAAATAAAAATTAATAATAATGATAATTAATATAGGGGTATGGTGAATATTCCAGATAGACATCATGCACTCAAGGAAACTTGTGTAATATGTAATAAAATTGTACAAATCACCAAAAAATGTATCACATGGATTCATGAGAATTTGGAGATATATAATTATTCCAATCCATATAAAGATATTATTTAAAATTATGATCATATAATCTTTATTTATTAAATAAAAAGGATCACAATAAACACAATGGATATCAAAATTAGAATGAGAAACTTATCATAGAGATAGGTGCTTAAAAATCACACTTTTTTGTAATCTAAATAATATATGATAAAATTATAGAGAAATGTTTCAAGAGGGTTTCTATATAATAAAATGAAAACTGTTTTTAAACCCCAAATCATTTTTGGATATACCCATATTAACATATAGATAACTAAAGACATGAAGAAGAAAATGATGGTGGAATTCGTCAATTTGTGAGTATATGAAATTGTTATAGTTTTTTCCTATGGAATCAATGAATGTGATTTAAAAAAGGGGGGAAGAATGTACTGAAATATCTAAGATATAAGTCATGAATCTTATTAAATCCCATGTCAATAAATATGGTATATTCTCAGTCTTTCTAATATAAAGGTATGAGATTATCATTAATCTTCCCCTTTATATAATTTACGTACTTATTAATATTTTCAGTATAATGAGATACATAAATAGAAAAATAGAACATGGTTTTCTAAATAATTTTCATTTTGTGGTCACTTGTGGAATACCTAGATTATTTATTAATTACTCTTTTTTCATATATTGATTTTTGTCTCATCATAGAAAATAATTTAATTAATTGTTCTGTTTTTTAGTATTTAATTTTCCTTTTTCTAATATATTTAGAATGTTTTTCAAAAAAAAAATTTATGGAATATCCAATGTTGGATTACCACTTAATAGTTAGATTATTATTCTCTCATTATATTCATTATTGTGTGAATTAATTTTTTTCTATTAAAATTTATTATTGGTGGGGGTGATTCTTTGACTATGATTTATTAAACATATTGGTGAAGAAAACTATTGAAACCTCATGATGATGATTAGGTAGCCATTATTAAATAGGGTGAAATTTCATAAACACATTCATATGAAACAGTTTCTATTTAAATCCATCTTAATTTTACTCTACATTTATTTTAGATTAAATAGTTAATGTTGAATATGGGACAAATAAATTTAAATAATAACTTCATGAATTTAAAAGTTGTGTTTTTATGATAAAATAAGGATTGGTTTATTTTTTATAACAATTTTCATGTACATTTTTAATGATTCATAAAAAATATGGTTTCGATCCGTCTAATTTAAGACGATCATAAGGGAAAAAAATACAAATGTGGAGAATGATGTTCTCATACAATTATAAATTATATTTATATTAATAAATTTTTTTTCATGTTGGATATTTGTTCAATGTTATTATAACCCTTTACACTATTGGATTTAATATAAATTAATTAGATATTTGTGAAATACATTTAATAATGGATTTGATAATGTGTCTCATTATTGAAGAGATCATTATATGATGAGTTTCCAAGTAGTATAGTGATGAATTTCCATTTAATTTAATCATTAGATTTTCTAGCATCAATGATGGGAAGAATACAATAAGATACTAAATTTTATATATAATGATCAAAGAAGGTATTTTAATCTATATATTTCTATGGAAATATATTCTTAAAAATTAATAAATAATAATGAATAGTTCTTAATCTATGGGGTTCCCTGACATACTCTAATTGAATTTTAATGAATGGGGATAGGTATTTTTTAAAATATGGTAATCTAAGAAAAAATGGATTCACTAGATGAATGTAAATGCTTGTAGTATATAGAGAATAATAAATAGTATTAATTTCTTTGGATATTGTGAATAATTGAATTGATATATAAATTTTCAATTAGCTGGATGGGTTTATGATCACTAAGGTATAAAGATCACTTGTAATGATTATCTTAAAATATAATGTGGTTGAATAAAACTATTAATATTGTTGGATATAAATTCAACATAATATTAGGAGTTCTCGAAAAAAATAGAATTTATCTATAAATGTTATTTACTTTTGAATTACACGTATTATAATAATTATTCCCTTGTGATTTAAATTAATGTTGATATCTCACATACATTATCACATGGATATAGACGAACCGTGATGATTTTATGGGGATTTTATGTTTCAATAACAAAACCAAATACTATGTATTCACCATATATATTAATATACAATATAGATTCAAAATAATATAGAACATGAAGATGCGTTTGAATGATTTATAATATGCCTTTGATGAAATGATATTGTAAGTGACATCATAGTGCATTGGTCATTTGTGGAAGATAACTAAGATACTCTTTTGATTAAATAGTCATTCTACCCATAATGTTAATTCCCAATGATGGTTGTTCATTCAGAGGTATATTGAATGGAATATTCAATAACTATACCCCATGAAATACTGGTTATGCACTATATCAATGAATTTAACATCACTATGATTCCTAATTGTAGATCATGCCATAAAATAGGTTATCATAATGTAATGATCCATACATTTATATTTTCATATCACCTTTGAATAAGATTTCATAGCGAACATAATGGATGGAAAATTTAAAAACACCAAAAATAAATACATATATATAATATTAATTTTTTATTTTGAAAATTTTAGAGTTACTATGATGTAAATATGTATTCACTCCACAATAGTATAAGGAGAAAAAAAGATGACACCACGGGTCACATGGACACATAATAATGAAATGAAATATTTTCATGATATGATTAGGTATTTAAAAAAAATATATGTTCATATTTATTTTATATTTAACTAAACTAATATTTATTAATATAGAATACTAGACTAGTAAAAATTAAAACTATATTTTTTTCCTCATTCCCCATTATTGTTAATTACAAAATATTCAAAAAATAATATAAATTATCTTTTAGGGATAAATGAATGATATCAACCATTAAAAAACAAAAATCATCATGATTATAATGTATAATTATTCAATGCAGATAACAAAATAAATAATAAATTATTATTTGAGACTAAAATATTGATCTAGTTCATCATTGATGAAATGGTCTTTGGAAATACCATTGTAAACGGATCAGTCATGCTACTTAGAATAGAGTACTCTTCTAAGTGTTTTTATCCAGTGACCTAATTAGATGGATAAAATTCTTTGTTGATGTCATTATAAATTTTGGGAATAACCATCTAGATAACGACTAGTTTAAGGAAAAAGGTTATCATATATTCTATATTATAGAGATACTTGATGAGGATATAAACAGAATCATGAATTAAAAATAGCATATTCTTAATAATATATGACCGTTTCTATTTTCATAAACATTATAATATGGATTCATGACTATATTCATACATTATTCATTAATTAATGCATAAATGATAAAAAAATACCGGAAGAAGTCATTGTGATGATAACCATTATACACTAAGAATGTAACCAATTAGTGAAAAAAGTGTTGAAAAACATCTTTTTTCATTTATATCAGTTTTTGATATCCCAGATTTGATTATATTTATCTTTATCATGTGGATCTAAATATGATATATTGTTAAACAAATAAGGTGGGAAAAATATGGAAAAGAGAAAAAGATAAATCTTTGGCATTAGACTGAACATATTCTAGTGGTATGTAATCTCTCTTCATGTACATATAATTAATTGTGTGGAATATATATATTCATCGATTATTTCTAAATTCATATTTTATATATATATATATTATATGTTATATTTAATGAACATTTATTATTACAGTTTCATTGGTGACTTCCATACATTTATTTGTATGTTCCATCTCGATGTTAATCATTTACACCTAGAAAAGCATGTGGCCTTGTGGGGGGGGGGGGTGGAAAATTCTTCCCTTTATACTTTGTGGTATCCCTTCAATGTCGGGTAGTTTTAGATTGATATTAATGTGTAATTTTCTTTAGTAACTTTATTGATTAATGAATTATTGAGTTTTTGGTTTTGGAAACAATGGAAACAATAGAAGATGAATTTTATTCTATCATATTAAATAAAGGAACCCATCCATAGGTTGTGGTAGACAAATAATTTCTAAAAATTGACCCAAATAATTTACTTATGAAATATGTACTTATAGAACTATTCTTATGGAATAATATCAGAATATATAAATTTTATGTTGTTCTGTATATGAAATTAATACATGTTTTTATAGTATATATACTTTTATGTTGTTGATAAATTTTATATTCCCATGATATATTCTCAATCCCACTCATTGTTAGCTTGTAAAATAATTTTCAAATAACCAATTCATTAAAATGTTTGTTACATCAAAGTATAAACCATTGTTGTGATGTTATGTTCATATATTAACTTCATCTACAAATTCATGATTGCCACCCATGGAATATAATGATCTATATTATCACTTCATACAATGAAACATTTTCATGGACTATAAAAAGCATCTATAATGATGTTAAATCCATTATAGAGGTTATTAATGTACATTTAACTAATTGTGACCACTATAGTGTCATATACATGTCGTATAAAATATCCTTGTAGTTTAAGAGAATAAGGAAAAATACATGGCCATCCATTGTAAATGATTATTAATGATATGATAATAAGATATATTAACTAATAATTATATATATATTTTTATGATAGTTTATAGAGATATCAAATTTCATGGAATGATACTTTATAAATTAAAATTTTTTATCAAGAGAAATAAACTACATTAACAATAATTGATGTTATTATCAACATTATCATGGGATTTCTTATGACACATTTAATGATTTTTTTAAATACTGGGTTCCATGATGTAACCCTATTTAGCTAATTAGAGATAGTAATATAACAATAAAATGATGTTTTTTATGATCATAAACTAAGTAATAGATAAACACTCATTTGTAATGAGGATGATCCATATATCAAACAATTATTTATATGAATGCAATATGTTGGTCACTAAATATTTATATTAAACCCAAAAATATTTTTTTTATACAATGATAACCATAATGGTCAAAATTAATTACAGTTCAAGCCTTAATTTTTTTTAATTATTTCAGTTATATTATTTTTATTAGTTTTATATTCGAGCAAACATGTTCATAGGTGATCTTGACATAATATAACTGATCATTTATGGAAATAAATAGTCTAAAATACTTATTAATCATTTGATATTTCATTTTAGTTTCAATGTGTTATGTTATTTTACATAGTAATATCTGTTCATACATAAAGTGAAAATTGAGTTACTTTGATTTTGAAAGTGACATTTGGACTCTTACTCAGAAAAAATTTATGGTTTCTATCATCTCAGCTATTTTTGATTGTGATGATGAACCCTTAGATAGAAAATATGATAGATATTACAAATTAAATTTTCATTTACCTATTATTATTTTATGTGTTTGATTATTTTTTAAATAAGGAAAACCAATGTACAGTTCTAAATTGATGGTTAACAACACATAATTCATAATTTGAACTCATATATAGATTTATGTGCGATCCAATTTATTAGATATAATCAAAAAGGAATAATAAGAGAAAATATTTTATTAGACTTATCAGTGTGATTCTATGTGAGGTAAATCTCTAGTAAAGAGATTACATGAGTAGGATGTTAAAATTTAGGATCATATCAATTAACTAGAAAATGATGTTAGAGTACTAACATGTGATGTAATTTTAATAAGGTGTAAAAGTGTTGTATTTTTACCTTCCATGGATTAATTGACATATTATTTTAGAATAGAATATATGAAATAAATAAATCATCCCAATCTCTTCACTTATAATCTTGTTTTTATTTTCAATATGAGATTATTTATTGTCAGTGGGAATGTAACATCATGGTAATTTAATTGGGAATAATATTAATTGGATAAATAATTCTCTATTTTGTTGGTATTAAATATATTTATGTAAATATTTACTAAATTATTACATTATTTGGTTTAATTATGTACAATGGGATGGTTTTTTAATACAAAATATTTTGATTTTATGAACATTGACACGAGAAGTAAAATACCAATATCATACCAACCACTTATGAAATTAAAAACATGTATAAAACCTTGTTATCAAATAGAATATATATATATATATATTTTATCATGGTAGAATGTATTATTTTAGGATTAAATAACTTTTTACCGCATATAGGACAATAAGAGGATTGTTTTATCAATGAATAGACAGTAACCCTCTACCATATAAATATAATTATCCATGTAATATGAGGAAGTATAAAATTGTTGTAATGTTGAGGGTGTTATGATTTCACCCTTTATATAATTGTATTGATCCATATCAATTATAATTTAAATAATATATTTAAAATTTTATCATAGTTTATTTAAAAAAAATATTTACAGTAGACAATATTTATATATTAAATTTATTATTAGGTTTTTTATTTATGAGGTTAATGGTTCGCATCGATAGCCCTGATATTTTTTCCACCATCAATGGTGGTATAATAGAGGTTCTTGATAATGGCCTCGAAAATAATAATAATGTTTTTATAATGATCTCATTATTTTATTATGATCCAGAAACTCCCATATAGTTGTCAAATTAGATTATTTATTAATAAAAAACGTGAGATATATTCCAACAAATAGTTTGATATCGATACAGATTATTTGAGAGAATTTATAATTTTTTATAACCTTAATGATATATGGAATAGAACGGTCATTTGAGACACAAAGGACTATAGGGTGGCTTTGATAATCACATAAATTGAAAATTACATTATGGTAGGGATAAAATATTTTAGGATTCTTGAGGGGGGATCTTCACATTATATAATAGGATGTGTAAGATATTTTTTTCATTCAAGTCTAATAGTTTTCAAATATTATTAAAAAAATTTATTCCTTGTCTATTGAGATATGTTTTACTAGATGGTCCATGAACATGTAGAGGGTGATAAATGAATTTCAAAATTATGTATTATCACCCTCAATTTAGATTCAATGTTTATATTTTTTTTCACTAAATCATAAAACATTCTGAGAAACCTCACTCTCACACTATTGGGAATATATCTAAAAAGAACCTCTTACCATTATATATATGTTTAAAACCTATTAAATATTATCATAACAAGAATATAATTTACATTGTTTTGATATTTTAAAAATTATAGCTCCTATATAGACACATGATCCCATATCGTAATCGTTTAGTGAAATTTGATTTTAGATACACGATATATATATTTTAGAATTATTCCTTAACATTTTCTAAAATATTATCCACACATGATATTATTTAACATATATAATAAAAATACCCTTATTCTAAATCATAAGAATATAAATATAAGAACATGTGTGCTCAAATTCCTAACAACATTAGAAATGTTATCTATCAATTAGAGAAAATATGATTTTTATGATGTGTTTATGAGTATGAGATCAAATATCAATGGTCTGATACATAACATAAGATAATGGTACTCAATAAAACATATATAATAAATAATTAATTATGTAATAAATAATTGGAATAATATAAATCATGGTAAATGGTTTTTTGGAAACCTCATTAAATGACCATAATGCATAGATCATAACATTTAAATATGGAATAACATTGAAACATGAAATAAACATATATATGAAATAAAATCATTCTATTTATCAATACAATGATATCTTCCAAGAAATAGCATTTGAAAAAAATTACAATAATCATGATAAAAAACACTCTAGTGAATTATGAAACCTAAATTCTTGTTTGTAATCAAATATGTGAAGAAGAAAAAAACCAGAAATCATGTCCGTGTTAAAACCTATTAATGATTATGAATTCATTCATGGTAAATCAAATAATCATTATCCTCTATGATATAAAAAATTTTATAAATCAATTGGGGTATATATAAATTTAGGAACACTAGTAAATTAAAAAATCTCAAACATATGTTTCTAATATGAAAATATTCATAATTTCATCAACATATAATTAAAACCATTTAAACAAAAGGGTTTATCAAATAGTTCAATATAATATGAACATAATAAATCCATTAAAGAATATATATGGTTAAAATGAATTATTTTATTATACCCATATCATTATTTTCAAATAAAACATAATATATTCATTGTGGATAAGTCACCCATCATAAAATAATGATGTTCAAGAAGAAAAAAATTTTCTCGACGAATGCAAATTAATTGAATTTTTTTTTAAAATTTTACAATGAAAAATAAATTTTAAATTGATAACGAAAATATTAAATACAAATTTAATTCACATTTGAAAATATATAAATAATATAAATATTTCAATGAGTTAGTATATACACTATATATAAGGTAACTGATTCATAATAAAAAATATATATCAAAAAAATGAAATTGAGTATATAAATACCCATACAAGTTTGATATTATATGATTCAAATTAACACTAAAGGGGGGTCTTATTATTGAAATTAAAATCTAATTAAAAATATTTTTTTATAAAAAATTGTCAAAATAATACTGTAATGAAATGGAAAATAAATAGTGTAATAAAATAAGAAAAAAATATTCATGTAATATAAAGTGAGAAAAAAACACATACCTTTTATACTCACTTATTCAGATGTTCGATAACCTCATCTATAATAATCTAAGGATCAATAATAATTTATATAACACAATTATTCATTCGTGTTAATTTTATATTAATATAATTTACTCATATATTACATAGTTCTTACTAATGTTCTATTAATATTGAACAACTGTTGCTGGTTGTTTCAACTAATTGATGTATATATTATTATAGATGTTTTGGTAAACATTACATTTTAAAGATTTCACCATCTATAAATTAGTAAATGTACTATTATAGATGTCCCATATTTATGAATTAGTTTCTATATTCATTATAAGTTATTTTTATGTATGATCTCCAAGATGAAATCCATAAGACAATTGTTTGGTAAATTTTTATGGAATAAAATTATTAAAATAATAATGATATGATCAATAATATTATAATTATATAATCAATAAAAATAACATAATTCTCTATTTATTAAAATACAATTAATTATCCTTCGATATATATCTCTTATAAAAATTTATCAATTGGTCTTTTTTGTTCAAAATAGCAACCAAAAAACAAGTATATAATTAATAAAAGAGGAATAAATTGGGGTTATAATTTTTTTAATCACTAAAGAAGAATATTGAAATTGTTAATATTTTATTAATGAGATAACTCAAAACTACTAATAATATTTGAATTAAATAAATGAAAATGTATGATTAAAATTTATTACATAGAATGATGTAGTTGTATCTCCTCCTGGAATCCATCATAATTTTATTGTAATTTCTTAAAAAAATTGAGACTTAGGTCACAATAAAATGTTATGGGAAAATTTCGGAAGCAAATATGGTATATTATGGGTATTAATTCTTATATATTCTATCCCTTATAAAGGGTCTTCTTTTGGTCATTTTATAAGTCAATGGTTGTGTATTTTTACATACAAATATCTATATATAAACCCATTGTCAAATTTATTGAATAAAGTTAATGAAATTGAAAATTAATGAGTATAATATAATTTATAGTCAATAATAATTTAATTCATTCCTTTAGAGAAACAATTTTTTTGTTGTTTGTGACCGTAGAACAAGAAATTACCCATTTACCTTATTTTATCCTTTACCATGATAAATAACATTTACCTTGTTGGAATATTTTTATGAACAAAACAAGAATATGAACTAATTAACAAATTATTACATTATTATTCTTAAAATGGAATCTTGTTTAACAGATACAATTACTATAATTGAAAAAAAATAACATCAATACAAGTTCCATCAGAAAATAATTTATTTATTTTCTTTTTCAATAATTGAATTTAAAATTAATATTGAGAATATTATTGATAATAATGAAAATTAAAAGTTTATTTGTACAAATAGGGATATATCTTAATTTGAAATAATTAAAATTTTGAATTGAATCTTTTGAATAATTTTTTTCATAAAAAAAGACAAATATTGTTTTAATAATAATAAAATATTACATAGTTTCAATATTATAATCCATGTTTTATAAATTGGAAATAATCATTTAAATGTATTATTTTCACATTATAAATTATATCATTAAATAAATATATTTTCTAAATTATTAAGTCGTTTTTATATAATGACGGTGTCATTAAAATTATTATATTTTTAAAAATAGTTTCTTAAATATTCCCACAAAATTATCATTTTATTTTAAAATGAACCAAAGAAATCATCATAAAATAATTTTTACATGATGTACATATATATTATTATCACATTAATTAATTCTAATTCTAATATTTAATAATATTCAATTATAATAGAAACTTTAATATAATGGAAAAATATATTAAAAAAAAGAAATTTAATTTTTGATCATTCTAAAAAATATTTCATGCAAATTTATAATTAGTTAACTGTAAATATATTTTATTGTAAATGAATGAATTTTATACTTTGTCTCCTTTTAAGTTGATAAATTTAATTTAATGTAAAAATACACAACACTTTAAAAAGTGTTAATTGAAAAATATTATGTTTTTACATTAATTAATTTCAAGTACATCACATTAATTATTTATCACAAATTAATATGTCTAAAAATAATGTAAGATTTCTTTATTAATAATAATTTATAACTATTTTTATTTATTTCTATATTTTTATTATCATTTGGTTTTACACTATTTATTTTCCATGTGATATTTCACATTGTATACATTAATGTATTAATGTTTGGATTTCATTATAAAATAATAGATCTTTTTCAATCTCGTTTGGTTTTGTATTTGTTAAAATATATCCAACATAATATTTAAAAAATATAAAATAAATACTAAAATACTGGGGTGTTATATTACACACCTATAAATATATATCTTTATATCAATTTTAATCATCAATCTATAATGAAAACGCATAAGATTTTCTTTTAGAGTGAATGAAACACAGTATAATTTATAAAACTGTTTTAACATCATAATGTTATTAAAATATATATTTTCCATAGTAATAGACATATGTTGATATTTTTATTAGTTCAAACTACTTCTTCTAAATAGAATTCTTTATTTTTAAATAAGAAATATGATTATTATAGTCATACTTGTCAGCAAATTATTTTCATGATCATGTTCCAACAAGAAATGAAAATAAAAAGAGCAGTAAGGAATTTTGATAACATCAAATAGAATAAAATTTCACCTTCAAATGAATATGAAAAATCATTCCTTCCATTATAAAACATATGGCCCCTAATTTTTAACCTATGAATATTTTTCTTCAACTTTGACGTAATTGAGTCATCCTACTTTTTATTTTGTTTAATCTATATGATAATAAGTTTTCTCTTGTTAATATAAATATCAAATTCCCAAAAAATATCTATACCTTTCTTTTGAAGATCGTTAGATTCCATAAACCTACACTCTCAAATAAAATTATAATTATAAACTTTTTAGCCACTAGATTTGATACCAACATTGAAAACCTGATCACGTGTGAATATAGTTTACATATTTACAAAATTTAGACAATTAATCTCACATATTAAGAAAGAATCCCATATCCCAATGTTATAGTGTATTTTTCTATTATATAAATTACATTTTTATCTTATATTTTCATTAAATATTTACGAAAATAATTCTCTATATATGATATTCTACTAGTAATATCATAATAAATATTCTTCTTCATAATATTGGGATTGGAATCAAAGTACAAGGTGAAATAAAATTTCTACTTATTATTAGTTATATCAATCAATGATCAGAATATTGAATAATATTATAAAATCAAGATGAAAAAAATGATGTTAATGAAAATTAAATATGATAATCCAACTAATAAAACATAGATCATAAATCATTAATCATGGATGATTTATTTTTCATAACTAAAATCCTCAGTAATATGGGTGTGAAAAAATTACTCAAAACACGTTCCATGTATCCTTATAGTCTCAGGTATCATAAAATATAAATTTTCGATAAAATTTTGATAAGAAATCATATCACTAATTAAATAATGTCCTCACAATCCATTCCATGAACTATCATATGAAAAAAATCTACCAGTAATTAAGTTTACACTAAATCTATTGAAAATTATATGAAAAATATTTTTAATGTATAAAAATTTGAACAATGCTACCCATAATCATTCCCATGCACAAAATTTTAAACAAAGCTAACCAAAAACATGTACATGTATAATATCATTATCTAATGAAAAATAAAAAATTATGAAAATAATTTTAGATATATATAATACTGACATAATTTTGAAAAAAACCAATAATTTAATTGAAAATCTACAAATATTATTTCAATAATAAATTATTCCCAATTCCAAAAAATAGTTCTTAAACAACAATAAAGAAATGGGTTTAACAAATATTTCCAAAAAAAACAATACCATAATCCATATAGAGAAAAAATATGGCATATTTCAACCAATGATGAGATTATAAGATATATATTAAAATTCATCAACATCGAATTGTATAAACAAAAAAATTTAATCATTGTTTATAATTAACACATTTTACAGTAATTGTGTTTCCAAGGAAACAGTATAACCCAATGAAATAAACTTGAATAAACATAATATCATGCCCCAACAAAAAATTATCACTACTAAAAAAACGGCATATTCCCACGATTCAAAACTGTGGGTATAGCCCCCAAAACCGTGGGTATAGGCTATACCCACGGTTTAGGGAACCGTGGGCTGGAACGACGTCAGTATAGGTCCTCGGCCTATACCCATGGTTTTCCAAAACCGTGGGCATAGGTTTCTGACCACCGTTTCATCGAAACACAGCCAATTTCCAAGGTGTCAATGGCTTTTACCCACAGTTTCAAAACTGTGGGTATAGGTCCTAAAATAATGCAGGCGCCGAGTTTCGATCCCGTAACCTCTTCGCTGAAAACACCGCGTCTAACCACTACTCTAACATCACATATATGTATATATATATATATAGTTAAATATAGTTATAAAAACCATGGGTATAGAGGGAATAACTGTGGGTATAGGGTTCCCGCCAAAATTAATATCCTTCCCGCGGAAAAAAAAATTCCCCACGCACACAAAAGTGACCTATACCCACGGTTTCTCATAACCGTGGGTATATGTATTTTATCCCAGACCTATCCCCATAGTTTTCCACAAAACTGTGGGGATAGGTACCCCTATACACATGGTTTTAGGAAACCGTGGGTATAGGTCACTTTTCAGGACCTATCCCAATGGTTTTCCAAAATCGTGGGGATCGACCCCCCCCCCCTATACCCATGGTTTTGGAAAACCGTGGGTATATGTCTTGAAAAGTCACATATACCCACAGTTTTCCAAAACCGTGGGTATAGTGGGGGTCAACCCCTAGAGTTTTGGGGAAACCCATGGGGATAGGTACATTTTCCAGTAGTGAATACCTAATTTTGATTTAACTCAACAATTCAAACATAGGTTTCTGTTAGGTTTGAAATTTTAAAATAATTTTAATATAACTATTACCTAATATCCCCAGACATTACATGTATAATGTTACACATAGTACTCAATTATTCATTTAAATGAATCCTTTTAAACAAAACATGATTTATTTATCTATATAGAAATATTCATGACTTCTTCCATTATCTTACCCATCATTATACCCTATGGAAAAAATATCACAAACATAGAATGAGGATAAAAATATCAATAAGGAATATAAAGTAAGCAATAGAACTGTTAGTCCATGAATATTTAAATCCCATGGAAACATTTTCAAAAAATTATACATTCCACCCATAATACATAAACTACCAATCTTACATCATGTAACCATAATATTCTTAAAATAAATCATTGAATTAATAAAACATAAATGTAACTTGTGACATCCATATCATACCTAATTTGTAGCTTTCATAGCTATATAATGAGTAACAATCACAGTTATGTTTGAAAAACCCATTATAGTATATTCCATAAATCTATTAGTAGAAACCTTAAAATTTAACTTCATCACATTAAATAATGCATTGGAGAGCTACCAGGGGCCCACAATCCCTCTGATTTTCATAGAACCATTTTTATACATAATCAATTCATAATAACCATAGCATAATCATAATAATTAAAATAATCATAAATAATAAATAAATGTTTCAGATTTGAATCACAATCGAACATTTTATGATATTAAAATATAAATCCTTCTTCCAAACAATTTTTAAAACTACGATACATAAATTTGTTATATGGTATTTCTATTTCTTTTGAAAACATTAATTCTTGTAGACGATGCTAAATATCAAATAATGGTCGTGGTAACAGAAAGGTTTTTTAACCATTTACATTAAAAAGAAACATTATTTTTTATTGTTCAATAAAATGCATCATTGAAAAATATTATTTTTCAAAACATTTGAATTAAATAAAATATCAAGGGTCTTTTTATATACTATATAAATGAATCTTATGAATAAATTGAAATATGCCTCAATGAAAGGAGTTTGAGAAAAAGTCCTTTACGAATACTGTATCAATAGATTAATTAGAAATTAATGAAATAATAATGTTTTAAAAATATAAATACATATTATCTAATTGTAACTAAATTGTAAAATAATCATCGGAAATTCACATATTATATTGGAAAAACAAAACTGATGATAGGTATATTTAACTCGATGAATGGAGATTGAGTAATGATTTCCCTTACTAGTAGTCTGACTTATCTCGTTCATTTGTTATATTGCATAATAATAAATTTAGGTTAACATATACATGATATATAAACATTTTTAATTTTATTATCCATTTTATATTACTTATTATAATATTGTATCAATTAGTTAATTATTAGAGTCCATATTGAATGTTTTTTCATTATTTTTACATGTGTCAGAAATGATTGTGTTATAATTACAAATATTCCATGTTTTCAAAAGAGAATAATCTAGAGAATATTATTCATTATTTAAATATCATATATATCCAGTATATATGTATCAAAATAGTCTATACCATTTGGATATATGAAATGAAAATCATTGTTCATGAAGATAGTGGGTCATACGTATGCATCCCGGCTACAATAATTTAATCGTTATATTAATTGAATGAATACTAAATGATATATAGGTATATAATAATTCAAGTATAACATATATGTTATAGATTTTACATAATTACTTTCATTCTATTATTTATATGCTCCATGTATGGCATGAACAAGTCATATCACATTGAGGGGGTTGTAGTCCATACTTTCTCAAAATAAATTATCGTATTTACAAATTATGGAATGTATAATTTTATGTTTAAAATAAAATTTACATAATAATAGAGGAAATATAAATATAATTTATTTCATTTTTAAATAATTTTCCATCATAATGTCCACCATGAGAGATGATACGATAAAATTGAACAATAATCGTTTCGTGAGGCAATAGGATGTCGTACACAAAAATAATATCTTCTATATCCATCTGATGGAGGTGTGTGTATGTGTAGGTATAACCATTAGAATAAAAACAACCATTAATCTTTATTATACTATTTTTTATAAAATAATTTAATAAATAGGTGATTAGTGGTTAGAAAAGGAAAATAAAAAATATAGGAGCATGAGAGTAGATGTTACCTCTAAATCGAGTAAATAATTTTTATTTGAACCAAATGGATTTCTTATGTTGGATTATTCTTATGTTGTGGATTCTAAGAGGAATTTAGAGTTTTTTGGAGATTATTTTATCAGAATTTGGGTGAGCTAAAGGGATTTATAGTTGTTAGTATGTGGGTATAGGTGGTGGTATATTATATGAGAGAGGAGTGTAGCTTTACGAAAGTCTTGAAATATTATTTTATTATAATTTTATTTTATAATTATAATTCATAAAATGTAATATATATATATATATAAAGGATAAAATGATTATGGGTCTAAGTAATCTCATCCAAAGGGTTTTAGAATACTTTAAGTCAAAAATTTAACCTTATATTTTGGATTTAAGCCTAAGATAAATAAATTAACTCTTACCAAGTCTTCTTTTGTTTTAAAACTATATAGTTAATATAGACTCTATAAAATTCCATGAGAATATGAAATGTATAATTACTGACATTTTTATCACTATATATTTAATTTCGTTTAGTGGTTGATTTTTATAACTATTATATCATATAATAAATTAATATTTTATTTAAAAACTCATTAATGTCAATTTTGACACTACATTGTAATTGATTTTTTTTAAAATTTAGAAAAAAATAATTTGAATGAAAAAAATTAAATTAAATAAAATAATAAATGTCATATTATCACATAAAATTAATTTATTACATCCAAATGTGAAATTATATTTAATTAAATCTTCATAATATCATTTATTTCAATTATTCATTAATAAGTCAATCACTGCATCATCATTTTATCAAAACACAATTTATTTATTTAATATCTAAAATTTATAAATAAAATAAAATGGGGTTTTAAATATTATTATATTTATAATGAATCATTATATTCAAATATAATAGTTACATAACCATATATAAAAACTATATTAATAAAAAGATACATTTTTAGGTCATACTTCTCTTTACATTAAATTAATCATTATAACATGTGATTATCAAAGACAAGTAGCTCCATTGGGTCTAAAATAAACCCAAGGATGCAAATGGTTGGCCATATGACATCCAATATGATGAGTAAACGTGTTAGGGTAGTTTTATATAATTATAATATTATTTTGTCCCCTTATTTACATGATTTAACCATTAACCGTGGTAAATATAAATAATTACTAAAGTTACTATTCATAATGTCCAAAAATAAAAGGGATCATTTTGTATAATATGGAACATCTGATTCTAAATATGGAATAAATTTTTACAAATTCAATATAAAAAAATTTCTATAATTAATTAATAATTAATTACAATTTTCAAAATCGTAAAATGTGTTTTTAAAAAGAAATGACCATCAAAATATTTATGTGCGTTTATATGTAATTTTAATGTGGAATTACTTCAAATTAACAAAATTAAATTAAATGATAAAAAGTTAATCCAATTAATCTATAAAAACAATTTAATGGACAATATTCCTATAACAAAATTATAAGAAAAGTTTGTTTTGAGTTAAATTTCAGTATTCTTTACTATTAATTAAAAAATGAATTTTATCATAAAAATAACAAAATTTAACAAGTGTAAAATATGATTTCATGATTATAAAGAAGAATTTTAATTTTTTCAAATACAATATATAAAAGTGACATCAACTCAATTTAAAAAGGGTTCTCTATCAATTGGCTGTAACACTGTATATAATTGGAAAATAATTCTTCTATTGGAAGAAAATGGATATTTCCTTGTATAATATATAGAATACATATAAGAATAATTTTAAAGGTTTAATTGAATATATAACATATAAAAATCAGGAATTAGTTATATTATTTTATAATCACAATTATTATTTTTAAATAAATTTCATTATAACACATCCTTCATATTAAATTGGTTATTATTTACATTTATAATAAATTTTGTAACCAGTGAATCATTATTTAATCATGTGTGAACCATACATTTATAATTCAGTTTATAATATTAATTCCTACCATTCTAATGGGTATGATATAACAGTAACATTTAAATAATAATATTTAGTTTTTCTTTTAAGCTCGGCGTATCTTATAATGTAAGCTATCATATATAGTGATTGTTTCTTAAAAAGCAAGATGTTACATCATCCACCATTAAGAAATTGCATACTCTAAATTGGAATTTGTGGTCATAAATATGGTATGTATTTTCAAAATACAATTACTTCAAACCCACATCATAAATTGGGTTAATTAAACATCCACATTATAATTTATAAATATAAGTACAATGGTCACCTGAGATTACACATATTAGAGTTCCATATTAGTAAACATTGAAATGGAAGAAAATCTAGGTGCAAGTTCTGATGGAGAGATATAGAAAACATCATCTGGGAAATGTTATTAACCTGAAAAACTCAATCTTTTTATGGGTTAAACAGTCATTGATTTTTTAGTATGAAAATAAAACATAAAAACTTTTTTTATTTCAGATCCATTTCATAAAGTTGAGTAATTATTTTACTAAATATAATAATAATAAAAGGGAATATATTTACATGAAATTTAGAGTATCACCCATTAATCTAATTCCACCATAACTTCATCTTTTTTTTCTAACCGATGAGTGTTTAAGATACCTGGTCACTCTTGAAGTACTATTTAAAAAATCTATAGAATCACATAATCCATAAAAGATGAACCATATATAATCCCTCTCTATATACATTATAAAAAAACCAAAATGGTTAGTAGAACATCGGATAATCCCCTAAAAAGAATATTCCATTTTATGAATAATGACTACTTTTGATATTCAAAATTTAATAGTAATAACCATGATCTAGGGAGACCATTAAATAAATAATGGTCCTTAATATTTATAATACTAATACAAATGGTGATTGAAATTGAAAATTTAGAAGTGTTTGATCATATAGGTTTCCATGGTAAATCATAACATTTACCCCCAAAAAACATCAACTAAATTTAAAATCTCAAACTTAAATATAATTATCATAATCACACATTATCCATGATAGGTTAATAATTTCCATAAATAACGAAAATCTATATGTGTCAACAATAAAAACCTATATTCTTTTAAAATAAAATTCCACAATTACTCCCCATATTATATCCCATAAAATTATAATTTATTATGTATATAGTGTTTCCAAAAGAGATATCATTTTCCGAAATAACCTTTATAACATAATCATCAAATTGTTTTCATATACTAAGGATACCAATTTGATAAAACATAAGTTCCCAAAATCAACTTACTCTTAATACATAAAATCATTTAATTGAAATTCATAAGCCATACTAATAGGGGTCTTCATGTATGCCAGTGGTAGGCGATAAAACCCAATCACACTTCGATTTTTTGTTCGATTAATGTAGCCATGTCCAACATGACAAGTTGTCTCATGGTCTATGATTTTTCCTTTTTTAGAAACTATATAATTTTATAAAAGTTCAATAATTGATATAGAATCTAAAAAAATAACCATAATGCATTTTAACAAAAAATATTAAATTATGTCATTCATTTTTGATCCAAAAATTTAATAACCCATAATTACCTCAAAAAAGTTATGTATCTAAAAATACCATTAGTCACGGTAATATTTGACATCATAGATCCTCAAAATATTTTTCTATGTCATTTAAATTTTGATCAACCGATAAATTATAAAACCATGATGATATCCTTAACTCTTAAGAAAAAAAATCCTAATCTCTAATTTTGTCTAAACCGAACTTGGATACCAACTAGAAGGCCCCAATGTTAAACATTACTTTATCTTGATTTATTTCCAGAATTAAACCTTAGAATATTTCTAGGATTAGTTTTATAGATAATTAGACCCATAATATTACATAATAGATCTAGACACTACATGTGGATAGTTATTCTTTGTATCACCTTTTTCAACCAAAGGAATCCCTTTAAAGAAAACATGGTTTATTTCTTCTGAAAAATATTCTTGACTTATTCCATTCTCTTACCCAAACTTATTAAATGTTGAAAACCTTTCAATAATGTGGGATGTGAATAAAATAAACTAAGGAATATGAAATAAGGAATAAAACCATTAATCAATGATTATTTAAAACCCAAAGAAATATATTCACAAATTCATACTTTTCACCCATAATACATAAACCAGTTATCTTAGATAAGGTAATCATAATATTCCTACAAAAAATCATAAAGATTATAGAAAATAAAGGTAACATTTTTCATTCTGATAATACATATATTTTATATTTCATAGCTACATATGTAGTAACCATCATGGTTACGTTTGGAATACCCATCTCTGTATATTACATAAATCTCTTAGGATAATCCATAACATTTACCTCTACCATGTTACCCAATGTATTAGAGAGCTATCATGGGCATAAAATCATTCAGTTTAAGGTAGAACCACCTATATACATAAACATTTCCCATGAAAAATAATATAATCATAACATATAAAACAGAAATACATAAAAAAATTCCACATTATAAACACAATAGATAATTTCACGTTATTAAGATAATTAATACTTTTTCAAAACCATTTTAAATTCCAAAATTAGAAAAATGGTATAGTCTATTTACCATTATTTTAAAACAATATGAAATATAGAGGAATCCAAATATAAAATAATGATCATGGTGGTGAAAAGATCATTGTCGCCATGTATTTTTTATAAAAATTATTTTTCATTTAGTAAAACACGTAATAGAAAAATGTTCCTTTGTATAACCATTGATGTTAATTAAATGTCAAAGGGTTTGATTTTAAAACTTATAAAATAATGTCTTGTATAAATAAACTATTCCTAAATGAAAGGAGATTGAGACGAAGTCCATTACAAAGATTATATCTTTACATTAAGGAAAAATCAATTCCATAAATATGTGTCAAAAATATAAATACATACAATATATGTGGATATTCATTGTAATACAATCATAGGTAATTCATAAGTATTCTTGGAAAAAAAACCAAGGACATGTATATTAAATTAAATTAATGGAGGTTGAGTTAAGATTTCCCTTACCTCGAGTCTGAGTTGTCTCTTTTGTTTATTATATTCTTGAATAATAAACATAAGTTAATATCTAATTTATATATAATTTCTATGAAATTTACTACTCAATTCATATTAATTATTACCATGTAATATGAATTTGTTAAATATTTGAGTTTATTTCAGACGATTTTTCGATGTTCAGTACATGAGTAAAAAATGGACATATTATAATTAAAAATTGTCCATGTGGTAACAATACCATCATCTCCATAATATTATTTGAGAATTAAATATCATATATTTATATTATGTATGTATTTATAATATTCAATACCATTTGTATATAAGAAGTTAAAATCAATAGTCATAGAGGCAATAGGTCGTACGTACACATGAATTCTACTTTCATTTTGATTTCATGTTAATGTAATGAAAAATGAATGATAAATAGGTATATTATAATTCCAATATAATATAAATGATATATATTTTACAAATTTTCAGTAACAACATCCTTTATACATTCCATGTAAGGAATGAATGATTAATTTAACTTTGAGGGGGTGGTAGTCTGCACTTCCTCAAATGAAATTATTGTATTTACCCAATATGGAATAAATAATGTTATGATGTAAATAAAAATTAAAGAAGAATAGAGAAAATATAAATATAATATATTTAATATATAAATATATTTCCATAATAATGTCCACCATGAGAGGTTGTAGGTGAATATTTAATGATCATCGGTTCGTGTGGAAATAGTTCTCCGTACACAGAAACAATATATTATATATCTATTAGATTGAGGTGTTTGTTTGTGTAGGTAAAAACCATATCATAAAAACATCCTAGTATATGGAAAGTACTATTTTATTACAGTATAATAGAAAAAATAGATTTTATGGGGTTGGAGAAGGAAAATAATTTAAAGGAGCTTTAGAGAAGATGTTACCTCTAGATTGGGTAACTCCAATTTATTTGATCCAAACGACTTCCTTGAATTTACTTATGACCAAGGTAAGGATTCCAGGAGGAATTTAAATATATTATGATCTTCTTTTACTTGAATTTTGGAGATAAAAGGGTATTCAGAGGCCTGAGTAAGTGGTATGTGTTGGTGGGATTTTATAATATGGAGGAGGTGAACTTTAAAAAAGTCTTGAAATAATATTTTATTATAAATATATTTATGAATTTTAATATATCACATGTGTTATATATAGAGTATAAGATGAGGGTGGGTCTAAATACTCCCAAATAAATGGTTTTAGAAAATTTAGGTTAAATATTTAACCATATATTTTGTCTTTAACCCTAATGTTGTTCATCAAACATAAAAAATAACAAGCTATATAATCAATGGATGAGTATGATTAAAATAATATTTTATAACTTTTTCATTATTGAAATTTTTTTTATTAAATTATTTAATGGATTTTAATGTGATATACTATTTCTATTTTTTGACGAATGTAAATGTTAAGTAATGATTTGAAGGGATACCACACTACAATGTTGTATTATCATTGATTGGAATGATTATTGGTATTGAAGAATATAGAACTTTATCTTTGTACTCAGCCCTCATAATCATGTGATACGATAACAAGGGTAAACAAAATGGTATTATATATATATTAATTATGTTATTAATCATGTAATAGAAGGTGTGATTGAGGTGTTAATTAATTTGTGAGACTAGTGGAATTTTAATTCTATATTCTTAATATAATAGTAATTTAATATTCAATGAATTGGGATCTATTATTTAAAATTAATGTGGATTGAAAAGGTAATGTTTATAATAACATAATCCACATATTTATAGATTATTTTTATTTTTTATTTGACATTACACATAAGTTTAAATCCTTTTACTAATTTTAGCCACAACAACAGTGATTGGCATTTTATTTGGTAGCCTATTTTTATTACCCCAATTTCCTATGAACATATAACATAATAATTAAATTATTTCTAGAAATATGAATAATATTTGATTCAATTAAATTTAAAAAAAGTAAATAAACTATATTTAATATAAGTATTCATATAGTAATAAATGGAAATTTTAAATATATATATATCAAAGTCATTTTTTTAATATAATAATACAATATTGATACCCATTAATTTAATTTGTTTATGAAAAATATACATATATTGATTTTTAATTTTCAAAAAATCATCCATATAATGGAATTTTTTAAATATATTATTACAGGAAAAACAACAAAATTAGTTTTTTATGAAAATAATAAATTACATTTATTCCAAAATGAGAAATATAGGATATTGAAAATAAAAAATAATAATTTTATATGTAATATTTTCATCCATAAATTATTTTTTTATAAATTTGATTCATAAATGTTTACATAATACTTATTTCAGTATGATTTCATAAAAAGTATGGGATTTGTAAAATATATATCCATATTATTAACCCAAAAAAATAATTTTTATTTAAAAAACACATAAATTGAACCTCAAATTATTTTTTATTTATAAATCAAAAAAGTGTTTTCAATTTTTAAATGAAATTATAACAATTATTGAATTAAAAATTTTAATGTAAGAAAAATTATTATTTTTTGTTGTAATTATGGATTTAAAACAATAATTATTATTAATCACAATTCATGTAATTAAATAATTAAAATATTATTGATATATATATTTTTATTGACATATATAATTAAATAAATTATTTAAATGATTTTAAGTTGATTTATTATGAAAAAAAACATAAATAAATGTAGTTTGGAAAATATCCATTTTTGAAAAAGTATATTTTAATCACATATAATTAACCTTTTATCTTATAAAAAGTTGAATTTTATTCATTTATTTTGAATTAAAAAAGAAAAAATCTCTATTCAAAAAATTATATGAAATCATGTTAGAAAAATTGAATCTTTTTTATTACATGACATTTTACTCTTATTTTGTCTTTCATATTGAATATCCAAAATGTATTCTCATAATGTAATAACATTTATCAGGGTTTATAATCAAATATATAATGATTATATTTGGTTTTTTGTGTAATTTGAAAACATCTATTCAATAAAATATTTAATAAAATTAATATATATAGTAAAATATCAGGGTGTTAAACATGTTGGGGTTATTTTATAAGAAAGAAAATAGTTTTAAAGGATTACAATGGTACTTAAATAATTTTTGGTTATTGTTTTATTTATATTTATATAAATTAATATATATATATATATATATTTAAGAATTTTAAGGATGGAATAATTATACATCACAAAATTTAGAGCGAGTTTGCACACCATATGTCCTTAGTGATATTTTGCGATGAGGATTGTTTTTATGAATAATATATCATTTTCAACTATCCATTTTTAATAACAATAAAATATTTCATAATTAAATTTTTATTTCATTCATTTTATCATTGATTAACATTATAAGCATTATAAATAATTTAATATCATTTCCTTTAAATCTATTGACGTTGATATTCACCATAATTAATATAAAATAGTGATTCACTAAATTAAATCATGGAGAAAATATATATTTGGAATCGTTTGGGAATATAATAATATGGGTTTTCTAATAAAAATTCATATTTATATTTTTTGGATATAAATATGTGATCATTATAATAAATGTATCCTATATATGGTTAATTTTTAAAAACTGAGAATCATTTTGTTTGAAAACCATATTCAACACTTTTAAAAAATAACAATACAAGATTTCAGTTTGTGAAAAATAATTTTAAAATGGTTAGCAGAGAAAAATTTCAAAATTTCACTATTTTACATCACTCATAATAATAATTATATAAATATTTCACTATTATGGATTTTGTAACCCCATGAAAAATAATATTAAATTTATGCCACTGTAGATAGCTTTCTTAATTTGAAACAGTAATCCTTAAGAGAACTATGGTAAACTACAAAATTATAATATAACAGGGACCTTTACAACAAAGATGTTAAATCGATAATTTGAATAATAATCACCACATTATTATATATATGTGTAATTTTTAATATTATTCAAATTTATTTCTTAATGAATGATAAATAAATAATTAAAATTTAGGAGTTGTTTTCAATATAAAAAATATGGTTTCAACATGAATAGATTTAATTCCAAAATATTTTTTAAAAAATATGAGTAATTAATAAATTACTAAGAATTTTATTTTGAAATTATTAAGTTTTTTAAATAAAAAAATTACTATTATTTTATGTTAAATATTTTTATTTTTTAATATTTAATTTTAAGTGAATCGTTAAAACTATAAAAATATTTAAACTGTCATTTAGTTTCATTTAATAATGCATTTTTGAATTAATTTAATATTTTTGATTTTATAATAGATTAATATATGTTTAAATTAGTTTTCATTAATCTAATAGATTAATATATGATTTTTTCATAAGTTTAAGTTTTTGGATTAAGATCACATTTTTCAAGAAAAAATTTACATTTAACTCATTCATATTGAAAAATTTATAATACTAATATAATATTACTATGAAAAAATGTAGTTCACATATTGAATATAATGATTCTTATTTGGAAAGAAGTCCCTTTTCATTATGAATAGTAAGCACAGTTTATGTATGTGACCATTGTATGGATAAAGCATGTATATGTTGGTTAAAATTTTGTGATAAGGCTTTATAATTACCATAAAACGTACAATTATCCTATTATATGAGTTAGGTTTGAACAAATCCATTATAGATATTAAAACATAGAATCAATATCCACATTTTTTTAATTATTTTATTATTAATGTTTTTAATAAAATGATAAATATAAAATTAAACTCTCTATATTTTTATTTAATTTAATTTTTTTATAGTTATGAAAATAATTTATGAATGTGTATAAAGGGTTATTTTGAATATAAATATATTTATTTTTTCATGGTAATTTCTTTATATTTTTTGGTGATTTTATAATTACCTAAAATCTTATATGATGATGAGTTTGTGTGGTGTTCCCCAAAATTTATGGTTGTAAATAAATTATATTCTATTTAGTGTCCTAAATTTTATTCAAATATGGTAAATAAATTATATTACAAATCCAGATGTAAATCATATATGATGATGACTTTGTGTGGTGGTACATGCCATTACAGTAGTCATAGTTAAATAAAATTTAGGACCCTAAATAGAAAATTTGGTTTTATCATGTTAATGGTTAAAAATGTATCATTAAGGGGTTAATACTAAAAATAGTGTTTAAAATGTCATGAAATTCAACCTAAATATTATTGGCGGATGAAATTTCAATCTTATTATCAATTTCATTAAATTTATCCCCATTTGGAATTTTTTTATTTAATAATTATATAAATTATATTTAAATTCTTCATTTAATTCCATGAGATTCCTATCCTAAATTATCAAAGTTCACCTACCCTAACAAGTAATAAGTTGTGAGAAATTGGTGGTCACTCAAGGAAATGGTAATCATCATACATGAACCATTAAGTATTCAATTCATCTTAAACTTCATCTAAATATTTTTTATTTGTTTTAATATAATTAATCTATTTGAATTAATGTAGTTATTTTTTTATATGCATATGAAAACAACTGTTCACCACCATTAAAACAAATGGAAAATGATCTTTTTACCAGTCTTTACATCTATATTTTTAATGGCCTGGACCTCTCTGACCCATTCATTTGTCAAAAAGAAGGTTATGAAGTGTTCTAGAGGGTAGAATGGACTATTCCCACACTTTTCAGCATTTTGTATCTACACGCCATGTAGTGTGACTACATGCCCTGTACCACCTTGCCAAGTATACCATGTGTTGAAGCCGTGTCCTTTCTACGTGAAATAAATATGTACACTTCGTGCTGCCCATCCTAGGCGCCGTTTAGTTTCTCTCCCTGTATGCGTTACCCTCAAATCGTGTGTTGACTAGTCAATGGTTGTGTGCCTTGTTGAAGTCGTGTCCTTTCCACGTGAAATAAATAAGTACACACCATGTAGACTATCCTACACGCCATGTAGTTTATCCCCTCATATGCATTACCCTCAAACCGTGTGTTAACCAGTCCATGACTGTATGCCGCGTTGAATGTCGTGTTGGAAGCCGCGTGGCGACAATGTGAAATGGCCGATTACACGCCGTAAAATAGGAAGTACATGCCGTATACTTTAGTTTTTCTTGCCTATAAAAGGATGGGGGCCTCTCCTCCTATTTAGATCATTCCTCTCCTCCCCATTCCTTCGAGAAGAGCCCTCCTTAGAGACTCCAAATCTCATTTCTTCCATAACTTCTTCGTTTGAGCTCCAATTTATGATCCTTCAGCGGGCACGAGATCATAATGATGAGGTAGAACTTATGAGCTTGGATATGTTGTTTTCCTTTATCCTTTCCTTCCCATCATCCACCCAAGGATGTTTTTCTGGGTTTTGATAGAAGCGAAGGATGCCGACAGACATCTTCTAATGTTGATCTGGGGGAGAGTTGTGATCAGAATCTATTGAGGTAGGGATATTACCTTCGTCTCTCTATTTTTGTGCTCCATGTGGGATGGGTGTACTCATTAATTCACTAGACATAGTTGAACCAATTTAATGAAGATAATAATTGGATTATGGAATGGGGATTGGGAAGTTGTTATGTTTATCTTTTTTATCCTATAGTTATGCTGGGAATTGAATAGGATTATGCATACTTTAAATCACGGTCGTTGGGGGCCTTTTATTGCACAATTAAATGTTTCCCTGTATTTCAAGAACGTTTTGTGGGTGGAAACTTTGTGGAATATAGAAGTTGGTTAAACATGTAAAGTTGCATGATTAAATGAATATCTAGAACCCTTGTGTCATCACCCCGGTTGAATAATTGGAATAATGAACATGTGGGTGTTGGTTTGGTTACGTGGTATTTGAGAAGGGGGGGTGAATCCTGGTTTGTTATTAATAGGAAGGGTAGCGGGGCTGCAATAAATGTTTTTAAAGGGGAAATGATGTGGCATGAGCCTGGTTTTGTAATACGGTTGTGGAGTTGTGGTTATATTGGCAGCATGGGTGCAGTAATGGGTTGTGATATTAAATGTTGGAAGGCTGATAAATGAACATTGGGGAATGAAAATGAATTAAACGCAGGAACAATCAATGGGAAGTGGTCGATTATAAAAAGTATGGTTTTGTACTGTTTGTGTCCTATCTGACTTGTTTTGTAGTTGGCAGGGTTTTGTTCTATGAAATACTCGATCTGGATTGATAATTTCCTAGTATTTAAAGCACTAATAAACTAATACTGTTTAAACATTACAACAAAAATGGGTTGGGATTGTTCGTTGTATGCATGCTTCTTAGTAGTAGTGCCGAGGCACATGATGAAATTCTCTGTTTAGAAGCCATAGGTTGGGCTGTGTGTTTGGTATACATATATGTATCTGTATCTTTGTGTTTTGTCTCACCCCACCCATGTTGGGAACATAGTTCCGAACACTCCCATTTCATGGGAGAGGGTGTTTTCCCTTCGTTACTACCTCCATCCTGCTCCTTTTTCCATAGGATGTAATAGATTGAGGCAACCATACACCCAAGACACTTTGGGTAGGTTTTGATTGGTGTGATTCTCAGCCCAAGACTCTTCGGGCAGGTTTACTGTTTCCCAAGAACCCTCAGGATGAGGCCCAGGTGTGTTCGCGTGGGATATGTGGTTTGTGAGGCCCAGGTGTGTTCGGGTGGGGATGTGATTGTGGTTTTGAGGCCCAGGTGTGTGTGGGTGTGATATGTGGTTCTTGAGTCCCAGGTGTGTGTGGACAGGAAGAGTGTGGTAGCGTCAGGACGTTCGCAGTTTGGAAGAGCAGCTAACTAGTGGAAAATGGTGCGGGGTACCAAATACTCTTGTTCTCATAAACTACTACCGGTTTTTTTGTGTTTTTGGTTAGCGTGGATGGTGAGGTTGGGTGGATAAAATTCCATGCTAGGTTTTGGTTTCTTCTGTTGTTCTCATGGGACATTAGGATGTTTCCTCACCTGTGCACAAGAGCTTTAGGATTCCCTACTTAGTATATTTGTATTCTCACCTAACATTAAATTTTAGGTTTCCAGGAGGACTACCAGGGCCGTGAAAGACCCTACTAGTCGGGAAAGTTGAAGTTGTTTCTATTTTTGTACTCTTGTTTCTTTTTGTATTGTACTTTTGAGTTTTCTTGTACTTGTACTTTATTTCAGAAATGTTTAAACATGCATGTGGTAATGGTTTGGGTTTATTTTCATTTACTTGTTCCTTTTTCTTTTGGTGTTTGACTCATCCTATTTCCTGATATTTAATAATAAAAAGGTTAATGCTTCACATATTTTTGAAAACTCTTACCCTAGGTTCTAGTCTCCACTCCGGAGCCTAATGGTGGCGGGACTCGGGGGTCATTATCTCCCTTTCATCATAGCAATCTCAGAAGGGGCATCTCTAATGAGAGGGGATCATGGCAGAAGGGTATCAGAGGTGATGGTCGAGAGATAGGATGGAGTCTGGAGTTAGGAACAATAAGGATTGCATGGGATGTTAGGGAAACAATGTTAGGTTATCATGGTGTGTGACATAGGCCAGGGAAGACCGGCTATGACACAGGATTTTATGGCCCCTGTGATCCAATGCAAGGACTCTAAGCCTACCGAATGACAAAGTGAAACTACACTGATTGCAGGGTAGAGACCCATGGAAGTTACATGCATCATCATGTTTGTGTTTTACTTTATTTGGGTGTTCTAGGAAAGAAATTGAAATAATTTGATAAAATGAAACCTTGAGAAATTTCATTACTACGTTGGCTTAGGCGATCTTTGTGTACCATACAGCTAGGGCACCTAGACGTCGTCCCCAGGTGGCTCAGACATTCGAGCCCCAGCAGATTTAGGTGTTCGATAAGTTGAGGATTGACCAAAAAGAGTAAGATGATCAGTGCAAGAAGACTCTCTTTTCCTTCCAGTGACAAACCCTCATGAATTACGAAGGTAGTACATCAGATATGGAGACGGTGGGGTGGCTCGAGGAGATAGGGATCACTTTTACTTTGACCCGTTCTCTGAGGGAGTACTGGGTTCCACTAGCAGTCAGTCAGCTGAGAGGTGCAGTGCGTCAGTGGTGGATGCTCTACCTCATGGAGAGGTAATTGGTAGAGGTTTCGTGGGGTGATGTTGAGAAGGAGTTCTAAGAGAAATTCCGTTCTTTATGATCATGTACAAGAAGTGGAATGAGTTACTCTCCCTCCAGCAGGGGAGTATGTCAATACGAGAATTGGGGATCCAGTTCAAGGATCTCATACGCTTTGCTCCAGATCTCTTTCCGGATGAAGTGTCTCAGGCAAGATGTTTGGAGGAGGCGTTTCATTTTTCTCTCCTTTATGATTTCACCCCCTTCACCCTTCCGACGTACTTGGCAGTACAGAAGAAGGAATAGGCTGTAGAGAGGATTCCCTCGTAGGGAGTTGCACCACGGGAGGGGATCCAGTTGGGTTCGCCAAAGTGGAAGATAGTTAGTAGCAGGTCTCCTGTGCCAGGACCTTCCAAATTCAGGCCAGTAGGGAGTAGGCCCCGGAAGTTCCAGTTCAGATCTTCGGGTCATCATCCCTTTTTCACGAGCCCATGACCGAAGTGTTTCTCTTGCGGAGTTCTCGGGCACATTCAGAGTCGGTGCCTGACCCGAGCTTAGTCCGGTGGAGGTGGGTAGGTTCAGCGCCTGCCACAGCAGCACCAGTTGCCGGCAAGGCCTTTCCAGTAGCAGAAGCACCATGCTCCTCCGAGGGAAGACTTTGCAGGAGGAGGCTAACCTTAGCGTGCTCCTCAGGGACCTTGACCAGGGCGTGGCCAGGGAGGTGGTCGACATCAGAGAGGCAAAAGAGCTGGGCGTTGACAGTTTCACATGGTAGAGTTGGCAGCTCAGGCAGGACCATGGGTGGTGCGAGGTACGATTTGTTTGTTTAGCCCTCTCCTTTCTGCTTTGTTCTATTTGAGAGCTACACACTCCTTTCTTTCACCAAGTCTAGACCATGCTTTGGGTCTATACGTAGAGAGACATTTCGTACCCCTGGTACTGAGTACACTAGTTTGAGGTCATACCAGCATATCTTGTGTTTGCCGGGGATGTGGGATGACGTTGGGACTGCATCGATCTAGTGGGGATCTTCTTTTGCTACAGATGCAGCCATAAGATGTCATCCTTGGCATTGACTGACTGTTTTCTGTTAGTGTCGTTATCGACTGATTCTGAAGAAGAGTCATGTTCTCCGACGTAGATGGGAAGCGCATAGCTTTTGTTTGCGAGAGGATCTATCAGGTGGGAAGCGGAATGTGAAGCCTCCCCTTTCCTTGTTAGGTGGGTTATCAGTGGTTTCAGCTGATACATAGATGATGGATGTTCCAGAGGTTATTGGGGAGTTCCTCAATGTTTTTTCCCAAAGAGGATACGACTCTAACCTCCCCCCTGACATGACTTTGAGTTCAGGATAGACTTGCAGCTTGGTGACCATCCTATTTTGATGGCCCCTTATTGGATGGAACCTTTAGATTTGTAGGAGTTGCAGATTCAGATTGACGATCTGAAGGGTAAGGTTTTTGTTTGACCCAGCGTTTCACCATGGGGTGCTCCGGTTTTGTTTGGAAAGAAGGAAGATGGTGGTCTCTGGCTATGAATAGATTACCGATGGTTGAATCAGGTAACAGTTAAGAACCGTTACCCCCTTCAAAGGATAGATGATCTCTTCGACCAGATGAGGGGAACATGTTGGTTTTATAAGATTGATTTACAATTTAGATATCATCAGCTGAGGGTAAAGGACAGTGAAATCCCAAAGAAAACTTTCAGGTGCAGGTATGGGCACATTGAGTTTGTAGTGATTCCATTTGGAGTTATGAATGCACCAGATGTGTTCATGGGACTTATGAACTTTTTCTTCCTATAGTTTCTAGACCAGTTCATCGTTGTGTTTATCGATGACATCCTGATCTACTCAAGATCAAAGGAGGAGCACGTTGAGCATCTCAGGTCAGTCTTGGAATCCCTCTGACACCACCAGCTTTATGGGAAATTTTCGAAGTGTAAGTTCTAAACACAATAAGTACACATCCTTGGGCACGTGGTGTATCATCATGGAGTGTCAGTGGACCCGTCGAAGGTGTAGGAAGTTGTTTCTTGGGCGGCACCCAAGAATGTTGTATAAGTTCGTAGTTTCCTGCAGTTGGCAGGTTATTATCGGAGGTTCATTTCAGACTTCTCTAAAGTTTCTACTCCATTGACTGCTTTGACTAGGAAGAACCAGGTCTTTCAATGGAGTTAGCAGTTCCAGGAAGCTTTCAACTACCTGATGGAGAGGTTGGTCAGTGCTCCAGTACTCAGATTTCCAGAGGAAGGGTTATTTTTTTAGGTGTTTTGTGATGCTTCTGGCCTTGTTTTAGGGTGCGTACTGATGTATAAGAAGGTTGTGCTTCGTTATGGGTCTAGTAAGTTGCGCCCTCACGAGCGTAACTATTCCACACATGACCTAGAGCTTGCAGCAGTTGTGTTCACACTATAGTTGTGGAAACATTACCTCCTTGGGGAGAGCTTTTTGGTCATCTCAGATCTCAAGATATTACATTATATCTTCTCCCAGCGTGACCTGAACTTATGGAAGTGGAGATGGGTTGAGTTTCTCCAATACTATGACATCAAGATCTCGTACACTGAAGATAAGGGAAACGTTGTGGCTGATACCCTGGGCTTGAAGTCGCATAAGGAAGTGGTTCGAGAATCTGATGATGCTTGGAAATCGATGAGAGAGTTGGATTCCTTGCACATGGATGAAAGGGTAGGGGGAGTTAGATGATGTTTGTTTCAGATGACGGTGCAATCCTCCTTGTTGTAGCGTTTGGAATAGTCTCAGTGGGGAGACTCCGAGGCGGAAGTAATGTGGGATCATATCAATCTGGAAAACTCTCCAGAAGGATGGTCAGAGGACAGCCGACATCAGATGCTTTTTCATTGAAGGTTTTTTGTTCCAGAGGCGATGCGTGAGTTATTTCTCTATGAGTTTCATAGCTCATTATTGGACGTACAACCGGGAGTATATAAAATGTACCGAGGTCTGAGGGAACAGTTTTAGTGGCCTGGGGTGAAATGGGTAGTGGCGGATTTTGTGGCTAACTGCCTAGTGTGTCATCAAGTAAAGGCTAAACACTGTGTTCCCAGTGGGTTGTTGCATCCTTTAGATGTCCCCGAGTGGAAGTATGATTACATCTCAATGGGCTTCGTCACGGGACTACCCAGAGATCAGGGTGGTTATGATGCTATCTGGGTAGTGGTGGATAGACAGACGAAATCATCTCACTTATTAGCAATTAAGGATTTGGGCCCGGTGAGTACCTTAGCACAGAGTTACGTAGACAAGGTGGTACGGTTCCATGGAGTTCTAAAGACTATCGTCTCAAATTGGGATACATGGTTTACCTCACTAGTCTGGAGGGGGTTACAACAAGCTTTTGGCACCCATCTATGCCTTAGCACTTCTTTCTACCCCCATATCGATGGGAAGACAGAGCAGACTATCCAGATGTTGGAGGACATGCTGCGATCATGTGTTCTGGATTACGGATGATCATGGGTGAGACACTTGCGTTTAATAGATTTTTCCTACAATAGCAGATTCAATTCTACTATTTGCATGGAACCGTTTGAGTATTTGTATGAAACATCATGTCATTCACCCATTTGTTGGGCAGAGGATGGTGAGACAGGTGCCCTTGGTCCAGAGGTTGTACAGAGCACTATAGAGAAAGTTCAACTTGTATGTGAGAGGATGCAATAGGCTCAGGACCGACATAAGTCTTACACTGATCATCGGAAGAGGCCCTTGGAGATCGAGGTGGGAGGTCATGTTTTCTTGAAGGTTTCCCCTCGACGGGGGAAACAGAGGTTTGGGAAGGGGATTAAGCTCTCCCCTAGGTTCATCAGACCTTTTGAGGTGCTGAGGCGAGTCGATGAGGTGGAATATCAGCTGGCCCTGCCACCTCAGTTGGAGAAGGTTCATGACGTCTTCCACATCTCCCAGCTTCATCGGTACATACACTATGACTCTCACGTTATCGAATGGAGAGATTTAGATATGGGGGACCACACGACCTTTGAGAAACGACCAGTCAGAATAGAGGATTGTAAATAGAAGGTGATCCATGGATGAACCATCACCTTGGTTTGTGTGTTGTAGAGGAATGGAGGCCTTGAGGAGAGAACTAGGGAGCGAGAGGCTCATATGGACGGCAAGTACCCGGAGTTATTTTGACCAGTGTTTTGCTTTTTTCTTCTATTCTTTATTTTGATGTTATAATCTGAACCTTTGATATATGGAATTCTTGGCTTGTCGGTTGTGATAAGTTTTGTTTCCTTGTTCCCTGGATGTGTGTAACATGTGCGGATGTGTGGGGAAAGGGAAAACCTGATCCTTAATCGGGACGCATTAATGCAGATGCGATTGAACCCGTGTGGGTGAGTCAGTGCATCTTAAAGAGGATAATATCTAGACATGGGAGAAGGAATTCCCCAATCCATGTGGTCGGGCATTGTGTTGGTTGTAAGGTGTTTGGGGCACTGTAAGTTGAAAAATCCAAATATATGGAAGTGGGAAGAACCAATTCATAATCGAGACGCATTAATGCGGATGCGATTAAACCCGTGCAGGCGAGTCATTTCCACCTAAAGAAGATAATATCTCAACATAGGGGAAGGAATTCCTATCACACATGATTAGGGTTGTTGGTTGGGTTCCTTTTAAAACTAGAGCCCTAAGAGGTATCTTTTTTGATTCTTCTAGGTTGGGTATTGAATTCTCGGGGATAAGAATGCTTTAAGATGTATCTGGTGTAATGGAATGGACCCCTCCGGACAATTCCTCTATCAAAAAGAAGGCCATGAAGTGTTCTGAAGAGTAGAATGAACTTTCCACACACTTTTCAGAATTTTGTAACTACACGCCGTGTAGTGTGAGTACACGACGTGTACCACCTTACCGAGTATACCCAATGTTGATGTCGTGTCCTTGCTATGTGAAATAAATAAGTACACGCCGTGTAGCCCATCCTACACGCAGTGTAGTTTCTCCCCGCGTACACGTTACCCTCAAACTGTGTGTTGACCAGTCAACAGCCGTGTTCCATGTTAAAGCCATTTCCTTGCCTTGTGAAATAAATTAGTACACGCCATGTATCCCATCCTACATAACGTGTAGTTTCTCCCTGCATACGTGTTACCCTCAAACCATGTGTTGACCCATCAAAGGTCGTGTGTCGCGTTGAATTCCGTGCTGGATGCCGCATGGAGACCGTGTGAAATGGCCAAGTACAGGCCGTGTACTAGGAAGTACACACAATGTACTTTTGTTTTTCATGCCTATAAAAGTAGGGGGGGCCTATCCCCCTTTTTAGATCATTCCTCTCCTCCCCATTCCTTCAAGCAGAGCCCTCTTGAGATACTCCAAAGCTCTTTTCTTCCATAAATTCTTCGTCCGAGCTTCGATTTACGATCTGTCAGTAGCCATGAGATAGTAACGATGGGGCAGAACATCAGATATTGGATCTATTGTTTTGCATTGGCATTTACTTCCCAATTTCAACCTGAGGAGGTTTTTCTGGGTTTTGATAGAAGCGATGGACGCTGACGGACATCTTCTAAAGTTTATTTGGCGGAGCGTTGTGATTAGAACCGGTTGAGGTAGGGTTCTTACATTTGTATCTCTATTTTTGTGCATCATGAGGGATGGGTGTCATCTTGCTTTCACAACACATAGTTGGACCAATTTAATGAAGATAATAATTGGCTTAATGAACGGGGATGGAGAAGTTGTTATGGTTATCTTTTTTTATCCTATGGTTATGTTGCGAATTGAATAGGCCTATGCCAACTGAATATCACGGTCTTTTGGGGACTTTTCTTGCACAATTAAATGTTTCCCTATCATTCTCAATCGTTTTGTGGGTGGAAAATTTGGGGAATAGGGAAATTGGTTATACAGGTAAAGTTGGCTGATTAAATGTATATCTGAAACCTTTGTGTGATTAACCCAGTTGAACAAAATGGAATAATTAACATGTGCGTGTTTGTTTGGTTACGTGGTGTGTGAGAAGGGGAGGGGTTAATCCTGGGTTGTAATGAATACGAAGGGCATCGGTGCTACGGTAAATGTTTTTAAAGGGGCAATGATAAGGCACAAGCCTGGTTTTGTGATACGATTGTGGAGGTGTGGTTATAGTGGCAGCGTGGTGGCAGTAATGGGTTGTGATATTAAAAGGTGGAAGGTTCATAAATGAAATTTTGTGAACGATAATGAATTAAACGTGGGAACAATCAATGGGAAGTGGTCGATGATAAAAATGTTGGCTTTTTGTTGCTTGTGTTCTATCTAACATGTTTTGTGGTTGGCAGGGTTTTGTTCTACGAAACGCTAGATCTGGTTGGATAATTTCCCAGTAGTTAAAGAACTAATAAACTAATAATGTTGAAACATGAAAACTTAAATGGGGTTGGGATTTTTTGTTGTATGCATGCTTCGTAGTCAAGACAGTTTGGGATGAGGCCTAGGTGTGTGCGGGTGGGATATGTGGTTTGTGAGGCCCAGGTGTGTTTGAGTAGGGATGTGATTGTGGTTGTGAGGCCTGGGTGTGTGCGGATGGGATATGTGGTTCTTGAGGCCCTGGTGTGTGCGGGCATGAAGAGTGTGGTAGCGTCAAGATGTTCATTGTTTGGAAGAGCAGCTAACTAGTGGAAAATGGTGCAGGGTACCCAATACTATTGTTCTAATATACTACTACCTATTATTTTGTGTTTTTGGTGAGCGTGGCTGGTGAGGTTGGGTGGATAGAATTCCTTGCTAGGTTTTGGTTTCTTCTGTTGTTATCACGGGACATTAGGATGCCTCCCCACCTGTGCACCAAAGCTTTAGGTTTCCCTACTGAGTATACTTTTATGCTCACCCTACGTTTACTTTTAGGTTTCCAGGAGGACTACTAGGGCCATGCGGGACCCTACTAGTCGGGACAGTTGGAGTGGTTATAGTTTTTGTACTCTTGTTTCTTTTGGTAATGTACTATTGAGTTTTCTTGCACTTATACTTTGTTTCAGAATTGTTTAGACATGTATGTGGGATTGGTTTAGCTTTATTTTCATTTACTTGTTCCTTTTTTTTGTGTCTGACTCATCCTATTTCCCGATCATAAATAATAAAAAGGTTAATGCCTCCCGTATTTGTCAAAACTCATACCCTTGGTGCTAGTTTCCACTCTAGGGCCTACTGTAGGCGGGACTCGGGGGTCATTATCTCACTTTAATAATAGCCAGCTCAAGAGGGGCATCTTTGATGGGAGGGGGTCATGACAGGATTACCTAGTCCAAAAATTTTTGTGAATAATGTTCCATAATCTCCTCCCCTGGATATTTATGATGATTTAATTACTATATATATATATATAATATTTATAATGTAATATTTGTTTTATAATTTTAAAATATTATCTAATTTCTTTTTATATATCATATTATAAATGGATAGTATTGTTTATGCATATCTATGGGCTATAAACTCAATGAGCGATATGTTAAATTTTTCTATATCTACAATTTATGGATAGTTATGGATATATTTAATGAATATTTATTTATATATTTTATTTATTTAATTAATAATATTTTTTAGATCTTTAATCCTTGAATAAAATGTAACTTCCATAATTTATGAAATAAATCATACATGAGAAATGAAGTAGCGAACACCCAAAATGATGATGTTAATGGTTAATTATTATCAATTTTTTTAACATTTTATAAGTTGGTTATTTATGATATTATATGTATGAATAAATATATGTTTCAGATAAATAGTAAATTGAAATTTATTATCTTGGTCATTCGGGAACATATGAATCAATTCGAGAATATATTAATGTTTCGTCGTCATAGAATTTATTATTTGATACAGGATTAAAGATAAGAACATACATAGTTTTATGAATTGAATATACATGCACATTTAAATTTTATATCATATATCCTTATTAATAAAATTTAATTAAATTTAAAAAAATAAATTATGTCATCTATGGAAATTGATTCGAATGTTTCCAATGTGGTAATGGTGTATCTCCTGAAATTGTAAATTTTTTGGATCATATGTTCAATTATACACAGAAATTTTGATTATTATGATTATCTAATGCCACTATTATATTTAGTATGATTAAAATACTTATAATCATGTTTTAAAATGTTTATATTTATTCTATATCATTCATGGGACTTATAACTCAAATATTTTCAATGTTGATATGGTTTTATTTTAAAATCTCATTGTTAACTAGGGTTTGTTTAGGATTAAATTTTTATTATGAAATTATATGGTATAACTCTCTCTAATATCATGTATTTACAACCCCAATGGTTTTATATGGTAATACATTTTTTTAATTTCATTATAACTTATCCATGTAATCAATGTCTTTAAAGAATGTTTTTAAGGAAACTAACCATTTTTTTATTCATCCCCAAATATATATCATTCATCTCCATGTTCCCTTTAGACAGTGTAAATAATTTTGTTACTATTCTAATGTTTAATATTAATTTTTTTATTTTTAATATCCCTTTTATATAATTTTTACAAGGATCATTTTTTCATTTTACAAATTTTATAATTTTTATCAATGGTATGAACCCAATATATTTTAATATAAACTACATGAATATTTCTTTATTAAATTTTTTATGCTATTTTCTATCATGAATACATTAACATATCTCATTGTTATTTCTAAACAAAAATAATTCCCTAATATGATGTAACATTTAAGATTTTAAATTTTTCATTTCCATAGGAATGGGTATTTTCCACATAAAATGTTCTACTGATCATTTAATGGTAATTTAATCTATTACAAAATCCATTGATGTAAATTATGATCTAATGGTAGAATGATATTATGATATATTAATTATTAATTATTTATATTATTTATATTTATGATGAATAGATATAGATGAAACCCATATTATATTTTATTGGATAAGTAATGATGATATGATAAATTTTATAATATCTTGTGGAATACATATGAATTTATTATATGATGGGTATGAATACTATAACTCTATAATTAATTAGTTAAATAATAATGTTTTTTATATACCAAAGGGTACAATAGTGGTTATAAAATGTATAAAAATGTGCACATGTGTGGTTATGATATGACTAAAAAAGGTACACATGAGTTTATCCATAGCCTATGGTAGCTACACTAGTGGATAGACTATGAATGCCTATTAATGAATGAATTGGTTGGTTTCCTTTATAAAAGATTTATATGATGATGAATACTCCCCATAATATACCACTCTTTTATGATATCATATTATTGTAATATTATTTTAAATTATCTCATGTTAATTGATTCAATTATGATTCACATCTTATTATCTACTATGATTTATTCTGGGACACATGATTATGGTATCTTAATTAATGGGACGGATTTTAAAAAATTATGCACATGATGTTATCACTTGTTATAATTGACTATTATTTCCTATATTTATAATTATTATATAGATGATATAAACAATTATTTTATTTCAGTATCCCTAGGAAATTATCAATTATTTTCAATGTGATATATATGAAAATGGTATTAATTTACAAGATATTCATGGGAGATGATGTTGATCACATATATGCACATGTTGTAAATATATTCATGTTTCTAAACAGAATAAAGAATTATTATTTTTGGGTGGATAAAAATTATCTATAATGAATATTAATATAATAAGATTTCATATTTATGTATGATGTGTTCAGGACACCTCATTTAGTATTAGATAAACACATAGTTGTTTTATGGAAACATTCATGATAATAATTTACTACCAACCCTTTATATATTTAATTTTCAATTTCAACATCCTATGATAGAGTAATGAGTGGAGTGCGATTTTCTTATAGAATAAACCGATTCCTACATAAAAACATGTGGATGTGGTATTGGAACTAATTTACCTATGGGTAATAACATTGAAAAGGGAATATGTGTATTAACATGATTGTATCCAGTGCATGATGAATATTAATATGACTACACACATGTATAGACACCCCCAATGGATATGATTGATTAAATTTATATTTTATTGACGAACCATTAATTTTTTTTTGGATTACTAATGACTTTGGAAAAAATATGTTTAACCAATAGTGGAATATATTGAATCGAATTATTAATGATTTTTACATCCTACTATTTATTTATGATGATTTTTAATTACCATATATGATTAATGTTTCTACAATTTGGTTTGTTGTATATGTTAATGGACGGTAATGAATTGAATCATGTTATGACTAAATATTGGAGACATTTCAATGATGTTCCTCTTGAGAAACCATTTAAAATGGGATATTTAATTATTAATATTTTTTTTATTCCTTATTATCTATGTCAATATAATATTAAAAACATGAACATTTGTGACTTTTAGAATAGAAATTGTAGATAAAAATTTAGTTTATAGTATATCATGGAGAAAATAATATTAATACTCTTATATTTCTATAATGTAGAAAGAATAACCTAGGAAAATTAAAAAAAAATATATGTTTTATGTGTTAAAATAAGTATATATATAACATATTTAATAGGAAAAAAAATGATAAGTTCAATAGAGAGAAACAAATTAGATCATACGTCACAAATTTTATTTTATTGTCTATCAAATTTTGAATATTGTAATTATCCTTATAAAATACGTAATATATTTTCTAACTCCTAGTCCTCTGAAGGGAATATGTAATACTAATAATTTAAATAGGGTGATGAATTTGTTAATGTAGTGTGAATTAGGAATTTTGTTGTAAAATTATTTTATCAATGATATTATATTTATAGGTGTCACAAAACATGTTTGGATTTTTATTATTATAGATTTATATTATGTTATTTTAATAACATATTGAATGTTAGAAATATCCTAGAAATGTGGTCTAGTTTTGTGGATATATTATTGGAAGACACGTGATTTCTGGTTAGATAACCCTTAACATTCTCTTGATATTGAGAAAATAATTTTTTCCATAGATAAAGAAATGTTTGATATTAATTTTGTAAATTTGATAGTGTTTGGAACATTGAAACTGAATAGTAAATTTATGAAAATGTTATTAATTTTATCCATTATGAATTAGGTTTTATATTGTCATAAGTGCCTAGATCCAAGGGGATTGACCCTTTTTGTGTTCTCTAATATTGTAGAGCTAGGAGGAGGCACATAGGATGTTTTAATAGTTTAGGTTCTTGGAACTGGGAGTAGGTAACATTCAAGACATGAATATGGGTTTCAAGACATGTAGAATAATTTCAAAAAATAAAAGAGGGACTCAATCTAAGTAATATGTAATTTATATAAAAACAATACTAAAAATTATAGAGAATTATGTTTTAGAGAAAACTAACCTTGATGCATTACATGGTCTGAAAAAAGATTACACATTATGTAATCTCATGAAGCATTAATGTTTTATGTGTTTTTAGTCCCTTTGTTTTTAAAACCCATTGGCAATAGCATCACTCTCTCTCATACCATGTGACATTGTAGTCCCCTCTATGGAATTTTGGAGATCCCTTCAACGGGAATCAATCCCATGCATCAGTCTTCGATCTGCTGTGACCTAGCTTGATCATAGGTACATTTGCCCACTGTTTTTCTAGCGGTTTCTCTAGGCATGATCCAATTTTATCTTATAGCTTTGTGGAATTCTATAAAATTTTCATACCCTTGGTACAAATGAGGATACTATTGATTTTTTAGTGTATTTGTGCTGCAAATTCCCTGTATGGGTGAAGTTTATTATGGGAGGGATGATCAATGATATGTAACATGGTCTATTGTCATGCGAATAACATTTATGTCATTTTGAGGCAGGGTAATTTTTTATTCTCTGTTTATTTATGTGTAATCATATAGTTATCCTAATTTAACCCTTATATATCAATCAAATTGTCCTAAAAATGTATTAAATCATATTAATGAATTAGTATCTATCACATAGTGACGTTGTTTCTTTATGTCGTGATATTGGTTTTCCTATAGAATTGGTAGATGGTCTGATTTTATGTATTTCATGGTTTATCAAGTTTTCCATGATGGAAATTTGTAATGATCATATTACCACAATTAAATGATAACTAATTACATAATGTAATTAAAGAGGTGTGTTTAATGAATCTAGTTGTTGTTGTTTCAATTTTCTGATAATCTAGTCGATGTAGATAATCATGTTTACCATAATTGGTTAATGACCATTAAATAATGTTGATTCTTTTTAATAAAATAAATAATGTAATGTTAAATTAATTGGACAATTAATTATTAGTAGCTCGATATAGCTATTTTCTGACGTTTCCCATAAAGGAAACTTGGGATTATGAATCGAGAAATTCAAGGTGTAATAATAACTAGTTTTGATATAAAAAATAATGCCTTTTGTTTGTCCCCGGTTTCCCACCTACTTGTTAATGAAGGGAGCCTTGTGTTTTGGATTTATGATAACTAGTTGTTTATAAAGGATTATTGAATTTATTTGCGGCCATGATCTTTGTTTCTATGTTTGTTTCATACTACCTTTGATGTGTTGTGATCTTGGGATGGATGATAATGGAGTTCTGTTGTGGTATGTAGGGCGGGGAGGCCCAGATATGACATGAGCCTGGGATGGAAGATCCTGGAAGGATATTGTATAATGTGAGGTATGAAGGCCCAGTTTTTGTCGCATTAGTTGGGACCTGTTGTGGTGAGATGATTCATTAATTGAATGTAGATGTTGGAGAGGACATCAACGATGAATGAACAAGTTGAAGCTGTCAATACTAATTATATTGGAATCTAAATGCATGTTTGAATTAGTTAGTTGGTCTATTCCCATGTTTTTTATTTATAATCATTACATTTCCCACTTCCTATTATAGATATATATTTATTCTTACTCTCTTTCAATGGGAGGTAACGACACATGTGGTATTCCACATGTTATCTGTTTTTATCTCTTCATGGTTAGAAGAGTTTACTATCCTACTATATTTGGAGAAGACTCGTCAAGTATTTATTCTTCTCACCATGTTAAGACCATTGTGTATTTGATATTATATATCTTTTCTGAGAGTACCTTATGATATGGGATGTGATAATGTCACTAAATGGATAAATGTTTAACCCATGGGGTTAGTTCTGGCTGGGATGCAATGTTAAGGTTGAAATTCATAGAATTTGTGGACTTTGTTTTCTAATTCCTACAAGGAATTGATCCTTCTTGAGAAGATAATGAAAATTTATTTCAAAATTATAAAGGTTAATTATTATAAAATAATTATTTGTCATAATATGATACTGATGAAATATAAATAGATAATTTAATTTATATCTTTAAATGATTCGATGATTATTGGATATCTAGAATTAGTAGTATCAGTTGGGTGCCTTCGTGTAATTATCTACAATTGTGTCTTAGAATGAGATATTCACATACTGTCGTTTTTTAGATATATTAAATCATGTATATTTTGTGTTTCTGTGTGAAACTCCACCTTGATGGTCGGGGAAACTGACATCATAGGGATTCTGAGCCACATTTCTATGTTTTCCCCAACAACATGGTCAGCTGATGGACGGGTAATTATGACAATTGTCCCCAAAACATTTTATTGGAAGATACATGTGATGTTGTGAAAAATAGTTAGTTTTCCCCATATATTATTATAATTTACTATATGTTCTTGTTGTTATATCAGTCATATGTATTATGGATATAGTTTTCCATGAACTACTATATGAATAATGTGTATAGTTTGTGATGGATTGAGGATCCTTACTCAGAGTCTGGGATGTGATGGATTGAGGTATAATACTCAATGTATGATACACATTATGCTAGATGTGGTGTCTCTTGGAAACTACATTGTTAATTTTGTTTATGTGGATGTGGTAGAGTGTTTCCTATGGTGCATATTATGGGGCTTTTCCCAGGTGTATGCATGATATAATTTTTGGAGAGAGATGGTCATGACATGAGATGTTAGTAAAAAGTGGAAAACCAATTGGGAGGTGATAGGGGTACCCTGGAAATTCTTTACTAAATTATATTCCATTTTATTAGAAACTATTTGAGAGTATCCATGGTGATGTTGGGAACATTATATACCTATTTATGTGTCGTCTAAATTTATCAAGTTGTTCACTGTGAATTAGAATGTTTTTTTACCTGTTGAATGAGAGGATATGGAGAGAATCCTACAACATATTGTATTATTAAAACCATACAGATATATAAACTACTATTTATGACCATTTGGTCCTATATTGTTATTAGAATGTTTAATACTAACTAGGGGTATTATAGGAGCTGTTTGGACCTTGGGGTCACTGTCGTCTTTACATTATTTTGAAGCATGATTTTTTCCCTTTTAGTTGTATTTTCTCTTGCATGAAATTACATTTATGTACATGCATTTTCAACTATAATGTAGTCAGATATGTAATTTTTTTGTTTCTTTCATATCACAATCTAACACATGTGTTTCGATTAGAGGGTAATTCCTTTTAACATCATGTTTGATACAACCATGATTCCAGACATAATCATGGGATCTACTAGAGGTGGGACTTGGGTGTCACTATCTCTTTTCTCCCATTGCCAGCCCATGTAGGGAAAACATTGGAGGGAGGGAGTCATGAAAGTGTTTTATCAGAGTTTTGAATGAGGAATCAAATGGTTTTTGACATTTGGCACAAGTGTGGATTCTTGGTTTTGAAGGGAAATCGTGTTATCTATGTTTATAATGTTCTATAAACATGGGATAATGGATGTGGCACATGTATTAAGGGCCCCCTAAGAATTAATGCATGTATAATTAGTCATACAGAAGCTACTAAACTTTGTGATACTCATTGGAGGTTAGAGACCTAGAAAATGATGATGCATCATTATTATTTTCATATGTTTTTATTGGGTAGATAATGGTATAGGTTAACCTAATAAGAATAAATTAAAACAATTAATTAATGTTAATATATTCCATATTCTATGAATTAGATCTATAACTGTTTATTATTTTTTAGGCATGGATCCAGGTCAATATCCTCATCAGGTTAATGAAAATTAGGTTTAGTAGGTTGCACCTAAAACATCATCATAGGGTATCGGTTGAAGAATACCACTCATGGAGAATGACACATTGAGAGTTTCAATGCCACTGTCTATAGAGGTACTAGGTCCCTATTTTAGATTTATTTCTAGATGACATTTTGGAGGAGGTTAAGATAGAATTTAGTTAGATACATGAACAGAAGGAGCACTATGTATCATTGGTTTTGACGATGAAACATGGTTCTATGAGCTAGTGGTGGTTCTTGGTCCAATGTTGTTGCGAGTAGTCGAGAGTATCATGGAAGGTGTTCTATGACTAGTTCAGTTCCAAATTCATGTCTTTATCCATGAAGGCCACCCATCAACATGAGATGACTACCCATTGGTTGGGGGTCTATAGTGTGAAATGGTTGGAAATATATTTCAGGAACCTTATATGATATTCTTCAGAAGTATTTATAGATGAGGAGGCTATAGGGAGTCATTTAAAGGAGGATTTACATCCTGAGATCAAGCACCATGACAAACTATTAAACTGAATATGTTTATCATGGTTCTTGAAATAGAAGAGGTCATCAAGAAGATGTTTTCATGGTCCAAATAATTATATGAAGAATTTCATTAGAATTACTCAGGAATGTGATATGTTTTGTAGGGTTTTTATTTTTTAGGATAGAATAACATCAGATAATCTAGGGAAATATACCCAACATCAATACCTTTTTTTCTCTGGGGACAATGTCTCTCAGAAATATTTGAAGGGATATGTAACATCCTGAGTATTTATTTAATAATAAATTTTATATCTATTAAAATTTATGAATGAGATTTTAATTTTACATTAATGGAGACAAATTTTTAGAAGTCATACTTGACCCACAACAATGGTTTTCTCTGAAATCATAGGTTTCACACAACATTGAGTCATACTAACAAATAACACATTATTATTATTATTATTTTATATTTTAGTTAATTACTATTAGTTTTAATGTGGGGAATTAAAATTATAATTTCAACATTATTACATATATTTGTTAAATGTTTTTACACTTATCCAATAAATTTTAGAGGCATAAAATGAGAATGAATCAAAATTAAGAATAAAATAATTTAATATTTTTATGAAGGTCATTTGACCAAATGTTGATAGATGACATTTTTAAATCTAGTTTTTGTTATATTAATATGTTCTATTTGAAACAATAAAAAAATATGTTAGATGTAGAACATCAAAATTTACACTGGTTGAATTTTTTTATTTTTCTGATAAAAATCATATTTTAAATTATCTTGAAAATACATCATTTTAATTTAAAAATTCATTTCCATTTAATTTATTCATGTTTCTAGATTTCCCTTTTTAATTGATTTTAATTTGTAATTTGATTAGTATTTAATTATTTAATACAATTTTTTTCTGTAGAAGTAATTTCACATATAAATAACACATAAACACATATCAATCTTTTGATAGTTTTATCTCTTTAAAAACATTCTTTCTGGTTTTGAAAACTGGAAATAATTTAAAATCAATTTCCTCTAATTAAACTTTTTGTAATTTTGATTAATTTATTTCATATTTAAAACCAGAAGGTAAAAAGTTGTTAAATAGTTTCCCATTATTTTTTGACAATATGTATGGTAACATCAGAAATTTTTTCCTTTACTATGGTTAAAGTGCAAATCTAGTAAATATAGATAAACAAATAATATTATAATAAAATAAAAAACTATAAAATGTATCCAAATCTTATTCTATGAGATATTTTCAACCATGGGCATAATTGGGTGGATTTTAGGACCCATGGGTCTACATGGGTGTGATAGTGACCATTTATAATTATTAATTTATAGAAAAGATAATTATAAAATAAACACGTATCATCAATCTAAAACGATTTTAATTTGGTTTATATAAATTATATATCCAATTAGAAATATTAATTAAAAATATAAAATATTATCCAAAATCATGGTATTTTATTTATATTTTTTAAATCATTAAATAAATATATTTATTTATGACACAATGATGATGCAATGATTAACATAACAATGAAAGATTCAAATAAATTATACAATAAATATTAAAATAGATGTAATATTAACCTTTTGGATTCCATCCATAAATTATATGGACTATTAAAAAATATTAACTTTGATTTAATTCCTTTGGATCAAAAGAATCAAGCAGTTATGACTTTAACAATAATCAATTACTAAATAGTGTCAAAATTGACTTAAATGAGTTTTTCAAAAAATTACAATTTTATTAAATGATATAATAGTCCTAAAAATATAATATTCTTCCAAAGGACATATATAATGTTATAAATTTTCGTTAATGATCCACTTTAGGTTCAAATGGTGTTATATATTATCTATAGTTACCAAATATACTAAAAATACAATAAGACATTGTAAGAGTTAATTTTTTTAACTCACGGTTAATGCTAAAAGATATGGTTACTTTTGTGAAATCAAAATTTCTAAAAATATTTCTAGAGAGAATTCAGAACAATAATAATTTTATCATATAAATCTATCAATTTATAACTATTATAATTATAAAATAAATTTACAATAAAATAATATTTCAAAACCTTGCTAAAGTGCCCCTCCTTCCTCTTATAAAAGGCCACCACCTCTAACCACTTACTCACACCTCTCAAGCCCTTGATACATCCAAATACATCTCAAATAAGCTCCCAAATTCTCTCTATTCAAATTATAATCCTTATATTAGGAATAATCCCATTAAATATAGCCTTATGACTCATGTAAAAAAATGTTACCCGATTTAGAGGTAACATATTCTCTGAAGTTCATTTCCATTATTTTCCTTCTCCTCTCCCCGTGATCTTCTTATTCGCTAATTACATAACAACACTGCTATAATAAAAATAATAGTATTTATTTTTGATAAGGATCATAAATACACTTACAAACACTTCCATATATTGTATTCAAACATATTTATTCTCTGTACGACAAACAATTTCCTCACTGAATGATAAATGTTCAATTTTCTCCTAACTCTTCTCATAATGCCCATTATGATAATAATAAATTTACATAAGATATATATTATATATATACTGTCTCAATTCTTCTGTAATTTTTATTTACAACAAACCTTTATTATACAACCCGACCTTAAGCATTACATATTCATGAGTAATGTTAAGAATTCATATTGAGGATATTTTCAAGTTTAGAGTTTTAGAGAATTAGTCTGTAACTGTTACATTACATGTTAAAAATTAAAAACCATACACATATACTCTATAAAATTATGTTTAAAATAATAAAACTCCTTAAATAATAGATGATTTATTTTCATGAGATAAATATCCTTCAATTCATTATTTCTCTTACCCTTCCATATACCCTGTGAAAAACATTTCAAAAGAATCAGCTGAGCATAAAAAATATGTAAGGGTTATAAAATAATGAACGAAAACATTATTTCATATATTAATACAAGTCAATAAAATCATACTCATAAATAATAAAAAATAATATATTTAATGTTACATCATGAATGAATAATAATTATGAATAACACATAGAAATCCTAAATCATAAAGGTAACTTGTGGGATCCATATCTAACATACATTGAAGATTTCAAATAAATATATGGAGTTACGTTTGGAATACATATCAAGTTATATTCCATAGATATCTTAGGATAACTATCAATGTTTACCTTCCTCGCGTTACCCAATGAATTGAAGAGCTATCTCTGGCTCACACACTCTAGGATTATCATGGAACCACCCGTATTTGGTTTATCACATAATCACCCCTCAAATGGAATATTACAATTAAATAATAATGAAACATAATATATATATTATCAACATTTAATTCTTAAATCAGAAGATAAAAAGTCAATATATTGAAATATTTAGTCCATTTCCAAAACCATGTAAAATATTTAATAAATACATTTTCGAATAAAAGTGTCCCATATAAACATTAAACATTTATAGTAATTAAAATTTTAAAAAGTTAATTTCCATATAAAAAATCCTTAAAACTATTTTGAAAACATTTAAATTAATAAAAATTATTTAAAATATTAAATCGTTAAATCATAAAAAATAATGTTCTAGTAAAAGAGTCCCTTGCAACTTGAGAAAATAAAATAATTAAAATTATAGAAGAATAACTTTAATATAAACCTATAATATCATGATAATAAGGATATTCATTATATAATACATAAAATATTAGTATACAAACCTTATTGGATAATAAAGGTGCACAATATCAAGATATGCCTCAATGAAATGAGATTGAGACGATATCCCTTACCTTTTGTCTAACTTTCTTATTCGTTCTTTATCTCCAAGAATAATAAACTTATGTAAATTGTTAAAAGATTAAATATATTTTAAATGTTTATTGTTACTTTTATATCACTTATTACTTTTATATAATAATCATATAACTATTCGAGCTCATATCAGTCGGTTTGTCGATGTTCAGTACTTATGTCAAAATGAACTTTTCATAATTACAAATTGCCCATATGGTCAAAATTCCATTATCTCCAGAATCATATTCATGATTTAAATATTATATAAATATAGTATATATGTCTTTATATCCAATATATATTATTTATAATAGTCCATAACATTTGGATAAAATAAATGAAATGCACCGTTCATGTAGACAGTAAGTTGTACGTTCTCATGAACACGACATTCATTTCATTTTTATATATAAATGAATGAAAAATAAATTATAAATAGATATATTATAATACCATTATAATATATATGTTATATATGTTACATTATTTCATTAATTCTATCCGTTATATGTTCCATGTATATCATGAACGAGTCATTTCACTTTGAGGGGGCGGTGGTACGTACTTCCTCAAATAAAATTTTCATACCTACGTGTTATTGAAAGCATAAAGATATTTTGTAAATGAAAAATAAATAAAAATAGAAACTATATAAATATAATAGATATCATATATAAATATATTTCCATTAAAATGTTTACCAAGATAGGTGGTAATGGAAAATTGAACATTCATCATTTCGTGAGGCAGTAGTTCACAATCTATAGAAACAACTTGTTTGAATCTATTAGATTGAGGTGTATGTAAGTGTAGTTAGAATAATTCTCATAAAATATCCTAGTATATTAAGGATACTGTTTTTGTTTTTTAATCAATGAATTATAATATAATATGGAGTGAATAAGTAAAATAATGGAAGGAACATTGGATAATATAAAAATTCTTAAAACATGTATCTCCATTTAATATAATCCAAAGAGCTATCTTGAATTTCATTATTCATATGATAAGGACTCTAGAAGATATTGAGGGATATTTGGAGCTTATTTGGGAAAATTTTGGATGAGCCACAGGGTTTGAGAAGTGTGATGAAATGGGTAGGGGGATTCACTTTTAAAATAGGGATGATGGGCACTTCAAGAATGTTTTGAAGTATAATTTTATTATAATTTTATTTCCTTTTAAGAAGGTGTCATTATAATTTATTTCAAATATAATATGTTTTAGGGTCTAAATAAGTTCAAAAAATAGGTTTTCTACAAGTCTATGTCACTAATTAAACCTTATATTTTAGCTTTAACCCTTAGTTGACTAATTTAACTCTTACGATGTCTTCTTTTATATTCATTCTATATGGTCAATTTATTTACTATACAATGCCAATAAAACCTCAAGTGGATAAATAATAACATTTTCATTATTATCTAATTCATTTGGACTAATATTAGATTTTTATGGATTTTATATCATTTAATATTATGATATTTTTTAAAAAACGTATTTATGTCAATTTTAATACTATTCATATCATGATTTTTCTAAAATTCCATTAAAACATAATTATTACTAAAACACTTCATTTATTCAAATATATAAAGTCATAATCATCCCCAAAATTCTGGTATGGCTTAAAAAGTTTTAAAATATATATATTTTAATATTTATAATCATATTTATTGACATAATTAATTAATAAGATAATCAATACATCATCATTATTCCATAAAAAAAAATTATTTATTTGAGGTCTGACAATAATAAATAAAATACCACTATGTAAGAAATCATATTATATTTATAATAACAATTTTTAGTCGAATATATCACTTATATAACCCTATTTTTAAAAGTGGTTGAATAAAAGATACATCTTTTTGTTAAATTTTTATTTACTCTAAATTAATTCTTATAAAATGTTATCTTCACATCAATGTGGCTCCATGAGGAACCAAAATAGACAAATGGATGCCCACGGTTAGAAATATCTCATTAAATATGATTAGTACATTTGTTATGGTTGCTTAATATTATTATAAAATTATATTTTACCCATATTTACAAGATTTACTCATTAACCATGGTAAATAAAAAAATTACTAAAGTAACTATTCATAATGTCTAAAAATATATTATAAGACCCCAGCCTTAATCCTTACTTAATCTTGAGTTATTACAAGATTACACATTGAGGATCTTTTCAGGTTTAGTGTTTTAGAGAATTTGATCATAAAACTATCATTACATTCCATATTTAAACAAAGTGGTTACATAAAAGATAGTATTCATTTTTTCCCATTAACGGAAATATATTTAAAAATAAAGCATGGATTATTTCTTGACACTTCCTTGACACTATCATCATATAATGTACCTTTCCCTTGACCTGTGAAAAACATTTAAAACAAACTTGGGATGAGCATAGAAAGCTCAGTAAGGGTTATAAAAAAATATGGAAAGGAAACCTGAGTTCATATATTCATAAGAATGAAATCATACTTTACCCATAAAACATAGGCACTTTATCATATCTCATCAAATCATGAATAAATCATAGAAATCATAAGACATAAAAGGTAACTTGAGGCATTCATAACATTCATACGTAGGAAGTAACCCACTTGGTTACGTTTGGAATACCCACCATAGTATATTCCCCAAATCTCTTTGTAGAAACCATAATGTTTCACTCCTTTACGTTACGCAATGCATTGGAGAGCTATATCGAGCTCACCCGCCCTTACGTTATCACAGAACCTCCCATTTTCATAACAATGTCCAAGAACCATAAAATAAACATATCACATAAAACATTCATAAAGGAAACATAAAATTTCCACATTTCAATCATAATATAACATTTTAGTATATTGAAATAATGAATCCATTCAAAAAGAAACCATTTTCAAAACCATTTAAAACATTTAATAAAGAGATTTTTGAATCAAAGTGTCCCATACCACCTTGAAGCTTTTAAAATTTCAAACCATTAATATCCATATAAATAAATCCTTAAAACCATTTTAAAACATGGATATTAATAAGAACAAATATTTAAAACATTTAAAGCGATATTTTGGTTAAAGGGGTTTTACCAAAATTAGAGACACTTGAATACAATAATTGAGGAATAAATTTAGTCAGAACATCATAATATCATGAGAATAAATGGATTCATGATATAATATTCCAAAGGACAGTATATACACCATATAAGAGTGAATTGGTGCATAACAACAATGAAGTCTCAATAGAAATGTCAAATGTGATGAAATCCCTTATAAAGAAGGTATCCTTAAATTAAGGAGAAATCATTCTCAAAATTATGTGTGACAAATATAAATACACCCAATATAAGTGGATATTAGTGTAAAATAATATAAGGTCATTCCAACATATTCAAAGGATGAAATATTCAATAACTACATGTTGAACCCAGAGAAATCGAAATTGGGTTAAAAAGTTCCCTTGGTAAAATTCGACAGCCCGACGACATCACTTCAAAATTCAGAAAATGAGTTGATGATAGATAAAAAGGGAATCTCATCACTTGGACATAAAATTTACATAAATAAGGATATAAAAGAACATATCCCAACAAAATAGTATGTGAATTAAAATACATAACAAAAATGTCTTTTAAAAATTGGAGGGTGACAGGTCCCCTTACCGAGTTGGGTAACTTTCGAAACATACACCCCATGGAAGAAGGGTCATACAGTGAAGATGTGAATACCCATTAATGAAATTATACTACACAAATTGTATAATAATGGGCCGTACATACACCACTCAATGTAAATTGTGGAAAATGTAGCATAAATCTCACGTGAATAAAAGTGAGATGAAAAATCCCTTACCAAAACTCGACAGCCTAACGACGCCACTTAAAACATCCAAAATGGATTGATGAGAGGAAATAGGGGCTCTCATCATATGAAAATAAAAATTACAGTAAGTGTAATATAAAAGAACATCCTAATCACAAGAAATATGAGCATAAAAGGAATGACATAAAAGGGTGTACTTAAAAGGAAAGAGAGGAGTAGGATCCCTTACCTCAAGTCCAACTTGTCTTGTTTGTTTCATTATACTCCTGAATAATAAAAATTGGTCAATTTATAATTGCCTAAGGACCACATTTAAAGATTACTATTAAGTTCATATCACATATTATAATGTTTTAATAATTTTTTAATAATGTAAGTTCATATCAGACGTTTTTGTCGATGTTTAGTACATGAGTAAAAAATGAACTTGTTTGAAAAATGATTTTCCATGTAGTTATAAGTAAATAATTTCAAGAATATTATTAATGATTAAAATATCATATATATCCAGTACATATTCATTTTATACTATTCCATATCATTTGGATATAAAAACTAAAAGCACTGTACATGAAGACGGTAGGCCGTACGTACGCATGAACGCTACTTTCATTTTTTCTTTGTCATATTAACGAAATTAAAAATAAATGATATATATATATTATAATTAAAATATAATATATATGTTTTATTGGTCACATATTATCATTAATTTCATTCTTTATACGTTCCAAGTATTTCATGTACGAGTCACATCACTTGAGGGGGTGGTAGTCCACACTTCCTCATATGAAATTATCACATTTACACAACATGAAAAGAATAAAGGTATGGTTTAAATATAAAATAAAAAAGAATATAGTAAACGTGAATACCACATATATCATATATAAAATACAGTGACATCATAATGGCCACCATTAAAGGTGTTAAAATAATATTGAACAATCATCGTTTCGTGAGGCATAAAATCGCCAACCACATAAACAGTATGTTCTTTAAACATTAGACGAAGGTGTGTGTAAGTGTAGCTAGGATCATTCAAATAACAAAATCATATTATATTTAAGATACTGGAGTTATTAAAAAATAAATTAATAAAATGAATTTAGGGGGTTGGAGAAGCAAAATAAAACAAAAGGACAGAAGTGAAGACATTACCTTAAAATCGGGCAACTCCCTTTGGTTTGAGCTCAAAGGATTCCTAGGGAAGACTTATGACCAAAGTGAGGCCTTAAGTAGTTATAGAGAGATGTGGAGAGACAGAATGGGCAGGGGTTGGCTGAGCCAAAGGCTTTTTATGTGTGGGTAAGGAGGTAGAGGTGGGGTCTTTTATAAGAGGAGTGGAGGGTCACTCTTGGAAAGCAAAGACATGTTAATTTATTTTAGAATTAGTTTCAAATTTTAATCGTCCCAAATTGATGTGTTTCAAGGATAAGGTGATAAGGGTTCTAAATACACCCATCCAATAGGTTTTGGACATTTTTGGTCTCAGATTTTACATTATCATGCCATTTTATTTAAATCGTTAAATAATGAGGTCATCGCTGCATCATCATGATGTCATAAATAATTTAATTTATATAATGTATAAAAATTCAAAAAAATACACTATGATGTAGGAAATCTTGTTATATTTCCAATGACTAATTATAGTAAAAAATATTACTTTTATTACCCCATGTAAAAAGTGTTTTAGTAAAACATTTCATGTTTGTGTCATTTTTACTTTAACATTAAATAAAAAGGTATTTATGTCATTTTCCTACCAAAGTGGCTCCATGGGGTCCCCAAGATGACCCATGGATTGTCTTGGTCGGCCAAGAAACATCCAATTAGGGTAGAACATGTGTCTAGGTCATTTCATTTTTTTAAAACATTATTCTTACCTTAAACTACACTAATTACCTATAATCGCGATTAAAAACTTAATAAGTTACTATTAAACAAAAAATTATTTTAAGCCCATTGAACCAAATTTTACATCTTAATGACAACCATGTATGTCGAATTTTGGAAATTTAAAACAGAGAGATGGCAAAATTTCATTTAAACAGAAAATCAGTTTTTATATGTACCACTTAGTGGTTTCACTATTCATCAAAAATTGAAGTTTTTCAGAAAATTACCAAAAGTTCACCCTAAGATATATTTGATATTCCGAATTCAAAAATGATGTCTATTTTAAAAAATTTAAAGAATATAAGTTAAATTAATTAATTTAATAATTAATTCTCACTGTCAAAACAAATAGCGTGTTTTTATGAAACAAAATGTATCAAAAGATTGACACTAGTTTAAGTCCGATTTCAAAGTGAAATTAATTCCAACGACCACTATTGGATTAAATTTTAAAAATATATTCTAATTTCAATTTAAAACCAATTAAAAATGTAATCTAATCATATAAATAAATTAGATTAAAAGAGGTTTTGAATTAAAATACAACATTTTTTCACTATTCATTAAAAATTGAAATTTTTCGGAAAAATACCAAAAATTTACAAAAAGTAGATTTTGATGTCCCGATTCTAAAGAAGAATTTTATTTTGTCAAATAGAACACATAAAATTGTCAAAAAGTGGATTCAAAAGTTGTTCGACATCAAAAGGCGGTTAATCAACCTTTTAAAGAATATTAGAATGTTTAGGCTTAAAATTGGATTCATTTGTATTTTTAATACTCTAACATTTATTGTAAAAAATAAAAATATTTTACAAACATATATAATAATTTTGTAGTTAGTTCTGTTCATTCCTACAATTAAAATGGCTAGGCATTAACTACTATTTAAAATAATATTATTTTATTATTAGGGTGCAACGTAAGATTCCCAAGAAACTCGTTGTTGCGTGTGGGGTACGCCATCGAGCATAGAATCCCCTTTAAAGTAATATTAATATTTTATTCACAAATATGGATAAATATAAAAATATCATATTCTATATTTACCAGGGGTGTTACATCCTGCCCCAATTTTGGGAATTGCGTCCTCACAATTTTAAAATTGAACTTGGAAACATCCTTGAAAGTCCCACATCGGAACAAGAGTCGGTACAACAATCACTATAAAATAAAGAAAGATAAGTACAGAGGTCACCCGAGTTAACCCATACTAGGATTCCATGTAGGAAAACATGGACATAGAGGAGAAGACATAGGGTCATGTTCTGATGGAGAGTGATAGAAAACATGTTTAGGATAAAGTTAACTGTAAGAAAATCACGAACTTGTGATGGGTTAAACGGTATTCGATTCCCTAGTAGAAAAAGTTAATAGATAACATTTTTATTTTAAGTTACTTTTTATTGAGGAATTTATTCATAAGGAAACATAATAACTAATCATGTTTACTTTCAACTTTTATTTGATTCCTTACACAAACTCATATTTTCTCCAAAAGACGAGTATTTAGGAAGACTTGTTCATATTAAGAGTACTATAAAAAACTTCTAGAGAATCACCTAATCCAAAAAAGAGAACTATATACATACCATGTCTTTAGACTCTAACCAAAACCAAAACCAAAAAGGTTTGTACATCATCAGATAATCCAGAAAAGGATAACCCTTTATAAAAAGAAAATCTATTCTTAATCTCCAAAATTTGTCCAAGAAAACCCAAAGTTCAACGAGGACCATTCGATAAACAAATTGTCCATAAAATACTTCAATGTAAACCAAAATAATATTGAAACCCAAATATTTGAAGGATTTAGTCGCATAGTCTTCCAAGGTACAAATTAACACCTATCTCCAAATAACATCAGTTACTCTTAAAGTCTTGTATTGAAAAGTAATTAACCAAATCACATATCCTCCATGATAGGTTAATAAATTTCCATAGATAACCCAAAATCAACATACTCTTAATTCATAATCTCATATAACTAAAAATAATCAGTCAAACTAACCAGGGACTTCACGTAGAACTGTGGTAGGCGATAAATACCAGTTTCACTATTGTTGTGGGTTCGATTCCCACAGCTTTGTCCGACGCGATGGGTTGTCACACGGTCTGCGTGTTGTACATTATCCAAAACTATATAATTCTCAAATCATTCCCAAAAAGAGATAAAATCATCAAAAATAACCATACCATAATTTAACCTCAATTTAATCTCATGCCTTTCACTTCCATCATAACATATAGTAACCCATAATCACCTCAAAAGTAAGGATCATATAAACCCAAATGGTTCCATATAACTATGTCCACAAAAGAACAGATTACTATTCCTTGAATAAAATTTTCATATATTAAACATCAGGGTTACACATACTATAAAAAGTCTTCTAATGTAACCCCATCATCAAAAGAGACTTAATACTCTTAAGAATTTCCCCATAACTCTTGGAGCCATTATATGTTGAATTCTTACTCATTCAACATTCTTCATGATCCATTAACCATTCCTTTCCAACTTATTCTGAAATACTTCTTTCCTACAAAAAAAATCATGAATCATATCCTATGATTCCAAAATAGGAAAAAAAAGTTATGAAATAATCCATACCTTTGATTGGTCATTTTTAATTTCTTCATCCTCAATCGGAATGGCATTAGGTATTGGTAAACGAATATTTGAACGATCATGGTGATCCCATTAACGAAACTTCCTCATTGGACATGTGTTTTCATAATAACCATGCACACCACATTTAAAACATTCAATTGATCCCTCACAAAGAACTTTTTTCCCTTTCCCCAAGTCAACTGGATGCTTCCTTTTTCCATGGAAGGTTCTTGCTTTATGAACTTCATTTCCACATCTATATCATATTTCTGTCCCTTTGAAACATTTTCCTAGGTGTTTCTTTCCACATCTTTGACACATAGGTTTTTGAACATACTTACCTTTATGATTATTCCCCATAGTTTTGTAGGTATTTGTTTCTCGCATATATGATGCCTTATAGAAATCACCAAGGATTAGGTGGTCAATCATGACTCTAGATAGTTGGTTGAGGATAAACACAAAAGTTCTCATTGCAGCTCCCATATCATTCAGTTGCATGCTCATAAAACTATCACAGTTTCCTTTACATCTACTGTTACTTTCGTGCCTGCTAGATCCAGCCATTTACTAAAACCAGAAGGTCAATGTGAGTATATCAATAAAACCATCATGTACTAATGAGGAATATAAGAACAAATATATATGTACTCATTAACTTTATCTAAAACTAGGACTCTTTCTAGAATCCTATCCATTATTGTATTGACACTTATTCTTGGGGAATACCCTAATCTCAAAAATTATCTAAACCGACCTTTGATACCAACTATAAGGCCCTAGCCTTAAACCTTACTTAATATTGAGTTATTAAAAGATTACACATTGAGGATCTTTTCAGGTTTAGAGTTTTAGAGAATTAGATCATAAAACTGGCATTACATTCCACATTTAAACAAAGTGGTTACATAAAATATATTCTTCATTTTTTCCCATTAACAGAAACATATTCAAAAATAAAGCATGGATTCTTTCTTGACACTTCCTTGACACTATCATAATATCATGTACCTTTCCCTTGACATATGAAAAACATTTCAAAAAAACTTGGGATGAGCATAAAAAGCTCAGTAAGGTTTATAAAAAAATATGGAAAGGAAAAATGAGTTCATATATACATAATAATGAAATCATACTTTACCCATAAAACACAGGCACTTTAACATACCTCATCAAATCATGGATAAATCATAGAAATCATAAGACATAAAAGCTAACTTGAGGAATTCATAACATTCTTACGTAGGGAGTAACCTTCTTGGTTACGTTTGGAATACCCACCACAGTATATTCCTTAAATCTCTTCGGAGAAACCATAATGTTTCACTCCTTCACGTTACCCAATGCATTGGAGAGCTATATCGGGCTCACCTGCCCTTAGTTTATCACAGAACAACCCGTTTTCCTAACAATGCCCAAGAACCATAACATAAACGTTTCTCATAAATCATGCATAAAGGAAAAATAAACTTTCCACATTTCAATCACAATATAACATTTTAGTATATTGAGATAATGAATCCATTCAAAAAGAATCCATTTCCAAAACCATTTAAATCATTTAATAAAGAGATTTTTGATTCAAAGTGTCCCATACCACCTTGAATCTTTTAAAATTTTTAACCATTAATATCCATATAAATAAATCCTTAAAAACATTTTGAAAAAATGGATATTAATAAGAACAAATAATTAAAACATTTAAAGTGATATTTTGGTTAAAGGGGTTTTACCAAAATTAGAGACACTTGAATACAATAATTGAGGAATAACATTTAGTCAGAACATTATAATATCATGAGAATAAATGGATTCAGGATATAATATTCCAAATGATAGTATATACACCATATAAGAGTGAATTGGTGCATAACAACAATGAAGTCTCAAAAGAAATTTCAAATGTTATGAAATCGCTTATAAAGAAGGTATCCTTAAATTAAGGATAAATCAATCTCAAAATTATGTATGACAAATATAAATACACCCAATATAAGTGGATATTAAGTGTAAATAAATAAAAGGTCATTCAAACATATTCAAAGGATGACATATTCAATAACTACATGTCGAACCCAAAGAAATCGAAATTGGATTAAAAAGTTCCCTTGGTAAAATTCGACAGCCTAACGACATCACTTCAAAATTCAGAAAATTAGTTGATGGGAGTTAAAAAGGGTATCACATCACTTAGAAATAAAATTTACATCAATAAGGATATAAAAGAACATATCCCAACATAATAGTACGTGAATTAAAATAAATAACGGAAGAAGTATTTTAAAAAGTGTAGGGTGAAAGGTCCCCTTACCGAGTTGGGTAACTTTCGAAACGTAGACCCCATGGAAGAAGGGTCATACAATGAAGATGTGAATACCCATAAATGAAATTATACTACAAAAAGTTTATAATATTGGGATGTACATACACCACTCAAATAAAATTGTGGCAAATGTACCATAAATCTCACAGGAATAAAAGTGAGATGAAAAATCACTTACGAAAACACAACAGCCTAACGACGCCACTTAAAACATCCAAAATGGATTGATGAGAGGAAATAGGGTCTCTAATAATATGAACATAAAAATTATAGTAAGATTAATATAAAATAACATCCCAATCACAAGAAATATGATCTTAAAAGGAATGACATAAAAGGGTGTACTTAAAAAGAAAGAGAGGAGTACAATCCCTTACCTCAAGTCCAACTTGTCTTGTTCGTTTCTTTATATTCCTGAATAATAAACTTTGGTCAATTTATAATTTCCTAAGGACCTCCTTTAAATATTATTATTCAGTTCATATCACATATTATAATTTTATAATAATAGTTTAATAATGTTAGATCATATCAGACGTTTTTGCCAATGTTTGGTACATGAGTCAAAAATGTACTTGTTTGAAAAATGATTGTCCATGTAGTTATAATTAAATAATTTCCAAAATATTATTAATGATTAAAATATCATATATATCCAGTACATATTAATTTTATAATATTCCATATCATTTTAAGATAAAAACGAAAAGCACCGTTCATGGATACGGTAGGTCGTACGTACGCATGAACGCTACTTTCATTTTTTCATTGTCATATTAACGGAATTAAAAGTAAATGATATATATATATATATTATAATTCAAGTATAATATATATGTTATATTGTTCACATATTATCATTAATTTCATTCTTTATATGTTACATGTATTTCATGTACGAGTCACATCACTTGGGGGGGCGGTAGTCCACACTTCCTCATATGAAATTATCACATTTACATAACATGAAAAGAATAAAGGTATGGATTAAACATAAAATAAAGAAGAATATAGTAAACATAAATACCATATATATAATATATAAAATACAGTGACATCATTATGGCCACCTTTAAAGGTGATAAAAGAATATTGAACAATCATCGTTTCGTGAGGCAGAAAATCGCCAACCACAAAAACAGTATGTTCATTAACCATTAGACGAAAGTGTGTGTAACTGTAGCTAGAATACTTCTTATAAAAACATCCAAGTATATTTAAGATACTTTATTTTTTACAAAATAAATGAATAAAATGTGTTTATGGGGTTGGAGAAGAAAAATAAAAAGAAAGGACACTAGTGAAGACATTACCTTAAAATCGGGTAACTCCCTTTGGATTGAGCTCAAAGGCTTCCATGGGAAGACTTCTGCCCAAATTGATTCTTCAAAGAGTTAGAGAGGGATGTGGAGAGAAACAATGGGCAGGGTTTGGACGAGCCAAAGGCTTTGGAGGTGTGGGTAAGTAGGTAGAGGTGGGGGCCTTTTATAAGAGGAGGCAGGGGGCACTCTTGGAAAGCAAAGAAATGTTACTTTATTTTAGAAATATTATTAGATTTTAATGGTCCCAAATTGATGTGTTTCTAGGATATGGTGATAAGGGTTCTAAATACACCCATAAAATTCGTTTTTGACATGTTTAGGTCTTAGAATTTACATTATATTTCAATTTTATTTAAATCGTTAAATAATGAGGTCATCGCTGCATCATCATGATGTCATAAATAATTTAATTTATTTAATGTATAAAAATTATAAAAAAATACTATGATGTATTTAATTTTTTTATCTTTCCAACGACTATTTATAGTCAGAAATATGTCTTGTATGACTCCATGTAAAAATTTTTTTAGTAAAACATCTCATGTTTGTGTCATTTTTACTTTAACATTAAATAAGATGGTATTTATGTCATTTTCCAACCAAAGTGGCTCCATGGGGTCCCCAGGTTGACCCATGGATTGTAGTGGTCGGCCATGACACATCCAATGAGGGTAGGACATGTGTCTAGGTCATTTCATTTTATTAAAACATTATTCTTACCTTAAACTACACTAATTACATCTAATCGCTGTTAAAAACTTAATAAGATACTATTCAAAAAAAAAAAATTTAATCCCATTGAACCACATTTTACCTCATAATGACAACCATGTATGTAGGATTTTTGAAATTAAAAACAAAAATATGGAAAAATTTCATTTAAATGGAAAATCAGTTTTTATAAGTACCACTTAGTGGTTTCACTATTCATCAAAAATTGAAGTTTTTCAGAAAATTACCAAAAGTTCACCCTAAGATATATTTGATATTCCGAATTCAAAAATTATGTCTATTTTACAAAATTCAAAACATATAAGTTGCATTAATTAATTTAATAATTAATTCCCGCTGTCAAAACAGATAGCCTGTTTTTATGAAACAAAATGTATCAAAAGATTGACACTAGTTTAAGTCCGATTTCAAAGTGAAATTAATTACAATGACCACTATTGGATTAAATGGTAAAAATATATTCTAATTTCACTTTAAAACTAATTCAGAAGATAATCTAATCATATAATTTAATTAGATTAATAGAGTTTTTGAATTAAAATACAACATTTTTCACTATTCATTAAAAATTGAACTTTTTCGGAAAAATACCAAAAATTTAAAAAAAGTAAATTTTGATGTCTAATTTCTAATGAAGAATTTTATTTTGTCAAATATAACACATAAAATTTTCAAAAAGTGGATTAAAAAGAGGTTCTCCATCAAAAGGCGGTTAATCGACCTTTTAAAGAATATTAGAATGTTTACGCTTAAAATTGGATTCATTTGCATTTTTAATCCTCTAACATTTATTGTAAAAAGTAAAAATATTTGACAAACATATATAATCATTTTGTAGTTAGTTCTGTTCATTCCCAACATTACAATGGTTAGGCGTTAACTACTATTTAAAATAATATTATTTTATTATTAGAGTGCAACGTAAGAATCCCAAGAAACACGTTGTTGCGTGTTGGGTACGCCATCGAGCATAGAATCCCCTTTAATGTAATATTAATATTTTATTCACAAATATGGATAAATATAAAAATGTCATATTCTTTATTTACCTGGGGTGTTACATATATAGAGCCTATTTTGAAAGTTTGGACCTCTTGATTATAACATGGATTACATTTTCCCTATTTCGATACACATAATTTGTAGTAATATATTTAAAATTAAGTCTCGTTGTTAATACAAAAAAGTGTGTTTTTAAGAAGTGAAAAGTATCAAAAGAATCACGTGTGTTTACATCCAATTTGAAAGATATGTTATGTCAAATGACCTAAATTTGATTAAAGGATAAAAATATAATCCAATTACACTATTAAAAAATAAAAAATAAAATCAATGTATATAAATAAATTAGATGAAAATGCAGTTTTGAATTAAAATGCGCTATTTTTCACAATTCATTAAAAATGAAATTTATTAGAAAAATACCAAAATTTCATCCAAATAAAATTTTGAGGTTATATTTATAAATATTTTTTTTAATATGACATATAAAATTGACAAAAAGTATATTTAAAAATGGTTCTCAATCAAAATGCATTAAAACGTCCTTCTATAGAATATTACAGTATTTCATTTTTAAAATCAGATTTATTCTTAATTTAGAACACAATAATTTATTGGATAAATGTAACGACATATAAAAAACATGTATAATAATATTTTAGTAAGTTCTGTTCATTCCATCTAATAAAAAATCTAGGAGTTAACTACAATTTAAAATAATAATGATAAATTATTATTTTTCTAAATAACTAAATGTTCTGTGAAACAGAAGATTTCAATGAAACCCATTGTTTCATGATGTGTATACTATCAGACAATGTGTATTCATTAACATAAAATTAATCGCTTATATATATATATATTTTTTAATAGATATAAAAATGTGTTATTATATAAATACATGGGTTGTTAGATCTTCCCCCCATTTTGGAATTGCGTCCCCACAATTATATTCAATTATCAAATAAGAGGTATTATTTATCACTTATAGAATTTTCAGATTACCATGTTTCTGATTCAACCATTGGGTTTTTTCCAAAAACCATTAACTAGTGAATTTATTTATTCTGAAAAACATCCTCTCTTTATTCATAAAACTTAATTGGTTATTCCTTATATGAATGATTCTCTTCTAGCTAAACAACCTATGGACTCAAGACATGATATAGATCCGGCATATGATTTCTCAACATGGAAACATGAAATACATTGTCTACCTAGTATAAAATTGGAGTTAAATCCACTCTTTAGGGAACTAATCCAACTATCTCCAACATTTCACTCAGTCTAATAAACCTCTGACTCATCTTTCATTTCTTATAAAAACCCATTACAATTTTCCATGGATAAACATTGAGAGATGCATGATCACCTACCTCGAATAAAAAGTCCTTCCTCTCATTATCGGGATAGAATTCTCCTACTCTGAGCTATTGTCATGTTGTTCTGAATCAACTATAATTTGTCCATTCTCTTCTACCAATTCTAGTCCAATCAACTTCCCTTCCCCTACATTATCCAAAATAGTCAGAGTTCAACACCTCTTTCTATATAATGCCTAAATTGGTGCCAGCTGTTTACTAGAATGAAGAATTTTCTTAAATGGAAACACCACCAGTGAAATATATTTGTCCCCACTTTCCTGGTAATCCATTATATTATCACTTAGCATATCCTCCAAGTTCTGAATTGTTCGTTCTGACTACCCATATTACTGAGGATGAAATTTTTTAATAAAATTTAATTTCGTTACTATGGAATTCCAAAGGACAATCCAAAATTTAGATGTAATTTTGGGATCATGATCTGATACAATGGATATGGGAACTCCATGTAACCTGACTACCACTTTAATATACAATCGAGAAAGTTGATCTAGAGACATAATATCAAGAATAGGAAGAAAATGATAATATTTATTTAATTTTTCAACAATAACCAAAATTTTATTTTTTACCTTTAGAAGTATTTGGTAATCCCACTAAAAAATCCATCGAAACATATTCCCATTTTTACTCAGTCATTAGAAAATGTTGAAGCATCCATTTCAGTAAATACCTCTCTGCTTAAACCTATTGAAAAATCAAACATCTATGGGTAAATTCATCAGTATCTCTTTTTATTCCATTCCACTAGTAATACTCTCGATGATCTCTGTTCATCATAGTACAATAAACAAGAACTAAAAAAATGAACTATGAGTGTGAAATAATAACTATTTCTTTTACTATGAATCACAATGCACATATAATCTCTCTCCAATCCTAAAAACACAGTCTCTATTAATGTTTATCTCATGTAACATTCCCATATTATCCAATTCTACCATTTTCTGCAACTCATAGTCATATTTTTGTGCTTTCTTTATTCTGTCTTCTATGGATGATTGTACTAAAACATGATACAAAACTAAATAATTTCTGACACCAACAACATCCATGCCAATGTTCATCAAATCAAAAACCAATGGATCTTGTTCAAAATGTTGCATAGTTAATGTAGTATTACATTATCGACTCAAATCATTAGAAATATTATTTTCCTTTCCTAGATGGTAAAGGATCGTGAAAGCATAATCCTTGATTAATTCTAGCCATCTACTATATCTCATGTTTAATTCCTTTTGAGTTAATATATTCTTCATTATTTTCTGACCAGTATATATTTCACACTTTATTCCATACAAATTATTCCTCCAAATTCTAAAAGCAATAAAATTGCAGGTAATTCCAAATCATGTGTAGGGTAATTTTATTCATCAACTATCAACTGAAATGAATTCAAATCAGTTACCTGATCATTGTTCATTAGGAAATAACCAATTCCTTTCAAAGAATAATTACTATAGATAAAAAATTCACAATTTCGGGAAGTGTTCCAAAACTAGAGTATTCACCAATATTTTTTCATTTCATCAAAAACATTCTTCACATTCTTTTCCCCAGATGAACATAAAACCTTTTCAGGATTGCTTAGTCAGTGAACTAGATTACCATGAAAACTATTAAAAAAACCCTCCAGTAATAACCTCCTAAACCATGAAAACTACGATTCATGGTAATATTTGTGGTTCATTTCCATTTATTATTGACTTGTGTTTTATCAGGACCAATAATTATGCCATATTTAGAAACAATGTGACCAAATATTGAAATATTTTGTAACTGAAACACACACATGCTTAATTTCCCCTAAAATTTCTTTTCTTTTATGGTTTGAAAGAAAACCCTTAAATCAAATTCATGATCTTCCTTAATTTTAGATTATACCAAAATATCCTCAATAAACACAACCAAAAAATTATCCATGAACACAAGTAAAATTATATTCAAAAGATCAATGAATATAGCAGGTGGATTGGTCAACCAAAATGTCATAACTAAAAATTTATAATGTCCACACCTTGTATGAAACACGGTCTTCAGAATGACTGATTCCTTTACATTCAATTGATGGTACCCTGACCTAATTCCAATCTTCTAAAAATATTATGATCCCAAAATATGATAAAAAATTTCATCGTTATAATGAAAAAGGATACGAGTTTTTATTAGTTATGTTGTTCAAGGATCTATAATCAATGAAAATTCTCAATAAACCACCATTCCTCTTAACAAACAAGATAGTAGGTTCCCATGGTGACGTACTAGGTTAAATGAATCCATTATGTAATAACTTCTTCAATTTATTCTTTAACACTAAATATTAAATTTGGGACTTTCTAAATGTGGGTTTTGGAATTGGTTCAACATAATGATCTTAGTCAAATATAAATTCATTTCTGGATTATGTATTATTCTAGGGAAATAAACAAGAAAAAAATTAAGATAATCATTTTCCACTGGCACCTAATTAATATGAAAAATTCCTTTGTTTTAAAAAATATGATCATGGTAACATTCATTCCCATATTTTACTAGTTTTTCAACTTCCTAATATGTTATCAAATGTAAGGGGTCATTATTTTACACAATCAAAAATTATTTGTGAATGAAACCTCTTTAGCTTTGCAATCAATCTTAGTATGATAAATATAAATCCAATCCCTTCTCAAATTTATATAAATCTGAACTAGAGGAAAAAAAATAATGTTTTCAGGTAGTTTTCATCATCACATAAGGACATGAAAGTTATTATAATTTCTTTTAGTCTGAACATTTCCTCCCAGTATTTTTACACTATGTTCAGGATTCATATCTTGAGACAGAGTTCCCAATTTACTAGAAAAATTATGACAAATAAGAGAATGTGTAGACCCTAAATCTAACAATACATTAGCATAATATGAAAAAACAAACAGTTGACCTAATACTACTTCATTTGATTTCCCATCATCTTCTGAATTAGTTGCAAATGATCTTACCACCCCTTTCTTCTTATATTCAAGCTTATTCCCAGAAAAAATTTTCTTCATCAAACAATCATTTTCATAATGACCCATTTCATTGCACTTAATACATTTTACTAATTGTAAATCCGATTTTTTCATACCATTACCCTAATCATTTTCAGTGTAATTAGGAGGCTTATTTCCCATTTTACTACATTTAAACCACATACTAGAATTCAAAAGTCTTTCCCTAGTGTTATTTTTACCACAATTTTCACAAACTATAGGATTATGTTTTTTACAATCATACTTTTTTGAAGAGTTATTCTATTTCATCTTCCCCCTAGAACTCTTATTCTGTTGTTTTTCAAAGAACACATGATCATCGACAAACTATATTTTCTCCTTCTCCACAATCAAAAACGTTTTTCATAACTTTTGAACTCATGAGAAGATAAAAACATTTGATACTTTGGCTTTAATCCTAATTAAATTTGATTGATTTTAATATCAAGATAACATATGAAATTTAGAGCAAACCATGACAGTCGAGTGAATTTTTCTTCATAATAAGTCACTGAGTCATCCTTCAATCTAAATGCCTAGAATTATTTTTCATCCTAAGTCGAACCGCCTTAGGAAAATATTTCTCATGAAACATACCTTTTAATTCATCCTAATCAAGAGAATAATTCTCTTCACTATCCCAGATATTTTTAACCATCAACCACTATTGATCGTATTCACTTTCAAAATAATAAACAACAAAACTGCAATTTTGATGTTCTAAAGACCCCATGAAATTAAAAATAATTTCTATTTCTCTATTCCATCCTTCATCTAGCAGTGGTTCAGATGATCATCTAAATGATGGGGGATGTTGCCCCATAAAATCGTTCACAATAGAAATTTTCTTTTTTGATTGATCTATCTGATATTGTGCATGGATACAACCACTATTTATACCCTGGGTCAACTATTCTATCGCGACAAAAAACTGTTTAGTTTTGATTTCGACCATCTCAGGTTACAGATTTGCAAGGTTCTTTTCCTATTGATGTCATCCCATTATAGATTCCCTATTTCCATTGCGGAAAACCATTCTGATCACATAAATATTTTAGGAAAGTTAACATGTAAATTTTTAAATGATATATCATTTCAATATTATAATAAATTAATTTAGGGGTAATAATTTAACAATATCCTAACTTCTAAATATGGTTCAATTGATATATAATACCAAAAATTAGACCCCAAATATAAAAATTATATAATCATGAGGTATGTAGAGAATTAAAATTTATGATCTTTCTGGATTTTATGTTTTATAAATTTAGGTAGTAACTATTAAATAACGTCTCAAAAAATAAAAAGTAGGCACATATACTCTATCCAATTTTTTTTACAATAATAAAATACCATAAAAAAATATTTCATTTATTGATATAAATCATCGTGAATACATTCTTTCTCATACCCATCTTTATACCTTGTGATAAAAATTTCAAAAACATGGGATGATTATAAAAATATCATTAAGGGTATTTTAAAAAAGAATTATAACATTAAATTATCAATAGATACAAATCAGTAAAATAATAAATTTCAATCAAAAAACATAATCTCATTAACATTAATCATGAAATCAAATGATTTATGAATAACCCATAAAAACCATAAATCACAACGATAACTTGTGGAATCCATAATATACGTACATTTTAGCCTTTACTACTATATATGGAGTTACATTTTGAATACCGAACACAATATATTCCCTAAATATCTTAATAGAAACTTTAATGTGCACCTCTTTCATTCTACCCAATGAATTGGAGAGATATCTAGGGCCCACCATCCCTAGGATTATCATGAAACCACCCATATTTGGTTTATCATGTAACCACCCATAAAATCCCAAGTACCATTACATGAACAGAACACAAAAAGGATTGATATTATCAAAATTTCAGTCATCAATCCTAATAAATCAAATCAATGTGTGGAAATATTCAATCCATTTCAAAATCTTCAAAAAACATAAAATAATGATATTTTTTTTCCAAAGTGTCTCGTATCACTCTGAAACTTTTAAATGAATTAAAATTTAGAAATAATAATATAAATATAAATTAATCCTTAAATACATTTTTAATACACAGATATTAATTGGAATGATTTAGAAGATTAAATCATTAAAACATTTAAAACATTGTTTTAGTTAAATTGTATTTTACCTATTGAGAAAATACATGAAAAAAATAATTTAAAATTAAGGTTAAATAAAACCAATAATATAATGATAATAAATATATTAATGATATAATATTTAAAAGGTTATTATATACACCGTATAGGATAATAAAAGAGACAATATCAAGATATTCCTCAATGAATGGAGATTGAAACGAAGTACTTTACCTTGTGTGTAACTTGTCTATATCATTATTTATCTCCCTGAGTAATAAAAATAAATAAATTTATACATTGATAAGAACATTTTTCAAGTTTAATATTACTTTTAAATCACTTATATCTATTCATTTACAATAATTTTATTATTCAATTTCCTAAAGATCATTTTGTTGATGTTCAGTACTTAAGTGCATATGAACTGGTTATAATTAAAAAAATTTCCATTTGGTCACAAGTCCATTTTCTCCAAAATCATATTCATGATTTAAATATCATATTTATCATGTATATATGTATTTAGATATATTATTAATTTATTTTTAGTAGTCCATAACATTTCTATATAAGAAATGAAATTCACCGTTCTTGGAGATGGTAAGCTGTACAGAGGCATGAACACTACTTTCATTAATTTTTCATATTTAAAGAAATGAATAAAATGATTCACAGGTATATTATAAATAAATTATAATAAATATGTTATATATGTTACATAATTTAATTTATTACATCCTTTATATGTTGAATTCATAGCACGAACGAGTTATATCAAATTGATAGGGTGGTAGTCTGCACTTCCTCAAATTAAATTATCATATTTACGTGTTATGGAAAGCATAAAGGTATGATGGAAATGAAAAATATAGAAGAATAGAAACAATATAAATATTATATATTTTAATATATAAATATACTTCCATCATAATTACCACCATGATAGGTGGTGGGGGAAAATTGAGCAATCATTATTTCATGAGGCAATAGTTCATTGTCTAGATAAACAATATGTTTGAATCTATTAAATGGAGGAGTTTTTCAGATTATTTTGAATACATATCATAACAAAATTCAGGTATATTGAGGATAATGGTGATGTTATGTAACAAAATAATAACAATAAAATAGGGAGTGAATAAGTATAATAATGGAAAGGAACTTTTGAGAAGACACTAACTATTAAAACGTGTAACTATCATTTAATTGAGTCAAAAGGCGTTATTAATATTATTTCTTCCAAAGTTAATACTTCTAGAAGTAAGAGAGGATTGTTGGGAAATTATTTCGGTAGAGGTTGTATGAGGGAAGGGGCTTGATAGGTGTGATCAAATGGGTATGGGTTATTATATTTTATAAGAGGTAGTAGGGGCACATTAGGAATGTTTTTAGGTATTAATTTAATATAAAATGATTATCATTTTCAAAATGTCCCAAAATCATATATTTCAAATATAATAGGCGTTTGTATTGAAATAAAAATCATCTAATATGTTTTATATAAGCCTAGGTCACAAATTTAACATCGTCTTTTAGGATTAACCCTTAGGTAACTAATTTAACTTTTACCATGAATTCTTGTATATTCATGTTATATGGTTAATATTGTTGTAATAAAATTCCAATAGAACCTCAAGTATTTAATTCATAAAATTTTAAATATTATTTAATTAAATTAGCCAAATATTATATTCTTAGGACTACAATATCATTTAATAAAATATTGTTTTTTAAAAAAACCTTTTTTTTCCATTTCCATAATAATCAAATCGTGACTTTTATAAGAATACATAAAAAATTTATTATTTCAAAAAAACCTCATTATTTCCTATATAAAAATCCATAATCATCCCTAAAACTCTTCAATCAAATAAATATTTTTAAAATAAATTTATTTTAATGTTTCTAAACTAATTTATTTATGTCATTCATTTATAAGGTAATCATTACATAAACATTATGTCATAAATAAATTTATTTATATAATGTCCAAAAATTATAAATAAAATACCATGAAAAAAAGAAATCATTTTAACTTTGTGATGAAAATTTATAGTCGAGGATGTAACTTATATTACACCATATTAAATTTGTTTTTATGAAAGCTACCTATTTACAATACATTTTTTTACTTTAAATTAATTATTATAAAATGTAATTTTCACATCAAAGTTGCTCCATGGGGACCCAAAATTCTCCTAATGATGCCCATGGTCGGAAATGTGTCATAAAATTGGATTATGACACATTTTAGTGTAGTTTAATATTATTATAATTTTATATTTTACCCTAATTTACAGGATTTTTACTTTAACCATGGTAAATAAAATAATTAGTAATGTTACTATTCATAATGTGTAAAAATATAATGTACATATTTACACAATTTTAAACTCAGTATTCTAGATATGGAATTCATTTTTAAAAATTAAAATCCGAGATTCTGATGAAATAAAATAAAAATTAATTCCTATTTTCAAAACCAAAAAAGGGTTTTAATGAAATAAAAAATACCAAAATATTGACATGTTTTTACGTCCAATTTCAAAGTAAAATTAATTTCAATGAAAAAAATTTGATTAAATTATAAAAATATAGTCTATTTACTCTTCAAAATCAATTTAATGTATTGTATAAATATATAAATAAATTAGACGAAAATACAAATTTTAATTAAAATGTTGTATTTTTTCTATTCGTTAAAAAATAACATTATCATAAAAATAAAAAAAATTCGTCAAATTTAAATTTTGATGTTATGATTCTAAAGTGGAATTGTTTTCTTAAAATTTAACAAATAAAAGTGTCATATAGTAGATTTAAATATGGGTTTCCATCAAAAGGTGGTAAAATGACCTTTTAAATAAAATTAAAGTATTTCATTCTTAAAATATGATTCATTCTTATTTTATGTCTGTAAAATATACCAGATTAATGAATAGACCTTAATATAAAAAGTATAATAATATTTTATTTAGATTTATTGATTCCCAATAATACAATGACTATTTATTATATACCATTTAAAATAATAATAATAAAATATTATTTTTTGGTATAACTTAATGTTGTGTGCAACAGATGATATCAATAAAAACACGTTGTTTCATGTTGAGTACCCTATCGAAAAAATTGTACAGTTTAACATAAAATTAAAATCATCTTCATAAAAATTAATATATATAAAAATGTATTATTATATAAATATTGGGATTGTTACATTTATTAATTCCACAATGTGTAAATATGATAATTTCATTTGAGGATGTATGGACTACCACACACACTAAGTGATATGGCTTATTCATGACATGAATGGAACATATAACGAATGAAGTTAATGATATTTTTTAACATATATAACATAGATATTATAATAGAATTATAACATACTAATATATCATTTTGTTTTCTTCTCTTTAATATGATAATGAAATGAAATTAGTGTTCATGCATACGTACGACCTACCATCTCCAAGAATGGTGCATTTAATTATTTTATCTCCCAATGTTATGGAGCATTATAAAAATATATATACTATATATATATATGATATTTAAATCATTAATATCATTCTGTGGATGAAAGAGTTTTTACTATACGGACAATTTACATCTAAACAAGTTCATTTTCGACTCCTGTATTGAATATTGACAAAACAACTTATATGAACATAAATAATTATTTTACAATTATAACATTGTAAAAAATAGAAATAATAAACATGAAAAAGGTTCTAAAACAAGTATAAATTATCATATGATTATTATTCAGGAAGAACAATAACCATATTAGATGATTTGGACTCATGGTAGGGGAAATCATAACTCATTCTCCATTAATTGAGATTAGTATCCATGTCATTGGTTTTCTTCCTAGAATATTTGAGAATCACATGTGATTGTTTTACACTAAATATCCACTTATATTACCTGTATTAATATTTTTCACAGATAATTATGTCATATATTATTCCTTAATCTAGTGATACGATCATTTTAAGGGACTTCGTCCCTATCTCCTTTCATTTACACATATTTATATTTATCCACGAATTTAATTTATACGATGTATAATAAATTAATTTTACATATAATTTAAATCTATGGGAATATTATTTCAGCGATACATTTTACTAAACGACAAAAAGAATTATCATTAATGTATATGATGACAATGACCCCTCCTCTGTCATAACCGTTATTTGATATTTGGATTCCTCGATAAGTATTAATGGTATATATATGAAAAGAAATCTCATATTTACTTTTTCAGTGTTTTGGTATTGAAATGGCTTTGAATGTGGACTTATTGTTTCAATATCATGAAATGATATCATGGGATTGCAAATTAAATGTTATGAATGAAATGTTATCAATTACAATCATTAATGTTTTATGATTATATAATGGTACATGGACATTTGATGGGTGGTTACATGATAAAACATAGTCACTTTGTTATGTGATAAACCAATGATAGCTGGTTCCTTGATAAACAAGGAATGGGTGGTCACATTATATCATCCAATTCAATGGGTTTGGAAGTTGGTTGTATGGTTATTTCATTTAGTGATATGTGTGGAAGTCGGCCGTATGGTTATTCTATTTTGGATTGTTATTGTCCCAAGTAAACTTATATGTGTCTTATGTTTCTTTATATAGGATTTATGGAAATATTTTGGCTAGAAAAAAGGTCTGAAATCAGTTTATATTTAGTGACGTTTATTTTCTACTTCATAATGGGGAAATTTTTTACATTATGATGATGTATTCATTGTTTTCATGTTTCCCAAAGACTAATAATTTTATTTCTTATTGTATCTCTTACTAAGAAGTTTAGGCTCATCCCATGTTTTGAAATTATTTTCACAATACATAAAGAAGAATATATTCATGGATGGAATCATGTAAAATTCCTAATGTTTAAAACATGAAACAAAACATGTTTCTTTAAAGACGTTTTCTTTTATGGAAAAAATTATTGTTCGTAGAAGTGTGTACTTGTAATATTCAAGTTGTTATGTATAAGTAATGAACTAATTTTCTAAATCTCAAAATATTAAATGACCCCAATATAAAAAAATGTCAAATTCTTGACATAAATAATTATTATTTAATGTTTACGTTCAGTCCTAATAGTTTGTATCAGCGGCCATTTTAGATAACATTAGATGTTAGGGTGTTATTTATGAATAGGAGGCATGTTTTATATAATCAAAATGGTTATCATATTAGAAATATATACAGCTATTTTAGATAAATTGAATGAATTTAAGATAATAAGAATAATTATACATTATTGATTACTGTCCTTGTATGATGGTCTATGACGGTTTTACTAATATATTCACACAAAACTTTTTGGTTTTAGTAAATGGATAGACATAATATGAACCAATGTAACAATGGATTTAAATGAAATTGTGGTGGTATTTTGAATAAGAAGCCGAATGAAAGGGGAGATGGAATGGGAACTAATTTTGTTATTATTAACAAACTATATGGTTTCATGATTGACCACTTGAACCATGATGATTTTTTCTAAGGAATCATATATGCGAGAAACGAAACCATATGGATGTTCCGGTAATAATCAAAAAGCTATGTATATTAAACAACTCATGTGTCATGGATGTGGAATGAAACATCTAGGAACATGTTTTAAGGTCTGGAAAGATGTTATAGATGTGGTAATGAATATCATAATGCAATAACCTTTCATGGAAAATGGATGCATCCAGTTGACTCTAGGAAAGGTAATGATGTTCTTTCTAAGTTATCATTTAAATGTTTTAAATGTGTAGACAATGGTAATTATTCGAATAGTTTTCCTATTAAAAATGTTATGAGAGTGATATCATAAATACCATACAATCATATGTTTATAAATACCGAATTCCATTCCAATTAAAGACAAGTAAAATGAAAATGACGAATGAAAGTTATGTATTATTTAAAAGCTTCTGTTTTGAAATAATTAAATCTTTGGAAATGATTCAATATTTTTTTAAAAAATAATGTATTATGGATTTTTTTGGGAAAACATGGTTAAGAGATCATATAGAATGTTGGATTATTATGATGTGCACTTTTTAGAAAATCAATATTTAAGTTAGATCAATGGTTGAGGAAATGTTTAAAAGTATTAAGGATCTTTTGGTGATACTGTCACTACGGAAGAATTTTCTCTTGTTTATTTAACCCAAGAGTTAGTTATGTGTAAATTATATTGATGGAAGAATTAAAAATTATTTTTTGAACATAAATATATAGAATATTCATATTTTTATGATCCTTGATTTTTAGTTAATTATGTGTTATAACATTTTGAGATAAAAAATTAATGGAATGAGATAGACCTGAGGATAAATTTTGTTGTGGTTATTATTGAAGATTTTATCTCTATTTGGGAATGTTTTAAGTATTATACAGTTTTATAAAAAGGGAAACCCGTAAAAAGGCTGAAAACCCATCACGTTGGACAAGGATGTAGGAATCGAACCCATAACCAATTTGGGACATGGATTTATTGCCGACCACATCCATATGTAGATTCCCTAGTTATTATGACTTATTCTCTTCAGTTAATTAATTTTATGGATTACGAATAAGTTTATTTTGGGGGATTTTGTTTTATCATATAGATATCATTAGTATTGGAAAATTATTTGGTATTTATGTGATAAACTCTATTCTGGAAGATGGTCACTATTTTGGGAACAATATATTAAAACGGAAAATAGAATACATGGGATTTCATTTGAGTAGAAATAGTTGAATTTTATTTTCAATTAATCCATGTTTTTATTGAGGAAATATAGTGATTTGGGTTATTAATTGAAATGATTAACCTATCATGGATATTATGTGATTAGTTTAATTAATTTTTAACATGAGACATTAATAGTTATTTATTTTATTTGGTGATAATTGGTATAATTTATCTGGGATGATTATGTGATTAAATCCGTATAATTTTTTATTTTGATCCATGTATGGATATTTTGAATACTTTTTTGTAAATTTTATGATCAACGGTCTCTATTGAACATTGGATATTACCTTTGAATCATGGAGATTAAATGTAGAATTTGTTCTTATAAAAGATTATTATTTTTCATGGATCATCTGATCATTTTTACAATAGATGATATTGTTCATGAAATTTATTAAAGGATGAAAATCTACATCTCAAGTATGTATATTTCTTTATGATAATATTATAAGTAGTAAAAAAACAACAAATGTGTGAAAATGATCATAATAAACTATATCTGATATTTTACATAACGAGAAATAAGTGAAATTTTAACCAATCACATATTTATAGTTTTTTCATTGTTATATTTCTCTCTATAATGTTTTCTGTCACTCTCTATCAGAACATGATTTTTAGTTTTCTATACCATATCCAAGTTATTCTACATAGAATCCAATTATGTGTTATCTAAGGTGGAATTTTTTACTTCTCTTTCATTATTTTAATGTAGTAATTTTTTACTCTTTTTCTAATGTGGTATTTTCAATGAAGTTATCGAACCAAATTTTAAAATTGTGAGGATGTAATTTCCAAAACGGGGAAGGATGTAACATCCGTTGTATTTATAGAATAATATTATTATATCTATTAATATTTATAAATGAGATATTAATTTAATGATAATGTAGAGACTTTATAGGATAACTTACTCTACACATGACAATGGGTTTCCCTAATATCTCATGTTTCACACAACATTGAGTTATACCGAAAATTAATAAAATAATATTATTATTATTTTATAAGGTATTTATTTCCTAGATATTATATTAGTGGGAATGACTTTAACTAAAATATATATGATGACACAAGACTCTTAAATGTTTTTATATTATTAAAATAAATTTTAGTGTCTTCAAATGAAAATGAATCCAATTTTAAACATAAAATAATATAATATTTTTAAAAAGGTACTATTCCCACATTTTATTGGTGGTCATTTTTTAAAATTAGTTTTATTATATATATATGATATATTTGAAAAAATAAATGACTGCATTAGAAGAAAAACATTAAAAAAATATATTATTTTATTTTTGGTCTTTTTATGAAAAAATTAAATTTTTAATGAATAGTAAAAAGTACTACATTAAAATTCAAAACATCATTTTCATCTAATTTAAATATATAGTTATATTGTCTTTGTAATTGGTTTTAATGTATAATTGAATTAATATTTTATCAAATAATCCAATTTTGGTCATTGGATGCAATTTCATATATAAATTGGAAATAAACTCATGTTAAACTTTTGATACTTTTAATTCCTTAAAACCATATTTTCTTGTTTTGACAACAGAAATTTATTTAAAATTAATTTCTACCAATCAAATTTTTATAATTTGGACAATTTGATTCTATATTTGAATTAATAATGTTAAAATCAGGTAAATAAGTAACTTTTATTTTTGGACATTATCAGTAGTAACTTGAGTAGTTATTTGTATTTACCATGATTAAAGGGTTAATATTGTAAATAAGGGTAAAGATTAAGATTATAATAATACAAAACTACACTAAAACGTGTCCTAATCTTATTTCATGATAAACATCTGACCATTTTAATCCTTGGGTTTATTTTAGGACCCCATGGATCAATATTGTTGTGATAGTGACCTTTTATAAATTTTAATTTAATGAAAATGGATGTATAACATAAACGTGTATCTTCTAACGAAATCAATTTTAAAATGGTTTGTATAAATTATTTATTAGACTATAAATAGTAATTAAAATGATAAAAATATTTACTACATCATGGTATTTTATTTATAATTGTAATACATTATATAAAAAAAATTATTTACTCCACAATGATGATGTCATGATAAACATATTAATGAGAGATTAAAATAAATGTTATTCTAAATATTAAAATAATTATAAATTGAAATTATTTATTCCATACATTATTTCTATGGATAAATAGGAAAAATTATATTTTAGTTAATTCACTTTTATTGAAGGAATCATGATGTTATAAATTTAACAAAAATCAATTACTAAATATTGTCGAAATTGACGTAAATGTGTTTTCAAGTGAATACTATTTTATTAAATGATATAACAGTCCTAAAATATAATATTATAAAAAATGAATTATATATTTTTTAAATTAAATTAATGACCCACATGTGTTTATATTGGAATTTTATGGTTACTATTGTAACCATATATTATGAAAATCCAAGAAGACTTGGTAAGTGTTAATGTCTTTAAATAAGGGTTAATGATGAAAGATAAGGTTACATTTTAGAAATAAACATGTATAAAACAAATTTTTTTAGAGTATTTAGACCCATAATAATATTATCCTGTAAATATATCTCTTTGTAACTTTTTAAATTAGAACAAAAATTTATAATAAAATAATATTTAAAGACATTCCTTAAGAACCCCTCATATCTATTATAAAAGGTCACAAAATCTACCCACATACATACACATCTCATACACCTTGGATATTTAAACATCATCTCAAATTATCCTTCAAATAACCTCCCTTCCCCATAGAATCCTTACCTTGGGCATAAGAAAATTAATAAAACCTTTTGGCTCAAACCCAAAGAAGTTACCTGATTAAGAGGCAACATCTTCTGGTAAGTTCCTTTCATTTATTTTCCTTCTCCTCTCAAAATGATCTTCTTATCATATTATTACAAAACAGAAAACGTAAGCTAAAAATTATATTAAATTTTTATGATATGGATTTGAACAAGACATACAAAAACTTCCATCTAATGGAAACAAACATATTGATTCTGTGTGTGGTGAACTATTCCCTCACAAAATAATGATTGTTCAATGTTCTAATACCACCTCCCCAGGTGACTATTATAATTGAACTAAATTTATTTATGATATATATACTATTTATATTGTATCTATTTTTTTTGTAATTTTTATTTACAACATACCATTATGCTTTCCACATTGTGTAAATATGTTATTTTTTGACGAAGTATGGAATATCGCCCCGTCAAAGTGATATGACTCATTATAACCATTCATGGAACGCATAAAAAATTTAATTAATGATTTTATGTAACATATATAGAAATAATATTATAATCTAATTATAACACACCTCTATATCATTTATTATTCATTCCATTAATATGACATTCAAATAAACATAGCCTTCATGAGTAAGAACGACCTACCATCTCCATGAATGATTAATTTAATTTCATATCTCCAAATATTATAGACTATTAAAAATCAAAATATAATGAATATATAAGATATTTAAATCATTAATATCATTGTAGAGAATATAAAATTTTGACTACATGGAATATTTATATCAATCCAAGTACATTTTTGACTCAAGTACCAAATATCAACAAAATGACTGATATGATCTTAAATAATAAGTACATATTATAACATGTTAATAAGTGATATAAAAGGAATAATAAAATTGGAAAATGTTCTCAAATAAGTATATTTTAACTTATTTTTATTCTTCTAGAAGAAAACGAAACATACATGGAAAATTTGGAGTCATGGTAAGAGAAATCATAACTCAATGTCCATTCAAGGAGATAATTATATTTTTTATTCGTTTTTCTTTTCCAAAAGTTTGGGTGTTTGACCTCTAATTCTTTAACACTACATATCGACATATATTGACTGTATTTATATTTTTCACACATAATTTTTTCAGTGATTTATCCTTAATCTAATGACATTGTCTTTGTAAGGGAATTCTTATCAATGTTCTTTCATTAAAGCATATTTAAATATATACATGACTTTATTTTATATTATATATAATAATACCCTTTTGACTGTTAATTTCATTTAAAGGTAATATTTTTTATATGAAATATTTTACTAAATGACAAAAAGGAATGTTTTTAACGTATGTAGCGATAACATCTTATCATCCACCTTAACTATTATTTGATATTGGGCTTCCCCTATATTCTATAATTTTTTTAATAAGAGAAATAACTTATTCACTTTTTTACTGTTGTGTTATTACATGTGGTATTGAAATCATATTTCCTATTTCAATGCCTTGAAATAATCTCATTTGATTAAAAATTAAATATTATGGGTGAAATGTTGATGATTACAATATTTAATGTTTTATGATTTTATAATGGTACATGGAAATTTTATGGCTGGTTCTGTGATAAATCAAATAAGGGTGGTTAGATGATAAATTAATGATTGGTGGTTCCATGATAAACTAAGGATTGGAGGTTATGTTAGAAAATCAAATGAATTGGGTATGGTGGTTGGATGTATGGCTATTACATTTAGTGATATGTGAGGAAGTCAATTGAATGGTTATTACTTTATTTATGCATATGTACCAAGTTACCTTACATGTGTTATATATTTCTTTCTGGGGGATTGATGTTAATCTATTAATTAGAAAAAGGGAAAGAAATATGATTATATTCAGTGAAATGTTTTGATACTTCTTAAAGGTGAGAAGAATTAATTTATGATAACATATTCATGTTTTTCATGTTTTACCAATAGTAATAGTTTTCCTTCACTGTATACAACTATTGATCTTTTTATGGTCATCCCATTTTTTGAATTTTTTTTCACATGACAGAAATATGAATATGGTCAATGATGATATCTTGAGAAACTATTGTGGTTTATAACATGAAATTAAACCTGTTTATTTTAAAATACATATCATGTTTTGAAAAAATGGGTAATGAGTATAAGTGTCTACATGTAATATTCAGGATTTTATGTATAGTTTATTAACTTACTCTATGAATATATAAACCATAAATGATCATAAATGAGAAATAATATCAAATTCATGACTAAAATCAACATTATGTAATGTTTAAGGTCAGGACCATACATGATCAGATGAGTATTTTTCTTGAGGAGGATTATGTCATCAGTAGGGGTAGTAATAAACCTTTTTGTGTAGTCAACATGTAGAAGTAGTACCACTTCAGGTGCCCCCATTATGGCAGTTTATTCAAAGGTTTTGGTAGGTTTCTCCAATTTGGGATCTGGATATAGTAGTTAGGGATGGAAGATAACATCACTAAAATTCTATCTATCCTTAGTGAGAAGAGAGTGTTCATGGAGGAGGCCATCATCAGTGTCAGAGTGGTTGTGGAGATGGTCAAGGTTAGTTTCGTGCTTTATCATTGCAAGAACTAGGTGATCCAGATTCTGTTTGAGGTATTATTTTATTTTACTTCTTCTTGGGTTCATTAATTGTTTTATCCAGGAGAAACACACTTCATAATATCACCTACCCATTTATATGACTTGTGAATTGATGTAAATAGAATTCTAGTTACCTTAAAATTGTATATTCCAATTGGATGTTGAGTTGAATTTTTTGAATTTTGTATAGACTGTGAGCTATTGCTGGTGAAGCAGTTTTAATGTGGAAATTCTCTATGTTTAAGGATATAACTATATGATTTCATCCTCATAATCTATTTGTTACATTCAGTATAGAATATCATGGATTTTATCAGGATAAAGGTTGTGTTCTTGGATGTTAATGGAGATCCAATACTATTTTTTGTGATAAATACCCTCATAAGGGTTAGTGGGGTGTTCCATTCTTGTCACACATGATGGATGAGTTGATTTTGAGTTCATCCTTAGTTCTATAATTGTTGTTTCCCAATGTTGTAGAAGAGTACACCAATTTATTTCCATATGTGGTTGTACTATTACCTCCTTGAAGTGAGATCGAGTATGGGATCAAAATATATAAAGTCATAACACTGATCTCTAATTTTCCATAAAATATGGGGACTTATAATTTTTGAGAGATGTTTGTACAACCGGATGGCCTTTTTAGTGATGTTCTGTTTAGTCTAGTGTATTACCATGGTGTGAACCAATTTTATTCAAAAATAAGGATGACCCTTGTTTGTGGTTGTGTATATATTATCATCTCTTGAATAATGTGAAATTGAAGAACCACTATACTCTTCCCCAGATTGATGAATTAGTCATTCAAATATAGGATACAATTTTGTTCTCAAAGACTTATTTATGCTCAGAATATCATGTGATGCGTGTATAGGATGAGGATATCCTATATTATGCTTTTTGTTATTATAATGGATATTAGGAGTGTGTTGTGATGTCATTCAGTGTGATGAATCCTCTAGATGTGTTCATGTGGTTAACGAATTCTATGTTATGTGATTTTCAAGATATGTTCTTGGTGGTTTTCATCGATGATATACTTATGTACTCCCCATCCGAAGAGGGTCATATAGAGAATCCACCTGCTGTTTTGGGAGTTCGTCATCATGAGAAGTTTTTAGGGAAGTAGTTGAAGTGTGAGATATGAGATCATGATGTGTATTTATTAGATAATGTTTTATCCTAGAATATAGTAGATATTCATATGCCAATGGTAATTAAGTTGTGTCATGGGTATCCTCTAAGATAGTGGTAGTGGAGCAATTATTCCTTGGTATTGTAAGCTATTATTGGACATTCATAGATGATTCATCTCAGATTGTCATTCTTCTAACAGTGTTGATGAAAAAAGATTAGGTGTTCTTATCGATAGATCATTTTCATACAAATTGGGATTATCTTAAAGAGAAGTTTGACAGTATTCCAGTTCTTTATCTTTGATGAAAATGTGTTCATATTGATGTTTTCTATGACACTTCACATCTTGGGTTGGGATGTATTATATTGCAGCTGAAAGATGTTTTTTCATATGGGTCTTGATAGTTACATCATCCTGAGTGTTGCTTTTCATACAGAGATCTCATGATTGTGATGGTGGTGTTTCCCTAATGTTGAGGAGACAATACTATATTTATGAGAATTTTGTTGTCTTCATGGATCCTAATTGAATGAGGTATTATTTCTCCCAACATTACATTAATTTATAGTAGTTTTATTGGATTGAGGTCATATTGGTTTTCAATATCATGATTTTGTATACACATTGAAAATGGATTGTTTTAGATGATTAGACGAGAATGAATTCAGATAGTGATATAGTGAGAGAATCATTTTATTTATCAAGATTAATGTAATATCTTTCAACAATGTAATTAGATATTGGTGATGTTGGCGGAAGAGGTTTTCTTTTTCATATGATGGTGAAGTCATCTCCAGTAATGTAGGTGAAGGATCCCAGTTGGGGGATCTTGAGGTAGATATCTCGAGAGACCATGATTCTTGTGGTGAGGACCCTAGTGGTTGGTGTGGGGATAAACTACATTGACTGTTGTTTTAGGGAAGGATTTTTGTTCCTTTCAAGATAGATGATATGGTTCTAGATATTTATCTTGTTCATCATTGGCAGTACACCCTAGAATGAAAATGATTTATTGAGATTTTAGTTGATAGTTTTGGTTTCCAGGGATGAAGTGTGCAGTTGCAGTTTTCATGTCTTGTTGTTTGGTCTATTAATAGGTGAGGGTTGAGTGTTGTATTACATATATATATCTTCTGCTGTTATATGTTCCTTAGTAAATTTGAGATGAAATTTTGATGGAAATTGTTACCAATTTACCGCAATCTTTGGGTGTCTATAAAGGTATAGGAGTTCTAGTGGATCATTTGATGAAATCATCCAACTTAATTGCAATCAATGAGGCTACAATTTGGGTTACTTTTTCAAGTTTGTATCAAAATGAGTGGTGGGACTCCATGGTGTCATGACGGTGATAATTTTTTATTCAGATCCTCATTTTACATATAGCTATTAGTGATGTATCTAGTGTGTGTTTGGCTCTCCACTAGGAATTACCATTAGTTTTCATCAATAGGTGGTTGGTTAGATAGAGGAGACTATCCAGACAATTAAAGGAATGTTTCACTTTTATGTCATGTATTTTGGAGGATCATGGATTATGCACCATACCTTCGTAAGATTCTCTTACAACAACAATTTCCACTCCAACATCGTTATGATACTGTTTAAATCCATACACGGATAACCATGATATTATACATTCTAATGGATTGGGGCCAAATAATAATCAATTATCAGGATGGAACTGGTATAAAATCCAACAAAGACACATTTGGTTATTTTCAAGACGTTGAATGTTGCACATGATCATCTGAAATAAAATTTCGATTATATGAAAATATATATGGTGATCTACATTTGGAATCAGTTCTATTTTAAGGTTACTCCCCATCGAGGGAAGAGATAGTTTGGTAGTGGGAGTAATCATTCTCCCAGGTATGCAGATCCTTTCGAAGAGTCATCACATGATCAATCCTTTGCGTATCAGATAGTTCTTCCCTCAATGAAAAGACGAATACATTATTTTTTCATGTGTTATAGATCCATCATTATACTTATCATGACTCCCATGTCATTTATTGTTTAATGATCGAATTTGATTAGGATTTAAACATCGAGGACCAAACTATAGGGATCCAGTACCAAAAGGAGAAGGTGTTTTGTTGCTGTTTTATCTATTTGGTTTGTATCTTGTGGAGGAACAATGGAATGGAAGAGATATTGTGGGAATACGTGTCTCATATGCATTCTCAGTACCTAAATCTATTTCTTTATTAACTAACATCTAATAAAAAAAATTTATTAGTTATTGAAGACTTTTTGTAGTTTGTGGGATGTTTTCATCTTATTTAATGTTGTGGAATTTTCTCTTTTTAAAGGATTATTCTTCATGAGAGTGATTATAATCATGTTTTTGTTGTTACACATTTTTTTTCTTTTTCCTATATAGAGGTGGTTAAGGAAATGTGGTGGAAAGATCCTTGAGAGGTATCTCACAGGGTGGCTATTCGTACAAACCATTTTTTCCCCTTTGGGTTGCTTTAGAATCCCGAGGATGAGAATTTTTATGAAATATATTTGATATAATGGACATGATCCATGGGGATCGAGCCTTTTTGTGTTCCCGATGCTTATGCATCTTAGTGGAGGCTCGACGGATGTTTTGAGGAGTTCCCATGCTAAGAAAATGGAGTATATAACATTCAAGATGTAAATGTGGTTTTCAGGCATTGTTAAATAATTTTATTATGTGAATGTTGGTATCACATTTTTTAATATTTCAAGGATTGAAAAATAATATAAAATATAAAGACGATGTTTTTTCATTATAAAATGAACTCAAGAAATTACAAGACATGAATTTGGATTACAAAACATGTAATCCTCCACTATTGTATAGGTTTATGTGTCTCCCAACCACTCATGATGTTATAACTAATGGAGTTTAATTCCCACTATCGCATCCCAGGTGACTTGTCTCTCCCCTTATCAACATTTTAGAGATCTATTCTATGTTAATTGATCATAGGAATTCATCATAAATCGAAGATGACCTCACTTAATAAACGGTATATTAGTCCATTATTTTCCTATAGGTTTCATGAGGAATGATCCTATTTCATCTCATATCATCTCTTCTTTCTATGGGATTTTCTTAATCATGGTTCAAATGGAGTATGTATTGGTTTTTTCTTGCTGCATTTTTTCTATGGTGTCCGTGGATAGATATAATACATATGATAGGGGTGATCAAAGATCCAAAGTGTGCTCAGTTCTTGTGTGAAGAAATAACGATGACCATTTGAGGTTGGTGATTCATTTCATCTCAAATTATTTTTAAGGAAATCATATACAAAGAATGATTTATCAAAATTGAATAAAATGAAATTATCCTATTAATGATTTGAACTGTAATAATGAATTTGAATCAATCACATAGAGATGATCCTTCTTTGTATTGTGATAAAAGCTTACACTTATTTATCCATATTTTTTTGGTATCTATTACATTCATATAATTGCATGATTTTATGGATGAAAAGGGGTAAATAATGTAATGTAGGAATTACATGATAATTATTTGGCTAATGGAACTAAAGTGGCATGTTTAATGATTCTGATTTTTTATGCTACGATTTGAAGATAATATGAATAGATAAATATATTATTGTTTAACTGATTTGGTTAATGAACCTAATGTTTGTTGATTATTTTTGAGAAAATAATTAATCGCATGTTAAATTCATTGATTAATTATTTTTACATAGATTAAGATAGATTGTTTTGAAATATTCTCGTGGTTTTAACCAATGATATATAATTAGTTAATTAAAAATGGAATATTAACTGGTTGTGTGACCAAAGATAATTAATTAGAGGGTACTGATTGTCCCTCATTCAGGTTAAGGCCATGTTTTTTTGGATTTGTGAGATATCATTGTTTGTAATGGATGAATGCATTTCATTGGATCCATGAGCTTAGTTTATATATTAGTTTCTTACTTGTTGATATTTTTTGTGAACCTGGGATGGATAATCTGGGGGGGATGTTGTGGAATGTGGTGTGAGGAGGTCTGGATGTGACATGAGTTTTGGATAGATGATCCTAAAGATCTGTTAAGGTATTTATGGAAGGACTCTAATTCATTGTTGCATCAATCTATTCCTAGCGTTGTGACACACATCAGTGTATGATTGTGGGTGTCAGAGAGGAAATCATAATTGAAAAAATAGTTTATATCAGGGCTTACCCTTTTTTTGGGAAGCTGCGTGCATGTTTGAATTATTTGGATGGACAATGACCAAGTTGGTTGTTTATTTTTATTCCATTCCCCACTTCTTGAGGGACATTGATGTGTTTAGTTACACTCCTTCCGTGGGAAGAAAATATATGTAGGGTATCCCATGTTCTTTTCGTGTTTACCTCATCATGGAAGGATTAGTTTACTCTCCTTATAATGGTGGATCATAATCAATTGGTAGTTCATCTACATTATGTATTGAGCCTCTTGTGTTTGGGTAACAGAAAATGTTTTCCTAGTGTACATGGTGATATTGGATGTAATAATGTTTATAAAAGAATAAATTATTATCCCGTGAGGATTTATCCTGTTGTTATTAAATTATATGGTTGAAATTAGTTGAGTAATAGGACTCGATTTTCTTACACATAGAGGTCATGAGTCCTTATTGAGATTATAATGAAATTTAATGTGGAAATGAAAATGTTTAATTAATGGTTAATAATTAATTAATGAAATGTTTACCAAATGGAAAAGAACATGATAATATATTGTTTGTCTTCAAATATTTTTATGCCTATAGGATATATAGTCTGAGCAGTGGATGTCAGGGGTCCATCAGATGTTAGATATAGTGGTGTCAGAGACTATGATATTCCATTAATGTGGTTGTGAGATATATTTTATTAGGTACATTGTATTTATATTTACAACCCCACCCTATCGGTTAGGGAAACTGAAACCCCATGGATTCTGAGCACTTGGGGATGTTTTCCCCAACATCCCAATAGTAGGTTGGATGGCTGACTATTCCCTTTTTCCTTGCTCTCTTCTCTTGGTAGTTACTTTTGTTTGTATAGATGGCAGTTATTTTTCACCATATATTTGTTTGAGTGGTTTAATGGGTTGAATTTATTTCACACACATGTATTCTGGATATAACTTCATAAGGTATATAATTGGTATAACATAATTAGATGGCAATGGCCTGAGGATCTTTACTCGGTATATGGGTTGTGATGCTTTGATGTATAATACCTAATGTATGATACATGTTACGCAAGTTGTGATGGCTCCCAGAAACTACCTACCCACATGTGGTTATGTGGATGTCATGGGGGGTTTCATGGGGTGGATGTTGTGGTATTTCACCAAGGTGTTAGTGGTCTAGCATTTTTTGGATAGAGATGCCCAACACATGCGACATTAGGGAAACGAGGAATCCCAGTGGGGAAGTAGAAGTGGGGTACCCTTGATATTCATTGTTATATTATACAATATTGTTTACAATACATGGTGAGTGTATCCATAGTGATTCTAGGAACATAATATAAATCATTAGGTGATGTGTTAGTTTTACATGTTGTTTATTATGCTTTTGAATTTCTTATTCTTATTTTTTGTGTGGGGATCTTGGGATGATCTAACTGTGTGTACATTTATACTAACCCACCATATATATTAATTGATTTTATGATAATTTGAAGTATGATGGAGGCCAAGATTTTTACTACTAGCGTAGTGGTTTTGAAGGAGTTGTTTCTTCACTGAGGTAACTACCATATTTAATTTATTTTAGTACTAACATTTTTTCATTTTAGATTTAGTATTTCTTTCATGAAATTTAATTTGATTAATTTATTAATTCTATATTATATTATGTACAGGAGTTGTTTTCTGTCTACCATATCTCTCTCTTAAACATATGTTTCTATTATAGGGAAATGCCTCCCATATTTATGTTTATTATACCCTTAGTTCTAGTTTCCAACTCAATGGGTACTGGAGTTGTATTTGGGGGGTAACTATCTTTTTCTCCCATTTCGAGCCAAGGAGGGGTACACATCATGTGTAGGTTTCTTGAAATTTTCAATGTGATTTTATTTAAAGTAATTATGGAGTAATTGTTTGGAATCATAGATGCTGAAATTATTATTATTTGGTTATTCATGGTATTATCGTATAATAGAAAATCTTATGATCAAGGTAATAATTGGTTTGGTAGGATTCATTATATGATAATATTTTTGACTAGATAAGTAATTTATTTTTATTTCAGATATTTTGTGAAGTTTCATTCAAAATTTTGATTCATTGAATACTAGATATGAATACATCAAGGGGTTTTAAAATTGATCTATTTATGAAAAGAGACAAGTAAATTTTTGAGAATTATTACATTAATATTTGATAATAATATTTGACATTATTGTTTATTCTTATTAGGAATATTATCATATACTAATCATTTTGGTGTTACTAACATAATAGATACATGAGTGTCATATACTCCCCAATTTATAGATAGTATAATCAACTATATATTTATTTAAATCATATAGAAATTGAAAATTCATATTTTTCATTCATAAAAAGAAAATGGATGAATAGTGGTGAAATATAGAAAATCTCCAACAATGGATGAAAATAAATTTATGGATTTTAATAAATCCTGGATGAATATTTTTTCATACTCCACTGTAAAAAAATTCATCATAAAAAATAATAGGTGAAGAGAAAAAAAAAATTATTGAATTTTTAATTTTATTGACATTGAATTTGATTTCAATTACATTTAATAATGAAAATTCATTATGTTATATTTTTTGGTTTATAGAGACATTCTGTAATTCTAATGAGATGTGACAATTACACTAGGTGTATAAATTTTCTTAAATCATTTGAATAATATATTTTCATGATAATTATCAATCATTAATATGTTTGATGATATATAGACTAATGAATATAGAACAAATTTTGATTATTATGAATCGTTTTTCATTATGGGAATTGATGATTTCATATCACAAAAAGGGGTTGAATAATTATGAGGATATTTGTTTTGAAATTTTTATATTATGTAATTGAAATATTTGGTACATAACCTTTTTAGTCCATTAATTAACAATAGGACAAATCTAAGAATATATGAAAACTAGATCAATCTAGTTTATGTATGAGAAGGCCTAAACCCTATTATAAAACTAGATCATAGACCATGCTTGTGCTAGTGAAACAAATCTGTAGCGAGTTTCTACATAGATAAGAACGGTTGGAATTCTATATCCCCATATGGTTCACGTGGGGGATCACATAGTAGAAGGAAGGTATTCCCAACCCATGTAGGAGTGTGACAGAGTTATCAATATCAAACTCTATTTATTTATCAATTTTTTAATGATATATATTGAGTTTTTATGGGGAAAAATAATGAATAAATTATTTTATGTGGGACTCACCTACATTGTGACTATTTATCAATTTATAGAAGATATTCAAAGAACCTACTATGCTTGATTAGTTTGATTGAGTTCATAAAATAATGTATGGAGATCATATAATACCTTGATACATGTTCGAGATTCAATGGAATATGAATTTATATATAGAAACCTCACTCAATCAATCAAGATATGTATAGGATTTCCATACAATTGATGTATGAAACATAATTTTCATGTATAATTACCCACACTTATATTGTTACTGTTGAAAAAAGTTTATATATGGATATGTACAGAAAGAATTGTTTTTTATTATGTTTAGGGTATACAAAGTCATATAAGATGTTGAGTGATTACACACTCAAATAAGGTGACACATGTATTAGAGGATGAAGGTGGTGGGGTGTCAATTATTATCTTTTATAATTACCCAAATCCACATATAGTTACATCAGAAGATGAACATGAATTGAATATCTCATATGAATTCAAAATATTGTAAAATAAATTCTCTATATTTATTAATGTGTTTCATGTTATCATGTGAGTATATTTTATTTATAATTATGTAATGAACAATTGATTTTGTGATCTCATTAATGAGTAATTGACATGAGTATCATATACAATGTTGCTGTAATTATTCATGAGCTTCATAACTTTGGAGATTGTAGATTTTTCAAACTATTATATAAATATAAAATATTATACCATTTAATCCATTGATCCATGAAGAATAGTGAAACAATATCATTAAGTATTTGAGTTAAGTTTGTAATAATAATTATTTCTTAAATAAGTCAATTGATGAATTATGAGTTTATTTTATGTGAAGCATATGCATTATCTATTAATTGTGATATTTAATATAGTGTTAATGTTTGAGAATGTTTATTAATGGAAGAAATATAACACATTATTAAGGATTCATGAATAATAAATGAAAATATTAGATATTTAATGCATGTAACGATAAATTTCATTTGAATATAAATTGTGAAATTTAAATTATAGTGATATGAAAAAGAGAATCTAAGATAATGATTTCCGGAGAATTCATTGCATGAAATGATATTTTCATGAAAATATTATTTCAAATAATAATTCATGAATAACAAATAATGTTCCAGTGTATGATGATTGAAAATTAATTATTTAGTATTTTCATGATAATGATTTGAAGAAAAATTTAATGATTTGTATTTGGTATACCTAACAACAATATACTCAGTTAGTGGATGAAGAGGGAAACAAGAACTCTGTTGAGTAATAATATATTTTTTCATTTTCATAATACATTTAGAAATAGTTGAATTAGTATCATCAACTCATTAAGAATAATATATTTGGATGACCTGTATATGGACTTATTTATTATATTCAATAGTTGTAGAAGAAATGAAGTTCATGTGATGAATTATAGAACCATTGTTTATTAATGTCTCGAACAAGGGTAGAGATGATTTTATTGTAGTGGAGGAATGGTGTTTATGTGATCATTATCTTTATTTTGGTGTTGTTTTTTGTACATTGGTGTGATGAATGTACAATGTACATATGTGTGATGTCATTATAATCTAGGATGTGGTTAATACCTTTCTATAATGGATTCTGGATGGTTCCTAACAGTGAAACATGTAAATGTTGAATTATTCTATATTGGATTATATATTTCTTGATCATCCTGAACATTGATGGGATGTAATCAACCATTTACAACTTAATCCATGTAAAAATCTTTGTTTTTTATTCATTAAATATTTCTCATGAATGTGGTGTGATTATTTCTATTAAAAAATTTATATTCATCATAATATGTGCATAAGATTGAATTTGAAAAGTGGAAAAGTGAAAGACATTTAATATTTAAAACTTTTATACACTGATTAATACCCCACCCCATTGTACCATCATGATCAATTGGACATTTATATTGATATATTATAAATGTTTTATCTTTTAATTTGATATAACTTACAGTCCATGTTCTCTTTTCTGACCAATATGATGTGATGGAATAATTTTAAATGATATTCATAGTTTTCTTATATTGGAAATTTTTTTCATGTCATTATAAGTTCCACCATTGATTTTCTAGACAAATAACAATAAAGATAATTAATAAATAGGATTGGAAGCTATAAAATGTATTGAAGAATTAAGAGGATACACACAGAAAATAATTCAAATATAGTGGTATTCTTTTAACTATTTTTGTTAAATCAGTTGATAATAAATTTTTTGATGTTTATAGTTCATGTTGAAATAAGGATTTGTTTATTTAATCACTCAATGATTTTTATTTTGAAATCATGTATAATACATTGAGATTTCTTATCAATGATTTCAAATAAATATTTCCATAAAAATATGTAAAATATTATAATAAATATCATCTTGAAAATGAATATGAGAATATATAGAAATCATTGGCTAATAAATTTCCAAGATGATAACTTATTACATTAGTTTAGGAAGAAAAGTTATACATTTTATTAAATTGAAATGAATATCTATCCCTTGTGAAATACAATATTTAAAAAAATGTGAATGAGAAAAAATTAAATAGACATGTCTTGACTATGTTGATCCATTTACTTGAAGATTCTAATAATACTATAATGATTGTCCCAAAATTACAAGTTTCAAATTAATTACAAGGAATATAAAGTACATATATAAAATTAATGATTCACTATTTTTGAAGGCAGATAAAAATAATATATTAAGGAGAAGTTTTTGATTAATATTTTTTACTGAATTGATCCATGCATTGGATAAATTACACATATCCTATTTAAATGATAAATAAATATATGATGAGGATAAATGAAAGAGAATTTAAGGGCAGAAAATTTATAAACAAGATGAAAATGATATTCATGGATGTATGATTTTAAAATTAATAATTTAATATATAGAAGACATGAAATTAGTTCAATATGATATGATTACACTAAACCTAAGGTGTCTTTAATTGAAAATAAAACTAAAAATTTATGTATTAATACAAGATGAGGCCACCAAAATTGTTGTTAAATTTAAAAATAATGAGTGTAATATGGAAATAATATTACTTCTTATAAGACTCATTATATTTAATGTAAGTGAAATATATTATATAAATATAAATGTACTAAAACCTTATTTAAAATGTAAAACCATTTCATATAATTTTATGTTGGTTCTATATATTATTAAAACATCTATCTTGGCTTCCAAAATGAATTCTCATAAAACAAAATTGATGAAGTCTAATTGAAACCCACTAAATCATCAAAATTGGATGTGAAAAATAGTATGAATAATTTTAAAAATACAAATCTCGTATAAATAGAAATATTTTCAAAAATAATAATTATTACATAACCAGCAAAATTTTATCAGAGAAGAATAAATCATGATATCATAGAAATTTTTGGTATATTTGGATGTTTGGGAATCAGTTAATTGATTGTTGGTACAATATAAAAAGACATGATAATTAAAAATGGAGGTATTTTGGGGGAGAATATATATTGTCAAAATTAATCCCATATAATGGAATAATATTAAATGTATGAAGATTAATAAGACTATATAGTAATTATTTCATTGTTCTGAACACTTATATAATTATTAAAAAATTAGTGGTCATAATTATTAAGAGATATGGTATATACCAATCATATAATATAAAGATATTTATATGAATAAAAGATAAAAAAATTTATTAATAAAGAAAAAAATCATATAATCTTTCCGTATGCTATATTAAGGTGAATTTTGTTGATAAAAGATTACATGAAGACATAACAGTAAATAATAACGAAAAGGGTTTCCCCAAGAAGAAAATATTCTTCTATTTTGGAAGTATAATTTATATAATATTCCATTTAATACATTTCATAAACAAATGTTTTCGAGGAAATAATTTATATTAAATTAATAATAACTAAAATTTTGTGATTTTTTTCAATGGTGTAATGTGATCATAAAAAAATTTGAACATTATGAGAAAACACTAGATAATCAGAATATGTCATAAAAATATTAAATTTAAATCACCAATTAATTCTTATATGAAAAATCATATTGTTATTATATAGTCTTCAAATATGGAGAATACTAATAATGGAGGAGGTGAATTTCCAGGTACTATAGCTGCACTATAGCATGTACTGTAGCATGTACTATTTGGTACTGTAGCAGCCGGAACTATTCACCCGATATGGGCCTTCGGCCCACCGGTTAGGGTCTATGGGGCTCAAGGGCCTTCGGGCCATCAAAGACTTTCGGGCAAAATGTACTTTAGGCCATTGAAGATCATGAATTAGCCCAGTTCCCACCGATGAGGCCCTAGAAGAGAATCAGAGCAACAATAGCAGCCACTAGAAGCAGAGCTAACCGGATTAGAAGAATGAGAGTGTATGGCAAGCACCATTGGGACCATGAACCATGCAGATTTGTACGGGGCAATGCTAGCCGATCATCAATTCAGGTTGGGAGCTAAAGGTGATCAATGATGCATAAGCTGGGGAGGGGCAGTTCTAGTGGGATGGGCCTATGGGTAATGTAATGGGCATGGTATGCCTCTGGTCCTTTGGGTCTTGTATTACGGGTCATGTCAGGCCTTGTGCCTTGGGCCTATAGGTCATGTACGGGTTCCTATTCAACCCTTAAAAGGGGGATTATCAATAATAAAATAAAAAATAAGGCCTTCGGGTCATTCACAATATATTAGCTATAGTTGTCTTTAATCTTATTATATGAAAAAAATAACATATGTAAATTTCTTGATAATATAAATAATAGTACTGCATCTAAGATATAATTATTAGTTTTACAGAGGTACATGATTCTATGGATTGATAAATAATTTACAATCAAATGATTACACATGAATAATTTTCATATAACAATAGATAAATTTGAAGGAGTTTATGGGTTGAGAAATATATTATATCCACACAACCCTATTAATGAAATATTGATGAACCACCATTTACCGATGTATATGTTTTTATTAGTTATTCTGTGAGAGAAATATAAATTGATTCATATAAATAGGGTGAACTTAATAAATGAATTATCTGAAAAATTATTAAATTTCCAAAAAGATATATATCATAGTGTAATTTATTTAAATTTGTATAATTTATTTATGGGAATTATTCTAGAAAAACTACAACGGTGATTATTTAAATAGATGGAATACATCACTCTCATGGGAGTGAAGGTGAGAAACCAGAATATTTTAATTCATCAATTGGGATCACATGAACATTTGATGTTTTGGTAGGGGATATGTCTATGGTATCCAAATTTTGAAATATTTTAAATTAAAGCATGTAATTAATGAACAATTTCCGATAATTATTATGTGAAAAAATAATTCAAAATAAATATCCTAGAAACAATTTATATGAATAACTATGTTTACTGAATTGTAAATGGGAATAAAATTATAGTAGTGGAATGATTGTTTTATATTTTTTAGAATAATATAAGAGATTACTTGAATTTTTTAAATTACCATTGAAATAAGGTTGAGTTGTTAAGATATAAGGGCTAAGTTTAATTGATAACATTAATTGTAAAATGGATAATACTTGTTTCATAAATTCAACATGCCTAATGTAGACATGGAGTTATAAAAATTTAGATATTTTCTTTTATTTTTTTGATAATATACCACTATATTATAAATCAAATAATAAATTCATGATGATGATAATATGATGTCTTTTAATTTTGGACAATATAGAAGATAATTCATTCCAATAAAAGTATAAATGTTTTTATTAGCAATAATGGGGAAAAATTAAAATTTTATTTATAAATGAAATGAGTGTTGACAATATATCAAATGGGGGATATTGAGGAAACAACTGGTTTATTAATTTTGAGGTTATTCTGATATTGAATTTTTTTTCAATAATTTGTGATGATGAAATGTTAATGAGTTATAATTTCAATGATTACATATCCATTTTTTAATTTCCTTTCCATGTGAAAATTAGACATAGGAGTACGAATTACTTAATAATTTTATATATATCTTCTTATGATGTTTACCAATCATCATTTCAGTTAATTAAATATAATTTATTTGAGACTAATCCAATTTTTTTATAATAGATGATTGTTTATCAATATAATTAAGGATTTGAGATGTTAAAAAATGTGATGTAGAGTTATGATGATGTGTGTTTATTAATTTTTTTATTGTCTGATGGATATATTAGTTCGATAACTTGTTTTTATGGTATTTACTAAAACAACATTGACAACTAAAAAAGATATGAGATCCAACACTATCTCAAACATATAAGAGGTTTAAAATACTATATGTGTGAGCATGATTTTAAATTTTTTTGGTAGTATTTGGTAAAATATATGGTATGATATTATATTGGAATGCATTTTGGGAATTGTATAGACCATTAGGGTGCACAGGGTGGAACACATTGTGTTATGGTAGTTGTCCTAGCCCCTTGTACATGTGAGATATTGTGTATGGGTGTTTACCCTAATTCATGTCGTGGTGTAAGAATATTGGATTTAGTTTCTATGTTGTTCCTATGCAAATAAATATTCGATGTGGGGATAATTTGTATTGTGGTTACTAATCTTTTTAAAAATGATTCATGAATAGCATACAAAATCTTATATGTTTGATCGGGTCCATCTGATTAAGGCTAGCTATCGACCTCTACCTTGATGCATAAAATTACTTCTATATTATTAAAATTTACACGATGGTACATATATTGATTGATCAAAAAGAGTATTCAATACTCTTGAGAATAATTCATGCACGAAACTTGTATTTTATCATAGAGAACTCACTATTATGTTAACACAATAAAACTATGTCATGCAAATGTGCAATCCTATGAAGAATGATTTTGTTTGAGTAGATAGTGATTTCATTAGGTGAAGATATAGTTTTTTTAGTTCACATTAAAATGTAGTGGTGCATGAATGATAATAATAATGTTTTGGGGGAGTTAGTGTTCTCATTTATAAATCCGCAAACCCTCACCATTTTTTATGAGATTAATGTGAATTGAGATTACAATGGGATACTAATATAGAACAAAGGTATAGATTTTTATTAACATAAGGGTCCCATTTCATGATAGTGTTTCTTCAATGGTGATTTCATGATGAATGGTTGAATCCTTGATCTAGTTCATGAGTAATTCATTGTCACTTTGGTTTTTAGAATTTCCATGGAGTAATGTGAGATTTATATAATCAGGATGAATAATTTTCACGTATCGTTATGTGACAATGGAGTACGATACTATGTAATCTATTGATACCTAATGAGTAGTGAGACAATATCATGAAATGAGTGAGTTACCAAAATTACGAAATAGGGTTCTTAATTATAGTTGTGAGAATAAATTTCAAGTTGTCATATATAAGGAACATGATTTTTTTTGAATGAATATATTAAAATCAGTATGATTATATGATCATTAGTCTTTTTAGAACATATATATGGAATTATGATTGATTACATAATATTATTTTAAAATCCATAAGATTATGTTCATTCAACGATATATTACATGTAATCAATAATATTGATACTTAACATCTAGTAATACACAATAGATATGTACATATAATGGTTTCCAATGAATGAAAATATTTGACAAATTGTTTATGAAAATATAATTTTCATCCAATATTAATAAATGTCATATAATTTCTTTGTGTTGATTTATATAAAATACAGTAAATAGTCATTTCATGAGAAATATTTCAAGAATATTTTAATTATTTGTGTTGGTACGTTCTAACATACATATAATAATATAGATAATGAAGTAGACAACAAATAGTGTGTTAGAAAATATTCATCCATCCATTCATATATGATATTGAGCTATAATAGAATTGATTGATAATACTCTTTCAAAAGGGTCTACTAATATGGTTTATATAATGTCTTGATAATTACATTAAGTGGTAATAGAAGTCTTTAATAATAAGTTATCATGTATGGAATCATATTTCCTCATTATTAAAGTGTGGATTATTTATTTATTATGGTAGTGGTAGATTTAAGATTTAGTGATCATTCTTATTTTGTGGGTATTGTAATTGTGTGCAATGGTGGGTTTTCAATATAATGATTAATGGAGGGAATATTGTATATTTTTCAATAAGGTTCACAGATAATTATAATTATAATAGGATAATACCTGACCAATCAACTTATTTTTATTGATAATTTTTATGGTCAGTAATATTTTTCTGGGAGAATACCAAACACATCCATGATGTATTTACTGATACTATGGGGTGAACCATGTAAAATAATGATGTTCATTTCATTACATACATTCTACCATGATTATGGTGTGACATTGATCATTAACATAGAAGATCTATTCACCCCAAAAAGTTCACAATTATGAATTTTAAAATGGGTAAAATTGGAATGAAATTGACTTGTTGGAACATTTATAAATGGATTCATCACCATAATTTTTTTTACTAACACGATCAAGTCGGAGCATAAGAAATGATCATTAATCTAAATGATTTATCCATTTTTGAAATATTTCCCATCAGTTTAGGTTAGTTTTAATCCATCATTGATTTATGTTTTTTCTCATTAAATTAACACAATCATGTTCAATATCACTATTCATATACCTTTTAACATTATATTTACCATCCATAAAAATATTATCACTTCCCAATAAAGTTAACATTATCTACGAACTCAGTTATATATTTTTTTATAAAATATTTATGTTTCCTACATCCCTATCACAACATAAGTTATTTTTTATATGGAAAATATTGTGACAACATAAAATATGTTGTTTAAAATGAATATTCTGCTCGATATCATTTTTAACAGGTAATAATGACATTTATCCAAACTAAAAAATATAATAAAAAACATTTCAAGTGACTATTACTATGTAAACATTTAATTAAATATATGAATTGAAAAAAAATTAAAAATATTTAAAATGGATTTATATAAGTAGAATTTATAGATTAACTCATAATATGTAGGTATTCATGTCTTATTAAAGGCATTATGGGATTCAAAAATAAATTTTTCTATTTTTTTCTTTAATATTTTTTATAAATGTTATGATTATTTTCTATAATTATTTAACTTATTATTTTAATAAATGAAAATTATTTTTTATATTCGTATTTAAATAATTTCCTTAGGTTAATATATGTGGTTTTTGGAATATATTTATATTTATGTGAGTATTGGTAATCAATGTTTTTTTAATTTAATTTTCTTTCTGTTAATAAAACAAAAAAATTATTTTTAGGTTTATTTATTTGATAATAATGTTAAATAAATCATCATTTAATATAATTTAATTTAACTTACTGTAATGGAAACATCATTAAACATCATTTTGGAAGATTTCTATTTTTTTATATTTATGTTGCATTTTTAGAAAACAAAATTTTCCCTTCTGTTTTATGTCTTTATATTAAAATTAATTTTTAAATACAATTAAAATTAAATATTGGAAATAAGACTCTTTTTTGGAATTTTGGTTTTAAATTTGTTCTATGTTAACCTTTTAGTGTTAGTCGTTATTTTTTTAACCATGATAAATATTTCCAACCTCAACAAGGGTAAAATATTAAAAAATGGTTAAAACTATATTATATGATTTTAAATTCACCCAATAACTCAACATTATTATATTTTCCATGTCACATTGGACAAAATACCTCATATATATCAACATATGTCAATATCCTTATACTTTCCATCTATTTTAATATTTGTATTATTATATGAAGAATGATAAATGAAAAATGACACTCTCACTATTTTAATTCCACTTATATGTTTTCATGGGGAGAAACCAGTTATGAATAAATTAGTGAGGAAATATTTAAAATATGATTTTTTTTTCTGATTGTATTTTTTTAATTTTTTTTATATTTATCTAATATATTTTATTAAAAATTAACTCTATTGTTGTGTGAATTTTATAAAAAATATTAACTATTTTTATAAATATTACGTGAAATATAATTTTCATAAATGATTATGTTTCAAAAAAATTAAAGTTATAAAATAAATTATTATTACAGTAAAAAATTTAATATTCAAAATCCATTAATATCTTTATGAATTTATAATTTAATAATATTTATATTAAAAAATTGCATTAATTGTATTTAATGATAAATAATATTTTATTGGTGGAAGATTATATGTTGTCAAATGTAATCCATAGACAGTTTTTGGGTTTACTTTACTAGAAGAACATTTATTACAATTAATATCTAAAATGTTTTATTTTATGACTATACATAAAAATAATTATTGAAGGGTTTAATAAAAAAATATATGTTTTATAATGATACTAAAGCCTTCATAAATTTTAACAAATGATGATAAATAATCAATATAATAATTTTATTTTATTTCATTTTCATTTTGAAGCATTATACATTATAATCACATTAATTTTTTTTCAATCATTAATGTAGTTCCATATATGATCTCTCCTAACATATAAACAATACCCTCATCTCCTAAAATGTCATCAATGTTTGGAATTTGTATCATAGAAAACACATACCCTAATACCTCAAAATATTACATCATTGATCATGGATCTATTATTCTTAATATTAGTCCATATTACTTATTTCTATGGTGTAAGTCTATCTTGGTCCCTCGATGAAAATGTAATCCAATTAGTTGATTCATTAGATGAGTATTTCTTATTATATATCATCTAAATCTTCTACATTCATAGTTAAATTATAATTATAACATCATTAATATATGATGATGTTATTATTAATATGGTATAACCTCTTTATACCTATATTCATTAAAATGAGAAATCAAAGTATCGAGGTGGAATTCAGGTCGATTATCACCTCATCTGAGCGATCTGATTCATTTTCCATCTCCACTACAAATATAAATTTAAAATTAAAAATTTACTAAATTTTTATTATATTTATGATGTAATAATGGTTCTATATAGATTAATTATTAACTAATTTCATTAAATTTCTCGAATTCTTGAATAAATGTCTTAATCAAGCATACAAATATACAACCATCTCTATAAGTGACATGAATAATTTTTCCATCTCTACATTTTATATATGGGTATAAATATGTACAAAATAATTGTGTATGATATTTATATCATGAATAACATTTTGGTTCTGATTAAACCATGACTGTGATGCAAGGACCATATATTATGAAAAACCCATACTCGAGAAATGAATATGTTAACATCTAAAATGATGATGTTAATAAATAATTGAAAATAAATATGTCTAAAAAGTAATTAGTGGATAATTTATCATAGAATATGTGTTTATATTAATATATTTTCTAAATTATAATAAATAATAATTTACTATATAAGATGTTAGAGAACTTATCATTCATGTTATACATGTTTTAAGGGTTGTTTATCTTATCATTAATTTATTGAGACATGATTTGTGATATTTTCAAAAATTTTATGATGTATTTTTTCTGATATATTGAAATTTTATATAATGGTTATTTATAAATAATTTAATTCATGTTTAAATTAAATTTATATCATCCATGATGATTTGATATAAATGCTACCAATGTAGTGTGGTTTTATCATCTAAAATTGTCTTCTTTAATAAACTTGTCAATTTATACACCAATGAACCGAAATGTGGTGCACATACTAGAATATGAAATGTTTTTGAATTACTATACTTATTTCAATGGCTTTTATTGTTACATTTTATATTATTATTTTCTAGTAGATATAACTAGATGGCTACATGTGTATTAAATGTTTTAGGTTATAATCTCATATTTTAATTGGAAATGAAATGAATAAATTTCAAATGATGAAATTATATTATATATCTCCCCAAAATAGTAAAAAATTTATTAATATTAAATGTCTTGTTTATATTTATATCTTAATATATAATCAACTATATTGATGAATGCTTTTTTTTAAAATCACTACTGTTTTTCAATTTTCCTATGAATTAATTTCATTAATGTCATGTAATTGTTTAATTTTATTTCATGAATATTATTACTAGTATAAAACGTTTTATAAAATTAACGTTAACTCATGTATTAAATTTTAATTTTTTTTAAAAGGATTCATCTTACCATTTTTATAAATTATTTACTTTTCAAAAAGTGCTCGAACATATTCATTAATATAAAGAAAAACACACAAATGATTTTTCCTATTATCAAGACTACCACTTTAATTGAATATCTCCATAAAATTTTCCATGTAACATTATAATTATTATGTTTTTACTAATATTCTTAATTTATTATATTTTTAATAATAAAATATTAAATGAGAAGAGTATTTTCTTCATGAAATATTAATTTGATATTTGATAGGTAATATTATCTATGAGAAAATCCATTGTCGCTAATTATACTCCATGGGATATTGGATAATGTGATTTCAAATTTACTCATTCCTTATATGGTTTATGAATTTTTTTAGAGATTTTGATTAATATTTATTTCTATATCAGGTGTCAAGATTTGAATAAATGATAAATATTGTTATTATTAATGGAAAACGTATGAATGTATTATATGACATGTGGTTAAATTATATCCATCAATTTTAATGGGTAAATATCCCTTTTTATTAACACTAAGGTATAATGTGATGATATCCATATCCAAAAATATTGTACAATGGATTTAATCCCAAGATCATCATGAGATTACCGGTGGTTATCCAACACCTAAAATAGGTACATTGGTTGTTATCAAAATCCTAAATGGGATGAATTTCATTGTGGGTATCATTGATATAATATTTCAAGGATTATAATTATGCCCCACATTATGTCACCTTTTATTTCCTTCCTTTATGATACATGTCTTATGAACATCCATGAGGTATGCCATAACTCATTATTTTGATATATAAATTTATGGGTATTATTTTAAAATTTTAAGAGCATGTTTTCATTATGTTATACGAATTATTCCCAACATACTGTCATTGACTAATATCTTCCATGATTACTATGACTATATATTTGATATCAGACTTTATTGTGTTTCCATTTCCATTGGATTTGATGAATGGTTTTATGTATGATGAGTCCATTGATATTTCTAGTTGTAGTGATCATAGTGAGAGTTGATGTCGATCTTTTATGTAATATTAGTTTATGTACCGATGATTCCAAAGACAATAAACCATTATTTTTCCAGAATTGATATTAATTATGTGTAAAAATATTTATATTTTAATATGTAATATTTATTTATGAAATGTTTTGGTTACCTCAAATATCATCACTACATATCATCAATCCATTATACTTTCTCCATTTCATTATTTTTTAAGGTCAAATTCAGAAGTGGTTTTTGGATTTAAAATTTCTTATGCATGTTAAGGTACAATTAATTTTTAATTTTTGGAAATAAATTTTAATTTATTTGCCAATATTTTAATTTTAAATTAATTTTTTTTAATAAAAAATTTGGTTTAATTTAGGTAAATTTTAAAAAGTAACAGAGATACTTTAATGTTATTTTTCAAATTAAAAAATATTATCAAATATTGAAAAAAATTATTACTTTTATGTTTTAAAATTTTTAAGTATCATATGGGAATATTATATTTTTTATATTTAAATTCATCAATGTATTTAATGAAATATTTTATATTATGATGAAATTTTTTTTTTCAACAAAGTAATTTTTTAATTTAAAAATAAAATGTCATATTTTTATAATTCGAGTTAGAAATAAGTTCTAATGAATATATTATTACCGATAAAAAATTAAATAAAAACATATTTTTTATGAAATAATAATTAATATTGTGGTTGTGTGTGAGTGTTCTAGTTTAATAATTTATATTTTTTTGTGAAAAAATTAAATGTATTTAAAAATTAAAATGAAAATATATAATAAATTATTTAAATTAAATATTTAATTAAAAATAATTAAAATATACATAATGGTTTATACATAAAACATGAACACTAAAATGTGATAAATATTTTAATATAATAATTTTAAAATTTAACAGTAAAAAATTGTTAAAAATTTAATTTCATGAATTAATAAACATTTTATGTAGTTTAATTGTTATGAGAAATTAATTATAAAAATTATTTTATTGGAAAAATTTATAAATATAAAAAAATATGCAATGACATAATTTATATCATATTTGGAATGTAAATAATGATCAATTACTTCATAATTAATGTTATTAAAAAATAAAAAAATTCCAAATTTGAGTGAAAAATAATGTATTATGAGAAGTTATTTTTTAAATATAAATTATTAATTTCTATAAAATCACAATTATAGTAATATATAATCAATTGAATATTTTTAATTGAAGAGTATAATATTTTAATTATGGATAATGAGAGATTTCATAAATTAAAATATATTAAATATTAATGAAATCCCTCATCACAAAGAATTATAATATTGAATATCTAGTAGGATTAAAATTAATTGATTAATATATTTGTTAACAAATTTTCTAAATATTAACATGAAGTGAGATTTTGAAAATTATTTATCACGTTATCTTAAAATTCAACCAAATGTTCAATATAATTTTTCAATGTTATATTTTTGGAAATATTTAAAGTTATATCAACTATAGATCTGAACTGTTATCATTCCAAAATCATTTTCCTTAATAAATATTTATGTTTTCCATTTCACATTAATTATTTTAATTAATTTCACTTATACTGTAATCTGGGAATGTTTGTTGGAATACTTTTTTAAAATATATAGAATATTGGGTTTTAAATGATTTCTACATTTCCAATTTCTACATGATGGATTCCATTGAAAATTAATTTCAATATTCGTATTATTTATTCACAATAATATTACAATTTTGTTCCCATGGTTGATGGGTCAATATATAAATATGAACACAATAATATCAGGGATTAATATTTTAAATTCAAATCCTCTAAATTATAAAAAATTGTTTTATAATTATCTAACAATTTTGTTTTTAATTAAAGTACATTTAATTATATGATTTGTTGAAATTTATGTATATCAAAATAGATTTTTCACTACATAAAAATAAATTTTTTTAATGATATTTTCTAATGATCCAACTGTGGCTACCCTTAACATGTACCATATTTGGTTCTCTATAAGGATCGTGGAATCTTCTTAATCACCACAAGATATAAACCAATATATTTCTGGTCAAAAGAATGAACTGGGAAGTATTATTCTTATAAAATAAATTATTATTAATAAACTCTAGCCTAAATATTAGGAATATATTCTCATTAGATATGGAATTATAAATTTAAAATAAAAATAATCAAGAATATAAAGACCAAACATAAAATGAAATAAAAAATAAATAGATAAAAATGTTCATGTCCAATTATAACATATATAATATTAAAAAATACATATAATGATATTTTGAATATAATAATATATAATGGGGGATACAATGAATAGAATGTTGAAATGTATATACATAAAGAAGATATTCTAAAACCATTTTAAAGGAACAAAAGACCAATATTCATCCCCAAATACCAAAATCCACGTGATTACTTAAATAAATATTCCTTCCCCTTATAGAACTACTATAATAATATATCGGTAACTCACTAAATATAAGTTTTAAAATTAGTAAACCTATATTATATGAAAACAAGGACCAGATAAAAAAACTATTTATTATTTTTGGGTTGAAAAATAAATAATGTTAGGTATCCGCAAAATGTAACATTTTTTTGAAAATGATTCTATTTTATGTTGTCCTAAAATTCATGTATGCAATTTTTATTTTATTGTTATAATAAAAATAATGTACCATGTGTCATATTAAATTATCAAACTTTTCTCCCAAAGTAGTAATCATTCTATTTATGAATGAAAATTATTTTATAATTTTATTAATAATACATTAGTTGGAAAATTGGTCAAAATGATATTTAACATTACATTTTAATTATCCATGTATATATAATCTATAATGATGATTCATGGTTAAATAAACATATTAAAAATTTTCAGGAAAAAATTAATATAATAAATTTATAATGTTCAATTAATATTATTTAATAATATTGAAAATTAAAAATGAGATACTAGTTTATTTAAAAAATACTGAATAATTTAATAAAATGTTTTTAACACATAAAGAAAATGTATTATTAAATTTTATATAAACTATTTCTTACCACGTATAACCAAATGATGGATAAATGTATAGTGAGTAGAAATAATGTGTCCAGTGAAAGGGTAATCCTAAATCAATAATCATGTAATAACAAAATATCTACTATCATGGGGAAACATATTAGCCTTAATGAAAATATTGGGTAATAAAATAGTGGAGCCCATTTAATTTTCATTCCTAATGAGATCTAACATTCAAAAAACTATGGTTTTCCTCTTATCCCAGTTTAGTGTAAAACTACCATGAGTATAATAAGTTTTCTTCCTAGGTCCTAGATATGGTGTCTCATAATTCATAGTGATGTACTCATATATACAATTTCATCATTACTACATAAGGATCTAATATATATTAATAGAGTTCAGAAAAAGATATACGCTTATAGAAATATAATACGATTAACTATATAACAATTTCTACTAAATATGACCCACCTCTAAAATCCCACCATAAATAATCCCATTTATATAAATAATATACATATATTAACCACAAATGATTTACTAAATAAGTATATAAATATAAAATAATATAAATATTAATCTATAATATTAAATAAATGACATAAATGATCTCACTAAAATGCTATGAAATTACATAATCATTTCATTAATTATTAAGGTGAAAAAATCTTTTTTGGTGGAATTGTTACTATTTTAATATGTCATAATTTCATTAAAAAATATCCTATTTATTCATTCGAGACAAAAAATTTAACTATTAAATAAATAATATAAATTACCTTTAAAAGTGTCTAAATATGGAATATCAAATTTTAATACCCTTGTAAGACAAGATTTCAAATGATAAGAAATAAATTTATTTTATTTTAAAAATTATATTATCATATACAATAGAATATAAATTATTTGTATTTTAATAAAATTATTATGTTTATAGTATACATAGTAATTTAGTTTATACATTTCTACCTTAGGATTCATCATAATATATTTTTTTTGTAGAATCAAGAAATAAAATAATGAAAATTTCCTTCCCTATACCATAATAATATAGTTTAATTCATTTATAAGTGTTAAGAGGTGGACCAAGGAGGTTATATAGTGGTTTTAGTTGTTCAATTACAATATATGGACCATTATACTTTAAATATTGTTTTTAACGTGTGATTTTTTATTTTATTGATTGAGAATATAATGATTTTCAGAATTTATTTGGTGTGGCTTAGATAATGAAAATAGAGTTTAAACCCTCATAAAATGATTTACTATAGATGATAATTCTAGCACACAGACCTATGTTTTTTTGGAAAATTTAATTTACATTCTAAAATTGGCATTACAAAATATGTATTTCATGCATGAGTAACATAAAACGTAAAAAAGAAATTTATCCCATAAATTAGGGTATGATAAATATAATATATGTCTTCTTTAGATACATTATATTAAAATTTCTTATTTTCCCCATATAGTTTTATTTTAACCCTAGTTTCCATGAGAGATCTATATCCTCTTACTCATTCATTGGCTAATGGGATCTAGTGCTGCTAGGAGACAAAAAAAAAGTATATAATGTAGTGGATCCACATTATCAAATTTTTTACATGATAAATGTTGGTATATCAAGGATTTGATTCTATTTGGGAGGATATTATTTCATTAACCAACTTGAGAAGATCCCAAACCAGTATTTCGAGTGGATCTGTGGCAAGACACGAATAGATTTATTGATCCCCACGGGATGTTAACTAGTAGAGAACATCAACCAAAAACAATGAGGGAATTATCTCACCCAATATAAATAAATAAACTATAAAAAATTAAGATAAAAATCGTCCAAATAGGACTATAAATATCAATGTCCAAAGGGAACATTATTTACACAAGTGCTTAAGGATACAACTAATCTACAGAAAAACCAAAATTGAAAAACGAAAACAACCATCACCATTTGACTCCAAGAGTCTCTCTATGATAACAATAATAAGTATCCTCCATGGATAATGATACCATGTAAAACCATCACCTTAATCTAAAAATAATAATGATTTATAGGCGTGAGTATAGAAACATACTAGGCATACCGAAACAATCTATTCTTAATTCACTATCTTTAAAATAAAAATAACATCAACTTATATTCTGTATTACAAAATATCATGATTTGATTTTCCACACATTCGAATAAAAAACACTTCCCATCTCAGTTTTTCATATCAAATCATGATTCATTTCCGTCAATGTAATTTTAAAATTTTCAATGGGGAAGTGAAGCATCCATTTCAAAATAGGTATAATATGGTTTAAAATATTTTATTCATTAAAAATTTATCATAACATTCTAAACACCGAAACAACCCATTATAAATAGCTATATCCAAAATAAATCAATTTCAATTATCACATAATAAGGTAAATGGAATTAAATGCTGATGATTAATCAAGTAACACAATCATTAACTTCATAATACTAATTTATAATATACATGGGTTAAAACATAGATGTCTTGAATAATCTAGATAATACTAATACAAGATGACTCATCCTAGAGAGCAATACACACTCAATAAAATAATAAATTTCCAAAAATGATCAACCATGCATCACATGGTACAGAATGAGGGGATCAATCTCATATGAATAATAAAAATATGTATACCCTATTATGGGCCACTAGCTAGTGTCTATTATAACTACTTCTACAATCATTCATAGAACATTCAATAGCTGTGTCATATTCATAAAATGAATATGTTAGGAAATGGTGAGAAAACCGATGATATCTATGCATCTAATCATATACAGATATATAAATATTTACTCAATAGGCATCGCCCATGTCAACCTAAGGATCTGTCACATTCCATAGAGCTCATAGGTTATAAATGAGTCCATACTGATGATCTCACATTCTATACAATGAAAATGGATAACAGATATTCTATAGAGAGAACATCCCACCTATTTATTATCTACATGTACATGTAATTATGATTTTATAAGGATATATTTTCATAATAAACACTTTCACGACATTCATCAATGAGTCAAACATGCCTCAAACATTTATCATAAAATTTTTCATTAATGAAATAATAAAAACACTTATCCAAATAGATACAAAGACACCATTCACCATTTAATATCTATTTCATAATATCTACATTTTAACCATTATGTAACATTTTCATGTTAATCCATTTTTATTAAAATTCTAAATAGGCCATCAACAACCACACAATGACTATCCATTTGTAAAATCAAAATACATCATTCCTTTAAATCAAAAGACACTTTTAGAAACCATTTAAGGAAACTGAATCATCATTTCAAATATCATCAATAAAGAAAAAAATCCAAAGGATTTATTAGATATGATAGAGAATATTAAAAATGCATCTGATCCTTTTATTCGAACTCATTGTCTAGAATTCGTAACAATCAGTGTCATTTATCAGATAACAATGTAGAAAACATTAATTATTAAAAAAAACAGAAATTAAAAGATCAAACATCATCATTTATCATAAAAGAGACATGTGAAATTAAATAAATCAATTATGCATAAAATAAAAAGGCAATTTAAATGGAAACCTACATAAAATTCATGGTTCTTGAGCAACACACACTTGAAAACACACTACGAGGGTTCCAAAACCCAATATCCAAGATGATGGACCTGAAAAAAGAAAAAATCCGACATAAATTATGTGGAAAAAACCCTTGATCCACATGACCTAGGAATAATAAGATCTCAAATGGAGATCAATAATAGAAAAGAGGTAGAAAATAGGAGAGCATTATGTTGAGAAATATTGCCCCAAATCCTTGATGAAAACCTAGATACACATAATGGGAATGGAGTATATTTTTGAGTGATATTAATGTGCTCTATATGGGTCACCTGAACTAGTATTGTGCAGGATGATGTTTTTTGGTCTAAAAATCCTGGGGTGGTACTGTTAGAATTTTTTTTATTTTTCAATTTGGTAATCTCATATGGTTTATCCACATGTTTAAATAAACCATCTAAAAATTGTGTTTCTGTTGCCATTCACACTTGGTTACCAACATGGTATGGGAACATGGTTTTAAAATAGTGTTCCAACTATGAAAAATTACACTACCTCAAAATGTCACATGGCCACACTGTTACATGGAATGATCTACAAGGTTTAATAGACCACATGCCAACCATGGACAAGGTACTAAAAAGGAAAAAAACTCAATGTTTCTCTGTGAACATGAAAATAACTTAATGTAAAACCCTGTTTGCAAAATAGTTAATGAAACACCTCAAATTTATAAACCCATCACACATATAACATTGGAGGAAAACTGATATTCAACAATGAATATGAACAACAGGTGAAAATAAAAACATGGGTGTGAAAATTATCCCATCCAAAAAGGGTTTTCCCACTAGAAAGCCACAACATCACCCAATTTATTAATCATCAGCTATTAATTTCCGAAAATGCTTGATCCGACCTCTTTAACCATGAATACCTTAACCCCTCCAAACCAAAAGATTCTCCTCTTTCTTAAAACATAACAATATTTTAAAACAACTTTTAGAAGAACATGGGGGTATATAATGCCACAAAATCCACAACCATTCCCCAAACATTGTCATTGAACATTCTCCATAAACCCAACTCTCACCCAAACAAAAATGAAACGTGAAAATCAAAAACATAATTATGAAGGAAGCAACCTCATACCGGACCAACACCCAAAAAAGATTTAATTCTCAATGGTGGGGGCCAGAATAGACTCCCTGTAATTAGAGAACAACTGAACCTAATAATAATTAGAATAAATATCAACAAGACCCATCATGTGTCCCCCCATCATTAAAAAAACGAGAAAAAACTAGAATCCTTGTTCAACATAAGAACATTATTAAATTATCTATCCAACCCCAAAACAAAAGGGTACCTTATTGAAATAACCTTGAGAGTTGTTTATATAAAACTATTACATGGAAAACCATACACAGAGAATTTATACTCTCTAAATCCCAATGCAAAAAAAAACTTGAATAAGTATTCCAACAAACCTTGTGGTTTCATGACTGTGTGGAATGCTTCAATTGCGACCTATGAATGGAGCCCTAGTGTTTGATGCATCTTCAATTCCATATACATTAACTAAAAAATCTAAGATAAATTAAATTAGGGTTTATAAAGTGTAACATCCCCAAATGGTAAAGGGTTAAATGACTAAATGATATTACTCATGTCAACAAGGCGCACCTTCCTTTTCGGGAGCCTACCTGATTAGAACTCAACAATTAAACGTGCTTGGCTTGGAGTAGTGATCAGGATGGGTGACCTCCTGGGAAGTTTCCCAGGGTGTGTGTGAGTGAGAACAAAGCACACTGGAAAGGACATGTGTTGGCCTGTGGGGATTATCATTAGTCAGATGACCCGTTTAGGCATGTGGATGGACCCTGGGGTGGGCCCCACATGTCTGCGGGGCAACTGGTGGTACCTGGTGGGCTAGGACCCGACAACCATGTTAAGGTGGGGTGGCAGTGCTGTCACCGGGACCCGGTTGTCACATTTGGTATCAGAGGAGGTACCCAGCCTTAAGTGCGCGGTGCACTGCCTGAATTGAAATGTAGGGCCCACAACAAGGGCGTTGTGCCCTAAATGGGGGGTGATTGTAACATCCCCAAATGGTAAATGGTTAAATTACTAAATGATATGACTCATGTCAACAAGGTGCACCTTCTTTTTCAGGAGCCTACCTGATTAATACTCCACATTTAAGCGTGCCTGGCTTGGAGTAGTGATCATGATGGGTAACCTCCTGGGAAGTTTCCCAGGGTGTGTGTGAGTGAGGACAAAGCACACTGGAAAGGACATGTGTTGGCCTGTGGGGATTATCATTAGTTAGATGACCCGTTCAGGCATGTGGATGGACCCTGGGGTGGGCCCCACATGTCTGCGGGGCAACTGGTGGTACCTGGTGGGCCAGGACCCGACGGCCATGTTAAGGCGGGGTGGCTGTGCTGTCACCGGGACCCGGTTGTCACATAAAGAGATCCAAAGCATCCCCTTAAAGTAAAAACAAAGAGAACTCCACCTATAATAACCGGTAAGACATGATGAAATAATATAACATGAAGAGAACATTTAATAAAAGGAATCATTAATCCCTATACAAAATAGTTTTTTACTATCATGAACTGGCTCCAAGATTCATCCTCAAAACAACATGAGAGAACCACTATAAGTTATATTTGATCCCACAAGCTTGGAATGGCTTCAGTTAACTCAAAAAATACGAATTATTATGATTTTTCTTTCCAAAAAAATTGATACACCATGTTTCCACACCCATTATAAGCTGAAAAAATATATCAAGGTTTTTGAATTAAACGACCAAATCTAGTAGAAAAATATTTGAATGTGAACAAAGCCTTGAAGAACTCAAAAGTAATATTTTCATAAGTATTGTTTACAGACACTAACTTTCGCCACAACCAAACCTGACATTCATGATTAAAGGTAGAAAACCTCAAAATTAATGACTCCAGAAACTCAATGAGGTTAGTGATCCATTCAATTTTCGGAATCCAATATTTGTCTTCAAGGGGATCTTCATGACTATGATAGAGAGGTGGATTTAACTTATGGAATATATGAAATAAATAAAATGGTATATCACTTGGAGGGTCACCCAAAGGTGAACCACCTGTGTCCTCACATTGATTATCCATCAAATATCTATGGGTAGAACACTACTAATCATGATTTCCAAGAGATCAATCAAATCCAGCTCAGGAATAATTGTCCTCAAATGAAAAAAACTCAAAAATGACACTTCTAAATAATTAGATAAGTACCAAATAATCAATGGTTTTGAAATCATCATCACTTAAACATGGATTGTTTTTGAATTAAAATAATAATTGTGGATTTAAGACTCACAAATGGTATTCCTCATAGTCACAATCACATGAACATTCTAATGGAACCCTGATCACTAATCAACCCCTACCAATCTGGGACTTCATCCAAATATCTGCAAATATCCATGCATGTGATTACCCATGTAAGTAAAAATGGTTAGAACAACACATTCACATTTCAAAATTCACAATGGAATTCAAAATCCAACCAAACACCTATCCAAAAAACCCATTTACAAATTCCATGCTTCGATAAATTTGATCATGCCGAAAAATAAAATCCCATGTTAACCCATTCAAAAATACATTTATTCAAATTAATTTTTTTTAAAATGAAAATAATTCTTGATTAAAGAATATTTCCATACGACCCTTTTTGAGAATAATAATTCACATTCAAAATATCCAATTATAAAAAATAAAAAAACTTATTTTTCAAAAAATAACTTTCATATGAGTTTGCTCATTAAGAAATTGAAAACACATTTTTAATCTTCTCAAAACAAAACCATTTACATTTCAAAAATCAATTTTTAATTATGTGAAAATATTTCAAAAAAAAAATTCAAAAATCAAGAGAATCTAAAAGAAAATCCCAATGGGGAACTACTACTGGTGGGAGACTTGATCATATGGTCGGTGGCCATACAATGACCACACCAACATCATCGAGTGTCTTCTAGGTTCTTCCCCTTATATCCACATGGATTCAAATGCCTAATAGAACTAGCCCAACTCCCATTTCATGTCACAATAAAAAACAATCCACAATGTCCAAAGATACCAAATATAATCGAACATCCCATGTCAAACCAAGGATTAGTAAAGAATGTTATTACCCTATAGTCCCTCACAAATACACACCAAGGTTTGGAAAATCATTCTACGTATAACTTTACAAACCCAAAAAAATAACGTGAACTCTAAAAGGAATGGTCCTTTGAACAACCTAAATACATTGGAACTAATTTTTCTTTAACCAACCTGGGTCGACCCCAGATCGGTCAACCGAGTTGATATATGGAAATGGACAAAGAGGGTTCCATATCTCCATGGACAAGAAACTAGTGCCAGGAATCAACATAGAACAATAAGGGAATAACTTTTTAAATATAAATAAATAAACTAAACAATATAATGTAAATATACATTAAAAATGTGACATTAAATATCAATGTCCAAATAGAACAATATTTACACGTGTGTTTAAGGATATGATGAAACTACACCCAAACTCAAACTAAAAACAGAAAAAATCCATCTCTATGTGGCCCCGAGGGTCACTCTCTAATAAAAAGAACAACCATCTCCAATGAGGATTGATACCTTAATGAACCTACACCATAAGATAAAAAAAATAACTATAGGTGTGACTGTTAAAACATAGTAGGTGTGCCAGGATAAATGATTCACAATGAATTTCCATTAATATAAAAGATACATAAACATCATTTTTGAAATAAAATATATCAGGTTAATATTTCCATACTATCAATTTGAAACGAAATAAGACCCATTCACATTTTTCATTTCAAATCGAGATTCCTCTCCATCAAATTTATTTTAAATTTATTCAGGGGAGACTGATTGTTCAATTTCAAAATAGATACAAGAGAGTACAAAATAATTTCTTCCTAACAACATATTTCATAACCTTTTAAAAACAAACACATCACATTCCTATGAGATAAAACACACATGATAGAATTATAGTTATCACATAATAATGGATATTTAAAAAAATAAACATGACTATCCATGTAAATATATCACTCACTAGAGATAGCTAGGTTCCAATAGACATGGGTGAAACCTATGTGTTCGTGATTAATCCATAACATACTAATACATGTTGAATCTTACTAGAATACATGCCTCACTTGATGATATAAAAATGGACTCACACGCTCGACTACATCACACATAGTACAGACTGAGGATCCCAATACCATAGTAATTATTGAAAAATATATCCTTATACTATGAGACACTAAGTATTGCATCATCTAACTAGTGAAACAACCATTCTCAGAAATATCAATAGCTTTTCCAGGTTCACAATTTCAAGATGTCCAAAATGGTGAGCAAACCAATGAAAATTTTGTATCCAATCACATACACATATAAAATAATTTTCAGAACATTCATCACCTAAGTCACCTTACGAATCAATCCCTTTCCATGCAACTAATTGGTCATAAATGATTCTATACCGTGGATCGTCCATTCCATAAAAATAAAATGGTTCTTGAGAATTCCACACCAAAAAAATCCATCCTATTTAATATATATATAAAAAAGTTAATATTTTTTTTCAAGGATATTATTTGATGATAATCACTTTCACCACTTTTTTCTAAGTACCAAATACACAACAAACACTTTTCACAAAAGCTAACATTTATTAATGAATAAATGAATCATTCCAAAAAACATAAAAATATACAAATTCTGATTTCAAAACCATTTCATAAAATTATTTCTTTAATATTCATCTCAAATTTTAATGTCAATAAATTTTCATTAAAATTAAGAATGGATAATTAACCACCACCACATGAAAGACCATTCATAAAATCCAAATGCACCATTACATCATAAACTGTCACTTGAAATAACATGATGAATGTTATGAGACCAAATATCTACCATTAAAACCCATAATCATGAAAAAACACCAACATAAATCTAGGGGAAATGAATTCCAAGATCGAAATGTCCTCGGAAAAAGACAATCACAAGATAGTATGAAGGATAAATGAAAAGGGATAAGGGAGGATATGATTTCCAATATAAAGTGTTCCTTAATGTATTCAAATAAACTATATACACACAATGTGAGAGTAGATGAGGCCTGGATCGTACGTGAGGGTATACACATGGGTCATCAAGTCCTGGAGTGGGGATGAGGAGGCATTTTTGGGTTATTTATAACTAGAGGGGAACATTGTCATTTTATAAATTTTTATATCTTGGAAACATTCAAGGATATGCCACATGGATTTCCAAACCATGCACAAACTCTACACCACATTCTAGAAACACATTTTAATATTAATGGTTTGGTTGGCCATTTTTTGTTAACTATACTCCAATCATGCCAAACGACACTATTCCAAATGGTTTTCTTGGCAACACTGTTACCTATGATGAGCCACATAGTTTAACATACCATCTTCCAACCATGCGTATGATACAACCAAGACTAGAAAATAAACCTTTCTCCAAGACCTCTTGATCAACCTGAATAATAATCCTGGGATCAAAATATTCAAGGGGAAATTTAAATATTTAATCTTCATCAAACCTAAAACACGAGAGTAAAACCGAGATCCAACAATGATGCAAAATCAAGGATGAAAACAAAAAAGTAGGTGTGACCTATTAGGTCGATGAATAATAATGAAAATTAATTGGATATATTGAAATTGAATGGTATGATTGGATATCACATTCTTATTTATCTTATATATATATATTATTATTTTGTGCATTATTATTTCAATTATTGAAAATAAAGAATGGTGGGATCGTTTCATGAACAATATTTGATAACTAATGAGAGCCTAGAAATGTTTTTGTGCGATCAAACCATCAATAGGAGGCTAAAATATGATAATTTACACCAAAATTGGTTGTCCAAGGAATCTAGTTGGTGTGATAAAATCAATATTAAATAAATAAGAAATTTAATGAACGACCTCAAATATATTTTTGAAGGTGGGATGCTTTACTATTGTGTTTGGTTTCCTTGAATTTTATTATATGTGAAATGATGATGTGTGGTGATGTAGGTGATCACCTAGATTTTGTGATGTGTGGGGATATGAAGCAGTGATTGTTTATCATGTATTTGATGTCGGTAGTGGTATGATTTGGTCTGTAGTGGTTGTTTTTCATAGTTGATGAATTGATGTAATTTCCTGACAAATTTATCCACCCAAACAGTGCATTGGCCCGAGTTTCACTGGCCCTTAAGCTCATATCTACATATTTAAAAGGCTTAAAACAACCATCAAGGGTGTAAATATGTGAGGATGTTATATTATACACTCTGTTGAAGATAAAATAATCGTTTAATACACATTATAGTTCAAAAGAATACCATCAGACTAAAAACAAGTATCTGATCCATGGAGGCAGCATTATAGGGAATATAATTAATTAATAATAATCATGATCATGGCCAATTTCATATTTAAACATGTTCAAAAAATATTTTTAAACATGAATACAAGATAGTTCATACAAAACAATAAAATACTAGTAACCATTGGCAAACTATAGTACGTTCAAATGTATAAGAATACTAATAAAGAATATAAAAACAAAATAAGAAACTCCATTTGTGGAAAAAACCAATGGTCCCTTCCCATCCATCCGATGGAAACACATGTACTATGATTCAGCTCCTAATAATGAATTATTACTAGAATGCAAGCACATTAAATTTACAAGTTTCTCAAATGCCCAGTGTAAAATGTGAGAAAAAATCATAGTTGGACCCTACAACATGATCATATATTAATTCTGTGATTAATAAGGTTTGTCAAAATATAAATTTTATAGAACATAACACATTCTTAAGAGTAACGCACTCCCCTTTTTCTCACAAGCCAAAAAAAAATTGATCACCTGATTCGGTAAACAACCAGAATACCGCGGTGAAGTGGATCCTTTTACTAAAACCATGGAATTTCCTAATATAAATTAGATCCACAATAACCTTATATCACAAAACTAACAAAAAATTATAGAACATCATGCCAACTGAATCCTCATGTCCAAAAATATCAGTCATCTCAAAGGCACACACCAATACAATAATTTCATGAACCACTATAATCAAGTCATAAGATACTTCATGTAAAAAAATCCAGACATATGAGGAGTAAAATTATTTATCCTATAATTAATAATATCATTGGATCAAAAGAAATCATGAATAGGAATAATGATGTCATTCTCCAAAATTAGTCTTTGCCAATGGCCTCAAAAATATCATATTATATGATGGGTCCTCACTATTCCCGTGGATTTTTATGGAATGAATGACCAAACTATTCTCTGGGATGCATCAATCAGAGGCCTCTACCAACATGAGTGTTTAATACCCCCTCATCATCAGATTACTACTTTGTTGAAAGTACTCCAAATAGATCATTTTCCAACTAGAGTGAGTGGAAATAAATAAATAAGAACATATGCTACATCATCTAGTACCTCATTCCACTATGACTTTGTCTCTCATAATGATTGTTTTAAATATATAATATATAACAGTTAATTTCCAAATCATGATGACACTGTTTCCACATCCCGATGACTATGTTCCCAAAATCTAATCATCATTGTTCATGAAATTTATACCTCACCCATCCTGATTGTTATATCATCTCATACAAGATGACAAAGGTCATCTTAATCCTTGTTCAAATCCAATGTAATTCCTATTTAACCTAGTAGGTAATAAATAGAAATTCATATATATTTACTTATATTATTTAAAAATAATATAAACCATTGATTAATATTCCCAATGTACAAAGACTCAAACTAAGAATAATTTTTTTTAATAATGATTGAGAATATCTATATATATCTATTGGGCTCTATTTATTAATTAACATATAACCATTATATTATGATGGTCTTTTTTAGATTACAAAATAGTGCACTCAATGTCTCACCCCAAAAAACCCAATAAGTTATAGTAAAATCTATTCCCCAAATAGCACAGGTTGGTAGAAACCCACATATTCGGTCATAACTAGTGACTCAAGCCGATTTGTAACAAATCATTGTTTTAGATGAACAATCTGGAAATTAGAAAAAATCGGTCACATGGATTTAGCAAACTATATGGGATATTGATGGAAAATATGAACAAGGGGACTCCAAAACATTCCAATTTGGTTCCAAAAAACCTAAATACTTGGAGAATAGATTTAATATGGACAATATATAAAAAAAATATATTGGAGGAGGAGAAGGAGGGTTCCATTATACTGTACACAGATGAGGGGGGAGAAAATAAGAGGAAGAAATTTTAATCGTGTTAAGTAAATTTTGTAATATTTCCCACATTTAATGGGGTTAGTAGTTATCATGTATAGTTTTGGAAACATAGATGTAACAGTGTGACACCATCTTTAAAAAGCTCTAGGATCAAATAGTTAATGCACCTAATTTTACAGACCATTAAAAAATCATGTGTGATACCTCTATTAAAATATTACATATATAGCCACACATACATTTACCCCATTTATCATGTTTTTTAATCAATTTATAATGTACCTAGAAAATAGCCTGGTTACTCAGGGGAGGCCGTACATTTTTTCTAAACGTGGACTGTAGTATTCACTCTCCCAAATGTAAGGTGTTAAGCCTTCAACTCTACCAAAAAATTACCAAAACCCCATGATAATTCCCATTAATTAAAATACTCAAAAATCTATTTCACATGTCAATGAAAAATCTCATAATCATGTTTATATATGTTATAAAATTTATGTTCTTCCACCAAAAATCATAAAAATCAACAAGGGTGGTGAATTTTATCCAATTTAAAAAATCATGGGACATTAAAACATTCCATTTATAATGTGGTTCATCCCTAAGCTATAAAAAACATAGGATATGGCACAAAATGTACCCCTATTACAAAAATTGACTCTGAATACCTTGACCATCAAGTAACAGTTTAAATTCCTTATGTATATCCAAATAATTAGAGGAATATAACCCTATCACATCCCAACACATATCTAAATTTATAGTAATGTACCTTTGAATATCCCTCTACTCAAAATTCCTCCAATTTCTCAACATCACTCCTAGACCTCATCAGGAACAAATTTTTCATACTTGAAACTCATCATGTTCTCCATATCTTCAGATGGACACCTCATGTTAATTTTTTACCGGACACCTATGAAGTCATGCATCTACTAAAATACTCAATATATCTCCATGTCCCTCTCAATTCAAAAAATATCCACATCGAATGGATTCCTATATTCTAATGAACAATGTAATTCAATGAATCCAATTATTCTCAATCATGATCACGGTTCCAGACACCTTGTTTATATATATATATATATATATATATATATATATCTGTGTGTGTGTGTGTGTTTGTAACACATCATATCTGTTTCAAACTTTTTAACCAACATATTATTTTTCCATAATGAAATCCATTTAACACAAAATAGTAATTCCTACAAAAGGACTATAATTGAATGGAAAAAAATTAAATACAACTAAACCTAATACCAAGATCTAACTATAAATAGATCACCATCATACTCTTACAATAGAATCACCATGTAATTAACAAGAATAAAATCCTGATGGAATATTTCCAATCCTCCCTTTGGTGATAAACTATCCAACGACCACATACCCCACTATTGGGTGCCACAATATCTACACAAAAGTCCATATGCTTATGAATGATGTATACCGTCTCCTATTACCACTCATGGTCTGATCAAAGATCCATGTGTCTCTATCTATCCTTGACCACTGGGTGATTGATAAGGATTCCTATATAACCTCTCAAGATTTATAACCTAATCCTAAGAACATATATCCTTCATTGCCTAATAAAATAGAATCTATACATGTCCCAATATATTTTATGGAAGAAAAAAATTGAATACTCTCCCGATAGGGGAATACTCGAGTCTCATTCCTAACCATAATACTATAAATCCTCTCACCCGTGTTTCTTATTGAACAAATCATCATCATGATAATTAGATGAAGTCGTCACTCGACTCGAATAAGATAAGTCCTTCAAATTTCCCACATCATTGAGGGGCTGATTCACTACCTACGATAATAATGAAAACCTGATTATTTAACCTGAACATGAATGTAATTGCATAAATTATCCCTGAAACACCTCACCCACACAGTGTCACTACCCACCATACTAGGTGTGATACAAGAGGACATGTTAAATGTAACAATATAGTCTCTAATAGACATGTGAACATGATGTCATCTTAATAACTCATAATCCCTTTCTTCCCTTATCATCATTGGGAATATGTTATCAAATAATGGAGCCTTAATGTCCTTTCAAGAGATCCCCTCATGTCTACCCATCTGAACATACACATCCTACTATCACGTAGTTGGTCCTATAAGCATGCAATTATCTATGTTCACCATCCTCCCAGGGGGTTGTCTCAATCAGCTAGAAGATTAACTAATTTGACAATATCAGTTCTCATCCACTTGAGGTCCAATCTCCACCATAAATTTTAGTGGATTTTTCAGTAATAAATCCGATTTTAGGTCCATCATCGAATGTTCTACTCCATAATATCTGATGTCTATTCCCTAGGTAAAACATATTAGGATACTTCTATGCTTCTCTGAATGCTGATGAATAATGGATTCTAAATCTATAATATTCCCATCATATACATATTCTTGTACCTACATAACATCCTATGCCTGGCACTCCATGGATTCACCATGACCATCAGCTGTCTCAACCATTTTTTGCACATGCAGCAACAAGTCACCACTTTCTTAATGTCTATTGGAGCCCATCTAGGTGGATTCCCACTGAATAAAAAATTAATTGTGAGACATAAAAAATTTTAAATTGAGTGAATGAATATTTAAAAATAACTAATCAGAAACACAATCTCACTACCCTTACACTCCCACATCGCAACCCTATCACATGACATTTTTCCTCTTGGCATCTACCGACAAATATCCGAGCCATGTGTAACATTGAAATTCTGCCTAATGGGCCCACTACTACCATCATCATAGTTATGAGTAATGTATTTGTCCATGATTGCAGATTACATTAAAACTAAGGGTAATATAATAATGAAAACGTCACATAACATCATTTTTAATATTTTAATAAGCTCAATATTATATACCTAAGGTCGTTCCTCTACTGAATAACCATTTCACCACAATCAGAATGCCACATCAACCAACTTGGTGATAAAATTCCCCCAATATAATATACCATTCTAGCAAAAATAATATCTAGGAACTTAGATAAATATATCATATATTATATAATATTTTCAATTGTTCCACATGATTTGGTTGGTTTAGTAAGATTCCATCAATGTGATGTTAGGTAGTAAAACACAACATAGCTTCTGTTGTTGACAGATTAAACAAATCTACCTCTTTTATCAAAATATTATTCCCTAATGGAAATAAAAAGAATTTCATATGGTTAGAACACACACAGAGACATTCATATATATATATATATATATATATACATAATTAAAACATCATATGTGCCTAAGAGGAATCAAATGATAATTCCCCACACATTACCATACTAGGACAAGGGTCCATGCCCTCCCTTTCTTTCCCAGGTTAACATTAAGCTTTAATAATAGATAAAAATCCCATCCATGTTTACGAATAAAGGAGTTAATTGTGTAGTCATTGAATAATTGAAAAATAGAATAGAAATTACTAAGCCTAGAGATATGGTATGTTCCCCATAAGTAGAGTTTTAGGCACTATAACATGTTTTATAAACCCTATTATGATGACATCCTAATCTCTAGTAAATCCTATTCCAAAACTTTATACTTAAAAGGTGGTAAAATAGAATGGTTTTATACCAATATTATTTTCTCTACCCTTTTAGCCACCCCAATATTAATTTGGTCTGAGTGACACTAGGAGAAAAGCACATCAACGTATACACAAAAGGCAGTTGACTAATTGAAAATGTGTAATATGGTAATTGTGGGGAGACCATACCCTAAGTGATGATATTATAATGGTATAATATACATAGTAATGGGTTAAATGTACATATGAATCTGAACAACTAACTATGTGATTGTGGAAGTAAAACAGACAAAAGGAGATATATTAATAAATAGGAACAATACCGATTATAAAATTAAACCTCAAAACATAATATTTGAAAAAATGAATCCTATTCAGGTCATACAAAACAATAAGTTGAAGGTTCATCAAATTCTTACCTCATTATGTACATAATTATAAGCATGATGATACAGAGAAGAAAAAAGGTTCTCCTTTTGTGTAAATAACCAATGGTCCATTACATTCCATTCCATGCCAACTAATGTAACATTCTCCAGCTATGTATCCAAATCCATTACATATTGTTTGGGAATAAAATCAGCACATATTCCAATGATCCCATGTTGTGTGTGGGAGAGAATCTTAGTAGTCTGACACCATTCAGTTCTTTTCATATATCTATGACATAGAAGGTTAAGATAAAGAATTAAAATTATATTAAAAAACAAATGCATTATAATATCCCACATACATTGAGATCACCGAAAACAAGGGAGTATTATACTGCAATAACCAACAACAATATATTGCAGTACTGAGAATCAATAACTTATGACCTTGTAATCCAATAATTTAAATCCTCTTAGTTGAACCCTCATGTACTAGCTAAAATATATTCACCATGGACCTCATGCCAATTAATAAGTCATGTATAACAATATCTGACGTCCCAAACACACACCCTAATAATCCAATACCTTGACCCATGAATCAATAATCATAAAAACAGGTAGGTTAAATTAAAAATATCTGTTGAATGATAATATGTACCCACCAATTAGTGACAATTTTTGCTCAATATCCAACATCATAGAGACTGATGATGACCGTCCTCCCAAATAGCCTTTGACATATGGAATGATGTATGGAAGTACTCATACTCAAATATCCAGTATCCACACTATCTTCTAGTTGATCTTACCCATCTAAATGTATTTTGTTGTAAATATCCTCCAATCGAATCTCTTAAGGCTCATCTTATCTAGGAATCATTACAAATGAGAGGCTAATACCACCTCATCATCTGAGTCATACTGCATTCCCAATACTCCAAACATTGTGTTTTCCAATAAAAGAGAGTGAAAATCACCAAATAATACCCAAAGACACATCATCCAACACATTGTGGTATAGTTACATTGTCCCTTAACCTGATGTCCATCACCATCACATATCACAAGACACTTCTAAAAACATGATAACATTATTTCCTCATCCTAATGACCATGTATCCCAACCAGTGTCCACCATCACTCATAGTGTATTGGACTCACCCAACGTAAAATTTACATATCATCATACCATATGGCCAATTCCATCTTAATCCTTGATCTGATCTCATCATGATCCCATGGGATCCATTAATTTATCCCATTATATATATATATATATAATTCAATTTAATTTAAACAATAGTAACACAAGGGCCTAATATTCCTTTGAACAAAAGCCTCTTATAAGGCAAAATCATTTTTTAGAATTTATTTACCATGGTTATCATAATATAATGGGTAAAATTATTTATCTAAATTATAATCATTTAATTATGAGTCTCCCACTTGGATTACAGAATGGAGTGCTAAAAGCTACACCCCAAACAACCAAAAAATCATCTAGAATGATAAGCACATCTTACCTCATGTGGTTTTAATCCAACACATATAGTATTATATTCTCACTCGAGCCAATATAGATGAAATTTACATTTTATAAGATCACCAAAAAAATATTGTAAAATAGATCACAAGGATTTAGATGAACATATAGAGATAAAAAAGTAAATGAGATTCAAGGGGACTCAATATTTTTCTAGTGTAGTTACAACATATCAAAGGAAATGGGTAACTGGCTTGTGAAGATGAATCTAGTTCAAAATCTAGGGGTGGAGGGGAACTCGGGTTCTCTACTACTACATCCGGTGAGGGAGGATAAAATATGAAGGAGAAATAATAAATGGGAAATGGTATGTTTTGTATTTTCAAACATTTAATGCACCTAACAGTTAGCTTAGACAAGATTCCGTAATATAGGGAAACCATGCGACACTAACTATCAATAGTTCAAGGCTTGATCAATTTATTCTCATGGATTTTCAATCAATTCCAAATATTGTGTGAGCCCTCTACCACAAATTTCTAAAATGACCTCACATCTATTAATCCCCTTCTACCATGTATTTACAACCATTTCTAGTTAAACTAGATTGATGTATTGAAATTCTAGGAAGGATACACTATTTTTCAAAATCGTGATTCCTAATATGTGTACCCTAGAATTTCATGTGTTCAGCCACCGATGAAACTGAAACATGACAAAACCCCCATGATAGTTGGAGAGAATTAAGAGTCAAATAAAAGTAATGCCTTGGGATAAAGAGAACTACCATAATTAAGTTTTGATAATTTATAAATGATTTGGACTACCCACCAAACAATGCAAAATCTAAATGGATGATGAATTCGAGTAGCTCTAGAAATTAGGGACATTTCAGATCCACCGTAGAGATGATGTGTGTTGGTCAGGGGATATTATTTTTTCAATCATCTATGTTTTGATATATTGTTCATTTTTTGATGCATGATTTTATTGGTAATGTTTTTTTGGTAGTATAGAATAGTTACAATGATTTATGTGATGTGCCAAATTTTATCGAGTTATTTAGTATGTTTCCAAAATAGACATGGAATAAATATTGATTATAGAATTAAAAGAGTATTTTATTGGTAAATAAATTAAATTTTCATGAACTTTATTTTTTGGTAAATAGATTAAACTAATTGAAAACTAAATCAATGTGTAATGAAATTTGAATGATGTGTATTAGTAAATAAATCATAGTGAAATCATGATCTGTCTAGATAGTGGTGAACTTTTAAATGAAATTGTGATGTTTTTTGGATTCTTTCATAGTTTTATTTTTTACGTATAGAGGTGGTAGTGGTTGTAATTGATTATGTATGGTGTAGGGGTGGAGGTATTGAATTATGGTGCATTTTTTGAACCAATAGGATGTGTACTGTCTCTTATCTATATATCATGATTTTTATGTTATTTATATAACCACCCATGAAAAGCTGGATAAACTTATGATTGATTAGAGGTTCTAGGTTCATGGTTATTTCCCCATCAACTGATATTGTTGTGATATGGGTTGATGGATTCCCCCACATCCCTACTCTTTATTAATATATTATTTCCCAAGTTTATTTAGGTGAGATGTTCTGTAATGGCCCAAGAGTATTCATGTGAGATAAGGTCATGAGGAATTGATTTTATGTGATAGATGTAGTTTCTTCTTACGTGATGAGATTCAATGTGATATATAGTGGGGGTCATGTGTGTTAAGATGGTTATTGAGGTTGATTTCTTTCATGGTCAAAATAATCAATTTCCATAGTTATGTGATTAGGTGTGGTGTGAATACCTAGGTATAATCGATCATGATTCAGTGTGTTTGTCGAATTGGCTTTATGTGAGACATGGGCCACTAGACCTCATTTAATTGTGTGATATGTGTTGTCATCTGGTTGTGATGAGATTGGAATAGTATTAATGAGAGAAAATAAAATTAAATATTGTGTAATGAGAGTATAAAATCATTAGAGAAATGATATTGGAGTGTCTTTTTTTATTTTGATCATGATGATATGTTATTATACTAGACGTGTGATTTGGTTAGTGAGGCATAGTGAGGTTGGGATTGTTTAGTTGACCAATCTAGGTATTTTTTGTTTTTCAATTTAATAATTTACTCATTAGCATTCTATTTTCAAATGTTTAATTGAGAAAATAGTTATTTCCCTACTAGTTATAATTTTAGTCTCACCATAATTATATAAACATTTTAGATTTCCTAGAGGAAAATGGGTTTCGTGATGGACAATTCTAGATTGGGGTTTGGTGTTATTGTTGATTCACCCATGAAGGAGTTGTCTTTTGGTGTATATTGTTGAAATTAATTAAATTGTTTTCATTATCTTCATGAATTGTGGGAAATAGTTAAAATTTATAATAGCGCATGACATGGGTTGAGGATATCATTTAGGACATAATATAGTATGATCCATGTAATCACTTTCATATACATTATTTGTATCAATGAAACAAGTGTGGTGGACCAGTTTGAATGGTAGAGACCTTGTATCTGTACATGAATGATGACTGATTGTGTTTATATTACATTTGGTCAAATCATAAAAAATTTAAATTAATTAATTAAATAAGATTAGATGAAATTAATTTCAATAGATTCTCAGATATATATAGTTATTTAGTATAATATCTCTTATTTGTCATTTTATAGTGCTTAATATTGTTTATGTTCAATTGGATAATTCATCATATCATCAGATATTTTACCCTACATATGATGATGATATTTTTAATAGGGAATTACATTCCATTTATTGCCATATATTGGGTAGGAATTAGTGGAGCATCGAATATCTAAAGACAAAGCATGGAATAGAGGAACTCTATATTTCTTTTGGTCTAATCATAGCAAGGGATGAGATCTTATTGTCATTTATATTAGTTATTTTTATATATTCTTGTGTTATTTATATAAATAAACGAATATAAATGTGTATTAAATTATTTTAGATGAATCTATTTACAACCTATATTTTTAGAATTTTATATTTTTGAATTAATTTATACCTTTTGATATTTTTCATTTTATGCAATAATTATGGTAGCATATTTTATATTAAAACACTATTATTTTCATGCGATATACACAAAAAAATTTAATCATAAACTAAACGCAACATAAATTTTATCCTACACTACAAGGAACACCAAATACAATCTGTGTTACTCAACATAATTGCATTCCTTAATGTCTTGTGTAACATGCAAGATGGAGTATTTCCGAATATTAGTAATTCATTAAAATTTTACTAGTTAACAAAATAAGATATAAAATACATTTTAAATTAGTGGTTATTAATAATACAAGATATTTTTTTAAAATATATGGTTTATATAATATAATATGAATACATATTATACTAAATAATTATAAATGAATATGAAAACCTAATGAATGTAAAGGAATTAATAATATTTTTATGGTCAAAATGTTGTTTGAAAATAATAAATTAACTTTAAATACTATCCATGATTAATAAAAATGTTATATATATGTTATATATTCAATCAAATAGTTTTTATATTCATTCAAAAATATTTTATAGACGTAAGATAAGAACAACCCCAATTTTTTTCTTAAAAACCCATATTTTTGTTAAACTATTTTTACAACCATGTAAAGGAGAACCCATTTTGAATCAAAAAATTTGAAATTTTTTAGACTTAATATTTCAAAATAAAATTCATAAATTAATTCAGAACATTAAAATTATGTGATGGTAATATTTTGGTATTTTTCTGTAATGTTTCATTTTTAATGAATAGTTAAGAATACTGGATTTTAATTATAAAATGATTATTAATCTAATTTATGTGTATGGAGTAATTAAATTTTAATTTTTTTAAATTTTTAACTATAAATCATTATATCAATTAATATATTTATTGTAATTGATATCATATTCAATTTGAAATTGGACATATAAGCTACGTAAACACTTGAATGTTTTTCTTTAAAAACCAACATTGTCATCCGAACTACGGGATTAATATTAAATTTATTTTGTCCACTTTTGTAGTTATAATTTGAAATAATGTTTTCGTATTTATAATCATAATTTTTCATAATTTTTAAATAATTTCAACAGTTTATGACCAAAAATATTATTGAATTTAAATAAATTTAATTACATCATAAAATTTAAAATTAAGATTAACTAAGGACTACACATTAATTGTATCTTCCATAAAAACATATAAACTGATATAAAAATAATTTTTTTGGAAATTATTCTTCAATTAATGATAAATTATTTATTATTTGGGTTTTTATATATTTTTTATGAATCAATGTTGGCACACGATACTTGTTTTCCAAAATACCATGTCAGTATTTTCACTTAGTGATAAAAGAACAACATATCTACCTCTTCATATCACCTATAAAACCACATAGTCTTGACTAATATATACAAAATATACTTCCCAACATCCCTAAAATCCTTCATTATCCAACTCTTTGCTCATTATGAATATTAATAATGACTTTTGGCATAAACCAAAATATGTTACACGATTAAGAGGTAACATCTTCTCTCGAGCTCATTTATATTATATTCATTTCCTCCCATAAAATATACATATTACATTATGGTATAAAATAGTATAATAAATATAAATGGATTTTTTTATTCTATGGGTTAAACATACAAATAAATAGACCTCCATTTAACGTGTAATGAATGAACTGTTTATGTGTACGGTGAACTATCACATCACAAAATGATGATTGTTAATTTTCCCCTTACTGCCTATCATTATGTAAATTATGATAAAAAATCTATTTATATAGGCTATTTATTATATCTTTTATATATTTAATAATATATATTAATTTTAAAATAATTTATTTTTAACATTCTATAGGGTATAAATAAGATAATTTCATTTGAGGAAGTGTGGACTATCTCCCACTCAATGTGAATTGATTTATTTACAAAGTACAAGGAATTTATTGTGGATGGATTTAGTGATGTTATATAGTATATATAAAATTATAATTATTCTATAAGTATGTTTTATACGTATATTCATATTGTTCAATATCATTCATTGATTTAATATAACAAAAAAATGGAAACAACTGTTCTGCTTACGTACGTCTTAACATGTCCATGATCGGTGACTTCCATATCATACATATATATTCAATTGATTATTATAATACCAATATACTGAATATAAGTTATATTTATTCCATTTATTTCATTTGGGTTCATGATATTACTATAAGAACCAACGATATAACAAATTGAGACACATATCCGAACAAATGCCATTCTATAAGAAACCATAACATATGTTGTTTAACAAGAGGGTAATATTATGTACAAATAAAACAATAAAACACAATTTAAATAATAATAGGGTTTTGTAAAATATTTCTAATAAATTAATATTTATTATATATGTGTTTTGAAAGAGTAAGGGGAGAGTTGAGACCCTAGGTAATGATATTTCGTCCAGGTTTTATTTTGGGGAGTTTCATGCTTTAATCAACACATATACCTTTTTTGTGCAATATGTACTGACCATTAATGTATTCTATTTACCGTAAAAATAATATTCCTGGTATTCAAAAATCAACTTTATTACCTTTAATTAATGTTGATTATGTTTTAAAATATACTAAATCGGTAAAATTGTTTTGCCTCAATTTTCCTTCTTTGATACTCGAATTTTTTCATGCTTATACATTCTTTTTTGGGTGTATATAATTCTATATTACATGTTATATAATGAATACAATTATTTTCTTGACATGTTCAGATACATTTTATTTTGATTTCATAAATGAAGAGTATTATCCCATGTGACCCAATTTTTTAGAATTTATTGAAACAATCTCATCGATTTTCATGATTATTTATGATTTTCCATCAATGATGAAATATTGTGATCCAAATATCATGATAACTAATTAATTTTATTCTACACTGGTTATTAAATATATTATTATGTGTTATCCCAGTTTTTACACTATTTTGTACATATGAAAATGTTTTTATGTAAAATTCGATCATATCTATCATCGGTCTAAAATCTATTCTATTCAAATTCTATGTTTTTAAAAAATAGTGTTTCAAAAAAACATCAACATATATTTGAAGATCTTTTTAAAGGGAAAGGATATTAAATATGTTTTATGGTTTTCAACGCAAATTTTATTTGGTTTCGAATCATTTTTCAAATAAACAAGTTTTCTAATGTTTTATAAATCATTTTTCCAAACACAATGGGTTTTTTCCTCATAAAATGTTTTTAAAAGTTATTTAAAATTTATTTCACATATAATATAACATCAATTGTTTTTAATCATGTCTTTTTGGGGAAGTTACTCAATTTTCTCATTCAAATTATTTATTTGAATGGATTTTGTTTTGGTTGTAGGATGTTGGTGAAACATGTTACTCTTCCATGGGTTATATAGTTTTGAAACCAAGAACATTTCTTGGGTTATATTTATGATAAAATTATAATAATACCCTTAATATTGTATAGGTGATGATAAGATTATATTTTTAGTGTACCCAATTCATTTCAATGGTTTGGACATGGTTATTTATGATCTTGTGACACATGTTTATCACAATGGGATGGGTGGGATTGGTATCTACTTCCATTGCATTGGTTAAGGGTTTAAATTTTAGGACATTACCATGGATGGAACAAGAAAAAAATATGTTATGTATTACATGGATGGAACAATCAATGATCTTATTTAGTATTACAATTTTATAATGACGATTGAACTAGGTTCAGTAATATAGTGGTGGAATGTGTTGTGAAAACGGTTCATATATAGACAATGTCTGCTGAGACGGTCTAAGTAGATATTCCATGACTACTATGTAAATCATTATATAAGATTATGCACAAGACATTATTAGTTCTCACCATTGGTGTAGTTGTTGTTTCTCAATATTAGACTTTATTTTTTTGGGGATTTCACTTGTGGACATTTATATGTATCTGTTTTGACTAATACATGAATACAAGGTTTATTTGGATTGATTTTATAATATTTCATGGATTTATGTTGGATGAATCATCATATATTTTGATCTTTTATCCTTATAATGGGTAATTCCTCCCATATTGTGAGATCCTTGTACCCTTGGTGGTAGTCTCCAAACCATGGCATACTCTATGTAGGACTCAATGGTCATTATATTCATATCATCCTTTCCAGCCAAGGAGGAGTACATTTAGATGGAGGAGTTAATTAAAAATAGTCTTGGAAAACCTACTGGAACAAAATTTATCACTCTCATGTTCCAATTTTATTGATTCCATGATTCCAAATGCACTAGACTAATGAGGACTTCAGGTATTTGTTTTTTTAATGATTTAAGTAATCTGAAAATGTTATGTAATATTAATGTATGAAATTATAGGGTATCCACATTTTGTTTTAGGGAAATAGTTTATTTAACCATTGTAAACTAGTGTGAGAATACATTATTGAGATCACTAGGTATATTCCTAAGGATATATATATATATATATATATGTCTCTAAAAATAAATATAATGATGAGTTTGAATTTCAAAAAATAACCTGCAATTTTGGTAATGTATAGAGTGATTGTTTCCCTAGAAATATATCCATATTTTCATACTGCAAGAGGTTGTTTCACTACAATATATTTACCTAGAATAAAGAAAATGAACAAGACATTATTGGAATGACTATCGGTAATCCAGTATATGAAATTAGGTCTTATTGCACACCTAGTTTGAAGATTATGGAGGATATGATGTGGGATATCCAAAACACATCATGATCCATCATGAATGATTTAAATAGGGGTCATCTTTGAATAACCTATGATAAAACTAAGATTTCATTTATTTTGGAATCTGTCCTAATTTAGAAATATTATTAGTAATTATTTTTCGACCATGTGGCTTTCTTCTTTAATAAATATAGCTCAAACTATGCTTGTGGTATTAGTCAATTGAGAGAATCATAAGGAACTGGATTAATGATGAATGTGATTGATTATTTGATGATGAGCAGTCATGTGGGGTATCATTGGACTAAAATATGTCATGATCAACCCTAATCATTTTTCACAGCACATGATTAACATTGTGTACATTATCCAACTATCGTACACACCAAGGAAGTGAATGAAGGTGTTTTCTGATATTTTGGGTAATAGAGGCTATGGAGTTAAGAAGATTTTTTTTCATTTATGTCTAGAATGTAGAAAGAATCACCCATGTGATTGTCTTTTTTTAACATGAATATGTTTTGATTGTGGACAAGAAGTAACCAATGTAAGTGTCTGTAAGGTAAAAATGATGAGTTTAGTTAATTTAAAGTATGAGATTATTCTACTCATTAATACATCCTCGAATGTTATTTGTTGAATGTGTGGATTAAAATGTCACTATGTGACTCAATTTTCCAAGAGTAAATCTCCTGAAGAGGATCATAAAGTTTGTAAGAGATGTTGTTACAATGTTGATTATGAAGATACTATAGATGAAATGAGAAATGGAAGAGGCATTATGAAAAGGTAACCCTATAAATAGATTAAGGATGAAGTAATTGATGTTTTTATGTATTTGGATTCTTGAATTGGACTGTTTTGTTTTTTTTCTGTATGTATTTAAAATATTACGTTGAATGGTTTGGAATGAATTAAAAAGAGATACAATGAAAATGTGATGTCAATAGATACCACATGGTTAAGGGAAATAGAAACCTTAATATGTTCTTTATGTAATGATAATGTTTTATTGATAATGATATATGGGATATGAATAAGTAATGGGGATGGTAGTTATTACAATGGAAGTAATTTATGAATTTATGATAAGTAGTTTTTCATATCATGGGTGAAGTTTAAATTATTTTATGATTTATGGAATAAATACAATATACATTAAATATTGAACCATGCATGTTTCCAATGCATTTTTAGGGTAATTCAGGTTTTATCTTATTTTCTAAGAATATATGATGATGGTATTGACATGATTGGAATGTGACAACCAAGATCAACATTAAGATAAACGGTGGAATCAATGTTATGATTATTTCTTTACAGTCCATAAAAAATTTGGGATTTTAATATTTTAGAAAATATATAAGGTTATATATTCATGAAAAGTTTTTGATAAACCTTGGATGAAGTTCTTATGAATTTTTTTTTGTTGAAAACCATGGTTAATTCTCTATTTAGTGATTAACCTTATTTTTAGGATGCCCATCTTATTTATTTTTGTAAATTTATATTAGCATGGGTTTAGAAAATGACATCATGTATTTCGGGGGAAAATCAATCATGTCTAGAATGTATGCATGTCATTAACCCAAGACTAATGGATGATAACTGTTTCATTCCAACCAATGGCCAATATGATGCCTTTGTAAATACGTAATTTTTTTGGAATAATTATTAATGATGAAATGATAGAGTTTCATTTTATTATTACATATTAGTGTATTAATTATATTGATTTTTATGAATACGTAGAGGAAAATAGTTGTACATTTCATTCTTTTATAGCCATTTAGATCTGATAAAAGTGTATTAACTATGTTCTCCTATATTGAAACATAGTTATATATTAAATTTTTTATCCAATATTGTTCCATATTTCCCTTTATAATGGATGTATTATTATCAATTTTGGTGATGTGGGATTATATGAATGAATAATTCAACAATTAATCCTTTGATAACCCAGATGAATAATGAGGTTGAAATTAATTTTATGGGGGTATAATGTAACACCCTGATATTTTGTGAGTTATTTTTCTGAATTAAATTGACATTTTTGATATTTTTAAAGTTATATAGAACTAATGATATGTTATTTTATATTAATTCAGTGTGTTTGTATTTCTTTATAGGAAACACCATGCCAATCATGCACAACATGAAACATAAACAATAGATTTCACTATAAATAACACTAAATTTATCATGGAATACATGCAACAATGATTTTCCTCAATGGATAGCGTATCACAAAAGAACATGATTTACTGAATAGTAGTATATCATTAAAATTTTATTACTTATTATAATTTAAAAAAATTGTGCATATAATGTCTCAATAATACTCTATAAATTATGATGATTTTGATGTTCAGAAATGACCATGTTTGTTTTCTAATAATGTTTTCTTGAATCAGTATACATGAATTTATATCTAGGTTTTAGTAATTTATTTTTAATCTTGAATTTTTTTTTCAAAACCCTATATTTTGTAAATGAACATATATTAACAACCCTACGTTACTCCGAAAATTTGAAATGCTTGCATATGGAATCAACCAGACATTACGCTGATAATGTGAATCACATTCTTTGGGAATCAACCGTATGCAATAATAAACATTTTTTTTTATATTATCATTAATACATTTTGAGAATTGGGAAACATATAGATTTGAAACCGTACATTTAATGTTGGGATTACTGTTCATTAAACCTATGGTTTGGAATTTGAATTTATGGTTAAACAATTATATGTTTGGAATATTTTTATAAAAATGGGAGTGTATTGATTATCATCCCTATGCTACTTTTGTTCCCTACATTATTTGAAGATGAATTTATAGATAAGAAACCATATTTGTATTGGATCCCTATGCTACACAATTCAACCTAACGTCATGTTTAAAATGGAATAGTTTTTAAGCTTCATATTCAATCTATGAATGCTACAATTGTCAATTTAGAATTAAATAAATATTTTAGGATATTATTTACTTTTTCAAATAACAATACTCGTCAAATAAAATCTCTCATGTTCTTAAGGAATAATGATGCATGCTATCTATTCTATATGGATTATTGATGCATGTTATCTATTCTATATATTCCTTCCAAGAATCACTTAAAATATAAGTGTTATAATAGAATCACATTTGATAATTCATTATTGAAATTATCTTTTATAGTTATACTATATCAAATGATAAAATATCAATTATATTAAAAATATTCTACCCATTTAATGTTCTACATATTTCAACATTGAGTTACTACTTATGTTTAATTTTCTACATTATGGATGATCATTTTTAAATAAGTATCGCTTAAGAGAATTTCATTACTGATGAATTTTCTTTCTATAGAACAACAATCCTCAATTTTAAGTTGTGTGCTACTACAACTGTTATGATTATCTCGATACATTCAAATCAATTCCTTTTGATTTTTTTGGACTTTAAACTCATTGTACTCAGTTGTGGTGGACTATCAACTTCTCAAATTATGAATTGGACAATCAGTTCTCTGTTATAGATCTAGAAGGCCTTGTTGTGTGTCACATTGTAAAGGTTTCAACATCATTCACTCAGTTGTGATTTCGTGATCTTATGATAAGAAAACTATACTAGTTAAATTTACCAAGACCATAGATACAATTATTTGTAGAGTGTACTATAGGATCATTGTACCCCAAACTAGTAAAAAAAGTTCTGTTCTATATTTCCATTTTACCACTGCATATTCCATTTTCATATGTAAGCACTGTTTAACTATATATTCAGAGAGGGTGTCAAAATCCATAATTGTGGAAGATTTTTAGAACGACACAATTAAACCCCAAAATTTATTTATTTTTATATTATGATAGATAAATTGGTATCAAAGGAGATATTTTAGATAAATCTAAAGAATGATAAATGTAGGAGGTCTATAAAAAAATTTCCGTGGTGGATACTAGATTAATAAATTCTATGGTATGTGATCCATATTTTAATGATGTAAATTTTCAATAGTGGAAATCTCAAATGATTATCTATCAGATGAATCATGGAATCAATTCATACTAAAAAATCATAGCTCCTTATAAGATTCATTATAAACCAGAAACATGGACAACTATATTTGGTACTATGTATGATATTAATATTAAAGTGATGAAATGTATTACTTGGGGACATGAACTATATGAATTCATTCATATATCTCAACGACCAACTCCCTATGAAATGTATAAACTATAAAAGTTTCATATTAAGGAGTAATATATATTATATTGATGAGATATTCAAAATTTTAACAAAAATGTGAAATATTTAGATTGTTTTTCTGGTGAAAACATCAGAAAAATGAATGTAAGTGTTACAAAAATTAACAACTATATAACTGGCATAGGAGAACCCATCAATCAATATGATCAAACAATAAAAGAATTGGTAATACTACACTGTAAACATAATTTCATATCTAATGTAATTATCTAATAATAACCTATCAATGATCTGACAATGAAGTAAGTAATTAGAACACTGATGATTTATAAAGAATAAATGTCAGGTGAAGCTAAAGAATATGAGATTGTATTTAATATGTAAAATATGTATTTTAATGTGAAATTTCCAAAAAATAATCAAATAACAATGCATGATATTTGAGAAGAAATAAATTAAGATTCATCATCTTCTGATATGTTACTGGACCAGATAGCCAGAATGTTAGGAAAATTCTACAAAAATAAATGTGGATTCAAAAATTCCATTTAGAAGGATGAAAAAAATCACGGAGAAGTTTTATATTAGGAATGAAATGAATTTTGGTGTATATGACCTGATTTTAATCACATTAAAAATGAAATATTTTTTTTTAAAATGTAAATTACGAAAATTATAATTATTAGCACAAATGAAAAAGAGAAATGAAAGCTACCTATAGTGTATTTGAAGACTCCAGAGTCCCATAAAAGTATCATTTAAATATGGGGAATTCATATCTAAAATTAAATATTACTTTTTATCTGAATAAGAAAATTTGAAAACATATTACACTTATAATTCAGAATATGGTAATTTCTGAAATTATAGATTGGCATCATACTATTCAATGGTTGAAAAAACTATAATTCATTATTAATGAAATATAAATCACTACAAATCATTCATAATTTTTGTTTATGTGAAAGATAAACCCTTTAAAAACAAAATCATTATTTTAATGAGAAATTTAACTCATATTATTCAAACTATGTAGTTCTAGAATAAAGCGCTAAGGTATTTCATTATGATGTAGATTCTTATAAGAGTGAAACTATTGTATTTACTAAACAAGAAAATATTATAAATAGAATTCTTAGAAGGATTTTTTTAAATGGATAAATTTTTAATGGGATATAAATAAGAAAAATAAAAATTATATAAAAATTAATTTGTGCCCAATTCTAAAAATGCTACATAATAACATTTTGGAAGTAAATAACAATTCCCTTATAAATTATATTTGAAAAAAACCTCAAATTTGTGGTATTAAAAGAACCTTTAATACTGAAAGATTGTATGAATCATATGATATAAATAATGATAAAAATTCAGATAAGGATTACCAAATAATTTCATACTAACAATACTTGACTGAAGAAGATATGTATAACAATGAAAAATTTATTTTAATTAATTTTCTAGGAATCATGTCATAGAAAAATAAAACCCATTGTTATATGGATAGTGGTTATTCTATGAATATGAGTAGAGAATTAACAATATTTCATTCACTAATTCAAAATGTTGGATAACTAGTCACATTTAGTGTCAATTCTGAAGTATAAATAATTTGTGTTGGAACTATTGTAAATTTAAAGACTATCTCAATCAATAAATTATTTAATGTAAAAGTAATAAAGAAATGTCTTCTAAGTATCTCTCATCTCTATGATGATGGATTTTGGGGTGAGTTTTCTTAAAATTCCATCTCTATCAATAAATACATGATTCCTAAATTTAGATCACGTGAAAATGATAATTTTTATTCCTTGAATTTGAAATCATTATGTTAAGAAATTTAATTGTTTAACAATTGAGTCAAATGAATCGAGGATTCGAAACAGAAGTCATTGACACTATAATATATATGATTCAATTAAAATATACTTATATTATTCATTTTTGATTTTCTTAATCTTATGTTTAATAATGAAATATTTTGTGATGTATTCCCAATATTCTAGAAACAGAAATATTCATTCATATCTATTAACAAAATTAATACATCATAACAATATAAACTTATAAATATAGACTTGATTTGACCATAAAGGATAGTGTAATGTATTTGACCTCTCTTTTCCATTCCTTTTCGAAAATCTACTGACTAAGGTGTTCTGGGAGGTCAAGGTGACTTATCCCTAACAGTTTACCAAATTTTGAGTTCATGAACAGTGTTTCTAGAATAGTGATGTTCCAATGGTAGCCTCATTCATTTGCCAAATTTTGAGTTCACGAACAGTGTTTCAAGAATGGTGAGGTTCCAAAGGTAACCTATTTCCTTTTCTATTTTTTGAGTTCATGAACAGTGTTTCTAGAATGGTAAGGTTCCAACGGTAGGCTCTTTCCTTTTCCAAATTTTGAGTTTGTGAATAGTGTTTCCTGATTCCTACAGTTTCTCCACTTTGACATATCCTTTGATGTAAAATTCCTTTAAATCATTTTTTAAGGAATATAAGGATGATTCAAAGGATGTAACTCATATATTAATTGTCATAAGTATTGGGTTGTTTTTACATGGTCAAACTGTGTGATTTAATATGATCTGCATTAAATGGAAAATACAGTGTATCATAAACCATTTCTCCATTAAATATTCTAATGGGATGAGATATATTCCTCCCTAATCCTTCCTCCTTGTTCTTGAGTGTGAGATGATCAAACCTTCCATTCCTTCCCATAGGTGTTTTATACTCAATCATTCCTCCTTGGATTAGTTCCCCTCTATTTTTTATGCAACCAAGCAGCATTGATCAATCATCGAAATAAGGTATGATCTATCATCATTAATTTTCATTCATCTCTTTCTATTTCTCCTTTCCCTTTTATGGAATGCTATCTCTCTGTTCTTAATGGGCTTTTCATGGGTGTTGACCACTGTGCTGGTGCATCTGCATCCTCATTTGGATACAATTATTACAGGGGGTGGGGATATTAACTCATTGTGTGGATTTTTCTTGTATAATGAACATCGAGAACAATTTGAGGATGTGATTTCATTAATTCTCTTTTATTTTACATAAAACTATATATTTATAATGTCTTATCCCACTAGATCACATTGAAATTGGCATAATAAATATTTTAATGAGATAAATAAATTGACATTGAACTTATGTTATTAGCTCTTGATTTACTAGATATTGTGATATATATGCCTGATTTGTATATATATTCATTCTTGATAGAAATTGGTAATGAACGTAAAATCGGAATTGATTGATAATTGCTTGGCTAAAGATAAAGAGGGATACAAATGAATATGGTTCTTCTTGCTGAAATTTGTTGTCAATCAAATTGGAGTAGTAAGAATTAATAATTATTTGTGATAGCTTACTGCTTAGGTTTCCCGAAGATAGAACCTATGAATAATAAATCAGTTAATCCAAGATGGATTAAAGAACTGGTTTTTTGATAAATGATAATACCTTATTGGGTTTTGAGATACCCACTTACATGGTTGAGGGAAAAGATCACAATTTTTAGGATGTTCTTTTTCCACTACTTGTGTTGTGATGTGGGCCTAGATGGCTGTTGAGATATGTGGGGGTAGGGTGGCCTACTGGTATTGGCTACAGTTTACGCCTAGAGTGGTGAGACGCAGTGGTTTATGCATGGGCTGTCAGAGGGGGGGGGGGGGACACCGGGGATGATAGAATGGGTTAGATGTGAATTTTTGGATGCTTGATAATTCATATACGTCATTTATCTACATTACATTCCCCATAGGTCAAGGTAGCTGGTCTTACTTTCCATTCTTCAGAAATGGGTGAAGACACGTGGGGTATTCCACAAGCCATCCATGTTTAGCTTCTCAAGGGAGGATGGGTCTACATTCTTGTAATAGGTGACAAAGGATCGACAAGTCATGCATCTACTCATCGTGTTGATCCCCTTGTCTTCAGTAGAATATAATGTTTTTCAATAATTCTTGTGAATATGTGAATGTAATTTGGTAAATAAATAATTGAATAAATGATGTTAACTCATGGGATTGGAGTTTTCTTTGGTGCAATGAAGAGGTTGTAATTTAACGGAACAATGAACATTGGATGTCATGATAATGAAAAAAATATTGGAATTGTTAATGGTTAATTAATGTTTATATAATTAATTAACGTAATTTGTAACTAATTAAAATGGAATGACGTAATGTAAAAAATCTCATAAAATGGAAGTGTGATTATAGGATCTCTAGTCTTAGAAGTGGTAGTTGGGAATTAGAGAGACCTTAGCTATAGTTTTTAAAATGATAGGTTATTCCCATAGTGTGGTTGTGGGGTATATTATATTCTATATTTTTTTTGTTTCTATATGATACTCCACCTTTTCAGTTAAGTCAACTGAAACCACAAGGATTCTCAGCACTGGGGATGTATTCAATAACACTCCGGTCAGAGGATTGATGGATGACTACCCCCTTCACCCCTGCTCTCATCTCTTGGTAGTTACTTGTTCTTGTAGTCATATTGGTTATTTTCCCCATATATGTGTGTAGAGGGATGTAATGGATTGTGTTTATTAATAGAAATATATTCTAGATATTATTTCTTATGGACTTCTATAGGCATAACATGTATTTGTAGTGATGGATTGAGGATCCTTACTCGGTGTATGGGTGATAATGACATAATATTTAATACCTGACATATGATGCATAATATGCAAACTGTGGTTGCTCCCAAAAACATTCATTTTACATTCCTTACATGGATATGGTCATTTTCCTTCATGAGGTGCATATTGTGGTTCTTTTCACAGGTATTCGCGAGAAATCCTTTTTGGAGAGAGATGCTTAGGATGTGAAATGTTGGGGAAAAGCGGCAAAATAGTGGGGATGAATTAGTGAGGTACCCTTGATATTTTTTATTATATAATATATTTGTTTCTGTTATAATTTGTGATAGTATCCATAGTGAGGCTAGGAACATAGTATACTTATTTAGGTGATGAGTTAGTTTCACTTGTTGTTCACTATGCCTTACCATCAATACGTTACATTTGAACGAGTGGATCTGGGGAATATCCTACTATGTATACTGTTATACTCATCCTCTGTATATATAAACTGATTATCAGGTCACTTGGAGCAGGTTGGAGGTTATGATGGTTTGTACTAGCTAGGGGTTGCAGGAGCAGTTTGGGCTTCGTGGTTTCTGTTGTTTTTACTTTATTTTGGGTACTTGTAGTTTTCCTCTTTCTATTGTAGTAGTTCTTCATGACATTAAAAATGTGTACATAGTATTTCATTTATATTTTTGTCTGAGATGGAGTTGGTTAGTGTATGTCTTGTCTCTCTCATTCGCATGTGATCTCTTAGAGGCAAATGCCTTCCTTCTGTGTGTTTACTATACCCTTTATGAATGTCGCCAACCCAGGGCCTACTAGAGGCAGGACTCCGGGGTCATTATCTCCCATCTCACATATCCTACCCTTGTGGGGTACACTTTTTGGGTGGGGGCAGTGACATAGTGGTATAAGAGCTCTGGTTAAGGGATAAGATGTATTAAGGATTGAGGTAGAGGTGAGGTTTCTTGGGATAGTTAGTAAACTGATTCATCCATGTTTAGAATGTGATGTAAACACTAGATACTGACTGAGACATAGGGGTATTGGGCGCCCTATGATCTGATATATAGACCATTATGTTTATAGTGGAAACTAAAAGAGGAGATACTAGTTGTAGGGTAGAGACCTAGAAAATGACCTGGCATCATTCTTTTATATGCTTGTGTATGAATGGGTATACCATGGGATACGTTAACCTAAAATGAAAAAAATGAAAAAAATCAATCAATTTATATTGAGTCATCCAAATTCTAGGTTTGGAAGCTCCACCCATTTTTTATTTCATAGGTATGGCTCTAAGTCGACATCCTCATCAATTTTTCACAGAAGATGCCCAGTTGGTTGATCAAATAGATCGTTATAGGATAGATGATGACAATGATGACAATCATAGCAGGACACACCGAGAGTTCCAGTTCCAGATTCAGCCAAAGTATGAGGTCTCCATTTTATATGCAGTCACAGAACACTTGTTAGAGGAGGTGGAGATAGGAATCAGTTCAATCCATGCTTGGAATGAGGATTCAGTGTCATTGGTTGTGACGATACTGCATGGACCATTGAGTAAATGGAGATTCATGTTCCTCGGGGATCACAAGGTGTTAGCGATCGCATGGTAGGATTATCAAGGAAAGTTCATTGTTGAGTTTTTTCTTCGACCGTGAAGGTATCCAGTCTCCAGGATATTCTTACCCTTTGACAGGGGAGCTCCAGTTTTTGAGATATTAGAGACCATTTCAAGAACCTTTTATGACATGATTCGGACCAATTTCCAGATGAGGAGGCAAGGGTGATCCATTTCATGGAGGCTTTTCATCCAGAGATCTAGAGCCAGGTCACCCTATATATGCTTAAGACATATCTTGAGGTGATGGCAAGGGAAACGTTTTTCAAGAGGACTTTGGATAGAACAAGATCATCATGATAAGGGAGTCATCATGATTCCTCACGAAGCAGAGGTATGGTCTGGGGATCTTGGTTATCATGGCAGAAGAGTTTTCGTTCTGCCGGGGGTAGGTCCCACCCTCATTATCTCGTTTCTTCTCGGGTGGTGGATCTCTGGCCTATACCAATAGAACATGCAACTGTTGTTCCTCTGGTGGTCGAGGTAATTAATAGATAGAGTGCCTGACCACTCAGAGCAGTCATTGTGCACTAGTTTTTCTGCTCCAGGATCCTCCATTGAGGGAAATCCATCCAAAGTGGTAGTAGAAGGTTTCATGAGGTTTGTATTAGCATAGTTTAGATGTGGAAAGTATATGGAAGCCCCAGGATGCTCCCCATCCTTATAGAGAATATCATGGTTGTGGTGGTGGTTGACATCAGGGTCAGAGTGGCCATGGAGGAGGTCGTGGTCAACTTCAGGATTTAGTGTTTCCAGCTCTAGGAGAGACAAACATCATTCGAGGTACCCTTTTCTGGTTTTCTACTTTGGTGTATTCCTTTATTGATGTAGGAGAGACACACTCCTTCATATTACTTACCCATGTACATGCTTTTGGACATGAGATAGAGAGGCTTCCAGTTCCATTGGCGTTGACTACACCAGTTGTAGGCTGAGCTGACTTCTTTGAAGAATATAGAGACTATGAGATAGTGTTAGGGGAGAACTGCTCATGGGTATCTTTCCTATGATTACGAATAGAACCATATGATTTCATCCTTGACATGGATTGGTTGTTTTTGGTGCATGATATCATGGATTTCTTTAGGAGGTGGTGTGTGTTCTTCGATACGGATGAAGAGCCCATGGTGTTCATTGCCAAGAGAGACCCTAAGATGGGTCAGTGGTGTGTTTTGTCCTTATCATCCATAATGGATGAGCAGATTCTATGCTTTTCATAGGTTCAATAGTTTGTGTTTACTAGGTTCATAGAAGAGTACCTGGATGTAATTCTATAATAGGTTGTAGGATTACGCCCTCGATGAGATCTTGAGTTTGGGATCGAGCTATACCCAGGAGTGTCTCGTATATCTATGTCTCCATATAGGATGAACCCTTATAAGTTACCAGATATATGTATATAGCAGGATGGCCAGTTACAATGTGGTTTTGTTCGGTCATGTGTGTCACCATGGGGTGCACATGTTTTATTTGTGAAGAATGATGACGACAGTTTGCGATTGTGTGTCAATTATCGCCGCTTAAACAAAGTGACAGAAATGAATCTCTGTCCTATTTTTCACATTGCGGATTTATTCAATAAACTTATGGGTGGAAGTTGGTTATCAAATATCGTCTTGCGGTCAAGATATCTTAAGATGCATATAAATAATGAGGATATACTGAAGGCTGGTTTCTGTTGTTTTCATGGTCATTATGAGTTCGTTGTATTGTCATTCGGCATGACAAATGCACCAGCTGTGTTCTTGGGATTGATGAACACTATGTTGTGACATGTTCATGGTGGTTTTCATCGATGTAATCATTCTTTACTCCACTTATATGGAGGATACACTTCGAGATTGATGTTGAGGATTACTAGTTTCTATGGGTGACTCGCCGTCATGGGCAGCAAAGGATTGTTCATGGGAGTAAGCTTTCTCCCCGGTTTTTTGGGCCATTCATGGTGTTAGATCGTACTAGAGCAGTTATCTATCGAGAAGTACTCCCCCAAAAGATGAGACAGATACAAAACTATTTTCATGTGTCACTGCTTTGTCGTTATCTTCATAATGACTCTCACATCATCTTTTTGGGAGAGATCTATATTATTGGCAATGTGGCTTTGGAGGAGAGACTAGTGGAGATTCAAGATTGCAAAGAGAAAGTGTTGCACAGGTGTTCTATCGCCTTGGTTTGTGTCTTGTTGTGACAGAGATTCATTGAAGAGAGTACCTGGGAATGTGAGTCATGGATACTTACTCAGTACCCAGAGTTGATTAATGTATAACTCTTTTCATGTAACAATGTCCCCTTTGTGGCTATAGACCATTCATATTAATGAGATGGAATTATTTTATTATTTCGTGAGGATTTTTTTCTTTTGAGAGGTATCTTGATTGGTGGTTGATTATACTTATTTTCTATTCCTTTTTTAGGTTGTTTTTGAATTCTCAAGGACGTGAATGTTTTGATAGGTATCTGATGTAATTTCTCAGACCTCTCTTGTCCATTCCACTGTGAACATACGATGTCTGAGGTGTTTCAGGATGTTAAGGTGACTTATCCCCAAAACTATTCCAAATTTTGAGTTCATGAAAAATGCATCTAGATAGGGGAGGTTCCAACGGTATCCTCTTTCCTTTTAAAAATTTCGTGGTAATGAATAGTGTTTCTAGAACGGTGAGACTATAAGGGTAGCCTCATTCCTTTTCTAATTTTTGTGTTCATAAACAGTGTTTCTAGAATGGTGAGGTTCTAATTGCAGTCTCATTCCTTTTCCAAATTCCAATTTCGTGAATAGTGTTTCCAGCATCCTATAGTTTCTCCACTATGACATTTTATTTGACACAAAATTAATTTAAACCTTTTTAATGACACTATGGCTGATTCAAAGTCAATAACTACATTATTAATTTTCATAGGTCTTGGGTTGTGAAATGCTCGGATCAGTTGTGATCACTGAGAGGGGAGGTGTGAATCAGTGATTACTTTTTTCTTTTTAAGACTTGTTCCCTTTGAATGATCAATTCAACCTCTATGGCTGGTTAAGGCCTAGATCTACTCTTTTGGTGGTGTAGTGATAATTAAAGCATAGAACATAGAGATTTACAAGGTTCGGTACAAAGACCTACTCCTTGCCGTGTTGGTTACACTCCCCAACATGGATTCTTCACTATTCCAGAAGATGTTTACAAGATAATTGGTTATACCCCCCAATTACAAGTTGGTTAAAACCCCCAACTCTACAACATCTTCTTCTCCATATCTCAACTTCTCTTCATCAAATGTGTTGTTCAATTCTTCAAGTAGCTTCAAAAAACTCCAGAAGAACTTGTCGGTCTTTCTCACTTATACATTTATTCAACATGCATGCATGTAAATACATTCAATCCCTTCTTCTTCACTTGTGCACACACCCAAACCACTCGAATTTCACTCATATACGTGTAAGCCTCACCCTACGTCTTTGCACACACCCTCACAACCAAGATAGTGTGTACTTCCTTGTTTTCACACACAAACCAATGTTTTTCCTTCCACTTGAGCACCGAACACCTCGCCAACTAAGGGCACGCAAGTTATGCGGCCACCTCATGCCTTCAACCATGCAGGTGGCGCGGAAACTCCCTCTACCGCGCAGGTTCCTGAGCCCAAAAACCGCGCATGTATGACAACTTCCTCTTACCACGCAGGTGGTGTAGTGACTTCCTCCTGCCGCAAGAGCTCGCGGGCACAGAGGGCACACGAGTGCGGCCACATGCTACTGCACAAGTATGCGGGCAGCGGGCATGCAAATTCACAGCTCGGCTTCTTCCCTGTCACGTAGGGGAGCATGCAGGGTGACCCGAGTTGGCCTCTTCCTTCACGCAAGGGATGTGCGTTTATACTTCGCGCTAGTGGTTGCACGGTTCTACTCTTCAAAGATGCTCTGTTTTTGAAACAGAATCACTTGAATGTCCGGGAGGCAGCAACATTATTCTCGTCTGGATATACCTTTTATAGATGATCCGAGATTCTTGTTCTGCATTTAAAATCATCAAAATATTCCATGAAGATCGGATGTTTGAATTCCCGAGATATTCTCTGTAAAAATCTTCAAACAATGCACTGTAAAACTCAGGAAGATTTCCCTTCTTTTATGAGTGGATTCTGTATTGTATCTTCTCATCCGTGGGATGAGTATCACATGAGAAGATCCTCATGTTTCAGAGGTCTATCCATGCATGACGTGCATGGCCTCTCAACTTCATTTGCGTCGGCCACCTTCGAGTTTCTACTTTTAATGTTTGCATGAAAGTGAAACTCCATGGAAGAGGATCGGTTCCTTCATACGATCTCAATGCGCTCGGAATGAGCTTGAATGGTTGCTGGAGTGAGGAGATCGATGTACGGGAGGATCACTGGCTCACGACGGTCGCCGGCATGGCAGCAGGGCATCGGGAGGTTGAAGAGAACGCTCTCCCGACAATCGGACGGCTCACACCCTTCGCGGCTCGATTGAAGATCATATGTGCAGCCCGGATCTCACGCGATGGAACGAGCGGCTGAGATAGGATGCGAGATCAGATGGATGGCCAGGATATGATTCGCATCTAAAAATTTCGTCCTATATCAAAACGCGCCGATTTTCATGCGCGTTTAAAGAAACAACCCATCCCATCCTCGGTTTAGAATTCTCCATCCCCCTTCCGGTGCCGCCCCGCAACAGTTCTCCTGCGGGCGCGCTCTAGCGTCCACTCTGCTCCTCTGGGAATTCACCTAGCGCCCATGCTGCAGGGGTTCATCACCGTGTGGCAACCGTGGGCTTACTCACGACCAGCACCATGCCTCGGGGAGGCCTTGGCCTTGAGGACTTCCCTTAAGCACAGTTGAACCTCGGGTCCCCCAAGTGCTTGAGGTGAGGGACCTCGGCTGGCATCCTTGGTTGGAGTATTTTTTGTTAAAGTACATAGTTGGTACATTGTATAAAAACAATGTAACCAAGTACAAAAATTCCAAACTATAATTCTTCTCCTCTTATTTTCTTAAGAGCTCTATATATCTTCTTCAACATCTATTCTTCTTCTTATATTACAGAATGGAATTCCCAAGGATCTCTCAACCATCTCCATCAATGATTAATCATAAATCACTTTATCTTCAATGTTCTTCTTTTATCCAATCAAAGATGAGGTTGAATCATCTTCAAATCCTCATGCACTAAGATATAGTGCATGGTATTCTTCAAACCACTTCATCCATTTTGTAGTTATGGATGGTTCACCTTTCTCTCCCCATGAATTGTGAAGACACTGCATTGAATTCTAACAATGTTGTGACATTTTATATTCTTGATACAAGTTATTTGAACTTTAGATCATCTCTACAATCATCTGAATTGATGATGCATCTTCAACCATCATTCTTCGATCTCTACTTCATCATTTGACACTCATTGACATGTTATTGACAACAAATGCAATCACTTGGGAACATCAATCCCCCCATTTGTATTTGGTTGTTAATACTCCTAAGGACACATTGAAGAATGTTGCAATGTGTGTGCTGATGATTTCTCTCCCTTATTGGCCAACAAATGCAAAGGGATAAATGGGAAGTCATTCCCAGAATGAATAACTGCTTGACTCAGCAACCAATGCTCCCCCTCAAGGGATGCACTCATCTCCTTAAATTCCCTTCATGTTAGTACAAAATCATATATATTTTGGGTATAAGGAGGAACCTCTCTCTTCCTCAAGTGAGAGGAGAAGACTGAACATGATGTTTCATCCTTAACTCAACAAATCTTTCCGTAGGCATAACTTTGGTGAAAACATCTGCCACATGGTCTTGAGTAGAAATGTAGTCTAACTTGATGTCTCCACTGGCAACCCTTTCTTTGATAAAATGATATTTTATATCAATGTTGTTGGATCTAGAGTGTTGTATATGATTCTTATAAAAGCCAATTTCACTTTGATTATCACATAATATCCTCAATGGTTTTTCATCATTAATTCTCAAATCTGCTAGCTGCACCTGCATTCAAATCATTTGTGTACATGCATGTGTAGCTGCCACAAACTCTGCTTCAGCTATGCTCAATGTTACATAAATTTTTTTCTTATTGTACCAACTAGCACATCCTTCTCCCAGAATGAAGGATCCACAAGATGTGGATCTTTTATCCGTACAATCACCAGCCCAATCAGCATCTATGAATCCCAACAACTTTATGTTTCTATTGTGCTTGTATAAGAGTCCATAGTTGAGGGTCCCTTTCACATATCTCAAGATTATTTTAGCTGCTCATATGTGAGATTCTTTTGGGTCACTTTGAAATCTGGCACAAAAGGTCACTGCATATGTTATATCTGGCCTTGAAGCCGTGAGATAAATAAGACTGCCAATAATTCTCCTGAACTCTTTCTGATCAACATTGTTGCCTTCTTCATCCTGGCATAGCTGAGTTTGAACAGACATGGGTGTTGAGACTTCCTTTTCACTCTCCATTCCGAACCTTTTCACTATGTCCCTTGCATATTTTTCTTGTAAAAGAAATATGGAGTTTTCCTCTCTTCAACTTGAAATCCTAGAAAATATATCATTTGACCAAGCATGGACATTTCAAAGGATCTCTTCATCTGCTCAACAAATTCTTCACATAATCATTCCTTGTCACCAGTAAAAATAATATCATCCACATAGATAATGACTATTATAGTAACAGTGGCCATTTCGCTGACATAGAGATTACTATCAATTGTTCCATTGACAAACATCATGCTTTTGAGACAACCATCCAATTTGGAGTGCCATGCTCTAGGGGCCTTCTTCAATCCATACAATGAATTTTTTAATCTGCATACCATTCTACGATCTTTGTGTAGCACGAATCCATCTGGTTGTTCTATATACACTTCTTCGTCATGATCTCTATTTAGGAATGGAGATTTCACATCCATCTGATAGACCATGTACTGCTTGTGTGCTGCAACTGCTAAGAACATTCTGATAGTTTCCAATCTTGCAACTGGTGCAAAGGATTCTTCAAAATTGATTCCTTCCATTTGTGAATACCCTTTCCATATGAGTCTGGCCATATTTCTGGAAACATCCCCTTTTTCATTGAGTTTGTTTCTGAAAACCCACTTTATCCCAATTACATTTTTAATTTTAGGCCTTGTCACAAGATCCCAGGTGGAGTTCTTTTCTATTTGATTGAACTCCTCATACATAGCTTGTATCCATTCCTCATGTTCAACTGCTTCAGCCACTGTGTGATGTTCAACTTGAGAAACTAGTGCAGTTTGATATTCCAATCTCAATGTTCTTCATGTTTTTATTGTGGATTGTGGGTCACCAAGGACATTTTCTGTGTCGACATGTTTCTTCAATTTATTGTATCTCCATATTCCATCTTCATTTCCTTCCTATTCATCACTGGTGTGTTCATTGTTGATCTCACCAGCATTTGGTGTTGGCTCAGTTAATTCTTCATTCTTCTGTTCCAAGGTTGTGTCATTATTTGATTCATCATTATCCATAGGATATGGTTTGGTGTTGTTTTAAATTATTCTGACATCACTACAGTCTATCATTTTGTTCATCTTCTTATTCCAGCATCTGTAGCCTTTTCCATTAGGTAGGTAACCCATGAATATACCTTCTTCTCCTTTTTCTTCAAACTTTCCCAGATTAATGTTTTTAATCTTGATGATGCAAGGACTTCTAAAGACTCTGAAGTACTTAACATTTTGTTTTTTGTTAAACCACATTTCATAGGTTGTCGTTTGTGTTTCTTGTCTCAGGAGACATCTATTTTTTATGTGTATAGCTGTTCATACTACTTCTCTCTAGAAAAACATAGAGATATTGTGCTTAGCTAACGTAGTCCGCCCCATTTCGACTATGCTTCGATTCTTCCTTTCAGCCACACCATTTTTTTGTGGAGTATCTGGTGTACTTTATTGATGCTTGATTCCATGCTTGACCAGATAGCATTTAAAAGCATCACAAGTGTATTCTTTTCCATTGTTTGATCTCACTTTCTTGATACAGAGTCCTAGTTCTTTCTCAGCCTGCCTCCTGAAATTTTTGAACATTGTGATTGCTTCTGACTTGTGTTTCATGAACATGACATTGGACATCTGAGTGTAATCATCAATGAAGGTTATAAAATAGAGATCTCCTCTTGTATACTTCTGTCTCATTGGTCCACATATGTCTATATGAATGAGTTCAAGAGGCCCAGTATACATGATATCTTCTCCTTTTTGTGAAATATGGGTTAGTTTTCCCTTATGACATGTGTCACAAATTTCATCTATTTCTCTCTTTAATTTGGGTAGATCTCTTACAATGTTGTACTTCAAAATTTTACTCAAACTTCTTTGACCCAGATGGCCAAGTCTTCTGTGCCAGATATTGTTTTCAACTTTAGAAAAAATATAAAAAGAATTGATGGACTCACCAATTTGAAATAGGTTTCCAGTGGTTCTTCTTCCTTGAGTGATGATCTTTCCATCATTTGAGCTCTTAATGATGCATGAATCCTTCTGGAACGACACCTCATGTCCATCATCACATAATTTTCTTACACTCAGCAGGTTGTGCTTTAATCCATCAACAACCAACATATCATTGGATTTTAGATTTTTTGTTTCAATCATAGCCTTTCCAACTCCCTTTATTTTCATAGAACAATCATTTCCAAACACCACAGTTCCTCCCTCATGACTTTCTATGTTGCTTAGAATTTTTGTATCACCAGTCATATGTGATGAGCATCCATTATCAAGAATCCATGACTTGGTTTTACTGTTGGATTTTAGAGAAACTTCAGCGAAGTATGTTATTTCTTCATTGGGTTCCTGAATGCCTTTTCCTTTCATGTCTTTGACTCCTTGATCAGGAATAATAATTCTATATTTATCTTCTCTATGACCTTGTTGGCCACATATTCCACAAGATTCACCCAGGGAGTCATATTTTTTCTGAATTGGATGTTTTGAAGCTTTCTGTAATATACTATGGGTTTTAGGATATCTCCCCCTAGAATCATGGCTAATACTTGGAAGAGACATGTTATACCTGCATGTATAGGCCTTGTCTCCAAACACACCACAACACCAGCAGTAGCCTCTAAACCTTGACCTTCTCCGCTGATAGGAGTCATGCTGTAATTTTCTGTCTATGATTTGAGTAGTCCTTCCTGGGGATTTCCTTTCTTCCATTGAAGATGATTTTTCACAAGTTTTTGTATTCCCTGTTTATCTCAATTTCATCTTTGGACCTGCATTGTTAGAGATAACAGATGTATTTTGAGATTTACATAGTGGTAAAATGACTTGCCTCTAAGCACTAGCATGAGATGATTCTGCCTTGACCTTAACAGCCTTGTTAAAGTCTTCTCTCATCTTTGTCAAGCTATTCTCTTCTTCAATCCACTTGGACTATGTCACCGATTGCTCTTCTTCTTTGAGATTATGCTTCTCTTCAAGATCTTTTTCTATCTTATCCAGCTTAGCTATCTTTAGTTTGTGTCTCTTGATTTCATCAATGTACAGTGTCTCTTTCTTCATACACTCTTCTAACTCCTCAGTCATCCTTTTGGTTTCCTTTTGTAACAGTTTCTTCTCTTTCTTGAGATTGTTGTTTTGTTCAAGGAAATCCTATAATTCATCTTTCAAAATGTGTTCAAGCTCTTTTCATTCACTTTCATCATCTTCACTGCTGCAAGTATCAAACCCTTTGTCCACATGAGCCATAAAATTTGTTTCTTCTTCTGATTGACTTGATGTAGTGGTTTTTGACTCTTCTTCTTTGCTCACATAGCTTCTTCTTTCACCTCGAATGAAACTTTTCTTTCATGAACAAAATATTCTTTCTTATCTTGTGTTTTTACTAAATTTCTTCTTTTGTGATTTTTCTTCATCAAATTCTAGAGCACTAAATCTTTTCTTGGGATAGTTAATAGAAATGTGTCTGATGTTATTACAATTGAAACACCTCAGTGGTAATTTCCCTTTTCCCATGAATTTATCTTTTCCAAAACTTTTTGATTAAAGAAAAATAATTTTGTTGAAGTCTTCATCCTTTTATTCATTGTCAGATTCACTTTAGTCTAAGACTTCGTCATCTCTTATCTTCAGTTGTCTCATGGCCTCAAAAGTCATCTCATCCTTGATCTTATTATTGAATACTGGGATCTTCCTCATTTCATAGGCAAGGAGAATGTTGTGTAGTTCATCAAGATATATATCATCTCTGTCTTCTACTTCTTATACTTTGGGGTCAAACCTGTCAGGAAAATATCTCACTAGTTTTTTAACGATAGTTGAGTCCTCCAACGTTTCACCAAAGCCTCGAATGTTATTGACAATTTCATTGACTCTTGTCAAATAATCATCAATATTTTCTTCTTCTCCAATCTTGATATCTTCAAAATTGATTTTCCAAATTTTTAATTTGGCTTCTTTAACTTTCATGTTGCGTTCATAACTACTTTCCAATTTGTCTGAAATTTCTTTAGCATTCTTGAGTCCCATGACTTTTGTGTATACATTTTCTGAGAGTGACATAAGAATGGAATTTTGAGATTTACCATGAACATCCATATTTATTTTCTCATCCAGTGTCATAGAGGCTTCATTAGCAAGTGGAGGGAATCCAAATAAGGCTGCATTTCTAACTTCAAGGCCGAGAGATAGAAGGCAGGGTAACATTCTATTCTTTCAGCTATGGTAATTCTTTCCATAGAATGTGGGAACACCCCTACTGTTAATAGAATTCAGATTGTCTATTTTCTCAGAAGTAGATCCTAATAGAGGGAACCTCCCTCTAATACCACTTGAAATGCCTGGATCAGTTGTGATCACTGAGAGGGGAGGGGTGAATCACTGAAAACTTTTTTCTTTTTAAGAATTGTTCCATTTCAATGATCAATTCATCCTCTGTGGATGGTTAAGGGATAGATCTACTCTTTTGGTGGTGCAGTGATAATGAAAGCATAGAACACATAGATTTACAAGTTTCGTTACAAAGACCTACTCCTTGCCGTGTTGGTTACACTCCCCAAAACAGATTCTTCACTATGCCAGAAGATGTTTACACGATAATTGGTTATACCCCCAATTACAATTTGTTTAAACCCCCAACTCCACAGCATCTTCTTCCTCATTTCTCCACTTCTCTTCTTCAAATGTGTTGTTCAATTCTTCAAGTAGCTTCAACAAACTCCAGAAGAACTTGTCGGTCTTTCTCACTTATACTTTTATTTAATATGCATGCATGTACAAACATTCACTCCCTTCTTCTTCACTTGTGGACACACCCAAACCGTTAAAATTTCACTCATATATGTGTAAGCCTCAGCCTACTTCTTTTCACACTTGCTCACAACCAATATGGTGTGGCCTCCCTTGTTTGCACACACACACACCAACGTTTGGACTTCCACTTGAGCACCGAACACCTCACCAACGATGGGCACGCAAGTTATGAGGACACCTCCTGCCTTCAATCATGTGGGTGGCACAGAAACTCCCTCTGCCACGCAGGTGCTTGATCCCAACAACCGCACAAGTACAGCAGCTTCCTCTTACAGCACTGGTGGCACGGTTATTTCCTCCTTCCGCAAGAGTTCGCGGGCATAGAGGGTGCACGAGTATTGCCACTTCCTACCACACAATTACTTGGGTAGAGGGCACACAAATTCGTGGATCGGCTTCTTCCCTGTCACGTAGGGGAGCACGCAGGGTGACGCGACTCAACCTCTTCCTTCACGCAAGCGATGTGTGGTTCTCCTTCGTGCTAGTGGTTGCGCTGTTCTCTTCTTCAAAGATGATATGTTTTTGAAACTGAAGCACTTGAATGTACGGGAGGAAGCAGTATTCTTCTCGTCTGGGTCTACCTTTTATAGATGATCAGAGATTCTTTTTCTGCATTTAAAATCTTCAAAATATTCCATGATGATTGGAAGATTGAATTCCCGGGATATTCTCCCTAAAAATCTTCAAATAATGCACAGTAAAACTTTGGAATATTTCCCTTCTTGAATGATAGGATTATGTATAAGATCTTATCATCCATGTGATGAGGATCACACGAGAAGATCCTCATGTGTCATAGGTCTATCCATGAATTACGTGCATGGCCTCGCAACTTCGTTTGCATTGGCCACCTTCGATTTTCTACTTTGAATGGTTGAATACAAGGGAAACTGCATGAAAGAGATTCGGTTCCTTCATACGATCTCAATGCCCTCGGAATGAGCTTGAATGGTGTCTAGAGTGAGGAGATCGATGTCTGGGAGGATAACTTGCTCACGATGGTCGCCTTCCCCTTAGTAGGGCATTGGGAGGTTGAAGACAACGCTCTCCCAGCAATCAGATGGCTCACACCCTTCACGGATCGATTAAAGATCAGATGTGCAACCAGGATCTCACGCGATGGAACGAGCGACTGAGATAGGATGCGAGATCAGATGGATGGCCATGATAAGATCTAGGTCTAAAAATTTCATCCCACATCGAAACGCGTCAAGTATCTTGTGCGGTTTAACAAACAACTCCTCCCATCCTTGGTTCAGAATTCTCCTTACCCCCTCTGTTACCACCCCACATTGGTTCTCCTACGGGCACACTCTAGCATCAACTCTGCTCCTCTGGGCGTGTACCTAGCGCCCATGCTGCACGGGTTCATCACCGTGTGGCACCCGCGGGCTCACACACAGCCCGCACCATTCCTCAGGGAGGCATTGGCCTTGAGGACTTCCCTTAAGTGTGGTTGACCCTCGAGTACCGAAAGTGCTTGAGGTGAGGGACCTCAGCTGGCCTCTTGGTTGGCTTATTTTTTGTTAAAGTACATAGTTGGTACTTTGTATAAAAATAATGTAACTAAGAAAAAAAATTCCAAACCATACTTCTTCTCCTCTTTATCTTCTTAATAACTATATATATCTTCTTCAACATCTCTTCTTTTTGTTCTTCTATTAATGAATGGAATTCCCAAGGATCTCTCAACAATCTTCATCAACAATTAATCATAAATCACTTGATCTTCAATGTTTTTCTTTGATCAAATAAAAGATGAGGTTGAATCATCTTCAAATCCTCATGCACTAATAGATAGTTCATGGTCCTCTTCAAACCACTTCATCCATTTAGTATTTGTGGATGGTTCACCTTTCTCTCCTCATGCATTGTGAAGACAATGCATTGACTTCTACCAATTTTGTGACATTGTATCTTCTTGATACATTTTCCTTGAACTTAAGATTAGCTCTACAATCGTCTGAATTGATGATGCATCTTAAACCATCATTCTTCAAGCTCTACATCATCAGTTGACACTCATTAACTTGTTATTGACAACAAATGCAATCACTTGAGCACAACAGGTTGTTTTTAATTGGTCAAACCTCAGGGTTTAATGCGATCCTCTTTTAATGGGAAATTGTGTGAATCATAAATTGCAGCCCCATTAATTCATCTAAAGGTACAAGATATCTTTCTCCATTATCCTTCATTTGTGTTCTCGGGTGTGGGATGATCGAAGCATACCTTTTTTCCCATAGGAGTTGGGAGATCAATCATTCCTACTAATATTAGATACCCTCGGATTCTGATGAACCCAAAAAGTATCGATCAATCATCAATATAAGGTATAATCTATCTTCATTCTTTTGGGTTCATCTCCTTCTATTTCACCATGCCCTTTTAGGGAATGATATCTCCATGTTCTTAATGGTATTTTCATTGGTGTTGACTGGTGTGGTGGTATCTCTGCATCCTTGTGTTAGTATAGTTGTCAATGGAGGAGGAGATCGTAAAATGTTGTATGGAACGTTTTCAAATAAATATCATTAAAACCCATTTGAGGTTGCGGATTCGATTCTTCTCTTATATTTTACATTCAAATGTAAAGTTATCATGATTTATCCCACTAGATCACAATATAATTAACATAATAAATATTTGATTCGGATAAATAAATTGACATCAATCGTATGTTGTTGCCTCGTATTTTGATATATAGTGTGATATCTAGTCATGATTGGTTTATCATTTCATTATTAATTGAATTTATTAATGAAAGTAAAGTCAAAATTAATTATAATTGTTTTGATAAAGATAAAGAGGCATGTAAATGAATCTGGTTCTTCTAGATCAAATTTAATTGTAATCAAATCAGTGCAGCAAGAATGTTTATTAATTTGTTACAGCCTAATGTTTCAGTTTCCCGATGATGGATCCTAAAATAATAAATTGGTTAATCCAAGATGGATTAGAGAACGTGTCTTTTGATAAAAAGATAATTCCTTAAATGTTCCTTAGTTACCCTCTTACTTGGTTATGGTCTAAGAGAACAATTTGGTAAGATGTGTGTCTTCCAACTTCTTGTGTTGTGATGGGAGCCTAGATGGCTGTTGTGATATGCGGGGGTAGGGATGACAACTATTTGTGGCTGTAGTTGACACCTAGAGTGGAAAGATGCATCGGTTTAAGCATGTGGGTGTCAGGGAGGACACCAGGGATGATGAAATGGGTTGTATTTGAATGTTTGGATGTTGGCTGATTCCTATTCGTTGTTTATCAACTTTACATTCCCCGCTACTCAAGGAATCTACTCTTTCATACCCTTCTTCCAAAAGGGGCGAATATGTTTGTCGTATGCCACGTGATTTCAGTGCCTAGCTTCTCAAGAGAGGATGGACCTACGCTCTTGTTATAGGCGTCAATTACTCGACGTGTAGTTCATCTACTCACCATGTTGATCCACTATGTGTTTAATAACATGTAATCTTTTTCTAAAATTATTGGGAATATGTGAATGTAATCATGTAAATAAATAATTGTATAAATTATGTTAACCCATGGTGTTCTTATTTGCTGGGGTGCAATGAGGTTGTAAATTAAAGGATCAACGATATTTGGGTGTGATGCTAATGAAATAAATGAAATAATTATTAATGGTTAATTAATGTTTAAATAATTAATAAAATTAAATTGAATATAATAAAAAGGGAATGAAGTAATTTAATAAATCTCTTTAAATGGTTGTGTGCTTATAAGATACATTGTCTTAGAAGTGGATTTCAGGAAACCAAGATACGTTAGCTACAGTGGACTCTAAGACTTGGTTATGCCCATAGTGTGGTTGTGAGGTATAATATATTCTGTACTTTTTTTTGTTTATATACGCTACTCCACCCTATCAGTTAGGGAATCTGACACCCCGGGGATTCTGAGCCCTGGGGTTGTTTTCCCCAACAGTATAATGGAAGGATTGATGACTGACTACCCCTTTGGCCCCGCACTATTCTCTTGGTAGCGACATGTGCTAGTAGGCAGAGTGGTTATATTTCCTCATATATGTGTGTAGATGGATGTAATAGATTAGTTTTTTTAAAACAAATCTATTATGTAAATAGTTTCCAATGGACTATTATAGGTGTAACATGTATAGGTTATGATGTCTTGAGGGACCATACTTAGTGTATGTGCTATAATGTCTTGAGGGTTAGTACCTGACGTATGATACATGATATGTGAGTTGTGGTGGCTCCCATAAACTACTAGGTTAATTTTCTTACATGGACAATGTGAATTTTTTTTTCTTGAGGTTCATGTTGTCGTGCTTTGCCCAGGTGTCTACAGGAAAGCCATTTTGGAAAGAGATTCTTAGGGCGTGCGTCCTTTAGGAAAAGTGGAAAACCAGTGGGGATGTAGTAGTGGGGAACCCATGATATTATTTATTATATTATATACTCTTGTAATAGATAATTGGTGAGAGTATCTATTTTGAGGTAAGGAACTCAGTATACATGTTTAGGTGACGAGTTAGTTTCACTTGTTGTTTACTCTGCATTAGCTTGATTTCTTTACATTTGTAAGAGAGGATCTGGGGAGGATCCTACTGAGTATATTATTATACTCACCCTATGTATATATAAATTGTTTTCTGGTCACTTGGAGGTGGCTGGAGATCAAGCTGGTTTATACTAGATTAGGGTTGCAGGAGCTGTTTGGGCTTCGGGGTTGTAGTCGTTATTACATTAATTTTTGTACGTGCAGTTCTCCCATTTCAGTTAAAGTTGTTTTTCATGAAATTACATAATTGTACTTGGTATTTAATTAATATTGTTGTCTGAGTAGTATTTGGTTGGTGTCTATCTTATCTCACTCTTTATCATGTTTTCTCTTAGAGTGTAATGCCTCCCATATATTTGTTTATTATACCCTTAATGCAAGTCTCCATCCCATGGCCTACATTAGGTTGGAGTTGGTGGTCATTATCTCCCTTCTCGCATTGCTAGCCCAGGGGGTTACACTTTTTGGGAAGGTGATCCTGAGAGGTAGAATGTTTGGATGTTAAATTATATTTTTATCTTTTATTAGATAATTAATCTTGGTTTATTTTTATTTTTTTTAAAACTCAAAATTGATGATTTAACTATTTTTGAATGTTTTTGTAAAAATTTTCAAAATGAAAAAGGTTTTATTATAATTTCATTGAGAAGTAATCATGGTGGAAAATTATTGAATCAAGAATTCAACTCTTTAGACACAAATATAGGTATTAAACACATAATATATACAACATGAACAACTCAAAAAAATAGAATTATTGGAAAGAGTTATAGAACCATTCATGAAATGGAATGGACTATGTGAATGAATATCATATTCCAACATATGATTGGGATAAAACATTAAGTACAACCTATAATATCATGAATATAATTTTAATGTAGCCTATTTTCAAAAAGAAACAATATGAACAATGGAATAACAAAAAATCAAAATTAATTACCTTTAATGTTTTTGGATGTAAGGTTTATATAGGAATACTTAGGGAAACAATGATATGTTCGATCCAAAAGCTAATGAATCAATATTTTTGGGATATTATGCAACCTCTATAGCATATTCAATGTTTTTTAAAATCCAAGGATTGTTGAAGAATTATTTGTTGTGAATTGTGATGAAACTGAATTTTTTTAAAATGAATGTTCAAGAAGATGAACTCATTGACTCTTTTGACAACATTATACTTAACACCACTAAAAATAATTTTGATAATAATAGAAATAACATTCATTCAAATTCAAAAGAACATGATAATTAATAATCTGAATGTATTGTGACTAAACATTTTAGGCCTTTAATGTAAAATCCTCTAAAAACTATTATAGGAGACTGAGACACAGAAAATAGAACTAGAATAAATGTATGAATGTTAGCTGAATTCTCCTCCTATATATCTCAGTTTGATCATAAAACTATTGAAGAAGCCATGAAATATAAGAGTTGGACGGATGAAATGAAGGAAGAGACAAACCAATTGAAAATGAATGATGTTTGGCAACTTGTAGAAAGACCATCTAGTTATCTGTTTAATGGAACTAAGTGGGTCTTTAAAAATATATAGGAAGATCAATGGATTATAACCAAAAATAAATCAAGATTATTAGATAAATGGTTTAATCATGAAGATGGTACAGATTATGTTGATACCATTTCCCTTGTAGATATATTAGAATCTACCTGAATCCTTTTAGATTATGTATCCCATGTGAATATTAAAAAATATGAAATGCATGTCAATACTACCTTTTTAAATGTTTTTTTAATGGAGGAATTTTATGACGAACAACTCCTAGTTTTGAAAATCCTCATAAACCAAATTTTATTTTTCTTCTTACTAATGTTCTCCATTGACTCAAAAAAGAACCAAAATCATGGTATGAAATATTTAGATCTTTTCTTTTGAAATATGCATTTACAGTTTCGTAGTTCCAACACTTTTTATGAAAAATATTTTTACTAACATTTTATTAGATCAAATCAATGTTGATGATTTTATTTTTGGATCAACTAACAAAAAAATGTAATGATTTATAAAAGATAATGCAAATGAATTTGATATGATTATTATGGGAGAACTAAATTTATTTTTAGGATTTAAAATTTATCAAAAAGTGTAGGGAAATGTTTAAAATCGAACTAAAAATTTTATTTATATAATAAAAAAGTTTGGACATTAGAACAACATGACATTAATAACTCACTTGTGTAATAATATAAAACATGAATTGGTCGATGATGGAAAAATAGTAGACAACATTTTATATAGAGGTATGAATGGATGTTTTTATATCTTACTGCTAGTAGACTAGACATTATGTTTTTTTGTTTTACTTTGTGAATGATTTAAATCAAATCCAAAAGAGTCCCATCTTACTATTGTTAAAATAATTTTATGATATTTAATATTTTATATTTTTAAATCTCTTCATTACCCCGATGCATTTTATTTTAATATAAATTAATATTCATGTGATTATTTTGGATGTATATATTAGATAGAAAATGTACATAACGAACCTGTCACATTTTAATAAAATATTTAGTTTAATGGTATAGTATGAATCAACACTCATTTTCCCAATCAATGGATTAGGAATAATATATCATCATTGAAATTTTTTTCGAACATATATTGAAGATAAAAAACACCATACTAGATAGTGGATTAATTTTAATAGTATACATATGTTATGTCATAATACTAGTGTCATAAATATATGAAAAAATCCTATAAGTAATTCTAGGACAAATCACAATGATATAAGGAATCAATTTAATAGATATGATTCCCATTAAAAGGATTTATCAATAGAATTTTATGGTACCTAATATCAATTTGTAGATAATTTTACGTAACCATTTCATAGTTTATTTTTTGATTTTATTAAAGGGAATTTTGGATTATTTATTTTTAAATGAATTATTTATTCAATTTATTTTAATTTAATCTATCTGTTTATATTTTTTACTGTATATGATGTATATAAACATTTATCATTTTTTTTATGTTTTAAATAGGTTTTAACTTTTTTTATTTTATTTTTCATTTCCATATTAAAAGTTAATCATTACATTATCATTTAGTGTAAAGAAAAACATTCTCCTTATCCCGCTCGATTTCTCCTCTCCAACACTTCTCTTAAAAATAATTATTATCTCTATCACTCTATTGATTCCCATTTTTAGAAACCCAAAACCTTCATTCAATTTAATAGAGAAAACAACAGATTTGAAAACATTTGGAATATCTCAAGCATCTATGATGGGGGGGGGTCTACATATTCTTCAGGGAAATATCACAAAGTGCTCTAGGAAAGGGTAATTCATTTTAATTATTTAGATTCAAAAAACCATTCACTCAACAATGTAAAGGGATTTCAAGGTCTAGATTATTCTCCTGGAGAAGATAACATGATAATGAAATATGATATTGAATAAAATTAATTTTGTATAAATTATTATTTTAGTCATGTATTTGATGAATATATCATTGTATATATGATTAATGAGTCTAAAATTTCATTTACTTGAATTGAAATGTATAAGTTATTTTTTCCCCATTATGTATAGTTTCAGTATTTTTTATGTGATATAGGTTATGGGAAAAAAATTTCATATGAAATTATTTTCACATATTTTGGAAGAAGAGAAGTTCAGAAAATAATGTCAAATGAGCATACTCTTAACTGATGAGTTGTGATGTAATTTATTCAATCTAAAATTTTTCAACAATTAACTGAGCTAGATAAATTATATAATCATGAAATTTATGTCCTGTTTCTGTTCTTAAACCACATCATGTCAATCCTTTATTTGTTTATGGAATGGTATCTAAACCATTTCATCTACAATGATTCTAATATTTGATATTATCCCAATGGAAAAATTATTTCATTTTGTCGATGAAAAAAATGAAAACACTTTAATATGTTTTTTTTGAAAAAAATGTAATCACAGAAATGTTTTTAATGTTGGGATTGTAAGGACATTAGAAATTGGTTAGAGAAATTCTTGAAATAGTCTTCTACCTTCTGTTTTAGATCAATAAAAAAGGATTGATATAGAAGGTCCAGGGGACAAAATGATGATACCATTAGTGGGTTCTATATGATAGTGAACAAATGAAGTGTAAGAATATATGATAGAAGAAAATCTTGTAAATAGAAGATGTATTTTAGTTGATATTCTAGAGACTGTAGAGAAATATTATATTGTGTCATAGTGTGAGGCTTCAGTAGAGGATAATGATGTGAAATAGTATCAAAGTCAAGAACATCATTGGTAAGATGTTCCTAATCATGAAACTCAATATCTTATTATCCATAATTAAGATTTTCTTAGAGGATGTACCTTAAGACACTGATCAAACTAAAACGGTGAAGTATGTTTGTCTTTGGTAATAAGAGGTCAATCTAGATCTCAACCATCTAAATCTTCATATTCAAATGTTGAAGCCACGATTATAATGATAAATATATTGGGGAAAAAATTTGATTCCTAGATAAAAATTGGATGATGTGAAAAATAATATTTATGAATTCAAAAGTAAAACAGTACCCAAATCAACATTTGAGGCTCAGAGGCCCCGTATTAGATATTTAATGGATTTTTTTTATAATGGAGACCATCAAGGGTTTATCAGAAAAATTTCTAGGGGATTCAATAAATTATGCGATGATTCTATCAAAAAGAGTGATTTTGTTGAGCTTAAGATGATGATAGGAAATGAATTTCAATATCTCATGGAAATCAATCAACAATCAATATCTTTTCAATAGAATTATCCAGACCTAATTAGAATATTCGAAATAATTACTTCAATTCTTGGTGATTTCAATGGTAGGATACACACTTTTTAGTGTGAATTTATTCCTTTTGGTGAAATGATAGATAATCAATGAAATATAGTCAATAAACCATTTACAAATGATACCTAGTTGGGATAAATGATTAATCATGTTATGAATAAGTTGACTCCATTAATTCAGTTAGAGAAATATGTTAATTAATTTATAAAGGTTAATCTGGTTGAAAATTTAAAGATTTGTAGTTATTCGAAGAAGCAACATCAGTAGTGGGCATAAGTCATCAACAATAATTTCTATATATTTTTGTCGAATCTCATTGATATCAATGGTGATATGAAAGCCATTACTAATCCTGATTCCTCCTCTAACATTTCTGATTCTGATCAAAGTCCATTATTTTGAAGTAACTTCATTGATGTTTGATTGTACTCTTTTATATTTTAAAATGATTTGAATTCATTTTAAAATAAACATAATTATCCTTATTTAGTTTCGTTCTTTTGTAATTAAGTTCAATACCTAACAACCAATCCTAATATTTATTTTTCCTATATGTTTCTATGAAATATTAATTTATAGTTTATTTCTACAATATCTATTGTTTATATATTTTATTCTTTAAAATCCTCTCATTGATATCAAAAAAGGAAGAGAATTTTTTAGGAAGGAATGAATATTTGAAAGAAAATATAGGGTTGAAGAATTTATATAAGGACTATGGAATGATAGGGAATAAAATTTTCACTGAAGAAAATTTTATTAGAGAAAACATTTCTTATAAATGTTTCTATTTCTTTTATCGAAATAAGACAGTGATATTAAAATATATAAATATATAAATATTTATTTTTTATTTTTACAAATATTACATTTTATCTAATTTTTTTGGATTATGTTATGTGTTTTTTGATCAAAAAAGGGGGAGCATGATGGGAATTTATTGTTTCAACAATACTTTATAAATTATGATTGTTTAGATGTTCACAAATAACCTTTAATGTTTTCGTATGATGTTTTCATGATTGAGATTTAAGAAATAAAATTCTTAGATAATTTAATTTAGCATTAATCTAGAAAAAATATTTCAAACACATTAATTTGGTAATTGATCGTATTGTATCAATCATACATTATGCTGAAAAAGTGAAAATATTGTGTTCGGAATCAACCCTATTTTACACGGAAAAAGTGAAATGATTGTGCATGGTATGAACACTATATTAAGTTGGAAATTTTAAATTTTAACCTATTATATCACCCCTATGATACAATAAACAGTGTTTCTTTGGATAATCATCCATAAATTTGTAGATTCATCAAAATTGTGGATCAACAACTCTACAGTGATTGTTGCAATTCCTCTTCAATAAACATACATTCATGAATTTGAATGTATGGTAAATTAAATGCAATATTTGAGATATTTTTTCACAAAATCTAAACAAATGAATGATCATCCATACAATATTTTTGTTTCCTACATTATTTTATAATGACATTATGGTAATGAAACCATATTTTGGTAGGGTCCCTATGATACATAGTTGAATCCTACGTTGTGTTTACAAAGGTAATGTTTTTAGGCCTCATTTTCAATCCAATATTGATTCAACAGTCATGTCAGAATTAGATGATTAATTATGAATTGTTATGATTGTTTCAAAGATCTATATTCATCAATTAAAAACATTCATGTTCCTAAGAGATTTTATGAATCCACTTTCCAGTTGGAATTTGAATTTGAGAAAATTATCAGGAAATTTTTTTGGATTTGGAATTCAGAAGCATATTATGAAATATATATATTTATTCAATATATCTATTCAAATATATGTGGTATAAGAGATTCAGTTATGTGACTGCATTATTAAAATCATATTTTATATAACTACATCCATGAATGATAAAATAAATATTATTTATAAAATAGGCTACGATATAAATTTTTTATACATTTCAAACACAATTTACTACTTATATTTATGTTGATACCTCATTAATGGTAAAACGGAAACATGGATCACATCAGACTATTACATTCCTGAAAATATTATTTATAATGAACATTATCCATCACATTTCACTTCTGAGCTGAGCTAAAAGATAATTTTTACTGAGGAAAAGAAAAGAAAATTACATGAAGAAAACCCTTCAAGTGGGTGGAAATGATGCAAGATGGGGGAATCCCCTCTCATTACACTGATAAACTCAATGGGTAGAGAGTTAAGACCGCTATAAAACATTAACTTCTCATCCTTCCTACCCATGCTAGCCAGTGTATTTGCCGCACAATTGGTCTCCCTCCAACTGTGTTGAACCTTCCTACCGTGGATGGTCTTTGCCTTACATCTCCTTATGAGATATGCCAGCTTCCAAGGAATCACCTCTCGAACCTGTAAAGCATTCACTAGAACTTTAGAATCCAACTCACTCTCCTTCGCTTGATGTCCCCATCTCTTACATACCGTCAAACTAGAAAACATGGCTCGAACTTCCACACCCAAGGAGTTTCCCAGACCATAGTAAGCACTAAAAGAATCATGCACTGATTCCCATGAATCCTTAAAACCCCCACTACCTATCATAACCACCTCCATGTAAGAGCCGTCAATGTTCAGTTTCAAACCACTATCCATGGTTTTCCACCTATCCCAACGTCTGATTCCTTTGATATATATGTGTATTCTTTTCAAAAGGATGTAAATTTTGGACGATGTGTACCCTCCATTAACCATCATATCCATCTCAATGATGAGTGATATTAAACACATCTGTAGGTAGAGAAGAGATCGCGTGGAACCTAGCTGAATCTGATTCTCGCCTCCCAAATGACCCAGAAAATGGAAACTTGTATAATAATATATTCTTTGCATTCCATAGTTCTATAATCTATATCCCTAATGCAATCCGTCAAGATATCCTGTAGAGAGAACGAATCATTATCATCATTCAGATGTGGGTTGATGAAGGACCAAAGATAGGACGCCCATTGGACCTGAAAAAACAGATGGAGTGTTGACTCAGTCTTCGGCCTCTCATAAGTGTACCATCGAGAAGACATGGATATAACAATCCATTGGCTATTCTCCACAGTTGGAACAACCTTATTTATGATCCTCCACAACAAGAAACTACTTATCTTTCGGATTTTATTTCACCATGCTATTGATGTCTCCTCGGTCACAATATCATCCAACTAGAGAATCCTCCTGTAATCGTAGGCATTGTACCTACAATATCTTGGTCCAGTGAAGCAGAAAATATCCGGCTCATCACTCTAGACAAAAATTTCCAAAAAAAAAATTTGGATGGGATTCAGAGTCACATGTATGTGTTCATACATTCCACTATCTTTACTAAAGTAAATGTTGGGAGTGGGGTAGCATGTATAGGCAGGAATTTTCCCAGAACATTTAGTATCCTATACGAAAAACTCCCCTAAATCATGGACATATCTAGTTTGTGATTTTGAAAATGTGAAGTTTGACATGATCATTTAAAATTAGTTTATTTTTATTTTTTGGGTTATCAACTCATTGTACTCAGTTGTGGTGGAGTATTAGTTTCCTGATCTATGTTGTGGATAATTGGTTCTCTATTATAGAAACATAATTACTTTTATGAGTTCTGTTGTGTATGTGTTAACTAAAATCACTCAATTAGGATATCATGGGTTGATGATAAGAGGACTATACAAGTGAAATTTTCCATGCTCGTAGAGAGAGTGGTTGGTTGAGTGGAATTGGTGATATTTTTGTTGCAAACATCAAAAAGAACATTTTTTCCTTTATTATAATTATCCACTGCATATTCTATTTAAATTAATAAACACTTCTTATCTATATAAATCATAGTGGATGTAAAATTCCTGAATTGTGGAATATGTTTGAAATGGCACAATTCACCCCCAATTATTTTACATTTTAATTTCTGGCCCAACAATAAGACAACTTTTTAATTAATGGTTTTGAATATTATTAACTAATTTATGAAAATAAATTTTTACACAATTTGACATTAATTCATAGGTTATCAATTAATTATTAATAAATTTTACAACTGCCAGAATGTACAAGGAAATATAAATATTTAAATGGTCCCAAAGTTGTTTAAAAACAAAAGATTAAATTTAATATAATTTGTGTGTTATAATAAATATATATATGTTATATATTCATCCAAATTTTATTTTATTCATTCAATACATTCGATATATGTATTATATGAAAAAACCCAATTTTATGCTTAAAACATAAATTTATTCAAATGTATATTTACATAATTTTAAGGGAGATCAAATTTTAAACGCTAATTTTGGAAATCCTATAGACATAATATGTCACATAAAATATCAAAATTGAAACATAAAAAATAAAATTTTTGTTAGGATAATTTTTCCATATTTTTGTGTAATCTGTAATTTTCTAATTAACAGTTTCAAATACTAGATTTTAATTCCCATATTGTATTTCAAAATAATTTTTAAGAAGATAAATTATATTTTAATTTTTTGATAAATATAAATTAGTAGTTTTTAATCAATTAATAAAATTCAGGTAATATAGATCAATTCCATGTTGATAGTTTTTATAAAACAATTCAAACATTTGAATGTTTTTACTTTAAAAACATGCTTTGTTGATAATGCTATGAGATTAATTATAAATTAGATTATTCTACTTATCTAAATACAATTTATAAAAATATATTCAATATTTGGAAGTATAATAATTAGTAAATCATCTTTGAATTGACCAAAAATATCGTTGAATGTAATTAAAATTAATTTCAAAGATTAAAGAAACAATATGATAAACTATGGACTAAACAATATATTTACAACCCATGAAAACATAAAAGCTATCCTATAACAAATTTTATTGATATTAATTGGAAACAAATAAACATTTTTTATATTGGTTTTTCTTATATGAATTTTGTTATGTAAAAACATTGGTACAAATAACTTGTATTAAAAATACCATGTGAGTCCCTTCCATTCCCTGTAAAAAGCCACCCCACTACCTCTATTTTACACCTATAAAACCACATAGGTTCATAAATTATCATCCCATTACAGTTAGCAAAACCTATAACATCCTCCATGAAAAGTCACTTCGATGAGAATGCAACCGAAGGAATCCTTCAGGGACAAATGAAAAGGAGTAACCCATTAAGAGTTAACATCTTCTCTCAAGACCCTTCCATTAATTTCCTTTATCCACCACCTCCAACCACATTATTAAAATCAGTTATAAATATAACAATAACCTAAATATACTATTATTTTCCTATTATATGGGATGAATAAACACTTACAGACTCCAATATCTAATTGCTATTGAACATATTGTTTACCTATATTGTAAACTACCGCCTCATTATGTGATGATTGATCAATTTTATATTACCGCATCTCACGGTGGACATTATTATAAAATATATTTAAATATTTAACATATTATATTTTTTATATATTTATTTTAATGTAATAATTTTTTAACGAATATTTATTTTCATTCCATTTGGTGTAAATATGATATTTTATTTTCAGGAACAGTAGCGTACCACCACGTTAAAGCGATGTGATTCATTAAAGATATACATGGAATATATTTAGGAAGGGTTTAGTAAAATACATGATTTATGTAACCTTATAATTATAAGTTAACTATTTAATATACATATTTAAATATAGTTCATTTTGTTTCTTTATTTCAATGTGATAATAAAAATTCAAACATCATTCATGCATATGTACGAGTTAACATCTCAATGAATGGATTATTACATTTCATACATATAGGCTATATAGATTATAATAATAATAAAATAAATAATATATATATTATATTTACATCTTTTATTACAATTTTCAATCATGATTTATGTATAAGAACTAATGATATAAAAAAGTAACACACATAAAAACACAAATATTATCTAATGTGAATCCTTAACAATGGACAGTTAAGAAAATTATAATATATGGTACTATTTAAACCATATATGTTATTAGATATAATAATATGGTTCTATAAAATACTTATAATAAATTTATATTTAATATAAAGGATTTTTTAATGATTACGATGAGAGTCAGAACACAGCGCAAGGGGATTTCATCTCACTATTTATTTCCATGAGATACATGATTTATTCAACACCAATTCCTTTAGTTTGGTGTATCTAGTACTCATATATGTTCTCTATGACTGTTATAATTTATGTTTTGGGTATTCTAGTATCGAATTTTTTAAATTTTTTTCATGGTTTTTATGTTTCAAATGTTAACAAATCAGTAAAATAGTTTAGTCTCAATTTTCCTTTATTGAGAGTCATGTATTGTAATGAATCTAAATTGATATTAGAGGAGTATATCATTTAATATATATGTTATCTTGAAAATATAAATTGTTTCAAGAAATTTAATGATTCAGGTAATTTTATATTATTACATGGGGATTATGATACCATGTATACAACTAGTAAGTGTTTATTGATAAAATATCATCACATTTTCATATTGTAAATGATTTTCCTACATGAATAAAATCATATGATCCATATCTCAAGAAACCTCAATAATATTCTTCATCTATGCTTATACAAAATAACATAATGTATTATTAAAATACTTACTCTATTTTGTACTTATGATAATATATTTATGTAAAATCATTCCATCTATCTTCATGGATGGAAATCAACTGTATTCAAAAACCATGTTTCCAAAAAAAGTTATCAAAAATATTTTAAAAATATCATTTTTTCCCATTTTCAATGAACTTTTTTTAATAACGTTTTCCACATTTAAATAGTTAATTTATATTTTTTCAGTGTTTTTTAAGAGATGTTTTCAAAAGGTTGTATGTTTTTGAAAGAATTTTTCAGTGCAGAAATTAAATTTTCTTCATGAAATGTTTATAAAATATACTTAAAAATAATTTCCCATATAATATAACATCCATTAATGTTAGTAATGAATTTATGTGAAAATTGAAAAAAAATTTCTATTAATTTTATTTTTATGAATGGATTATGTTTTGATGATTTTTTGATGATGAAATCTATTTCTCTTTAAAGAGTTATATTATTATGATGCCCAATTATTTTCTCTAGTCATATTTATGATTATATGATAATAAAACCTATATCTTTTCAAAGGTTTTTATATTATTACTTGTCTATAATACCCATTTCATTTCAAGGGGTATGATATGGTTATTAATTATCTTGTGGGACATATTTTCTTGATTTCTCTATGACATGGGTGTCACTTATAACTCAATACAATGCATAAGGTAATGATTTATATCTCTTGATATAGAAATGGAAGGAATGTAAAATGGTATCTGTTTAGTATTATAGGTATGGAATGGGAAATGATCTCATATCATTAATATAGGTCTAGAATGGGGAGTCGACATTGTTCAGCAATATAGGGATAAAACGGGGTCAAAACCCAATTCAGTAAAGGACATTGTCTACTAAGATCATCTAAGAAGAAACACCTTGAATATTATGTGTATCATTATATATTCATCTATTTCTATCACAATTCTGTGTTTTATTCCTATATTTTTACTTCTTGTATTAATTTATTTATTTCTATATGATTCATGTCTTATAAAAGGTTATGATTTATGCATGATTCATTTTTATAATCATTCATATATAGGGTATGATCTTCTATTATCGTAATATTGTTCTTATACCCTTATGAAATTGATTATGCTTATATGTATCCCCTTTATCCCTTATTTAGAAACTACGATAACCCATTTTAATGATTCCTTCCACTAGTTATGATTATATATTTCTTTTATGATATATCTAAGATGGGTGATAGTCTTAAAGAACCTAGTTGGAGATTATATAGCTTGCTAATGTACTATTTTTAAAAATTCCACGATTATAATTGTAGTAGACTATTAAAGTGTATGTGAATCTATTTTTATAATTTTTTATGTATTTCAAAAATGTTATGTAATGATAACGTATGAAAAGAGAGGGTCACTATAAATATTTTTTATATTAAAATGTACATAGAAAAAAACAATAATTGTTTACTACATTTGGAAACATGGTATAGAATATTCTACCTTGGTGAAGGATTTTTAATAATTCCTACAAAAATCTCACCAGTTATGACTATTAATTAAAATATGTCGTCACTACATATGGGATATTAACATTTTGAATGTGTGAGATTTGAATCCTAATAAGTGTAATCATGGTGATATGTAAGCATAATCATGGGGATAAGGGTGTGAGAACATGATAATAACATTTAAATATCATAACTAACATAATAAGGACTATATCAATGATCAACAGTGTAATTGTTAGATGTTTATAAGACATATATAATAATAGAAACAATGGATTATTCGATGAGATCATGATATAAGAATAATAAAGTTAATTTGTGTCATAAATGTAATAATATAAAATTTTCCTATATTTCATGGATTATTAAAATAATTTTTCATGAATATTCATGGAGTATACACCTATTGGGGGGGACACATCACCATTCTCAATTAGATACCTTTACTTATAGTGGAGTGGTTTTACTCCCCAAATCGTCTTAGTAGTGATAGATCACTCCCATGACTGTCTTAGTAGTTATGGATCACTCTTTATAACATCTTAGTGGACAATGTACTTTAATAAACCATGTTCACTATCATCTCTATCCATACCTATATCTGGATATATAAATATTTACTCAATGCATTGAATGGTGGCATAGTTCCACTCTATCGCAAAATGAAATCATATATATATTCGTTTCACTGGATAATAAAACATTCGTCCTATCATGACCCATTAAAAGATATTTTATTGATAAACATAATATCACAACCCTTGAAATGAAAAGTGTATCATAAATAATTCATCATATCATAAAATGTTGAAAAGATATAGGTTTCAAAATCATTTCTTCAGATAGACACCCATTAATAGAATCTTGTTTCACAAGCATTTATTCATGGTACATATCATCAAGGAGAAATATGTTCATCAAACAACTTGTCATATAAAATATAATCCATTAAAATAAATATTAATAATCAACTCCCCAGATCATATACCCAGAATAATATAAACTATATAAAATAATGTCATCACATATGGAGAATGATTTTCAAAGGTCAATTGGAGCATTTCTTATGGAATGTATCCTTTCCATGAATAGAATATTTATAAGAAAATTTTTTAAATATATTTTAATTTGAAAAAAACATTTAAAACATGTGAAATATGAAATAAAATTTATTTAATTAAAGTTTTGAGGAAAATATCATTTTCAAAATAATTGTTTAAAAAAAACATTATAATAAAACTTTTTCAACTAAAATTACCTAAAAAACTTATAAAGGAACATTTAATGATTGTGGAAAAATGTTCTATTAAAATATCATTGAAATTATAATGTATTATTAGAAACATTTTTGGAAACATTTTTCATTAAAAATTCCATTTGGAAACATATTATGAAAAAATGATGAATATTTAGAACCATCTTAGTGAAAATATCATTTTAAAAATCAACATTAATATTGTAAATATTTTGAAAATAATTTTATTCTACAATACATTTCAATCATATAATGAAATTTTAAAAAAATTCGATAACAAATTTCGTCGAAAATATTGTTGATAAGTAACAACTAATTATTTTAAACTCTTAAGAAAATTATATTTCAATACATTGATAGCATATTCAAAATATTCAAAATATTTACAAAACTGTTCCATTTGAAAATACCTTTAATACTTAAAAAGAATTATTCTAATCATTTTGAAAAAAAAAATCAATTTTAGTTGAATTATAGTGAATTTAAAAAATATGTCAATTTTTTTGTTAAAATAATATTATAAAATTTAAATGGTGTCTTTTGTTAAGTGACTGTCATAATGGTGGGTAAATTTATATGTGTTGACCATTCCTTTTACACAATAATATGGTCAAAAAAGTTCCATGATTGGAAAATTATAAATGATATTTATTTTAATAAATTTTTTATAATGTTAAAATTTTTATAACAATTTATACTAAAAATCATTTGAAGATACTATAAGTATTTTGGAAAACATATATAAAATGCTTGTGAAGTAAATGAGATTTCCTATGAATGACACAAATGAAGTCATATTTTCATAAAATAATTTTTTTTTATAATATGTTCCAAAAAATGTAAAAACAGTAAAATTTCATTAATTTACATGAATAACTAAAGGATAGAAATATTAAGGAGTGATACTAAGATAGTTTACATAATATTTCATAAAGGGAAGGATAATCCAAATTAATCTGGACAAAATATTTGACTGTAACTATAAACTATTACCCTAGTGGTAACTTTTTATCCTAATCTCCATGAAAAATAAATTTATATGAATATATAATTATCATTAAAATATCGATATTCCTATTAAATCTATAAAAGTGTTATTATATAAACCATATTATATAATTTTGCATATAACATCACATGTGTCTCAAAAAAGAAGAAGAAAATTCAGACTAAATTTCATTAGAAGTTTGGTAACATTCTAACCATAGACTCATGAATGGTATATAATAAAAAGGATATATAAATAAATATAAATTTAATGAAAATAATATAATAATATATTCATTTTCAGTAAATACATCACATAAAATAATATAGTGTTGAACATGGCGTATATCCTACAGAATTATGTGGGAATAGAAACTGCTACCATAAGTCACATCACTCTTCAAACACATTAAAATATCCATTTATATTAGTATATTTTTATTATTAATATACCATATAAAAATGTTACTATATATCATACCATGTATGATTTTGTAATTATTTATTTAGCTAGTTTATTAAAAATTTCATGTTAATGATATGTTTCTGGTAATAATCACTTTATTTTTCGAATCTATTTTGACATGAAATTATTTATCTTCTTACATAAATTATGATTTACTAATTTATTGAATGTAAAACATTTTTTCAAAATTTTATATATTCAATATATATTTATTCATAACAATAATTTAATTATATAAATAGGAAATGAAGTACACCGTTCGTAGAGACGGAAGGCCATATGTACGGACGAACCCTGATTACATTTTGATGGTTACTTGAAATAAATACATTATAATATATATTTATATATTATAATTATATTATAATTATTTTTTAAAATATTAAAAATATGATTACTAATCACTTTATTAACATATTCTGTGTAAATAATAAACGAATCACATCTCTTTCAGGTTGTAGCGGTCTAAAAGTCCACAATCGAAGGTACATATTCCCATTAAATTAAAAGAAATGGTGTATGAGTTATATAAAATTAAAAAAGAATAAATATATCATAAATATCATAAATACCTAAAATATTCATAAATTATATCTTTATTCCATTTTTTTAATAGTGGAAATCGATCGATGAATGAAAAATTTTGCGAGCTGGTAGACTGCCATACACATGAACAAATTTTTTTTATTCAATTAGATTTTCCATTTTTTTTGAAGTTTTTAATAAAATCATAACAACATCATTGTATATTTAGGACATTAAGTTTATTATATAATATTAAAATATTAATAATTTTGTAGGTTGAGAAAGAAATAAATCAATAGTTCTTATTAAAGGGTTTTTCATTTTCATTGAGAAACACCTTTTGATATTCACTAATGAGATTCTTTAGTTAGATTTATTCAAAAATAGATGATTATATGGATTTGGGAGGTACTTAGGGAGCATAGTTGGATTTGATTTTACAATAAAATATGATTCATATGTGTGAATAAGTGAGTGAGTGAGTTCCCTTTTGTAGTGGAGGGGAGTGGTATTCTTATAAATATAAAAAGGTCAACATAATTGATGGGTCTCCCATATATCATTTGTATCAATTATTAGATAAGTTTAGATAAAATGGAAGATATTGATGAAATATGGCTATATATTTCCTTTGAGAAATGTATTTAGGGTTGTTGGAACCGTTAGTAAAATTTTTACCACTAAGTAAACATGTTTCTGTCTTGATCATTGTAATTAATTATATATACTTTCAATAAGTTATCCTATAAAAACAAATAACATGACCATAACAGAAAATATACATTTTTCTGACTCTAATTTTGGGAACGATTTATCAAATTTAAAATGACATAATTTTTATAAATTAATTTGAAATAATTGTCACATACATGATGTGAAATCAATATTTAATGAAAAATGTTAAAAATGTGGAATTGTTTCTATATGTAATATCTAGGTGAAATTGATTACAATGAACTAACATGGATTTATTTCATTATATTTGAAATAATAATTCTTTATACCCAAATTAAAATATAATTTTTCTATAAAAATAAATTATATGAAAAAGTTGATTTCAATTAAAATTCATTTTTTTAATATACATCAAAAAAATCAACTTCTCAAGAACTTACCAAAAAATAAACCCAAGTAAAATTTGATACTAAGATATAAAAACTATTTTTTATTTTTTCTAATAAGAATTATAAATGTGTCAATTTACGATTTAAAAAATGTATGATATTAAACATTGTTAAAATTAAAATTTGCAGATATACCTAATTTATTCATAAAAATTGATTAATTGTTATCTTATAACAAAAAATATATTTTATGAGTGTCAAAAACATTATTATATAAATAATATATAAATTATATTAAAAATATACATCAAAATTAGTTGGTTTAATTTATTAAAAATCAATTTTTGTAAATAAAAAAATTCATAAAAATTAATTTCATTATTTTTAGAGAGATATTGTATTCATTACTATCCAATTGATAATGAATAGATTAATTTTCTGTAATTGTGTAAATAATATTTTCACAATTTGGTTAATCTTAAACCTAACTTTATTTATATAGTCCTGGTGTTAACATTAATAATATTTTAATATCAAAACTAATAATATATTTTAGTTCGGTATAAAATAGCCTATGTGTAGTGAATGATATTGAGTGAAATCATTATTTTGTATAAATAATATTGAAACTATTATTGTATGTACAAGAAGGTAATATATGTTTCCCATTTATTGCACCCATAACATGTTGTTGTCGAAATAGAATAAAATCTCATTGTAAACATGTACCACAATTTATATTCATTATTGTGTGAAATTTAGATTATTAAATTAATTTCAAATATAATATTTCAGAAAAATCATGGTGTTACATTAGACGCCCTTAAAATAAATATTCCATCAAAATTATTCTATAATACGAATTGTTTAATACTGAAATGTTATTTTCATAGAAACCCAAATCCTAAAATTAAACATTAAAATATACTTTAAAATGGGAATATATGAAACATAATTCTCACCCCATTAATCTCATAACAAGGATCACAAAAAGGAGAACATACCTTCCATGTGAAAACATAGACATGGAAGATAAAAATAACTATCATTTTTTGTGAGAGAGAGTTATAGAGAACATGTTTTGTAGGTAGTTAACGATCAAAATGAAATAAAATGAATAATCTTAAATAAGGTCATTAATATCATCAACAATGTTGATATTGTGATCAAGTATCTTTTTTCCTAATGTGGATTAATTTTATTAAGAACATATAATTAGATTATTTCTGGACAAGTTCAACATTATTTTTGATGATCAATATCCACATAAAATATTATTATAAGAAATAAAGGTGAATTTTTCATTCTTTATTCATTAGAATATAAAGAGTTACAATAATATTATGATAGGTCATTTCATTATTCATGTCACAAAAATATGGTTAGAATAATTTTTCAAATATACAAAATTCCTTACATAGTGATTCAGTACGTTACAACTGAATATTAGGACTACCATAAACCATTTGATAATTGGTTAAACATATATCCATATTGTATGATGAATTTCCAAAACATTGTAAATAAGGTCAATAAAGTTCATAAAAAAATACCACTGATCCCCTATATATCATAATGTATAACTAATTTTTCACACAACAGACTTGTGAATTTCTTTATCATGTATTATCTTCAAAAAAATATAACAACAATAATCAACATAAATAATTATTGAAAAAATTAATGTTTTATAATTCCATTTTTTATTTAATATATCACTTATATCTATAAAATATGTGAAATCCATCCATGATAGGATAATAAACTTTTTTCAAAAAATCCATAATTAGTTCGAAGGTAAAAAATGATATCAAATTTTCATTATTTGAGAATCATTATTGTCACGACCCGCCCTCGGGGCTCATGCCATGACTACCACATGCCAGCCTTCCATAGGCTAGGGGCTGGTGACTAGCACCAAGGCATAATTCCCGATAAAAGGGAAGGCATTGCCTTTGTAAATTAAACAGACACCACAGGGTAAGCAAGAAAGCAGAAGAAAACACTAAGTAATGCTGGGTACAATAGTAAGTGCGGAAAAGTATGTGGGCCAGAATACAAACCCAAACTGAAAGTAAAGTACAATTGAAAAAGGGAGTATAAGAACTGAAAAGTAAAGCCACAGCCTCGAGCTGTCCACTGGATGTACCACCTGAAGGGTGGGTACAGATAGCCTCCACAGCTCCACGGGTCCAGCCGTCTGCTCCGAGTACGTCCCGCCCAGTGGTCCACCATAAAGTACCGACCTGCTCCGCAAGCCTCAACCATGATCAGTTTTGTCCGTCTTCTGCAAGCTACACAACGTAGTGCGGGCATATCCCGTGCAGGGTTGAGTATAAAATACTCAGTAGGGACCACGAGACCCGCTAAGGTCTCCTAGAATCCACAAAGGATAATACACAAAGGAAAGATACAATCACAAAGTATCATCCGACACTACTTAGGTATGTTCCCATACATATACCTAAGTCATCAACTCCAGTTCAGCTCCAACATCCGAACCCATGTTCGATCATGTTCACAAATGATTACACAACAAAATCCACACAGGAAAGCAAGTCAATCATATCGAAGATAATGATTGAATGTCAAGATTCAGATCACACAGGTATACTTCTTCGTAAGACGAAAGAGAAGATCAAATGTATCCACAGATTCATCTAAGCTGTCGGACCCACGCAGGATCGTTAGGTACTAACCCCAACAATGACCCACAAAGGATCGATAGGTAACTAACCCCCACAATGACCCACACAGGATCAGACCGACACAGGACTTGTAGGCGCTGGCCCACACATGACCGCTGAGCGCTGACCCACATAGGATCTGACCCACACAAAATTGGTAGCACTGATCCACGTAGGATCGCTAAGTGTTGTAGTCGTCGCCGTCGAATCCACATAGGATTTCTGTACCGTCGTCATCGTCATTGCAGTCACAACCAGCTCTAGGGTTCCCGCACACAGAAAGCTCATTCGGGAGGGTCCGCTCCACGAGCCAAGGGGCTGATACATTAATGAACACAAAATCCAGAGTTCATGTATCCAAAATTTCTGTATCATCAACATGAACTCAAAATCATAGACGACGCGTCAATTGGACGCCCGGTCTGAGAGTTATTGGCTTTTTCATTCTAGGGGCCTAGTTGGTTTTTTAAGATAAAACCAACCTTACCGTACGACAACCGCGTCCAATCCTCAAGAAGTGTAAGCCAAATGTTCCTTCTCACTAAGAGGAATCCATCAAAGTCAACGGCACGTCAATCGGACATCCGGAGCTCAAGTTATAACTGTTTCCGCTCCAAGGGACCGGTTGGTTTCATGCTCGAACCAACCCGGTCGAACCCACAGTACTCCGAATCCATGAGAGTTATATATCGAAACCACCGTCTCGATCCAAGGATCGCATCTCCACTAACGGTGCAGCCATCATGGGTCCGTAGACCATGTTATGGGAAAAAGACCGAATGAGGCCTGGAAGTGGGGGTTTCGAGCCCGGAACGATCCGGCCCGAGACCCCCTGGGTCGGCTCAAAACCGGTCGACCCGAACCGGGTCCGGCCCAACCCGACCCGGCGGCTTGGGCCGGCGCGCTGGCGCTGGCTAGGTGGGTCACCCAAAACGGCCGAGCATTTCGGTGCGGGGGGGGGGGGGGGGGGGGTCATGCCCCCCCCCTCTTCGTAACCGCGACCCCCCATGTGGGGGACTGCTCTTGTCTAGCCAGCCAGGGGTCATAAACCCCGAGTCTTCCTCTGACCAGCTGGCCCACTCCGGCCGGACGGCTGCTGTCGCCACGGGACCGGAATGGTCCGGTCCCCCTGCTCCGACGCCGGCGGCCCAGAACCGGCCGTCGTTCCCTGCTCCATCGCGGCCTAAGTAACGGCCTTGGTCCGTCCGACGCGGCGCATTGGCATCGCACCCCTCCGCCGCGGCCCCACATTGGCCGCGGTGTCTTTGAGGTTCCTTCGAGGTTCTCCGGCACGGCGTGACGGCACCGTTCCTCTATTCGACTTCAACGGCCCCGCGCACCCTTGTCGTATGATCCCGCGTGGTGCCGTTGCACCGCCCCGCTTTCCTTTGAACCGCATCAACACAACATACAAGGGAGGAGGGTCGGCCGTGTTTGTGCGGTCCGGCCCCCTCCTATTTATTGATTTCAAGTGACAAAGATTCATGAAGAACAGTAATGGAAGTATTCACGAACAAAAACAAAATCCCCTACCTCGTCGAATTCATTGAGCGGGGGTTTGTCACAGAATTTATCATCGCAGAAGAAGGCGTCGCAGAAGCAGAGGGTCATTGGCATCGCGGTACATGGCGTCGCGTAGTTGATCTCATAGGATTCAGCATTCTTTGTCAGAGATCAGTGTGTTCTTCTCGTTCTTCGCGTTCTTCGATGAAGAAGATGAATATCTTCAAGCCTCCCATTTTTCTCCCAATCCCCTCTCAACACAACAAGTTCAACCAAAAATAAAATAAGTGCTTCACTTATTTTATTATCATGACATATGTTTTTAAATTTAGAAATTGAATTTAAACCACTTAATTAAAAGTTTTCATTAAATATAGGTAAAGGGGGGTTAGGGGAAATGAAGGGGTGGGGTTCATGTGGGCCCCACCACCCTCATAACCTCTCTTGGGTGGTTACCCAACTTCCACCCAAAGGTTATCCACTAGTAAAAAAATGTAGCTCAATTTTTCTTTTTAACTTCCACAATTTTTAACCACTCCTCCCATGTAAACGCAACACCATAAAATGTGTTCCTAAGCAATTACTGATGCTACGAATTCATAAAAGCCCTCCGAATTCTATTTCGAGCACCGGTTCCAAAGTTAGGAAACCCCGATCCTTCGTTCACGGAACATACACGTGCTAAACTTCGGATAAAAATTCCGGGCACACCGTGCCTCAGAATCAAGTGTCGTCAGAAACTGCATTCATGTAAAATCCCCAAAAAAATAAGAAAAAATTTCCCTTGAATTCTATGGGTCTTTACATTACTCCCACCTCAGGGTTTTATGTCCCATAAAGAAACATCATAAAGTAGGGGAACAAATGTGGATACTGTGCACTTATCTGAACCTCTCGCTCCTAAGATCTCACATGGAGGTTCCCGTGATGCCATCTGATGTGCATTAGAGGAATCGACCGTCCAAGTAGGACCCGCTCCTATTGATCCTCGATCTCCACAGGGACCTCAGAAATATTCTCCCCATCGTCTATGTCCATTTCCCCATGGTCAATGATATGCATCAGGTCGTGCACGTATCTCCTTAGCTGAGATACGTGGAAGACGTCATGCACACACCGCAACTGAGGTGGTAGAGCCAGGCGATAAGCCACTTCGCCAATCCTACTGAGGACCAGGAATGGTCCGATGAAGCATGGAGAAAACTTTCCACCTTGGCCAAATCCCTGTAATCCCCATCGAGGTGAGATCTGCAAGAAGACGTGTTCTCCATCCTCAAACTCCAGTGGCCTCTGCCTCCTGTCAGCATAAGACTTCTGCCGGATCTGAGATGTCGTCATCCACTCCTGGATGACCTAGACCTTCTCGGTCGTGGCCTGGACCATCTCTGGTCCCACAAGTGCTGACTCCCCAACGTCTGTCCAGCATAGAGGAGATATACATGGTCGGCCATACAACACCTCATATGGTGCCATCACAATGGTGGAGTGGTAGCTGTTGTTGTTAGTGCACCCCACCAAGGGTAGGTGGTCCTCACAGCTGCGACCAAAGTCGACGACACATGCGCAGAGCATGTCCTCGAGAGTTTGAATGGCTCTCTCTGTCTGACCATCTGTCTATGGGTGAAAGGCGGTGCTCAGACGTAGCTGCGTCCTGAATGCCTCCTGCAACCCCTTCCAATGCCGATAAGTAAGGAGAGCATCTCGATCAGAGACTATGGATGATGGAACACCATGAAACCGAACAATATACTGAATGTAGACGCGTCCCAAGCTCTCTACTAAGCCCTTCTCTCTAATGTGTAAAATGTGAGCCAACATGGTGAGTCGGTCGACAATCACCCAAATGGAGTCGTGACCTCTGGATGTGGGTGGAAGTCTAGTGATGAAGTCCATAGTTATCTAGTCCCACATCCACTCCAGGACCTCGAAGGGTTGTACCAAGCCCGCTAATACCTAGGGCTCCGCCTTTACCTACTGGCATGTGAGGCATCGAGAAATGAACTCTTCCACAACCTTCTTTATGCCAGACCACTAGTGCTATCACTTACGATCCTGGTACATGTTCGTCAATCCAGGATGTACCGCCAAAGGGGAAGTTTGAAACTATCTCAAGACTTCCTCTCATAAATAAATGGGTACCATGGTACGTCCTCGGAAAAGGATGTCATGCTCTCCTCCTACAAAGACACCATCAGGTGCCTGTCCTAAGGATATCTGTGCACACCACATCTCACAGTCGTCATCCCCACGCTGTGCCTCTCTGTCCCACTGTAGTAGTTGAGGAGTGACAGTGAGTGACTGATGAAAGGCTGCTCCATCTCTATCCACGAAGGATATCTACAAAGCGGCTAGCTTCTCTGTTGCCTCCCTATGTCGCTGAATGCATGACCTCCTGCTAAGTGAATCGTCTACTACATTCCCCTTTCCAAAAGTATAGAAAATCTCAAAGTCAAAGTCCTGGAGGAACTTGAGCCATTATCATTGTCTCAGGTTTAGGTCCTTCTGCGAGAAGATGTACCTGAGACTCTGATGGTCAGAATAGACTGTAAAGTGCTCTTCCATCAGATAGTTTCACCACATATTCAGATTGAAAACCACTGCTGCTAACTCCAGGTCATGGGTAGCATAGTTTTTCCCATGTGGGCTCAACTGATGTGATCCATAGCTGATCACTACCCGCTCCTACATCAGGACACATCTGAGTCCATTCCCTGATGCATCGCAATAGACTACGCACCCAACTCCCTCCTCTGGTAGGCTCAAGATAGGTGGGCTGGTTAATCTCTGTCTCAGCTCCTGGAAGCTCTGCTGACATCTGTCTATCCACACGAAGGGTTTCCCAGTCTTCATCAAAGCTGAAAGCTGTGCCGCAACTCTGGAGAAGTCTAGAACGAATATTCGGTATTACCTAACTAGTCCCAAGAAACTCCGTACCTCTGTCACACTCCTGGGTGGCTCCCAAGCTAACACTACCTCGATCATTGTAGGGTCCACCACAACTCCCACCTAAGAGATGACGTGTCCCAAGAAGTGGACCTCGCGTATCCAGATCTGACCTTGAGAGAGCTTACCATAAAGCTGGTTCTCTCGGAGTGTGTCCAGTACAACCCATAAGTGGTAGGCGTGCTCCTCCTCTGCCGTCAAGTATATCAAAATGTCGTCAATGAAGACCATGACAAATCATTCGAGGTAAGGCTGAAAGATCCTGTTCATGAGGCCCATGACCACTACTGGAGCATTGGTTATGCCGAATTCCATAACCAAGAACTCATAGTGGCCATACAGACATCTGAAGGTCATCTTCTACACGTCCATGTCCCAAAATCTGATCTGATGATAGCCTGATCTAACGTCTATCTTCGAGAACCACCGTGCTCCCATGAGCTAATCGAAGTGGTCATCAATCTTCGGTAGCAGATACTTGTTCCTCACGGTCACCTGGTTTAGGAAACGATAGTCGACACAAAGTCGCAAGTTCCCGTCCGCCTTCATGGCGAACAATATTGGGGAAGACCATGGTGAAACATTGGGTCGGATGAATCTCTTTCCCTGAATGTCCTCCAGCTGTACCTGTAGCTCTCGAAGCTCAAATGGTGCCATCCGATATGCTGGGGTGGATATCTGGGTTGTCTCGGGGTACATGTCAATATAAAATTCTACCTCTCTACGGGGAGGTAGTCCTGGAATGTCGTCGGGAAAAACGTCCGCATACTGATCCACCACTGCAGGTAAGCTCGGACACCGCACGTCAACTGCTCCTAGGATGAGGCTAGAAAACAGATGAGTGATGGGTTGTCCTATCATCTGCGTGAGTCTATACTATGCAACAAAGTCTCCCTTCTCACCGGTGAAGGTGAACCTGCTCTCGTCAGAGCATACACATCGCACCTTGCGCCTAATACAGTCAATCTGAGCACGAACTATAGATAACCAATCCATGCCCAAGATGATATCGTATGGCCTCGACGCCACTAAAAGAAGATCCCAGCAGAAGCTCTCACCTCCTAGAGTAATCTCACACTACCGAAACCAGTGCATAATCGTCGAGTCTGCTCCTGTAGTAGTCTCTAGCCGTAGGGATCGAGCCAACGGCTCTGTCCGAAACTCCGAGCTCCGAACAAGGGCAGCAGCTATGAAAGAATGACTCGCTCCTGTGTCTATAAGAACTACAGCAAGGGTGGAATAGACACAGATAGTTCCTCGAATCATCTCGGGTGTACCGTGGTCATAGTCCTCCGCTGCATGAATTTGTGCCTGTCTCTGCCCGCCAGCTCCCTGTGGTCGGGGTGGACCTCCTGGTGGTGGTGGTGGTAGAGCCTCAAAGGGTCGCCCACCACATGCTGATCGGCCAGCTCCTCTGCCTCGTCCTCCGGCTCCCTGAGGACCGACATGGTCGACCCTCTGCCTCCGCCTAGGTGGACCCTCAACCGTCTACTACTCCTTGAAACGGCAGGTCGGGCAGTAACGAGCCATGTGGCCCTGCCCGCCGCATGCGTAACACTGTATGTCTCTCGAATGACTGGCTCTACGCTTCTTTCCCCGCACCTCTGAGCCTGTGTCCTGAGGTTGTCTTCCTGAGGGTCTGGTCTGCCTGGACCCATGAGTCATCCATCGACTTCCTAATGCAGAAGACTCTACTACGAGCCAACCTGCGGTAGGTCTCGCTGCTGATATAGGCTCAGCAAGGAAGCTCTCGATCAGAAGGGCTCGCTCCAGTAACCCTGCCTATGTCGGAATGCTGAGGGAGATCAGCGATGCCATGATCTCATGCCTCAATCCTTGCTCGAATTTCCGAGCCAGGAAGAATGGGTCTTGTACCATGTCTATCGAATAGCTCGAGATATCTGTAAATTTCACTGAATATTGGGCGACCGTCAAGCTGCCCTACCGCAGATGTAGAATATCCTTATTGTGAACCGCACGGAGGGTGGCTGGGGAAAACTTTGAGTGGAAGAGGCTCTTAAAGTCCATACAGAGGACAAATGCCTCATCGTGCACCTGGAGCATCAAGATCCACCATCTGCCTGCTGCCGCATGCAGGAGGCTCGCTGCGAGGATCACCATGAGGTCATCCAGTGTCCTCACTATCCTAAAAACTCATACAACTGCCTCCAGCCAATCCTCGGCTGCCTTAGGGTCCGTCTCCCTACGGATCCTGGGTAGTCGCTGACGCTGAAACTCGTGCAGTGCACTAAGACGACGTGCATCGTCAGCGGCTGGGGCTGGTAGCATCGGTGACTCGATTGGTAGAGGTATCGCTGGTGCCACTGCTATCAAAGGGCCATGTACCGTGGCCTCGTCGCTCGGTGGGATGTTGTCATGCACAACGCTCGGAACCCTAGCTGGCTGCCATCGTGGGGCCATCCTGAAAAAGAACTGGTGCGCCATGGTCAAACAGTATACCTGGTGAGCTGACATAAATTAATCACAATGAAAATTTGAAACACACATGCAATCAATGTTATCGTGCATTAAGACGGAAATCTGAATTCAGGGTCCGGGTGTACAGATACGTCGGCCGTCGCACCAAAAAAGGACACCCGGGACTGATAACAAATCCCAATACCCTTAACACTATTGCTTTCCATAGAAGAAAGATCAGAGTCCATAGTTTTGTGGTTGAACCGAACTACTCTTATACCAATTTGTCACCACCTTTCCTCGGGGCCCGTCTCGTGACTACCCCAATCCCGCCTTCCATAGGCCATGGGCTAGCGACTATCACCAAGGCATAATTTCCGATAAAAAGGGTAGGCATTGCCTTTGTAAAGTAAACAAACACCACAGAGTAAGTAAGAAAGCAGAAGCAAACACTAAGTAATGTTTTGTACAACAGTAAGTGCAGAAACGTAAGTGGGCCAGAATATAAACCCAAACTGAAAGTAAAGTACAACTGAAAATGGGAGTACAACAACTAAATTGTAAAGCCGCAGCCTCGAGCTATCCACTGGAAATCCCACCTGAAGGGTGGGTACAGATAGCCTCCACAGCTACATGGGTCCAGCCATCCACTCCGAGTACGTCCCGCCCAGTGGTCCATCTCCAGGTACTGACCTGCTCCGCAAGCCTCAACCACGATCAGTGATGTCCGTCGTCTGCAACCAACACAACGTAGTGCAGGCATAGCCCGTGCAGGTGTGAGTATAAGATACTCAGTAGGGACCCCGAGACCCCCGAAGGTCTCCCTGAATCCACAAAGGATACTCCACAAAGGAAAAATACAATCACAATGTAACATCCGACACTACTTAGGTATACGCCCATACATATACCTAAGTCATCAATCCCAGTTCAGCTCCAACATTCGAGCCCAAGTTTGATCACGTTCACACAGGATAACACAACACAATCCACACAGGATATCAAGTCAATCATATCAAAGATAATTATTGAAAGTCAAGATTCATCTCACATAGGTATACATCTTTGTAAGACGATAGAGATGATCAGATGTAGCCACTAATTCATCTATGTCGTCAGACCCACACAGGATCGATAGGTACTAACCCCCGCAATGACCCACAAAGGATCAATAGGTAACTAACCCCCGCAATGACCCATACAGGATCAGAAACACATAAGATTTGTAGGTGATGGCCCACACAAGACTGCTGAGCACTGACCCACACACGATCTAACCCACACAAGATCGGTGGCACTGATCCACGTAGGATCGCTGAGTGCTGTAGTCATCGCAGTCGAATCCACGGAGGATTTCTGTACAGTCGTTATCGTCGTCGCAGTCGCAGCCAGCTCTAGGGTTCGCGCACATAGCAAGTTCATTCGGGAGGGTCCGCTCCATGAGCCGTGGGGCTGATACATCAACTGACACATAGTCCGGATTTTATGTATCAAAAAGTTACGTATCTTCAATATGAACTCAATGTGATAGACGTCGCGTCAATCAGATGCATGGTCTGAGAGTTATTGGCTTTTTCATTGCAGGGGCCCGGTTGTTTTTTTTAGACAAAACCAACCCGACCGTACTCCAACTGCATCCAAACCTCGAGCAGAGTAATCCAAAAGGTCCGTCTCACTAAGAGGAATCCATCAAAGTTGACGACACGTCAATAGAATATCCAGAGCTCAAGTTATAAGTGTTTCCGCTCCGAGGGCCCGGTTGGTATTGTGCTCGAACCAGCCTAGCCGGACACAAAGTACTCCGAAACCTTGAGCGTAATATATCAAAACGATCATCTCGATTCAAGGATCGCATCGCCACTGACGGTGCGTCGGTCGGAGGTCCATATCCCATGTTATGGGAAAAATACCGAAAGAGGTCCAGAAGTGGGGGATTCGGGCCCAGATCGATCCAACCTGAGACCCCCTGGGCGGCCTGAACTGGGTCGACCCGACCCGGGTCCGGCCCTACCCAGCCTGGAAGCTCGGCCCGACGCGCTGGCGCTGGCCAGGTGGCTCGACCGAAACGACCGAGCGTTTGGGGTGTGGGGGGGGGGGGGGCACTGCCCCCCCCCCCCCGCCTCTTCGTAACCACAGCCACCATGTGGTGGGGTGGCTCTTGTCATGCCAGCCGGGGGTCGTAACCCCCGGCCAGCCAGGGGTCGTAACCCCCGGCTCCTCCTCTGGCCGTTCGTCCCACTCCGACCAGCCGGCTACTACCGCCACCGGACCGGCATGGGCCAGTGCACCTGCTCCGACGCCGGCGGCCCGGAACAGGCCGCCGGTCCATGCTCAGCCGCGACCTCAGCCGCGGCCTTGGTCCGTCTGGCGCAGCGCGACAGTGCCGCGCCCCTCCGTCGTGGCCTCGCTCCGGCCGCGGTGTCTTCGAGGTTCTCTGGTGCGGCGCAACGGCTCTGTGCGCCCCTTCCGTATGATCCCGCGCGATGCCATTTCACCACGCCACTTTCCTTCGAACCGCATCAACACAACTTAAAAGGGAGGAGGTTCTGCCGTGTTTGTGTGGTCTGGCCCCATCCTGTTAATCGATAACAAGCATAAAAGATTCACAAAGAACAGAAATGGAAGTATTCACAAACAAAAACAAAATCCCCTACCTCGTCGAATTCATTGAGCGAGGGTTCGTCGCGGAATTTATCATCGCGAAAGAAGGCGTCACAGATGAAGAGGGTCGTTGGCATCGCAGTACATGGCGTTGCGTAGTCGATCTCTGAGGATTCAGCATTCTTCATCGGAGATCAGTGCGTTCTTCTCTTTCTTCGTGTTCTTCACGTTTTCGACAAAGGAGATGAAGATCTTCAAGCCTCCCTTTTTTTCCCAATACCCTCTCAGCACAAAAAGTTCAACAAAAAATGAAATAAGTGATTCACTTATTTTATTATCATGACTTAACTGTTAAAATTCCAAAATTGAATTTAAACCACTTAATTAAAATTTGTCATTAAAAGGAGGTTAAGGGGGGTTAGGGAAAATAAAGTGGTGGTGTTCTTGTGGGCCCCACCACCCTCATAAACTCTCTTGGGTGGTTACCCACCTTCCACCCAAAGGCTAACCACTTGTAAAAATAAAAATTGTAGCCCAATTTTTTTTAACTTCCATAATTTTTAACAACTCATCCTGTGTAAACACAACTCTGGAAAAGGTGTTCCTAAGCAATTACCGGTGCTACGAATTCATCGGTGCCCTCAGAATTTGATTCCGAGCACCAGTTAAAAAGGTAGGAAATCCTGCTCATTCTTTCACTGAACGTACCAGAGCTAAACTTTGGATAAAAATTTCGGGCACACCAGGCCTCGGAATCAAGTGCCGTCAGAAACCGAGTTCTTGTAAAATCCCAAAACAAATTACCAAAAAAATTCCCTTGAGTTTTACAGGTCTTTACAATTATCATAACATCATGAACATATTTAGGGTTATCATTACCTGAGTCATGTTTTCACCAGGAATTTCCCCAATCCCACTATAATAACCATTCTACATTTTTTAAAATCCATAGAGAAAAACAGAAACTGAAAAATCCTTATTCAATTCACATATTATAATTTATGAATCCAAATTCAAAAAACACATGATCATTCCACCAAATTCTTATGAAGCTATCTAGGATATATTATCACATTACATAATATATCTTTCCTTTCACATTTTACCTTTTTTCTCATCATTATAAAAAATAAAACAATTATTCATTCCACCGTGTGGATTAACTTTGGTAGTTTTCCACTTAGGGCATATATTTTCATACATCCAATAAATAACACATTTAATTTAATAAATTATTAATAAAACAATAGGGATTCTTATATTCTCACTCATTTCATTATCCAAATACTCAATTTTACCTTTGATGTTAGAAGTTTTCTTTCCTTCATTTCCAAAGTCAAAACATGTCCATGTTCTTCTATAAAATTTAGTTGGGTTTTTTATAGACTCATGACACAAATGAAACTTACTCTTCTTTCTTCGATTATATCCATTAATTTAACTCTAAAAAATATCTTCCTTTTCTTCTTTGGTAACATTTAGTGTCATTTATGTTACACATTGTTAATAATGTTCTATCAAAACGGATTTGGCATGTTCACTACATACATCAAACTAGTGATCATTCCATATGATTTCTAAATAGAATTTTTTTTGACATATTCAACATTAAACCAGTTACGTCTAGTTCTCAACATTGAAAAACACCAAAATTCATACTGTGAAAATTATTTTTCCTAGTGAAAAAAAACATAATCAGGAAAAATCACGTATAGGATGTCAAAATTATTACAATTTATGTTATATCCACTAAAACGTAGGATTATAAATATATACATCTCTAGAAATATACTTAGAAATAAACCTAGGGGACTCAATAAATGTATACCATCCTAGATTTCAATAGTTGACTAAAACATTCATCTGATACCAGCTATAACAACCTATGATTAATGTACATGAAAATTATTACATTTTAGATGAATATTTAGAACATTAATAAATTATATTCCTGGTGACCGTTATTGTTTACAGTCATTGGAATCACGGAACGTAGTATTCTAACATGGTCAAATATATTCAATGTTTCCCACAAAGATCATTTGATTTAGTACAAATACATAAAATTATTCTTCATAACCTTGTGAAATTAAACATATGGAAGGAGGATCTAAGAAACCCATTAAATGTAAATAAGAAGTTATGTATTAATAAATATGAGCCAAAAGGCCTATGAATATGTCAATAACACTTCGTGATCATACCCTTTATATCAAGAATATTATATATGAGTCATGACATAATGATGGGAAGATCATAAGACATCAATAATAAAGGAATCAATATCATTATCTATGACATAATGACAGGAGAGTAAGAAATATAATTTTTGGCCCACATGTAAGAATATAAAATCATTCTATATATGTTAAGGCTTATAGAAAACACCATTCAGAAAACAGCATGGAGGATTCACTTAATGGCCGATACACACCACTATCTCTAGTTTTATCCATTCCATTATAGATGAATGTGTTCACTACCCAAACAATATCATTAGTAATAGTGCACAATCAATACCATAATAGTGTGCCATGTCAATTACTGAACCAAGTTCACTCCCTATTCTATATATATCTATCTCATGAGATATAAATCATTACCCTATTAATTGGAAGATGATATAGGTCCCACTACTTTCATAATTAAATCACACATAACTAATGCACAATATAATAAGATATTAATCATAAAATGTCCCGTAATGAAAATATATAGGTTTTATAAACATTTTATCGTAGACCATGAAATGAAATGGGTATCAAAAATATTCTATCACGTCATTATTTTTTATAATATATATGTTTATAATCATTTCATCATATTATAACCCAAGAATGGAAAATTGTTTCACAACCATTTTATCACGGTATAACATGTGGAATTGAAATGGGTTTCATAAAAAACATATCCATTATAAAATAAGTATTTCAAAAAAATAATTATAATGGTTTCCATCTCTCACATCCACCATAAATCAGAACATATATTAAAGTTTTCCATAATATATTTATATGGATTTTAAAATTTCAGTTAGAACATTTTATAAGAAAATTAAAATTTCACTGAAAATAATTTTTTATTACATAATACATTTTCAAAATAAATTTCCTTTTAAACTAAGATGTGTATTTATTTAATTCATTTTAGAGCATTTTAATTTTTTGATTTTTTATTTAATTTAAAAATATTTCACTTTTGGAAGGATTTTACTTGTTTTATGATTTATGGTAGGAAAAAACATAATTATGAAAATTGAATGAAAAGTGGATATTATTTTTAAAAAATAAACTTCTCCCTACGAGTGAAGAAGAGAGGTGAGACACCTGATTTTGATAGAAAAAAAACTGGAAATTCTAGAGAAGAACTATTACATGTTTTTAACTAAATTACATGTTATAATTTCAATGGAATCTAAATCCGGCATAAAAATTTGTGAACAAATCACACGATGTGAGAGTCAGTTACACGTCGTGAGTCCCAACTTCACGTCATGAAAGGAGATAAATTCTAAAAACAAAAAGTATTCAAACAAGATTCAAATAATATGCTGAAAATCTCGAATCTATATTACATGTCATGTAACAAAATTGAAAATCGTGAAATGTGTTAGTTAGGGCCAATATGATGCCTACAAATACTGACCCTTGAACCCCCTTGAAATCATTCATTTATGAGTTGAGGCTAAGAAAAATGAATAGATGACCACCAGATGATTGAGGGAGGATCCTGGGTTCACCACTATTCTTCATACCATTCCTCTTCAGGTACCCATCTATATCATTCTCTTCATTCATATCATGGGAGAGTAGTTATAAATTTTATGGGTAATTTGATTGTCTAAAGATGTTATGGTTGGTATTATTTATTTTTTATTATGAATTTATTTGATTTTTTAAACTCATTATATCAGTTATAGTTCATTTGATTTTTCTTTCTATTTCATTACCATTTCTTACATTATTAGGAAAAGTATTTCAATTTCACAAATAAATTAATCTATTTTTTGAATGGAAATTTCACAATTTAGTATTTTTACATTTATATATGGTCTTGGGATGCCTATTTCTATGACTGACCATAGTTTTTGACCATTCCAGTGGTGGAAATATGTGATATGGGTTGGATACCATGGACAATGATCCTTAGTAACCCAATTCGAACACCAAAACAAATAAAATCATAATTAACTAAATCTCAAGCATATGACCATCAATTTCACTAAACCCATCATGAATATATCTTGATATTCAAAAGAAATCATTACTATTTTCAGTTTCATTCATTCTAATCAAACAAAATTTTTCAATTTCAACATCTATAATTGATTTAGATTATATGATCCATCCCTTTGGGATCGAAACTCTGACATTCCACGAATTGTATTTTTAGTTTTTTTATCTTTGTTTTATAAATAGTTAAATTTGTGTAGCCTAGTAGGATTATATTACATCTCATGGAATGGAAGAAAACTTAAAAAATGCATAATGTATTCATTAAAAAGGAATTAAAAAATTTATTCTATATAATATATGTATCAATTTGATATTAAGATTTTAAAACATCATACATATTGGCAAAAAATGTACTTCAAAATCACATTGAAAACTTATAAAAATAGAATGAAAACAATTTGCAATCATTTACTTTAAAAATCTCCTTGATAACAGATAACAAAATATTTGATATATTTTCAAAACCTTTATCACTGAAATTTACCTTGAAAAATTAAAAACAAATATTTAAAAAATATTTAAAAAAATTTCATTTAAAATAACAATGAACAAAGAAAATTATATCATGATAACATTTTGAAAATCCTTTTCATTGAAAATACATTTAAATATTATAATAATTGACTGATAACATCATAGAATAAAAATATTTGAAAATAGATTTAATAATATATAAAGAAATATTTAAAAATTTTAAAACCCATTATCTTTGAAAATAATGTGAAAACATGAAAATAAATAAGTAAAAAATTTTGGAAACCTTTTGCATTTAAAATGCATTCAATATGTATAATAAAATCCTGAAAATATTTGGAATAATAAATATTTTAAATCTATTATAAAAACAATAAATTACACAAATATTAATAAAAATATTTTCTATAAAAATAACTATAACAACATGAAAAATATGTTCCTATGAAATGATCATCTTGATGGTGTGTATATACTTAAATGTCATACATTCGTTTTTCAATATAAAATGTTTACAAATGTTCATTGATTGGAATAAGATAAGAATATTCCTTTTAAACCCATTTATAAAAATTTAAAAAATGGTCAAAATGTCTATTAAAAATCATACCATAAAATTATCACATTTTTTAAAAACATAATAAAAAACATGGTTTTTATGTAAAATATTATTTGGTCTGAAAGGAGAAATGAAGGTAGATTTCATTAAAAAAATTAAATAAATTTACTACTAAATAGTTATAACAAGAATCCATTATAAGAGTATATCATGAATAACAAAATGAGAATAATATTGATGATATATATCAAAACATTCATTATAATATTTCATCAATGGAAACATAATCATAAACACTCATGATAAAATCTGAGATTGTTGAAATAATTTCATACCACTTTTGTAACATTGAATCATAATCCTCAAGAAAAAATATAATTAAACGACTCATAAATTTTTTTGAAATTATTTATACTCATTATAAAAAATTTCAAAATTCTTTTTATATAGATTATAAAAGAATTTAGTTTCACAACAGAACTAGAGACTCAATGAAGGAAAATTGAGACAAAATTTCCTAAATGATTTAGAATCAATAGAAACATTTCCCCTATAAAAGGTATATCATAAATGGTTTATGTTAGTACCATTAAATTTAAATATAATAATCTTATAATACATTCATAGGAATTATATACTACAATAAATGAATGCTGAATATGGATTATGTCATATTGAGAAAAAAGTGAAAATAGAAAAACCATACCTTAAGACTTGACATATTTTCTAGTTGTTCCAACATCATTTATAATTAGTATAATTTTTTTATATTTCTACCGAAGTAAAATTTTATTATATATCATACCATATATAATTTTTTTATGTCATTATATTACCAATTTATTAATAATTTCATGTTATTGTTATGTTTCGTGTAATTGCCGCTTGGTTTTTCTAATACATTTTGACTTTTTATTCATGATCATATTACTTATATTTTGAATTTAATTTCAAAATATTGTAAAACATGATATAAATATCATATATATTCAGTATTTAACAATTTATAACAATCTATAAAATATAGAAATATTAAATGAAATACACTATCAATGGAGATGGTAGGATCAATGTAGGCATAAACATTGTTTCCATTTTCATGGATTATTGTATTAAATAAGGTATAATATGAATATATATATATTATAAAATTATTATTATTATTATTTGTATAAAACATATAATTATTAAAACCATCCTTAGTATATTCTATGTAAAAAATGAACGAATCATGACACTTGGGTGAGGCGGTAGTCCAAATATCCTCAAATGAAGTTATCATATTACCACATAATGGATAACTTGAATGTATGTGTTATATGATATAGAAAATATTTTCAATTAAATTTACATTTAATTTCATTTTTCTAAATGCACAATACTGTTACATTAAGATAAATTGCTGCATTTTTTTGATATTCGTTTCATTTTGAGTTAAACAGTAAAAACGACCAATTTTGAATTCTAAACTATTTTAAATTATTTATGTATTTTTTTCAAAAAAATTTCTACACTACTCCTAATTGATAAATTCATTCTTTTCCAAATTCTACACATCCGGGTAATTATTTCATCCTTGTGGATAAAATGATGAATCTACCATATGGATGTTCAATATAATCTCACAAGTTGGACCAAAAAAACTGTTCATAGATCTGCCGAGTTTTGTGTGGGGTCCATAGGTTGTTCATTGTGGTCCCACATGCTCTTAAATTCAGTGGGTGGATGAAAAATGTGTTTTTAAATAACTTTAACGAAGTACAAGATGCATGAATTGGCCATTTAAAGGGTAATTAAATCAACCTAATCCAGAGGTTTTGGATTTGGAGAGTCTGACTGGACAAAATAAATAGTCAGAGAAAAAATGGGGATAACTCTCGAAATACTTGTACAAATCCACAGATATTTTGAGGGGAAAATCCCAAGATAGATAGAAACAACATTAATGAAGGGTGAAACACATAAAGATGTCATTTATTTGGGATACACCACGTCAACATTTGAGGGAAAATTTTTGTTATTATAGGAGGAGAGATCATCCCCCTAAAACAACTCTCATTCCATCTCATTCCTTCTAGGAAAGCAATGAGAAGAACTTTTTTGAATTTCCCAATTTTATTTATGTTTTCCCTGTTGTGTTGTAATGAATTCTACATCCCCATTCACCTCTATTACCCTTAACATGGTGGGGTGTACATTTTTAGTGATTGGTGAAGTGTTGGTTTTCTATTTTCTAATGCATGAGTTCTTAAATGCAATTGAATGAAATTTAATTCTTATTCAATGTTGTTTTATATTTTATATAGTGTATTTTATTATCAAGTTTGATCGTTCTTAAATTTTAATTTCGTTATTTACTTTATCCTTGGTAAAATAATCATTATCACTTTCCACTACATTATGGTTTATATACGATGGAATAGTCCAGGGATTAGTGGTGAAGTACTCAACAATCATCAGTTTGTGTAAAAGGGGTAGTGAATGTTTAGGATTATTTGGGATAAATAAGAGCTGATTGGATAATTCCCTTATCAATTGAGGATATGGAATAATACCATTTTACACATGGAAGGAGATATAACCAAACTGAGATCTTGGTATGGTTTTCTCTATTCATCATAATCTAACCATGTAAGTGAGAGGAAGTGATTATAGAAACTAACATTAATAAAATAATAAGAAAAGGTTAGAATTCAATTGAACAATGATATAATTACAATTAGTAAATAGACTCCATCCTAATCACCCATTTAATATCACAATTTATCAATAATTTGTATTTGAAGTTCCATTCCATCATTTTCTTATCAAACACAGTATTTTTTACCCTCTTTTAAACGTGATAAATTGTTTTGTGTACACTCCTAATTGATATAAATTCAAGGTCTACCACACTAATAAATTTTAACTTATAAATAATTGTTTTTTTCATTCCTTACGATAGCCATGCAAAAAACTTGGTACCGTTGTCAGGGATGTAGTGCAACAAAAAAAAGAGATTTTCAAAATTGAATGACATGTAACTAAAAAGAACCATTAATTGAATTTGATCTAGAAATTGAAATACCATTATCCCAACTAAGAATTAGAAAACCACCAGAAATATTTCAATAAATAGATCTCTTATATCGATTTGATACTCGTAGTGTTCACTCTCAACCTGAAATCATGGCCTTAAATCCCAACCCATCCCTAAGTGATCTATGTGCTCCCCAATTTTCCATTCAAAATAACCAAATCATTGAACCCACAAAACCAAATGATTCTGAATTACATGTCAATATGATTCATGTGGTTCCTAAATTTAACGGTCTAGTAGGAGAAGATAATCGGCACGTAAAAGAATTCAGATACAATTTCCCAAGCTTCAGGCCAAGAGGAGCACCCAAAGACTGATTTCATTAGAGGGCATTCCCCTTCTCACTTGATGGAGAGACTAAATAATGGTTGTAAAATCTACATCCAAGGGAGAACAGTTATTAAGAAGACATAAAAAGATGTTTTATACAAAGATTGATTCCCACATCGAGGAGCAGTGCCATCGAGAAGGATAATTAAATTATATGACAATCAACTGGAGGAACCCACTTTGAGTACTGGGAGCACATCAAGAATCTATGTTCTAGGTGCCCACATCAATAAATGGAGGAACAAAAATACATAGTGTTCTTTTACCAATGAATTATGTATAATGATCAAAATATAATAGATGCCTCATGTGGGGGATCCCTGATTTACATGTTGGTTGTTGATATCAAAGTACTAATTGAGAAGATAACTCAAAACTCACAAAAATTTTCAATAAGAGGAATGTGAACTAGTGGGAAACATGAGGTAAAAACATATAATTCATCTGCATTGATTGCAACAAAAGTTGATAAAATTATATGTTTAGTCCATAAAATGGTTGGAACATAAGAAAATGGAAAACATGGATCTTCTCAGGTATGTGCTTTATGTTTTTCTTCCACTCATTATACTGACTAGTACCCTCATATACAGGGGATAGAATACTGTGTTGCATCCTTTAACCCAAGAAAATTCCAACAAAATCAACAGCATCAACCCCAAGCCCAACAAGGAAATGGAAACCATCAAAACCAAATGAGATCATTTAATCCTATCCAGCACCTCAGTCAGCGTCCTTAACACCAGAAGCAATACCCAAACCCCCGTACATTCCAATAATCCGATTAACAACCCTTCAAAAATCAATAATCCTTTCATCCACCACAACTCAAAAGAAAGACATATCAATAACCATACACCAACACAGAACCTTCTATGGAACAACTAAACAACCTGTATGAGGGCCTATCATATAATGTTGACAAGATGGCAGACATAGTGGGAAGTCATGATGAAATCATGTCCAATAATCCAGTGAATCTTCCATCCCATGTAGTGCCAAATACTAAAGAAAATTTTAGTTCAATCATAAAAAGAAGTGGAGAATATATCCCAACATCATCCAACCATGAACCTAAAACAATACCATCTATTCTAAGGGGGAATGATGTTAAAATTTTCATTTTTTAAAAATCTCCCATGATTAATAAAAGGAAGAGGAGGAGGAGAATGATAGGGCAATGAATAAGAAGCAAGAAACTCCAATGCAAAGGAAACAAAGGGTGGAAAAAATGTACCCCACTATTTCCCACCAGGATGATTGAATCAACGAAATTTCATGAAGAAAAGCATCAAAAAGAAATTATAGACACTTTTCAAAAAGTCAAAATCAATATCTCCCAACATGAATCTTTCAATAAAATTCCAATGTATAATTCATTATTGAAATATCATTCCACCAAAAATGGAAAACGTTATGGGAATTAAAGAATCAACATGGGGGGATGTGTCTTAGCCATTATCACACCGTAGATTCCAACAAAATGTCAAGATCCCGGAATTTTTTCCATTCCATTCAGCATTGGTTCATTACATTTCACAAATTCTTTGTCTGATCTGGGTGCTTCAATTGATGTTTTTCCTCACTCTATATACACTTCTTCACAGATGGGAGACATAAAACCCAGAACAGTGGTGGTCTAGATTGCAAATAGATCCACAATTTTTCTATTTGGAGTTCAAGAGGATGTTCTAGTGAATAACAAAGATATATTATTCACAACTGAATTCTATGTTCTATATATGGATGAAGATATGATCTTGTCACACTCACCAATCATTTTGTGGAGACATTCCTTGAAGATAGCTAAAACCATCATCAGTGTTCATGAAGGTACACTCAACATGGAAAATGGAGATTTCACTATCCACATCAAAATATTTGAATCAATGAGGTACCCATCAGATGCCCACTAACTCTTTTCACCCACCCATGATGTTAGTATTTAACCCCTTGATGTATAAGGAATGTTCAATGAATTCATAGACTTAGGAGATATTTTTTCTATTAATGAACATGTGAATGCCAAAAACACTATGGATTATAATTTTATGTGGGAAGAAGTGGTAAAATATGATTTCATTGATGATTTATTAATTGATGAGGAATATTAAATTGTTTCTTGTGTGCAAGAGGATCACCCTTTGGATGTGGGTAAGGTCAGTAAAATTTAATCCATAGAGAATCCCCATAAACATGAATTAAATCCACTCCCCAATGATTTAAAATATGTATACCTAATGGAATGAGAGAAAATACATATGATAATTGAAAATAATCCATCTGAAACCCAATATAAATCATTAATTGTGGTTTTGAGAGAGAATGTCCCAGAAATATGGTGGATCATAAGTGATATCCTAGGAAGAATCCCAAAATTATGCTCATATAGAATTTTTCATGTGGGATATTCCAAACCCGTTAAATAGACACAAAGGTGGATGAATCCCACCTTGATAGAGGCTGTGAAGATGAATATTAAGAAGATATTGGAAACCGGGATCATCTATCCCATTTCAAATTCACATTGGGTCCACCCTATTCACATCGTTCCTAAAAAAACTGGCCTAACCACTACAAGGAATGATATGAATGAAATAATCCCTATGAGAAATCAAAATAGCTAGAGAGTATGCATTGATTTTAGGAAATTGAACTTGGTCACTCTAAGAAATCATTTCCCCATCCCATTCATTGACTAGATGTTATAGAGATTGGTAGGGAGAAATCATTATTATTTTTTGGATGGATATTCATGTTAATTTTAGGTATCCATTTCTACTGCGGATCAAGAGAAGACGATATTTATATCTCTTTTTTTCACTTTTTCATATAAAATAAAGGAATTTGGATTATGTAATGCTTCATGTAGAATTCAAAGTTGCATAGTGACTATATATTATTATCAAATTGAAAATTTATTGGATGTTTTCTTAGATTATTTCGTTGTTTTTTGGGGATTTTTTTCTCATTGTTTTAAAAATCTAGAAAATATTTTGAAAATGTGGATTAAAAAAATAATTTTTTAAATTTTTAAATGTCTTATTTCACGATTAAAAGTGGAATTGTACTTGGTCATGTAATTTCCCAAAATTAAATTGAAGTGGATAAATCGAAAATTGAAGTGATAAATTTATTACCTTACCCTGTGAAACATGTTAGATCATTTTTAAGTCATGCAAGATTCTATATGAGGATTATACAATATTTTAGTATGATTTATCTCCCTCTCTATAGGTTACAAATGAATGATTTTTATTTGGATATCAATGGTTCATGTAGGAATTCCATTAATGAGTTGAAGAAGAGATTGATTTCACAACCTGTGATGTTACTACCAATTTGGGAATAACCATGTGAGTTACATTGTGATGCCTCCAACCAAGCAGTTGGAGTAGTCCTTTCTCAGCGAATTGAGGGCAGACCACAAGTCATTTCATATGGTTTGAGAACCTTAAATGCGGCACAATTCAATTACATAACCACATAAAAAGGTATCTTAGCAGATTTTGTTGCATTAGAATGATTTAGATCATATCTTCTTGGAACTAAAATCACTGTGTTTTCTTACCATGCCACTCTGATGTACATGATGAAGAATGATGATGTTAATATGAGGTTAGTGAGATAGATTATACTACTTCATGAGTTCAATATAGATATCATGGATAAGAATGGATCTGAGAACCATTTGGATGATCACTTATATAGTCTACAAATCACCGTGAAAATTGAATTTCCCGAAAGAGACCCGCTATATGATCAAATTACTGGACATAATTTTTACTTTATTGAAGGAGAAGTGCCTTGTTATGCTGAAATGGTAATTTTTTTTGTGAAATCTCAGGTCCCATCTCATTTCAATTCTCACCATATTCAGAAACTGAATGATAAATCTACGTATTATATTTGGGAGGATCCATTCCTTTGGGATATTTTCAATGATCAAGTAATAAGAAGATGCATACTTGAAAGTGAAGTTAAATATGTCTGTGATTTTTGTCAGACATTATCTTATGGAGGCCAAATTTGACCTCAAAGGAAATCAAGAATGGTTTTAGAATCTAGAATTTATTAGACCTCTATTTTCAAATATGCTCATGAATTTTTCAAAATATGTGAAAATGTCAGTTTGAAGGAAATATTTCCATGAAACTAGAAAATATTCAAAATCCACTGAATTATCGTGACATTTTTTAAGTTTGAGGTATAGATTTTATGGGAGATTTTCTAATTTCATTTGGAAATTCTTATATAATGGTTGTAGTTGATTATATTTCCAAATGGATAGAAGAAAAATCCACAAGGACTGACGAAGCTAAAGTTTTATGTGAATTTGTCAGGTCTACCATATTTTGCAGGTTTGGAGTGCCCAAATATATTATCAGTGATCAGGGGACTCACGTCTGTATATCAATAATATATATTAGGTAATTCCTCTATTTTACACATTCTTGCTTGATGTGATTCATTTTAATAGTATTCTTACATTCTAAATCCATTTGAATGCATTGAGGACACTACAACATTTATGTGTTGGGGATAGAATCTTTTCATTTTAGGATTTTCATTTCTTGATTTATTTAATATTTTTATAAAAAAAACAAGATATTTCCATATTTATTTTTGAAATGTAGTGTGTTGTCAAAACTTTTAAGCTAAAATGATTATAATTTATATTTCATTAACCCATGTCAATGAGTGGACCAATATATTCTAGGAAACTATACATAAATTAATGTTTAAATGAATTAGTTTCATGTTCAAATATTTTGGAATTTCATGAAAAGTACTCTGAATATAAAAATTACATGCCACATCTCACTGTCTTTATTTTTGAAATCACCATAATATAAGGATTCATTGCGATTTTTTTCTAATTCTTTACATTCTACTAATTTATTAAAAGAACTATACCATGCTTGCTTTAACTAGAATTTGATTTATTCCTATCAAAACATGAGGGTTTGAGGTACTTCTATTTTAAATGAATGAGAAATTGATTTGGTTTTAAGCCACCGTAAAAAATCATTTTTATCATAGACTACCTTATAAATTTATCCATAGTTATCCCTAATAATACATGAATTTAATTATTGGTATAAGCCGCATTACAACCAATTTTCCTTATCCAACCTACTCTCGAAATGAAATTGCATGATCTAGTTGAACATAAGTATATGGGAGGACGACTTGTTGTGTACTACCTCATTTGGTGATACATTGGGTGCAATATTAATTTTTGAAAAGATGATGATTATCTTAAAGAGTTTATTTTGTAAAAATATGTTCCTTTCTAGACCATCCATGATAAATGATGTTGTGCCTTTCTAGAGCATCCAATGTAAAAATATGAAAGGTGTGCCTATCTGGAGATTTCAAGAAAAAAGCAATGTTTCAGAGAAATATCTTTACAGTGAAATACTAAATAAATTTAACATTCCTTTAATTCTCATGATAATTAATCCAATTTTCTATAAATGGGATGAGAAAGAGACCATTCTTGAGTGAAAATTACAATCATGCAATTTTTCCTCAAACGGTTCCACCCCTCTTTTTTCGGCCTCAGAATGTTTAACATCAAAATCCTACCAACTAAATGCCACATAACAACCTTGAAATGTTATCATGAGACCCAAAAGTCCTTGACTCACATTTGGTGAATAAGTAGGAATTTATCAAGATTATGGCCACTCTTGTGTGAGTATGGATGAGAAAAGCCTTTTTTCAACATTTACATTTGTGAGATGAGAGAAAATTCATGTGAGGTAGGTGTTTTTTGTTAATGGGATAGTAAATGAAGTGAAAATATATTATATAATATAAAATGGTGAACAAGAAATAATTTTTCTTTTATGAGGCATGATATCTTTTTGTTTCATAGTATGGATTTGTTAGATCTCATTGGTATATGTTTCAGATTTGATTTGATTTGATTTTGATGATTACTTGTCATGGAGTCCAATTGCTATGTGTGAGGACTTGATAGAGAAATATTTTTCAATTAAAATCAGATTGAATTTTTTTTAAACCAAAAAAGTCTAAATTTAAGATGAATTTCTGCATTTTTATGATATCAGTTTTATTTTGTGCAGAACAGATAAAGTGCCCCATTTCATTTTTTTCACTATTTTAAATTATTTCTGTATTCTCTCCATTACATTTTCTACACTAATAAAAATTTCTAAAATAATTATTTTAAAAATTCTACACATATAGGGATTCATTTCATCCTTTTGGATCAAAGGGTGAATCAACCATATGAATGTTCCAATGAATCTCACAATTTGGACAAAGAAAACTGTTTATAAATCTACTGAGTTTTGTGGTGGGGTCCATACTTCATTCATTGTGGGCCCACATGCTTGTAAATTTGGTGGGTGGAAGACAAAGACGTTTTTAAACAACATTAATGAAGTCAAGGACAAATGAAGTGGTCATTTAAAGGGTTATGAAATCATCTTAATCTAGATGTTATCGATTTGGAGAGTCTGATTGGACATAATAACTAGTCAGAGTAAAATGAGCACAACTCTAGGAATACTTGGCCAAATATGATGAGATGTTCAGTTGACACGCCCAAGATAATTATCAACAACATTATAGAAGGGTGAAATACGTTAATTTTTCATTTAACGGGGATAAAAATAATCAAAATTCGAGGGATTAATTCTCTCTACAAAAGGAGGAGTGATCTTCCCTCTCAAAACATATCTCATTCCATCCCATTCTTTATAGGACACCAAGGTGCAGAAAATTATAGGTTATCTCTCTGTTCTTAATTTTCTATTCAATAGATTTGAAATATTTTCTTCTTCCCCATTCATCTCGATTAACCTTACCATGGTGGGGTAAACATTTTGAGTGATTGGGAAAGGGTTGGTTTTTGATTTTGTAATGTTTGAGTTCATGAATGCAATTGAATAAAAATTTATTCTTGTTCAAAGTTGTTTTCAATTTTATATAGCTGATTTCATTATCATGTGAGATCGTTCTTGAATTTTAATTCCATTATCGATTTTTCCTTGGTAAAATAATCATTATCTCCCTCCACTAATTTTTGGATTATATGCGATGGTATAGACAATGGATTTGTGGTGAAGTACTCGACGATCATCAGTACGTGTAAAAGGGGTAGTGAATGTTCTTGATTGTTTGGGATAATGAAGACCCGATCATGTATTTCACATGTCAATTGAGTATTTTAAAGACATCTATTTTAGACATGGAAATAGAGTTGACCAATCTATGAACATGGTAATGGTTTCTTTCACAATCATAATTTCACCATGGATGTGAGAGGAAAAGATTGTGGAAACTCACTTTAATCCACTAAGAAGAAGAGGTTTGAATTAAATTTATGAAGGATAGAATTAAAATTATGAAACCAACCATGACTTAATCACCCTTTTAACATCATAGTTTTTCAATCATATGAATTTTAATTTCTATTCAATTGTTCTCTTATCAAACACACCATTTTTCACATTTTATAAATGTGAAAAACTGTTTTTTGTGCACTCCTCATTAAGAGACATCCTAGGTCAACCACATTACTACATTTTAAGATAGGAAAATTTGTTTTTTCATGCCCTACGATAGGCGTTTATCATTATATAATAATTTAAAAGGAAAAATTAAATCATAAATATAATAAATATCATATAAAAATAGAAAACCGATCATTATCACAAAAACTAAATGGTGTAAATGGATGAAAGAACAACATCAGTATGATACATGTTAGTCCTCCATAGAGACGAAAGATGATTGTGTATCCCATTTGATGGAATTATGTGTTAGTGTAGGTCATAAAATTATAATAAAAACATATTAGTTTATTTATGATACTTTGGATATAATATAATAATTTAATAATAATAATTGGTGGTTTAGAGAAATAAATATATCAAAATGTATTATTTAAGGAAGATACTATATCATTGGGAAACTCATATTTGTATTCACAAAATGTTTCCATGGTTTAATTTAATCCAAGAGAAAATATTATAATATAACATGATACAATTTGGGAACATATTTGGATGGTTTTAAAATATATAATTTTCTTAATTGGTGTGAATAATTTATGGGGATAAGTGCCCTTTTATATTGAAGGAGGAGTAGAATTCCTATAAATTTTAAAGGTAAAAACTATTGAGGTGTATCCCTTATATCATATACATCCAAATATAGACAATATTAGATAAAAACGAGGATATGATTGAAATATGGCTAGAAAATTAATTTTGAAAATTTGTATAGATACATACCCTCCAAAGATAAAGATTAACCACTATGTAATCTTGTTTTTACCTTAACCTCTTTAATTATTTTTAATTATTTCCCCTTGTATATTTTTGTCTAAAACTAAGTTTAACATACTATAAAATATAAAATATTATTATTTAAAAAAATTATTCCATTTCTATAAATTTCAATCAAACATGAGGAATAAATTAGTTTAAAAGTTATATTGTAGATGAGATGGGAATGAGGGGTTTAAATGTAAAAATTTTGAAAATTTTGAAATGATTTTATATCCGTTTCCAAGGGGAAATTTATTATCATTAAAATAATTTGATTTATAATTTAATATCATTACTAATTATATAAAATATCTTAATTAAAAAATAATTTATATATATCAAAAATTTTATGAAAAACTAATTTTGAATTAAAATTAAATGTTTTCACTATTCAACAATTATATGAAACATCTCTACAAAATTGAAAAAACTAACCGAGCGTAAATTATAATATTTCAATTTCAAAACTGATGTTCATATAATCAAATAATATTATAAACATGTAATAAATTATATTTAAAAATTATATGAAATTAATTGGATGCAAAATTACCTTTTATAAAATTACATATTTTTGTTCATAAAATTGGATTTATTTTCATCTTACACCATTAATGTCTATTGATTGATTGAAAACAATTATTGAATATATAAAATATATATTTTATTAAAAGTATTCACCTATTTTTTTTGTTTTATTAACAAATATAAAATAATTTTTTTACATATATAATAGTTTTCTTAGAAAAATAATTAATTTATTTTCATATATTACTTTAATTATTTTTACAATGAATTGATAAAAATTATTTCATTTTATACACATGATTTAATTATATTATTTTGATTTTGTTAATTTGATTTGTAACATCTATTCCAACAGTTAGGTGATAACTCTAATAATATTATAATATCAATATTAATAGTATAAATAACTTTAGTAAAACTCTTCCATTTAATAAATGAAAGATATAAATGTGACATGATAATATTTGTAATACAAGACAAAAAGGGACTCATAAAAAAAATTTAATATTAGTCTTCTATGTAGTTGATGGAGAACATTTATTGCCTAAAAAACATTCCAAACGCAGTGCTTCAAAAAAAAATATCATATGTTGCGTGAAATACAGAATATTAAATTAATTATGAAATAAATATGTCAAAAAATATTTTGGATTTACATTTTTGGTAAGAATATTTTCTTGGTTTCTATAATGATTCTTCCATGTTGTGGCCCTAATATCATGTGGAATTCTGTTCAGTGTTCCTTTAATTGATGATGATGGATATAAAGTGGAAATAGTTTTCTTCTCTTTAGTATAGGATACATAGTACGTTTGATCTAATTATAAGATTTAATTTCATATTTCATTATTACCTATATTCTTTCTAGACGAGGTGTCTATATAGCGATGTTTGGATGATGAATTTTTCCAAGGTTGCAGTTATGCGGTCACCCTATTTATGCTACCTACATATATCAAGTTGAAAAAGAATTTAAATATTATCTAGAGGATTCATGGGCATCAATCCGAATGAGGATGGGAAGAAAAATTCCATGAGAAACTTATTTTCTTGTAGTGGGTCCCAACTATTCAGGATGTCTTGGGTTCGACCAATGGGTAGTCAACGATGGAGGAATGCTTCAAATAATACTAATGTAGGATGATTCAAAGAACCTGTTAGGGGTTTGATTTTTCAATCTCTGTGTGAGAAGACTTGGTAACCTCAGGGACTAGTTGCAAACCATTTAGAGACACCAGTTTTTGATGGGTTTTCATGACACGTTTTGGAAGTAGAATTAATTATTCGGATGAATTTTCAAAACTAGGGACTGATGAATAATGTTCAGTAGCCAGGGGATGATGTTTTTTTAGAGTGAATCCTCTTATGAATCCTTTCCCATTGCGAACTAGGAAAAAGAATTTATATATATGTAGAAATAAAATATGTGTATGAGATTAGTGTGGTGGTGGTCATAGGTTATATATGGTAGTTCTTGTAGATCCATGAGTTTTTTAATGTACGAATATTTTTTACTACACCCTAGTTACTCTTTTGTTTGATTTTTAATATTTTCAGTACTTTTTTGTTCACATTTATTTTGTGTCTTAATACTATATGTTGAGAGGTATACAATTCCCCAGATATTATATAAACATATTATAAGTGTGGTTTATTTTTCTAATTTTTGTTAGGGGTGTATATTGGTGATGGGGTATAACTAGTTAGGGGGAGATATCCATTTAATAAAGATATAGATACAGGATGGTATCATTATCATGAATTTGATTTATTTCATTCATGAAGACATAGACAATTTTTTAGGATGATTTCTTTTTTCTAATGTATTGGGATAGTGAGTGGAATTTGATGGGGTGTAAGGTTGTAAAATGGGTGGTTATAAAGTGGATTATATATTGTCTCATTTTTTAGATTTGTAAGTGAAATATTAGGATGATGGTGTTCCAATGGTTTATGACTAGTTTATTTATTTTTCATGGATTGTGTTGTTGGGCTATCAATGTAATGATTCATTTAGTTTGGAATGGATTTCTAGATGAGAATGTCTCAAATTTGGATGTATCCCTATCTAAAAATGTCCACCGAGATGTTTGATTTGAGTTTAATTGTATTGTCACATAGATGTTATGTTCATGTGAACTTTTTCAATTAATTAACTATCCATGTTCATTGGTATATTAAACATTATTATCCATTAGTATCTGGAAAATTTCATCATCATGATCATTGATGGTGTCTTGGTTCAACCAAAGTCAGAAGAGTAGTCTATAGAGAACCTCATAGTTCTTTTTCATGTTCTTAAACATCACTTTCACATTGGTAAATTTTTCATGTATATGTTAGTAATCAGAGAGGCTCAATTTTTTTTTGCATTTGCTATCTCTTTAGGGTGTGGTTGTATACCCATCGAAGTCTAATCAATAATTTCTTAGGATTCACCTAATAATGCTTCAATGATAAGTAATATTTTGGGTATCAAAAAATATTAATGTTGATTTTTTCTTGTGTTCCCATAACGATGGACCCATAAAACATATTATAGTAGGATTGAACACTATTTTATATTTCCTGATCAGTTCCAAAAAGTTTTTTCTTACATGTATAAGATGTTGTTCAATGTTTCAATGCATTGGTTTTCTGAGGAGGGTGTGAAATTTGAAATTTTGTGTGACAATTCATATCTAAGATTAGAATTCATAAAGATATAATATATATTTGTGCACTCTTATGGGTCATGGTTGATACATCACTATGATCAAATCTATTCCAAACATAATCTAGAGATAAATACAATTATTTAAGTGAAGAAATAGTTGTAGTATTACCTCATTGTTGAGATTATTGAGGTTATCACAAACCAAAGGATATTGAAATATTTTTTTATTTGTTATATTTGAATTTATACTAGTGTGGTTTGATGATGTTTCTAAATAATTAAGAATTTGTTATCACGTAAACTATGTGAAGATGTATTTTTTTACTATGTTTAGTCATAAGTCCATATATGATATAATTAAAGATTTTATTAATGTTTATAATTGAAGAATGGATCCTGATGTGATTCATGTTCCTGTTAAAGATATAAAAACATTATTTTATATATTTTATTACAATATATTCATTATTGATATAGTAGTTTGAGGAGTCACAGTGGGTAGATTAAAAGGAGGTGGTCATACAAGATCATATTGGTAATTGATATTCCTTATATAGATGGTTTTAGGATAGACATGACTAGTTTTCGGTCGAGGGAATGTTTTTTGTTTCATTATTTTTTTGTGTAGTAGTACTTTGTGAGTATCAAATTATACCATTACTGGTAATCCTATTATGATAAATATGTATTTTGGATTGAGAAGACAAATATAGTACATAAGGATGTATTTTGTTGTTGCAGAGTTTATAGTGAAGAGTAGGGTATTTTTGTAAGAGAAAGACGAATATCTTGTTTTAAGAGGATTGATGCTATACATGTATGTTCCTGATTAGAAATAAAAAAACATATTAATGGATTTCATAATGAGGATGTCCTAATACTAGGGATCATTTGATTTATAATGGGATATAGGGGACCAACTAGTGAAGTTGACTAGTTTACGGGGGTATTTCAGTTGATTCACATGGGTTTTTGTGAGGTGGTGTGTGGATGATGTGGTTAGGCTTCAATGGTAGAAAGTAACATTATCTCTAATTAGGATACACATTTTCCTTTGAAGGATAGAATAAATTTTGGTGTGATTTTGAATCCCCATTTGAGCCCGAGAACTAGTTTTTATCCTCTGACAAATGATTAGATAAGGAGGACCATCTAGATGCTAGGGATTATATTTTTATCATACGTGATGGAAATTGGTAGATCATGTTAAATGGTAATTACATATTTCATGTTTTCATAAAACATTATCTATTTATCATCATTCTAGTTTTATTAGTTTGACTCATTTTTTAGGATTTAATGTCATTTTTTATTTTTTTAGAATGGATAATGGAGATTAGAATATTTTTGGTCCTAATCTACTACATTACATAATAAAAAAGATCCAATTAGTTAGAGTGATGATGTGGGTTTAAAAGGGTATCAATAAGTCCTAATATTATCATAGGATTAGAGAACTATTTTTCTCGGGTAAAGACCATTTTTTTGAGAGTATCACCATTATGTTTCTATTGGATGCTTGGTAGGGGTAAGAATTCAACATTTTTTTTCTTCTCATTGAGGTGTTGGTGTTTGTAGGAATGTTGTAATATTTACTGACACCTACATTGTGGATGTAGAGGATCTAAATTTTCATCCATGTCTCTCTTCATTATCGATACTAATATAATGACTCCCACATCATTGACTATGGATATTTATAAGTCATAGATGAAGTGAAAATTTTGGGTTGGCTAGTTATGAACTAAAAATGATGAAAAAAATAGTTTCATAGATGAAACATTACATTGGATAATATGTGGTGTTGACATGGTGGTTTGGAAGGGATTAAATGGGAGAGAGAGATGAAAATTTGTTCACATTAAATAAATCAAATTCAGTATTTTCCCTATTCTATTTTTTTGTTATGTGATGTCTTCATCTTTATATGAATTAATTATTTTATTTTTTGATGCTTGGTTGTTTATAAAAACTCTTCCATTTGAAAAGGGGTTGGTTTTAATCTCTATAAAGAAAAATTATTATATAGAATAATTAAAATTGTTAAAAAATTTCCGTGCCACCAAAAAAGGATACTATCCTGATGTTTAAGGGAAAAAACCTGGAATTTTTTGATTGGGATAGTTCTTTTTCTTTATATGTGGATGTTTATAAATTAAGTGTTTACTAGTTGTTATATTATTGTCCATTGATTTGGTTGGTTGGGAATTTAACAGTTTGTGGATGGTTGATGATGTGTGGTGTTTCAAATTGAGATACTATGATGTGGTTGTGTGGGATTTTATTTCATATTAGTTTTGTGTTCTTAGATGGTGGTAATATTGACAAATAATAATATCATTGAGTGTTATATCATAGTGTACTTAGTGAGGAATAATTAATTTTCTTGGGGTTTTATTTTATGATGATGTAAAAAATTCATTTTATAGGAATATAGTGTAACAAATGGGTTGATGTGAAAACATAAACACACCATTGTTAACATGGTTGTCGGGTCCTACCCGTCCAGGTACCACCAGTTCCCCCATAGACTCGTGGTCCCTACCCTGGAGCCCACCCATGTGTCCAAATGGGTCAACTTACTAATGAAATTCCCTCATGGATGACACATCTCATTCATATTGTGTTTTTTTCCTCACTCACACACAACCAGTGAAACATCCCAGAATGTCTCCCATACTGATCACTAGTCCATGAAAAGCACCATTAACTATATAGTTCAAAACAAGAAGGATCCTAGAAAGGAAGGTGTTCCTTGTTAATATGTGGAATTTAATTTAGTATTTTTACCCTTTAATAATTATGGGGTATTACTTTCACCCCCATTTAGAGATCAAATTCCATGTTGTGGGCCATGCATCTCAACCCCTGCTGTTCATAACACATAAACCCCAGATCCACCTATGATATGAAATTTAAAAATTGGTCCCCATTGATAACATAGACACCCCACCTTAACATGGTCATTGTGTCCTAACCTGCATGTTATCACTAGTTGCCCCACAGACATGTGGTCTACACCCTACATCCCACCCATGTGCCGGAACGGTTCATCTGACTTATAATTTTCCCCACATGCTAAAAAATTCCCTGTCTCGTGTTCTTTTTCCTCACCCACACACCCCTGGAAAAAATCCCTAAAGCCCACCCATCCTGATCACTACTCCATGTCAAGCACGCTTAATTGTGGAGTTCTAATCAGGTAGTCTTCTAAAAAGGATGGCCCACCTTGTTGACATTATTTTGATCATATAGTCATTTAATACATTATCATTTGGATATTTTATATATATTTCCATATTTTGATCCGTCATATCCTTTTATATTAGTACATTGAGGCATTCATAAGTTTTTGGAAAATAATTATAGAGATTTTGTGGAGGATAGAGTTAAAAAAGTATTAAAATTGGCCTTTTACACTATAAAAATTGGGTTTTGGTTTAAGTTTAGAGTTTATATGTTGTGGATCTATTGGTTTATAAATTTTATTTTTTAGGGGATGTGAATGAGAAAGGGTTCTAAAATTTATGAATGATATTTTACAAATTGTTTTATTCTATCATAAGTATCATTGTATTCTCATTAGATAAAGAATTTATACCATAAAAAGAGTTTTACAAAGTATATTACGCATGCTCCTGAAATTTATGGTGTAAAAATTTTATTTACACTATAAATCATGAGAGTAAAAAAAAATTATTTATCAAATTTAGATAAAATCAATTCAAAATCATACTTCTCTCCCCTTTGTTTTATTGGAACCCTAGTGAAAATGGGTGATCTTTCATTTAACTTCATCTCATTTTGAATTGTGGGTTCTATTGGTGGTGTTTTTCTATTTTTTTACCCATCCTTTATTTTATATTTTTTCAATTCGTATTTTAGGGATCTTGTGTGATGATTTTAATTTTTATTATAGTGTATTGGAATGTTTTTTGACAACCTTTGTTGCATATTTCTTTGATCGAAGTTAATCACGGGTATTTATGGTTATCATGATGATTTTCTTTTCACTAATGTGAACAATGACATCAGAAATCCACTATGAGATAGGGGATCCATATTTGATCCAATTTATGATATATGTGTATAAATTTAATGGTTTTATTCCACTTTGGTGGTATTAATGGAATTCATAACATATATAAATTATTGGTAAAATATATATTAATTTTAATATATAAGATACATCATGCTTTATAGATTTGATATATATTGTTGAGGATTTTGTGTAGGTTTCTTGTAAATACTGAAAATAAACATTTCTGGGATACATTCATGTATAGTATATCATATGTGATGATACCTTAGTTATATTTTTAAGATATCAAAGTTTAATAAAATTAAAATTAATATATACTATGATAATAATTTAGTTTGTCATGGAATATTTTTTTTATAATACATATAATAAATAAATAAATAATTTAATCATATATATTGAATAAATATTGGAAGTTAGTATTCATTTATATTGTGAGAATATTCTCTATGGTATCCCTATCTACATATGGGATATTGTGTGTCGATGGAGGTGATCAGCTGGGCTGTATGATGTGCAGGCCTATGATGCGATGGTTGGTCAGCATGGATGGGACATAGGAAATTTTGTGATGAAGTTCATAGTTTTTTTGATGTAGAATTGTTATGATATGATGTTTTCATGTTACAAAAATTGAAAACATATTTAGTGTTGATTTGTAGTTATTCGATACAAAATTTGTTTTGCGATATTCTATTTGGTTTTACAATTTGTGGCTATTGTGGTATGATGATTTTGTAGGAGTGGCTTTATGAATAGAGTTTATGTGATAAGGGTGAGTTATTTTGTATTTTTTTAGGTATCATAGGTATACATGGAGTAAATTTATAGGCTAACAAATTACGATGGTAAATATATGATATGGTATATAAATGGTTGTGTAGTAAATGGATTACATGATTTGAATGCCAAAAAAATCGATATTGTAAATATGAAAGAAGTGGATTAGTAAATGAATATTAGTAGATAATTGATATATATAGATGGGGGTAAATTTTAAACAAATGTGGGTAATATTGGTTGTCTTATGTTTTTTGGTTTTGTTTTTTACATAGAGTGGTGGAAGCACTTGTGATGTTGGATTTTTCATACAGTGATTGTAGTAGAGAATAATAATGTGGAATTTGTGATCTAATAGGTTTGGTATTTTATGCTATTTATAAAACATATATTTTATGTTTTTTCTATAAACCCCCACCGAATTTGGATATAAATAAACATTATTAAAGGTTTTGGGTTCTGATTTATTTTTATAACATCAAGTATTGGGGTTCAATTGATGTTGGAAACCCTCTCTGCCATTATCTTTCTTCAGTGGATATGATTCATGTGTATTTATGTGTGATGGACCAAATATATTTTTGTGAGATGATTGGATGAGTTAATTATGTGACTTGAAGTCCCATCTGTCTTGGTGTGGGATGTGACGTGATGTGATACATAGTAGGGTTCGGGAATTCTATGATAAGGGAACAAGATGGATGGTCTCTACGTTCATGATATCCTAATTACTCTGTTATGAGATGAGTTATGACGTGATGACCTAGGTGTCTGTGGATGAGATATAATGTGTTTTCCCTTGTGTATTTTGGTTACATGTAGTTTGATGTCCTGTGTGACTTCGTGTGAGATGTTATATGCAGTGGTTTTGATGTGATGATATGGTAGGTATTGGGTAACAATACATTTGGTTGTGGGGTTTTATTGTTGAAAATTAGTTGGGAAATTTATGCAGGGTGTTTCCAATTATTATGATCATGATCCAATATTACTATATTAGATTAGGGATTTGGATAGTTGGAGGTGGTGAGGTTGGGATTGGTTATTTTACCTACATATGATATTTTCTGTTCTAATTTATGATCATTTATGTGATAGCCAACTCTTTTCTGATTATCACATGAGACTATTTTATTTCCCTATTGATTATTCATGTATTCTCACAATACATATATAATTTTTTTTTTCATATTTCTCGGAGAATATTATGGACTTATTTAGACATTTATTCATTGGGGTTTAATGTTTACGTAGATTCAATTAATTTTGAAATGTAATTTTGTATATATTATAGAATTTTATTATATTTTCCTATATTTGTTCATCTGTTTTTCTATAGATTTGGTTTAACCATTATATAATATATTTTAGTTTGTTTTTTATGAATATAAAATCTCCCAATTATGAATTTTTATAAATAGTAATTCCTAACATATATGTGATTTTTCACCCTCAATGAAAGACACCACCTCAAGACCAATTAGTGGTGGGACTCAGGGGTCATTATATCGACACCTTTTTTGTGGTTTCATTTGAGGGAGGTAATCACGAAAAATAAATTTAAAATAATTTTTTTAAATTTTATTATAATTAAAATGATAAATGATTCACCCAATGATTCATATTTAATGTAATTTTATTAGATTGTCCTATATTATTGGATAAAAAGTAGTGCATTTGTCGTATTCCACTATAAGGAAGTAGGAGTAACCATTAATTTGTCCTTAGAAACTATAATCGAATGAATACTGAACACAAATTTGGCTGAGGCATGAACCAAATCTATCATGGACATGGAGAATTTTAATTCATGAAGGTAAAATGATAAAAATGGGTTAGAGGAAGAGATGAAGAGTCTGGGAAGAGTTGATCATGATGTCTTGATACAAAATCATGAATAAATACAATGGAAATAATAGGAGAAGCAGAGAGTTTTATACTTAATTAACAGGAGAGGGAGATATAAAATGATAGGGAAAAACAATTTCCAATAGAAAATAATGAAAAATAATTAAATAATTCTTAAAAGGACAAGTGGTATAGGAACACAGTTAGCCAAACTGTGTGTCAATTGTGCATCCATCTTTATTCTTGAAAATATAACATATAAGGTTTGGGAACTCGGTTTTTTCTTCCATGAATATTATACTAGAAAAACCAAAATCATCATGGATGTTTTATAGAGAAAACCTGAATTATTATGGATTCCCAAGATAAAAATATCATTATATTACATTATTTACTCTATTTAAACATTTAATTTCACAAATAACCAAAAATTATCTAAAATATATGTTTTTTTGTCATTGATGACTACTGATAATAGAAACATAGTTTACCAAACATGTGAATATTTCTTTATAATTTGGCCACATTAGGCTATCTTCTATACTTTTCCTAAGCTACACCCATCTCCATAACCTAGGCACTTGAAGCAACAAAATAGGAGTGCTCAAATACTCGTTACAGAGAAATGAAAGAGATGATATTAGAAGAGGATTAATACTCTTATGATCTAATACGGGTATAATCAAGATACATAATGAAATTATACCCAAAAAAACATTGATGATAAATAATTATATGTGGAATAAGGATTAGTGTAACATTAAACCTAAATCAATAGACTTTGGAATCATTAGTCATTAAATATAAACCCTTGCAACATAATATAAATTTATGTGTCTGTAATGACAATTTGAATGATAAAAATTATTTTTGCGAATACCAAATGACCACAATTATTTTCACACAGAGACTTGTTAAAATATATTAAATTCAATTATTCTCAAATACGACGTTCTTTTCTTATATTGAAGACAATTATACAAATATAAAACCCTCTAATAATATATTAACAAAAATTACACAAATACAGAACTTTTTGATCAATTATAAATTTCAATTATTCCAATTCCAAAAATTATCTTTATAGATATACTATCATTATACCCATTAACATCATTATGAGGAAATCTATCCCATTATTATCCTCATACAAACCCATAAATGCATAAATAAATATTAAATATACCCACAGAAAAAATCATTTTACTAAGAGATAAAAAAACATTGTAAAATGGTTGATTGGTGACACCCCACCCATCAATCATATATATATATATATATATTCCATAGGTAGTCAATCATTCATTATATCAAAAATAATACATGATGTTCACAATATTTCTAGATTGGATCTGAAAAAATGACATCATAATTTTTAATGGCTGACACACAAAAATTCAATCACGAAAAAATAGTTTTTTCAAATAAACAGTTAAATTCATATTTTATAAAAACATTTTCCATTTAATTAGGTCCTTTAGAAATAAATATATAAATTTAATAAATACCATGATATAGTTATTTTAAAATTTTCAAAATTGTTATAAAATTATGAGTTATGAGTAAATTTATAAAAATAATTTTTAAAATAATCAAATTTTAGATCATGAAATTAAATAATTTTCAAAATAATTATTTGGAAATATATATCAAATAGAAATAAATTAATGATATAGTAATATTCTAAATATAATACTTTGAAATGTTTTGTTAACATTTACTATTCAAATGATTATTCAATAAAGGATCCATGAAAGAGAAATAATATTTTCAAAAATGTGATGTGAAATAAATGGAGAATATTTTCATCAAAAAGTAATTAACAATAACAAATGTTTGAAAAAAAATTATTAATTTTATAAAAATCCAATTTTTAGTTAATGATAAATCCTTTTACCATTGAAGGATATTGGAACTTTTTAATATTATGAAATACCCCAATTGATAAAAAAATATAAAAATAGTGAAAAAGTACTCATTAAAATAATATAATGTAAATATGAAATTCAAAAGATGTAAAATGTAATTAGGATACCAAATATTTAGGAGAAAATTTTGAGTAAATAGAAAAATTGACAAGGTGGGAATAAATCATCAAGGTGTAGGGGAATTATTCTCAGAGATGAAAAAATATTGTTAATAAAATATATCATTGTAGAGAATTTTGAAAAAAAATTAATTTTCCATGGAGTGGAAGGTAAATTAAATAAAAAATAATATGGTGTAATAATCCAATTGTTTAAGAAGACTTTAGTGAAGATGAATTATAACTTAAATAAAGGAGTTATGTTTGGTAACCCCATGACATAATTTTTATCATTATATAAATAAATTATATGTATAAATGATATAAATCTATATGAAAAATAATTTAATAAAAATTATAAAATACATAAGTTATTCATTAGATACACTATTTAAATGAAAACATATTATATAATTTGAAATATGTCTAAATTGGTTAATATTTTAGATTATAATAGTTACCATATTTCTTTACATAGATGAATTCACTCAAAAATAATTAAAAAATAAATTAATAACATTGAAAAATATTTATGAACATTTTTCATATAGATAAAATTATCTAAGAATAATATATAATTTTCCTCATCATTTGAATTAAATAGTTAAAATCTATTTTCAATATCAGGTGTGAGAAATCATAATCTTCTTCGACTAGTTTTGAAACACATTATTTATTCTCTTATAATTTACAAATTTTCATAATTAATAAAAAAATATACTATAATTGATAATTTACTAGGTTTTTTAATGTTATAATTTTATTTCATGGGTGTTTTGGCTACAATTAAAAAATATGGATTCAGATATGAACTTGTTTCAATCATTCATAAGTCTTGACTTTTGTTTTCTTAAATTATGGGTTTATTTTTTATATTATCTTTGAAGAACCAAAAATATATTATTTATTTATTATTATCATATATTATTAGATAATAAGTTTTCATAGTCATATGTGACATAAATTTATATCTTTGTTCTAGTAGGCGTTCTAACCATCCCAAACAAGAAATATACTACAATTAATATGTTATTTTGATGTGATTTTATTAAAATATCATTATTATAGAACATTACTGATTTTATTATTTTTTAGTAATGTGATATATGCAATTTATAAATAAGTATAATAATTATATAACATTTAGGACGATATTTATTAGTATGATGAAATGAAATATTTCAGTCAAAATTTTGCCGGGGAATATGGAATTTATTACAATTGTTTATTCCTCATATTGTTAATATTTTGTTGTATTTGAAAATATAAAATAATAAATATTTCATAAACATAATTTCACACCTTAAAATTATTTTCATATACATCTATTTTTTTAAGTGATGAAAAAATTGTACTCAATAGTTCCATATAGGCGGTAGTCCACCAATACGAATGGGTGATGATTTCATTCTCTATTGAACAAGTAAAATGAATAAATTAGTTATCCTTTACAAATTTTAAACACAATAAAAATACAATAGGTATATAATAAATTCAGTATTAGTTTCATCCAATTATGGTGGTCTAGTAATATAAAACTTCTTGCGTTATGGATATACTAGTCTATACAATACATGAGTGTTTATTTCATATTTCTTAATATATTTTGAAAGGTAGTTGATTCAAATACCGTAATTTTGAAAACCTAAATGATAAATTATTATAATTAAATTTTAGTTTATTTATTTTTTAATTTAATTTTAGGATGAATAATTTCATACAATGAAAAATAAATATGAAATTATATATTATAAATTTACCCCCAATTATGAGATAAACTATGTTTGTTTTTTGGGAGGGTACCTGGGGAGTAGAGTGATCCGTTTTTAATTGAAAATTGATGTCATTTTGGTATATAATTATATATTTTTAATAATATTAAGACATAATAAAGTAATGTGGTAAAAAATGTATTGAATTATAGACGGGTGAAGTGATATGGTTTATAATGAAAAATTATTCCATTTTTAAAACATTTTTTTACAATTTTGTGGACATTCCCTCATTGTTAATACCATGTTATCCATTTAATTAATTACCAAGGTAAATATTTGTACTAATTTAATTTAACCATTGGGAATGAATAAAAATTTACCCTTATACATAATATATATACAATAATTCTAAATTTCAAATTCATTTTATAATATAAATATTTTAAATAATGAAAAGGTAATTTTAAAACTGTAAAATTTTAATGTGTTTAAAACAATTTTTATAAAAAATATATCATATGATCATAAAAATAAAAAAAGTGTTTTGCATTTAAACCAAAATTTTTTATTTTTTAAATTCATTTCAAAAAAATATTTTTGAAATATAAATTTATTTACAAAATTCCCAATTCATACAAATATTATAATAATTTTATAATCATTGTATATTTTTTATAATTTTTATTCTTCACCATTTACCTAAATCTGATTTGTTATTGAATTACAGAAAAAAAAATTATATTAAAAAAGGGAATTTTTTTTTCAAAAAATTCTTTTGTAAAATTAAATATCTAAAAAAAATTATTTTACATTAAAAATTAAATCGAAAAATATAATGGAAAATTGTTCTTTAAGAAAAAAAATTCTAAATACTCGGTGTTCATATTCATAATCTATATAAAACACTATTAAATCTTTCATTAATAAATAAAAATTATATTTTATTAATATTATCATTTTAATATAAAACACACATATTTTTATAATAATGTATAATACATATAAACAGAGATTTATAATGACAATAATTACGTTTATTTTTATAAAATAAACAATATATATATATATATAAATTAATGTATTTGATAAATAATTTATTCCTATTCATATTCACTAATTGAAAAATATGTTTTAATTGTAAAAATATATCATTTTTTAGATTTTTCCTTCACATAGAGAACCCTATCGAATAAATTTTTTATTTAAGGGTATTGTACTGTTAAATATCATGTAGTTGTATTCACCCCATTAAATAAATTTCATGATCAATATTTTAATCATAGCATACCAATGGAAAACTGATTAGTATTCCATAAATGTAGTCTTAATTATTGTTTTAACATCAAATATGGTTTCAATCATAGTAACATGGGTAAAAATAGTAAAATCATCATTTAATTCATAATGGGAAAATTATAAAATCAGTTTCCCTTTTTTCTATCTGAGAAAAATATCTATTAAAATTATTTAGCATGAATCCAAATGTATGATTTTTTTTCCAACAGGTATCATATTAATATAATCAATAATATACTATCATTGGTGGAATTAAAATTATATTTTTTTGTACAATAAATATATTTTTCATTATGTATAGAAATAAATCCATTAAAAAATCACTATTATTTTATCTAAATGATGGATACTAAAAATTTCAAGAAACATAGTCTACGAAATCGTTAAAATGTCTATATACATTTGATTCTATAAATATACCATGATGTTTTTAAAATTCAATAAATAGTAGTTGGTGAAAACATATATGACACCAGACATAAGAAAATATAGAGAAAAAATGAGTGTTCTAATAATTACACTATTACCAATATCAACTTTAGTATTAGTTATTTCATGGGATTTATTGTATTCACTTGGTGTATGAGGTTTTATATTTATGTTTTCAACATAATAAAATAGAAATGTAAATCTGTAGGATTAGTTAATAAATTCATGAAATCTAAAAAAACAAAATATTTGTGGATACTTAGGAAAAACGTTATATTTTTCCATCATAGTGACAAAACTATTTATTTGTTGCATATTAGATATTTTCCTAGTTTCCTTAATTACTATAGATTAAAAATAATCCTATTCATTTGAGACATTTGTATGGTTGTCTCGTCCCACATTTTTCACATGAGGGAAATTGAATACACTTTCCTTAATCGTTCTCATCCTCTTAACATATATATAACATCATCCTACCCTTATTATTTTTTATAAATGATATAAAAGTATCATTTTATTACTGAACACTCAAGATAGTCTGGTAAGAATATCCAATAGTTCTTTATCTATAGATTTTATCCAATCATTTTTCATATTAAGAATAAAACAAATTTTTTAATAAAACCAACTTTTAGATTTGAATATCATTTCTCCATCAATTTCTAAGCCCAAAATAGTTAATTATTTTAGGTAAATGATTATATCATTAGTTAGTTATGAACAAATAATTTCTAAATTTTTTTACCCCTTCAAACTAACAAACCAACAAATAATTTAATATAAATAACCATTAGTTCAAAGAAGTTTTCATTATTTTTGGTTCTCTACTCTTCCTTTACCAAGTTCCATAAAATAATTAATCATTATAATGTGTTTTAGAGTGATTGTTATTGACTAAATTATATTTCAGGGCACTATTAAACTGGGTTTACTATTAAGCCTCTTTTTTATGCACTAGTTGAAGAATTAATTAAGATAACAGATGAACATTTTAGGTTTATTACTCCTAGTTATATATTTTCAAGACCCTCCATCCTATTTAATACTTAGTCATTTTATTTTATCACTTTGGAAAAAATATCTACATTACAAAAACTTCATGATGTTACTAAACATTCAGTCATAATTTATAGACTTATCACATTGTTTTATATAATATTATCTAATTATAATGACTATAATGAACAAAATAATGATAAAATATTACTAATACCTACTATGATATAATATATAGTGAACCAAACTACACATATAATCATAACACAACATTTATAAAATATATGCTTTAATTTTAAAAATAAATAATACAATATAAATGACATATGGTTTACTATGATGAACAGTTACATAAGATTCTTATTGTACATGTCTTTTGGAATATTCTCTTTTACCAAACAAAAATAGAAATACTTTTCAAATTACGATAAGATAAAATCATTTTTATATCCTAGGGTACAAAAATAATAGGAAGGGTTGATCTAAGATGAATAATATGGGTAATTGTAAGACTCCAAAACAAAATATCATATGTGATTATATTATGGGAGAATGGGTATAATAATGATAAATATGAATATAAATCTCAAAATCCAATATGATAAATAATGGTCATGGAATAATGTTTAACATAATATATTATTTTCTAAATAATTGTTAGTTAAAAACCCTAATCCATGACATCATAATACATTCTTAACAATATTTTTACTAGATTTAATAAACATTGAAATGAAAAAATATAGCATAGTGAACATATAAAATCTATGATTATTTTAACATATAGTGTTTCAAACATATAATAACCCTAATTACACACACACATAGTCATTCGAGGATATCAGAACAGTAATTATTTGAAATCCTAAACTTCTGATCATAGATAATGAATAATAGTATGGATAAAAAATCATAGAAGCAGTATGAAAAAACACTTTAAACCACACACAACAATTTAAAAATTACTAATCCTCAAATAATGATATGCATGAACATATTATCATATATAATAAAAAATTATAATTATATTAAAACAAATTATCTCATTATACATACCACCGTAAGAAATTCATTGTAGTGTGGTTTAGGACCCCAACCCAAAAAAATCATTACATATGTGTTCCCCATGAAATATAAAATTTTTTATTTGGTAAAGAACCCATGAAAAAATGTTTTTCCTAACATTTCCACACATTATACTAAAATTGGCCTTAATAATATAAATTTTTGGTATGCCAAAATTAACTCAAAAAAAGTGTATTTCATAAAAAAATTTATAGTTTTGGCCACGAAAAATAGAATCGATTTAAATATTTACTTTATAGATAAATATGAATATAGAAGTGAAACCATAATACAATAATTTTTTAAAAAAAAATTATCATTATCATAAAAGGATGAAAAACAAGTAATTTTGAAATGCCTATTTTAAAAAAATTCATACATAAAAAATTTAAATTATTGATTAGTAAAAATGAATATTTGGAATCAAATCATTATTATAAAACATTGTAATATAAATTAATGATTCAAAAATACGTAGTAAAAAAATTCATAATATATTTACATTTATAAAGAATCATATATATGGTTCTAGGGGGAAAATATTATTTTCGTAAAATAATATTTAAAATATTCACATAATATAAATTTTAAAATAATCATCAAAAACGTATCCATGTATATATATATATATAATTTAACAAAATAATATTTATGGGGAAAGAAAAATCTATTGATTTTTACCTGAATAGAAAATAGTTTTGATATTTTGAAATAATTTTATTAAAAACCCATTTTATACAAAAGTGAAGAGATTTCCATTGAAAATTATAGGAAAATTTAAAGGTAACTTATGCTAACACATTATTAGGTTTCCAAATATATAAGATAATGTTTTCATAAAAGTAATATATGGAATGGGGGGAAATATTGTTACAGTGGATGTGATTTATTATAAAAATGATATATTATTTATCAAAAAAATTAGAATAAATTTTATAGTCCATGGATTTAGAGTTAGATACATTGTGGGTTATTGTTGTTAGAGTTTTTTGGAGGTGGAATAGAGAGATTTGGTAGAATTTGGTTTTTTGAAGGCTTGATTAAGAGGAATTAGTCGTCCTGTAACTCGAATCCATGAAATGAAATTTTGTTTCGTGGGCTGTTTAGAATGTTTCACGGTGTGTAAATATATTACAAAGTGTGTAGAATATTTTAATAGAATTTAATATTTCAAGGATATAAAACTGAAATAAAATGGAAAGGTGACACATTTTTCAGTGGAAACCATCACCCAAGTATTACACTGATCTTTGGTTGTTATAAAAATTGTATCCCATCCAATTCATCCTTAGTACAGTAGTGATTTAATTTTCATCCTATTTTGAGTAAACACTATGCCCCCAATGGAATCTTTAAAATCCATATATATCCATCTTTAATCTGTAGATCTCAATGGATGGTTTTGGTTGATTAGTGGAATGATCCACGTGGAGTTCTCTCCCCCTTCTCACTTGTTTTCTTAAATTATTATCCATGGGATCAATTTTTGTGGTGTTTCTTTTGATGGGGCTATGAGACATGTTCTTTTTGTATCCTAGGGGTAGAATAAGTTTATCTGTAGTTTTTTTGTTGTAGTTATGGTTTTTAGGTGTTCTTCCTTACCCAAAGGTGTTTAAACCTACCTCGAAGTAAGTTTCCCTTCATTTCTAATTATTCTTCATCATGAGTGATTGAATTTAATTTTTTTATATTTGTTTTAGAGATATTATATAATAATATATGAAAATGAAATTTATTAATTGAAATTGAAATGGGAAATGTGGTTTGATCAGCATTTTTTTTACATCTTTGATATTTTTTGTGATATTGTGATTATTTAGCTAGATGCCCAAAAAAAATTGGTGTCATTGGGATATTTTTTGGGCTGAATTTATGTACTATGACTATTTTTATTATTGTGATATCAAAATATATGTAAATTGGTTAATTTCAAATACTGTGATATTGAAATGGTTACCCAAGTATTTTGGATTATGTGATAACCCCCCGATATTAAATTTGAATGATATTAAATCACATTGTAAATATATAAATGGATTTTGTATTGTTGTGATGTGTGGAAATTCTTTTGGTATGGTGGTGTGTGCATTAAATTGTCTTGTGGGTGATATGTGGTTTTTGGATATGCTTTTTTGGTGATGAGGTGATAGTTTTGGGATGTGTTTTTGGGGCAGTAGGGTGATAGTTTTTTGGATTTTCTTTATGGGATTTCATGGTGAGATTTTTTCGGCCATGCATTCGGGGTATCTAGGTTATAGTTTATAAGATGAAATGTTAGGGCAGTGAGGTGATAGTTTTTGGGATAAGTTTTTGGGATGTTGATGTGATAGTATGTTGAGTTGGTAGTGGTATGTGGTTTCAAATGCATGATGACTGTGAAGTGGTTGAATGAATTAATGAATGATTATAATAGTTCAAATGGAACGGGTTTGTTTGGATATGGGTATAGAAATGGTTAATGAAAGATTCAGTGAATTTTTCTGTGATTAAATGTGGTTAATGTCGAATAATGAAAAAAATGGTTGTTGAATGTAGAGTGAATATGAAGTCCTATTAGTTTATTAGGGTTTATAGCCTTCTAAAATGACAGGTTCAAATATAAATAAAATAATTTATATGTCTAAAAAACGTGACATTGTGTTTTGATGGTTTGGTATTTGTGAACCTATATGTTGGGATGGATTTTTTTGATACAATAAAAATACATGTATGTTCTTATGATTACTATATTCACCACACGCATGTTGAGAACTATTTGAAAAACACCCACATAATCACACATGTGGGTTTTTCAATATATCAATAGAGGAGTGCAGATGGTTGTGTAATCAAGACCCAACCATATGGGGCCCATTACCTGAATCCCCAAACCCACCCCCAATAGGCCAGGGGAAGGTGACTATCACTGAGTAGGCATATCACTAACATGTGAGGCATTACCTATATAAGTGTATGAACACAAACATCTAAAAGACCAAAAAATAGTGAAATATAATAACCAAAATGTAAAAAATGATTGTAAAAATATATATACTATAACTAGAGTATGAAATAATGTAATGAAAATTTAACTGGGCCATATACAACCCACCACATGAATTATATAATACTAGTCCAACCTTTATTAAATAGGAATTATGACTTCTATTTTAAAGCTGTAGAAACATACCAGGGTCTTCCCAGTCTCAAAAAGCACTGCATGTTCTTGGTCTACCTAAGACTCAATTAATATTTTAGTCATCTTCATAAAACATAGAACATGTGTGAAAATCCCATGTAGGGGTGGGTAATACAATACTCAGTAGTACACCCCACAACCACATAATAACAAAAAAAGAAAATATTGAGATATATCTACAAAGGTATATGTCTAAATAATGTATAAATTGAATATAAATATATAGTCAACCAAGACACATAGTCTAGAGGTATGTCACTACCACTATATACCATTACTATATATTCCACTCAAAGATTCCATGAAGTAGTCATATTCGAGAACACAACCCTATTTCTGATCACACTAATAATATCCGTCCGAGAGGTACTGATCATCGGGTCCCTCCATGAGGGAGATATATAAATGGATCTAAATAGATTAATATGATACAATATAGAAAATGAGGATCTTAGATAGCTCCAGAGGTTGATACCAAAAAATCAATCTCAATTAACCAACCATGTAAAGGATCGACACCAGCATAGTGTTGTCCATGTTGATATAGAGATCTCCACCTATGGAATTTTGAATGAATAGAGTATCATTTAAAAATGCTCTCAAGGGATTCCCAAAAATCTATATATGAATTCAGGTTAAAGTGATCGCAATCATATGGACAGGAAATGATTTATTCCAACCATTAGGGGAATAATAAAAGGAATGAACTCAAACAGAATGTGTCAATGATAAAGAAAATAAGAGAATCAATCCTTGTATAATGTGATAAATGAGGATTAGTAGGGTAACATGTCATGTCCCTTGACCCCTGGTACATCCCATGTACAATAGTCTATGTCATTCATAAACTATGTCCTATAGATGATGGGTAAACAAAATGTTCTAATGATTAAATGAAATGTCCATCTATCAGGGGTATGCCCATGTAAATCAGTTATATGCTTTTAGATGACATTAGTGTGTGTATTCTTGGTTGTATAGTAATACATGGGGAAGTTCATGTAACTGATTCAGGACATGTCAGGTTGGAGAGAACACACCATATATGTATCCCATGTGCTCCACCCAATGTCTGTGAACTTCCCATGTACACCGAGCATCTCCCAGTGGTGAAATCATGATATGTAGCTATGAATACAAACCATGTGTATAAAACAATACTAGAAATCAGATCTCTTCCTTTGTGCTCACCAATCGTTATCTAGATTTCCCTCTAGTACTCCCTTCACCTCAAAACAGTAGATCGATGTTCTTACATTCCCTCTAAAATTGAATCGATGGGATTTAAGCCTTAAAGTGTCATATAAAATAAGAACATTGGAATATTTGGACATTTCAGAGACCGTAGATTTTGAATCCACTGTCATTCAATCCACCTCCGTACCAATTTCGGTACCTCAGTCGAGTATTCAAGATGTTGAAATCCATTTTCAGAACGGTGCATTAAGATTCAAATGTGATATAATTTATTGTTCAAAATTGGGGGATTAATAAATAATACACATGGAGAAAACAAAAAAATTGGATTATCAATTCCCAAGGAACATACCAAAAGAACAAAGTTCATCAATTTTTCATTCTATCATTTATTAATTCCCCTAAGAATGATAAATGAATTAGGATCAAATCCATTGAAGAAAATATTGGTATACCCTTCAAATATTATCCCACCCCAAAGGTGTTATCAATTATTGGATAATGTATTGGTGGATTAGTCCATATTCACCATAAGTATATATAATTGTAAATGCAAATCGAAATAATTCATCGCACATGGATTTTGGATGACTCTATGACAATGATCAGTCACTAAGTCATCGTTGCTGGTATGATCTACAAAGAACGACATTTTTTAATCTCTGATCCAATGTTTTATTACCTCAAACTGAGAGGATTATATGGATCTCTCAATCTATAGAATTTAGAAGATTACACGGTTAATAGAATAACCATGGATCCCTTCCAATGAGATTATATAAAATAAAAAAGTTTATATGTCTCAATGTAGATGAAATAACAATAAACTAAATTTAATCAATTTATTTTATTCTTCAAAACTATTGTGAGTACATTCCGTGATCGAACTGTCCTGAAAAATGCTACGGATCTCCTATGGTAAGGAAGCTATTCTAAATGTAATGGTTCCTCCATATTTCTGATTCAGGAACCTATTTAGATAAACTTCCACATTTTTTGGAAAACAAAAGATGCATACTATTTAATCTTTTAATTATTTCAAACATTTATTTCAGAAACCTTTAGCAGAGGAATCACATTTCATCTCAATGATTGGACTGTAAATGAATGCGTATAATATTTAAAATTAAATCATGGAAAGACTAAGAAATTTTATTCTCCAAACCACGGGTCAATAAATCACGAAAAATATAAATGATTCTAAAAAATATGTGGGTACCGACAATGAATCTGAGCCTCCTACTCCCAAGTTCACTCTTGGAGATTCATGTATTGTCGATGGACATGCCCTCATGGAATTTAACTCCGATAAAAGATCATATCATACTGATCCATGGTCTCCACTCGGTACTCAATAGTTGTCTCTCCAACCTCTATGTCCATCTCGCCCATGAAAATTACATTCCTTGTGTCTGGCACGTATCTCCTCAGCTATGTCAAATGGAAGATGTTGTGTACCCAGTAAAACTACAGGGGTGGAGCTAAGACATACTCCACCTCACCAATATATTCAGTATCTGAAATGCACTAATTATCCTCAGTGATAAATTTACTCTCCAATACAACCTTTATAATTCACATTGAGGTGAATCCTATAGGAGAACATGCTATCATTCCCCAAATTCCAAAGGCCTATAGATCTTATCATCCAAAGACTTCTAATTACTATGTGAAATTTTCATCTACTCCTGGATGAGGTTCACCTTCTCTATAGAGTCTCAATCCACATTGGGGCCATGTGTACTAACTCTCCTATGTCAGTCCAGAAATTTTCATCTACTCCTGGATGAGGTTCACCTTCTCTATAGAGTCTCAATCCACATTGGGGCCATGTGTACTAACTCTCCTATGTCATTTAGTTCTTCTCATGTGTTCTCAACTACCTGAACCATATATAATCACTTCTCACCTCTGCATTAGGACACAACTTTTCTAGGTTATTAATGCATCGCAGAACACTACATACTCAACACCCTCCACCAACAAACTCAGTATCCATTCTCTCATCAAAATCCAGATAAAATATTGAAAATCGTACTATAACTTCTCTTTCCACATGATAGGCTTTCCCTTTAAAGTCAATGTTTTCATAGTTTCTGATAACCAAGGTAAATCAGTTATAAATCGAGGATAATAAATTTTTATCATGAGGAAGCTCTTCCCATCTATCACATTCTTAGTTGTCTCATTTTATAGCAATGCTCAATTTTTTCTAAGACCAATAGCACTACTTCCACTAGTATAACACTTCAATAAAGTGGACCAACTAATTCCATAACTGTCACCGGTAGATTTTCTTATAAATATCTTTCTCTCATTGTATGTCTAGAACCACTCTTATTTTTCTCCCTTGATCCAAATTAGGTGTCGATCACATAAGGATATAAACGATGGGGATTTTCACAGACATGTCAATGTAATGGTGAATGATCCAGTTCCTGAGTCCCATGAAATATTTTACGGTTTTCTTCTTCCCTATCAGAATAAAAAATTACTTATAATGACTATAACAAAATATAATGGTTTTATTTGACATATCATCATCCCATACTTGATTTTTGTGATAGCCCAATCTTATTTCAACCATCAAGAACCATCATGCAACATTTTACTAAACAAAGACTTAATCAGAGCTCAGTAGGGATAAATGATCTTCATGGGAACATAGTTCTGGAATCAGTAGTCTACACATAACCTCTAGATCACATCTACCATTCAAGAAATCAAATATAGGGCTACCAAGTGTAAATCACTATGTCTCACGAATCCCTTCATTTGAAATTCCTCAAACTCCACCCTAGGCTCATGAATCTTTGTGGGATACATGTGATATACTATTCTAGATATCAGTACCATATTGGGGGGTAATTCAATGAATATATAAATTTCTAGCTTGAAGTTAATAATTGTTAATTTTTAGAAAATACATCCTCATACTCTGGAACCCCTACTAGAAACTGCAAGCTCATGACATTTGATTCCCCGAAGGTCAGGCTACCCAACTGATAAGTAGTTGGGTGAACCATCCTATAAATGAGACCATCCTATAATGCCCAGGTTTCCTTTTCACCAAAAAATGAAAACCCCATACAATCATTATAGACACACAATTTACATTTCCTAAAACAATCAATATGGGAACTAACTGTAGAGAACTTTTCCATTACATGTATGACATCATAAGGACTCAACGATTCCACCAAGAGGTTCCAAAATAAAATCCAACATCCAAGGGTCATTTTAAACTATCTTCATATGTGGGTGATCACAGATTCTTCTATCAGAGGTGTCCACAATCATAAGGGAAGAGTCAATAGTTCAGATAAGATCCATAGTCCATGAAATATATATCTTCAAATAAATGAATGAATACCACCCTTTTCTATAAGTACTCTAACTAAATTTCAAAGGGCACAGATTGTATATCAATCAATTCTTAGATCCCATGGTTCATATGCCTCGATAACATAAAAATGTACCACCCATTATCTTGAAATTCCCTAATCCTTATGTGGATCACCTGGTGGTGGTGGTGGTAGATATTCTAAATCATGACCACCTCATACTACTCTCCAAACCCCTCTTCCACATTTTCCTCCATATAGGTCTGCCTAATCATTTAATTGTATATTCCTCAGTGTTCCATCAATATTATCCATGTTAGCATCACATCGGGATGGAAATTCTCAAAAGTGATGTACCCGACATGCACATGAAGAAAACTGCCTCTTACTAGATTGAGTAGTCCCGCCATTTGTGCCTCGAACATCAAATCCTCTATCTATGACCTCCACCAAGAACATCTCCCTCATATAGGTCATTCGAACTGATGGTGCCAAGTTATACTATATTACTCATCCTTTGTTGAATATCAACAGTTCTATATGCTCTAACTAGACGAATTCAACCACCAAATCCCTCTCAAGCACCCCCATAAAATGATGGAATACATATAGGGATAACAATTGCATATATAACACCATGTTACCACCAAAGACTGTATGATACATGATATAGTAATCTTGAACCATATACATAGATTAAATAAAATGGTTGGCATGCCTTGATGAATAATCTGTTAATGTCATGCTGCCTTTCTATAGATGAATATGCTTCTATATATGCACAACCCTCAACTTAACTAGTGATAACTCCTCTCTGAAAAGGCATTAAAACATTGTACACAAATGATACTCCTCGTCATGTGTCTAGGTACACACTAACCACCATAATTCTTCTAATCCATGTATATGTCTTCCCTCCATCAACACCATATGATATGATGGTGTTCGGACTAGATGGAATTCTTGTGTCACTACCTTAAACTATTCTTCATTAGCATGTGGGGTGAGATTGTCATAGAACCCAAGGGGTCTCTATAATTGAAACTCATGAAGTGATCTCAGATTTTTCCCCTCATATGATGGTACTAAGGTTATGATGTGATTCTTTATAGGTGGAAGTATGACTGGTGGACCACATGGAGGTGACATCTGGGGAACTGGTCCCTATATTGAACCCTAATCATTAAGGGGGTAATACCCATGAACAAGCTACTAAATCCATGATAATTTTGGTCTTAGATATATCCTATAACAAAAATTATGTACTTGAAAAAAAAATTACTTATGGAGAGATAAATTAAAAACTACATGTGAACCACAACCCATCGCTATATGATACATGTGCCACAACATTCCATGAAACTAGTGTTTTCATTTAAAAAGTCAAAAAGCGGGTTATCAAATTCCTTGTGTATAGATACATTCTCCACTGCACCAAATCTGGAGAATCATTCCATAAAGCCTATCAAAAATCTCTTAATACCATTTCCCCAATCAAGTCTCATAAATTACCAGTCATAAACTAGAACCAAACAATTTTATTCAACTCATTGACGACCCCTCCTATTGCGATCCCTTCTGAAAATTCAAATTCCCACCACCAATAGGCTAGGGGATGGTGACTTGAACTTATTAGGAAAATATATAACATGGGATATATTTCATAGGTACTTGTATGCACTCAAACATCTCTAATATTAAAAAATTATTAAAGGTAAAAACCACTAAGTAAACAAAAAATTCAAACCACTATATCCCAGAACTATCATCTGACAAAATGTAAGGAAAATTATATTTGTCCAAATACCATAACAACACAACAAATTTAATACATGAGTCTGACAAGTATGAAAAATGTATTGGTACTGTTTTTGGAATGTTGTAGGAACACACCTCATTTTCTTGGTCTCACAATGAACCATAGTGGCCTGGTCCACCTAGGACCCTTAAAATGGGTGATCATCTAAACAAAACCTAACACGTTCTAGAAATTCTAGTGCATGGTTGGGTATAATAATACTCAGTAGGACACCCCAAAATGAAAAACCATTAATATAATAAAAATATACAGCCATCTGTACATAAGAATATGTCTAAAATACATATAACTATAATATTTAGATATAATCAACCAAGACACACCGTCTTGAGGTATGTCCCAAACAACATATACCAAAAATATATATTCAGATTGAAGATTCCACAATTCCATTGTCTAGGAGAACACATCGATGAGTCTGATAGGACATATGGCATCCATCTGAGAGGTACTCATCCTCAGCTCTCTCCATGAGAGAGATGTGAACATAGATCTGTATAGAGAGATTTGATACAATAAAATAGATGAGTATCCTAGCTAGGGCTAGGGGTGATACCAAAAACACAATTTAGATTAACCTACCACGTATATGAAGAGAAGAAATGATTTTTTGGTCACATTGATACAAAGAACACCACCTAGGGAATGATGATTTAATGAATTATCCTACTCAAGGCATCTCATGAGATTCCATCAAATTTATGTAGGAAGTCTTGATGAAGGAATCAACATCTTATGAGTAGGAGATGATTCATACCTACATTCAAGGAAACGATAATGGGAAAAAACCCTACTTAAACATTTCCATGATACATATCTGAAGATAATCAATCCATGTAGATAGGGATACATAGCATGTAGCAGGGTCACACTACATGTCCCATGAATTTTCATAAAACTGGTGAACAATATCCCATGTCATTCAAAACCATGAAATTTAGAAGATAGTTACACAATGTTTAGTAAGTATTACACAATATTTCCTTCCATATGGGGTCCACCAATGCATTTTAGATATTTCTAGTAAACAGTTTCAACATAAGAATTTGTTTGCATGTACTAGTATAATGTGTGGTATGTGTAACTATTTCAGGACATACCATGTGGGTGGGTAGAAACTATGTAGGAAATCAGTGCAATCAACCCCATGTCTATGTACATCCCATATACAATCCATGTCTCCTAGGGATGAAGACACACCATGTTGCTGAGACTATAAAATGGGTTTATTAGATTTTTCCAGTAATTTGACATCTTATTCTGCATACACGGATTGTCTCCATATATTATTGTGGTGCTCGGTTCACCCGGAATCACTTGATAAAATTTATTCTAGTCCCATTAACACCGAATCAATGGGAAAATGGAAAAAAAATCTCCATAAATGAGGCCAGAGGTATTGTACCTCATTGATGAAGAACATGAATTCAACACCCACCGTCATTCGATCTGCCTCTGCACCCACCATCACACCAGCATTGAGTTTCTTCGATTTCAGATCACTAGTTTTTTATCATTGGGAAATGAATCAATAATACAATGATTTATAGATCACTTATGGGGGTTGAATAAGGAATAAACATGAAAAATTAAAGAAATTAAGGGATGCAATGAATAAGGAAAATATCATGAGTAACAAACCTTGGTTGTTTTTTTATCTAACCCTGATCTGCAGCCTTATTAATAATAAATGAATCATGAAAAAATAATTCAATCCAAATCCCTATAAACCCAACATATATTGTCCCATACTACTAGTATGATCGATTCATGAGATAATCTCTTCATAGATTAGTCCATGATCATTGTATGCATCATGAATGAATGTTAAGAATAAAAAAAAATTCCTAAATTCTGGATCACACACTTATGAAGTTTGGACATAGTATCATCACTGTTGGATAGATCTACCAAGAATGGTGTTCGTAGATATTTGACTTGATGTCCGGCCATCTCCTGCATATATTTTTCTCTATATCACTATCTTTATGGACTTCATAAGATTCTATGATTATGAGAATAAACCTATATATTTTGAAAAGGGCTTATTTAAATAAAAATTGTCGTTGAATTAATGAAATAAAAATAAAATATACTTACAAATATATTTTATTCACTTAAAATTCATTTGATTACATTACTTGATAGACCCCCTCCAAAAAAAATTTGGTCATGCATAGGGTAAATTCTCTATTCTAAATGAAACTATGCCCTTATATTTCTAATATGGGAACATGTTTCGATGTTATTCAACTTTATTAGGAATACTTCATGCACATGCTATTTAATATTTTAATTTAATTAAATATTTTGCTTTTGGAGCCCTAGGCCTCTTAATCCAATGAAATATCAGTGCCTTATCTCATATTAAATCCTTATAATATTATAAAATTATAATGGAAAAATAAAGGAAATGAAATTGGTACCCAATATTTACCAATATCTCCTCCAGGTGAGGTAGGTATGGAAGAGGTTATGATCATCAAATGTCATTTAGTGTTTTAATTGGTGGTTTGGATGGCCCATGTTTCTTTAGGTGAGATGTGATAGCCTTTGTGTTTTTAGGAAATGATGTCTGTGATGTCCCCAGATACATCAAAATGAGATTTGATGTGATTATTAATGTATCATTAGGATTAGGTTTGATTTGATGTGTTGTGAGGCCCAAGTGAGTCTAGGAGTGATCTGTTTTGAGGCTCAAGAGTGTCCAAGATGGATTTTTCGTGAGGCCTAGGTGTTTGTGTTCACGATGTGTTGTGAGGCCGATATGTGTATAGGTAGGAATTTAGTTGGATTGTGGAAGGTATGGGATTTCCAAGATGAATGAAATTGGGTGAGAGCTACATTACAGTGGGAAAGTGGTGTCGAGTTCCCTATCATTGCTGTTATTTACTTTATATAATGTTAATTATCTTGTGTTATGTGGTTATCATGCCTTGGGGAGGTTGGGATCATTATTATAACTATTTTGGTTTCATTTTTCTGATTTCTCAAAAATTAATTAGTTTTCCTATTTAACATTTTTATGTGATAAATTGGTTTTCCTACAATGTATTCTTTTATTCTCGCCCTAAATATATAAAACAACATTCATCGATCCAGAAGGATTTCACAAACTGTGTTGGGGGTTAATATCTCAGACCCTTACAAAGTTTCTCTTCAATACCGAAGATTTTATTTTGGGTATTTAATTTGGAAAATTTATTTTATTTCCATCATCTCTAATTCTTAAATTCATGGGGGATAGTTATTATATTTATATTTTATATAATTCCTTAGTGTTTTTGTGTATTATTCATTCTATTTACCTTTTTTTATTATAATTGATAATTACTCCTATAATGTTATATTTTTTCACACTAAGTTCTAGTTTCCAACCCGAGGCCTACAAGATGTGGGACTTGGGGGTTATTATATCTCTCCCCCCATTGAAGTATCATTGGATGTTTGGGGATGTAATTATAGGGTGGTATGACAGGGATTTTGAGATATAGGATGGAGATAGATTTCAAAATAGAGATGATTCAAAGGGAAGGTATATAAACAGTTATAATTATCCTTGGTGTGTAACATAGTTCAGGGAGACTGCCTAAGACACAAGATGTTAGGGCCCCCCATGATCTAGTGTAAGAGCTCTAAGATTATTAAATATCAATGTGGGGTGGACCTAATAAAAGGATAGAGAACTAGGAAAGTTACATTCATCAAAATAAATTATGTACTTGTTTGATATTGTTTATTTACAGATGGTTTAAATGGATAAAATAAATAAAATTTATGAAAATAAATCATAATGAAAACATATACAATGGGGGTTAGGAACTCATTGTATAAATTTCATCCATTTCTCCTTGTCATCGTCAGTATGTGGATCTGACACTGGTGGTTTGGCAGTGTAATCTACTTCATCACCATAGGGGTGATCAAGCTGAGGATGATGAACAGTGGTAGTGGAAGTTGTGATCTATCCATGGTAATCTTTGGGGAAGTATGAGGATAGTATTTTAGAAATGGAAATAATGAGTTTGATATATGATATAATGATTGAATTTAGATTTATCCGGTCCCTCATAGTGTTTTGGGTCCCTTCAGAAGCCAGTTAGATTCGAGGTTTTCTGCATCAAAGGGGGATCTTATATCTAGAATAGTGGAAGTAGGAAAAGGTTTTTACAATCGAAATATATAAGGAGTTCTGAGTAGTGTTTATTTACTTGGAAATGATGGCTGTAAATATCCCAGAGCTTCATTCTATTCAGAAGGGGATCATGTTAGTGTAGTAATTGGGAATATTGTTCAAGGACCTTATACATTTTTCACATGACCTTTTTGTGGATAAGGAGTCTTGTGTAAGGAATCATGAGGATGTACTCTATCCCTATATTCTGTATGTTGTTAGTCCATTTACATTTCTATGTTATCTATAGGTTTAGAAGAAGGAAGAGATTATTGAGCATATGTACTGGCAGGGAGCTATACTGTCAGAGGAGAGACAATAGATTTATTCAAGCAGTATAGTTTTTAGTGGAGAATCTCATGTGTTTTGGTCTTCTAGGATTCTATTAGTAAGGATTTGACCACAACAAATTTCTTTCTGGCCCTCTAGTGCTAGTGGATTCAGTGATTTTCCTACAAGTATTTCTCTAGTTTGTTATAGTTGTGGAGTTCAAGTTCTTCACCAAATACAGTTCCTAGTGTTTACCTAAGATCATTTTGTTGGAGGTGGACATTTTCAGTTCCATCTTCAGTAGTAGTTTCCAATTATATGATTTCAGCAGTAGAGGAATTATGATTTTGGTCCACCTAGGAATGATGGAGAATATAGATGTCAGCAACAAGATTCTTCTCATTTTCATGAACCAAAATCCGAGAATGTAAATGGAGGTGGTCATTAACATAGATGAAGATTAGTTTGGAATAGTTAGTTTCATGAAATATAGACATTAGTTCAAAAGGGTACATATATCTTCAAAGGTTGATCTATTTTTTTAATCATGTTAGTTCCTTGTTTGATTCAAGAGATTTCCACTCTATTATTTCACCCTCTCTATCCCATTTAATGGTCCTAGATTTTGATAGGATTCAACTACCATTGGTGATGAGAAATCCATTTGGAGATCACATAAGCATGTTTGATGAGTTTTGGTGGTGTAAACGGATGATGGGACTACATTAGTCCAGTGTGATATTTTCATGCTATAGATGCAATCATATGAGGTCATCCTTATAATGGACTAGATTTATTGTTTACAAGATTATGTTGACTTATTCTAGAGTTGAGTAATGTTTTAATATATATTTTTGTCCATCATGTTGTTTTGGTTGCAATGAAGGGTTTCCATGATGGAAATCGACATGTGGAACCCCATCATTCATTTTTAGATGTGATGTCAGTTGAATCAATGGAAGCATATATGGTATTGGTTTTCAGGGATGTTTTGGAGTTCTATGATGTTTCCCCTAAAATGTTAGTGATGCTACTCCCTTGATGTGAATTTGAGTTTGTGAAAGACTTGCAGCATAGTTATTCTGAGATTATGATGGAACTTTATTGAATGGAACACTATATGTTTCATGAGTTGAGGACTCAAATAGATGATCTGATGAAGAGGATCATTATCTATAACTTCATTCCACTATGGGGTGATCTAGTTTTGTTCAATAAGAAAGAGGCTGGTGGTCTGAGGCTTTGTATAGACTAACTATGGTTGAATCATTTGATAGTCAAAAACAACTATTCTCAAACATGGATATACGATACTTTAGACTAGATTAGAGGGGTGAGTTTTTTTTCTATGATCAATTAGTGGCATGGATATCACAAATTGAGGGTGAATGAGGGAGATATCCCAAATTATTACGTCATATGTAGGTATTAGAATGTTTAGTTTTTAGTCATTCCCTTCGATGTTGTGAATGAAATATTTGTGTTCATGGTGATTATGAAATATTTATTTCATGAGATTCTGCACTTGTTCATTATCATTTTTATTGATGATATCATAATCTACACAAAGATATAGGAGGAGTATTCCATGAAACTAAGAAAATTATTGGAAGTTCTTCGATGCAACCATCTCTATGGAGAGTCATCTAAGTGTATTATCTAGATATGAGAGGATTATTTTCATAGGAATGTGGTGTCTCGGTAGGGTTTGGAATTATACCCATATATGGTTGAATTAGTATTTTCTTAGGAATAAACAATGAACATGGGAGAACATCATAGTTTCCTTGGTCACACATGGTATTATCTGTGGCTTGTAACAAATTTATCATGATTTTAAGATTATTAAATTGATTTGATTATGAGGTCTAATATTTATCAATGAGTGATCCATGTCAAGATGTTCTCAGTTACGTAAAGGGGATGTCAGGTAGTCATCAACTGCTCTAGTTTCCCGAGGAAGGGGTGATGGTTGACATATTTTTTGACACATTATATTTGGGATTACAATGCATGATGATGTAGAAATGATTAGTAATATTTTTTGGTTCCAGGGATTTACATCTCCATAAACATAACTATGTCTCTAATGATCTTGAACTAGCAGTAGGTGTATTCATTTTGAAGATGTAGTGGAATTACCTCCTTGGGGAGAACATTGTGGTATTCACGAATCCCAAGATATTGAGATATATTTTTTCGTATCGTGATAATAATAAATGAAATTGGATGTGTATGGAGATTTTTAAGAACAATGATTTTGAGATATCCAACACCTCAGGAATAGGAAATTCAATGGCTAATTCTTTGAGAAGAATGTTATAGAAAGAGGTTCTTTGAGAATCTACAGAATCAGGGAGAGTGATATAGGAGTTGGAACCCTTGCACTTAGATAAAAGTGTGGATGGTGGTAAATTCTATTTTCACCATATGATGTTGTTGTATTCCCTTATGATATGGTATTAGGGGTATCAATTAAGAAACTCATTGGAAGATGTTATGTATGATCGTATTGGCCATGGTGATGTTCTGAGGGTGGTCTAAGGATGGTTAGGACTAGATCTAGGTTTATGGAATTTTTTTCCCGATAAAAAATCCCAATGAATTCCTATGTGTGTTTCATAGATCATTTTTGGAGGTACATCCAATAATTTCCATGATGTACCTTATCTAGACTATGATGTTTTGTTGGTACTTGATGAAACCATAAGTTGCGGAGTATATATCATAGTACTTGGTTTTCATGTAGGTAAATGTCATGAATCATGTTCATCATGGTTCATCTCAACCCATGTATGTTACAATGTGTAAATGGGATGAAATATAAATGTATTTTATCATAGGGTTACCTAGAGGCTAGGGAGGACGTGATGCTATGTGTTTAGTAGTGGAATATTTAATGAAATTGAATCGCTTATTATCGATAAAGGAGTTGGGTGTAGTGGACACTTTATCTATGAGGTAATTGCATTAGGTGATGAGGTTTCATGGAGTTCTAAGGTCCATTATCTTGGATCAGGACGGTTGGTTTAACACATGATTATGGAGGGTATTGATGTGTGATTTTGGCTCTCAATTTATTCATTTACCCCGATTCCCACCCTTATAATGATACGTAGATATAATGGATTATCTAGAGGTAAATGGATATGCTGTAATCATAAATCTAGAATTTCAGTGGATCTTGAGTTCAATAGTGTTCCTTGGTGGATTTATCTTATAATAATAGATATCACTCTTCCATTTCCATGGACCCGTTTTAGGCTTTATATGTGAGACCATGTTGGTCTTCATTGTGCTAGAAAGAGGGTGGGGAGAAAATTGTTCTAAGTCCTAATAGGGTGTATAACATGATAGATAATGTTTAAATTGTTTGTGAGAAGATTGAATTAGAACAATATTTGAAGATTTCATATGTTGATTGATGAATTAGACCAATGGAGTTTGATTTTGGGGACAAAATATATCATGGAAGGATTCCCATTTACTTTGGAAGTGGGGGTTTGGGAGAGGGAGTATATTTTGTCCTAGGTTTTTTGGAACCATTAAGGTGTTGGGGATTCTATGAAAAGATGAATATCATTTGTTGTTCTCACCATATCTGGAAAAGATCCATGACATATTCCACTGATATCATCTTCATTGGTATCTTCATGATGACTCCCATGACATTGATTAGGAAGAGTCAGATATCAAGGATGAATGAATGTTTGTGGAGAAACCAGTGATGATCATGGATAGTTAATAGAAGGAATTCTGCGGATGGACTGTTCATATGGTTTGTGTTTTTTGGAGGCATGGTGCCCAAGATGAGAGTACTTGTAACAGCCCAAGATTTTATGAAAAATATTCTTTTTAATTTCACTAATGGCTTGTGTTGTACGCTACACCAAAAGGAGCTTTCACAACACACATCCTTGACTTGCTTTGCATTACACGCAATCGCGACCTTCCTTGATAGCGTGTGTAGTACGCAATAACGAGTTTCACTAAACAACAATATGCTAGCCATTATGAATAGTAATAACCACTTTTTGAAATTTTGTAAATTTTATTTTTCAAAATGGAATTCATTTTTGGATTCGTAGTATCGAATTTAGCCTAAGGTGAAATTTTGGTACTTTTCGGATAACTTTCATATTCTGATGAATAGTGAAAATTACTAGATTATAATTAAAAACAACTTTTTTAATCGAAATAATTAATAGTGATAAATTATTAATTTGAGTGTTTTAAAGTATATTTAGAATATATTTTTACAATTTAATACAATGTTGGTCATTGGTTGTAATTTCACATTTAAACCAGACATAATCAAGTGTCAATCTTTTGATATATATTGTTTCCTAAAAACACGCTATTTATTTTAACAGCGGGATTTAATTATAAAATTAATTAATGCAACTTCTATGTTATGAATTTGGTAAAATAGATTTCATTTTTGAATTCGGAATATGAAATATAGCTTAGGATGAAATTTTGGCATTGTTCTGAAAAACATAAATTTTTGATGAATAGTGAAACTACTAAGTGGTAGTTAAAAAAAAACTGAATTTTTCATAAAACATAATTTTGCCGCTTCTGTGAATGGAATTTCGAAAATCCGAGAGACACGGTTAATATCAAGGACTAAAATGTGGTTCAATGAGATGAAAATAATTTTTTGGTGAATAGTAACTTTTTATTTTTTTTACCGCGGTTAATAGTAAATAGGGTAACTAAGGGTAAATATGATATTACTATTACCCTAACACATGTCCTAATTCTATTGGACAAGTATAATTCGACCAAAAACAAACTTAGGAATAAAATATGACCATTTAGGCCCACTTGGATTAGATTAGGACATTTATTATTAATTTATTTAAAGAAAGGTTAAAATAGTTAAAATCAAAGTTTAATAAGTAAATCATTTTTAATATGGGGTTATACATAAGATAAATTCGATTGTAAATATTCATTAGAAAGCTAAAAAGATTTCCTACATGATGGTATTTTATTTGTAATTTTTAGACATCAAATAATGTAATTTATTTATGACACAACGATGATGCAGTAATTATCTTATTAATGAAATATTGACATAATTGATGTTATAAACACAAATATAAATGTAATTTGAGATTTTTTATGAATTCCACTAATTTTCTAGGTTACTATGATATATTAATGTTGATTTAATCAACTTGGTTCGAACATTTAATTCTTTTATGACTTTCACAAAAATCATATATCAAATAGTGTCAAAATTGACACAAAATAGTTTTTAAATCAAATACTATATTATTAATTGTTATTGTATTCCTAAAAATCTAAGGTTCGGCCAAATGACTTAGATAAGGATATATATATTAATAATAAACAATTTGGGGTTCGTTTGGCATGTTATAGTAAGTGTATTAACCATATAGTGAAAGAAAACAAAAAGACATGGTAAAAGTTAAATTATTTAACTTAGAGTTAAATCTAATTGATAAGGTTAAAATAATATCCTAAACTTGTCTAAATTCTATTGGTTGATATGATTTCGACCCATCCCCACTTTAGCTTCGAAATAAGACCCTTTGGAACCATTATAAACCGATTTTGACTTTAATATAAAATAATATTTTGAGATATTCCTAAGGTGCCCCTCTCCTCCCCTATAAAAGGACACCTCCTCCCCCTCCTCCTCACACCAATTTGAGCACTCAAGCTCGGCCAAACCCTGACAAAATCTCTTCTCCACTTTCCTAGCAACATCCTAGAGGTTCTGGTCTTCCTCAAAGACCAATTCTAGTGCCCTAAGAGGAGGTCTCAAAGAGGCACTTCAAAGAAGAGGTAATTACCGTTACCAATTCTTTCATCTTTATTTCTTCTTCCACTTCTTCTTCTTAGGTTGTTTCATTATGAAGTAATAACATCAGTATCACTCATATACTGATATGTTATTATAAGTATGAAACAACCCTATTTCACCATCCATCCATCCTACGGAAAAATAAATCACCGCGCGTGCATACGTACGGAATACCGTCTCCACGCCGTGGTGTAATCTATTTTCCACCACCACCTTACATGGATGGGTATAATGGTGTAAAGAATAACTATACATAGTTATTACAACATCATATTGATTCTGATATATTGTATAATCCACTCCAATTCAATTCAATATTTATAGAAATGATATCATCGCTCGTGCGTACGTACGGACTACCGTCTCCACGACGCGATGAGATTCATTCTCCATGTTAACCATTTAAGAATGATTATAAAGTATATATAAGAAATAATAATGAAATATATGACATTATAAAGCTACTGGATTTATGTATATATATACATATGTATGTCATCTACTTACTTCCATTTCAAGACAATAAGGAAAGGAAAACAGCGTTCATGCGTACGTACGGACTACCGTCTCCATGAACGGTGTTTTTCATTTTATTTATCTACCTATTATATATATATATATACTTAATATATATGATATATAAATCATATTTTATATTCTGGAAGTAAGTAAATCATGATATAAGTAATAATGATGTCAATAACAACAAGTCAAAACACCTACGATAAATGAAACGATTTTACCCAAAACGCTTCTTTAACGTGGAATTTACAAAAGAACGGGTAATATAATGTCATAAGTGAACCATATATGATATCATAACAATGAATATGATTCTGTAATAAGTCAATAACATGATTTAAATCATTATACAGGAGGTTCGGACACTTACAAAGCAATTCGGACCTAAGGTAAGGGAAATATCACAATCTCATTTTTATCCGAGATTGTTTATTCGTAAGTATTTACTGGGGTGTATTTTATCATCCACATCCATGTTTACTAAATATGTAATATTATTTCCATCCACCTAAAATTGTTTAAATCCATTTTTACCCTTCGGTGAGTTTTAAGTAATACGTATGAAAGGAATCTTTTGTCGTTTTTCGTACGAGGTACTTTTTGACTTTTCCGACAATAGTACGAAGAATGTTTTTTTTAACTTATACGGCACGAACGGATTTCTACTGTTTTATAAAGCCTTATTTTCATGAAGCTTCCTCTAATAGCTTTCATGAATATTTTCAATAAAATCTCTTTCTTTTAAAATTGCATGATGTTTTATGAAAAGAAATTGATTTTGAAGAAGAAAGGATATTTTCCTCAAGAATTCAATTCAAGTGTTTTATCAAAATTATTTTCCATCTAAGATAATAAAGGGTTCTGTTTTTATCCCTTTAATTACATTGATTTGATCATGTTATGAGGGAATTATTTTTATGAAGTCATTTGCCTTATAAGATTAGTTTTATGATGTCATGATGTTTCAAGAATCCCATTTTTGTTACATGTGTTATGCGATGATGTATGTTTTATGATTATGTGGCACACATAAGAAAGGATTCATTATAAGATGGGTGGGACCTATATCTCCCTCCAATTCATTGGGTAAAGATTTCATATCTCATGAGATAGACATGGATGGAATGGTAGGTTATACCGGTTCAGTGAAACAGGACTGAAACGAGGATTACTCGATTCAGAAAGGGACTTTGTCCACTAAGATAGTCTTGGCAATGAGTCATGACTAACAAGAAATGATTCTCTATGATTATGTGTGTATGCCACAATGAGTAATGTTTTAAGTTATGATTTCATTTCACTACTATGATTTATCCCATGTTATGAAATTATGCTCTCTTTTGCAGGTTAAGATTTCCAAAAATGTTATGTTCTTATGAAAATTATGTGATTGATATTTCTTTTGTTTACCCTTACTGAGCATTTGAGCTCACCCTTTTATGTTTCCTTTTCCCCAGGATATAAAGAAAGGTTTTAGGTAGAAAAAAAAAGAAGATCTTTATGGGAGATATTGAAGATCTTTCACCACGATTAGAAGATTATACTCCGAGTTTCCAAAGACACTAATCTATTACGGTCCTTGTGTGTGTGTTTTTGTTATGTACTAAGTATTCCGCAAATGTAATGTAATGTCCATGTACGTCAGGCTACGGGTCTTTACAGTTGGTATCAGAGGAAAGGTTTAGTCAACCTTTGGAAACTAGGATGCGAAAACGTTAGTGAGATCCCTAGAGATATTTCTAAGGTATGTCTAGGGATGCCCCTAAGGATAAGTATACGTATAGGATACAGTCCTAGAACTACGGTAACGATCATAGAATTTAACCTAAGATGTTAGATATCAAGGATACTCCACCTTTATTATGTTGTTTTCCCTAGCATGATTTTTGCCTCTCACACTATTCTTTTTGGGTTTTAGACGATGGCTGGAACCCGAAGGAACCGTGTTGATCAATGCAATAGACAATGCAATGATTGTCCTCCTGAACAAACAAATGTTATGGGAGATGGAGTGCAAAATCTTATTGCTATACTTACACAAGCTATGAATCATTCTGGACATCCAAATGAGCAGAGAAGGGAACAATTTTCTATTGAGTCCTTCATGAGGCAACGTCCACCTTCTTTCAGTGGGTCTTCTGATCCACTTGTTGCTGAACAATGGATCAGTACCACTGAAAAGATATTTTCAGTTCTTCAATGTTCTGAACATGATAAAGTCATCTTAGCAGTATATCGTTTGGAAGGTGAGGCTGATCAATGGTGGAATCTTATCAAGAATACAAGGCAAAGAGATGAAATTGAGTCCATGGAATGGGACGAGTTCAAGAACTTATTTTTCAGTAAGTACTTCCCTCGTATTCTTCGAACAAAGATGGAGAAAGAGTTTCTTGAACTGAAGCAAAGGGACGATGAATCTGTTGGTACCTATGAAGCAAATTTTACAAGACTTGCAAGGTATGCTTCTGGTATTATCATCCAACCTGAAAGTAAAGTTGATCGATTTTTCAGTGGCTTAAAACCAAGTCTTCGAAGGGCATTAGCTATAAGAGACTTCAGTAGCTATGAAGAAATTGTGCGTTGTGCTATGAAGGTAGAAATGGAAGTTGGTGTTACATATCCATCTCATGGTTTTGACAAGAAACGAAAGATTGAGTTCAAGGAGAAATCTCAGAATAATGGTGAAAAGAAGATGAATGTTTCCTTATGCACAAAGTGTGGAAAGAATCATGGTGGAGATTGTCTTAAAGGGACTAGAAAATGTTTTAAGTGTGGAAAAGAAGGTCATCGAGCAGCTGAGTGTCGAAGTAATGGAAAAAGGGTTTCTAATGATGTGAATAAAGCAAACACTGCAGAGAACGCACCACCAACACTTCAATGCTTTAAGTGCAAGGAAATGGGGCATTATGCTAATAATTGCCCTAATCCAAGGGTTAGTGATGATCAACATGAGCAACCACTGAAGGCAAAGGACAAGGGGAAATCACATGCGATCACTATTGGCAATGTTGAATATGACAACGATGTGGTGGAATGATTAAGTGTTTATGTAATGGGATTCCAAAATAATGTTGTATCTTGGAATATTGGAATATTTATGTATTGGTCTAATGTGGTATTCAAAGTGATTGAGATATTATGCGCATAATGAAGGGAAAACGAGAAAATGAAATGTTTAACAGTATTCATGAGCTCCTGATTGATATAAGGACTAAGTGATATCATGGTTTGATTATAAAGAATTTTGAGGATTTTGGTATGTGGAAAGTGTTAACGTTTAACTGCATTCATGTTTTCACCAAGGTTCAATGGGTATTCAAGAGAATACATGATTAAGGACTTTGAATGTTTGGAATGTGACCAACAAAACATATCTTATGATATATGGGGATCAACGATGATATTAAATCTCTGGTAATTGTTTTCACTATGTTATGAGAGTGGACTGCAGTATTATGGATAAGCCTAAAGATTGGAATGGATTGTGTTGGACGTAATATAGTATTGTTTAAGGATAGAAATTTTTTTCGATATTATTGATGGGATGTTATAGTAATATAGTTTTGGAAAAAGGACAACCTGCAGGACGGGCGACAGCCCATCGCTTCGGACAAGGCTATGGGAATCGAACCCACAACCGAAGTGCGACTGGCCTTTATCGCGTACCACTGGCCTACAGGAAGTCCCTATTTAGTAGAAACTAGTTTTATTATATTAAGCAGTATGATATATGAAGTATAAGTCCATTTTAGGAACCATATATGATTAATCTCACTATAGATCGATTTATGCATATAATTTTTGCTAACCTTTTGTTTGAGACAGATGGAATGACCCGTCATTCTATCACATGATCTTCTAAAACTTCACGAATAACAAATTCAAATTCATTTATTTAAGAGATGAAGTGGAAATTGTTCAAGGAACGAACAACAGTGAGATTGTACCAAAATAAAGTAAGTATTTATTCTAATTCAAATTTTCAACTTTAGGGGAAATGATCTTGAAAACCAAAAATGTTGTCCTAGTGATCTTATACCTGATGAATCAGATGGTACCTTATATCATCACAAATCTATGGATTTGTGATTACTGGCTTTTCCATATCCATGTTCTCTACCACTCTCCATCAGAACATGATGGTTAGATTTCTCTTCCATATCCATATTTTCACCTATGTGGAAACCCAATGATTAGTTTATTTGGGTAACCGTTACGTTTCATACTTTTGTTTTTAAAGATTGGTTTTGATATTCCTTTTTACGATGTGGGTTTCTATTAAAGAAACTTTCGAATAGTAAACCATTTATAACCCCGACGAATTTCGAGGGCGAAATTCATTTTAAGGGGGGTAGAATGTAACAGCCCAAGATTTTATGAAAAATATTCTTTTTAATTTCACTAATGGCTTGTGTTGTACGCTACACCAAAAGGATCTTGCACAACACGCATCCTTGACTTGATTTGCATTACACGCAATCACGACCTTCCTTGATAGCGTGTGTAGTACGCAATAACGAGTTTCCCTAAACAACAATATGCTAGCCATTATGAATAGTAATAACCACTTTTTGAAATTTTGTAAATTTTATTTTTCAAAATGGAATTCATTTTTGGATTCGTAGTATCGAATTTAGCCTAAGGTGAAATTTTGGTACTTTTCGGATAACTTTCATATTCTGATGAATAGTGAAAATTACTAGATTATAATTAAAAACAACTTTTTTAATCGAAATAATTAATAGTGATAAATTATTAATTTGAGTGTTTTAAAGTATATTTAGAATATATTTTTACAATTTAATACAATGTTGGTCATTGGTTGTAATTTCACATTTAAACCAGACATAATCAAGTGTCAATCTTTTGATATATATTGTTTCCTAAAAACACGCTATTTATTTTAACAGCGGGATTTAATTATAAAATTAATTAATGCAACTTCTATGTTATGAATTTGGTAAAATAGATTTCATTTTTGAATTCGGAATATGAAATATAGCTTAGGATGAAATTTTGGCATTGTTCTGAAAAACATCAATTTTTGATGAATAGTGAAACTACTAAGTGGTAGTTAAAAAAAACTGAATTTTTCATAAAACATAATTTTGCCGCTTCTGTGAATGGAATTTCGAAAATCCGAGAGACACGGTTAATATCAAGGACTAAAATGTGGTTCAATGAGATGAAAATAATTTTTTGGTGAATAGTAACTTTTTATTTTTTTTACCGCGGTTAATAGTAAATAGGGTAACTAAGGGTAAATATGATATTACTATTACCCTAACACATGTCCTAATTCTATTGGACAAGTATAATTCGACCAAAAACAAACTTAGGAATAAAATATGACCATTTAGGCCCACTTGGATTAGATTAGGATATTTATTATTAATTTATTTAAAGAAAGGTTAAAATAGTTAAAATCAATGTTTAATAAGTAAATCATTTTTAATATGGGGTTATACATAAGATAAATTCGATTTTAAATATTCATTAGAAATCTAAAAAGATTTCCTACATGATGGTATTTTAGTTGTAATTTTTAGACATCAAATAATGTAATTTATTTATGACACAACGATGATGCAGTAATTATCTTATTAATGAAATATTGACATAATTGATGTTATAAACACAAAAATAAATGTAATTTGAGATTTTTTATGAATTCCACTAATTTTCTAGGTTACTATGATATATTAATGTTGATTTAATCAACTTGGTTCGAACATTTAATTCTTTTATGACTTTCACAAAAATCATATATCAAATAGTGTCAAAATTGACACAAAATAGTTTTTAAATCAAATACTATATTATTAATTGTTATTGTATTCCTAAAAATCTAAGGTTCGGCCAAATGACTTAGATAAGGATATATATATTAATAATAAACAATTTGGGGTTCGTTTGGCATGTTATAGTAAGTGTATTAACCATATAGTGAAAGAAAACAAAAAGACATGGTAAAAGTAAAATTATTTAACTTAGAGTTAAATCTAATTGATAAGGTTAAAATAATATCCTAAACTTGTCTAAATTCTATTTGTTGATAGGATTTCGACCCATCCCCACTTTAGCTTCGAAATAAGACCCTTTGGAACCATTATAAACCGATTTTGACTTTAATATAAAATAATATTTTGAGATATTCCTAAGGTGCCCCTCTCCTCCCCTATAAAAGGACACCTCCTCCCCCTCCTCCTCACACCAATTTGAGCACTCAAGCTCGGCCAAACCCTGAAAAAATCTCTTCTCCACTTCCCTAGAAACATCCTAGAGGTTCTGGTCTTCCTCAAAGACCAATTCTAGTGCCCTAAGAGGAGGTCTCAAAGAGGCACTTCAAAGAAGAGGTAATAACCGTTACCAATTCTTTCATCTTTATTTCTTCTTCCACTTCTTCTTCTTAGGTTGTTTCATTATGAAGTAATAACATCAGTATCACTCATATACTGATATGTTATTATAAGTATGAAACAACCCTATTTCACCATCCATCCATCCTACGGAAAAAGAAATCACCGCGCATGCGTACGTACGGAATACCGTCTCCACGCCGTGGTGTAATCTATTTTCCACCACCACCTTACATGGATGGGTATAATGGTGTAAAGAATAACTATACATAGTTATTACAACATCATATTGATTCTGATATATTGTATAATCCACTCCAATTCAATTCAATATTTATAGAAATGATATCATCGCTCGTGCGTACGTACGGACTACCGTCTCCACGACGCGATGAGATTTATTCTCCATGTTAACCATTTAAGAATGATTATAAAGTATATATAAGAAATAATAATGAAATGTATGACATTATAAAGCTACTGGATTTATGTATATATATACATATGTATGTCATCTACTTACTTCCATTTCAAGACAATAAGGAAAGGAAAACAGCGTTCATGCGTACGTACGGACTACCGTCTCCATGAACGGTGTTTTTCATTTTATTTATCTACCTATTATATATATATATATACTTAATATATATGATATATAAATCATATTTTATATTCTGGAAGTAAGTAAATCATGATATAAGTAATAATGATGTCATGAACAACAAGTCAAAACACCTACGATAAATGAAACGATTTTACCCAAAACGCTTCTTTAACGTGGAATTTACAAAAGAACGGGTAATATAATGTCATAAGTGAACCATATATGATATCATAACAATGAATATGATTCTGTAATAAGTCAATAACATGATTTAAATCATTATACAGGAGGTTCGGACACTTACAAAGCAAGTCGGACCTAAGGTAAGGGAAATATCACAATCTCATTTTTATCCGATATTGTTTATTCGTAAGTATTTACTGGGGTGTATTTTATCATCCACATCCATGTTTACTAAATATGTAATATTATTTCCATCCACCTAAAATTGTTTAAATCCATTTTTACCCTTCGGTGAGTTTTAAGTAATACGTATGAAAGGAATCTTTTGTCGTTTTTCGTACGAGGTACTTTTTGACTTTTCCGACAATAGTACGAAGAATGTTTTTTTTAACTTATACGGCACGAACGGATTTCTACTGTTTTATAAAGCCTTATTTTCATGAAGCTTCCTCTAAAAGCTTTCATGACTATTTTCAATAAAATCTCTTTCTTTCAAAATTGCATGATGTTTTATGAAAAGAAATTGATTTTGAAGAAGAAAGGATATTTTCCTCACGAATTCAATTCAAGTGTTTTATCAAAATTATTTTCCATCTAAGATAATAAAGGGTTCTGTTTTTATCCCTTTAATTACATTGATTTGATCATGTTATGAGGGAATTTTTTTTATGAAGTCATTTGCCTTATAAGATTTGTTTTATGATGTCATGATGTTTCAAGAATCCCATTTTTGTTACATGTGTTATGCGATGATGTATGTTTTATGATTATGTGGCACACATAAGAAAGGATTAATTATAAGATGGGTGGGACCTATATCTCCCTCCAATGCATTGGGTAAAGATTTCATATCTCATGAGATAGACATGGCTGGAATGGTAGGTTATACCGGTTCAGTGAAACAGGACTGAAACGAGGATTACTCGATTCAGAAAGGGACTTTTTCCACTAAGATAGTCTTGGCAATGAGTCTTGACTAACAAGAAATGATTCTCTATGATTATGTGTGTATGCCACAATGAGTAATGTTTTAAGTTATGATTTCATTTCACTACTATGATTTATCCCATGTTATGAAATTATGCTCTCTTTTGCAGGTTAAGATTTCCAAAAATGTTATGTTCTTATGAAAATTATGTGATTGATATTTCTTTTATTTACCCTTACTGAGCATTTGAGCTCACCCTTTTATGTTTCCTTTTCCCCAGGATATAAAGAAAGGTTTTAGGTAGAAAAAAAAGAAGATCTTTATGGGAGATATTGAAGATCTTTCACCACGATTAGAAGATTATACTCCGAGTTTCCAAAGACACTAAACTATTACGGTCCTTGTGTGTGTTTTTTTGTTATGTACTAAGTATTCCGCAAATGTAATGTAATGTCCATGTACGTCAGGCTACGGGTCTTTACAGTACTTGTGAGAAAGATCATAAATTTGTGTACAATACATATAGTTGTATTGAATTTTTCATTGCTCTATATTTCTTTTAGATGGAGTGTTTGGATCCTTTTTGTTTTATTTTATTTTCAATTTTTCTTATATTATTATGTGTTTGGTGCGATGTGTGATTGAGTCATGGGATTAGAAAAGGGTAATATCGAATTCAAAATCGAGATACAGTAACTATAATGAAATTAAAGCTGTGCAGGGAGTCAGTGCAATCCAAATAGGAGAGTATATTGGAATGGATGAAGGATTCCCCCATTTGTTTTTTGGATAATTCAATTTTTTGATTTTCTTGTAGAACGGATCATTGGTTGTAGTGGTTATGGGTATGGGGTTCGTGGATGTTGGGATGGTTGTGTAGTGTTTGTGTGGTGGTGTGGTTGTGTGAGATGAAACAATTACTAGTTTTGGATTCATGGAGATGTGGTTTTTATGATGTTTTGATCAGTTGGTTTGGTATGTTTGGTTGGTTTTAATGATTTGTGGTATGGAGGGATCCTTGAGAGGTAGCTATTGGGGTTTTTGTTCATATATCTATTCCTTTTATGTTTGGTTTTGGATTCATTAGGGATAATATAATTTGAGAGGTATCTTATGTAATGATCCCTTCCTTATTTGTCTATTACCTTGTTGTTTGTGGTTGTTGCAGGTGTTCATATGAGGCATTGAAAGAGTTTGGAGATGTTCTATTGATAATGTTTAGAATATGGTGAATTACACATCGTGTAACTATAATACACAATGTGAAATTCAGTTTCAGGCTTTGTATTTGATGTTTAAAGTTGTGTAAATATTTTACAAGGTCCGAAGAAGAGCTTCATCATGTCTACTATTTATAGGATTTTGAAATAAAATAAAATTTCTATGTGATGTAGATTTTTTAATGAATAGAACCCGAGGTATTACATTACATGAATGGTATTACATGTCATAAAATACAATGATCATGTGTAGTTTTAAAAATTCATTTCTAGAAGAATCCTCATTAATTTATTAATGTATTCCTTTTCATATTATTTATAGAGAACCCTATGAAAAATAAGGTTTCCATCGAGACATTATTCCTCCTTCTTCGAACTATTGATAGCAGTGGATGTATGTTTCCAATTTGGGGATTGATTCGTTGTGATTTCACTCCCCCATCTCATTAGTTTTCTTCAATTATTCTCTTAAAAATCCCCCAAAGTGTTGTTTCTTTGTTTTTATATAGTAATTGTGTTTTATTCTAAGGGATACATGTTTTAGTATATATTGATATGTATTTTTTATGGTAAAGCTTTGGTATACGGGCATTCTTCCATTCCATGTGGGGAAAAGAGATTCCTCGTGGTAGGATTCCCATTATTTCTATTTATTGTGAATCATGAGGGAGTGTATTTACTATTATTTTCAATGGATTATTGTTTTTTAGATTTTAATATAATACATAGATATTGGTTAATTGAAATTTAATCGGGGTAATTGGCTTTGATTGTTAGATTTTTACCACATCGATATTGATTGTGATACTGTGATCATTCAGGTAGGAGGCCCTACTGAAAATTGTGGCATTGGGAACATTTTTTTTACTAGAAAAATTTATTGTGAATATTTTTTATTGTGATATCACTTTAAAAGGAATCAGTTTAATTACTTATACTTTTATAATGAAATGGTTTTCACAGAATTTTGGTTTTTGTGATAACACCCCTAAATTTATGTGGAATGTGAAAATACCACACATGTAAATATATAAACGGATCTTGATGAGTTGGGATGTGTGGAAATTTTGGTAGGTTGACAGTGTATTTTTTCAATGTGGGTGTGAGTAAATAAGTTGGATTTTGTTCATGATTTTGCGGAAGAATGGGGATAGTTTGTGTGTCATGTTTTTTTGGGATAGTTAGGTGATTGTTAGTGCGCGTAAATTTGGGACATTAGGGATAATGTTTTGGGTATTTGATTTTTGTGTGGTGAGGTGATAATTAATTGAACATGGTTTTAAGGTGGAAAAGAGATGGTATGTTGAGATAATTATGGTATGTGGTTTCATTTCACTATATTACAAAGTGGGGGTGCAATGAATAAATAAATTTTTAATAATAAGGGAATTGGAATGGGTTGTTTTTTTAATAGAAAAGAAATGGTTATTGAATCATTAAATGAAAGCTGGTGTGATTAATTGTGGTTGATTATGAATAATAAAATTAGTTGGTTTCAAATGTAGTGGTAATGTGAAGCTGGATTAATTTTTCAAGGATCATTACCTTCTGAAATTTTTTGTTGAAGATATTAATAAATGCATTTAGTGGTTTAAAAAAAATAGTGTTATGACATGTTTAGATTGATTTGATACCATAGGTTGGGATGGAGATTATAATAAAATACATAAACTTCCATGTTCATGTAATGTCAAAATGCACACCACCCATGTTGAGATCTATGCATTGAAAGCCTACATCATCACCAGGGGTGGGGGATCCAAATATTTGATGTGGTGTTCATATGGATGGGTACCCACTATATTCCTATCTCTTTTCCAAGAGAGGTAGGTATGGAATAAGATGGGATGTCCAGAGGACTGTCAGTGCTTTAGTAAGTAGTTTTGATGCACTAGGGGTCTTCAAGTGAGATGTGATACCTCAGGTGTTTGTGGGTTAAGTGGTTTCTATTGTCCTATGTGTCTTTAGGATGAGATGTGGTATTATACCCTTAATGTCTTTGGTATAAGATATGATGTGATGTTTTTTTGGATCGTACTGTTTTTTGGGGTGGATGTGTTCTGATGACCATGTGTTTGTGGGAGGGATGTTTTGTGAGGCTTAGGTGTTTGCGGGTGTAGTGTGTTGTGAGGCCCAGGTGTGTGCGGGTAGGATATGATTTGGTATATAGATTAAATAGAGCTCGAATTTGTAATTATTTGGGCTTGATAAGATACCAATGGGAATGTGTTATGGGGTACCCTATCATTGATCTACATTACAAAATATTATATTACATGCATTATGTTATTTGGGGAGTATTCCTTAGTTGGGATGGGATTTCTAGTATACATGTTTATGTGATTTTTGGTTTTTCATTTTTATCAATTGATCAAAAGTAAAATTCATTCACTTGATCATGATATATTTTTATTTCTATTATGTGTAATTGTATGATTACCCTACCTATAAAAAAATAATTTCTGGATTCCTAGATTAATTCTTGGCCATCGTGGGGATTACTAGCTCGAGCCTTTAGACAGAGGTTGTGTCACTACCAAACCATTTCTTTTGAATATTTAAATAGGATAATATAAATTATTTGGTATTAGTTATACATTTCCATGAATGTGGGATGGTTATTGTCTCTCCATATTATATTATGACTTGGATTTTTTGTGGATGATTCATTCAATCACCCTATTTGTTTCATAGAAAGGGTAATGCATCCCATAATGTGAGAGATGTGCACCATTGGTGCTGGTCTCTAACCCGAGGCCTATTGGAGGTGGTACTAAAGGGTTACTAAATCTCTCCCCTCATTTCAGTATCTTTGGAGGGAGGGTGTCATGATAACAGAATACTATTAATTAAACATTATTTTACATTAGAGTTTTAGATAATGTATCCTGAAATAAAATAATTGTTTTGAAGAAGGAAATATAGAAGAAGAGTTTCATGAATAATCGTTACAGACCAATTAATGGGGTTGAGTTAATAATAAAATAAAATATTTGGCAACATTATTATTTAAATTCATATGAAATATAAAATTATATGGTTCTTGGATACCCATAAATTAAATGAACATGGTAAGATGAATTTTTTTTATCGTAGATACAAAATTTCAAATATGACATGAGGTATAATTGGAAACACATATCAGTGGGAGAAATTTTCTGAAAAGTACCATTTACATTATTTCCCCACATAAATGACTTCACACAAACCTACTATATAAAAAAATTCATAATATTATATTTAGTAAACATTTTTATATTCAATTAATTTTAAAGATATAATTTATAATTATTTTTGAGATTTATTTAGTTAGATAGAATTTATTTTCAATATATATTTTAATTTTACATAATCATTTAGAACACATTTCAAAAAGGAGGTATTCTTATGTATTATTCTCCAAAATATAATCATTCATATATAATAAAAGGTAAAAGAATTACTAATTAATAAAAAATGATAACATTATAATTACATTCAATGGTATTTTTTGTTATGATCCTTAGATAATAATTTGATGATGAGAATGTTTTGATGATTCATAGAGAAAAAATGGATTTTTCATAAATATTTAGTAAAATTTTTATATTTCTATTCCAGAACCAAAAAAATTACTGATTAATAATTTATATGATATATAGCTATAAATTAAAATATAATAGTCATCCCTGATATTAACATATTTCATTATTGATGTATATTGTTAAACAAACAAAAATAAGTATGTTTTATAACTGACAATTGATTATGAAGTGATGTCCCAAACTAGACCAAATACCCAAGTAACCCAATATCTAAACTATTCCTAACATATCTTGATGCAATTACATGATCAAAAGATAAATTATATTTCATTTTAAATTTATTTTACAAAAACATTCCCGAATCAAGATAAAAAAATCAGTATTCGTAAGAGAAAAAGCGTGTAGGTAGAACTATACCAGAAGTCAGAATTGTATAAAAAACCAATATTTCTATAGAAAAGTACCAAAAAACTTGATAATAACCATGTACTAATGAATGAAAATATCCAATACCATGGATCAACATCCACTACCCCCTCCAAGTGGCGTCATACCCATTATCGAATATGGAATATGATAATCTAAAAACATCCCAAAGAGTATGTATTGTGTTAGATAAAATATCAGTAGGGTGTTACAAATGATTACATAATAATATTCATACATTTAATTAACCAAAAAACGATTTAGAAAGTAAATAAAGCAAAATGTAATTTCTAAACATATTTTAGATAAACAATGATAATTATTTCAATTTATATAATAAAATTAATGATATCAATTAACAAATATTTAATATAAACGAGATTATATAAATTCACAAGTCACGATAAATAGTTTAAAATAATTAATGGAATATATTTAAAATAAAAAAATGAGAAACATGGTCATCTTATAATAGTGACCATACTTCTCATCAATGATATCCTTATAGAATTTAAGGTAAAAATGGAAATATTTTTGTACATGAGCCCTTTTCATACTCACTAAATAAGACCCATCATCATACCATTAGGGATGAGACCTTATAAAATAAAAAAACCAATTGAAATGTTCCCGAAGAGTTTAATCCCAAAAAATCACTAACTACCAATGATTTCTTATCATCTAATAAATATAAATGATGGTTAATTTATTTTAAGAATTCTAAAAATAAAAATCAACCCATTATCATTTCCAAATCTTTTAAATTTTCATTTAAAAAAAATTGGTTTTTAATGAAAACATTTTTTTAGTACAAACCCAATGGTTTTTTATCAAAATCATTTTTTGATGATTCATAAAATAAGAAATTTTATTCAATCTCCTCAATTCCATTTCACAATTCAAATTACATAAATAAATTAAAAAAATTAAAAAAATATATCAAATTCAAAAACACAGAGAAAATCAAAAGAATTTCATGGATATTCCCAAATTTATTCCAAAATTAAATTTAAAACCCCAAAATCAATAGAAATGGGATTTTAATTAACCAAGTGGAATAAATTTAAATTAAAAAAGTAAATTGAATTTATAAAAAAAATTTAATTTAAATAAATAAATTTATGGATAATAAAAATTTCCAATCAAAATAGAACTACCTACCTCAGGTTCATAGGATTTAAAACCACATGTCCCAAATCAAGAAACACTGATGAATAATATCATAAATTAAGTTTTATTAACAAAACATTAATTAGCGTTCAAAAATACCATGGATTATATGCTTCATCAAGTGAGATACATACATAACACTAATAAGTAATGAAGAGAGAATGGGAGAAAAATAACTGGAAGAGGAAACCTAGTTGGATAAGATTGAATGTCATTATCCTAGGAACAATTTTATTCTCTAATGGTTTATAGGGACCAAAATAACTTCTTGGTATCTCCCATAGAAGTGAAAAATCTATGGGTATAGCTACGTGTTTTTGGAAACTATATGGGTTGTTTTGAGATATATAAAATTTATTAGCGATTAAAAAATCCTACACTGATGATTACTAGGTTAGGGAAACACAATAAGTCAAAACTATACACTCTAGCCATGATATCCATTCTAAATATGTTTGTGATTTCTCTATTGTGTGTCCACATTTTTTAAACCATATTCTATCCCTGAAATACCTGACTACCATGGTTTACACAATTTTCAATTGTTGGTTGTTCAGTTCGAGAAAACCCAGGAAAAACTATGAAAAGTACCATATTCATTAAATATTATCAAAATTTCACTTTAAAAACCCTAAATAAACCAAGCTCAAGCATGATAAAAAATAATTTGTACAATATAATATTAGAATCATGATGATTGAAGCTCATAAAAATAGAAATTCACTATCACACGAATTCCTACTAAGATGTTTTAATTTCAAAATGATGTCTTCACTACTCTTTCATTGGTTCCTCCCTATCACACAACTCATGATAATTATAACCATGATTCCATATCACTCTAATAAATGTTATCAAAAAATAATAAATTTCAATGATTTCAGAGTTAACTTTACACTCTAGACATTCATTCATGGATAAATCATGTTCTAACTCAATATCACTCCATCTAAGAACATGATATGAATCATATAAATTCTTTCAAAGATGTGATACATAGAGAACATTATGTTTCGATGTTACTTGATGTATTATTTATACAAAGAATGAAACATTCCCACCTACTCAGAAAATTAAAAATATTCTACAATATGAGGAGATTGTTTTTGTTTCAACCCAATCCATCGACAATGCAAATGTTGATAAATACACAAGAGCTCCTTCTCACCAACTGAAAAATCCAATGGTCTTTAATGAAAATCAACATAAAACATATACCATCTCTATTCCATAAACATTATCTGATGAATCATCTAAATCATTTCTATCATCTCTTGAACTAGGATTAGTCTAATAAATAAATGTTCACCAATGTATGACCAACACAATATATATTTTTAATGATTTATATAAAAGGCCTAAAAAGCTACCATTCATATGGAATACTAGAAACTATTGTTATAATAATACTCAATCATCCCATTATATTCCTCTCTATCCCCTAAAATATTCCATAACAATGGTGTAGATAATATCTTCCCAAATCAATATACATATTTCTGGAAGGCCATTCGACTAGAGATGGTATGTCGAACTCAAATAGATCTGATTTTTAAATACCTCATGAATTCCTATCCAAAAGAGATAATAAAACCGGTGATTCATATCGAGGACTATAGATTATTGAACTCTATGAAAATGAAAAATCTCTTATACATTGATATTTTCAAACTCTACGAGTTTGGTTTTACCATGAACGGGTACGGGGTTATCCAATTTTCTCTATTGATAGATCACAACGCAGTTCAAATTCATAGCTCATAGGGTGTAATAAAACCTATCCAAAAATTCCATTTGAGATACTATCCCAATTCCATGTCTATACTAGAATTGGTTGAAGCAAACGTGAAGGTTCTTGGTGTTCATCCTGGACCAGTTGGCACATATTTTAATGAGAGAAAAAATATGTAATTTCCCATCTAAAAACTAGACACAATAATCTACACAACATGTCCTTGAACATCATTATTTTCATGGGTTTATATCCCACTATGATACATGGAAATCCACCAACAAAACATTCTATACTGATAGTGGAAAAACAAATCAATTTCAATAATGTATAATTGCCTCAGTGCATAATGACAAATTAGTCATAGTCCCACCACCATAAAGGGAGTTTCTAATGCTAGATAACTCGTCCCCAAGATGTTTTTCTGGAAGAATCATTTATTGGATATCATATTTTAACTAGACACTGGTCATGGAAACCTCTTCCCTAAATTCTAGGACACCCATATGAATCTTTTCAATGGAATCCATCAAGTTCCACTCTTTAAATGACACCATCAATTCCTAGGTCAAAATATTCCTTCTCAGTACATCTTGGATGACATTCCCTTTTCCTAGGGTATAGGCGATGTCAAGGTAAAATGACTTCGGGTATTCCACTGATTTCCACTCATGTTGATTCAACTATATTTGAGATAACATATTACTCAAGATCATGGTTTTTGAAAAATGATAATCCATTTTCCATATTGGAAATGTCTCCAACTTTAAAGCACATGCTTCACATATGCATGTTTAACTTCATGGGTCAAATAATTTTTCTTTTTTGGACTATAATAGAGAGATTCGTTTTCAAATATATGATAAACCTACATAAGAACACATCCCAAACCCACCCTTAATGCATCAAAAAAAAATTCATTTCCCTGTTATGCCCCTAAAAGTGTCAACACTACTGCAGTAGTCAAAAGAAATTTTACATTAACAAAATAACACTAACATTTATTCTCCAATGATAAAATTACTCCATTACGAATAATAGTTTTCATTGGAGAATAAATCATTGGGAAGTCCTTAACAATCCATCGATAATACCCAGCTAAACTTTAGAAGCTCTTAATATCAATATAATTTTATGATTGTTCTAATTTCATAATAGAAATTGCATTTTCCTGATAATATTAAATTCCATGTTCTCACACCACATGTATCATGAACATCAGTTCTTGAATACATAAATCATATTTCAATATATTGGCATAAATTTTGTGATTTTTCAATATTTCCAAGACTACATATAGTTAATGAAAATGATCTTCCACAAAATTAGTGTGTAAAATGTTTCATCCATAAAGACCACTATAAAGGAATCATGGTACTCGTGATTGATCATGATGACAAAATCCATGAAAACTATTAGAGAATTAGTCACACAAAACTAAATGTGAAGGAAATAATAATTGATTTACTAACTCTAAAGGGAGGTTTTCTAAATTTTAGGTAATTTTAATCTCATTTAATGATAACCAGACCAATGTCAATTACTGATAAGCACATCAACCCTTTATACTGACCAAAAAAGTCCTCAATCTATAGTAGTTGATTGTTATTCTCTGTTGTAACATGATTGGTTCTTTATATGTCAAAAATAGGAAATGTTAACCATTATTTTTCTTAGTGAAGATAAATATCACTTCCCAACATGAAAAAATCTTGAGTATACATAATTTATCTAGAAGTACATTCAATTGATTGTTTATCTTGGTCATCTATGTAGGTTCCTTATTGTATCAGGGAATAGAAATTGGCTCTGTACTAGGAACTATTTGGATAAAAATGTCTACCTACTTTAATGGGATAAATACATAGAATTTATAAAGACAAATACATGGATACTGAAGAAAAAATATAGGGTGATCATTCATCAAAACTTCTCTCTCTCTATATCAAAATCACACATAGATATCACTTTCTCAACATTGGATATGTGGGTACGGCTCTACATGACCATGGGTACCACAATCCATGAATGTTATAGAAAACCATATTATTTTATTTAATGGAGAACCCTCAAATATAAAAATCAATCATGGATATATTGGATATGGTTTAATCCACCAAAAATATAATGCTAAGAGGTTTCATGTCGATAACTAGAAAACTCAAAGCAGCCTTGATATATGGTAAGTAGAAAACAAATTTGGGGCTATCGGGACATTGTTCTCTCATTGTTCCAATGGGTGTAGTAATATACATCAAATAATATAATAGATCAATAAGTTGATTTATAATATTTTCAAATATAATATGAAATAAAAAAATCAAATGAACTAATATCAAATAATATTTTCACTAATGACGAATCTATTGTGATGGTACCTCTCATAGTCACTAGACCCATATCTACTCTCTCAAGAGATAAATCCTATTTATGAAGAAGAAAAAATTAACATTATCAGTTGGAACCCATTTATAAGTGAATAATCTGATTCCACTCTAGTTTTAATAGGAATTAATGATCTCATCCAACAAAAAGGTGTAGAAAATAAACTGAAAAAATTTTGTAGGTGACTTAGGATCCTGCATGAGACACATATCATTAGTACATTAGTGAATACAATTTTATAATTCTTACTATTTATAAACTTGTGACAAATTAATGGGAGAATACTAGGAATTGGAATAGGTATAGAAAACCCATTCAATGTAGAACCACAAAGTTAATAATCATGCTTTCGCTTTCCCTAATAGGAATCCACACTACTATTATGATTATAGTAAACACCCGTTAACCCTTACTGTCTTGCAAGGTCCAATTCAAACATCAATAATCTATATATAATATTATTATAAAAATGATGCTTTTTATAGAAAACATTAGAATTATTATTAGATCAATGACCAAACAAAATCTATGGAGTCTTCATCTTCTCTTTTAATAAAATCATAGGTGAAAACTGTATTATCCTAGAAAAATGGTTGGTATAATCTATCACAGACTTTTCAGGCTATTCGAGATTTAATAACTCAAAATAATAGGCCAACACCATAATATATGGGTAGAAATTTTCATTTAAAATAGACTAACAACAATTTAACTCCCATCCCACATGCTTCTCTTCCAACACCGATATGCCCCATTATTTCCATCTTAGTCCCTCCATCATGAAATTTGAACACATCAACATTTATTCATCAAATGTCTCCATGAACTCAATACAGTGTTCTATCCATCTCAATTATTCCTTAAACTCTATAGGATCACTAGATCATTTCATCATGGGTGTCTACAAGATAATTAAATATTGAGAATGACTATTGAAAAGCATTCTTATGAGATTTCACAGTAGGAGGCTAAATGAGAACACGTGGTGGTTCCTCTCCTTGATGTTGGACAGTATGCACAATCACCTTAAATAGACTCATCCCCAAAAAAGGGTTTTCTCACTGAGGATAATTAAAATATTCCTCATGGATATGATTCTCATATATTCTCAGAGGCATGATGCTAAAAAACATTAGTCTAAAACGTTGAGGAAATCATATTAATAATAAAATAGAGAAATTTGGGAAATATATCAAAATAGATCTATAAAAATGATTTTGATTTCAATCCCATTGAAAAAATCATGTAAAATATAGGAACAAATCCAAGAGATTTATTTCCGAAACAAATCCTGGTGACAAAAGGATAATTTGTGGTGGGAGATATATTAGACCACAATCTAAAATATTATCTATGTTCCGACAAATTTTTGAAATTCATTCTAACATAAAAAATATTATCAACCTAGACCTTTGATACCATATTTTTATGAACCAACCCGAGTACCCTGATTAACAGATTACTGATCTAGTCATGACAAAGCACAGAGAGCTTTCCTGATCCCCATGTATTGGAGACTATCACCAAGGATCATAATAAAATGAACGTGGGAACAAATTTTCTACAATCATTACCGAAGAATGATAAAAAAATCCATTATACAGACACAGAAAAAATGTAGAGGGAGACCTATACAAAAATAAATACAGATATCAAATTCCCAACGTAATATATCAATGTGTAATAAAAGAAGGGAAAACCCATTTCCTAATAGAAGAAACACTCCATGTCCAACTATTTGTAGTTTCTACAACGCTAGAGTGGTTTAATTCCATTTTTCGAACCTAGATGATGATAATATAATATCACTTAAAGGAATAGGTAGGGTGTGAGAAAATATTCTAGTAGCGTATCACAATGGATTACAAAATAGGACGACAAAATATTGTTAAAAAAGTAAGGATTTAAATGTTAAATACAGTGTTAAGGAATTTCAAAATAAATTTTCAAAAAAATAAAATATAAATTAATTTATGTAAATGATTTCAAAGTATACTCTAAATATAATTTTTATTTAAATTTTTTTTTTATAAAATAAAATTAAATGACAAAAAATTTAACAAAAAAAATGGAATATAATTCACATACAATAAATGAAAAGCATTGTCATCTATAAAAAAAGAAGGATTTCTCAATGCTACATGATACCCACATGCCTTCAGTTTAATCATTTCCATATGTGTATACACACTCCCATTTGAAATAGATCAAAGAGGACCCATCACCATACCATCGACGATGCGACCTATTACACTATGTTGTGTTTCTTATGCAAAGAGTCAGAATAGATTTATCCTAATAAAGGATTATCTAAAAATGATTTTATATTCTATAATACAAATATATGATGGTAATAGTTTTTTAAGACTCCTTAAAATAGAATTAATACCATTATCCAACTCATATATCCCAATTTCCCAAAAAAATTAAAATATATTTTTATATAAAACATGACTTTTACAAGATAAACCCAATAGGTTTCTATCAGAATAATTTCAATATATTATTTAAATTAATTATTAGTAATTCATTTCATTGAATAAATATCACAATTCAAATTCATGAAATATATTTTGTAGATTAATTTTAAAAAAATCAATCAATTTCACAAACACACCCCAATTCAACTGAATTAAGGGGTCATCCCAAATTCATTCAAAATCATCTTTCAAAAAATCAATTCAATGGAATTTTTTTTATGAAAAAATTAAATTAAATTAAATTTTTGAAGAAAAAAAAATATTTCAATAAAATAGTGGAATTAAAATAAAGATATTTAGGTTTAATAAAATTGGCCAATCAAAATGTTTCCACCTAACTCGGGATCATAGGATCTCAGAAAACCAATCCCTAATTAGGAAAATCTATTGATGAATATTTGAAATGAGGATTGAATAATAACATAACAATTAATTTTATAATATTTTGGGTTTTAAAACCTAAAAAATTTAGAGATATACAAAACCCATTAGAGGAAGGAAGTGAGAATGGGTTATAGTGAATGATGAAAGGTACTTACTGGGATAAAATCGAATAATGGTTCTCCTAGAATTGAATCAACTATAAGAGGTTGTAGAGGGTCCAAATGCACCTATTTGGAGTTCCACTATATGAATAAAATATTACGGGTCCAATTAGGTCTATCAAGAATAAAAAGGGGTGTTCCAGGATTTTTAAAATTATTTTTCTGATTAATAAATCTTGTATAGATTGTTATCATGGAGGGTAACGTGTTTAGAAAAAACCATGAACAATAGTTGTGTGAAAAATTTAGAAGGGGTTCATGATTTCTTTTACGTGGGAACATATATTTAAAACCATGAATCATCAATGAAAAATTCCACTCTGTTGGATTTTAGGGTTTACATATTAGGGATCATATTTTACAGAAACTCTTAGACATCCACTTTAGGTCAAAAATCCAATAAAAATATTCCAAATTTTACCTGAAAAACCCCTTAACAAAACCCAACCAAAGAATGATCAATAGAGTGGTATTGGAGTAACTAAAAATGGCAACATAATGGTACAAGTGAAATAATTTCAATATGGTTATCCTAGAATAACAATAATATTATTTAATTTTTTTTGTATTATGTAGAAGTTATTTAAAGCATTATAATAATAGCCAAACTAAAATGAATTTATTTCATAGAATAATGAAATAATTTTTTTCTTAGAACTCTCTTCTCGAAAGTTTAATTTATCATGTTTCTTCACTACTCATATTATTTATTTGTTATCAAATTTTTATATCTAGAACCATTATAATTATATAAATGTTATACATATCCATAATCCTAGTATCATTTACAAACATGTTATGTGGTGATGTCATGAATATTGGAAATAAATTGATCCATGAATGATGTATTTTATAAATATGAATTGATTTTAATGTCCTTTCTATAAAAAAGGAAAAACAAGTATCATAGTTAATAATTTTATAATTTTAATGAAGTTATAAATATCATAAATATGTTTTAAATTCCTATTATTTTTAATTCATTGCGTTATAGTAAATCAATGTGAACCTTGCTTCATCATGGACACGGTAGTTTTCATAACATAGATATGGGTTGTAACAACCTCGACCCCAATGTCATAGATCATGTTTATAATTTATAACATTTTCATACAATAAATAGAATTTCATCTCAAAGGAAAAAATATTATATTAGTATCATTTTAATAGATACATTCATGAAATTCACATTATTTTTAAATGATTAAATATATAATAAATTTTGATTGAGAGTGACATTATACCCATCAGTATACCCCTATATATCAATCTAAATAAGCATCCTCATATCATAGGGATAAATGAGAGGGGTCATATCATATTCTTGTTATGTGTAATTATAAGGTGGAATAATTTAATAAATATTGAATAATCAATTTCAAAAAGTAAATAACTAAAACACATTCCTTTTAGATAAGACCACTCGTGTAATATAATAAGAATAAATTATGAATAAATATTACCATATAAATAATCAAATATGTACAAACCAAACCATTCATATTCTATGAAATAAAAAAACCACAAAGAATATCAATAATTGAATTGAAAATGGTGGAATGTGTAATGTGGTCATAAAAATTATCTCTTCTTGATATTGTTCCATAATTTCAATTATCTCTGGGGACATGTTCCAACATATCTATATAAGAAGGTAGAGCCATGTAAAATAATTATTCTATATTGTATCATGAGACCTTCTGATATATTTAATGGATATAGTAGGCCCATCACATCCTAGATTAATTCCAATTGATTACAAATGTGAGTGTGGTGAAATATAATCCATTTGAATTTTATTATTTAAAATCACATATGAAAATTATATACATACCCAAATCAATAAGTGTTATCATAAATCATCAAGAGTACTATGGAGATTTGTAATAACATCTTACAAACTCAGTCAAACTGTTCATATACCATTTAAAAAATGAATAAAGATTATAACAATACAACATAACCCTAGTGGATAATATGTACAATTAATGGTTTATAATGTTTCTAAATATAATTTCCGTGAAATGATCTATAAAAACATTATTTTGGATAATAACCCATACATTTGAAAATAACATTAAAAAATATGAACAAAAATATAATTTTTAAAAATTATTTGAAAAATTAACATTGAAATATTATAGAATAATTTTTATGAACTTCATTGCTAATGACTTTGAAAATTGTAATTCATGTCACACACATTTAATTAAATAGTCAATTGGGATTTTTGAAAAAAAATCACCATTAGTTTATAAATGACAAGAATATTAAACTCAAAAAAAAATTGTAATAAAAATCATATGTAAAAATGATTCTAAAAAATTATTATTAAAATTTGAAATTTTTTTTGGAATTACAATAAAACATGGGTATTGATAAAAAAGGGATTCCTACTGAACTCTTATATAAAAGAGAATTTTTTTAAAAAACAATTCTCAATGAAATTATGTAACAAAGTGTGTGAAAATGGTACCATTATATGAAAAAGATACTTATTAACCACAATATATGAAATTATATTTATTTTAATATATAAATATCAAATAAATGTAATATGGTAGACTTAAGGAATAATGATCCACAAAAATAATGAGATAGTGAAATAAATTCTAACGATAATAAGATCATTTGTATCATAATCCCCATAAATTAAATAAATTATAATGAAATATTATACACTATTATGATAAATTATTAAATGATATAATTTACAAAAATTGAAGTATATACACCAAACAAAAAAAATTGGATGTGACTATGGAATATGTCACATGGAAGTTAAAGTGACACAATAAACCCCTTACCTATGGATCAAAATCTTTAAAATGACTCTAAAACACATGTAAAATTTATATATTTTTATTATAAATATCTTAATATTAGATAATAATATATATAATACAATATATGATTCTCTTAAAACATTTACCACACTTTTTAATAATATTTCATTACATTCATTATTTTGGGTGTTAATTACTTTAATTTTGGTTGCTTGTTTTTTATGAATATTGTGGTTATTAGATAAGAGATTTTATTACATCATATCCCTAATTATATTAATGTTATAAATATCAAATTTATTAATTGATAATATTTTATAATCATTTATTAATGATCGACATAGAAAACTAATTGCATCTCTTTGTGGACATTAAGGAATGCAAAAACACACATGTGACACTATCAATCATTTAATGTGTGAAAGTGTAAAGAATGAGGTGATATATTGATTTTACATAATCAATATCATCTCATTTATATGATATATATTCATTTAATTTATTCTTATTTAATTTCATGTAATTAATATGTCTAAAACAAACAACATCGCTTCGTGAGTATGTAGTCCACTGTACACACAAGAGACATTATAATCATTGCATATGAATGAATAATAAAAAGGAATAAGTGATATTAAAAATATTTAACTATATTAATATATTAAATATCGTATAAATGTGGCGTATTGATCATTGTATTTTTTATTTAAAGGTGGGGAAAGAATATGAACTGAATCAGTTCATTAGGGGGTAGCCATCCATACACATAATGGAAAATTTCATTTCCCATTTGATAAAACTGGATATAAGTAAATATTATTCCCATAACAAAATAACATATAAATTTATTTTAATTACATTTTTATTATTTTTAATGTTTTGAAACATCTTTTATATTAGTATATTTTTTAATAAAATGGAAGAGATCAATTAGGATATGTTTCATCTCTACAAAACCTCTTTTAAATATCCTATTATAACCATTTGGATGATCTCTTGAGAGTAAAAGTTAATATAAAATGGTTTATAGGTATTTTATGGAGAGATTGTGTTATAATTTTTTTGATCCAATTGGAATGATGAATATGAACATATGACAAGAGATAAGTATTTTTTAAAAAGAGGAGATGGAACCCTCTTGGAAATTACATAGTAATTTCCAAAAGGAGCACAATATGATAAATAAATATATAATTTAAATCAATAAAATTATTTTATATTGTAAGTTGATAAGTATAAATTTTATTTCAGGACATAAATTGGAATTAGATATGTTTTGGATCATATTGAATAAGAATCTTTTTATTTTGGTCCCCCAATAAACCAATCATTACCTGAACTATAGTAATTTTTTATACTATTTTCAATATAATATATGGTCCAAAATTATTTTCAACATATTAGGAGTTATAAAATTCTATAATAAAAAATATGAAATCGTTTTTTAAAAATTTCATTCCCAGAAGTGGAAAATTTTATTTTAAAATTATTTGAGCAAACATAATGAGAAAATGTGGATTTAGTGATTAAAATATCAAAAGATTAATATGTTTTTCTATGAAATTTTAAATTTAAATGTATTCAAATTAATTTTATTTTAATTAATTTATATATAAAAATGAAATTATTTCACTCACAGACTTATTCAAATATAATTTATCATTTTTTATAATTCAAATGAAGTGATAGTTTTCAATTAAAAATAAGAATTCTTCAATACTCATTCAGAAATGAAATATATATGATAAATTGAAAACCATCACCTTATGATAATTTTGATATATTATTTTCAAAAATTTATCTTTTATTAAAATAAATTTTATAAATGTGGTAAAAAATAAAATAATTTATGTGTTCAATGGTAGACTGAACCTCATTTTAAATAATTCATTTTTTTGAAAATATTGACCCTTTATTCAGAATGATATTATTTTATCTATAATAAATGGACATATATTTTATTTATTTTATACATGACTAGTCCATATATTTTTTTAAGTTAAATATTACTATGTCTATCTTCTAGTTCAATTAGAATTTTATTAATTTAATGATTTATATATTTTATTTTAATATATTATCGTGTTTCATTCAAACCTAATATTATGATAATTTATTGATAAATTATAAGTCTAATCTCGATATATTCTATTCTTAATGTTGTAGATATAATCACTTTTTTCAACTATGAGATATTTTTTGAAATTGGACTTAAGGATCCAATGTTATGGAGGTTCGATTAAACAATTTTAATATGTCCATTTCAATTCAATATTTTTAAAACCCAAAATGTTAATGGGTATTTGAATAGGAAGATTCCCTAAAATAAAAAAAAATCAACAATTTCATATGCCTATATCTCAATTTTCATTGTGTAAACTCCCAATTCGAATAGGTGTTTCTTTCTGGTGAAAAATCAATAATGGTGTGATAATTATATTTCCCAATAGAATGGTTGGATGGGTTTAAATTTATCAGTTGGGACCTTTTTATTATAGTTGGACCATGTTCCTTTTATCCAATATGAACTAAATTTTCCCCCAAAAAATTGGAGTAGAATTAATGGATTTGGACTTCTCGAGTGAGCCCAATAATTCTATCTTCATGGATTTCCCAATTTCATCACATATTATTTGGGCCTTTTGTGTGAACTATATGACCATCCAAATGGGAGAATTGGTCCATGTTCCCTTCTAATGAATTGTTTTAAATTGAATTAGGAATAATAAAAAATATAAATCATTCCATTTGGATCTGTAAAGTGAGATATATTATTAAAACATTTAATATATTTAAATATGGACAAATTCAAATTGATCTGAGAAATAATATTTAATATTTAAATTTTAATATTTAACACAAATTATGCACATTTCATATAAAATCAGTAAAAGGTGTATATAGTATGTTATGATAATAATAATAAAATAAGTCATTGTTAGAATTCTAAAGAGGAAACATATCATTACTCAAAGAGGGAAGCCCGAGTTTTGGTCCAGATGTATGAGGAGGATATGATCATTGTACATGGAGCACCCTATCATGGAATGTTGAGGCTTATGAAAAGGATTACCTAGATGAACATGGAGACCAAGAGATGCAAGAGGGGAGTATTGGGAGGGAATTGGTTCCCATCCTCTTCCAGGTCCACTCGGTCTTGTCACTCATTTGATGATCACAATTTAATTTCTTGTGTTGATAACATGTAGTTTCTTGGAATTTTAACATCATATACCTAGGACTATGAGTAAATTTTCCTTACCATTAGGATATACATAACTTCTATGAACCAGAACTTTAGGAATGTAAGGCGTAAGAAATGCTAGTGATTGGGGGTGTGGAATGATCCATTGAGGGGTAGTCATTAATGTCACGATGCGAAGAAGGAAAATCCATTCATGTTCTAATGTGAACAAGAATAAGGTAAGAAAACACAACATGAAGCACCATTAGAGGGACCTTGAAATCAAATCTCATATTCCTAGAGGGCCACATATGATAAATGGTCACATGATAGTGGTGGTGTGAATAAGCGTGGCTCAGACATGGTGCCTTATGGAAAAGATTACACATAGAGAAAATAATATGGTATATATTAAACCCAAAAGGATTTAATGTAAGAAGAGAGGTTGTCCAATAGATGGATTCCTATACACAATATTGGCACATCATAATGGAAAAAATCACACAAGAAGAATATTTTATTTGGAATTTCCATGATGTAAAAAGAATTGTGTGGGGGTCAAGCTCTAGTGGGACCGCAAGAAAGAGGACACCTGGGAGACATGTTGTGGAATATCCAAGTCTTTATAGATATGTTTTTCATGTGGTCACAGAAGGGTTATCATATGTGTAAGAGAGTGGATTTTTTTCTACTAGAGAGGTATACAAAAGTGAGGTGGGTGATTTTATTTATTGGAAAAAACCTCAGTGGTGCTACACAAGAATTCTTGTGCAGACGTGACCTTTGACATCACATTGGGATGAAAAGATCATTCATGAAGTCCCTTTTCCACTACACCAGATTGATTTTTTTATATCCTAACACTTGACCATTATTATAGGGACAAGTTGGATAAATACCATGGATTCCTCATGGGTCAAGAAAGATATTATGCATTGATTTAAATATTGTGTGGAAACAGAAATCTGGCATGCACCTCCCTTAAGGTTATCATGATAGTCTACTAATTCAATATATTCATTTGGATTTTTCAAATATGTTGATCGATGGCTCAAAACGAAATTTAGTTCCAACATAGCGAACCACCCATCAAATGTCCACAGACAATTTAAATAATCATAACACATAAAAGATTTCAAATTTCAAAATTTAAATCATAAAATTTTATTTTAATCACAAGAAAAGATATCATTATTCATGAATAATCAATCCATTATAAAATAAAATTTTGAAAAAATAACCGAAAACGAAAAATATAGTTTTTTATATAAGAAAATATGAAATAATTTAATGGAATCCAAATGTAAAATAATTCCCATGGTGGGAGAAAATTTATTCTTTCATAGTATAATAATAATAGAACATTCCTTTTGCCGTTTGTGAAATTTTTTTGTATAATGAATGTAAAATGTTTCTTATTGAAAAATATTTTAATGAAAATAAAAACAGATGTTAATATTTTTATAACCATTCTAAACCAATATAATATAATCATGACCAATAATATCATGAATATAAAAATTTGTAATAGATTAAATCCTTAAATGTTCAATTTAACCCTTATCACGTTGACAATTTAAATCATAATCTACATTGGAAAAAAAAATTTAATGATATATTAAATAATTGGACAATTCTTAAAATAATGATATATAATGTCAATGTGGATGTATATACACCTTATAAAATAATAAATGATCATATAATCATGAAATTTATAAATGGAAGGAGATTGAGACAAAATCACTTACCTTGGGTCTGATATGTCTCATGTGTCATTTTCTTCCTGAATAATAAAATTATAATAATTATCTATTTTCATGATAAACATTTTAATTTTTAATTTTTTCTTCTATTTCACTTATTACAAATTTGTATAAAATTACATAAAAATTTAATTTATGTCAGGTGTTTGACCATATTCATTTCATGTGTCAAAACCTCATTAGTAGTTCAAATACAGTTAAAAGTGGTATTATATGTACATTTATGGAATACTAATAATTAAATAAATATAATATGTATACATAAATTAAACATTTATAAACAATCATGAAATATTGTGTTAAAAATATTGAACCAGTGATTCAATCTTGGAGAAGGTAGGATGTAAATACACATGATCACTGTTCGCATTATTCAATTATCATTATAAAATTTAGGTAAATAAAAAATTATTATTTAATAAAAATAATTATATAATAAATTAAATTTTATATAATCATATATACTTATATTTATAATTTTTGTGATGTAAAATGAATCACATCATTTCGAGGAGGGTGTAGTGAACACATCCACGAATTACGTTATCAATTTTATATTGTTTGGAATAGTGTTAATGAATATGATGGGTTATATTTAAAGAATGAAAATAATTTCACAAATATAATACATAAATTATTATTTTCACAAATATTTAATTAACCAAATCCTATTTTTTTCCGCATAAAGTGAGAAAATATCACATCACTTTGAGAAGGTTGTAATCCATAGTGCCACATAAGATATGATCATATTTATGAAATATTGAATTTATAATGGTATGTGTTATCAATTAATTAAATAAGAAGGATGTTTAAATAAATAACATAAATTTCATGTATAAATATATTTTCCATTATAAATAATCAACAATGAAATATTTAAAAGGAAACAAGAACAAAATCATTTCATGGGGAGGTGGTTTTCCTAACACATGTATATTTTCTTCGTAACCCATTAGATAAATAAGTGTTTAAGTGTTTTTAGTATTATTATATTTAAAAAATTAAAATAAATTTGAGATAATTATTTTATAATCTATTCATGTAATAATAATAATTTAGTTAGTTGATAATGAAAATAAAATAAAAGATATTGAGAAAGGGTGTTAACTATTATTCAGGTAATTCAAATTGGTTTGCAACATAGGGAATCCCAGGTTGGACTTCTCTGCATTATGGGTGTTATAGAATGAGTATAGGTATTGTTAGGATCAATTTGTTCTAATATTGGATGATCTAATGTGGATTGATAGGTGTGAGTAAGTGGAAGGGTTGAGTGTATTTTATAGTGGAAGAGGAGTGACACTTATATAAAATTTTGAAAACGGAATTCCACACATGTTTTTACATTGTAATTTTGATCAAATATTGGTTAAACAATGTATTAGGTGGATTTTATTTTATAATTATGGGCATACAATGTATTTTAGACATTTTTCTTAGTCATTTTGGCTCTTAATATAAATATTCATTCCATTTTAAGCCAATTTTTCTCATCACTATTGCAATTAATTTTATTCACATTAAGAATAATTTTTTAAAAAACTATTATGAAATTATTAAAAATTATAAATTATTATGAATTTAAAAATGGAATCCTTATTAAAAACTTCCAATAAAATAAATTGGAAAAATTAATTTAAATCTAATCTCACAAATTAGACGAAAATGCAGGGATTTAATGAAAAAATACTCAAATTTATTATAAGATTTTATATAAAATATTAAATTGAAATTGAGTAGAATAATTTAAAATGGATTAAATGATAAAAATAATAATAAAATCACACATTAAAAAAATTAAATATATAAATTATCCCTATAAATATATTATAATAACAATTATTTTTAAATTAATAATTAATAATTTTCAATGATCCTTAAAAATGTAATCTTCATAGAGAAATCCCAAATATTAAAACGTATATAAAATTTTTATTAATATTTCAAAAATGAACTATATTTTCAAATATAAAATCAATTAAACTTTGAAAAATTGTATTTAAATTGTTTTCTCCATTAAAAGGTGGTAAAACAACATTTTAAAAATATAGTTATTTTTATGCTTAAAATTTTATTTATTGTTATATTATTCGAATAAATTTTATTAGAAAAATGTAAAATATTTAATAAACTTGTTTAAACAATATATAGTTATTTATAATAACACCCACTATTGAAATGGATTGGATATAACTACAAAATAAAATAATAATATTAGAAATATATTATTTTTTAGTGTAAATCGGTCTTTTTTACAACGTTGGATTTTTGAGACACTGATTGTTTCATTTCATGTATCATTTAGAATATTTCATTCAATGTAATATAAAATTAATATTTAATTAATAAATAAAAATTAATATGAGTATTTATTAATCTATAATTAAAAAAGATGTTACATCCTTCCCCCTATAGGAAAAGTGTTATGGAAAATTTTAAATATTGATTCTAAATAAAAAATTGGCAAAAGTGTTATTCCACAACATTTTATCATTATGGTCAATAATCTCAAATAGTTTTTCAATATATGAAATATTTTAATCTATGTGAACTACTTCATGGCTCCAAATATGAGATGGGTCGGGTACATACTTCTTTAACAATGAAAAATGATATATATAGTGTACCATAGAGGCGCTCATAGGTAAGCCAACATAGAAGGAAACTTTTCTATCATTATATTTGATTTTATGTGGTATAATTTAACATGGACTCAAATTTTCATCTATAAAAAAATTCATCCCACTTTTCCATGCATTATGTTCTAAATAGACCTATCTCATACCTGAGAGGAAAGACCTTTTTATGGAAATATATATAACTCTTCTTCCTTCATGGTGATTTTTTCCTGTGTTGCAGATTAAATAGAACGTTATCTACTGTTTCCTATACCATCTCTATTCCCATTAACATCATTTTTCTAACATCATCCCAAACATATCTTTTTCTACACTACATTCCAAATAATTGGTCAATAAATGTCATCTAATTACTGGAATAAAAACAATTTTCTATGAAAACTCATCCAAATAATAATGTCAATCCAAATGTCTGTAGTAATGCATTGAACAAGAACTAATCATATAATACCATTTCTAAATTTTCTACTTATACTATTTATCATATACATGAGGAAAAGATTTATTAAAATTTAACTTTGTACCCACTGACATCTATCTTAGATTTGAAGCTGGGATAAATGTTAGATTATATAGAGAGTCACTAAATATAAAATCATAATATCTTTTATATATTGTCTATAATGATGGTCTAAAGTAATTGTATCCCAAATGGAAAAGAAAGGTTGAGACTTAGGTATTGATCAAATATAATAAAAACTTGCATTAATATCTTGAGAAGTGTTTAAAATCCCACCATGAAATCTATTAATATATTCTCCTATTTACACTCTAGAACTGAAAACGTTTGAATAACCACTATCAATAACTATCTCTCTTCTTTAACCTTTTCACATTTCAAACAAATAATGATAAATTCAAAAATATCATTTATTATTCTATCCCATTTGTAGTACTCTGAAATATATATTTACATCATATTGCACCCCTGAAGAATGGAAAAAAAAGAACTATTTATTTTATTCAACAAATATTTCATCACCTATGAATCACAAGGCACACATAAACATTAAAAAAATTAAAAAAATCTTTATTCATGAAAATTAAAACTAGGAACCTAATTCTTATTAATGGATCCCACCATTTCTTTTAAATATTTATTGACCTTATGAGTTTCCTTAATTTATTCTGAAAAATTTTAATATACTAAAACCTGATTAGTATATACATCACAATTCAATCCACAAAATTGATGCCTCATAATTTTTAATGAAAAATAATATATGATCATTCCAAATAGAATATAAGGTAATTTAACTCATCTATTTTCAATTGAATTGAATCTTTTGAAATTACTTATTCATTCTAAATCTGGTAAAACCAATTTACTTTTAATGAAACATCACAATTGATGATGAATTCACCATTTCTATAAGGTACTGTCAAAATGGATGTATTGAACAGTCTTTTTTTTCAATTCCTAAAATCATTAACACATTATCCTTTCCGTATAAACATATATCCTTTTTGGGGTACTATAGTAAATCGGAAAAGAAAATTGATAAATGTTTTAATTTTTTTTGTAATAACCCACTATTGCATGAAAATGATGAATCTCGTTGACATTTCTATATCATGGACACTATTAAATAAATATTTTTATAAGGATCAAAATTTATACCATAGTTTCGAATAAAATATCCATAAAATGAAATTATCTGAATCCAAAATTCACTCTTACATAACATTTTTATAGTTTATTTTATATCATGGTATTCAAAACAATCCTTATGTGCATATATTGTTCCTCATGGATTTTTGAATATAACAAAATTTCATCTAAAAACACAAAAAAAAAACTAATCCATAAACAGAATGAATACTTTATTCCTAAGATTCATAATTTAAATATGTACATTATATAACCACATGGGCATAACTAAATATTCATAGTTATCATACCCTTTCTAAATTGTTATATTATAAATTTCATTCTCTTTCACCATCAACTAATGGTACCCGAACCTCAAATAAGTCATTGAAAAACACTAATCTCCCTATATTGGATCAAAAAAATCATTGATATGAGGAAAATTATACTTTTTTTATAAAAAACAATTAATAAACTCTCTAAAATATTTTAAATGTATTATATAAACATCATTCATATTAAAAGATAAAATTTGACAACCCAAGTTTACATGATATGTGGAATAGAATCTTTTTCATGAAAATCGTGAAACTTTTTTTTCAATTCCACAATTTTAAATTTAGCTAATATATAAAAAGATTTACAAATATGAATAAAATTATACACTAAAGAAATATTAAATTCAACTTCTCAATCATGAAAAAACAGTAAACTCATTTGGAATACATCTATAAATTCATTCAATACTAAGAATTCATTAACCATAACTATTTATCTCTTGTAAAAAACCTGAGAAAGGTAACATGAAATACATTCATTTTCCAATTCCCCAAATTATTGTTATCTTTTCAAAGATATAAAATCATTAAATAAAACTCTAGTGGATTTTCAATCTATTATTTCATGATAAACTAATGGATAATTCATATGTGAAATGATATAAAAATCTACTTTGAGAAATTCCCAAAATTTGTAGGAATGACCATCCCACTAATGTTTATAATAGGTTTCTTATAAATATTGGTTTCTATAATCCCTCCAAATGGAGATGTTATGTAATGTTCTATCTTACTTCCATGAGTTGATATTTAGAAATTTCTATAAAAGTTATCATAAATTAATGAATTAGAAGATCTCTAATCTGAGTGGTGGAATAATTTTAATAAAGCAATAACATACATGTGACCACATAATTTGACATTCCAAAATTAAGTGATGTTGTATAACAAGATTTTAACACACCCTTTTCTTTTTTATCTTCTCCTTTTGAGCCTAGGAAATAAAATATCGACAAATTTGCATAAATGAATAACTCATATAATGGAAACATTTTTACACTAGGGTTTCATTGCTTGTTTTATCAACTTATTTATATATATGAACCATATGACCATTATTACCACATCCGAAGCACTGTCTAGCCTTTAAAAGACATTCCGCGGGATGCCTTTTACAACTATTTTCAGAAGAAGGGAATTTGGTTTTCTAACCTCTAATATTCATTGATGAATTCTTTATCATTTACTACCAAATTCAGATGTTATTTTGTTTGTTTCCCTGGGACACATGATCATATGAAAACTCTATTTATACCTTCTAATTATATAAAACTTTTTTCTCATAGATCATAAACTCATGATAATCTAACGGCCTTATAGATCAGGCATTATGACAAGATTAAATCCTATTAATTTTACTATAAATATATTAGATAAAATATGGTACATACCTAACCAGTTGAGATTGGTTTTTTTCATATTCAACAAACAAATATTCGTTTCATTATCTTAATTCCACATATCAAAGTTCTATATTAACTATAATAAACATAAGAAAGTATTTCTCAATGAAAATATTCTTAAATTCATACCATTTCTAGGTATAAATCTATTCACATTCTATAATATGATTAACCATTGACCAATTTTGATCTGATAAATCATTGATAACATAAATTAAAAGAGTTTCTATTCAGTGATCTGAACTACCCATGACATTGAATATCATTTCTAGTGAATTAATACACATATTTTTTTGACTCAATAAGGTTTCCATTTTAATTTTCCATTCCTTGATGTTTTGAAAATCACAACACTCTATCTTAAGGAAAAGTTATTTTCCCATTTATTTAGATTCATAAGTATAATTTTCTTCCCCAAGGAAATGTATCCATACAATGTAATAGTTTTTCATATAATAATTTAATTCATTTTCAATCTAAGTATAAAATTTGGATTCTTAACTAAAACCTTGGAATCATATAAATTATTAGATATATAGGATTTTTTTCAGCATTCGAATTCAATTTCTGAAATCAATGAATTCAGACTCCGACCTTTCTGAGTTTAGATTCAAAATTCTTTGAATTCAGACTCCGATCATTCTGAGTTTAGACTCCAAATTCTCTGAATCCAGACTCTAAACCTTCTGACATCAGACTCAGAATTCTCCGATTTCAGACTCCAATCTATCTATGTTCAGACTTTGAATTATTATGAATTGAGACTCTGAATTCTTGTGAATTAAGACTCTGAATTTCATTGAAATTAAGACATTGTAATTCTATAGAATTCATGTTCTGAATTATTTTGAAGACAGAATCTGAATATTCATGTATTATAGACGCTGGATAGTTTTTTGGTTAGACTCTGATCTTTTATTTTCCAATACACTCCGAAAAATTGATTTGGTTAAGAATTATTTTTTCTTACTCCTGTTTGAATTATAAAATGATCTCGTGCTTTTAGTTTCCCTCCAACTATTGTTTGAGTGAAAAATGTACATGTCCCTCTAAAATTATAAGAAAAATATGACCGTTGGAGGAGGGAGATGACAGTTGAATATGTGCCCTTAAAAAGGAGCTCATTTGAAAGAGCTCATAACATTTGATGACATATTCTATGACTCTATAGATTACATGTTTTGAAGTGATTTACAGAGAGATGATTTCATTCATTGTGTGTACTGAACATCTTGTCCAGAATTCTTTGTGTGACTTGGAATGTTTCTGAGTACATTCGATGGATTCTGGGGATATGAAGACAAAGGTGCTGACTACATTGATGTTTGGGGGCTTGTGGGGATAGAAATACAGACTCCGATATTCATATCGAGGTCTTACCATGGTGCGGGTATGAAAACTTTCCTAAAAGTATAAATCAAGGGAATTTTATCCAAGGTTGTTGGATACCGTACTCTTTCGGTTAAAAGGCTTACTATTTTTTATTTGAATTGTTTCTTGTTTTTCTCACCATTTTTATTGATAATGAATGTATTACTTTCTTATACTTTCTTGTACTTGTGTACTCTGATTAGTAAGACTCTATATGCTTTAAGGTAGAATCATTTTCATTGTAAACTTTTCTTATGTTTCATTTCCAGAACCATATTTCCTGAATCAAGCTAGTCTATAGAACTAAGAGGTCTTGTGAATTTATCTTGTTTAAATTTTTAAAACATTACCACCTTTAAATGTTCCAAATTATTTTTTAAAGTATACAATTCACCCCCTCTTTTATATTGAGCATCTACATTCATCATTTCCATCCAACAATTGGTATCAAATGAGGTCTCAGAAATACATAAATTCAATTATAAGTTTTCTATCTCATTCATTTCATTGTTCTATATTTTCTTTTCTTATGATATTTTTATCCATGTTTACAAACATTTATTACTAACATATTTCTATGGAAAGATTTTCATTAAGATGGCAGGAATGAATTTTGGTTCAATTGAAAATATTAATCCTACTAGTCCACATATTTTGATGGGAATTATTATGAATATTGGAGAGATTCTATGATGATGTTTTTGTCAATAATGGAGTAGAAATTTTTTTTATGATTACTGGATATTAAAATATTTCAGATAATGAAGTCAGATATTTTACGAACCAAGAGAAGTTAGAATATCAACAATACTGCAATGTTTACAATACTTTGTTGTGTTCCATGACCAAGAAAATATATAGCCAGATTTCTTCTTGAGAGGTAACAAATTGTATTTGTAAGATGCGTGAAGTTACTCATTTTGGTACTTCTAATGTTATTGAAACTTGAGGATCTATGCATAGAGCTGAGTATCATGGTTTTTTATTTCCTTATGGAGAACCTATATGTAATGTAAAACAAGAATGTATGGCTATTGTGAACATCCTACAACCCATGGGTCAGATAGGTTTTGATGATTATTCACTTATAGATAAGATCATAAAAACCATGCCTAATGAGTGGGAATCATGGAGAAAAACTATTGATGAGAATAGGAATGGCTCACAGATCACTCTTGATTAGCTGTTTGGAACACTTCTTCAACATGAGACTATAATTAAGAGAGATGCTAACAATGTTAATAAGAAGAATATAAATGGAAGTGTTGCCTTTACAACTACATCAAATCATATGAAATCCAAGGCTCCTTATATAGTTAAGAGGTATATGTCTAAGAAGGTTAATTTTTTATTTGAATCAAGTGAAAGTGAACATTCTGATAATGAACTAGTTAATTTTTCTCGAAGGATGAAAAAGATAGTTGGGGAGAAATATTTTCAGTATAGATATAATAAGAAAGAATGAAATGATATGAATGACCTTGAAGTCACTTGTTTTGAATGAAAAAGAGCTAGAAAAAGGCCCGATTGTTCTATGCTTATGAGAAAACAAATAAAGGAAAAGAATTCATAGAGAAATAGAAATAAGTACTACAGAGATAAAGCTATGAATGTTTTGAAAGCTAATGACCCATGGTGTGCCAGTGGTGGAGACTAATCTGATGAATCCTCAGATTAAAAATCATCTCGACAGAAGAAACATTGTTTACTAGACAAGTAACCTATGGAAAATAATTGTTTAATGGCTATGGTAGACAATTCAAAATCCCTAACAAATGTATCCTTGAATGTTAATTATTGTGATAGTAAATATTATGAATCTTCAGAAGAGGAATATTATTCTGATGGTTATAATACATTATCAACCTATTAATAATTTCTAGTTTTTCTATGCTTCTCAAGAATGACAATTCTAAAGACACAAAGAAGCCTGATACAAAAAATTATAGAATTTATATTCTTACCAAGGAAATATCATATTTTGTTAAACATCTGGATATGAAAACCATTGATATTAAAAGTATTTTAAAGAACCTTAAGGAAGTAAATTAAGAAGAGGATTAACATTCTAACGATCTAGAAAAAGTAATTTCTAAGAAAAATTATTTCGAGCCTAAATGTAGTACTAAAACTGATTTTTTAAGAAGAAGAACTTAGTGATTAGACTAATGTGTGAAATATTTTCCTTGAGGAAGTGTTTTTCAAACATTACCTTATGGAATGAAATCATTGATAAGATGTATTCTCAAATTCGACCTCTATGGAATAATTAGGATTTGGTTATACTAGTTCAAAACGGATTTTTAGTAACAATTAATTTTCTCCTAAAAGTGCACCATTATAAAGTAAGTGTCGGTGTGGTGGGAATTGGGAAAAAAATTGTACCCTAAACAAAAATCAGTATATGAGTTTTCATAAATCTTATTTTTCAATGAAAATGTGGATTCCTAAAATTTTTCTATCTGAATTTTCTAGATCGAAGAATGTTTGGGTTCTGAAAGACTAACAATATTATTTTTAGGAAAATAATGAAAGTACCAATAGTAATACTTTGTACATGGCTAGTGGATGTTCCCGACATATGATTGGTAACAAAAATATTGTTGAAAATATTATCAAAACTAAAGGAGGAAAATTAAAATTCTGAGATAATATAAAGGGAGAAATTTTTGGTATAGGTAACATTGTTCTTTATGGAAAAACTTTTATTTCAAATATTTTATTTGTTAAGGGTCTTAAGAACACCATCATTAACATAGTTCAATTATGTGATTAAGGTTACCCTATGAGTTTTAGGAATGAAAAGTGCTTATTACAAAATTCCAATGAAGATTTTTTTCATTCTTCCAATAGGAAAGAGAATTTTTACATAATTAACTTAGAAGTCCTTAGGTTCCAAGACCTACCTTTCCTTAGTGAAATGGAAGATAATTCTTGGTTGGGGCATAAAAGGATAGGATACTATAATCTTAGGAACCTATTAAAAATCCTTAAGAAAAGTTTATTTTAGGATCTACCAGAGCATAAATTTCAAAATATTGCGAATCTTTTCAATATGGAAAGAAACATAATTCATGTATTAAATCAGTCAGTGAAGTCCCAAATATTGATTCAATATAATTATTTCATATATATCTTATTTTTCAAAAACAAACTGGAATCATTGGAGGAAAATATTATGTATTTATTTTAGTTGATGATACACTATATTTACATGGGTCAATTTTTTTAGTAAGGAAATATAATTCATTTTATTATTTTATAATTTTTAGAGAACAATATAAAAATGAGAAAAACCTTCATTTGGTAACTACTCATAGTGACCAGGGAAGAGAATTTTCAAATTTTGAATTTGAAACTTTTTTTTGTAGAAGTGGCATTACTCATAACTTCATAGCACCCAAAACACCACAAATAAATGGTGTTGTTGAATTATGAAAAATAATTATTTAAGATATAACAAGAACAATATTGAGTGAATATTCAGTAGCCAAATATTTTTGGGGTGAAGTTGTATGTACTAGTTTTTATACTATTAATCGTGTTTTGATTAAACCTTCTCTTAATAAAACTATTTATGAGTATTGGAATGGTATAAAACCTAGACATTCCTTATTCAAGGATTTTGGTTGCAAATTATTAATTCTGAATACTAATTATAATCTACACAAATTCTCACCAAAATCTGAAGAAGGAATTTTTGAAGGCTACTCCACAACTTCTAAGGCTTATAAAGTTTTCAATAAAAATACATGTACTCTTGAAGAAACAGTACATGACAAATATGATGAAACTGATACTTTTGTTTTTAAACAACCTCAACCTACATCTTTGGATGTGTTTTCAAAAACTAATTATCAACCTCTGTTAGAAGATATTTCTGCCAAAAAATTGTTTAAGAAAATATTTTTGAAGAATTTACACCAGAAGACATCTTACACTTTGTTGATGAACGAGTTTTACAAATCCCAAATAAGTAATTTCTAAAGAATCATCCCAGTGATAGTATCATTGGTTATGTAAATAAACCTATAAAGACTAGAACATCCTTCTGAAATTAAGTTGAAAATATAGAATTCCTTTCCCAATTAGAACAAAAAAATAATTGATGAAGCTTCAGGTGATGATGAATGGATAAAAGATATGAAAGATAAGCTAAATTAATTCAAAAGGAATAAATTATAGACCTTTGTTGAACGACCCAATGAAACTTCTGTTATTTGAGAAAAATGGGTGTTCATAAATTAATGTGATGAAGATCGAGTCATAGTAACAATTAAAGATACATTGGTTGCTAAAGTCTATAATCAACAATAAGAAATAGACTATGATGAATCCTATACTTCAGTAACATGACATGAATCTACTATTATTATACATATCTTTGTACCATTCTTCAATTTCAAACATTTTCAAATGGATGTTAAATGGGCTTTCCATAATGGTTTTGTTCAAGAGGATAATTTTGATGAACAACCACCTGGTTTTGAATATCCAAAAAAACCTAAACATGTTTACAGACTTACTAATGATTTTTATGGACTTAAGTAAGCCCCTTGATATTAGTATGATGGAATTACATGATTTTTTATTCAAAATAATTATGTTAATAGAAATGCTTATCAAAACCATTTTACAGAAAAAGATAATATTTTTTTTGATTGTAAAAAATTAATGTTTATGACATTATATTTGGTTCAACTTAGCAATCTTTAACTGATTCTTCTGCAAATCTAATGAATTCTAAGTTAGAAATGAGTATGATGGTCGAGTTATCATTTTTGATTGGTTTTTAAATTTCTCAAAACCAGAAGAAATCTATATATCCCAATATATTTATATTAAATATCTTCTTAAAAAGTATGGATATGACAACAATAAGAGTTTAAGTACTCCCATTGGTACCTCAAATTCACTTGATCTTGATGATGCTGGGAAACTAGTAGATTAACAATTCTTTTAGAAGTATGATATGAAGTCTAATTTACATGACAACTAGTCATACATAAATAATATTTTCAGTATTCTTATTGGAAAATTATTAATCAAATCCTAAGGAAACACATTTAAAGGTAGTGAAATAGAATTTATGTTACTTAAAGGGAACCATGTAACTAGGAATCTTTTACACTTCTGGAAATGAGTTTTCTTTGAATTTTTTTTTGGATTCTGAATTTGGTGGATGAAGAATGGATAGGAAAATTTCATCTAGAAAATTTCATTTCATAAGAGATTCATTAGTTTGTTGGTCATGAAAAAAGAAACACTCATTAGCACTTTCCACTACAGATTCTAAATATGTAGCTGTAAGAAGTTGTTGTGCTCAACTGTTGTGGATGCAACACACCCTCAAAAACTATGGTATGAGTTTTACTAAATAAAAAATTTTGTGTGATAATACTAGTTCAATTTCCTGAATTAAAAAACTTGAACATCTCTATCATTTAAAACACATAGATATAAGGCATCACATTTCTATGGATCACACACAAAAAGGAGATATCATTCTTCAATTTATTGGAAGACAATATAAACATGATGATATTTTCAAAGAATCATTACCCTCTAATATATTTTAATACATTAAATATATGTTATGAATGATAACAATAAATTTATCTTCCATGTTAACTTCATATTGAAACCAATATCCGTATAGTAAGAAATTCCATTTCATAGGGTGAGAACATTTTTTTTAGATTTCTAAAAAATTTAGTAGTAAAATATTCTTCATAGTCTAATTTTTTTTGAAGTCTAAATTTTTTTTTCGTAGTTTTAATCATTTTTATAGTCTAAATTTTTTCATTATGATTATTTTCGTACTTAAAATTTTAATAATTAAATTTTTCTTACTTAAAATATTTGTAATGAATATTTTTTAAATTAAAATTTTTTTAATGGAGTATTTCATATTGAAAATATTTTTAATAAAAATTTTATGAATCTAATGTTCTTCAAGAAGAATTTTCTTCAATACGAATAATTTTCATCAAAATCCAAATGATATTCTTCCATTCATATATTTTATTAATCAACTTTTACTTGTTACTATTTTCATATATTTTAAAATTTCCGTATTTACTTTTTCTTAAATCCGAATGTTTTTCCTAAAAAAACCTCAAAAGGTTGGATTCTATCAAAATTTTTGTCAGTCTATCATCTCAACAATCAGATCTGATCTGAAGGTTTATCAACCATTGGATTGAGTATAGAAGTTCAATAGTCGCCTCAATTTCCAATATAAAGGACTCCCCGATGGTTTTCCCAAATGAAACTCAATCCTTCACGTGCTGAAGCTATTCCCTCCTACATAATCTTGTTCTGAAATTCCCTTATCTTTATTACTTCTAAATGTCAGCCGAAGTCTCCTCTCAAAATGATATGTCAACTATCAAAACAATCTTGGAATGGATGATATACAAAGAAAGGTTAATTGATCTGAAGTTTTTCACAAATTATGAATCTATAATCTCTAATGATATATAGCTGAATGACTGTGAAAGTATTTTCCATTCCAAACCAAAATCATAGGATTTGGAATATCAAGATTTTTTAATAGAATTCTACAAGTTTGTAATTTTCATCAAGTAATAAGGGTGGAGTATGTGTTCATTAAAATTCTATAGAAATAAATATTCACTTTCTTACACCAAGGTTGCAATCTTGGTTGGTATTCCTTATTAAGGGGAAGAAAGGTTTTTTTCTCATAAGATGCCTGATGGTTATGGATGTTTTGATAAGGTGAAGGCCATGGATTTCCATGGTCCCTCATTAGTATAGACTCTGATGATTGTTCACCGACTAAAAATTATCAGATTATTGAATACTGGTTTCATGGATTCATCATACCGAGAAATGGATACATATATGATTTGACGAAAAATTATATGTAAATGTTGGATTTCATGGAGAATCTAAGGATGATAAACATGGTTAAGCATATTTTGGTTAAAATTGAGAACATAATGAATGGAAATTTGAACGGTATGATTATCAGGTATCCAACCATTCTGTTAAATATTATTGTTCGGTGTTTAGAATCCTTCAAAATTCATTGCAGATCTATGTCGAGGAATTTTAATATTGTTTTTTCCAGTGATGACACTTTGAGAAGGATGAATGTAGGATTATACAATGAATCTGAAGAATTCAATGACATGACTGAATAGGAATTTGAAACTCTTTCAAAGAAAGAGGAGTTGATTGAAACCTCTAAAAAGGGTTGACAGAAGGGGAAGCAGAAGGATGTGGAATATAAGGAAAACTCCCCATTGGAAAAAGAAAACCAATCCACACCACTGAAGCCAATGAAGAAAATATCACATCCTGACGAGGTCGTGGATAAATAGGAGAAGATAAAAAAAAGAAGGAGGTACTAAGTTTGTCTTTGACCATGCTGAAGAGAAATCTTAGAAAGAAAAAGTTGCCGAAGTGCTTGACAATCATGAGATTGAGAAGAAGCAGAAGAAAAAGATTTCTAAGGATGACATAGTTCAATCATTTATGAAGGCTTCTGAGAAGGATTATGAGAATATTCTGGTTCCAGAATCATTTTAGATGGAACTGTTACCACAATCTCCAGAAAAAAAGTTTGTATTTCGGAAAAAACATCATGAGGAAGTTGTTGATAAAGAAGATGTACATGAAAAGGATGATGAATGAAGTGGTGATATAGAAGACCTGATAAAGCCAGTTGAGGTGTTTCATGAGAAGGAAAGTTCTTTTGAGAAATTATCTTTCAAAAACTCTCAAGAATAATAATCAAATCTTTCTACTCCTATGAAGGATGAAGGGATGTCTAAAGATGAAGTAGAAAAACCATCAGAAGAAGAAAGCATTAATAAAGATTTAACTCACCCATAGGATGCAGAGGCAGTAGATAAAAAAGAATAATTTAATGAATAGAAAATCGTTCAGCTATCTGATAGTGAATATGAATCTCTAGATCAAGAGGAAGGCATCATGAAGGTTGATAAGTGAAAACTGGAAGTAGTTGATTCAACTACCAAGGCTATGGTAATGAAGAAACATGTTTGTGTTTCTTCAAAGAGGAATGTTGATGAATTAGAAAAAGAAACCTCACCAAGAAAAATCTCCGATTTAGAATCGTCCTCCCCTAGAAAAGATTTTGTAGTATACTCTTGGAAAAATCATGTTGAAACTATACCAATATTTCCTAGTATAGAGTCGAGAAGCCAAATGATTCAACATTCCTTGAATCAGAAATTAGATTTAGTATCCATGGTGATGGACAAGTGCATCAAACGTGAGGCCAATTTCAAAACCTTTTTTCATAAAAACTGAATCCCACAAATGATCTTGCATGAAAATGAATAGGTGGTCAAATAAATCTATAGAATACATGAGAATTTATGATAATTTCCAAAAAAGTTTCATGGATGCATTTGACAACTAAGATGTTAAGATCAGGGATCTCACAAATAGCTTTAAGGAAAATCTAACTCTGTAACAGAATTCATGGATGCAATATGTGAATGATATGAATGGTAAATTATATTCAGTTTCATAGAGATGGAAGAGGAAAAGATATCATGGAATCTAACATGAGGAAAATGTTTCTATGAAAGAAGAAGTTCTAAAGGGACAGGCAAAATCTCTTAAGGCTCTGTAAGAAAAAATCAATCTCTTATAAAATTAAACTGAAGATCCAGATCAGCGTCTCAAACGTGCAGTGGAGTATCAAAATGATCTCAAGAAGCACAAAACCATAGTAATAAAGTTGATGTCGAAGGATAAGGAAGGATAATCTTCATTGATTCTGATCCTTTGTTGCATTCGTTACATGTAACAATTTTCCAATTGTAACGATATTTTGTGATTCTCTACTTATATTTTTTTTCTAGTACTAATATTTTAGGTACCATATTTTATTTTCCATTACCTTTAATTGTTTTTGAAAATCATAAAGGGGGAGAATGGAAAAAATAATACTATGTAAAGAAGAAATATCCCAAATTAAGGGGGAGTTCATCTAAGGGGGAGTACATATCTAAGAAGATATTCCTATGCACTAAAATGCTATGTTTTAATTTGGAAATCAAGAATACTAACCTTAGTGTATCAACATCCTTAGGGGGAGTTAGTCATATTCATCATTGCCCTTGTTTTAGGGGTGATATGTTTTATTTTCAGAGTCTAGAAAAATATTTTCTAGGTCCTTATATTCTTTTTTATAAGGATGCTTGTGCTTTCCAAAAGGGGGGAGATTGTTGAGTCAATAATGATTCCTTATGACTTTTCCATTCCTTCTTGTTTTTAAAATTAGAAACACTCTATCTTAATGAAAATTTATTTTACCTATGTTTTGCATTCATAATGAAGATTTATATCCCCTAATAAATTTTTCCATCCCATGTATTCATTGTTCATTTTATAATCTATCTCATTTTCCTTCTAATTATAAAATTCAGTTTCATAACTAAATCCTAGAAATCTTATAAATACATAAATTTAGAGCATTATGTATTCAGTATTCTAATTCCGATTCTGAATTATCTAAATTTGGACTCTGAAATTTTTGAGTTCAGACTCTGAATACTTATGAATTCATACTCTGAATTCTTATGTATTCAGACTCTGAATTTCCATGAAATTCAGACTCTAGATTTCTATAGAATTCAGGTTCTAAATTCATTTAAAGAAAGAATCTGAATATTCATATATTATAGACACTGAATGGTTTTTTTGTTAGACTCTAAACATTTATTTTTTCCTTACACTCTGAAAAATTTATTTTATTAAGAAACCATATCATTTATTACTCTTGTTTGAATTATAAAACAATGTCATTATTTCAGTTTCTAACCAACCATTGTTTGAGTGGTGCATGTACAGGTCCCCCTGAAATTGAAGGAAAAATATGACAATTGGAGGAGGGAGATGACCATTGAAGATGTTCCTGTAAATATGAATTCATTTTAAAGATCTCATAACATTTGGTTAAAAATTCTACGAATCTAGAGATTACATGATGTGAAGTGATATCTAGAGGGAGGTTTTCATGCATTGTGCGTAATGAAAATATTGTTCATAATTTCTTTTTGAGACTCCAAATATTGATGAGTACATTCAAGGGCTTCCAGGGATATGAAGATAGAGGTTCCCATTACCTTGATGTTCATGGGCTTACATGGATAGCATGACAGACACCGATATTTGTATCGAGGGCTTACCCTGGTGTGGGTAAGATATAAATTCTTGAAAGAACAAATCATGGGACCTTTATCCAAGGTTTTTGGATACCATACACTTTGAGTTAAAAGATTCACTACTTGTTACTTTTATTGTTTCAAGTTTTCAGCTTCAATTTTACTGATAAGGAAAGTATAATTTTCTTATAATTTCTTGTACTTGTGTACCCTGATTAGTGAGATTCAATACGATTTAAGGTAGAATATTTATCATTGTAATTTTTTCTTAAGATTCATTTCCAGAACCATACTTCCAGAATCATGCAGGTCTATAGAACTAATAGCTCTTTTGAATTTATCTTGATTAACTTTGTTAAACATTACCACCATTAAAGGATCCAAATGATTTTTTATAGTATAAAATTCACCCCCTCTTTTATATTGAGCATCTACATTCATCATTTCGATCCTACACTATTAGATATGACCGGGTGAGATGATCGAAATAATTATAGTAGATATTGTCACATAAAATACTCTAATATAATTATATTTTATGGTGATAGATCTGGTTTTCTCTCATTTATGGACACCATCACCATATATATCCTGATTCATCTGATATATTACACAAAAAACTAGTCACTTCAAATTCCAATGATATCAGGATGATAATTCAAAAAGATATTATCCAATTGGTTTTTTACAACTATATAATTATTTTTTCCTCTGTGGAAAAAAATTCTAAACAAACATAATTATTCAAGGAAATATAGTAATCTTCAAATACTATATAATTTTAACATTACTATAATGAAATATCTTCTCAGGGATTGATAATAATATTATCATAAATTTAAAGATATCTAATACATTCCATTAAAGCCAAAAATATTGATAGGTCCAGAAAACCATAAATTATATTAAATAATTTCAATAATTATATATTAATTTTCATTGAGGATCTTTTCATGATTATGGTTTTAGTGAATTAGGCATCAAATCATATATAAAAAATAAAATAAAAAGTGTAATCTTATGATAATTATCCATTCTTTCAATAATCTAAATATTTTATAATAATGAATAATTTATTTAATGAAACAACTTCATGAATATCATGATTTATTATTATAATCCCATATATAAACTAAATTTCTGTGGAAATCATTAAAAATAATGGATTTTCAAAAAAATCACAATAACGTATAAAAAATATGTAAATAGTTATTTCCCTTATTTTCATTAAAAAAATGAAAATTATTACATTAATTAATTCATTTCACATTGATATTTAGTAAATATTTTCCTTTGTAATAATATAATTTAATTATTTTTAAAAATCAAAATATTATCATAAAACCCCTACCATTTATATAAAATAAAAAAAGTGACATGGAACATGAATGGATTTGTCACAATTTTAAATGGAATGAAAATATGGTCAAAATCAATACATGTCACTCATACAGAAAGAATAGTCATAGGACCATGTTCCATAACCATTGCATTGGAGAGCTATTGTAAAATCCTACGTTCTATGAAAGAAGCACCATATTCAATAGCATAAATGATACGCTACATCGATCTTAAAAGAACAACTAAATATTATTATTTTATTGTTACCATTATAACCAAGCGATTGGAAGGGACATAATGAATAATATCAACTAAATTATAATAATATGGTATACACTTATTTCAATAATTATTCATTTGATCCCAATGTTTTTAGAAATGGAAATAAAAACCAATTTAACTTAGAGGATGTATTTTTACAAAAACCAATTTAAAATGATAATAATTGTTTTTATAAAATAAAACCATCGTTTATGGATATTTATTTAATAAAAAATATAATCATTATATTCAATCTACTATTGTCAATTCATCTTATATGTTTTCTAGATATGATATAATAACAAATTCTATTTTTTTTGAAAACATAAGTATTTTTCTAAAAATACATTTTTCCTCTTTTGATGCAGAAACCTTTTCAAAGTTATTTTTGACACATTTATATGATCTATTTAGAAAAACAATCTACTTATTTATAATATCAAAGAAAAATTTACATTGGATAAATTTTTGAATTTTTTCAGATTAATATCTTGATTTGATGAATAGTAAAAGTATTCAAAATTTTAATTGAAAAGAACCTGTTCCATCAGGTAAATTCATAGGGTGAAATAATATTATATAATTGTTATAATTTATAAATATAATATATTTTTATCATTTATTACAATTTTGTTTATTATAATTAGTTTCACCTTGAAATTAGTCATAAACACATGTCCCTCTTTTAGTAGATTTTACTACTTAAAAACATGCTTTCTGGTTTTGACAACGGTATTTTATTCTAAATTGATTTAGAACAAAAACCAGTTTTGAATTTGAAAAAATTTATTCCATATTAGGTATAATAATGTCAAAATTTTTTAAATATGTAAATTTTATTTTTGGAAATTATGAATAGTAACTACAGTACTAATTTTATTTACTAGGCTTAATGGTAAATCTGGTAAATAAGAGTATAAAATATTATTATAAAAATATTAAAATACCATAACATGTAACCTAATCTAATTGGATGATATATTTCATTATATTTTCATCGTTGTGTCTATTTTGGGACCCCATGGATTCACTTGGGTGTGATAATGGCATGTTATAAGAATTAATTTAATGTAAAGAGAAATATAATATAAAAATGTATGTTAAAAAAAATTAATATAGTTTTATAAACTGATTAATTTTATTATAAATTTTAATTATAAAGGTAAAAAACTTTCCTAAATTATGGTATTTTATTTATAAAATTTAGACTAAAATAAATATAATTATTCATGAAACAATGATGATGGAAAATACTGGCATATTAATGAAAGATTCAAATAAATCATATTATAAATACTAAAATAAATTTATTTTGAAATAGTTAATGTAATAAAACAATTTTATGGATGATATTGACATATTATATTATATTTAATTCTCTTGTTTATGTTTTTATGTCTTTAACAAGAATAAATTACTAAATAGTGAAAAAATAAACATAAATGTGTGTTTAAAAAAATACTATCTTATTAAATGATATTGTAGTCCAAAAAATATTAGACCCTTAAAAATGAAAAATTTAAATAAAAATTTGAATTAATTATACACTTTTGGTTAGGTATGAATTTATTAGTAACTATTCTATCCATGTATTATGAAAATACAAAAAGTCATTGTAAGAGTTAAGGATTCTAACTTATGGTTGAAGATAAATGATATGGTTACATTTATAAAATAAAAATTACTAAATCCTATTGGTAGAGTGTATTTAGACCCATACTCATCCAATTCTTGAAATATATCACTTTTGATCCATTATAATTCCAAAATCATTTTATAATAAAATAATATTTAAGATATTCATAATATTCCCTTTCTCCTTCCTATAAAAGGACTCCACCTATACCCACAAACCCACACATCTAAATACACTGGTATAGTCCAAATTATTCTAAAAAAATTCCCATCATAAATCCATTCCTCTTATAATTCTTACCTTATGAATAAGGCAATTCAAGAAAGTCTTTTTCCTCAAATCAATAGAAGTTTCATGATTTAGAGCTAACGTCTTCCGTCAAGTTATTTTATTTTATTTTCCCTCTCCGATCATTATACTCTAATTATTCTAGTATTAAATAACAAAAAAAAGTATCCTAAATATAATATGATTTTTTTATCTGGTGGATTTTAAATAAACATACACACACCTCCATCTAATGGATACAAACATTTTATTACTATGTATGGGAAACTACTCCCTCGTGAAACGATGATTGTCCAATTTCTACTACCACCTCCAATAGTAGACATTAGGATAAAAATTTATTTATATATGATATATATTATATATATTGTATATATATTATTATTAAATTTTTATTCATATATACTATTATGGGTTTAATTATGTGTAAATACTATAATTTTATTTGAGTATGTTTGGACTATCGCCCTCTCAAAGATATATGAGTCATTCATTCTATACATGGAATGTATAAATGATGGTGTTATCAAAACTATGATAAATAAATTACATAAATATAACAATTGTGTTAAAACATACATTTATATTCTTTTATTATTATTCTTTTAATATTACAATGAAATGAATGTATCGTTTATTCGTACGTACGTCGTACCTTCTACTGAAACGGTGTATTTCATTTCTTTTCTTAATATGTTATAAACTATAATATATTAATATATATTCTATATATATGATATTTAAATTATTAATATCATTATTTAGATGACATAATATTGAATATATTGAAAATTTATATCAAAACAATATCATTTTCTACTAAAGTACAAAATAGCAAAAAATGACCGATATTAAATTAAATAATTATGTAATTTTTATAATGATGTAATAAGTGACAATAAAGTGATAATAAAATTAAAATAGGTTATCATGTATGTTTAAATTAACCAATGTTTATTACTAGAGAACATAACAATTGTATATAATGGGTAATAATCAATGTATGGGGGCTTCTTAACCAAATTTCCATTCTTTATATTTATCGTCTTCTTCTTGATTATTTCTTTATCTTATTAAGTAAGAATGAAATTTTGATATAAAATATATTATTTAAAAATTATTTTTGTGTACTTATATTTAATACACATAATCAATCTATTTTAGTAAAAAAAAATACATTTGTAATGGTATTTTTAAATTCAATTTCAACTCAATAGGGTTTAAAAATACTTCATATGTTATTTTATTCCATGATTAAGAGTGGAATAACTATTTATTTATTTATGTTCTAATTTCCACTTCAATTTTTGTTTATATACAATTTCTATGCATAATAACCCCTTTGATAAATTATTACATAATTTATACGAACATTGTAAGGTAAATCCTAACACAATCACATATGATTGAGTCAAATATGCATGTTATTGGATTTATTTTTCAAAGAATATGTATGAATGACCTATGATTGTTTTACACTATATGTCCTCTTATATATGGTTTATTTGTAATTTTCACAAATTATTATGTCATTAATTTATCCTTAATGTAATGATATGATCTTTGTAAGGTATTTGGTCTAAATTTACAGTCAATTGAGACTTATTTGTTGTTAGTCACCAATTATAATTTATATTGTTTATATTCTACTCATTAACATATCATATCTTGAATCTATTTATTCTCATAATATTATATGAATTTTTAATGTTATTATATAAAAATTTGTATCAATTATTTTATCATGTGGAAAGGGATTATTTAACTAAAACGTTGTTTTAATAGATTAATAGATTTAATCATCTAATTTATTCTCATTAATATTCATGTTTTCAAATGGGTTTAATTATATACTTATATCTAAATGAGTTTTTTAAAGTTTCAATTCCTTCAAAAAATTTCAGAGTGGTACCAGACACCATGATTCAAAACTCTTTCATTTGAAAGTTCTAAATGAACTGATTATATCAATATCATGGAATGATAACTTTTGATTATAGTGTGGAAATAATATTTTTCATTTATTCTTTTTTTATGTGTTATGACTATGTTAATGTACATGTACATTTGAAATGTGGTTACACGATAAACCAATTATTAGTGGTTATATGATACCAAAAATATGGGTGGTTCCATTAAAAACCATGAAAGGGTGGATACATTATAACCTCTAATTAATTGGTTGTGTTTTCTGCTATACATATATTCCAGTATGTGATATGGGTGGAAGACGACAATATGGTTATTCCATTAGAGTATTTTTATGTCCCATGTTTTCTTTAAATAATATATGTATGTCTATATTGGATTTATGGTAAATATATTGGTTACAACAAATGGAAATAATTGATGATATATTCAGTGATGTATATATAATAATTCTGGAATGTGTAATGTATTACTTTATGATAAATTATACATTGTTTTCATGTTATCTAATTACTAACAATTTTCTTTATTTATGTATCCAATACTGACTTCTTGTAATCATCAATTTTTTTTGAAATATTTTTCACTCGAAATAGACAAGAATATAGTCATGTTAGGGATCATGGTAAAGTTATGGTGTTTAAAACAATAAATGAAACATGTTTCTATTTAAAGAGTTTTTTTATGAAAAAATTGGATAGTGTGTAGAAGTTTTTTCTTGTAATAATAAAGTTGCTATATATATCTTATTTCCTAATTCTATATATCTCTAAACCTAAAAATTATCTCGATGTGAATTAAAGTCAAAATACTAACATATCTTTATACTATGTAATGTTTAAGGTTGGGGCCTTATAGTTGGTATTAGAGGAATGGTTTACACAACCTTGGAGATTAGGAAGTTTTTTTAAGAGTTAGGGATATCAGAATGGGATTGTTGTTTTAGTGATGATCATATGTTTGATGTGTTAGAAACACCATTCGATGATCATGATATGAAATTTCAAGCTGATTGACATTATATTTGGAGAAATTCACCTTTAAGGAAATGATGTGTTATTAATTTTATGGATGAAAAATACGAGGCATGAGATAAAATTTGATGTTAAAATATGTTTTGGCTATTTTCGAGGGTTTTATCTCATTTTTGTTCTTGTAAAATGTTTTTTTAAATAATGAGAACACACAGACCGTGTGATAATCAATCACATCAGATAAAGCTTCATGAATCAATCCCACAACCGAAGTGAGACTCGGATTTATCACCTACCACTAGACTATGTAAAGATTGTAGTTAGTATGACTTATTCATTTTAGTTATATGATTTTAAGGATCAAGAATAATTTTACTTTGGTTATTTATTTTTTATTAAAAAGATATTCCTATTAAAAGATAAGGATTTAATGAATATGTGAAAATTTTTATTTTGGAATAAATTTTCAATTTTGGGAATAATAGATGCCTAAATAAAATTTAATACTATGGGTTTTCATTTATGGAGTACTAAAATAATTTATTTTGGAATAATATATGTTTTTGTTGTGGTCATATGGTGACTTTAATTATTTATGGAAATGATAAATAACCATGGATAATATTTGATTAGGATAATAACATTTAAGTATGAGACTTTAAGAGTAGTGGATTTTATTTTGAGATAAATGTTATGATTTATTGTAGAAGGATATGTGATAAATTCCTTCTTGTATTTTGGGTTTCAATCATAGTTTGGATTATTTTGATGAATTTTATGGAATGTTGTTTATTAAATTGTATTTGTTGAACAATGGGTATTTTTTTGCTAATTTTGGAGATTAAGAATAGTATTTATTTTTATAAAGGATTATTATTTTTCGTTAATACATGATATTTTAGTGAATTTTTTTGTTTTAGGTTATTTTCTAATGATTGTAGAAATATATAGTTCAACGTTTGTGGATTTGAGATTCTTTAGATTTAGATTCTAGAACATTAAGTGTGAGCAAGTCATCTTGAATTTTCATCGTTTCGATAAATGATTATTTTTTTCATAGATATTTATTAATGAATGAAATTTTATTTTAAAAGTATATTAGTTTCATTATTTTCTTATTCTATGTAGTAATATAATTTATTAGAAAAGTTCCTTAATACAATAACATTTTCCGTTTACTTTTCATATTGCAAAATCGAGGATCATTTAACCCATCGCAATTTTATGGTTTTATGTTTTCTTACTATCTTCTAATCATGTTATATACCTCTCTCAATCAGAAATTGACAATTATTTTTCTTTCGTATCCATGTTTCACTACGTGAAACCCTTGTATGTGTTATCTCAGGTGACCTTTGTACTTATCATTTATTCTATTAATGTGGTAGTGTTATTTACCATTTTCTGATGTGGTATTTTTAATGAAGGTATGAAGAAATGTTTTATAATTGAGAGGTAGAAATTTACAAAATGGGTAATGAAGTAGCATCTTGAATTTTATGAATGAAACACGATGGTAAATGGCATACATGATACATTAAATCATGATTAAATGAATAACTAAATATTATTATTTAAATGTTACCATTATAACCATGTCGTTGAAATGGTGGGAATGAATAATATCAACTAAATTATAAAAATATGGTTTTCAAATGTTTAAATAATGATTCATTGGTTACCAAATCTTTTAGGAATAGAATATAAAACCATTTGTACATAAATGATGTGTTATTATGTAAACCATTGTAAAAATAGAATAATTTTTTTTTATAAAATCATATCACAATTTATAGATTTTTAATTAATGATATATATATTTTATATATTCAATTTAATTTTTTAAATTCATCTTTTATGTTTCTATATATGATATATCAACAAAATTGATTTTTCTAATAAAAGAAGTACATTTCTAAAAATTTAGTTTTTATGACATCTGATGGTGAACTCTTTTTAAATTTAATTATTCAGATATTTATATGTTTTATTTGAAAAAAATAAATATTCTTTAGATTCATTACCCCAAAATTTACATTGGCTAAATTGTTGATATATATTTGATAACTATCATGTGTTGATACATAGTAAAATCCAAAAAGTTATAATTGAAAAACAATTTCTATCAAGATAAATTATATGGGTAAATCATATTATTAAATAATTTTAAAGTATAAATGGAATATAATTTTATAATGTAATTAAAATTTTGTCCTTATATTTGATTTCATATTGAAATTGGACCTAAATACGGGCCAATCTTTTGGTTGTTTTTAATTCTTAAAAACCCTCTTTCTTTTATTGAAAATTGGAGTTAATTCCAATTTAATTCCTGCCAATTCGATGTTCAGATTTATGAAAAATTGATTCAATATTTAAAATAATTAGGTCCAAATTATGAAAATATGTTCCTTTTATTTTTTTATATTATGAATAGTATCTTTAGTAATTATATTATTTACTATGGTTAATGGGTAAATCTACGATTTAAGAGTAAAATATAATATTATAATAATTTTAAACGACCCTAAAAGGTGTTCTAATCATATTTGGTGAGATATTTCCGGCCATGGTCAGCCTTGGGTCAATTTTGGGACCACATGGACCCCCTTGGGTGTGATAATGACATGTTATAAGAATAAATTTAATGTAAATAGAAATATAACACAAACATGTACGTTTTACCAAAACAATTTAATATAGTCTTACATATCTGTTCTATTTGACTATATGCATTAAATAGAATTAATATATTAATAAATACATCATGGATGTTTATTTTTAATTGTTTTACTATAAATAAAAATTATTATTTATGACACAATGGTGATGCAGTGATTACCTTATTAACGAAAGATTCAAATAAATAATATTATAAATATTAAAATAAATGTAACATGAAATTTTTTATGTAATAAAATAATTTTATGGATTTTATTGATATATAATATTTCTTTAATACCAATGTTTCGAAGGAATAATGTTTTTTTGACTTCAAAAAAATAAATTACTAAATTGTGTCAAAATTGAAATAAATGAGTTTTTAAAACGAAAAATAATTTATTAATTGATATAATAGACTTAAAATAGTGGATTCAATCAACTAAATTATATAATGTTAAAAATTTCAATAACGATCATCTTTTGGTTCTATTTTATTTATAGTAAATATAGTAACCATATTTTACAAAAATATAAGAAAACATGGTAAGAGTTAATGTATAAAACTATGGCTGAAAGCCAATATATAAGGATACATTTGTGACCTAAACATGTATAAAACCTATAGGTTTAGTGGATTATTTTCCATACTAATCTTATTTTTAAATATATCTCTTTTCAGCATTTATAATTCAAAAATAATTTTATAATAAAATAATACTTGAAGACTTTCCAAATGTTCCCCTCCTCCCTCCTATAAAAGGACACCACCTAATCCCACTTAATCACTCCTATAAAGTCCCCTGGATCTTCCATAATCTACTAAAATAATATACAAACATCCCTTACATACTCATATAATCCTTACCTGGTGCAGAAGGAAACTCAAGAAATCCTTTGGTTTCATATCAATTGAAGGTGCCAGATTTAGAGGTAACGTCTTCCCTTAGGCCGTTTTCTTTTATTTTCTTACTACACTCCCTATACTATTATTATTCTATGATCACATAACAAAAATAATTTCTTAAATATACTAGGATGTTTTTTAGGAAGGATGCAAACTATAATTACACACACCTCCATCGAATGGATATAAACATATTGTTTCCTTGTATGGAAAACAACTTTCTCATGAAATAATGATTGTTGAATTTTCTCCTACCACCTCTCATGGTGGAAATTATGATGGAATTATAATTATATATAATATATATTCTAAATATACTCTCTGAAATATTCTTTATTTTTTTAGAAATACATTTATGCTTTCCATGATATACAATTATGATAATTTCATATGAGGAAGTGTGGACTACTACGCCCTCTATGTTACAAGACCCATTCATGCTATACATGGATTATAGAAAGGATGGTTTTATTAATCCTAAGAGTCATAAATGATATAAATATAATACTCTTACTAAAGTATACATTTTATCATTTGATTATTATTCTTTTAATATGATAAAAAATTACTGTAGCGTTCATCCGTACATACAACCTACCATCTCCTTGAACGGTGTATATCATTTCCTATCTAAAAATGATATGGAATATTATAAATACATTTATTCTGGTTATATGTGATATTAAAATAATGAATATTATTCTTTATATGATATAATTTTGACTACATGAAAAATTTATATCAAAACAATTTCATTTTCGACTCAAGTAACAAAAATCTACAAAACGACTGATATTAACATAAATAATTATATAATTTCAGTAACATGGTTATAAGTTATGAAAAATAAACAATAATAATTATTAAAGTTATTAATAATGTAACACCCCATGATTCCATGGTACACTTCTCTTTGTATAATATAATAACTTGTATTGTACGCAACTTTGAGATTCTAACACGCACCGACCAATCAAAGTAGCCATTATGAATATTAATACCCACTTTTTGAAATTTTATACATCTAATCTTTTAAAATGGACTTTATTTTTTGGATTTTTAATATCAAAATTATTCTAGGAAGAAATTTTTCTACTTTTTGGAAAACTTATATATTTTGATGAATACTGAAAATTACTAAATTTTTATTAAAAAGAAATTTTTATTAGAAATAATTAATAGTGATAAATTATGAATTTGAGTGGTTTTAAATTATATTTAGAATAAATTTTTACCATTTAATACAATGTTGGTCATTGGACATAATTTCACATTTATACCAGACATAAACTAGTGTTCAATCTTTTGATAGTTATTATCTCTTAAAAACACGCATTTTGTTTTGACAGCGGAAATTATTTTTAAATTAATTTCTGCCACTTCAATGTTTTGAATTTGAAAAAATGGACTCCATATTTGGAATCATGATTTCCAAATTTTGTAAATAGGTAAATTTTATTTTTATACATTTTGATTAATTACTTCTGTAAATATTTTATTTACCATGGTTAAAGGGTAAATCCGTTAAATAATGGTAAAAAATAAAATTATAATAATAATAAATTACCCTAAAACGTGTCTTAACCCAAATAGATGATACATTTCCGACAATGAGAATCATTGGGTAGATTTTTGGACCTCATGGATCCACTTTTAAGTGATAATGACACTTTATATTAATTAAGGTAAAGTAAATACAAAAATGACATTAGCCTATATGTTTTAGCAAAACAGTTTTTACATAAGGTTATATATGTTATATTTTCGACTATAAATATTCATTATAAATATAAATAGATTTCATACATAATAGTATTTTATTTATAATTTTTAGACATTATATAATTTAATTTATTTATGACACAATGATGATGTATTAATTATCTTATTAGTGAAATATTAAAATAATTGATATTATAAATACACAAATAAATATAATTTTAGACTTTTAATAAATTCCATGAATTTTATAGGTTAATATGACATGTTATTATTGATTTAATTAACTTTTTTCAAGTAATCAGGATTTTATGATTTTCACAAAAATCAAATACCAAATAGTGTCAAAATTGACATAAAAGTGTTTTTTTAAAAAAAAATATATTATTAATTGATATTAAATTTCTAAAAATAAGAGGTTCTGCCAAAGGACTTGTTTCATGATAGGTGTATCATTAATGGACCACTAGGGGTTCTCATGGAGGTATATAGAATGTTTATTAACTATATAATATATAAATACAAAGTGACATTGTATGTGTCAAACTAATTAACCAAGAGTTAAAACTAAACGATAAGGTTAATATAATGACCCAAACCTTTCTAAAATCTATTGGTTGAAAGGATTTTGACCCATACCCACCTTAAGGTTTGAATAATGTACTTTGGAGCCATTATAAAACGTATATTATTTTATTATAAAAAAATAATTTATTTTTTCCTAAAGAGCCCCTCACACCCTTATAAAAGGACACCACTTCTAACCAATTCCTCACACCTCTCAAGACTTTTGGCTCATCCAACCTTTCCCAAATTAAGCTCCCCATATCCCTCTTCTCCTTTTAGAAGCCTCAACTTATGAAGAAGGCATTTCAATAATCCTTATTGGTTCAAACCAAAGGGAATTACCCTAATTAAACGATGTTAACCTACAATCTATCAAGGAAAAGTACAAGGTAATGGGTTTTCATCTCACTCCTTATTCCTATGATATTCATGCCATATTTCCACTATTACCTTTTGTGTGATGTATGTACTTCCCATAATTTTATTCTTTATGTAATCGACTTTAATTTAGGTGTATTTACATATTCATTGTATGATACCTCTTTCAAGGGGTGTATGATTTGTAAGATACCAAATTGGTAAGAGTTAATTTCACAATCTCTTTATTATCCGAGGCTGTTTTTACGTATTTATATATTGGGACCACTTTATCATCCACATCCATGTTTCTTAAAAATGTATTTCAAAACATTCTTACTATTTTATAGAATATGGGTTAACGTCATTTATACCCTTGTTTGACTTTTTATAATAAGTCTATAAAAGGAATATTTTCATCGTTTTCCAAACAAGGTAATTTTTAACCTTTTTGATAGAATTAAGGTAAGAATGTAATTGTAACTTATACGACGAGTGTAGATATTTTCCGCAATTATAAAATCATAGACGCTTCCCTTACAAACTTATACGGATATTTTCAAAGTTAAAGTTTTATTTTATAATTATGTTACTTTTAAATGATTTAAAAAAATAGGTATTTCTCTCAAATAGTTTTGATTTCATCTATGTCAACATCCTTTGATGGATTTTATGCTTACTTAAAGTTGATTTATTGTGATAAAAAACGTCCATATTGTATTGATGGTTTTGTGATATGTTTGAATGTGGATGTGTTATTTTTATACCATTCATGGAATATGGTGAAAGTATTGAAATTTCGTATGTTAGTTTTAATACGAATGTTTATGATATATTTCATCCTCTTCTTAAGATGAAAGTGTTGGACTAGAATGTTCCGGGTTGGGGACCGATAAAAGTAAGCCCTCCGAGTTGGGGTCCGGTTACAGCAAACCCTCCGGGTTAGTGTCCGGTTATTAGAGGCACTCTGGGTTGGTGTCCGGTTATTAGAGGCACTCCAGGTTGGATTATGGTTATAGAGGCTCTCCGGGATGGAGTCTAGTTATAGAGGCTCTCCGGGCTGGGTTTCAGTTACAGTTATCCCTTAGGTCATGGCACGAGGCCTTGAAACTAAAATTAATGTTCGGCATTATGAATTTCCTTCACTATGAAAGTGGTTATTGATATTGCATGTGATTATTCGATTAGTAGAATATCCATGTGAACAAGTAAATGGAATTATTTAATTTTATTTATTCCATTTTATACTAAAGTTAATGTTTAAAGAGATTTTGTTTTAGTTATACATTACATTAAAATTTTATGTTTATTTATGAATTGTTCCTCTATATTGTTATCCTTACTGAGCATCTCAGCTCAACCCTTTCTATGTTTTATTTTTTCCCAGGATTCCAAGAAGTGTATTATGATTGATATGCAGGGTTAAGCCAAGGGAATAATGGTTTTCATAAAGGAATATTTATGTTGTTTTGTATGTTATAAAGTGTAATGTAACATTCATGTATGTAATCTATTTTCCAAGACAGCTAAATAGATCGGTCCTTCGAGACTTGATTCCTTGTAATCATGCCAATGTATTAATATAATGCACTGACTCTGGGTAACTGGGGTCGGGGGGTTACAGATGGTATCAGAGAAAGTTTAACAATAACCATGGAAGCTAGATTTAGATAATCCTTGATAAGACCACTTATCCCTAAGATAGACTCTGAGGATTAGTAGAGAAGAACTGCCTAGAATTTGGATATTTTAGCGATTTTGTGAGTTTTCCGAGCAATACATCCCTTTCTGGATACAAGCAGGTATAGGCGGCTCTGAAGAGATGTACCTAGGGGTAAAACCCCAAAATACCACTTTGATCTAGACTTGAATGGGAATAGGTGCACGACAATGGGCCTTACTGCACTCTTGTCTACGACACTCTCGGGGGATATGCTTAGGATAATTCTAATTTTCTTTACAAACAATTATGAAGGGTTTATGAGTATATACTTTTTCAAAGAAGACATTTTTATGATTATGGATTATATCCATAAATTGTTTAATTTATGTTAAGAATTTTACAAGTTTGGGATTAGGTATTGTTATACACAAGCTAATGTAGTGCATGCCATTGTTTAGAAATGGCACCCAGTAGAAGGAATGAGAACTCCACCAATATGAATTATCCAAAGATTAAGGAAGATCACATATTTCATGGTCTTAATCCAAAATTTATAAGGGAAATAGTATCCAATATGTTATCATCATATGAATAAATAGTATCATGTGTTGATAAGATATGTAAAGAATTCTCGGAGTCCAATGGATTTGAAGGGATGCCAGAGAAGGAAAGGATGATAGAGAGAATAACAGATAAAGGGAATAATTTAATGAAGTATTTTCCCATATGTGATAACTGTGGAAAGAATTAACATGGAAAATTCATAATGGGAATGGTATTATGTTATAAGTGTGGAGAAAACAGACACCAAGTACGTGACTGCAAGGGTATGAAAAAGGTTTCAAATGTACAATGCTTCATCTGTAAGGAGTTTGGACACTACACGAACCAATGTCTCAGTCATCAGACTATGCCACAAATTATTCTATTGGATAATAGTCAAGTTAGGATACTACCACAGATGAAGAGGAATGACTTGTGTTCTTATGTGGTTATTTTGGAATTATTTCATTGAAGTGTGGTATCAATGATGTACTGTAAATAAATAAGGATTGTACTGCAGTACTATATCTTTACGGATTTGAGATTTTATGGTACTATGAAAAGTGACTCTATAGCGAGTTAAATTTTTTGGAAATTACATGGTTAAAGGAAAGATAAAACTTAATATGGGCCTAATATTGAGCTACTGATTTTGGAATAAGATATGGTTGATTTGGGTAAATAATATTGGATATTCTTTACTGCATTGAAACTGATTAAGGATTTGTATATTCCATTATTATTGGAGTTTACAACATTTTTGGATGGATGAAGTATTTTGGAAAAGTCTAAAGGTTGGAAGGGATTATGTTTGAAATGTTATTTTTGGACAACACGTTGACCGTTTGACGACCCGTCACATCGGAAAAAGCTGTGGGAATCGAACCCACAACCATAGTGCAATTGGGATTTATCGCCTACCACTAGACTACGTGATGTTATTGAATGGTATAAAGTAGTTTTTTTAATTGGTCTAATATGTGAATTATAAATTCCTTATATTTGGAAACCTATACGATTAGGATAAATAGAGTATTTTTGAGTTGTATTATGTTTTGGGGTGAAAGATGAGTTTGTGGTATAAATTTATTAATGGATAAAATTCTAATTATAAAGTAAGTATATCTCCTTATGATATTATCCAATCTCATAAATAAATTTCTCAACATTAAGAAAATTAACTTAGAACAAAAATGTTGTCCTAGATGGTACCTTAGATCATCACAAATTTATGGCTTTGGGATTGTTGGCCTTTTCATAGCCATGTTCTCTACCACTCTCCATCAGATATTAATGGTTATATTTCTCTTCCAAATCCAAAATTTTCGACATGGAACCCTAGTATGTGTTATTTTCAGTAACCTTCATACTTACCACTCTTTATTTTAAATAGAGGCCTCATTAATCCATTTTTCGATGAGGGATTTCAACTAAGATATTTAGAAAATCCAACCCCAAGTTTCCAATACCAAGAATAAATTGCTAGGATTCAATTTATTGAAGTAGGGGAGAATGTAACATCCAAAGAGTCCATGGTACGCTTCTCTTTTAAAAATACAGTAGCGTGTGTTGTACGCAACTTCGAGATTGTAACACGCTGCAACCAATCAATGTAGCCGTTATGAATAGTAATAACCACTTTTTGAAATTGTATATATTTTAACATTAAAAATGAACTTCATTTTTGGATTCGGAATATCGAAATTATCCTAGGATGATATTTTGGTAATTTTCGGATAACTTTTATATTTTGATGAATATTTAAAACTACTAAATTTTAATTAAAAATTAATTTCTTAATCGAAATAATTAATAGTAATAAAATATGAATTTAAGTGGTTTTAAAGTATATTTATATAATTTATTACCATTTAATAAAATGTTGGTCATTGGACATAATTTCACATTTAAACCAGACATAAACTAGTGTCAATCTTTTGATAGTTATTATCTCTTAAAAACACGCTTTTTGTTTTGACAGCGGAAATTAATTTTAACTTAATTTCTGCCACTTCAACGCTTTAAATTTGAAAAAATGGACTCAATATTTGGAATTAGGATGTCCAAATTGTGTAAATAGGTAACTTCCCTTTTTATACATTTTGAATAATTACTTCGGTAAATATTTTATTTACCATGGATAAATGGTAAATCTAGTAAATAAGGGTTAAACAATAATATTATAATAATAATAAATTACCCTAAAACGTGTCTCAACCCTTTTGGATGATACATGTCCGACCATGGTCATATTTGGGTCGATTTTGGGACCTCCTGGATCCACTTGTATGTGATAATGACACTTTATATTAATTAAGTTAATGTAAATACAAAAATGACATTAGCCTATATCTTTTAGAAAAACAATTTTTACATAGGGTTATATATGTTATATTTTTGACTATAAATATTCATTAGAAAGATAAAACGATTAACTACATAATGGTATTTTATATATAATTTTTATATATTAAATAATTTAATTTATTTATGACACAATGATGATGTAGTAATTACCTTATTAGTGAAATATTAAAATAATTGAAATTATAAATACACCAATAAATATAATATGAGACTTTTAATGAATTAAACGAATTATATAGGTTAATATGACATGTTATGATTTATTTATGTATCTTTGGTCGAATTAATCATGCTGTTATGACTTTCACAAAAATTAAATACTAAATAGTGTCAAAATTGACAAAAAAGAGTTGTTTTAAAAAATAAAATATTATTAATTGATATTACATTCTTAAAAATATAAGGTTCGGCCAAAGGACATGTATCAAGATAGTTCTATCATTAATGAACCACTTGGGGGTCACTTGGAGGTATATAGTATGTTTATTAACTATATAATATTAAAATACAAAGTGACATGGTAAGTGTCAAACTAATTAACCAAGAGTTAAAACTAAACAATAAGGTTAATATAATAACCCAAACCTATCTAAAATATATTGGTTGAAATTATTTAGTCCCATTACAACATTATAGTTTGAATAATATAATTTGGAGCCATTAGAAACTGTATATGTATTTATTATAAAAAAATACTTTAAGTGTTTTCCTAAAGAGCCCCTCCTCTCCCTTATAAAAGGACACCACTTCTAACCAATTGCTCACACCTCTCAAGACTTTTGGTTCATCTAAACTCTCCCCAATTAAGCTCCCTACATCCCTCTCCTCCTCTTCGGAGCCTTACCTTAGGAAGAAGGAACTTCAAGAGTCCTTTTGGTTCAAACCAAAGGGAGATACCCAAATTATAAGAGGATAACCTACACTATATCAAGGAAAAGTACAAGGTAAGGGGCTTTCATCTCACTTCTTATTTCTATGAGATTCATGACACATTTCCACTATTAAATTTTTATTGATCTATGTATTGAAAATAATTGTATTCTTTGTGTAATAAAATCTAATAAATGTGTATTAACATATTCATTGTGTGATACCTCTTTCAAGGGGTGTATGTTTTGTATGTTACCAAATTGGTAAGGGTGAATTTCAAAATCGCTTTATTATCTGAGGTTGTTTTTATATAAGTATCTACTGGAACCTATTTATCATCCACATCCATATTTCATAAAAATGTATATCAAAACATTCTTTTTATTTTACATAATATGGGTTAAAGTCAATTATACCCTTGGTTGACTATTTATAATAAGTCTATAAAGAAATCATTCCGTCGTTTTCCAAACAAGGTCCTTTTTAACCTTTTTGAAATAATTAATATAAGAATGCCTTTTTAACTTATATAGCGGGGGCGGCTATTTTCCTCAGTTATAAAATATTAGAGGCTTCCCTTACAAGCTTATAAGGATATTTTCAATTTAAATTTATTATTTTATAATTATGTGACTTTTAAATGATTTAAAAAAATAGATATTTCTATTAAATAGTTTTGATTTCATCTAAGTCAATATACTTTGATGGATTTTATGCTTATTTTTGTTGATTTATTATGATACAAAACGTCCATAATGTATTGATGGTTTTGTGATATGTTTGACTGTGGATGTGTTATTTTTATGCCAATCATGCTTTATGGTGAATGTATTGACATTTTGTATGCTAGTATTAATACGAATGTTTATGTTATATTTCATCCTCTTCTTAAGATGAATGTGTTGGATTAGTATGTTCTAGGTTGGGGAGCGGTAAAAGTAAGCCCTCCGGGTTGGGGTCCAGTTACATCAGACACTACGGGTTGCTGTCTGGTTATTAGAGGCACTTCGGGTTGGTGTCTGGTTATTAGAGTCACTCCGGGTCAGAGTCCGATTACAGAGGCTCTCCAGGATGGAGTCTAGTTATACAGGCTCTCCGGTTTGGGTTCCAATTACAGTTATCCCTTAGGTCTTGGAACGAGGCCTTGACACAGAAATTAATGTTCAGAATTATGAATTTTATTCACTATAAAAGTGGTTATTGATATTGCATGTCATTATTCTATTAGTAGAATATCCATGTGAATAAGTAAATGGAATTATTTCATTTTATTTATGCAATATTATGCTGAAGATCATGATTAAAATGATTTTGTTTTATTTATACATTGCCTTAAATTTTTATGTTTATTTATGAATGTTTCCTCTATATTGTTATCCTAACTAAGCATCTAAGCTCACCCCTTTATATGTTTTATTTTGTCCAGGATTCAAAGAAGTGTATTTTGATTGATATGCAGGGTTAAGCCAAGAGAATAATGGTTTTCATAAAGGATTATTTATGTTCTTTTTTATGTTATAATGTGTAATGTAACATTCATGTATGTATTCTATTTTCCATGACTACTAAACAGATCGGTCCTTCAGGACTTCATTCCTTGTAATCATGCCAATGTATTAAAATAATGCACCAACTCTTGGTAACTGGGGTTGGAGCGTTACAGTTGTTATCAAAGAATGTTTAGAAATAACCTTGGAAGATATAATTAGATTAACATTGATAAGAGAACATATTCCTAAGATAGATTTTGAGGATTAGTAGAGAATAACTTCCTAGAGTTTTGATATTGTAGTTATTTTTTTAGTTTTCCAAGAAATACATCCATGTCTGGATATGAGCAGGTAGAGAAGGCTCTAGCACAGATGTACATAGGGGTAAAACCCAAAAACACCTCTTTGATCTAGACTCGAATGGGAACTGGTGCACGACAATGGACCTTGCTGCACTCTTGGTTACGACACTCCCAGGGGATATCCTTAGGATAATTCTCATTTTCGTTTCAAATCATTATGATGGGTTTATGAGTATATACTTTCTCAATGAATACAATTTTATGATTATGGAATATATCTATAAATTGTTTAATTTATGTAATGTTTTTTACATGTTTGGGATTAGGAATTTATATTCATGAACTAATCTAGTGTATACCATTGTTTAGAAATGGCTCCCAGTAGAATGAATGAGAACTCCACCAATATGCATGATCCAATGAGTAAGAAAGATCACATATTTCACAGTCATAAGTCAATATTTAGATGGGAAATAGTCTCCCACGTGTTATCATCATATGAATAAATAATATCATGTGTTGATAAGATAAGTAAACAATTCTCAGAGTCCTATGGCTTTGATGGGAAGCTAGAGAAGGAATGGATGGTAGAGAGAAGGACATATAAAGGGAATAAGGTAAAGAAGGATTTTCCCAAATGTTATAACTCTTGAAAAAATCACCTTGGAAATTTTTTGAATGGAATTGGAGTATCTTATAAGTGTGGAGAAAAAGGACACCAAGTACGTGACTGCAAGGGTAATAAAAATGTTTCAAATGTACAATGTGTCATCTGCAAGGATTTTGGACACTACTTGTACTAATTTCATAGTCTTCAGACTATGCCGCAAATGATGCTATTGGATAATAATCATGTTATGATACTACCATAGATGAAAAGGGATTACTAGTGTTCTTTTGTTGTTATTTTGGAATTATTTCGTTGAAGTGTTGTATCAATGATGTACAGGAAATAAATAAGGATTGTACTGCAGTAATATTTCATTGAGGAATTGAGATTTTATTATACTAAGAAAATTGACTCTACAGTGAGTTAATTTTTTTTTGAAATTACATTGTTGAAGGAAAGATAAACCTTAATATGGGCCTAATATTGAGGTACTGATTTTGGAATATGATAAGTTTGATTTCGGTAAATTATATTTGATATTCTTGACTACCTTGAAAATGATTATTGATTTGTATATTCCATTATTGTTGGAATTTACAACATTTTTGGATGGATGAAGTATTTTGGATAAGTCTAAAGGTTGGAAGGGATTATGTTTGAAATGTTATTTTTGGACAACACGTTGGCCGTTTGACGACCCGTTGTATCGGAAAAATATGTGGGAATCGAACACACAACCATAGTGCAATTGGGATTTACATCCTACCACTAGACCATGTGATGTTCCTGAATGGTATAAAGTAGTTTTCTAAGTGGTCTAAAATGTGAATTAAAAATTCATTATATTTGGAACCCTATACGATTAGGATAAATATATTATTTTTGAGTTGTATTATGTTTTGGTGTGAAAGATGAGTTTTTGGTAGACATTTATTAATGGATAAAACTCTAATTATAAATTAAGTATATCTCCTTATGATCTTATCCAATCTCCTAAATAAATTCCTCAACATTAAGAAAAGTAACTTAGAAGAAAAATGTTGTCCTAGATGGTACCTTAGATCATCACAAATTTATGGCTTTGGGATTGTTGGCCTTTTCATAGCCATGTTCTCTACCACTACCCATCATATATTTATGGTAATATTTCTCTTCCATATCCATAATATTCTACATGGAACCCTCGTATGTGTTATTTTCGGTAACCTTTATACTTACCACTTTTTATTTTAAATAGAGGCCTCGTTAATCAATTTTTTTATGTGGGATTTAAACTAAGGTATTTTCAAATGTCAAACCCATGTTTCCAATACCAAGAATAAATTTTAAGGATTCAAATTTTTGCAGGATTAGAGAATGTAACACCCCAATCTTCCATGGTACACTTCTCTTTGAATAATACAGTAGCGTGTGTTGTGCGCAACTTCGAGATTCTAACAGGCCGCAACCAATCCAAGTAGCCATTATGAATAGTAATACCCAATTTTTGAAATGTTATAAATTTTATTTTTTAAAATGGACTTCATTTTTGGATTCATAATATCGAAAATATCCTAGGATGAAATTTTTGTACTTTTTGGATAACTTTTATATTTTGAGGAATACTGAAAATTACTAAATTTTTATTAACATTATTTTAATCGAAAAAAGTAATAGTGATTAATTTTGAATATGAGTGGTTTTAGAGTATATTTAAAATAATGTTTTACCATTTAATACAATTTTGGCCATTGGACATAATTTCACATTTAAACCAGACATAAACTCGTGTCAATCTTTTGATAGTTATTATCTCTTAAAAACACGCTTTTTGTTTTGACAGCAGAAATTAATTTTAAATTAATTTCGGCCAATTATGTGTTTTGAATTTGGAATAATGGACTAAATATTTGGAATCATGATTTTCCAATTTTGTAAATAGGTAACATTTATTTTTTGACATTTTGAATTATTACTTCGGTAAATATTATATTTACCATGGTTAAAGGGTAAATCCGGTAAATAAGGTATAAAAAAATATTATAATAATAATAAATTACCCTAAACGTGTCTTAACCTAATTGGATGATACATGTCCGACCATGGGAATCTTTGGGTCGATTTTGGGACCCCATGGATCCACTTGAAAGTGATAATGACACTTTATATTAATTAAGTTAAAGTAAATACAAAAATGACATTAGCCAATATCGTTTAGAAAAACAATTGTTACATAGAGTTATATATGTTATATATTTGACTATAAATATTCATTAGAAAGATAATAAGATTTCCTACATAATGGTAATTTATTTTTAATTTTTAGACATTATATAAGTTAATTTATATAAGACACAATTATGATACAATGATTACATTATTAGTGAAATATTAAAATAATTGATATTATAAATACCCAAATAAATAAAATTTGAGACGTTAAATGAAATAAACTAATATTATAGGATAATATGAAATTTTAGGATTTAGTTATGTAACTATGGTCAAATTAATCATACTGTTATGATTTTCACAAAAATCAAATACCAAATAGTTTCAAAATTGACATAAATGAGTTTTTAATACAAATATTATATTATTAATTGATATTAAATTCATAAAAATCTGTGGTTCGGCCAAAGGACTTGTATCATGACACGTGTATCATTAATGGACCATTTGGGGGACTCTTGGAGGTATATAGTAATTTGTTAACTATATAATATAAAAATACAAAGTGACATGGTAAGTGTCAAACTAATTAACCAAGAGTTAAAACTAAACGATAAAGTTAATATAATGACCCAATCCTATCTAAAATCTATTGGTTGAGAGGATTTCGAACCATACCCACCTTAGGGTTTGAATAATCTAATTTGGATCCATTAGAAACCGAATATGAATTTATTATAAAATAATACATTAAGTTTTTCCTAAATAGCCCCTCCTCCCCCCTTATAAAAGGACAACACTTCTAACCAATTCCTCACACCTCTCAAGCCTTTTGGCTCATCCAACCTCTGCCAAATTAAGCTCCCTACATCATTAACCTCATATTAGAAGCCTTACTTTAAGAATAAGGCACTTCAAGAGTTGTTTTTGGTTCAAACCAAGTGGAGTTTCCCAAATTAAAGGAGGTTAATCTACACTCTATCAAGGAAAAGTACAAGGTAAGGGGTTTTCATCTCACTCCTTATTCCCATGAGATTTATTCCATATTTCCATTATTACCTTTTCTGTGATGTATGTGCTTCCCATAATTGTATTCTTTGTTCAATACACTTTAATTTATTTGTATTTACATATTCATTGCATGATACCATTTTCATGGGGTGTATATTTTGTATGTTACCAAATTAGTAATGGTTAATTTCACAATCTATTTATTATCCGAGGTTGGTTTTATGTAAGTATCTACTGGGACCCCTTTATCATCCACATCCATGTTTCTTAAAAATGTATTTTAAAAAATTCATACTATTTTATAGAATATGGGTCAAATTCATTTATACCATTGTTTGACTTTTTATAATAAGTCTATAAAGGAATCATTCTGTCATTTTCCAAACAAGGTCATTTTTAACCTTTTTGACAGAATTAAGGTAACAATGTATTTTTAATGTAAACGATGGGTGCGGCTATTTTCTGCCATTATGAAATCTTAGAAGCCTCCATTACAGGCTTATAAGGATATTTTTAAAGTAAATGTTCTATTTTATAATTATGTTACTTTTAAATGATTTAAAAAATAGATATTTCCCTCAAATAGTTTTGATATCATCTATGTCAATATCCTTTGATGGATTTTATGTTTATTTGATGTTGATTTATTATGATACAAAACTACCATATTGTATTTAAGGTTTTGTGACATGTTTGACTGTGGATGTGTTATTTTTATACCATTCATGGTTTAGGGTGAAAGAATTTACATTTCTTATGCTAGTTTTAATATGATTGTTTATGTTATATTTCATCCTATTCTTAAGATGAATGTGTTGGACTAGTATGTTCCGAGTTGGGCACCTGTTAAAGTAAGCCCTCCGGGTTGGGGTCCGGTTACAGCAGACCCTCCGGGTTAGTGATCGGTTATTAGAGGCACTCTGGGTTGGTGTCCGGTTATTAGAGGAACATTGGGTTGGAGTCTGATTACAGAGGCTCTCCGAGATGGATTCTGCTTACAGAGGCTCTTTGAGTTGGGTTCCGGTTACAGTTATCCCTTGGGTCTTGGCACGAGGCCTTGACATAGAAATTAATGTTCGGCATTATGCATTTCCTTCACTATGAAAGTTGTTATTGATATTTCATGTGATTATTCGATTAGTAGAATATCCATGTGAATAAGTAAATGACATTATTTCATTTTTTATGCCATATTATTCTGAATTTCATGTTTAAAAGGCTTTTGTTTTAGTTATACATTTCCTTTAATTTTTATGTTTATTTATGAATGTCTCCTCTATATTGTTATCCTTACTCAGCATCTGAGCTCACCCCTTTCTATGTTTTATTTTCCCCAGGATTCCAAGAAGTGTATTGTGATTGATATGCAGGGTTATGCCAAGGGTATAATGGTGTTCATAAAGGATTATTTATGTTGTTTTTTATGTTATGAAGTGTAATTTAACATTCATATATGTAGTCTATTTTCCAGGACTGCTAAACCGATCGGTCATTCGGGACTTGATTCCCTGTAATCATGCCAATGTATTAAAATAATGCACTGACTCTGGGTATCTGGGGTTGGGTCGTTACAAATGAAGTTTACATCATCCTAAATTTATTATTCAGGAACATAACGATTGTATATGTTGAGTCGGACTCAATGTAACGAAGCTTCTTATCCCAATTTCATTTCTTTTGGTAATTCTTCAAATAATTTTTATTTCCGGCTATGACATTTAGAGAAATTAATTTTGATATCCTATATTTTATTTATATTTTATTTTTGTGTAATTATAGTGAATACACATAGTCAATATGTTTTATTTACAAATTAATCATTGTATGGGAATTTCATAACTAAATTTCCACTAATTGTATTTTAAGCATAATTAGTTGATAATATTATTCAATGATTATGTTTAGAATAACTATTTATATATTTATATTTTAATTCATACCTCCATTTTTGTGGTTATACTATTTCCACACATAATCTCCCAATTGATAAATTCTAATGTCATGTATACGAACATTTTTAGGGAAATCATAACTCCATCTCATTTCAATGAGTTAAATATCACTATTATTGGATTTGTTTTTAAAATAATATGTGTGAATTAACAAAAAATCTTACATTTAATATCCCATTCTATTTGGTGTATTTATATTTATCACACATAATTATGTCATTAATTTATCCATATTCTTGTGATACAATCTTTGTAAAGGATTTTGAATCAATTTACATTCCATTGAGACTTATTTTTGGTTATGCCTCAATTCAATTTTATATGGTTTATATACTTCCCTATAACATATTATATCATGAATCACCTTTTTTTCTTGATATGACAAGATTTGTTTTAAAATTTTATTATATAATTATTTTAATTCTAGTATTTTATCAAGTGTTGATAGACTATTTAAGTAAAAAACATCTTAAATGTTTTAAGGATTTAATATTCTAAACATTTTCATTCATATAAATGTTTTAAAAATAGTTTTAAGGATTCTCATATATGTAAATGAGTGTTTTAATGTGTAAATTATATTCAAAAGTTTCAAATTGGTAAGGGAAAAATTGATTCAAAACTATTAATTTTGAATTTTTTAAATGACTTGAATTAATCAAAATCATGCAATGACATATCTTGATTACAATGTGGAAATATTAATAATTTTATTATTATACAATGGGTTATGATATTATTATGGTACTTAGACATTTGAAGACTGGTTATGTGATAAACCAATGATGGGTGGTTACGTGATAAACCAATGACATGTGGTTCCATGAAAAACCATTGACGGGTTGTTATGTTATAACTTCCAATGGATTTGGAATGAAATTTGGCAGTTTGGCTATTCCATTAAGTGATATGTGTATAATTCCACCGTATGGATATTCTATTTTGGTATTTTTATGTCAGAGGATACCTTATAGGTTATATGTTACTTTCTATGGGATTTATTTTAGTATTTTTTTTTAAAAAAGTGCATGCAATGAGCTTATTTTATGTGAAGTATACTTAATAATTATTTAGGTTAAATTAATTACATTATGATAAAGTATTTTTGGTTTTTTTATTGCCACATGACTAATATTTTTCCTCCTTTGTGTATTCCATTATGAGATTTTTATTCTCATCCCACGTTTTGAAATGTTTTTCACAGGACCCAATGAATAAATAATCCAGGATGGGATCAAGAAAAATTCATGCTGTTTAAATCAAAAAACGAAACATGATTCTTTTTAATGCGTTTTTGTTTTATGAAAAATAATGGATATTGAGTAGAAGTGTCTACTTGTACTAGTCATGTTGTTATGTATAAGTTATGAAATAATTCACTAAATATTTAAACCTGAAAATATTCTTAATGTGAATTAAAGTCTATTTATTGACTTATCTCATGATTAAGTAATGTTTATGGCTGGGGTGTTAAAGCTATCATATACCCACCATTCAATATTTTGTCATGTAACCACCCACCATTGGTTTATTACGGAAAAACCCATCATATGTCTATATGATATTTTCATAATCATAAGATATAATAGAATAAAATGTTTAATATTTCACCCATAAAATTACATGACCAAAAATGAGAATTTTTTCTTCATTTTACAAATCACTTAATATTTTAGTGGAATCCAAAGCTGAAATAATTCTCGTGTTATAAAAAATACATTCTCTCCTTTTACATAATGAATATAACATTCCTTTTTTGTCCAAATTTTCCATATAAAGCGGGTAAAAAGATTGAATTTCAAAAAATATTTAATGAAAATTAAAATATACATAATTTTTCCATTGTAACTATTTTTATATTAATATAAAATTAGTATGAAAAATAATCTCACAAAAATCCACCTGAAGAAAGGATTACATATTTAAACATTTAAAGAGCCCAATACCACATGAAATATTTAAATCATAATATAATAGGATGAATAACATTTAATAAATCATTAAATATCATTATAATTGACAATATATTTATATATAATGTCAAATGGGTTATATATATATATCTTATTAAATAATTAAGATGTATAAAATCATGAAATTCCTCAATGAAATTTAATTGATAAAACATCGATTAAATTGTGTTTGACTTATCTAGTTAGTATTTACCATCATAAAATAATAATCCAGAAATAATCATAATGTCATTAAATAAATTAAACTTTTAATACTAATAATGAAACATTGTTATGAAAAAATAAGGCAATAATACAACCATGGAGATGGTAGGTCGTACGTACGCATGAATACTGTTCACATTTTTCCGTTATTTTTATGGAAATAAGTACAATAAAAATTTATATTTATATAATTATAAGTAGATCATATATTCCATCTAATTTAATCATATATATTATATATATTTCTATTTTCATATACAATTAATCACTGTGCTTTAAGGATGCGGTAGTCCACAAGTTTATGAATGAAATTATAACTTTTCCAATCTGTGGAAATGCCTAAAAGAATATAGTTTTCCATATTTAAGGAAAATTAATGACTTCATTAATATTATTTAGAATTCATTAATGTCACATATATTTAATTAATCTAATCCTTAATATTTTCCATGTAATGTGTGGATGTATCACATCTCTTTGAGGAGAAGGCCGTTCACACATTAAAAAATGCTATTATCATATTTACAAAAAATGGAATCTATAAATGTATTTGTTATAAATTAATTATTGAGTTATAAATATATAATAAATACCATAAATATATTATTCAAATAGTCTTTTTAATATTATTCTCATCCATAAATGCTGGTAAGGGAAACACGTCAACATTGTTTCATGAGATGGAAGTTTGTTTTACACAAGAACAATATATCATTACCCATTATATGGATGTGTGTGTATGTTTAGGTTTCAATATTTTCATAAATAAAATATATTTTATATATTTATTTTATTTTATTTTATATTCATGGACTAATACAATTGAGAATATCAGAAAAAAATAAAATAAAATATGTTAAGGAAGGGGGTTATATCTTTTTTCGGTAACACCTTTTAGTCTGTACCAAATGGATTACATGGATGGATTTATTCCCATGGTGAGACTTATAGTATAATTTTCGGGATTTTTAGTAGCTAGTTATATATAGATTGGTCCTACCAATGTGCCTTGAGAGATGTCAGGATGGTGGAGAGTTTAGAAAATTTATATAGTTGATCTAGAGTGGAACTGTTGTAAATTATTTAAAATGTTATTACTCACAGGTTGTTCCAATGTAATGTAAATAATATAATGGTAAAAATTAGATAAAAGGGAGTATATGGTAAATTTATGGGCATAAAATGGATATTGGGAATGTTTCATGGCAATTCGAGCCTTTATAATTAATGTTTAGTCCAATGGTAAGATAATATTTCTATTAATCGTTGTAGGAAATATTAATCACTATCACTAATGTTTTATATAAAAAAAGTTTACATTATTATAAATTATAAATTATGTTGTTTACATATATCGAATCCAATTTTCTAAATTCAAATCACTTAAGTTCTAGATATTAATTTAAAATTAATCCCACAGATAGGATGAAAATTCATGTTTTTATGTTGAAAATTTTCCAATGTTTTCTATGTTATTATATACAATTTAACAGTTCAGTTGATTAAAATGACCTAAATTGGGTAAAATTTTAAAAACAGTCCTAATATTAATTAAATACACTTTAATATATTATTTATCATTATAATTATGTTATATTAAAATGATGATTTGAATTAAAATTCCTTTATTCAACAGTCTTTAAAAATGAATCATTATAGAAAAATACAGAAAATATCAAATTATCCTACTTTTTATAATTGGATTGAAAAAATTATGTTTATGATTTAATTTTATATTAATCCTATCAATTCTATTGGATGAATGAAAAAAAATAATTAATCATGAATAAAAATAATATATTTAGTCCTAAAAATTCCTATAATGCTAATGTAAATGAGATAAATACCACTAAAAATTATAATATTAATAATATATCATTTTATAGTGTAACTCAGTTTTGTATGAAACACAAGATTTTAGAGAAACTAAATGATTAATATTGGGTATGCAATAAAAAATAATACATTCATGGGAAAAAGTAAAATTTAATTCATAAACATTAACAAATAAATTTTTGTATTATTCTAGAGTTACCTAGGATGTTATATTTAGTATTTTTTAATGGAGGTTTTTGATAGATTAAGTGATCTAACATTGTTACATTGCTCCATTTACTGATAGTATGGTCTATATAGGATATGTTATTAATCATAAAATGAGTATTCAATCCTAATTTGGATATAATTTATTCAACTCCAGTTTTGTAACTAGCCTGACCTTAATTATCATGGTTAGGAAGGAAATCACTATATGGACTACATGAATTTATACAATTCTCATTCCTTATAGTAGGAATAATTTCAAAACAATATGTTTCACTAGAATGGATTATAAAATTATAAAATATAATTTATAATACCAAAACTAATTAAACACATAAAATCAACAGGTAAGTTAATAGATAGATAATCATATTATCATAAACATGGTTTTATAATAAATATCATTATTTTTAATCCCACCCTGATGATTTGTAAATAAAATTTCATTTAAAATAATAATATACCATTTTATTGTCAATACTAGGGTATAGTAAGGCCCATATTCATGTTGTAGAAGACAATGAGGTCAAACCAAATGAATTATTTTCCAATTTGTTACTTATATGTACATTTCTTCCAGAACCACGTTCAAATATATTATTGATACAAGGATGTATTTTCCCTGAAAAACAATATAATCTATTATTACCAAAAAAATAAGACATTCTTTAATAAATATCATCAAATAATATCACAATTTTATGTTCTTTAATATATGATTCCCTAAATATAGTTTCAATGTTTTCTATTAATCTTTTATAGGTACCATGTTTAGTGACCCCACTATGTAACCAGGATCAAATGTCTACATTATTACATTGCGATTAAATATGAGTAATCTTATCCCAAAAGACATAATTGATAATTTATAACGATAAAAAATATTCATGAATAAAATTAACATTACAGTTAATGAAATAAAATATACAACAAATTTTGTTATATTATTTTATCATTCCCCTTATTGTATTCCTATAAAATGACCAGAAAACCTTTCCTTGTATCCTAGTGATAATAAAAAATAAGAAATGGTTGAGGTTATATTCCTAGTAAGGGTATGAGTATAACCAAATAAATGAATAAATTTGGAATAATCAATACCAAATTGTTGAAAACTAAAAAATTCTATTTAATCATTTAGTTTACCATAAATTGGAATGAAAAAACGGAGATAATATAATAACATTAAATTTTACTTGATAATGGAGGATTAAAATTGACACTATAAATAATAAACTTACCACATTGAATATCAATGAATGAATTAATTATAATGGAATTATTGATGTTTTACATCTAAAAAAATCATTCAAGGCCTAGTTCCATGAAATATTTTACCATATTGTCCTGGTGGTAATAAATCTATAAAAATCGGTACGACCTTATGAAAAAAACCATTCTAGTTTGTCTCACGAGACCAACATATTAATCAAGGGGCCACAAAGCGCCTCTCTCATCACGTACTACATCCAATGTATTCTTCATATTAATTGTCTAAAACATAAAACACAAAAATATTTTTAGATCTAATAGAATATGTAATGTAAATATATTCTCCAATCAAAAAACACAATCTCATTCCACCATGACTAATTTAGTGTAATATAATATAACCATAAATCCTCCATCAAACTAATCATAAAACATCAAAATAAATAATAACTATGATAAAAGTACAACATATCCATTTATTATCACATTTAAAATTAATCATTGATGACATTTATAAATATAATTAACATGAAAATATCCTTAAAACATTATTGAGGAAAATAAACTATTCATTTAAAAATAACCAATTTAATCAAAAATTAAAAAAACATTACGGATATAAATTTCAATGAAAAAACAATTGAAATATTTTATACTAATTTTTAAAACAATTATTTCTCATGGAATAGGGAAATAATGATCATTCCAAACATGTTAAAGAAATATTCATGTCATAATTTTGTTAAAATACAATAACATTTTATTATGAAAACGAAATGAGAATTCATTAAAAAATACTTTTTAAAAATAAAATATATGTAAAAAATATGTAATAGATAATTTGTTAAATATTTCACATTATTTTTAAAACAATTTTATCAAACACTCATTTTGATAAAAAGGGATTTCAAATCCTAGAGATAAATAATATCTACTTTTCTCAAAGACAATATCTCATTCATTTTTTACCAAAGAGTATGAAAATGGTATTACTAGTTATAAATTTTCATGAAAAACCATAGGATAATTAAATATATTTACTTTATGATTGATTGTTCAACAAATTCCCCATGGGATACTTGAAAAAATACAATGATAATTAAAATGATATTATAAAATAATTCATTTCCACATTAGTGAATTTTGTATCATAATCGATATGAAATTATTAACCCTTAATGAAATGTTAAATAATTTTATGTTAAATTAACTCATTATAAAAAATTATAATATTTCATTATATACACCATACAAAATAAATAAGTGTCGAATATGTTATATGACTCAGAAATGTAAAAGTGAGGTGAGAAGCCACATACCTCACGATCAAAATCATTCATATATTTCCAATCTTAATTTATAATAAATATACATTTTTGAAAATCAATTTAAATAGAAATAAAATATATATCATAACATATATGATAATTTAATAACATTTTAACACAATTTTGTTATTTATATTTCATTATTTGCATTGTTTTTTGTCCATTTCATTATTATCAATTGTGTGTTTGGTCTTGAATCATCCGATTATTTTATATATCATATATTTAATTTTTACATAAAATTTGATTAATGATTTAAATATCATTTTGACTGTATTGATACATTTTTCGAACCATTTATGAGTGTTGTACATGTTAAATGAATTTCATGACTTCATAGAGATGTTATGTCAAACATTGGAATAAGTGACGATATCATTACCAAAATGGGGGATAAAGTATCAATTTGGTGACAAATTATTGTTACATAATAAATATAATATAATTTTTTTCAAATATAATCATTTATTTATTCATTATAAAAATATAGAAAATGTGTATGTGATGAATGAAACACATCTCTTCATGAGAGGGTAGTTCACTGTACACATGAGAGACATCATCAAACATGAAACACAATGAAAAATAAAATTATATATGGGATATTAAAAATAATGGTTTATAAAAACATCATTAATATCATAAATATGTTTTAAATTCATCATTATATCATTTGTTGAATGTTTTTTATGTAAAAAAATTACATCGGCTTACAGGATGATAGAAGTATGTACATATGATCGATGATATCTTTTATCCATTTGATGGAAGTAGATATGTGAATAAATTATTTAATTAACATAATAATAATATTTATATTGTATATTCTATTTTTAATACATTTTAATTATAACTACTTAATTTATGATCCATAAATAAGAATAAAAACTATTGATATTTGTTAATGTAATTAACTTATTTATGAGAATCCTTATATGGATCTACTCCTCTAGATATGCGATATTGTTTTTTGCGGGGAAAAGGAGGTATATAATGTGTGGATTTTGGGGAGACATTTATTTCGGTTTTGTTTGATCCAACGATCTTTAGATTTGGGAATAATTTAAGAGAGGGTGTTCACCTTTATTAGTGGGAAATGAGATCCTCTTAGAAATTACATATAAATCTTTCAAAACAATTGAAAATGTTATAGTAATTCATAAGAAAAAAGATTTCAAATGATCGTATATTAAATATTTTGAAGGTTAAAGTTGATATATGTCCATAAAATATCATTTATACTTGTTTTGGGTATTTTCTTAAACATTAAATTTTTAGTATAACTTTATATAACCCCATTTTTTACCATAACCAGGATAATTACTATTGTACTATTTCCACTAGTCATTTTGGTGAAAAATTAATTTTACATTATTATAAAAAAAATTATTATTATTAAATATATTTAGTCTATATTTCTAAATAATTTACACATAACTATCTATATTTAATTAAATATTTATCTTGAAAACAAGATGCCAATGCGGGTACTTGAAAAGAAAATGATCTAAAGTATTCAATGTCTTAATAAAAAAATTTAATATAAAAATGATTCAATTGATCTATAATAGATTAATATATACATTTTTAATTTATTTTTATTTTAAAAAAAATAATATAAATGTTTATATTATAAATAATTGAAATTAAATTTCATGATTAAATTAAATTTCAATATTTATAACTATTCAAAAAATATCAAATAAAAAATGAACAAAAATTCACCCAAGGTTAATAATGATTTTATTATTAAAAAAATTATTTTTTTAGATAACTTATACATTTTGTAAAAAAATATTTCTAAATTTTGTACACAATGTGTGACTAAACTTCCTTATTGAAAAATAATGTTTTCAAAAGAAATTTAAATTCCATTCGAATGTTTTTACAGTAAAATAGATTGAATATATAATGTTTTTAGTTTAATACATTTTTAAATAATATCATTTCCCTAATTTTGTTAGTATTATTTAACCCATAAAATTTAATGGCATACTTATAATGATGTTGTAAAATGATAATATTTTTATTCAGTGTGATTTTTCATTCAATAATAATGATTCAAGCAGTATAAGAAATCAAAAATATTGAATATACATTAAATTAAATATATCCTAATGTACATGGTGGTTATATTACCTCATATTCATCATGTGGAATTTCATACAGAACAAAAATATGTTGTTCATATATTAAAATCTCAGAGTTTTATATGGACTGTCATTTGATAGTAGAAAAGGGATTCCGGGTTCATTATTATAAAATAATTTTTTCCACAAAATAGTATAATAACTATATGTATGTAAAGAAAATTAAGATATTATATTGGATATTGATGAATAATAAGTAATCATAAATCAATATTATTGAGAAATGATCAGATATAAATTCACACTTCACTAATTTGGCTATCTCGTTTGTAATTGGGGTTAAGGCTTCAAGGTATGCTATTGATATAATACAAGATCTAGTTAATGGGGTCATAGAGTCCGGAGGGGATGGACAGGTAGAGCATTGTCTTACCTATGTGGGTTGTGGTGTGAGTTAATGTGAGGATAGGAGCTCCCCTCTTATAAGTAGAGTAGGATAATTTTCTTTATACAAAATTCATTTTAATGGGAACTCCCTATAATGAATATTAGATGCAATTTTTTTAAATAATGGAATTTTTAATAGATAAGGATGTGAAAATCCCAACCAACTATTCCCATATAATTTGTAATCTTGTTTTATCATTCCCTCTTGGAAAAACATTTTATAAATATTTTAATTTTTAATGAGGTTTCCCATTTTAACAATGAAATTTATCCTCTTTTTTTAAAATATATTATTATTTATTATATAATTCCAAACTAATAAATCCAAATATTGAATAAATTTTATACTATTTGTTTTTTAAATTTTATAAATACTAGTTTTTCACATTTTACTGAGTAAGGTGTTTTAAATATTTTTTTGTATATATAATAATACTTCTAAAATTTCAGTTACGGGTATGAAAATTAAAACTATGGTTTTGAAACAGTGAATTCAATTAAAGATTCATAATTATTATCATAAAATTATTTCATGAATTAATAATTAAACAATATATTATTTTAGTTGCATAAAATTCAAGTTATTTGTAAAAACGTTTATGTTCATTATTCAACTAAAAATATAACATTTACTAAAATTCTGAAAATTAATATTATAATATTAATGACATTATAAATCCAATAATGATGATTATACATAGATATGAAATATTTAAATTTTATATGTTTTATTTTATGTAATATAAAATAATATAATGATGAATTTTTTTTTATTCGAAAATAAAATTATAAAATAATTTTTAACTAATTTATAATTTCTATAAATCACCTATAATGACACAAAAAATCATTCAATATCATATTTTATTAAAATTTAAATTGAATATTAAAACACACATATATAAATAATTAAATTTATAATAAATAAAATGAAAATTTCATAAAACAGATAATGTTATTTTATATAAATAACATATATATTTTAATTTCTTTATATGTTGTTACTCGTATTCAAAACAACTAATTAAATTAATATATTTGATCTTTCTAAACATAATGTGCATTTACATGAATTTTTGGATTCATGTGTACTGTAAAATCAAACAACTTTTTTATTCAAAATGTGCAATGAAATATTTTGTTGTTATGATTTTCCTATATACAATGACATGAACATTAACATATATATTTTCCTTAATAATATTAAATTCCACCAATTAAACTAAAAAAAATCATTAAAAAAATATATATCCAATTTTATTCCAATAGTGTCGTTTTGGAATATCACAATTCTTTCCGCAAAACAACTTTATGTCTATAGAATTTCTCTAAGGATAATAATGATAAAAAATATATGTTTCTCAAAATGGACATCTTGAAATATGAAGAATTTAAGAATATAGTGACACAATGATAAATTTATATTCATAAAAGGATATAGATGAACACAAATAGAGATAAGTTATCTTAAATTATATTTATGGGTTGAGTTTATAACATGAGAATATAGATATTCATATCTATAAGTCATAAAATAATCCTCACTAATTATTATAGAAATTCAAAATATAAAATATCCTATATATTTATATTTTATGTATTTTTTATGTATTAAATTATTATAAACATAAAAATGTAAATAATTATAATTATAAATTATCACATCAACCCCACATAAATATATTCATACTTATATTAATGACATATCTGGTCTGAATTAGGTGAATACATCCTTTATGAATCCTAGTGACACTCAACTACCCATTACATGTTTGGGAGGATATACACAAGAATTTCATACCATTAATCTTACATAGTGAAGAGGATTATTATCTAGTATTATTTCAATCATATAGTGATAATATTATATCAATGACACAAAAAATAAATTACTTTTTTTGAATGGTTCGAGTAAATAAAAGGATACTTCTTGGACACCTCACGGTATGGGTTTCATGAATCCTAGTTAAGATATTTCTAGTGGGGACATTGAATACATATTCTAATTTAATATAATTTCTAAACACATTCAATAAAATCATTGGAGATACAATGATAGAGTAATTTTGACAATATTATCTATGAAATATTTTAGTTTAAGGAACCCATAATTTCTATCACAAATAGGAAACATCACCTGAAATAATTGAAGACTTTGAGATGATTGCTCTATAAAATACATAATATATCTAATAAATCAACATTGTTCCGTTTTATTTCAATATTATATCAAAATATTTAACTTGGAGATCCTTCAATAGAGTATGAATTTCTCATCCCTTTTTCCACAATTTATATGTACGGAACATTCAACTGTGTCCTTATTGGGCCCACCAAAAAAATGTTTTATGGTATTTTTTATATGAAGTCTTCTTATTCCCTAGCTGCAACCCATGATTTTTAAAAGTGGAAAATTAAATAAAATGTATTAAAGGATAGAAATCATTGAGTTTACCTTGTGATAAATGAAACTCTTATTTTACCTTATGTTAAGAGAATACCTATTATTTTTATGATTGATAGTGCATTCCACACACAATGCAAAACTTAAACAACCCATGATATATATTACCGTTATAAAGTAGTTAATATTAGGTGGGTATGTATATTATTAAAAACATTATGAAATATATAAATATAATTATAAATATATATTTATATTATTATGAAAATAAATTATTAAAAAAATAATAGTCAAATAATCAATCATATTTTAGTATAGTGATTTAATTTGTTAGAAATATGATTCTATTAGGAATGTTTTTTATTTTTTTTGTTAAAAAAAATAGGATTTTTTTAATTTTATCATGATTATATAATAAAATGATATTCATTTTCAAAATAAGGAAACAAAAATTAAGTTACCGAGCATTTTTTGTACTTTTTTGAAATATTTCAATTATTTTTAAATATTGAAAATTTCCAAATTTTAATTGTAAATGAGCTATTAGTTTTATTTATGTGTACATATTATTTTTATTTTTAAAATATTTATGATATATAATTATATAATCTAATAATATATTCATCCAATTTTAGCTATTTTAAATGCTTTAATATTGAAATTTGACATAATAAATTTTGGATCTTTTGATTTTTTTAAATTTGACGATCTGCTTCCTCATTGTGTTTATGATATTAATAATAAATTATTTTATTCTATTTAATTGAATTATAATGAAAAAAATTGATTCCATATTTTGAGTGAGCATAATTTATATTTTTTAATTTGGAAAAAATAATTATTTCTATAATTATTAGTGAAAACAATTACAATTTATCACATGGAATAAGGTAAAAATGTTATTATTGAGAGAATAACATTTCCCATAAGTGGAAAATATATTTGAAGCATGTCCAAAAAATGTATTTAAGTATGTTGATACTTATGAACTGGTTATATATTTTTATTTGTTATTGGGTTACTTTTACCTGATCGTGACTTGTATCATATGATATATAAAAAAAGGAATATTTTTTAACATTTAATTTCATTAATGATTTTTATAATTAAAATAAAAATATATGTTTTATTATAAATTATATTTTGAAATATAAATATTTTTTATATCATGATAATTTATTTTATATTTTTTAGATTCATTAATATCATTAAATACCTAATATACTCCATTGTTGTATATATTTATTAAAATAATTAACTAAAATTAATTACACAAAAAATTGTGAAAGTGAACTAAATTTAGTGAGATGTTGTGTTCTATTAAAATAAAAGATTAATATATCAAGTTAATTTTATTGGAGAATAATATATTTTAGTTATATTTTAATCTTAAAATTTTATATTTCAAAACTAATGAATAATGTGACTATTGATATTAATGTTATTTAAAAATATAAATATTATACAAAAAGATTTCATATTACTATATATCCTATCAAAATAAAAATTATTTTTAAAATTTAATTATTGTCATCTGTTTCCCATTAATAGACCAAATATTTCTTTTTTAATTAAAATATGTACCACTAATTTGTAAAAAACATTACTAGTACAGTTATTGTCATAGTAGTGTTTTGGAACATTACCTAAACATGTGTAAAAAGATATATCAATGCAAAAATTTAATTTTTTTATTATAAATTTTATTATTATATATATTTATTTTTTATAAATTGTATAATAATTACCAGTTTATTTTATTCATAGTGAATAAATTACGTAGATTGGAAAACTAGTTACAATAAGAAATAACCAAAATGAAAAAATAAGGAAACATTAGAGTAAAAAAATATACTGTTTCAAACATTTTTTTATTGTGTGTGGGAGGATATTAACCTCTATATCATTCTTTTATAGCTTTATTTATTAATATTGGAGCCACGTTATGTAATATTTTCCTCCCAATATTGAATAATTTTAAATATTTACAGGACTGTCATTCATCTGAAAACATACAAGGAACTCACTCGACTCAATTCATCATACCACTAAAAAAATTCACATAAAAACTATAAAACACTTCCAAAATCCCCTAAACTCATAGAATTTTTTTATTTTTTTTGTAAATACAACCGTTCAATGCTTCTATGAAATTATAAATAGGATACCCAAAGAAGAGGCAATGTTCTGCAGTGATCATTTTTATTGTACTTCTTAAACCACATCCTTAAATTATTATTATTATAATAAATTATTATTAAATAATGGACTTAAATATAAATATATGTTTTTATGTTATGTTTATTACCTAAAATTATAGACACTTACAATATATATTTTGTAAAATATTAGTTTTTTTACGGTAGACTATAACCTTACAAAATAACCTCATTTGTTTTTCCCAAAACTCATCAATCAAATTTGTATGAAGATTGATATATAGTTTATATGTGATATTGAAATAATAAATATACCCATTGATTAATTATATCAAATATATCCTTCTATATTCCATACCACCGGAGATACGTTAATATCGCTCGTGTTTATGGTTGACTACCACCTCGTGATATGATGCAATTTTTTTTCACTAATGCATTACATGGAACATAATATTGGTAAATATAAGAAATAAATGTGATGTAAATGGAATATATATTATATTAATAACATTTATATAATTATTTAAATATAATATATCAATTATTTACCTTTCTACACACTTAATGAAAAGATATAGTTATTCTTGGACGTGAGGGAAACCTCTTTCTACAAGTGATATGATTCAATTTTAAATCCTGAAAAATACAAAGAAAATATATATTTATAAATAAAAAAATATTTTAGTATTTATGATGCAATAATAATTATTTAACTTTTAAATATTATGTAACATTTATCCTTAACTATCTTGGAAAAATGAAAACATAACTCTTGCGTGCGTACGACCTACCATCTATGTAATCATAAAATATGTTAATTTTTCATTTCCATATATGATGATAGATTTAATATATATATTAAATGTATAAAAATAAAAATTATTTAATTATTATTATGATTATGATTAAATAAGGACCTTTAAGACTATAACTAACCCATCAATGTTTTTTTGACACAAAATCTAAATGTGGTCAAAAAATCCAACAAAAACATGAGAAACACTATAATTGTATATAAAATGTTATTAAATGAAATAAATTAAAAATAACATTAATTTTTTCCAATTAAATTATATAATAAAAAATGTATATTTTCTAGGAAGGTAAAGACACACATAAAAAATCAGACTCATTGTAAGGGCTTTCTCGTCTCACTTTTTTTTCTGTGTGGTATATTCTATATCCATCACTAATTATTATATTGATGTATATAAATCCCGTTAATTTTTTTATCATTCATATACATATTTTTATGTCTAATTAATTATCCATTGTGGAATCTATATTTAATGAGGTTTATTGGTTCAATGTTACTTATGTGTTAATGGATTATTTTCCCATTTTGGATTCTGGGATACATATGACATGAAATGTGTAAAGACCTGTAAAATTCAATGGAAATGTTTTCTTAATTTTCTTTGGAATTTTACAAGAGTGCGGTTTCTGACGGAACCTGATTCTGAGGCCCAGAGTGCCCGTAATTATTTTTCGAAGTTTGGCTCGGGTACGTTCAGTGAACGAACGAGCGAGATTTTTCTAACTTTTATCCGGTGCTCGGAATTGAAATCCGAGGACACCGATGAACTCGCAGCACCGATATTCTCTTAAGGAGACCTTTTCCAAAGTTGCATTTATTACTGGACGAAAGTTAGTTTTTTGGAGAATTATAAAAGTTAAATAAAAATGTGGAACACTTTTTATTTTTTCTTACATGTTGGTTAACTGCTCTCAAAGGAAGTTAAAGGTGGGACCCACATCCACTTAACCTACCTTGGGAGGATTAAGTGTGGTGGGGCCCACACGAAACCCAACTTTCCATCTCCTCTCAAAACTCCCTTAACTCCCCATTTAAATGTAATTGAAAACTTAACATATTAATTAGGTTGAGTTGTTTAAAATTTTTCAATCCATTGAAATTCAAATGGTATGGTTGAGTAAATAAAATAATCCTTTAGCTTATTATATTTGGTTAGAATTGTTTAGCCATCTTGAGAGGATTTGAGAGCTCCTCCTTCTTCTTCAAACCTTGACGAAGAACGCGAAGCACCTTCGAGCTCCGACGAAGAACGCCGCTCCTCTCTTCTTCGTAGCCGATTGTATCTGAAGATCGACGACGCCCTCCGTGTCAACGAAAGGGAACGCCACTTCCTCCTCGGACATCCTTCGACGGCTTACGAAGATTCGCCAATGACGTACCTCTTCGGATGTACCTCTTCGTCATCGGATTTGACGAACGTTTACCGTGACCCCCGACCTCCGCGATGTTGTCTTCCGCGGGTCGTTGAAAATCTTCGAACTTGAACCCAAGGTAGGGGATTGTTGTGGTTTATTTCCTTACTCTCGTTCTTGGTTCTAGAATGATAAATTGTGATTAAATATTTAAGAGTTATCACCTAACGAGAGGGGGGTCAGACCGCACAAACACGACCGAATTCCCCCTTCTTTGTTCTTGGTTATTTATATAATCTTGTGATGAACGAGAAGGCGTGGTGCCGTCGCACCACGCGGGAATCGCCCGGCTTATTTACGCGACGCCGTCGCGTCGCGCCGTGGATGGATTATCAGGAACGCGATGCCATCGTGCCGCGTCGAAGGGAACCAAAGGCGCCGCGGTCGGAGCGGGGCCGCGGCGATGGGGCGTGGTGCCGTCGCACCACGCCGGACGACGAACATCGCGGCCGGTTCCGGGCCGTGGCGGGACGAGAGGACCGGCGGCTCGACGGGCCGCCGGCGTCGGAAACCGGAAGGGGACCGGCTTTGCCGGTCCCGTTGATGAAAAACCGTCCGGCCAGGTGGGCCGGCCGGAAGGTCAAAGACCGGGGAATTTAATTCCCCCGGTCAACTCAAAATCCCCCCCATTATTTGTGAGGGGGGCGGTTTTGTTAAGGGGGGCAGGCGGCCCCCCGGTATCCCTCAAGCAGTCCCCCACGAAGGGGGCCGGTTCATTTAAGAGGCGCGGCTTAAGCCGCGCCGCCTGCTAGAAGCGGGGGCCATGCCCCCCGCGCGTGGCACCCAGCAGCGCTAGGCCGCGCCGCCGCACCGATCCGCACCGCCATGCCAGACCGCCGCCAGCTGGGCCGGGTCAGACCCGGGTCGGGTCGACCCGGTTCGGGCCGACCCAGGGGGGGTCGGACCGGGTCGGCCCGGACCCGGACCCCCCGTTTTCGTGTCGTCCTCGGTCTTTTGGTCATAACATGAGCCACAGACCTCCGATTGACGAACCGTCAGTGGCTATGCGATCCTTGGATCGAGTCGGTCGATTCGGTATATCGCACTCAAAGTTTCGGAATAATTTGAGTTCGGCCGGGTTGGTTCGTTCACGAAACCAACCGGGCCTTCGGAGCGGAAACGCTCGTATCTTGAGCTACGGACGTCCGATTGACTTCCCGTCAGCTTTGTTGTGTTCCTCTTAGTGAGATGGATCTTTTGGAATACTCCGCCGGAGGTTTGGACGCAGGTGGAGTACGGTCGGATTGGTTTAGCCTAAAAAACCAACCGGGCCCCTGGGACAAAAAAGCCAATAACTCTCAGACGGAGCGTCCGATCGACGCGCCGTCTGTTGCGTTGAGTTCCTGTTGACGATACGGAACTTTTGGATACATCAACTATGGACTTTGTGACAGTTGATGTATCAGGCTCTCGGCTCGTGGAGCGGATCCTCCTGTACGAGTTTGCTGTGTGCGGGAACCCTAGTGCTGGCTGCGACTGTGACTACTACTACTACTACTACTACTGCTACTGTGACTGCGACGACAGACAGCTTTGATCGTGGTTGAGGCTTGGAGAGCAGGATGGTCCTTTGAGATTTTTTCTTCGTGGGACGTTGAGATACTTGGAGTATCGACCAGTAGCTCGTGAGGCGGACCCTCCCGGAGATGAGTGTGGAGAGTACGCAGACCGGGTAGCTGACTGAGACCCGACGACTGCTGATCGGACAACCCGTTGTGTTACAGCGGTGCGCTTGGTTGTAGTGGCACATGGGAGTGCTTGGTTGTAGCGACAGACCCACGACAGAGGTGCGCTTGGTTGTAGCAGCAAATGGGAGCGCTTGGTTGTAGCGGCAGACCCATGACAGAGGTGCGCTTGGTTGTAGGGGCACATGGGAGCGCTTGGTTGTAGAGGCAGACCCAGGACATAGGTGCGCTTGGTTGTAGCAGCACATGGGAGCGCTTGGTTGTAGCGGCAGACCCACAACAGAGGTGCGCTTGGTTGTAGCGGCACATGGGAGCGCTTGGTTGTAGCAGCTGGCTCGCGGTACTCGTCAGGAGGAGCACCTCAGCAGTCTTAGGTTAGTGAGCAGTACTTCGGAGTTGTGACAGGACCACTATACACTCCAGAGACGGAGCTCTTCAACAGTTACGGTTTTGATAATGAAAATCCTGATTTGAGCTGAGACTTTTGACATTTGTGTTTACTTCTTCCGCTTGTACTCTGTGTGATTGTTTACTTTACAAAGGCAATGCCTTCCCTTTTTACCGGGACTTACGCCTTGGTGCTAGTCGCCAGCCCCTGGCCTATGGAAGGCGAGCTTCGGGTAGTCACGACACGGACCCCGAGGGCGGGTCGTCACAAATTGGTATCAGAGGAGTTCGGTTCTACCACGAACTCTGATCTTTTCTATGTGATGCAATAATGTTTAGCGTATTGAGTGTGGTTATCAGTCCAAGGAGTCCAGTGTTGGTGCGGCGGCCGACGTATCCGTACACCAGGACCCTGACTTCTGATTTCCGACTTAATGCACGAAAACATTGATTGCGTGTGTGTTTCAAAATTTTCATTGTGATTACTTTGTGTCAGCTCACCAGGTATACTGTTTGACCGTGGCGCACCTGTACCTTTTCAGGATGGCCCTACGACGGCAGCCAGCTAGGGTTCCGAGAGTCGAGTGTGACGACAGCCCACCGAGTGACGAGGCTTCGGTGCATGGCCCTTTGTCAGCAGTGGCACCAGCGGTATCTCTACCCGTTGAGCCACCGATACTTCCAACACCAGCCGCTGACGATGCACATCGCCTCAGCGCACTGCATGAGTTTCAGCGCCAGCGACCGCCCAGGTTTCGCGGGGAGACGGACCCCCAGGCAGCAGAGGACTGGCTGGAGGCAGTGGTACGTGTGTTTAGGCTAGTGAGGACACCAGCAGACCTCATGGTGATCCTCGTTGCGAGCCTACTACACGCAGAAGCAAGACGATGGTGGAGCTTGATGCTCCAGGTGCACGATGAGGCATCTCTTCTTTGGACGGACTTTGAGAGCCTCTTCCGCTCAGAGTTCTTCCCAGCCACCCTTCGTGCGGTGCGTATCCAAAAGCTTCTCCAACTGCGGCAGGGCAGCATGATGGTCGCTCAGTACTCGGAAAGATTTACCGATCTCTCGCGCTACTCCACAGATATGGTACGAGACCCGTTCTTCCGGGCCCGGACCTTCGAGCAGGGACTGAGGCATGAGATCAGCGCTTCGATAATCTCCCCCAACATTCCGACTCAGGCAGGGGTGTTGGGGCGAGCTCTCTTAGTGGAGAGTTTCCTTGCTGAGCAGTCTCCAGTAGCAGGACCCAACACTTACCGGCATGCGGCAGAGTCTTCTGCAGCGGGCAGTAGACGGATGACGCAGGGGTCCAAGAGGACTGGACCTACAGGTGGTTGACAGCATGACTCTGGATCGTTTTCGCGAGGCACTCGGGGTGGGAAACGACTTTCCATGAGAGGGTAGTGTTACTCCTGCGGCGGGGTTGGTCACATGGCTCGTGACTATCCGACCTGCCATACGGATGACCAGCAGACGAACGAAGGACCCCCCAGGCAGAGGCAGAGGTTCGATTAGGTTGGGCCGCAAGGAGCAGGCGGCCATGACGGGGGAGTTGGCCGTGCAGCTGGAGGTGGATGTCGCTTCGGGGTGTTGCCACCACCACCACCAGGCGGTCCACCCCGACCACATGGAGTTGGTGGACATGGGAGAGCTCAGCTTCAGGCTGCTGAGGCCTTCGATCATGTAGCTCTGGGCGCAAATGGACAGGAGCGGATCTAGTGGATACATCCTTTGTATTTATAGTTCCTTGTTGCTATTGTGTAGCGTCTTTGTATTTTGAGCTGCAATAATAAAAGACGCATACCTTTGTGATGTTTTCATTCCTGTCCCCTTTTGTGTTGTTACTAAGAGGTTTCCAGTTTTGACTGTTGACTTGACCCTCACTTGTAACGCCCCGACCCTAATTACCTAGAGTCGGTGCATTACTTCATAACATTGGCATGATCACAAGAAAGATCAAATCTCGAAAGACCGATTGGTTTAGTAGCCTTGGAAACACTAGATATATTCATAAGTTTTTCATTACATCATAAAATCAAAAACTACTACAACAACATAATGTTTCCACAGTCCACACTACAATCCCCTCATAATATCCCTGCAGGTCATTCATAACTTACATCTTCACTTCCTGGGAAAAATAAAACATAGAAAAGGGGTGAGCTCAAATGCCCAGTAAGGATAACAATATAGCGGAAACTTTCATCAATAAGAATAAACATTTAAGGCAATGTATAACTAAAACAAAAGCCTTTTAAACATGAACTTTCAACATGGTATGGCATAAATAAAATGAAATAATGCCATTTACTTATTCACATGGATATTCCACTAATCGAATAATCACATGCAAAAATAAATAACCACTTTCATAATGTTGGAATGCATAATGCTAAACGCTAATTTCTTTGTCTAGGCCTCATCCCTAGACCTAGGGGTTACTTCTAACCGGAACCCAACCCGGAGTGCCTCTAATAACCGGACACCAACCCGGAGTGCCTCTAATAACCGGACACCAACCCGGAGTGCCTCTAATAACCGGACACCAACCCGGAGGGCATACTATTACCAGTCCCTAACCTGGAGGGCTTACTTTAACCAGTCCCCAACCTGGAGGGCTTACTTTTACCAGTCCCCAACCTGGAGGGCTTACTTTTACCGGTCCCCAACCCGGAACATACTTGTTTAGCACATTCATCTGAAGAAAAGTTTGAAATATAACATAAACATTCGGATTAAAACTAGCATACGAAATGTCAATAATTTCACCATAAACTATGAATGGTATAAAAATAGCACATCCACAGTCAAACATATCACAAAACCTTCAATTCAATATAGAATTTTTGTATCATAATAAATCAACTTCAAATAATCTTAAAATCCATCAAAGGATGTTGACATAGATGAAATCAAAATTCTTTTTAAAGAAGTATCTCCTTTTATTTTGAAATCATTTAAGATCCATATAAAATAAAACATTTTCTTTGAAAATATTCTTATAAGCTTGTATGTAAAGCTTCGACGATTTTATAACGGCGGAAAATAACCGCACCCGCCGTATATGTTAAAAAAACATTCTTACCTCAATTCTGTCGAAAAGGTTAAAAATAACATTGTTTTGAAAACGACGGAAAGATTCCTTTATAAACCTCTTATAAAAAGTCAAACAAGGGTATAAATGACTTTAACCCATATTCTTGTAAATAGTAAAAATGTTTTGAAATACATTTCGAAGAAACATGGATGTGGATGATAACGAGATCCCAGTAGATTATTACGTATAAACAACCTCGGATAATGAAGAGATTGTGAAATAACCCTTACCTTGTACTTTTCCTTGGTTGGGGTAGGTTAACCTCCTCTTCTTCGGGTTCTTCCTTTTGATTTGATCAAAAGGGCTCCTTAGGTTGGCTTTCTGATCAAACTAAGGCCTCTAGGTTGTAGTGAGGGATGTTGGGAGAGTATTTGGGCAGAGTTTGGCCGAACCAAAAGGCTTTGAAGGTGTGAAGAAATGGGAAGGAGGAGTGCCCTTCTATAAGAGGGGTGAGGGGCACCTTTGGAAAAGCTAGAAATATTAATTTATAATAAATTCATATTCGGTTTCTAAAGGCTCCAAAGTTGACTATTCAAAGGATGAGGTGGGGATAGGTCGAAAACAACTCATCCAATAGAATTTAGACAGGTTTGGGTACTTATATTAACCTTATCTTTAAGTATTAACTCTAAGTTAATTAGTTTCACTTTTACAATGTCTCTTTGTATTTTTATATATTATGGTTAATAAACTTACTATATACATCCAAGCGACCCCCAAGTGGTCCATTAATGATTAACCTATCATAATATAAGTCTCTTGGCCGAACCTTAGATTTTTAGGAATTTAATATCAATTAATAATATAATATTTGTTTTAAGAACTCTTTTATGTCAATTTTGACACTATTCAATAGTTGATTTTTGTGAAACTCATAACAGATTGATTACTTCGAACAAAGTCAATTAAATCAATCCTAATATATCATATTATCCTAGAAAATTAGTTTAATTCATTAAAAGTTTCATATTATATTTATTTGGGTATTTATAATATAAATTATGTTAATTTTTTACTATTTTAGTAATTACTGCATCATCATTGTGTCATAAATAAAATAAATTATTTAATGTCTAAAAATTATAAATAAAATATCATTATGTAGGAAATCTTTTTATCTTTCTAATGAATATTTATAATCGAAAATCCAACATGTATAACCCTATGTAAAAATTGTTGTTCTAAAAGATATATGCTTGTGTCATTTTTGTATTCATTTTGACTTAATTAAAATAAAGTGTCATTATCACTTACAAGTGGATCCATGGGGTCCCAAAATAGACCCAAAGATTCCCATGGTCGACTATGTATCAACCAATAGGGTTAAGACACGTTTTAGGGTAATTTAGTATTATTATAATATTATTTTATTTAACCCTTATTTACCGGATTTACCCTTAACCATGGTAAATAAAATATTTACCGCAGTAATTATTCAAAATGTCTAAAAATAAAAGTTACCTATTTACACAATTTGAACATCCTGATTCCAAATATGGAATCCATTTTTCTAAATTCAAAACACAGCAGTGGCAGAAATTAATTTAAAATTAATTCCCGCTGTCAAAACAAAAAGCGTGTTTTTAAGAGATAATAACTACCAAAAGATTGACACTTGTTTATGTTCGGTTTAATTGTAAAATTATGTCCAATGACCAACATTATATTAAATGGTAAAAATATATTCTAAATATACTTTAAAACCACTCAAATTCATAATTTATCAATATTAATTATTTTGATTAAAAAAGTTGTTTTTAATTAAAATTTAGTAATTTTCACTATTCATCAAAATATAAAAGTTATCCGAAATGTACCAAAATTTCACCCTAGGCTAATTTCGATATTCCGAATCCAAAAATGAAGTCCATTTTTAAATATAAAATATATATAATTTCAAAAATTAGGTATTACTATTCATAACGGCTAGTTTGATTGGTTGTGGTGTGTGTTAAAACTCAAGGTTGCGTACAACACACGCTACTGTATTACTCAAAGAAAGCGTACCGTGGAAGCTTGGGATGTTTCATTTTAAATTTTTGATGTCCCAATTTAGTCAAAAAGATTAAAATATTGTATTTAAAAAGGTTTCACTATTAGAAGTTGATAATACTGAAAATGAATCTATTCTTGCAATATGACTAAGAAACTCATAATAGGGATTCTAAAATTATAAGGATTATATAAAGTTCAAAATGTAGTTAATACTATTCATGAACTCTTTTAATGGTGTGATTGAACTCGGTGTTGCGTGTAGTGCAAGTTATTGAATTATTTTTAAGAAATAACACACTCTGAAATCCTGGGGTGTTACATCACTTGTGAGACATCTACTGGAGGAGACCCAGTTACCTCACACTGATGCCGACAGTGTAACTCAACCCTTGGAGGAGAGAGTAACAGTTGGATCTCTTGGTAGTAGCGTCGAGGCCTTACGACGTCATCCTTGGTATGGATTAGTATCATCCATGTCGGGATTGACCGTATTAGGCAAAGAATGTGGTTCATCAAGGGGATGAGACCAGATTTCTCTTATCGGCAAAGAAGAAATCTTAGCAGCTCTTGTGGGGCCGGAGATGGTCTAGGCCACGACAGAGAAGGTCCAGGTCATCCAAGAACGGATGAGGACAGCTCAGAGCCGGCAGAAGTCATATGCTGATAGGAGGTGGAGGCCACTAGAGTTTGAGGATGGCGACCACGTCTTCGTGCGGGTCTCAACTCGACGTGGTTTGAGGAGATTTGGCCGAGGTGGAAAGTTGTCTCCACGCTTCATCGGACCCTTCCAGGTCCTCAGCAGGGTTGGCGAGGTGGCTTATCACCTGGCTCTGTCACCTCAGTTGCACCGGGTGCACGACGTCTTCCACGTATCCCAGCTGAGGAGATACGTGCACGACCCGACGCACATCATTGACCATGAGGAGCTTGACGTTGACGATGGGGAAACTTTTACAGAGGTCCCAGTGGAGATAGAGGATCGACAGGAGCAGGTCGTGCATGGGCAATAGATTCCTCTAGTACGCATTAGATGGCAGCACGGGAACCTCCAAGAGAGCACATGGGAGCGGGAGGCTCAGATGCGTGCTTAGTACCCTCATTTGTTTCCCTAGTTTTGATGTATCATTACGGGGACGTAAAGACCTGAGGTGGGAGTAATGTAAAGACCCATAAAATTCAAGGGAAATTTTTTCTTAATTTTCTTTGTAATTTTACAAGGGCGCGGTTTCTGACGGCACCTGATTCCGAGGCCCAGAGTGCCCGGAATTAATTTCCGAAGATTGGCTCGGGTACGTTCAGTGAACGAACGAGCGGGATTTTTCTATCTTTTGATCCGGTGCTCGGAATTGAAATCCGAGGACACCGATGAACTCGCAGCGCCGATATTCGCTTAAGGAGACCTTTTCTGAAGTTACGTTTATTACGGGACGAAAGTTAGTTTTTGGGAGAATTATAAAAGTTAAATAAAAATGTGGAACACTTTTTATTTTTTCTTACTTGTTGGTTAACTCCTCTCAAAGGAAGTTAAAGGTGGGACCCACATCCACATAACCTCCCTTGGGAGGATTAAGTGTGGTGGGGCCCACACGAAACCCAACTTTCCATCTCCTCTCAAAACTCCCTTAACTCCCCTTTTAAATGTAATTGACAACTTAACTTATTAATTAGGTTGAGTTGTTTAAACTTTTTCAAACCATTGAAATTCAAATGGTTTGGTTGAGTAAATAAAATAAGCCCTTAAGCATATTTTATTTGGTTAGAATTGTTTAGCCATCTTGAGAGGTTTTGAGAGATCCTCCTTCTTCTTCAAACCTTGACGAAGAACGCGAAGAACCTTCGAGCTCCGACGAAGAACGCCGCTCCTCTCTTCTTTATTGCCGATTGTATCCGAAGATCGACGACGCCCTCCGTGTCAATGAAAGGGAACTCCGCTTCCTCCTCGGACTTCCTTCATCGGCTTACGAAGATTCACCAATGACGTACCTCTTCGGACGTACCTCTTCGTCATCAGATTTGACGAACTTTTACCGCGACGCCCGACCTCCGCGGCGTTGTCTTCCGCGGGTCGTTGACAATCTTCGAACTTGAACCCAAGGTAGGGGTTTGTTGTGGTTTATTTCCTTACTCTCATTCTTGGTTCTAGAATGATAAATTGTGATTAAATATTTAAGAGTTGTCATCTAACGAGAGGGGGGTCAGACCGCACAAACACGGCCGAATTCCCCCTTCTTTGTTCTTGGTTATTTATATAATCTTGTGATGAACGAGAAGGCGTGGTGCCGTTGCACCACGCGGGAATCGCCCGGCTTATTTACGCGACGCCGTCGCGTCACGCCGTGGATGGATTATCAATAACGCGACGCCCTTGCGCCAGGTCGAAGGGAACCGAAGGCGCCACGGCCGGAGCGGGGCCGCGGCGGAGGGGCGTGGTGCCGTCGCACCGCGCCGGACGACGAACATCACGGCCGGTTCCGGGCCGCGGCGGGATGACAGGACCGGCGGCTCGCCGGGCCGCCGGCGTCGGAAACCGGAAGGGGACCGGCTTTGCCGGTCCCATTGATGAAAAACCGCCCGGCCAGGTGGGCCGGCCGGAAGGTCAAAGACCGGGGGAATTTAATTCCCCCTGGTCAACTCAAAATCCCCCCCAGTATTTGGGAGGGGGGCGGTTTCGTTAAGGGGGGAAGGCGGCCCCCCGGTTTCCCTCAAGCAGGCCCCCACGAAGGTGGCCGGTTCATTTAAGAGGCGCGGCTTAAGCCGCGCCGCCTGCTGGAAGCGGGGGCCATGCCCCCCGCGCGTGGCACCCAGCGGCGCCAGGTCGCGCCGCCGCCGGCCGGGCCGCGCCGCCGCTCCGGACCGCGCCGCCGGCCGGTCCGCGCCGCCGTGCCAGACCGCCGCCGGCCGCGCCGGGTCAGACCTGGGTCGGGTCGACCCGGTTCGGGCCGACCCAGGGGGGGTCAGGCCGGGTCGGCCCGGACCCGGACCCCCCGTTTTCGTGTCGTCCTCGGTCTTTTTTTCATAACTTGAGCCACATACCTCCGATTGATGATCCGTCAGCGGCTACACGATCCTTGGATCGAGATGGTCGATTCAGTATATCGCACTCAAAGATTCAGAATACTTTGAGTTCAGATGGGTTGGTTCGTTCACGAAACCAACCGGGCCTTCGGAGCAGAAACACTCGTATCTTGAGCTACGGACGTCCGATTGACGTGTCTTCAGCTTTGTTGTGTTTCTCTTAGTGAGACGGATCTTTTGGCATACTCCGCCCGAGGTTTGGATGCAGGTGGAGTACGGTCGGGTTGGTTTAGCTTTAAAAACCAACCGGGCCCCTGGGACGAAAAAGCCAATATCTCTCAGACCGGGCGTCCGATCGACGCGCCGTCTGTTGCGTTGAGTTCATGTTGACGAAACGGAACTTTTGGATACATCAACTCTGGACTTTGTGATTGTTGATGTATCAGCCTCTCGGCTCGTGGAGCGGATCCTCCTGTACGAGCTTGCTGTGTGCGGGAACCCTAGTGCTGGCTGCGACTGTGACTACTACTACTACTACTACTACTACTACTACTACTACTACTACTGCTACTGCTACTGTGACTGCGACGACAGACAACATTGATCGTGGTTGAGGCTTGGAGAGCAGGACGGTCCTTTGAGATTCTTCTTCGTGGGACATTGAGATACTTGGAGTATCGACCAGTAGCTCATGGAGTGGAACCTCCCGGAGACGAGCGTGCGGAGTACGAAGACCTGGTAGCTGACTGAGACCCGACAACTGCTGATCGGACAACCCGGTGTGTTACAGAGGTGCGCTTGGTTGTAGCGGCACATGGGAGCGCTTGGTTGTAGCGGCAGACCCACGAAAGAGGTGCGCTTGGTTGTAGCGGCACATGGGAGCGCTTGGTTGTAGCGGCAGACCCACGACAGAGGTCCGCTTGGTTGTAGTGGCACATGGGAGCGCTTGGTTATAGCGGCAGACCCACGACAAGGGTGCGCTTGGTTGTAGAGGCACATGGGAGCGCTTGGCTATAGCGGCAGACCCACGACAGAGGTGCGCATGGTTGTAGCGGCACATGGGAGCGCTTGGTTGTAGCAGCTGGCCCGCGGTACTCGTCAGGAGGAGCACCTCAGCAGTCTTAGGTTAGTGAGCAGTACCTCGGAGTTGTGACAGGACCACTGTACACTCCAGAGACGGAGCTCTTCAAAAGTTACGGTTTCGATAATGAAAATCCTGGTTTGAGCTGAGACTTTTGACCTTTGTGTTTACTTCTTCCGCTTGTACTCTGTGTGATTGTTTACTTTACAAAGGCAATGCCTTCCCTTTTTACCGGGATTTAAGCCTTGGTGCTAGTCGCCAGCCCCTGGCCAACGGAAGGTGGGCTTGGGGTAGTCACGGCACGAACCCTGAGGGCGGGTCGTGACAAAATGTACCTATCTTCTTTTATGAGGTGTATGTAGATATAATTTTTAATTTAATATAATGAATTTATTTATTCTAAATTAATTTTATTCACCATTTAATTTAATACATTCATGGGGTTTATGGTTTAATGATGCCAATGTGGTGAGATTGTTTTTATAATCTCTTAAATTGTTGGGACTATTTATCATAACACTTCCAATGACAAGATATAATGATATGTCCCACAATAAAATTATTATTGTTCTTATCATTTGGTTATTAATGATAACTTAATGTGATCAAAAATATTTTTCCATTCATGGAATATAACATTTCTTATATATTTAATAAAATCTGACATTATTTATATCGACGATCGGAAATACGATTTCATCAAAACTAATGTTTCTTAAAAAAAAATTCAAAATTGTTTATATAGGAATTTTAAAATTAAAAATTAAAATTTCTTCTGGAAGAAATTTTAAATTATTTTTTATTCTTATATTATATTTTTCAATGGATTATTTCCAATAGAAATATTCCCAAAATGATTTATGTTTTAAAATGTGATTTTCAAAATGAAAAGGTTATTTTCATTAAAATTATTTAAATGATATTTCAATGATGTTTAAATTCATAAATTATAAAAAATTGTGAATTTATAGAATATATATTCTTAAATAAGTTCAATTCATTCGATATATTTAATTTCATGCAACATTGATCTTAAACGAACCATCATAACATTATTAAATATTGTTATTTTTAAGGACCATTGAAATAGAAATGTGACCTTTAGAAGTATTAAACTAGTCACTAAAATAATAACCACTCATATAAATGTATAAATGAAATTTAGTGATCTCATTAATTAATTTATAATATATTTATATCATGCAATTAGAAAATAAATTTTTTCAGATTAATAAATTTAGTGGAGGTATTTTAATAAAATGTTAATGTATATATAAAATTTTATATTAAACAAAATTATTTAATAAGAAAATATATTATCATAAAATATACTCATGAATTAATTTTTTTAATTATAATTAGTTGATAATATTATTAGACCTTAATTAGTTTTTTAATGTCTCATAAATTCTATTATAATATTAAAATCAGAACTTCTGAATAAATGACGATATTGATTAGAAATTAAAATATTCATTTTTAATCTATTATTTTAATAAAATAGTGTATATTTTTTATATATAAATCTGTAATAATGGTAATTATTTTTTTATTTTTATGAATTAGATTAATTTTCTGTGAATAATGATATATGGTAATTTTTTGGTTTATAAAATTATGTTTAAATAAACGTAATATGGAGTCATGTATGATGTTTGAATGATTTAATAACTAATTATTTTGAACTAATTTTCTATAGATTCAATATATAGTCCTATGACTAAAAATAATTTATATTCATTATACAAAATAAATATTAAATGAATAAAACATCTAAAAAACACCCCTCTCCTCCCATAAACAAACACCCCTCACCACCCATTAAAATCCGACCTTATAATCCATTAATCAAGTCTAAATTCGACCCAATTACCTTTCAAATACTCTTCACCATGTCTAATTCCTACTCATATAACATAATGAAAAAATCAATGTTCCTTAACAAGGGTTATAATGAGAAAATATTCAACTGCTAAAATCTTCCATTCAATTTTTATTTAATTTTTTTACTTATCCATTCATCAAAAAACCTATAAAAAAGTTTCATGGTAACTCCAATATTATATATATATATATATATTATTGTTATTTTTAAAATGGAATACCCATCATCATATTTCATCTCTCATTTTATTCTATAAATAAAAACATTGTCTTTGACATATTGATTCATCGCCTTGGTGGATTATGATATTTCATATTCTATTACCACCTTCATGGATGGTCATAAAACCATTATTTTTGTTAAATAATGTTTTCATATAAATATTATAATTTATATCATTTTATTAATCCTACAAAAAAAGATAATTTTAATTTAAATGATACAAATAATTAATGGTCTTGAAAATGGATAAACTAAATTAAATCATTTGCAACATTTTTCTATGTAATGATTTATCATAATACCAAATAAAAAGTGGGAATATAATAACATTTATAAATATCTATTATCATTACTACTAAATAAATACCCTTCTAGATATTCTCTTTTATTTTTATTGAAGTTCCATAATTATACACAATAAACCGACCGTATAACCATGAAATGAATGCTCCTGAAACAATAACATTAAAAACTATAACTCTTTTGAGAAAACATAAATTAACAGAATTAATTATAAATAAATGAATTATATTTTCAATTGGTTATGAATTAATTAATTAATTAATCTAATTTGATTAACCCATTCATTATGTACAAGTTCAAAATGCTTTCATACATTAGGTAAGGGTTTTCTAGTCTTGTAATTACTTATGTGAGATATGTTTTTTATTCAACACTTTTTTATCTATGTGGTGAGATTATATCCCTTTAATATATCATATAATAAATCTATTAATCTTTATTGTATTAATTCCATCTTTTTATAAGTAATAATTTTATTTGGAATATGATTCGACAAATGACAATGTTCTAAGGGACTTCATAACTTAATTATCATTCATTTGTCTAATCTAATATTTCATTGATTATGTGTTGGTAAGGTTATGTGTAAGATTAATTAGGATTATATTATTTTATATTTCCACTTTTTTATATATATTTACATTTAATATACATAATCTATTTATCTTATTAATGATATTATATTTGTATGGGATTTCATCTCAATTTTTGTATATTGGAACATATTTTCTATGGTATGAAACTATTTCCCATTAAATGACGAATATAATATCCAGATTATTTGTTATCATAAATAATAGAATATATCATTAAATATCCATATTTCATTTATTATGGATATTATTATTGTCTTAGACATATAACATTTTTACATAGGTTGTTTACATTGAATGTTATTTTACTATGGAAAATATTTATAAATATGTATCCTCTACACATTAATGTTACTTTGAAGGATAATATAATTAATTAATTATATATATTTGTAATGAATTCTTTGGACATATATTGATAAGTGGGGATCCATAAAATATATCCCAACAATGCATTTATAGGACTCATGAGGCAAAACAGTTGGTGAGAAACACTTCACAGTTGTTTCCAACAAGAAACAAATGGTTTTATTACCATAAACATAATACATATTTTGAAATTACAGGGTGGTTGTTGATCATGTTATAGATATATGAAATAAAACAATTGAAGATATACTTCATTTATTATTCTATTTTTACTATCCATGATCTTTTTACTATCATAAAATATATTGGCGAATCTTCTTTATAGCATTAAAGAATAAAAGGTATGTACGTTATTGTTATTTATCTTACAGTATTAATTATACCTTATTTATTATTATTCTCTTATTAATAATTCATATTTGGAAATATATTATCCTTATATATCATTTTAGATGACCATTTTATTTGTCTTCCATCCCCATGTTGTGAAAATGAAATAATTTAATCGGTGTTATTGATGAAGTATAATTATCATCATTATGTTCCATGTTTTATTTCCAATGTAATAGGGTAAATATGTATATGTCTGGTTATTTATGACTAATATATGAAATTATAATTGGTGATATGATCTATTGTATCAATTACAATAGAATAAAATAACCATGGACATTGGGATATTGGGGTTAGGGTTGTAATAGTTGGTATAAGAAGAATATTAGTCGAAACATTAAGAAATAAATGTTTAAAAAAACATGGGAATTATAATAATTCCATACAAATACTTTTTCTATCAATAGTCGTTATGATTTTGAGCTAATTTGGTCAGTTATATTATTTACTGATTCCTTCTAATAGATGAAATGGAATAAATAACTAAAGACATTATAAGAATTTCTGCACTGACTATGTCAACACAGATTGTGTTGTACTAGAGAAAATCATGACTATATGAGGAATGTTCACTCAAGGAATGAAAATAACTATATTAAACATAATTTGGATCATTACATGTTGAGTGATACCATATGTTTTAGCGGGATTACTAATCAATTTGTGGGAGAGATATGGATGAACTCCTTTGAAATTTTATCACCAATATTGTAATACAATGAAAATGAAAAAAAGGTAGTAATGCACAAATATTTTCTCAAGGGATATGCTGATTAATTGTAGTCAATGATCTAGAATACTATGTAGGATGATGAAATAAATTACATGTAATGGAAAAAATTTAATGAAACCATATTCAATAAATACTTCTATCATAAAAAATGAAATGAATTGGAGAGAAAATTACTGAGTATAATGAAAGAGGAAGAAGAATATGTTGTAGAGCTTGATGCTACCTTCACAAGAATTAGTAGGTCTTATTTTGATTACATACATGAAATGGAAATAATATTGATCATTTTATTGAACGAATTTCTTTATATCTCTAAAGGGGACTATCTTCACAATAATTTTCATCCTATGATAAAATAGTATTAATTACCAGAAAAAATATAATTTTATTTATCCAAAATGTTCAAGGTAAATAAAGAGAATAATAGGTCTTCTGATAAAAATAACAAATCTAAATCCTAAATCATGTATTTGGGAATAAATAAACTCTCGTTATGCTAATATTGGGGAATAAATAATCCTACGAATTTCTTGAATGGAATGAGTGTTTTTTATAAGTGTAGAAGAAAAGGGTTATAAAATTAAATAATTGGAAGTGGAATAAATAATTAAATGATATTAAATAACTAAAATATATATTGAAATGGGTAATTACTAAAATAACATTATCAATAATCAGGGTATTCTACCATTGAATAATCAAAGGGGAGACAACCATGATTATGGAATAACTCTAGTGGGGATTTAAGTTCCCAATTATGTGCTGGTAGGTACAATAAACTTTTCATCAAAATTATAAAATTCTTAATTTGATTAATTATCATCAAAATCATTTATATTTAACAAATATTTAGAGGGAAATATTATTTTTTTAATTAAGAATGTATTTTTCAGTAAAAAATACTATGTGGAGTCTCATTACAATAATGATGTGTAATGAAGTCCCCATTAAGACACAACAACATGCTTTATTTGTTTACATTTTCCTCAAACATATTTTTTGATTGGATATAACAATTTATATTTATTTTTATTCGTAATGTAGTTGGGTTTTGGGTTAGTAGTAAGCGCCCCAAAATATTACATGTAAAATTGGGATTCAAAACCCATTATGCGGACTTATTGTATTACAACTGTAGTGTACTGTTGCAGCAACGACCCTGAGGAAATGACGAACATAGTAGCAATTACATGTCACTGTTGATGCTACAAGGTAATTTAGTAGAATGAAATATTGTGCAGTACTGTTGCAGGCAGAGTACTATAGCAGAACTATTCACATAATGGGCCTTACTTCAAAAATTTGGGCCTACGGGCCATGTAATGGGATAAATTCCCACTGGGCCTTCTGGCTATGTAATGGGGCACCCTCTACCGTGTTAAAATAGGTCTTTTATTTCCCTGAAATAATAAATGAGGCTTCATCCATATCCTTTAAATTAATAATTAAAATATTCATTCCATAAATTTTGAAATTAACATTCATGAGTATGATGTATAATTTCATAACATTATAGAAAGAAAATCCCTATATGATTTATATATAGATCCACCAATAGTTTATTTACTAAATAATATACATGGGGTGGATGTAGAAAAGTCTATTAATAAGGAATGTAATCTTTACATTGACAATTTACCAATTTTATAGGAATTAATTGATGTATTTCCTAGGGAATATCCTAGGAATTCCCTAAAAAATTATGTGGTGTTTACCATTGATTTAATCATTGACGTTAGACCAATATAAAATAAACCTTATATAATATCAACTATATAATGAGTGGATCTAATGAAAAAAATATTGGAGTAATGTATTATTGGATTTACATACCGTATTGTCTCTCCATGTGGATCCCTGGTTCCCATCATTTGAAATAATAATGATTTCATGTGTTTGTGCATTGATTATAATGAAATTAATTATATTTAAACAATGAAAATATATCATCTATGAAAAAATTAATGGCTTATTAGATTGAAATAAAAAATATACACATTTTTTGGGATTGAACATCGTTCTGGGTATCATTAGTTGTAGGTAATGGTTGAAGATATTCAATAGTCAAATTTTCAAACAAGGTATAAACATTACATTTTTATAGTAACTAAATTCAAATGGAATTATGTTCCACTTGTTTTCATTGGTCTATTGAATATAATATTCAAGAAAAATATAATTATGGCTTTCATATTATTCAGTAATGATAAATTTTATATTCTAAAAGATATTAAGACCATGTGAATCACTAGAAGATTATTCCTTAGACTCTCAAAAGAGGATATTTATATGGTATATATAAAATGCTTGTTTTTTGGATTTAGTAAATTTATTTTATTGGAAATATCATATATAAGGATGTAATCTCAGATGACCCTGTAATGAAAAATAAAATCAAATAATTAATTATTCCAATGAACATATTGTAGGTATATTATTTTGTTGTTTAAGAAGGATAGTATTATCATTTGATTAATTATTATTCTTGATTGGATGCCCCATTACACATGTCAAATGTAAATTGTTTATGTTCATATAAGAAAAATGTGTAATTTTTTTTGAAGAAATGTATAGAATATATTTTGATGGTCTAATATTTATTCAAACATCTTGATGTTATGGGTTTTTTGATGTACGGTGATTTATCAGTGACATGACCATGATTTTTTCATATGAAAAATGAAAATATTATTTCATATGTACCATGGTTGTTAAATATTGATGAACAATATTATCCCACCTTGGATCTTGATATTACAATAGTAATATTTGATATGATGATATGAGTAAACTACCTCAATGGTGAAAGTCATGAGATATATACAGATCATAAAAGTTTTAATTACATCATTACATATAATTAACTCAACATGAGATAAATATAATGGACTGAGTTACACAATGATTATGATTTCACAAGTCACATCCACCTAGCGAAAAGAAATAGTGTAGTAGATGCATTAATCATGAAATGTCATGGAGTTATATCATAAATTATGTTTGATGGAGACCTTATGAACATGTATTTGGAAGACATTGATATGGGAATTACTAAGTAAGTGGAACCATTACTTCAATTTCAAGTTATTTCAAAAACATATATTTGGGGAATGATAATAAGATATCAGTATTATGATGAGGATTTTGAAAAAAAAATTCATTCATTAAGGTAGAATTATTTGAAAATCTTGTGAATGGGGATTCAATTTTGAAATTTGGAATGAGGTTTTGTGTTTTATCAATACCTTATCTAAAAATGTGACCTTTATATGATAATCAAAGATCAAATTACATTATTCACCCTAGTAGTAAAAAAATATATAGAGATATAAATGAATATTTTTGGTTGTATAATATGTTTATTGGAGGTAGTAGACAATGTGATTTGAGATAGTTGTTAATGAAAACACCAGTCAATAAATTTAACCCCTATAAAATTGAAATATATTAGTCCCTTGATTGTCTCTCAAGGGGGTCAGAATATGAGTTTCATGATTGTAATTTTTGTTTTGTTTTTTTAAAAGAAGGTATATTTGGGTATTATATTAAATGTGTGAATATATAATATAAATATAAAATATTATGAAAAATAATTCATGGTAAATATAGACAAAATAAATGAAACAAAATAGGCATGAAAACAAAATCACAATTGTAGTTATGGACATGCTACAACATCTCAGACACTCCCATCTTCTTGGTTAAAAAATATATATCAATTAAATTTATGAATACCCCCATGGATAGACAAGTAAACACTATAATTTATATAGATATCATATCCATACATTAATATAATGGTTTTACCTTCTATTTAAGTGATTCATGTACAAAACATATTCTAGGAAATCAAACCTAATTGAAATCCCTATGCTCATCTGTGTGAACTCATTGAATAAAAATAAAAATTGAAATCAATTAATATACCTCATATTCTAATAAAATATTATGAAATAAGTTTTAAAATATATTAAAAATGGAAGAAAACGGTATTGAATAAAAAATATATGTTAAAACGAAATTGAAAAATACATTACATAATAAAAATGAAACTCGGAAGATATGGTTTTCCATGTGTCGTAACACAAAACAACATGAGGCTTAGCCTAACATGTCATGAGAAACATACATATTCATTATTTTAATATCAATTCATGAAATCTTAATCAGGATCTCACTCACTAGTAGACCTTGATATCTCAAACCATTCCATGGGTTGTACTCCCCTCAAAGAAGAATGACAGCATTCTATTGCTCTAATACTTATCCATCTTGTGAAAATACTGTCAAAAAAATATGAGGGTTGTATATTTTGGAAAATCATTCAATGTACTTGGAAAAATCATATTAATTTTTCTTCATCACATTTTCATCATGACATGTATTTGGGTTATATTTCCTGAAATCATTTGACCGTCATTTGTCTTGAATCCCATTTTAGTCTTCTCAAAAAACATGTATCCAAAAAAGTCACATCATGTAATGTAGAACCACAAAATTTAATGAAGTATCACAGTGTGTAATACATTCATGACTTTTTTTGCAGAACAAAATATTCGGATGAAGTCATGATGTTTAACCATATAAAACGCTGTGTAGCTGGTTTTCTCTAGTTTTCCAGCTCTAATTCTTTCTCCAAAATTTGATATCGCACTGTTTTTCTTCGATCATAGAATGAAGTGATTTTTAACTAAACCATTAAATATGGAATCTATTGAATAAATTTAAAATATTGAATTTTTAAAATTTACATTTCACAATCATAATATTTATAAATTCAAAAAAAAACAACCCAATTTCACATAAAATAGTGCATCTGTGGGGTTTTAATCCTAAAATAGATATAAAAAACATTTGTAATATTTTATAAATCTCTATGTCTTAAGATTTCTGGTTAATCAATATGATATGTCTATGTGACAGTATCCTATAATATTCATTCAACCCTTACATATTCATTGGTAGAAGTGGGATGACATTACTGTGGACATTTTAATCAGATTAACAAATACCCCCAAAAATAATGACATGATATCGGTTATTTGATTATCCTTAAAACAGTTGCACATTTTTTCATATAAGTGTATATTTACATCATTTGATGCTATAAAGACTCAATATTAATGAATTTGTAGGATGATAAGGTTTACCACTATTGATTTTGTATGAGTGAGATCCCCATTTATCATCAACATTCTGTAAGAGTCTTCAGAATGTTTCTGATAATATGATTTATTTATGTACTGTTTATCTCCCTCAAATATATGGATAGTCTAAAAGGACCATAAAATCATTGGAAAACATGTTTATATCTTCCTCATATAACCCTCAACATATGTGGGAACCATATTTATCAATAGTAAAGTTTCTCAACAGTAATACTTTCTCTTATAGTCATAAAATAACTTCCCATGAATAATTATATGGAAGAATATGTCATACATCAACATGATGGGATGAAGTTGGTGGGAGGAAACATATAGGTTGATAACTTATTGAATATAAAATGAAAATATTAAAGTGTATCCAAGATCATATCAATGTATTTCAATGTTGGAAATAAGATTGAAGATAACAACATAAGAAATGTTTTTGAATTTCAAGTGGGAGGCCACGTATTTATAAATGAATCACTATGGAAATGTTTCATAAGGTCCAGTATGAAATGGTAACTAATCCTTATCTACATTGGACCATTTTAAAATACGGAAATAATTTGATCTGTCGCTTACCAATTATAAATTCCCCCTGTCTCACGAATGTTCATTATATGTTATATATATCATTTTCATAGAAGTACATTCCAGAAATAAAAATCCTAATAACATATGAAGAAATATAAGTAGAAAATGTTGTGTGTTAATACATAGATACTATCAAAATCCCAATCATTAAAAATAAATTATTGAGTAATTGGATGATTTATCTAGTAAATGATATTTGAGGAAACCTTAAAATCTATGAACAGAAGTTAGAACCTATAGATGATATGAATTTAAACCACCCTAACCTATTTAGAAGGTAATTTTTAAGAAATAATTAATGTTTTATATTTTTTAATATTCTAATAATATAACCATCATTATTTAACATTATTTATCTTATTAAATATTTTCAATATTTTGATAGATTATATTTCAAGCAACATCAATCCTAAAAACTATGAAATATTGATAAATACTGTTATTTAATCTTAAATTATGGAGTATTAGTGTTATAAATATGAATTATAATCTGGCCATTTGAATAATAAACTAACCAAGGAAGGTATAAATGAAATCATGGAATCTAATAATTGAAAATATATGATTTTTATAGAATGGAATAAGTAAATAAATTATTTAAAAAAGTTAAATTATGTGTTTGTATTTTTGTGAAATGTAATTTTTAATTCAAAATTTTATAATCAATAAAACGATTTAAATGAAAATTTCTTTTCATAAAATTGATTCATAAATTAATTTTTTTATTAATATTATAACAAATTTTGATGAGATAGTTATTAATTTTTCAACCTATCAATAAATAAGTTATAATATTAAAAAATGTAAATTTTAATATATGTATAGTTTTATTACAAATTTAATTTCTCATATCTATTATATTATATTCAAAAATTAGAGTCCATTTTTAAAATATATTTTCGGTGAAATTGATGGGGTAGATTTTTTGAATTTTGTAAAATGTTTGTATTTTTTGTATTTGTGAAATAATATAATTTACATTATTTTACCCTATAAGTAAATAAATAAATTATTAAGTAATGTATGATGTAAGGATGAGATAAGAAATCATTAGTTCAAAATTTAATTCTATAGTTACATTATTTTATTCCTTGTAATCAACATGAATTGATAGTCTAGAACCAAAACAATAATATGATGATGATAATAAAAAACACCCCTATCATCCCCTATAAATACCAAAAATAACCACCCCTTCTCCGAACACATTATAAGACATTATTCATGTATAAATTATGACCAATTAGGTACCAAAGACTCTTCCACACATTCAATTCCATATGGTGTCACCAAATGACCAAATCCATGATTCATTAGTAGTTTTCCAAGGGGATGATATTAATGTGGTAAAACTACACATCTTTCCATTTTAATTTATTTTCATATCTTATCATATACTCACATTACCTATCAAATTTTCATAGTATCTCTAGTATCATATATATAATATAATTTTATTGTGTTAATGTAATATATTCCATCAATTATTTTTCTACTCCCTGTATTATAAAATTGAAATCATCATCTATGATGTGCTGATTCACCACCTTTGAGGATGATGTGTTTTCATTTCATATAACACCTCTCATGGATGTATATAAAAATATTATTATTATTAAATAAGATTATAATCTAAATTTTTTTTGTTATATCATGTTATTGAACAAACCACATAGAAAAAATATTTAATCAACTAATACAAGTTTGTGATGGTCGTAAATATTGCCAAATAAAACAAATAATTTTCCTCAATGATTTATATAAGGATTAACCCACATAACATAAAAAATATAATTTACTAAATAATCATCTGTAAGTTCATTATTACTATTTAATTTTATTTCTATGTTTTTTCTTCTATTTGATAAGAACACCCATAATTATAAATTAGTGAGCCCAAAATAAAACTATGAAGCAAATGCCCCCGGAACAATGAAATTAAACATATAAATAATATGAAAAATCAAAATAATGATATAATGATATTATAAATAAAATATATATTTGTTTCTTATATGTATTGTATTTAATGAATGAAATTTTATAACATAGGACATTATGTACATGTGGGGAATACTTTCAGAAAGAAGGTATGTTTTTCACATCTCAATTTTACTTCTTTGAGATATATTCCCTTTTCAACTAATATTTGTTATGAGTGGTGTACATAGATAATTTTTATATACCATATAGTAAATATCATTATATTGACGATATTAAATGTTTCATTCTATAATTATTTTTTCATGTGACTAGGATTTGACTTATTAGAAAGTGGTAAGGGATTACATAAAACACTTTTCATTCACTGGGTAAAACTTGTATTAATTTATTATGTGATTATAAGGTTATGTGTAAAAATATTTTTGATTATATTATGTATTATATCATTTTTTAGGAATATTTACATTGAATACACTAAAATTTATCCATTTTATTAATGATATGATCCTTTTAATGGACTTCATCTTAATTTCATATTATTGATGAATATTTTAATGTTACTATCATGTATTATTTTCCATGGCCTATATACCATCACTGTAACACCCCGAGCTTCCATGATACGCTTCCATTTCAATAATGCAACAGCTTGCATTGTACGCAAGTTCAAGATTCTAACACACCACGACCAATCAAAATAGCCATTATGAATACTAATACCAACTTTTTGAAATTATATATATTTTATAGTACAAAATGGACTTCATTTTTGGTTTCAGAATATAGAAATTAGCCTATGTTGAATTTTTGGTCTTTTCTGAGAATTTCCAATTTTTTATGAATAATGTAAAATACATAAAAACAACATTTTTAATCAAAATAATTTATTGTGATAAATTATACTATTGATTGGTTTTAAAGTGTAATAATAATATATTTTTACCATTTTATCCAATTTTGGTCATTAGAAATAATTTCACTTTGAAATTGGACATAAACAATTGTCAATCTTTTGATATATATTGTTTCTTAAAAACACACTATTTGTTGTGACAGTGGGAATTAATTATAAAATTAATCAATTCAACTTATATGTTTGTGATTTTGTAAAATAGATATCATTTTTGAATTCGGAATATCAATTATATCTTGTGATGAAATTTTGGCATTGTTATGAAAAACATCAATTTATGATGAATAGTGAAACCACTAAGTGGTAGTTAAAAAACTTATTTTTCGTTTAAATGAAACATTACTGGTTCTGTGATTCAATTTTAAAAAATCTGACATACATGGTTTTCATTAGGAAGTAAAATTTGGTTCAATAGGATTAAAATTATTTTTTGGTGAATAGTAACTGTTATGTTTAATTAATCGCGATTAAAGGTAATTAGTGAAATTTGAGGTAAAAATGGTATTATAAAAATATTAAAATACCCTTAAACTTGTCATACCCCTATTGGATGAGTCATGGAAGACCAATACAATCCATGGGTCAACTTGGGGACCCCATGGAGCCACTTTGGTTGGAAAATGACATTAAAAATGTTTTATATAATGTTAAAATAAAAATGTCAGAAACATGAGTTGTTTTACTAAAACAATTATTAAATGGGATTATACAAGTATTATGTTTGACTATAAATATTCATTAGAAATATAAAAAATATTTCCTACATCATGATATTTGTTTTATAATTTTAGACATTAAATAAATTAAATTATTTATGACACCATGATGATGCATCGATTATCTCATTAATTAATGATTTAAATAAAATGAAAAGATAACGTATAATCTAAGACATAAACTTTTCAAAAACCTATTGGATTTGTATATTTATAACCCTTATCATTTTATAATTTAAATATATAATTGTGGTATCTTTAAAATCCTAAAATCATTATATAATAAAGTAACATTTCATGACTTTCCAAGAGTGCCCCTCCTCTCGTCTTATTAAAGGCCCCACCTCTACCACCTTATTCACACCTTCAAAGTCTTTTCGCTCAGACACAATCTTCCAAACACTCTCTCAACTTTCCTATCTTTCTCCTAGAAGCCTCACATTGGGTAGAATTCTTCCCAAGGAAGCCTTTCGCTCAAATCAAAAAGAGTTACCCGATTTTAAGGTAATGTCTTCTCTTATGTTATTTTGTTTTGTTTTTCTTCTCCAACATAATAAAATATTTATATTCCTTTATTTTGTAACAAAAACAGTATCTTAAATATACTAGGATGTTTTTATGAGATTTATTTGATTTAAACTTACACCCACCTTCAGATAATGGTTAAATAACATACTGTTTCTGTGGTTGTAAATTTCTGCCTCACGAAACAATGATTGTTCAATCATCCTCTAACACCTCTCATGGTGGCCATTATGATGACAATATTTTTATATATGATATATATTATGTTTTTGTTTTATTTATGATTATGTAATTTTCATTTATGGAATACCTTTATAATTTCCATTATGGGTAAACGTGATAATTTCATTTTAGGAAGTGCGGACTACCGCCCCCTCAAAGTTATTTGAATCGTTAATTCCATATGTGGAATGTATAAAGGATGGAGTAAATGGTATTATATATTATTTTATACTGGAATTATATGATACCATTTTATAATTATAACTTCATTCCATTAAATATGAAATATAAATGAAAGTAGTGTTCATGCGTACGTACGACATACCAACTCATGAATGGTGCATTTCATTTCTTACCTCTAAATGTTATGTAATATTATAAATGCATGTATATAAAAGATATATAGGATATATATGATATCTAAATCATGAATATAATTCTGGATATAATGGATATTCTACTACATAAACAACTTGTAATTATAATAAGATTATTGTTGACTCAAGTACCAAAGATCGACAAAACGACCGTTATAAACTTAAATGACAACATAATTTCTGAAACATTGTAATAAGTGATATAAAATGGATAATGAACATGAAAAATGTTCTTAAGAAAGTAGATATTAACTCTAGTTTATTATTCAGGAGGTTAAATAATGGTCGAGTCAAGTCGGACACAAGGTAAGGGAACTTCTTAACCCAATTTCCATTCATTTGGTTAATCACTTACTTTCAAATTATGTCATGATATTATTATTTTATATCATGTATTTTTACTTTAGTTATGTTTAATTATAGTTAATACACATAATAGATCTATTTTCTTTAGAAAAATGTTCTTTTTAAGGGACATCATCTCAATCACCATTCATTGAGGCATATTTTTTTTATAAACAAATTTCTTTTATACGGTGTATAAACCCCTTTGACTTTTACATTTATTCCAAAGGAATATTTTTTATACCATGAATTTTACTAAACAACAAAAAGGAATGTTTTCTTTGTCGTATGTATGCGGCGACAATGACTTCTCCGCCGCCATGACCATTATTTGAGTTTCAGCTTCCTCTACAAGCCATAACATTTTTTAAATGAAAAATAAATACCTTGTTTTAATTTTCTTCTATTTTGGTATTGAAAATGGTTTTGATAAGGTTTTTATTATATAAATGCGTTGTATTGATATCTTTTTATGGAAATATGGAAATGTTATTTTTCCTTTATGCATGTTTTATATGATACGATTATGTTATGGTTTATGATATGTTTAAACCTGTTCATATGTGGAATGCATTGGACATAATAAGTGACGGGTGGTGCCCGCTATAGCTCTTTGATGCATCGGTAGGTCTCATGAGACAAACTAGTGTCTTGGCACGAGGACTTGAAAAAATCTTATTTGTAGTCTTGTCTACATATTTATGATAGTCTGGCATTATAAATTCCATCATTATGAAAGTGGTTATTGATATTGCATGTGATGATTCGACCATTAGAATATCCATGTGAATAAGTAAATGGAATTATTTCATTTTACTTTTGATATATAATATTGAAGTTCGTGTTTAAAAGGCTTTTGTTAATTTATACATTGCCTTAAATGTTTATTTTTATTTATGAATGATTCTGCTATATTGTTATCCTTACCGAGCATCTGAGCTCACCCCTTTCAATGTTTTAATTTTTCCAGGGTGTGAAGAAGTATTTTTGGAATGACCTGCAGGGATAGTTAGAAGGGGATATGAGTGTGGAAAATGGAGACTGTGTTATTATAGTTTTTCACTTTATGATATAATGTAACATTTATGAATGTATGTAGTGTTTCCAGGGCTACTAAACTAATCTGTCTTTCAAGACTTGATCTTTTGTGATCATGCCAATGTTACTAAATAATGCACTGACTCTGGGTAACTGGGGTCGGGGCGTTATAGTTGGTATTAGAGGGAGTTTAATATTAACCATAGAAGATATATTTAGATAAACTCTTATTAGTGAAAATAGCCCTAAGATAAACATTGAGTATTAGTATAGAAGAACATCTTAGAATTTTGGTATTATAAGGATTTTGGGAGTTTTCGGAGCAATAAATCCCTGTCTGGATACGTGCAGGTAGAGGTAGCTCTGGCACAGATGTACCTAGTGGTAAAACATGAAAACACCGCTTTGAGCTAGACTTGAACGAGAACTGGTGAACGACAATGGGCTTTATTGCACTCTTGATTGCGACACCCCCGGGGGATACACTTAGGATAATTATCATTTTCATTACCAACCTTTAGGAAGGGTTTGTGAGTATTTACTTCTCAAAGAAAACATTTTTATGATTATGGATTGTATCCATAAACTGTCAAATTTATGTTAAGTGTTTTACAAGTATGGAATTACGTATTTTTATTCATAAACTAATATAGTTTATTCCATTGTTTATAAATGGCGCCTAGTGGGAGGAATGGAAACCTTATCAATGCACGCACTCCATATAGGTATTTCCCTCCTGCTCAAGATAATTATTGTGGAGCTGGAGATACAACTGGTGCTGATCAACTTATCACCATACTGGGAAAACGCACTCATGTTATGAATAATAACCTTACTTGTATAGAGAACACTGATCCACAATGTGGAAGATCAATGTTAGACCGCTTCATGAGGCAGAATCCACCAACATTTAATGGAGGTAAAAATCCATTATTAGCTGAGCAATGTGTAAACTCATTAGAGAAAATATTACATGCCTTGGGGAGTAGAGAAAGGGAGAAGGTTGTCATGGAAGTTTACTGCCTCACTAGAGATGCTGGTCAATGGTGGTCGTTGATTCAAAATACAAAGGAAGATGATGAAGTGTCAAATATGGAATGGAAGGAGTTCAAATAGATTTTCTTATAAAAATACTTCCCTTCTGACCATCGAGCAGATATGGAAAGGCAATTTCTGAGTCTGAGACAAAAGGAGGATGTGAATGTCGCAAATTATGAGTCTTACTTTACAAGGTTAGCGAGGCATGCTGTAGATTATATACGTTACCCAATAAGTAAGATTGATCGTTTCATTGATGGGGTAAAACCATTTCTCCATCGAGTATTAGTATCACAATCTTTCTCAATGTATGAAGATATTTTCTTATGTTCTATCAAGATAGAAAAGAAATTCTCTAAGTCTTATGACAACAAAGTAAAGCAAGAGAAGAAGAGAATGGTGGAACAAGAGACATATAAAGGGATAAAGTGAAAGAATGATGTTTCATTATGTGATAATTGTCGGAAGAATCACCCTGGTACATGCCTAAAAGGAATGGGAGTTTGTTATAAATGTGGAGAAAAAGGTCACCAAGCTCGTTATTGCAAGGGAAAGAAAGAGGCTATCAATGTTGACTACTACAATAGTAGGGAAATTGGGAATTATGCAAATGAATTTCCAAAGAGTCAGGGAAAATTACCTCAGAAAAGGGCAAGGGATTAAGGACAATCTTATGATGTAACTATAGTTGAAGTGGAATATTTAATGTATTGGTTCTTTTGGACTCATGGATTATATTCTGGTTATAAGAATAATGTGATATATATAAAGATTGTACTGCAGTATTTGTTGTTTTCATTAAGGTTTTAATATGATGAAGGTAATCATATTTTTAGTTTGTGACAATAATAGAAACATTACATTGTTGGGGGAATCTGATGAATTGATTTTGGAATTTAGAGACCATTTAGAGGATGTCTGGACAGAGGTATTTTGGATAACTATAAAGGTTGGAATGGATTAATTTGAACCTTGTATAGTATTGTTTATGGTTAAAAAATTTCTGAAGATTACTTTTGGAATATTATAATACTATATTGTTAGGAAAAGGACAACCTACAGTTCGGGGGATAACCCGTCGCGTTGGAAAAAGCTTCATGAATCGAACCCACAACCATAGTGCGATATGCCTTTATTGCCTACCACTATCCTATAGGAAGTCCCTAATTATTACAAAAAAGTTTTTCTATTCTATATGGTATGTTTTAATATTTGGAACCTTATATAATAAGGATAAATAGAATATCTTTGAGTTCTATTACCTTTTGGAGTAAAAGATGGGTTTTTAGTAAAAATTTATTAAAGAATGAAAGTCTACATGAAAAGTAAATATATTTCCTTACATTCTTAGTAAATATCTTAAATAAATTCCGCATCTTTATGAATGTTAACTTAAAACAGAAACATCGTCGGTTAACTTTTATTACTGGGGAATCAAGGATCGTTTAGCCAATCACATGTTTGTGATTTTCTTGTAGTTAACTTTCTCCTAATCCTATTTTCTACAACTCTCGATCAGACCTTGATGGTTTGTTTTTCCTCCATATCCATATTTTCATATAATCCTAGTATGGGCTATCTCGGGTGACCTTTGTACTTCTCTTTCTTTCTTTTAATGTTATATTTTTATTAACCCTATTTCTGATGTGGGTTTTCGTCAAAGGTATTTTCTATTTTTAACATTTTCTTTTCTAATAACATATTCAAATTGAGAGGATGCAATTTATTGAAGGAGGGTAGAATGTAACACCCTGAGATTCCATGATACACTTCTCTTTCAATAATGCAATTGCTTTCATTGTACGCAAGTTTGAGATTCTAACACATTGCGACCAATAAAAATAGTCATTATGAATAGTAATACCCACTTTTGAAATTATATATATATTATATTTCAAAATGGACTTCATTTTTGGTTTCGGAATATCGAAATTAGCTTATGTTGAATTATTGGTATTTTTCTGAGAACTTCCAATTTTTTATGAATAGTGAAATTACATAAAAACAACTTTTTTAATCATAATAATTTATAGTGATAAATTATACTATTTAGTGGTTTTAAAGTGTAATTAGAATATATTTTTACCATTTTATCCAATGGTGGTCATTAGAATTAATTTCACTTTGAAATTGGACATAAACAATGGTCAATCTTTTGATATATATTGTTTCTAAAAAACACGCTATTTGTTGTGACAATGGAAATTAATTATAACATTAATTAATGCAACTAATATGTTTGGAATTTTTTAAAATATTATTCATTTTCTAATTTGGAATATCAATTTTATCTTAGGGTGAAATTTTGGCATTGTTCTGAAAAACTTCAATTTTTGATGAATAGTGAAACCACTAAGTGGTAGTTAGAAAACTGATTTTTTGTTTAAATGAAACATAACCACTTTTGTGATTTTATTTTCAAAAATAAGACATAAATGGTTGTAATTAGAAGTAAAATGTTGTTCAATGGGATTGAAATAATTTTTTGGTGAATAGTAACTTTTGTGTTTAATTAATCACGATTAAAGGTATTTACTGAAATTTAAGGTAAAAATGGTATTATAAAAATATGAAAATACCCTTAAACATTTTTGAACCCTATTTGATGAGTCATGGACGACCAAGAAAATCCATGGCTCAACTTGGGGACCCCATGGAGGAACATTGGTAGGAAAAGGTCATTTAAAACTTTTTATTTAATGTTAAAAAAATGTCACATATATGAGTTGTTTTACAAAAAAAAAATTAAATGGGGTTATACAGTGAATATTTTTGACAATAAATATTAATTCTAAAGATAAAAATATTTGCTACATCATGATATTTTTTTATATTTTTTAGACATTAAATAAATAAAATTATTTACGACACCATGATGATGCAGCGATTACCTCATTAATTAATGATTTAAATAAAATGAAAAGATAATGTAAAATCTAAAACATACACTTGTCAAAAACATATTGGATTAGAATATTTCTAACCCTTATCACCTTATCCTCGTAATATATATGTTTTGGACCTTTAAAATCCGAAACTCATTATATAATAATGTAGCATTTCATGACTTTCAAAGATTTCCCCTCCTCTCCTCTTATAAAAGGCCGCCATCACTACCACCTTATTCACAACATCGAAGCCTTTTGTCTTGGCCAACCTCATCTCAAATACTCTATAGACATTCCTCTCTTACTCCTAGAAGCCTCACTTTGGGCAGAATTATTCCCAAAGAAGCCTTTGGATAAAATCAAAAAATTGTTACATGATTTTAAGGTAATGTCTTCTCTTATGTTATTTTGATTTATTTTGATTCTCCAACCCCTTGAACTCTTTTTATTCCATTATTTTGTAACAAAACCAGTATCTTTAATATACTAGGATGTTTTTATTAGATGTATTTTATTTAAACTTACACCCACCATCATCTAATGGTTAAAGAACATACTGTTTCTCTGGTTGACAAATTTCCGCCTCACGAAATGATGATTGTTCAATCTTCTTTTAACACCTCTCATGGTGGCCATTATAATGACAATATTTTTATATATGATATATATTATGTTTTTTATTTCCTTATGATTCATTATTTTTCATTTATGGCTTACAATTATGATTTCCATTATGGGTAAACGCGATAATTTCAATTTAGGAAGTGAGGACTATCACCCCCTCGAAGTGATTTGAATCGTTAATGCCCTATGTGAGATGTATAAAAGATGGAGTAAATGGTAGTATACATTATATTATACTGGAATTATATTATATAATTATATAATTATAACTTTCTTCCATTAAATACGAAATATATATGAAAGTAGCATTCATGCGTACGTATGACTTACCGTCTCCATGAACGGTGCATTTCAAATCTTACCTCTAAATGTTATGTAATATTATAAATTCATGTATATACTGGATATAGAGGATATATATGATATCTAAATCATTAATATAATTCTGGTTATAATGGATATTCTACCACATAAACAACTTGTAATTATAAGAAGTTTATTGTTGACTCAAGTACCAAATATCAACAAAACGACCGTTATTAACGTAAATGACTACATAATTTTCATAACATTGTAATTGTGATATAAAAGAGATAATGAACATGAAAATGGTTCTTAAGAAAGTATAAATTTACTCTAGTTTATTATTTAGGAGGTTAAAGAACGGTCGAGTCAAGTCGGACACAAGGTAAGGGAACTTCTTAACCCAATTTCCATTCCTTGGGTTAATCTCCTACTATAAAATTATGTCATGATATTATTTTGTCCTATCTTGTATTTTTACTTTCATTATGTGTACTTATAATGAATACACATAATATATCTATTTTATTTAAAAAATTATCTTTTTAAGGGACTTTGTCTCAATCACCATTCATTGAGGCATATTTTGTTTTATACACCTATTTCTTTTATATGGTGTATAAAATCATTTGACTTTTACGTTTATTAAAAAGTTATATTTTTTATACAAAGTGTTTTACTAAATGAAAAAAGGGAATGTTTTTTTGTCGTACGTATGTGGTGACAACGACATCTCCACCGCCGTGACCATTATTTGAGTTTCGGCTTCTCTACAAGCCTAACTTTTTTTAAATAAAAAATAAATACCATGTTTTAATTTACTTTTATTTTTCGTATTGAAAATAGTTTTGATGAGGTTTTTATTATATAAATGTGTTGTATTGATATCTTGTGATTGAAATGTGGAAATGTTATGTTTCCATTATGCATGTTTTATGTGATACGATTATGTTATGGTTTATGATATGTTTAAACCTATTCATAGGAGGAATGCATTGGACTTAATAAGTGACGGGTGGAGACCGCTATAGCTCCTTGATGCATCGGTAGGTCTAATGAGACAAACTAGTGTCTTGGAACGAGGCCTTGAAAAAATATTATTTGTAGTCTTGGCACGAGGCCTTGGCTACGTGGTTATGATAGTCTGGCATTATGCATTCCATCATTATGAAAGTGGTTATTGATATTGCATGTGATTATTCGACCAGTAGAATATCCATGTGAATAAGTAAATAGAATAATTTCATTTTACTTTTTCCATATAATGTGGAAGATCATGTTTAAAAGGATTTGTTTAGTTATACATTTCCTTAAATTTTTATGTTTATTTATGAAAGCTTCTACTATATTTTTATCCTTACTGAGCATCTGAGCTCACCCCTTTCAATGTTTTAATTTTTCCAGGATGTGAAGAAGTATTTTAGGAATGACCTGTAGGGATAGTCTAAAGGGGATATGAGTGTGGAAAATTGAGACTATGTTATTTTAGTTTTTCATTTTATGATATAATGTAACATTTATTAATTTATCTAGTGCTTCCAAGGCTACTAAACTAATCGGTCATTTGAGACATGATCTTTTGTGATCATGCCAATGTTACGCAATAATGCACTGGATCCTGGTAACTGGGGGCTGGGTGTTATAATCTCTATTAATTATGATAATTAATTATTCAAATTTCAATTAGTAGAAATATTTTTTATATCTTGGATATGATTATTTTTTATGCATTATATTTCATTATACATGTTTTCCTTGAATTTTATTTAAATTGGGATAATATTTATAAATATCTATTCTCTACTAAGTAATAATATTTTAATAAGGAATATTTTCAATGATTTAAATCCTTTATAGAATAATTATTAGAAATTTTAGTGATATGTGGATCCCATTATTATATATCCCCTCGATTTATCCTTGGTTCTCAATGGAAAAAACTGTAGGGGACAAACCCTTCATTTTTTCATCCAAATAGAAAAAATTGTGTTTTACACATAGACATGATCCAAAATTTGAAACTATTCACAGTATTGATTCTGTATCTAAATACATGATTTCTAATAATTAAGCACTTTCTTCACTAAGTATTTATTTAACACTATCCATGATATTTTTACACAAAAAAAAATATTTATGCACTATATTTATTAGTTTATTGATTTAATGTGAGGTGTTTTAATGTTATTTATCATTCCATATTTATTATTACACACTGAATATTCTTCACCTATTATGGTTTAATTTTTCTATTTTATATCACCAACAATGGAAATTTGATCTCACCATTTTATCAATTTTGATTTTTCATGTTATCAAGATGTTACCATTGAATATTTATCATGGATGATGTTAATTTTTGTAGTTGTTGTATTCTATGATTATTTAACAGTGTAATAATGAAACAATGTATGTATATATTTCTTCAAAATTATTGAAATGATCAATATATATTAATTTTATCACTTTTATGTATTCCATTGTAACTAAATAACCACCGACTCTAGACTACTAGGGTTTGGGATATTACATCAATGTCAAATAACAATAATTTTCAGTTATGTTCTGGTGGGATTATTATCTAATTATTACATCCTAATTATTTATGTAAATGTATTAATATTGTTTCGATGATATTGTTGTGGAAATTTTTTTATTATCTACATGAATACCATATTTAATGGAGACTGTTATAGAACTTATTTTATGTTATGGGATAACCATGTTTGAAAGATAATTTTAGGAAACAGATTGATTTTCCACTAGATAAACATATTTCAATAAGATTGTTAGGGATCCCATTACTAATCTAGTCGATAACCAAGTTTCAATGACATTTTTAAGGATCATGTTTCCTTTAAAATGATTAATAATGTTCAAAAAAGAATAATGGTTGTTTTAATGAGTTATGATTACTTGTATTTTATATTTATGTATTCATTTTTCAGATCATGGAAATTATAAATGATTGATGATCCCATATACTTTTGAGTGTTTCTATTATATAATATATGATCTGTTCAACTATACAGTGCTCCAATGAATTATGTAATGATTATGTTCTCTAAAGAATTATAAAGTATGTCATCAATTTGGTTAATCCAATTACCATTGATCTACAAGGGTTCTATAATAGTTCAATGTAGATGAAATCCCAACATAATAATCCTTTTTATCTACTTATTATAAGGGTTTATGTTGTTTCATTTGATCAATATTTAGATCACATGGATAATGATTTATTATTTTTTGACACATTCGTTTGATAAATCCGTTTTACTAGTTTTCATATTTTAATATCTTAGTATTGTTGGGTATGAATAATATTCAATTATACTCATGGAAATTGATTATGTCATCATTACATTATTACCTTATTTTTTCACAAATAACATTTTTTTTAATTCTAGTATTTTCCCTCGCTGATTATTTTATCTCAACCTTCTTTTGTTTTTTTCTATATGTTATAAAAATTGAGATTAAATAATTATGTGTAGAAGGGATTTCATAAGGATAATTATTAAAACATAATGTGAAATAAAAAATCACGTTTAATTGGGAGAAATAATAATTTGAAGGAATGGTATATTTTATAAATGAGTTTTCCATTTTTTATATAACTCTAACACAAAAATCCCTCCAAAATATAACTGATCCAATCTTTCCATTTAATTTTATAAGGTTTGGATGGAAAATATTGGGTCATAGTTACTGGAATCAGATATGGAAATATATATATTTTTATTTCTGCAAAGGATGTGAGATTGATGTATTTGGGATATTTTAGTCACTATCAATGTTCTCTTTAGATAACATTATATTTTACTATGCTTTAATGTGTGTTTATATTAAGAGTTTTGGATACCATTATTCGTCAGTAAGAATAAGTTTTACAACATTTCCAAATCATAGACTCCACGTTAGATGTTTTTAAATAGAAAAAAATGTACGTTATTTATTTCATTTTTATATTCATATTACTAGGATGGTTTATTTGAAAACCCTGGGATGAACATTAAGTATTAGTTATAATGGAAATATTTATTCATCTTAATTGAAAAAATGTAACAACCCAATGTATGGGTAAAACCCTGTTGTTCTATAAGGCTTGTGGGGTGTGATCCCTTAACCAAAGTGATATAGAGGTGTAAAAAATACCATTACCCAATTTGATATACCAATTAGTATAAAATTTTATAGGTAATGATTATATTTATTTTATAATCATATGGGATTTTATTTGAAGAATAATTTTTGAATTATCCATAAGAATATATTATCAAATCATTCTATTTCATGGGTTTCAATCATAGTGAGGATATGATTGATGAATTTTATGTTTATAAATTTATTTAATGATTGGTCTGGACATTGGGTGTCACTGATGAAATTTGAATAATAATGTATTATATGAACATTTATTGATTTTTATAATTATCCTAAAATGTGTTATCAATTTATATTTAGTTAATGTATATGGATAAAGAAGACATTCTTGTTATCTCATTTAGTGATATGGGGTACTTCAAATAATATTCATATGATATATGAAAAAAAATAATGTTAAATACTAATTGTTTGGAAAAAATATGATAAATCGGTAAGAATTGTTAAATGGATGAAATTAAAATAAAAAAATATGTATTTTTCAATATTATATATGCCTATATTATATGATAAATCCTAAATTGTTGGTAATGGTTATTGAATAAATTTTTTTATCCTATTTACTTCTTATTATATGAATCATATGGACTATTTTTTCAATAAATATTTACAATATTCCTACCCTTAACATTCCATTGATAATTCAATTACATGTCATCAATATCCTATATCACCCCTATAATTATATATTATATAACTATATTCGCCCAATATTATCATATTTGGAAACCTAGTTATGTGTTATTTTATATAGATATTATACATCACATTCAATCTTTGTAATATTAAGTTTTATTAATCATATTTATAATGTGGGTTAACGTGAAATGTATTTTCATGTGTCAAACCATTGATTTCTAAGATAATGTTGAAATATGTTAATGTGTAATTTGATTAAGGGGTATAATGAAACACCATACATTTTTTATAAAATTAAATTATATTCAATAAATAAAAGGATATGAAAAATTATTTCTATATTGAATTATTTTCATTAAATATTTTACCTGCTGTTAATCTGAACACTTTTTTATGTTCGATAACATATTCAATATGAAAAAATGATGTTAAATATCCCATGAAAATTATTATTATTAGAACATGGATATTAAATTTGATGGATGAAATTATATTAATAAATTTATGAGGGAGATAAATATATATATATATATCCATCAAAATATAAAATACTGATAATTTTTTAGTATAATAATTATTCAATTTTTAATAATGCAATTTTATTCATAAAAAATATGACCTCTTAATAATGTAATTTTATTTATTTTGTGGAATCAGGTATTATAATTATGTTTTGGAATACACTGAAATATTATATAATAAAAATATATTAATATTTTATATATGAATAAACAAATTATATTAGAGTCAATTTTTTATAATTTTCTGAACAGTTTTAATTTATTTGGAATTGGTAAAAAACTTAATTTTATTTGAAAACTATCATTTTGATTAATTTATTTATAAATTGAATTAATATTTTAAATCAGTGGTAATGTAAAAACATTAAATTTATACATATATTAATCTATTTTAGATAAATGGAATTTATTTAATATTTAAATCAGGTATATAAACATAGAAGATTTTTTAATTTTTTCATCATGAAAACCGACATTCGTATTGCGTATGTGGGATAAATATTAACATAAATTATCCACTTATATGAATTTAGTATAGAAAAATGAATTCCATTTTTGTAATCAGAAGATTTTATAATTTCTAATAATGAAATTTTATTTCTTGACCACAATGATTTGGGAATTTTGTTAAAAAAAACACAAGGATTAAGGTAACAATGAGTTTTCTAAGATATTAAACATTAAACATAAATGGTAAAATCGCATAGAAACATGTCTTACACCAATAATATGGAAATATGAGGAACCTAACTACCTTATAATATATATTTATCTATATTTTGGAGACATTCCTATGAAAGAAATATATATAATATGAAATGTAATGTAAATATAAAAAATAACATTTTTAATTTTAATTTCAATAAATCATTATGATAGGGAATGAAAAAAATTGGTTAAATTATAAATATTATTTTTAAATATAAATTATAATTTTATAACATTATAATTTAATTAAATATTTTAGAGATAAATTATTTACATGAAATATATATTAAATATCAACGCATGAAATAATTCAATTAATAATGAAGTTATATTAATTATACTATAAATATTTAGACTGATGTAAATTGATATAATTTTTGTTTTTCATTATTTTGTAGATAAATATATTTTGTTCAATATTTTTAACAATATATATTCTAATTATATATTTGTCTAAATATATTTAAATTAATGTTTTATAAATTTTTCAAAAAAATTGGATTATTCTTTTATAAATTGGAAAAAATATTTAGAATTTGTTTTTCAAAATAAAATAGTAAGGATCACTATAATTTTTCATACTTGATAAATTAAAAATATTAGAAAACAAGTTACCATATTGATAAAACTCCAATGAAAAATATTAGGAAACCAATGATCTAATGAATATAATGCATAGAACAAGTGCCTTATTGTGTTTTATAAGTGATTATCAACCCTATATTACATAATATCATTTAATTATAAATTTCGGATCCAAAATATGTAATATATACCTCCCAAAAGTAATTAATTTTTAGTATTTACCAGAATTCTACTCGTAAACAATAAAAGGTTACTCACTCCTTTCAATGTTTGATTCCAATAAAGTAATTGGATCATCTATATAATAAAAGAAGTTTTAAAATCCCTTAAATTTATTTTAGAATAATTATTTGTGAATTAAATCCAACCATCCATGGCATTAGTGAAAACCTTCGCATGATTCCCAATGAGGAGATAAGCTTCTTCAATAAACGTCTTTAAATTACTTCTTCATCAACCTCCTTCATTTATCCATATAACATGATCATATAATAAAAAAATATCCAAAATATTAATATATGTTGTTATATTATGGGTATGACCAAAAACCACAGATGCTTCCATAAAATAGGTTACGAAATTATTATTCGGGTGTATGAATGACTACCTCCATGAGATATAATATCTTTTGGTATTTCATTTCCACCATTAATGGTTGAGTATAATGATGTATATCAAATTTATATATGATATTTATAACATACCTATACCTCTTGAGTCATTATATCATATATAATATTTTTTTTCATGCTATTAGGGATACAATAATATCAATCATCTATATGGAGGACTGCTACATTGTGAAGCAATGTTGTTCTTTTTTCACTAATATATTACATAGAAGGTAATAAGGTGAAATATAATTAATCTATTATATATAAATGAAATATTTTAATATTTGTGAGATATTTATAATTATGGAAATCCAATATATCATTTTTTCTTAGTCACCCACTGAAAAATAATTTATATCATTGTTTGTGGCTGGGTAGACTACAGACTCCTTGAAGAGATGTTATTACTTTTTTCATCATTAAATCACATAAATGATATATATAAATATATATAATTGAATATATTTTTACATTTAAAATTATTATCATTCCTAAAACATAAATTATTTATTATTATTTTTTATTGTGATCATTGAAAAATGGAAATTTTACTCATGTGTGTGTACGACCTGTTGTCTTTATGATCCATAAATTATATTATTTTTCACAACCATATTTTATGATGAGTTAGAAACTTATAATTTTTGAATAAATATGATAATTATTTATTTTTTCATATTTTCTCATTTGTTTAAATAAATTCCTCTTTGACCATAATCAAGACACCTAAGTCATTTTTTACATAGAAGCTAAACATGTTCAAAACATATGACCTAAAATTAATTGATTATGTTATTTTATATAAAATAATAAAATGTTAGGGAAAATTTATTATGAAATAGTAAATTATTCTCATCAATGTCAATAATTAAAATAACATTATTTTTTAGTTAGATGAAATCACCCATGAAAATTCATACTCAAAGTAATGGTTCTTCTCAAGTCACATTAATTTTTTTGAGATATATGCCAGATTCAAAATTTATTTTAGATCTGTTATATATATAATACCAATTAATGTAATTAAAGTTAAATATAATTTAAATAATTGTAATTTTTAATCAATTTCAAGATCTATCATTTTATGGGTTTTATAATTTTAATGTTACCAATAAGGTAATGGCTGGTTCTCACTATTTTACATCATTGAGACTTATATAATTTTATGAACAATTTTTCTTTTATGATATGTATATACATCAAATTTTACATGTATTATCATGAATTTTATTATTATCATGGTATTTGATGTTTCCTTTAATATATTCATTTATTGAGCATTATGATTCAATAAGGAATAATTTGTAAAGTGTTTTATGTTATAGTCTCATTCTTTATTTGGATTTTTTATTATTATTCTTATTATTGTGAGATATCATTATACATATCTTATGAAAATATTGAATTTTCTTCTACTTGGGTTTTTGATGATATTTACAAGTGATTTTTCAATTTTTTCAACTTCTTCCTTAAAAAGATTTTCTAGATACGATTTTTCACAAATTCCAATAACATTTATCTTATGTTTTGGAAATATATTTTCCTCCAAAAGAAATATTTTCTAAAAAATAGTTTTGATTTTTTTAAATTATGTACCGAATGTTTGAAATGAAATGTTTTAAATTATTTATTTAAACATACTTTATTTTATTTAATGTATTTCAATTAATCATTTTTTAAATTAATTTTGGATTTAAAAATTTATTTTCTAAATGAAATGTGCATTTAAATCAACATATTTATAATGAAAAATATCCTTTATTTATATTAGTTATGTTAAAATATTTATTATCATTTATTAATCTGAAATGCTGGTATTTTTAAATTATACCATCCAGATTATTTATCAGAATTGATAAATTAACATTAAAATAGATTGATATGGATCTGATTTATTTTCCATGGGATTTTCATGATTCATATAGATTGTTATGTGACCCATTTCATTCCTTGGGGTAACAATGTTTTGTAGAAATTTCATATGACACACATTTTTTATCCATTATATAAACATGTTTCATGGATATTTTAATAGGTCCTGCTTCATTTCCATTAGTTAATCATGATTCGAAGATACTTTTATGGATTCATTTTCCATTGAATATATTATTCATATATTGAAATGAGTAAATATGATTTCAATGAGTAATGATGAAATATGTTCTCTACATTCATTATTTAGTATTAATTTCAAGGGAATTTTAAATGATGTATGTACCCAGACATTGTCAAGTGAGCTAGTTAAAACATAAATGATGAATGAAACTAGATATCACCATATTGATATGTGAAATTAATATGGTATTTAGAGAATTATATTGTAATTAAATTATATAGTTCATGAATTGTAATGGTTCTATAAGGGTTTAATATTTTTCTATGATGATAATTTCCCAAAATAAACAAATATTCTATATAGTCATGATATGGTTTTTTATGATTTATTTGATAATGATTGATAACAAATTTCTCAATATTATTAATTCTAATGAATAATTCATTTGTTAAATAATTATTTGATATTATAATGTTTTTATATCCAACAATTTATTTTTATAGATATTCTTATGTTATACTCACGCTCATTTATTATTTCATCATACCATATTGATATTCTAATTCTAACCAATGAAATTCAATCGTAATTCAATATATTTTCCCTTACTAAGAATTTTGTTTGGCCTTTATAATGTTTTATTATCTAAATTCTATAAAGAATGATGTTGAATGAATTATTTCATGAAGGTATTTCATAGGGATAATGATGATTAATTGATAAGAAATGATAAAGGATATGATAGGTGCGAGAATTTATCAATTTATAATAGGGGTATTATTTTGGTTATATTTTTAAATAATTTTATAAAACTCCAAACCTTAATGTTCCTCACTAATTTATGTGGTAAATTTTCTCTTTTTATGTTGTTTGTTTAGGATAATGAAAATATGGCTGACAATTGTAATCATAAAATCCAAAAAATTAATGTTTATGATTTCCTCACTAGATCAGGGAGCGTATGTTCAAGGCTATAATACCATATCAAAACATTGACGGAAAATTACATATTTACATTGGGTATAGGAAATGGAGATATATTTGATGTCCTCTTAACACCACTATATATCTATCTAGACTTAATGCTCGTCTCCTAATATGTTTTGTAAATCCCTTAATCATTATCAGGTATATTGGAATAAATAATTACAAAAGGAACTCCTAAAGTATTTGAATAAACTATATCATAATGGTTCATAATATCTAAATAAAGGGATAGTATAATAATGGACATATCAATTGAATACATGAATAAATACCACTTATTGATCATTTAAATATGAAAGATTCATCAATGACTAGATTATATAAATGATGTGTTAAAATAATAAAAAAATTAGGATTCTATAATATTTATTGTTCTCCCTCTTAAAGGAATAATAATTCAATTACACCATCCATTGTTTCATTTTTATAGAATTATTGTTGAATGAAAAACACTTTGAAACCTACGTAATAATTTTCATATTTTAGATTAAATTGAATAATATAATTGAATCACATGTATCTTTGACCATCATTCATAAATGATTTAAACATTATATAAAGAGACATTAAATTATCAAGTAGGTTTAAGAATAACAATACATTTTCAATAAACTTTTTTGGCTCATTTTAGCATCATTTCCAACTAATGACATAAGTTATTAAATTTTTAACCTCCCATCCACATTAATTTTGTTGAGATACACATGGTAGAATAATATAATAAAAAATTGTAATGGATAATATAATAAAAGAGGACATAATTATTCATATAAGATTCACTTATTGAGATTCAACCATATCTACCACATGAGAATCCACGAGTACATGGTATGGGAATACTCTAATATAATAAGAAACATGAAATATGATCAAAATGAACATGAAATTTTTAAATCAATTATGTAATATATGTATGTGATATAATAAAAACCATAATGAAAATACAAAAATTATAAATGATGTTCCACCACTAATTTAAAAATATATATGAAATAGGGAATCAAAAATATCAAATACATATATAATATAATATAATTCAACATCATTTATTAAAATTAATTTAATAATAATGGAATTTTATTCTTATACAACAATTTTAAAATATTTACAAACAGATTATAAATTTTTTTAAAAGCGCTTATGAAATCCAAACAACTTACCCAAAACAAATATAGTAAATATAATTTATTAAACTCAAAATTACTATAAAATAACACTATATTTATTTCATAAATTATAATCATTACATTTTGATCAGTAAACAATAAAATATAAAATGGATTAGAAAAAAATATATAAATCTCAACAATATAATAACAAAAAAATACCACTGATCTTAATTTTTTAAAATTAATATATTTCCTCTAGAATGAAGGAATCACTTATGAATTCTGAATATTTCAAAGCCCATCATTAAATTTAAATATCATCATCAAATATATTATCCCAAAATATAATTTGAAACACAAAAACGCAAATAATATAAAATATATAAATATATATAGATAATATTTGATAGGAAAAGAATTAATTGATAAATAATATGAAATTATATGGGAATAAAAATAAATAATGACATGAAATGCTTTCACTATAATGGGTCATACACATTTCATTAAAAACATGAAATAACTCTGATAATTCTAGAATATATCTTATTTAACTGGTTTCATGGTTTTCATAACATTTTTTAAAAACCATATGACCATAAATTACTACACATTTTCTCCCAAATGAAATGAGTTTATTAAAATTGCTCATAAAACATTAAAATAAAAGATATGACATAAATACTTTTACAAATCTCTGGAATAATTTGGAATGCACATTTATTTTTGGATGCATTAATACAATCTACATCTAATAATGAATGGTCTAACATATGTTTTTTAACATACATTTAGTATTGTTATATATAATGTATAGAGTATTTGTGAGAGGGGAACAATTGATTTCAAGAACACCACTGATTTATTTCCCCTTCAGAAAATCAAATTTATTAAAATATTTTTTTACTACAATTGATGTTAATGGAATTAGGAAAAATTCTAAAATAAATATAATTTGTTTTTTTTTAAAATAACAAATAAATAAAAAAATTCTTAATCAAGAAATATTAGAAAAATAATACCCACATTATAGGATAAACATCAAAATAATCAAATAATGGATATTATTTGGAAATAATTTTAGATAATAAGTACTTATTTTATTATCCCATTATGAGTGATAGTTAGATAATTGGAAACATAGTATTCATGATTTTCTATAGGAATATATTTAATTATACCCAATTGTAACTTAGAATTTGAAAATAGGAATTCCTCAAAAAAACGCATTAGAATTTAGTTACTATTTTAATGCTCTCCTATTAGATTAGTACGATCAACAACACCATGTCTTACAACAAAAACATTGAAACTAATAGTTTTAACAAATTATATTCCACACATAGAATCACATTATCAATCTGAACCTGAATAAAATATTAAAATTTAAAACCCATGATCTATTATAATAATTACTGTTTAGGACATGCTCTTTGAAAAACCAAATAAATAAATATAATTTTATACACTCATGGTTTTCTGATAATATAAAACCTTGGGAAATATACAAATATATTATTCCGATATTATTAGTATAATCTATACACACTAATGGAATAATTTTATAATGGTATTTGGGATTTTTTGTGACTGCCTTGAAATAAACAACATCATTTATGGAGTTCTCTTTAGTATGAATTCCGAATCATTTTTGAATCATTAATTGTTTCCAAAAAAAATTGATTAATGATAGAAGGTCACAATTACATAATCAACCATATGTTTTAATATTCCTGAGGAGAAAATTAAATAATATCATTATTTAATATTAGATACATGTATAATTTATTTTGATTTTATAAACATAGATTCAATATAGTAATTTTACCCAAACAATTGATCTTTTGAAAAAACATATAACCAATAAGGGATATATGTATAAAAGAGATTTAATAAGAAAATAACCATGTACCATCTCATGAATCCCCTCCAGATATTAATATCTATATTAATAATGTTATTTAATATCTACTATATATCCAATATCCATTCATTATTGGCCAATTTAATAAATATATCACTGTTATAACATTATTTTTTCAAACAAATGGATAGAATTCCAAAAAATTGCAGCTTGTAGTTTGAATCCTCAATTTTGGGTTTTCATAATGTGAGTAACAAAATAAGTTAATGAGTTTTCTATTTATTATAAAGTATGAATTGAAAAATATGTGATTGTAGAATAATCATTGTAATTCTATTAAGTTTACTAAAAATAAAAAATCAATATAAAAGTAAAATATTTTACTATAGGCCCATAGATTATGATTTATTCCCATGGGATTCACATCCCCCATAAAAAAACCTCAGACAGTATAAAATACATTTTCCCCCATTTCTATTAATTAAAATATAAAAAGATTACCACTAATATTAAATAGAAAAGTGATAAGGAATAAATAATTAATCTTCCCAAATGATATCTACCTATTCATATAGAAGATATTATTTTGAAGGATATTATTCAAAATGAAAATTTATTTATATTATTATAATATTATAATTAAATGTTTTTTAAAAAATTTGAATCTTATGTAAGATACATGAAAAAAAACTCCCTTTATAATGTTTTAATCATAATTATGAAGACCATTTCTAAAAAAATATTTTTTAAAAGCATAAAAATAATACATGTATGTTCAAATGATATAATATCCATAGAGATTTGTAAAAGTAAAATAAATGATGCATAAAATTAAATTCATTGTAGTGAGAATCTATTAATGTATTCCAATAGAAAACATATCTATATAAAAAATATGTGGGTATCTATATAATAATAAAAACATGATGTAAATATAACATTTTTGAATAATACAAACATTTAAGTGAATAAGAAACAAAATGTCAATTAAGTACATTTACAGCGGATGTTTATATAAAATTCAATAATTTCCCTATAACAAACATCTTTAGTATATAGATTTACTACATTGAGATTTAACATACTTCTAAATAATGAATGTTCCCACCTTTCATGAGGTTCTATTTAATAACATTAGACTGTGAAATAAGAAGTGTTAATAAATAACATTAAACTATTTATAACTATATCTTGTTTAATGTATTAAAATATATAGGAATTTTACATTATTAGAAAAAATGATAAAAAACTAATCACCACATCTAATAAAAAATGAATGATATAATCATTGACTATAAAATACAGATCTATAAAAATGATATTAGGGTTTAAAAACATAAATATGTTATTGGAATCTCACCCTAACGTAGAATAGTTTCTAATTGAACATAAATAAATTAGATAAAAACATTATTCTTAAAATTTCATTTTTTTCACTGGGTATTTCTATGTATGATTATGAAATAAAAACTAAAAAATAATTTACAAAACATTTTTAGCACCAATAGTTTTTTCACGTGTATTATATATTCCATTATTAAATGGAATTAATTAATTATACCCAATCATACTTGGGTTCTTAAATTTTAATAAAAATTTTACATACATAAAATCTATAAGATAAATGAAGAAGTTAAATATCTATATAATATAATATAATAAATTTATAAAATAATAATCCAAAAAACATAACATAATAATGGAGTTAATTTATAAAAAAATTTACTCATTGAAAAATGTATAAAATAAAATATGATGCGAGAAATAAAAAAAGATAAAGGACTAATAGAAAATTGAATAAAATATTATTGATGATTTAGTTCTATTATTAAGCGTCTATATTTGGATGATAAATATTCACAATCCACAAAAAAAATATTCTTTAAATAAATGGTAGTGAAAAATTCATTATGAAATCTTATTATTTGAATATGTTTACAATATATTATAGTAAGATATTTTTAGATAAAATAATATCTTGACATAAAATATTGTATTCTATTCAATTGGACCCTATTATTACAATTTCCACCTCTCTATAATTTTCTTATTGAATATTGATATTCATAGTACAATATAATTATTCCCAAAATTTCAGAATTCAATAGATGTATCATACTGTACTTAAGTAGTAGTTTTTTCTTATTTTTTTATTTAATTTCAGAAATATATCCTTCATAAAGAACCATAAGGGGAAAAATTATCAAGATCACATATTTAAATTTTGACATTATATCCCCATTACTATGATTTATAAATGTAATAGGGAATTTCATAGATTTTAGTTGACAATTTAACATTGAAATAACCATATTTGATTTAGTGATAATAGTATTAGCTTCAGATATATAAATGTTATGTTTTCGTTAATTAATAGATATTATCTTTGATATATCGACAATAAATGATAAATACATATTTTTTCAACAGTAATAAATAAAAATGATGTTAATTATTCGTGGAATTAATAAATTATATAATAAATTGTGTTCAAAAAAATATTGTGATATGACTTAGCCAGATAATAGTCATTAATAAACTTTTTATTTTAATTTTATAATTAAGTCATATATTTTAAAATTTAATCAACTACTAGGGAATTTATTTATAAAATGAATGAAACTAGAGATTAAATTTGAAGAGGAATTGATATGTGATAATGATGTTTCCTTTCCCATAAATCACATTTAATCATATTTAGCATTTTCATAAAATCTCATTATTTTCCCGATATCATTTATTTTTTCATCGAGATATCCAATATTTTAGAGTTCTCAAAATTGATATAGGAACCCATAGTTTCCCCTTTTATTTTAATTTTTTTAGAATACATATCTCTATTTAGTGGCATAATATGTATTAAAATATAGAAATCCATTTTATTCTCATAAACATTAACAAGTGTATAATAAATTGTCACATAATTCTATTTCAGGAAATTCCTATGATATCTCAGTATGAATTTATTTCATTAAATCATATTCATTGAACTATAATATTTTAATTCTTTACTTTAGTACAGTAAGAACATGTGTTTTTATTCAGGTGTATAGCCTATAAATTTTTGTTCAATTATTATTTATGGACCTATAATTGATGCATAATGGGTTAGTAAATTTCCAATGGTGTTGGGGATTGTTCAGTAGCTATAATCCGTGTTTTTTGGAAAAATTGGTCATGTTGCATGTTTGGAAAAAGATTTTTCATAACCGTAAAAATGGTTTATTTTCAGGTAGGAAAATATTGCACGGTGGGGGCATGATCATGTGGCCTAACTCTGTAATTTCCATTTAATTCCAAGTTACTTATGCATGGTTATCCTAAGATATGAAAAATAGATCACATGATAATTTAAAGGAAATGTTACTATTTTCCCTCAAAGATATAATTATGCCTCCTCATTCCACCTAATCCATGGTTTGGTAATATTAACATATTTTCCTTCAATTTAGAGCTTTTGGAAAGCCTAATATATAGATTTGAATATTTCCTTCATCTATGATCTGATTGAGAATATGTTTATCATGTCTGATGCACAATGGTATGTACTCATGTGTGTTTTAGTCTTTATTCTCAAATCTTTCTCTTGACCTAGTTATCATAGTCTGAGTTTTTCTACTTTTTCTCAGATCTACTACATTCTAAACTGAATTAGAGTCTGATTCGGAAGGAGAAGGATAATACAACCCTTAAGTGGGTTGTTTATAACATATCCCTCATGTTCATTGAATTTGGAATTTTTCTGTGGGTCCCATGGATTTCATCGGGTGGCATTAAATGAATTTATATGTCATTATTATAATAATTATAACCATATGATTATTATATTTCCATATATTTGAATATTTGTTAGTTGTTACACCCACAACTACATCCATTCCAGGTAGGAAGATAATCCATAGTTGTGTTTGTAGGGTTTTGAAACATTCAAGACATTGTTTGTATGTGATCGAGATTGAATATACTAATGGTAGGCCTCCTAATCATAAATAAATGTTGTATCATGTAATGGTGAATTGAAAGTACAATGTCCCTTAAAATTCAACTGCCAACGGTAAGTTCATCGTATTGATAATTAAATGTGAAAAATGAAAATTTCATATATATTATGTTTATGACTTGAGCGTATTAAATGTGAGTGAAATATATGTTTCATGTTCATAGTACACCTCACTACATTAATTTAGAGTAGGGGAATGAAATATAAATATTTATTATTCTGAAAATATATTCAATAATGGTTTATTTCTTATTTTCCATATCACATTAATTAAATTTAAATCTTGAACCAAATGAAATATTACATTACATCATCATTAAATAAGAGTGGTCTGACTCAGGCTTTCCAAGGATTCTTATTTGGGAATTCCATTAGCAATTAGGAACTCCATTATGATTCAAGGATATGTCTTAATTAGTTTGAGACTATCATAACCAAACCCATGCTAGGGCTCGAGCTAAAACTACCGCCATGCATTCCTCTAGAGGATAGGGGTGCAGACAAAAGATGACGCACAAAAAAACATAGGTTATACTTTTTTCTAAGAAATTTTTTTCTCACATGTTGATAAATCAATAAAAAGTTTAATATATGATGGACCCATATATCTAACACGTCAATAAATAATCAACACTTTTAGGATCCACTATACAAAAAACGGTAAAAAAAAACTAAAAGGGTTAAGGTGGAAACATTCCAATTAAGAAAACTGCCACAACCAGGTTGTCTTTGAATAGGAGAAATTTATGAGAGATCACCACTCTTTAATACTATGTTATGACCACTATACCTGGTTCGAGAACCACATCCCTATGCTTGTTAGATTTCATAATCAACTTGTTCATCATCTGAATAAGGCACGAAATGTGTGGGAATAACCCATGATGATATGAGTATAGAAATATTCAGTATGATGCCCCGAAAATCGAAATGGGGATATATAAGAGATTTTCTAAAAATGAATTACGTAGATAGGACAACGAAAATTAAAACGAGTGAAGATCAACCCAAAAAGAGAGTGAAGTAAACTAATCCAAACACAAAGAGTTATAAATGTTTGGAAAATGAACATCCCATCGAGTAATCCCTTCCAATAATATGAGAGTAGACTCGTCCAACCACAAGAATCCTGACACAGAAATAATATCGTATACCCCATGCGTCGTTGACTATCTGGGAAAGAGAGTAACAAAAACACATAGAGTGGGTATTATAAATTGAATATATATATATATATATCTGTGTGTGTGATCATTCAATGAATACCTAATGATAGATATTAATGAATCACAATCTAATAACTCTACAAAATAAATTGAGTATCCTATAATCCCATAAGTAACCACCATTTATACCCAATATCCCACATGTCTACAATGAACAAAAACTCAATGGGACTCAATCAACTAACCTGGATATTATCCGCATCAAGTGGAACATTTTCACCATCATAGTTTTAGTTCAGGTCATAATGGAATTTCTGGGTGGGGAAATAATCCAAATTATTTGATAGTATAAACGAATGCAATACAATGTCTCATAACTATGCCACACAGTTGATAGATCTTGTCTAAATGTTGAGTACCCATTCCCATCCCAGCTGTAGGGTTTTACTATCATATAATCAAGGACCCACTCCCAACACGGATAGAGCGATATACTCTTATGTCATCAAGGATCCAAAACCATCCTGATATTAGGGTTCTACATGGAAATAGTCAAGGACCCATTCCCATCCCGAATAGTTGGATCTAATCTAGTGTTTTCAAGGAACCATTCCAAACCTGACAGGAGGGTACAATTAAGAAGTAACTATAGAGGAACTACAATGTCCACCCCCACTTGATGGAAGATATTAGAAATCCTAGAAGGACAACACTGGTTATCTCTACTAGATGGTACCTCTCAAAATGCATCTAAGAACAACACTATCCATCCCTGTCGGATGGACCTTATGATAAACCCGCATGATCACAGCCGTTATCAAACATTGCCTAAAAATTCATAATGGTATGAAAATATATCATCATAGATTGAAAGGCACTATGGATCGAACAATCAAATTTTTCATTGAAAAACACTCAAATTACGCAACTCACATGAAACAATATGTGTTTAAAATGAGTTTCGAGAGGTTGAAGAATTTTAATTTGGTACATAGAACATGTGTGCCCCACATGATGTGTGTCCCCGCCTCATTTCATGGCAGGTAACCTAACCATTATTTTGTACAAAACTATTATCACATAAATATTAAAATTCTAATATAGTCAAAGAGTAGAAAACATATATTGACACAAGGCTATCAAGTACATGACACTTGATGTTATTACAAAGCGGTAAAATCTCTGTTTTCTAACAACACTCCTCAAACTGCACCAGAACATTTTACCGTATATATTCCAACATCCTCTCCACTCTAATGGGAGTGGATATTGATCTATGTTGACAATTATCTTCAAACACATCAAAAGGATCTTAAAATGATATTCTTTTCATTCTTTGATAATTAAATAGATCACGATTAAGGCTCCACACATCCAAACATAGAACACAGTTGTGATCCTTGTGGAATAACATGAAATGTCGATTATTGATTCACCCCCATCAGACATCAAATGAAAAAGTTGTATGTCAAATAATTTTTCTTGAATGTTCTCTGGTGGGGGCCATACATTGAAATTAAATCATTTTATATGAATTGTGATATTGCGTTCCTCGTGAAAAAACACAGGAGGTTCCCTACTCGTTCTTCCAAAATGGATAAAAATAAGATGCATTTGACTGTAATGTCTGCGAATCGGGCCCTGTAGAGCCAAAAAAATTACATGTTTTTAACCAATAAAAAATCATCTTGAGACATAAAAACAAACAGAAGGGTTATTCTAAAATTGATGGTGTGTCCAGTGAACCTTCCATTTAGAATATTATTCGGAGACAAAAATCAAAAATAGTAATAATTTAATTATTATGGTTAAATTTGGGAATTTAGTGCTACTAAACGAAAATAACACGACATTAATGTCCATAAATAGTATAAAAATATTCATAACAACTAGAGGGACGAGTGGTCGCAGAAGGCACATCAATCAGACACCTAGATTGGGATATACATGCATATTAGGACAAATGGTCCTGAATCGAACTAGTCTGACCCATTCTTGTCGGACCCATCTAATTGGGTCAGTCTAATATAGCAAGCTAAATCTTTTTCCCGAGACCTTGGCCCAGTTTCAGGGCCCACTACTCCCCACCGATTTATTGGTCTAGACCACTACCCTCATCTCTTGGGAAAGCCTCCCATATGTTCTTCCTTGGATCCACATGCCACATCGAGTAAACATATAACACCATATCCCATGAACCACAACCCCATTCCACATCAGTCATCCTACCTGACCACAACAACAATATGCCTCATGATTCCATCCTGATTCCACCACTCAATGGCTCATCTATAATTATACAAATCATCACTGATGCATCGCTAATACACCCAACACCCATGTTCCTATCTTCAACAACCTCTCACAACCTACTATCCCAATCGGCCACATCCCAGGACCCCAATCTATGCACAGCTCGCCGCCTCCATGTGCCACTGCCTGATACTGCCAGCTAGCAGGCAACCGAAAATCTACCAGATATCTAAAAATGACATCAAATATATTTTGTATCCCTGGATCGAGAACATCACTGACATACACCTTTCTCAATGATCTTTGGTGTTTTGATGTATCGATTAAAATTTATGAAGAAAACAATGATGAAAGGAAAAGAACATTCATAAATGGGGATTACAAATAGTAATTAGATGATGGAAATATTCATTTATCCATTTCCTTATAGTAAAAAGTCGATAATTTGATGACGAATCGGAGAAAACATTGGAATTAAAATTGGAGGTGTGGAAATCAACATGAATCCTTCCTCTATTGATCTATTTATCATTGCTGATGTATCCTCCACACTTCTGCTTTGATCCAACAAGGATTCATCAAATATTTACCCTCTATATAATGAATAGGATAAGATTGGTTGAGAGATAGAGGATTGATAGGTATGTTTATAGATAAGGGATTAGGGCTAACCCTAATATCGAATCCTTAAATCTCTATTTATATGTTTCCTTCTTGGCATAGAATCCAAATCCCTCTATCCCCTCATTTTTTGTTGCTCCTACAAAAACACACCATTTTGAACTCAACAATAGTCTCCAGATTCCAATTAGAGTCCCCATTTAAATTTTATTTGATTCAGATATTGGGAAAAATTAATTTAGTTTAATTATTTTAATTACAATTCTTCTAATTGGTGGCTTTTCTCATAGACTTATTACACAACGAAATGAAATACCCTGGATAGGGTAAATTCCATGTACAAGATTCAACTGTGGCCTCTGATTTCTAATACATGTTACCATTTTAGTGTTACCATGCTTCCATTAGTTAAATAATATAAATTATAATTAATATTTTGATAAAATATATTCTAGGTGTTCCGGGACTCAGAATTACACATCGTCTCACCGCCTTGCCCTTGAAATATATTTAAAAATATTCCAAATTCATGAAATGAGAAAAATTATTCTCTAACTAATTCCCTCCATCACTATTTATTTCCCAAAAAATAAAAAACACGGAAACAACTCGGGATACTAATCTCACAGATGGCTCTCCCACTCATAGGAAAACCTTCACCTTTGTGTGCTACGACAATATGTACACCAAATGGATGGTATGTCCCGATACGATTTTCACCTATTGATGACATACATAATAACATCCACATTTCTCACTAGCTATGACATGTGGGAGAAATCGTGCATACATTAAAAATATTGTTTGTAGGGAAAGGTTGTAGTTAACCTTTTTGTCTCTTTTCATGGTAAGTAATGGCCTGAGAAATTCTAAAGTAATAATTCCTCTCGGACCAAACCTATGCATCCCACATCGTTACTAGTATACCTATTTTTACAGAGAATAGGGTCTCGTGATTCCCTCTTTCAAAGTATCAATACAGTGAAACACCCACGGATATCTCGTAAAGTAGGATTTAACAGTCAATGTATAAAAAATGACACTCTATTGCACGCTCATAAAGCGAAGGAGTTAACACCCATGATTGAATGAATTGTACCCTCATACTCTATTAAGGATAGTTGTATGGAATATAAAATATCTGAAACATCCCACCATAGGGGAGAATATGACTTCATGAAAGTTAATATGCAACAATTTCACCCTTTTACTGATTATAGACCACCTTAGAGTCATAATCCTATGTTATGTTCAACCATTATTGAAGCCTTAGGTTTAATTATTTCTGAGTGAAGACATACATGGGACTCTGGTGGTGTGATAAAACCACAAATTAATCTCCAAGAATATAGTGTCTCCTCATTATTAGGGTTAAGACTACAGTTGTCAACACATGGTGGTGACTCTCAGTGTCATATTCATGGGGTCATTATCTCCTTGATCTGTTCTTTGATATCTATTGTATCAAGGATAAAATTGAGCCCATAAAGGTAAAAACGAATATGTTAGGTGAGTGAACTCATCCAACTACATTAATTTAGACCTATAAAACACAGGGCATATCTCATTTACCGTCACTCCCGTTTGAAGGAGTCTTATACCCAAAACAGATACACTTCTACACCCACTAGTGACATCCTGAGAAAAAATGTCTAGTTGGAAAACTCCACATCGAATTTCAGGACCAACCCTAACACTATATCACACAAGATCACCCCAAACACACAAGTCAGAGGGACTTATCCACTGAAGATCAACACTATCATCATTAGGGGGAAATAACTCACACTCATGGGTTTTATCAAGTCACAAAAGCAAATCTAGTGGGTCTCAAGTACCCCTCTTCCTCATGCATTTTAAGATACATAGAACAACAATAGCATGGGTTACACCAATGCCCCACAATACCCTACTATATCCTCATCGATGGATTATTGATAAAAGATATTTTCACACATTATCAAAAAATTATTACTAAAAAAATTAAATGTGACATAGAGAGTAAATATAATCATATCATTCTCTATAGGATCATAGAGATCCCAAGATTATGGTTGTCCGTAGTCCCAGCTGCCATCCTCTAGATCCTAACATGGGATGTCTAGTGGTGGTGGTGGTGTAAAATCCGTTGATGGTCACCCCCACCTCCCACTCCTACTTCTTAACTACAATCACCACATCCATAGGGTCCACTATATCCTTGAATAGGGGATCCCTGATCACGGTGTGGTCTCTATTGTGGTTGTTTACCTATTTTCTACCTGAGATTCTCATCATGTCTAGTTGGGAAGTCGGGGGCTATATGAAATCTCCTATAACAAGAATAAAACCATCCCTCCCCAGACTACCCTCACACTCTTTTATACCTCTTCCCCCTAAGACTATATACTTGAGACCGATTATGGGGAATCCTCCTATATAGAGATTCATTTATTTGACACCTACTAGATATAAAAGAATATCAGCTCAATAACACCCAGTACCACAACCAGATACATAGTGTCCTTCTAAAATAAATATCTTTGTAACCAATTATTGATCCAGCACCCTAGCATGGGTGGGATGCACAGGTGTACTATGATAGAACGTATCTCTATGTAGATTCCTACTTAGTCTTCTGTACTCGGAGGTCACCATAATCTATCATGTTTAGATAGTTGCATGTATGCTTTGTGAACCTAGTCACATGCACTTCCATTGTTATCCCACCATGCTTAATCTATTAGATCTCTTAAATAAAAATGGACATCATGTAAGAGGGGTAGTGATCCTAATGAATCAAATACTTGATGTCATCTCACGTAAGTTTTGAATTGTCAATTATCTAAGAAAACATGTTCCACTAACGTATATAAATTCATTAGAAAATTCGTGCATCCAAAGAAACAATCTAATATTTTAGTGTCCATAAAATCCGGAAGAGGATAACCACTGACTCTAACCATACTATTGCTTCTTGAGGGTCAGGCTCACCATGGAACCTTAGCGGTCTTTGGTTTTGGAACTCGTGGAATGTGCAACATTAGTGGTCCTCCTTATCATCCACTTCTGGGGTTGTTTTAAGCTCATTTAGTGAAGGTTCTAGTACCTTCACACCTCTATGAAGGGGGTCACATGATAGGTCTTGAACTGAAGCCTCATGGATCGAAGAGTTCTTATCACGAACTGGAGCTGGTATCATAGTTGGCTTTCATCTCAAAGATAGCCTAAATGTTATCAAAGAGTAGCTTGGTTAGAGAATTATATATATATATATATATACAAAAATGAGGTGATGAGTCATGAAATAAAATCAAAGACTCAATTAAATATGATTCATGTAACATTATTCCCTGAAACAAGTATCTTCAGTTACTAAGTCAAAAATTTGGTAATCAAGGTCGTAGTGAATGGATACGTTGGTCACATGTACTATCACTAGACTCCTTGCCTTAGAGATTCTCTCAATACACAACATCAATTTATCAATAAAACCAACCAAGACCTTTTTAGGGAAACATTATAAAAACATCCCAAGGGTCGAATCACCCCTAAAAAAGTGTTTAATAATCCGAATCATGATGGGGATCGAACCACAACATCCCTATGTTGCCTCCATAATCTAGGGATGGTGATAATTCCAAAGGAAAAAAACATGTTTATACCTTCTCTTACGAACCTATACATAGTTAAAATGTTATACAATTGAAAAATTGTAGATGTAAAGGAGAAAAAAATTAAACAGTATTATAAATAGACCAAACCTATATATACCAGTAAACAATACTTGTTTGGTATATTAAATTGAATTGGAAAAGGAAAAAAAAATCCCCAAACTAGAAATTTTCCACAACCTATAAATAAATGATATAGAGAAATTATTGTTAGATACCTACACATTTATACCAACAACTGACCACCATATATGATCCAAGAACCCTTATCCCTACGGGCCTAAAAAGTCACCATTAACCTATCCAGCTTTTGTATAATCCATGAAAAATTTGAGAAAATATCATGTAAGATTGTGTATGAAAATAATAATTACAACTCCCCAAAAGAGAAGGGGAGCTGTAATAGATACTTAGAAAATAAAATAAATATATAAGATAAGATACAGAAAAAATGGCGTAGATCATCCCAATAAGATAGTGACGTAAGAACATCCAAACACAAGAACCCATAAATGGTGATAATATTAAATTCTCATTAAGTATTCACTACCTAAATTATGATAGTAGAGTAACCTAAAAATTAGATTCTATAAGCTGAAATCACATAACATACCCCCACATTTATTCACCTCTCATGGAAGTATAGTTACTGAAACCAAGGGAGTGGGTACTAAAAATAGAATATATATAACTACTCAGTCAGAGAATATCAAATAAGGGTGAGTAAGGGGATATCCATATCAATGCTCTGCCCATGAAATTATGTATCCAATAGTCCCAGATGTAACAACTGTTGATGCCAAGAAGACCACATGTTCTCTATGAAATACAATGAAAATGGACTCAATCACCACACCTTTATACAATCTTCTCAGAGATAAATTGTCTTACCCTCACAATTTTAGGTCATTCCACATGGATTCATCTCATTAGGGAAATTTTGGTGCTTCCTTAAGAGAACCATGGTATGTTAATCAACTTTAAATCACTGGGATGCATAGTAAATAGATCTTGAGTCAATGTCAAGAATCATGGCCAACCCCGCGGGAGGGTTCCACTCTCATTTCATCGAGGTCACATGCCTATCACTACTAGATTTCTATACTCTCATGTCATCGAGGTCCCATAACTTACATGGTGGGAGATTTCTACATGGAAATGTTCAAGTACCAATGCCTAACAAAACTATAGGGTTCTACTTTAGTTTCGTTAAGGACCCATGCACAACATGACAAGAGGGTTCCACTCATAAGTAACTATTGAGGAACTGCACTAGCCATCCCTGTTGGATGCTGCCTCCCAGAAATCATCGGGGAAAAACACTAGAAATGATTGTTGGTTGGTACCACTGGTAAATCATATAAGAACAAAACTATCCATCCCTGCCATATGGTACCTCTGATAAACCCACTAAATTAAAGTTGTTGTCGAACATCACCTGAAAATGTGTCACTCCAAGAAAATCTATATTTGTGTCTCAAAATCCACAATGGATACAATCATGTTATACACAAAAAAGACACCTAAAAAGCTACTGAAATGAAAAAATATGTGTTAAATAATAGTTATGAGAGGTCGATGATTCGTATCAGTGGGACTCAATGCATTTGGGGCCGACACACCGTATAGCCCTGCATCAAAACATGATCATGTAAATATCAATTATTAGGTACGAAATATTGATCATATACCCCTATGAATTCCAGTAAACTACGAGAGTACCTAGAATATATATCTCGAAGGCTATTGAGCACATAACGCACGATGTCAATTTGATGGGTGAAAATGTAATTGCGCTGAAACACATCCTCATACAACCCCAGTACTTTTGAATATATAATTTAATTCATCATATTCATTCTCAATGGAGTGGACACTAATATAAGATGATTTTTCACTTCAAATACCTCAAATGAACCATCCACTTATTTTCAAATCGTGTTTCCTCAATTAAATAGATCATAAAAAATTCTCATCACATTCAAATAGATCACACTATTTTGGTCATTGTAAAAAACACACATGGTCGATAATGCATTCACTGAAATCTCACATCAGATGGAAAAGTCTTATGTCAAAAAATTACACATGAATAATGTACCATGGGACCATGTTTTTACCCAGATACTATTTATATGTATTTTTCTATTTCGATCCACATGAGAATCCCCATGAGATCGACTACTTTTTCATCCAAAATGGATTCCCTCTGAAAAAGATACATTTCCTGGAAAATCATGTGAACTAGGACCCATATGTTAAATTAGGTTTCATTTTCCTTTTATTATTAAAATATACATCATATGTTTTTTAAAGGGAAAGGGGGAAAGCCCCCATTTATTGAATAAGAAAGAAGCTCCTTTTTAATGGAAGAAGGAGAAACCCATTATAGAGACAAATGAAAGAAATATTAACATAACATGCCAAAACAGAAAAAAAGGATCCAAAAGCCAAATGGAAAAAAAATCCAAGCAGGAACAGGCCAGAATGTCTCATCACCCCCCTAACCGAAAAGGTCATAGAAAAATCCACCTAGATGATGTGTCACCCCCTCTACGATGAAATGTTTCGTGCTGGAAACACATCCAAAGAAGATAACTCCTCCAACTCATACAGAAATATGAGAGGACTGGACGATAGGTGTCAGCACACTTATATCTCTTTAGAGCCACCCCCTGACAGTGCCAATGAAAGACTCATTGGACCATCAACCGGATGCGCCACAACATTCAAGAGAGAACATAGTTAAAGTTCAGTCTGGGTGCCCATCCAACCAATAGAATAGATGGCTGAATGATTGGTGCCAAGACACCCATCCCTCCTTCGAGGTCGCCCACCCGACACAATATGCAGGACAGAACACGCCATCCAAATGCAACGAGACCAAACAACAAGTTCCTACCACAAAAATTTCTTACTAGTGATAGCTTGATCCATCAAGTGCGGAAATTAGAGAAAACAGAGAAAAAGAAGAGATCAGAAACCCGCCAAAGCTGCAAAGAACACTCTTGTATCCACCTCAGTAATCACCACCACCATCAGACCAAAGTCGACCTCCACAAAATCCAAAAAGATGATCGCCGCACAAGTTTGAACAAGAATCCTCCGAGGACGCTGCTGTCTGAGCTCCCAACTCCCATAAGGGAGTGTTGTGTAGGTCCGCAGCTGAAGAATAAGAAGAAACGGACCGAGGTGGAGAGTATTGGAAGGCTGGAAGGATGAAAAAATGAAACCAGAAAGCCCAATAACCATCATCTAACAGTACCCAAAATAATAATAATTAAATTTTTATTATTATATATAATAATATCATCTAGCTGAAACCAATAATCAATAATTAAGATTCTCAACAATGTAAAAAAATATCTTTATCAATCAGAGGGAATCATAGTCTCTGGAGGCCCAACAATCGGATGCCCAGATTTCATGATACCGACATTCAAAGACATATGGGGCTGAATCGAACTAGTCTGTCCTATTATTGTCGAACACAACAGCAACAAATAGATCACACTAACTGTCCAAGTCTATTTATACAGCCTAAAGCCTAGCCAGTTATCCTAGTAAAATTGAGCAAGTCCTCTGGTCTAGCCTACTGACCTCACCTCACTGGCCAGCCAGCCCTGCGGTCTGACTTAGATCACATCGTCGCCTCAAGTCAATGGTTGACCTCATCCCCCATGAATTGTGGATCTCTTATCCCATGATCATCCATCATGACCATAAACCCATTAAGAAATTTGACCCCATCCCAATGCCACAACACTCTAGATCCACATCACTACCACGACACACATCTGATTCAATGCAGATCCACCTGGCACTCCTGGTGCCAATACATCGTCCCCTTTCACAACCGACACACCCAGCCAGCTAGATCCACAGTCACTGCCATCACAGAGACTGTTGCCGTCATGTTCCTCCAAATGCGACGACCAACCGGAGACCCTTTGGTGGTCCCTTTTTTGAACCATTTTGACTCCACCAAATGTATGAAAAAAAGGCTAGATGAATTTCTATCATCCTTTGATCAAGCTCTTCACAGACTTAAGAATTGCAGAAGGATCGATTGGTGTTTTGATGAGTTAAATAATATTATGATGAAATCTATGATGAATAATAATGAATATTTTTTTTAGTGGATTCAAAATAGAGATAAAAAGATGACCATGTTTATTTTTCTATATCCTTTATGTTCAAAATTGACAATTCGATGATGAATTCATGAAAACATAGGAATTGAAATTGAAATTGTGAAAATAAAAAAATCCATCCTCGATTGAACTATATATTATTTTTTACACATTCTCTACTCTCCTACATCGATCCACCATGGTTTCGGTAGAGATTTCTCCTCAATACAGTAATGAGGAGACGAACATTTGAGAGGGAGATAGGAGAGAGTGGGCATAGAGATATAGTTGATTAGGAATAACCATAACATTGAATACAAAAATCTATATTTGTAGGGGCATTACTCATCACATAATCTGAATCATTTATAGCACCACATTTTATGTTGTTACTAGGAAAATCACCCAATTCCAAACCCACTGGCGGTCTCAAGATTATAATATGACACCTCATTCGAATTCTATTTGATTCAGTGTTTGATATAAAATCATTAAGGTTAATTATTTCATTTACAATTTTCCCTGAGGTTTATTTTCACACACGATGTCCTGCACTGACAATAGTTTGGAGCCACCCAAGTTAAACTCCATATTCTTTAATCAACCATTGGCTTGAATTTCTAATCGGAGTTAACTTTTTAGAGTTATCCATATTTGATCACATCATAGTATAAAATATACAAAATATTTTTATAAAAATTATTCTCGGCGCACAGGGTATCAAAATAACCCATCGTATTAGCACTTAGCATTCTGAATACATGTAGAAATATTCTAATGTCTAACAAGGAAAAAATCAGGTCTCTAAAAGGACCCACCTTGATCATGATCATTCTCTATTCATCGATTCTAGTAATTAAACTATATGTTCCCACATAAAATATTACACGATTCCATGGATACACTCTTTATATCCATCAATGACATGTAGGTGCCATAGTTAAAGACCATCATGGCCATCCATTTCATACCCCCATTTTTCCTTGTATGAACTCCTTAGTCTATATAATATTCGGATTTTTGATTGAAAAGGACTATGATTCTTGGATAACACTCTTATCCCTAGCATGCCTATATTTATTACTAATTTTCTATCCTTTAAGGTCTATGATTCCTTAGTTATTACTTTGGAACATCATTGCTAAATAACTTTTTTGATTTCTTTGTAACATATTAGAACCATCAATATTGTTAACATGTGACTCATTTATAAACATGTAATAATTAAATAATGAATTTTTAGAGGTTTAGATTATAGAAGAGGGATAAATTAGGTACATGGGTATATAGTTATTTTATGATCGTTTACATTATATTTTCATGATTTCAGACTCTTCCATTTCCATTACATGGAATGATGTTATAGAAAACATTAGTGGTTCCCCATTGAGATTTATCTCTCAGGATCTCTAGGAACCATCTGGTAACCTAAGAAGATTACATATATGAAGTTTCTAACAAGGAGAAGCATACACCTTCAATCACTTGATTGATTTATTTTTTATGATGGATCACGGTGGAATATGTCTTAGCCATAGCTTGAGTGCTTTGGATAGTCATCTATTTCCTTTAAAATATTCTGAACATGTTTATCGAACTTCTTTGGATCACTGTTTTTTAGTTTTTCACACACCTGACATATCATAATCAATTGTTATATGTTATTCCATTTAATTAAATTATTGTTACAATTTCTCTATTTTACATTATGCCTTCTATTAACTTGAATTTCAATCTCTATTAACCTCTTTTCATATTTAGCTTCTTCCCAACATATTTTATAATGATGGAATAATCTCCCCAAACACCCACCATATGACCTCTCTTCTTGATGATAGACTCTATCATTTGGAGATATTCACTTGAGGTCATGTAGCCCATCAAGCATGAGGAACCTATTACGTTGAATTTGGGTCTGGGACATCACAAAGTGGAATCGGAGGATCGTTATATTCTTTTTTTACTATTTGGAGGCCATAGATTGTAGATTAGGAATGGTTGGTACTATGTCATAATCTATTCTTGGGCATCGTGAACCCATGTTCAGTGTAAAATCTCAATTTCCTAAATTATAATTATTGTTTTATGTTTCCTATTATAGCTGTCATTTTTTCCCCATTTTTTTTACAGACATGTTTTGTGGTGTTATTTATTATTACACTACATGAGGAGTTTTTTCCATACTTTTATGATGACAAAGAGAATTATCACATGCATCCATATAGGAACCTAGAATTACCATTCCATGCATATATCCATGAAATATAGTTTCAAGTAACTATACTGAATATATTGTCATGATTTTGATTTTTGATTGGTTGTAAGATTGTTATATTATTCTGATATTAATCTTGTTTGAGATTTAGTGATTTCTTATCTAAATTCATGAGGTGTATGGTCCCTCATGGGTTGGTATGAGTAATTTACTGATATGAGCCATTATAATATAAATAAGCAGATGTTATTTCCAGTGATAAGGTATATGGGAATTGATTTATCAGAAATGGATATCCATTATAAAGTGAATCATAAATTATAAAATGAAATTGTTGTATATCTTTATCCAACATTATCAGGTTTATGGAATATAAAAGATTGAATTTGGTAATTAAATGTAAAAGAAAATGAATCTTATACTTGAACACTTATTGATACATGGTTGTAAAAGTGGGTAGTTGTTGTAGTATGCTTTTTGTAGTGACTTTTCTTACATTCAGTGTTCACTGGTGATGTTTTCCTTTTTATTAAGCTTGTTCAAAAAAGTGTTCTTGGAATTAATATGCCAAGTCATCGACGAAATCCTTATATCATATAGTAATGTAGGTATTGGCCCCTTGAGGAATTAGTTACCCATTCATATTGATCTTCTTTGTTCTATAGAAGATGTTCTTAGATGTCATTCTCCAGATGGGTTGGTTCATTCAATATAATGATTTTGTGAACAATTATCACCATAATGTATAGTTTATGTCTCCATTGGACTATAGTTATCTATATAATGGTGAACGGGATTTCCAGGCCAGTAGAGCTTGACCAGAACATCATGGGATAGGATGAATGGTCACTCAGATTGAAAATCACTTCATGGAGGATCATGGTTTTTGACAAGGTTATTTTCTCCCAATAGTTGATCGTTTTAGGGATGTCTCTCCAAGAAATTTTTCATGTTTAAATCACGATTTTGAGGTAGGGTTTTCAATTGAGTTTTATTCTAGTAGAATCTCTATTGTCCATTCATCTAAATTGGATGGAAACAACTATACTCCAAGAGCTCAAAAGAACGTTATATTATTTTGAGGTGAATGGATTTATATGAATTAAATCATCTCCTTGGGGTTTTCTTGATTTTTTTTCATGAAGGCAGAAGGAACATTAAATCTTTTCCTGAATTATAGAAGGTTGAGACCTATTAATGTAAAGAACTGATATCCATTACAAAAAATAAATAATATCTTTGATAAGATCTACGGTGATAGGTTCTTCTCTAAGATCAACCTGAGACAGGGTTATTTTCATGTAAAAGTGAGGTCATAAGACATACCATGAAAATATTTTTGTACTTGGTATGGTATTTATGAGTACCTAGTTATATAGTGTGGTCTTACGAAGATTCCCTCCATTTTTATGTCTCTAATGAATAGTGTGTTCCAACCCTATTTGGATTCTTTTTTCATGGTCATTGATGATGATATATTAGTGTATTCTCATACTCAAAAGGTCCATTATAAAAATATTGATATCTTTCTGAGTAAAATAAGAGAGAATCACCATTAATACTTTATTTCTATGTAAATATTATGGACCAATAAGATTCACTTCATGGGTAATATAATATTAGATTCATGAGTTTCTGTTGACCCTAAAAATAGTAGTTGTGTAGTTTCATCAGAGCACCCTAAGAACTTGTTTGACATAAGGAGTTTTATGTGGCTGGATGGATATTGAAAGAATTAAATATAGGATTTATCATGACCTGATTCACCTATCTCTAATATTTCAAAGAAGGGGGTCATTTTCCTCTTCTGATAAGAATTCATGAAAGTCATTATGGAGATTAAGGAGAGTCTTCTACTAGAACCTATTCAAATTATTCCAATGTTTGGTGTAAGTTATATCATATTGAACGACACATCAGGCATTGGAATTAGATTAGTGCTGATGGAAGATTAATGATTAATTACATATGTATCTAGTAAGATGAGGCCCCAAGATAGAAATTACCTGATGAACGACCTTGAGATATTAGTAATTTTCTATTACAAACATTTCTAGAGACACTATCTGTTTGGTGAGCAGTTCATGATCTACAAAGAATACTATATCCAAAAAAATATCTTTTCCCTACATGAATTGAACTTATTACTATTGGGATGTGTTGAATATCTATATTGATTTTATTTCAAGCTTTCCTATATATCTGTAAATGGTAATGTAGTCGTTGATGCGTTGAGTTGAACAACTCCAACACGTGTCATATGGGACACCAGTGATTAAAGAAACTAAATAGAGCACTATTATGAGATTCATATGGAGTTTCATGATAGTCACAAGATGACGTATCTCTTATCCATGAACGTTAACTCTTCCTTCCGTGAGAAGGTGATGATTATACATTTTTTGATCCTGATGGATTGGTTATCCATGCTAGTATAATTAGAGATAACTTTCATTTGTATTGGTCTATATAGAGAGATGACATCATGCATATTCATGGAAAAGTCTGAGTCCCAAATGTTATGAGATAGAAGTTGATGAAGGAGACCCATGAATATTAGTGACATTTTCATCAAATAATGTGAATGATGTATTGGGATGCGCGACATTAGTATTAGTGGCCTGGGATGAAACGTCTTATAGAAGGATTCATCATTATGTGTTCCACCTATCAGTAGTTAAAGGTAGAGTACCAAAGACCTGAAGGCTTCTTACAGCTGCTTACATTATGAGAACATAAATTGGAAGACATTGATATATATTTCTTATTAGTCTTATCTAGGTCACCGAGGGGTAGCTATGCTATAAGGGTAGTTATTTACTGACTAATTAAATCAAACAACTTCATTCATATTCATGACATACTATCAGATGATGATATGAGATGATTGTATGTCTATGAGATCATTCGACTCTATGGGGTACGTCATAAAATAATATTAGATAGAGAATCTCATTTCCCATAACGGTTCTAGTAGGGAATTTTGAAGGCTATGAGGACATATGTGCTTCGAAGAAAATGTTTTTCACCACCAGACTAATAGACAATCAAAATAGATAACATGGGTTCCATAATATATTATTAGTTCATGTATCCTTGATTTAAGTAGTTCTAAGATAAAACATATACATCTCATTGAGATCACCAATATTAATATATTACATGTGCCAATTATGATGGATCCCATTAAGGCCTTATATGATTGGTCGTTCCATTCATCTCTATTCTAGATAGAAATAGGCGAGGTAGTAATAATAGGTACTCATATCATTTAGCAGACATCACGGTTGGTTCAACTATTCATAATGTGTTTTAATACTACCCAGTCTAGACAAAAATCTTATTTCGATCTCCATCAATGACCTCTAGGGATCTTGGTCAGGGATCCTTTTTTCATTTAGGAATCACCCTGGACTGGTCTTGAATAGTAATAGATTCAAGGTAAGATATCAACATGTTATGTAGGATCGTTTGATATCTAAAAGAGAGTTGTTCTGGTAGCCTATTGGTTGCTACTACCCTAGAGGTAGTGTTACATACATGAAATCATCCATGTTTCACAACTTTTCCAGTGTCATTACGACATGTATCATAATTTTTATAAAAATGATGTTGAGTGGGATGATCATGATACCTTTGAGAATCATCAAGTATGCATCGTCGGCCAGAGTATAAAGTTTCTTTATTGATGGCATGTCCCATTATTATGGTTAATATGGAATCATGAACACGTGAAGGATTAGACTTAGGATAGAAAGACTGACATACATGTTCAAATATAATATTTTTTCACATAGTGTTTCTACAACCTTGGATGGTCAAATTAGGGTTGAGTTATTTTATGGGGAAGACTATTACAAACTTGTTTTTCACCCTGGTATGGATCTTTTTAATATCAATCGAATTATTTAATTTTTGCCTATTATGGAAGGCTCATGAGCTCGAGAATGTTCAAAGGGTGTAAGAGGCTTGTTGAAGGACAATAACCTAATGTTTTTTTTGTAGAACTAGCCAATTCTCATTGTTGGTGAATTGTTGGAACAAATTTTTCCTTAACTTGAAAATAGTCTATTTTTGGGAAAAACTGTATTGCATGGTTAGAACACAACTTTATGGAATAGCCATGAAAGTTACCTTTCTTCCCTTGGAACATTGCATGGTTGGCGCATGTTTTAGTAAACATACTATCAAAACTATGCATACAAAAATATATCGGTAAATTATCAATATTTCCATTGATGATCTATTTGAGCCTCCTCTATACTCCTACTAAAATTTCCTATGGTATTAAAATATTTTTCTATCTTTTATGTTCTTTTGTATGGCCTATTCCATGGATTAGATGATCTCATTCACTTGGGATATGATTGAGATTATGTGTGTCATGTTGGATGTGCAATGGTTTGTACAAGAGTACTTTTTTGTCGTTCTTCTCCTCTCTTTCCCTCGACATCCTTATTAAGGTGTTATAATTTTTACATTATTTCATATCTACTTGATTCTATGTCAAATTAGTGGCCAATAAAATAGGATATGTATCTTACAACCCTGGGGTGGATTGTCTATAACTATTCCAGTATGTTTATTTATTTAGGAATTTTTGTGAGGGGCCTACAGATTTTTTTGAGTGTTATTTATTTAATTTATATTTCATGTTTATATTCATTAGAATTGTAAAATTATTCTATTTCCATATAAGTTATTAGTTTTTTGTGGATATTACCACAACTCCATCCATACCATTTAGGATGATATTGCATAATTGAGTTTCTAGTATTTTGACACTTTTGATCCATTTCTCATATATGCTCGAGATTCACCACATAAATGGTACACCTCCAAATAATAAATTCTCATTGTAACATGTACTAGTGATTGGAATTTTCCATTTCACATTGATATAAACAACCTAAGGTAAGTCCATAAAATTGTTAAATAAATGTGAAAGGGAAATAGGAAAGTGTATAAATTATATGACATAACCATATTAAATGCTACTGGAATATATGTTGCATATCCATAGTATCCCACACCACATTAATAGATGTTTGAAGAATGAAAATTAATTATTTATTATTCCTTAAATGGAATTAATAATGGTTTCATTATACATGGAAATATAACACTACTAAAAGTAATATTGTGATCGAAATGAAATATTACATGATTTCATAATTAAACGGGAGTGGCCTGACTCAATCTCAAAATGGATTTTTATTGGAAAATTCAATGGGAACTCAAGAACCGAATTCCAATTCAAGGACACATATTTCTTAGGTTGGGACCCACCAATATACCAATCATTGAATATTAATATATTTTGGGTATGACATCATAAGATCCATGAAATAGTCTCATAGGATTCTTTGGATATAGTCCATTGATCCATCATTGAAAAGTAGGTTCCATGGTTAAACCCAATCGGGAATGGTCATTTCATATACCTATATTAACATGGATAAACTACTTGGACATATTAGGTAACTCAATATTGAATTCCTTAGACTATGATTCTTGTATTACACTATAATACTTAGATAGGATATAGTTATTACTGAGTTTGGGACCCTTGAGGTCTATGTTGCATTGGTTATTACCATGTAACATCATTATTAAATAAAATTACAAGTTTCCATGATACATCTTAGAAACTTCACCATTATTAAGATGTGACATATTTATAAAATTGTATCAATTTAAAATTAAATTTATTATAGGTTCAAACTACGGTTGTGGGATGAAGCAGGTACTTTGTTATTTTGCAACATTGTGTTGCTTTACATTTTATATTCATGATTTCATGATTTTATTTATCAATTACATGGGAAAATTTTTATTGAAACTTTTGGTAGGGGCCCACTGATATTTATCTCACACCCTCTCCGGGTTCCATTTGGTACCTCGAGCACATTAAATATATTTAGTTTTTAAACAAGGGAAGAATGAATCTTCGAAAACATAATTACAGACTATTTATAATCGACCTTGATAGAAGATGATCAATCCAAATCCAATGATGCTTGGTAATGTCTTTGATTTCCTTTATAACATTGAGAATAATTAATTCCTTCTATCATGGATCCATGTTTTCTAGTTTTCTAGATACATGATATTTCATCATCAACTATTGTATTTTTTTCAGTTATTCCAATCATTTATATTTTTTCCATTATTTTTTATGGTTACTTTTTTTTTAGATTTATTGTATTAGCTATTTATATTAGATCATATTTAAATGTTGACCTAACTATTTCTACTAAGGGTATAGAATCTCAATGTACACACCATAGGCCCTCGTTGCTAGTCTGTAACCTCAGGAATTTTGGGTGATCTTCTTGGGAACATGTAGCCCACTAATATCGGGTCACTTATAAAGTGGAATCTAGGTCCGAGACATCACAACTATCTAATGAATGAATAATGTATACATTAGTTTTAGATTTTATATTTGTAGTATTATTCACTTTTATATTAATTCAAGATGTTAGATCACCAAATGTCCAATAAAATGATACTATGTTGTATTTATTGTTTTACCATTTCTATTTAGATGATTTTTATATTGAATTATAATAAAAATTAATTATTCAAAATTATATTCCATCATATTCATCATGTCATCAATTATGGAATACAAGGATTCGTATTACTTCATGAAAATATATATGATCATTTTTTTAAATGATAATTATTTCCCAAAAAGCTGTTGGAGAATATTATATAATATATTAATTCATTGGTGTATCTATTGAAGAAAAAAATCCTACAATGATTTCAAATTTCTAATAATCAATATTATAAATCGCTATGCATATTTTCGATACACTATATAATTCAATAAGTTTGATATAAAATTTACTAAAAATAAAATTATATGTTTTTAAATATGAAATAGGATTGAATATATTTATCATCATATAGAACATTAATTTTTTGTAAATATTTTGAGTCACTTGATAATACTTATTTTATTCTCCAATAAAATGAGCTGTCTCTTTTTCAACTTTTTAATTTTTATCATTATTTCATTGTGATTTGTTATAGTATTTATAAAAATTTATATTGATAATGATAGTACACAAAATAAAATCCATAAAAAATTGTATATTTTATTTTATTAAATTTCAATGTATATATTATTGGAATCCTTGTCATAACAAACATCAAATCATTAATCTTCTGAGTTTTATTGTATGGAAACAATATTTAACAAGAATATAATGATATAAAATCAATGTTCAATTAAAATTGATGAAATTTAATTTGGTAAATATTTTTCCTAGAGTAAATATATTGACTAATTATGTTATACATTATGGTTCCTCTATAATGTATGTATGAAAACAAAAAACATGGTTGAATCAGAAAGAAAAACTCAAATCAATGGATTTCATTGATTATAATATTAACATAATGGAAGACAAAATTTAAATGAACATCTTAAAAAATAAATATAAAATACTAATAGGACATTTATATTATCATATGTAAAAAACATAAAAAAATAATTAAATAAAATTGAAATTTAAAAAATTTTGATGGAAAAAATAAAATAAGTATTCGAATAAATATAAAATAATGTTATAAATAATAATCATTTTCCAATGATAAAATTCATAAAAACTATATTATCTTATATGATAGCACAATGATATTCAATAATGCGAATAATGTTATCCATGTTTCTCACTGTGAAATTCTTTGACACATTATTAATTGAATTATACATGAGTGAACCATCGCATACGCAACAATAATATCCAAATTTGGAATCATTTATATTTAGTATTCTGTTTGATTTTCATGATTGAATTTAAAATGTCAAACACCAAACAAAATTTAATGTATTAGATTAGAAGTCACTGATTAAACACTAGCCATATTTTCATTCAAAAAAATAATATCCAATTATTAAAATAATAAAACAAATAAAAACATTTATACTAAGAGGAAATATCCTTTTAAAAACACCTACAAATAAACAATCATAATCACTATAGGTTCTGAGATGATGGATAACATAATGATGTGATCAATTAGTATATCATCCTCTTAAACATCTTTATAGACATTGAAAAATACCTACTAACTATTAGAGTTCAATTATAAATACACATGACATAGTAAATTTTTTATTGGTGTATTTCATTGTGATTTCTCAATGTATGGTTTGTTTTTAAAATGTTATAGAAATTATTTAGATTAAATCATCTCACCAAAACCTATAAGATTAATAGTTATAAACTCCCAAAAATAAATCCTTAAAAAATATTAATGGAGACATCTGTTTAAGTTAAACTCCATTTTTATTTCCAAAACAGTGATATAAGATAGCTATTTGACCTAAAACATACACATATATGCATCTAGTCCTGTTAGAGCCATGTATTATCTCTTTTATAACTCCTTACATAATATAATCAAAATATATATCATATAAAATTTAATAATAAACCACCACAAGATACCCAAATTTGTATCTGAATAATGTTTTTTGTAAACCATTAAGTTTTATCCTAATTATGACGGAAAAAAAGTTTTATCAAGGAATCCAATATAATCAAGTTTGAATTAATTTTCCCATTAAAACTATGATTAAGAATTCACTCCACACTAGATTATTACTATACCCAAAATAGTTTTTTCTATCACTAATTGTCAAAAATATTTATATAAATAAACACTACCAAAAAAGTTATAAAAGATGAAATAAAATTCATCCAAAAATTGAACTGTCAATTGAAAATATTTAAATTACTACTAAATTCAAAATGGAAATTATTATATAGATAATAAATTATAACGAATGATTATATTAAAAGAAGCAGAGAATTTCATGATATATATGAGATATAATAAAAAATGAAATAAAAAATGTAAAAGGGTTATCCATGGGATAAATCTCTTCAGAAAAAGTGAACAAAAATTAACTGTAACCCTTGAGACACCCATAAAATTATATGGATTACCTACTACATAAAAGTGCTAAATAAATTTAACTTGGATCAAAATAAATTAAATTATACATACACACTATGTGTGTTTATGTTGTATGTGTGTTATAGTTTCATATATGTAACAACCCCACACACTATGTATAATCATTAAATATAAATCCATATAATTATAGCTTGAAATAATAATATGAAAGTATATTTTTAGCTGTTTAATAATGGAAATATAATTTATTCATTTAAATAAATCATCTCATTCCATAAAAATCTTATATTTATCAAATTATTAAATAAAATTCTGGTTAAAATTTTTAGAACAATATATTTAAAAATTTAAGAAAACTAATCCTCATCATTAATATAATAATACAAATGATTAGTAAAAATATTTTTTTTTTAATATTTAAATAATTATTTTAATACAATTAAAAATAATTTATAAAATAATTTGTACGCAGTAATTTACAATCATATAAAAATATATACTAAAAAGAGTTTTAAAATGTGATTTAAAAAATATAATCATTACATTCTAAAAATTTTATATTCATTGAATAATAAGGAAAAATATTAAAATATATTTATAAAATATATCAAACCTTTTATAAACAAGGATTACGAATTCAATAATGATTGTACATAAATTTCATAGAAAATAGTAATCAAATATCAATAATTATATAATAAATAATCCTTAATGATCAGGTAAAATATTAGGATCCTTCAAAAAAATCTATGACAAAAAAAAGATGAATTATTATAATTGGTCTATTTTATGTGATAAAGTGTCATATCAAGTGATCTTACCATCCAATTGAAACTCTTAAGAAAACACCCTTAGCAAGGAAAAATATTAATTATTGTCCCACTACAATAATCACTTCATTCTTGGAAAAGTACATATACTGTGATTTTCCACATAACTATTCCGGACTTCCTATAACATATAAATAAAAAATTGGACTGAAAATAATCATATCATAATATAAAAATGAAATTAATTAGTTTGTAACCAATAAATATCACCTTAACATATGTTCACCCTAAACGAAGGCATCTCATTTCCTAATGAATAGCTAGATAATAAAAATTACCATTAATCATGGTAAATACATAAATATTAGTTAATATAAATTTTTCATTTAAAAATATAAATACAGCATTAATGGGATAACTTAATGGTTATTCAATTAAAAAATAATTTCATGTATTAACATATATATCTTATATTATAGCAATATAATTAGATGAAAGAAATATAACATTTCAAATCCAGTGAAAACCAAATAATCTTTTACATATTAAAATAAGTCTTGTGTAATTTCTTGGTAGAAATCACATGTTAAATAATATAAGAATTGATTATGTTATTTTAAAACCATGAAAAAATATGATATTAAATAATTATACATCACAAAAATTAATTCCATAAATGTTAGCATTATAAAATAATGATTAATATAGGTTTTAATTTTAATAAACTCTTAGTGTTCATAGTTTCCTAGAAAATATTATATAACTATTTAAATGTTAATATTACTCATTGTTGTATATGAAAATAAATGGAGAAGTATATTATATTTTTTATAGGATATGAATGTGAATTTATTATGTAATTTAGATTATTCAATGAATCTATTAGATGACAGAAATAAAAATTGATATTTAAATATATAAAATATAAATAGAGGAAATAAACAATTAGATGAAAAGGGTTTCATAGTTGTATTAAAAATCATGAAAGAAGGAGAATCCTTTAGTGTGTCGCGGCATACCCTAAACCAAGAAAAACCCCTTAAAATCATGTAAATGTAAGTAACCAAACAAAAAAACCATGTAGAAATAGATATCTAAAAATTGTAAAACTATTGTTAAATATTATAGGAAGAACGATGAAGATATAGATATGGTTAGGAGGAATATCTAATTCTAAATCATAGGGAAATCACACATAATGAAAATGAGGGGAATATATGAGGAATAATAAATTTTTAGAGGAAGGAGTGGAAATTTAAATTGTGTATTATGATGAAATTATTAAATTGTGTTGTGCCATATTTGATTTTAGATGTATTATAATTGAATAAGAATTTAAATAACTTATATCCGATATAGTTTCATGTGGATTATTTAATAACTTATTGAACATGGAATGATAGAATTAAATAATCCATTAAATATTACTCTTTGAGTTCTAATATTGATAGGTATGTCAGATGGGGTGATGGATATGTGGTAATTTTCAACAATATGTATGAAGATCTAATTGTATCTATAATTATATTCTATAATTTCTTAATTTGTAATTTTCAGGATAAATTATTGAAATAATGAATTATAGGAAAAATGGAGATTATATACATCCTGAGTATATCTTGATTTATACTGAACATAGTGTGGAAAAAACATTGTTGAATTTTTAGAATTTATAGATATTGTCTATAATGTTTTATGATGTCCTAAATACATTTTATTAAAAATATAATTCATAAACATAGTGTAGAAAAATGGAAAATTCTATGGGAATAATACATTGGTGGGATCCTATATATTTTCATCAAATGAATTCACCACTAGTGTTGAAGGGTACACTTATTAATTTAAAAATAACTATTGGGATTCATCATTTCTGTTTTGAATACAATGAGAAATCAGTGTATGTATTAATTAAAAAATAATGAAATTATATTTCTGTATATAAATTTCATTCTTATGATAAAACAATATACCATAGGAATTTGATAATATATGTCATAATTTATGTGAATTTTTTGGACATTACAGGTTCATATGACTTCTACAAGTATATTTAATGGAAATATAGTGCCATAATGTGATGGAAATCACATGAAAATCATGTTGAAAATATGTCAAATTATAATTTTTTAACATATAATTCTTATGAAATTAACTTCATATGTAATTGAAGAAACTAAGAGTATATGAATTCATATTATATTAAAATAAATCCCAGAATTCATATTCAGAATGAAAATAAAATGGAAGAAATTTCATAGATAATAAAGCGAAAAAACTCCTGAGTATTTTGTTGATTCAAGTTAAAATAAATAACGTGTTTAAAATGGATAAAATAATGTTGATCTAAAATAAAACTGATCCATAATTATACGTGATGAAATAGAGATGTTTTTCTTCTTATTATAATCTCAATAGAATATTAATGATCTAAATTTTTTATAGATTAAAATAAATGGAATAATTTTTAAATTTGATTAACCACAATAATCAAGAACATATTTGGGAATCTATTATCAATAAATTAGGAAATTAATTCATTGTGGATAATATCATCCTTTATTTTAAAATATCTTCTTCTAAATTTTTTTTCCATAATAAATAAATTTTATGGAAAAATATTCATGATATTAGTATGTGAAATTTTAATTTTAATTATTTACAAAATTGTGATTTGATGAGTTTTCCAAAATAATTCTGAGAGACAAAATTCCAAATTTTTTTAATGTATGAAATAAGAAAAACTCAAAATTCAATAGTTCATTTGGTGGAGAAGAAGTTAAAATTCTCTATTATTAAATACTATGTGATTGTATTAATTAATTTATGATATATATTTTTCATTATAGAATGAGGATTTAACCATTTAATATATCAAAATTTTATAATGTATTTCTACATGATAAAAAAAGTTATTTTTTACTCATTATATATGATCATTACCAAGTGAAATATATGATTATAAGAGAAAAAGATTATATTTCAATATGTGGAACATTTTTAAATTGTTAAATTTTCTATTAGGGTGTAAACCCAATCACGTAAAGAAAGAAATATAGATGGGGTGTATATCCATTATACAGATGAAGGAATACAATGTCTTTTTTTCTAATTGTTCTATAATTATATGTGGTGAATCCCCTTTTTCTATAGTGGTTAAAACATGGTTAAGGTTTCAAACCAATTGAAGAAATTATTATGTATATATGTTTTATCGATATGAATCCTCATAGTCATATTTCATGTTATCATTTCTTTCTTGTAATCAAGAGAGAGAATATTATTCATACATGGCTCATGATCATAACATGTTATCATGATTTCATTAAAAAAATTTACATATAAATTTAATATGAGATCACTAATTCATCCATGACCCTCTATGTAATCCATACCAATCTAGGAACCAAAATTATAATCATAAAAAAATTTCCCTCTAAGTTATTGAATATATTGTTTGGAATAGAAAATATAAATTATGGGAATATTAAGGGTGACTCTACTTTTATGGAATTAATAATAACTTCTTTAGGAATACAATTATATCTTACCACATATCACTCTGATGGTATATATAAGATTCTACAACAATGATATTTGAAGTCATCACTTAGTAATATGATTTGACACAATATAATAATATAAATTTATATAATAATAGTAATGCCCAAAATTATATTTTAATGCCTAATTTATAAAATTTTTATAAAAATAAAATATTTATTCAAAAAACCATGGATATTTTGGAAAATTTTAGTTTTAGTCATGAAGGATATATTTACATCTTTGATTCCAAGATAATATTATAATATAGTATATTTAATGATATAAATATGGTTGATTCTATTAAAATTGAAAACTATTTTTTAACAGATAATGATATTGTGAGTAATATCCACTGTTTTCTGTGATGTATGATGATCCCACAATTATAAATAATATTATGTGAAATTTCCTAAGTAGATTTGATCACATCATTTCAACCATTTAGGATAAAGAAGATATGTCACTCTATAGATATCATAATATTATCGTGCATATAAAAAATATAAAAACCATGATTCAAGATGAAGGTAAATGATCAGATGTGACAAAAATCCATGATAAAATGTTACATTATAAATAATGTAGTTTAGGAATTAAATTATTCATATAATAGGAATGGTGATAAGTATTTCAAAAAAAAATTACTTCATAAAAATCTTATAAAAAATCATGTTGAAAAGTTAAAAAATACCATAAAACAATGTGATGTGATTGGGAGGGAAACATTCACATTTCTTATGACATTTAAAATATATATTGTTTTTGATTTGGAGGAATATGATGAAAAAATAATCCCCAAATACCTATGTTTGGAAAGAACAATTATTTAATCAATATTAAAAAAATGAATTTTTTTATTAAAATTGAGAAGGAAAAGTCTCCATCGTTTATTAGATAAATTGAAGATGAAGTAATTTTTTGGTAAATGATAAAAAAATATTTTACACCTCATGTAATGATTATAAGGGGGAAGTAAAAGAGTTGGAATGGTATATAAATGAAATATTTTAATAATACATTAAGAAAAATATAATTATTCAGAATCAAAATAAAATATAATAAAAATAGAAGTTACAAATTAGTTTTTGTGAAATAAGAGTTTTTTAATAATGAAGTGACATAAATTTATGAGATCATGAAATAATAACTCAATGTGGCAGATTATGTTGTGATTAAAATTTATTTTAATGAAAATATAACTAAATTGGAATAATATATACTTGGGAAACAAATTATTTATCCAATAACACTACATAATATAATTTATAATAGATATTAGTTAACCTAGTCTTCAAATGTTAGTGGTCAAAGTTCATAGGTTGGTGTGAAGAATAACCCTAAATAGAAAGTAAATTTATTAAAAATATATATTTAAATAGATCTAAAATAACTAATGATGTAGGGATTAAAAATACCATTGAATGTACTTGAATTTTTAATACAATTCAGTTTATATATTCCATATTTACAGAGGTTATACATATTCTATAGATACTATGAACCCTAATACCCAAGTAAAATTATGGGAATATTTCAATGAAGATGGTAAATCAATTTTCATTGGTTATTTTCTATTATTACGGATGTATTGAAAAATGTAAAACATTTTCATTCTTAATATTCTTTGTATTGGAAAATGTAAAGAACCCTGGGGATATATTGAGATTAATAATGGAAATATTCAAAATATAATAAAAAATGATTAAATAATGCAATAAATATGTCAAAAAATATATATGATGTTTTATATATTATTATATAAAATTAATTAAAAACATCATGATTCTATGACTATAATAAATAGGAATAATGGTTTTTTAAAACGAATAAGAAGTATATATAGAATATAAAATGAGTTAATTAAATTTTATCATGTCTATAAACAAGGATTTTGAAAAATTGAAATATCATTACATTTTATTAAATAATTCATATATATGTGGATTAATCTTTACCCATTATCCATAAAACAGGATATTGTTCATATAAGTGTAATTGGTATTGGATATCTTGTGATTTCATATGAATAGGATTCACATCATGAGAAGTCATCTATATATAACTATAATGCTAAATAAATGTAGTGTTTGATTTTTAGTGAGGTCTCATATGATATTAAAAATTATATTTGTATACAACTAGTGAAAGAATAAATGATGAAAATTTAATGTATGAAAATTAAAATAAATTTTCCTTTTTTAAGGGGAAGGAAAAAACATTTCTCAAAGAATTAGTTCGAGTGGAGTATATTATTTAGAAACTTTCTAACAAAATTGACATAATAAAAACAGGAATAGTATATACGAAAATAGTTTCCTTGTGTTGTTTTATTTTGGTTGGACGGTCTTGTGGTTTCTCACTTTTTTCCATTAATGTTTTTTGATAAAAAAATTTATTTTCAGTCAAGATTATTTGTACTTCCCATAAAATGATTATTTTTTATGGTATTTGAGTTGATGAAACATTATTAATAGTTTAAGTAATACCATGATGTATATATGTAATTAGTAATATCTTATATGATATGTTATCTCACATTTACATGGAGTATGTAATATAAATTAAATTGGATAGGGATGAATATGGTATCATCAAACACTCAAAATGTTTAATGTGGTGTAATTTTGATTGAAAAAGGGAAATATGATATTTAAATAATAATTCATCCATATTACCATGTATTCCCATTCAATTATAAGTTTAATTAAATTTTAGATAATTAAATATTTGATTAAGTATTTTATATTATGTATTAATATAAAATTAAAATTGGAGAGATTATTATTCCTAGTTGAAGTACAATTGTATTCATAATCTATAATATGGTGAGAACGTTGGGATAAATTTGGTTATAAGAGGATACGATTATTCCTTGTTGTCCATATTTCGATATACATAAGGAAGCCCTTAAATTTAAAAATTTATTATATTAATATTCATGGATACATGAAAAGTGCTGAGGGAGATAAAATAAATATATATCAATAGTTTGGATATCTATTATAGGATATGAATATAATATATATGAAATTATTATCAATTTTTCAATATGGTTGAATAAAATATGGATTATCAAATGTAATAGAAAAATTATATATCATTAGTTGGTCTTGATGAATATTCTACATAGTTTTATGATACGTCGAGTTATATTTTTAGATTTCTGAGTTAGATTATTAATTTATTAATGATTCCTAAGAGTTATGTTAATATAACTCTATTTATTTATCTATAAATAAAAAATGTAAAATTAATAGATTTTAAGACATTTATGGAATTATATGAATTTTCACCATATGAATTCATTGTAATACTTCATTGGTGATTGTATGACATTAATCCGTGAATTTACCTTCAGAATTATATGATTATATTTCATTTATTTTCATCAACTATCAATATATAATTTGGAATATAATCTGTGAGTTCTAGAGAAGATTTGTTTAAGATTGTAGAATCTACTAATTACATAGATATTGAAACAATTTAATTGGAGTATCTATTTTGATAGATTCAAAATATATATCTATCATTTTTCGATTGGTTGAGCTTTTCTTGAAGTAAAATTATTATGGTGAAGGATAAATGACATTGTAGACATTATTTGGTGCTATGGATATAGAAGATGAATCCAAAATCTAGAAAATTGTCATTTAACAATGTATTTATAATGATATAATCTTTTTCCAAAAAGAATAGAATAATGAATTAGTCTTTTAGAAACCATGAAAGGATTACCAAATATGACATCCTCTATATTTTCCCTCTCAAAAATCCTTGATGATGTAAAATTTTAATATAATAATATCATGATTGATTTGAGGAATCTAACCTCAAACTGGTAGAATTTTTTTTTAAATTATCTAAATTGAGTGTTTTCATACTGTGAAACATATTGAGTTTTTTGTAATTATTTTAGTACATTATATAACTATTTTATGTTGTTACCATGTGATTTCAAGATGTTTGAGTGGGGTTGATATTAATTGATGTTGACCTCATTTGATTTGATGAAATTTCGAATTCATAGACACAGTTTTATAAAAAATGATTATAGGAGACAATTATATGTTTCGAGCATATAGGGGAATTCATCTATGATAAAAATATACTTAAATAATAGAGATAATTTTATGTAGGTTATATTATTTGGATGACATGGTATTGACAATTTAACTATGTTAGGCATTTTTTAATGATTCATTCATTTTATGAGTGAAATAGGTAACATATTTCTATTATAAATGAATACTTTTCATAAAAAATGATATAATTTTAACCCATTTAAGTAAAAAACCATTATATGTATTAAACCATGTGTTATTATTATGTCAATTTATTTATGAGATGATAATTGTGTAACATATAAAATAATTATTCATTGTTGAAGACAGGTTTCGATTACGTAGTAAAATTCATCTACACTACTATTGATTGATGAAAAACATAAAAGTCAATTATTTTATCTTCATATCTAATAAGATAAATATAAAAAATGAATCATTTAAGATAAGTGGTATTTGGTCATTCTGATAGAAAATGTTGTTTTTTAACTAATGACATAGAAACGTTTTATGATATCAACTGAATGAAAAATTATTTTTTTCATAATTTTGGGATTAAGAAGAATTCTATTCTTGATGATGTGATAAAGGTAGAAAAACATGGAATTAATTTAATTCCTTAGAGAACATTATTTTTAAATAGTAAAAATTAAATACTATTATATATTCTGAATGATAAGAAGTTAAAAAATAATGACATGCTATAAAATTAAATTCTCTGATATGAATTTATTATATTTTCAAGAATAATATAGATTTATTTACATCAAATAACAAAATTATATTTATAGATTTTATCATTTTGAATTTATAATAATGTGAATATGAATTAATTGAAAATAAATATTTTGAGTGATTTCTATTGTAAGATATGTTCTATTACAATGATATGAATTATTGATGGGTTATTTAATATAGTTTAGGAAATTTGACGTGCATATATTATAATTTCATAACTCTAAAAGAAAAATATAATCCATTAAAATAATAATACTATAATAAAATAAATTATTAAGGAGATCTAATTTAGGTTATACATCGAATATTGATTATGTTGAAAAATATATTGAAAAAACATTTTGATAAAAATATTTTAATTCTATTATGGTTCTTTGGGGGTAAATAAATCATTATACACTCAATAGACCATTTATAGTTGTTAGAAAAAAAACTAATGTTTAGTTTTATTGAAAAATTACATTTGATATAGATCAGTTTTAGGAGTTTTAAATAGAATTATTATGATATAATATTTGTCGAGATTATAAACAATCCTTGAGAACATATAAGTTATTGAGATATTGAAAAATGAGAAATAAAAGGAGAATATAATACATCATGAATCTAAGAAGAATAATTTGAGTGACAGCGAATTTTATATTAGGAAATTATGAACATAATATTAAATTTAAATTAAGAAGTTGATGATGATCATTTTTATAAAATCAGTCGATTTGTGCCGATGATTTGTGAAGAAAGATGACCAGAGGGAATATTTACTATAAGGGAAAATTTCATTTATATAAGTATCTTAATGATTTCAGTTATTGATTTGTGATTAATACATAGGAGTACATTATAATGTATATTTCTGAGGATGGTCTATAATAGAGGCTAGAAATCACAGGGTTGTTGAGAATTTTTTTGTAGTTGAAGACTCTATATGGGGATTTAGTTCTTATCATGATAGTGTAAAAGAATAATTAACTAATAAGATGATCTTATTTATAGGTAATAAAATATGAAAATAATTAATATATATGGTAGGAATCTATATAATCTATTTTACTCAGAGAATGTACGATGATCGTGGTGGGGTGTTTTGAAAATGATGTCATACTTTAATGATGTCATATTGGAAGTGAGATGTTGAAATCATTATATGATGTTTTTTTAGTGGGGATCCCTATAAGGATTGGATAATAACTACCCACACATTAATTTTATTTAAAAATTTATTATTATACATAATTTGGGAGTGGATAACTATCCAGACTCCAATTTTATTGAATATAATGTTTATTATATATAATATTGTACTCTATAGAAGTTGACACCGAAATGAGTACGTCTTCTTACTTACCAATATATATTGTATTTGTTTCATTTACATTACATATTTTAATAATAATAGAATTAATTTTGTTGTTAAAATAAAAACATGTCCATTATCAGTATCTAAATATACACGATAAAAGAAAAATGGGTATTATTGTTTTAAATATTTTTATTTTTTTAAACAAGGAAACACCTAATTCACCCCCACCACACACACATGATCCTAATAAAATCCTATTTGTATTTTCAATTTTTATAAAATAAATGTCATCATATTATTCAATATTTCTGGGATGAACCAGTGGATTTTATATTATTTAATTTATTAAATATTTGAGATGTTTAACCTAACATATATAAATAGGTTAGGATCTACTCCAACCAGTGATGGATTATGTGAATTTTAAAAGGCCCTAATATATATAATGAAGAAGTTGGTAAATATTCTATTAAAATTATCACATAATAAAGAGGTTCAAAAATTATATTACTATACAATGAATAGTAAAATAATTGAAAAATGAGTTGAACATGACCCAATTGATGAAATTAGACAAGATGTGTATAATTTTAAGTGAATGAAAATTTTAAATTACATGGTCATTTTTGTTGTGAAATTAATGAATTCCATGTAATGGTTCCAATAGATGTTTATGTATTCTTACAGACACGGGTTTATGGATTATATGATGAGAAGTCACAAAGGGAATAAGGGGAAAATGTAATAGAATATTCATTTTCTATAAATCATGAAAAAAATACTCTAGAAATATTTATTATTATTGAAAACTAATAATTCATAATTATCAATGATATACCTTTTTAGATAAATGAATAATTTCAAATATATTAATGTGAGACTACTGTTATTGAAAATGTTATCCTTTTTATATTAGGGGATGCATAAAATTTCAATGTATTTTGAAGACACCCAAATGGATGTGAATTCCATTATAGAGAACAAGCTAAAATTTTAAATGGTGGATGAAATAAAGATACGTGATGATGTTTTATAGAAGATAAGAAGTGACTAGGATGTTAGGTTGATAACAATGGGAATTCCAAATAAATCACTCAACTTGTGTTGACTAATGTCACATCCCAACCCCAGAATACCTGGAGACATCACCTTGAAACATTATGTGTAATTTTTATCAAAAACATGCACATATATTTTACACATCATGTATCATATAGAGGATCGATTCAGTTCTGGTGTTGGGAAATCATCCTCTTTTGACATGCTTCTGTTCATAAAATTGATACTTGAATATATTTATTTCAAAAACCTATAGCGTGTCATGAACCAGGATGGGTTGTCATCCAACTGGTTCCCATCCTAGTCTACGACATATCCCAATGGTCATTCTCGATCCCCACTGGATGACAACTAGTTTTGGGCACCACAATGAGGTAGTGGGGAACGATTCTCCCATAAAAGGGATATAAATAATCATCAGAAACTATGAATGGTAGTTAAATACATTAATTTGACAATAGAACATGTATGGATTTTAAATCATTCCTCCAAGTGACTCATGGGTCACCACCAATCACAAAAACAACCTTACTACAGGAGATATCCAAAAATAGAAACTGAAACTAATAAGATAATGTAGGTGCGAGCATCGAGATGCTCAGTAGGAAATCCAAAATACAAGACCGCCCTACGCCCCTCCCTTTAATAAGAAATCCAAATCATGTTAGTTTCAAAAAAACGTATGATAAAATATTGTTTTAGTCATGTTTCAAATTCAAATAATAAGCTTTAATTTTGCAAGAAAAACATTTCTCTTCCCTTATTAAAATAGGTTTTGAGCATGCATTAACATTTCAAAATTATAGGAGACAATTTTAGATTAAAATATGGTTTTCACAAAAGATAAAACATGTATGAAACAACTAAATTGAAAATTTTATCACAAGAACCATGGGATATCCCTAAGAAGCTAGTGTTAGTTGGGGTCCAAAAATATTTTTTTGGTGAAATGTGGCATAAAAACCACGACCTTCAAAAAACGTGGCTTAGAGACCACAACCCTCAGTCATTCATATGTTTAGTTTTTGTTGCAATAATCAAACCAGCAGTGATACTGGGTCAATTCACCTTTGGAAAACAAGCTCAAAAGTCCTAGTTCACCCACCAAGATACCAAGTCTTCCCATTGTGCTCTAATTCAAGTGATGGTGAGTTTTTATTAAGAAATCTTATATGTACACAATGCTTTGTTATCCATAACTCATTGAACATCTCACCACCATTATCCATCCATAAGCGCATTCCCCATATTACAACAACACAAATAAAAAGCAAAAACACTAGGCACATACCACAAATCGCAGTTTAAAACATTCATTACATTTCTCAAACTGGGGATGATGCCTTAATAAGGGTTATTTTATTTTTTGTAAACCATTTTCAAAGTTCCAAACAGTCCCTAATAATTTACAAAGAACATTAGCAATCATAGAACAATATTTCTCAACATCATTATGTTCTAAAAATCTTTTTAAAAGTCCACTTTCACAACCATGGAACCACACCTTTAAAAACATGCTTATGAAAAATCAAACCATTGAATAAAGGAAAATTAACAATTAACCATAGATTTATTCCGAAACTCATGAATTCTTACAAACTAACTAAAACTTGACATTCCGTCTTATTAAAGTCTTGCACTAATATTTCATTAATCAGAAATAAACCTTCACAACACACATGCTAGCCACTTAGGGAAAACCACTTTATGTATTTGGCATTTCAAAACTAATTTAAAATAAAATTGGTATTACATTTTCCAAGCATGGTCGAGATCATATATCAACCTAAAAAACACATGTTGGAAACATTATAAATTATACATAGAGAATGAAGAACAATTTTTCAAAAAAAACTTCTAAGCATTCAGTGTGTCAAGAAAGAAATCATATCTAAAAGAAGGCTACAGATTTTAAATCACAAAATTGAGCCATTAAATATAAAGGGATGGCCAACGGTAAGCATCACTAACACTTTTCATAACACATATATACAATTTAATCGTGAATACACTTTTTAGTGAACTAAAGAATTTAGGGAATTCAAATTATAGGCATAGGCATAGAGGGCCTACCTCAAAACACACATCTTTTGATAGGGGCCACCCCAGACCACTTCACCAACATGCATATACATTTTAATTTGTATTTATATACATTGTTCCTTACTGATGATGACTAAATCCCACAAGGAAGTGCAAAATCATTATAAATATAATTTGATAATAGAATTAAAACTTAATAATATGTATAAAACATTTGAAATTTCACATCAAAGGCTTACACCAATAACACACTCAAAACATTCTTTCTAATACAAATCACACCATGACGCAATTCCAAAACTCAAACGGCATAATTTAAAAAAAAGGGTACTCAACAGATCAACATAGATTATCACTGAGAATAGTACACATATTTCACCACATGCTAATAACATGTCAAAATTACATCAAATCACAAACATAACCTAATTTAAAGAATGAAAACTAATAAATAAATAGGATGAATTCATTAAACTCACAAAAGAATTCATCAAATAATGATTATAATAGGAATCACCAATATTAGTTTAGACCGACTTCGCAAATTGGTGTGAAACTCCATCTACATAACAAACACACCAATATCAAACACAAAATTACCATAGACTCTATTATTAAAACCAAAACCATCAAAACCAAGCCAAATCTGACACTATACCCTAACTCAATATGCAACCAGCAGATGAAACAACCAACAGAAGTAAAACGCACCTGTAGAGAGGGTTCAGGAAGCTGACCAAGAATGTACGAGAGGTTTGGGAGGTGCGATGCATGCTAGAGACGTCATGGAAGGGTTCGACTATGAAGGTGGGGTGCAGACAAGGGAGGGCGCGACCAAGGGAGGGCACGGTCAATAGTGTCCGGGGTGAGGCGAGGGGTAGCCAGAGGTTTTTTGTACTGGCTAGAGCTCTGCTGGAGGAAGCATGGAAAAAGGGGGGGTTTGCGGTGTGGTTCGAGGTGTGTTGCATGACATTCTATAGATGGAGGAGGGGAGAGATCTGGTTCACTAAAAAAGGAAGGAGAAGGGGTAGGGGGTTTGCAGTTCTGGTTCGGTGCACCGGTGAAGGCCGACCAAGATAGCTATTGGAGGGCTGTCACGACAGAGAGATCTACTGGGTGGTGTGACTGAGTGGGAGGCTATAGCTCTGGTGATAGGAAGTCTAGTGGGGAGGAAGGGAAAAGGGGAGGGAGAAGGCAGTGCAAGGCAGGGGAGCAGGAGGATGGGGGTTTTCAATCAAGGGCTAAGTGTAGACGATGGTCGATAGCGTGATGAGAAGTAAGAGATGAGGCAATATGCACTGGAGGAGAACGTGATAGAGGGAAGTGCAGTGCACTAGGCTTCCAAGATGGGTGGAAGACTACGCAACGAGATAGAGGTAGAGGAAATGAGAGGAGGGAAAAATTAGAAGAAAGAAAAACAAGAGGAAAAAATATAAATTAAATAAAATAATGAATAAAGGGAGGAAAAAATAGAAAAGGTCAAATAAAATAGAAAATAAAAGGAAAAATAAAATAAAATAAAATAATAAAGAGATAATCTAATTAATAATAACAAATATTATTACCAATAATAAAACATATGATAATAAAACCAAAATAATAGAAAGGACCAGGTAAATGTATTAAATAAAATACTAATTATAATAATAATAAATTAATTTAAACATTATCTTAAATAATAATAATAATAATAATAATAATGCACCAAAAAAACATGTCGCAAAATAATTTCATTAATTATTCACATGGACACCACGCCGAGACATGCACATGGTCCCAGGGACAGTGGTGTGGCAGTGTCATAATAAATTTAATCATATAAAATTCTTTGATTAATGTTGATTACTACGCATGGTCACGTGTATAATAGCTCATCCAAATATGGTCCCAATTGATTCAAAATAGAACCTGTTCAAACCACATCTCAAAAGTAAGACCCAAAAATAATTAAATTTTAAATTTAGCATCATTTGGGGTGTGACAATTCTCCCAACCATGAAACTTTCTACACCTAGAATGTCCAAAACAACTATGTCAACCAAGGGGCCATGAGATACCATGAAGACACCTATAACAAAACCTAAATCTCCTGAAGATATAGTATTCCAAACAATGATATAATGACACTCCAAAAAAACATAATCCTTGAATCAACAAGAAAAATAACCAACAACAAATAATTCAGCTCCAAACACAACTACAATGTGGAATACCCCGACTCTTGACTTAGGGATCACTAGGGTACCTCAAGGTCCCTTTGAACACTTGTCAAGTGACCCACTACCCATGAAAACATGTTACCGTGGTCAAGGTCGGGCAGAGAGAATGTAAGGGGGTTTCCCTATCAAGTGTGCTACCCCCATGTTATTCGTATGATGGTCTCTCCACCATATTAGGATTGTTTTCAAACAATAGTTCTCCAATCCGAAATGAATAAAAACCCATACAACCTATAATCCTAACATGATCCTCAATGTATCCTACGTATAACCAACACAGAAGGAGACATCCCAGAGATCCGCATGGGTTATCCCCACCATTTCAAAATTTCCTAACACCATGGAACCCGTGAGGGCATTCCCAGTTTACATTGATAGATAAGAACTAAACTCTTCATCACAAACCCACCGGCACAGTTTGACTTGCACGGAAATTTACCATAGTGGACAACACTCAACCACATAAGATGGTTGTGATATCAGAAACCCCTAAACATATTGGAAAACTAGACATGCGTATGTCAATTCCACAACACAAAATAATATCCTTAGAGAGTACTATTCTGATCCATAACTGAATACAAGAAGGTTCACAGTGAACCCCCGTCGGCTTTACAAGAATACTGATTCTTGAGACCTCTTTAAGTCACAACAGGAACTCCCACAAATTAAGACTGCAGCAGAGATACACAGACTTCATACACAACACACAAAAAATGATGCCTTCAGAGGTTATATTACTATAAGAAAATATATGGTGTAAACATCTGTCGCTGTAGACTTAAGTCGAACCAAACTCACACCACGTCCGATGAGTTTTTTATTGTGTTCAAGCTGCACCCCATGACCTATGGTTGGGTCCCTGATGTATGAATCATCTACCACCTCGAAGTCATATGCTGACCACCTCTGACTGGAAATTCCTCCACTATAATTGTAACTGACAAACGTTTCCTCATGTCCCAAGTGGTGACTCTGTCAATATAACAACTCAGATCTGCAGCATACGACTTAGAGTTCCCGTCTGACCACACTAGAGACAAGGGATTTAGTGGTATCTCAAATGTGTGGCACAAAATGATGGAAGTGGCACTCCAATAAGAGGTCCCATTAGTTCAAACTCCTCATCGGGTGAGGAAAGTTCAGTTACCACAGTATAAACATGACCAATAAATTATACAGGTTTTAAGCATACAGTTCTACACTACCTCTGGGTGACATGGAACTATCTCATCAGAGAGGTTAACACATCTCCATCACCACCTATTGCTGGGTCGAGAACCTACAAGATCAACCACTTTCCCTCAGCTTTTCTTCATTAAGTGCAACCTCAAGATGACAGCAGTCTAGAGGATCGCTCAAGTCATCCTCATTCATAGAAAAAAAAGATGATAACCATTTATAGGTCCAGTCCCGCTCCTCCAAACACACTCGAGACAACTGACACCCACACAACATTCTGAGTTCCTTAAAAACCAAAGACACACCCAAAATCTCAAATCATTCAACAATACTCCCTCGAAATCAACACCTACAAAATGCTGACACAAATTAGAAAAACCCAACTCTACCACTCCACTGAGAGTCTGGGCTGAGCCAAGAACCGAGTGACTTGTTGGAAACCCATGTGACATTTCTAGGGGAATATCCCAAAAAAAGAAACATGAAACTACCTTCCAAAAATACAAACCAATCACATAACAATCATTTATATACTGAAAAAATCCATTGTCCAATTTCAAAAACAATTTAACCACAAAACCCCATGTCTGATAAAAACCCATTTTTCAGGAAACAAGAAGGAGCCATAAAAATCAATCACACACCATCGATTTTCAATGATTCCTCGCAAATATGAATCTTTGTGATACTCAGGAACCCACCCACATGATCCACTAAATATCCATTAATAACTTACACATGCACATGTTAGTAACCCAAGGAATACCACAGAAAGAAATAAGGATCTTTATCTTTCAAAAAAACATTCTAAATATTTGAAAATTACTTTTTTTTCAAAACATTTCAATAATTAAAGACATATTTTAAAAAAAATCCCATATCAAATATAACCCACTTCAATTTAAAATAATCCAAGGCGTTGTTTTAGAAATTCATGTTTGACAAATCAAACACCGACTTTTAGAAACATGGTTCAAAAGAATCACACCCCAAGAAGTATGCCAAACACACACCAAAATAAAATAAGATCTACTCTAATGATTATTTTCCTAAAAAAACATTCCCACAAACCCAAAACTAATGTAGGACATCAAAAACATAAAAGAACCTAGACGGAGGACTAGTGGTAGTTTTTAACCCAGCTACATGGTTTTGCAGACCCTGCCATAGGCAAGAACCAACCACTAGGAGTGTCAAACCGTATTCTCGAGAATCACATGGATCACTACTCCATTTGAGGATGTGTGCAGTACCAGTTTACTCCTATTGTCATCCCCCATTTACACAGAGCAAAGACAAAACATAAATCTCATACTACACCTGTTTACTCGAGGATCGGAACGAGAAAGAGTTCGCAATGTTCCTCTCACACCTACCCCTCATGTACAAACTGTACTATCCCCAATCTAACTGGAATCCTAAATAATAAGAACACAAAAATGCATCTGATACCATTTTGTCATGAACCATTGCCGGGTCGTCATCTGACTCGATGCCCAGCCTGGTCCGCGATATGGCCCGATAGGCCTTCCCAATCCCCATAGGCTGGAAACTAGTTTCGGGAACCACAATGATGTATCTTGTAATGATTTATCCATGAATTTACATATAATAATCGACATAAACAAATAATGGTAGTTAAATACTTTCAAATGAAATTAGAAAAAGGATGGACATTTAAACATACATCCAAGTGACGTAATGGGTCCTCACCAAACACATAAACATCTTTACTGTAAGAGAGAACCTAAATAGAACCTAAAACTAAAAAGATAAAGTAGGCGTGATCACTGAGATTCTTAGTAGGAAAGCCTAAATAAGACAACATCCTTCGCCCCTTCCATTAATAAGAAATCGAAATCATATTAGTTTGAAAATAAGGTATATTAAATAATGCTTTTGCTACTTTCAAACTCTTATATCAAGAATTTATTTTCCTGGAAATACATTTCTATTCCCTTTTCAAAATATTTTTTGATCATGAATTATCATTTCAAAATTAAGGGAGACCAATTAATATTAAAATATGGTTTTCCCAAAATAAGGAACAAGAATGAAACAACTAAATTGAAAAGCGTATCACAAGCACCATGGGAAGTACCTATGAAAATAGTGTTATTTGGGGACCTTGGATTATTGGGTCTCGATGAAACGTGGTTTACAAACCACGATCCTCATAAAATGAGGCTTAGATGGCCACGACACTTAAAAAACATGGCTTAGAAGACCACGACCCACAATCAATCATATGTTTAGTTAGTGTTGCAATCGTCAATCCTGCAATGAAACTGAGTCAAGACACCTCTCGACAACTAGCCTACAAGTTCTAATTCACCCAAATAGATACCCAGGAATCCAATAGTGCTATATTTCTAGTGGTGGTGAGTTTTTAACAAGAAAACATATATGTACACAAGGCATTAATTGTACCAAATGCATTCAATCTCTCACCACAGTTCTTCATCATTAATCACATTCCCCCTCTTTCACGAGAAAAAAACATTAAGCATCAATACTAGGCACATATCAGAAATCACATTTTAAACATTCATTAAATTTCACATACTAGGGAGGATGTCTCAGTAGGGTTTTATCCAATTTTTTAAACCATTTTTCATAGTGCCAAACAGACACCATTAATTTACAAAGAACATTACCAATCAAAAAACAATGTTTCTAAACCTAATTATGTTTTCAAATTATTCTTAAAAATCCATTTTCTCAAACATGGCACCACACATTTGAAAACATTTAGAAATATATCAAACCATTGAAGAAAGGAAAATTACCAATTAACACCAGATTTAATCCAATGCTCCTAAATTCATACAAACTAACCAAAACATGAACTTACCTCACTTTAAAGTCTTCAAATAATCTATCTTTTTTCAAAAATCAACGTTCAGAATACACATTCATGCCACTTCTGAAAAAGCACTTTAAGGGTTTAGCATTTCAAACCCAATTTATCATAAAAAGGGTTTTACATTTTTCAAGCTTGATTGGGATCATATATCTACATGAAAATAACACATTAGAATCGTTATAATTTATTCCTAGAGAATGATGGACCATTTTTGAGAAATACTTCTAAGAATTCAGTGTGTCAAGAATGAAGTCATATCTAATAGAAGGCTACATATATTAGATTGTAAATGTGAGCCATTAAATACAATGGTATGGCCAAAGTTACGAATCTCTAACACTTATCATTGCACATATATACTATTTAATCATGAAAACACTTTTTAAATCACTAATGAATTTATGGAATTCATATTTAAGGCACATGCATGGGGGACCTACAGTCAAAAATCACTACTTTTGATAAGGGCCACCCGAGACTGCTTCACCTCCATGCATATACATTTATATATATATTTATATTCAAAGGTCCTTAATGTCGGTGATTTGAACCCCCCAAGTAAGGGAAAACAAAATAAAAATATAATTTGATAAAGGATATAAAAACATAAACAATTTATAAAACCTTTTAAATATCACATCAGTGGTTTACACCAATCACACACTCAAAACATCCATTCTAAAACCAAGCGCACCATTACACAACACCAAAACTCAAAATGCACAATTTATATAAAATAAATAGTCGAAATCTAGACATTGATTTTCACAGAAAATTGCACACATATGGCACCACATGATATTAAAATGTCAAATGTACATCAAATATCAAACATAACCAAATTTAAAGCACGCATTCTAATAAATAAATATGTTGAATTAATTAAACTCAAAAAGTAATTAATCAAATTATGATTTTACAAGAATCTCCTTCCTCATTGTAGACCAACTACGCAATTTTTTTTTGAAACTCCCGCCGAATGACAAACACACCACAATAAAACACAAAAATACCCTAAAAATAAGAATTTGAACTTAAAACATCAAAAACAAGACAAATTTGACACTAAAACCTAACTCGATATACTATAAACAAATGAATGAACCAAATTAATTAAAACACACCTACAACGAGGGTTTGAGAAGTTTACCAAGCACAACAGAGAGGTTTTAGAGGTGCGCCACTCAATAGTGAGGTCGCCGAAGGGTCTGATTGTGAAGGTGGGGTGTGTAAAATGGACGACGTGACTAAGGGAGGGCTGGTCAATTCTGTCTGGGTGAGGTGAGAGGTTTTCAGAGGTGAGTTGCGTAGTTTAGAGCTGTATAAGATGGTTCCATGGAAAAAGGGTGTTCGCTTTGCGATTTGAGGTGTGTTGCATGACATTCTGGAGATGGAAGAAAGGGGGAAGTTGGTTCACCAGAGAAGGAGAGAAATAAGGTGGGGTGGTGGTTTGTGGTTGTGGTTTTCTATATAGGAGACGACCGACCAACATAGCTATCGGAGCGTCATCGCGATGGACAGTTCCGCCGGGTGGTCCGGCCGAGAGGGAGGCTGCAGCTCGAGTGGTAGCCGGTCTGGTGAGGAGGAAGGGTGAAGTGGAGGGAAAAGGAACTGCAAGGTGGGGTGAGAAGTAGGGCGGTGGCTGTCCAATGAGGGCTGGGTGTGGACGGTGTTTGGTCGAGTGCTAGGAGGTAGGAGAGGAGGTAGTCCACACCGGAGTTGAACTTGATGGAGGGATGTTTGGTTGGATAGGGTTCCAAGGGGGAGGGAAGACTCTGTTTTGTGAGAGAGGGGGTGAAAAATATGGGAGGGAAAAGGAGAAGAAAGAATAAAATAGGGAAAGAATAAAAATTATATAAATAAAATAAAATAAAGGACAAATGGAGGGAAAAAAAGAGTGAAAACAGAAAATAAAAGAGAAAATAAAAAGAAAACGAAAATAATATAAAATAAAAGAATAAATCCATAATCTAATTAATGATAACATATATTATTAGTTATAATAATACTTATGATAATAAAACAAATATAATAGAAATGGACATGTTAAATTATTAACTGAAATACTAAAAATAATAATAATAAGTTAATTGGAAAATTAACATAAATGATAATAATACTAATAATAAAATTAATGTAAAAAAAGAGTCAAAATAATATCATTAATTATTCACCTGGACACCACGCCTAGATGCGTGCATTGTCGCGGGCATAATCCTTCAGTAGTGTAATTATAAATTTAATCATAAAACAATCTCTTATTAAATTTGGGCACTTATCATGGTTGCACGTATAGTCATACACCAGTATAAGATCCCAGTTTCTTCAAAATAGAACAACTTCCAACCTTATCACAGAAGTGAGACTCATAAATAATTACATTTAAAATTAAGCATCGTTCGAGGTGTGATAGGGTGAGCATACAAATTTCCCTTAAGGGATTTTAAAATAAAATAATATACCAATATAACTTTTGAAAACATTTCTTTTAAATATCCCATAAAACATTTCTTAATGAAAAACAGAAATATAAACATCACAACATAGCATTTAGTCGGTGGATCATAAGGGGAAATTTCATGACATTTAGAAAGAGTTATAAGGAATCATGATTAAAATATATTATTGTTCGTTCAGAAAAAATAGAAAACACATTCTAAACAATCATAACATAAGAATATTCAAGTTAAAATTTAATAACTATGAGTAAAACATAATCAGAGATGCACATAAATTTCAAAACATAAATTTAATTATTTTCTACTGTGAAACATAGTCTAGTTTCTAAATCATGATTTCTAAAAAAACATCATGCCATTAGTATTTAAGTCTTCTAATAATCATAATTACTAGAACATAACCATGGATATTCTACTATTCTAATATCCACTTGGATAATTAATTATTACAAACATAATTATGGAATGAATAATTTTAGACCATTCCAAGACCTCGTGTGAAGACCTGAAATGTCAATGGCCTCATTCCATTACCTGATTGTATCATGAGAACAGCCTATGCATCATGGAGATTTCATTAACTAGTCCACAACCTATTATACCAAGTCTATTAAATTCATCATATTCCAAATAAGTTCATATATTCAAAATTTCACATACCACATTGAATATTTAATTTAACATTTCATATTATTCAAGGTGTCCCATACATACTTGGATAATTAAATTCATAAATACATAAAAGGGAATAAGAGTTTTAATAACATTAATTAGAATTTACATATTTATTGTGAATCAATCCTATAAGTATTAATTATAAAATTATCAACTTCTTGGCTATATCATTGATTGGTGAGTATGACAAGCATATTAATGCTTATGCGATGAAAACTAAAGAAATAAAATAAATACATGTTTTGTTACATAAAATGATAAGTTTACATTATAAAACATTATTAGTCAAATATATATTGGTATTTCATCATCATTTGGATGCATAATAAATTGAAACATATACCATGTCCTTATTGTGGGGCATTAATCTCACATATTCTCAATCATTTATTAATTATACGCTTTTTGATTACACACCAAAATAGTATACAAAGTGATAAAAATGGAAATAATGTGATTAAAAAATAACTAATAACAATATATATATATATATCATTAATTCATACATATGAACATAAATGTTGAAAACCCAAATATTATACTCATGAACACTCCACAATTACTAAACACATCAAATGTATAATATTTGGAATATCCAAAATTTGGTTTTGGTGTTGTGCAAATATATTCATACCAAAGGTGTATATATAATGTAGTATTTTTAAATAAAGACATTCCTATTTGAAAAAAAATGTTTTATTCTTTCATCAAAACCCTTGGAAAACACTAAATAAAATTGAGGATCAATGTTTATTTGTATACACATATATTCACAAAACCAAAACACATTATGTATCAAAGGTGTTAAACCAACAATCTAACAGCACCCATGAGATTTAAATATATTGGACACATCAATTAACATGATTCCTTAAATTTTAAATCATAAATGTGAATGTTAAAAGATTAATTTATTAAAAAAAATTATATATATGATTATGTAAACATATATATCTTACACGTATAACTGAGTAAACTTAAGGGGTTCGCACCAAAATAATTTCGCACTCATATGCTTATCAAAAACATAAATTAATCATGGGAGTCTAAAAAATGGTCCATATGGTGAGTTATAAAAAATATATAACTATATATCATTGTGTATACTATTATATAAAAGTTATATACAAAATATAATTCCTTGCATTTCAATTTTCAAAATTAACATTGAAGCTCAAAGATTATATGTCTTAAAATCAGAGATGAGAATATTATAAAACTGTATCATTGTGTATATATATATATATATCCAAATATATTAGGGATATAAACATGTTTTTCATGATAAAAAGAATTATCCCTCAGGTTTATGAATACCACAAAAACCCAAAATTCTGAAGTCCTGGAATAGGGTATAAGAGGGTTTATGTCCAAACTGCAAGGGTGTATATATGTATAATAGTATACATATATATATATATATATATATATATATAAACTTTCAACACAACAAGAAGGAATCCTACATTCCCTTATGTCCATAATACAACTTGATCTCGAAATCTTGAAGACCTAGGGTCGACATAAATGAAAATATTATCTAAACTTCAAGGTTATAAATATAACTTTTTGAGAAAAAATATTTATGTATATACAATGAAAAAAAATTGTCACAAGAAAACTTATCCCTGACATGGCTTGAGGAGGAGGAGAGGCTGGGGAAGGGCTCGTGGGAATTTGATGAAGTTTGAGCAGAGGAAGAACAACTGAGGGAAATGGGGTGCAACAAATCGTTTTTAAACAATATTATGTATAAAATATACATAATATTTAATGATACTATTGAAAAAAAGAGGCCCAATTGGTATATTAAATGATTGGGGGAAGTCTTTGTGGAAACAAAGGATGGAAAGGGTGACCTCAGATGGTGATGTGAGGAGTCATGGGTGTGGAATAAATAGAATGAGAGGGTAGGGTTACTGGTTCATTCCAGTTAGAGGAAGAAGAAGACACTACGGGTGAGGAAATACAGAAAAGAATAGATGGCAGAGATTAAATGCAGTGAATATCAGAAAACCATGAATGATGAAACAATTAAAAATAAATTGATGGTGGTGATTAGATCCATGGAAGATCGGTTGGATCTAGCTCAACACGATGTTTTAAAAATCCTGGATAGGTGAGATTAGATTCGTGTTGGAACAAACGACGTTCAAAAAATATGGAAGATTCAGGGGATGCTAGCCTTTGTGCGCCAAATCAAAATAGATTTCCCAGATCTCATGTGATACAATCCAATATATTGGATTCGATCCAGGCCAAATTTCCTCATCCCATATCAAAAAGAAGGGACTCTCACCGCTTCTTAATATGCCATGAGCTCAGAGAAACTACTCATATTACTCCCTCCCCCTCCCAAAACTAGCATGTAATGGGTTCTACGGACACGCTCCAGTGCCCACCCACAACATTGTACCTCCTTTAATGGTGCCACTTCTTGTTCCCTTGTGCAAGCATCATGTGTGCACTCACACTCACCACTCGCCCGCAAGCTGGACTATGCTATGGTAGATGGCTACGCTCAACTGCCTAGCACGTGCTGCGTCCCTCAGCCTGGCTAGAGGGCTGACACTTGGGGGGTATTTTTTATATATAATAACATTCAAAGTAAACATAAAGAAAAGAAAAATAATCAATTTTGAAAAACATGATATCTTGGGAAAATTAAATGTACACATTTACCTAAAACACTAAAGATTCTTTAATGCCAAAGTTACTAGTAAGATATATATATATATATATTATATTCTTACAAAAGAATGTTTATTATAACCTTTTAATGTTGGTTGATATAATCGAATATACTAAATTTTTAAAATCTATAGTAACACCATACAAAATATAAAACGTTTGAAACATTTAAAATGTATTTTAAAAGCCTACCTATGTTTTGGAATCATATATAGTTTTAAAATGTAGGCTATTCAATTCAAAATAGTGATGTTAAAGATGGTACTTATGATATGTTAAACACATCAAAATAGTTATTATGCTTATGATGCATTGTTTTATGATATTCTATTCAATGTATCTTTAAATTTTCCACTTATATTTATTTTGGATTTTCAAGTTAATAAATCTAATTTATTTTTAAATTCAAGCTACCCTTAATGAAAAAAATGGCTGCAAGAATCTTCATCGGTCACCTAAGGTATAACATTCATGTAGATTCCATATAAAACAATACATTATGTTGTCTTAAACTCATGACTATTGAAGAATATGGTTCATATTATTCGACTGATGCTCATTGTTATTGCAGTGGATCTAACCATACTAATGTTCTTTTTGACGGATTTGAAAGACCCATATTATATTTATGGGGGTTTTTTGTTTTGTGTGGTCTCCCTGTAATTCTAATATGTATTTTAATAGGTATTTTTTGTTATTATGATTTTTTATTAACCTTGTTTTAATATAAACACTTGTCTGTTTTATTAAAATGAAATGTCTGGTGTTAAATAAAATGTATGGTATTTATATGTATTAAATTTTATCGGATAAATTGAAAATAAAACCATAATATTACTATTACTTGAGAGATTAGTTTTGTGGTGTCATAACTAAATCTAGATAGATAAAAAACTAAAAAATACATTGATACGTATCATTCCCACTGAATTTAGACCAATTTTCATCGCAATATTTTTTATATAAGATTTTATCATAAAATGGACCAATAATCATTGTAAATTTTGAGTGATAACATTAATATAATCGTAGACCTATTTAACATGGAATATGTTATCCCATGATCCTAACAAATCTTTGTGTTTTTTTTCAATTTTATTTATAATTTTAGGTCATGAGTTCTGTTCTTGGAAAATGTGGGTAAAAATAATGGAAATAAAAAAAATCAAGGAATGAATTCAAAAAATCTTATATTGGAGGTCCCAATTCGGATCCATATATGGTGGAACGCAATAATGACATTGAAAATGATTTTAAGTAGAATATACATGATTGATTTTACCAATAATAAATATATTATGTTTTTCAAAACACTATTGAGTTTCTAGTGGTTGGGGTAAATATTTATTTATTATTCTCATAGTATATGAACATTTCGTTGTGGCTGAAGGTTAAAATGAAGGGTAACCATTATTGAAGAGTGGAAAAATATTTATATAAAAATTGATTTAAAATATAAAAATAAGAAATTGATTTTTATATATTGAAAATTTCCATAAGATGTAAAAAGTGATTTTTTTATAATTAATAATGTAGTGTATTTATGCATACTTAATAACTTAATGAAATGAAATATCTAGAACATATTAGATTGAATTTAAATAAATAATGAATAAATTTAATTTCTATTCTCAGATAATTACAATTTGATTCCCTAAGTCTACTCTTAAAATGGACTAATGGAAGACCATCCAAATGCTAGTGGCTTATGACTAGAACCTATAGCCAATGGTTTATCCATCGAGGTTCTATGACACATATTCGAGTATTAAATAGTGAAAATAACCATATAACATCCATATATGATGATAAAAAGAGTTTAGATATAGTAAATATAATCATGTTTGTAATTATATGGATTTTAGAAATGGAATGAATGACTATACATACATACGATACTGATTTTCCAATGGTACAACCTCATTTACCTACTAATATAAAAGTAATTCAAATAGAAGTTTAATGATCTCCTACTAAATTCAATCTCAAACACCTACATAGTCTCTATGAAATTTTTATTCTTCCCTAACCTGATCCTAATAATCCATAAGAGTTGATCAAATCTATAATGAAACCCTATTCTCCATCCCAAATAATTTATAGAAATTTTCTCAAGTTTGACTAATAAATAAGGTATTCATTCAAAATGAATTTCATATAAATAGAGCGAGAAATACATCTAAAAATACTACACCAAATAGTGTACCTATAATTTTTTTCACAATTTCATGCTTATGCAATATTATATTACCGATATTATAATCATTTCTCAGTCAAACCCAATTAAATAAATAAATTCAATCCACATTGGATTCAAGGGCTGATTAACCTGACTGATTAGACATACATTAAATAAGTAAATGAGGTGAAATTAATACAACTTAATATGTGTACAATTTTTCAAGATCTAGATCACCAATATTGATCTGGAATACCTTCTTTTTCTATTGATGAAAATGTGTCATGACCAAATTTCTCCTAGATGTGGTAAGGGGTAGAAATGTGCCTAACAATTCCTTCCTCAAGATGAAGGATAGACAATGACCCCCCATATCCAGACTTTAGTAGGACTTTGAGTGGATACTAGCACCAAGGTTATAGTATCTCACATAAATGGAAGGCTATACAATTTTCAAAGAACGTGATCAGAAATTAAGATTGTAATTCCCAGCATCACCAAAGACTAATGAAAAACGTAAATCCTAGAATCCTTTCCCACATGCATGTTGAAAATTAAAACAAATAAAAGATTCGAAAAAACTCACAAATAATGTCACAAGGAAAAAAACTAAGCAGAAACAAAAACTATCCCGACACCTGACATTTAATTTCTAACATTTTCCTCAATGTTCTCCTGGAAATCGAAAAAAATATTATATAAATATAGTGGGCATACAAGTATACTGAGTAAGGAAACTGATGCTACTAATGCTCAATTTAGGGCACATTCTAATTACCCTTTAAGAAAAACATTGCACCTCAAACACCTACAAAGAAATACTAACTATCCCACCTCAACAAGGCACACTCACCTATGTAATGCAAGTAATGTATATTAATAATATAAGCACATCGACTGTTGGTTTCCATGTACTACATTCCAACTGGTTATCTTCTTATTCCTAACATTCTGACATCATCAAAATACCACTCATCCCACACTAAGTGACACTATATGAAAAAATTCCCCGCAAACACCTAGGGCTTATACCTCACAAAACCATGTTCATTGACACCTGGGCCACAACAACCATACCACTCTTCAGACGACATAGGGGCCTCATCCTGAACCTAATTGGAAAACAAAACCGAACCAAAAACACATTGGAATCCCATAAAAAACAATCCCTTGATTGAGGAATCTTGGACAATTGTAAGCCTCATCCTATTAAAACCTTCCTAGATATGCCCAAGTGGAATGATCCCACAGAGAGTGCGAGGAAGAAATCCATTAACCAGCCATCCATTCACCCACCGGGATGTTGGGAAAGACACCCTCCCCCATGAAATAGAGGGGTTCGGCACATCATTCTAAACAAGTGTGGGGTGGGTATAGAAATCACAAGGAACTAATATATATATATAGACATATATATGTAATCGAACACTCATCCCCAACCTATAGTTTTATCATGATTATTAAATAGGACAACACTAACAATGCTTTTGCTGCTACCCCTATATGCACAACCATACAACAATAACTACCATGAATAAAACCAAAACACTTTTTGTTTCATTGGCATTTATTTATCTAAGGGTGTTAAATTTAATTTATTCTAATACTGGTACAAAACTAACATACATAACCATACTATACAATGAACAAAACTGAACTGCAGTCCCAATACACAAAAGAAGAAAACTAAATATGCAGTCCCACTACACATCCCTATTCAACAATTACCAACTATCATTCTTAAAAGTAAAACAGAAATTTCCTTCTATAAGAACCCATCCCTATAGCCCAGGTTCCGAAACAATCCATGATTTGAGTCCCACATCATAATGAGTTCGTAACTACACCATTGTCCCACTACTCAATGTTGCATCACAACCAGAACACAAAAATGCAGTTCCGCTACATACAAGTTTGTCCATTACAAAATAAATAAATCTCTAAGACTGAGACCCCCAAAATATCCATCTACTACCCCATATACCAAGCCAACATAAACTAGAGTAGAACACATAGAACATAACCCCAACCATAAAACCAACCAGGTTCATTAATTCATACATTAATATGACCCGGGTGATAACATAACATGTTTAATCATGGGAATCCCATTATTTAACTGATTTTCTATGATGAATCAAATTTCAGGTTTCAACTATAAATAAAATCATTACAACCAAACTTAACACTAGCACACGATCAGTGACCACTAACAGTAATAATTTTCATATTTTATACAGCTACAACAGACATAAAAGAATCAGATATAACAATATAAAACAGGGGAACAACATGAATCTACACCCTTTCCATTATTATATTTATGTAATTTACCTTTTTATCATATTAAATTCTTTTTTAATTACTATTTCATAAAGTTTATCTATCTATTCATTAAAAGGATCCATTAATATACACACACCTCATGATGCACAGTTAAGAGAATAATGATCAAAGTTCAAAGTTCATTCTTGCGCCACGAATAGGGGATGACGCGACTTGCATGATGAACTCTATGAAAGCTAAGTAGGAAGGTCTCCAACATGGGTGCATGACTCATCTATAGAGGAAGTCTATAGGCACACCAAGAGGGACATAAAACAATAAGGAATAGAGGATCTTATATTAAGAAGAGGACAAATAGTAAAATCATGGTGACCATTTCAAAGTACTTGAATGTCAGATCGTGGTTTGACTATGTGGCATGACAGTTTCACACACATGAATTAATTTTGATTTAATAATTACTCTTGAATAAGGTAGAGATAGACTCACAAATGGATGTGAATTGATAGATTATCTTTAAATGACGCAAATGCATAACTGGGGTGAAAATGGGAAAAATTGAAAAACATGAATTTTTTCACCGATGGGTGAGTTACCAACATTCATCTACCAATGGTGATCTAATGATGTCGAGTCCTACAGACACAATAACCTAACAACACCCTAACATGCCGATGCAATGACCTAACGATTCCCATAACTATCGATTCCATGGCCTAATGATGCCATGACCTACTAATTCCATGACTTCTCTGATACCTTGGATTACCAACACGATGACCTACTGATGCCCTGACCTATTGATGCCATGGAACACCAATGAAGATACCCCTTGAATCACTGATGTATTCTATTACTGATTCACAGACATGATTCTACATTAACATGCTGAGGCAAAATCTTGAAATACTGAAAACTCTCTAAGTGAGCCATTGTTTCCTCCCACCACCCTTAATCACTGGATTTCTCAAAGGAAGGGCCTTGGGTAAATCCGAGTTATTAAAAAATTTATCTATGACAGATACATAATAATTATGGGACACAATTCTAAACCGTAGTATCTCCCATACTCACCTCAAATCATTAAAATGAATGATTCTTGGTGATAATGTGGAATATTATTGATGCCAGACATTTAATCATACAAATAAAAATTGGACAAGAAGTTTGTTACTATGGTATCCATATATAATGATATTCTACCATCAATGAATATCCATTTACCAATGATTCCACTTAGGGAATTCCAATATTGGATTCCTTGTATCACTCATGACATAAATAATATATTTTCCCCCTGATTCCATTAATTAATTCATACATTAGAATCTGTGTATCACACAAGGAAAATGTAATCAATTTTCATAATGTGTATTCCAATCCAGTCCATATTTCAAATACAAGTGTTAATAAATGTATAATATATTTCAATTTAACATATTAGTCTATATAAGGAATTATACTTCTGGAATACATGTATTTCATATAAAAAAATTATCTCATACAACCTATGTGACTTTTTAAGGAATTCTATATCAGTAATTGAAGTATAAATGAAGGTGTATAATAATTCTATATTATCAATGATCCCCTCAAAGTCATTTCATATATTAAATCCATGTACCCCTAAAGGCGCAATAATATTCATTAGAAGATGTTCCTCTGGGAATCCTGACAATGTAATAGTCAATCATACATGTCCAAAATTTGGATCCTAAGAAGTATATATGATAATCATAATAATATCTCATTCTGTAAAACGATTCAATGCTTTATTCTAGTTATTACCTTTAGAAATCCATGCCACATATCACATCATGTCTGGGACAAAACATCGAAATAATGAAAAACCAGTGTACATCATGTTCTCATCCAAAATAAAAAACTAAATATATATATCAAATACTAAGGGTGAACAAACACCAAAACCCACCACTGCTACCATTTCCACTCATACTCACATTATTGCTTGGGTTTTTAAGGTGACACCCACTACCATCTCTACCAAATATCATAATGAACTATCTCATTGTTTTTAATGAAATGGGAATACCACTGCATACATCCTGATAAATCACTAGAGAGGTATACTATATAGGAACCACAAGTCCACATGTATGTGACAAAACCACTCTTCAGATCCCCTATATTTTCTTATATTAAAATTTGTCACTTTTTGGATACAAATAAACAATAAGATTACAGTGCCACATTATATGGGATCACCATAAAGATGTATGTTACAGAAGGAATCCTGCATGAGATTTTATAGTATAAAAAATAAGTATAACAATATTAATAAGAATCATAAAAAATTATGAATTTCATAACATCCTTTCATAGTAGGTAATATAATGAATTAGATATATCATCATGTTAAAATAATTACATTAATGGGTTATGAGATATTTCTTGCGGAACAATATTGATTAAGGTCACTCTCTCAAGAGAAAGGTATATTTAATTAGTGGAGGATGAAAATCATTATCAATTATAAAATTCCCCAAATATCCTCATAGGAAAACTGAAATCACTAAAGGGTTCAACCATCATGATATAAATTGAAAAAAATCATCACAAATTAATCATACCTAGATTTTTATATTTGAAGCATAAATTCAAGAAAATAAATCAAAAGGGAAACATTAGGGTCATATAAAACATATAATTAAAATAGACAATATATACTCTAAATCCTATTCCTGGGAATGTTATTCAATATTTTTATGATCACATGATGTTTGATAATGTAAAAAAACATTGCATAGGTATACATAATTCATAACCATGTACTAACATGCGGTGTGGAAACTCTTTAGGTCTATTATCATACTTTCCACATGACCACATCCCATTTAAATGGGGTTTCTTCCAATGTTCCATGGAAATATGTCAGTGTACTAATAAATGGATTGTACTAAAAGTTCACTGTATGTACATTCAAAAAATCATCGACCAATGTACTCAAATAAAAAGCCATGTGAAGTGCCCAGATCAGTGTGAATCACTGAGTGGGGGAGGGGGTGAATCAGTGATCCCTTAAAACTTTTTACTAATTGATTCTTAATCAATTAAACCTCTATGGCTGGTTAAAGCCTCGATCCACTCTTCTTGTATCTCTCAACCTTTCTCGGATAATGCAGTAATGAAAAGGCACAGGACACAAGGATTTACAAGGTTCGGCACCAAAGGCCTACATCCTTGCCATGCTCTCCAAGCATGGATTATCCCATTATAATCTGTTAGTATTACAATGGTCGATACAGCTTCCCACCGTATCTCTCCTGAGTCCCACAGGAGGGTCTTTATACTGCGTCCCACAGTGTTACCAGAGTCCCACTGGCCTGCTCCAGAATCCCACTGAAGACTTCTTCTCCCTGAGTCCCACAGGGTCTTCTCCTGGCTCCTCGAGTCGCACGAGTAGCTCTTCTTCACTTTAAGTTTCTTCAAGTATCCTCAGCAGCCTGGTATAAAGGCTGCTGGCCTTGCTCTTCTTCTGATCACTTGTGGTGAACAGGTATTCTCGTCTTGCTCGGGCTTTATCACCTTCTTCTAAGGATGCCCCGGCTTCTCTCCAATTACTGAATGCTCAGACAAATAATATCTTTATCTTTGGTCTGGTCCAGTCTCAGTTCACTTCAACTTCATGCACTGACTACATGGCCTTCTCAAATCTCTTCAAGATCTTCAAGTCCTGGACTCCTCAGATGCACACCACTGATTTAGCACTGTTCACGTGTGCACGTGCATGCATGCATGCATGCACTTCCCTTCTTCTTCTCTTGGTGCAATAAACCCTCAAAGGGTGTAAACTATTTAAGCACACACCTTTCTTCTTTTCCTTCACACGTTTAAATTCCTTTTGCTTACACACTTGAAACGTGTGTTATACTTTGTTCTTCAAAGTGTGCACCCCACAAGGGATACGGCCTTCACTTGTTCAATTTGCACACAAAGGCACTAAGCCTTGGCCTTCCTCTATTTGCACACCCACTGCCCGTAGGGTGTAGTGGCCTTCTTGTTTTGTTTGCACACACACACTTCCTTTGATCAATTAGCAAACACAAGTCTTGGCCTTCTTCACTTGCACACACTTACTCTCGACCTTCTTCACTTCACACACAAAGTGTGGCCTTCTTAGCACATGGCACACACATAAGTGGCCGTAGGGTGTTTCTTGTTCTTCACTTAGCACACACCCAATATGCTAGGTCTTCACTTGATGCTCACATAAGGCACCCAAGGCACTAAGGCTCGGCCTTCTCTTCCCTTCTTGCACACACACCCAAACACCTACTGCCCTTCTTTGCACTTAGCACACACACGATGTGTTCTTCAATTTGGCACACACTCAAGGGTTCAAGCCTTGGGTACTCCTTGCACACACCAAAACCATAGGGTCTTATCTTCACTATGCACACAAGGCATGTAGGTCTCGGCCTTCACTTGAATTGCACACACACAAATAGTGTGGTCTTCCTCCTTTTGCACACACACGGCCACGACCTTCTCTTTTTCTTTTTGCACACAAGGCTCAAAGGCCTCGGCCTTCCTTTCTTGCACACACACAAGGCTACTACCTTTTCTTGTTTTGTTAAGCACACACGGCCGTAGGGCCTTCTTCTCCACTTGGCACACACTTGGCCCGTAGGTGATCTTGTCCACTTTGCACACACACAAATAGTGTGGTCTTCTTGTTTCACACACACCCAAGGCTACGACCTTTACTTGCACACACCCGAACTCAAACTCAAGGGAGGGCGCGCAAGGTGTGCGGCACAGGGGCGCGTAAGACCTCCTACCCGCGAGGCGCGCAAGTGCAACACCCGCGGGGTCTTCCTCCTGCCGCGCAAGGGTGCGGGCAGAGAGGGAACATGCCTCGGGCGCGCAAAGTGTTGCGGACACGAGCTCTTCCTGTCGCGCAAGGAGTGCGGGCAGGGGACTCCTCTTCTTGTCGCGCAAAGATGTTGCACGCAAGGGTCTTCACCGCGCAAGTGTGTGTGGGGCTTCGTCTTCGCGAGGCAGAGGGCTCTCACGGATCAACAGGTCTTCAACAAAAACATCAGCAAACTTCACAGAGGGCTCGGCCTCATTTTTATAGGCCGAGGCTGCCTCAGATTATCTGCGTGCAAATAACTCAAATTCCCGAAGTTTTCGGGTTTTCAAGATTCGGTGAAATCTTGTTTTCTTTCCTCTGTTTCAACGCGGGTTCTTTTTCTTTCTGTTCGGTTTCCTCCACGTGCATGCGACTTAGAACGCATGCACGGCCTTCGTTTAGGCTTATCTCATGAAAAACATCAACCCGGTGCCTCGGCAACTTCGTTTGCCTCGGCCAACATCGAATTCCCTCATTTGTTGCATGCACGTGTATTCTTGGGCATGATCCTGTTCGTTATGGCCAGACGAGCGCGAGGGTGGCTTCACTTCGATCAGCGGTGGCCGGGAGCTTGAGAACGGGTGGTCGGATGGCCTTTGGTTCAGCGGCATCGCGGGTGGCTTCGGCTCGAGCTCGAGGAAGGAGATGAGCTCTCGGCCGTCGGATCAGGCGTTTGAGATACATCGGGCGGCCTGGATTAGATCGCGGCGCCGCGGATCAGATGTGCGGCGCAGATCAAGCGCGCGATGAGACGGACGGCGGAGATTTGCTCCCGGGATTTTTTGCGCATCCCACATCGAAACGCAGCCCGGTTTATCCGCGGCTTATAACCCTGCTGCTGCCTCAACACGCCAGTTGAACTTCTCCCCTCCCGGTGCCGCCCTGCACCGGGTTCTCTCTGCGGGCGCGCTCTGCGCCCACTATGCTCCCTGCGGGCGCGCTCCTAGCGCCCACTATGCCTCCTGCGGGCGCGCCACTGGCGCCCACTATGCACACTGCGCTCCTCCGGGCGTGCCCCAGGCGCCTCTGTGGTGTCTGCGGGTGCGCCCCTGCCGCCCTGAGCTCGCCCCACGGGTTCCCCCTTGGGTGTGGCGCCTTAGGCCCACATGAGCCTTGGGGTTGAACCCACAAGGTGCTCACGGGCAGGCCAATTTTTTTGGCTAAGTCTTGAATAAGACTTTGTAAAAACAAAGTCCTCCATGTAAAATATGCCAAGTGCCACTTGTCCTTCAAGGCATTATTTTCCTTCATCTTCTTCTTAAGAATTCAAACATTAATCTTCTTGATTAAAAACAACTCCTCAATTTATAATTCTTCTTCACCATCTCATTTTCAACTTAGGAGAGAATTCTCAAGGATCTTCATCAACCGAGCTACTTGATCAATTATTTCTTCTTCATTAGAATTCCTCCATTCTTCTTCAACATTTATTCATCACTTTGTAATGGAATTCACGAAGGGTCTTCATCTTCAACTGAGCTCCTAAATCACTTAAATTCTTCAATGTGCTTCATTGATCTAATCAGAGATCAATTGGATCAACTTCAAATTCACATGCACTAAGAGTTAGTACATGGACTTCATTAAACCACTTCATCCACTTAGTAGTGGTGGATGGAACTACTTTCAACTCCTCATGCATTGTGAAGACAATGCATGGTCTTCAAACATTGTTGTGACTTGGTATCCAGTTGATACAAGTTCTTGGAACTTTAAGAACAGCTCAACAATCGTCAGATTTTACATGGAGAATGTTGCAACCACAATTTTCAATACCACTTAGTGAATCTCCTAAGTGACATGCATCTTAGTACCATGGCCATTCTCCTTCATCACCATCACCATCACATCCTTTGACATTCACATCTTGACTCCTTGACATCCATTCATTTCAAGACAACTTCATGCCTCATTGACAACAAATGCAACACAATGCACTTCAATCTCCCCCTTTGTATTTGTTGTCAATACACTCCTTCAGCACATATGAATGGGTCAATATGTGTGCCAATATTTCTCCCCCTTATTGGCAATCAAATGCAAAGGTGTGGTGTGGTTCTCTTTCAAAAATCTCTTCCTCCCTTTGAAAAATATTTTCTTGAAAAACACTGAGAGAGGGATGATGTCACATGTTCTTCTTTAGCAAAGAACCTTTAGTAGATCAACTCTAAGTCTACATGGGCTAACCCGGTGTAGAAAACAAGAGTGATGTAACCAAGGTACTCAATGCTGTCCATAACTCTCTACACATGTGAGACCATGCTTAGGGGTTGAATATTTTTTTTTTCCAGATATTCAATGAATTGCTGAATCCTGCACATACTTCACAAAACTCATTAGAAAGTTCAGTGCAATGATAAAGCTCCCCCTTTCATACATTTGTCTTCAATCCATACTCCCCCTTAATTGACAAGATGAACTCAATTAAGAAACAAGGGATGAAAGCATGATTGGAATACCTTCACTTTCCCAAGATGATATTAATTTTAGAACACCATCTTCTCCAGATTGGCTCCCCCTCAAGGGGTGCACTCCATTCTGTCCAAACCATCCTCCAGTTGAGAATGATCATCATCTTCAATTCCCTCCAATGTCAGCACATTTAAATACAAATAGTATAAGGGAATAAGATGGAACCTCCTTGGTTCATCAATGTGAACAACAAGGTTGAGAAGATTCTCTCAACCGAGATGTCCCATTTTCACCAGTCTTCACACTTGCACATTTGATCTTTATTGATGATTGTGCTGGTGTGGTTCTCAAAACATCTTCATGTGAAACCTTCTTCTTCCCTTATGTCTTAGCAATTGCCAGAACATCATCTTCAGCTCTCTGTAGATCTTTGGCAAGTTGCAACTGATGTGGCCATATGACAAGTAGATCATTTGGAAGGGTGGCCCCAGTTTTGGAAGTTCCACATGGTTATTTGGATGCTGTTAAGCTACCTTTCTTAGACAACTTATTTTCAATCAATCCCTTCTTCTTCTGGATTGATTGTCTTTTGGAGTTCAGTCTGCTTCTATTTAGTTTCATGGCTTCATTACAAAGGTCCATGATGTGTCCTTTCTTTCCACAATAGAATCATTTCTTGGTGGTCCTTCTGGATGCATCACCCTTCTTGGACTCAGACTCCAAGGACTTCTCTTCATTTCTCAAACACTTCTTGGGAGCATTTTCCACTTTCTTATGCTTGCTTCCCAAGAAATCTCTCTGAGCCAGGTTCTGTGATCTTTTCTTCTCTTGAGCTCTGGATACAGTTGGAGATTGACATGTATCTATTTGACCACTTTTGCAATCATCCCAGATGTTGTCAAGTAATCCAAATCTATTTGCAGTAAACAGATGTCTCTGGACCTGTGGATGTTGCTTCTTTTCTTCTGGCTTACTCCCCCTAGGCATGGGCTTCCTTTGTGCTTTGACATTCAGTGGATTGTACCAACAATCCTTTGCACAGTGCCCATACTTATTACAACACCAACACTGCCCCACAAATCTTGATCTCTTCAGTCCTTCTGATTGTTGGGAACTTTTCTTGACTTGCTGTGTTGTTTTAGGAGAGCTCTCTTTCTTCATTGTCTTCATCCATACTTGTTTGGAATTATTCTTCCATCCTGCACTTTTTGTGGAAACACTATTAGAAGCATTAGTACAAGATGGGATGGATGGTACCTTCTTTTTAGAAGTTGTTGCCCTTTCATTAGAGGATGTCTTTATTTTAGAATCATCCTTCTCAAAGCTCACTTGAGTAGCAACATTTCTTCTTTCAGCTGACTGGGAGGCTTTAGCTTTGGGTGATTGCTGATTTTTCAATATCACCACCAGTTCTAAGCATTTCATATTGAGGGAGTTCTTCTCATCCTCAATAGTTCTTAGCTTTCCTTCCCAACTTTCTTTCAGCTGATTCATCTGGTCTTCATACACCTTCTTTAATTCTTGCAATGAATTGTCCAGCTCCTTCACCAATTTGACTTTTTCTTCAAGTTGAGCATCTCTGACAACCATTGATACTTTATGCCTCTTTTCCAGTGCATGGAAAACATCTTTGACCACAGTCTTAAAGAATTATTTCTCAGAAAGGCTTCTTTGCAATTCTTCACAAGTATATTCATATCTTTAATTGCAAAGAGATACTGTTTCATCTTTAGCATTTACCAGCTTTCTGAGAGTGTTGGTTATGCCAACCCTTTTAGCCAATTGAACTTCCAGAGAATTGGCTTCATCTTCTAGCTGTAATTTTTCTTCCTGAAGATCAAGGAGGCCTGTAGCTATACACATTGCAACTTCCTTGGGGACTGTCTTCTGAAGATATTTGATTGCATTTAGAAGATCATTGTTCCTTCCATCTTCATCACAGCTAGAGCAGGCTTCATCAGAAGAATGATAAAAGGAATTGTCATCTGATGTGACTTTCACATTTCTTTCCATAGAAGGAGTTTCTCTGATTGCACCAGCCTTCTTCTTCATCTTCTTTGCCTGTTTCTTCATTCTGTTTTTCAGAGTCTTGGCAGATATCTCCATTTGAGGCTGTTCTTTCATTTCCTCAAATCTGCACTCCATATAGACTCCCTTGGATCTTTTAGAGGTAACCTCCCTCTGATACCAATTGAAGTGCCCAGATCAGTGTGAATCACTGAGAGGGGGAGGGGGTGAATCAGTGATCCCTTAAAACTTTTTACTAATTGATTCTTAATCAATTAAAACTCTATGGCTGGTTAAAGCCTCGATCCACTCTTCTTGTATCTCTCAACCTTTCCTGGATAATGCAGTAATGAAAAGGCACAGGACACATGGATTTACAAGGTTCGGCACCAAAGGCCTACCTCCTTTCCATGCTCTCCAAGCATGGATTATCCCATTATAATCTGTTAGTATTACAATGGTCGATACAGCTTCCCACCGTATCTCTCCTGAGTCCCACAGGAGGGTCTTTATACTGCGTCCCACAGTGTTACCAGAGTCCCACTGGCCTGCTCCAGAATCCCACTGAAGACTTCTTCTCCCTGAGTCCCACAGGGTCTTCTCCTGGCTCCTCGAGTCGCACGAGTAGCTCTTCTTCACTTTAAGTTTCTTCAAGTATCCTCAACAGCCTGGTATAAAGGCTGCTGGCCTTGCTCTTCTTCTGATCACTTGTGGTGAACAGGTCTTCTCGTCTTGCTCGGGCTTTATCACCTTCTTCTAAGGATGCCCCGGCTTCTCTCCAATTACTGAATGCTCAGACAAATAATATCTTTATCTTTGGTCTGGTCCAGTCTCAGTTCACTTCAACTTCATGCACTGTCTGCATGGCCTTCTCAAATCTCTTCAAGATCTTCAAGTCTTGGACTCCTCAGATGCACACCACTGATTTAGCACTGTTCACGTGTGCACGTGCATGCATGCATGCATGCACTTCCCTTCTTCTTCTCTTGGTGCAATAAACCCTCAAAGGGTGTAAACTATTTAAGCACACACCTTTCTTCTTTTCCTTCACACGTTTAAATTCCTTTTGCTTACACACTTGAAACGTGTGTTATACTTTGTTCTTCAAAGTGTGCACCCCACAAGGGATACGGCCTTCACTTGTTCAATTTGCACACAAAGGCACTAAGCCTTGGCCTTCCTCTCTTTGCACACCCACTGCCCGTAGGGTTTAGTGGCCTTCTTGTTTTGTTTGCACACACACACACTTCCTTTGATCAATTAGCAAACACAAGTCTTGGCCTTCTTCACTTGCACACACTTACTCTCGACCTTCTTCACTTCACACACAAAGTGTGGCCTTCTTAGCACATGGCACACACATAAGTGGCCGTAGGGTGTTTCTTGTTCTTCACTTAGCACACACCCAATATGCTAGGTCTTCACTTGATGCTCACATAAGGCACCTAAGGCACTAAGGCTCGGCCTTCTCTTCCCTTCTTGCACACACACCCGAACACCTACTGCCCTTATTTGCACTTAGCACACACACGATGTGTTCTTCAATTTGGCACACACCCAAGGGTTCAAGCCTTGGGTACTCCTTGCACACACCAAAACCATAGGGTCTTATCTTCACTATGCACACAAGGCATGTAGGTCTCGGCCTTCACTTGAATTGCACACACACAAATAGTGTGGTCTTCCTCCTTTTGCACACACACGGCCACGACCATCTCTTTTTCTTTTTGCACACAAGGCTCAAAGGCCTCGGCCTTCCTTTCTTGCACACACACAAGGCTACTGCCTTTTCTTGTTTTGTTAAGCACACACGGCCGTAGGGCCTTCTTCTCCACTTGGCACACACTTGGCCCGTAGGTGATCTTGTCCACTTTGCACACACACAAATAGTGTGGTATTCTTGTTTCACACACACCCAAGGCTACGACCTTTACTTGCACACACCCGAAATCAAACTCAAGGGAGGGCGCGCAAGGTGTGCGGCACAGGGGCGCGCAAGACCTCCTACCCGCGGGGCGCGCAAGTGCAACACCCGCGGGGTCTTCCTCCTGCCGCGCAAGGGTGTGGGCAGAGAGGGAACAAGCCTCGGGCGCGCAAAGTGTTGCGGCCACGAGCTCTTCCTGTCGCGCAAGGAGTGCGGGCAGGGGACTCCTCTTCTTGTCGCGCAAAGATGTTGCACGCAAGGGTCTTCACCGCGCAAGTGTGCGTGGGGCTTCGTCTTCGCGAGGCAGAGGGCTCTCACGGATCAACAGGTCTTCAACAAAAACATCAGCAAACTTCACAGAGGGCTCGGCCTCATTTTTATAGGCAGAGGCTGCCTCAGATTATCTGCGTGCAAATAACTCAAATTCCCGAAGTTTTCGGGTTTTCAAGATTCGGTGAAATCTTGTTTTCTTTCCTCTGTTTCAACGCGGGTTCTTTTTCTTTCTGTTCGGTTTCCTCCACGTGCATGCGACTTAGAACGCATGCACGACCTTCGTTTAGGCTTATCTCATGCAAAACATCAACCCGGTGCATCGGCAACTTCGTTTGCCTCGGCCAACATCGAATTCCCTCATTTGTTGCATGCACGTGTATTCTTGGGCATGATCCTGTTCGTTATGGCCAGACGAGCGCGAGGGTGGCTTCACTTCGATCAGCGGTGGCCGGGAGCTCGAGAACGGGTGGTCGGATGGCCTCTGGTTCAGCGGCGTCGCGGGTGGCTTCGGCTCGAGCCCGAGGAAGGAGACGAGCTCTCAGCCGTCGGATCAGGCGTTTGAGATACATCGGGCGGCCTGGATTAGATCGCGGCGCCGCGGATCAGATGTGCGGCGCAGATCAAGCGCACGATGAGACGGACGGCGGAGATTTGCTCCCGGGATTTTTTGCGCATCCCACATCGAAACGTAGCCCGGATTATCCGCGGCTTATAACCCTGGCGCTGCCTCAACACGCCAGTTGAACTTCTCCCCTCCCGGTGCCGCCCCGCACCGGGTTCTCTCTGCGGGCGCGCTCTGCGCCCACTATGCTCCCTGCGGGTGCGCTCCTAGCGCCCACTCTGCCTCCTGCGGGCGCGCCACTGGCGCCCACTATGCACACTGCGCTCCTCCGGGCGTGCCCCAGGCGCCTCTGTGGTGTCTGCGGGTGCGCCCCTGCCGCCCTGAGCTCACCCCACGGGTTCCCCCTTGGGCGTGGCGCCTTAGGCCCACATGAGCCTTGGGGTTGAACCCACAAGGTGCTCACGGGCAGGCCAATTTTTTTGGCTATGTCTTGAATAAGACTTTGTAAAAACAAAGTCCTCCATGTAAAATATGCCAAGTGCCACTTGTCCTTCAAGGCATTCTTTTCCTTCATCTTCTTCTTAAGAATTCAAACATTAATCTTCTTGATTAAAAACAACTCCTCAATTTATAATTCTTCTTCACCATCTCATTTTCAACTTAGGAGAGAATTCTCAAGGATCTTCATCAACCGAGCTACTTGATCAATTATTTCTTCTTCATTAGAATTCCTCCATTCTTCTTCAACATTTATTCATCACTTTGTAATGGAATTCATGAAGGGTCTTCATCTTCAACTGAGCTCCTAAATCACTTAAATTCTTCAATGTGCTTCATTGATCTAATCAGAGATCAATTGGATCAACTTCAAATTCACATGCACTAAGAGCTAGTACATGGACTTCATTAAACCACTTCATCCACTTAGTAGTGGTGGATGGAACTCATTTCAACTCCTCATGCATTGTGAAGACAATGCATGGTCTTCAAACATTGTTGTGACTTTGTATCCAGTTGATACAAGTTCTTGGAACTTTAAGAACAGCTCAACAATCGTCAGATTTTACATGGAGAATGTTGCAACCACAATTTTCAATACCACTTAGTGAATCTCCTAAGTGACATGCATCTTAGTACCATGGCCATTCTCCTTCATCACCATCACCATCACATCCTTTGACATTCACATCTTGACTCCTTGACATCCATTCATTTCAAGACAACTTCATGCCTCATTGACAACAAATGCAACACAATGCACTTCAATCTCCCCCTTTGTATTTGTTGTCAATACACTCCTTCAGCACATATGAATGGGTCAATATGTGTGCCAATATTTCTCCCCCTTATTGGCAATCAAATTCAAAGGTGTGGTGTGGTTCTCTTTCAAAAATCTCTTCCTCCCTGTGAAAAGTATTTTCTTGAAAAACACTGAGAGAGGGATGATGTCACATGTTCTTCTTTAGCAAAGAACCTTTAGTAGATCAACTCTAAGTCTACTTGGGCTAACCCGGTGTAGAAAACAAGAGTGATGTAACCAAGGTACTCAATGCTGTCCATAACTCTCTACACATGTGAGATCATGCTTAGGGGTTGAATTTTTTTTTTTCCAGATATTCAATGAATTGCTGAATCCTGCACATACTTCACAAAACTCATTAGAAAGTTCAGTGCAATGATAAAGCTCCCCCTTTCATCCATTTGTCTTCAATCCATACTCCCCCTTAATTGACAAGATGAACTCAATTAAGAAACAAGGGATGAAAGCATGATTGGAATACCTTCACTTTCCCAAGATGATATTAATTTTAGAACATCATCTTCTCCAGATTGGCTCCCCCTCAAGGGGTGCACTCCATTCTGTCCAAACCATCCTCCAGTTGAGAATGATCATCATCTTCAATTCCCTGCAATGTCAGCACATTTAAATACAAATAGTATAAGGGAATAAGATGGAACCTCCTTGGTTCATCAATGTGAACAACAAGGTTGAGAAGATTCTCTCAACCGAGATGTCCCATTTTCACCAGTCTTCACACTTGCACATTTGATCTTTATTGATGATTGTGCTGGTGTGGTTCTCAAAACATCTTCATGTGAAACCTTCTTCTTCCCTTTTGTCTTAGCAATTTCCAGAACATCATCTTCAGCTCTTTGTAGATCTTTGGCAAGTTGCAACTGATGTGGCCATATGACAAGTAGATCATTTGGAAGGGTGGCCCCAGTTTTGGAAGTTCCACATGGTTCTTTGGATGCTGTTAAGCTACCTTTCTTAGACAACTTATTTTCAATCAATCCCTTCTTCTTCTGGATTGATTGTCTTTTGGAGTTCAGTCTGCTTCTATTTAGTTTCATGGCTTCTTTACAAAGGTCCATGATGTGTCCTTTCTTTCCACAGTAGAAGCATTTCTTGGTGGTCCTTCTGGATGCATCACCCTTCTTGGACTCAGACTCCAAGGACTTCTCTTCATTTCTCAAACACTTCTTGGGAGCATTTTCCACTTTCTTATGCTTGCTTCCCAAGAAATCTCTCTGAGCCAGGTTCTGTGATCTTTTCTTCTCTTGAGCTCTGGATACAGTTGGAGATTGACATGTATCTATTTGACCACTTTTGCAATCATCCCAGATGTTGTCAAGTAATCCAAATCTATTTGCAGTAAACAGATGTCTCTGGACCTGTGGATGTTGCTTCTTTTCTTCTGGCTTACTCCCCCTAGGCATGGGCTTCCTTTGTGCTTTGACATTCAGTGGATTGTACCAACAATCCTTTGCACAGTGCCCATACTTATTACAACACCAACACTGCCCCACAAATCTTGATCTCTTCAGTCCTTCTGATTGTTGGGAACTTTTCTTGACTTGCTGTGTTGTTTTAGGAGAGCTCTCTTTCTTCATTGTCTTCATCCATACTTGTTTGGAATTATTCTTCCATCCTGCACTTTTTGTGGAAACACTATTAGAAGCATTAGTACAAGATGGGATGGATGGTACCTCCTTTTTAGAAGCTGTTGCCCTTTCATTAGAGGATGTCTTTATTTTAGAATCATCCTTCTCAAAGCTCACTTGAGTAGAAACATTTCTTCTTTCATCTGACTGGGAGGCTTTAGCTTTGGGTGATTGCTGATTATTCAATATCACCTCCAGTTCTAAGCATTTCATATTGAGGGAGTTCTTCTCATCCCCAATAGTTCTTAGCTTTCCTTCCCAACTTTCTTTCAGCTGATTCATCTGGTCTTCATACACCTTCTTTAATTCTTGCAATGAATTGTCCAGCTCCTTCACCAATTTGACTTTTTCTTCAAGTTGAGCATCTCTGACAACCATTGATACTTTATGCCTCTTTTCCAGTGCATGGAAAACATCTTTGACCACAGTCTTAAAGAATTCTTTCTCAGAAAGGCTTCTTTGCAATTCTTCACAAGTATATTCATATCTTTCATTGCAAAGAGATACTGTTTCATCTTTAGCATTTACCAGCTTTCTGAGAGTGTTGGTTATGCCAACCCTTTTAGCCAATTGAACTTCCAGAGAATTGGCTTCATCTTCTAGCTGTAATTTTTCTTCCTGAAGATCAAGGAGGCCTGTAGCTATACACATTGCAACTTCCTTGGGGACTGTCTTCTGAAGATATTTGATTGCATTTAGAAGATCATTGTTCCTTCCATCTTCATCACAGCTAGAGCAGGCTTCATCAGAAGAATGATAAAAGGAATTGTCATCTGATGTGACTTTCACATTTCTTTCCATAGAAGGAGTTTCTCTGATTGCACCAGCCTTCTTCTTCATCTTCTTTGCCTGTTTCTTCATTCTGTTTTTCAGAGTCTTGGCAGATATCTCCATTTGAGGTTGTTCTTTCATTTCCTCAAATCTGCACTCCATATAGACTCCCTTGGATCTTTTAGAGGTAACCTCCCTCTAATACCAATTGAAGTGCCCAGATCAGTGTGAATCACTGAGAGGGGGAGGGGGTGAATCAGTGATCCCTTAAAACTTTTTACTAATTGATTCTTAATCAATTAAACCTCTATGGCTGGTTAAAGCCTCGATCCACTCTTCTTGTATCTCTCAACCTTTCCCGGATAATGCAGTAATGAAAAGGCACAGGACACAAGGATTTACAAGGTTCGGCACCAAAGGCCTACATCCTTGCCATGCTCTCCAAGCATGGATTATCCCATTATAATCTTATAGTATTACAATGGTCGATACAGCTTCCCACCGTATCTCTCCTGAGTCCCACAGGAGGGTCTTTATACTGCGTCCCACAGTGTTACCAGAGTCCCACTGGCCTGCTCCAGAATCCCACTGAAGACTTCTTCTCCCTGAGTCCCACAGGGTCTTCTCCTGGCTCCTCGAGTCGCACGAGTAGCTCTTCTTCACTTTAAGTTTCTTCAAGTATCCTCAGCAGCCTGGTATAAAGGCTGCTGGCCTTGCTCTTCTTCTGATCACTTGTGGTGAACAGGTCTTCTCGTCTTGCTCGGGCTTTATCACCTTCTTCTAAGGATGCCCCGGCTTCTCTCCAATTACTGAATGCTCAGACAAATAATATCTTTAACTTTGGTCTGGTCCAGTCTCAGTTCACTTCAACTTCATGCACTGACTGCATGGCCTTCTCAAATCTCTTCAAGATCTTCAAGTCTTGGACTCCTCAGATGCACACCACTGATTTAGCACTGTTCACGTGTGCACGTGCATGCATGCATGCATGCACTTCCCTTCTTCTTCTCTTGGTGCAATAAACCCTCAAAGGGTGTAAACTATTTAAGCACACACCTTTCTTCTTTTCCTTCACATGTTTAAATTCCTTTTTCTTACACACTTGAAACGTGTGTTATACTTTGTTCTTCAAAGTGTGCACCCCACAAGGGACACGGCCTTCACTTGTTCAATTTGCACACAAAGGCACTAAGCCTTGGCCTTCCTCTCTTTGCACACCCACTGCCCGTAGGGTGTAGTGGCCTTCTTGTTTTGTTTGCACACACACACTTCCTTTGATCAATTAGCAAACACAAGTCTTGGCCTTCTTCACTTGCACACACTTACTCTCGACCTTCTTCACTTCACACACAAAGTGTGGCCTTCTTAGCACATGGCACACACATAAGTGGCCGTAGGGTGTTTCTTGTTCTTCACTTAGCACACACCCAATATGCTAGGTCTTCACTTGATGCTCACATAAGGCACCCAAGGCACTAAGGCTCGGCCTTCTCTTCCCTTCTTGCACACACACCCGAACACCTACTGCCCTTCTTTGCACTTAGCACACACACGATGTGTTCTTCAATTTGGCACACACTCAAGGGTTCAAGCCTTGGGTACTCCTTGCACACACCAAAACCATAGGGTCTTATCTTCACTATGCACACAAGGCATGTAGGTCTCGGCCTCCACTTGAATTGCACACACACAAATAGTGTGGTCTTCCTCCTTTTGCACACACACGGCCACGACCTTCTCTTTTTCTTTTTGCACACAAGGCTCAAAGGCCTCGGCCTTCCTTTCTTGCACACACACAAGGCTACTGCCTTTTCTTGTTTTGTTAAGCACACACGGCCGTAGGGCCTTCTTCTCCACTTGGCACATACTTGGCCCGTAGGTGATCTTGTCCACTTTGCACACACACAAATAGTGTGGTCTTCTTGTTTCACACACACCCAAGGCTACGACCTTTACTTGCACACACCCGAACTCAAACTCAAGGGAGGGCGCGCAAGGTGTGCGGCACAGGGGCGCGCAAGACCTCCTACCCGTGGGGCGCGCAAGTGCATCACCCGCGGGGTCTTCCTCCTGCCGCGCAAGGGTGCGGGCAGAGAGGGAACAAGCCTCGGGCGCGCAAAGTGTTGCGGCCACGAGCTCTTCCTGTCGCGCAAGGAGTGCGGGCAGGGGACTCCTCTTCTTGTCGCGCAAAGATGTTGCACGCAAGGGTCTTCACCGCGCAAGTGTGCGTGGGGCTTCGTCTTCGCGAGGCAGAGGGCTCTCACGGATCAACAGGTCTTCAACAAAAACATCAGCAAACTTCACAGAGGGCTCGGCCTCATTTTTATAGGCAGAGGCTGCCTCAGATTATCTGCGTGAAAATAACTCAAATTCCCGAAGTTTTCGGGTTTTCAAGATTCGGTGAAATCTTGTTTTCTTTCCTCTGTTTCAACGCGGGTTCTTTTTCTTTCTGTTCGGTTTCCTCCACGTGCATGCAACCTAGAACGCATGCACGGCCTTCGTTTAGGCTTATCTCATGCAAAACATCAACCCGGTGCCTCGGCAACTTCGTTTGCCTCGGCCAACATCGAATTCCCTCATTTGTTGCATGCACGTGTATTCTTGGGCATGATCCTGTTCGTTATGGCCAGACGAGCGCGAGGGTGGCTTCACTTCGATCAGCGGTGGCCGGGAGCTCGAGAACGGGTGGTCGGATGGCCTCTGGTTCAGCGGCGTCGCGGGTGGCTTCGGCTCGAGCTCGAGGAAGGAGACGAGCTCTCGGCCGTCGGATCAGGCGTTTGAGATACATCGGGCGGCCTGGATTAGATCGCGGCGCCGCGGATCAGATGTGCGGCGCAGATCAAGCGCGCGATGAGACGGACGACGGAGATTTGCTCCCGGGATTTTTTGCGCATCCCACATCGAAACGCAGCCCAGTTTATCCGCGGCTTATAACCCTGGCGCTGCCTCAACACGCCAGTTGAACTTCTCCCCTCCCGGTGCCGCCCCGCACCGGGTTCTCTCTGCGGGCGCGCTCTGCGCCCACTATGCTCCCTGCGGGCGCGCTCCTAGCGCCCACTATGCCTCCTGCGGGCGCGCCACTGGCGCCCACTATGCACACTGCGCTCCTCCGGGCGTGCGCCAGGCGCCTCTGTGGTGTCTGCGGGTGCGCCTCTGCCGCCCTGAGCTCGCCCCACGGGTTCCCCCTTGGGCGTGGCGCCTTAGGCCCACATGAGCCTTGGGGTTGAACCCACAAGGTGCTCACGGGCAGGCCAATTTTTTTGGCTAAGTCTTGAATAAGACTTTGTAAAAACAAAGTCCTCCATGTAAAATATGCCAAGTTCCACTTGTCCTTCAAGGCATTCTTTTCCTTCATCTTCTTCTTAAGAATTCAAACATTAATCTTCTTGATTAAAAACAACTCCTCAATTTATAATTCTTCTTCACCATCTCATTTTCAACTTAGGAGAGAATTCTCAAGGATCTTCATCAACCGAGCTACTTGATCAATTATTTCTTCTTCATTAGAATTCCTCCATTCTTCTTCAACATTTATTCATCACTTTGTAATGGAATTCACGAAGGGTCTTCATCTTCAACTGAGCTCCTAAATCACTTAAATTCTTCAATGTGCTTCATTGATCTAATCAGAGATCAATTGGATCAACTTCAAATTCACATGCACTAAGAGTTAGTACATGGACTTCATTAAACCACTTCATCCACTTAGTAGTGGTGGATGAAACTCCTTTCAACTCCTCATGCATTGTGAAGACAATGCATGCTCTTCAAACATTGTTGTGACTTTGTATCCAGTTGATACAAGTTCTTGGAACTTTAAGAACAGCTCAACAATCGTCAGATTTTACATGGAGAATGTTGCAACCACAATTTTCAATACCACTTAGTGAATCTCCTAAGTGACATGCATCTTAGTACCATGGCCATTCTCCTTCATCACCATCACCATCACATCCTTTGACATTCACATCTTGACTCCTTGACATCCATTCATTTCAAGACAACTTCATGCCTCATTGACAACAAATGCAACACAATGCACTTCACCATGGACAAGGACATGAACTAGTCCTATAAATGTTCTCAAATTATGTTGTTTAATATTTCAAAAAATTCAATTTACCAAAATGGAAAAAAGACATGGCATTCATGGAACCCCCAAATGTGATACATATTTTCCAATGTGAAATAGATTATATTGGCCAACACCACCCGTATTCCCATGTTAAAGAAACAATTATTCCAAAGGGGTTATATAGAAACAATAAATGATTTTAATAAAGATATAATTGATAATATATAACTCCCATACCTAGAATCCTTATATCAAGATATTATTTTAATATATTTTAAAAATTACAAAGAATAAAATCATGAAAGAATAATGACTTTAGTATTTTTGCAAAATAGATTTCACACATGAACATTATGATGGAATTCAAAACCTCAAATGAAACATTGATAATTAATTTAGAACTCCATTATTCTTCTAGAATAAACCTATATGTAAATAATAACACATTTCTTCACATACTATGATAATAAAACATAATAAAGGGGTGACCTCAGATGATCATTAATGTAATAAAATACTGTAGAAGCTTTCATAAAAAACCAAAAACATTAAGGAATGTATAACACAAAAAAATAGCCTTTTAAACATTAAAATTAACATAATATGGAACAAAATAAATTATATAAACCTATTTAATCAATTACATGTATATTAGACTGGTATAATTATAACATGTAATATTAATAACAAAATCTATAATAAGGAAATGAATAATTTTGGACATCATAACCATACCCTCAGGGCCTCATTAAAAGACTATACATAACCATACTGTCAAGGCCCTATTCAATGATACTAGTTTTTATCATGATACATAAAGATGAATCAAAGGGCTATAGCGGGATGCACCGATAATTTAATAAATAAAATAATTCCACAAATAAAAAGGGTGAAACATAACATAATCATTCATATTAAAATAGGAATACACAATGTTAATAATTCAAGCATAAATAATGAAGGGTATCAAAATTACACATCCATAGTAAAAAATATCATTAAACCATATATACAATATTGGATAATATATCATAAAAAACCATCCTCAATTAAGCTCAAAATACAACAAAGGATGATGAAATCGGTGAAAGTAATCTAACAAAATCATTAAAATACTTTGAGCTAAATATCCATTTTTAACATTAAAATAATTGTAAATCCAAAAAATTATAAAATAAATCATTTAATTTTAATATATCTATTTAACATTTTAAGGGAATAATCAAATTTTTAATGAGTTATAAATTTTTAACATATTCACTAGTGAAGTTTATGTTTAAAAAAACTATTTTCTTTTATTTTCTGTAATGGTCATAGAGTAGCTCTATAGGAACACAATGGAAGGATTCAATTTAATTTTTTTTAAATAAAATTCATACATGGGATAAAATGAATTTAAAAAATAGTCTATAGTATTTTGAAAAAGATTTTATGAAACAATTATGTGGATGATAAATATTTCCTTGTAGATAGTTTTATATAAACAACATCAAATTATAATGAGATTGTAAAATTTACTCTAACCATGTACTTTCATTTAGTCGAGAGTGGTTTAACAACCAATATAATTCTTAAGGTATAATATTAAATTATTACATAACCAAATCCATAATTATAATATCATATATGTTCATATTATATCATTTTGTAAATAATATTTTATTATTACCACTTTTTCAGGTGTAAACAGATTCATTTTACCATTCTTTTTTTTGTGCCATGTATGTTATGAATAGGATATATTTGATTAATATCCAAAATGATATTAAGTTCATAATTATTTTTTTATTCATAATATAAATTTTAAAATCATTATTTTATGGTTAACATGGAAAATGTATCTCACTGTGTTTTATTGACTAACATATTACACTATGATGTGGAGAAGTTAAATATTACGTACGCACACATGGTGATATTGTAATTAATAGGATGGATAAATAGTGGATTATTTTTCCCCTAATAATAGTAATAATAACATATAATAATATATATTATACTATAATAATTAAATTAGTATGGAAACAACATAGGAAGAGGATGTAGATGATGAAATGAAACTGAATCGAAACGGTAAATAATTTTCCTCTTCTTCAAGTATCTCCTTTTAAATTGAAAAAAAGACATCATAGTTTGGCTTTATTTTAAATTTATTGCCTCTAGGATGTGTCTAGGGAATATGAGAACAGATGTGGGTATATTTTGTAAAATCCAAATGGCTTTAGAGATGTGATTAAAAGAGAATGATCGGTTCCATTTTATAACAGAGTTAAGGGGAAATTTAGAAAACTGTCAATTTATTAAATTAATATAAATTTATTATTAATTAAAAATGGATCTAATGTGAATTTTTTTTAATATAATATAATGGTGGGTAAAAATCCCCACAACTAATACATTTAATAAAATTTTTTATTTTATTTTAATCCTTATCGTATTGATTTATTGTCAATTAATCTTTTTAATTATAATTGAGGTTATAATATTAAAAATAATAAATGGTTATAAATGTTTCTTTATATGGTTTCAATTGTACATAAATGGAATATTATTTAAATTTTAAGCATTATAAATAAATAATTTTTTAAAATATAATTATAAATTTTTAATAATTTAATAATATGATATTTTTTGGAAATATAAATAGTGTCAATTTTAAAACTAAATTTATTTAGAATTAAGTAAAACAAAAACAAAAATATAACTTATAAAAGAATAAATTAATATAATCTGAAAATTTCATAGTAGAATAAATTATTTTGGATCAACTTAATTAATTCCAATTATTTTTCCCTTAATATATTTAAAAATATTTATTTGATATTTATATTAATAAAATAAATTTTGTGTCACTATTTTGTCATCATTAATGGTAAATATTTATTCTATAAATATTTTAAATAAATTACTATGATTTTGGTAATTATTATAGATTTTCAAATAAATTTTAAAATGAATGTTTTCTACATGTTTTCTTTATATTAAAAGTATTGTAATAACATGAAATGAGAGAGTGAAATTTCTTCACATTCATTGATTTTAATAAATTTCTTATAATATTCATGGTAATGTATCCTTTAAAGACTACTTTTAGAAAATTATATAAAAAGGGGATAATTTATTCATCTATTAGGACTTTTTAGTTTTTAGGGTAATTTTTTATTTTATGTTTATCTATAATTAACTGATTTAGATTTATTAATAGTAATACAACAAAATAACTAGAGGTATTATCAATATTATAAAAAGAAATAAAAGACACGACTTTACATAATTTAGAACCATTAATTCAAAATATGGAATAATTTTTTTAAAATAAAAAACATATAAGTTTCATCAACTAATATAAAATGTATCCCATTGATTGAATAAAAAAACGAGGTTTTTAAAGTCAACACTTTTAAAGAATTGACATATGTTTTATCCAGTTGTATTGTGAAAATAATTCCAATGACATATATTATATTAAATAATTATTATATAAATAATTATTATTTTAAACAAAATAAAATTTATATTTTTAACAATATAGATGATTTTTTTGAAAAAAGTTGTTATAATATGTAATTTACATTTTTTTACTATCCATAAAAACTAGATGTTATTCACAAAAATACTACAAATGGACCCAAAGTAAAACATTCTACTAAAAATAAAAAAAGTGGTTTATTTTTTCCATATTGAAAATAAAATACTGCTAAATATTTAATTTAAATTGTTATCTACATTGAAAGGTGGATAAAGTAATTTTTTTAAAATTCATGTTTTATCAGAAAAAATTGAAATTGTTCTTATATCATATCTTGAATGAAAACATTAGATGAATGTTAAAGCTATATAGAATATATAGAATTAAATATTTTGTTAATAATATTCATAACCAGTAATATAATGATTAAATTATATATTATATTAAATAATAATATACATATATGTTTTTGGTAAAATTGGGCCTCTCCTATAATTAAAGAAAAATAATTGTTATGTGTAGCATAATCATAACATAGTGATTCAAAAAAATAATGTAATTAAAATTTATATTTAATTAAAATGTAAGATATTACAATGTATTGGGAGTCATATTCTTCCCTCTATCAATAAATTGCATCCTCACAAATTAAACGCGAGATAAAATATTAGGGGTTTGTATTTTAACGAATATTTGTTGTAATCACATATTGGAAAAAGGATTAATGAGACCCATAAAAAAAATATGTATGAAGGTTAACATTGATATCACCTATAGGGGTTCCATTTAAGAAAATATAAGCATAAATGAAAAATTTTAACCATCATGGTATGTTGGCGAGTGATAGAGATCATTTTTAAGATAAAGTTTATAATCATAAAACAATAAATCTATTATTATCTTTGTGAAAATTTGATTCCTCAGGAAAAGTTCTAGGAATTAATTTTTTGTCTCACGAATATTTCCCTATACTATAATATTTATTTTACCATATAGACTATGAATTTATAGAATGTAGTTAATTGAATGTTGTGGTTTTATTTTTTTAATAAATAACTTCCACAAACTCTTCTTTATCTCAAACTGATAATAATATTCAAAAATATTCAATTTATCACAATGTTAATGGGTTGAAAAATCGATCTTATAACTTATCATTAATTCTATTTAAATAATTAAAACTATGTTATACTAAAAAGTTCCTCATTTAGGCAAATGTTAGTTGATGCACCCTTTTCACCCTTCCGTTGTGGGTTGAAGTCTCGTACCCATGTCATACATGATGGGTTTTCGCTGAACATGAATGTTTTCCATTCCATAAAACAATATTATTATATCATTTCAATAATAATCTTAAGAAATTATTTATTCTTAATCAATAATATCTAATAGTAAACAATAGTCATTCTAATCTTTATACAAATCCAAAATACATTTTTCCAAACTCACAGTCCAAAAATTTATAAGGAAGGACACTAAATTTATAAAATCAATATATCAAAATTGCAATATTTGATTCACAAAAAACATTTGAATACCATAGTCATTAATTATATTAAAAAATTTTAATACACTAAATTACTATAAAACCTTATTCAATACATTCATGCATCTTTATTCAATACATAAAACATGGAATATTGTATATACACCTTAAATCCAAAAATGATGTAAACTGAAACAAATATATAATAAACAATCCTTTAATAAGTTAAATGTTATTCAATAATATCCAATATAATTTATCCAAATCAGTCATATCATTCTTCAAACATCATGATCTCAATATCAAAAACATATAAAAGGTATTTTACCTCGACCATATAATTCTTCACATGTTTAACATCCAACTGTGTCCCTTTACATAGTAACATACAATATCAAATCCTTAATAAAATATTAATATAGTAAAATCCTTATATACTCCATAATTATTATAACCGGTACATTTATAATAAATAATTCAAATAATATAATTCAATAATATGAATAATATCCATTCCTCTTCATCTATGGTTGTATTACAACGTGATCATTATCCAATACCATCATCTGGTGTATATTGCTTTGACGATTTGAAAATTTATTCTCATAGTGTCGCATATCTTTGTTTTTATAGAATTATACATTGTAATAATTTTTAATACACTTGAAATTACAAACATAGTGTCTTTTATATCAAGACTTATAAAGAACCCACATTCCCTTCCTGAATTTACTCGAGTAATTCACTCCATAGTTATCACATGTGGTAAAATTATTATTTCCCTACATCCCTTTAATAATCATTTTCTCTTACCTAATCTTCTTCGATTTCTTCCCTTCAAATCAATAGGACTAATAAAATATTTTTCATATCATATAAACACAATACACTATTCTCTCATATGATGAGAACACATGGGGGGCTATTTTTCATTGGAAATATATCTTAAGACCATGAAATATATGATATTTTTAACTCTTTGGATGATTTGAATTGGTGGAGTTTCCTTTCTTTATTCTAGGCACAATTTCTATAAGATTTAATATACACAATGAGATTATAATGTTATGTCTTTGTATAACTAAAAATATTCTATGACACATTACATAAATTTAATAATAAATAATTATAGAATTGTAACAATTTGTTACTTTGAGTTATCATTACTTTGACATCATTCATAATGGTACGTAAATAAAATGAGAATTATCCTAAGCATATCTCTCAGGAGTTTCAAAAAACATTCCTAGTAAGTCTTGTTTTTATGTAATAGGTTACCCAGAGACAAGTCTATAACACCTTGCTATTGTATTACTGCTAGGTATATCTATGCTAGATCCACATCCACATGTAGTGTCTAGAATGTGATGTATTTTCATAGAATACCGAAACAATATATGCATTACCAAAATCTTATGATGTTATTTTATACATATCCTAAATGTCAATCATAGGGTTTTGATCCTTAATATAAGCTTTTTAAATCTAATGTACATGGTTGTTGCTAAACTTCCATTGATACCAATTATAACGCCTCAACCCTGAAGCTCAAAGTAAATGGATTATTTTAATACATTGGAATGATTATATGTAAAATATTATTGAAGGATAGATAATTTTACTAGTCTTGGAATATATATTACATACATAAACACTAAATTAATATATTACTCATAAAATTCAAAATTGATAATTATTTGACATTTCAATCATTCTAATAGATTAACCATTAATATAACTGTTCATAAATTTCTAGAAATTTGGGTAAAATAAAACATAAGATATAGGTGAGCTCAGATGGTCAGTGAGGTAAAAAAAATTCAATAAAATCCTTTATAAATAACTGTAAACATTATGGAAATTATAAAAATTAAACACAAGCCCTTGAAACATAAAAATGAAAATAATATGGAATGAATAAATCAAATGATTCCATATCAACATTTACATGGTTATTTTACTAGTCAAATAATCACATGTAATATCAATAACTAATCTCAGCATGGTTAATTCATAATGCTCGACATTAAAACCATATTGTCATTTCCTCATGATAGGACCATACATAACCATGATGACAAGGCCTCATGGAAACACACTAGTGTGTCTCATGAGACCTTCCGATGCATCAAAGGGTTATAATAGGCCATTCCCATCACACGATAAGTCTAATTCATTTGTCATATGTAATTTAGAAACGTAACATAAATATTCATTTTATAATGAGCACATGAATTGATAATACTATAAAAATAAATCACAATGGAATCAAAGTAGCACATCCATAGTCTAACATATCATAAAACCACTAACACAACATGAAAAATTTTATCCTACTAAATTAGCCTCAAATTTGAATAAAATAGAACAAATTAAGTTTAAATATATGAAAATAAACTAACAAAGTCAATAAACTATTTTAGATAAATATACCCTTTTTTACATTCAAATAATTTAAAAGCTGCAATATTATAATAGAACAATATTTTTTTTGGAAAATAACCTTGTATGACATTAAGGGAAGAATCCAAATACTAATGTGCCATAATGTTAGAAAATTTTCTCTTACACTGTATATGTAAAAAATCAATCATTCACAAATTTTTTGAAATGGTCATATAGTATCTCATTTGGAAAACGTAAAATTTCATTAAAAAAATTAATTAATGAAAAACATGGGTAAAAATGACATTAAAATATTGAACATAATATTTTGAAGTATATTTTATGAATCATGGACATTGATGATAAATATTATCGAGTAGATAAATACATATAAATAACCTCTGATAATAATGAGTTTGGGAAACATTCATATAAAATGTAATTTACATTTGTTAAGGGTTGTTTAACCTCTTATATACTGTATAAATTATGTTATTAAATTTTACCAAAACCAAAACCATTTTATGATCTCAGATCTGATCCTCTTATATTCTTATTTACTAATATTTTAGTATTACCATTGTTTTAGGTGTTAACTACTTCATTTTCCCATTCTAGTTTTTTTATATAATTCATGTTTGAAATGAATGGAATATATATGATTAATTTACAGATTTATTGTATGTTTGTAATTATTTTTAGTAACCATCAAATAAAATTTGAAATAATTATTGAATGAATAATGTTGAAAATGAATCTCACCACGTCGTGGAGATGGTAGTTCATACGTATGCACGAGTGATTATATCATTCCCATAATGGATAAATAGGATATAAGTAGATATTATATTATACATAAAGAATAATTATCATGTTATATTCATTATATATATCAATTATAATAATTATTATATGCATCCAAATAACATAGAGTTCAATAAAAAATTACACGACGATGTTGATAATGTAATTCATATGTACGCATGCATAGTGATACTATTATACATAGGATAGATAATTAGAGGAATATGGTTATCCCATATTAATAATAACATATATGAATATATATGTTACTACGTTTATTAATTTAGTATGAAAAAAATAAGAATAGAAATTAGATTAAGAATAAAATTAAATTTATTTGGTAAAACAATTACCTCTTCTACGAATGCCTCCTTTTGATTTACACATAATGAAACCATAAGATGAATTTAATACCCAATAATAGAATCTATGATAATGTTAGAGGAGTGGGGAGGAGATTAGGGGTGGGATTGACTAAGACAAATGGATTTAGAGGTGTGATTAGAAGAGAAGGAGAGGTTCCCTTTTATATGAGTGGTGAGGAGCACTTTAGGAAACTCTAAAAGTATTAAATTTATGTAAATTACTTTTTAATTATATATGGATCCATGGGGAATTATTTATATTATATTTATATTAGGGACAAAATTTATCTAAATAAAAAAAATTAAACATGTTCTTATTGTATTTAATAAATATATCATTTTGATTAATTCCTAATTGATTATTTAATTTTAATAGTTGTTATAATATTATAAATAATTAAGGGTTATAAATATTTACCTATATGGAGTAAATTCTATTAAATGAAAACTATATGATATTTTAGACCTTATAATTATTAATTTGTGGTTTTTAAATATTTTTATGATTTCTAAATAATTAAAAAAAATTTATTTTTACAAAATATGAATATTTTCAATTCTGATACCAATCATTTTATTACATTTTAATTATATTCATAAAAATTATAACTTAGAGAAAAATAATTAAATATACTCATAAAATTTCATAGTCAACTAGAAAAATTGTGGATCACGTTAATTTATTCATACTATTTTAAATTTAATAATATGAATATCCTTTTATTGATATTTCTATTAATAAAATCATTTATGTGTCACTATTGTGTCACTATTGTGTCATCATTATTGGTAAATGTTTATAAAATAACAAATTATAAATAAATAACAATGATGGGTTTAGTTATTTTATGATTCCAAAGGAAATTTATAATCAATGTTATATCTATGTTATCTCTATATTAAAATTATTATATTTATACTAAATGGGAGTGTGAAATTTTGATACATTCATTGATTTTAATAATATTCATGTAATATTCATAGAGAAGTCTACATTAATTAATTCCATTTACAACTATAGATTTAAAATTTATATTTTAGTCATCCAATTTTTGTTAGTTCTTAGGTGAATCTATAATATTATTTTTATTATAAATTACATGATTTAACCATATACATCGTAACAAAAAAATTACTAATGATACTACTCGTAATGTCAAAAAATTAAAATAAACCTATTTACATAATTTAGAAAAATTCATTTAAAATATTTAATCAATTTCTCAAAATTCATAATAAGTAATTTTCAGTAATTATATTAAAATTATAATGATTGATTGAATGAGAATCAGTTTTTAACGTAAACACATTCAAAATATAAACCTGTGTTTATATCCAGTTGTAATTTGAAATCTATTACAATGACCTAAATTATACTATATGATAATGATATATGATATTTATAATATTAAAACAATTATAATTTAACTCAAAATTATTTTGATGAAAAATGTTGTGATTAATTAAAATATAGTTTTATAACTACACATTAAAATAGAAAATTTATTAGAAAAATTCCAAAAATTGAACAAAAGTAAATTTTGATATGATGTATGAACAAATCAATTCAAATTATGTATTCTACTACTAACAACAATTTATTGGTAATTAGGGTCAAACCAACATTGATGGTAGTGCATCCAAATTTACATTTTTTAAAGCACCCATTTTTGTCAACAATGTGTAGGATATAGTTATTTTTAACTTTTTAAAATTTTATATTTTTTAAATTTAAAAATTTATAAGTAAATAAACACTACATATTTTCTAAAAAAATTTCTATATTATGATAAAATAAGATGTAATAATAAAACAATGAGAAACACCGAGTTGGAATGCTGATATATAAACAATAAAGATACAAGACCAAGGTAAAATTGTCATACTGGTCTAAAAAATATTTTTGACAAAAATGAATGAATGCATAGCGACAAAATATCAATGATTTATCTCCCTCCCTAGGATATAAATAACATAGATGAATAAATATTAGAGTTCTCCACATCATGAAATATTCAACTACAATTATTAAACATTCAAATTGCAACTGAGCAGACTCTAAATCCATTATAAAGTTACGGTTTTGTCTGAAAATTTTACGAAATTCATCCCCATTAAAACTTGACATATTGTCATGGAGTTGGAATTTACCCACAAGATGGGAAAAGAAAATAAATGGTTTCAAAATTGATCTTGCTGATCAATTAGGAAATCATTGAAAAGATTGAGTGAAAAAGAAAAATTTAAATAACAAAAAGAAAAATATTTCCCCAAAACCAATTTTTTATCCTAACAAGATGATCATTAAAAAAATTTGAAATACATGATTATAAAGCATGAGAATAGAAAATTATAATATGGGTATTCCATTTTCAATAATTTGGTGCTCATCTCCTAAACACCTTTGGTCACCATGGGTGGTTCTCTAAGGATATGTTCTTCCCTCCAGATGTCCTATGAGATGTGTATTGTATGTTATATCCCTCACTGGTAATCTATTATTAAATCAACTATCATCTTATACAAGTAATTATATTTCACCACTAAATTTTGTAAGTCCCTTTATTCCACACCACACAAGTGTGATTTTCACTATAACACATGTCCTTGTATCTTTACCCTTGTAAATATCTTCTCAAAGGCTGTTGGGATACAACCGTATGTGTTTTATATTCCTACATGATTCCGCTAATGAAAACAATTAGGACTATTTAAAAATAATAAGAAACAAAGAAATCAAAATTCTATAATTAATTATTATTATTATTCAAATTATTTTAATATAACTACTTCAAATTTATTTATTTGTAAAATAATAAAAATTTTAAATCGACTATTTATTTTATTTTATTCTGTAAAATACATTTATTAATATTAATGATATTTAATTGACATTATTAATGTATGTATTGTAATAAAATTCATTATGTTTTAATTCTATAATATTTCTTATGATAATTTTTATTTTAATTAAATTATAATTATTAAAGATATTTATTTATTTATATAGTTTATAATTAATAGTTAGATTATATTATTAAGGAAATAATTTAATATTTTTTATTTGATTAATTTATTAAATCAATTTTATTAACAATTGGTTAGTATATCGTTATTGTATTAAAATTAGATTATTATTAATTTGGTTAAATTTTTTAAACTTTATTTAATTATAAATTTTATTATTATAATTATAAATATTTAATGTATAAAGTTAAATTGTAAATATTATATTTATTAAATTATTTATTTTAATTTATTTATATTATCAAAAATTTATAAATATGTTATTATTTATTTTATTGGTTTAATATATATTATTTATAAAATTTTGTTGTATAAATTATTTGTCTATTAATTTTATTTATTAATATTTATTTTATCTTAAATTTTTTATTACATTTTATTTTAGTCATCCCCCCATTCTTCTCCATTATTTGGAATGGAAGGGGGTGGGTGGTCAACCTACTTCTCATTTAACCCTTCACGACTGCATCTCAATGCATTCTTATCCCTCAGATGCCAACTATTCCACCTCGGGATGATGTCGACTCGAATGCATTACTCTACTCTGATGGCACCAGCCCCTCCTGCGGCTTGGTATTCTCAGGCGTCATGGGTTCATCCTAAATCTTAGATATAGCTATAGAGAAACTCCATGTGGTGGTTCTGGTTTGAGCTCAGGTGGTAGGTAGTGGTGATGTCTTCAGATCCACAAAATCCAGTGGGGTGGTGGCTCGTGATCCTATAGTGTATTGACGATAGTCAAAAAACTGGATCCAAATCTGGGTATGGGGTGTTCAGTTAAGTGTTTCAGATTAGGTGATGGTGGATTTTAGGGACCGAGAGTCATTTCGGTGAATATAATCTTCTGACTGTTCATGGTTATGAATTTTTTTAAAATATATTATCAGATGATGTAATACTTGTTCATGATTGAGTCTATGTCAGTAGAAGTAATGTCTATCATCATGTTTTAGTGGTGGTATCATGGACGGCTGATTTACCGATGGAATGGGATGAATCGGTATCTTAAAATGGTTCTGTTGAGTAAACTCACCAATAGGAAATGTAGAGTAGTGGGTGTGGTGTTAGTTGGATCAATAAGAAAGGGGTGTTACAAGGCTATCTGTGAGATTTCTCAGGAATACGGTATCATTGAGATAGTGAGGCAGAAGGTGTGTGGGTACTTGGAACATTAGATAGAAGGGAAAGGAATGGTGCATTTTTGACTCCTGAAAAAATGAAATGAAATACTTTGAGTAATTAACATCAAATGGTGACAAAATATTTTATCTAAAAATATGAATTTAGTCAAATAATTAAAAGAATAAAACATAAAATACAAAATAAATAAACTAAATTTAATTAAAATTATTACTTTATTATCTAATTGAAAATGTGAAACTAAAACTAAATAAACTAAAATTAAAAACAAATTTATTTCAACTATGTAATGTGAAACAAGATTAACAGTTGAACTTAAAAAAATAATTACTTGATTATCTATATTAAAAAAGTAAAACAAAATATACTAAACCTAAATGAGACACCAATAGTGTATTGTTGGCACACATCATGCAGTGGTTGGATGAGGCACCGAAAGGGTACCAGAGACTAGCTGCAACAACAATAATTCAAAAATATAATATTAAAATAAAATGAAAATAAATGAAAAACAAATTTAACACATTTTGATTAACTGTAATTTAGAATTAAAGACAATGAAAAGATAAAAATTAAACAAATTGGAATAATTGATTTATTTTGAAAACATAAAATATAAATTTAAAAACTAAAATATAGTTTAAAACCAAATGTATTTAAATTTATATAAAATTAAATCATTTTGAAATAAAATTATAAATTACATTAAAACAATTAGTTAATAAAATATAAATTATTAAATGATTTGGAATTAATTATTTAAATTATATAATAATGTACGAAATGAATAATAAGGTTATTCAATTAGAAAATAAATTAAGGAACATTTAATTAAATCAAATAATTTTAATAAATTATTTATTATAAAATTACACTAAAAAAATATTTATGAAGTAAAAGAAAAATTAATATACCTAAAATAAAGTATAATAAAACTAATAATATTAAGGGAAAAAATAAAAAATTAGATACAAAAATTTATTGACATAGTAAATTTCATTTTAAAATTACCAATGTGAAATTATTTATCATGATGTGAAATTTATTTAATTAAATTATAAAAACCTACATAAAATATGTAAAATAACTATTTATTTTTAGAGTCGCAACAAATCCCACCCCCCATCTTAAAAACTTTTTTCCCTAAAAAAATCCATGTTTTATTAACATCTGAATATATATGTTTTTATATCATTAATTAGTTAAAAATAAATCAGGTTCAATATAATAAAATTCTAGGACCTAAAAATTAATCAATAGGATTTTGGTCAGAAATTTACAAAATATTTATCATCTGAACAAACTATAATGGTAATCCAAATATTAATTATTAATTAAATTTTAATTATGTTGTACCTAAATTATGAAACATTCTAATATTTTATTTATATTCTAGTCTAAGATCTAAATTTAAGAGAGATAACTTGTTAAAATATAGTGGAATCAAGAACATAAACAAAATAACATTTTACTTTGACTTTCACCTACGTAATAATTTTTTTGAATCACATGGTTTATTCAGCCTAAATGGTGCAATATAAAATAGTTTTCCCCATCTATGCCTAATCATTATTATTCCCCTCACTGTAATTAATTCATTTTTTCACCTTATTCTCTTTATTGAATTTTTCTCTAGACATTTATCATATAATAAGTTTTGTTCATATTCCTATAATCCTTGTTGTACAGAGGGATTTAATTAATCGAAATTCACCATGTGCCTTGTGTCTCAGAGAATCATAGTGGGATCCCAAATCCCCAAATTACTTTAGTTCCAATAGAATCACATGAAAAAAATTTAGATTAGCTAACTATGTTTATTTTCTTTACTAAATATTTGGAATGTTTTTCCCCTTGGTAAAAGTTCACAGTTTTTGTTCTTACTGTTATGATCTCAACTCCATAGACAAGTATCTAACATCACTATGAAAAATAGTTACTAAATGGTATATTCATAAAATCTATAAGCATGTTCTCTATGAAATAATTCATCAAAAATAGTTTCAGTGTTAATGGAAATCCTAAATTCATGGATGAATCTTTAGTTAGGATAGAACTATTTGAAATTCAGTTTGAAGATTACAAAGAATCTCAAATTTTGAAAGAATTTTTTAAAAATTAATCATTATTATCCAAAATTATGGGGAATAGTGGGAAATGATGGGATTCCAATAAAGCATAGTTTATCTCAATGTAATTTTACCCCCTCCTACACACATAAAACCCACATTTTTTCCCAAAGATGAATTCTAATGGGCATCAGAAAAATTTGAAATTATAGTTTATAACACATTTTAAAATAAATAAATTGATGATATGAAATAGGGTCTTAATAATTTTGAAATGGTAAATGTTTTTTACATAATGTTATATTATAATATGTTCACATGAATTATCATGAAGTATATTGAATATATTTTTCACATACATTCAAATAGTACCTTGTAAACATAATTAATTTCCTAGTTAATTGGGTGTGATAAAAATTGAAAACATTTTGTTAATTAATATTTTCCTTAAATTATAAATGTTAATGCTAAAACACCATATAGAAACAATAAATATGAATAAAAAACCAAAAAAAATCCATCCTACGTGAAACCCCCCCCCCCCCCCAATGCACATACACAAACACACATAGTTACACACTGTGATGATTTTAATCTGATGAGAATGAATTTGTCAACAAAGAATCACATGCAAAATTTTATGCATCAACAAATGAAAAAACAACATTATTCATATGGAAATTGAATTTATGAATCTATGACAGTGCCAACTGGGAATCACCAAGAATTTTGTATTAGTGGATCACAGGAATTGGTGAGTCAATTACTTGCTGACTGTAGTGGGATGGTGACATATTAGTTATTATTTATTAAAAGTAGAGGGAGAATAAAATAAATTTTGAATTAAAATGAAATAAATTCTTTATTAATGTTTTATACATATATAATTCATTAAGGGAATTGCAATCCATTTGGAAAACTACCAACATAATACTGATTAACACTAAAGATAAGAACCATGAAGACAATGAATGATCAAATAGAAATAGAAAGTATACATAATAAAAATAGCATCACATTTTTGAAAAAATAAAACCAGAAAACATATTAATGAAAAATCATGAACCATAGGATTACTCCCATGAATCACTTTGTAATATTTTTTGAGTTAGACTTTATTTAAATTCAGTTTACAATTATAGTGAAGGTAGCCATTCCATTTGTATGACCTTCAAAATATAGCATAAAAAATTGTCCTTTACCTAGCATGGGTATGTTTTATTCAACAAATATCTCAAAAAACACAATTCATTAAAACTATATAAATATTTAAAGGTCCAAACCACTTGGATTTATGTTTTCAAAATATTTCATTAATTTTAAAAATATATAAGTACCTTCTATCTAATTTTGAACTCTTTGTTTAAAATGATTGAATCATGAATGATTTTGGACTTGTCATTGTAAATCCTATAATTATCATATAAATCAATACTTATTTCATCTAGCTCAGTTAAATAATGAAATATACTCTAACAAAAAATCATAAATTAAATATTTAATGACTTATGTTCCCAATATGACTTGTGTTGCAACTCCAAAAGAAAATTAAAAACATTACAAATTAAACAATGTTTTGAGACATTCCTAGTTGTGTATAAAAATATTTTTTTTATGCCCATATATATTCATCTAATTTATGAGACTAGTATTTTCTATAGTGAGATAGTTTTTTCTAAGATATTGTTTATATTACTGTTATAAATTTCCAAATATCCACTATATTTTCAATTGAATGGATTTCCATATTTATGAACACAACCATACATTTCCATTAAAGAAGTAAAAATTTAGTTTATAATATATGTTCTACTATTAGTGATACATGCTTTTTATAATCCAATTCATGAAAATATATTCTTTATAAAATATTTTATGGCACTATATGCCTGATTTTTTGGTTGTGCTAAAACCAAACCCTTTTAGAAACAAAACCTACAGACACTAGAATGAACTATTTTCGATGATATGATGGTAATGGACCAATGAAGTATAATCCACATACATCATTAATTTCAACATCTGAAAACCATTTTTTTAGTAACTCATACTTTCTTAAAAAATTTACAATCAATTGGAATCTATCATATCCATTTAAATAACTCTAAGAATCTTTTTATTTGATGGGAAAATAAAAACAAGATTAAAGGAGTTTTTTCTATCCATTATCATCCATGATGTCCTCCCCAAGGTGAGGAGTGAAAAATTTCAAAAATAGGAAACATTTTTTTCATTTGGCACACAACTTCTAGTAATACCATCAACAGATGTCCCAAACAAAAAGGGTCATCCCAAAGTTAATACTTATGTTTAGAAATAATAATTTTTTAATTGATTATTAGAAAGGTCATTTAGAAGAAGTCATGCTGCCATCATATTTTCATAATATACTAACAATCTAGACTACCTTATTGACACTCTGGAAATATTCTCATGAGGAAAAAAAGTGTTGACCTCTATTATATCTTTATAACGAGTGTGAGGAAGCCTACATAGATGGTCTACAACTATTTTCTCAAATCCATTCTCATATCTAATTTCAATTTTAATCTCTTGTAACATATAAGACCATCTAATTAGGCATATTTTATCTTTTTTGTTAGGAAAAAAAATTATTGGCTAAATGGTCAGTGAAAATGATTACATTTGAACCTACTATGTAGTTCCTAAACTTCTCAAGAGAAAAAAAATAGATCACAATGATTTTTCAATAGTTGTATATTGAAATACTGAATCATCTATAAGTCTACCAGTGTAATGGACCGAACCTCTCCAGCCCATTCCCTTGTGAAAATGTGGTGTTAGAGGTGTCGTGGGTGATTGAGGGGGCTTAGAGGTGCGTTTGGGTGGCCTTTTTTAAAGAAAATTGGATGTCTTGTAGCTTTACCACGGTTTGTTAAACCTTGAGGCCAAGCCATGCGTAGCTAGACTTGATGGTAGTAGAGACCGCATGGGAGGCACACGGTTTGTCTAAACCATGCACCAATCTATGTGATCTGAGTGGCTAAGGCATCGGTGACTCCACGGTTAGCATACTATTTTTCTAAACGTGCGACTAGGCCATGCAAGCACATTATGTTAGATCCTAAAATTGTGTATCTAACTCTTTTTTTCCGTTAATCACCTCTTTTAATCCCCGAATCGGCCATAACTTGGTATTACCTTTCCTTGGAGGTAGAAGAACCTCTCCCAAGCTTTTTGCAGACGATCCGGAGGCTTCTCTTCACGAATCGAAGCCAGTTTCTCGAGGTATGTGATCCTTTTGTTTGGTTTCATAGGTCTACATAGATATACTATTCCTCTTCTCTCATGATCTTAGATCTAGACCCATTATGGGTAGATATATGTTTTTGGATGTCGTTTGTGATGAGCTTTGGTCTTGTTTGTGTTAGGAGATGAGATCTAAGGAGGATTCGGGGAGAATCGACCCAGTTCCAAGGGCGTTCCTTGACCATTGAGGTTTCCATCTAAATTGGTGAGGTATGAGATTCATGCTTCTCTCGGTTGTGTTCAATCGTAGAGATATCATGATTTAGCCCTTTGGATCACAATGGAATTGACCTAATAAAATACTTGAACTGGATTAAAAGAATTGGCTTGATCGCTTGTGTTGCTTTGTACCGTGATAACGATTTACCTCTTGATTTTCTGAATATTGTGATATCTATGACATTCTTGTTATCATGTTGTTCTTTATGAAAGTGATAAAGAACATAAATTTGTAAATAATTTGATAATTAATTTGTTAAATTTAAAGAGGCAAGGAAACAAATCTGGATCTTGTTGTAATTTGATGTTGATCAAATTTGGCATAGTAAGCATGCTTAATATTTGTGATAGCTTACTATTTTGGTTCATGATTTTGGACCCAACGAATTGAATTTGTTAATAAAATATGGATTAAATAACTTGATTCAATTCCATGATGGGGTCAGAGTTAGCATCTTGTTGTGAATTAGGGCTAAAAGCCCATTTGATTTGATGATTGTTTTCCTACTCCTTGTACTGTGTTCTGACCCTGCAGGGGTGTTGTGATATCTTCTACTATAATGTGACCTTGGGAGGGTGTTTTGATATGTGGAGGCAGGGAGGACTTGTGTTTGTGGTAGCAGAAGATGCCTAGAGTAGAGAGATGCATCAGGTTATGCATGTGGGTGTCGGGGAGGACACAAGTGATGACGAAATGTGATGGATGTGTTTGTTGTATGTGTGGTGACTTTGATTGGTTGCTTACCTGTTTTACATTTACCCACTGCTCAAGGCAGATGGTAATGGTTACCCTTTATCCAATGGAGGTGAAGACATGCAGGGTATGCCACGTGCTTTCCATGTCTAGCTTCTAAAGGGAGGATGGGTCTACGCTCTTACTATTTGCGGCAAAGACTGGACAGGTAGTACATCTACTCACTGTGTTGAGCCCCTTGTGTTTAGTAGCATAGGATGCTTTTCTAGAATTCCTGGGAATATGGGAAAGTAATTCTATAATGATTGTTTGAATAAAATATGTTAACCCATGGGGTTGGAGTTTGTTGAAACTTATTGATGAGGTCGAGAAATTTGAATGGACAATGGTTTTTGAATGTGATGCCAATGAAGTTTAATGTGGTTCTGGTCATGGTTAATTAATGTGAAAAGAGTTAATTAATGTAAAGTGAAACTGATCAAAAATGGAATGATGTAATCTAATGAAGTACTTTAATTGGTTGTGTGCTTATATGATACCTAGTCTTAGAAATTGCAGCCCAGAGTTCGAGAGAGGATTGCTCCAGCGAAGAATAAGACTAGGTTATGCCCATAGTGTGGTTGTGAGTAACATTTTCTGTACTTTTTGTGTTTCTATACACTACTCCACCCTTTAAGTAAGGGAAACTGACACCCCGGGGATTCTGAGCCCTGGGGGGTGTTTTCCCCAACATTCCGGTGGGAGGATGAATGGCTGACTACCCCTTTTGGCCTCGCTTTCTTCTCTTGGTAGTTACTGGTGATGGAAGGCACATTGGTTATTTTTACCCATATATGTGTGTAGAGGGTTATAATGGCTTGTGGTTATTTCACACACATATATTCTGGATATAGTATCCTATGGACTACTATAGGTGTAACATGTATAGGCTATGAATTCTTGAGGATCCTTACTCTATGTATGGGCTATAATGGCTTGAGGTATAATACTCAATGTATGATACATGTTATGCAAGATGTGCTGGCTCACGGAATCTACCTGGTTACTTTTGGTTGTGGGGATGGTGTGGTTCTTAGCCCAGGTGGCTGCGGGCAAGCCTTTTTAGTGCACGTGGTGCATATTGTGGAGCTTAGACCATGTTTATACTCGCAAGCCTTTAGAGAGAGATGAATAGGATGTATATCTTTGGGGAAAAGTTGAAAAATAGTGGGGAAGTAGTAGCGGGGTACCCATGATATTATTTTCTAATTGATATATTCTTATATGCATTACTTGGTGAGAGTAGCCATGGTGAGGTTGGGAACATAGTATACCTTCTTAGGGGACGAGTTAGTTTCACTGTTGTTCACTGTTCTTTAGCATGCTTTCATTACTTTTTCATGGGAGGATTTAGGGAGGATCCTACTGAGTATACTATTATACTCAACCTACGTATATATATATGCAGTTTTTCAGGTCACTTGGAGCTTGTTGGAGATCAGGATGTTTACTACTAACTTTTGGTTGCAAGAGCTGTTTTGGCTTGTAGTTGCTTCTGTCTATTCCTTTCTTTTGGGTACATGTAGTTTTCCCTTTTAGATGTAGTAATTTGGCAGGACATTACATATATTAACATGGGTTTAATTTATATTCCATCTTTGAGTTGGATTTTATTGGTGTCTATCTTATCTCTCTATTCTTCATGTGTTCTCTTAGAGGGTAATGCCTCCCATTTGTGTGTTACTATACCCTCGGTGCTAGTCACCATCCTGAGGCCTACTGGAGGTGGGACTCGGGGGTCATTATCTCCCTTCTCAGGTTTCGGGCCCAGGAGGGGTACACATTGTGGGGAGGGGGTCGTGACAACCAGAATAATATAAAAACAGATCTTTTTATCCATCATCTTTCCTAAGTCAACTTAAAATACTATATTAGTAGAATCAAACATTAGTTCAAAGGGTAGTTTCCACTCAAGTGTAGTGATTATATGTGATATAGTGATTTTTTCGGTTAATGTATTTAATGAATCCATAAATATTTGATCAAATTGGAATAGGGGATCATTATTTATAAGAGAACAAAATGGATTGGTGATTTTAGATATATCAGTTATAAACCTCTAGTAGAAACCAACAAAACCTAGGAAACTACTAACTCATTTTACATTTTTAGGAGGATGTAATTTTATATTAAATCAATTTTATAGTATCGACATCTAACTCTCTCTCGGACAATTTATGTCCTAAAACGTGTCCTTCAAGGACTATAAATTTAAAATTTTCCATTTATGAACGTGGTTGGTCTCTAAAAAGATCCCAAAAACTAACTCAAATTTTCATGTCAAGTATCAAAAATATTACCCATAATGGAGAACTAATCCACGAAAAATTCTATTATTCTATCAATCATTGTAGAAAATATTATCGTCTTGCATTATTGAAAGGTAGCAGGGGCTCCATACAACCCAAATGGTATATTCCAATTGGAAAATTTTCCATAGGGGCATGTAAAGGATGTATTTTAATGATGTTCTAGAAGAATTGGAAGATATTTTTTATCAAAAAACCCATCTAGAAAATAAGAAAATTCATTCCCAAAAATTCTCTCATGCATTTTATCATATAAGGGAATAGAAAAATTGTCATTCCTTGCAGATGAATTATGTTTCTTAGTGTATATTCAGACTCTCAACTTGGTATCCTTATTAACATTAATTTCTTCATTTTTCTACTTTTTGAAAACAGTGAACTACCCTTTTTTTAGGACTACATGGACCAGGATGACCCTAGTAATGTCTGAAGTAGGATAGTGTATTCCATTGTCTAGTATATTTACAACTTCTCTCAATACTTGTTTCATGTTCAGAATTAGTCTTTTTTGAATCACTACACCCAGCTTATAGTCTGGATCCATAGGAATCTAAGGCAAGAAAATGAATAAATAATTCCCATTATATTAGATATTGTCCATCATTTTCAAGAAATATGGGTTTTCAGAACATTTAACAATATTCCTTCTTGAATAAAAATCATCTCAGAATGAATAATAACATGCATCGTGGAATTCTCACCCAAAAAACAAAATTTAGATGTTCTTGAATTGGATTAAGTTCACAAACGGGTTCGTTATCAAATATATGAATACAATTGGGCCTAGAAGGTTCAAATTATTTAGCATATTACTTATAAGTATTATTAAATGTTGAATGATTTTCATTTTCAAGACCAAACTCTAAATTTCTTGCACTACTTCCCAAATTAGACAACTCAATCTCAAAGAATTCCTATTAAATATTTTTGACAATTAATAAAGATGAAGCATCAATTTATAAAATAGGAACTCTGTATAAATAAAAAAATTTAAATATGTATTACTAACTACAAAATCAACTTCAAGATAATCGGGGAATTCATTATGTTTTGAAGATGATTGAAAATATCCAACAATATAAGTAACTGAACGGTTGTCCAATTTTAGAAGACTGTCTAGATTTTCATATTAAATGGATTAATAAGAATATGAAAAGTGATTTTCAAATTCAGAATTGGTTTCTTCATCAGTTGATTCATTTTCATATTCAACACTATTTTCAAATGAATATCCATCTTTAATGAATTCTATCGTAGAGCAGTTTTCATAAAAAATTTATCCTATTATATTTTAAAAACATTGAATTCTACTTATTTCACTCTCATTTTAATTATAAACTCACCCTTAGACACATTAATTAAATATCCAACAGTTTCTGTGAATGGAATAACCAAAATTATTGGCACATCTTGGTCACACTCCATATATAAGACTTATAAATCAGTAGGCAAAAACAGCTACCAAAATCCGACAAGTATGTCATCTACCATACCAATAGGATGAGTGAATGAACAGTTAGCCAATAGTATGATTATTGTTGTGGGATAATGATCACCCAATTTGGACATTCGAAATAGTGTGATTGGGAGAATATTAATAATGGAAACTATGTCACCTAGGAAGTTTAGTTGACTTTAATTTCATAAGGTATAGGGAATGACACAAATACCAGGGACTTCGAGCATGGGTGGGACTTTATTTTGGAGGAAAACACTACACTCATTAGTTAGGCTATAGGTTGAAAATTATACACGAGTCTTTTTTTGTTGGATCAAATATGTAGATGTATATGTGTATTGGATGGAACAATACAAGAGGGGGGTGAATTATAGGTTTAAAACATTATGTTTAAAAAAATTAGAAATTAGTTTAAAATATCTTCAACTAATGAAATTCACAACAAAAATAAACAACCTCAATTGTATTGAATATAAAGGTATAATATGATTTAATACTATAATAAATATAAATCTATTTTATTCAAGATGAATACAATAATCACAATAATACAATAGTGAAGAATTATACCATAAAGCGTATAGAATCAATCGATACAATATTTAATAGTGTGATTGTAAATGAAACAATTCAAAATGAATATGGAATAAAGAGAGGAAAACAACACAATTACCTTTCTTAAAACATACAGTAGTAGAAATGTAAAAGTATTACAATTCATTTATCCCAAAGAGTAGGGTTATCCTTTCACCTAGGATAAGAGGTCTATTTTACCACCACCATGGTATGCCCTCGATACGATGATTGGTATACATGTCCTTCTCTCCCCGCAAGCCCTCTATTTTGCATGTAATCAAAACCTTTTTCTTTCAATAACTTAAAATCCCTCGATAAGATGATCGGTCTCACAAAGCAGATTAAAGCACATAATGAAATACAAAAACTAAGAATGAGTTGTTCACATTTTTTAGTTTCAAGCCTTTCGCACAAAGCATGAGAGATGTCACAACATCTCTCTCTTAAACTTGATAGAAGCATAGAAAGATCAAAATCTCTCAGTAGTACTACTCAACTTCAAATGAACTTATTTTTATAGGCCTCAATTTCCAATGATCATATTGTATCCAATGGTCATAATTTTCTTGAAAACACAGAGGGACATGGACACCTGGCATTATAATGGTCATTTTGAAATAGAAAACATGACATCTTTTTTATTAGTTTATAACTAACTTCATGACATAATTTTTGTTTAAAACAAAATATATATGAAGACGATAAATATGAGTACGATTCATGAGTGTTGATAAAAAATAAAAACAAGCACGTGATAGAAGTAAAATATGAGTTCTATAAGTATTAATTAGTCTAATGTATTGACATGATACAAAGTGAGTATGATGCACAAAAGTCAGTACGAGTGACAAAGTCAATGCGATTGACAGAGTCAGTACGATTGACATAGTTAGCACAATCAACGTAGTCAGTATGATCAACATAGCCAGTACGATCAGCATAGTCAGTTTGATCTGCATTGTTAGTATGATCATCATAGTCAGTACGATCAGTATAGTCATTATGATCAATATAGTCAATACAATTAGCATAATCAGTATACTCCGTATAGTCAGTATGATCAACATAGTAAGTACGATTAACATAATTAGTATGATCAGCATAGTCAGTACGATCAGCATAGTCAGTAAAATTAGAATAATCAGTATGATCAGTATAGTCAATACGATCAGTATAGTCTGTACGATCATCTTATACATATGTGATTTTCAAAACAAGACATAAAAGTCAAAAGAGAACTTTTGACTAAACAATCTCCCCATTTTTGGAAAGCACAAAACATAAATAAGAAATAAAAAGAAATACTTATCTCCCACTAAGTTATTGAAAACTCTTTTGAATGTGAAATTTTATACAACTAACTCCCCCTTAAGTATGTTCATTCCTAAAGATTGTATTCTTAGATTTTAAATGATTTAGATGTATTTGATTAAAACATTCTCCGTTTGAAAAACATTCTCCCCCTTTCTTATTTACAAAAGGATTGGGGAAATCATGGGTTGCCTGAAAGAGTTAGAGAAATGAAATGAAAGTCAATGGGTAGGGTAAAAAAACTCATTACGATACCAAAGGTTTATATAGTTCATGAAGTGAGTAAGGAAAAATACAACAACACTCATTTGTTTCCTCTTTCCTTATCTTTCTTGATCAGATCATGATGAACGACTTTTATCTTTTCTATTTCCTTATTATCATTAGATATAGAATCACCCCAGGATCTAAGAAGCTCTTTTTGGTTGGAAAAAAGCTGATCCTGATTCTTTATAGTCTCCTCCTGGACTCTGACTACTTCTTCAAGAGTATCACTTCTATAATACATATTTTTATTGTCATTAGATAACACAAATTATTTCTTTTTCACCATAACTATTTTATCTTTAAAAGATGAATCCTTTGAAAACTCAGACGGAAAAACATTCATTATCTCTTCCGTCTATTTTATTGAAGGAATATCGGCTCCATTAGTATTTGAAAAAAGATTCATCCTTTCAAAAATTTATTTGTCAAGCTTATTGAAATCAATATCATGATCATTTGAAATTCTCCTCATGTCTTAAATTGATATTTCATGATCATTCACTGAGCTCTTTGTTTTGTATGACCACTTAGTCATTCTATTGCATGGTTTCTTATGATCAGTATAACTTTCATAAAGAACATTCATATCGACTTCAATTGAAAAAACTCTCTTCCTTAGTTCTCTTATAGAACCAAACTTTTTCCTCTGATTGTTAGTGATGAAATCAATTTTCCCTTCAAGTCTAGGGAAAATAAGGAATGGTCTTTTCAATTCTCCTGAATCCATGAACAAAGTAATTACACTTCACAAGAGAAATTTGACTATTCTCAATCAGAATCCTCATCGTACAAATCGAGTTCATTTGATCGGCTTGAGTCCTCAAGTACCTATTTTCCTTTTTCTTTTTCTTTCTCCATTAATTCTTCCTCCACTTTTTCACAGATAACGATAGTTTTTTCAGTATGTGAAGATTGAGCTTTAGCATAACTGGCATGAAGAGTTTGTTGAAAACCATCACTTAGTTTTTTAAACGATTTTCAATGATTTTCATTAAACTCCGAAGGAATTCAAACTGGAAATCTCCTTCCACTTCGTCAACTTCCTGTATTTCATCCAAGATTTGTTTCCCTTTCTATGGCTACAGAAGACTCTGTACGATTGGTTCTTGATATATGTATTACGTTAGTTGAGCACTGGCCTCCTCAACCATTTTCACGACATTATTATCATCAAATTCTTGAGTTTTTCTTTTCAAAAGAGTCTTCTTTTTCATTTCATATTGAAGAGTATCCTCAACCCTTATCCTCTCAGCAAAGGCATCAGCTAGATCTAGATAGAACTTCAGATCACCTCCTTTTCTTTGTTCTCTTTATTTTCTCCACTTTTCCACAACCACCTTGCGGTACATAAGTTAATTATTTGGCTTAGAACTGGTTTGTGGATCTGAATTTTGAGGGACAACTATAGATGGATTCTCTCTGAATGTCATAGGTGCCGATTGATTTGGTGTCGATAGATTGTGTACTGATTATGCTTATATATCTCTAATAAAAAGCATTGAATTGTGATCAAAACAAATATACATCTTTCTCATCATATTCATACATATCCACGAAGGCTTCAGCTCTATCAATTGTCCTTTCAAAGGAATATTACAAAACGTCATGCTCTCTAGAATGAACATTGTAAGAATAGTGACACATATAATCAAATGGGATTTGGTAGCTCCTAACGTGACATTCATGACTATTTCAAAAATGTATCCCATAAGATTTACCTTTCTTATAATGACAAGGTATTCTAAAATGAATATATCAGAGACTTTTAGAGATTCTCTATCCCCTTTCCATTGAATGTGAAAACCATGCATCCAAAGTGTAATGAATCTGTTATCTGGAGATTGATGAGCCACTTTCATCTTATCTTCATTTATCTGAAACAATGACTTTTCAGCACTTTCTTTATTAAACGTACCAACCTCCTCTAGTAGTTTATGAGGTGGAAAAAATGAATCACCTTCTGGTGGGACATTTAGAAAGAGAGATGCTTGTTTCACACACATAAAGATTTTTCTACGTACACAGCAAAGTTGATTGTCATGTTTTTTTCAAAAGATACTATTTTTTAGAATTTTCTAACCTCTTCAATAAGAATCAGATCTTAAAAAATAGGTCTTTCAACACAAATATGTTTCCGGACTTGATACAAAATAACTCTTCTGATTGAAGAATCGTACGAATCAATGAAGTCCTGAGAAAATAACCTTTCTCTGAAGAAGACTTTATATAAAAAAGTCTATGAAGACATTTCAGCAGGAGTGTTGGCAGAGGACTGAGACATATAGCTGAAGCCGACGGAAGATTGTTCTGAGTATAAAAACATAGGGGCAGGGCTTCACCACAAGATTTGAAAAACTGGTGTGGGTTTGGGAATGGGGGCTCTATTTATAGGAGAAGAAAAAAATGACCGTTGCACTTCTACGGTTGAGATTAGAAGAAAAAAAGTCAACGGATAAGCAAATAAAATTTATATCGACAAAAAAAAAAAATAAACAACGAAACAAGTTATGGAAAGCATGTATCTGCCAGAGATTGTAAGGTAATTGTTGGTTCAATTAGTATTAACATAGTAAAAGAAAACACGTGTGTAGGAAGAGTAATAATACGATCTGGTGTCATGCCGATGGAAAATAAGGTCCTTACCATAGGTTTTCACGCCGATCGAAAACAATGTCATTACCATAGGTTGTCAATCCGATGGAAAACAAATTCTTTACCGTAGGTTATCATGCCAATGGAAAACAAAGTCATTACAATAGGTTGCCAAGCTTATGGAAAACAAAGTAATTACCATAGGTTGACGTGCTGATAGAAAACAAATTCATTACCAAAGGTTGACGTGCCGATAGAAAACAAACATGTTACCATAGGGTGACGTGCCAATGGGAATCAAACTTGTTACCATACGGTGACGTGCAGATGGGAAGCAAACTTGTTACCATACGGTGACATGCCGATGGAAGACAAACTTGTTACCATAGGGTGATGTACCGATGGGAAACAAACTTGTTACCATACGGTGACATGTAGATGGAATACAAATAGTTAAGACCACAATAAAAAGGTAAATAACGATAACTAAATAGTCAATACGATAAACAGAAAGGAAAAAACACAAACATGGAGAATAAACAGATAAATAAAAACAATTATAAGTAAAATGTTCTCCTTTTTAGGAGGAGTTGTTTAATTTAATGAGAAGTAAAAAAAATAAAGTATACATGAATGATTACATTAATGTAATCATTGCTAGAATCTATTTTATAAACTCAAATCTATCAGAAGGTAATGGTTTTGTAAAAATTTCAGCAAGTTTTTCTTGCATTCCGATGAATTGTAAAATAATATCTTCTTTTTTTGTGTGTGATCCCTAAGAATGTGATGCCTAATATATATGTGTTTTTTTCGATAATATTTTCAAAGTAATCTCTAATTCTGGTCATGTGTCGAGAACAACCACTTTCCATGTACCAAATATTCTTGTTGGTAAACTTATTTTCCAGAAAAAGAAACAATTAGTTTTTCGGAATCCAAACTTGTTTGGATCAAGAAGGGTTAGATTAACGCATTTTAGGAATCCACCTTTGTTTTGAAATAATGAGCATTATGAAATCCTAAATAATGAGTTCTATTAACAGAAAAATCTCATTTCTAGTGTCCACTACATTGACACTTATTACAGAATGGGGTACATTGAGGAATATAATAGTTATTACTAAAAAATTGTTTAGAATGAGTATAACCAAAAACAAAATGATTTTTGAAAGGTTTAATTTAAGAATAAATTTTGTCAAAGTTTTCTTTTCCATGAGTAAAGTTTGAAAAACTTATTTTGAAGGAAAAAATTTCTGACTTTAGTTTTAAAACTAAGTTTTTATCCTCCAAAACATTTGATTTTGTACTAGAGTTATGCTCGAAAACATTTTTCTTAGAAATTTCATTTTCCAGATCCTTAGAAAGTTTATCCTTTTCAGAATTGACTTTCTCAAGGGTTTTTAAAATACTTTCAAAATCATAATTTTTCATTTCAAGATCATTTGAATGATCTGATACTAATTTAGGTAAAATTGAAATTCAAGAATTTTCTTTATCATGTTTTTCCTTGAGTTTAGAATATTCATACTCAAGTAACTTAGAAAACCTATATAATTCCTCAAATGAGGTTATGTATTATCTTATGATGATGAATATTCATCTAATGATTAATTATACTTTTTATCATTATAATTAAAATTCAAATAAACATTTGTAATAGCTTCTGCATTGTGTACCTTATCCATGAGGCAATGATCTTAAATTGGTAATCTGGATATAATTCCAATATTCCTTTCTCCTGATGATTCATATTCTGAAGAATTATCTGATTAATCGCTTCTAATTGCACTCAATGTATCATTTTCCTTCATGAAATTCTTTTCCTTTATCTTGTAATACTTTTTCTTATTTCTTTCAGAATGTTTCTCCTTTCTTCCATTTCTCTTCAGTAAAGGACAATCAGGTCTTATATGACCAACATTTTTAAATTCATAACAAGTTACCTCTGAATCATTCATATCCTTTATATCATTCTTTTTGAATCTATATTGGAAGTCTTTCTTTCCCACAATCTTGTTCAGCATTTGAGCAAGATTGGCCGACTCATTATCTGAATGATCACAATCACTAGAATCAGACATAACAACATTCGTGGCTTTGGATATTGTTATCCTTTCAGGTGTTTAAGCTTTAGATGTAGTAGTAAAATCTAATCTTCGATTTCCTTTTTTATTCTTATTGAAATCAACATCTCTCTTCATTCTTGTCTGATGCTATAGAAGAGTTCCAAAGTGTTCATCAAGAGTAATCAGAGAAAATTTTCTGTTTTCATCAATTGCTATCCTTTTAGACTCCCATTAGTTTGGCATTATATCAATAATATTATCTATAAGAGCATCATCATCGTGACCTTTTTCTCCCATGGATTTTAAATTGTTGAAAATTTGGATAAATCTTTGTTTCACTTCACATACCGTATCTCTATAAGGAAACAAAAATCCACGATACTCTACTCGAAGCATTGCTCTTCTTGTTTCTGTAACATTAGATGTACAAAAATTTGTAACTTTTAATTTATTCTAAATAAATTTGGTTGCTTCACAAGAAGATATCCAGATGTATATATTCTTGGTCATAGAACATAGAAAAGTATTGTGTAACTTGTAATTTAGTTGATATTCTTGCTTCTCTTGGTTAGTGAATGTACTGAATTGTTTGTCAGGAATTATGTAACCTCCAATAAGCATAATAAAATTTTCTACACTAGTATTGATAACAAATTACTTCATTAGATCTCTCCAGTACTCATAATCATTCCCATCAATGATTGGTTCTCTAATCGGATTTAGATTTTCAATCGATCCAATATTCATTACTTCCATCTAATAAAACATAATCTTTTCCACTCCACATGTTAGTGCATGAAAAAAAACATGAATGAAAGAGATCTAGTAAAACAAATTAGTGGAAATTTCCTCTAAAACCAATTGTTGGATCAAATATGTATATGAATATTTGTATTAGATAAAACAATAAAAGAGGGGTGAATTGTAGGTTTAAAAACATTTTTAGACAGTTTTGAAATTAGTTTAAAAGATCTAAAACTAATAAAATTAACAAAAAAAACAACCACAATTGTATTAAATGTAAATGTATAATATGATGTAATACTATAAGAAATATAATGTAATTGTATTAAAGATGAATACAATAATCAGAGTAATACAATAGTGATGGATTCTACCATATAGCATATAAAATCAGTCAACACAATATGTAATAGTATGATTGTAAGTGAAACAACTACAAATGAATATGGAATGATGAAAGGAAAAAAATAAAATTCCCTTTCTTAAAAAATAGTAGTAGAAATATAAAAGTATTACAATTATATTATCACAAAGAGTAGGGTTATCCTTTCACATAGGATAAGAGTTCTTCCTTACCACTACCTTGGTAAGCCCTCGATACGATGATCAGTACATCTGTCTTGTTATCCCCGCAAGCCCTCGATATGATGATCGGTATGTCTATCTTGCTATTCCCGCAAGCCCACGATACAATAATCGGTACGTATGTCTTGCTATCATCGCAAGACCTCGATTTTGCAGGTAATTGACACCTTTATCTTTCAATCACATGAAATCCCTCGATACGATGATCGGTCGCACAAAGAATATCATATAACTTAAGGAAATACAAAAACTAAGAACGAGTCATTCATGTTTTTTAGTTTCAAGGAATTCACACGAAGCAGCAGAGAAGTCACAATGTCTCTCTCTATAACATGATAGAAGCATAAAATGATCAAAATATATTAGTTGTACTGCTTAGCTTAAAATAACCTTCTATTTATAGGCCTCAGGTTCCAACGGTCATATTTTCTCCAGCGGTCATAATTCTATGGAAATCTCAGAGAGACTTGGACACCTGGCATTATAACGGTCATATTGAAACAGAAAACACGAAATCATTTTGATATGTTTATAACTAACTCCACAACATCGTTTTGGTTTAAAAAAAATATATGAAGATGATAAACATGAGTATGATTGACATGTGTTGATAAAGAATAAAATCATTCATGTGAAAGAAGTAAAATATGAGTTCTATAAGTATTAATTAGTGTAATGTATTGATATGATAGAATGTCAGTATGATGAAAAAAATTCAGTATGATTGACATAGTCAGTACGATCACCATAGTCAGTATGATCAGCATAGTAAGTACGATCAGCATAGTCAGTATGATCTACATAGTCAGTATGATCGACATATTCATTATGATCAGCATAGTCAGTACAGTCAGAATAGTGAGTACGATCAACATAGTCAGTACGATCGGCATAGTCAGTACGATTAGCATAATCAGTACGATCTGCATAGTCAGTACGATATGTATATTCAGTACGATTAGCATAATCAGTACGATCACCATAGTCAGTACGACCAGCATAGTCAGTACGATTAGCATAATAAGTACCATCAACATAGACAGTAAGATCAGCATAGTCAGTATAATTAGCATAGACATTTTTGACTTCCAAAACAAGACATAAAAGTCAAAAGAGAACTTTTGACTCATCATTTTTGTTTAATACAAATTTATTATTTGACTTTATGTAATATAGGTTTTCAATTAAAGTATTAAACAATGGTTTGTTCACTTAGAGATTGGTTAAAATCATAATTAACTAAAAATCTTCATCCGTGGTATTTATTTTATGTTTAAACATTTTAGGGAGAAGTATTGGTGGAGGTAAATTTGTTAGAATAGTAGCGATATCCCATATTTATTCATAATATTTTTCTATTCCCTTGTTATTTTTTATTTCATGTAGAATTTTTTCTTGATTTACAGACAATTTTTTATGACTTTTATCATTTTAAAGGATTTTGTGTTGATTTCCAAATTTATGACAATGAAGATTTTTATTTCTAGATTCACCATGATTTTTAGTTAGGTCATTTTCAATGTGTTTTTCAGGTTTAGTTTGAGTACATATCCCATATCTGTTGACAAAAGATATGTATTTTTCCCTAGGGTTTAACTCAGTTGATCTTCAAAATATAAATGTACCCCTAGAAAGAAATTTTATTACTATTTGTCCATGTTGAGATTCCATGTTTTTCATTCTAGAATCTTTTTTAATTTTATCAGATTCATATTGGGATTGATGTTTAATCAATTTATTTTTGAATATTTTCTATTGAGATTCAATTTTAATTAAAATTTGATCTTATATTAAAGTCACTTATCAATCATAAATTCCTTATGAATATTAAAAATAACCCCATTTATGGGTTTCATAGGTTTTCCTAGGATGATTTTTTAAATTAGTGGTAGAGTATGGATTAATTAATCATTGGTATTTCCATAATAGATTGATATGGTTCCTATTGACTTGGATCTAATAGTTTGAAAATGGTTATTATTTTAATTTCATCATAGGAAAGTAATTAAAAAAATAGTTTCCTTAATGGGTGGTCATGTAAAAATTTGTGAAAAAAATTTCAGTGTTACTAAACATTGAACATTGTTTACATTTATCTCATAGTGATTGTTTTCTATTTTGACCAGAAACATGGTTTATAATTTTCGTGGAATTTTGGTTCAGTATGCATTGAGGATAATTGGTGATATCAGACATTTGAGACTGAGTATTAATTTCCATTACAAAACAAGTGATATGATTTGTATTCATACTATTTCATCATTAATTTTTATGTTGAGAATTTATGGAAAGGTTATTGAAAATATTTCTTGATTCTTCATCAGTATGATCATTATTGTTCACCTTAATAGATTGATCAACATATTTATGACTAAAGTAGGATAACCCTTTATAAAAGGTGTCCATAAAAAGGTGGGATGGTAGTGGTTGATTGGGACACCACATAATAAGGTCCCTATATAAATCCCATTCCCCTTGAAATGCTTCTTCATCCACTTAGTAAATTACAGTGATATTAGTTTTATGTTATCCTTTATTTCATTGGGGATAAAATTTCGTGACAAATGAATTATAGACATGGTATGAGATCTCAAATATTTCCTCGTCATGACTCAAAAACAATTTTCTAGAATTCACTGTAAGGATAAATCGATATACCCTCATTATAGGTTCATTATTTTTTAGTATTATAAGATTAAATTGATGCACAATATTTTAGTAATCTATAATAATTCTAACGAGTCCTCATTAGAGAGTCTATTGAATGAAATAAGTAGATAAATATGGGATTTTTTTAACTCATTGTTGTTTGCAGTAAGTGAAATTCTGATTAAAGAAGGATTACTTGACACCTGAGGGTGTTGGAACTCCCTTGTCAAAGTACTATCATTCTCTTTTAATATTTCATGGTGATAACATTGGAATTTGGTAGGTGAATTAACTCGTTCATCAAAATGCCATTTCAATTTTATTTTTCTTTAAATGTGTATTTAAGTGTTTATACAGCTATTAGTTCAGGGATCTATTCTTATATTTGAAGTCGTTGTTCACATACAATTGGTTATAACAGATAAATTTCAGCACAAAAAAAATAAAATTATTAAAAATGCAGTATCATCAATAATTCAGAAAATCCAATAGAGAATAAAATTATTGAATCAATGAAATATTAATTTTAAACACATTTTTCAATTTTTAAATTTTTTTATATTTGATGAATATTTTAGTTTTTTTAATTTTTTTGGTAATTTAAATTGGTCCCACAAAACCATCCCTAACAATGGAATTAAAAACATGACCCTCTAATCAGTGAAAATGAATCAATGTTGAAAATTTTGTTTTCTAATAATATATAGTCAAGTGGTAACTAGGTTCGAACCCATGGGGAAGGTAGTGCAACCAAATTTCCAGTTTTCTTGTAAAATCATCCAATTATATTAATATTGGATGTGATATTATTATTTTGAAAATTATAATATTAATTTTTTATTATAATTATTTTTTTGACACCCACATGTCACCTCAGACTTTGCAGAATGTAGGTGGGTGGTGTTCAAGCAGCTTCCCCAGCAACCCTCTGTGGAACCATCTCAAGGCATGTTTCCCCCTCAGATGAAAAATGTTACTCCTCATTATGATGACAACTCAACTACATCACTCCAGCACAGTGTCATAAGCCCTTGAATCAACATTGTATTCTTGGGCATCGTGGGTTCATTATGCATCTCATATCCTTCCGCAAAAAATATCTGATTTGTGGTTTCGATTCAAGGTTGGGAGGCTAGGGACATCAATTCCTTATGAACCTCTAGATCTAGTGGTGCTGTGGCTCGTGCTACTTTGGTGAAGCAATACTGGAGAAACACTAGGTTCATATCTGGATAAAGGGGAGTTTAATGCTATTTTTTAGATTTTTTGATTGTGTATTTTAGAGATCTTGATACATTTTAGTGAATATAATATACTAGATATGGTTGGTTTTGATTTTGGGTAAATATCTTGTTATATAAATAATGACATGATGTAGATTGAGTTTTTGTCGGTAAAAGGAATGACCATCAGAATGTCATAGTGGTTTGTGCTAAGGAGGAACGATATACTATTGGAAAGGGATGCATTTTTAGTCTAAAATGGTTTTGTTGAGTCAACTCACTAATAGGAATTGTGGAGAAGATTGTTGTGGTGTTCATGAGACTGATAGGAAAGTGGTGTTTCAAGGCTCATGGTGATTCATCTCACCGATAATGTATCAGGGAGATAATGATGTAATTGGAGCATTTGTAGTAGGCACTACCAATATAAGAAAAATTATGAGTGCATATGAGACTCTAGAAAAATGGAAAAGTAAATAAAATGAGTCACCGACAGAAGACGATGCATTAAAATTTTATCTATAAAAATAAATTTAATTAAATTAATTAAATGAATAAAATATAAACAAAAACATAAAATAATTAAATATAAATATTAATGTTAATTGATTATATAATTAAAATCCTAAAACTAAAATTACTTAATTTACATTTTAAAAAAATCATGTCAAAAAATAACATAAATCTAGATTAACACTATAATTTATTAAAATAATTAATTGAATAACTAAATATAAACATACGACAAAAAAACTAAAAATAATGAGACATCGATAGAGTATCGGTTGGAGACATCTGTCGGTGGGTGGATGAGGAACTAACAGGATATCAGTGACTTGTTAAAGGAATATTAAATAAAATTTTATATTTTAATAGGACACAAAAATAAATTTGATAAGGCAAAAAATTCTCATTAAATGTTATTAAAAATTATAAATAATGAATATAAAAAAAAATAGTTGATTGATTTTTATAATATAAAATTATAATTTAAAATTTAAAATTATGTACAAAACTGAATGTAATTTAATGAAATTATAATAAGTCTTTTGAAATTAAAAGTATAAAATATATTAAAATAATGAAATAAAAATATGTAAATTAATAATCGAGTTGTAGTTAATTAAATTACATAATGAAAAATTTAAAAATAAATATTTATATTAATCAATTATATAATGAAATTATGAATCAGTTAATTGAATCAAATAATTTTACGAAATGAATAATTAGAAATGTTACTTTTCAAAACAATATTTAATAACTAAATGAAAAACAAAGAACCACAAAATATCGTATCATAAAACAAATAAATTTAATGCCTAAAATAGAAAAATAGTAATAAAAAATAATTAAATAATATATATATGTTTATAATTACTAAAATGGAATTATTTTTCAAAATGGGAAAATATATTTAATTTATTAATTAAAATAATAATAATAAGATATGAAAAAACTATGTGTTTTTAGAGAAACATAAATTATATCAAATAATAAGTTTGTTTGGTAAAATAAAAAATTTAAAAGTGACAAATATTTTATTTAAAATGGGTTCTCTATTAAAAATCAGAAAAAACACATTATTTGAAAAATAATTCTTATATAGGATAATTATAATTTGATCATATATCACGTCAAGAAAAAAAATAGGAATGATAAAATTATATGGAATATATAAAATTCAAAATAAATTTATATTATTCATAACAGATAATTTAACAGATATGTTATATATTATATTAAATTATAATATTAGTATGTTTTTGTTTGGTAAAATTGGGCCTTGCATGTTATCCTAGCCAAATAATTGTTGTCAGTAGAGTGATCTTAACATGGTGTTTTGTAAAAAAAAATAATGAAATAAAAATTAAATTTATTATAAAATGAAAATATTGTAATTTACTGGGGCGTTACATAATACATGTGCATTTATATCATAAAATAAAAAATAGCCTCTTTGATGGTATCCACATGATCGTAGAGATTGTTTGTGTTATATTTTTTCTACATGATGATCCAGCTCCTCCCAATATCTACAGACGAACCTCCATCCATTTTCCACAATCTTCTTCTCTCTATCCTCTCTTAGTCACGATGAAGGTAGCCCATAGAAATCGTTTAATAAAATAATGGGATGAAAATTGAAAATATAAGGGAAATAGAAATGTAGAAAATTAATTGGGGAAAAAGAAAAATAATTCGCGACCTAGGCTCAACCCTAGTACTTGATATTTTTTCCATCCATGAGTAGGTAAACCACCCATTATCTACTCAACTATGGATATATAATCTAAAAAAATTTATAATTTAGTAATATATGTGAATGAGCATTATAAAAAAATTAATTAAGTAAATAAATATGAAATAAGTATTTCCCATGAAAATTCAAATGGATTACAATTCCACCAAGCTCTTTTCCTATGGTAGAAATCCTATTAAAATGCATAATAGGTGGACATAAAAATTATATGAGATAAGATACTTGTGTAAAATTAGATTTTACCCTTTACAACCATTTTAAAGATAAAATTAAATTTTTTCTCAATTTCATATTTTAGAAAAATAGGGGTCTTTACAACGTCCCAAAAAGACATCTCATCCAAGAGAATCCAGGGTACGGATTATAAAATTGTGCTATCATCTAATGAATCTTGATGACTACTCGATATTGTTCATCGAATGACTGATCTCATAGAGATAGAAACTCTCCAAGTCATGTAAGGCATTCAATTATGATCGATCTGGTAATCCCCACTATACGAGTATCCTTGTAAATGCCTAAAAAACTAATCTATGTGATCAACATCCCATAATATATCTATAGAAGAACAAAATTAGTAGAAAATCCCAAACTGATCATAACCTATCATCAACCTGAAACATCCAAACATCACACATCCCCACATCCCTATATTGGTTCTCATGGGAACCATGATTTTTAAATTTTCATGAGGGACTTCTGTCAAAAGAAGAAAATATATTTAAAAAACAAAACATATTGTTTCCTCTCTCATTTTATACTCAAGATGATTAAAATATAAAGGGAATGGTCACCTATAAACTATGAGTATTATAAGATAACATCGATGTGAATGTGTAGCACTCTCTGATCCATGGTCACATAAAACCATTTCACACATATCGTTAATCAAACCATGAAACCAAATCTCCTAACAAAGTAGGTCCATGTCCATCCATGGTTAACCAATCCACAACACTTTATTTATTCCAAATGTCTCATTCTCTAGGGATGTAAATTTATCACATTTTCACAATTTTATGAAAATAAATTTCTATAATATTTGTTTCCACTAGCATTCATATACTTATACACATTCATTATCCAATTTTTAAATTTTGTCGTACTACATGTATATATATTGATCTAAAAGAACTTTTAAATTCGGTGTACAATCCTATAACACGGAATCATCATATGTTGAATCAAACTACTTTTATTCATTTTCCAATAGGTTCATGTTGATCATGCTACTTATCATAAAAGTTTCAATAAATAGAAATATCTTGTCAAACACCTCTCCAAAATGAGGAACCTAACCCCATATAAAAAATTATTTCCACGAACACCTATCACACAATTCCATTATAATCATGATAATCAATAAGTTCTCTAATAAGAATCCAAAAAACACTCATTTTTTAGTAGTGTTAAAAATTATAATAGTCCCACCAAACAAATTGATTATAAATACACAGAAAAACAATGTTATTCTACATAAATTGAAGTTGTCATCATGCCTATTTTTAAAACCCTCAGAACCGACAATGCATCAATCACAATAGGGGTATTCAAATAATATCAAAATGTCAAAGGAACCTATAAGCCTTGGAAAACGCATATTGTTGGATAAAACCAACCAAACAAAGCGTTATCCTATAATGGTATGTGTCTCAACTAATGTTCACCATGTGTTCCACCTATCCTAATATGTTATGTTTCAAGATTTATCATTAGGCCTGACAACATAACACAATGGGTCTACCCACACACCAAGGACACATATCTTGAGTCGTAATCCACAAACCCTTCTCAAAAATTAATAATATCAAAAACACTATGGCTATAAGGGAACATCTCACAAGAAAAACTTACTCATGGGAAAATCAATGTATGAAATAATCCGAGGAGAAGGCCAAGGTCCCATCTCAGAAAAAAGTTTCACTCATGGGAGACAATTATATTCGATTACTACTGTATAAGCTTCTCTATCAAATAAAATTCACTAAAATTCCACTTATGATAATAAAATGTCCCTTTGATCTCTACTATTATGAAATACATTAAAATATTATTAATATGAACTACACATAAGTCCAATGATAACTTTATGTTTTGAAAAAAATTAAAAAACCACATAAGGGTTAACATTAAAGATGTACACCAAGTGCACTCAATTTATATGGAGTATACACTATGAAATACTAACTGTCCATGTACATACAAATTTCATTGATAACATGGATTCTCGAGATGTACTACAACCAAAATATGGCATGAATATAGTTTGGTCTTGTACATCGACATATGTTGGACACATCCTATGTCTAGATATAGAAATAATACATTGACATGACCCATTACATGGGGTGTCTCCCTATGTACCGCAAATACATGGCCACAATATACTATATGAAATATTCTAAAAGTACTCTAAATTTAAATTCCAAAACCCATCTACTCTTGCTTTGGAATAGGATTCCAAGTTCTAGAACATGGTGTTCACTTAAAAACATGGTGTATATAATACAAGAAGGAATGTTCTATTAAAAGGATTATCACATGGAATGTATTCATTTAATCATACACATTTTGATAGGTATTTATGATATTTAAACCTCTACAATAATTACAAATCACCAATATTCCCCCAATTAAGAATAGATCATCCCTTAGGGGCCCTTAGAAACCATAAATGGGATTTTAAACTGAATTTTTTTAATGATATTTTAATGTGTGGAATAAAAATAAAAATTTACTCTTCTTATGAGGAATCCATCAATTCATCATTTATTTTTATGATCTATAGTTTTTGAATAATTATTTGGATCCTCCAGAGCGCCCTAGAGTGATATATCTTCCTTTTTATCTCCTTTAATATAACCATAAACGTATATTTTCTTGGTTTTTGGAAGGAATATCACAAGGTGAAATAAACATTATCTAGAGTATAAAAGAAAAAATAAAATTGGAATCAAAATAATAAAAATGTGCAGATGACCTCCCCTAATGTTCAATATGAGTTTATTACTCACATAAACATAGAACCCAAATATAGACCCAACTGTGCAAACTAAATATCAATATAACACTCTTTTTAAATGATAGCACTGAATGAACCATTGAGAATAATTTATTATATAATTAATTAAATATTAAATAATAAATTCACCACGAAAATTAAAATAGTTGAGAATTAAATGAAACTATTATCATTAGAAAAAAATTATTTAGGGACAAACATTGTGATCATAAATATCATCTGGTATCATCTAGAAAGATAAAATTAAAATTTTATAACCTACAGGTATCTAAAAGAAAAAAATTTCATTTTCTTCTCAATTATACAATCTCGAAAACCAGGGTCATTATATTATCATCTATTGGTAATAAATGAGATAAAATAAGTAAAATCATAAACAAACAGAAGAAATAAACTAAAATTGTTAGACTATATGGAAGAATATTCTATTATTATGATTAGAGAGGTCACTATGGAATTTTTTAATCAATATATGTAAACCAATTATAGATTAAGAATCATAGAATTCAATAATATTTCAATATTGTAAATTTATATTAATATTTGAATGGTGGATGTCATATTTTATATGATTTTTTTTTAAAAATGGATGGTTACTACCACATGATATTATTACTGTGTGTTAGGTGAAATCAAATTGGACACACTAATAACTGATAAATGATTACCCTATAAGAAAATTTTGGCATGTTCATGAATAATTGGATGTTTACATTAATATATAGATTACAATTTCATTCCAGAAAGAATATATCATCCCAAAAAATTTTGTATCTTCATTCCCATGATGAAATTTTGATAGTATCAGTAGGTCTGTATGAAGAAGAAATTAATTTTGACGAATCAAAAAATAGTGACTCAATTTTGAGATCATATTTAAAAAATTTTAACATTAAAAATAGAATAAGAATAAAATAATTATATATATATAATTGGAACAAACCAATGAATCTTAAATATAGTTTAATCATGAATATGTTTAGGATATTCATTTTTTAAATTAAATATATTATTATTTAAAAACTAATAGTAATTGTAGTGGTACAATTGAGAAGGTAACGGGGCCAAATTATATAAAATTTAATAGAAATTCATAATCAATTATAGGGATCAAATTAAATTGTTTATAGTGATATTATTTAAATACACAATAATGATATAAAAATATCATCATCATTATATCAATTGGTATTCATTTCAAATTATTATCAGTTTTTCAACTACTTTCAATACATCATTGAAATTATTTTTGGATGAAAGTAACTGAGATGATGAAGTATGGAATAGATCAATTTTGGGGTAAAAATATAGAGTCATCTAAACTAAAAAATTTATATTTTATCAAAATATTAAAAATAGGAGTCTCTAGAGTATTCTAATTCTAAGATATGGCATTAAATCCCATATCACTATTATGAATTATTCTTATTATTATAATTAAGGGGAATAGATTATATAAATAAAATGGGGATGTAAAATTAATTTCAAAACATTATAATTCTATGTTTTTTATGATGTGTTTATGGGTATTAAATTTTATCAAAAAAAATTTCATTCAACCAATAAATGTTATATTCATTTTAGGATCCATATTCAGAATTGATTATGTACAACCATGATGCATTAGGTAAGTTCATATTTTTTTATATAATGGGTAATCTAATTTAAAATTTAGAAGGATTTACCTAATTATCAATAATAATACATAATTGGTGTTTCCATCATCAAATGAAAATGTATTATCAATTGGGATAAAAGGGTTCATGAAATAAGATGAGTGAGAGGTGTATATTATAATTTGGAACACCTCCATATACACTAGTTGATGTTAAACTAGAATTATAATGGGAGTCAATAACCTTTTCATCTGATATATTTATTTTTATTTGGATGATGGAGATAAATATTTAATTGTGTGTCAATGTTGTAATGAAAAAAAAACTCCAACATGATTATTTAATTCCCCTTATAGATTTTATGATTCTAAAATTGATCATTTTTTAAATTTCAATGTACAATATTAATGGAATGTAAATTTTTTTGGAATATGAGTGATGGATTTTAGAATTAACACACTACACAATGAATTAATATTCATACTAGTATTGTTGGGTTAGATAAGTTATAATGGAATCCCAAAAAAACAATTCTTACTTGAGTTGGTCAAAATTTATAGGGTATGTGTTGATTATTCAATAACAATCTCTAAAAATTATTTAATTGTAAATATGAGGATAAATAATATGAATCCTGAATAAATATAGAATATATTATATATATTTTTAAAAAAACTCAACAATCAATATCAATACTATGTATAATCTATTATATAACGTATAGTACCCATCCAAGAACATCCATTTATAATTTATTTATATTTAGTGATTTAAAAATCTTAGATAATGGTAAAAATAATTGGTAAATGATAATGGTTTATTTGAGATTGAATAATCAGGAGTTTGAAAAAGATATTAATGAAATAAATAACATTGGTTATTTTTTAATAATACAACATGTTTAAAATATTTTCGAAGGAGTTTAAAATTATTTATAGATTTTCTATAACTATATGAACATGTTTTAATATGAATTGAATAGGTATCCAAATTTTAAAATTAGATAAACATGATCATATTAATTTTGATGAAATATATAATTCATATGTAGGTGGATAAAAATTGATAACGAATATTATCATATGTAGAAATCACATAGGAATATTTTTATACGGAATTTTTTTTTGTAAGGATGCAGGATATTTAATTCATGATATATAAGATCGATGATTTGGAAATAACATTTCATCTATAAAAGAAACCATATAATAGAATATATATACACATTAGTGAAATAAAAAAATCGTCTCATATCGTAGAAGGTATTTCATCCAAAATGTCAGAATTATAATCGTGATAAGTAAATCAAACTACATTTTTTGGATGAAATACATCAAAAAATGAAAATGTTGTACTGTGATAAGAATTGAATCCCATATAAGAGATTAATCAATATGAATGGTAGAGTCTAATCAATATGATAACTCATTAATGATGCTAAATATTTATTGATAATTTTAAAATGAATTATGATACATTGAATATTCATAAGGGAACTATCCTATTAAGCCTCCGTTAAGATAAAAAAGATTTCTACAATATTATTAATGGTCAATATATAAGTTGAATGAATTTTATTATTTTTTAGATCTCAAAAAAATTATTATTGGGTTTCCCAAATTATGAGAGTAATGAATTATAAATCTGATTATGAAGAAGTTGTAATAAAAATAAAAACATTTTGAAACAAAATTTTGTAATGACACAAGAATGTTTTTAAGAAATGTAAATTGGATTTTTATAATTAATCTAATCTATATGAATATTATAAAATGAGGAATGCATTATATAAAAAATATTCCCAAAATGAAATTATTTGTGTATAATAAATATAAAAAATGTATTTATATGAGATCAAAACCTATCCTGATGAGTTCTATCCTTTTTGATGTGATTAATTTGGGAAGGTTAATTAATGTTGAATTTATTTTAGGAGAATTATGATAAAATAAATGTTATACACAATAAATATGATGTGTTATTTTTAATTTATTATATATATATAAGTTATTTATGGGTATATATTATAGTGTTATCAAAGGGGGAGAATAATACATGTTATGAAATGAGTAAAATAAAAAATTATGATAATCTGGTGAATTAAATGATGATATTCATCGAATATCTCTTTATTAGTAAAACATCTTGTAAAATAAAGATAATACAAAATATCATTATTCTATTTTTTTATTTTAGACAGTTGAATTCTTCTCCTCGATGAAATAACATACTATTTAATTTGAAATGAATCATTTAATTTAACATTCATCCCATGAATATGAGATATAGAGTTGTTTGAGGAGTACCAAATATGATTTTTATGAAAATTCATTATTTTATAACTTTGGAAAATGTGATAACTATGAAGATATTATGCTCTCAAGGAATAATGATGATTTCTTGAAGTCATTTCAAACAATAGACATAATTTTTTATGAAGATATATGAATGTGAGTAATATAAGATATCTGGTTTTAAAGGTTTCTTAGAAAAAAAAATGGATGTTCGAGAATCATTATATAGAATAATAACCTAATGTGTAGATTAAAATGAATCATCAATTTAATTTGTGATGTTCTAGAGATATATTATAAAATAAAATGTTGCATTTAGATGTTGGAATTTCATAGAACCTAGGGTATTTTGGATACATTTGTATATCATGGTGGGAATCCTTGATAAATGCATAATGATGAAAATAAGCCCCCTGAGAATCAGTGAGAAGTAAATATAATACGTAGATATTATGTTTTGGTATTCACCATTGTATTTTCCTAATAACATCTAATATTATACATGTATTGATGAAAACAATATAATGATTATATTAGGAAATGTTTGGAGTTGAAACAGAATTGAGTTGGTCTCTTTACCTGACCATGTACATCATGTGTGTTGAATTTATAGGAAATAGAACATATCATATATCAATTAATTTAAATGATAAAAAACAAAAATAATCCTTTTCACTAAACGATAATATACATTTAATAGAAAAATTATACTATGTTTTAAAAAATAATTTAGAATTGGTAACAATTGGGACTCTCTGAATTTACACCCATATAAATTCTAATAAGCATCCTCTTAGTTATTTTAACTCAAATGAAATAATACTTCATATAAAATTATAAGAACATAATACATCCACCTATGTATTTTGGGAAATTTAATTAAATCATTGATAAGTTTGGACCATTGATTCTGATGGTAAAAATTAAGATCATATAGCTGTAAGTACTCTTATTATAGTTTACATGATAACATCAAATGTTCCTATATCATATGACTTCTACTAGCATATGACATTGCGAGACATCCTCAGATATTGATAGAGGTTATAAGTCATTCATAATAATATTTTTATTTATACTAAAATAAAAATTTGTACTTATTATGTAAAGGAATCCATACATAATGAAATATGATGATAGGAAATTATCTTAAATTCACATACTATTATATGAAATCGCTTAATTCAAAAAATTATGGAAAATAAAATATCATATATTTCAAGCTGAATAAATTGCAATAAACTCATAAATACTTTGGTTATATAAATTTCGATATTTATTAGGTTTTAAATGTAATAAAATATGGGGATCCAAATGAGATATAATAAGATATTTGATCTGGAAATATAGAACATGTCATTGTGCCTATTTTAAATCAGTAAAAATTATGAGGATTTGACTCATCTAACAATTTACTGATTAATGGATATTTTTATGAGACTATTAATCCCCATAATCATTAGATTTTTTTGATATTGTAATCAATATACTTTTACACCAATTCAAGATGGAAATTATCATTTAGTTTTATAAAAATAATATTTATTAATTCATTAATTTATCTGTTTTCTCAAAATAAAATACGAAAATTTATTCTTCATATAGTTATGTTAATATATAAAATAAATGTGGTAGTAAAGAGTGATGTTTTTTGTATTATGAATGAAAATTGATATACTTAATACACTAATTTATAAATATAAAATAATAATTTTTTATCAAGGAGATATTATTTTTTGAAAAGTTGCATGATATCCCAGGTATTTAAATTAATGCAATTTTTTGAGATAATCACAGATCTAGAGTGATTTTCAACACAGATAGTGCTAACCATTGTTGATAGCTGATGTTCACAATTACTGTGTACACAAGAGAATAAAATCATATATTCTAATTTGGAATGATTGTATCAATGTGTTAAAAACAAAAAAAATTATTATAAGTATATATTTAATCATTTATATCATTATTTTAAAGGTGAATTTATAGTTAAGGTGTATAAAAAATCTTGCATTTTAGGAAAAGTGACTATACTATATAATAAAAAATGTGAACAAAACAATTATGGGATTCATCGTGGATCAGTCAGTAATAACCCATGGTGTAACCAATTTCTTATATAGTGGTTAAATCATGATTGGAATTTCTAAAAAATCACATTAAAGAGTAGATCACTATGGTCAAACATTTTAAATCATAATATTCCATTTTTTGTTATTTATCTTCATGCATATAAGAAATAGTTGTAAAAATATTTTTTCTTCAATAGATAACATAATATTTCAAAATGGTTATGTTGAAAGTGGGTAACTAAAAAATTGATAAATGGAATATTTAATAACCCCCAAGTTCACAATACATATATGGGTACTTAAAAATGAAGGAAAGGAAAATATACATTTCAAAACAAAATTATTAACAACACACATGGTTTGGTCGTATGGTTAGTATATCCACCAAGTAAAAATGAATTCATATACGGAGAGAAAAATCTAACCCATATTGTTTGGTAACATATTTTCTCTTGAAAAATAAATTTAGAGTTGGTAGAAATCCAAAACTAAATATTAATGGTGTTCATAAAAATCCAAAAATGTTTTTAAAAAATGACATGGAAATTCACAGTTATATAATTTAAAAAAACTAAGATAATCACCTCAAAAAATATAAAAAATAAATATAAAAATATATCAAATCCTTTATCAAAACTTAAATTTGGGGATTACATTTTAATTGTTGTTAGATATACATTTTCAAATGAAAATACAGTTTTTTAAATTCATATGAATATAATAAAAAATTGAATTCGTAAAATCATAGTTATAATAATATTACTCCATGATAAATTGATCAAATTCATTTTAATGGTGATTATGATTCATTATTTTAGGCTCTAATATTTGGAAAATAAATTTTCAATGAATTGAAATATTAAAAAATAAGATTGCACCTATTAAATAGTTTATTTATTTTCATATTATAGAAAAACTATTTCATTTTTTATCATGGTATAATACATCCTTCAATACCAAGCATCACTCTTGGAAATATTTTAGTATCATTTTCAAAAGGTTCAATGGAACATAATAATGTTTTTAATTGTTTTTAAAATTATTTTTTATATCATATTGTATTCAATAATAATCTTATAAATTTTCATAAATCTATAAAACATATGAAACAAATAGTTAATAAAATAAAAATATTCACTTTTGATATTAATACAAAAGCATTTTCAGACTCCTCATGAGAAGGAAATATGAAATAAGGTTTCCCCCAAATCCTACATTAAATATTACATGATTTGGTGGCTTCCACAAATGATTTATCATTTCATATATTTAAATAAAAATATAAATATTTATAAAAACTCAAAATCATCTAAAATTATACTAATTAAAATGTAAATAATGTATATCATATGCATGTATTCTAATAAATTATATATATAATCATAAAACCCCATATGTCAACCTAACTCCTTTATAAAAATAGTAATGAAAAACATTAATAAAACTAGTAAAACACCCATTTCATGATCCATGGTATCTAAGAAAAGACAGTTACTTAATCCGAGAGAAGAAAATATTATATATAAATAAATAGTTATAATATGCTGGGATTTCATAGAACCTAGTGTATTTTGTATATATTGGTATATCATGGTTGGAATCCATGATAAATGTCTAATAATGCAAATAAGGTCCCTAATAATCAGCGAGAATTACATATTTTGGGAGGATATGGAGTTTTGGGATTCACAGTTTTATTATCCAAATAACATCTAATATTCTACATGTATTGATGAAAAAACTATAATAATGATTATAGGAAATGATTGGAGTCGAAATAGAAATGAAAGGGTCTATTTACTAAACCTTATACATTATGTGTGTTTAATTTATAGGAAATACCACATATCATATTTTAATTACTTTAAATGTTAAAAAAATATCCATTTTCAATAACCACAAATATATTATTAATAAATAAATTGTATTTTTTTAATGGATAATTTAGAATTGGTAAAAATTGGGAAACTCTGAAGTTACCTCTGTATATATTCTAATTTGGTTCCTCTTTTTAATTCTAAATAAAATGAAATAATTCTTAATATAACATTAGAAGAACATAAGATATCCACATATGTATTTTGGGAAATTTCATTACATCATTTATAAGTGGACACCTTTGAAACTGAAGTTAAATATTTAGATCATATGGCTATAATTATTCTTATTATAGTTCCCAAGATAACAACTATTGTTACTATATCATATGAATTTTACCAGCATAAGACATTGGGAGACATCATCAAATATTGATATAGATTATATAACATTCATGATAAATATGTGATTTATACAAAACAAAAAATCTAGAAATATTATGACCTGAAAGGCATACATATTGAAATATGTTGTTAGGACATTATTTTAAATTGATATATTATTATTTGAAATCAATTAATTTGATACATTATGCAAAAAAAATATTTTTTATTTAATGCAGAATATATATAAATAAACTCATAAATATTTGGGTTATATAAATTTCAATGTTGGTTAGGTTTTGAATATAATAAAACATGGGGATATAAATGATATATAATTAATTATTTGATGTGAAAATATAGAAAACGTTTTTGTGCCAATTTTACATTTTTGAAAAGTTCAAGGAGTTGACTCATCAAAAAATATAATGATTTATTGATATTTTTATGTGTCTTTTAATCCCAAAAATCAATCCTCTTTTGACGATATAATAATTTAAATACATTGACACTGATTCAAGATGGAAATTATCATCTAGATTTATAAAAATAGGATTTCCTACTTCTATGTTTTTTGTGTTTTCTCAAAATAACATATTAAAAATGTTTCTTGATTTAATTTTTTAAATATATAAACTAAATGTTGAAAGAAATAGTGATGTTATATGTTTTATGATGGAATTTAGAGATAGGTAATACACTAATGTATAAATATAAAATAATCATTTTTATCTAAGAGATAATTTTATTAAAAGGATGGAAAATATACTGGGTATTTAAATAGAAATTAATGTTAGAGTTAACTCCAGATCATGAGTAATTTTCAAGACAAATATTGCTAACTGTTCCCGACTACTGATGTTCACGATTTTTGTGTACACGATAGAATAAAATCATATATTCTCATTGGGAAAGATTGTATAAATTTCTTAAAAAGAAAAAATTTATGATAAGGATATATTTTATCATTTAGATTATTATTTCAAAGGATAATTTTTACTTACGGTGTATAAAAAATCATGTGTGGTAAGAAATCTTACTCAGCTATATAAAAAATTTTGAGAATAAGAAACATTATGGTATTCAATGTGGTTCTATCAAGAATACTTCATGATCTATCATATTTTATATATATTGGCTAAATAATGACTATAAAGTCTAACAAATCACATTAAAGAGTAGATCATTATGGTCAAACATTGTAAATCCTAATATTCCATTTTTAGTTTTTCATCTTCAGGTATAAAAGAAATAGAGTTAACATTATTATTAATTGGATTGAAAACATAACCTCTTTTATAGGTTATATTTAAAGGGGTTGACAAAAAAATTGATAAATGGAACTTTTATTAACCCCATATTGAACAACCCAGACTTCTTTACATAAAATTTAAATTAAGAAATATATATATATCAAAAAACTATTATTAACACACTTGGTTTGGATGTATGGTTAAGATTTCCACCATGTAGAAATGCATCCATCTGTGGAGAGAAAAATATATCCCATATAGTTTGGTAACATATTTTCTCTTGAAAATTAATTTCACTGTTTCTAGAAATTCTAAACTAAATATGAATTGTGATTATAAGTAATCCACAATGTTTTTTAAATCATGACATGGCCATTCATAGTGATATCATGTAAAAAAACAATAAATCCACCAAAAAGTGAAATATAATAAGAAATAAATATAAATATATATCAAATACTTAATCAAAACATGAATTTGGGAATTACATGGTAATTTGTACAAATATAAATTTTCAAATGAAAGATACATTTTTTTAGTTCATATGAATGTAAGAAACAACTGAATTATTGTAATCATAGTTATAATAATATTATTTCATGATAAAATGATTACATTCTATTGAATGGTCATTATGATTCAATATTTTATGTTCCTATATTTTGAAAATCAATTTTCAATGAATTGAGAAATATAATCATGTTCTTATTAAATAGTTTGTTTATTATAATTTTATACTAATACTATTTCTTTTTTTTATCATGCTAGAAAACATCCTTCATTACCAAGAATCACTCCTGGAAATATTTTACTGTCATTGTCAAAATGTTCAATGAAACATCTTAATTTTTTTCATTGTATTTAATATTAATTCTTAGATCATATAGTATTCAACATTATTCTAAATATTTTATCATAAATCAATAATTAATATGAAATCATTAGTTAATTAAATAAAAATATTCTTATTTTATTTTAATAAAAATGCGTTTTGGGACTCCACATGAGAACAAAGTATGATAGAATGTTTTCCCCAAATCCTTCATTCAATATTTCATTATTTTGTGGCTTCTATATACGTTTTATCATATGATATATTTAAATAAAATTATGCATATTAATAAAAAACAAAATCATATTAAATTATATCAATTAAAAATTGAATAATGTATATCATATGCATGAATTCTAATAAATTTTATATATAAACCTAAAGAATCATATGTCTACATAAATCCATTATTACAATAAGAAATATTAACTTAAATAATACAAGTAATACACCCATTTAATGATCTATGGTCGTCAAAAATAGATAGTTACATTATCCCATAGAATGAAAATATTATATATAAGTAAATAGATAGAATATGAATACTCATATAAGGTTCATCTTTTAATATTTCATGTGTCCATTTGATTGAATAAAATAAACATAGTATGATGAACCGAGAACCCACATGGATCAATGGTAAGATGTGTATTGAACTCATTCCGACCTCTAATAATAGACATATTTATTTATAATACTACTAGGCATATCACATTACTCATAGGAAATAACCATATAAACCCAAAAATAACCAGTTTTCAATATAATACATTATAACATTAAAACACTAGGAATATCATCATTTTTAAAGTAATGTTCACGTGATAGAAACAAATATATATATGATAGTAGTATAAGTACAAAGAAAAGGTAGTATAAACTAAATTTTTCAATCATACCACATAATCGTAGACCATGAAAAACTAGAAATATATATCTATATCACATTGAATCATATATAATCATCAAAAACTAAAATCAGTTAGCGACATGAACTAATAAGATATATTTCCACTATAACTATTTTTACCATTTTAATCTACAAACTACTTATTATCATAATATAAATAAAACATAATGGATTCAGGAATTTACATTATTTTATATATAAAAAAATTATATTCTTGAACAATTCCATAAGGAATTAAAAGATAATTCATTATAATTTAATGATAATAGTGTTCCCAAAAATAGATCTGATATTCTATTTTGGTAATATATCAACCATCGTAAAAAAACAATTTCAAAATAACATTTATAAGAAAACAATTAGTTTATATACCATGGTATACTTGAATGAGGAGAGACAAAAAAATGTACACAAACATTATAAAATATTATCCACAATTACAATACAATTATGGGGATCTATTAATCTAAAAGGGATATGAGTTTCATTCAAGTAATTATTTGATTCAAATATAGGAAAATTACCTAACACATGGGAGGAGTGTTCACAAAATGGATGTAGTATATTTTTATTATGAATGGTGGTATACTTTATCTTCAATTATAATAAGTTGTACCATAATATATCATGGTAATTATTATAGGGGAGTACCTATACTCCAGGAATTAATTTTTGTATCCCAAAAAGTAGTCATTTCCAACATTATGAAATAACTAATGCGACAAAAAAAATCCTATCATCAACACTATAGATCTATGATCATGAAAGAAAATAAAATTTCCTTAATAATAGTATATGATGATAAAGTAAGTCATAATATAATTATATTAATTTTAAAATAATCAATATGAACTAGCTATTTTTCCAATTATGAAACCCGATGAGATAATATAAAGGGAATATAAAATAGAGTCTTTAAATAAAATACATTTTCAAACCACATGAAAAATACCCTTATGATATCCCATAATCCTTCCAATTATAATATATGGAAAACTCTAATAATGGAAAATTATTAATTTCATAATGTAATTTAATTTCATGTTACACATGGTATGGTTGAATGCCTATTTAAAATTATAAAATAACCCATGATACTCCATTACCAGTGTCCAACAACTCCAAAAAGATGGAGGAAACCATTATTATAAGTCATTAGATTCTAGTAGTTACTCCTAATTATTCACCCATAATATAGAAACTAGTTTTACAAATTACCCATTGAATAGTATGAAACCTATCATATATTGAAAAAACCCTTAGCGTTGTTAATAAACCCCCCCACATCAATGATATTTTTTTTATTGTTTTTTCTAATGTGGAGCACCAAATTTCAAATGGGGACTTAAGAAAATAAAAAATATCGTCCAATTTCACATGGAATATAAAAATCATCAAAGAGTATTTAATAATAATTTGTAATGAGTCACAAACCCTCACCGTGTAATGAAATCATATATCCATGTATTATAATTGTGATTATAATTAAATATTAATGAAATCATTCAATATTAAATTTTCAAATAAATTGAATTTTATTTGATTTTTATAATTTACATATGCATGAACTATATAAATAAATAAATCTTTTTATAAATCCTCAAATTGATTTTGAAAATTAAATCCTATGGAAATTTAAATTAATGTGTTTGTAAGGAAGTTCATCTTGACAACTAGGATTAATATCAATAATGTGTGATTTTGAAAAATATGTGAGGATATATTTGGATATGGTTCAAGGTATGACAGGTTCCATAGGTTTTTAGGTGAGTGTTGAGATCATCTGGTTGAATTTCATGAGATTTTAAGAGGATTTTTACTTGAGTGAATGGATTCACTTCCATAGTTATAGGATATCAATGATGTGATGTAAAATGAAAAATGATTCTAGTTATTTTTCTAAAGAACAGATAGGTTTCCACATTTAGGAAATGGTTTGGAGTAACATGTTCGATCTTTTTGCGAATCCATTTTCGGTGGATTGGATATAAGGAAGTTTTTATGGTGTTAATAATGTTGAATAAATGGTATGTCATATATATCATATTGAAATATTACCAGTTTTTTGATATTTTAATATTTTGTTAAACTAGGTGGCCATACTATGTGAATGGTGTTCAAAGGGATGTTCATACCACATTTTTAGTGCAAATTTTGAAATTATATCTAGATAAACATTGAATATCATTAATTTTGTTTATGGGTTTTTTCATATGGTATTTTAAGACTAATCCCCTATGTTCCTTCTCCCTCGAAATCAGATTTTTTAACCAACCATTATCCATTTCCTCCTAAATTTCCCATCATATTTGGATGATTAGGAGTGTTATTTTTTTCATTAATGGTGATATTACTCCTATATTATATATTTATATTTAATTCACATTTTTTATCATGATTTCATTTCCTCATCTTAATGTTATGTTTTTAATTTAATTAGAGTAGAGGGGAATTCACTATATATGATGGTATGTTGGAAAGGATTCTGTAGAGTGCTTTATACGAATATATGTTTAAACTAGTTTACATAGTTTCATTTGAGGTACAAAATAGTTTTGATATTTCTATATTTTTTGAATGAATTATATTACATATATGGTATGTTTGGTTCTTATTAATATTGTATTTTTGTGGAATTATTTTTGAATTACATTGTACAACTCTTTCTTTTAGTTGATTTTAATTTGTGTATGATTACATTATGGGGATGGTGTTTAGAAAATTATTATTATTTAGATTATTTCAATAAATTAAATATAAAATTTTGATTATTATAGATTTTATATAATTAGATCAATGGAATTATTTGATGTGATTTACGGCCTCAAGTGCTTAGATGAGTGTTATTTGAGCATGGATGGTCCTGGGAATCTACTATTGAGTAATGAATTAAAATACAGTTACTATAAAATTGAGGGAGGTGGTCCCTAAAAAATCAAATTTAGTATTAAGATTTATTTTAATGAAATTTTACATGTGGCCTTTCGCATAATTGTGAATAAACTATTTTTTTAAAATTATATGATTAATGTAAAATGAAATGCATATGGAACAACCAATGTGTCAAGTGCCACAATGGACCTAATAAACTATAAGTAGAGGTGGGATTAAAGTTGACAAACATGGAACATGAGGAGTGGAAAATAAAATAAAAATGAATGAGAGTGACCTAGAAGGCATAGTGAAAACTTACATTAGTATCATCTTAATAGAGGTGTGTGACATGTTCATATAGAGAGATAAGGGGTTGGGTATGTGGAAACTGAGAGAGAATTATGAGATTTTATATTAATTGAGAAGAAAATGGAGTAATATTTCTTACCCCACTAATACATGATTTCATAGGATTTAGAACATGGGGTGATTAATGAGTAGGTCATTTGTTATAAATGACATCAATATGACTTCTTTATTGAAACTTTTTGGAAGGAATATCTCTTCATACTGAAGTTTGTGGTAAATTTCTAGGTGTCCAGTGATGCCTTATTATAATTTTGATGATAATAGGGATTTTATGACCACTATGTGAATTTTATTGACCTGGGTGACATATTTTAGACCAGTGAATCATGATTAATATTATATTGTTGATTAGGCATTTTCCCCATAGTCATTCATATAATAACTTTGAACTATGAGGGTGTGAATATTGTAAATGGAAAAGGATAATTATGGGTGTTTCAGTAGAACCTAAATAGAATGTTTTATTTGGGTGGAATGTATTATTGTGGATGATTTTTTTGACATGTATGTGATCCCTATGTTTTTCTATTTTGATATAGTATTCATTCCTAAAACTTGTATATGATGACTTTGAAAATATACTTTAATTTATCTCACAGGTGGCTATGTAGTAATTCCCTAGACATCATTTCAAGATTCAGTGGTCATATCAATTTGGTATCCTATTACAATCTAATTAAAAAAAGACTATCTAAAATGATGTAGGTTTATAAACTAGAATATTCCTAGAGTTTTCATTTGACTATGGATTCCCATGATGCTAGAATTCATCTATAATGGTATATATTAATTTTATATAATAATGAGGAATTGATTTTTTTTTTATACTACGCATACTCTTGATAACCTAGGATTTCTAGTAATCAATATAAGACATGAATAATGATGTTATGTGACTGGAATGTATTATATATGAAGCTATATAGTTGGTAACAATGTATAGTGGGGGGAAACCATATAATTGATAATCAAACTCAGTATTTTACCCAAAAACCTGAATCACCTATTGATCTTGATAAAAATAATGTCCCAATGAATAGTATGGTACAAATTATACTTTTTTAAATAGTACATTCCAATAGAATGTCTATTTGGAATTGATATTTTTAATGATATTTGATGGTACGATTCATTGAAATGCTTAGAGATACCCATAAATTTGAAAAATAAATCATGTATCAATATTAGGTGTTACATAGGGCCCATAGATGAACAATGATTATTCATTTATTATTTCATGGTAAATTTTTTCATCTCAGAACACAAATTGTGTAAACAATATATCTACATATTTTTTATATGGAATATTTTGTGTATCATTATGGATTCATACATAATACCTTCCATGGAAGACATTGTATATGATTAACATATAAATAATAAATTTTTATAGGTTTAGTTTGGGTAGATGTATGTGGTTTTATTATTAAAAATCATTGATCATACAATATTCAAGACTACTATTGCAAAATGTATAAGGTATTTAGTATTTACTCAATGTATCTTAATACCTCTTATTTTAAAATTAAATCAATCTCATAATATAAAATGTTTTTATATGAAATTACGATCATATATTTAAATTTATAATAAATGATTATTGTTAATTTATACCCCATTCAATTATTATTTCTATTGGTGTTATAGTGAGCCAACCTTTTCTTACATTACTATTACAACTTTTTAAAGATATTAACCATAATTGTATGAACCGGGTTCTTATTTTTGAGGTATGGGCTTCTTATTTTTCCTTTTCCTTAAGTTTTTTTGAGAAAACATAGAAAATGGTGAAAAATCCTAAATTTTGGAACTACACACCGTGTACTTTATCAACACGTCGTGTACTTTTGGCCGTGTTGGGATGAGTACACAGGGCGTGTAGCCATGCCGGCAACAAAGGGTGTAGGAACAGACTACACACCATGTAGTGGTACTTACACACCGTGTAGTCAGTCGGCATGCTTCAATAGTAAGGCGGTGGAGTCGCCACCAGCTGGGCGACAGTACATGCCGTGTACTTTGGAGTACACACCGTGTACTCAGGTTGACAGATGAACAGTGTGGCGGTGCCACAAAATGAACAGTTAAATGAAAAAGGTACACGCAATGTACTCAGAAGTACATGTAGTGTACTTTGTTTTTTCGGCTTAAAACAGGATGTAGCCTCCTCATTTGGTAGAGGATGCGTTTGAGACATTTTGGAGCCAAAGGGGGAGGCCGGATCATTGAAGATCTGATGGGAGTTCATCTAGAATCTGATTCGGCTTCGGACGATCTCATTGGAACCGCACGGGTAAGCCCCCTCCTCTCCTGGACTGTTCTTACCAATTCTTCTCGTAACGTAAGTTATTTACATTTTTTCGGTTTTGTTCATCGTCAGATCAACGTCGTTCTTGGGTGTTTCGGGAACCGACGTTCGTGTATAATGCTTGTTGGCATATAAAGTAGGTGGCTTTGTGTTTATTTTCCAACTGTCGTGCTTTCTTGTGAATTTATGTGCCACGAATCCATGTTGGGGTGTCATGTGGATGAGGTCGTTGCTATGTTTATTGTAATTACTGTTTAAAATATATATTATATGTATAATTATTGAAATTTATTGTTCAATGATATCAAAAAAGTGAATTACATTAAGGGATGTTATTGGCAAAAAAAATGAATCATGGAAGTGAATTCAATACAATCATTGGTCATAATAATAATATTCCATATACAATAATAATAATTGTTATAATAATAATTCATATACATATTGGATTAATAATAAGGGGTTTTTTCATTTCTAATTTGAAAATTATTATAAAAACATTATTTTAGAAAAATTATTTCAAATTAAAAAATTATTTTTAAAATAGATAAATATTTTAAAAACCATTATCATTGAAAATAAATTTTTAAAACATTTTCTTTTAAAATTATCCATTTAGTCTTTATATGTAACCATAAATTGAAAAATTGTGGGTAATTTCATTCGTGAAGAACAATGTGAATAGAACATTACATGATAATTGAAATATGTTTTTAAAAGAGACTTCTTTTGAAAATGACAAAAATATTCCTATGAATATGTTTTTTAAAGGTTTAAAATTGGTAAAATATTAAATTATAATTTTGTTTTAAATTTTAAAACATTATTAAAGTCCTTTTTATAAAAAAAATTTAAAATAAAAAAACATTCCTTCCAAAGTGATAAAAAAATACAATATTTCTTCAAAAAAATTCATAAAACATTTTGTTTACCAAAGGGTTGAAATGTGGTACAATAACATGAAAATGTTCATCAATAACGGTAGTAGATTATGAATAAGAGTTCTTTAAAAAATGAAAAATTCTTATTCTTTAATGGAAATACATGTGTAAACAATCCCGAATCAAATGAGTTTATAATGTAAACACATTCCATAATGATAATTATCAAGTGATAATCAACCAATGAAATAATTATGTGTATCTATTATAAATCCAAATAATAATGGAAGTAATAAATAGATTGTAAAAATTCATTTCCACCACATTTTATAATAATTACATTAATAAGCAGGTAATATACCATATTTAAAAGGAAACAAGTTATGAATTTCGTTAACATTCGGTAAATTTTAAATAAAATGAACTGAAATGAAATAATTAAAAATGAAACATAAAATTCCAATAAAAATAATTTTTTTTGGATTTTAAAATTAAATGGAAAATTAACACAACATATTAATTTAAATAGTTATATATAATTATTATACACCTTAATGAAGTGAACTTGATAGGAAATCCCTAACCCTGGTCTTACTTTTTGTCGAAAAAACATTAACCTAATATATAATGTTTATAATAATATAATTATCTAATAAAATAAAAATATTTAATTCAATTATATCATATATTGTCCTCTAATAATTTATTATATCTCATTTGTTAATAATTATTCATTATTTTCATCGTTTAAGATATAAATTTCCTAGTTTTCACCTAGGTATTGACTTGTTATTTATTCTTATTAATTAAATAATTATTTCATAATATTAATAATGTATAAAATAATTTAAAAAATATATATAATAATAGTATATATTTATATTTTTAAAATAAATTTGGTGAAAGGAAATGAAATACACTGTTTATGTATAAAGTAGCTTGTGGGTGCACATAAACAACGTTTCAACTCTCATTATACTGAATGAAAGGCATGTAAACTATAATTTTATTATTATAAAATTATAATTAATATTACATATAAATTAAATATTTTTTCTAAAAAAATCCCTAATAGTTTTCATTTAAAACTAGAATGAATCACATCACTTCATGGGGCAGTTGTTCGACGTACAGAGGAGAAACGATATATTATTTCCAAAAATTTTGAAGCATGAAATTATGAACTATATTATAATTATTCATGAATAATAACCTCATTGATATCATATATATCATATATAAAATATAAATACATCATTATTCCCAATAATGAATAGTTTTAATGGAAAATCGAATGGTGTATGTTCACGAGGTGGTAGTCCACCATAAACATGAACAATGTATTTTTAACCCTTTTGATTGAAGTGTGTCAATTTTTAGGATGAATCTTATTATTAAAAATTTATCAACAAATTTAATACACTTACTATAAAATATAGTCATGGTATTATAGGAGTTATAAGAGGTGGATAAGGAAATAAAATTAAAATTATTTTATAAAAATGTTACCACATTTGGAGGTATCCACCTAATGTTTTAACAAAAACATTCTCTATATTAAATTCATAGAATGATTTGTCATATAGGATTATATTAGTGATATTTTCATTTTATTTTCTTATGTATTGTACAATAAAATATTTTTAATAAGTTTTATGTCTCTAGAAGAGGGGTCGATCTTTTATAAGGTGTTGAGTGGGACACTTGTAATTTTTTTAAATCCTAAGTTCCACCCAAGTTTATTTCATGTAACCATAAAAAAATAATGACCAATGTTTTATCATATAAGTTATAGTCTCTATATAATTACTATAAATGAGTTTTTTATAAGTTTTGGGTAATTATTATAACTTATTTTTTATGTTTACCACTATGTGACAACATTCCCTCAATCGCTATCATTATTTTTCACTATTATCATTAATCATTATGCTAAAAAAGTAATATAAAATCATTATAAATTATAAATTATTCTCATAATAAAATTTTATTCTATTTTTCTAAATTCCATTATCATAATTGAAAATCTGAGTTTTAATTTAATCGAATTTATAGAAAGAGAAAGTAGAGTTTTAATACGAATATGTTTAAAATTTCCCCATATCATTTTATAAAAATTAATTTTGAATATTATTAAAATCTAGACAATTATTATAATATATATATATAATATAATTAGTAATTTCTTTAAAACAAATTTCAAATATATTTTAAGATTATATGTTGTTTAGATTAACATTCAGTTTTCATTTAAAATTCGTTATTTTTACTTTTCTTCATACAATGAAACTTATCTAAAAACTAACTAAAATTAAAAATAACCTAATTTTTACAATAATACATAATATTAATATATATTTAGTCAAATTTTTTTTTAACGTTTCAATATTTATTTTTCCATAAATTCTTACATTAAAAGTTTAGAAAACCACCTTTTAAAAAATACATCATTTAATTAGTAAAATTTGATTTGTTTTTATCGTATGTCTATCAAATAAACGATATGAATGTAAAAAAAATATTTAGTATACAATAAATAAATATCATTATAAATATCAACCAATAATAAATAATTTATTTTATTTAGAAAAAACCATTACGACATAATTTTTTTATAAAAGCACATTATTTATATTTAAATGGTTTTTATATTCATTTAAAATTAATTTGTTAAAATAAAATTCAACCATATAATTTTATAAGTTACTTAATTCTATTCCGTTCCAATAATTTAATGTAAAATATACTAATCTTTTAAATATATATACAAATAATATTCACTGAAACACTATCAGATATGATGGTCCTATTTTATTGGTCTCCTTGATCGAAGGCATATCATGATCAGGTTTGCGTCGATAGAGGATCTTGTCACTGTGTGGTCTAAATCCCCCCGAAGATGTTGTGGTTCATCTTTCTATCTCCTTAGGTGGAATATTTAATTTCATATGCAAAGGGATAACCCCAGCACAACCATATGGGTATGTTATTTTGGTCTCCAACTTCCCTTTCAGAACCCTTCAATTTTGCCTGTCCATAGAGATTTGATTGGTCGCTACCTGTGTTTGGATTCCAAAACTATTGTTGCTTGCCACCCAATCTATCCATAGATATGCATGGAGGTTTATGCTTCAAAACACCCGGTTGAGTGGGTGTAGATCACCGATGGGAAATATTTTCAGTGGAGGTAAGTTGTCAAGTTAGAATCATGGAAAGACTTTTGTGGCTCATGTTATAGGTTGGGTCACGGTACTGCGTCTTTCCAAAAAGGATCCGTGAGCAGGCGGATGTGTAGATGGGGATCAGATGTTTCATTTGTATGTGATGGTTTTGTTGGGGAATTTCTAATGTTTTCGGTGATGCCTTCATCAGATGGTGGGATTCAAACTCAACCCTTTAGGGAGGATACTAGGGTCGGTGGTGAGAAAGGTTTGCTGAAGAAGCCAAGTGTGGTCCCTCCTGGGCTGAGGGTCAAGGATGTCTTCAATAGATTGTTGCAAGATATAGGGGAGGCATTTTCTATAGGTGGAAAAGAGCATGCTGCTCTAACTGCTTCACCTATGGTTGTAGGGGGCTCTGATGAGCCTTATGTTGTTGTGGGTTCCTCCATGGTACAACTTCACAGCTACTCTGAACCTATGGGCCAAGCAGCAGTTACAGATTTGGCTTCGGTTGATCAAGATGATGATGGAATCTCATTTAGACTACTTCAGGAGGAGTCTATCATCCATCTAAAGCAGGTGGTCACTAAAGATGGTGTACAGGTTAGGAGGTCTGATGAGTTGAAGACAGCTTCTGTGAAACAGGCTGTTGGAGTTGCCCTTAGTAACTGGTTTGCTGGATTAGTTGATGGTGTTTCAGATATGGATCATGATGGGGGTATGACTTCAAGAGCCACTGCTCTTGAGGACCAATGTGTTGTAGTTCTGGGGCTCTTTGATGGTTTGCATGAACATGATGCTGGATATGGAGCTCCTACGACTTCTTTGAATGAAAATGGCACAAAAGCAGTAGAGAATGTGAATGTTGCAGCCTGTGAGGAGGCTGTGCAGAATGGGATAAATGTTGGTCATAAGGTTTTGTATCATTCACATTGTGTTGCAGTGATTGACACTAATATTCGACCTCAAAAGGAAGGGAAGGTGACAAAGGTCTATCGTGGTGGGAATATCGCTGGGAACTGGGGGGATTGCACTGATAGTGATAAATAAAATGCTGGTGTCTTGCCTCAGACTTTATACAGCGATTTTGTGTAGGGTGAAAAAAAGAAGGTTTATGTGCATGACGAATTGATGACTTCCCCACCACGAATGAAGATGAGGAAATACTATTCTCACCTGACAAAGCCAATGTCCAACAGGTCCCCCATCGGGAAGGAGAGTTGGGAAGAGAATTCTTCTAAGGAGTGTCTTGCCTTGGAAAAATTGAATCTCAGAAGGAAGTATGCAAATATTTTGAAGCAGTATGATAGTTTAGACTGAAAATCGGCTACGGTGGACGAAGCACTTCATTATGGATGTGGTGATGGGTTTGACTTTTATGATATGTACTTTTTTATTTTACCTTGTTGTAACTGCTTGCTTTACTTTTCGTTATTTTAATAAATTGTCACAGGCTTGCCTCTGACTAATCATTTCTAGTATTGTTTAATAATGACACATAAACTAGGACATATTATAGGATAATAGAAGGAAAAAAACACATAAATAAAATAGCAGTTATTATACACATCATAAAAGCATGGGGAATGAGAAAAATATTGTGATATCAAAAGATCAATAAGGTTAAAATGCAATGGAAGGGAAAATGATTGACGGAGAATAATCTATAATGGAATGTAAAATAACATATCACACATTCCATGTAATAAATAAAAATTTAATTTTTATATATATAATATTTCATGGATATTATTGAAAATAACATGTAATTTAAAAATCATTTCTATTCTAAAAAGACAATGTTGTATAAATATATATTGATAAATAACTGAAAAAGTTTACATTTAATCAATAAACTGACAATTAAATGCTTCTATATGTTTTTTCATTGTGAAAATACCACATATAATAATAATAGAATACTAAATGATGAAAATATTAAAATATTGGACTCTGGGGTTCCCATGAACATGGATCCTTAAATATATAAAAATATCACATAATTTTTTAAAATATACTATAAAAACAAATTTAGATGAGGATAACCAACTAATTAGTCCCATGATACTACCAACAAATACATGGGATTTCATTAATATCCCTAACCCATTTCGTTCTTGTACAAATAATTTCTTATATATTGAATTATACATTTAATTTTTAAACAATGTGCATTATAAAAAATATATTTTTTGTAGAAGATATAAATTTATAATTTTTTCCCTAGTAAAATAAATAATATAAAATGTAAACATTATATGTAAAAATGGTATAAGGATTATGAAATAATCGTATTCTATATAAACTACATATATATTTAAGTACATTAAATGCTCAATGATCAAAGGAATTTGAAAAACTCGTAGGAATTTTATTTCTAAAAAAAATGGTTCTAAGAAGTGACTGTAAAGACTATACATGGAAAAAATAATGATATGAAATATAAAGGAAGAATTAATATTTAATCAATAAAATTTTTACCCATTAGATTAACAATATGAGTTTTCTTCATTGATGATATTAATAAATATTAAAATCATTAATAAGGAAAATATCTTCTTCCATTTGAAAATAATTTTTTCAAACATAAAACATTTTAAAAATAATTTTAAATGAAGATAATACTCATGAAAATAATTGATAAATATAAATGTAAACATGAAATGTAATATTCATTGAAATGATAGTTTATAATTCCATGAATTCATTATATGGAAAAAATAAAATTCATTTTTCATCATTAAATATTATGAAATGTGGATTTGATTGTAAAATGAAATGTAGATTCCATTTAATATATTTCATAAAAAGATAAAATTGGTAAAAATAAATTTAATAATTCATTTATAATATGATAAAACATATTAAGAAATATTTTTTAAAAAAATATTGTAGGATAAAATATGTTTTCTATCAAATAGTGAAATTTAGTCGGGTTTTTGTTAATATCAGTCATAGTAAACATTATGAAAACATTTGGAAATAAAAAAATTAATGGTGATATCAAAAGCTTAGTAAGGATAAAATACAAAGTAAAAAAGTAATGAATCATTGAGAATAATCTATAAGTAATAGTAACTAAAATACCACACATTTCATGTAATAATGAAAATATGAATTATGATCTTAAATAATAAGGCAATTTGATAACTAAAAACATGTCAATTTAAAAACCTTATTATTATAATAAAACATGGGAAAATTAATATAGAATTAAAAATAACTGATTTTTTTTAATTTAATCAATAAACTGACAATGAAATGATTCCATATATTTTAAAAAGTGAAATTACCCCAGATAGTAATAATATAATACTAAATGACAGAAATTATTAAATATTGGACTCATGGGTTTCAAGGTACATGGATTCTTTAACATCTAAAAATATCTCAATATTGTTTAAAACAAAGTAGAAAAAACCCCATTTAGATGTGGAAAACCAACTAATTATTAACATCGTACTACCATTGAACACATGAGATCTCATTAATAGACCCCACCCATGTCTTTCTTGTAAAACCCATTCCTTACATGTTGAATAATCGATTTAGTTAATTAAAACTGTAAATTATAAAAAAATATATATTGACTACAACAAATAAATATATAAATATATCCCTAGATAAATAAATAATATTAAATATAAATAGAATATTTAAAAATTGTATATGGTTTTTAAATAATCATATTCTGTATAAATGATATCTATATTGAAGTATATTATGTGTTCAATGGTCAAGGGAATGTGAATAACACACCAGAAGTTGATGCTTATGAACATTATTCTAGGAAATGACTGTCAATAATGTTCTTGGTAAAGATAGTCATATGAAATCAAAAAAAAGAATAAATATTTTAAAAATAAAAAGTATACCTATCATATTATGAATTTATTTAATGCATTAATTATATTAAAAAATATTTAAATCATTTATCATGAAAATATCTTTTTCATTATGAAAAATATTTTCTTAAATAGAAACCAAATTTTAAATAAATTTAAATTAATATAAAATTGATGAAAAAATATATAAATACACATGTAAACTAGAGATGTAATATTCAATGATATTATTGTGTATAATTCCTTACATGTGTCATGTGGTCAAATGAACATTCATTTGGCTTAGTTAAATGGGACGGAAAATGTTATTTTCTGTAAAAAGTCATTGACATTCCATTAAAGAAATTTCATAAAAAGATAAAATGGGTAAATATTTATTTGGTAATTCATTTTGAAAATTTTAATACATTATTGGAAATATTTTTATAAATAATATTTTAAGTAGAAAATAGGTTTTCAATCAAAGAGAGAAATGATATTGGGTGTTTATTAAAACAACTTTTAATATATTTAAATAATCTAACATCAGAATAATCATATTATAAATTGAAAATATTTATTTTTTTCTACATGATAAAAAAAATATATTGTTTATTTCATAATTATCATGTAATTTTCCAAAATATAAATTCTTTTGTAATCACTTTTAAATACGGTTGGATTGTGAAGTAAACCCTTTCACAAATCATAACAAAGTTGTAAGGATTAGCTAATGAATCAATTTTGTTTATCAGTTATATATCCTAATATAACTATATGAAACAAAATAATTAGATATATAGAAGTACTTGTCGACACAATTTTATAATATTTATGATAATGGGGATGTTATATAACCCAAATAAAAAGAAATTTGTTATAAAATACTTTATAATTTATTAACTTTTTTAAAACACATAAATAAAAAAATTTGAATTGAAACATTTAATATTATGAATAATTATCTATACATGATATTAAATTTCATGTGTAAATATATACATCATATATATGTTATTATTTTCATTACATTGTACTCTTCCTTCATAAAATAAAATTAAGAAGAAATCCATTACATTGCCCTTAATTTTGGTTGAGCTCTCTTTAAAACTTTATATAAATGATTTAATTATTTTATTTACCTATAATAGACCCCAATTAATATATATATTGTCATATATAATCCTAAGATAACATATTATTAAATTTTCATTAGTAATCATTCATTATTTTCATTATTTTGTGTGTTAATAGCTTAGTTTTTCAAGTATTTTCTAACGTGTTGGTTTTTCTAATGTTTCATAACTCATGATCTATTCATCTAATAACAGTAAAAAATGATTTAAATATCATTTATATTCATTATATTTACATTATTATTGTATATAAAAATTTGCGATGGGAAATGAAATACATTTTTTGTGGAAATGATAGGTCATATGTACGCATGCATATTGATTTCATTTTATTACCGTATTAAATGAGTGAAAGGTAAATGATATATATATATATATTGTAGTTATAAATATATTATCATTTATTGAATGTTACATATGTTTATTAATACCATCTATAATAAATTAAATGTAAATTGTGAACGAATTACATCGCTTCACGATGCAGTAGTGCGCCATACGCCAGAGCAACAATATCATATTCCCAAAATAGAAATCATGAATGTATGTGTTATATAAAAAATAATTAAACCTCATAAAATTATAAAGGTTATATATATATAAATTTAACAAATACTTCATTTTTCCATACCTTTAATGATTTTAATTAAATAAATAGAGACATTGGATTGTGAGATGGTAGTTTTTATTACACATGAATGATGATTTCATAAGGCATTTGATGTATTCATAAGATATTTTATGTCATAATATTTTTATAAAAATATATATTTATATTTAATTAATTAATTGTATAATATAATCATGGTAAAATATGAAATTAATTATGATGAGGAGGATGTACATTAAAAACAATTTATGAATAACATTGGGTATTCTTCGGGTTATCTTTATTAGGTTTGGCCAAGAACCTTATAACATATTATTTCCTGCAAATCAAAAGATCTAATTATAGAGTATTTATTTATTCGGAATATTATTGGGTGACTAATTTAGAAACCAATTTGTTTTTAAGTATTTATATTGTTTGTATAAAGGGGTCCCTTTAATAAGTGTTTGAGTGACACACTTGTAATTTTATTGAAATAGTGAATTATACCCTTGTTTTTTTCATGTATCCATGTCACAAAAAATAATTTATTGTCTATATTATAAAAAATATTGTGTAAATATTACAATAAGATGATTTCTTATTCAAGGATTGGGACACTTTTACACATTTTATTGCATTCTTAGCTAACAAATTAACTACTTTTCTCCATAACCGCTATAATTAATTATAATTGTATCAATAATAATTATTATTAAAAATATTTTATCTTTTTTAATGTATACATTATTTTGATCATAAATATGGAATCCTTTTTAAATATTTATATTCATTGGTGTTGAAAAATGTATTTTAAAAGTATTCCCCTATGGGAGATGATATAATTGGGTTTGAAATTAAAATGTTCAAAATATCATAATATTTTTATAAAAAAATTCCCAATAAAAATGAAAAAATGAAGAAATTTATATTATTAGATGAAAAATTGAACTATATTTAAATAAAATAATAAAATATTATTTAATATTATATTTTATTTAGATGAAAATTCAATTCTCAATTACAATTCATCATCTCCTTATCACTCATCAAAAAATGAATTATGTCAAAAAAACAAAAAAATCACCATACGATAATTATGACAATTAACATTCAATAATTAAGTATATTTTTTCAAATAAAATGTATAATACAGTCACTAATTTTATAAAAAAAATCATCATTAAAAGCCTACATTATAACTTTTAGAAAAAACATATCTTTTAATACATCTAATTAGATTTCATCTACTATTTTTCTTATAAAAAAATATTTCATTAATAAAAAAAGTAATTGAATATTTACTATTTAATTTTAAATTATTATCATCCAAAAATATTAATAAATATAATTTAGAAAGAGGAAACAACATTGGTATGTAATAATTCTTTTTTAGTTAAATCATTTCCTCTATATTCAATTATATTTTATATTTATTTATAATTCTTTAAAAATAATTATTTCTACCGTATATATTCATAATATATTCAATCCTATTCATAATTTCTAATGTAACATCTATAATATTTTTCTAAATTTAAATAATAATTACATTCATATTAATTAAATGTTGGTCCTGTGTGTAACACAAGATATTAAATATACCCATTATTGTTTCCAACTCATGATAAGTTATTATTATATGAATTTCTTGATATATAATATATTGAATTCATTTACAAAAACTTTCCATTTCATAATACATTCGGGAAATATGATTTTATTATTATTAATAAACATGTTTTATTGCATTAGAAACTTTATAAATCAAACATTATCCTCCCAAATTAATAATTAAATAAAAATAACCAAATTATTTTAATAGAATAATATATCACTTAAATTACAAATATTCATACATGGGTTATAAAATATAAAAAAATCAAAAAAATGATATATTATAATCAATTAAATCATAATTGTTAATTCTTAAATATTTATTATTTTTTAAAATTAATATATAATGATGATATCATAAAATATTTATAAATTGTTTAAAAATATTTTCCACAATATACAAAGAAATCAACTATTTTTTAAGGATCCCAATAGATAATCCAAAATTTATTTTTCTAAGATAAATTAAATAATGTAGTTCAATTTTTTGAAATAATAGTTATTAATGTATCAAAAAATATTTCTAACCATTGTCTAGAGAACAAGAAAATTCATTTTTAAGAAACAATTTATTTTTGAAGAAACGATAATTATATTCCATTTCATTTCCTAGAATCAACCATTAATTTTTTTATATTTATTATATAATTTATAAATTTCATGGTAATTATTAATAAAAAGGTACTAATTAAATTTTACAAGATAAAAATATATACAATTCATTAAGTACATTTTATAAAAAATAAAAAAAATTACATTCTATAATTCTCTTAGACCCTACACCTAGACACAACAATAAAAAGTTGTAATATTCGATTTGTAACCAATTTTCCAAAAATGTAACAAGATCAACACATAATTACATGAATTATTATAATTTTTTTACATTTATATATTTCAAGGATATTTTATAAATTTAGTTTTATAAAATTTGGAAATACATTAAATAAATAGTTAGACAAATCAACACAATGGACATACTTTTAACAAAATTTGGTTGTTATATATACATATAGGTTTGATGGGAGAATATATTTTTTTTAATAAAAATAATTCTCATAGAAAAAAATTTACATTTTTATAGTCCCTTTACAAACCGTATAACATATGATGATATTTTTAAAATTTTATATGATGAATAATAATAGTAATTTACCTAGAAATAATAGAATTCAATTATTATAGTAAAAAACAAGAAAACACATTAAAATGTTTTCCTTTTCCTTATAAAACATTGAACACAATAATAAAAATATCCACTTGAAAATAGTTACCATTACTCTAATAAAACTGTATAAAAACATTATCAAGCATATAAAGACTCTTAACGAGTCATGAAAAACATGATAAAATATAAAAAAACCAAAAAAAAACATTAACTATTAAAAATTCAATATCATTTCATAACACATGAAATAAAAATATTTCTACAAATACACATTGAAATCATATAATGTGAATATTTTATTAACATATTTATAAACCATGATATCTTTTCGTTATCCCTTGTTAAATTAGTTGATACATATTTATATTTATCTACATGATTATCTAACACAATTTTACATTCAAAGACTACATCATTACACAATAATTTTTACAAAAACGTATTGCTCACCCATCATTATGGGCTATATCGAGATCACCAATCATCATACATAATTTCCAATTAATATATAATCAATAATTTTTATAATTTCATGTTTTCATCATAAATCCTATTAAAAATCATTCAAAACAATATATATATGAATAACCAATTTTGACATTATCAATAATGAAAAATATTCATTTCTTCTAAGTGTATTTAAAGAATTATTAAGGAAATGGTAAAAGGGTAATGTTTTAATAAAAATAAATTAAATTATAATAACCACAATAGTGAATAATTATTATGATGATAGGAACCGAAGATCACAAAGAAAATGTAAATATTTTTTCCCTTATATTCATTTTTTAATGTATTGTAAAAAAATAGTCATATAGAACTTGATAAAAAATTATTTTAAGACCAATGGAAATTATTCAAATTTAATTTTTAATTAAAAAATTTAAGTATGAAAATATTAAATTCTTAAATTCTTAATATATTTAAAAAACCATGGAGAACGAGGAAAAGGAATTTAATGAGATTAAAATAATGATTTTAAGAGAAATAAATTATGACTATAGTAAAATTAGAATAAAATAAAAATTGTTTGACAAAACATGAAAATTATTTGAATATAACATATATTATAGGAAATTAATGATAAAATATATCTATATGGGAGTTATTATCCTATAAAAACTAAAACATGAGTCGAATATTTCATAAATAAAAAAAAAATTAAAAATTTTATCCAAATTATTCAAAATGATCATAATTTTTTTTGGGAGAACTAGTCAGTAAGGACCCCACTGATCGTAGCACAACATGTTGGTCATAAAAATAGTATGACCACCACTATATCACCTTGAATTTGTATGTATTAAGAGGACAAAATTGAGCTGGAATATCACACACATGGGAGGTAGTATCATAATGTAGATATTTACACACACATCTCCATTCTCAAACAAATCTATAATGTAATACAATAAAATTGATACCAATTCATGATGAAAACCTATTACACCATCAAATTATGGTTGAAATTTATGAAAATTATGAAGTGACTAAATATAAACACAAATAATATTGAAATGGATTTTAACATGATCAAACGAAGTGAACTATTGTTAATTGAAACACAAAATGAAAAACGTTATAAATCTAGAAAATTATATAATCATCTTAGTTTCTTCCTTCTTTTAAATACCTTAAATACACATTCATATACATTAGACATTAAATGTTTTGTAAAATCTAGTATAAATTTTTTAAAAATCCCATACATGGGTGACTATAAAAATACCCAGTGGATACTACAAAACCCTTAAACATAAAGCATATAGAGTAGGCACATCAACACAAGATAACTCAACTAGATAAGATGAATATAAATAATAAACACAAAAATATACTCATTAATTAAAAACAATATAAATATATCTCAACTAAATTTTCTTGACACATGATTATTTTTGAGGATTCAAGGTAAAAAATATCAAGGATGGTTTCCTCCTCGTTCCATCATATCACTAACCACACTCATCCAAGAGGTTATTCTCATCTGGGATCACCATGATGTACTCACTATATCTCATAAAATATCATCATCATGGATGGGGATCAATCACATTGACACTATGGGACACCACTAACCCTACATGAATACCCATCTATATTAGGGATCTACAACATATTTATGGTGTTCATGTCGATATATTTCACCCCCATAGGAATAATATTGGATTATACCATGGTCTCATAGAAGGACACACTACACTCGATCTGATAAAACTCCCATTTTACGAGAGCCCAATCCCATGTCATGGATGTAATATCTTATTATACCCTCATGGTATTGGACCATGGTATCACTCTCAATAATACATGGACTTCCCTAATAAAAATAAGGCATAAAAAACCCACGGAGGGACTATATGACATGTACTAAGGGTAGATGAAATGTCTTTTAACCCCAATTATGATATTGTATTTATATATAATTAGGAATTTAATAATCAAAATCAAATGTGTGTTCCATTGGGATATATGATATGTATATATCTAATGGGAAGTCAATGTTCCATCTTCATGTTCACATTAAGACTTGGCCATGATTATGTTCATTATGTTTTGAAATGGTTTAGATGTCTTGAATGTGTTCATATATGTGTCATAGTAACAATCCATTCTCTCCAACTCTAACCATGGTAATATTTTTTTTTGTATTATCTACTGTACTCCTAGATTATAGCTCAATCCACTCTCCATGTGACACATAATGTGTGACTCATGACACATGATGTGTGGTCCCCATCATTTAATGGAAAAAATTTTACATAGGTTAGGGGTTTGACATGTTTCATATCAATAGATTACAATCAATTTAATGTGTAACTTTTTATAATCCATCATATCATCATTCAAACACAAACATCATCACAGGAACAACCACAACCACCCGAAATCACACCCACGATCCTCAAATTTTCTATCTACAATGTTCCTCTATAACTGTTATCTAGAATATTCCCTAATATCTGAAAAAGAGAGAAGCACCATCACTTAGGCCATTTAAACATATCAATTATGTATTAATGAAAAATAGTATAATGGCCTTATTAACATTTTTGAATCCCCCATCGTTGATTCACACCAATCACATCCTTGATTCCAAGCCACACAAACATTTTTGATTCACTGTACTAGAGAAGAGTCTCCCAATGATAAAATATTAATTATTCAATAAACTAGGGGATAATGAAATTCCATATGATTAACATATGGCACAAATGGTAGCAAAAGGCCAAAAAATTCATTTTTTGAATTAGTCTCATCAATTTATATTGTGTTGACCTTGATTAATTTCCATTAAATCATCTTAATGGTATCAAAAAAAATAATTAAAATTTCAATGATAGAACCAATTATTTTCTCTATAAATTATCAAAATTTTATATAGGATATTAAAATAGTATTAATACACATAAATCATATATCAAACCATTAGTTCAGATCAATCAATATGAATGAATGGTCATACTTCATTGTCATTACTGATTTCCATAAACTCCATTGTTGTAGATAATCTAGGTGGTGTTAATCTGATCCCCCAATATATTTTCTTCAACTTAGGATATCATCAAAATTTACTTCTCTATACATAGGGTTATATATATAACCCTATGTGCATGTCATAATAATGTATTCATAGAATATTTCTAGGTTGAAGAATCAACACATAGCAATATAATAAAATATAATTTTGTACATATTATTTGTATTCCCAATTTTTTTTTAAATTCCTGAAGAAAATAAATTTCTTTTCCACCTAGGGTGAAAGCAAAGTTTTTCCACAATTTAGACCTTATTATTATATACAAAATTCCATTCAATATTTATTCAAATTTTTATTGAAAAACATTTCACATGAGTTATTTAAAAATTTAATATTTCGTAACTATCACTTACAGGCTTACTAGGATTCATAATCAAATGGTTTCTTAGAATGTTACTTCAAAAACAATACTAGATATATTTTAAATATTTATATGAAAAAATATATGATACATCCCCCCATAGCATTTTTTAATCTGAATAAATAAAAATGACAAGTCCGAATTATGTGGGTACCAAAATCACATTTGTGTCTTAGTCTAACATTTAAATTAATGTTGATTCCCATACATCTACCGAACAAGAACTCATGGAATCACTCAACCGGGATGAATATTCTCTTATATATCATCGATGTCAACTATGTACTACAGAATGTTATATCATTCTTTTTTAACTATATTTCCCATGATGAAAAAATTCAAGGGGTCATGCACATACCTCCACACCTCCAATACGTGGAAGACCCCGTGTACCTCATCTAACTGTGGTATTTGGACCAAGAAGTATTCCCCCTATCCATCCATAAATATTATCTATAAATATAAAATGAACCTAAAAATTTGTATTCATTGAAAAATTTCTTCAATACACGTCAACGTGAGACCTTTATAGAAACATGTTCTCTTTATTCAATCTAAAATAAACTCTCTCCAAAAATTTAATGAAAAATTATAGCTCTATGAAGTACTCATTCACTTCTATATGACCATCATATTCTAGATCACAACTCGCACTTACTCTAGGGTAATGATGTATATCTCACTTGGACTACTTCAATATAGTGGTGATATGTACGGTCGCATTTACAATGAATCGATTGATGTTAGGAGACTTTTTATTGGTATCTATTATTGTATAAAAACACCACCAAGGGAAGGTGATCATATAAACTATAGAAAATATATAACATTTAATGTTAAATCATATCATCAGGTACCCCAATAGTCTACTTAGTATGGATGTTAGTCATTGGGTTAAACATTGTTCTAAAATGAAATTGAGTCCTAATGACTTAGAAAAATCATCTCCATTATTTTAGTTTGAAGCAATATTTATGTAATGAAATGATCATTTAGGGAAATCCATATAACTAGACTCTTTCATGCATGTAATGGAGTTTAATGATCTATTATTTACCATTCTCTCATATTACAAGAAAGTGTGACAATTGGATGATTTCTACTATAATCAAGCATGTATTATCATTTCATATAGAAATAAATGGTAATCCCATTAAAATTCCAATATATATACTATAAATCTTAAACTCTACAATGTCAAGGAATTTAGATAAAAATTCTAGATCATTGTTCTCTGCCTTCACATGCTGACAAGTAAGGAATCAAGAGACAATTTTAATAGAAATATCATTATTCCCTCCCTGAAAAACTAAATTTTGAGGAAATAGTTCGGGTTTTCAAAACCTCATTTTACATCCAATAGGTATTTATGAAACCTCCTCATAATATCCTCCCCCCCAAAACCCTAAATCCATCATTTATCCTCGTCAAATAATGAAATGATTTTCACCATAAAAATTCAATTAGGAGATTGGATAATCGATATCCGAGTAAACAAGGTTTCACAATCGGTATATCTATGTTGATCCTCTATAAAACAATATATAAGTGATGGGGTAACATCCATAAACTATAGATATGATACACCATCCCCCTACACAATGTACAAATATAATGAGGTAACAAATCAAAATCCATGGTTGAAAATTATGAACAATATATCGTGGTGAGAGAATATTCTATCATGGTACACTTCCTAAGAGAATGGAATCTCGAAATTTTATAGTCATAGTGGATCTATAAATATCACCAAATTTTCATGGAAATATAATTATAAGAGAAGATATATCTAATAATATTATGGTTATAAAATATGATAAACTACTCATCCATAAGGTACAGTATCCACATCCTCAGGTTGATGACTACCACATCACCTCAAGATCATGGGTCATGTTCTTTTCCTCACATGTTCAAAAAAAACATAGAAGAATAATCAATTAATTTATTCCTTAGTATCAGAACACAATCATGTTCTATCCACATGGAATCACATGACACTATGTACTCGAGACCCCCTCCTGAAATCTCAATATGGGGTCGCAAATCATTCAATATCATAGTTACTACAACAATTTTGATTCACATTGAATCCAGAAGAATGGATTCCCATTCTTGTTCTATGTAATAAATAGTTTCTATATCATAGAAAGATCATTGACAAATATTATATAGTATCCATCCTACTTAATGAATCGATGCACCTCCATGACACTATTTTTTGGAACCCATGATAATACTTCCTAGAAGTTTTCATGGATTTATACTACAATATAATCTTAGGTTAATATTCTTATAATGTGCATATCATAAATACATAACCAAAACATAACGTGATTTCTATTAATCTGGTGCTCTTACTATTTTTCGAGGACGATTATCTTTTGTATTGTGTTCAAATACTTGGATTCTATGATCATGAGGATATAATTAATGAATGTCTCCACAAACTAGTCTATGAATTTTTGAACATTATATTTTATGTGTACCATGAACACTTCACCATCAGCCATTACATTTAATGGAATTATCACTTCTTGATATTACCATAGTATTATATAAATTTCACCATCAGTATATCATCATCTCATTCTCATTTCTACTAATATATTGAATAATTTTCAATATTCAGTAACTAATTCCCCCAAATCAATTAATAAATATAGTTTTAAATCATATGTAATGGACAATTATTCAACATAGTCACCCAGTTCGGGCTTCAAGAATCATTGTACCACCACAATGACATATCTATCATTTCAGAAAGCAACATTTGTGTTCATTATGGGGAACATTTTATCAAAAAAATTCATTAATATAAAATTCATCCTATTACACCCTCATCTCTCGAGGCTCTGTAAGAGCTATCCAATATGATGATGTAGATATTAGAGATGTTATGGGTGTAATTCAATGTAAAATTATATCTATTAGTCGAATTTTAAGATAGGAATGTTCTCAAGAAAGAGGTCCACAAACACTACAACTACTGAAGGGAATTGATATCCCATAGCACTGACTTCTCCATGAAAAATAATTAACATCGGTGTTTCTTTATCACATATGCACTAACCGTGTGGCACTTACTATGTAAGAACAACACCACATTTGGTTTTCCAAAATTATTTGACCAATCATGTGCTAACCATGAACATAATATTACAAAAAAGATTCCTAAACGGAACATAGAATGATGAAATAATTACATGGTTTGGAAAACAATGTGCAACATATGCACACCCATTTTCAAAACTATAGACACACTTCACGTCAATTCGCTTCATTGTTCTTGTTTAGATCAAATCGTGAAACATCCCCTACTCCGTTGAAACATGCCACATAGTTTCCGATTTGGGACACATGGTATAAAAAATATTATGTGAGGCTTCATCATCATCCTTAATGTTGAATTTTAGGCCCCATCTCTCCTGAAACATTGTATCCTAAGAATCTATCATTACATTATGTTGGTCTAAAAGCAGATCAATGATGTTTTATAACTCACTAAATTATTTTATAATGCTTGGTTTACAATACTGTCCACACAATAAAATATAAATTTTAAATTCCTTTATAATTTCATTATGTACAAAAACATGGGATGCTACAATATCTGAATAGTAAAACATCTCATCCACCATAATCTATGCGGAAATGATGTGAATTTTACACATATAACACTATTTATGAAAACCATTGAAATCCAATGACCTTTAACTATTTAAAAAAAACACATTTAAGAGTTAAAACTCTTAAAATTCCTCTCTAATGCTCATTTGACAAAACAGAACATCCACCAAATAAAAATAATTAATATTCCTTTAGAATTTCATCCAGTCGAAAAACACGGGGCACTAAATTTTATCCAACATAAATATTATCATTCATATAAACCAATGTGGAAATGATCATATCATCACTCAACCTACTCTGGTCATTATGTCTTGACGAAACTACACCATTTTCTTATCAAATTCCCATAAAACCATTAAAAGTTACCCCATCATTCATTACATAAACCATAGAAACACAATCCATTGCTTTTTCATCCGAACTAGATCTCTGATATAGTGACAACTAGAGATATCATTAGTTGATACATGATCTGATCATAGTATAATTCAATAATATTTTCATTCTTTTGTATGTATAAAACCATTTCATAGTATTCCACTGATGGAACTATCTATTTAATCATTCCAAGTGCTCTCGAATAGTGAAAATGGAATGATTCTCATATTTAATGTTCCATTGATCCCAAATCAACGTATGAGATGTTGTTGAGTTGAATATTCAGGAAATTTATTTTTCATCACTCACATAGCTTTCATCAATCCACAACCATTAAATTAAGTAGTTATCCACCAACCATATGAGCTAAGAGATAGGATAAAACAGTCGAAAAGTCTTATACAGACCATTCTATAAAAACACGGATTAAATGATATGCATGCACCAAAAGTAATCATGATACTTTTTTTCAAAGGAATATCGATATTTCTTATGATCACACTAACTGTGTCCTATATCTTTATTTTATTTATGCTATTGGAAAATTTTCAATTTAAGATGTCGTGCCTCAGAACAACTAGGGGCTTATACTTGATTCTTCAAAATAGGATTGACATGATTTTTAAAAAACTCATATGTTCCACAATGATGTATTTATTAACCTCATAATCACCAATATGAGTCTAAGGGTCTCATCATTGTAATAACATAAATGACAGTTACAATGGAAACATCCATACAAGGTTAAAAATTAACATCTCAAAAACAATAATGGTGTGAATTGGGACACCCACAAAGTGATCAAGTTAAAGAGAAACACCAATTGTATATGATTCCATCCTGATAGATCCTAATTTGGATCCTAGTTATAACTCAAAATTATCCATGAATATATGGACAACCACACTTACATATATAACACTGATACAAACCTCGTGACAAGCCTAACTACTTTAAAATATATCATGGTGTATAAATAGCACATTTATTTTGTACCCATGTGATTTAAAAATTGAATGCATTCTCATCAATTATCTGAGAGTACATTTTTCATATTTGTATGGTTCAAAAAATATTCTTCAGAAACACACACAGCTATGTGGGAGAAGATTAGGTATAACATCTATCTGACCTATCAACTAGAGAAAGGATAAAATGTCAAACCATCCCTAGAGGAATTCTATTTGGGAAACATTGAATTAACTAGCTCATGAATCCACAATAATTGATCAAAATCCCTATAACACCTAATGAATCACATGATCAATCAATCACAACCATCGATGCACATCTCTAATAAATGATAAATTTACATGTAATAGGTATATCTAGGAAAAACATCATCGTTCTATTTTTCATTAATCAACATAAAAAAATTATAATCAAAATGTGTTTTTATTAAAGAATGAAAATTTCATAGGGTTCATTCATGTTTTTATCTATATAAATTGAATATCATCTTCAACACTTACGACATGATGTTTCCCACCCTTGGAGTTTCCTTTTCATTCGATGAGCTAAATAAGGGATTTCATCGTTGTGTGAATTATCCATCATCCTCTGATAAAAGATCCTAGAGTTTCCCATCATTAGATTGAATGATTTAGACCACAATGATAGGAAACCATCTCTCTACGAGTTTTATATTATTTTCACAATTATATGTACACATTAATCTCCTTATATGTTACCTCCACATGCTCCATAGCTTTATGAAAAAATCCAAAGAAACTAACTGTCATGTTAAACACATGATCCTATAAGAATGATATTTTAATAAGTGAGATGTATTTGATTTCATAAAATACACAATTTAACTCTACTATGATGATGACCTGTGACTAATACACAAAAACTCAATTTTTACTCGAGTGCCACCGAATGCATAAGGTTTGAGGTCCCATATTAGCAACTTAACATGTACATTGAGAAACAATGTATATTACCACAACATTATGAGAGAAAATAGAACATCCCTAATCCAACCCATATATATATTCCCTATTAATTATAATAGTTTCTTTATCATCATAAATTATTATCCAAATTTTATAGTAATGTGTATGACAATAAAACAAGATGATGACCTCTAGAGTCATCCAAGTCTAAAATGGATTGAAATGGGGTGTCACATGACCTACTAAGGAGTCTACTATTCCCATGGAAAGTGTAAATTATAATTACTGAGTATTCAACATTTCTCACGCTTATATAAAATGTGATAAAAACAAACATACACTTTTCCCAATATGGGTTTCATTTTGGAAACTCAATGTCCAAAAATTAAAACAGCACCTAAAAAATACCACCTTTATTAATGATCATACCATATTTGTGGTATTTTAATGATATTATGGTGATATTTATACCAGTTTATCCCATAATAGTTTATTAAATAATTGAAATAAAATTATTTCACTCATAAAATTGGTCACAATGCTTATGGGCTTTTAATTTGTATTGCACAAAATAGAAGATGCATAGTGATAAAACCCTTGCTTCAATATATAGAAGGATCATGAAACAATGAGACTTCCCATACATGAGGATTAAGACTAAGGAAATATATTAAGTATCAATTTTAACACATTACAGTAATTCATATTTAATTATTTATACAAATCAAGGGTCAAAATATTTATGAAAAATAAAAAATCTTTAATAATGGATGAATATTAGAACATATTTAAAGAACAACACAAGGATAATTAAAATATTATATTATACATTTTATAAATTATATTTATTTCGATAAAATCCCATAAAAAATTATATATTCATTTTGTAACTCCCAGAGGAACATCATTTATTTATTTAAAATGCTTCACATTTGGCATTGTCTGAGAAAATGTCAAATGAAATCTAAAGAGGAATACACCCTCAATGGGTTTATATCCTCGGTGAAATAACCATGAATATCCTACATTGGTTTTGTAAAGCCTATATAATGATGTAACACACCAACTAACTTACTGGGGTTCATTTTTACATTTTTTTATGTGGTCAAATGTGTTATCCTTCCAATGTAATAGATGTAACAGCCTAAATAATTCAGAAAAATAATTTAGGGTCCATATTTAACAGCATTAATATTTACCATAGTTTCTAGGTATAATTCTCATAATATATGGTTTAGTCAAATGGGTTTCATCTTTTCCATTTATAAAGATCCCATAATATTTAAAAATTTCAGGCTTATACCATCTAATAAAAACAATCTATATAGGATTAAAATAAAACACAAAAACCATTCTATTTATTCAATAGAATTGAAATTTATAGGTTTAATCTAAAATGGATTGACGATATGGGTTACCCAATTCTTATTCAAAAAGATTGCATGATCTTTACAAATTGGAAATAAGATCATATTTAACTATAATCATTAATTTTTCATCCTATGGAACTAATGGTTCATGGTTTAAGAATTTCATAATTTTGATGTGATGAATCACAATCGTTCAATGCAAGAAAACACCATTTAGGTTCATACAGTATTTTTAATCAACACACCCTTACGTTATATTTTTTATTGGAATTCTACACATTATACTAAGGAACATATAATTTCATACCAACAATTTGGTTATTAAATATCCTGGAATACATAAATCTAATAGAATCACTAAAAATTCATATCCTGATATATAATAGAAAGACATATATACATAATGCTCATAAAAAATTATTAATAATATCACAATGAAATATACATGTCCTAGAATATGCATGGAATGTGAATCATAGTGTTCATACAATGATACATGTTAGGATACTTACATGATGCACCAACACAAGGGTAAATGTTATAAATATCAGAAATTAGTAAGAAGTGGAAACTACTCTAATAACTCAAGGTGAAACAATAATCAACTTTAACAATGATCATCATGAACACAAATCCCATCTCTGTCAGCATAGACTTTAACCGTATAAGGGTAGATAAATCCCAGTAAGGACTATTTTCCAATAACAACCACATTCCATGTCTCAGGTGTACTATACTAGACCAAAACACCATAAACAAATCCCTCTAATATAACATCGTATCGTCCCAGACCAACTGGCCATTAAACGGGTAGCCAAACCACTGGCCACATTTCCTCAAGGGTGCCTCCCAGAATTCTATAGTATAAATTCTAAAAGTGAGTGTCTAAAGGTGGTATGGTAGGGATTCTATACCCTTCGGTGATGATTCTCACATTGTAATATCATGTGAAAATGAATGGGAAATAATAGATAAAATAATAATAAATGGAGAAGTAGAATAATATAAATAAAATGACTAAATAAAAATTGCCCTCTTTATGTCTCATGTTACTTGTTTGCTTCTCTTTTCTTTTGAATAAATCTCTTAGTTCTTGTCTTTTGACCAAAACTCACCCATTAAAAAATAGTCAAATAAAATATGTATAACAATGCTTCACTTTCAATATGTTTATACATCATAAAAGAAGGAGGTACAACATGACATAAAACACAATAAAAATAAAAATTATTCTAGGTATAACTCTATGATAATCTGAGTACAAGATCAGTAATGTTGTAACTAGATCCCTTAGAAGAAATAAATACATGAACTTTTATACATGATTATCTTATTGGGTATCCATCTTCAATAGAGTTCCAATAAGGTTGTGAGATATTATCATAGTAGGCCACTGCCAATATTGCCTTGATTAATCTAGTTTTTTCATTATTAAATGGTAAGTGTTCTTCTAAAATAGAATACATGGAGATAAATATTTATATGTAAACACTTCGTCCTGAGTTCCTAAATGGATACTCTACTAATTCTACCTACTTATTCCTATGAAGGATGTTTGAAACAAGGGCCATTTTAGATGAAATATGGTATATAAAATTCATCACATATGAATAAAGGGAAGTGGTACCACCCCAATCATGTTCTTGTCATGGTGGTCACAACCAGAAACATTGTTCCACAATTCTTATATTATCATCATAAATATAAATATAAGTAACCAAATGATATCCATACACGGAATATATCAAATCCAATAATTGAATACTAAGATCTTCCATGGGAATACGTAGCGAAATTTCCAGGGATTCTACATGATCCCTTTACATAACCAATACCACAGAGGAAACCCAATGAATCTCTAAATGAATTCCCTTATATAAATATTAGAATGGTAAGATCTAAGTCTGGTCACGATATCTCACATGGATGACTTAGTATTATTCGAGGAATGTCTTTATTATCTTCCCAAAAATCTCATACATGGAATCACCTATGCTGAAATGGTATCAACCATGTTATTGAATAACTATCCCAGAGATATCGTTTAGGGAAATGTAAGATATAAATCATATCATGTCAAGTAGTACCAAGCCAATCCTAGCGATAACATCCATGTAATGATTAAATTTGGAACCATTTTCTCTTTCATCCAACAAGAAGATAAGGAATAAAATTTAAAATCTCACATCATTATCATGAAATTTCCATACTTCCTGTCATACATGATATCCAGACATTTTATTCATAGACAAGAATCATAGAACAATTCATAGACCACAATAAATAATGAAATATTATGAAGGTGTAATGAACAAGGAATGGCACAAAAAATAATCATTGGATATGAGGAATATAGAATAAGTTGTTAAAAATATTCATAAGATAAATGGAACATGGTATATAGAATATGTTATAAGTGTGACCAATGAAGTATATTCCCAAATAATTTCAATAGTGACATTCAACCTATGTAATACAATTCATTTAATTCAATAGTTAAACCATGACATAATGGAAAATAATTAATAGTAATGAACTAAATGATGGACAAAAATACATCTTAATTAAATATATTAAATTTTCACCTTTTTAATGGTGAACCACGCTAATAATGGTGTTCTAATAATTAAGTATCAATGTAAATTATCCCCAAAAGGGGAACCATGTCCATAAAAGTGGGATAAGTGAGGAAGATATACTAATGGATTTATTCTCCACTCACAAGGGTCATACCAACATGGTAATGGGTTCAATTTATTTTATTTTATAAATTACTAGTTGACTCAAATGAGTCTGGTTCATGGCACAACAAAACACTATAGAAAATGAAATGAAACATTGGGAATGATGCTACAAAATCTACATCGAACCATGGATGACCCACATGTTCAATATTGATGCATGATTATTCCTAGTTCGATATATAATGGATAATAGGACTAAAACCATGACAATTGGTTTAATCAGGACACACCCAACATCCAGTATTGGGGTCAAGATAAATGATGAATGGAATCAAGTTGAGTAATATAAATAATGATGGATATTCAACACACTTTAAGAAACTCCAATTAGATTCCAGAGAAGGCATATCATTCCAAACCTTGATGTGGGATGACAAGAACCACAAAGGATATTTTTACATATGGAGGAGGTTGAATAAAGGAGGAGGAATATATACGTGAGTCACTATGGGAATAAATCTTGTTCCCCTTCAAAATAAGGCTACTGCAATTTGGTTATACATTTTATCAAAAATGTGTGACAACCATATGTAACCCACTATATATGAAAAACACCACCAGGGTGCTCCTACATGGTTTAAACCACCATATTCAGTCTGTGATCCAAACAATACATACATACATCCAAAAGAGATATAAGAATGTAGCCTTGACCATACAATTTTAAGAACAATACAGAGCATGTAATGAACCTCCTTAAAACAGTATAGACAACTTGGATGACCATATACCTCCATCTAAAAGGATATATCAAATTAATGGACACATATTGATTTAATTGACCATGTTAGTTGGTTTCCTCTGTCTTACACATGGATAGAGAGAGTCATGTTCTTTAACTGCTTCTTCTTTATAGATGTAATTATGGGCGTGGTGCTCCTAGAATGTGAAGGAACACTGAAGGCACTCCTCATACAATAATCTATGTTTGAAAAAACACATTTATGTGTTATAATATTAATTTTTCTATTAATAATTTCAATTTAAAAAATTGAACGTACACCAAAATATAAAATCTTATCCATTTGTAATTTTATTTAGTCAAAAAAATGAACTTCTCACCATATAAAAAAAGGTAAAAATCAAAACATATATTTTAAATTAATTAAATAACATTCATCTTTTCAACATATTGAGATGGTTCACTTTTATTTCATCGGACCATATAGTGTATCATGATTAAATGGGGCGAACTATGTCTGTGTACAATTAGATTATGTTTCTAGGAATTCAAATATATTCTTTTTTATATCAATAAAATTTAATATTTCTCCCAAATTACCCTGAAATAATTATTTTTTGAAAAAATATATTGACATAGAATTAGGGCCATATGAAGTTTCCATGTTCAAGAGATGTAAATGAATACATTGAATAATTTTTATCAAACAATTTATATTATAAAAAATTTTCAACTCAAAAAAAGCCTCAATATAATGGATTTGTAGAAATAATAAATAAGACACTTCATGAAATTTTTGAAATCAATAATAATTAATATGACATAACTATCAAATATTGGACAGAAGCTATGAGTACATCATGTTGTATAATTAACATATTTTGAATTAGATGTTTATAGAGGAAACCCTAGTTTGAACATTGTAATATTACACAACCACATGATAATTATATCATATTTATTTATTGAAAATATTTTATTCTTAACACAATGGATTATATTGATATGTTTCTTAACAAAATTAATATATGAATTTTCATGGATTTTTACCACCAAGTAAATACTACAATGTTTTTTAAAAAATAACCATAATCCTGGAAGATTATATCTATTTCATTTTTGATTAAAAAGATGCATATGAAACTAAGTGTAAAGACCCAAAATTCCGGTGGATTACTTTTTAATTACATGAGAATTTTATGAGTCTGCAGTTTTTGACGATGCTTGATTCTGAGGCCCGATGTGCCCGAAATCAATTTCAAATTTTTTGTTCGTGTACGTTCAGTAAATTTACAAGAGGGTTTTTATAACTTTTTAACAGGTGCTCGGACCTGAAATTTGAGGGAACTGTTAAACTCACATCGTTGGTGGTTACTTAGTGAGGCCATTACCGCGGTTGCATTTTAATGAGAGTGGAAGTTATATTTTGTGGTTTTTTAATTATGTTGAATGAAAATAAAGTTTTAACATTATTTTTATTTTTGGTGGTTAAAGATCCAATATGAGTTTACTGGTGGGGTCCAACACATCATAACCTCTCACGATAGGTAATGAATGTGGGACCCACCCACACATAACATCCCTTGTGAGGATATTCTTTTGTGGGGACCCCCCGGGTGATGAAACCCTTGGAACCCCCAGTTACCTTTGAAAACCTAGAAATCCTGCACCATCTATTTTGTCTTACTCTTCACCCGTTAATTAAGTGAATGGTTTCATTTAATTCAAATACTTTTTAATTCATTATTAAAATAATATAATAATCTTTGATGCATTATTATTCTTTTTGGGTAGGCATAATCTTTTGTGAGGGATTGGAAAGGAGATTTGAGGGGGAGAAGAGCTCACCACCGAAGAACATAAAGAATGCCTCTTCATCGCCAAAAAAGAACGACGAACACCTTTTTCGATCATTGACCGAACCTAAGGAGAAGGAGCCGACCGTGAAGAATGCCAACGATGCATCTTCCTTGGTCTCCTACCCCAGATGCTTCCCGAAGTCAATGAATTGACACCGCCTTATTCCGCGACTTCATCAACGATCCTCGACAAACGAGTTAGGGGTTATTTTACGATTGAATATTTCAATTTGTACCCCATAGTATGTTGTGTTCTTTGAGAACCACATGATATCACCGTAACGAGGATGGTTATGACCACATGAACATGGACCAACCCTCCTTTTTTGTTCTTTCTTTATGATGACGGAGGCAGTACACGCGGTGACCGACAACGAGCTGAACATGAAGAATGTTGGGAGCAGAAGGCCGCTGGGTGGCTACAAGGGTGCGGCACTGCAGTGCCGTGTAGTGAACTGAGCTGCGGACAGGTGGGGAGTAGCGGTGCTGGAGGGGCGCGATGTTGTCGCACTATGCCTGAAGAAAGGGTGGCGACGATCGAACGACGGCGTGACACCGTCGCGTCGTGCATAGCAGAAGGAAGGCACGACCATGGTGGGCCGCGGCGGAGGGGCGGGGCACCATCGAACTGGGCCAGTGGTGTGGGGTTGCCGAGGACAGGAGAGGGCGGCCGCCTTAGCAGGCCGCCAGTGCGCACTACAGGTAGGACCCTTCGGGTCTCACGGTTACCACGGGATGACACCTCGCGCCGGCCGATTCCGATAAAGGGGGGAACACCATCGCCCCTCCCATGTGTGGACAGCCGGGCCCCATGGGCCCGCCAGATAGCCCACACGGGTTCGCCCACCATGCCACTTGGGCAGCCATCCAGCCAGGCCTCGCGGACCGCCACCTGGCTACGTGGGCCGCCACCAAGCCAGGTCGGCCGCCAGGCAGGCTGCCCCTTCAGGCCGGGCCACCCTTCAGGCTGTGCCGCATTCTGGTGGGGCTTCCCCCATAGGTCTGGGCCGTACCATCTAGTTGTGCCGCCCCTTCGGGTCGGATCAGATTCACAGACCAGGTCGGGTCAGTCTAATTAGGTCGGACGGGACCCGAACCTATTAGACCCTTTTACACCTTTTCCCCCATGTCATGGGCTACAGGCGTCCATTTGACAAATGCTTAGTAGTGAAATTATTCTTGGAGCGAATCTGTCCCTTTGAGAATACACCATAAGAGTTTATGTTATAGTTCAAATATGGTTAGGTGGGTTCATACACGTAACAAACTGCGTCATCGAGACTAAAAGGCTAATAACTCACAGACCGGACGTCCAGTTGACACACTGTATGTTGGGTTGAGACCCTATGTTGGGGTAGTCCTTTGAGATACACCACATGAGACTTCATGACACTTAGAGTGTTGACTAGTAGCTCGTGGAGTGGATCCTCCTGGAGATGAGCAGTCATAGTGTAATGACGTAGTAGTATATAGACCTGATGACTGCATAACTGATTCGACTTATAGTGATTCGACTAGCCCAGTGGGGAGCACACAATATTTGGAAGAAGACAAATGGTGGAAGAGCACCTGGTATTTGGTGGGAGGCCCATGGTACTCAATAAGAGAACTACCTCTATAATCTATTAGGGGGAGTGCCAGGTATTTGGCGGTAGACCCACAGTAGACTGAAAGCCTAGTAGTTCGCAGTAGACCTGCGGTACTCGACAGGAGGAGTACCTCAACCTTTAATATTTTCTGATAAGTGCCTCTGTGTCGCGACAGGACAACTGTACTCGATTGTGGAGGAGTTCTCCAGCAATTGATGTTTCGATACTGAAAATCCTAGTTTGAGATGATTCAATGACCTTTGGGTTTTCCTAATGAATGAGATGGATTACTTGATAACTTAGGTATATGTATGGTAATATACCTATGTAATGGTTATCTGTTTATTTCTTACATTTTGGTTTATCCATGATGGATTTTGAGAGTCATTGAGGGTCTTGGGGTCCCTACTGAGTATCAGTATGCTCAACCCTACATGGGCTATGCCCGGACATCGTTGTGTTGGATGCAAACGATAGACAAAGCTGACGGAGGCTGAGAGCGCCAAGAATGGATCGTACCCAGAGGTGGACCTCATGACGAGATGCTATCCAATGGAGACTGACAGACGTGGAGCGCTAAGGAGGCTATCTGTACCTTCCATTCAGGTAGGACTCATGGAGGACGATCTTGGACCTTCTAGTCACCTTCAACCAATTTTTTCTTTTCCTTGTAATTTTTAGTTGGGCTTGTATTTCGGGGCCTGTTACTTTTCAGCGCTACTTTTGTATACAGTTTCTACATTGTGCTTTACATCCAGTTGCGTACTCTATTGTGTGTGTTTACTTTTATAATGAAAATTCCTTCCAAAATTATAGATTTACGCCTTGGTGCTAGTCGCCTGCCCCTGGCCTATGGATGGCGGGATTGGTGTAGTCAAGAAATAGGTCCCGAGAACGGGTCGTGACAAATTTGTATCAGAGGAGTCGGTTCTACCGCAGAACATAAGACTCTGATATTTCTATTCAATGAAGCAATAGTGTTAAGGGAAACGAGTGTGGTTTTCAGTTCAGGGAGTCCAGTGTTGGTTCGGCGGCTGATGTATCTATATTCCAAGACCCTGACTACTAATTTCTGACTTAGTGCACGAAAACACTGATTGCGTGTGTGATTCAAAAGATTTTCTTTAAGTCAGCTGAAACCAGGTCAGCTTACCAGGTATAATCGTTTGACCATGTTGCATCTATTTATTTCGGGATTCCTCCTCGCAGACAACCATCATGAGCCCCGAGAGTTGTACATACTGACAGACCACCGAGTGATGAGGCCTCAGTATATGTCCCTCTTCTAGTTGAGGCACCAACAGAGGCACCAACGGTAATACTCCCCATTGGGACAACGATGCCACCAGCCCCAACAGCAGAGAGTGCATCCTACTTGAGCACACATCACGAGTTCCAGTGCCAGAGGCCACCCAGGTTTATGGGATAGACGGACCCACAAGCAGCTGAGGATTGGCTAGAGGCTGGGGTGAGAGTCTTCTAACTGGTAGGGACACCAGCCAACTTCATGGAGATCTTTACTACCAGCATTATTCAGGAAGTAGAAGGTAGATGGTGGTGCCTGATGATCCCGATGCATGATGAGGTGACACATACATGGGAAGACATCGAGAGCATGTTCTGGGTGGATTTTGTAACATCCACCCTTCGAGCAGTGTGAATACATTAGCTACTTCATCTACAGCAGGGAAGTATGAGTATAGCTCAGTACATAGCTAGGTTCATTGACCTCTAGCACTACTCTACTGATATGGTACGGGGCCCGTTCATTAGGGCCAAGATCATTGAGTAGGGATTCTTTTGAGTGATCATAGATTCAGTTATCTCCCACAGCATCCCAGCGCTGACCGGGGTGTTGGAGAGAGCCCTCCTGGTGGAGAGTTTCCTTTTTGAGCAGTCTCCAGCAGCAATTCCCACATCAAGTCGACTTGAAGTGGAGTGTTCTGTAGCTACATATAGTCAAGATTATGTAGAGTTCCAAGTGGTCAAGATCTACAGGTGGTCGATCGCACGACTCAGGATCAGTTGTGTGGGGCACACATAGTGGAGATAGAGCCAGACATGCCAGGATCAGACAGTGTTACTCATGCAGCGGGCTTGGTCACATGGCTCGTGACTGTCTGACCCTCCATGATGATGATCTGTATTCATTTGAGGGACCTCCCAGGAAGAGGGAGAGGTTCAATCAAGGTGGTCCTCAGGTTGTAGGTGGACTTGGCCGAGAAACTGGTCGTGCAGCTTGTAGTGGAAGACATTTTGAGGTGTTGCCACCACCACCACCAGGAGGACCACCCCAACCGCAGATAGTTGGAAGACATGGGAGATATCATCTATAGGAAGCGAAGGCATATGACCATGTCTCTCTGGAGATGATTCGAGGTACTATCTGTGTCTACTCCACCTTAGATGCAGTTCTTATAGACACTTGTTCCAGCAACTCTTTCATTTCCACTGCCCTCGTTCAGAGCATGGAGATTCTAACGGAGCCGTTGGGTTGATCCTTATGGCTACAGACTCCTACTATAGCAGAGTCAACGATTACACACTGGTTCCAAAAGTGTGATATTACTCTAGGAGGCAAGAGCTTCGGCTGGGATCTCCTCCTAGCAGCGTCAAGGCCTTACAATGTCATATTGGGTATGGACATGTTATCTACAGTCCATGCTCAGATTGACTATATTAGGGGAAAATTGTGGTGTGTCTACATGGATGGGACCATGTACACCTTCACTGGAAAGATGGTAACCTTTTCCGCTCAGGACGAAATTACTTGGATGTGGGTGCAGCCAATCAATCACCAATTGGCTTGCCTTACCCTCAGAGAAGTAGATGTGGAGAGTCCGACTTATCCTATAGTTGTGGACCAATAGGCGGATGTTTTCCCGGATGATTTTCCATGACTACCTCCATGTAGAGAGGTGGATTCTACATTGACATGTTCCCCGAGACGACATCGATATCTATTCCAGCATATCGGATGGCTACCGCTGATCTTCGTGAGCAGAGGTTACAGCTTGAGGACTTGAAGGGTAAGGGATTCATCTGGCCCAATGTTTCTCCCTGTGTAGCCCTTATTCTATTCTCCAAGAAGGTGGATAGGATCTTGAGGCTATGAGTTATCTACCATCGCCTGAACGAGATGACCATAAAGAATAAGTACCAACTTTTGAGGATTAACGACCTATTTGATATGCTCATGGGAGCATGATGGTTCTCGAATATAGACCTCAGATTAGGCTATCACCAGCTTAGATTTCGAGATGAGGATGTGTAGAAGATGGCCTTCAGGTGTTGTTATGGAAACTATGAGTTCATGGTTATGACCTTCGGCATAACCAATGCTCCAGTAATGTTCATGTGTCTAATGAACAAGATCTTCCATCATTAACTCGATCACTTTGTCGTGGTATTCATCAATGGTATTTTTGTCTACTTGAATACGGGGGAGGAGCATTCCTACCATTTCCAGTAGTACTGGAAACACTCCGAGATCACTATCTTTATAGTAATCTCTTGAAGTGCTTGTTTTGGATCAGAGAGGTTCACTTCTTGGGACACATCATCTCGGATGCTGGAGTTGCAGTGGATCCAGTGAAGATAGAGTCAGTACTTTCTTGGGAGCCACCCAAGAGTGTGACGGAGGTACGAAGTTTCCTGGGCATGGCTGGATACTATCAGATATTTGTCACAGACTTCTCCAGAGTTGCAGCACCACTATCTACATTGAAGAAGAAGGGTAAACCCTTCGTGCGGTCAGAGAGATGCCAATAGAGCTTTCAGGAGATGAGTAAGAGGTGGACTTCTGCCCCCCATATTTAGGCTTCTAGAGGAAGGTGTTGGGTATGAAGTCTACTGTGACACATCAATGACTGGACTCGGGTTTTTCCTGATGTAGTAGCAATCAATGATCGCGTATTGTTATCGGAAATTGAGACAACATGAGAAAAACTACACTATACATCACATGGAGTTAACAGCAGTGGTCTTCACCTTGAATATGTGGTGACACTATCTCATTGGTGAACGCTTTACCATGTACTCTGATCAAAAGAGTATAAGGTATATCATCTCTTAGAAGGACCTGAACTAGAGACAACGGCGTTGGCTAGAGTTTCTATAGGACTATGACTTCGAGATAGACTATACTCATGGGAAGGGGAACTTTGTTGAGAATGAGCACAGTAGGGGGACAAGAATTCAGCTACTAGGAGAGGCGACAGAGTAGCTGGCTGCCTTACAAATATCCTCTATGTATAGGGATATAGCATTATATCTTATGTCTTTTAATGTCACTCATCCACTTCTGCATCAAGTCAGGGAGGCGGAACATGGGAACGTAGACTGTGAGACACGACATTCTCAGATATCCACAGGGTAGGTACATGATCGATTTTCTGAAGGTGTGGAGCACATCATTGTTTTCAGAGGAAATCCCATGGTACCAGTAGCACATTAGGAGTTGTTTTTGAGGGAATTATACACTCCCCTGAAGCAATATATCTAGGGATGGAGAAGTTGTACCAGGACCTTCGTCGACAACACTGTTAGCCAGGTATAAAGAAGGCGGTAGTGGAGTTTGTCTCAATGTGCCTCACTTTTTAGCAATTGAAGGCAGTGCACCAGGTACCAGTAGGCTTGGTTCAGCCTTTAGAGGTCCTAGAGTGGAAGTGGGATCATATTTCCATGGACTTCGTGATGAGTCTTCCACGTATATCCAGGAGTCACGTCTCGATATGGTTGATCGTTGACCAACTCACCACGCCATCCCACATCCTACCAATTAGAGAGAAGGTATCAGTTGAGAGTTTGGGACCCCTCTATATGAAGCAGATATTGTGTTTACATTGAGTACCATCCTCGATTGCCTCGGACTGTGATGCACACATCATTTCCCGGCTATGGAAGGGGTTGTAGGAGGCTTTCGGGATGCAACTACGTCTGAGCACTACCTTGCATCCTCAGACAGATGTTCAGACTGAGAGGACCATTCAGACCCTCGAGGGAAAGTGTCATTCTTGTATCCACGTCTTCGGTCGTAGCAAGTAGGACAACTTTCTATTGGTATAGTTTTCCTACAACAACAGCTATCACTCCACCATAGGGATGTCACCTATTGAGGCGTTTTATGGTCGACCATGCAGATCACCACTATGTTGGACAGACCCAAGGGAGTCTGCACTTGTGGGACCAGAGATGGAATGGGCTACCACTGAGAAGGTGCATATCTTCTAGGAGCAAATGAAGACTACACAGAGCAGACATAAGTCGTATGATGACAGGAGATGAAGACCACTGGAGTTCGAGGATGGAGACCATGTCTTCCAATGGGTCTCACCACGATGAGGTCTACAGAGATTTGGTCGACGCGGGAATATATCTCCAAGGTTCATCGAACCTTTCTAGGTCCTTAGCATAGTAGGCAAGGTGGCTTACCGCTTGGAACATCAATCTCAGTTGCTCTGGGTGGATGACATCTTCCACATATCTCAGCTGAAGAGATACGTGCACAACCCATCACACATCATCAACCATGGGGAGTTGGTCATCGATAGCAGGGTGACTTCTATAGAGGTTCCATTGAAGATTGAGGATCGACTGGAGTGGGTCCTACATGTATGGTAGATACCTCTGGTGCGCATTCACTGGCAGCACAGGAACCTCCATCAGAGCACATGGGAACGGGATGATCAGATACATGCTCAGTACACTTATTTGTTCCCTTAGAGTGAGTTGTAGCTTACGAGGACGTAAACCATTGAGGTGGGGAGAATTTAAAGACCTGAAATTCCCGTTGATTTTTTTTAAATACATGGTAATTCTACTAGTCTGCTGTTTCTGACTGTGCTTGAATCCGAGTCCTGGTGTGAGAGGAATCAATTTTTGAAGTTTTGTTCAGGTACGTCGAGTAAACGTACAAGAGGGGTTTTATAAATTTTTAACTAGTGATTGGAACTGAAATCTGAGGGCACCATTGAACTCACTGCGTTGGTGATTGCTTAGTTATACCTTAACTATAGTGGCGTTTTAAAGAGAGTGGAAGTTAGATTTCGAGGTTTTTTTATTATGTTGTATAAAAATAAAGTGTTAAAATTATTATTTTTGGTGGTGGTTAAAGATCAAGGATGAGGTTAGTGGTGGGGGACAACACACCATAACCTCCCATGAGAGGTTCTGGAGGTGGGGCCCACCCACACGTAACCTCCATTGGGAGGATATTCTTTGGTGGGGACCACCTTTGTGATGAAACCCTTGGACCCCCCACATATGTGTGAAACCCTTGAACGTCCCCAACATTTAATTTGGAAAACTCTCCACCCATTAATTAAGTGAATGGTTTAATTTAATTCAAATCCTTTTGAATTCATTATGCTAACAATTTAATAATTTGAGATTCTTTATTATTATTTATGGGTTGGCATAATCTTTTTGGAGGTCTTGGAAATGAAATTTGAGTGGGAGAAGAGCTCACCACTGAAGAACGAAAAGAGCACTTTTTAATCGCCAATGAAGAACAACGAACACCTTTCTCGATCTTTGACCAAACCTATAGAGAAGGAGCCGACCACAAAGAACGCCAATGACACTTCTTCCTCGGTCTCCTACACCAGATTCTTCTTGAAGTCAACGAATTGATGCCTCCTTATTACATGACTCCGTCAACGATCATCGACAAGCAATTTAGGGGTTATTTTACGATTGAATATTACCCTCTGTACCCCATTGTGTGTTGTGTGCATTGAGAACTGAATGATTTCACCGTAAACATGAGGGTTCATACCACATGAACACGACCCAACCCTCCCCTTTTGTTGGTTATTGTTTGATGATGATGGAGGCGGTACACGCGACAACAGACAACGAGCCTACCACAATGAAAGCCGGTGGCGCAAAGCCATGGGGTGGCCACAAGGGTGCAGTACTACAGTGCCACATAGTCAACTGATCCATGTCCAGACAAGCCACGACGGTGCATGAGGGGCGCGGTGTCACCACACCGTGCCGGAATAAAGGGGTGTGTCTAGGAGGGCCGCGAGGGTTGAACGGGAACACGGTGCCGTCGCACCGCATGATGAAAAAGGGAGCCGCCAACAGGGCACTCCACGGTGGAGGGGCGAAGCACCATCACACCGCGCCAGTGGTGTAGGACTGTGGCCTTATGCCACGACGGACATGAGAGGACGGTCGGCTCTGTCGACTTCCAGTGCACGATACATGTGGGCCTCTTCGGGACCTGCAGTTACCAGGGGTCGATGCCTTGATTCGGCCGTTTCAGTCAAAGAGGGGCACGACACCCCCCTCCCACACATGTCTATCTAGGCCACGAGGGACGGCCGGCCAGGCTACGCGGGTCGCCGCCGGACATGTCATGTGGGCTGCCGCCTGGCCACGCGGGCTGGCACCAGGCCACACGGGCCGCCTGGCCGGGCCACCCCTTCATGATGGGCCGCCCCTTCGGGCCGAGTCAAATTCATAGACCAAGTCGGCTTGGTTTGACTAGGTCGGACATGACACGAACCTGTCAATCCACTTTATACCTTTTCTCCCATATCGTGAGTTACGGGCATCCATTTGACGAACCGTCAGCAGAACCATTATTATTGGGGTTAAGAAGTCCTTTTAGGAATACCCCATTGGTGTTCAGGGTAATTCTGAGATACGATCAGGTTGGTTCATACACGAAACCAACCGGGCCCCCGGGACTGAAAGGCTAATTAAACACAGACCTGGCATCCGATTGACGTGCAGTCTGTTGCGTTGAGACCCCTATGACATGGTGGTCATTTTGAGATACTCCCACGTGAGACTTTGTGAAACATGGTGTATCGACCAGTAGATTGTGGAGTGGATACTCCCAATGATGATAAGATAGAATGTTGAGACCTAGTAGCTGACAGACCTGATGACTGATTAACCGATTGTACTCGTAGTGATTCGACTAGCCCAGTGGGGAGTGCCTGGTATTAGGAAGCAGACCCATGGTGGAGGAGCACCCGATATTAGGCAGCAGACCCACGACAATCAACAGGAATAGTAACTCTATAGGCTATTGGGGGAGCGCCCGATATTTGGCGGAAGACCCACAACGGGAAGAGGACCTGGTAGTTGGCAGCAGACATGCGGTACTCGACAGGAGGAGTACCTCAGCAGTCCAAGGTTAGTGACAAGTACCTCAATGTCGCGATTGGACCACTGTACTCGATAGAGGAGGAGTTCTCCAGTAGTCGATGTTTCAATAATGAAAATTATAGTTTCAGCTGAGAGAATGACATTTCTGTTTTCCTAATGATTTAGATGAGTTACTTGATAACTTTGGTATATGTATGGTCATATACCTATGTAATGGTTATCTGTTGGTTTCATACTCTATGGTTTATCATTGTGAGATTTTATGAGACCTTGAGGGTCTCGGTGTCAATATAGAGTATCATTATAGTCACCCATGTACGGGCTATGCCCTCACCTCGTTGTGTTGGATGCAGACGACAGACAATACTGACGGAGGCCGAGAGCGCCAGGACTGAACGATTCCCAACGGTGGACCTCACGACGAGAAGGTACCAGGAGGAGACTGATGGACATGGAGCGCGTAAATGTCTATCTGTACCTACCCTTCAGGTAGGACTCGTGGAGGATGATCTAGGAGCTGGTAGTCACCTTCCATCTATTTTTTCTTTTCCATGTACTTTACAGTTGGGCTTGTATTTACGGCCCCTTTAATATTCCTAGCTACTTTTGTATACAGTTTCTACTTAGTGTTCACTTCTAGTTGTGCACTTTGTTGAGTGTGTTTACTTTTATAAAGGCAATGCCTTACCAGCTTAGGTATTTACGCCTATGGTGCAAGTCACCAGCCCCTGGAATATGGAAGGTATGCTTGGGTAGTCACAGCACAGGTCCTGAGAACAGATCATGACACTAAGAATAATTTATAAAACAATTCGGATGATTTATTCAATATAAAAATAACATACAGACCATTTTATATTGTTGTGAACCATAAAAAATCATCATGTTATGAAGAAGTTCAATTAACTTAACAAGATCATATATAAGCCCATGATGTGACTCAACCATTTTTTTTCTAAAGCTGTTAGGTTATTTAAATAATAAAAATTTAGTTGTTATAGATGTTGAATTATACATTGTTATGCGGGATAGATATTCTCTATAAATTTACTTTAAACATCATGATTTTATGTCATAAAATGAACTGATGAACTTCACATATATAATCATTGATGAATATTGGGTAATATATTTATGAGAAGAACATAACTATACTGAAATAAATAATGTTATAGAAGATATTAATAGACACAAATACAACATATCTATATGCAGTAAATAGGTTTTTTAATCAATTTGGATGAATTAAGAACAATAATAAAGAAACATGGGTAGACTAGTTTCAAAAAGGTATTATTCTTAAGAGGATATATACTATTAATAAACCATTGTACTTTCATACATACATGAATCCATTGGAATACTACAATCCTATGGAGTACAAATAGATTTAAAACAATAAAAAATAGATGAAAAGAGTGAATTATTGAATGGGTATATAGTTGATGATGTTTTTACAAAACAAAACCCTATATTTCGAAATACACATTTTTAAAACAATGTTTTCAAATAAAAAATGTCTTTATATAGTTTAAAATAAGAACATAGAGAATTTTATTATAGGAATCTTGCATTTTCTTGTTTATAATGGATTTTCAAAAGGTTGTGATGATCCTACCCTTTATATAAAACTAATTTCAAATGATATATTAGTTATTCCAATCTATTTAGATAATGTTTTATTTGGGTCTTGTAAAAAAATATTTATTGAATGAATTTTTAAAACTCTTTATAATGAATTTTAATTGTGATTAATGGGAAAAGTGATATTATTTCATGGTTTCCAAAATTATCAAAATAAAATAGGATTTAATTTTAATCAATGTACATATATTAAATACCATTTCAAATTGTTTTTTGGATAACACTAAAATTTGTGACACTCATATGAGTACCACTTTTAAGGTGGATATTGATAGAGTTATGGAGTATATTTATCAAATTATTCATTAATGTATGATTTGAATTCATCTCTATATAACTACTAGCTTATCAGATATAATTTTTATTGTGTTTATGTGTGGTCATTTTCATAAAACCTAAAATGTTAACATTAACTTTCAATAAAATTTATTTTTAAATAAATCATGTATATATCCAATTTACCATTATTCTATCATAGAGGATAAGCATTGGACCTAGTAATTTATAGAGATGAAATTTCGTGTCGTTTCTAGTCAGATAAAAAAACTCAGATAGAACATGTCACATATCTATAAGGTCTCTACTTTAATGGTCTAAGATACAAATACATGTTTCACAGTATACTATAGAAGAGTAATACATATTTACGTTTAGTTTTTTGTTCTCAAGAAAAAAACACACTGATATAATACATAACATTTTGAGGGATAATTTTAAAAAATTTCATATAACTCTTGAATACATAATATCGGGACATTAAAATGATTATATTTTTAATAAACCAATTATTTATGAAACAATTAACTAAAAAATAAATAGTGATAATTAATTTGTTTAAAATTAATTTTTATTGGATCCACTGCTATTTTTTAACCACCATTTGAGTTTACTCACCAATTGAGTATATCCACCATTGTTGTTTACCCATGGTGGACGTTTACGTACTGTTGGAATAAACCACCCTTGGAATAAACCACCATTGGAATAACCCACTTTTGGAATAATCCACCATTGGAATAACCCACTGTTGGATCAGCCATCCATTCTAACAACCCACAATTGTAACAACCCACCATTGTAATGACCCTCAATCTAACACAATTTGGTAATGATCCACCATTTGATTTCAAGTCATCAAAGTTGATTATTTCTTACGGGGAAAATTGTTTAATTTTATTTCATTTTTAATATATTATTTTTGTAGTGACCCGAAGCTTAATGTACATGGACACTACATTACTTTTTCGGAATACTTAGTACATAACAAAAAAACACACACAAGGACCGTAATAGTTTAGTGTCTTTGGAAACTCAGAATATAATAATCTAATCACGGTGAAATATCTTCAACATATCTCATAAAGATATTACCTTTTTTTTACCTAAAACCTTTCTTTATATCCTAGGGAAAAATCATAAAATGGTGAGCACAAATGCTCAGTAAGTGAAAAAAAAGAAATATCAATCACATCATATTCATAAGAACATAACATTTTGGAAATCTTAAACTGCAAAAGAGATCATAATATCAGAACATGGGATAAATCATAGTAGTGAAATGTAAACCCCAATAATCATAACATAAAACATGAAACTTTGTGGAATACACACATAATCATAAAGAATAATTTCTTATTAGTCAAGACTCATTGCCAAGACTATCTTAGTGGACAAAGTCCATTTCTGAACCGAGTTCACTCCTCGTTTCAGTCATGTTCCACTGAACCGGTTTAACCTGCCGTTCCAGCCATGACTATCTAATGAGATATAAAATCATTACCCAATGCATTGGAGGGAGATATAGGTCCCACCCATCTCATAATGATACCATTCTTATGTGTGCCACAAAATCTGAAACCATACATCATAGCATAACCCATTTAATAAAAATGGGAATCATAAACATCGTGACATCATAAAACAATTCTTATAAGATAAATGAACTCATAAAAATATTTCCATCACAACATAATCAAATCCATGTAATGATAGGGATAGAAACAGAACCCTATGTTATCTTAGATGGAAAATAATTTTGATAAAACACTTGAACTCCATTCTTGAGGAAAGTATCCTTTCAAAAACATTTTCCGTTCTTAACATGTCATACAATTTTAATCTAAAAGAAGTTGATTAAAAATAAACATGAAAACTTGTAAAGTATGCTTCTTGGAAATAATGTTTTAAATATCCATTTATGCCGTATAAGTTAAAAAAACATTCTTCTCGTACTTTTGTCGAAAAAGTCAAAAAATACCTCGTACGAAAAACAAAAAAATATCCCTTTCATATCATTTTCTAAAAACTCAGCGAAGGGTAAAATTGGATTTAAAAAATTGTAGGTGGATGGAAAAAATATTACATATTGAGGAAACATGGATGTGGACGATAAAATACTCCCTAGTAAATACCAAAGTATAAGCAATCTCGGATAAAATGAGATTGTGATATTTTCCCTTACCTTAGGTCCGATTTGCTTCGTATGTGTCTGATCCTCCTATATAATGATTTAAATAATATAATTGACTTAGTCGAAAATCATACGCATTGTTATGATATCATATATGGTTCACTTATGACTTTATTTTACCTTTTCTTTTGTAAATTCAATGTTTAAGAGCGTTTTGGGTAAAATCGTTTCATTTTTCGTCCGTGTTTTGACTTGTAATTATTCATATGATTACTTAGATCATGATTACCTAATTCCAGAATATTAAACATGATTTATATATAATAAATATTCAGAATATACATATATATAATAGATCAGTAAATGGAAAGAAATACACCATTCATGGAGACGATAGGTCGTACGTATGAATGAACGCTCTTTTCGTTTCCTTATTGAATTGAATGGAATTAAGTAGATGACATACATATATATACACATAAATAAAATATCATTATTATGTCATATATTTCATGATTACTTATTATATATACTTTATAATCATTCATGAATGGTTAACGTGGATAATGAATCTATCGCGTCGTGGAGACGGTAGTCCGTACGTATGCACGAGCGATGATATCGTTATCATGATCGTGGAATTGTATTGTAGTGTATTTATACTATTTCAGAATCAATATCAATTTACAATAATCATATATAGTTATTATGTACACCATTATACCCATCCAAGTAAGGTGGTGGTGGAAAATAGATTACACCACGACGTGGAGACGGTATTCTGTACGTACGCACGCACGATGATTTCGTTTTCCGTAGGATGGATAGATGGTGAAATATGGTTGTTTCATACTTATAATAACATATCAGTATATTAGTGATACTGATGTTATTACTTCATAATGAAAAAACTAATGAAGAAGAAGTGGAAGAAGAAATAAAGATGATAGAATTGGTAATCGGACATTACCTCTTCATTGAAGAACCTCTTTGAGATCTACTTTTAGGGTAATAAAATTGGTCTTTGAAGAAGACCAGGACATCTAGGATGTCTCTAGGGAATTGTAGAGGAGAAATTGGCAGGGTTTGGCCGAGATTTAAGGATCAATGTGGTGTGAGGAAGAGAGGGAGGAGGTGCCATTTTATAAGGGAGGAGAGGGGCACCTTTGGAATAACTAAAAATATTATTTTATTATAAAGCCAAATTCGGGTTTAAATAGCACCAAATTGATTTATTTCGAAGCTAAGGTGGGTATGGGTCGAAATCCTCTCATCAAATATAATTTAGAAATGTTTAGGTTCCTATTTTAACCTTATCATTTAGATTTAACATTAAGTTAGATAATTTTACTTTTACCTTGTCTTTTTGTGTTCTTACACTATAAGGTTAATAAACTTACTATAAGAAGAAAAAAGAACCCCAATATGTTTATTATTAATATATATAACCTTATCTAAGTCATTTAGACGAACCATATATTTTTAGGAATAAAATAACAATTAATAATATAATATTTGTTTTAAAAACTATTTTATGTCAATTTTGACACTATTTAGTAATTTATTTTTTTGAAAATCATAACAGACGGATTATTTCGACAAAAGTCAATTATATCAATACTCACATGTCATATTAACCTAGAAAATTAGTTTAATTTATAAAAAGTCTCAAATTACATTAATTTTGGTATTTATAACATCAATTATGTCATCATTTCATTAATAAGATATATACTGTATCATATTTGTGTCATAAATATATTAAACTATTTAATGTATAAAAATTACAAATAAAATAACATTATGTAGGAAATATTTTTATCTTTCTAATGAATATTTATAGTCAAATTTATATTATGTATAACCCTATATTAAAAATGATATACTTATTAAACATTGATTTTAACTTTTTTAACCCTTCTTTAAATAATTTAATAATAAATGTACTAATCTAATCCATGTGGTCCTAAATGGTCATATTTTATTTCTAAGGGTTTTTTGGTCGAATTACGCTTATCCAATAGAAATATTAAATGTGTTAGGGTAATAATAATATCATTTTTACCCTTAATTTCCCTATTTACTTTTAACCGTGTTAAAAAAAGTAAAAATATACTATTCACCAAAAATTATTTTCATCTCATTGAACCACATTTTTCTTACTGACATAAACTGTGTCTCTAGGATTTTTGAAATTACACTTACAGAAGTGGTAAAATTATGTTTTGTGAAAAATTCATTTTTTTAACTACCACTTAGTGGTTTCACTATTAATCAAAAAAATGAAAGTTTCCAGAAAAATACCAAAAATTAGGCCTAAGATATATTTGATATTATGAACTAAAAAATGATGTCTATTTTACCAAATTAAAAACATATCAGTTGCATTACTTAATTTAAAAATTAATTCCCGTCGTCAAAACAAATAGCATGTTCTTAAGAGATAATAACTATCAAATGATTAACACTTGATTATGTCTGGTTTATAAGTGAAATTACATTGAATGACTGTCATTGTATTAAATTGTAAAAATATATTCTAAATATAATTCAAAACCACTAAAATTAATAAATAATAACTATTAATTATATCGATTAAAAAGGTTGTTTTTAATTAAAATTTAGAAATTTTCACTATTCATCAGAAAATGAAAGTTATCCGAAAAGTACCAAAATTTCACCCCAAGCTAATTTCGATATTCCGAATCCAAAAATGAAGTCAATTTTTTAAAATAAAATTTACAAAATTTCAAAAAGTGGTTATTACTATTCATAACAACTAGTTTTAATAATATTTTGATAGCATATTATTGTTTTGGGAAACTCGTTATTGCTTACCACACACGCTATCGAGGAAGGTCGTGATTGTGTGCAAGACAAGTCAAGGATGCATGTTGTGAAAGCTCCTTTTGGTGCAGCATAAAACACAAGACATTAATGAAATTAAAAAAAAATCGTAAAATCTCGGGGTGTTACATTCTACCCCCCTTAAAATGAATTTCGCCCTCAAAATTCATTGGGGTTATAAATGGTCTACTACTAGAAAGTTTCTTTAATAGACACCCACATCGTAAAAAGGAATACCAAAACCAATCTTTAAAAACAAAAGTATGAAACGTAATGGGTACCCAAAAATACTAATCACTGGGTTTCCACAAAGGTGAAAATATGGATATGGAAGAGAAATATAACCATCATGTTCTGATGGAGAGTGGTAGAGAAAATGGCTATGGAAAAGCCAACAATCACAAAGCCATAAATTTGTGACGATCTATGGTATCATATGATTCATCAGATATAAGAGCACTAGGAAAACATTTTTGGTTTTCAAGATCATTTCCCTAAAGTTGATGAAATTGGAATTAGAAGAAATACATTAGTTATTTTGGTATAGTCTCACTGTTGGTCGTTCTTTGGACAATTTCCACTCAATCTCTTAAATAAATGAAGTTGAATTTGTCATTCATGATGTGTCAGCTGATCATGTGATAGAATGATGGGTCATTCCATCTGTCTCAAACACAAGGTTAGAAAAGTTATCAAAACATACATAAGTCCATCTATAGTGAGATTAATCATATATGGTTCCTAAAATGGACTTATATTTCATATATCATACTGCATAATATAATAAAACTAGTTTCTACTAAACATGGACTTCCTGTAGGCTAGTGGTAGGCGCTAAAGGCCAGTCGCACTTCGGTTGTGGGTTTGATTCCCACAGCCTTGTCCGACGCGATGGGCTGTCGCCCATCCTGTAGGTTGTCCTTTTTCTAAAGCTATATTATTATATCATCCCATCAATAATATCGAAAATACTTCTATCCTAACTAATGTCCAACTTAATCCAATCCAATGTTTATGCTTATCTGAAGTACTTCGGTCCAAGCACATAGTATAAAGAAAATTATTTCGTGAAATGTCACAAAACAATCAAGTGAATTCCATCATTTATCCCCCATATAACATAAGATATATCTTTTTGGTCAAATAACAAACATGTGAATACCTTAATCATGAATTCTCTTGAATAATGAATAACCATTGAACCTTATTGAAAACATGAATGTAGTTAAAAGTTGAAACTTTCCACAAACCAAAATAGTCAAATTTCATTATACTCAAACCATGATATCACATAGTCCTTATAACAATCATGAGCTCATGAATACTGTAAAACATTTAATTTTCTTCTTATCCCTTCATGATGCGCATATCATCTGCTTTCCAAAATATTTGATTCATTTTTCATGGTAAACTGTAACTTAAAATTATTGAAAACCACAATAGAATAACACAAAAATATTCTAATAAAAGTACCTCAACAACATTATTCATGAATACCAATACATAAACACTTCAAACCATACTCTTCAATTATTTTCCTGGAATAAGTCCTTCCTTGATTTAGAGGTAACTTTTTAGGTCAGGGCATTGAGTTGGGTAATGCCCATGTTCTTCACAAACAATACATTGAACTCCATAATAGTCTGTCACTCAAAGACCCTTTTCTCCACACAGATAACATAGGTCCCTCCATTTGAGGAATTCCTCAAGGTTCTTCTTCCCTTCTTTATAAATCTCAATCTTTCTTTCTTTATGCTCCTCAACATGCGAACATGTATAATAGTTTATCTTCCACTTCATTGATGAATTAGGAATACCACTAAATTTCACCTTGTTAATCATATATCGCAATGACTGATTTGGCATAATCACAATATCTTTATCTGTAGGAATTACACAATTTTGTTGCTCATAGTCACCAATTTGCCTATTGGATTAAATGTTAACCGAATTCCTTCTGGTTCCCTCCATTAACTAAAACACAAAAAGAATTCTGTGAGAGGCAAAAATCATGCATGAGAAAACAACATAGTAAAGGGGGGAACCCTCAATATCTAACATCTTAGGTTAAATTCTAATATCGTTACCATAGTTCTACGACTATATCCTATATGTATACTTATCCTTTGGGACATCCCTAGACATACCTTAGAAATATCTCTAGGGATCTCACTAACATTTTCGTATCCTAGTTTCCAAAGTTTGACTAAACCATTCCTCTGATACCAAATGTAGAGACCCGAAGCTTAACGTACATGGAAATTGCATTACTTTTTCGGAATACTTAATACATAACAAAAACACACACACAAGGACAGTAATAGTTTAGTGTCTTCGGAAACTCGGAATATAATCTTCTAATCGGGGTGAATTATCTTCAACATCTCCCATAAATATCATCCTTTTTTTACCTAAAACCATTCTCTATATCCTGGGGAAAAGAAAATATAAAAGGGTGAGCTCAAATTCTCAGTAAGGGTAAACAAAAGAAATATCAATCACATCATATTCATAAGAACATAACATTTTGGAAATCATAACCTGTAAAAGAGATCATAATATGATAACATGGGATAAATCATGGTAGTGAAATTTAAACCCCAATAATCATAACAAAAAACATGAAACATTGTGGCATACACACATAATCATATAAAAGCTTTTCTTATTAGTCAAGCCCCATTACCAAGACTATCTTAGTGGACAAAGTCCATTTCTGAACCGAGTTCACTCCTCGTTTCAGTGCCGTTTCACTGAACCGGTTTAACCTACCGTTCCAGCCATGTCTATCTCATGAGATATAAAATCATTACCCAATGCATTGGAGGGAGGTATAGGTCCCACCAATCTCATAATGATACCATTCTTATGTGTGCGACAAAATCAGAAACCATACATCATAGCATAACCCATGTAATAAAAATGGGAATCTTAAACATTGCGACATCATAAAACAATTCATATATGATAAAGAAATTCATAAAATTATTTCCATCACAACAAAATCAAATCCATGTTGTAGTAGGGATAGAAACATAACCCTATATTATCTTAGATGGAAAATAATTTTGATAAAACACTTGAACTCCATTGTTGAGGAAAACGTCCTTTCAAAAACATTTTCCTTTCTTAACATGTCATACAATTTTAAACTAAATAAAGTTGATTAAAAATAAACATTAAAACTTGTAAAGGAAGATTCTTGGAAATAATGTTTTAAAAATACATTTATGCTGTATAAGTTAAAAACAACATTCTTCTAGTACTTTTGTCGGAAAAGTCAAAAAATACCTCGTACGAGAAACGACAAAAGATTCCTTTCATATCTTTTTATAAAAACTCACAGAAGGGTAATATTGGATATAAACAATTGTAGGTGGATAGAAATAATATTAAATATTGAGGAAACATGGATGTGGATGATAAAATATATCCCAGTAAATACCAAAGTATAAACAATCTCGGATAAAATGAGATTGTGATATTTTCCCTTACCTTAGGTCCGATTTGCTTAGTAAGTGTCTGAACCTCATGTATAATGATTTAAATAATTTCATTGACTTATTCCAGAATCATACTCATTGTTATGATATCATATATGGTTCACTTATGTCTTTATTTTACCTGTTCTTATTTAAATTCCATGTTAAAGAGCGTTTTGGGTAAAATCGTTTCATTTGTCGTCCGTGTTTTGACTTGTAATTATTCATATGATTACTTAGATCATGATTAATTAATTACAGAATATCAAAAATGATTTATATATAATATATATTCAGAATATACATATATATAATAGATCAGTAAATGGAATGAAATACACCGTTCATGGACACAGTAGGCCGTACGTACGCATGAACGCTGTTCTCGTTTCCTTGTTGAGTTTAATGGAATTAAGTAGATGACATACATATATATACACATAAATCCAGTATCATTATTATGTCATATATTTCATGATTACTTATTATATATACTTTATAATCATTCATGAATGGTTAACGTGGAGAATGAATCTCATCGCGTTGTGGAGACGGTAGTCCGTACGTACGCACGAGCGATGATATCATTCTCATTATCATGTAATTGTATTGGAGTGTATGTATACTATTTAAGAATCAATATAAATTTACAGTAATCATATATAGTTATTATTTACACCATTATACCCATCCAAATAAGGTGGTGGTGGAAAATAGATTACACCACAGCGTGGAGACGGTATTCCTTATGTACGCATGCGCGGTGATTTCGTTTTCCGTAGGATGGATAGTTTGTGAAATAGGTTTGTTTCATACATATAATAACATATCAGTATATGAGTGATACTGATTTTATTACTTCATAATGATACAACTAAAGAAGAATAAGTGGATGAAGAAATAAAGTTGAATGAATTGGTAATCGAACATTACCTCTTCTTTGAAGTGCCTCTTTGAGATCTCATTTTAGGGCACTAAAATTGGTCTTTGAAGAAGACCAGGACCTCTAGTATGTCTATATGGAAGTGGAGAAAAGAAATTTTCAGGGTTTGGCCAAGATTTAATTCTCAAAGTGGTGTGAGGAAGAGAGGGAGGAGGTGCCCTTTTATAAGGGAGGAGAGGGGCACCTACGGAATAACTAAAAATATTATTTTATTATAAAGCCAAATTCGTTTTTAAATAGCTCCAAATTGATTTATTTCCATGATAAGGTGGGTATGGGTCGAAATCATCTCATCCAATATAATTTAGACAAGTTTAGGTTCCAATTGTAACCTTATCATTTAGATTTAACATTAAGATAGATAATTTTACTTTTATCGTGTCTTTTTGTGTTCTTACACTATATGGTTAATAAACATACTATAACAAGCCAAAAGAACCCCAAGTTGCTTATTATTAATATATATATCCTTATCTAAGTCATTTGGTAGAACTATATAATTTTAGGAATAAAATAACTATTAATAATATAATATTAGTTTTAAAAACTATTTTATATCAATTTTGACACTATTTAGTAATTGATTTCTGTGAAAATTATAACAGACTGATTAGTTCGAAAAAAGGTAATGATATAACTAATTATATGTCATTTTAACCTAAAAAATTAGTGGAATTCATAAAAAGTCTTAAATTAAATTTATTTTGGTATTTATAACATTAATTATGTCAATATTTCATTAATAAGATAATTACTGCATCATCTTGGTGTCATAAATAAATTAACATATTTAATGTCTAAAAATTACAAATAAAATACCATTATGTAGTAAATCTTTTTATATTTCTAATGAATATTTATAGTCTAATTTATTTTATGTATAACCCTATAATAAAAATGATATACTTATTAATCTTTGATTTTAACTATTTTAACCCTTCTTTAAATAAATTAATAATAAATGTCCTAATCTAATCCAAGTGGGCCTAAATGGTCATAGTTTATTCTTAAGGTTGATTTTGGTCGAATTAAACATATCCAATAGAATTAGGACTTGTGTTAGGATAATAATAATATCATTTTTACTGTTAAATACCCTATTTACTTTTCACTGTGGTAAAAAAAGTAAAAAGTTACTATTCGCCAAAAATTATTTTCATCTCATTGAACCACATTTTATTTAATAACATCTATTGTGTCTCTTGGAATTTTGAAATACCATTAACAGAAGAAGTAAAATTAATTTTTATAAAAATTCATTTTTTTAACTACCACTAAGTGGTTTCACTATTCATCAAAAAAATGAAAGTTTCTAGAAAAATATCAAAAATTAGGCCTAAACTATTTTTGATATTATGAACTTAAAAATGATGTCTATTTTACCAAATTCAAAACATATCAGTTGCATTACTTAATTTAAAAATTATTTACCGTCGTCAAAAAAATAGTGTGTTTTTAAGAGATAATAACTATCAAAAGATTGACACTTGTTTATGTCTGGTTTAAATGTGAAATTACATCCAATGACCAACATTGTATTAAATTGTAAAAATATATTCTAAATATACTTTAAAACCACCAAAATTAATAATTAATCACTATTAATTATTTCTATTAAAAAGGATGTTTTTAATTAAAATTTAGTAATTTTCACTATTCATCAGAAAATGAAAGTTATCCGAAAAGTACCAAAATTTCACCATAAGCTAATTTCGATATTTCGAATCCAAAAATGAAGTCCATTTTTTAAAATAAAATTTACAAAATTTCAAATGGTGGTTATTACTATTCATAACGGCTAGTTTTAATAATATTTTAATAGCATATCATTGTTTAATGAAACTCGTTATTGCGTACAACACACGCTATCGAGGAAGTTCGTGATTGCATGCAAGGCAAGTCACGGATGTGTGTTGTGCAAGATCCTTTTAGTGTAGCGTACAACACAAGACATTAATGAAATTAAAAAGAATATTTTTCATAAAATCTCGGGTTTTTACAATTTTCTCTAATATAAGAATAACTAAATGAAATATAATGATGACTTAGTCAAATTTATGTAAATGAAAATAATATCTTTCAAAATCATATGTAAAGAAAAATCTGAATAAACTCAAGATATTTCACTCACATTTTTCATTCCAATACCTAGTTGTTATCATATACCAAACTATGTTTCTTGATGAACATATATTATAGTAATTAATAGCACCAATACAACCATCACTTTATAATCATGAGAATATATATGTTACAAATAAAATTTCATATCATACTCAGTGAATTCATGATCAAAAATCATCATATGAAAAGGATGAAAATAATATTTTTTAAATCTGGGACACTGGAAACATGTCATGAATTTACTACAATAATGTTAGTAGTTTTAAATAATAAGAGACCACTACACAATGATTCGATAAATATAAATTATTAGTGAGTCTATTTAAATATTTAAATACATTATTAAACAACAGATTCTCATAAAATGGAGAAACATGAAAAAATATACTCGATATCTAAATAAAAAATGTTATATTATCCATATATGATATAAATTTTATTTTTATCTACTATATAATCTCATCATGTTATCTGAAGTAATATATACAATCCATTATCATTTTTTAATAATATCTCAAACCCCAAACATATACATTAACAATTTTAGATGAACATAGTGGTGAAAAACACAGTGACGTATGCAAAAAATAATAATTTTATATAAATATATGAATAATATTAGTTATTAAAAAAAATCTATTATAGTAAAATATTCACCCATAACCATCAAAAATAGATGATTAATACCATTGTCTTATACTTAAGTACAAGAATCATTTATTTAGATTTCTTGTTGGACCTTGGATGAAATCTATTTCTATGGTATCACTTGATACCAAAATCACATTTTTGTCCCCCATGCATCAATGATGTTAAATTTTTCATCTTAATCAAGCACTATCGTTGTCACAATGAAAAGTAGATCCACCACCTCTATTATAAAAATAGACACCAAAATATCCATTAAACACAAATAATTTATAGATATGAAATATCTGAATATATCAAATGATCAAAAATAATGAACATATATCCATACCCTTTGTGTTATTTGGGTAAATCGTTGAATGATTTTATATATGTATTCCCCTATTTGAAAAAGATAATATCAAAAGGCTTTAATAAACCCATTAAAAACTAATTTTAATATTTCATTTATTGGAACATAATTCACATATATACAAAATTACGCAAAATTTAACTATCCCATTCCAATGAAACGTCTAAAAAAATATTGGTACATTAATGAAATACTGATCTTTTAGTCCAAATTTATTAACTGTACTGCCTTATAATTATTTATTACACACTCAATGGGAAAAAGTAACTTCCCATGAAATACCACAAGATGATATTTCATCACAAAATCAACCATCATGAGATTCACCATTATCATTTTGATCTCACATAATTTCTTACTATAGGAATCCAAACAATAACTCCTACACCAATCACAAAAATGAGTATTCCACTATCATATATTAAATTCATATTATAATATCAATCTTAAAAAAATATGATTAAAATGATATATAAATTCCAAAACTTCCCATTGCTCACTTATACTGAATTCAACATCTACATATGAATTCCAACAAAATGAATCAATTAATACATTATTATTTATAATGGTAACTTTGATATTGAATTCGTATCATTTTTTATATTTATTCTATCATATATTTTAAAATTTTAAATTATCATCTCAAAATATTTATCCTAAAATCTTCAAATTATTTGGTCTCAATGTTATGATGGTAGAATGTCTACGTGTGAGTTTGTAAATTGACCATTTTAATTATATCTACTAAATTATAATAAATTATATATATTTAATGAAGTTGAAATTACTTTAAATTGAACACTATGATATAGAAATTTGTTCAAATTTAATTTATCTTAGCCTATAGTCTCCCCTAAAAAAATTGAAAATTGGGACCCAATAATAATAATATCATTATATATTTAAAAATAGTCATAACCCATTAAAACATACTTCTCAAACTGTAGTGGAAAAAACCCAATAATGAATTTTTCTCAAATAGAGTCACAACCAAATGTATTTTTTAAATATTTTAGAATTATCCAAATCTTCCTTTCAATAGACTGAGGATAAAAATATCCCCTAAAATTTACCAATTAGGTACATCTTAAATGTGTATTTTTTATGGTGTATTATAACCCGAATAAAATATTTAATTAATATTGTATTGAAAACGTAATAAAAATTATAACATAGAATTAATATTGAACATCATAAACCAACTGAACAATTAAGATTGAAATTCCAAGGAAGGTGATATCTCTAGTAAAAAGGATGAGAAGAAATAGATTTTATCATGAAATAGACATTGAATTCCATGTTTTGATACACATCATAGGTTCAACAATATCCTCATCCTCAATATCAAACTAGTTCAATGGATCTCAATATAAATATGTACATCATGTACAGGATATTAAAAATTTGAATATGGTTTCATGTTTTCATTGTAAAAGAATTATGTGACTTCATCATTAAATTACATAATAATAATATTACCTCGTGGTTTAAATTTAATATTTTAAAGAACTAAAATATTATAAATAACATACCATGATAGAATATTTAATATATGGATAAAAACCATATTAAAATACAGTAATGTCCCTTGGTACACTCCTATAATTCATGTGATGAAGGCTATTCAAATTGAATATAATTTCAATTCAAAATATGATTTTCAATGAATAAGTTTGAGCCATTAGAATATGATATGAAAAATTAATAAGTAAAATTATTCTCTAAAATATTATTCCATTTCATTGAAATAATAATTTTTAATTATAAATCATTAAAAATAAAATAACTGATGAAAAACTATAGTAAATGAATAATAATAAATATATGAAAAATATGATAAAACTATTATTATATTTAATCTACAATATTTGGTATAGTTGATTTGTCATTATATGTTAGTTCATGTTTTAGATTAATCCTCAATATATGTTATGTTTCATGGTTGGTACAACTATTTGGTAGAATAGTATAAAAATATGGTTAATTAGAATCAATGTGAAGTTTATTTCTTAATCATACATTTGATACGATATAATTAGTCATTTACTCATGTTATTGATCAATGACATTATGATACATATATTAACACTATTGATTAGTGTAATATGTGATGTCGATTGATGAATTTATTAAAGGTCTATTGAATACCATATAACTGATCAAATATGTTAACGTGGTTTTTTAAAAAATTATAATATAGGACATATTGTTCATTATATGATCAATCATCAAAATTAAAGTCAATTTTTTCATTTTTTTGATTAATCATTTCACATAGTTGATTTATATAATTATATTGTCACCAAACAAATGCTTACATGACCATCAGGGTATATCTTAGAAATAGAAAAAAATTTCAAAACATAATAAAACAACCATATTAGATAAACAAAACACTATTAGTAAACTTGTAGAAATTAAAAATTAATCCATATAGATATTTTATATTTTACCTTTTTTTAATTAAATATATATCCATTATTATCATTTAAATATTATGAAATTTTGAAAAAAATAATTATTTTAAATTTTTTACAAATGATAGAGAAATTAACTAAATCAAATTAAATATTTGAGAAATTATTATAATACAAAAAATATATAATTAACATAATGTAATTAAATAAAATTGATCATGGATCCAGGTAAATAGTTTAATATTTTTTATAATTTCTAAATAATGTAAATTCAATCATTTTACTAATATTAAAATTGATCATTGAATTTAATCAATTATCTCCTTCTATAATGTATGAACAGTTAATGTCTAAAGATGCTACGACTAAGCAAGAAAATAATTACTATTATATAATCTAAGAATTATAATTTTATAATTGAACATATAAAACTCCCGATGAATTAATACTTTTAACAAAATTAAAATAAAACATATATCAATCACATATCATTCCTCATAAGTAATCATTATTTTAATAATATTATTCTCATAATCAATACTAATAAATATTTTGTGAAAATATTTTACAAGCCTCAAGGATCCATGAACTCATGTGTTGATATTCATGGAATTATTCAAAATGATATTTAATAATTTATTTTGTAACCATATAATAATATATAGTCTATTAAAAAGTAAGAAGACTTCAATATACACACTATCCAATATTTAAACATAATTATCACATATAATTTGAATTTTTTTTTAATTTCCTTAATTTATTTTATATAATAACACATCTAGAAAAAAGTGTTCAAATTTAATTTTATCATTTTTAGAAAAATCACGAGGCATAATAAATATGTCATCATGAATATTTTCATTAGACAATAATCAAGATATAAATTACTCTTATTGAACATGATCTCCAGGAATGTAATATCATAAATTAATGTTTCCATTTATATAATTATTTAACGTATTATACATATAGAAATTATATAAATTTTGTTTAGAAAATTTTATCATTTAATTAAAAAAAATCATAAAGAGTATGTTTAATCCATGAAAAAACTAAACAAATATTTATAGTGGAAACATTCACTTTCATTGGGGATGAAAAAAGTAATGATTTTTTTCATTGAACTCCCTAAAATTTAATATTTATCATGAAATTGTCATATTCCTAAAACACCATTTTATTTTATATTCATCTAAAAAAATTATAATAAAATAAACTACTTATAACAAATTATGTATACAAATGGAAAAATAGTTTATGATTCACAGTTCCTTAACCAAATGTTATCCCCCCTCATGGTTATTTAGATTGATTTGCTGAGGGATAATAATCAAATATATCACCTATAAAGTCATAAAACATAAAATATTGTTAATATTTATTTTAATAATGAATGATAATATTTATAGAATTAATATTTTTGTTATCTCTATTTTTTTTATATTCATCAAAATCAGTCATCAATGAATGAATCATTGGATTATTTAATTGTTGGTAGAAATAAAGGAAAACCATTATACTATTATTTTAATATTTTTAAGTATTATTAAATATATCAGAAGCTCTTTTTAATATTTTAATTCTTTGTGAAAATTAGGTTCACCAATAAGAATCATGTAAATATATAATGATAATAGATTTTATGAAGCACTACATAGTACATCACTTGATGCTATAAATATAATATCTTCTATTTATATATTAACACATAAATGATAATTATATATCCATTTAATTTATAAAACTAGATCAATAATAAACATTAAAAAATTATTCATTTAACATAATGATAACAGTTAATAGATTGATTTAAGATCACGCTTTAAACTATATATATAATTTTAATGTTGAAAAAATTGGAATATATAAATTCTCAGAACCCTTGGTTCATCTTAGAAATATATTTTTATAAATTTATCAATTAAAAATTATTCTTTTACAACAATTTGATAAATTTTAACTAAAAAATAGGATACAGATTCCATGAGTATTGTCATAGTTTCTAACTGAGTACCAGAGAAACATGACCCGACATAATATATTCCTTCTTCTAAAATGTAACTATGATAAACTGTTTAGAAATTATACTTAATTTTCATGTCTATATTCATCAATATTTTTAAAAAATAAAAGATGTAAAAATAATTTATTCATCAATGTAGGGTTTTAATAGAATATTTACTTTATTCCAATAATAATTATTCATTTTTTCATGATTTTATAAAAATTTATTCGAATAAAAAATATAATCAACAATATTTTTTGGATGAAACATTGAAATTGAATCTTAATTGTCATAAATAGTTCTTAAATAATTTTTTGTTATAACACAATAAATTATACAAATAATTAAATTGTTAAATGATTGATCATTTAGGAGTCATAATGTTCATTCACATGAAAGACACTCCCACATAAATGGTCCATTAAATTTTGATTTTATTGGTTTTAAAAAATTATAATATATAAAAAATTATTTAACCTATTCTACGTTTTATTAAATTTCTTATAATTTACGTCAAATGGGTATAAAATTAAATAAATATTTCATAACTAAAGTTATATTTTTCGATAACAGAATCTTTTCACTATATTTATGTTACCTATGAAAATTTCAATCATTATAATATAAGATAATTAATCTTAATAATCATTCCAATGGACCCTCAGAAATTTCCATTTATTTAATTTGATCACTTATATTGGTCATATGGTGTTCTCATTATTAATGGTCTACTTAAAATTATATTGGAAATATGTAATGACTATTTTATATATTCACCCGATAAATATACATTGAAATAAAACCCATTTAGTAATATCCTACCCTTTTCCTATAAGGAAATATTATACATTCAAGTACACCATTTTATTTGTGGTATTCATGGTGTTGAAAATCTATTATAAATGATTTTATCATAAAATCATTTATCAAATCATGATTCTAAATTTCACCTCATTGATTAATTCTAACTAATAAAATTTTACACACCTTTTAATTTTAAAAAATTTAAATTTGAATAATATATTTAGACAAGGTAATATATTTAGTAGTTTAAATATGTATAGGTGAATCTACTATTTTCTTATACAATAACAAATACATACACCTTAAATCAAAAACTGTTTTTTTCTTAGGTTAAAAAAAATAAAAAAATGTAATTGTATATATGGTATAGATATTTTTACCTTATGAACTGATTAAAATATTCTACTTGTTACATACCTTTCAAAAAGGAATTTAAATAATATCTTCATTCCATTTTTAACATAGGCATACCCAACACTATTTTTATATAGGTCACGAAGTAACCTTCAATTTTTAGGAAACAATTATCTATTCCACATAGATTATTCATAATATAAAATATTTTTTAATTTGATATTATGTAGAGTTAATTCAGAAATGTTAATCAAAAAAATTAATTTTTACACTTTTCATCAAATAAGAATACCTCATCAATAAAAACAATAAAATTTTCAAAATTTATTTTTTAAATTTATTTTTTCACCACATAAACTAGAAATACATATCACATTTAAAATTGAGTATTCTTAAAATATAACTGTTGAAATGATGATTTAATTTTGAAAATAAAATCTTTCCAAATCTATTTACTTTACCCTGTGAGTTATTATCATTAATTAATCTATCACCATTATACTTATTTGGGGATATAAATTTTGATAAATCACGAGTCATATGTTTCTATCATCCATAATATATGTAATATGTGTCATTCTTTATACTTCTATGACTAAATTATTATAATAATATATATAAGAATATTTTTGACCTATGAAAATACTTTCTCGATGAGTTTAGTATAATTTTTTTTAGATAGCATTAAAATTTATATCGTGACTACACCAGTAATCCAAAGGATAATGACATAGGGAAAAATCTATTATGTGACCTATTTTATGTTTTAATTATAATGGTCATTTATTTTCTTAATGATCCATCATTTTAAATCTAATGAATGTGACACATGATTCATTTTAAATATTAGTTTTAGAAAATATGATAATATAAATATTATAAATATAATTCAATTTCAAACACGGGTTCTCAATGAATTAATATTATAAAATCTATATATTTTATCATAATTTTTACATCCTTAAACAAAACTAGAGAGATCATTTTTCATCATTTTGATATTATTTGTATTCTTAGCTTTTAATTCTAAAATAAAACTTAAATTAATTACTTTAGATTATTGGAATTTTTTTTTATAATCTATTTAATTAATATTTACTTGTTATATAATATCCAAGTAATCTTATACTATCTCATCAGAGCTCGAAAGAGTGTTTCATAAATTTATTAACTTTTTTATTTCTCATCATTTTTAAAATAATATTTTTTAGTATTAAGGTTTCAACATATTCAACCTATATATAATTTCTTAATGTTTCTCTAAATCCATTAATACAATTAAATATAATAATAAATATATGAAAATTTTTATTGGATAAATATTCTGATAAAATTTTAAATTCTAAATAAACAAATTCTAATTATAATTCAAATATATTATTAGTTTATCTGAACATAAATTAGTATCTTGTAGAATATTTCATAGTTCATGTTAATTTTTAGTATCATACACATAACCTCTAAAATTAATATTAATCTTGAAATATAAATCATACATCATATTATAAAATCTAAAATATATGATATATTCAATTATAGTCCACAAAAAGTTCACCACCATGTAGCTTAATGGTTTCACCCAGGGTTTCAAACTAACATTGTATAGTTGTCTATGAATACTTTCTATAAAAGACATCAATTATCCATAGTATGTACCATTTATGAATGTATTTATATAAATTTTCTATCCATACATTTAATTTTTTCTATCCACATCAAAACCATTATTTTCCCCCTGACTGTTAGGCCTATATTATTTTATAATAAATAAAAATAATTTTGTAAATTCAAGGGGTTATAATCAGATGAATGTTGCTATGTTCAAATCGTATGATTATTTAATTGTTAAGAGGGGGTATCTTGAAAATTTCATATATAATCAATGACTTATTACAATCAATAATAATAAATGTAGTGGATATAAAAACAAAATGTAGTAAATCATTTTTATATTAGTTTTGAAAAAAAAATCTTACAGTAATCTTTGTCCCCCTAAAACATATAGAAAAATAACACTATGTAATTATTGAATGTACAGACCCGGAATTCCCATGGATTTTTTTAAATACATGGGAATTTTTCGAGTCTGCAATTTCTGACGGTGCTTGATTCCAAGGCCCAGTGAGCCTAGAATCAATTTCTAAAGTTTTGTTCGGGTATGTTCAGTAAACGTAAATTCGGAATTTTATAAATTCTGAACCGGCGCTCGGAATTGAAATCCTAGGGCACCATTGAACTCATAGCATCGATAATTTCTTAGTGAGACCTTTATCACAATTCCGTTTTGACATGAGTGGAAGATGGTTTTTGGAGGATTTTTTAAATTAAATTGAATAAAAGAATGTGGAAACATTATTTTATTTTGAGGTGGTTAAAATCTCCATGTAGTGGTTAGTGGTTGGGTCCCCCACACCCTAACATCCCATTGGAGGTTATGGTGGTGGGGCCCACCCCAACATAACCTCCATTTTATGTATGATAAATGTTGGGGCCCACATGAGCATTAAACTCCCCATTTATGGAGCCACCACCCATGAAACCCTTAATCTTCTTTACCCCCTTCTAACTCTCCGCCTTCCCCTTCATTTATGTTTCAAACTCTCTCAAAACTAATTAACATAACCCTTGAAATTAATTAATTTTCTCATATTCTAATTATTTTGAATTGATTCCAACCATTCTAAAAAAATAGTTAGTCTATTATTTTTGTGGTTGGCATAAGCTTTGGTAGAGAATTTAATAATTTTGATAGAGGAGATTAGGGTGGGACTTGAGGGTAAACTTCATCTTCTCAATGTATAATGCGAAGAACGCTCCTTCCACCGACGATCGACGCCATATTCTTCCTCCATCAACCATGGAAAGGAATGTGAAGATGTCGCCCACGAAGAACGACACCAACGACGACGTCACCTCCTCCCAACATTAACGAGATGTTGTATGCTTTCCCCGACTTCATCAACGAACAACTGCCGATGAATTAAATGTATGAAGATTTTTGTTGGTTTTATTCTCTGTTTTTCGGTGTTCTATTTATGGATTGTGAACATCAAATTGTTATCACCATAAATGTGAAGAGTTCGGGCCAACCTCACACAGCCTGACACTCTCCATCATTTTCTTTTTGGAGTACTTCGAAGAAGCAATGAGGCGACAACGAGAATGACAACAATCAAATGTTTCTCTACCTACAACCTCTACAAACCGCACAGCCGACCATGTGGTGCCCGACTAGCGTCCTGGCGTGCTTCGTAGCAAGATCACACCCCCCAGCACGCTGCTCGGCCCGCTCGGCACCCCCTGGCGTGCGGCCTGGCCCTCCAAGCGCCCCCAGGTGCACTGCCCGGTCAGCGCGACGCCCCCGGTGCACTGTCAGGCTTGGCTTGCGCCGCTGGCCTCTTCGCAAACTTCCCGGAACATTGCCCCGACACACTTCCCACACCCATGGTGGTCTGACAGGCACCTAGCGGTGTCCTTCCAGGTGCCACCGCAACGTGCTACTACCTACCCGGTGCACCCGCAGCCTGCCCAGTGCCCGGCTGTCCTTCCCCCGCCCCACGTGGCCTGCCTGCTGGCCTCCTGGCCACCTGCATTCTGAGCTAACCTGTGACGTCGTGTGTGGTGTCACGGGCCAAACCAGTCCGGTCTCCCAGGCCGAGTCCCCGAGCCTCCTACGTGGCGACTATTGAGTTGAACAGCCCTCATGGTCCGCTTGGTCGGGCCCAGCTGACCGGGTCAAAACATAAGAGGCTGACTCGCCCAATGAGCGGTCCCAGAACCAGTGAGTCTGATCGGGTCGACCCAGATCGGGTCGACCTAGATCGGGTAGACCCAAACGGGCTTGGGGGGAGTCGGTCCGACATAGTCGGACTGGACCCGGGCCCACTGATGACCCATTGCTTACTTTAGCCATATCATTGGCACCAGATGCCTGTTTGATGAACCGTGAGTGGCACCGATAATCTTGAGGAGAAATAGTCCCATTGAGTATACCCCAAGGGAGTTCAGGGTATAGTTGAGATATGGTCGGGTTGGTTCATATATGAAACCAACCAGGTCCCAGGAACTAAAAGGATAATTACTCACAGACCAGGCATTTGATTGACGCACCATTTGTGGCGTTGAGACCCCTATGACGTGGTTGTCCTTTGAGGTAAACCACATGAGACATCAGGACACTTGAATTATCGAACAACATCTCGTGGAGAAGAACCTCCCTCATACGAGTAAGCGGGGTGTGGATTCCTAGTAGTTGTATACCTGATGACTACTTGACTGATTCGACTCGAAGTGATTCGACTAGCCTAGTGGACGGAGCGCCCGGTTTGGAGGCAGACCCATGGCGGATGGAGCGCCTAGTTTGGAAGTAGACCTGCGGTACTTGACCAGAGGAGTACATCTGTAGGCTATAGGGGTAGCGCCCGGTTCGGAGACAGACCCACAGCAGACAGAGCACCATGTTTGGCAGCAGACCCGCCATACATGATAGGAAGAGTACCTGAACAGTCTAAGAATAGTGCTTAGCACATCAGAGTCGTGATAGGGCAACATTACTCGATAGAGGAGGAGTTCAATAGCAACCGTGGTTACGTTAATGAAAATCTTGTTTTGAGCTGAGTCAAAGACCTTTGTGTTTTCCTCATGATTGAGATCGATTACTTGATAACCTAGGTATATATATGGAAATATACCTAAGTAATGGTTATCCGTTGAAATCATACATTGTGGTTTATCTATGTTGAATTTTGTGAGACCTTGAGGGTCTCGGGGTCCATTAAAAATATCATTATACTCACCCATGCAGTATAACGACCCTTACTTTACATACATTGTTATTACATCAAAATTGAACCATACTTATTACAACATATAAAAAAACCATGAAAGGACCATATAGGTATAGTGTCATTAGAAACTGGGAAACATAATCAACTGGTTGATAAAGCATCTACATTGTCTCGCATTTATTTCATCATATCTATAGTCCCTTTTGGCATATATTACTTAATAAGCTTCTTCCTGACCTAGGGAAAGAAAACATACAAAAGGGTGAGCTCAAATGATCAGTAAGGGTAAACAAAAGAAATATAAATCACATCATATTCACAAGATCATAACAATTTATAAATCTTAACCTGCATAAGAGAGCATAATTTCATAACACGGGATAAATCATAATATTGAAATGAAATCCCAATAATCATAACTTAAAACATGAAACTTTGTGTCATACACACATAATCATAGAGAATCATTTCATATTAGTCAATACTCATTTCCAAGAATATCTTAGTGGACAAAGTCCATTTTTGAACCGAGTTCACTCCTCATTTCAGTCTTGTTTCACTAAACCAGTTTAACCTATAGTTTAATCCATGTCTATATCATGAGATATAAAATCTTCACCCAATTCATTGGAGGGAGATATAGGTCCCACCCATATAATAATGATACCATTATTATGTGTTCCACAAAATCATAAATCATACATCATTGCATAACCCATGTAGTAAAAATGGGATTCTTTAACAACATGACATCATTAAAATATTCATATAAGATAAAGGAATTCATAAAAATAATTCCATGACCACATAATCAAATAAATGTAATAATAGTGATAGAAACAGAACCCTATATTATCTTAAATGGAAAATAATTTTGATAAAGCACTTGAACTCCATTCGTGAGGAAAATATCCTTTCTACTTCAAAAAAAATTCCTTTCTTTAACATGTCATCCAATTTTAATCTAAAAGATGTTGATTTAAAATAAACATCAAAACATGTAAAGGATTCTTCTGGGAAATAATGTTTTAAAAATCCATTCATGCCATATAAGTTAAAAAAATAATTCTTCTCGTACTTTTGTAGGAAAAGTCAAAAAGTAACTCGTACGAAAAACGAAAAAAGATTTCTTTCATATCATTTACTAAAAACTCACCGAAGGGTAAAATTGTATTTAAACAATTGTAGGTTGATGGAAAAATATTACATATTGAGGAAAAATTGATGTTGATGATAAAATACACCCCAGTAAATTCTGAAGTATAAACAATCTCTGATAAAAATTGAGATAGCAAGATTTTCCCTTACCATAGGTCTGATTTGCTTCGTAATTGTCTGAACCTCCTTTATAATGATTTAAATAATGTTATTGACTTATTCTAGAATCATAATTATTGTTATGATACCATATATGGTCATACTCTTAGCTTTTTATTAGTAATATTTCATTACTACTTGTTATTCGGGTGTTTATTACTTTTTGTTCTTATGCGTGTTTGTTGAATAAATTCTTATTCATCTCTTTAGGTTATAGATACATAATTTCTAGAATGGTATTAGTGTAATATATATCATATTCATTCATTCAATTCATTTATATAGTCATTATGCAATTAATAACATGTAGAACGAATTGCATCACATCGTGGAGACGGTATTCTGTACGTACGCACGAGCGATGATATCGTTCCCATGATCGTGGAATCGTATTGGAGTGTATGTATACTATTTTAGAATCAATAACAAATTCAAAAAAATCATATATTTACATTATTTTAACCCTTATACCCATCCAAGTATGGTGGTGGTGGAAAATATATTACACCACGGCGTGGAGATGGTATTCCGTACGTATGCACGCACAGTGATTTCGTTTTCCGTAGGATGGATAATAAGTGAAATAGGGTTGTTTCATATTTATAATAACATATCAGTATATTATTGATACTGATGTTATTAACTCATAATTAAACAACTAAAGAAGATGGAGTAGAAGAAGATTGGAACTTGAAGGAAACGGTAAAAGGTATTACCTCTTTCTCAAAGTGCCTCCATTAAACGTTCTCTTAAGGCGCTATAGTTGGTCTTTTGATAAGACCAGTACCTCTAGTAGGTTTCTAAGGAAGTGGGGAAGTGAAATGGTCAGGGTTTTTCCGAGATTGAAGGCTCAAATTGGTGTGAGGAAGAGAGGGAGGAGGTTCCCTTTTATAAGGGAGGAAAGGGGCACCTTTGGAAATATAAAAAATATTAGTTATATTAAATCCAAAACCCACATAAAAACTTCCAAAATGACTCATATCCAATTATTAGATAAGATAGGGTTGTAATCTCATCAACCAAAAAAATTTAGACATGTTATGAATTTATTTTAAACATTATCAACTTGATTTATCCTTATTTATCAATTTAATTTCATTTGTGGTAATAATATTCTAAATTTTAAATTATTATAAATAATTACATATGGGTTCTGAATTTTCCATAATTTTATAATTTATGACATTTTGGAAAATATAAATTAAATTTATAATTTTTAAATATTTTTGTGATTTTTAAACAATTTTATAATATGTTATTTTTATAATATAACAATAGTGTCAATTTTGACACTATTCATTAATTTGTATACAAATAAAATATATACAGAATATATGTTCACACTAAAAGATTTAATAGATTCATAAAATATCATATGTATCTAGAAAATTAGTGTATCACAATAAATAGTTCATATAATATTTATTTTAATATTTTTAAAACAATTTATTTGATATTTTAGTTAATAAAATAATGTCAACATCACTATTGTGTGATAATTTCTGATAATTATTTAATCACTAAAAATTCTGAATAAATTATTATGATGTAGATAATTGTATTAGATTTCTGGATACTATTCATTTTCGAAGTTTCATTATGTTTATCACCAAATTAAAATTATTATACTTATAAGATTTTAGAAAGTGATATGTTGTCACATCTTTGGTTTAAATAATAAATAAATTATTTTAATGGACAAAAGTCCATAAAATTTATCTAATCCGACCCTTAGGTGATATTGGTCGACTTTTAGTCATACAATAGGATTTTGGAAGGTGTTATGGTAATTTTATAATCTTATATTTACCATTAATTACCAGATTTACCTTAAACTATGGTAAATAAAATTTACCGTAGTTACTATTCAAAATGCCCCAAAAAAAGTATCCTATTAACATAATTTGGACCCACTAATTCTGAATATGGAATAATTTTTTTAAAATTCAAAACATATATGTTGCATAAATTAATTTAAAATAAATCTCGTTGTTAAGAAAACGTGTTTTAGAAGTTAAAACATTGCCAAAGATTGAAAAGTTTTTACCTATGAATTCAATGTGAAATTAATTCTAATGACATAAATTATATTAAATGGTAAAAATATATTATATTTATACTTTAAAACCATTCAATTTTATAATTTATCCATATAAATTATCTCAATGAAAAAAGTTGAATTTAATTAAAAATTAATGTATTTTTACTATTCATGAAAATATGAAAGTTATCAGAGAAATATAAAAAATGCATCGAAAGTAAATTTTTATACCCTGATTCAAAATAAGAAAATTATTTTTTTAAAATTAAACTTATAAACATGTCAAAAACTAGATTTAATGTGGTTGCGCCATCAAAAGGCGGCAAAACTGTATTTTTTTTAAAAATATTTCTTTTATCCAAAAAAATTAATTTTGCTTTTATACCTCATTCTAGAAAATGTATAAATTGAATTAAAATGTAAAAAAAATCAAAATTCAGTTATTACTATTCATAACGGCTAGTTTTAATAATATTATAATAGCATATCGTTGTTTAGTGAAACTCGGTATTGCGTACGACGCAAGCTATCGAGGAAGGTCGCGGTTGCGTGTAAAGCAAGCCATGCTAGTGTTGTGTGTAGTGAAAGATTCCATTGATGATTTATATAATATAAAGACAAAATATTTCTCAAAAATGTCTCGGGTGTTACATTTTACCCCCATTAAAATGAATTTCGCCCTCAAAATTCATCACTTTGTATCAAACAGATGTGGATACCTCTCCCTTATCATATCCTCAATCTCCCATGTAGCTTTTTCTAATTGGTTGTTCCTCCATAAAACTTTCACCAAGCGAGTGGTCTTGTTTCGTATGACTTTTTCACTACGATCCAGAATCTTTATCGATTGTTCTTCATAAGAACGATCTTGCTCCAGCGGTACAACATCTGATCTGAGTACATATGAAGGATCAGGTATGTACTTTCTTAGGAGAGATACATGGAACACATCGTGTACTTGAGAGATATTCGGTGGAAGCACCAATTGGTAAGCTACCTTCCCAACACGATCCAGTATTTAGAAAGCACCGATATATCTAGGGCCCATCTTCCCCTTCATTCCAAATCTAATGACCCTCTTCTATGGAGATATTCATAAGAACACTTTATCACCCACTTCAAACTCTAGGTCTTTTCTTCGGTTGTCGGCATAACTATTATGTCAACTCTGAGTTTCTCTTATTGGTTGATTAATAGATCTGACCTTTCCTGCCAATTACTCAATGAGATCAGGTCCTGATAGCTTTCTTTCCCCAACTTCATCCCAGCAAGTGGGAGTCCTGCATTTCTTTCCATGGAGAGCATCATAAGGAGCCATCTGAATACTGGAGTGAAAGCTATTATTATAAGAAAATTCCACCAAAGTTAGGTGTTGATCCCAACCACCTTTGAAATACATAGAGAAAGCTCTCAACATATCTTCTAGAGTTTTAATTGTTCTCTCAGACTGACCATCTGTCTGAGGATGATAAGTAGTGCTGAAACTCAACTCGGTATCCAGAGTATGCTGAAGATTTCGCCAGAATTTCGAGGTAAATCTCAGATCCCGATCAGATATAATAGAAAGTGGTACTCCATGAAATCCTACCACTTCCTTTAAATATATCCTGGAAAGCTGACCTAGAGAGAAATCCTCTCTAATAGCAATGAAGTGTGCAGACTTTGTAAGATGTTCAACAATGACCCAGATAGCATTATTGCCTTTGGATGTTTTAGGGTGTCCTATTACAATGTCCATAGTGATGATTTCCCATTTCCATTAGTGTATGGGTAATGGTTGTAACATCCCCTTAGACTTCTGTCTCTCAGCTTTATCTTTATGACAAAAAAACATCGAGAGACATATTCAGCAACATCTCTTTTCATGCCATCCTACCAGAAGTACTCTATCAGGTCCTTATACATCTTCGTTCTTCCAGGATGAATAGAGAATGAAGAACTATGAGCCTCATCCAGCAGCTCCTTCTTTAATTCGTGGATGGGTGGAACACAAACCCGATTCCAAAACATTATTATCCCATCACAATCAAGGTTGAATTCAGGAACATTTCTCACCGTCTTTTGTAACTCTACATCTTCTTTCTGTGCCACTTTAGTCTTCAGATGTATAGATGGTTGTTCAATCATTTTAGAATGATAAGATTTCCCCCCTTCCATTATTATTACAAGATCCATCCTTTGTAAATCCATAAATATTGGATCTTTTGTGATCCTCATCATGGATAAACTGGCATGGTTTTGTTGACTTAATGCATCTTCCACCTTGTTTGCATTCCCAGAGTGGTAATGAATTGAGCAGTCGTAATCCTTAATCACCTCCAACCATCTTCTTTGACGCATATTCAGCTCCTTTTGTGTGAAAATATAATTTAAACTTTTATGATCAGTATAAATATCACACCTTTCACCATAAAGGTAATTCCTCCAAATCTTTACTGCAACGATTACCGCAACTAACTTCAAATCATGAGTTGGGTAATTTTTCTCATGGATTTTCAACTGTCATGAGGCATAAGCTATCACCATATCATTTTGCATGAGAACACATCCCAGTCCATTCTTGGATGCATCGCTGTAGATCACAAACCTTTTTCCACTACAAGGAAGTGTGAGTATAGTTTCACTGGATAACCTTCTTTTCAACTCCTTGAAATTCTATTCACATTCGTCCATCCACACGAACATAACTCCTTTTCGAGTCAACCTGGTGAGTGGATTAGATAATCGTGAAAACTGTTTCACAAAACATTGATAATATCCATCCAAACCAAGAAAACTTTAAATCTCAGTTACTGTTGTTGGTCTTGACCATCTTTCGATAACCTCTGTATTTGATGGATCCACAGATATCCCCTCATTTGAGATTATGTGACCCAAAAATGAAACTTTTTGAAGCCAAAATTCACACTTGGTAAATTTGTCAAAAAGCTTCTCCTTTCTCAGGGTCTTCAATATAATTATCAAGGGTTCTTCATGTTCTTCCTTACTCATTGAATAGAAAAGAATATCGTCTATAATGACTACAACAAATTTATCAAAGTAGTCTCTAAAGACTCTATTCATCAGATCCATGAATATAGTAGGGGAATTAGTAAGACCAAATGGCATCACTATAAATTCATAGTGTCCATACTTTGTAAGGAAAGTCATCTTTTGTATATCCTCCCTTTTAACCCTTAATTGATGATACCATGAATGAAGATCAATCTTGGAAAAGTATTGAGCTCCGCATAGTTGGTAAAATAGGTCATCAATGCGTGGGAGAGGATATTTTTTATTGATAGTGATCTTGTTAAGTTCTCGATAATCAATGCAGAGTCTCATTGATCCAACATTCTTCTTAACAAACAGAACATGTGCTCACTAAGGTGACGCACTAGGGCGTATGAATCCCTTATGAAGATTCTCTTGGAGTTTCTTCTTCAATTCCTACAACTCAATTGGGGCCATTCTAGAATGTGTATTTGAAATAGGCAAAGCACCCGGTACGAGTTCTATTGAAAACTCAACTTCACGATTTGGTGGAATAACCTACAATACCTCTGGAAATACATCATCAAAATCCCGTACAATGGGAATATTCTTAATTGTGATTTTCTCTCCAACCATTTGAGATAAATAACCTTCATTATGTGGAATCAAGACCCATTAGATGGAAGAAATTTCCACTGGAAGGTTATGTTCATCATTGCATCGATAGAAGATCATAGATTGATCTGGAATATGAAATGTACCTTCCATTCTTTCGAAATTGATATGAGCTCCATATAAAGAAATCTAATCCATTCCATGAATCACATCAAATTCCACTATAGGAAGGATCACAAGATTTGCAAGAAGCACTTTCCCAAAATCTTCAATCGGGGAAGAATTATAAACTTTTGATGCGACTTTTGTTCCATTAGGTGTTGTCAAAGCTAACTCTACATCTAATTGTTGAGGTAATACGGTGATACCCTTAGAAAAATCGTCCGAAATAAATGCGGGGGTGGATCCAGAATCAAATAAAACATATGCTACTTTAGAGTGGAGGGAAAGTGTACCTTTCACCACATCGTTATCGTACTCCACATTGCTAATAAAAATTGCATGTGGCTTTCATTTGACTTTAGCCTTAATATTTTTTTTATGTAGATCATCATCATCAACCCTTGGATTAGGTCATTTATTGGCATAATGCCCCATATCCATGCACTTGAAACATTGAAGTGTAGTAGGTTCATTCTGTGTGTCCCTTCCTTTGTTTTCATCATTAGACATCTTCATCCCATCATTGTGGCATTCAAATGCCCATTGACCATACTTTCTACATTTGAAACATTTACTTGTCCCATTAAGAAAACTCCCTCCATGTTTCTTTACACACTTTGAGCATAAGAGAGAGCTCATCTTCTTTTTAGTGTGCTCTTTAGATTTTCCTTTGAATTCCATTTTCCTCTTCATATCAAGCCCATATGACTGATGGGTTACTCCAATCTCCATCTCGACTTTGAGAGAACATCGAACGATTTCCACGTAGCTATTGAAGTCCCTTATGGAAAACTCCCTTCGAAGACTTGGTTTTACGCCACTAAAGAATCAATCGATCTTACTCTCAGGTTGGATAATAATACCAGAAGCGTACCTTGCATGTCTTGTTAAATTTTCTTCATAGGTACCAATAGATTCATCATCATTTTTCTTCAGTTCAAGAAATTCTTTCTCAATATTTGATCGGAGAATATGAGGGAAGTACTTATTGAAAAATAAGTTCTTGAACTCGTCTCATTCCATGGACTCAATTTCATCCCTTTTCCTCTTATTCTTAATAAGACTCCACCATTGATAATCATCTTCTTCCAAATGATACACTCCTATGATGAATTTATCATGTTCATAACATTGAAGAACTGAAAATATCTTTTCATTAGTACTAATCCATTGTTCAGAAACTAATGGATCGGTAGACCCGCTGAATGAAGGTGGATGCTACCTCATGAAGGATTCAACAGAATGTTGCTCCTTCCTTTGCTCGTTTTGAAGTCCTGCATGATTCATAGCTTGAGAAAGTTGTGTGAGCATGGATACAAGATTTTTCATTCCATATCCCATAACATTTGGTTGCTCTGGGGGAAAATCATTGCGTTGCCTGTCACATTCCGCATTAACATGGTTCCTTTAGGTTCTAGCCATTGACTAAAACCAAGAAGAATAATGTGAGAAACACTAATTATAATAGGAAAACCACATAATCAGGAATAAAATTTCACACATAGGGTCTTATCCTAGGTTATTCATGGTCATTTCTAAAACACTATGATTGTGTTCTATGCTTAGACTTTTCTATAGAGTTCGTACTAAGGCTTTCACATCCTATTTTCCAAAGGATGACTACACATTTCCTCTGATACCAACTATAACGAACCTTACTTTACATACATTGTTATTACTTCAAAATTGAATCATACTTATTACAACATATAAAAAACCATGAAAAGACCGTATATGTATAGTTTCTTTAGAAACTGGGAAACATAAACAACTGGTTCATAAAGCTTCTACACTGTCTCCCATTTATTTCATCATATCTATAGTCCCTTTTGGCATATCATACATAAAAAGATTCTTCATGACCTGGGGAAAGAAAACATACAAAAGGGTGAGCTCAAATTCTCAGTAAGGGTAAAAAAAAGAAATATCAATCACATCATATTCATAATAACACAACATTTTGGAAATCTTAACATGCAAAATAGAGCATAATTTATTAACATGGGATAAATCATAGTAGTGAAATGAAATCACAATAATCATAAATTAAAAAATGAATCTTTGTGGCATACACACACAATAATAGAGAATCATTTATTATTATTCAACACTCATTGCAAAGACTATATTAGTGGACAATGTCCATTTCTGAACAGAGTTCACTCCTTGTTTAGTCCTGTTTCACTGAACCGGTTTAACCTGCCGTTCCAGCCATGTCAATCTCATGAGATATGAAATCTTTACCCAATGAATTGGAGGGAGATATAGGTCCCACCCATCTAATAATGATACCATTCCTATGTGTGCCACAAAATCATAAATCATACATCATTGCATAACCCATGTAGTAAAAATGAGATTCTTAAACAACATGACATCATAAAACAATTAATATAAGATAAAGGAATTCATACAAATAATTCCATCACAACATAATCAAATCAATGTAATAATAGGGATTGAAACAGAACCCTATACTATCTTAGATGGAAAATAATGTTGATAAAGCACTTTAACTCCATTCATGAGGAAAATATCCTTTGTACTTCAAAAACATTTTCCTTTCTTTAACATGTAAGAGAATTTTAAACTAAAAGAAGTTGATTAAAAATAAGCTTGAAAACATGTAAAGGAAGATTCTTGGAAATAATATTTTAAAAATCCAGTTTTGCCGTATATGTTAAAAAACATTATTCTCGTACTTTTTTCGGAAAAGTCAAAAAGTACCTCGTACGAAAAATGACAAAATATTCCTTTCATATCTTTTACTAAAAATTCAAAGAAGGGTAAAATTGGATTTAAAAAATTTTAGGTGGATGGAAAAATATTACATATTGAGGAAACATGGATGTGGATGATAAAATACACCCCAATAAATTCTGAAGTATAAACAATCTCGGATAAAAATTGAGATTGTGAGATTTTCCCTTACCTTAGGTCTGATTTGCTTCGTTAGTGTCCGAAAATCCGGTATAATGATTTAAATAATGTTATTCACTTATTCCAGAATCATAATTATTGTTATGATTTCATATATGGTCATATTCGTAGCTTCTTATTAGTAATATTTCATTACTACTTGTTATTCAGGTGTTTATTACTTTTTGTTCTTATGCGTGTTTGTCTAATAAATTCTTATTCTTCTCTTTTGGTTATAGATACCTCATTTATAGAATGTTAATAGTGTAATATATATCATATTCATTCATTAAATTCATTTATATAATCATTATGCAATGAAGATCATGTAGAACGAATCACATCACATCGTGGAGACAGTATTCCGTATGTACGCACGAGCGATGATATCGTTCCCATGATCGTGGAATTGTATTTGAGTGTATGTATACTATTTAAGAATCAATAAAACATTAAATTAATCATATATATTCATTACTTTCACCCTTAAACCCATCCAAGTAAGGAGGTGGTGGAAAATAGATTACACAACGACATGGAGATGGTATTTCGTACGTACGCACGCGCGGTGATTTCATTTTCTGTAGGATGGATAAGAGGTGAAATATGGTTTTTTCATATTTATAATAACATATAAGTATATGAGTGATACTAATGTTATTACCTCATAATGAAACAACTAAAGAATAGGGAGTATAAGAAGAATGGAACTTGAAGAAAACGGTAGAAGGTATTACCTCTTTCTCGAAGTGCCTCCTTTAAACTTTCTTTTAAGGCACTACAGTTGGTCTTTTGATAAGACCAGTACCTTGAGTAGGTTTCTAAGGAAGTGGGGAAGTGAAATTGGTAGGGGTTGGCCAAGCCTGAAGGCTCAAATTGGTGTGAGGAAGAGAGGGAGGAGGTGCCCTTTTATAAGGGATGAAAGGGGAAACTTTGGAAATATAAGAAATATTAGTTTTTATTAAATCCCAACCCCACTTAAAAACCTCCAAAATGACTCATATATGAAGCTTATATGATATAGGGTTGTAATCGCATCAAAAAAGAAAATTTATACATGTTATGAATTTATTTTAAACATTATCAACTTGATTTATCCTCATTTATAAATTTAATTTTATTTGTGGTAATAATATTCTAGATTTTAAATTATTATAAATAATTACATATGTGTTGTTAATTTTCCATAATTTGACACTTTATGACATTTTCCACCATATAAATTTTAAATTATAATTTTTAAATATTTTTGTTATTTTTAAATAATATTATAATATGTTATTTTTATAATATAATAATAGTGTCAATTTTGACACTATTAATTTATTTGAATTTAAATAAAATATATACAGAAGATATGTTCGAAATTAAAGCTTTAATAGATTCAAAAAATGTCATATGTATCTAGAAAATTAGTGTAGAACATTAAATAGTTTATATAATATTTATTTAAATATTTTGAAAACAATTTATTTGATATTTTAATTAATAAAATAATTTCAACATCACTATTGTGTCATAATTAATTATAATTATTTAATCCATAAAAATTATAAATAAATTCCTATGATGTAGATAATTGTATTAGAATTCTGTAGAATATTCATGTTCAAAGTTTCATTAAGTTTATCACAAAATTAAAATTATTATACTTATAATATTTAATAAAGTGACATGTTGTCACATTCTTTGGTTTTAATAATAATTAAATTATTTTCATGGAAAAAATTCTATTAAAAAAATCTATTCCGACCCTTAGGTGATATGGGTCTACTATTAGTCATCCAATTTTATTTTTTCATATGCTAGGATAATTTTATAATCTTATATTTACCCTTAATTAACCGATTTACCTTCAACTATGGTAAATAAAATTTACCGTAGTTACTATTCATAATGCCCAAAAATAAAACGTTGCCTATTAACATAATTTGTACCCACTAATTCTGAATGTGGAATCCATTTTTCAAACTTCAAAACATATAAGTTGCAGTAATTAATGAAAAATAAATCATGTTGTTAAGAAAACGGGTTTTAGTAGTTAAAACATTGCCAAAGATTGAAATGTTTTTACCTATGAATTCAATGTGAAATTAAGGCTAATGACATACATTATATTAAATGGTAAAAATACATTCTATTTATACTTTAAAACCATCCAATATTATAATTTATCTATATAAATTATCTCAATGAAAAAAGTTGTTTTTAATAAAAAATTATCGTATTTTTACTATTCATCAAAATATGAAAGTTATCAGAGAAATATCAAAAATTTATCCAAAGTAAATTTTTATACCCTGATTCAAAATAAAAATTTTATTTTGTCAAATTGAACTTATAAACATGTCAAAAACTAGATTTATTGTGGGTGCACCATCAAGAGGTGGCAAAACTCTATTTTTTTGAAAAATGTTCTGTTTATCCAAAAAAACTGAATTTTCTTTTATACCTCATTCTAGAAAATGTATAAGTTGAATTAAAATGTTCAAAAATTCAAAATTCAGTTAGTACTATTCATAATGGCTAGTTTTAATAATATTTTAATAGCATATCGTTTTTAGTGAAACTCGGTATTGTGTACGACGCAAGCTATTGAGGAAGGCCGTGGTTGCGTGTAAAGCAAGACAAACTAGTGTTGTGTGTAGTGAAAGATTCCTTTGATTATTTATATAACATAAAAACAAATTATTTATCATAAAAGTCTCGGGTGTTACATGCACGGGCAATTCCCACCCCTCGTTGTGTTTTATGTAGACGGCGAACAACGCAGACGGAGGCCGAGAGCACCATGTACTAGATGATAGACGGAGGTGGGCCTTATGAAGTTTTGGTACGCGGTAGATTTTGATGGATATGCAGTGCTGAGGAGGCTATCTGTACCTACCCTTCAGGTAAGAACCCCGGAGTATAATCCAGGAGATACTTTCACCTTTCAGATGCTTGTTCCTTTTTTAGTTGTTCTTGCTTTCAGTTGTATTTGTACATTACAGTTGGGCTTCTATTCTGACCCCTTACATCTAGTACTCTTGTTATACAGTTTTTTCTTAGTTTTTACATCCTCTTGTACAATGGTTCTGTGCGTTTACAAATTTTAAAGGCAATACCTTCCCAGTTTTAGGGAATTACACCTTTGAAGCTAGTAGCAAGCTCCTGGCCTATAGAAGGTGGGCTTGGGGTAGTCATGATTCAGGCCCTGCGGGACGGGTCGTGACAAATTGGTATCAAAGGATTCGGTTCTACATCAGAACATAAGACCCTAAAATTCCTTTCCTATGAAGTAATATTGTTAAGTATAATATGTGTGGTTTTCAGTTCAGGGAGTCCATTGTTGGTGTGGGCGGCCGATGTATCCATACACTAGGACCCTAACTTCTGATTTTTGACTTTGTGCATGAAAACACTGATTTCACGTGCATTTTTTTAAAAGTTTTCTCTAAGTCAGCTCAAACCAGGTCTGCTTACCAGGTGTAGTCTTTTAACCGTGTCACATCTGTTTCTTTCAAGATGCCTCCTTGCGGATGACCATCTAGAGCCTCGAGAGTTGTGTGTACTAATAGCCTACAAAGCGACGAGGCCTCAGTATAGGGCCCTCTTCTAGTTGAGGATCAATCAGAGGCACCAGCGGTACTACTACCCATTAGGCCACCGATTCCACCACCCCCAGCAGTAGAGAGTGAATACCGCTTGAGCGCCCTGCATGAGTTCCAGCGCCAGAGGGCAACCAGGTTTAGGGGAGAGACGGAACTACAGGCAGTTGAGGATTGGTTGGAGGATGTGGTGAGAGTCTTTAGACTGGTAAGGACACCAGCAGACATTGTTGTGATCCTTGCTGCTAGCATCCATCAGGAAGTAGTTGGCAGATGGTGGAGCCTGATGCTTCAGGTCCACAATGATGCAACCCTTATATGGCCAGACTTCAAGAGCTTGTTTCGGGCTGAGTTTGTGCCAACCACCCTTCAAGCGGTGTAGATACATAAGCTACATCATCTGCAACAGGGTAGCATGAGTGTAGTTCAGTACTCAGAGAGGTTCACCGACCTCTAGCGCTACTCCAACTATTTGGTACGGAACCCATTCTTCAGGGCCCAGACCTTGGAGTAGGGACTTAGGAGAGAGATCAGAGCATGAGTTATCTCCAACAACATTCTAACGCAGACGGGGGTGTTGGAGAGAGACCTCCTAGTGGATAGTTTCTTTGCTAATCAGTCTCCATTAGTGGGACCCACTAATAGTCAACATACAGTGGAGTCTTCTATAGCAGGCAGTAGACAGATGCCGCTTAGGTCCCAGAGGACCAGACATATAGGTGGTCGACTGCACGACTCAGGATCCGTTGTGCGGGGCACCGAGAGTGGAGACAAAGACCAACATACTAGGAAAAAGTAGTGTTTCTCATGCGATAGGCTTCTCCAAATGTCTCATGACTATCTAACCCACCACTCTAATGATCAACAGACAGTTGAAGAACCTCCCGGGTAGAGGCAGTGGTTTGATCGAGGCGGTCCGTAGGGAAGAGGCGGATGTGGCAGAGGAGATGGTCGAGCAGCTGACAGTGGATGACGTTATGAGGTGCAACTGCCACCACCACCAAGAGGTCCACCCTGACCATAGGGAGTGGGTGGACATGGCATAACACAACTTCAGGCAGCTGTGGCATATGACCCTGGAGCTCCGAAAGCTGGTGGACTGGAGCAGGACTAGTTCCAGGCATAGAGGCCTTTGTTCATGATGCTTCTAGCTTCGTTGATGTCATTGTTTGTTGTTACATTGTTTCTTTGTACTTTGAGCTACATTTATAAAATACACTTGTCCTTGTAACATTTTATTTCATACCTTTTTTCTGTAGTTAATACTAAGAGGTTCTGGTTAAAACCATTGACTTGACACTCACTTTCAATATTCCTACTAGAGGAGTTCTAGTGACCACACACTGATTCTGACAGTGTGACTCGACCCTTGGAGGTAATATTAATGTTTGGATCTCATTTTAGTAGCATCTAGGCCTTACGACATCGTCCATGGCATGAATTAGTAACATTCATGTCAGGATTTAATGTATTAAACAATGGTCGTGGTTCATCCAGGGGATGAGACGATATTTCTTTTATCGTTAAAGGATAAATCTTAGTAGCTATTGTAGAATGTAGGAGAAGAACGGTGTATGCGAGTTTACTAAAATTGTCTTGTCTCACCCAAAGTTCGTTGCATGACTGTTTTACCATGTACTCTGATCACAAGAGTATCAGGTATATCTCCTCTCAGAAAGACAGGAATCTGAGACAGTGGAGATGGCTTGAGTTCCTCCTGGACTATGACTTCGAAATTTTTAATACACCTAGGAAGGGGAACATTGTTGCGGATGCGCTAATCAAGAGGACTGGTATAAAACTACTATGAGATGCGACAGTGTAGTTGGCCGCCTTGCAAATATTCATTGTGGATAGGGATGGATTAGCCTATCAAGAGTCTCTTAGAGTCACTCCCCAACTTTTTCAGCCAGTAAGGGAGGCGCATCATGGGGACATTGACTCCGAGACACGACGTGCTCAGATATCCAATGGGCAGGCACCTGATGTATTTTTTGAAGGTGGGGAGCATGTCATCTTCTTCAGAGGACGTAGCATGGTACCAGTTGCACTTCCAGAGGAATTGCTGAGGGAGTTCCACACTTCCCCATTAGTAGTACATCTAGGAGTGGAGAAGATGAATTAGGACCTCCGGAGACAACACTGGTGGAAAGGTATGGAGAAGGTGGTAGAAGAGTATGTATCATGGTGCCTCACATGTTAGCAAGTGGAAGAATAACACCAGGTACAAGCATTATTGGTTCACCTCTTAGAGTTCCCAGAGTGGAAGTTGTAATGGATATCCATGGCCTTCGTGATGGGTCTTCCACGTACATCTAAGAATCATGACTTGATATGGGTGATCATCGACCGACTAACCAAGTCATCCCACTTCCTACCCATCAGTGTGTATGGCTCAATAGAGAGCTTGGGATGCTTCTACGTGCATGAGATTGTGTGTGTTGCATGGAGTGCCTTCTTCTATTGTCTTCAACCATGATTCATGGTTTACCTTTTGGCTATGGAAGGGGGTGCATGATGCTTTTGGGACACAGCTACATTTGAGCACTGCATTACATTCTCAAATGAATGGTCAGACCGAGGGGAACATCCAGACACTCGAGGACATGCTTCATGATTGTGTCATTGACTTTGGTCACAGCTGGGAGGACCACTTGACCTTGGTGGAGTTTTCTTACAACAGCAGCTGTCACTCCACCATAGTGATGACACCTTTTGAGGCCTTGTATGACCGACATTACAGATCGCCACTGTGCTAGAAAGACCAAGGGAAGTCAGTACTTGTTGGAAAAAAGATGGTACGGCCTAACACGGAAAAGGTGAAGATCATCCAGGAGCGGATGAAGACTGCACATAGTAGGTAGAAATCATATATTGACAGGGGATGAAGACCTCTGGAGTTCGAGGATGGCGACCACATCTTCCTAATGGTCTCAAGTCGACGAGGTATAATGAGATTTGGTCAAGGAGGAAAGCTATCTCTGAGTTTCATCGGACCATTCCATGTCCTTAGTATAGTAGGCGAGGTGGCTTACCACATGGATCTTCCACCTCAGCTACATCTGGTGCACGACGTCTTCCATGTTCTCTGCTGAGGAGATACGTGAACGACCCGTCCCACATCATCGACCACGGGAGCTAGACATAGATGATGGGGATAGTTTCATGGAGTTTCCAATGAAGATTTAGGATCGATAGAAGTAGTTCCTACATGGATGGTCGGTACATTTGGTGCTCGTTCGATGGAAGTACGAGAACCTCTAGGTGAGCACATGGGAGAGGGAGGCTAAGATGCGTGCTCAGTACCCCCATTTGTTCCCTTAGTGTGAGTTGTAGCTTATGTGGACATAAAGCCCTGATATGCGGAGAATGTAAAGACCCAGAATTCCTGTGGAATTTTTTGAAAATATATGCGAATTTTACGAGTCCGTAGTTTCTGACGGCGCTTGATTTCAAGGACTGCTGTGATCGGAACCAATTTATGAATATTTATTTAGGTACGTTCAATAAACGTACATTAAAAATTTTATAACTTTTGAACTGGTACTTGAAATTGAAATCTGAGGGCATCACTGAACTCATAGAATCAGAAATTTCTTAGTGAGACCTTCACCACAGTTGCGTTCTCACTTGAGTGGAAGATGATTTTTGGAGATTTTTTTCAATTAAATTGAATAAAATAATGTGTAAACATTATTTTATTTTTAGGTGGTTAAAATCACCATGTGGAGGTTAGTGGTGGAGTCCACCACACCCTATCCTCCCATGGGAGGTCATGGTGGTGGGGCCCACCCACCCATAACCTCCCTTGGGAGGATGGTAAAATATGGGGCCCACATGAGCCTTAAACTATCCATTTATGGAGCCAAAACCAATAAAACCCTAACACTTTTTAACCCCCTTGTATCTCTCCACCTTCCCCTTCATTTATTGTGTGAACTCTCTCACAATTAATTAACATAACCCTTGTAATTAATTAATTTTCTCCTTTTTGAATTATTTTGAATTCTTGCCAACCATTTTAACATAATAGTTAGTCTATTATTTTTTGGTCGGCATAATCTTGGGTTGAGATTTTCATAATCTTGAGAGAGGAGATTGGGTGGTACCTGAGGGTGAACATCATCCTCTCAATGTAGAACGTGATGAACACTCCTTCATCTAAAGATAGACGTACTCTTCTTCCTCCTTCAACCAAGATAAGGAAAGGGAAGACGTCGCCCACGAGTAACATCATCAAAGACGACATCACCTCCTCCTGATATCAACGATCTGACTTCTGCTTTCCGTGACATCATCAATGAACGACTACAGGTGAATTAAAGGTAGGGGATTTTTGTTGGTTTTATTCTCGTTCTCCAACGTTCTATTTATGGATTTTGAACATCCAATTGTTATCACCATAAACATGGAGAGTTCATGCCAACCTCACATGGTCTGACACTCTCCGTCGGGTTCATTTTGGGGTACTTCGAAGCATCAATGAGGTGACATCGACGAAGATGGTGAACAAAGGCCGCGCTACATGCGGCCTCTGTGAATAGCACTTCCGACCAAGCGGCACCCAAACCGCACCCCAGTGTGCTGACCGACCAGCCCGGGGCTCCCCGGGTATGACATGAGACCCCCCGCCCCCTGGCGTGTTGCCCGACCTAACCGGCGCCCTGCCCGGCCGGCCAGGTGCCCCCCGGCGCACTGCCCCGCCGTGATGCCTGCGCCCACGGTGGCCTACCTGGCCCTTGCCGACGGCCTGCCCGGTGCCACCGCGGCCTGCCGCACGCTACCTGGTGAACCTGTGGCCCACCCGCTGACCATCTGGCCTGCCCGCGCCCAGTGCGGCCTGCCCGCTGGCCTCTCAGCCACCTTCCTTCTGAGATGACCCGCTGCGTCCACTGTGATGTCATTGTTTGAACTAGCCCAGTCACCTAGGCCAAGTCATTAGGCCTTCTATGTGGTGATTATCGGTCCGAACCGCCCTCGCGGTCCGCTGGGTCGGGCCCAGTGGACTGGGTCAAAATATACAGGGCTGACCTACCCAATGGGCGGGTTCAGACCCAGGGAGTCTGACAGGGTCGACCCAGACCGGGTTGGGAAGAGTCGGTCTGAACGGGACTGACCGGACTTGGGCCCCCTAATGACTCATTGCTTACTTTAGACATATCTTTGGCACGAGATGTATTTTTGATGAACTGTTAGCAACACTAGTAATCTCCTTGGAAAACGGTCCCTTTGAGTAGACCCCATGGGACTTCAGGATATAGTTGAGAAACGGTCGGGTTGGTTCGTATACGAAACCAACCAGGCCCCCAGGAATAAAAGGATAATAACTCACAGATCGTGCGTCCTTTTGATGCACCATATGTTGCGTTGACACCCCTATGAAATGGAAGTACTTTGAGATACATCCATGTGAGACTTTGTAACACTTGGAGTATCGACCAGTAGCTCATGGAGCAAAACTTCCTAGAGACGAGCAACTGGAGTGTGGAGACCTAGTAGCTGTAGAACTGATGACTGTTTGACCAATTCGACTAGGAGTGAATTGACTATCCTAGTGGACAGCGCACCCGGTTTGGGGGAAGAAAAACGGTGGATGGAGAACTTAGTTTGGAAGCCGACCCTTGGTACTCGACAGGAGGAGTACGTCTGTAGGCTATAGGGGGAGTGCCTGGTTTGGCAGCAGACCCACATCGGACGGAGTGCCTGATTTGGTAGCAGACCTGCGGTAGTCAACAAGAGTAGTACCTTAGTAGTTTAAGGTTAGTGAGTAGCACCTCAGAGTCGCGACATGGCTACTGTAATCGATAGATAAGGAGTTCTCCAATATCTTTGGTTTCGTTAATGAAAATCATGGTTTGAGATGATTTAATGACCTTTTATTCCTCATGATTGATATGGGTTAGTTTATAATTTAGGTATATGTAAGGGCATATACCTATGTAATGGTTATCCCTTGAAATAATACTTTTTGGTTTATCCTTGTTAGATTTTGTGAGACCATGAGGGTCTTAGGGTCCATTCTGAGTATCGTTATACTCACCCATACACGGTCTATGCCCGCACCTCGTTGTGTTGGATGCAGACTACATACATCACTGACAGAGACCGAGAGCTCCAGGACTGGACGGTACATGGAGGTGGACCTAACGATGTTTCGGTACATTGTAGAGTCTATCTAACGTGGAGTGTTGAGGAGGCCATCAGTACCTACCCTTCTGGAAAGTACCCCAGAGGACGATCCAGGAGCTGCTTTCACCTTTCAGTTGTTTGTCCCTGTTTCAGTTGTACTTATTTTCAGTGGTATTTGTACTTTACTATTGGGCTTGTATTCTGTCCCCTTAATTTTAGTACACTTGTTTTACTACCTTTTTTAGTGAATACATTCGCTTATACTCATGTTGTGTGCATTTACGATTATTAAATGCAATTCCTTCCTAGTTTTAGGGAATTAAGCCTTTGGTGCTAGTCACCAGCCCCTGGACTATGGAAGGCGGGTTCGGGTTAGTCGCGATGCGAGCCCCGGGGGACGGGTCGTGACATGGAATTTCAAATGTTTTATGGGAGTCAAAACCCTTTTCAACTTCCTTTGTAAACTCCAGTAGCACAAAAAATTCAAATTTTTTCTCTATTAGACTATCAACCCAGTATATTTCATTTTCAGTGGTGGAGAAATCAAAATTTCTCTACCACTACACCAATGTACTATCAATCTCCCTAACATATACTATTTATTAAAAATATAAATAACCAATTATTTGAGATATTATTACAAAAATAATACCATTTATAGGTAGTATATTCAAGACATAATTATGAATGTAGATGTTAAATAGAATTGTTATTTAATTAAATATATTTATCAAGTATTAGTATGATTATTAAGGTATTGGATCAAATAATAAGGAAAAAATATACATGAATTATTTTTATCTAAATGAAAATTTGGATCACCAATGTGTACAGTATAATAGTTTAATATTATGGTCATGTGTTTTTTCAAAATGGATATATCAAATTCATTATATAGAGTCATTTCATATATATAAAATAAAAAATATGAATATCTTTTAATATTATCAAATAATGTTTTGATTTAAAAATAAAATTTTACTTAGTAAATATTACTTAATGGTTTTCTTTGCTAATCTAGTTTATATGGTGGATTGTAAAAATATAAAATTGTAAAAAATCAAACGTCATATTTTAATACGAATCAAGACTGAGTATTTATATGATGAGATGATTATATAAATTTGTATATGATTATTCTAAATAAATTTCCATCTCATTGATATAATAAAAATTTATTAATGAAAGAAATTATAAAAATTAATGTAGTTATCAAAAACATTAAATAAAAAAATTATAAAATATATGATAAAACATGAAATCACAATTATTTTAACATAAAATATCCTATTATTTATAGTTTATTTCACATGGTTGGTCAGTATTTATGGTAGTAAAATCCCTATATTTGAATATTTATCACCCCAGTACTATAATTTTTGTTGTTCATAATCAATTTCGATCAATCTCTATGAATGTGAAGTACATCAATAGGACTTTCGTTAAAACCCATACAGTTATTCTGTTATTTATATAGTTGATTAACTAATTTAAAAAATTCTAAAAAATGTGGTACATTTGTATAATATTTGTGTTTTACTGATTACATTTTTCGTGGATGATTGAATAACTTTGTGTAGATAAAATCACATCAAGATTCTAGTTTAAAAGATCATAAATATAACAGAACACCCCTAGTTATTGTCAACACATTTTTTATTATTGTAGATTCTTTTGTTCATATGATCTATGTGTCAGGTCATTACTTCTCATTGATAATGGTTATATTAAAATAATTTTTATCCAAATCAATGAAAAAATTTCCAATGGTACTATCCCCGGACTATTAGTCCAACATTGTCATATTATATTACATCATTGATATGACATTATGAAATATTGTGATGAGTTATTTGATGAAATTAGTTTATCACAATCATTAAAAATATGATCATTAAATTAATATATAATTTTAACAAAATATATCAGTCATATATTCAAAAATAGTATTATCATAGGTAATAATGGATAGATATTAAATATGAAATGTTGAGTAATTATAAAATAAAAATATATTTTTTATTATGAAAACAATACAAAATAATGTGGATTGTGTATCCAATTCATTAATGGTTTGGAGATATCCATGTAATAAATAGATATTCTGATTCCAAATTTTAAAACAAATTTGTTGAAAAAATAATATAATTAAGAAATATGATTGTAATTATTTACATTAATTTCATTCAACCACTAGTAATTTGTATATTGATAAAAAAATCAAACCAATTATCTTTAAAAAAATATATAATTGGTCCATAGTGATAATATAATCTAAATAGAACCCTAATATAACTACCCATTAATTTTAATTATTAAATATTGAATTCTCATTGGTTATAAATAAAAAAAAATTCTATATTAATTTTGAAAATTGTGGGATATAAATCCATCCCAAATTCATTTTCATACATGATACATAAATGTAAATTTTCCATGGGGAAAATAGAGAACCAACATCCCATTACTTATTGAAACTTCTAATTCATTACATTAATTGAATAAAAGTATTTACATTTTAAAGAATTTTTTAAATAATATATATCTAAATATATAAAGACCCATATTTTATATATTTCCATTAGATTACACCATTTATAAATTTTTAACTGGAAATATGGGCATATGTCTATTGTATAGGTTTCAAATTGTTTGATAGCAATTATTAATCTAAAATTGGACATAAGGATAATAAAAAATAAAATACACACATTCAAACTAAAACAGTATATAATACATATAATTAAAAACATAATATATAGTGCTGATAGTTGATCCACCTATCATCAGTCACACATGTGATAGATATCTAATAGAAAAACCAAATTATCTCTTTCCTCTACGTGTTTACATTATTTTTTGAATCGTTCATTTTTTGTATGAATTAATGTTTCAGGAATTGTTTCTAGTAACACTAAATATGAAATGAAAAAATATTAAATAGATTTATATAATAATAATTGGTACATGATACACTAGCTTTCAAATTGGATATCAATTATTATATTGTTTTCAAGGATACTACAAATGAACTCAAAAGAGTTTACACAAATGTTAGATGATTTTTTATTAATTTCATTCATTAAAAATATAACATTTCGCTATATATATTATATAAATTTCATATTTAGATACACTCATTCAATTATTGAATAATTTTTTTCATATGAATTTAATAAATTCATTGATAACGATGTAAGATTGATACCATGAAATCTAAAATTTATTTTTATATTCCATCTAAAATATAGTAGAAAATTATTTCACATCACAACACATGCCAAATTATTATTTCACTTAATAAAAAATGCCTATATTATTAGTGAAAATAATATGATATCACTATATTGAATCGAATGATATACCCAGCTAAGGGAAACAATATACCATTATATAGAGTATTCATAAAATTAATAGTCATTATATTTTTTCATGTGATATTCCACAATATATATATAATTATATATAATATAACTTAATCTCCCACATTAATTAAGGATCATATACTTTATTCCCATGACATTATGATTCGTCCTATAAGATAACTTATTCATGTATCTCCAATATTTTTTTATAATTCTAAAAAACATCTGGGCATTTATAATAATTTTTATCATATATCACATAATTTATGAAATAGTATATTTTAAAATTCAAATACTATTTTTGATAATAAAAAATAAATAAATTTCATCTCACTAATATTCATAAAATATAAACCTAATTTAGTAAATTATAATGTTTGACCCTAGTTTTCACTTTATAATTTGTAGATTTCACGAAATCTACAAACATATAAGTATATAATTAGTGTTCCATACCATTTCATTACATTTTCTCAATCAATATTTTGATCTTTAATGATATATTTGAAACACTTGTATCCCTATTCATATATCCCCAAAATGTATCATGTACAAGTATAATAAAAATAACATCATCTATAACAATGATTAACCAAATGAAATTGATTATTTCATCACTATTAGGTACTCATAGGTTCATGATTCACCATGTATAGATTATCCAAGTGGATAAACTCTTTACATGACATTAATCTTAATTTGAAGGAATATCACCTCCCCCTCACCTAATAAATAATAACATTACGTATTTCATAACAAAGTTACTATGGTTGAAACCCCCATTATATATCGATTAACAGCCTCAAATCTATACTCATCACATTAGAGTATAAATTCCATCTAGGGTAAACCTAAACTATATCATTATCCATGAAATACCCAATCTACCAAAATTATATTAAAATCATGCTGGTCATAGGAAATATATTAAAGTAAAAAAGGATATCATGAATTTGTATCATTCTTAAGAACATGTGAGAGGATTAATATTAAATTTATATCTCCACCATTAATATACATATTGTATAAAACCTTTTATAGTGGAATATTGGAGTCTAATATTTCAAAGAACACATTATATTTCTTATCAAAATTTTCAATATATCAATAAAATACCATTCCCTCGGTAACTGTAAAATTATTTCATAGTGTTTATTACTCTATGATTAAAATCAGCGATGGATAACCCAAGTTCATAAACATTTAGGATAATTTTTTCTATCACATTTATATATATAATGTAAAATAATAATTATATTGAAAATAAATAATTTATAAATTCATATACATTATATTCTCAAACTCCATTAACAAAACTATTAAAACCATACATAAGAGAACATAAAATCAAATTTTATATCATAGGCCACCTGATATGAATTTTATGTTTATCATAATATGAAATTATTAAAATCCTTAAATTTATATATAACTCCATCCACATCCCTATGCGACTATCCAATAAACCCAACATATATACTCTTTTAAATGGTAACAAATTTGAATAATGTTTTCCAAATATTTTTGAGAAATAGAAATATATTTTAAATGTTCTACACAGTGAATAATTTTCAAATCTGTTTTTATTCATAACATCATGTGTTATGATATTAATGACATCATATATAGATCAATTTATATGTTCATATTCATCATTAGTCGTGTAACATTTAATCAATTATTTATTTCAGATTATTTTATAATTAAATATCATAATACATTAGTAAAATTATTTCTCAACAGATCCAAAAAAATAAGGATATAATTGGGAATTCCATTTGAATCTGAATACATTATCCATATTATTATTATTGTTTCAACTTACTTGTGTCCAAAAGTTCTCTTACGAGCCTATTAGAAAATATATGTTCTCTAAAATATCAAGCAACGATACACTATCTCCCTTGTATTTGGATGTAACTATTATTTAAAATTGTGTAAATATTTAATGCACAATATACTAATACCAATATCTTATATGGTATTATATTTTCCTGGTGAAATAATTTTATGGTTTTATTTTAATAGTAAAAATAATTAATTATAATGTGGTGAAAACCTTTTCATTCATATTTTAAAAAATATATCAGATAGACTCTTTTATTTATGATAAAACTCAGTTCATTATAAATTTAATCTAGTATATGTTATAAAAAAATAGCAAACAAAACTATATATTTAAATATAATAATTTTTTAAAAAATATTTTCCAAAATAACATGAGATATTAAAAAAATCCGGATAATGATATATAATATTTACAAAAAAATACTAGATCCTCAATTCAATCCTTTCTATATAATAGGTTGATGTCAAAACTCATTAAAAAACCCATTAATTCATAATTAAAAGTATTCTAATCAATTAAAACTCATATATTATTTCCATTAAATTATTAATAATATTATTATAATATATAGAGGGTGTCAAATACAATTTAAAATAATATAATTTTTAGAACTACCTTAAAAATTGATTTGTAATCAGTAGTGTTTCATGAACCCATTTAGGTATTATAATAAATTCATCCCGTAATGATGAGTCTTTAAAAAATATAATAACTAGACCATTATGATGATACCCCCAATATGAATTGATGACTATGACCATATATTCAATATCTAAATACTATATATTCCAATTCGACTTTTCTTGAAATTTCCAAAACATTTGTCCCCTTAATGTATAAATATTGAACAAGATCATTTGTATACCTTTTATTACCAAAATAAAATATTTATATTAAGGATACAATGTGATTTTTTATTTAAATAATTAATACTATGTTTCATAATAATCCATAAAAATAAATTTTAGTAATAAAAGAATGATTTTTATGGCTATCCAAGGTCAAAAATTTGACACAATCATCCCCGTGTATTAATTAACAAAATCACATTGAATACATAAGTGGAGACTAAATTACATTAAAGTAACATGTATATAAAATATTTCATTAAATCCTCATACTTATAATGAATAACTCATTCATCATGTATTCATTTTATGATACATATAATCACAATCACATCACTTTTCTCAAGTTCGGTTTCACATATATGCTTAATAAACATAGATATCATAATGGAAACATTAATATATCCTTCAAATGTTCATCATGTGATTGTAGATTATATCCCTGAAGAAAGTCATTATTCAAATTCTCGTTTAGGGGTTTCTCAAATAAATTAAATTTTCATCCTTTTTTATGAATGATTTAAATTTTTTTGTGTCAGTCAAAGAACATTATTTTGCTAATAATTTTTTTGAGATTTATATACATTAAAACCTTTTTTGTTTATGCTTCCATTTTAGCTATAAAAAATACATTTTGAAAATGTATTTCAAATTTTTTCGTTATTTAAAATTGAATTATAAAAAATGTGATACCACTGAAATTATTTCCCATTTTTATATTACATAATATACATAATTATTCGAATATCCTTGTTTCACGTTGATGTATACATGTTAGGTTCAAAACATAATCCATTAATATTTTTTGTATTCTATTAAAAAATTCATTTAATATATTAATCATTGATAGTTTAGGGGATAACCATTTTCCCAAATCCATCATATTGTCAGTCCTAATAATAATATTTAATTATATTAACCATTTGGGTTTCCCAAATATAAAATCAAATCTCATTCTAGGATAAAACACAAAAGTATTATGGTCATGTATAACATGATTTACATTAATAAGATAATATTGTGGAATGGAGATTTGGAATGAACAACCAATTTGTATGATCATGATATTGAAAAGTTTTTTAATTTAAATAAATCATATTCTTAGTTTTTAATGGGCTTTTAAAATAATTCACAATCATTGTATAATCCATCATTTTTTTAAAGGAAACAACATTCTTAATAGCGTAAAAGATACAACACACTAGAATTATGCAAAATATATATATAATATTATAATATTACCATTAAAATCTAGTAGTTATAATGTTGGGAATGAACAAAATTATATGATTTATGAAATCATGGATTAAACATGTATATATAATTATTTCGTTGGTCAAAAAATAATTCAAATTTAATTAAAACCCTTTTGAAAATAAATGGATAACATTTTTTAAAAAAGTATTTAAATGTGCACATGTGTATTTAAACTATTAAATTAATAAGTTTTTCTAATTAGATTTTATTAATGAATTACAAACACAAAATCATATATATATCTTCAATATAATGTTTAAAATTTCTCTTTTCTGTTTCTTATATATAATATAAGATGAAATCTCATTTTCTATATAAAATGAGTACTTTTCTATAAATGTTGTTTTAAAATCATTTGATAGAACACCATTTTTAAAAAACATTATTCATGTTCTCATCAATTATATTTATCTAAATTTACATTGGATAATATATTATACTCTAAAATAACTTTTAAGGTTACACTACATCAATAATAAATGTATTAATCCAATGATGGTAATTTTAATAATTTTATAGTTAATTATGATGTAAAAACATAGTGATATTCTGAACATCGCTTTTACCAGTCTTCTTTCCAAATATAAATGATTATTCTTAAAAATAGTTTAGCCACATCTGAAATAGAATTTTTGATAAAAAATTTACTTAGTTGTAGTCCGTATGATTTTTTTTATTATAGGATCAAAAAATTTCTATCTAATCATCACTTTAGTATTTTATTTACCATAGCTAAAAGTCAATATAGTAATTTAGGGTAAAAGTAATATACTAATAGAATACAATTACCACAAAATTTGTCCTAATTTAATTGGAAGAGTGGTATTTGACTATAATCATCCATATAATGAAATTTTATCCTTTTTAAGACACATGTTTAAGGGTAAATCATATATTTTATTTTGTTTAATCATAAATTAAAATTTCTTTTATAATTTTTTTATTACGTAAATATTTTTGTAATTTAAGATTATATAGATTATAAATTATGTTAAAAATAATTATTTAAAAGGTAAAATATTTATCTAAATATTAATAATTTATTTCAATTTTTTTATATATTACATAATTAATTTTATTTAGACCACAATGACGATAAGGAAAATTATTTTTAAAGGATGAATCAAATAAATTATATTATTAATATTAAAATAAATTATATTTCAAAGATATGATGCCATAAACGAATTGTATAGATTAATTTTACATTATATTGATAATTAAATGTAGTGTTTTAAATGGAATCTGTTTTTAATTATTTCCATAAATAGTCATTTAATGAGTATTGTCAAAAGGTACATAATTGATAACATAAAATATAATATATTATGATAAAATATAGAAAATTTATAAAAAACAATTGTTTGGCCAAAATTTTTAGATAAGCCTATTAATTTCATTAATGACTCATTCATTCGTCGTTTCACATGTTATGTTAATTATATGAACCCTCAATGTTTAATTACATTATAAAATTTTAGGAGATAAAATGGATAAAAATTGTAAGGATAAATAAATTATATTATTTCATAATATTAATTGGATTAATAGCTTTTGAAAAATAATAATAATATATTCTAAATTATCATATTCATAACCATTTATAATAAAAAATAAATTTATAAAAATTTAATATTTTCAATAATTCCATGAGTCCCCCTCCCGTCTCATATAAAAAGTACCCCATTCATATCTATTCCATATACTTAAAAAACAAGTTGGATAAGCCCAAAAATAACAAAAACAATTCCCATAATACCACCCTAACTTCTAGTGGTTATAGTGTTGGAAGAATACCCTCCAGAGATGTGTAAAGGTGATAATAAAAGGTGATCATTTGAAAGAAAGTTAACTTTTTAAATTAAGTGTCTCGATATTATTTCATCTTCATCATCCTTAAAATATAATTCAACTTTGATAAAATAAAAACGATAGTATTATAAATATATTTAGATGTTGTTACATTAATATCATCAATTAAAACCTTTTATGATTCTATAAAATAAGAAATGAAATAATCATTTGTTCATATATGTGAATTATCACCTCCCCTAACTGATATAATTCATTTTACATAATCGTCTCTCAATAATAGTTATAATAATGGAATTAATGTTCATATGTGATATTCATGAAATATTTATCATTATAATAACATAATATATTATTTAATATATTACTTTTCAGGCACATTATAATTTTAACATCATTCGTTCAAACACATGACCTATCAGGTCCACGATGTGATGTGGTTTGTTTTTAATCACCATGTTACTTTTATAATTAAGTAATTTTCATTAAATTAATAATTTAATATTATGTATAATTTTATAATTATGGAAAAATAACATAATAATTATCTTCTTTCAAAAAATTTCATTGAAAAATGGAAATGATAGTCTTGAAAATGTAGGACTTACTTGCTACATTATTGTAACATCATTCATTTAACATAACTAAATTTGGGGGATTAAATCAAATTTATATTTGATTTATAATTTTTTATACTGAAATGAATATTATTATGAAAATTATGTTCTTATGATCATTTTTACTATATATATCGTTTAAAATTAATCTTGGACTCGAGGAACCAATACTTTCAAAACATATGACAGGAACATAAATAACATTGTAATGTTATGACATGATAATAAGTTATATAAATTAATATTGGTTCATAAAAACGGTCAATATAATGTAAATAACTAATCCATGTTTATTATTCATTAATATAAATATTGTACATGACGAGTCAGACTCAAGGTAGGAGACTATTTAATAAAAACATCATTTTCAATCAATTAATGATTTTTTGTACTAAATATTTATCATTAATGTATATCTTTTCAAAAAAATTTACATATTAATTTATATAGACATGAATGATTAAAAAATTATTTCCTTTCATGTTTTTCGATGTTTCATAGGACATATTGATTCAACAGTCTTTTTTATCAATTTTTTATTTTTGTTTAAAAAACAGAATGATTATTTCAGTAACATGGAATGTTTTATATTAAATATATAAATTATGAATGAATTTCGGCACATTTATGTATCAATAATTATTTTTTGTTTACATCACATGTTAATTTTTTTTTATTATTTTGTATTAATTTACGAGTTTGTTGATTTGTAAAAATTAAATGTGATTTCAATGTGGAAATGTTATTTGTGATTTTTTCTGGTCTTAGGTTTTATGAATATATTTTTGTTCATTTAGAATTGTTTATGAATACGTGTGGTTTCATGATATAATAGGGTAGGGTGTATCCTTTATATTTCTACAAGGAATTGGGTAATGTGGAGGACTTAAATAGCATGGTTTCACCTATGATATTTGAGGAATATATTATGATTGGTATTCCAAATGTAACCATGACAGAGACGGTATATGTAGACGATAATGATACAATATAAGAATATAATGTATTACACATGTCAAATTTATTATTTATTATTTATATGTATATTTACAAGAAACAAATGATTTATATAGGTAATCTAATGTGTTTATGATTTAGTGGGGAAAAGTATGATTTAGTGAAAATATTTTCATGTTTATAAAATATTCATGGACTAGTTGTTTCATTCATTATATTATGTCCCTTATTGAGGGTTTTATGCTCATAAAATATTTTAAAATGATTTATACATGTTATAGGATTGTTAAGGAAAATTTGGATTTTTTTAATGTAACTATGACGTGTCTTGAAATTAAACCATGTTATATTTTAAAAAATGGTTGTATTTGGTGGAGAAACTGATACTATTTTGTTGTTTCTTTATTTTAATCTTATAGTTTATGTTTCTTATGTGTTATGGCCTTATTTTATAATTATCAAAACCTAAAAATATCCTCAATATATAAGAATGTAAAATTCCTGTCCTAATCATAATTATTTAATGTTTTATGGATGAGTTATTATAGTTGGTATCAATGGAAGGTCTAAACAACTTTGGAAATATGGATGTTTTCATAAGAGGAATGTGTATAATCATGGGATTATAATTTTAAGGATGATCATATGTTTAATTTTTTACAAACTATTATTTATGATTTATTTAAAGATATTTTATGGTGATAAATGATATTTTTAGAGTCATTAATGTCATCACCCATCCCTCGGGGCCCGTTTCGTTACCACCATAATCCCTCCATACTTAGTGTAGGGGTTGGAAACTAGAACCAAAGGCGTAATTCCCTAAAACTAGGACGGAATTTCCTTTATAACCTGTAAACACACACATCAATAATGATCACAAGAAAACTGAACAACCAACATGTGAGTACAATAAGTAAAAAGGGATCAAAATTCAAGCCCAACTAAAATGTATAATAAACTAAAAGTACATGTACAAATGAGGAAATAGGAAAAACAGCCAGTGGGTCATCCATCGAGGCTCCTAACTGAAGAGTAGGTAAATATCGCATTATCAGCACTCCACGTCCATCAGTCTAATCCTTGTACTGACACTTCATAAGGTCCACCTTCGCCTACCATCCGGTCCTGGTATTCTCAACCTCGGTCAGCGTTGTCTGTCATCATCATCCAACACAACGATGTGAGAGAATAGACCGTGTATGGGTGAGAATAATGATACATTGTAGGGACCCTGAGACCCTCAGGTTCTCACAAAATCCTACAAGAATAACCCAAAAGGTATGAAATCAACAAATAACCCAACATTGGTATATTCCCATTCATATACCTATGTTTTCAAGTAATCCATAAAAATCGTGAGGAAAACACAAATGATACTGACTCAGCTCAACAAGGATTTTATTCACATTGTCGAAACCTCAACTACAGGATAACTCTACTTCAATCGAGTACAGTGGTCCTACTGTGACACCAAGGCTCTTTCCACTATTCTAGGACTACTGAGGTACTCCACCTCTCACGTACTGTGGTTTTGTAGCATTACAATGAGGTGCTCCACACCATGGGACTGCCTCCACAACAGGGTGCTCCACCTAATAATTTGCAGTGGTACTTCTCCTATCGAGTACTATGGGTCTGCCGCCAAAACTAGGCGCTCCTCCATCATGGGACTGCCACCACAACTAGGTGTTCCCACTAAGCTAGTCAAGTCACTCTAAGTCAATCGATTAACAGTCGTCATGTCTCAGCCAACTATAAGGTCTCTGCACTCTGTTCGCTCGTCTCTAGAAGGATCCTCTCCACGAGCTACTGGTCGACACACCAACTGTCACGAAGTCCCATGAAGAAGTCTTTCAAAGATCTTCCATGTCATAGGGGTCTCAACGTAACATATGGAACATGAATCTGATGCTTGGTATGTGAGTTACTAGCCTTTTAGTCCCGGGTGCCCGGTTGGATTCGTGCACGATCCAACCTGGATTTATCTCAACTTTACCCCAATGTCTAGTGGGGTATACTCAAGGGACCATCATGCTCAAAAATTATCAGGGCTACGGAAGGTTCTTCAAATGGTAATCTGGTGCCAATGATATGGCTAATGAATGTAAAGGGTCAAAGTGGGTCAGGGTCTTGCCCGACCTAGTCGGGCAGACCCAGCCCGACCCGGTCTGAGCCGACCCATTTCAGGATAAACCCGCCTGACCCATTGGGTCTGGCAGGGCCAGTTGGGCGGGCCGGCCCACTGGGTTTGGCCTAGAGCAGTAGGTTGCGAGGGGCTGCGGAGGACTGCGAGAGTGCAGACCGGTCGCGAGGGCGCGAATCTATCATGGGTAAGTGCAAGGGCGGTTCGTCTTGGAGGGAATCGCGTGGTTGGATCTGCTTGAAGGGCGCCACAATGGTGTGGCTCAGCCCGAAGGTTTCCAAGAGGGGCCGCTCAGGGCATCTCAGACTATGGCCTGGGTGGCGCTGCCGGGGAGCCATGTGGTGCACCGATGTCTGGTGGGCAGGATTGGCCACTGGAGGCGCGGGGCATGTGGGGCGCATGGGGCAATGGAGTCCGGCTCGGCCAGTGCTCCGGAGGGAACCGTGAGGGGAGCGAGGGAGTGGGAGCCGCGACGGCCGAGAGGTGGGGCGCATTGTGGCTAGAGCACAGTCCGACCATGGTGTGACACAGCTCAGGTGGGTTCGGCTGGCTGGGAGCGCGGCCAGCGGGTAGCACGACCAGGGATACTCAGAAGCTGAAGGGTGGCACGGTTCGGCCCGGGGTGGCAGAGCCGATTCGACCGGGGTGCCTGAGCGTCGTGGGGGGGGGGGGGGGGGGGCTAGTTGCGTTCATCGCCATGTCTCCATTATGAAAAAGATCACAAAGAGGAATAGAAGAGGGTGTTCATGCCATGTTACATTGGAATACACCCTCCGCATTTAGAGTGTTAGCAATCGGTGCATCATGATCATAAACAATGAACGAGCATGGAAGATATCATAAAAAGATCAATTCCCAAAATACCTCATTAAGAATATATTTCCAACCCGCAAGGAAAAACATATGCAGATCAACATGATTCTAAGTTTTTTCATGTTCTCTATTTTGGAAGGAATGAAACAAATAAAAAATAACATACTTAAATAAAATCCCTACCTTTGTTCGTTTTTTGTCGATGGAGTCGCGTGGAAGAAGCCGGAGTTGTCATCGTTCGTCGCATCTGCTGCACTCTTCCAATCCCGAGCTCGTGCGTCTGTTCGTTGATGATGCTGAGGAGGGAGGGTCAGTTGTTGAAGACGTCCCACGTCGGTTTCTTTCAGAAGGTTCTTTTGAGGAAGAATTTGAAGACGCTCCTTTTTGTTATTCTTCGTTGGATAAACTAGTTCTTTATTGGTGACATGTTTTCTCCCAAGAGCTCTAATCATCTTCTTCAAACAATTATGCATGAAATGAATAGTTATCCCCTCCAAATAACAGACTATCTATTATTTAGATTGATGGGTTTATAAATTCCAATTGGGTGAATTAATTATGTTGGCTCCACTTAATAAATTCATGAGGATGTTACAATTAAAAGAGGGAAAGGTCAAGAGGATCTTCCTCATTTATTATGGAGTTGAGAGGTTTTCCTCTCCCACCATTAATTGGGGAATTGGTCTCGGGTGGTCCCCACATCCTATACTCTTGTGGGAGTTTATGTTCAGGTGGGCCCCACCACCATAACATCTCTTGGGAGGTTAAGGTGTGGTGGTCCCCACCTCTAACATCCACTTGGGTGGTTATAACAGATAAAATAATATAAAACATGCATTTATTTTATTCTATTATTCCCACGAAAAAACCCAAAAACTATCTTCCACCGTCGACCAACATTCATCGAGGTGAAAGTATTTTTAAACGAATAATGGCTCTTCTAGTTCAACGGTAACTTCATATTTCAAATCCATGCACTTGTTCAAATGTTTTAAAAACCCACTCATACGTTTTACTAAATGTACATGAACAAAACATCAGAAATTTATTCCAGGATCACTGGGCCTCAGAATCACATGCCTTCAATTTTTGCAGACTCATAAAATACCCATTTAATTAAAAAAATTACATGGAAATTATGGGTCTTCACATTCTCCCCACCTCCGGTCTATACGACCCCGTATGATACAACTCATAACTAAGGGAACATGTGGGGGTACTCAGCATGTATCTGAGGCTCCCACTCCCATGATCTTTTTTGGAGGCTCTTGTGCTATGAATGATCACACACCAATGGTATCAAGCTTCCACAAAGGACATGATCATGTCGATCATCAATCCCTACTGGAACCTCAATAAAAGTCACCCCACCATCGACGTCCAGCTCTCCATGGTCGATGATGTGGGAAGGGTCGTGCACGTAACTCCTTAGATGGGATACATTGAAGACATCGTGAACCCCGTGCAACTACGGTGGAAGAGATAAGCGGGAATCCATCTCTCCAACTCTGCTAAGGACCTGAAAAGGTCCAAGGATTCTCAGAGATAACATGCTGCCTAGGCCAAATCATTGTAGATCCCATTGTGGTGAGACCCATAGAATGACGCGGTTTTCATCCTCGAACACTTGATATCTCTGTCTCCTATCAGCATACGACATCTACCAGTTCTGTGTAGTCTTCATCCTCTCTGGGATGATCTGCACCTTCTCTGTGGTAGCCCGTACCATCACTAGTCCCACGAGTGCTGACTATCCTAGGTCAGTCCAGCATAAAGGTAATCTTCAAGGTCACACATATAATTCCTACAAAGGTGCTATCACAATGGTGGAGTTATAGATGTTGTTTTATGAAAACTCCACCAAAGATATGTGATCCTCATAGCTATAAACTAATTCGAGAACACAGGCATTCAACATTTCCTCAAGGGTCTGAATGGTACGCTCTGTCTGACCACCCTTCTGCGGATGGAAGGTGGTTCTCAAATGAAACTATGTCCCAAAAGACTCCTCCAACCCCTTCCATTGCTGAGAAATAAATAGTGTGTCACGATCAGAGATAATCATCAAAAGTATTCCATGTAGCCACCCAATCTCCTGAACAAAGAGGCATCCCATGCATTATACTGAACCTTACTCTCGGATCGGTAGGAAGTGGGGCGACTTGGTGAGTCAGTCGACGATCGCCGAAATCGAGTCATGTCCCATGGCTGTACATGGATGACCTGTCATAAAGTCCATGCATATCCCATTACACATCCAATTTGGGGCCTCTAAAGTCTGAACCAATCCTGCTGGTACTTGATGCTCCTCCTCTAGTTGTTGACAAGTGAGGCATTGAGAGACAATCTCTGCAACCACCTTCTTCATTTTCCACCACCATTGCTGTTTTCAGAGATCCTGGTAAATCATTGCCACTCATAGATGTACCGCTAGAGGGGATGTGTGGAACTCCCTCAACACTTCCTCCAGCAGTGTTAGGGGTTCCACGGTACGTCCTCTGAAGAGGATAACATGCTCGGCACTATTAGAAAATTTATCCGGTGCATGCCCTGTGGATATCTGAGCACGTCCTATCTCGCAGTCAGTATCCCCATGTTGTGCCTACCTCACATGAGGAATAAGTGTGGGAGTGACTGTAAGAGATAGAAGGAAATATGCTCCGACTCTATTTACAATGGATATCTGTAAAGTAGTCAGCTGCTCCCTCACCTCACCTAGCAGCTGTATACCAGATCTCCTGCTGAGTGCATCTGCAACAATGTTCCCCTTACCTTAATTATAGACTATCTCTAAGTAATAGTCTTGGAGGAACTCAAGACAATATCACTATATCAGTTTCATGTCCTTATGAGAGAATATATACATGATACTATTTTGACCATATTACATGGTAAAACATTTTCCCATCTGATAGTGTCACCACATCTGCAAGGCCAAGATCACTACTGCTAACTCCAGGTCATTGGTAGCGTAGTTTTGCTCATGTTGTCTCAGCTACAGAGAAACATAAGTGATCACTACTCACTCCTACATCAATACACATCAGATAACGGTCCCTGATGCGTCTTAGTAGACTACATACCCAACAACATCACTGGAAGCCTCAAGATGGGGGAACTAGTCAGCCTCTACCTCAGTTCCTGAAAGAAATGTTGGCATCTCTCTGACCACACAAAAGGATTCTCCATCATCTTCAAGGCTGATAAAGGTTCTAAAACTCTAGTGAAGTCTGGAACAAACCTCTGGTATTATCAAGCCAATCCTAGGAAACTTCGTACCTTTGTCACCCTACTGGGTGGATCCCAAGTATGTACTGCCTCAATCATCACTATATCTACTACAACTACAGCCTTCAAGATGACATGTCCCAGAAAGTGAACCTCTCATATCTAGAATTGCCACATTGAGTTCTTACCTAAAATATGGTTCCATTAGAGTGTGTCTAGTAATACTCACAACTGATATTCATTCTCCTCCTCAGTAGTCGAGTTCATCAGAATTTTGTCATTGAAGACAATGAAAAAGCGATCGAGGTATGACTGAATGATCATGTTCATGAGTCCCATGAACACTACTAGATCATTGGTTACACTTAATGGAATAACCATGTACTCATAGTGGTTGAACTGATATCTGAAGGCCATCTTCTACACATCCTTTTCTCGAATTCTGAGCTGGTGATAGCATGATCTAAGGTGTATCTTTGAGTACCATAGTGCTCCTTTCAACTGATCAAAGATGTCATCTATCCTTGGGAGTGGGTACTTGTTCTTCATGGTCACCTGGTTCAAGCACCAGTAGTCAACAAAAATCCTCAATCTCCCATATTCCTTCTTGGTGAACAATATCGGGGCTACCCAGGTAGAAACACTGGGTTCGATGAATCCCTTCCCCTACAAGTCCTCTAGTTGTAACCGTAGCTTGCGAAGATCCGTGGGTTCCATCCGATACGCTATTGTAGATATCGGGTCCATCATAGGGTAAATGTAAGTGTAAAATTACACCTCTATATGAGGAGGTATACCTGGGATATAATAAGGGAAAACATTCATGTACTGTTCCACCACTACAGGATAGATCAGACTCTCCACATCAACTGCTCCAAGGGTATGGATAGCCAACTAATGAGTGATCGGCTGCACTATTCTCTGAGTAAGGCCATCCTATGCTGCGAAGGCTCCCTTCTCTCTGGTCAAGGTAAAACTAGTCCCATCTATGGGGACACACTTCACATTGTGCCTTATTGATTCAATCTGAGTATGGACTGTAGATATCCAGTCCATTCCAAAGATGACTTCGTATGCCCTCGACACAGCTACTAGGGGCTCCCACCCGATGTTTTTTCCTCCTAGAGAAATATCACACGATCGGGACTAGTGCGTAATCATATAGTCTGAACCCATAGGAGTCTCTAAAACTAAGGATTGAGCCAACGGCATTCTCAGAATCCTTGAGCTCTGAATAAGTGTAGTGGTAATGAAAGTGTGAATAAACCTATGTCTATAAGAACTGTAGCTAAGGTGGAATATACATAGATTATAAATCATATAATCTCTGGACCACTGTGATCATAGGCCTCAGCTTCCTAGAGAGAAGTTATCCCATGTCCACCTGCTCCATGCGGTCGGGGTGGATCTCCTTATGGTGGAGGCAGTAACACCTCAAAACGTCGTCAACCGAAAGTTGCATGGCCAGCTCCTCTGCCACGTCCGCCTGCTCCCTACAGACCGCCTCTATCGAATTTATGTCTCTGCCTGGGCGGTCCATCGACCATCTTCTAATCATCCGAATGGCGGGTTGGACAGTCCCGAGCCATGTGACCCTGCCCACTGCATGTGAAACACTGCTCTCTCTTGGATCTTATGTCTCTGCTCCGGGTTCCCCACACAACTGATCATAATTCATGCGGTTGTCCACCTATGGGTCTGGACGTCTTAGACCTCTGTGACATCTGTCAGCTGTCAGCTGGAGGTGACTCCACTACATGTCGAATGGTGGTGGATCTCGCTGCTAGAGACTGCTCGGCAAGGAATCTCTCTATTTGGAGGCATCTCTCTAACACCCCTTCCTGCGTCGTGATGTTGAGTGATATCACCAAAGGTCTGATCTCCCACCTGAGTCCCTAGTCGAAGTTCTGGTAACAGAAGAATGGGTTTCGTACCATATTGGAGGAGTAGAATGAGAGGTCTGTTAACCTTTCTGAGTACTGAGGTACAGTCATGGTGCCCTGCTGCAGATGAAGTTGCTCTTGTATGAGCACTGCGAGAAGAGTCACTGGGAAAAACACTACCCAAAAGAGTCTCTCAAAGTCTGCCCAGATATGTGTCATCTTGTCAAGGACCTATACCATCAAGCTCCACCATCTGCCTGCTGCTTCTTATAGAATGCTAGAAACAAAGATCACCATTAGGTCGGTAGGTGTCCCTACCAGTAAGGAAACTCTCACCATAGCCTCCTGCCAATCCTCTAACACTAGTGGGTGCTTCTCTCCCCTGATCATGGGATTCCTCTAGAGCTAGAACTTGTGAATGGAGCTCAAGAAATTTGCATTGTCCTCTTCTAGTGCTAGTGGCATTGGTGGCCCAACGGGGAGTGGTACTGCTGGTGCCTCTGCTGGAAAAGGTCCATGCATCAAGGCCTCATCTCTCAGTGGGCTATCTGTGAATAAAAAACATGGGAATCAAGTTATTCATCCATGGGGAGGAATCCTGAAAGAAACTGAGGTGACATAGTCAAAATATTATACCTAACGAGATGACCTCGATGACCTGACTTATATAAAACTTTTGAAAACACACACACAATCAGTGTTTTCATGCACAGATTTGGAAATTAGAAGTCAGAGACCTGGTGTATGGATACGTCGGCCCCAAACCAACACTAGACTCCCGGAATAGAGAACCACACCCACTACTCTTACACTATTTCATCACAGGAAAGAAATATCAGAGTTCTATGTTCTACGGTAGAACCGACTCCTCTGATACAAATTTGTCACGACCAATCCCCTGAGGCCCGTGTCGTGACTACCCCCAGCCCGCCTTCCATGGCCCAAGAGCTGGGGATTATAACCAATGGCGTAATTCCCTAAAACTGGGAATAAATTTCCTTTATAACCTATAAACACACATTGTATATAGAATAAAAAAATAACTGAATAAACAACAAGTTAGTACAGTATGCAAAAAGCGGCCAGAATACAAGACTAACTGGAATGTACAAGAAACTGAAAGTAAAATTACAGTTCAGGAAATATGAAAAATAACCACTGGGTCGTCCTCCGAGGTTCCTTTCAGAAAGGTAAGTACAGATCTACTCCTCAGCACTCCTTGTATGTTCGTCTCCTCTATGTACCGACAGGTAATAAGTTCCACCTCCAGGTACCATCCAGTCCTGGTACTCGCAGCCACGGTCAGCGTTGTCAATCATCTTCATCCAACACAACGAGGTGTGGGAATAGCCCGTGCAGGGGTGAGTATAATGATACCCAGTAAGAATCCCGATACCCTCAAGGTCTCACAATATCCAACAAAGATAAACCACAAGGTATGAAATCAACAATAGCCCCACTTTGGTATATTCCCATACATATACCTACTTTATCATTTAATCCATATCAATCAAGAGGGAAACACAAAAGTTACTGACACTGCTGTACCAAGATTTTATTCAAATTTTCAATGCCTCAGCTGCTAGAGAACTCCTCCTCTATTGATTACAGTGGTCTTGCCATGATAGCAAGGAGCATCCCACTAATTTTGGACTTTTGATGTACTCCTCCAGTCGTGTTCCATCAGTTTGTTGCATCACACAGAGGCGCTCCCTACCATGGGCATGCCGCCACAACTAGGCGGTCCCCTAAATAGCAATTAGAGGTACTACTCCTATCGAGCACTACCGGTCTACGGCCACAACCATGCGCTCCTCCGTTGTGGGTCTTCCGCAACAACCAGGTGCTCCCCACTAGACTAGTCGAGTCACTCCGAGTCAATCGGTCAGTAGTTGTCATGTCTCAGCCTATTACAAGGTCTCCGCACTATGTTTGCTCATATATAGAAGGATCAACTCCATGAGCTACTGGTCGATACTCCAACTGTCACAAAGTCCCATGGAGAAGTATCTCAATGTTCTTCCACGTCATTGCAGTCTTAAGGCAACAGAAGGCGTGTCAATCGGACGCTCTGTCCTTGAGTTACTAACCTTTCATTCCTGGGGGCTCGGTTGGATATGTGCATGATCCAACCTGACCGTATCCCCAATATACCACAAACTACAGTGGGTTATAATCAAGGGATCATCATTCTTAAAGATTAACATCCTCATTGATGGTTCCTCAAACAGACGTCCGGTGCAAATGATGTGGCCAAAGAAGGTAATGGGTCGTAGGGGCCTGGTTCTGGTCCGACCTGGTCGGAATGACCCGGCCCAACCTACCATGACCCATTGGGACTACCCAGCCTGGTGGGTGGGCAAGACCATTGCGTTTGGACCAGCTCATTGAGCGGGCCAGCCCGTTGGGTTCGGCCCGGCACGCTGGGCCTAGCCTAGAAGGCCACTAGGGCCCGCAGAGGGCCGCGAGAGAGCGTACCTAGCACGAGGGCGTAGACCAGCCGTGGTTCGGTGGGAGGGCAGTTCATCCCGGAGGGCGCTGAATGGGCGGATCATCCCATAGGACACAGAAAGGGTACAGCTTGGCCCATAGGTTGCGTGCAGGGCCGACGCGGGGCAGCACAGCCCGGGGCCGGGGCGGCACATTCCAGGCTGGGAGGCTGGCTTGGCCGAGGCTGCATGGGGTGCACGGATGGGCTGCAAGCCAGTTCAGCCTTCGGCGGTGTGGGGCATGTGGGACGCCAGAGGACGAATTGACTGGGGCTCGGGAGGATGCAACATGGGGAGAAGAAGGCACGGGAGGTGTGGCGGGCAAGAGTAGGGGCATGGTGTGGCCGGAATGCGGCTCAGCCACGGAGCGGCACGGATCGGGCTAGATTAGCCGGCGGGTGGCACGGCCAACATGAAGTGTGTCCAGGGTGGCTCAAGAGACGGAGGACGATTCGGTTCGGCCCGGGGCGACAGAGCTGATTCGACCATGGCGTCGGAGCATCGTGGGGGTAGCGTGGGCTCCCTTCGTCTCATTTGTTACATCATCTCCATGTCGATGAAAATCACAAATAAAAACGGTGGAGGGGGGTATATCTATGTTAGTTTGGCTCGCACCCTCGATGTTTAGGGTGGTAGAAATCAGTTCATCACGAACATTAACAAATAATGAGCATTAAAGATATGTTAAAAACATTAATTCCCAAAATCCCTCATTAAAAATATATTCCCATCCTGTAAGGAAAAACAACCGTGGATCAACCAGATAATAAGTTGGTCATCATTCTTTGTTTTGGAAGGAATAAACCATGGGAAAAATATCACACTTAAATCAAATTCGTACCTTTGTTCTTTGTTCATCGATGGAGTCACGTGGAAGAAGATAGAGATGTCATTGTTTTTCATGTCTTCCTCACACTTCTAATCTTGAGCTCATACGTCTATTCATTTATGATGATGAGGAAGGAGGATCGAACATCAAACACATCCCATGTCAGTAGCTTCCACAAGGAGCTTTTGAGGAATAAGTCAATGACGTTCCTTGCAGGCATTCTTTGTTGGAAGAACACGTTCTCTGTTCTTCATTAGAGAAAATAATTCATCGTTGGAGAGATCCTTTCTCCCATGAGCTCTAATCCTCATTTTCCAACCTTTTTCCTACAAAAGAAATGGTATTCCATCCAAATAATAGATTATATATTATTTATTTTGATGGGTTATAAAATTCAAAGTGGGTGAATTAATTAAATTGGCTCCACTAAATTAATTAATGAGGATGGCATAATTAAAATATGGGAAGGTCAAGAGGTTCTCCCTCATTTATGAAGGACAATAAAAGTTTTCCTCTCCCACCATTATTAGGGGGTCTAGTGTAGGGTGGTCCCCACATCGTAACCTGTCGTGGGAGGTTAAGTTCAGGGGGTCCCACCCACATAACCTCCCATGGGAGATTAAGGTCTGGTTGCCCCAACCTCTAATTTCCACATGGGTGGTTATAACAGATAAAATAAAATAAAACAGGCATTTATTTTATTTTAATATTCTCACAAAAAACCAAAATACTATCTTCCACCCTCGACCAACTTCCATCGAGGTTGTACTCTACTTAAGTTAATATAGGCGTTGAGAGTTCAACGCTGCCCTCATATTTCAATTCCAATAATCGGTTCAAAATTTATAAAAACCCACTCGTACATTTGCTTAACGTACCGAAAAAAACCTCTGTAATTGATTCTGGGCACTCTGGGCCTTGGAATCATGCGCTTTTATTTTTCACAGACCAATAAAATTCCCATTTAATTAAAAAAAATTACATGGAAATTCCAGGTCAGTACAATTTAATTTCGAGGTAAATATGTGTTAATAATTTTTAGTATACAAAATGAAATATATTATATAACATTTGTGGTTAAAAAATTTTATTTATATTTTTTAGGATTTTATTTTTTGTAATGCAATAATTATTATAATTTTTTACAAAATTGAAAACCCATAGGATGGATAAAAACATGCTATGTCGGAAAATGATGTGGGATTAGAAACTATAACTAATGAATGATAATGATGAATTTTCTACCACTTGACAACATGATTTCATGGTAAATGTGGACTTTTTATATTATTTAAAAAAATTATGGATGAATAATAAGATATCTTTATAAAATATCATTTTATGAAATGACAACGATTGGATTGCATAAATGATTCCTAGATTAAATGATGACTATTATTTTAAAATATTTTATTTATATTTAATAATCTATATGATCAATGGAATATAATAATATGTAATTTTATTTGAGGATTTTTTGATGAATTATATTTTAATGTATTTTAGACTTCTGATAGTGGAATTGTGATTATTTAGGAAATGGTTGCAATATTTTAGTTATTAATAGGAAATTATAATTTTGATATAATACATTAAGAGTTATTGATATTATTTAGAGAGAAAAGAAATATCTTTTATTGGGGGACTATGTTATAAAGTCATTCTAATTTATTGTATTTTAATCATCATTATAATATTATTGAGGAACTATATGGATAATTATTTTTTGAACATTTTATATTGATCACTGGGTATTGCCATTTAATTTTTGAATTTAATAGTATTTTTTCATCATACAATGGTTTATTATTTTTAAATAAATGTTTTATAGTTTCCTACCCATTTTCAATTATTTAAATGTTTCAAATAATGGGAAATAGATAGTTACTGTTTTTTATAAAGATATTCTATTAATGTTGATTCAATGTCTTTAGGAATGAAAAAAAAATTATATACTCATCATTTAGTGAAAATGATGAGTTTTTATTGGAAATTGAATAAATTTTTAGAACTATACATGTCAAGTAATTATATTTCAATATTTTCTTAGTCTAGGATGTAATTTAATTCCTCAACATTATGAAAAATATCATGATGAAAAATTATTATCCTCTTACATGTATCAAAAGTCGTATGAACGATCCAATATTTATCATATTATAATGATTAACATTATATAATAAATATATCAATAACATTATATCAGTCTATGATATTTAATTTACTCATCCATTTATTGGTTTTCCTATGATTAACCCTATTATGTTTTCTCTCACGTGACCATCATAATTTCATATCATTCATTTAAACTGAAATTCTTGTTAATGTTTCTTCTGATATGGGATTCTAAAAATAGTATTTTGAAATGTCAATCCTTAGTTTCTAATCTTAAGATCTAATTGTTAGCACATAATTTATAAATTGAGTTAGAATGTAACATCATGAGTTTTTAATGTGAACACTTTTCTCGATAGCTTATATTATATCCCACATCGAGCATAAGTGAAAAAATGAAATGTTACAATTAAAACATAATCTTTATAATGAAGTGAAAGAAAAATATTAAATTAAATGAGAAATTATGGATTAGACATGTATATATAATTATTTTTTCAGTAAACAATTATTTTTAAATGAAATAAAAAATATTGAAAATAAAAGGAAATTATATTTAGAAAAACTATTAAATGTGAAAAAAAGTGCATCCTACCAATAAATTAACAAATTAAACTAGAAGGATTATATTAATGAAATATCTATAAATTTATAAAACAAATATATCCATTCTAATGTTTAAAATTTATATTAATTGTTTTCTATAACTTATATAATAATAAATTCAATTTTACAAATAAAATGAGCATTTTAAAAAAATGTTGTTTTACTATATTTTAAGGGAAAAACCATTTTATAAATACCTTTTTTAATTTTATAATTTCTATATGAAAATCTAAAATTCATCTTTATAATAAGAGTATCCAAATGATATTTGGTTGATTTTTTGGAATTTTAATGAAAAGTTAAATTTTTTATGAATAGTGAAAAATTATTCATTATAACTTATAATCAAATTTTATATTAAATAATAATAATAATTAAAACTTATTCGTAACGTAACATTAGATCAATATTACATGTTTTTATAAAAGAAAATTCATTGGTGTAGTTTCTATATTGAAATTTTATATAAAAACATGTTGTTATTTTGAATGTCACTTTAACCGACATCTCGTGTCTTATATGAGATTTGTGTTCCATATAATTTATCCATTTCCAGTAATTATTTTTTGAAAAAAAGATATAATTTTTTTTAATCCATATCAATTTTTTTTTATAATAGGACCAGCATATTTTTTTGGTGAATATTAACTTTATCATTTCATTTATCTCAATTGAGGGTAAATTAAATAATTGATAGTAAATATAATATTATAAAATTATAAAATTATCCTTATAGTTATGTTAATTTAGTTAGATGAGTGGGTTTTGAAAAAAAATAAACCCTATAAAAAATTTATCCTTTTTATGAAATATAATAATGAATGTTCAATTTATTATAATTTAAAAAAAGATTAGCGTAAAATTTAATACTGATTTTTTTATTTTGTAAATATTTTTTTATATAAGTATTTATAGAATATAAATTCTTCTATAAATATTCATTTTAAATATATAAATTTTATCTAAAAATGAGAATTTATTTACTAATTTTAAACCTTAAATAATTAAATTTCATTTTGACACAATGATTATGTGTCTATTGATTTATTAAAAGAAGAATCAAATAAATGATATTAATAATAATAAAATAAATATAATTTGAAATACTTGAATAAATCCTAAAATTATATTGATTTGTTTGACATTATTAGGATGATTGAATGTAGTTTTTTCAATGTTAACATGATTTCTGATTTTATTTTAAAAAAATCAACGACTAAGATGTTTAAAAATGACTTAATTACTATCTGAAAATATAAAAAATTTAATTAAATGAAATAAAATTTAACATTATATTTTATTAGTAAAAATATTATATACATCTATAAATTCCATTATATACTCATTAAATTTATATTTGTCAACTTACAGTAATTATATTAACCCGAAAATTGTAAATTACTTGATAAAACTGTAAAAGACAAAAGTGTTGAAAAAATATGATATGGATTAAAAATTAATGAAATCATTTATAATTTTAATTAGATAACTTAATTTATGAGAAAAATAATTTTATATTCTAAATTACTTATTTTGGATCCCTTTGGTATTGAAAATGAATTTATATTAATTTAATATTTTCAATAATTCGATTAGTTCCATACCAATTATTATAAAGGGGAAACATTTCATTTCTATTAATTACACATAAAAGCAATTTGGATCATCCATGATATGTAAAATAACCTAAATATAAATCATCACACATTCTATATGTATTTGTTTTGTAGAATACCCTTTATATAGGAGTTAAGGTGTTAATCAATGTAGATCATCTAAAGGAAATGTATCTTTTTGAATTATATTTTTCTATTTTATTTATTCTTAATAAACCTCCAAATATCATCCATCCTTGATTAAATAATAAATCTTGTATCATAAATATAATTTTATGTTATTATATTAGTATCATCACTTAATTCCATCATTGATTCCATCAAATGGGAAATGAATTAATCATTTTTACGTATGTGTAAATTATCACATCCACGAACTAATATATTTCATTTTCCATAATTGTAACTCTACACCTATAGTAATCACAGAATTATTGTTCATATTATGTTAAGAAATATATATCATTATAATATTATAATATATCAATTACATTATTACATTCATTGCACATATGAATGATAATGTCATTCAAGCGTACATGTGAACTATCACCTCCATGAAGTGATGTGACTCAATTTAAATCACTATATCTCATGGATATTATATAGTTATATATTATTTAATAATATTATTTTAATTATTTTATTACTATTCCTGAATGGAAAAATAATACATAACTTTTTTACAAAATGGTCATTGAAAAATGGAAATTTTACTCATGCGTACATATGGATTACCATATCCATGACTGTAACAAAAATCATTTTTTCTAACCATAAATAATGGTTTTAATTAATAGAATAATTTATTTATAAAAGTTACTATTATTTCATTAATAATTTTGTAGAGATTATGGATTTTTAAATATTTTTACCATTGATGTCATATCGATGTTATCTTCGACTGATGTACTGAATAACGTCAAAACATCTGACATTATCATAAATAATAATGTAATTATTATAACATGATAAAATTAGATATAAAAGGAATAGTAAATAAAATGTTTTATATGAAGTAAATATTTAACCAATGCTTATTATTATTGATTATAAATATTGTAAATGATGATTTGGAATCATGGTAAAGAACACATTAACAAAAACATCATTTTAAAAGTGTTAATGATTTATTTTTCTAAATTATTTTCATTAATTTCAATGATTTAAATATTGTTTTAGGGATTTATTTATATATACATGAATTTTATAGAATATTAATTCATTTCAATAGTTTCAATTTTATATGTAATACATGGATTCAAAAGTATTGTTTTTAAATGTTTATATTATGTTTTAAAAACAGATTGATTATTTCAATAAAATTAGATGATTCCTTTTTAACATATACAAAATGAACCAAATTTCACTATTTATTCCATATAAATATTTTTTATGTCAAATTTTTATTCATTATTTTTGATATAATGTTTTTCCAATTTTTAGTGTGTAAGTTTAAAAAATAAAATTTGATTTCAAAGTGGAAATATTATCTTTCTTTTATTATTTTTTTGCTGTTATGATAATTTTATAGGCCATTTTTGTTTGTTATGAATATTTGTGGTTCCATGATAAACCATGGGATGGATAACCTTTGATATCTCTACAATGAATTGGGTAATAATAGAGAGTCAAATATAACTATTTATCCTAATAGATTATGTGAAATAATTGTGATGTGTATTCCAAATGTAACCATGAAGGTTAAATCCTATGTAGCCATGGAAGCAACAATGTTTGAATGTTATGGATTGAAAAAGATGCCTTTAGGAATAATTATTTCTATATTTTTTAACAAGAATATTATTATTTCAAGAGGTAGAATAATGAATTATTTTTTATCAGTGAAAATTTTGAATTTTTTTAAATAATTTCATGAGATTAAAAATTTCATGTACTAATGATTTATTTCCTTATATAATTTCCCATTATGCGATTTTTCTCCTTCTAAAATGTTTTTTATTTTATTTTTCATGTCTTATGATTTTGAATGAAAATAGAAAGTTTTAATGAATGTTTCGAAGAAGATCCATGAATAGAAATCCAGTGGAAATTTAAAATTTGTTTCATTGGGAGGAAAATTTTGATATTGTTTGTAAGTGTCCACATTATATTCTTATGGTATTTGTTATATATGAGTTTTGACATAAGTTTCTAAAACTATAAACATTAAAATATCCGTAATTTTAATGACAAAATTTTTTTTATTAATAAATATTATGTAATGTTTTGAGGTTGGTTCCTTATAATCATATCACATTTATTCCCTTATTTTATATGAATTCCTTAATATATTTAGTTTTCAATCCCTCTTTTTGTCAAAAAATCAATACTTATTCTTATTTATGAGTAACTCTTTATATAACCCATTGCTTAATTTTATATTCATATTAATTTCTAACAATAATTATAATTATATGAATGAATATCATATATATATATATATATTTCCAAAATAAATTATATATAATGATTTTGAAATATGAAAAATAAAAAATATATATTCCAGAGTATCTGTGGGGTCATAGGTATCCAACCAACAATATTATTGAAAATTTATATTTTCCCAGGCATGTCTATTGACTTACCAATCTCCCCTATACATGATTCAATACTTGTGGGCGAACTAAATAAAAATAAGTTTCTATAACACAAATTATATTAAAAATAATGAAAATTTAAATTCAATATCAACAGTCATAAACAATGCAATGTTATGGAAGAATAATAAAAAATAAAATATAATACATTGACTGTAACTTCTTAAATATATGTATGATAAATTTAATTATTAATTAAATCTACTTATAAATATTTCATATTAATACATAATACAAAAAAAGTATACTCTTGAATAATTCATAGAATAAAATGAAATTAGTGTTTATATATTAAATTATAAAATTAGGAAAACAATTATGAATATTTCATAAAATAAATAATTTATATTATATCCAGTAAATATATAAATGGTATGACCTAAAAATTATTAGTAATTTACAATTTACTATCCAATATAGAAATTTCCAAAAAAATAAAATATTAACACATTATATTCGTTTCTAGTGTGAAAGCCTCTATATTATAATTCAATATAGAATTTCATTAAATTAATTATATTTTTTTGAATTATGAACATTTAATGAATATTTCTTTCAAAGTGAAATAATCTAAATTGGTGCTCGTATTTATTAAACAAAATCACACTTAATGATGGGAATTGATCACTTTATTTACCTAACCCAAATGTGATTTGGATTGTTCTGTTTAATTTCATAATTTATTATATTTTTATGGTGTGAGGGAGATTATTAGATTAAATATAGTGATATATGTATCATCCCTCGCACATTTTTAATGTATGATCCTGTATTTCCATGATTTTATAATGACATAAATAACCCATAATACCCATTTATTTCGGGTTAGTATAAATTCATAATGGATTGTGATCCAAGTAATATGATAGAGTTTAATACCCATTCCCCGATGGATCCGAATAAAAGGATATAATAAGTGAATTTTGTATTTTACTATATAATCCATTCTAAGGTTCACAATGTTCTCCCCCAATGTGGTAGATTGTTTTATGTCCTCATGATAAATAAACTGTTTGATAAATCTCATGATCATTTCATATTTATAATTTATTTTATTATTTTTTTGTGATGAATTATTTATATTATCCATTGTTTTTTATTCCTTTAACAAAATCAAATCGCACAATATAAATAAACTCATAAAAAATATTTGGAAAAATATAATAATGTGTTTCTAATTTATTTTACCAGTTATATTTAATTATATACATATGTCATCACATAACGTGATTAATAAGTATGTGAGGGATGAAATATTTTATGATATAAAATTAAAATAAATGTAAAATTTCTTATAGAAGGTTATTTTCAAAACACTGTAGAATTATAGAAGCAACATTAATTTTCCATACTACAATTTTGGTATTGTAGAAAGGTGGGTAATATGAGATAATGGATGTCGAAGACACTAGTTTAATAAAAAAATTATGATTACCATATCATGTATACAAAAAAAATTATGCCTAATATTTTGTGACCATATTTTTGTTACTAATTATGTGAATCATATTTCCATCATAATTTCTATGGATTATTTATTGCATCAGATGGTAATTAAAGTTCAAATCTATAATTAGAACCAAATTATATTCTAATAGTAATCATAAATTTTTTTCATATAATCTAGGATTATAATATTAATTCGATCATAATGATGTATTACTATTTTGTGATTGAGTAATATAATAATGAAGACTTCTTCCCATGATGCCCACACATGGTTATATCGAGTAGAAACCATTATTATGATTGAATGAGAAATCCAAATATGTTTTGGGTTTTATTGTACTGTCTTATCTATGATTATGTGGATGGTATATCAATGTGATATCATTTTTAGTGTGTATCATTAGATGTCATGATTTAATTAATGATTAATATTATGATTGTTTGTACTATAGTAGGGTATATTTTATAGAGTGAATCATTGGTGGTATTTAAATGAATGAAATTTCAACACCTGAATTGTCATTTATATAATAATAGAGATATCTTTTTTCATCTTTCTACAATATTAATGAAATTACTAAATGGTTAGACATGGTATATAATGTAAATTCTAACAAAATACTGTAATTTCTTGAACAAAATAATTAAAAGATGTTGAAAGAAAGAATATCCCATATATTATAAAATATCAAAATACAAGGACATTATAGTAAACTTTACATGTTTATAATTTATTATAAAATCTACAACTTATCAATAATTCATTATGGTTTATAATTGGATATGAGAAACTACTCTTTGTCTATGAATATGATTCCCTAAAATTTAATTATGGTAGGATAGGGTAATAGATAAATTTTTTTCCACAAGGTCCCCCAATTCGATGAAGAATACATTAAGATGAAGTGGAATACTTGTCTGGGGATTGGTAATGAATGAGAAATAACAATTAAAATATTATTAATTAATATTTCAATATATATACTATTATATTTTAGAATATTTTACGTTTATCTAATATCTGAAAACATGTTGATATTAATTATATATAAAAATTGGGATGGGATAAATATTTTATTGGATAAATTTTATGTGATTAGGATTTTTGATATAATTAATGGATTAGTGATGAAGTATTTTTTAAATTTTTGGAATATTAACTAAGCTTCTCTTGGGGTTATGGGTTAATTTTTTTAAATATATTTAAGAGAATAATGTGAATTTTCTGTAGATTTTAACATTGTTATTACAAAATACTAACATATAAATAATGGGAGACGTTTGTAGAAATAATTTATAGTCCACTTATGTTCCCTATAATGTTTTCATGGATGAAACTAAAAAAATACAATGTTTAGATAATATTTCAATTATATGATAGAATGAAAATTATTTCGACGATTGAAATAAAAACATAATATGCATCTATCTACCATCCTAGTAATGCATGTTAAAAAATATTGTATGAGTTTCTATGATTATTTTAGGAATATATAAATAAAGACTTACCTTGATCTATCATACTAAGAATATACAATGATGATCGATATACATTGGGATCATATCTCTACACCAAGGTTCTATTTTTTATTTTCTATTATTTATATAATGATGATACAATTTTTATTAATATTGTTTATTGAATAAATGGATATAGTGATCGAGATCTTATATGAACAGAAGGATATGGTTGAACTATTTTATAAGATACAAATATAAGATACTTCTATTACACAAGTGTTCTATTAATTGTCTCAGGAGGAGTTTTTAATTTTTTATGATGGAGTTGTAAATAAATTCTATAGAATTCATGTATGTGGATTTACTACAGTCCAAATATAATTAATGAAGAATATTTCACTAGTATTAATGATAAGAAATAACAATATGAGTATTAATGTTACTTTTATAATATAAATAATTAATTAAAAAAATAAAATATTGAAGGTGAATCAATTGTGAATTTAAAGTCCATATATTCAATGGGTGGTTTATGATACTTGGTAGAACATGGAATATTAGAGAAACCATTAAAGTGGTGGGATTCCACATTATTTCTAATCATTTTCCCATTTACTATTTTCATAATTACCAACTACCCTCTTGATTCACAAGTTCAGATATTAAAAAAACAATGCCTTTGATTTAATCTGAAGGGTGTAATAGGAAAAAATCCCTAAAATACACCTATGTAATCTAGTAATGTTTTGGGTCAAATCAACCTTGGTTTAGTCCATCCCTAAAAAACCACACAGTTCGAATGAGACATATCCATATTAAAAACTAGATCCCATTATTACCCATTTAAATCACTAATAACTATATAATAAATTCCATACAATATCTTTCAAGGAGTGGAATATAACAATTTTTTTATCCCCAATATGTATCATTACTAATATATAAATATTTCAACAATCATGAAAAATAATTTTACTGTGAAAAATATATAAGTTTTTGTGGAACCTTTTCCTCGAATTGTAATTCCAAAACAACCACACTTGATAATTAGTTATTAAGTTCCTTACTAGAGAGATAACAACCTTATAATAATACACTGCAACATATATTCAAAAATTCATTACATAATACATTTCATTATTATTTATTTTTAATTTTACAGGAAATTTTTGAAATATAACAACCAACCCTGATTTTATATCTATCCCTAAACTTTTATGTGTTTATATCATTAATTTATTAATTTTATTAATGTGATAAAATCAGATTATTAATTTTTTAAATTTAATTCAAAGATGATTTCGGTATTATCTGATAATATTTAATTTTAATGGGTATGTGTGTCTATATATGAGTGATAGTAATGTAATTATGAATCCAAAAACACTAATTATCAATTTTTTTAGTATTAATTATTTTGATCATCCATGTTTTGGATGATTCTTTTTGTGATGATATTCTTCATGAAATCAAAAAATAATATTATATAGATTCTTATGATTGTTATTACTCAAGTAGATTTATAGAACATATGTTTACCCAATTATAGTTTTCATCCCATATTCCACTAATTTTATGAACCATTGGGATAAGTAATATAATAAAATAATTATTTATTTTTTACTTGTATAGTAATATGTGTTTTTTTGGAATGTGATGTTGTTATAATACTAATTTGGAGAGTAAAAAATCCTGGGAATAGCAGAAATAACTAATGGATAATGAATAATTTCAATACAAACATGGTTAAATTGTTTATCATTATATAAAATTAACAATAATGTAAAATATAATCACATATTATTTGAAAATTGATATAAATATAAAAAAACCCTCATCACAAACTATGAATAAGTAAATTTCAACCATCATTCGAGTAATATTGATAACATAGTTCTGGGTCCTCATTAGCTATAGCGGATGTGACCCCCTTTATTCTGGGATATCTAAGGAGAGTTGAATGTTTAATTAAATAAAATTAGCATCAAATAAATATCCATTGGTATATTTCATAAATGTATGTGGTAATTTTTGATAAAAACCATGTTATGGATTACAATATATTATAATTTACAAAAAAAAAATCAAGGAGACATGAGTTAATATGGTTTTCCATCCAAAATACAACCATATATTCATATAGTAGTGATGAGTCTATATATTAGGATCAATGAGAGTTTAATGGATACTTTATCAATATAATACTAATGAGACTGAGTATTAATAATCTAGTAGTTAGGTGATACTAATAATTTATTAGAAAAGTGGGGTAAATTTAATAGTATTAATTTTATAATGTATGGACAATAATAATCAATAAAAAATTACTACTATAATAATGAACTCATTGAAGTACAATTATATGTGACTAGGATTTATCTTTGATAAATAAATGCCATTTAAAATTTCCTAAGAAATAAAGTTTTCAAATAGTATTATATGATGATAGACATTTAAATATTATATAAAAATATAGTTTATTAATTTTACACCAAAATAAATTATTTTTAACACCCAATGATTTGGTGAATTTTTTTTGAATGAATTAAAACACTTAGAAAATGTATATTTCACAAAAAAATAAAAATATATTACTATTAAAGTAAAAAAATTGGATTTCATTATATGAATAACCAATTTAGTAATGAACTGCAAATAATATATTAATTATCACTCTTTACATTGAATAAAGAGGCTTTCTTATATTATACACAAGACTGACGTTCCTCAATACCTTGCGTAACGCAGAAGAAAAAATATTATTGGACAATAATATAGTATAAACAATATCATTACTTAATATAAAATATTCTAACATATACATTATGTTTGAAATTATTAATATAATAAAATAAATTATGAAGACAAATTTTGGAATTCATTGGTTACAATTTAATTATAAATTTATATATGAACCAAGTGAATATTAACGTAATGATTTTATAAAAACTAAATTTTTTCTCACAAGGTAATTTTATAGTAATAAATTAAGTTAACTAATATTGTAAAATGATATTAATTAACTATAATTTTGATATTCTGAATAAAATATTATTTTTACCCTTATTAAATATATTTATAAGAATAATATAGGAACAATCCAAATCTTATAGATGGATCCCTATTTTTCTGAAACTAGTATTACTAATTTTTAATGGTGAACCGATTTTAAACAAAAAAAATCCACTTAAATAAATATTATATATAATAGAAAACATCCTTTTTTTAATGGAACCATAAAAATCTGGTTTTGGTTTTATTTTTTTATTTCTCTTTAAAATTCCATCCTATGATGAATAGTGAAATAAAACCGGATTTTAATTAAAAAATAATTTTTAATATAACATTTTTATAAGGTTAAATTATTTTTATAATTGTTTTTAAAGTATATTTTTTAAAAATAAACATCAATTAATCAAATTTGTGTCATTGGGTTAAATTTTACTATGAAATTGAATATAAAAATATACCAATCATTTGAAAATTTATTCCTTAAAATCCAGCGTTGTCGCCTCATCTATTGGATTAAATTTAAATTAATTTATTCCAAATACGTAATTTTAAATAGGAAAAACAGATTCCATATTTTCAATAATAATAATTTATAATTTATAATAAGATGAAATTATTTTTTGAAAAAATATATTAGTTAATGTAATTAAAATTAAATTTAACAATTAAGACGAGAATTAGCTTAAAAATGAGTAATCCATAAAATTAAGCACCTAAAACACCAAGGGACTTGTCCCAAATATATTTTATGGAAATATTTGTACCATATACTCGATTTTATATAATTATTTTTATTATTTCACCTACAATTCATTAAAAACATGGGTTAAATAACCATTTGAAGAATCTAAAAATGTACCACTCCTATACTATAAAAGCCACTCACCCCTCACACTTATTCATTCATATAAAGCTTCTTTATCACAAAAAATATGCTCAAACAAAAAAAATCATAATAACCTCATTTATTCATCCCTTTGGGAAAAATCTTGACAAGGAAGCCATTTTTTGTTATGAAAATAGAGATACCCAATGAAGGCCTACCATACACCCTCAACCTCCTTTAATTAATTTTAATTCTAAATCACCTCAAATATTCTTATTAAATATATAAATAATAGAAAATTTCCCCAATATAGTTATATATTACTATTTTGAGGGATCTACCTTAACTTATAAAAATATCCACTTAATGAGAAATAAATATACAATTTTTTGTGAGTGGTTATCTACAGCCTCACAAAACGATGTTGTTAGTTTTTTATTTACCACCACTCATGGTTTTAAATTATGATGGAAAGTCAACATTTATAATATATATATATATATATGATATTTTTTAATTATTTATACTTCTATAGATCTTAATTAATTCTACATTCATGAATTCCCTTTTTCGTAAATGCAATCACTTTATTTGGGATAATGTGGACGACTGCCTCCTCAAAGTGTTATGATCCGTTCATAATTTACATTTAACGTATTATGGATGGGATTATTAAAAATATATTATATATATGAAATAATAATTCTACTGTAATGATATTATATATATACATATTTTTCATATTTGATTCATTTAATATGATAATAAAACAAAAGCATCATTCATGCGTACGTACAACCAATTGTCTCCTTGAACTGTGTATTCCATTTAATATTTATATAATTTATATAGAAAAAATATATTTGAAAACATAATATATATCATACATAAATAATGGATTATATGCTAAAAATATAAAAATCAAGATCTCTGTAAGAATCTCACAAAAACAAGTCAAACCACGTATGATAAACCAATCGATTATTTCCAGAAACAGTACATTTACAAGGATTTTTTTAATAAAGGGTAATTTAAATTAGTAAGTTAATAATATATGTTATTATGTACAATAATATAATTATTATTTTGATTAATAATAAAAATAAATTTATTAATCCGTATTTTGGAACATGTATAATGAATTTCAATAAATTAGGTAAGGGAATTTCATCTCCCTTTTTATTTCCTTGAGATAAATGTCATATTCACAAATCACTTTTTTTGTGGTGGATATACTGAATTTTTTTTATATGGTTATTAAAATTAATTTTATGTGTTTTAACAAATCCATTTTATGATATTCGTTTCATTTGTGTTTTGTTTGAAAATTTATAAAATTAGTAATCATGTTTTGTATCAATTTTTATTCTTTGAGACACATTCAATTTATGATCCTATTTTATTAAATGAGTTTCATATACTAATATTGACAAGTTATATCATTAATCTACTAATATTCATTATATTTCAAGAATCATTTAATTCCATTCATTCAATTTTATTAATATTCAATGTTATGAAATTGGAAATAATTTTTTTCTATATTCTCATCATTTATCAAGATTGATTAATATTATACAAAAATTACTGAAATATTATGATCCATATATTAATAAAACTCCTGAATTATCATACTTCCTACAATTCATGTCATATCTATGTAATTGAACAAATTTTTCACTCTTTTTCAATTAAGATAAATAAGAATAAAATTTATATAAATATGATTTTTTTCTCCTTTTGGTATGAAATATATTTTCCATCAAAAAATATACAAATTGATTAATTTTTTTAATATTATCATATTATGTTAAAAGTACATGTTAACAAATGTATTTCCTTTTTAAAATTTGTATTGAAAAACAATATTGTTCATATTTTCTAAAAAAAGGCACCATTCTAAACTTTTTTGGAGAAATTGGAATGTTCATCTTATAATGAAATAACCACCATCATTAAAATCCTATCAATTCAAAATAATTTTTATGTTTAAAAGATTATTTTTTAAAAGGAAAATGTTTTTTCTATTATTATTTAAATTTTTGGAATTTAAAATGGCTTTCAATGAAAAACGTTATATAAAAAATGACTTCTCTTTAAAAATATTTTTTTATATTTTTAATGGTTATATTATATTCTTTTAATGGAAATGGTTTAATTTTTTTTCAAGATTCTATTTTAATTTTTTAGGGAAATATTTTTTTAATCAATTAATGACTTATTTTGATGTGATCAAAATATTGTAAATTTTTTTTCAAATTATTCTATGTTTTAAAAAAATTAATTTATAAGAGGAAAAGTAATTTTCTACAGGAAATTATTTAATTGAAATTTTTATAAATTTTGGATAATTAAATGATTTTAAAAATAGTTTTCTGATTTTTTTTCCAATAATGGATATTTTACTTAAAAAATATTTCATGTCTTCTTTGAGAACTACTCTCTATAAAGGATTTCATCTTTTGTTATAGTTGAATATTATTTGGGACATGATCTGAAAATACCATTAATATTGATTATTTAGTTTTTTATGTCTTTATAGCATGATATTTATGAATCATGTTTCTCTTTAATATGATATATTCATTTAAAACTAACATATTTTTACATAATATGAATTTATAAAATGATTATGAAACTAATATCATTTATTTAGGTTATGATGTGATGAAATTCTAATGGTAATCATTTAATTTCATAATTTATGAATTGATTTTTATGTAACCAATAACTTCTTGAGGTTCATGATATGTTTAATGATTTATTATCGTGTTATATATATATGAATGGTTTTATTATGTCACTGGTGAGACCTATATGTCCTTATAATTCATTGGGTAATGATTTATATTTCATGATATAATGATGAGAAAATTTTTTGACGAGATTTATATAGTAATGGAAGATTAAAAAATTTGACCACATACATGTACAAGACTGTGGATGATGATGGTTTTGTGTCCCACTCAGTAGGTGTAGTAGCCATAAATATGTAAATATATGGAAACCCGATAAACTATGGGGATAGTGGGGAAAATTAATCTCTTTCTAGGAAATGACTATGACCATGGATGGTAGTGTGTCCCTCCAAGTATGTGTAGCCTCCCTGAATTCCCTAGATATGTTCTAGATCTGTTTCTTGACTTATATGTATTGATATTTCATGTTAATGTGTATGCCACAATTCCTTGTCTTACTAAAATTTAATGAATTCATGGATTATTATATTTATTTTTTTATGATTGATGACTTACGCACTGTTAACATGTATTCTATGATTTATTTTTATAATAATTTAAAAATACGGTATTTTATATTCTAATGGTATGATCACATTAACATACTTATGCAGACATGTATATGCTTATATATATATATCATGTTTAACCACACTAAGCATTTGACCAGACTAAATTTTATATTTCCTCTCCCATGTTGTGAAGATATTTTTTATTTATTTATTTATATGAGGGATGATAGTCTTGGAGAACCTATTTGTAGATTCTATATGTTAATCATTTATCCATTTTTATGATTACAATGGAATTAAACTAATCCAATCTTTTATATTTTATTTAATTAATGTTTTTTGTATTCCAAAAAATTGATGTATTATATATGTACACTAAAACTAATTTTTTAGAGTTGGATACAATGAAAAATTTTACTCAACCATTGGAAAATACGATTATAAAACCTTAGTGAGAACTATAATGTAATATCTAAGAATACATCTTGGGATTATCAAATTTTTATAAAAAGGTCATGGAATTTAGGTAGTGGATGGAGTGAATAGTTTACTATGAATAAATCCACTTTTTGGTACTAAATGTTCATGTGGTTCTATCATAGATGTTCCTACAAGATTAAACTCAAACAATGTGCATGAGTCCGAACTCGAGTGTTACCTGGTATACAATAATGGGCCATATGGAACACATGGTTTGACTCTATCTTGGGATATATATTAAGAATTAAAAAATATCATGAAACGTCATCATGAATTTAAAAAAAGAAGGTTATAAATAACTAATAATAAAAATATGGTTTTATGGATTATTTAAAATTTCATGATTTATACATCATATAAGTAATGATTTTTCATGTTAATGATGTTTTACAAAATTATATGTAATTCTCACACTATGATTTATTTTTATAGTCAATGGAAATAACCACATGAAACTAGATTAATGTTGATTATGATGGACAATTTTTCGACAAGAAGTCAAATGGTATGATCAATGGATTGATAGATGTTCTAATTTGGCCCAATAATTCATGTAACATGATTAACAATTCTTACCTTAAAAAACCCTCAGACTCATCAAGGAAGAGAATTATGTAGTCCATTGAGAGTTTGGGGAATGAAACCTTGGAGGAATGATTATCTAGTTTCCACATGGTATCATCCCCATTCGAAATCCACTAATCTTGTACCCTAAGTTACCATAATAAGAGAAATTGGATAAAGAGTGAATTTTAGATGAAAACAAATAAATTCAAAACACGCATTACTCTCCATTTCCAAAATAGGTTACACACAAATAATAAAAATATACATGTAATGTCATATTTATAGTTCCGTTGGTGAAAGAAAACATGAAATGTTGGAAAATAATCAAGTACCCAAAATAGGCATGGGATCGATGTCTGAATCCACATGGATGCACAAAACACACCCAAATCAACACCCTATAATCAATCACTTCCCCTTTTCATGAATTTAAATCAATAAATCTTCTTCGGTGTCTTATGGCGGCCCATATGGGGTGTGACTAAAACTATATAGGCCTCCACCAAAGGAGTCGAAAAAATTTAATGCCTAAAAATATAGTGCATTCAAAAACTAAATAAATTACAGGGTAAACAAAATATAAATAATTTTCCATAATAATAAAATATTCACCTTAATAATTTTAATAACTAAATCCATATTACTCACATATTCCATTGGTATGCATGGACATCATTTACACAATAGCATAAGTTAACAAATTACTATTCATAAGGACATAAGTCATGTTTCCTATCTCAATAGGGATAAATATTTCGTAAAAAAATAAATCAAACATACATTAAAGGCTTGGTATATATAGTTTAATCGTAGGCAATAATTAGAGTAATAGAGCCTCATCCAATTCCATACCCTATGAATTTTGGGGAAGGGTTTAGAGCCTCGGACTAACCCAACCCATTACAGTAGATCCTAAGGTCTAATACCTGATAACTACCTAGCCATGTGCACATTATTATTTACCCATTTAGCACATATAGAATATCATAAAACATAAAAAATAAATTCAAATAACATTTACATTTCATAAAAAATCATCATGTGAATTTACAACAATCTTTAACCCATTAGCAATGTTACTAATTACGTTTTATAGCCTGTTAATGCCATTTCCCATTATGAGGCATTAACATGTTAAACTTATTAAACAAGTCCAATATCTTATACAATTTAACAAATTAAATAATTATGAAACCTTAATATATTTAAATCATTCATCAATTCAAAATAATTTACCATGATTAGCATGTTATAATTTCATATGTATTATTCCCATTTATTCCTTTCATGTAAAAATCACTTGTCATTTAGTACAATCACATTATCTCATATAACCCATTTCATAATAATACAATAAATATCTTTTGACATTATTACAGTTTACCCATAACTACCATTATTTATGTTTCTACACAACTAACATAACAACATATTCATTACGGGATCTACATGATCACAAACTGATTCTATGCTTAACAATACTATTTTCCATTTTAAAAAATAGTGGTGCACCTAATTGGGGGACCTATGTCATTCTAGTCAATTTCAAATCACCCCACAAGGATCATTATGTTGTCCAATTCTTAATTTATACATAAATTTTACCAAATCTCAATAAAGGAAAAAATTTCACTAAAATCGGTGATGTAATAACACTAGAACACATGCACAAATCAAATTCAAGAGAATATAATATAACATGTAGACCACCTTACTCAAAATAAGAGATGAACACTTACAAATTATTATCGTTATATTCGGATTCAATCACTCTATTAATCCCTTACATAAAATTGTTTAGAAAAAAAAGGGTTTTAGGAATTTCGATGAAGATGTAAAAAACCAAATTACCAAATTCAAAAAATAAATGAAGGAGAAGTATTAGAATTACATAGAGCTACAAATGTAAACTAAATACAATATAAGTTTCATATAAATAAAGGAGATAAATTCTCTGGAAGACTATGTCATTTTGGACAGTCCATACGGATGATCTCAAATATATTACTGAATAAATATGGTAGAACACCGAAAATCCAGATATGTCAAAATTATGAAAACCCTTTTTTAATAGGGCACATGGTTTTGGCCACATGGTTGTCCAAACCATATGCCAACCAAGTACCTTATACTATCCTTGATGGGTCCAAGTCACATTGTTACAATGGGAGAATTCAAGTTCTCACAAAACATGAATCATCTATGATGAATTCCTCTTTCCCATACCGCATGGTCTTGCATTCCCATTTGAATAGTTTAGTTATCAATAAAACCCTCATATTATATGGTATAGTATTGGTGAATCGTTAAATATTTCCCACTTCATTCCATGAAACATTAATAAAAATACTTATCACATACACATTGTCACAAACACATGGCCACAAACATAAATGATATGGTCGTCTCCAATTGTCCAATTACAAGGTGAATCCCCACCTTTAGACATTGCCTCAAAGTAAAACATTCTTAACACTCATATGTTAAATCATTAATCAAACCTCAAATAATAGAATCAATAAATAAAAATGAAAGGTTTATCTTCCCTTGGTCATCCTAAAACTCAATATTCATCTTATTAAACAAATATTTTTTCTTCTAGTCCAACATGATTCCTAAACCACATATCATTGACCCTTATGACTCAATGAATCTTCAACCCTTTTTCCATTTCCTACTGTGTAAAGTAGCTCAATATCGACGTACGTCATGTATTCAACAGATCATCCTAGATAAAAATTCAAATAACTATTAAAAATATGTACTTTAGGATTTCATGATTGGTATAAAATATAATCCAATCCCACAACATGTATTTTCACCAACTTGTTAAGGAAAGAACTGTCATGACAAATTCATGATCATGTGTCGTGTAGTTTATTTCATGGGCACTAAACTATTATGAACCACACAGTAAAACCCAATCATCATGCCATAACATTACTCAAATACCAACACCAAACGAATAAAAAAACATGATATACCATTTTCCCCACTATGGAAAGATCAGAAGATGTGCCATTATTAATCACATCATTAACACCTAGAAAGAAGTCACATATTCCCCATATCATTCATACATGATTACATTCTTTGTCATGACCATGATTGGTGATAAAAAATGGTAATTGTTTTTGATGAACTATTGTGAATATCCATCCAAACACAAAAAAAAATATAACACGTTATAAAAATTGATCAAATAAACCCAATACATAACTACTTACACATTCTCTCGGTCTATATACACAACCTCATATAAGATGATATACCCTTATAAATGGACATTGTCCATCCTGAAATGAAATTAGGATTGCTTGATATGTAGCCTATGAATAATTAATATTCTCAATGCAATGTCACATTTTCTGGGATGATTTTCTGGAGTCATATAGTATACCCATATTTTTTAAAGAAATAACATTATGACCATATCTGGTAAAGATGAATGATTTGATTAATCAAAGCCATAAAAACTACTTGTGAATTGGTTAACCCAATGGGAATAACATCTGACTTATACAAGCCATACCATATACTAATGGAATTATCTAGATTATAACAAGGTATCTCCCTTCTTGTATGATAACACGATCTCAAATAAATCTTGGATAACACTTCTCGACCTATCATCTTGTAAAGAGATTGTCAATTCGAGGATGTGGTATCAGTCCAAAACTGTCATTTTCTTCTTCTTCATAAATCAAATAAAAACCACAAATACCCATCATCTATCATTGAAAACAAAAAATGCGATCAACATTGTGATGTTATATGGTGAATAATCACATTTTTTACAAGTTCATCCAACTGATATTTATGTTCCTAGAGTTCTGCTGGTGCCATTCAATATGGATGAAATGAAACTGGGTCCACTCTCATTAGAAACAATATCATGAAATCATCCTTTATCTCTATTGGAAACCTCATGTAGTACTTAGAAAACACATACTTAAAATGACCCACCACACATATTAAAAAATCCATCCCTATTTCCATATCATCAATCATTATATAGTCCACTTCGGTTGTGATTTAACCCAAACATCTGATAAAATAGCTCTACACAGTCTTCCAAGACATCTCGTAGAACATAATGATCATACTTGTCTCCCTCAAGGGACATGAAGATTAACCTATGTCGGTAAAATTAAATAAGGAATTTGTATAACAATATATAGTCTATAAATAATAGAATATCAAAACCTAACATCTAATGAACAACCATGTCCCACAGGAAATGATACACACCATCCTAGAGAACACACCCCTTACATTGCATAATTTTTTATACTCTCTCTCTCATAATAGTGTATTAATCAACAAGACCTCACACATACATTCCACTCACAATCCCAATATATCCAAAAAAATATATAAATAATATTTCTCAGAATATATATCAAATAATGAATTAGAAAGTTTGGAATCCTCCAAAAATTTACCTCAAACTGTCAATGGTCTAGCCTCACCACCTCTAGGAGTTGATTGAACTGTATGAAGTTGACCAATCTCTCTATGTTGGGCCCCATCCGGATTCCTTTTAGTAGAAATACCCTACTAGTATGTATGCTCTTATCCTTGATTACAATTCCCACCACCCATATTAGTGTGGCTGATTGATTTCCTACTGTCAATCTAATATATGGTATCCCACCGCCGTCATGCACATACCATCAGCCTTGATTCTACATCTTTTCTCAATAATAAAGGGATCTGATATAATATCTACACATTCCAATTTCTTCCATACACTAGACACTCAACTATTGGCTTTAATAGATGACCCCTCTTGATTCCATACTTGCCTAATGAAATTCTTGGTTATTACCGTGAAAGGATGAATGTCTCTTCTGACTAATATGCACACAACCACCATGGAAATTATTTCTGAAACAATAATTCCTTACCTTGTTGGTCTCACCATTGTTTTATAAAACTGAATCCACAAATCCAACACTTAAATCCTTCCTCAAATTTTCTTTTAAAAAATAGAATGATCAAACACTTCAACAAAACTCATTAAATAAATGATATTAACATAGGACATAATCTCATGTTTATGTCCATTCTAAAAACAATTTTTCATTGTGGATTCATCTACACCTAACATTAGAATAATTTGTAAAAATTCCATGACGTGGACTACATAATCCATCATTGTCATAGTTCCCTTCATCAAAATCATAAATATATAGCCCCCATTGTGTCAAAATATATGGGAAAACATGATCCATAAACTCTTCATGCAGATCATTCAATATCTTACCATCATCATGTGGCGTGTAAAAGAAGCTAAACCACCAACACATCACTAGTCCCAAAAACATATTGTCTAATAATATGACTACCTTCTATATATGAGCATCCAATTTATCCAAAATCGTCATAATAGGCTTTATCTTGGTCTCTATAGCCTATGGTCTACAATCCATAAAAAATTAATGAGGTTGTTGCAACTAAAACTCTCTAGTCCTATCCAACATGCACAACATGACCTGGCATGGGTCATATTCCACAATTTCCAAAAAATTTGTGATGTTCACAAAAAATTTATCCCCCCTTTTTTACCATTTACTAATGAGATTTCTTGCCCCATCCATAGAGGAGTGTTATAGAAGATATCCTCTTGTCTCTCAACTGACATCTATCATCAGGTTGGTATTTTTGAACCATGAAAAATGAACACCCCATTAAACATAATATGAAACCAAATATTATAAAAATGAAGGCTCTTCACTATCTAAAAATAACCCATTACACAAAAAGTATCAAAATAAAAATACTCACATCTAGAAAAACACACTCATACATTCCTACCATGAGTCATGGATAACATGCAGTAAACCAATATACATAGTCAAAATTCATTCATTAGACACCTTTAAATAGTATTTACACATTGCAAATGCAAATCTTCCTTCTTAGTCACATATCGAATTTCACAACTTGTTACAACATACATTTTAACACCATTAAACCCCATCATTTAGTACAATTCATTCGCTATTAATTCGAATTCATTATTTTTTACAAATTTTCTTCATGCTTATTAGACATTATTTTCATTATATTCTCAATGAATTTTAAATGCATTTTATTTATTAGGTCCCACATGCCCCTCCGCTATGTCCATAAAATGATGAAAGCCACCAATATCTGTCGGTTCCCTTTTTGATTCATGAATTCACATCCTTGTGCCATTCATCCCACAAGCAATATATCATAAATTTGTCACATCACACAAAATGTGAATCTCTTAATAGTGAAATTTCATTTATTAGTAACAATATTAATCAACAAAAAAATTACAACCATGGGAATGTGTGTTCTCTATCAGGCGTGGTTTATCTACTCCCTTGAACATGATCATTTCAATGTCCCTCCACTTCTTAATCTATTTTAAACCATTAAAATAGAAAGGATTAATAATGAACATATCTTGGATACAACTTTGTAACATCCCTATACTATAATCCCTTAAAAATGATCCCCAATACACATTTTCACTTGACCTAATGTGTTCCTCTGCACACACCAGAGGATTTTTATTCGTAATGAAGGCCTAATGGATCATATTTGGAGATTATACCCTCTTTTACATAATAATACACCACAAATAATGGCTGAATTAAAGGAAACAATAATCAATAATGAAAATCATGCATTAATTGAAATTTATCAAATTATGTTAAAAAAATGAATACATAATAAATATTGAATGTCATTGTAATAGTGTAAAGGGTGATGATAAAAAATAAATAAATGAAAAATAGAATCACAAAAAGGTGTAGCACCACAATTTCACGTAACAATTCCTATATTATTTTAACATATGTAAAATATTTGGGTGATGTTTGGGAGAGTTTCGAATAAGTTTATATTGTTTTATAGCTTCTATAAATTTTCACTCATGGTACACAGTAAGTGGAAACCATGAATATTTCCTAGCAAATGATAGATAATGCGATAAAGGCTATGGGTAGGAACATTGTTTTTTCAAATAGTGCAGATGACTAGGAGAAATTTTGAAACTAGTAAAAGTGGGTTCTTGCATGGAATGTACACAGTTTGGAAACCATGTTAGTAAAAAATGCAAGGTTCCTACTTGAGACATAAGATGGAGAATAATTGTCACATAGTATTCCTAACCAATTGAATAACCATGCATTGTTTAAAAACTAGATCTATAAGGATCTGATATAGGAAAGGATTATGTTTTAACCACTCAATTCATTCACAAGATGACCCTAATTCTTTATTTATTCATCATTCTGTCTTTAGAGACTTCACCCGTTAATTCGATGGTGATGTAAAGTATTCTCAGGGTGCGTTGATTCTAGATTGTCATGTTATTTCTTCATTCTATGTAGTTTTCCTTGGTTTTACAATGATATACTTATACCAATATCTTGGTTTATTATACTATATAATTTTTTCCTTGTTCAATTGTATTTGATTGAAAATATTATTATATTTTTATTTTTTGATAGAAGAGGAGATCTATGGAGGATTTCTGATGATTTGGCCCAATTTCATTCCATTTTCGATTATTTCCAAACCGTTTGAGGTAGGTGGAAAAACAATCCACTATGTTATTAATAATACGATGAATTTATTTTAATTTTATTGTTTTGATGAAAATTGGTTGTGAAAATGATGTTAAATTCTTGATAGAAACACAATTATTTAAAAATAGAATAATTTTCTTGAATGGAAAATCAATAGAAATTATTTAAAATGATTTATTGGATTTGAATCATGAATAATGTTTTTCAAAAAGATTTTTTTTATTGAAATGGTGTGTTTGAATGGTTTTCAAAAAAATCATGATTTTTATTGAAATAGTTGAAATGGTGATGTTGGAATGTGTTTTGGCATAATGTTTTTTTGTGTTCATGTGTGTTTGAGATTGATAAGGGTCAGGAGTCTCCCCCATCATTATTTTAATGGATATGGGCCAGGGATCTCCCCCATAAAATGAATCAATATTTGATGTCTTTTTTAAATGGTGACTCACCACCCACACATATAGGTATGAGCATGTTTTCATGCATTATTGGATGTTTGGATATGTGTAATGGAATGGTTTTTCAAAATTGGATGTTTTGAAAAGGTTTAATGATATTTTTTGATTTGATTCCATGGAAATTGGTTGGTTATGAGTTCATTTTTTTAGAATAGAAAAATATTTTGTTTTTGAAATATATTTTATACATTATAAACTATTAAATTATTTTATATAATCTATTTGATATAAATATGATAATTTGTTTTATACTATTTGATGTAGTTTGGATTTCATTTTTTGGAATCCTACTGAGTTTCATAACTCACACATTCTTTGCATCTTTCATGCTTTCACATATGTTGTTTACTAAGGCATAAGAAAAGATATTGTATCACACATATCTAATAATTTTTGGTGATTCATGGTCTTTATTTTGATTGGAATATGGGGCATATTGGATATTTGTATATGTGCCTATATATTAGTTTTTTTCTTTTTAGTCCTCCTTAGTGATCTTGGTTGTCTAATAGTCTTCTGATGTAGTACTCATGTGTAGTGGTATTTTAATATGAATGGTATTCATTGTGATTTAATTCATTAATATCATTAATAATATAGTATTTTCATTGGTTATGAATTTTTTGAAGGGTTAGTTTATTATATAAGGGAAAATAAAAAATATCTATTAACAAAGACCAAGGAATTTATTGTTACCCTTTGGAATCCTGGGAATGTGGCATAAAGCAATGTATTATTTCTCTGCATCCCCAAGTCAATGAGAAAAAGAGTTGTGATAAAATATTAACATATTATCATGTCCTTGAAAAATATGTGGTCATCTGTTATATGGATAAAATGGTTGAAATTCATTCGGGTATATTCCTTATGTCAAGTAGGTATAATGAAGTGGGATATTCGGGACAAGAAATGTGGAACATAAAAAGATGATGTTATAATTTTCATGATTCCCATTATGTTTCTACGTAGTTGGGAACTAATGTGTCTTGGAGATCCTTAACAGTTTTGTAATCTCATTATAATCAGAATAGTTAAAGAGAATATCTTTAAATAAATTATTGAAATAACTTCCCACACGAAGTTCAGATTTCATTTTAAGTAATGATTTGATGCAATATTTTCTTTTGGGAATTTTTTAATGTTGTTAAATATTAAATATTTTGAAAAATATCAACATTGTAGTATTTTTAAAATGGATGGAATTTCAATATAAAGTTCCAGTTTTTTTCCCAAATGATTGAACTTGTATAATTGTTCATTTTGGATAGTAGTTTTGTTATAGAAGAGTGTGGTAGAACATGACGTGGTAAGACTTTAGTTAATATATATATAAGGATATTTGTTTTGTTTCAAAAAAATGGAATCAGTTTGGCTTAATGATACCAACTGGATGAATTTAATGAGAATGTGGTTGTACCTGAGCCACTTGTGAACCAACAACTTGTTTAGCTTATTGTCCTTGAATTTCTGGTTATTGAAAATGGGAATAAGAGGGATGAAGGATGGAAAAAGGATCATTCAATACAATTTTATAAGAAGAATCCACCCATCTATTGAGGTGATTCTGAACCAGAGAAGGGAGAGTTGTGGTGAAATAGGATGAACAATATCATCAATTTCAATGACACACTAGTGGGGATGAATGTCAAGATGGAGACATATATTCTAGAAGATCTATCATTCTAGTGGTGAGATTTACCTATTCAAAATAAATTAGTCAACGATCATCCATGGGAGGAATTTTAGGAATTGTTTAACACATAATCTTATCCTCATATATTTAAAATTCAAAAAAATAAAAGACATATTAATATTTTAGTAAAATTATTCTTAAATGTATTTTTTGGAAATTGTAATGACATTAATGTGCATTTCATCGTAATTTGATGATATATCATTCTTGAAGGAACACATATTTGAATCAGGACTTATCTAACATATTTACTTAAATATTATTGTTCTCCCTATTGTTCATTATATATTGATGGTCAATAAAGTGATAGTAGATGAATGTGACCTCATATTAGATACTAAAGGAAATATTATATTTATTCATATGATAATTTTTTTCAAATATTATGTTGGGGGATAGTGAGAGAGGGAAACTTATTTCCATGTTAGTAGTATGTCTCAGAATGAAAAATAATTTTTGGTGAATCTTCCTCCAAAACTCTAAATCCATTAAAGAAATTTTCAATTTTAGTCATTCGACCAATTGAAGTGGTGGTGTAATGAACCACCTAGATAACCCATTATTGTGATCATCTAGGGAATCTTGAAACGGTGATCGAAGGTCAGTTGTTCGGGAAAATTATAACGTGTCGCATGCATCATATTATTTTTAAGGGGGGTGGGAGGTAGAATACAACAAATTAGTGAAACATAGCTATCAATTGAGATCCTAGAAATCCCATGACTCCTCAATAGTGGATAACTCAATAGTACCATAATGATAATAGTTCATAGGGAATGACATTTATGGAGTTGAGTAGTTGATTATGGATAATCTTTATGGAAGATCAATAGTTTGTGGTACAATTATTTTTATATCTACTTGTATAAAATAAATTTACGATATGGTATAATCAGACTACATATCAGTTCACATGATATTGATTTTCTAGGATTAGATGATGAGATGAGACCTCATGTTTTTTTAAAGGTAATGTGGGCAAGCCCCAATTTATTGAAAGAATGAAACTCCTTTTGATGTGAATAAGGAGGAACCCATTATAGAGACAGATGTAGAAAATCTAACAAAACAAGGCATGTGGCCAAATAGAGATCCAAATGTCAAAAGGAAAAAAAAACATAGCATGATCATTCCAAAAAGTCTCATCGCCCCCCCCCTAATCGATAATGCAATAGTGAAGTCAAGAAAGATGTTGCGTCACCCCCTCTACGATGAAATGTGTTGTGCTAGAAACACAGCCAAGGCATAACACTCCTCTAACTCACACCGAAATTTGAGAGGAGGAATGGATGAATGGTTCTGACACACCTATCTCTCTTTCATGCCACCACCCCCAACAGTGCGTATGAGAGAATCACATCACCATCAACCTGATGCACCACAACATTCACCAGAGAACACCATGAAAGAATAAATTTGGGTACGCATCCATACTTCAAGGATTCCCAACCAACATAATCTACAAGACAGAACATGCCGACCAAATGTAAAAAGAGAAGCAGAAATCTCCCACCAAAACATCTGCTTCCCAATGTCAATCAGATTCAGAAAATGCAGAAATGGAAAATACAGATAGAAACATCAGTGTATAAACAATCCAAGGCTGCCAAGATAATGTCGACAACCACCCCAAGACACGCCGTCATCAGAATACTATATGTCAAATGGAATATCCAACATCTGTGTTTAGATATTGTTCTATAAATGTTTATAGAGTATATATAAAATGTAATTCATCTATAGTTGTGGTGGATATTTTATGAAATAATCCTCGATATGGCTTGGATAATAATTCTCTTGTTTCACATCGTTTTTTATAACAAAACAAATATGTTTTACAACTGAAGATGGCATTGTGACACTCATTCCTGGAGACTAGAGTGAGATTACACGTACCTTAATATTGTTGGCACAATTTATGGGAAGGATCTCATTTTCATTGGATGCATTTTCATTAAAATCAATGGATGAGATCAATATGAATAGTATTATAGTAATGGTTGATCATTTTCTAGATGTGTTTACCAAATAATTTTTTATGTTTCCACTAATGATAAAAGTGGATTTTACTACTGATATCTTTCCAAAAAATATTTATATTTTCCTTCCTTATTACAATGTCCCATAAATTGAAATAAGGTATCTAAAAGTGATGTTGTAAGAGATGGATGACAAATGGATCATTCTGATGAGCATGTCTCCTTAGGCAGCATTGGTCTTGTAAAATCAAAAAGGTGGATGAATATATTTACCAATGTGTGGATTATTATAATACTATCCTTCTTATGATAAAGAATAAGTCATCCATCATCATATTGATGATCAGTTCAATCAATCGAGGGCATAACAATGGTTCTCGATGATTGACTTGTGATCAGGATATCAATAATTGTGGGTGATGAAGGAGGATATTATAAGGAATGATTTAAGAAGAATGTTTTGACATATAAATATGTCATGATTAATTTTTTATAAATAATGAAACAATGGTATTTATGGAATTGATGAATCATATTTATAAGAGGTATTTGGATTATTTTTTGTGGTGTCTGTGAATGACATATTGGTGTATTCAAGGACAATGGTTGAGCATGAGAAGCACATGAAGACATTGTTCGGTATTTTGAGATATCTTCATTTGTATATCAAATTATCAAATAGAGTTTTTTTGACAAAAGAGTTATTTTTCTTTGTACATGTAATTTTGAAAATTTGTATTTTTGTAGATGCTTAAAATATAGGGGGCATTATATATTGTTAACCAACAAAGAATGTTCTTGAGATATAATGTTTCATTTGTCAATCTGGTTAATATTGATGCATTTTTATGACATATAATGACTAATATCATCTGTTAATAAATTGAAAATGTAGAATGTTTCATTTTAATGGGATGAAAAATTCTTTAATTATTTTTATGAGATAATGGTTCACCATAAATCTACCAAAATATTGATTTTTTTGGTATAAGGATAATGTTTTGTGTTGTATTTTGATGCTTTTTAATCTGAGTTGGGATGTATTATAATATAGAGAGAGCATATTTATTTTTATTTCTAATGGATTGTATGGGTAAATGCGAAGAAAAACCCAAATCATCATTAAAGATAGGTTTTTTTGTCCATTTATTGAAAACATTGTACCATTTTATCTTTGGTGAGATTTTTTATAGGTTCATTGATCATAAGATCCTGCAGTATATTTACTTATTGAATGATTTCAATATGAGAAAATGATAATGGAGTGATTATATAAAAATGTTTGAATTTTACTTGATGTATACATTGAGATATGGAAATTTGGTGGCAGCTGCATTATGAAAAAGGTTATATGCTATGTTGTAAATACATTCGTCAATTGAGTTGTAGATGATGATGGTCTATGTTGAAATTAATTAGGAATATAAATAAAGAGGTGATGTAATTGATTTCTTTCATGTTTTTCCCTAGATTTTGTGGTGATGGTGGAGGATGAATAGACATTCGATCCAGAAAGTGGGGCTCTTTGGTCTAGATTCATTTGGGGGGAGACCATTAGGGGATCAAATCTAAATGTGACTTCTATGATTTTTTTGAAATAGAATTGTTGTACCTATTGATTTTCCTAAACAACTTCTTCATGTGTTCCACCAATCGAGATTTTTTTCCTTCAAGGAATGAAAATTATGTATAAGTCATTGAAATAATAGTTTAGGTCGGTTGTTTTCAAAAGGATGTTGGTTGGGTTATTTTCGAGATACATAACTTTTCAAAATGTTATGGCCAAACATTAGCGAAATATAGGAATGTTGAGTTAATTACCTACCATATATATCTAATAGAAGAATATAACTATGTATTTTTCAATAGGTCTCACAAGAATAGTTCAAAAATAATATTCCATTGATGTGATAGTGAATCATATAAAAATGTAAGCTCATTCCATTATTATTAATGAATCATATACGGTGGAAGAATATCCAAAAATAAATGTATGATATGTCATTTAGAATCATGGAATACCAATTTATATATTGGTAAGAAATGATCTGAGGTAAATGTCTCATGTTTGGACATCCTTAGAAAAATACCTTTGGAATTAGTTGACTAAAAGTAAGGTGAATCATCCTCAGACTGATGGGAAATGTGAAATGATCACTAAAACATTAGAATACATATTGGAGGATTGTGTAATTGGTTTTGGTGGCTAATGGAAAGAGGAAATACTATTAGGGGTGTAATAATATAAAAATAGTTATCATGGTTTGATACATGTGGTTATTTTTGAGTAATTTTATATATTTCCTTGTTGTTCTCCCCTGTTTTCCGTGGAAACATGTGAGAATTTTCTAGTTGGGTCAATCCTTGTCCAAGAAACAACACAAATGAATCAGTTGATCTGAAAATGGATGGAGATATCTCATAGTAATCATAAATTATAATAATATCATCATTGATAGTTGTTGTCATTCGTGGTGAGTGATCATCTGTTCTTGAGAACCACTCGAATGCTTGGACATCGACATTTTGGGAGATTGGTAATGTTATATGCAAGATACATAATACCTTTTGAGATAATTTTATGTGTTGGAGAGGTGGAATATCTATTGATATTTTCACCAAGGTTCAGTGCAATGCATAATTAGTTTTATGTATCATAAAAAAAGAGGTATCAGACTGATTCTGACTCTGAAATTTGATAAGATAAAGTTTACATAGTCTTTGGTGCTTCCTTGGTGCACATTTTTGTATATGTTGTGGATATGAATATGAATTTTTTTCAATAGAAGAGAATCAATCTATTATAAGTTCGGTGGAAACATAGTAATATTTTGGAAGATACATGGGAATATAAGAAGGAAAATAATGGTAAATCGCCAAAAGAACATTTGTGACAGTGATGATTTTATTCTTTCTATGGACATAAGTTCCACTGATGTATAGAAGGCAGCACCCCCATTTTCAGGTATGTTAACCATATTTTATTATTTTTACTTAAATAAAATATTATGGGATGTTTGGGATAATTTGGATGATATTTGGAATGTTTTTAAGACTTTTAAAATAGATCATAGTTACAACATGATTAGTGGAAACCATGAAACATCCCTAGAAAATTGGTCACAATGTGACATAGGCTAAGGGTATGGAGAATGTTCAGGAAGTCAAATTTTCCAAACTGTACACCCACATAAGAGAACCCATGAAACATGAGACAATTGGAATTTGGGTTCCTAGTGCATGCTTTGAAAACTATGCATGCCAAATGTGTGAGGTTCCTTCTTGGGATAGAATATGTATCATGGTAAGCGCATAGTTTTCCTAACAGTATGACTAATCATGCATGACTTTAAAATTAGATCCCTAAAAGTGGATCTAGTTTTCGATCATTTTTTAAACCCTTTTTTGGCTTCAAACAAACCACATCATGGGATCTCAACCTATATAAATCTATATAGGCCTCTTACCTTAGTCTGGAAAAGATATGAAGGCTTATCCATGGGTGTTGAAGTGAGATTCTCTCGATAAGACTCCATTTTAGTAGTTTCCCTTGGTCTTCCAAAGATCTAGTTTTCCATATATCATTTTTAATTAGATATAAATTTTATTTGGATACATATAAGATATTTGATTACATATATGATTTTATTTGGCATTATTTTATTTAATTAATGACATCTAATGCATGATTACGATGATTCGACCAGTTTTCAGGGATGTTTTCATGTCGTTTTCCATTATCATGAAATATTTTGATATTGGTGGCTTCGCAATCAACTCATATATATATTATATGAATTATTGTTTTCAAAAATATTCTTTTGATTGAAATTTTTGGTTAAATTTATATGAATTGTTTATTGGATGCACTCTTTAGGGAAAGTTTGAAATTGGAAATTTTTATGGAATGGGGGGATGAAAACATGGATTAGAAATTATTTTTTAGTTTTATTGAATCAAAAAATGTTTCTAATAAATTTTTGGTTTTATTGAAATTTTGTTATTAAATAGGTTTCATTAAAATATCATCTTTATAAAAATGGATGAAATGGTTATTTTGGGATTGAATTTTGGAAATGTGGTTGTGTGTGTTCTTGTGCATTCACTGTAGATAAGTGTAATGAGTATCCCTTTTCATTATTGGGATGTACAAGGGTTCAGGCTATCCCCTATAAAATAGTTCATTATGTGATGAATTAATTAAAATATTACTAACCACTCGCTAGTAAAGGGTGGTCCAGGTGTTCATGTTTGGTTGGACATGTGGATATGTGAAATGGAATTGTTATGAGAAAATAGTGCTTGTGAAATGGTTTAATGTATTGTTTGGTTTCATTCCTTGAAAAATGGTTGGTTTTGATAATAATATTTTAGTATGGAATAATATTTTGGTATTTAATTGATTTTATTTTTAATAAACATTCAATTGTTTTATATAAACTATTTTATATAAATCTGCTAACATGTTCTATCCTAGTGGTCTATGTAGGGAAATGACATGTTGAAAACCATATGAGATTCATTACTCGGCCTTGATTTGAAAAAATAGTGCATTTTGATATGATTATTGTCAAAACAAGTGAAAAGATAATGTATCACACCTTTTTATATGTTCTTAGTGATACATGGGATAGATTTTAGTGTGGAGCATAGAGCATTTTAGATTTTTGGACTTGTGGATTACATTTAATTTTGTTGGATTTGTAATCTTCCACCATATACTAGGTTGTTTTGTAGTATTTCCCTATGGAACACTTGTGTAGATTGATTTGATATGAATGGTATGATTTATGTTTTCTTTCATTAATATCCTGCTTTATGTGGGGTTTTATTTGATTATAGAGTGTTTGTACGGTGATATTTTTTTCAAAGGTGAAATCATTCCCAAATTGATAATGAATCCCTTGGTTTTATTTATATCAGTTGGGATATTGGGGATGTCTATTAATGCCATGTAATGTTCCTCTACCATTTCAAGACAATGGGAATAATATGTATATTTTAAAACATATCTGGAATCCATGATTGGGTCCTTATCAATACATAATCGATTCCTAGATCAACTGCCTAGAATAAGTCATTTTACCTTATCTTGACCTATAACCTATAATTATTCTGGGGTACCAAATAGAGGGGAAGGTAGGGTGTGAGTAAAAGACAATTGGCCACCACTAATGGTTTCTACAAAATATCAAATATAAAGAGATAGTGAATGAATAAACATAATAAATTATATTTAAAACAATAGAAAAATCAGGTTCTATTGGGGATCAATATTCTCATTGAAAATTTCAATCACATAATCCATATTCATCACTTTTTTAACGGGTTATCAATTTACATCATTTAATATATGGAATATTCCAGTAAATTTCTACAAATAATCGGACATGGAATGTATCATATCACACTTTGGATAAACATTTCATAAACAAATACATCACACTCACATTGGAGCATCACTCAAGGTTGATTAATCAGATTTAACTATTAGGGGCTTCGAGAAATAGTCCACATCCCCTGACCATGCATTTTGGATAAGGGAAAATGGCCAAAATCTAAACAAACCTATGGGTATAAATCCTCAATTACAATACCCCACAACAAAGAAGTCATGTTTAGTTGCGTTTTTATCCATTTACCACATAAATCATATCATATACCATACATAGTAATTACACATTACATTGTCATTTCATAACTATTAAACATGTAACTTAAAATCCCGCCATAACCCATTAGCACATTTACCATTTACATTCAATTTCCCATTTTACCAATTATCAATTAACATGGATTTTATTATTAATCATACTCAATAATTCCGAAACCATGACCAATATAACATATTCATCAATTCAAATAAATTATCACATTAATCACATTCATCCATTGAAAATAAATTTACATATATAACATAATCTTCATTTCATAAGTATAAACCAAATTTATTCATTTAATGTATAATTCATAATTAATTTAGCCCAATAAAATTATTTCCTCTATCTTAATTTATAATAATCCCAAAATTTCCTTATGAAATTGTCAAGGAAAATACAAAACTATCATAAAAACAAGATAAAATTGTGATCTACATGGTTATAAGTCCATTATATGTTTAGCATTACAATTCTCATTTTCCATGAATATTGGTGCACCCCATGGGTAGTATTGAATTAGTCTAGTGAAACTAAATGCATCCCATGAGGATCATGAGGGAGTACAATTCATCATATATCGAACCATTTTAATGAATATCACAAATTGAATCAACATATTTAAAATGGTGAATAAATAACACAATAAAACTATAACAACAAAATTTCTTGATTATGGAATATATCTTGTTGATTAGCTACCTTAAATATATATATAAGAGCTCTCTAAACCATGTGAATATATTCAGATGTAAGAACCCCTTGAAGACACATCAAATGATACTCATGAAATGGTGGTTTTTAGGTCTTTATAAGAATAACAAAAAACCAAAATACCTAGTATAGAAATAAGATGAAATAATATATTTATAATTACTTGGTGCGTCGATCTACACCCAATGACTCTAAAATCATCCTAGACATGCAGGAGTTTGATCCTTGTAAATCCTTTTTAATTATGGCCTATCACTTGGGTTTCTAAAGAATATATATAAAAATAAATATTGTAGAAAAAATAAAATAATAATGGGTAAAATGTTAAATACACACTTTTATAAGGGTTGATGTTTTGGATGCACAATAATCTAAAATGTGTTCCAACAATGTAGTTATCTCTATCCAATAGGGGTCCACATGAGAGGGTTACCTTTAGAGCTCGCACGGTTTGAAAAACCACACAACAACTATGTAGGGTAACTCTATAATAAACTATATGGTTTGCTCTTCCCCCTTTCATGGTTTACATAACCCTAATCCCCTTCTTCTAGATAGTATGGGTTGGGCACACAGTTTCTCCTAACCATGAACCAACCAGAAATCATTCCCATGATGGTAATATTTCCACATTCTCTCATATCATGTACCCCCAAAACACCATTAATATTCATCATAGTATCTTTTTTTAATTTAGTCATCCAAATTTTTTATATTTAAACACATATTTAAACAAGAACCTACCACCCTGAAGTCCAAGATCACACACTTTGGGTCAAGAATGTTTAAATAATTACCTATGTTAATATCTTCAACGAACAAGATGATATTGTCATTGTGGATAATACTTATACAAAGAAAGGAACTGAAAAGGAAAAAATTGAAGGGTTTGGTTAATGCAATGGATGGGAATATTGGACTCCCTATAGAACCATCAAATGATAAATTCATTAAGTATGTAATGAATATTCATTAATAAAATTTATCTCCCATGGTGAAAAATAGGTAAGATAATTGGTGATGTTCTATGATAAACAGTTATATTGTTGATAATGATGATGCATCGGGTGAAATGTAAAAGTAAAGAGGCATTATGTAATAGGATGATATAGCCTTGTTATGCCATAAGGATAATGTAGAATAATTGATGTGTTTATATAAGTGGAATCATGAATTATGCTATCAGAATACTGAAATATATAAGGTTTCTTCAGTTTATATTTTTTCCCAATCGATTTACAAGAATATGTTGAATGGTTCTAATAAACTAGAAAATTTATTCAACTAAAAAGTGATGTCCATTTAAAATAAATGATTGAGGTAAATATAACCAATAATATGGTCCTTATGTTATTATATCATTTTTATATATAAATGCCAGATATATTTTTAAAAAGATTGTTTTCTTAAATCTCTTGGATTCCTTATATAGTATGCTAAACTATTATAGGCTTGCAAAATAAACAATTTCAACCTAGCTTGTGGTATGCACGACCCTATTCTGGGCTCAATTTTCCCCAATTTCATCTTCATTTGATATAATTAATTTCACACAATACCTTTTGTAGGTGATAACTATATTTTATAAACAAGTAATTATAATGGAGAGGATGAATATAATTAACTACCTTCTAAATATACTATATAAATTTAATGATGTGAGTCTATAAAATAATTAAATAACTATTTTTGGATTTAATTGAATGTAATGTTTTAAAATCATTATATATGTTGTCTTGATATAATATAAGAACAAAATAAATTTTTCGAATAAAAGAAGTATTTAAAAAAATAAAACATTACAACCGTTTAATAGTGTACAATTTTTAAATATTTTCTTTATAATTTTATATTTTTTATTTTACAATATTAAATTTTTCTATGGGATTTTGAAATCAAAATTTATCTTGGATTATGTTTTGGAATTATTTTGATAAAAATATAATTTTAATGAATAGTTAAAATACTTCATATTAATTCAAAAATGAATTTTCATTTACTTTATTTATATATTTAGATTATATTTTTTTAATTAGATTTAAAATAAAATATTATTATGTTTTTCCATTCAATCCAATGTTTTCCACTTGACATAAATTCGCATTTAAATTAGACATAAAGACATGTAAATATTTTGAATGTTTTTAATCATTAATACATCTCTTTCTGATATTGACAATGACAATTAATTTTAAATTAATTAATAAAATATTATATTATGAATTTTGAGAAATGGATTCCATATTTGGAATAAATGGGTCCAAATTATTTCAATATGTGTAAGAAACCAAATCATCATTTCACGTATTGGTCTTAATTTTGGGTGTCTATAATGAAAAAGGGGAGATTTAGATATTTTATGAGTACACACCATTTACATTAGAGTACATGACATATACTAAGTTGTCGTAGGTAGCTGTGTACTGGCCTTGTAATGTCTGTGTATATGGTCATGTGGGTGATGTGGATGATAGATAATTTTGGGGGCCGGTTGAGAAAAATACAAGGTGTGTTCATTAATAGTAAACAACATGTACTTTTTAATTTAATTGATTAACCAGACCTGGGTCACTTCTCATCTCCAATATGATCTTATTCTTTCCATGTCTCATGAAGGTGTGTATAGAATCACCAATTCATCTCTGAGCCACCAATCCATCATTTATTCTCTGAATAAAACTCTGGAGAATGCATTGGAATTCCACTGGTGGTTCCTTTCTTCGTCTAGAGCATCACCCCTGATTTCCTTTCTCTCTTGACTTATTCACGGTTGAACGTTTTTTTAAGATTTTGGGGATCTACATCATTCTAGGCCGATTGAAGGGCTTATGTTCAAGTGTTTTCATCATACAACATTAAGGAATGTTATTTTTTTTTTCCTATAATTGTTTTTAATTATATTTTCTTATCCCAATAGGCCAATTAGCTATTGTTCCAGTAATTCAGGTTATGGAAATTTCAACCCTATTTTATCAGCCTTAGATTTATTGTTCTATTAAGGGTTTTTGTTATGGTATTATTTTAAATTTTATTTTTAAGGAACACCCCATGGGTTAATTTTTTTATATGAATGTTTTGGGTTGTTTGGTCTTGGTTTCCCTTGAGGAGAACTTTGTTTTCTTACCCTTCATGATAGGATGGAATTGAATTTCTTTTACTGCATGTTAAATTCCTGTGATTTGAATTGGAATTGATTATCCATGTAGTAGTTGAGCCTATATTGGGATGAATTATATCAATTATTAATTAGTTAATTGCACAAGGATTTGAGAGCCTGGTGAAGTTATCCCATAGGGGGAATCGAAATTGACTGCTTCATTAGAGTGTCTTTTAAACTTCTCTACAAGACCATATGGGGGATTGGCGGAGAGTGATCTACTAGAGTTTATATATATTAACTAACAAGACCACTGGAGGAATTGATGTAGAGTGATTCCCCAGATATTCTAGTTATTCATGATAGACCATAGGTGGATGTGACGTTGAGTGCATCATCGGAGTCTCTTTGCATTTTTATTGCTTATATAGCCAGAGGGGTTAGACTGTGTGAGCTACCAAGAGGTTTAATGTAAATATTAAATATTTATGATTCCTCATCCAATCCAAACCAAATTCTCATACTTGAAACAATGTTGAATTATTCTTAGATACCTATTGTGTCACTTACATGATTAAATTATGGACATTAATAACTAAAGAGTGTACATGAAAAATGTTGGATTGGTTATTTTTGTGTACTCATATTTTCATTGTTGCATTCCCATTATTACCTGCTATATATACTCACTAACAGTTAGGAATCAAACTTGTTTAGGTTTCATACTAGGATTCATCTCACACCCTATTTGGGTCATTATTTCGAATCCAAACTGATTATATGGTTGCAGATATAGTTAAGGTAAATCACCCTTCGTCATCAGGTACTTCAATGATATCGAGGTGGAGAGCATTGGACCAGGAGGAGGGTTGCGATGCTTTTGGAGTTCACAATATTAATTTTGTACATTGGTTTGGTAATATATTTCCATCATTGTGACATTTTTGGCTTCTTTCCAAGTCATATGTGACCTACATCATTTTTATATGTTCTTCAGTGGTTTATTTACTTTCAGTCTTCCATTATTTACTTGCAGTATGGTATTACTGCTTCTGCAATTATTTATTATTTTTTCCACTTTTTGACACATCCAATGATAACATATTTTCTTCACTAACACATCCATGGACCGTGCTACTAGTCAGAAGCCTCTGGTTTTTGGGGAAACACACTTGAGGCGATTTTACCAACCGATTACGGGGAACCTTGGGGCAGAAACCAGAACCAGGTCATGACAATGTGGAATTAGAGGCATGTTATTTTCTTCTTTATCATTCTGTTAGGAGCCTATAGATATAGATAATAAGGAATGGGTATTTGGTAAAATTTTGGGCCTAGGAGTATCTAAGCCATGTATATGGAAAATAAATTTTACTTCGAATATTGAAAATTTATTTTTTCTCAATTGTTACATTTGAAATTATTTCTCCATTGGGTGATCCACATGTTTTGTTATTTTATGGTTTATATAATTGAGGTTTTATTTCTTTTACCATCCGATGAGTTGAGGTTATTCCATATCATGCATCATATTGGAACATGATGGGGAAAAAATTTCATGCATTCTTGTCATGCCATATAGGGTGAATTACTGATTGCACGCTATTGTGATAGATTTTGTGCTTGATATACATGTTTTTGTGATATATTCCATCATAGAATACATTATATTTTGATATGGTATTAAAATATGCCTTGTTTAATTTTGATGGATTCCAATATTTTGTCACAGAGGGGTTATGGGACCTCTTTAATATGAATTTAGTGGATCATATTGATCATTAACTAAATTATGTTATGATATGACATTAATATGATGACATTCATTGAAATATGAAGGTGTGGGGGCCCACAGATCAGTATTTGGCACATAATGTTGGTTTCAGTGTTTTTATGGGATTCTAGAGTAGCTTCTAAGGCTTACAATATGTAAAAAACAAAAATACACGGTGTGTTATTATGAATACACTTTATGTATTCTTTTGTTTGGTTAGAAAATGTCTTTCATATGTACACATCATGTACTTTTTCTACATGCCATGTAGATCAGAACCATGTGACCAACCATGACGATGATGGCTTGTGTTGGAAAAGTATATTCATAAGCACATTTTGTACTAGGAATACACACCAGGTTGTTTTTATCCATGTATCTAGATATGTGACCAAAGACACGGGTCAGTGAACTTTATATAGTACACAGTGTGTCTGGAATATACACGCCATTTAGTTTTGTGATATGGTAAACTGTGTTGTTCCATCCATGTTGGTGTACTTGGGATGGAGTGGAAATTCAAGTACATGTCATATCTCACGGAGAACATTTCATGTATATGGGTATTACTTGTCCAAGATTTTCAAAGGGACACGCCCTCTTAAAAGACTAAGGGAACACAACATGTATGGGTTATACTCACAGTGTACCCTACTTTTGTTAAACATGATTATCTTATTCTATTGCTCTATTTATGCAAATATGTGTTTCTGTACCTAATACTATTGAACTGGGTGTGTGATTGACCATTCATAGTCATGCCACAGAGACATCCTTCGGTAGTACGCCAGATACAAGGCAATGATTAGTCAACGGAAATGGTAGAACAAGGATTACTAGTGAATCCTCCTATTATGCACATCTTGGAACAAGCTATTATATGGGAAACAGGTGATGTTGCACTGTTTATAAAAGGATTCATGAGGATGATGCATACATTTCAAGACGTACAGCATCCTACCCCATGTATGGAATAATTTTCATGATTTTTTCAATAGCAGCATCCTCCTAACTTCATAAGGGATGGAGGACCTAAGGCTATAGAGTCACGGTTGGAATCCATTTTTACATCCTTCGAGCATCTCGAGACACCTTCAGAGAGGGGGGTGAATCACTCTATTTATATTCAATGAGAGTTTCAGTGCTTCACACTCATTCTAGTGGGGGATGAATTATTTTTGTTGAGAAAGTAATAGGATGGTCTCATGAATGATATATGATCACATGGGAACATCATCAGTGTATCATCTGTATCTTCTATAGTCATCCAGGATCTGCTCACATAGAGTATCTTGACGGATTCTGGATCTGTGGTCTAGGGATTCCAAAATCCAAAGATGGAAGTCTTCTAACTTATAGTAGGAAGCGTTTCATGGATTCTATTCCAGAAGATCAGAGTATGTGGTATTTTTCTTCTTGTATCTATGTAGTGTTCAAAATGTGAGGGAAGAGTGATCATATGAATATTCAGTCCCTAAGAGACCCTTTTGAGTGCTGATCATACAAAATTATAGGAAATTTTTAGCGTTTATACAATGCCCTCCTTCCAACAGCTGGCGAGGGAGGATCTGTTATGACTCCAAGTACTATAGTGGGACCACCGGTTTAACATCAGAAAGGGGGGTCGAGTTCTTCAGGTGTTTAGGCTGAGGTGGTGGTCTTGTATGTAGTGGTCTAACACTTTGTTTTTAACCGATGTAGGGTGGATCAGCTTGGGGATCACTTATAGCTTCACAGTGTCACGGTGGTTGACATGCTTTTGTGCTAGATTAGATCCCATAGAAGTAGGATCTGTGACCCTCTACTGTAATAGGTATGATATTTTCTCATTAGTTTTAGCTTCTTCTCTTTTTGTTATAGGGGATTCCAAATTCATTATATAAGTTCTTGTTTAGGAGATCCATGGGCTCGATATAATTACTTTTTCTTATATCATGATTTTAGATACTCTTTGGGGATTAGAACGACTACTGTATATCAGTGCAAGGAGTTACCTCTTTACGTTGGTCAGTGTCATTGATTATGGGACATTTAAGTATTATAAATTATGGTCTATAACTTCATTCTCATAAGGGACTGGTTAGTTACCTTCTAGGATATTGTAGATTTATATTTTCTTATGGTGAGTTCCAAATCACCAAAGGGTGGATTGTTTCTAAATAAGGGAGAATTGGATGTCTAGGAAAGTAGACACTACTGGAAAAATACCCAATACAAACGGTTTGGGAGCATTGGTATAGGCCTACAAACCGTTGGTATTGCCTATACCAATGTTTTGGAGAAACATGGCCAAGTAATCCATGAGGATATGTCTATAAAAAAGGATTTGAAAACAGTTGGTATAATTAATATTAAAAACCTATTGCAATGGTTCCATAAAACTGTTGGTATACATATTTCAAAAAAAGAAGCATTCGATGGGTTTTGATCCCAGTACCCGCGATTTATTATTGAACAATCTAACCACTAACCTAATGTGACTTTTAAGAACATAATTTCATAAATATATATATTCATTATCATAATTCTTTTAAATTCTTATTTATATAATTTCTCAATAAGAATATTCCATAAAAAATCAAAGAACTTATACCAACAATTCTCAAAACTATTAGTAAAGACCTATACAAATGGATTTGACTACCGTTGGTATATGATCATTGATTTTGGGACATATACCAACTGTTTTGGCCAAACCATTGTTTTATGGGGGACCTATACCAATGTTTTTGGCCAAACCATTAGTATAGGTCCATATTAGTGACCTACCCCAACAGTTTTCCCAAAATTGTTTGTATATGTCATATTTCCAGTAGTTAGAGCTGGACCGTGGCATCACAAGTTTAGATGTGTTACAACACATATTTCTATTCTATACCTAGATGACTAGTGGAATTAATTGATGGTCATTCATCTAATGGTCGATCATTTCAGGGATGTCATTCCAGAATACTTTTTAGGTTTATCTCTAGAGCGAAAGGTAGATATCACTATTAAGCCTGTGTTGGGAGAATCTAAAGTTTCCATTCCTCTTTATATGATGGCTAAAACATAGTTACAAGATCTCAAGAAGAATTTAGTGTATTTGAAGGTAAGGGGATTCATCCGACCCAAAACATATCTTTTGGGTTATCCTATCCTCTTTTTGAATAATGTAGATGGTACCCTCAGATATTGTGTGTATTAACGAAAGATAAACTAGTTGATAGTTTTGAACCGATATCATTTTCCAAGGATTTATAATCTCAATGATCAACTTTGAGGAGACCGGGTGTTCTCAAAGGATTACTATAGATCTGGTGATAATCACCTATGCGTTAAACCATAATATTTACTTCCTACAACATTTCTTAGAAGGTATTGTCTAAAATAGTATGTCGTTTTTCCATTATGTCTCACGAGCGTGCCGACAGTTTTCGTGGCACAGATGAATAGAGTGTTCCATAATTACATGGATTATTTTGTGGTAGTATTCATAGATGATATCCTGGTGTATTGTCACACCCGACATGAACATGCCACCCATATTGAGATCATTTTGAGTACACTGAGGGAGCATAATTTGTATGATATGATCCAAAAATTCAACTTTGGGATGGACCAAATTCACTTCTTGGGTAATGTTATCTCAGAGAAAAGAGTATCAATATCCCTATATAAAGTGATAGAAATAGTTTCTTGGGAGCATATGAAGAATGTCTTTGAGTTATGAAGTTTCATGGGGCCGGATTGTTACTACAGGGGGATTATACAAGAATTTTCACGCATAGTTTCTCCACTGAAGAGCATGAATAAGAATAGTGTGAAGTACTCATGGAAATATTCTTGTTAGTCATCTTTCAAGGGATGAAGGGGAGGATGAAATCATTACAAATATTGATCTTACCTAGGAAGAGTTATTATATGTACTTCAATGCATTAGGTATCAGGATAGGAGATGTCCACATTCAGGGGGAAGGAGTCATTGCGTACGAGTCTTGGATGTTGATGCCACATGAGAGTATTTACTTGATGCATGATCTATAGTTAGCAACAATGATGAAAAATTTAGGTATTTGGATAAATTATCTTATGGGAGAAATTTTTTTGGTTTTCAATGTCCGAAAATGTCACATGTTTATATTTACTCATCGTGATCTAACATTGAGACAACAAAGGTGGTTTGATTACCTTCAGTCTTTGGTCATTGAGAATGCCAATACGCTTGGGAAGGGAAATGCAGTGGCTGATGCGTTGAGTAGGAGTTCTCAAATAAAGGTAGTTCTAGAGGACAATAGTGAGTGGAAGCATATGGCTATGTAATAGAGATGTATTTGGATGTTCATGATAGATAGAGGTAGTAATTTCATTCTTTTGTATCTGTTACCGCTACTCTTATGGTTCGAGTACCAACGAGGCATATACCATATTCTAAAGGTCAAATATTATTGGGGAGTGTCTTAGGATATGACCCTACACCTGGGTGGACTATAGGCAAGGATTAGGTCTTACATTTTATTGGACGTGTATGGGTGTCTATAGACATATGCGAGTAGGTGATGTTGGATTTTCATTCCTCAGTTTGGTCAGTTCATCCTGGTGTCTCTATGATGTATTGAGATTTATACTATCATTATTTTTGTCCAGGTTTGATGAGCGATGCTACTAGTTTTGTTATGATATATTCTAACTATCAATAGGCGAAGGCATAACATTAGCTGCCAACATGGTTTTTATAGTATTTTCCCATTCATGAGTGAAAGTGAACTGATATTACGATGGATTTCGTGACATGATTGTCACAGTCACCAAGGCATTATTATACAATTTGGGTGATCATTAACAAACTCTCAAGTGTTGTACACTTCTTAATGATCAAAGACATGTTCAGTTTTGATGATCTTGAATGGATGTGCATCGCTAACATTGTACGATTTCATGGCTTTTCATGATCTATCATTTCAAATAGAGATGCATTTTTTAATTCTTCTGTCAGGAAGGTATTACTGAGGGCTTTGGGTACAAAAGTACATATAATTACAACGTACCATCCCCAAGAAAATGGAGAGTCTAAGTGCATGATTCAGGTTTTGGAGTTCATGCATCGATCACGAGTCCATGATTTTGTTGGTTCTTGGGATTTATATATATTTCGCTAGTAGATGTTTCCTATAGTATTATATTTCAATTGATGATTTAGATAGCGCCTTATGAGGCTTTGTATGTTAGGCCATGCTGATCATCCCTATGTAGGCTGGAGGTAGGAGAGGCAGCTTTGTTTTGACCTCATATTATCATGGAGACCTTTGATTAAGTGGATATTATTCTAAATGAGATGGATACTGTATATTCTTAGCCAATGTGTTATGATGATAGATGGAGATGACCTCTATATTTCGTTGTTGGAGATTAGGTTTTATTACTTTTCACCCCGATTTTGGGACAAATGAGGATTAGGTGATAGGGAATGATTTCATTGAGATACATAGGTCTATTTGAGATTTTGGAAAGAGTCAATCCAATTTACTATCAGTTGTAGTTAACTCAGAGGTACAAGGCTAAGCACAACATGTTTTATATTTCTCAAAAATGGAATTACTTTTCAGACCCGTTTCATGTTTTTCTTCCCGAGAAGGTTGAGATGGAGATAGATGTATTGTTCGAGGAGCATCCTATCTTGATTGTTGATTGTAGCATGAGTATTCCCAATGGTTGGTCTATTTCTCTGGTACGGGTGTTGTCTCATCCCTGGCGAGTAGTGGGCGAGACATTGGAGAGGGACACTAATGTGCGATCATAGTGGCTGGAGCTCTTTGAGGATTCATGTTCTCCACCATGTTAGGGAAATTCAGGTATTAATTTCTTTAAGGGGATATTTTTTAAGGACAAGAATCTTATTTTTAGGAATGGAACTTAATTTTATGTGTTTCTATGGAAAAAAGTGTATATTTGGATAATTTTTATGTACATGCAGTTTACTATGGAGTACATGTCGTGTACAAGGTTTCCGCAGGTAGCCATGTACTGGCTGTGTAATAGAAAATTACATTGTTTTGTGGTTGATGTGGAAGACCACTAATGTCAGGGGCTATTTGAGGAAAATAATTGAAATGTTCATTAACATTACACAGCGTGTACTTCTTATTTTAATTCACTAATTAGATTAGAGTCACATATCATCTCCAAAACAATCTTCTTCTAGCTGTGTCTCGTGATGGAGCATACAGAATAACCGATTCTTATCCAAGTCACTTATCCATAATCCACTCTCCATATCTATCTATAGTGGCTGTGTCGGAATCCCACCGATGAGTCCTACCTTCTTCTGGAGAATCTCCTCTTGATTTATTCCCCCTCTCTAGTTATTCATCGTTGTACTTTTATGATATTTTTTCGATCTACGTCAGTCTAGTCCAATTCAAGAAATGTTGTTCAATAGTATTCATTGTACAATGTCAATATAGGTGGTTCATGGTATTCTGTAAATGACATTTATTTTTATATTCCAAAGTGAAAATTACCGATGTTTCAGGTAATTTGAGTTTAGAAAATTAAACCTTGTTTTATCTTCTTTATATTGACAATTGGATTAAGGTTTATTTGTTAGGTTATTATATGAAATTGATTGTTTAAGGAACAACCCATGGATATGTTTCCATGTTATAATTTTTTTGGTTGTTTTTACAAGGTTACATATGAGGTAGAACAATTTTCCATTCCTTTCTGATAAGATGTAACTAATTTTCTATTACTTCTTATTAAATTATTATGATATGGATTGGATTTGTTTCGCCAAGTAGTAGTTGAGATTACTTCCACTTCTTGATATAGTTTATGTATGATTGAATTGCACAAGGCTGTGAGAACCTAGTTTTGTTAGAACAAAGATGAAATTGATGTTGAGTTTTTCCTTAGAGTGTATGTTATATTTTTCTATGAGACCGCATAGAGTATTGATAGTGAGTGCACCATTAGAGTGTATATAATATTCGTTACTAGACCACATGGGGAATTGTCAATGAGTGCTTCCCTAGAGAGTCTATTTTTATTCTGGAAATACCATGGGGGAATTGATAGTGAGTGATTCCTCAATGTATCTTTTATTTTTATTACATTACATGGATAGAGGGGTCAGACTCTGTGTGCTACCGAGATGGATAATGTAAAAATTGAATTTTTGTGACACATATCCCAATCCAAATCACTATCATGGATTTTGTTATATTTGGTTTTCTTCTGAGACAACTATTGTGTTACATACATGATTAAATGATTAACATTAAATGCTAATGAGAGTAAATGGAAACAATAGTATTGGTTACTTTTGTGTAATCATAGTTTCTTTGATGCATTTACTTTATTACCTACTAAATATACTCACTGATATTTAGGTAAAAATTTTATGTTGGTTTCCTAGTGAAATTCATCTCACACCCTAGTTTGGACATGCCTTTGGACCGAAATTAATTATATAGTTGAAGGTATTGATAAGGGAAAGCACCCTTTATCATCAGGTACTTGATTGTTATGGAGTTAGTGAAAATGGGACTATGATGAGGCTTGAGATGTTGCAGGAGTTTATTTCATTCTTTTGTACATTGTATCAATACTATATTTCAAGCATTGTGACTTCTTTGGATGCGTTCATAGACATATGTGACATAAATCATTTATATATTTTCTCCATTTGTTTATTTTCTTTCATTCATCCCCTTCTAATTTCTTATACAGTATTACTACTTCCTTTATTATTTATTATTCATTTCCATTGTGTTAATATTCAAATAAATAAATAGTTTCCCCAATATCACAACCAAGGCCCTCGTTTATAGGTAGAATCATATGGCGTCCGTGGAAATTTTCATGATGCTATGTGAACAACCAGGTATTAGGCACCTTTTGGTGGCACCCAGAACCAGTTGTTCCCCATTACTACTTTTAATGGTTCTCGGTTGGTTGTTAAGCTTGTGGTCACATGTTCGAGTTGCAGGGGAGGTGATTTAAAAACCCCACAAGTAGAGGATAATTCTTGCCACTTGTTATCTGGGTCGACATTCGGTGGGGGCCCAAGGTCCTACTATCTACCATGGTTGGGTTTGGGCATGGTCAGTCTTCAGTGTGGGATTTCCCCAATCAGGGACTGTTATGATATGTTACATTAATTTTGTTGGATTTTATGAATTATAAATGTGAATTTTTTTATCACACATAAAGTTAAATTAGGGTAATAAATACTATGTTAATTATATTAAAATTACCCTACCAAATGAGAAAATCCAATTAGAATCATTAATGTTGAGAAATATCATCTAAGCATCAGAATGGATTCATTTAGTGAAATTTATCCATGAACGTGGTGTAATTATAATTAAAACGACATAATTATACAACATTATACTCACTTATCTATTATATATATAATAATTTTAATTTTGTGATAAACCTGATAAAAAATCAAACATAAATAGTCTTCAAATATATAATGAAATTATCTACATCATTTAAATTTATTTAGAATTTATATTGATTAAATAATTACCATTAATGATGACATAACGATGACGTAAAATTTATTTTATGAAAAGAAATATAAGAAAATGGTTTTAAAAATATTTTATGAAATATAATGTGAACTAATTATTATTACCCAAGAATTTTATAGGGGAAAATGAAATTTTTTGAGTGTATTAAATCTTTTGGATCAAATATATCTTATGTGTTGATTTTATTTAATGTAAAATAAATGAATAATGTCAAAATTGACACTATTGATATTTTATAAAAATGTCATATTATTATATTATTTAAACATCACAGAAAATATAAAAAATTACAAAGTGAATATTATAATTTCTTAAATTTCAAAAATTATTCAATTATAGACAATTGAAAATACATTTCTGAATATTTATAACCATTTAATATTTAAAATATTATTACAACAATTAAACTTAAATTGATTATATAAGGATAAATCAAATTGATATGGGTTAAAATTAAATAAAATACATGTATAAATTTTATTTATTGAAAGTATTTAGACCCAATAACATATTATCTTATAAATAATCCACTTTTTAGGAATTTTAATTAAATAATTAATTTATATTTACTAAATTGTTTTTATTTTTTAGAAGGTGCCCTACATTTTTTTTATAAGAGGGAACCTCTCATTGTCAATTAATATCACTATAATGACTTTTTTCTCAACCAATCCCTTACAATTTATTATAAAAAATTCGATCATATCATCCTATAGACCACACTTTGGGTAGAAATCTATCATATGGAGACCTCCTGTGCAATTCAAAATGTGATTCTAGAAAAAGAGGTAATTTTTTTGTCACCTATTTGAAAATTCATTTATTCCTCTAAATACTCTTATTATGTTTTATAAATACTAATGTTTTAAATAAAATATATCCTACATGATTTGATTCAATTATAATTATGGTAAATCCTTATACCTCCTTTTATATATCCTATTATCAAAAAAATCACCATGCATGCGTGCGTACATCCTACCGCCTCCACGAAGAGGTGTAATTCGTTATTAGACAATATTTATTTTGGATGGGTATTATGATTAATAAAATATATGTAAAGGATTAAAAAATTATGTATATTATTTATGTTTAATATATCATTTAATAATATACTTTTTAACTATTATGTGAATTATGTTGTTCCTCATGCATACATAAGGACTATCGTCTCCTCTATGCGATGTGATTCATTCTACATGATCATAATTAAACCAAAATTTTGTACTTGAATGGAATGAATTAATATGATATATAAAATAATAATTGTATTATATAAATAATATAACTATATACAAATAATTGTAACATCAACTTATCAAAAAAACCATTCTAAGAACATAATGTATGCAATATCCGAATAATCGGGGACAATGAAATGACACTAATAATCAGATGGTAATATGATCATATATGATTTCATAAAAATAACTAGGATTTTGAAATAAGTAATTAACATTACATAAATCATTGTATAATAGGATCAGATAAATACGAACCATATCATACCCGAGGTAAGGGATAATTTTAAAATCACATTTATATCTGAGATTGTTTATTCGTAAATTTTTATTAAAGGGTTATTAATCATCAATGTCCATGTTTTCTAAACAAATTATTAAATTTTCACTACTATACTATGAATTTTATACTCATTTTTAAACATTTTAGACATTTATAAAATGGTATAGAGCGAATCTTTCTTTGGTTTCCCATATAAGGTACGTTTTTGAATTTTACAGCATCAATATGAGATAAATGTTTTTAACTTATTTTGAATGATTGGTTTTTTACATCTTCATAACTCCTTAGTTCCATGATGCATGATATACATGATTTCATGTTTATTTATAATCTAATTATCTTATTTTAATATAGTTAACCATTATTAAAATTTAAAAGGATTAGCAAGAATTTGGGATATTATCCTTAAGAATTATGTTCTTGTGTTTTATCAAAACTATTTTTCTTATAATATGATTATTTTTTAAATATGTCTATGATTATATCCCCCTAAATATTATTATATGATTTTTTAATGATGAAATGATATATTATGTTGATTATGTTTTAATGGAATGTTGTTTACAAATCCCATTTTATTTAATGGGTTATGCTATGTTGAATAATTTATATTTATGTGGTATATTTAATAATTATTTCATTATGATATTGGGGGGACTTATATATCTATCCCATGAATGGGGTAATGATATATAACTCATGATATTGACATAAATTGAATGATAATTATATCTGATTCAGTAATATATGGATAGAACAATAAGTAAATTTTGTTTAGTAATATAGGAATTGAACGAAAATTAAATATTGATTAGAAATACCTGGATAGAACAGAAAATAAACCCAGTATAGTAATGGAATGTTTCCACTATGATGGTATTAGAATAAATACCTTTTCTAATATACAAATAATTTTATGGTCTTAATTGTTTCCCTTAATTCTATTTTTATTTCCTAGTCTATTTTATCTTGGTTAGTGATCTTTATGATCAATGCCTTATGAACTACCATGATTTATTTCATCATACAATATTTTGATAAGTAAAAATTTTGTTCATTTTTTCATATTCTAATAATTATTGTATATTTTATGTTAACAATTTTTATCCTTACTGAATATTTGAGCCCACGTTATTAGGTTTTCTTTTCCTGATAATATAATGAAAGGATTGAGGTAGGAAAACAGACGGGGAATATATTTATGAGAGTGGTTGGAGATATTTCTCCAGGTTAGATGATTATGTTCCATGTTTGAAATGTCAGTAAAATAATATGGCCATTTGGCATATATATGTGTAATGTATTATATATTATGTAAAAGAAATGTGATTTCTATGTATATCAAGCCTAGGTTGTTACAGTTTGTATCAGAGGGATGGTTTAGTCAACCTTTGGAAACTAGGATGTGAAATATTTAGTGGGATACATAGAGATACATATAAGGATATTAATAGGGATTCCCTAAGTTCATGCCAAGTATAGGTTAAAATCCTATGATTTTTGTGACAATTCATACTAACCTAGGGTTATACTGAAGATATCATAGATGGAAATATTATATGTAATGCACCATACTTATGTGTTTCCTATATCTGATATATATTTCACACAAATGTTTTTTGATTTATAGCTACTAGACAGAGTGAAATTTATAATAGTTAACCATTGAATGTTTCTTATGAGAAAATAATGGGAATTATAATGATAGATTTATTATGTGAAAACCTCATGAAAAAATCATGACAATGGTACGAGTATTCGAAATAATTGTAAGAATATGGAGATGGTATAGGATATGTAAATGATATTTTATGTTCTTAGAGTATTATTTACATTAGACCTAAGAGGATAGAGATTGAGAATCATTAATAAATGATTCATATTTTAGAAAACATGAAGATTATGGATCATGAGTAATGGTTTAAGAATATATTTGGAATATTGATGTGTATACATTTCGAAATTTAATTATTATGTTACATTAATCATAAAATATAAATGTATTTTTACTATAAAATTTTCATTAAGGATTTTAATGGTTGTGTTGAATGGTTCTATAGTGCCAAAATGTTATTTTAACAGTAGGGTGATATACCTAGAGAACACATTATTTGGGGATAAAACAATTAATATTTACATTATGTTATGTTAAGGATGTTTGGATAAAGATATGTTGGATTTTAATTGTAAAATTGGATGTTGATTATTTATTTCGAACAAATTATTGAGTTTTTTACAAGAGGGTTAGGCAATCATGAATGATGCATAAAAAATTTTTGGACATAAGAAATATATCAAATAATTTTGGAATAAGGAAACATTCATTTTTACAATAAGGTAACCTGATAATTCATCATTTTACTGTGACTCAAGAGAATACATGATGATGGTGTTCACATTTTAGGAATGAAATCAACCAGATATATCATATGATATATGGAGAGAAAAATGATGGTATCCACATTCCTGTTATATTACCCTTCTTGTAATTTTTTTGTACATTGAGTTTGTTATGTATTACTTCTGGATAAAACTAATGGTTGGAATGGATGAATTTGGAAACCATATTTCAATTTTTAAGGAAAATATCTTTTAATATTATAACTGAAATGATATAAATATATAGTTTCCAATAAAGGAAACATGTAGGCTAGGCGACGACCCATTATGTCAGACAAGGATGATGAAATCAAACCCACAACAAAAGTGTGACATATCGTTATCGGCTACTACTGGCCTATGTGATGTCCTTGTCAGTATAAATTAGTTTATTTATTTAAGTGTTATGATAGTCAAATTATAAGTCCATTTTTAAACCATATATTATTAATCACACCATATACAATTTTTTTTATTGTTGATAACATGTGATATCCTTTTTGGGATAAATAATTATGGAATTACCTAACACTTTATTTTATGATCGAAATATCTTGTAACACTTTAAGAATTAAAAAATCCACTTCATTTATAAAAATAAGCGATTTAGTGGAAATTGTAGAAGTCATGACCAATAATGAGCTTGTATTGAAAATAATATAAGTATTTCTTCAGATCTTCTTCAACACTAATAAAAGGGATAGTTTTCTAAATTGGTGACTTATTATCATCGTTTTTTCATGTTTATACTGAACACTTTCATATTTCATTGGTATTTTTTTCTGATTCTAACATAAACTATATCATTGAAATTATTATGATTAGTGATCATTATTAATATCTATGATTATTCATACTTCTCCACCATTCACAATATTCACATATGTCCTCTTATGTAGAGACATAGTTGTGAATTTTATTGGGAGACTATTATTTTATGAATATTCTTTTTTAAGGAATTTTTAGATTTTAGGATGTTGGTTTCATTCCTTTTATAACCTAGAAGAATTTCGAGGGATAAATTGATTTTATGGGGGAAGAATGTAACACCCTGAAATTTTTTATTAAATTGATGGATTTAATTTCATTGTTGCCTTCTGTTGTATGTTAAATCATGAACAAATTCTAAAATACACAACAGCAGCATAGCTTGTGGTTTACACAACCATATTATTGTCTTGTGTTACAACCAACTTCTTGTTTTTGGATAGAATTAATTTCATACAAGACTGATAATAATGAATAACTAAATATTATATCCATATACTTATATTAGATGATATGAATAGTATTAACATCCATAAAACATTATATGAAAATATCTGACTCTATGAAATAATAAAATCACCCTTTATGGATTTTATTCATCCTATGTTTTTAAAATAAAATGATATGTTATTTAGATATTATATATGAAAAAATAAATGTTTTTATGTAAAATAATTATTTAAATAAAATAAAATTCTACCTCCTTTTAATGGAGATCGATTATTGAATCTAGTTTTTTAAAATATTATATTTTATATTTGAAATAATAATCTTATTATTTTGAAGTGGGAAATATAAATTTACCTTGGATGAAATTTTGAAATTTTTCTAATGAAATTCATATCTTTTTGAATAATGAAAAATACTACATTTTATTACAAAGCTGCATTTTCTTCTAATTTTCTAATATTGATAGATTAATGTATTAATTGGATTTAATGTATAATTCTATCATCTTTTAATCATGTAATCCAATTTTTTATTTTGAATGTTATTTCACAATAAAATTGTACATAAACACATGTCAACCTTCTCACAGTTTTTTACTTGTTAAAAACCTGCATTATGTTTTTGAAAATGAGAATTACTTTTAAAATAAATAATCCAACATCTATGATTTTATATTTGAAAAATAAATTCCGTATTTGGAATCAGTGGGTCCAAATTATGTTAATATGTTACTTTCATTTTCTGAATATTATGAATTGTAACTATAATAATTTTTATTTACAACATTTAAATGTAAATTAGGTAAATATGGGTAACAAACAATATGATGAAGATAATAAAATTACCCTAACATTTACTAACTTCCATTTGTATGAATTAATGTTGACCATTATCTCCTAGGGGTATAAATAATATCATTTAATCAAATTTTTTCATTAGTGTGATGTAATAATAATTAAAACAAAATAAAATGACTACATGTTACTCTCTTATCTCATATAAATATATTAATTTTAATGTAGAGATAAAAATGATAATTCGTCGAACATAAATAAAATCCATAAATCTATTGAAATTATCAACATAATTTGAATATATAAAATATTTTATGGATTAAATTATTAAAATTATTAATGACACAATATTAAAGTAGAAACTAATTTATTATAGAAAAATCAAATAAATGGTTTTAAAAATATTAGAAGAAAAATAAAATGAACCAATTGATTTGTTCCAAATTTTTATTGGTGAATATTACATGTTATGAGTGTATTAAATAGTTTGTATCAAATTTATATTATGTATTCATTTTATATATTGTAAACTAATTGCACAATGTCAAAATTTACACTATTGATATTTTATAAATGTAACATATTATTAAATTATTTATTGATTAGAAAAATAAATAAAAATTAAGAAGTGAAAATTATAAGCACTAAAATAAAAAAAAATAAATAATGGAATATTGACAAAACATAAGTAAATATTTATAATCATTTAATATTTATAATATTATTAACATAATTAAAATAAAATAGTTTAAATTAAGATTAATCAAAGTCATAGGGTTTGAAATATAATCAAATGGCATATAAATTTTATATGTTGAGATTATTTTGACCCTTCCGCTTTATATCTTCAAAATATTTATCATTGGAGGAATTTTTATTAGACAAATTAATTTATATTAATTTAATAGTTTTCCTATTTCTACTCGTGTATATGCCCTCTCTTATTAATGGGCACCCCTTGTTCAATTTTATCACACCTATAATGACCTTATTCAGAGAAAATCCATATCAATTTCCTCTCTTAACATCCCTAATTTCATTATATAGGCCACACATTGGGAAAAAATCCATCATAATGAGATTATTTGTGAAAATAATAAGGCGATACTTGAAAAATAGGTAATTGGTTTATGACCTCTGTAAGAATTATCTTCTTCTACATCCACATCTTATGTTGTTTCCATAATAAAGTAATAAATATAGTATCATATAAATTATTATATTTTATTAAAAATATGTAAAAACCTTATATGTCATTTCCTCTATTTGACGAATAATAATATCCCTATGTGTGCATATGTGCGACTTACTATCTCCATGACGTGGAGTAATTTGTTATTCAACAATACTTATTTTAGAAGGGTATAATTATGTGTATAATGGATGTAAATAATTAATTTAGAAATATAATTATTCTTTATAAATAATATAACATCCAATTATAAACATTTTAACAATTAAGTGAATGATATCATTGATTTTCCGTACATACAACCTACCCTTTATATGATGCACAGTGATTCATTATACATGATCTAAACTAGACCACCATTATATAGATGATTGGAATTAATTAATATGATATATATTATAATAATATCAATTTTAAAATGATATAACTCCAACCATGTATGTGTAACATGAACATATTCAACCAAAGATACATTATAAAATGAAGTAGTTAATATCTGAATAAAGGGTGATAATGAAATGTTACTAAAAAACATATGCTAATATGATCATATATTATATGATAAAAATAAATATTAATATTTAATATGTAAATAAAAATATTTAAATATTTATACATGTGGTTCATATAGATAATATGTATATTGAACAGAAGGTAATGGTTAATTTTCTAATCGTATTTTTTTCTAAGATTGTTTATACAAAACTAATTACTAGGGGAATATTTATCATCCTTGTCCATGTTTTTTAATTTTTTCCATAAAATTGACCCTATTATTCAATGTATTAGTAAATTCATTTTCATCAATTTTGGAATTTTATTAAATTGTATGGAATTAATATTTTATTTTTTTCCATAGGTTATAGTTTTTTACATTTTTTTCAATATTACGAGAAGAATTATTTTTTTACTTATACTTCATGAATGATTTTTTATGCCTCCATAATGCCTTATTTCTATGATAAATCATCAAAACAATTTTAATTTTATTTCAAATAAATTATTTTCTTTTTTAAATTTCATAATTTTATTTTCTAAAAAACATTTTTGACGAAGAAAGGATATTATCATCACAGATCACGTTCATGTTTTTTATCAAAGTTAATTTTCATATAATATGACTCTATTTAAAAATGTCTTTGTTTCTATCACTATTATTACTATTAATTGATTTTTTTAATGATGATATGATATATTATATTGATTATGTAATGATGGAATGATGTTTAAGAAAAAAAATTTATTTCATGGGTTATTGTATGATTAATGATTTATATTTTTGTGGAATATGTAATAATGAATTCATTATGAAACGAGTGGCACCTACAAATCCATCTAATTCATTGGTTAAATATTCATATCTCATGACATATAATTAATGAGATTGAAATGTGAGTTTTTTCAGTAATATACAGCTAGAATGGAATGTAAATCTGGTTCAGTAATACAGGTCATGAACGTCGTGTAAATCTGGATCAGTTATATAGGACTCGAACGACATGTAAATTTGATTCACTAATACGCTGATGGAATGTTATGTAGACTTGGATTAGAAATTAAATTTTACCACCATGATGGACTTGGATGAAATTCCTTGATAACTATGAAAATCCTATTAGGTTCTTATTTTTTTCCAGAATTCCATTTATAATGAGAACACAATATTATCTTTGTTAATGTTCCATTATGATATATGCTTTATGTACTTCCAAGATTTCATTCATTGAAACAACCAAATTATTTATAAAATAATTATTTTTCATATTTATTAATATTTGTGAAAAATATATTATTTTTACATAAAAATAGATGACTTGACTTATAGCTTACTCGATACGCAACAACTGGTTTCTTTGAAATTGTATATTGCACACAACATTGAATTATACTGAAAAATAATAAAATATTACTATTATTATTTTAAATAGTAGTGAAATCCTAGACATTTTATTGGTTATAATAAATATATATAATTAACATATGATTATATATGGTTGTAAAATGTATTTACACTTATCCAATAACATTTAAAGGATAACATTAGAATGAATCAAATTTTAATCCTGAAATAGTATAATAATTTTGAAAGGTCGATTTACCACATTTTGATGAAGTAATATTTTTAAATATAGTTCTTCTCACTTTTATATATTCTATATGAAAAAATGAACATCTTATTTAGAATATGGACATCAAAATTTACATAAATTTTTGTTTATTTTCTGATAAAGATCATTTTTTATGATTACATAAAATGCCACATTTTAATTCAAAACTACTTTTTCATCTATCTTATTTATATAGATAGATTTTAATTTTAAGTGTTTTTAATGTTTAATTAGTTAATATTTTTATTATTTAATCGAATTTTGTCCATTGGTGGTAATTTCACATTGAATCTGGGCATAAACCCTTGTAAATCATTTGTTAGTCTTCACTTCTTAAAAAAACACTTTTTGGTTTTGACCACAACAATTAATTTTAAATTTATTACTGCAATGTATGTGTTGTGAATTTGGAAAAATGGTTTACATGTTATTTATTAAGAGTTCAAAATTTTATAATTATGTAACATTTATTTTTAGACTTTATGAATAGAAACATCAGTAATTATTTTTTTTCTCATTGTTAAAGAACAAATCTGTTAAATAAGCGTAAAAAATAATATTATAATAATATTAAACTACCATAATCCATGTCATAATCCTATTTTATGATATATTTACTACCATGGTAATATTTGGGTTGATTTTGGGATTCCAAGGAGCCACTTTGTTGTTAAAATTATATTTTATAATATTTAATTTAATGTAATGGAAAATATAACATAAACCTGTATTTTTTACTAAATTTTTTTTTTAATGGGGCATATAAGTGATATACTCGACTATAAATATTAATTATAAAGATAAAAATTGTTTCTATATACTAGTATTTTATTTAAAATGTTTATACATCAAATAAATAAATATATTTATGACATAATGATTTCATAATGATTACCTTATTAAGTAATTTTCTAAATAAATGAAATTATAAATATAAAAATAAATTTATTTTGAATATTTTTATTTAATACACTAATTTTTTGGATGAATATGACTTTATATTTTTGAAATAATCATTTTTTGATGAATGAATAATGTTTTTATGAATTTTTAAAAATTATTGATATGAATAAAAACAAATTTGGCATCAATGTGTTGTTAAACAAATATTATTTTATTAAATGATATAATATCCCTAAAAATATAATATTTCTATACATGAAATAGTTAATATTGAAAATTCAATTAATTAACCAATTTTTAATCGTTTTGGATTTTATTGTAAATATATTAACCATATAGTACGAATATGCATGAAGACCAGGTAAGAGTTAAATTATTTAACTAAGAATTAAAGCAAAAAGATAACATTATATTTGTAACCTAGACTTATCTAAAAAAATTTGGTTGAGAGGTTTTAGATCTAAAATCTTCATATATTTTAAAATAATTAATTTGGGATCATTTGAAACCAAAAATATTTTTATAATAAAATAATACCTCAATACAATCTTAAATTGCCTCACCTCCATCTTATAAAAGAGAATCACCTCTACCCATTTAAACACACCTCTAAATCCCGTTTTCTCGTCTAACCACTGACCCAATATGTTCCAAACATCCTTATATTCATCCTAGATTCCTTAACAAGGGAAGAAGGATATTCTAGAAATATTTTTATCTCAAATCAATGGGAGATACATGTTTTTTTGAGGTAGCGTCATCTATAAACTTCCTTTCAATTACTTCAGTTATTCACTCCCTATTCTATTATTATTTTCTGATTGAATAAATATAATGGTATCTTCATTATAATATTATGTTTTTATTAGAATGATGTGAACTACCCCTACACACACCTCCAAATAATGGATAAGAAGATAATGTTTCTGTTTATAGCGAACTGATACATCTCGAAACGATGATTGTTCTATTTTCACATACAACCTCTAATGGTGGCCATTAAGAGGGAAATATATTTATATATGATATATAATATATTAATATTTTCTCTATTCTTTTGTTATCATATTTAAATCGCACCTTTATTCTTTCTAGAATATGTAAATATGATAATTTCATTTGAGGAAGTGTGGACTACCACCCCCTCAAAGTGATGTGACTCATTCGTACTATACATGTAATGCATAATGGATGAAATTAAAAAAAATATGTAATGTATATATAATATTTTATTATAAATTAATTATAATATACATATGTATCATTTAGTTTTAATTTATTTACATATGAAAAAAAACTGAAAGTAGTGTTCTTGCTAAGTACAGCCTACCGTCTCCATAGACGGTGCATTTCATTTCTTGTATCCTAATGTTTTTTACAATTATAAATACATATATATTTATATGGGATATATATGATATTTATATCAATAGTATAATTTTGGATATAATTTAATTTTGACCACATGGATATTTTTTAGTTAAAACTAGTTCATTTTTTATTCATGTACTGAGGATCGACAAAACAATTTCTATTAAAATAAATAATTATATAATGATTATTATGTGGAAAAAAGTGATATAAAAGAATAATAAAAATGATAAAGGATATTAATCATGTATAATCCTATCTTATGTTTATTATTCATGATGAACAATGAACATGTGTGACGATTCAGACTCAAGATAAGGGAACTTCTTAACCCAATTTCCATTCATTGGGTTAACTATCTATTTCATGATTATGTCGAACTATGAATATGTGTGAAATGACTATTGAGGACATATATTGTATAAATAATTGATTTATGTCTACATATATTTAATACACATAATCAATCTCTTTTATTTACAAAATGATCTTTGTAATGGACATTCTCTCAATCTCATTTCATTTACGTCTATTATTGATTACACAAGACATTATTTTATATATTGAATAATTATACCCCTTCTTATATTAATTTATTTCCATGGTTTAAAAAATAATATTTTCTTTTATGAAGCTATTTACAAAACAAAAAAGTGATTTTTTTCATTTTAACGTATACAGTGACAATGATTTTTCCACCACCACGTGATTTAATTTATATTTCGATTCCATAAAAAATAAAAATGTTTTTACAAGTAAAATAAATACAATATACCCTTTTAAAGTATTTTGTTATTGAAAATTTTATGTAGAAAAATTTTATTATTTAAATATATATAAATGATAAATTTCAATTTTAATGTGGAAATGTTATCTTCATGTTATGATTGTTTTATGTGCTATGAATATGTTATGGTTCTTGGAAATTTTTTACATATACTAGTGGTTCTGTGGTAAAATAATGGCTGGTGAGCCTAAGATAGATCTCCAATACATTGGGTAATGTGACAGAGTTAAACATTAATGTATCATATAATAGATTTAGGTAATTTATTGTGATGGTTATTCCAAACGTAACTCCCTATGTATCCATGGAAGCTACATGATAAGTATGATATGGATGTAACAAGTTAACTTTATGGTTATTATTTCAATGTGTTATTCATTAATATTATTATTTAATGAGGTATGTTAAAGAGATTGTGTTATATGAGTGAAATTTATGACTTCATTTATTTGCATGAATTGATAGAATAATGTTTTCTTTATTTATTTTTTAATCCTTTCTTAGATTTCTTTGTTCATACTATTTTTTGAAATGTTTTTCCTAGTGTATAATGAAGGGTATGAAAAACTAAAATTTCATGAATATTAATATAGTGAAAATAATTCATGTTTTATATGAGGAGTTTTATTTTTGGGAATACAATTGATTAGAGTAAAAGTGTCTACATTGTAATATTTGAAATGTAATTTAATAGATATGGCCTTATTCACTAAAACACTAAACATGAAAATATTATCAATGTGAATTCATTATTTAACTCAATATTAAGTAATGTTTTAAGGATGGGGCCTTATAGATTGTATCATAGATCTATTTAGACATATTTAAGAGTTGATATATTGTTATATTATAATCCGTAAATTAATTTATCGAGTGATTGTAATTATATAGAATTTCAAGATTACCATGTTTCTTCTCATAAGATATTTCATTTTTCATAATATAATTCCACAGAGAAAATAGGGCAGCTATGATGGGACAAAATCCAGAGGAAAACATCCTACCAAATCAGTAACTAGAAATTGAATAAATTGGAACTGATCAGTTTATTACAGTGATGGAACAGTTCACTCTGGATATAATGGTTCTGGTATCTATGCATGAGATCATCTAGATCATCTAAAAAGGAATATGTCAGTAGTGGATCATTTCATGAGGAAACATCCCACATCATTTATAGAATCATTTGACCATGTGATATCTTATGGATAGATTAAATCACTGGAGAAGATTTTTAATCACATTGGGTGTTCAGAACATCAAAAGTTTAGTATTCCTATTAACCATTTTTAAGGTGAACATGATTTGTGGTGGTCGATGGTCAAATATTTTATGGATAGTGAGGAGAGTAATGGACTCTATTATAATGAATTCCAAGGTATATTTAATCATAAATATTTTCTAAATGTGGTTTGACTTAGGATGATGAGACATTCCAAGAATTGAGGCATGATGATGACTCAATGGTTGTTTATGAATCAAAATTCACTCGACTCTCATGGTATGATAAAATTTTCATATAGAATATTGATGGAAAAATCATTCATTTTTTACTCAGGATTAGAGCCAACAAATCGAAGGGAATAATAATATCTCGATTTCAAAATTTATGAAAAACATTTTTGATGTACAGAGAAGGTGGAAATATAGTTTTTCAATGACCATGTGTTCATTGACAAAAAATAAAATAATAGGTCGAGGTGGCTGATGAAAGCGAAGAACTCTTCAACAAAAGTCGGAGGGTAAGAAACTTAAGTTTACAGTTTGGGAAAATTGTTGTAAAAATCACACTAGGGAATTCCTTTTCAATTATGGTTAGTGATTTTAATGTGGTTAAATGGGTCATAAGACCCATTATTGAACTGAAAAAGTATATGGTAGTGAAAAAAATATCTGATCTATAGTCAGTAATATGTTTTATCAGCAATGAAATGGGTTATTATGAAAATGAGTGTCCAATGAAAAACTCAACTAAGGAAAACCAGTCAGACCACAGGTAGAATGTGGTGGTGAAATCATTTTCAACTACTTCAGAAGATATTGGGCCTTCATATGAATGTGTATTATGTAAACTATTTTTTATTCATAATATGCCAATGTGTTTTTTGATTCTAGGTAAACACATTCTTTCATTTTTGATAATTTTTCAAGTGAATTGGTAATTCAATCTCATGATATTAGTCCTTACCTTGTGATAAAAAAATATAGAGAAATGTTGAGACAAAAAGAAATTACAGTAAATTTACAGTCCTTTTTTGGAAAGAATTACAATAAAACCCTATTTTTTCCCTAGTAGAGTATGATGATATTTTGGGTATGTATTGTAATTCTATTTATCATCATAAGATATACTATAGATATAAAAATTTTTCTTTTCCGAAATAGTTTGTGTTTGAATACTAGAATGAACCAATGATTTTGATAATATATCAGTAAACTGAGAAACTAGTAATATATGGAAATGAATTTTACCATGAACATATTGATGAAAACTAAGAATCTATTAAGATTAATTATGTTACAATATTCATTGTGTATCTTTATTTTTTTACAGATTATTATCATTGTACAATACCTGATCAAAAGATGAATTTATTATCGACTTAGTTTCTGATGTCGATTCAATATCAAAACCCCTTTATCGAATGGCACATATTGAACTTATAGAGTTGAAGAAGCAATTGATCATGTCATTAGATAAAGGCTTAATTTGACATTGAAAATCACCATGGAGTTCTCATGTCTTGTTTTTTCCAAATAATGATGGTTTAATGAGACATTCCATTGATTATAGAGCCTTTGATAACATAAATGTTAAGAACAAGTACCCTTTTCATCATATAAATGATTTTCCTGAACAAATATATGGAGATCAGTATTTTTCATTGATTGTCATGAGTTTGGGGTAGCATCAGTTGAATGTAAATGAAGAAGACAATCTGAATATGTATATCCTCCTATATATGGCCATTATGAATTTGTAGTTTTGTTTTTTGGGTTAACCAATGCATTAGCTGTATTCATGGATTTTATGAATTGGATTTTCTTTGAGTTCATGGAAATGTTTTTTTGTTTTGATTATAGATTATATTTTGTTATATTATAAATATAAGTAAGGGCATGAATATCATTTTTATGTTGTCTTAAAAAACCTATATTAAAAGGAATTGTATGGTAAATTACTTATGCTTCCCGAAATTTGAAACCTCATTAGTTAAATTACACTACTTGTGAATAGGATGTAGCTATTGTTTTTCTTGCATTAAAAATATGGAGTCATCATTTGTATGACGTAATGTGTGAAATATGTATTGATCATAAGTATTTGAACTATATAGTTACTCAGAATGAGTTGAATATGAGACAGAGGAGATTGATGTAATTAATCAAGGATTATGATTGCACAATCAATTACCATCTGGGAAAACCAAATAATGTAGTTTTTTGTTGTAGTAGAAGGAGTAATTCTACAATAACAATGCTATATTTGGAACAGGATCCTAGGGATTTTTATTGGATTAATTTTGTATTGGATGTTGTTGGTGAATGGAATTCCCCTATATTGTTTAGGGTGGTAGTGAAATCATAACTAGAAGATATTATTAAGAATGTTTAGAATGAAGATCATGAGTTGTAGACTATGTTATAATTTATTCATAAGGTTATGTTACCTAAATTAAAAATTTATAAAGATCTTATTTTGAGGTTCAGAAGAAGGTCATGTGTGCCTTGTGATTCGCAGTTTAAGAAAGAGTAGTTATGTGAAACTTATAGTTCACAGTTTTCAATTTATCGTAGAAGTACTAATAGGTAGAGAGATCATTGAGAGTATTACTGGAGGGATGGAATGAAAAGAGATATTGATTACTTCACATTGATGTGTTTAACATGTCAACAGGTTAATGTAGAGAGACAGTTACCAAATGGGATGTTTAAGCATTTTCCCATGATATAATTGAAATGAAAAAATTTGTATATGTATTTCATGGTGGGATTACCAAATACATCTCTAGGTAATCGTGTAATTTGAGTTATTGTTGATCAATTCACTAAGTCTTCCCAATTTTCCAATTCTAGGTACTATGTCTCTATATCCAAATTCTCAATTTTATATTAATGTGATAGTCAGGTTACATGGAGATACCCTCTCTATTGTATTTGATCATGATCCCAGTTTCCCTTATAACATTTAAAAGAGCATTCATAAGTCATGGGTAAATGAATTAAATTTCAGTACATATTTTCAACATCAATCACACGGAGAGTATGAATGAACAAATCAGACATTGGAAGATATGATACATAATTCTTCAATGGGTTAGTAAGGATATTGGGAACAACATATTAATTTATTTGTGTTTCCTTATAATAATAATTTACATAACTATATACAAATTGTACCATTTGAGTTATTATATGGAATATAGTGCTGAACGACAAATTTTTTTGGATAAAGTAGGTGAAAGAAAGTTTAAGGGACCAAGATTTGTAGAAGTGGTGGTAGAAAAAAAATTATATGATTTTGAAGCACATTTGAACAGCTCAGAGAAGGAAGAAAGGTTATACAAATAACTGGAATAAGGATCATTCATTCGAGGAAAGTGATCATGTCTTCCTCAAATTTTCTCCTTGGAAAAGTGTGATGTCTTATGGTAATAAGAGAAAGCTGAGTCTACGATTTGTTGAACCATATGAAATTAGAGAGAAAGATGGGTCAAATGACTATAGGGTGTCTTTACCTCCAAATTTATCCCAGGTGAACAACATTTTTCATGTCTCAATATTGAGAAAGTATATGCTAGATCTGTATCATGTTTTTAGTCTAGAGGTAGTTCAGTTGGAAAAGAATCTTTCTTATAAGGAAGAACAAGTCTAGATTCTTGACCGTAGAGAGCTAGTGTTGAGGAATAAAATAATTAATCAGTTAAATTTATATCCGAAAACAAATATCATTGAAAAGGAAACATATTAATCCAAAAATTCTATGAGGGATAAATACCCACAGTTATTTGATATGTTAATAGAATTGTGAGGGTGAATACCCATAAGGGGGAAGGATGTAACAACCGATATATTTATAGAATAATGATTATTTATTAAAATGAATATTTATAAGTAAGATAATATTTTTATATTAAAGTTTATTATTTTCCTAATATCATAGTCAACACACAACAGTGGGTTTCTTTGATATCTTATGTTGCACACAACATTTGGTTATATTGAAAAATAATAAAATATTTTTATTATTATTTTATATGGTAGTCAACGCATATCCATTATATTTGTGGGAATGAATAGAACTAACTATAATTTGATTAGTAATGTTTTTAAAATTTCGTTACATTTATCTAATAATTTTTAGAGTTTTAAAATAAGAATTAATCTGATTTTATGAATGACATACTCTAATATTTTTAAAAGATCAGTTTACAACGTTTTGATAGAGAATCAATTTTAAATATCCTTTTTTCCACTTTTATAGTTTATATTTGACAAAATAAACTTTTTATATAAAATCTATAAATAAAAATTTATGTTGGATAAATTTTCGATAATTTCTTGATAATGTTCATTTTTTAATGAATTGTAAAAAATACAACATTTTACGTCAAAACTGCCTTTTCGTCTAACTTTTTTATATAGTTATATTGTACTTATAATTTATTATAGAGTTTAATTGGATTATTTTATCATATATTAATATAATATTGATCGTTGAATGTTATTTTTCATTGAAATTGTATATAAACGTATCTCAATCATTTGGTATTTTTTACTTCTAAAAAACAATCATTTTGGTTTTGATAACTAGAATTAATTTTAAATTAATTACCAATAATTATGTGGTTTGAATTTGAAAAAATGTATTCAATATTTGGAATCATGTGGTCCATATTTTGTAAATAATTACATTTGATTTGTAGACAATATGAATTGTAACTTTATTAATTATATTACTTACCATGGTTAATGGTTAAATATGCTAAATAATAGTCATATATAATATTATAATAATATTAAACTACAGAAAAACATGTACAAATCCTATTTTATGAGATATTTACACCATGGTCAACTTTGGGTGGATTTTTGGACCCCATGGATTTACTATGATGTTAAAATGACAATTTGCATGAATTAATTTAAAGTAATGAAAAATATCACATAAACATGTTTTTATTCTAAAATAATATTTATATTCTTTTATATAAGTGACATCATTGACTATAAATAGTCCTTACAAATATAAATGTATTTCTTACATTTATTATCTTTTATTTATAATTTCTATAAATCAAATAAATAAATATATTAATAACACAATGATGAGGTTATATTTACCTCATGAATGAATGAATTAAATAATTGAAATTATAAAATTAAAAATAAATTTATTTTAAAACTTTTTAATAGATAATAAAATTAGGGGTGAATAAGAATTTTCTTTAATGACCCATAAATTTCAAGGGTATTTTTTTCTTCTTAAATTTCTTTTGTTTTTACGAGTACGACGTTTCGGACGGTACCTGATTCTGAGGCCCGGTGTTCCCGGAATCAATTTCCAATGTTTAGCTCAGGTATGTTTAGTCAACGAATTAGCGGGTTTTTCAATCTTTTGAACCATTGCTCGGAATTGGAATCTGAGGGCACCGATCGAACCGCAACACCAGTATTTTCTTAGGAGGACCTTTACCGAAGATGAATTTTCTTGGGATGAGTTGTAATAAAATGTGGATTAAATGAAAATCATAATAAAATTGTGATGCAATTTTATTTCTTTATTCAAAGTGGTTAATCCTAGGTGTGAGAGTTGGGGTGGGACCCACTAGTTACTAACTTCCCGTGAGAGGATAAATGTGAGGTGGGGCAAACATGAGCCTCAACTCTTCATATTCTCTAACTCCCTATCTTCCCCCTTTATTTGAGTATCCTCCATGTCTCCCTCTTTATGGCTTGCAAACATAACACATAATTTATTGGACAACTCATGTTTAATTAATTAGGTGAATTGGTTTTGAATTTTGTAATTTGAAATGCATTCCATGCTTTGTTAAAATAAGAGGAGTCCTATTTTATTTTGGGGTTGGATCGTTGTGTTGAGGATTGGAGGAGACAGCTCTAGTTCCTTTGGAAGAACATCATCCTTACACGAAGAACGTCACCCTTCGACGAAGAACGTCATCCCCACAATGAGAGACGACGTGCCATACCTTCTTCTCTCTACAGCTGGTGTGAGAGGTCATCCCTTCCTTGGACGCATGCCAAAGCCGTCTTCAACTCCTCACCTTGCAATACCATCTTCCGCATCTCCGTAAAACGACATCGTTAAATCGAGGTAGGGGTTATCTTCGTTCAAGTTTAATTTAACGTTATTCATTGAGTAATTTGGACACTTTTTACCGACATAACAATAGGTGATCAGACTGCACAAACATGACCGATTTCACTTCCCCGTTTTCATATTGATCAACGGTGATGATCGAGGCGAAGGCATCGCGGTGCCATTGCACCGCTCGAGGACGAAGAGGAACGCGGACAGAGCGGCCACGGCGGTGGTGCGCGGCGCAGTTGCACCACGCCGGTGAACCTGAGGGAGGCAGCAGTAGGAGCGGGCCGCGGCGGTGGGGTGCGGTGTCGTCGCACCTCGCCGGTCGAGGAAGGGCCACGACCTAAGGCCGTAGTGGTCCAGCAGGGGCGCCTAGACTACCGGCCACTGGCGCTCTGGGAGGCAGGACCCCTACAGGTCATCCGGCGGCTCAACCGACCGGCCATAATGGCCTGCCATTTTCCACAAAATCTGGGGGGTTTAACCCCCTGGCCAGTGCTTATAGTGGACCCCATAGGGTCCGTCGTTTCGGAGTTAAGGTGGTGGCGGCCCTCCTCGCACCCCGCCCGTCCGAAAGCCGCGCCCCGACGTGGGCAGGGCCGCACCCTCCCGTGTTGGGCCACTCCCCTCTGGGCCAGGCCTTGCCCAAATGGGCCGGACCTTGAATCGGGATGGTTCTCCCCAATTCGGGCCGACCCAAGGGGTATTGGGCCGGGTCGAACCGGGCCCAAACCCCCTATTTTCAGACAGGTTCGTTCAAATGCACATAACATGGGGTATGAACCTCCGATCAAAGCACTGTCAATTGAATTGGGATCCTTGGATCGAGGTGGTCATTAGAGTAAATTAGACTAAAAAATTCGGTAATTTTTTAGTACAGCCGGTTTAGTTCGATCCCGAAACCAACCGGGCCCTTAGAGCAGAAACACAAATAACATAACGACCGGACATCGTAATGACGTGCCGTTGATCAGGTTTAATTTCTCATAGTGAGACGGTTATTTTGGCTTACTCCACTCGAGGTTTGGATGCAACTGGTTTATGGTCGGGTTGGTTTAGCTTAAAAACCAACTGGGCCCCTAGGACGGAAAGGCCAATAACTCCAGATCGGGCATCCAATTGACGATCTTTCTATCACGTTGAGATCTTATTGATGAGATGGAAATTTGTGAAATATCAACTCTAGACATCGTGACAGTTGATGTATCTACCCCTCGGCTCATGGGGCGGACCCTTCTGGAATCATGCGTGTTGTGTGCGGGAACCCTAGAGTTGGCTGCGACTGCGATGACTGCCGTTATGGGATTCTCCGTGGGTTCGTCGACCATGGTTACTGTACATGGATCCTACGTGGGATCAGTAGTGAGGACGACTGTACATGGATCCTCTTTGGGTTCGGAAATGATGATGACTGTACGTGGATCCTACATGGGTTTGGTAGCGATTGTTACTGTACTTGGATCATACGTGGGTTCGACAGCGATGACTACTGTACTTGGATCCTACATGGGTTCGGAAGAGGACATGATTCAGAGGTTACATCTAATCATCTTCTCCCCTCTTTGTGAGTAGTATACCTGTGTGAGCTGAGTCTTGACTTGCAATCATTATCATTGATGTGATTGACTTCCTTCCTTTGCTGATTAGATTCTACTTGGGCTCGGAAGTTGGAGTCGAACTGAGATTGATAACTTAGGTATATGTATGGGCATATACCTAAGTAGAGTTGGTTTATACTTCTCGTTAGTATCTTTACATTGTGGTTTATCCTTCGTGAATTCTTGGAGACCTTTGGGGGTATCAGGGTCCCTACTGAGTATCGTATACTCAACCAAGCACGGGCTATGCCCACACTAAGTTTTGTTGGATGTAGACGACATACATCACTGATCGAGGTGGATTCTTGTGGAGATGAACAGTTCCTTGAGGTGGACTACTAGACAGGACATACACGGAGCAGATGATTGGACCCGGGGAGCTGAGGAGACTATCTATACCCACCCTTCAGGTGGGATTCTGAGAGGACGACTTAGTGGTTGCTGAATTACTTTACATTTGGTATACCATCTTTCTCAGTTGTACTATACTTTTAGTTGGGTTTGTATACTGGCCCATTTACTTACCAGCACTTACATTCGTACTCATTTTTCTTAGTGTTTACTTCGTCATTTGTATGTTGTGTTGTTTACTTGTATAAAGGAAATTCCTACCCATTTTATTGGGATTTATGCCTTTGGTGCTAGTCGCCAGCCACTGTCCTATGGAAGGTGGGCTTGGGGTAATCACGACATGTGTGTCGAGGACGGTTGGTGACAAATTGGTATCAAAGGAGTCAGTTCTGCCACAGAACTCGGGACTCTGATAATTTCTTCTCTGTGAAGCAACAATGTTTAGGGTATTGAGTGCGGTTATCAGTCTAGGGAGTCCAATGTTGGTGCGGTGACCGACGTATCCATACACCGGGACCCTGACTTCTGATTTCCAGCACAATCCCCAAAAACATTGATTGCATGTGTGTGTAAATTTTTTTCTTTTTTATTACAATGTGTCAGCTCACCTGGTATATAGTTTTAACCGTGGTGCACCTATTTATTTTCAGGACGACCCCATGATGGCATAAAGCTAGGGTTCTGAGCTTTGTGAAAGATGGAAACCGTCTGAGCGACGAGTCTTCAGTGTAGGGCCTCATTACAACAGAGGTAGTGGTGGTACCTCTACCCACCAAGCCACCGATGCCACCGACCCTAGATGCTAAGAGTGCGCGTTGCCTGAGTGCACTGCATGAGTTCCAGCTTTAGAGACCGCCTAGGTTCCGTGGGGAGATGGACCCTCAGGAAACCGAGTATTGGATGGAGGCTGTTTCTCGAGTCTTCATATTAGTAGGGAGAACAGCTGACCTCATGGTGATTCTTGCGGCGAGTGTCCTGCACGCAGCAACAGGTAGATGGTGGAGCCTGATGCTCCAGGTTCACGTAGAGGCATCTCTACATTGGATGGAATTTTAGAGCCCCTTTCTATTGGAGTACATTTTAGCCACCCTCCGTGCGGTGCACATACAGGAGTTACTATAGCAGTGGCAGGGTAGCATGACAATAGCCTAGTACATTGTGAGATTTACCGACCTCTCATGCTACTCTATGGACATGGTACGAGACCCATTCTTCCGAGCCCGGACCTTCGAGCAGGGACTGAGGCATGAGATCAGGGCTTCAATGATCTCCCTTAGCATTCTGACGCTTGCATGAGTACTAGAGCGAGCCCTTCTTGTGGAGAATTTTTTTGCTGAGCCTACAAAAGTAGCGTGGCCTATCGAAAAGCGACACGTTGTAGAGACTTCTATTGCCGGTAGTAGAAAGATGTCGTAGAGGTCCAAGTGGACCAGAGCATCAGGTGGGAGACCTCAGGATACGAGTTCGAAGGTGTGGGGCGCATGCAGTAGAGCCAGTCATACGAGAGGCAGACAGTGCTATGCAAGTGGCGGGCAGGGCCACATGGCTTGTGACTGCCCGACCCGCCATGCAGGGGAGAAACATACGGTTGATGGACCACCTAGGAAGAGGCATAGGATCGACAGTGGCAGTCCGCAGGGAGTAGGAGGATGAGGTAGATTTGTTGGCCGGGAAGTAGGTGGTGGTTGACGCTTCGGGGCTCTACCAAGACCACCACCAGGATGTCCACCCCGACCAGAGGGAGCTGGAGGGCAGAGGCTGGCTCAGCTTCAGGATGTGGAGGCCTATAACCACAACGCACCTGAGATGATTCAAGGTACTATATGTGTCTACTCCACCATTTTTCTGTTCTTATAGACACAGGAGTGAGTCAATATTTCATTTCCACTGTCGTTGTTCATAGCTCGGAGATTCCGACGGAGCCGTTGGCTCGATCATTACGGCTAGAGGCTCTTACGGTAGCAGACTCGATGATTACGCACTATGCGGGCAGTGTGAGCTTCCACTAGGAGGTAATAGATTTGGCTGGGATCTTTTTCAAGAGGCGTCGAGGCCATACGATGTCATCTTGGTCATTGATTTATTATCTACGTTCAATGCTCAGATCCACTGTATTAGGCGCAAGGTGTGGTGTGTCCGCAACAATGGGAGAAGGTTCAACTTTACCGGCCAGAAGGGATCCTTTGCAGCGTAGGATAGACTCACACAGAGGAGAGGATAGCTGATCACCAATCAGTTGGCTAGTCTCATCCTAGGAGCAGTTGATTTGCAGAGTCAATGTTTTCTTGTTGTGGTGGATCAGTATGCAGAAATTTTTTCCTGAAGATGTTTCAGGACTACCTACTCACAGAGAGGTAGACTTATATATTTACATGTACCCCAGTACAGCCCCGATATCTACACCAAAATATCATATGTCTCCCGCTGAGCTTCGTGACATACGGTAACATCTGGAGGACTTGCAGGGAAAATGATTCATTTAACCTAGTGTTTTACCCTATGCTTCCCCGATTTTGTTCACCAAGAAGTCGGATAGGAGCTTGTGACTGTGTGTCGACTATCATCGCCTGAATCAGGTGACTGTGAAGAACAAGTATCCAAATATGAGGATTGACTACCTCTTTGATCAGCTCAAGGGAGCACGATGGTTCTCAATGATAGACCTCAGGTTAGACTATCATCAGCTTAGAGTTCGAGATGAGGATGTGCAGAAGACGGCCTTCAGGTGTCGGTATGGCCACTATGAGTTCTTAGTTATGCCTTATGGCGTAACCAACACTCCAGTAGTGTTCATGAGTCTCATGAACATGATCTTCTATCCATACCTTGGTCGATTTGTCGTAATTTTCATTGAGGACATACTGATTTACTCGAATACTGAGTAGGATCAAGCCTATCACTTGCGGGTTGTAGTAGACACACTCTGAGAGCACCAGATTTATGGTATGCTTTCAAAGTGTCAGTTGTGGATTCAAGAGTTCCAATTCTTGGGACACGTCATCTCTGAGGTGGGAGTTTCGATAGATCCTACGATGATTGAGGCAGTGCTATCTTCGGAGCCTCCCAGGAGCGTGATGGAGGTGCAGAGTTTCCTATGTCTGGTTGGGTACTATCAGAGATTTGTGCCAGACTTCACTAGAGTTGTATCACCACTTTCATCTTAGAAAAAATAAGGGAAACCCTTCTTGTGGTCAGATAGATGTCATCAGAGCTTCCAGGAGCTGAGATAGAGATTGACCAGTGCACCCATATTGAGGATACTGACGGATGGTGTAGGGTACGTAGCTTACTACGATGCATCAGGGACCGGACTCGGGTGTGTCATGATGAAGGAGAGGGTAGTGATCACCTATGTTTCATGAAAGTTGAGGAAGAATGAGTAGGACTACGCTACCCATGTACTGGAGTTAGCAGCAGTGGTATTCGCCTTGATGATGTGGCAACACTATATGATGGGTGAGCGCTTTACAGACTACTCTGACAACTAGAGTATCTGGTACATCTTCTCACAGTAGGACTTGATCATGAGAAATCAGAAATGGATAGAGTTCCTCCAGGACTATTACTTTGAGATATTCTATACTCCAGGAAAGGGGAATGTAAGAGTTGATGCTCTTAGTAGGAGGTCAGTCATTCAACTACTTGGAGAGGCGACGGAGAATCTAGCCATGTTGCAGATATCCTTCATGGATAGAGATGGGGTTTCCTCTCTACAGTCACTCACAGTCACTCCTCCACTACTTCAGCGGGTCAGAGAGGCAAAATATGGGGATGTTGACTATGAGATGTGATGTGCTCAGATTTCAACAGGGTAGGCACCTGATGGATTTTCTATAGGAGGAGAGCATGTCGTCCTTTTTAGAGGACGTACCATGGTACCAGCTACTTTACAAGAAGAGGTGTTGAGAGAGTTTCACACTTCCCATTTGGTGGTACATTCGGTAGTGGTGAAGATGTCCCAAGATCTCAGACGACAACACTAGTGGCCGGGTATGAAGAAGGATGTGGAAGAGTTCGTTTGACGATGCCTCACCTGCTAGCAGGTGAAGGCAGAGCACCAGGTACTGGCAGGTTTGGTACAACCCATAGAGGTCCCTGAGTGGAGGCAAGATGAGATATATTTGGATTTCATGATGGGTATTCCATGTACTTCTAGAGGACACAACTCCATCTAGGTGATCGTCGACCGACTCACCATGTCGGCCCAGTTCATACCCATCCGAGCGCAGGGCTCAGTGGAGAGCATGGGATGCCTCAACATTCAAAAGATCGTACGACGTCATGGTGTTCTATATTCTATCATCTTTGATCGATATGTTAGATTTACTTCCCGTCTTTGGAAAGGGTTTTAGGAGGCATTTGGGACACATCTATGCCTGAGCACCGCCTTTCACCCTCAAGAAGATGGTCAGTCAAAGAGGACTATTCAGAATCTCTAGGACATGCTACGTGTGTGTGTCCTCGACTTTGGATGTAGCTGGGGGGATCACCTGCCTTTGGTGGACTTTGTGTACAACAACTGCTACCACTCCACCATCGGGATGGAACCATACGAGGCATTGTACTTCCGACCTTGCAGATCACCTCTATGTTGCACACACCCTGGGGAGTCATCACATATAGGACCAGAGATGGTCAGGGCACAACAGAGAAGGTACAGTTCTTCCAGAAGTAGATGAGGACTACTCAGAGCCGACAGAAATCCTATGCTGACAGGAGGCAGAGACCACTAGAGTTCGAGGATGGCGACCATGTTTTCTTGTGGGTCTCACCTCGACGTGGATTACATATATTTGGACGGGGCGGCCTGATATATCTGTGCTTCATCAGACCATTCCTGGTTCTCAGTAGGATAGTTGATGTGGCTTATCTCCTAGCTCTTCTACCTCAGTTGCATCAGGTGCATGACGTCTTCCACATATCTCAGCTAAAGAGATACGTGAACGACCCAACGCATATCATTGATCACGGGGAGCTAGACATCGATGACGGGGCGACATTTGCGGAGGTCCCGGTGGGGATCCATGATCGACAGGAGTAGGTCCAACGTGGATGGTCAATTCCTCTAGTGTGCATCAGGTGGCAGCACGTGAACCTCTAGGAGAGCACATGGGATCAGGAGGCTCAGATGCGTGCACAGTACCCCCATTTGTTCCCCTAATTTTTGATGTGTCATTACGGGGACGTAAATACATGAGGTGCGAGTAATGTAAAGACCCATAAATTTCAAGTAATTTCTTTTCCATAAATTCACTAGGTTTTTACGAGTACACACTTTCTGACAGCACCTGATTCTGAGGCCCGTTGTGCCCGAAATCAATTTCTAAATTTTAGCTCGGGTACGTTCAGTGATGGAATGAGATGGTTTTTATATCTTTAGAACCAGTGCTCGGAATTGAAATATGAGGGCACCGATGGAACCACATCGCCAGTATTTTCTTAATAATAAATTTCTAGAAGATGAGTTTGCTTGGGAGGATTTGTAAAAAAATGTGGATTAAATGAAAAGCAAAATTATATTGTGTTAGAATTTTATTTCTTTATTCTATGTTGCTATATCCTAGGTGTGGGAGTTGGGGTTGGACCCACTAGTTACTAACTACCCTTGAGAGGATAAAGATTATGTGGGGACCATATGAGACCCAACTATTCACATTCCTTAAATCCATAACACCCCCTTTATTTGAGTGACTTCCCTCTCCCCCTATTTAATGATTTCCAACATATCACATAATTAATTTGACAACTCTTATTTAATTAATTAAGTGAATTGGTTATTATTTTGTAATTTGAAATGAATGACATGCTTTAACAAAATAATAGGAGTCATATTTAATTTGGGGGTTGGATCGTTGTGTTGAGGATTGGAGGAGAGATCTCTAGTTCCTTTGGAAGAACTTCATCCTTCCGCGAAGAACGTCACCCTTCGACAAAGAACGTTGTCACCATAATGAGAGACGACATGCCATAACTTCTTCTCTCCTCAGCTAGTGTGAGACGTCATCCCCTCCTTGGATGCACGCCAATGCCATCTTTGAATCCTCACCATGCAACACCATCTTCCACGTCACCGGAAAATGACATCATAAATCCAGGCAGGGGTTATCTTCGTTCAAGTATAATTTGACTTTCTACATTGATTAATTTTGTCTCTTGATACCAACGTAACGGGAGGAGATCGGACCAAACAAACATGGCTGATTTCTCCTCCCAGTTTTCCTGTAGATCAACATTGATGATCGAGGCGAAGGTGGCATGGTGCAGTTGCACCGCGTGGGGACGAAGAGGACCGCACCCTGAACGGGCCGCGGCAGTGGTTCACGGTGTCGTCGCGCCATGCCGGAGATCCTGAGGGAGCCCACGGTCGGAGCAGGCCGCATTGGAGGGGAGCAGTGCCGTCCCACCACACCAGTTGAAGAAGGGCCGCAGCCTAAGGCCCTTCTTTTGGATCAGCCAACCATACCTAAAACTTCTCCCAACATTAGTCTTTACATCATATATGACACCCATTGGGTAGAAAGCCATCTTAAGGAGTCCTTTTGTTCACACCAAATGGATATACACAAAATAAAGGAGTTTCAGACACATTCATTAAAAAACTATACAAAATGTAATGGATAATTTTGCATTCACATTTTTATCCAATATTCTGTTTATGTAAGAATTTATTGGGGTATATTTTTCAACCACCCTAACGTTTCTTAATTATGTAAAATTATTTCTAATATTCTACAATTTTTTAAAGTCAAATTTACCCATTGGACAATTTTTATTAAATTGTATATAAAGTATCGTCTGTCATTATTGGATTTAAGGTACATTTTGACATTCCCAGAAAATTTTTGAGGAGAATGTTTTTTTTCATATATGGAATGAATTTATTTTTATGTATTCTTAACGTATTATTTTAATTAAGCACCTTTTACACAATTTCATGTTTATTTTTGACTAAATTTTGTTATTTAAAATTTTTATTAAATTTTGTTAATATAAACCCATTTTGAACGAAAAAGAATATTATCCTCAAGAATTATATTCAATTATATTATGAAAATTATTTTCCATCTAAGATGATTCTCTATAAATACGGTTATGTTTCTATCAATTTTATTACAATGATTTTATTTTTTTTAGGATGGAACGATTTTTTTTATGGATTATGTTATCATGAAATAATGTTTGATAAACCCATTTTATTTTTCAGGTTATGCTATGATGAATGGTTTATGTATTTATGGAAAATGTAATAATGCTTTAATTATGATATGGGTGATACAAATATATCCCTTAAATTCAATTGGTAATGATTTATATATCTTGAGATAGACTTGGCTAGAATGACAAGTTAATACAATTCAATAATACATGGCTGGAACAGAATGTAAATCATGTTTAGTAATGCATGGATGGAATGGAATGTAAACCCAGTTTAGTAATGATCTTTTTCCACAAAGCTGGTATTGGAATAAATTCCTTTTCTAAAATGGAAATCATATTATGTGCTTATTTGTTTTTCATAATTCCACATTTTATGCCAATGTTATTTTATCATGGTTAATTTTCCTTTATGATGTATGCCTTACGTAGTTCCAAAATTTATTTAATCACTCACGATTTTTATATTAAAACAAGATGTTAATATTTCTAAATTCATATGTTTATGGATTGTTTTATGTTATCCAAGTTTACCATTACTTAGAATTTGAGCACACCATATTATGTTTTTCATTTCACTAGGGAATATTGAAATGTTTTAGTTATGAAAACATAACGGTTAGATCTTTATAAAATTTATTTATGGTATTTAACCATGTAATAAGATTATGATCCAATATTCCAAATAAAATATTAAAATATTCACTTTGGGTGTATATTTTTTATAGTATATTAATTATACTGCAAAAACTAAATGTAATTACCATGTACACCAATCTTGGTTCATTTTAGTTGGTATCGATGGGAAGGATTAGTTAACCTTTGGAAACTAGGATGTCAAAAAATTAGTGAGATATCTAGAGATATTTATTAGGTATTTATAGGGATGTCCCTATGGATAAGATTAACTATAGGTTATAGTCCATGAATTATTTTAATTAACATGAATAACCTAGGATTAAACTTATGTTATCATAGATTGTATTTTTATAAGTAATTTACCTTAATTGAGCATTTTTAATCTCTGACATATTGTTCCCACACACTTATTTCTGGACATATTCAATAACAAGAACTACATATACCATGGGTAACAAATTAATGTTTCATATGTGGATGTTATGAGAATAATGAAGATAGATTTCATAAGTGGAAATATCATGAAGATAATAATGGCGATGGTATGAGTATTGGTCATACAGTTGAGCTGAAAGAGATTGTAAACTACATGTGAATGATATGTGATGTTTTTATAGTAATGTTAACCTTATATCTATGATTATTGTGGTTTAGAAACATTAATAGTTGATTTATATTTTTGGAATATTGAAGATGATAGATCCTAATTATTGTTTAAAGAATAATGTCAGATGATTGAGTTGTATATGTTTTAGAATTGAATGAATTTAGTATATAAATAATGAAATATATAAGTTATTTCTGAATAAGTTTTTCATTATGGATCAGAAATGATATGTTGAATAGGTATAAGAGTCAAAATGTAATTTAATGGTATGGTGATATACTTGGAGAACACATGATTATGTTATAGATAACCCATAATATTTCCCTTATGTTAAAATTATCATGTTTGGGTTAAGATATGATGTATTTGAATAAGTAAATTGGATGATTTCGGTTTTTTGAGAGGTAATTAATTATTAGTAAAAAAGGGTTAGGCTATCATGGATGATGAATACAACATTTTGGTCTTATAGAATATCCCAATATATTTTGGAATAATGAATCATTCATGTTTTAAATAAGGATATATAATATTTTAGTGGTTACCATTACTCAAAAGAATACCTGATGAAGGTGCTAACATTTTTCGTATGTGACCAACCAAAGATACCTTACCATATAGTGGGGATAAATGTTATGTTGAGTTTTTGAAATTTTTTCTATAGTTTTGGATTTTCATATTATTATAAGGTTACCATATTTGGGGAAAAATTAAATATTAAATGATCTTTGTTAGAATAAACCATTATCTAACAATATGTGGATTTATACATGTTTGTTGACATGTCATAATTTTTTTTGATAAATATAGATTGAATGATATATAATTATATTTATAGATTTCACGATCTTCTATCACTTTAGGAATTTAAAATGAAACTTCATTTCTTTGAATAAGAGATGACATAGAAATTTTCCATGCAACGACCAATGATGGGATTGTACTAAAATAAAATAATTATTTCTCCTCAGGTTATTCCCCATTAGAAAAGGATAATGAAAACAAAAAAATTTCCTAGTACCTTCTTATATAATGATTTAGATGGACCCTAAAATCATATGATATTTCTGGATTCGTAGTACTTAAAATTCTCAAGACCTTTCCCTCTATCACTATCCATGAGAACATGATGGCACAATTTTTTTCCATATTTAATTTTTTCACTTCCCAGCTATGTTATCCTAATTGACAACCCAATGATGAGTTACATTGAGAAACCCTTATTTTTCTATCTATCATTTTAGTAATTATGTTTTAGTATTCCTTTTTATGATTTTAGTTTCCATGAAAGAAACAATAAAGTAGTAATCCTTTTATTACCCTAACGAATTTTGACGAAAAAATTCATTTTATATTGTGTATATTGTAACATTTATTGTTTTTAGAGACCATTTTTTCTATTAAATTAAAATTTTAATTTATATCTTACAATTTAATATGTTAAATGTTCCTTCAACACAAAACTAACTTGTCGTATGTTACATGAAACATCGAGATGGAATATGACACATGCAACACTGAGTATAGATTTTGTTAAATTTATAAAAGAAGCATGTTTGGATTATGAAATATGTAACCAAAAAATACAGATTAAAATATACACAACAAAGACATGGCTTGAGTTACAAGCTAACACATCCTTCCTTGCTAGCCTACATTGTACAAAATACGGAGTTTCAAGAATCAACGTTATATTATTTAAATATAATTATTTAATGGTATATAAACATGAAATTATGAATAGTATTATCATATTTTGATATTTATATGACATTAATATTCACATTATATATTTTCAACACATGATATAATAGAAATTCAATTTTTTTGGATAAAACAAGTGTTTTAAAAAAATGGATTTTTTCATCCTTTTGATGGAACATCAATTTTAAATCTATTTTCTACACTTTTATATATTAAGTTTGAATAAATAAACTTATTATTTTAAATATTGATATCAAAAATTACTTTGGTTGAATTTTTGGAATTTTTTGGGTAAAATGCATTTATTAATGAATAGTGAAAATTGCTACATTTTAGTGTAATAAAACCTTTTCATCCAGATTATTTATATAAATAAATTATAATTATAATTGGTTTTAAATTTTAATTTTATTATTCTTATCCATTTAATCATATATTGGTAATTTTATGTGATTTCTCATTTAAATTGGATATAAATACATGACAATATTTTGATATTTTTTAACTTTTTGAAAACACTCTTTTTGGTTTTTTAAAACGTGATTGAATTTTAAATTAATTTTTATCAATAATTTGATTTGAATTATTAATTATGAATTCTTTATTTTTAATCATTGTTTCTAAATTATGTTAATAGGTAACAATAATATGTTGTATATTATATATAGTAAGTAATGAAATTTGTATTTACCACACTTAAATGTAAATCGAGAGAATTAAGGTAACTAAAAATATGATATTGATAATTAAATTACCCTAAAAATTAAAAAATTCATATTGGATGAATTAAAGTCAACCAGTATCACATATGGGTCATAATTGAATCATATAATAGGCATTTTCCCATGAATTTGATTTAATTATAATTAATACAAAAGGAGACAAATTATCATTCACATTTATCTTATTAGTATAATAATTTTAATAGAGTGATAAACATGATAGAACATCAAAATAAATATTCTACACAAATATCATGAAATTAAATCTGTCATGTGAATTTATTTTTAATTTTTTGAGATTAAATGATTATAATATTTGATGACAGAATAGTGATGTAGAAATTATTTTTTTGTTGTAAGTATGAAATAAATGGTTTTGAAACTATTAAAATAAATAACATATGAAGTAATTAATGTGATACAATAATTTTCATGGTTTCTAAAAAATTCTAGGAATGTATAAAATATTTCGTTTAAAAATAATTTTTGTGAGGGTTTTACGTAATTTCAAATAAATTAATTCTGTCAAAATTTACACTATTGATATTCTACTAGAAAACAAAATATTATATTATTTCAAAGTCTCAAAAATATTTAAAAATTAAAATGTTAAAATTATATAGTATAAAATGTCATAAAGTATCCAATTATAGATAATATAAAATATATATGTCAATATATACAACAATTTCATATTTAGAATAGTATTACCAATGATAACATTAAATAGATTAAATAAGGATAAATCAAAATTATAAGGTTTAAAAGAAAAATTAAATCATTTATAAATTTTGTTGTTTGATAAAATTTTTCCCATACTGATCATATCTTACAAATAAAAGTGTTTTGAATCATTATAAATAATAAATGAATTTATAATAAATTAATATTCAATATATTCTAAAAATTCCCCTACCCTATATTATAATAGGGAACCCTCTTTAACTTTTAATCACACATCCAATTCCCTTTATCTCAGAAAATACCTTTCCAAAACTCCTCCCAACTTCCCTAACTTTATCCTTTAGGAAAACCCTATTGAAGAAATCCATCTTAAGGAGTCCTTTTGTGAATTCAAAAAGAAGATACCCGAAAAGAGGATTTTTGTACATATATGGAAGAAATCATCCCTAATGTAATGGTTAACATAGCAATCTCATTTTTATCCGATATTATTTATACATAAGTTTTTAGTGTGGTATATTTATCATCCATATTCATTCTTCTGATTATGAAATATTATTCATGTTCTTCTACGATTGTTTAAATAAAAATATACCCATTGGTGAAATTTTATTTAATGGTATTTAAGGAATAATGTCAGAACCACCTCCTTAAAACATGTTCCCCTCCTGGGCTGAAAAAGTGATAATGGAGATAATGAATCCATAGTCTCAACTCTAGGAGGCCCTATGTTGGTGACTAGCGCCAAAGGTATAGTAAACACACAAATGGGAGGCTATACCCTCTATGTGAACACATACTAAGGAGAGAGATATGAACGACACCTACCGGCTCCAACTTGGACATCAATATAAATGAAAATACAATGTACATATATGTAGCATGATACAAAAATACTTCAACTGAATGGAAAAAATACAAGTACCTAAACATTTTAAAAACAGCAGCAACCAAAACGTATGAATTGCTCCGACAACCCCCAGCTAGTAGTAACCAGCCTGATCACCATCCAATTCCATGTGAACTATAAAGTAGTTTATATTTATTGGGTTAGTATAATATTATACCCAGTTGAATCCTCTCTAAGCCTCTCTTGCAAAATTCAAGAGAACATGCTAAAGATCAGTCAACAATATGTGAAACTAACTAATCACATGAACATGCATACTATGTTCCCAGCCTCACTATGGATTCTCTCACCATGTATCACATACAAGAGTATATAATATAATAATTAATACCAAGAGTACTCCACCACCACTTCCCCACTAGTTTCCCACTTTTCCCCGATGTCGTGCATCCTAAGAATCTATGTCTAAAAGGTTTGCTCTTAGACACCTCGGAGAAGCTCCACAACATGCACCTCGGGAAACAAAACCACCATGTCCACATCAAAAAAGTAACCATATAGTTTTTGAGATCCACCACAGCTCACATATCGTGTATCATATGTTAGGCATCGTACCTAAAAACATTATAGCCCAGACACTGATTAGGGTTCCTAAATCCATCACAACATATACATGTTAGACCTACATTTGTACATAGGAAACTATATCGAGAATATATGTGTGTGAATAACCACAAGACATTAACTACCTCTACCCATATATATAAAAAACTAACTTTTATGCCTACCAACATACTTAACTAGAAAGAGATGAGAGCAGGGGAAAAGGTGGTAATCATCCATCAATCCATCCACAGAATGTTGGGGAAAACACCACCAGGGCACAGAAGTCGTGGGGTGTCAGTTTACCCAACTGAAAGGGTGGAGTAGTGTATAGAAATACTAAAATTACAAATTATATTCTATCTCACTACCACACAATGGACAAAACCTAGTATTAGACTGAACTTCAGCTAACATCTCTCATAATCCCAACTACTACATCTAACACTAGGTATCTTATTTGCATAACACCATTTAAAGATCTTGATTACTATTCCTTCATTCCCTTTTTGTCATTTTCAAATTATGTTCAATAATTCATTAACCAATAATTAACTGTTAACAATTTCCACATTATATTTCATTAGAATCACACCCAATGTCCACAGTTCCTTCAAATTAAAACCTCATCATTGCTTCCCAGCAAGCTCCAACCCCATGGGATAACTTCATTTATTTAATCATTTATTAGAATCATCATTTTTTTACAATATTCCCATGCATTATAGAAAAAAATTAGATGCTACTAAAAATAAGGTTGATCAACACTATGAGTATATGAACTACCCATCAAGTCTTTTCCGCATATAGAAAGATCCTAGACCCATCCTCCATCAGGAATCTAATCACAGAAATAACCTGGAATACCTCATGCATCTTCGCCGCTTTTGGAAGGAAGGTAAGCATACCTAGTCCCCTGAGATGTAGGGAAATTAAGAAAGATAAACTAACAACATGAAACAACGACTATACAAACTTTCACATCCAACTCATTCCATTATATGTGGTGTCCTCCCCAACACCCGCATGCATAAATTGATTCATATCGCTACTCTAGGCGTCAACTCTTGCCATGACCAATAGGCCTCCCTACACCCACAAACCAAAACAGCCTTCCTAGATCACATCATTACACAAGAATTAGGAAAAAACATCATATCAATTGGGCACTTGGAATATATACATGGAATCAGACATTCAAAAACAATGAGTTCTCACAGCTCCGAAAATATGTGTCAGGGCCTTTGCAAGCAAGAGGGAAACTCAAAACCTTATGAGGAATTATCTTTTAATAAAATTGATAGTTTATTACTCCATAATTAATTAACTGATTCATTATTTGTAGGATCCAACTATTGTTATCATAAACAACATAATATCATAGCTATCAAAAATTGATTAAAGATGATTACAACATCAATTGGATTATAATCTTATTACAACAACTACAATTAGTAGATTAATTTACAGTCATCATTCTATTTAGAAAAATAATTATCAATTAATATTTTAATTTATGTTATTTACCAATTTCCACCAAGAATGAAAAGAAAAACAAAGATATAATAGATATCACACTCTATATAAAAACAAGGGTCAATAACATATGATCGATATCATCTTATTTATCAAATAAAATGTTTATTATGAAAATTACATTGTGATCTAGCGGTCTAAAACATCCTAACTATACATTTTCAAATAAAAAAAATATAGAATCAAGGAATAACCTACCTCAAATGGTCTGTGACGTTCTTTATATGAGGATAATCAACACAATGGATTATGATCTCCTCACCCATGAAAACTACATGCACCCAAGGGTGCCGCGGCACGACCATGCCATCCAAAAACCAAGGAAACACCATTAAAATCCTGGAGATCACATTCCATAGAATGGATAGGAGAAAGAGGAGGAAAGTATGGAATAAAACAAATGAACAAAGGTAGATCATACCTTATATCGGAGAAGGATCAACATTTCATACTTACTCGAATATATGGGGTGCACATAAAACCAGAAGAAACATCACAGGGAAATGATTTGAGGAATAAGGATCAATCCCATGACCCCTAAGGGGTGAAGGAATTGCTATAGAATCTTGCTCCGTGGATCAAGAAGGAACAATAAATACGGAATATATCTTTTCCCTTTAGAATATTTAACGGAGTAGCGGTTTATGATATGTTGGGTTTTACATTAAGAGCATTTACTATTATACCAAACAGTTTGACCAAGTAAAAGAATACCATGCCTTAGGAAAACTAATATAGGAGTTATGGGATTTTATTCATCCTAAAATCCAATAAAAAAAGTCCTTAAATTCATTTTACGTCAATGGAAACCTCAAAGGGGTGAACTATAGGTAGTTGGAAGCACTATACAACAAATATGAAATTTGAAAAAGTATTGTATGATTCACCATTCTAGAAACCTCACTGGTCTGGAAACACTATAAATACTCACTAGTCTGGATCCCTCGCCGGTTAGGAAACAATATTTATGAACTATAATTTTGGAAAAGTAAATAGACAGCTATTGAAAATAGCCCACTATTCTAGAAATATTTTTCAAGAATCAGAAATTGGGCAATGGAAAATAGCATGCTATTAGAAATAGACTTCTATTTTGGAAACACTTTTCCAGAACTACAAATTTGGAGACAGATAAAGTATGCTGTTGAAAATGGACTACTATTATGGAAACACTATTCTTGAACAAGAACTTTGGAAAATGAAAGGGCTACTATTTGAAGTATCCTAATATTCTAGAAACATTGTTCATGAACTAGAAATTTGACAATGGAAAAAAGAATACTATTTGAAATAGATTTATTTTATGGAAACATTGTTCATGAACTAAAAATTAGGAAATTGAAAAAGCATGATGTTAGAAATAGCCTTTAGTTCTGGAAACACTGTTCATGAACTGAAAATTTGGAGATAGAAAAATTAGTGCTTTTAGTAATAGCCTACTGTTACGTAAACATTGTTAATGAATTAGAAATTTGGAAAAGTTTTGGAAATAAGTCACCTTGATCTCCCAGACACCTAAAACACCAAATTTCAGCATAGTAATGGACTAGAGAGTTCTGTTCGATTACATTAGATATTTATCGAAACATTCTCATCGTTGAGAATTCAAGTCCAACCCAAAAGAAAAGAGGGGTCCGAACAAACACCATTTAAGATACCTCTCCGGGAAAAACTGCACTAATTTGTTCAAATATGGGATCAAAACCTCAACTTTCGAGAAAAAGGGAACAATCATTCCATATCCCAACAAGTTAAGAAAAACATCATATAAAAAATAAAATAAAAAGAGAGCATCAAATAAAAACTCATCAAAATAACATAAAATAGCTCTGTGTGATGGACATGCATCTAGGAATCCCTCTCCCATGTTTTCTCCTAGACGCTACCATGTCGCCACAATACATGAACCAAGAGAATTTAATGCCCACAAAACACATTCTCCTTTTAGTCTGGGATATATATCAGTCGTTCCTAAAAGGTCTCATCATCGTCAACATCGATCTTGCTCCAATTGATGACATGTGAGTCATCATGAAGATAGTGAAAGACTTATGACAAATGGAAAACATCATAGATCCTGGTAATCTACAAGGTATGTACTACATGATACGTCACAACTCCAATATGAGACAACCCCACGAAAGACCCTACAAAATGGGGAGAAAGAATAATCCCTTGACCAAACCATCACTTCCTAGAATAGGGAGTCACCTTCAGAAAGATGTGATCTCTAACATCAATCTATAATGGTCTCTTCCTTTGATCGACATATGATTTTTAACAATACTACATTGTCTTTGTCCTCTCATTAATTGCTGGAACCATCTATATTGTATTATGCTATATTTTTTATCTCAGATTTGGTGACTCTCTGACCCCAGTCCAGCAAATAAAATAATGGAAAGGTCTGCCATATACGGATTCAAATGAAACCATAACAATGGTGGAGTAAAAACAATTGTTATAAGGGAACTTCGGCAGGTTTAATTTCCGCATCGACAAACCTCCAAAATGCATGACACAATAGTTTAAAATGTCTTCATGAGTCTGGATAGTATTCTCTGTCTAACCCTCCATATGTGGATAAAAATCATTGTTAAGGCATAGCTAAGAACAAAAATCATGCTAGAGACCTCACCACATTCTAGAGGTAAAACAAGGATCTCTATCTGAAATGATCATCCTCGAGACTCTGTGGTGTCCCTCCACCTCCTCTAGATACTGCCCTGACATAAATGTCACTGATCATAACTCCTTCATTGCTATATAGTGGGAATATTTCATTAAACAGTCCACTACCACCCAAATAACTTCATGTATTCCAGGAGATCTAGATAAACTAGATACAATGTCCATTGAGATGCCCTCCCATATCCAATGAGTAATATATAATTGCTGGAGAAAACCATTGCGGACATGGTGATCTACCTTGACCATCTGTCACACCAAACATCGAGTAAAAAAATCCACAACTGCACACTTCTACCCAGGCCACCAAAACCGAATTCTCAAGGATCGATACATCTTTTTCATTCCAGGATGATGCACTAAAGGTGATACTTGGAACTCTCTAATAACTGTCACATGTTTCCCAAAAAAACAAAAATCCCTCTGAGATACAAAACTCAATGTTGTCCATCCTCAGACAAACCATCTGGGGCCTCACCACAAACATCTCGGTCTCTCCATACCTCCACCTCTAGATCCCACAACATGGACTCTTCCACATGCTACACTAGATTTGACTGTACTGTCATCTGAAAAAGACAATCATTATCACAACATATCCCATATCGAGATGTAATAATGTAAATTCTTCCACTACTCACCAGGAGTCACCATATTCACGCACATCATTACCACGTATCTTCTGGATTAGCACATCTACTAAAAAATTCCCATTTACATGTGTATACTATATTTCGATGTTTTATTCTTCTAAGAACTCCATCAATCGATGCTGTCAAAAGTTTAATCCATGCTGGGACAAAACATAACTACAGATATTATGATCTGTGAAAACCACAAAGCACTCACCAATTAGTTAACATCTCCACAATGTTAGAGAAAACAAAATTGATTCCCACTCATGATCATGGGTGGAATAGTTATGTTCAAAGGGATGAAACTACCGAGATCCATCATAATAAAATGATCTTTGTGATATCTAAACACATCCTTACCATAGTTGTGAAGCATCTAAGAAAACAAGAAACAACAATTCATCCTCTAGAAGAAAAATGAATGAGGAACTTCTTAATTTCTCCTCCAAATAAATGAAAGCTTCCTGAAATAGATCATTCCACATGAACGATTGATCTTACAAGGTCATTTCCATAAAAGAAGTCACCACTGAAGAGAAATCAGCTACAAAGCTCTCGTAGTACCATGAAATTCCAACGAAACATTTCACCTCTACCAATATCATGGGTGATGAACAAGAAAAAATGCTTCTATCGTTGATGGATCCACATCTACTTCCAGATGTGACTCAACATTCCCCGTGAAAAAGACTTATCAAGAACAAAACTCATACTTCAAAAACATCTCAATCATCTAATGTTGATGAAGAAATCCCAAAACATCTTGTATATGCTCTGCATGAACCTGTTCATGTGTTGAGTACATAAGGATGTCATCGAGTAAAACCAATATTATCTTATCTAGCAACTCACAAGACACAATATTCATCAATCCCAAAATCATAGCTGGAGAAGTCGTCACACTGATTGACATTACAACGAACTCCTAATGCCTAGGACAACAACAAAAAGTAGTCTTCAAGATATCCTCATCCTTCGCTTGCATCTGATGATATCCTGACCGCAACTTGATCATTGGTAACCAACATTCACCCATTAGTTGATTGAATAAATCATTAATCCATGGAATTTTATTGTGATTATTCTCTTTCACATTTCTTATGTGACTAAAATGGACACATAACCACAATCTTTCATCAGCTTTCTCCATGAAAAAAACCGGTTCACCCCACGGTGACAGACTCGGCCGAAAAAAAACTCACTATATCCGAACATAAATCTATATATGTAGATATTGTTACTTATAAGGGTCCATCCAATATGGAGACATATAGAGATGAGATGCTCTTGATTATAGCTCGATCACAAACATGATCTCTCATCGAGGAGGTAGTTATACAACCTCTTATGGAAAAAAATCAGGTTACTATTCTATGACCCAAGTAAATTCAAACTATTAAACCTCTGAAGAACTCATAATAAACTCATTCCTCATGTATGATATAGACATAACATGCCTCTGACTGATCAGAGGGTCTCGCTCACTAATAAAAATTATTGTCTCTACATCTACATTGAAGAAAACCACCTGCATCCTATATCAATCCACGATATCCTGCACTGAATACAACCAATCAATGATGAGGATGGAATAATATAGTTGTATCTGTAAAAATAAAAAATTTCCCCATGAGATGTATTTCCTAAGTACTAGCTCATTGTCTCTACATACGTCAAACAAGTTAGCTCGACCTCCAACTGGTGTAGTGAAAGACAAGGGCATAGGAAGCCTCTTTTATTGAAGTCCCAATGAATGGAAATGGGAAGGGGATATGAAATAGTGCATCACTCTTGAATCAAAAATGACATACACACATGTTGAAAACAAGAAAAGGGTAAATTGAATGACGTCTGGCTCGCCTGGTGCTGGAGATGCTAAAGAATGAAGCTGACTAAGACCGCCTCCATATCCTCTCGAGAGCTGATTAAGACCACCACCATGGCAGTGATCTACTCCATTGGGTTGAGGATCATCACGAGGCATGCCTCTACATTCCACGTATGCTCTCTACTGACCCAAAGCTGGTGCAACCAGCTTCTACTACCTCTGTTGGAACTTCATCAATGGAGGAACCTAGAGAGAAACACATGGTGCACGATGAGTGCTCTGAATGGTTGGGCACTCTTTCTTCGGATGAACTCACCATACGCAAGGGAAAAAAAATTCATTATCCCTTGGCATAGGCCTGAGAGACACCTCTCCTGAATAAATGAGATGTTGAGAGCTGGGACCTACCCTCAGATTAACCGAAACTCTTCCGCCCTGAAAACCGGGAACCCCATACCACAGATCAACATCATGATGAGTCATGAAGACTTCTCTAGTGTGATGATCCATTTCCGGCCAATGTATTCTCGATGAACTCTTCCCTCACCAACACCTCATGAAATGTCCTCAGTATAAACTGGGTGACCTAGAGCTGGATATTTGGATGCAAAGACACCTCCAATTGCCTCTCCCTTTCATCCTCATCTAGAAAGAGGTCGGAAGAATATCTTAAAAATATCTAGAAATGGATTCCAGATCCTCTTACACTTGATCTCCCCTATCCAATGGTAATATTATCCTAGCGACAAGAAGCCTTCACGGTTGAAGAAAGAAACCAGACTCTATGCTTTCTTGGAACTCCTCCCATGATATCTCCAACTCCTCATGATCCTCGAGGATGAAGAACCACCAAATCCATGATTATCTCTGATTTAACACCACAACCAAATACACATAGTTTTCCAACTGAGAATTGATCGAAATGAATCCTATCTCGACCTCCTCTATCCATCCTTTTATGAAAGCTTCTGAAATGGAGGACTCGTACTTCTATAGAAACTGGGACTGAAACTCCATGAGTGTCCTCCTTCGTGTTTTGTCATCGAATTGTATAAAATGAGGTGATCTCCTAGAATATATTTTTTGACATCTCTTGTGTGAACCTGACTAGGAAGTCTACGTGGAGCCATACATGAAAATTCACTAATGTTTAGAGATATAAAACCTAGAATTTGGAAAATTCTACATTAATTAATTAATTTTTTTCTTTTATTCATTTTAGGATAACATATCACAGAGTGTACCCTTTCAAACACAGGAAAAATAAATAATGATGCATGATCCTTTACCAGTTCTAAAAACTAGAACTAGTATCACATCATTTATTATCCATTGTAAATTTAATGTTTCATGCATCAGATCACAGGTGGCCCTAAATGCAAATGTCTCACCAGGTATCCTGTGTTTACATAACATTTTTAACATGAATAACATTGTTTCCCTACCAACCCATGCATCCTCACCTATGCCTAACACCAAACTCCATTCTATCCCACAACTAGACCTCTGATACCACTCTCTCATGACCCCTCCCCACATGTTTACTCCACAAGGGAGGGAAATGTGAGAATAGAGATAATGACCCTCATGTCCTTCCTCATGTAGTCCCTAGGTTGGTGACTAGCACCAAGGGTATATTAAACACACAAATAGAAGACATTAACCTATAAAAGAAGACATGAAAAAAGAGAAAGATAAGATAGAAACCAACCAAATACTACTCAGATAGTATTATAATAGAAAATACCAAGTACCCATATGTAATGTTACAAAAAACTATTACAACTGAACAAAAAACCACAAGTAAAAAAATAAAGAAAAAATTATAGCAACAAAAATGATTGAACAACTCCTATAACCCCAAGCTAGTAGTAACCAGCCTAATCAACATCCTTGTCCATGTGACATGTAAAACAGTTTATATTTATTTGGTGATTGTAACAATATATGCAGTATGATCCTCCCTCGAGCCTCGCTTGAAAATTTAAAGAAAACATGTTAAAACACAGCGAACAACAATTTAAACAAACTCGTCACCTAAATAAGAATACTTAGTTCGCAACCACACCATGGATACTCTCACCATATATCACATAAAAGAGTATATAATATAATAAAGAATATCAAGGGTACCCCCTACCACTTCACCACTAGTTTTCCGCATTGTCCAAATGTTGCACATCCTAAGCATATCTATCTCAAAAGGATTTCCCGCATACACCTGGGTGAAGCACCGCAACATGAACCTCATGCATTAAAATCGCCACATCCATGTAATAAAATTAACCAGGTAGTTTCCCTGAGTGACCTCATCCCACATAACATTTATCATATGTCAAGAATAATACCTCAATCCGTTATATCCCAAACACCGAGTAAGGATCCTCATTCCATCACAACCTATTCAGTTTACACCTATAGCAGTCCATATGAAACTATATATAGATTATATGTGTGTGAATTATCACAGTACATTATAACCATCCACACACATTTACGTAAAAAAACTAACCACTGTGCCTACCATCACAAGTAAGTACCATGGGAAGAGATTGAGGCCAAAGGTGGTAGTCAGTCATCCATCCTTCCACCAGAATGTTGGCGAAAAGACCCCATAGGGCACAGAATCCCCAGGGTATTTGTTTCCATAATTGAAGCGTTGGATTAGCGTATAGAAACACAACAACTATAGAATGTACTATATCTCAATACCACACTATGGGAATAACATAGTCATTGACTCAACTGCAACTAACATCTCTCAGACTCCCAGCTACTACTTCTAAGACTACGTATCCTATAAGCACACAACAATTTAAAGATCTTGATTACATTTGTTCATTCCATTTTTATATGTTGCACATTCTGATCATTAATTATATAATAATTAATTAAATATTAACAATTTTTACATTATATTTCATTAGCATCACTCCCAAAGTACACTATTACTTTAAATTGAAACCTCAAAATTGCATCTCAGTGAGCTCTAACCCTATTGGTTGACATCATTTATTCATTCATTTAATTACATCATTACTACATTCCCATATTCCAATGAATTCTAGAATAAAATTCTATGTTATTAAAAACAAGGGGGCTCAACACGGTGAGTAGATGAACTACACTTGGAGTATTTGTCACCTATAACAAGAAGAGAGACCCTTCCACCCTCCGGAAGCTAAATACGAAAATCACATGGCATACACCATGAATATTCTCCCCTTTTAGATAGAGGATAATAAAACCATATTCCTTGAGCAGTGGGGAATGTAATGAAGATAAACAAACAAAAAGAAACAACATACTTCCAAACATTCACATCTAACCTATTCCATCATCTCAGGTGTCCTACCTGACACCCACTTGCATAAACCAATGCATCTCACAACTCTAGGCATCAACTACTACCACACCCAATAAGAATACCTACCCCACATATCACAAAAAACTTCCAAGATCACATCACAACACACGATGTATGTGTTGAGTCAATATGGTTTTCCTTATGACTTTTCCATTCCTTCTTGTTTTGAAAATCAAAAGCACCTTTCTTTAAGGAAAATTGATTTTATAAGGGAAATCGCTTTTATAAGGAAAATCGCTTTTATAAGGAAAACTGCTTTTGTAAGAAAAATTATCCTTATCATATTTTCATTCATATATTTCTTAAGTATATGTTTCAGATTCATTTCTATATTCTTAGAATCGTTTGAATCTTTGATATGAAGCATTCTGTTTTAGGTTCTGAATTCTGTATGAGAACTATAATAATGTTTTACTCCGAATTCTAGATAAGAATTCTCATTATGAATTCTGATGACGAATTATCATTATGAATTCTGATGAGGAATTCTCATTACGAATTCTGATGATGAATTCTCATTACGAGTTCTGATGATCAATTCTCATTACGAATTATGATGATGAATTATCATTACGAATTCTGATGAAAAATTCTCATTACGAATTCTGTTGATGAATTCACATTCTGAATTCTCATTTCAAATTCACCTATTAAACAGAATATGATCATCTTTGTTTTATACACTCCGAATTTATTTAGACTCCGAAAATTATTTTTGGTTAGAATCTATACTTTCATTTTTCTTACGCTTTTATAATTTATCTACACTTTAATATTTTTTCTTTCACTCCGAATTTTCACTCCGAATCTTCACTCTAAATCTTCACTCCGAACTTTATTAAGATAAACATTAAACGATGTCGTACTTTCTGTTATACTTGTTTTTTTATAAAACGATGTCGTCTATTCTGTTATAAACTAACTATTAGTTAAGTTACACGTGTACATGTCCCTCCTAATTTTATGGAACATATGACCGTTGGAAAGGAGGCCGACCATGCCTATAAATAGGAGCTCATTTGAAAGAGCTCAAAGATGACTGATGAATGACTTATTCGACATTGTGCATTCATGCTATTGAAGTGATTTCTAGAGAGAGAGTCTCTTATTAACTCTCAAAGTTTCGTGCGACTCCGAATGTTGGTGATTATATTAGATGACTTTTGTGGATAGGAAGATAGAGGTTTCCAACACCTTGAAGTTGAGGGCTTCCATGCTGAGGAAGACAGAGGTGTCAAACTACCATGAAGTTGAGGTCTTGCAGGGATAGCAAGACAGAGACTCCGATCTTCATATCGAGGGATTACCCTGGTCTGGGTAAGACAGACTTTCTTGAAAGTTTAAATCAAGGGACCTTTATCCAAGGTTGTTGGATACCCTTCTCCTTGGGTTAAAAGACTTTTATCTTATTAATTGTAGTTTTACTACTTGTTTTTTCCGCTGCATATTGTATTGAAAGTAAGTATAACTTCCTTATACTTCCTTACTTCTACTCTATTCCATTTAGATTCTATACACTATAAGGTAGAATCTCATATTGTAATCTTTTGTTAAGTTTCAATTTCCGGAACCATATTTCAGGAACCTACTTTCGGAATCTCATTCCTGTTTTATGAAATTTTATAGGACTTGAAGTTTATAACTTCATTCCTTATTCCAAGTTTTTCATTTGGTGTTATGTGGTGTTGCGAATTTTCTTATTTTAACTTTGTTAATCTTAGCCCTTTCCTTTTCTTAAGGAAAACATAGTTGTTTTTAACTAAATTTAAACGATTCAAAGGAATTTTTTAAATTATACAATTCACCCCCCTCTTGTATTTTGAGCATCTAAATCATTATTTTGATCCTACAATTGGTATCATAGGAGGTCTTAGAAATACTTGTACTCACGTAAATGTTTTTCTTGCTCAATTTCTCATTCCGAGCATTCCCATTCTGAACTTTCTCATTCTAAATTTTATCATTCCGAATTTTTTTCTAGCAAGTGTGTGTGCTAATGGATATTTTATGTATGACAGGAATTAATGTTCGTTCCATTGATAATATAAATCCTACAAGACCACCAATCATTTATGGTAATGATTATGAGTACTGGAGAGATCGAATGAAGACTTCTGTTATCAATACTGGAGTGGACAACTTTGTTATGCTTAGTGGAGATTATAAAATTCTTGATAAGGAAGTTAGAACATTTACTAACCAGGAAAAGCAAGAGTATCAAATAAATTATAAGGTATGCAGTACTTTACTTTGTTCAATGACTAGAAATATATATAGCCAAATTTCTTCTTATGAAGTAGCTAATTGTATCTGGAAGAAGTTAGAGGTTACACACTTTGGAACTTCTAAAGTGATTGAAACTAGGAGAGCTAGGCTTAGAGAGGAATATCATGGCTTCAATTTTCCTTATGGAGAACCAATATGTAAAGTTCAACAGAGGTTTATGAATATCGTCAACAGTTTACTGTCTATGGGAGAGAAAGGGTTAGATGATGAAGAACTTCTGGATAAGATAATTGATATCAGGCCAAATGAGTGGAAATCCAAAAGAATTTCTATAGATGAGAACAGGAAGGTCACTAAAATTTCTCTTGATGAGTTATTTGGAACTCTTCTCCAACATGAAACCAAAATGAAGAGAGATGATGACAACATTAAAAAGAAAAATGGTATTGGTATTGTTTCTTTTACAACATCTTCAAATCAAATGAAAGCCAAGAATCATGAGAGAGTAACCAGATCCAATTCTAAGAAGAGAGTTGTTCATTCAGATTCTAGTGAATGTGAATTCACTGAAAATGAATTAGAAAATATTTCTCAAGGATGAACAAGATAGCTGGTCTGAAAAATTTCCAATCCAACTATAAGAAAAAGGATAGGAAAGATAAGAAAGATGGAGAAGTTACTTGTTATGAATGCAAGAGAGATGGACATATTATACCAGATTCCCTTTGCTCAAAAAGAATGAAAGGAGAGAAAGGAATTCAGACAGGAACATAAAGATGTATTATAAAGCCAAAGCTAAGAAAGTTCTGAAAGCTAGTGACACCTGGAGTGCCAGTGGTGGTGATTCATCAGATGAATCTCTTGATTACGAATCTTCAGGAGAAAAGAAACTTGGTCTTATATCCAGATTACCTATTAATAATCATTGTTTTATGGATAAGGTACGAAATGATGAATCATTGACCAATGTTTCTTTAAATTAAAATGATAGTAAGTATAATAACTCTTCTAATGAAGAATCCTCTTCTAATGAAGAAAATAATTTACCTACTTATGAAGAAGTTTCTAGGTTTTCTGAACTTCATGAAATTGAGAATTCCAGATAGAATAAAAAACTTGATAAAGAAAACTCTAGGAATTCTATTCTTACAAAAGAGATATCAGGTCTTTCTAAAGATCTTAATAGGAAAAATGCTGATTTTGAAATTATTTCAAAAAATCTAGAGGAAGAATGTTCTGAGAAGAAAAAACTTTATAAAGAGTTAGAAAAAGTAATATCTTCAAAAAAAGTTTTCGAGCCTAACTCTATTTCTAAAACTAATGATATTGAGGATAAAAACATGGTTATAAAACTCAAGTACGAAATTTTTTCCTTAAAGAAGTGTTTATCAATCTTTACCCATGGTAAGGAAAATTATGATAAAATGTATTCCCAAAATACGACCTTTAAGAAATAAATCCGTATTTGGTAATACCCATACAAAACCATTTTTAGTAACAATTATTTTGTTCCTCAAAGTGACCCATTTTGTACTATGTGTCAATGTGGTTGTAACTGGGAAAATAATTGTTCCTTAAAAAAACCCAATCTTTAGGATTTCACAAATCTTACTTTTCTAAGAAGATGTGGGTTCCTAAAATTTTGTTATCTGGAAATCTCGGATCCAAACATGTCTGGATTCTGAATGTCTAATTCTCTTCTTGATTTCAGGAAAATAAAGAGAGTACCAGCAACAATACATGATACATGGATAGTGGATGTTCCCAGCACATGACTGATAACAAAAGCTATTTTGAAAAGATTATCAAAACGAAAGGAGGAAAGGTAACTTTCAGAGATAATGCTAAGGGAGAGATTGTTGGTATTGGTAATATTGTTCTTCTAGGATAAACCTTGATTTCTAATGTTCTTTTTGTTAAGGGTCTTAAGCACGACCTCATTAGCATAAGTAAGTTATGTGATGAAGGATACGTTGTGAATTTTAGGAATGATAAGTGCGTAGTTCACAATTCCAAGGAAGAATTTATTCTCTCAGCCAATATGCAAGAGAATGTTTACAACTTAAATTTATAAGACCTTAGGAGCCAAGATTTACCTTTTCCTAAGTGCAATGAAAGATCATTCCTGGTTATGGCATAGAAGACTAGGTCATTGTAACCGTAGAAACTTATGTAAACTCTCTAACAAAAAACTAGTTAACGATCTACTGGAGCATAGATATGATTCTTCAAAATTTTGTGATACTTGTAAATATGGCAAGAAACATAAATCTAGTTTTAAATCAATCGGTGACGTATCAACAGCTGATGCATTTTAGTTAGTGCACATGGATCTTTTTGGTCCAACACAAACTGGATGTATTGGAGGCAAATACTATGTGTTTGTTATAGTCGATGACTACACTAGATTTACTTGGGTTTATTTTCTAGAAAGGATGTCTGAAGCTTTTTCTTATTTCAAATGTTTTAGAGCTCAAGTTAAAAATGATAAAAACCTTCCATTGAAAACTATTCATAGTGATCATGGAGGAGAATTTCGAAATTCTGATATTGAAACTTTTTGTAGTAGAAAAGGTATTACTCGAAATTTTTCATCACCTAGAACTCCTCAACAAAATGGTTTAGTTGACAGTAGAAATAGAATTATTCAAGAGATAACTAGAACCATGTTGAGTGAATATTCTATAGGTAGACATTTCTGGGTTGACGCTGTAAGTACTTCTTGCTATACTATAAATCGTGTTTTGATTAGACATTTTCTTAATAAAACTCCTTATGAGTTATGGAATGGTAGAAAACAAAGGCTATCCTACTTCATGGTTTTTGGTTGCAAAGTATTCAATTTGAATAATAAATATAACTTGCATAAATTTGAACCAAAATCTGGTGATGAAATTTTCTTAGGTTATTCCACAACTTCTAAGGCTTATAGAGTTTTTAATAAAAATACTTGTACTGTTGATGAAACAGTACATGTAAAATTTGATGAGTCTGATCCTTTTTTTAAACCATCCCAACCTACATCCTCAGATGAGTTTTCAAAAACTGATTATCAACCATTGAAAGAAGAATCTTCTGATAAGGATAATGTTCAAGAAGATACTTCTGAAACATTTACACTGGAATACTTTCTACCCTATGTTGATGAACAGGATTTTCAAAACCCAAATCAGGTGATTCTTAAGAATCATCCTAGTGATAGTATAATTGGTGATGTAAATCAATCTGTAAGGACTAGATGTTCCTTATGAAATGAAGTAGAACATCAAGTATTTCATTCCTAATTAGAATCTAAAAGCACTCATGAAGCTTTAGGTGATGATGATTGGATCCAAGCCATGCAAGATGAACTAAATGAAATTGAAAGGAATAAAGTCTGGACTTTGGTTGAAAGGCCTAAGGAAACTTCTATTATTGGAGTAAAATGGGTTTTTAGAAATAAATGTGAAGAAAATGGAGTCAAAGTAAAAAGTAAAGATAGACTTGTTGCTAAAGGATATAATAAGCAAGAGGGAATAGACTATGAAGAAACCTATTTTCCAGTATCTAGACTTGAATCTATCTGTATTCTACATTCCATTAGAGCATTATTTAATTAAAAACATTTTCAAATGGATGTGAAATGTGATTTTCGTAACGGTTATGTTCAAGAGGAAGTTTTTGTTGAAAAAACTCCTGTCTTTGAAGATACAAAACATCCTGATTATGTTTTTAGACTTTCAAAAGCTCTGTATGGTCTTAAACAAGCCCCACGAGCATGGTATGATAGACTCACTGGATTTTTTCTTCAAAATAACTATTTTAAGGTAAATGCAGATCCAGCCCTTTTTATAAAGAAAGATTAGAAAAATGTTTTGATTGTTCAAATTTATGTTGATGACATCATATTTGGTTCAACTCAGCAATCTTTAACCAATTATTTTGCAAGTCTAATGAAATTTGAGTTTGAAATGAGTATGATGGGTGAGTTAACGTTTTTCCTTGGTTTTCAAATTTCTGAAAAACCAGAAGGGACCTACATATCTCAACATAAGTATATTAAAGATCTTCTTAAAAAGTATGGTTATGACAACACTAAGAGTATAAGTACTCTTATTGGTACATCAAACTCTTTATATCATTATGAAGCTAGGAAACAAGTAGATCAAACATCTTTTAGAGGTATGATAGGAAGTTTACATTACTTAACAGCTAGCCGACCAGACATAATGTTCTCAGTGTGCTTATGTGCAGGATATCAATCCAATCCTAAGGAATCTCACATAATGGAAGTAAAATGAATTTTTCGCTACCTTAAGGGAACCATGGATCAAGGATTATTTTATACTTCTGGAAATGATTTTGTTCTAAAAAGATTTTCTGATGCTGACTTTGGTGGATGTAGAATGGATAGAAAGAGTACATCTGGAACTTGTCATTTCTTAGGAGATTCATTAGTTTCTTGGTCCTACAAGAAGAATCATTCTGTATCACTTTCCACTACTAAAGCCGAATATGCAGCACCTGGAAGTTGTTGTGCTCAAGTGTTGTGGATGCAACACACACTCACAGGATATGGCATGAGTTTTATGAAAACTCAAATTTGTGTGATAACATAAGTGACATTTCCCTTAGTAAGAACCTTGCACATCACTCTCATGAAAAGAATATAGATATTAGGAATCACTTTCTTAGGGATCACACACTTAAAAGAGATATCATTCTTCAGTTTATCGGAACACAAGATCAACGTGATGATATTTATACAAAGTATTTTCCTTATGATATATTTGAATACATTAAACAGAAGTTAGGAATGATGACTGTAAGGTAATCCTTCTTAATTAACTTTCTATTGAAAAAGTCTCCTTACAGAAATAAACTATTTTTCATAGGGGGAGTACATTTGTTTGTTAGAGTAACTAAGTTTTTTCAATGTTTTTTTTCATTCTTTTCGGAACTAAAATTCTGGAATGGAAATTTCCGGAACTGAAATTTCCAGATTGGATATTTTTGTATAGAAAAACTCTGGAATGGAAATTTTTGTATTGAAAACATCCGGAATGGATAATTTTGTACTGGTATTTACATAATGATATTTTCGTACCGAGACTTTCATAATGGGTTTTTCATTTTTTTAGATTTTGTAATGAAATTTTCATACTCAAATACTTATATTACCCATTACGAATAATCCTCTTAAACCAATCTGAATGGTATGATTTCCTTACTCAAGTTTTCTTAGTTATACTTTACCTGCTGACATTTTCTTATATTTTGTTTTCGGATTATAGTTTTCTTAAATTGTTTTTTAATAAAAACCTCAAAAGATTGGATTAAAGTTCTCTTGAGAATTGGTTTTCAACTGTTAGATCTGATCTCAGATTGTCACAACCTTTCGATCAACTGAGGAAGTTGAACCATCTTCTCGTTGCCTATATAAAGGGGACCCTAAATGGTTGTCCCACATCGGTTTTCAAACTCCAGCGTCCCGAAGTGCTGCCTCTCCATTTTAAAGCCGTTCTAAACTTCAACTTCCTCTGTTCCGAACTTCTCATAGGTCTTCAGATCCGAATGTATGTGGAAGTATCATCTCAAGAAATGTCTTCCTCTAAACCTATTTCTAAGTGGATAGTATATAGAGAAAGGTTAGTTCATCCTAATTTCATCAACAAGTATGATTCTCTTATAACCAAGAATATTAAGCTCAATGGATGGGAAGATGTTGTGGTATCTATGCCCAGGAATCAAGATGAAGTTTTTTCGGATTTTCTTATAGAGTTCTATGAGACAGTTTCCTTTCTTAAGGATGACAGTGGGGATAATCTGCATTTAAGTCTTATGTCAAGGCTTATAAACTTTCTTATTCCAAGGCATCCAGCTTGGTAGGGCTGAACAATGATGGTGAAGATGAGTTTATTTCTCATGTTTTTCTTGATTCAAAGGGACGCTTCGACAAGGAAAAGGATTTGGAAACACTCGGACTGTCATATGACAAGGATCCAATGATTGCTTCTCTGTCTACAAATTTCTGGATTCTAAAGTTACGGGTACAAGGTCTTATCGTTCCGAGAAAGGGTGACAAAGATAGTTTGATGAAGAGCGAGATCTATATCCTAGATTTTCTGATAAATCTAAGTAACCTTTACCTAATGAAACACATTCTTATTACCCTTGACAATGTTAAAAAAGTGAATCTGAGAGCTTAGATCATAATGTATCCATCAATCCTCTCAAAGTTGATTGTTCGGTGCCTTGAGTCATTCAAGGAGGATTTCAATTCTAAGACGAGAGTTTGCAAGATTATGTTGGTGAGTGATGGTAATATCAAAAGGATGGATGTAGCCTTCGACAAGACGACAGGTCAGTTTGTTGATTCACCTACTCAAGAAGAAACAGTTCCGAATGTTGCTGAACCTGAATCCTCTATGACAGTGAGGAAGAGAAAGTTGAAAGAAGTTGAAGGTGAAGTAGAGAATCCCAAATCTATGGAAGTTCATTACACACCTCCAAAACCGAAGAAGAAGAAAGCTTACCCAGATGAAGTAGTTTCCAAGTGGAGGGGAATCAAAGAGAAGAGAGTGCAAGGGGAGGATCAGTTTGTTTTGGATCCTGTGGAGGCTAAGGCCTTGAAGGAAAGAACTGCGGATGAGCTAGAAAACCAAGTGAAAGATAAGAAGCTTATGAAGAAGATGTCTGAAGCTGAGGTGGTTCAGAATTTGTTAATGTTTTCTAAGATGGCATCCGGAAACATTCTCGTTCCGAGATCTTTTTCTTTGGAATCTCTACCTGAGACTCCAGGAAGAATCTTTTTTGCTCCGAAAGAGGCCGTAGCTAAGACTATTGAGGAAATAGAGCAGATTGAGCAAGTGGAAGAAGAAGAAGATGTTGCTGAAGGAAGTGGTGAAACCGGAGATGTTTTAAAGCAAGTAGATGATTATAAGGGGTATCCTTCAGAACATTTGTCGCTCCGAACTTCAGAAGCGGAATCATCGAAGTTAGTCACTCCAGGGAAGGATGAGAAGGAAAGAGAAGAAGATGTAGCTTATCATGCAAAGGAAGAAAAACATTTACATGATATTTCTCAAATAGAGAATGTAGATGATGGTACTCAAAAGGCTGCTGATGATGAAGACAATGTAGTTCACGTGTCTGACAGTGAAAAGAGAACTTCGGAAGAGGACTCCATTCCAAAAAAGGAAAAGGGAAAACAACTTGTTGTTGATACCCTGAGCAAAGTGGTTGTAACAAAAAGGGAAGTTGGTGATTATTCTAAGAAGAAAGTTGAGAATTTTGAAGAAGAAAATTTTCCAAGTAAAGTCTCAGATTCAGAGACATCTTCGTTGGGGCATGATTTTGTTGTTCAGTCATTAAAGATGTTGGTAGGTACTATTCCAACTGTTTCAAGTATTGATTCAAGATGCCAGATGCTCCAATATGCTTTGAATCAGAAAACAGACTTCGTATCCATGGTTATGAACAAATGTGTTGAGATAGAGGCTCAGTTCAAAACATTATTTGTCAGCTATGAAGCCCAGAAAAGATCTTTCAAGAGGATGACTAGTTGGACGAGGAATACTATAGATGAGATGACACTCTTTGATGAATTCCAAGATAATGTGAAGGATGCCTTTGAGACAGAAGACAGGAAGATAAATGAACTTACTTCATCCTTTTAAGAAAATTTGACAGATGAATAGAATTTCTGGATTCAAGAAGATAGATATCTGAATGGGAAGCTGAATTCTGTTTCTCAAAACTGGAAGTATGAAAGGGATCATCGGATTGATTTTGAAGAAAAGTTGTTAAAGAAAAAATCTTGAAGGCTCGGGAAGAGAAGCTTCAGGCTTAGGAAGAAAATCTTCAAGCCCCAGAAGAAAATATTAAAGGTCAAAGTGCAAGAATTGTTGTGTTAGAAAAGAAAGACGAGGAAGACCATAAGGACTTGAAGATGATAAAGACTATTCTTAAGGGTCTCATGGCAAAGGAAAAAGATCCAAAATAGATAGATCCCATCTTTTGTTGTATCTAAATTTCTTTGTTGCCGATCTTTCAAACTTAATGAAATTTGTGCTTGCTCGTTTCTTTTTTTGTTGCTACTAATTTTTCTGGTACATTGTAATAGTTTTCCATTCCCATAATTTTTTTTGAAAATCACAAATTGGGAGAAGGAAAAGAACCCTAATAAAAGGGAAAAAGAATCTTACCAAAGGGTGAGAAAGAAAACCAACTCTAATAGAGTTCATCTAAGGGGGAGTTTTCCATTAAAGAAGAGATTCTTATTCTTAATGAAATGTCATTCCAGAAATCTAGAATACAATCCTTTGAGTTTCAAAGCCTAAGGGGGAGTTAGTCGTATTCATCAACATCCATAAGCAAAGGGAGATAAGTTTTAATGTTTTTATTATTCTTAGACATTCTTTTTCGTAAGGATGTTTTTGCTTTCAAAAAAGGTAGAGATTGTTAGGTCAATAAGGTTTTCCCTAGGACTTTTCCATTCCTTCTTGTTTTGAAAATCAAAAACAACTTTCTGTATGGAATGTCTGTTTTATAAGGGAAATTGCTTTTATATGGAAAATCTCTTTTACAAGGAAAACTTATTTTGTAAGAAAAATTTTCCTTATCATATTTTCATTAATATATTTCTTAAGTATAAGTTTCAGATTCATTTCTATATTCTCGGAATCGTTTGAAACTTTGATATGAAGCATTCTGTTTTAGGTTCTGAATTCAGGATGAGAACTATAATAAAGTTCCACTCCGAATTCTGGATATGAATTCTCATTACGAATTATCATGAAAAATTATCATTACGAATTCTGATGATCAATTCTCATTATGAATTCTAATGACGAATTCTTATTACGAATTATGATGATGAATCTCATTACGAATTCTGATGATGAATTCTCATTATGAATTTTGATGACAAATTCTAATTTTGAATTCTGTTGACGAATTCACATTCCGAATTCTCATTCTGAATTCACCTATTAAACCGAATCTGATCGTCATTGTTTTATGCACTCTGAATTTATTTAGACTCCAAAAATTATTTTTGGTTAGTCTCTGAACTTTCATTTTGCTTACGCATTTATAATTTGTCTACTCTTTAATATTATTTCTTTCACTCCGAATTTTCACTCCGAATCTTCACTTCAAATCTTCACTCTGAACTTTTTTAGGTTAAACATTAAACGATTTCGTACTTTCTATTAGACTTATTTTGTTATAAAACTATGTCATCTATTCTGTTATAAACTAACTGTTTGTAATGATACACATGTACAGGTCCCTCCGATTTTTAAGGAAAATATGACCGTTGGAAAGGAGGCCGACCTTGCCTATAAATAGGAGCTCATTTGAAAGATCTTGAAGATGACTCATGAATGAATTCTTCGACATTGTGCATACATGATATTGAAGAGATTTCTAGAGACAGATGCTCTTATTAACTCTCAATGCTTCGTGTGACTCCGAATGTTTGTGATTACATTCGAGGAGGTCCGGGGATAGGAAGACAGTGGTTTCCAACCCCTTGATGTTGAGGGCTTCCTTGCTGAGGAAGACAGAGGTGGCTAACTACCTTGAAGTTGAGGGCTTGCGGGGATAGCAAGATAGATTCTCCAATCTTCGTATCGAGGGATTACCCTGGTCTGGGTAAGACAGACATTCTTGAAACTATAAATCAAGGGAACCTTATCCAAGGTTATTGGATATCCTTCTCTTTGGGTTAAAAGACTTATATCTTGTTACTTGTAGTTTTACTACTATTTTGTTTCCGCTGCATATTGTATTGAAAGGAAACTATAACTTTCTTATACTTACTTACTTGTAATCTGTTCCATTTAGATTCTATATGCTATAAGGTAGAATCTCATATTGTAATTTTTTGTTAAGTTTCAATTTCCGGAACCATATTTCCGGAACCTACTTTCAGAATCTCTTTCCAGTTTTAAAAATTTTCATAGGACTTGATGTTTATAACTTCATTCCTTATTCCAAGTTTTTCATTTGGTGATAAGTGGTGTTGTGAAATTGCTTAGTTTAACTTTGTTAAACTTATCCCTTTCCTTTGCTTAAGGAAAACATAGTTATTCGTAACTAACTTTAAAGGTTTCAATGGAATTTTTTAAAGTATACAATTCACCCCCTCTTGTATTTTGAGCATCTACATCATTATTTCGATCCTACAGTAGGAAAATAAAATCTTATCCTTTGGCTATTGGCCCTTAAGCAAGGCATCATAACTTCAAACACAATGAGCTCTCACATAAACAAGAATATGGATCTTGGACATTACAAGCATGAGGTTAACTATGAAACCTTCAAGGCATTATATTATTTATCAAACAACCAATTCTTCAATCCATCTAGAATTAACCAATTTATTATTTTTTATGTTCCAACTATGGGTATCATAAACACCATGTTATCATAGCTATCAAAAATTGATTAAAGATTCCTAAAACTTCAATTTGATTAAAATCAATTTACAACAACAACAACCAGATTCATTAACGTGTCACATTATCTTTATCCAATCAATTATAAATTAATTTTAAGCTTTAAGTTATTTCATAATTTTATACATGAACAAATATCTAAACAAGGAAAGTATATATATCATACCATCTAACAAATAACATGAAATAATATACGATTGATATCAATTTATTTATAATATTCAAATGTTTATTATGTCAATTACAATGTAATTTATTTGTATAAAATTTTCTAACTCAACATTCTCACATAAAAGAATATAGAATAAAAGAATATCATACCCCAAATGGTTCATGACATTTTTTATACATGGATGATCCACATAACGGTTTGAAATCTCCTCCCCCATGACAACTGCACCAACTCGAGGATTCCATTGCACAACCACAACATCTGAAATCCAAGAAAACTCTATAAGAAGGATGGAGATCACACAAAATAGCATGTAAATGAGAAAAATGATGATAAGTATCATAGAAAACATAAGAACATTGGTAAATCATATCTTATACAATGACGAATTGACACATGCTACAAATAGAAAAATAGGGGGTGTGCATGTAATAGTAATAAATATCAAGAGGAAATGATCTGAGGATTAAAGTTTGTTCACAAATCCCCTAAGGGAAGACGGAATGGTTCAAGTGTCTCGCACCAGGGAATATGAAGGTAGAATAAAAAGGAATATATCTCTTCCCTTTACAATATTTAACAGAGTAGCAGTTTATGATACACTAGATTTTACATTAAATGAAGATCACATTAACCCACATGGTTTGACCATGTAAAATCATAATGACACATATGAATATTAATACTGGAGTAATGGGATTTTATTCATCCATAAATACCTTTAAAATGGCAACAAATTCATTTTACGTCAAATGAAATGTCAACGGGGTGAAACAGTAGGAAACTAGAATCAGTGTACACCAAACTTGAAATTAGAAACAGCGTTGGATGATTCACATTCTAGAAACCTCACTAGTATGGAAAAACTCTAGTACCTCACTAGTCTGGAAACCTCACCAGTTTGGAAACATTGTTAATGAACCGAAAATTTGAAAGGGAAATAGTCGGATGTTGACAATAGCCTACTGTTTAGGAAATAGTGTTTATGAAACATAAATTTGGCAAAGGAATATAGACTACAATTATAAATAGCACACTGTTATGGAAACACTATTCATGAAATAGAAACTTGGAAAAGAAAATGTCCTGCTATTATAAATATCTTACTGTTCTGGTAACACTATTCATGAACAAGAAATTTGGAAGAGGAAAAAGCATACTGTATGATATAGCCTACTATTCTGGAAACACCATTAATGAACTAGAAATTTGTCAAAGGAAAAATAATGTCTTTGGAAATAACTTGTTATTCTAGAAACACTATCTATGAACTAGAAATTTGGAAAAGGAATATTGTATTGTTGAAATACCCAACTATTCTAGATACAATCTTTATGAACTATAGAGTTGAAAAAGTGTTGGGGAGAAGTCACCTTGACCTCCCATAACACCTCAAACACTATATTTCATCAATATAATGGATTAGAGTGGTCCGATCAAATGCGAATTTTTTTCCATTACCCTATTTTATGTACTTTTTTAATTTTTTGAGAAATGTATGTGGAGAATGTTTTTAACAAACATGACATTATTGGATTTTTACATCTTTTTAACACCTTAATTACATGAAGCATCCTCTACATGCATTCAATTTAATTTTCATATAAATTATATATTTTTTAAATTATATGGAAATTTGTGATACGAAAAAAAATTACTGAGAAAGGAAATTTTCCACAATATTTATGTTCAATCAATTTGTCAAATTTTTATTAAATCTAAGATGACAATCTTTAAATGAGGTTATATTTTTGTCCATATTATTACCATGATTTGATTGTGTTGATGTTCTAATGATATTTTATATGGATTATGTTATGATGAAATGATATTTAGAAAACCCAATTTATTTTTCTATTTATGCTATGATATATGTTTTATGTTTTTGAGGAACATGTATGAATGATTTAATTATTAGATCGATGGGACCTATATCTCCCTCCAATTTATTGGGTAATGATTAATATCTCATGGGATAGACATCAGTGGAATGATAAGTAAATCTAATTCAGTAATACAAGGCTAAAACGATATATAAATCACATTCAGTAATGCATGGATGTAACGACATGTAAACCCGATTCAGTAATAGAATTTTTCCACTCTGATGGTCTTCACCGAAATGTGTTGGATATTATGGAAATTGTATTATAAGCATTCATTTTCCAAAATTCAATTTTTTATGTCAGTTCCATTTTACCATTGTTAATGTTCTTTTTGATATATGCCTTACGTAATGCCACGATTTATTTCAAGACTCATGATTTAGATATTTAAAAATTATGTTCATGTTTTTACATTCTTATGTTTATGGTTTGTTTTATGATTTCCATGTTAATCATTACTAAGAATTTGATCTCACCCATTTTATGTTTTCTTTTCCACATGATATAATGAAAAGAATTAAGTGGTTAAACAAAATGGGTTGATCATTATGGGAGATGTTGATGATCATTCACCAATCAAGAAGAATATGTTCCATGTTTTCAAATACACCAAACTAATATGGTATTTGGATGTATATTTTTGTAATGTATTAAGTATTCAGAAAAAATAAATTTAATGTCTATAAGTCAAGCTTGGATTGATTCAATGGGATAGATAATATGTATGAAAAATGATAAATTCTTAATTAAAATACTGTCAAATCCTAATTGATAGTCATATTCATTGATATTAAATCTTATATCATGGAATGAAATCAAAAGATCTTAATGGGTCCATATGAACAACATAAAACCAAAAAAAGTTTGTAAAAATAAATAAATAGACATATTCCATGGAATCAGACATTAAAATATAGTCTGAGATAGGAATGTCGTGTATAGAATGTCACACTAAAATATGAATAATAATACCATACATTGTCAAAAATGGTGAATAATATTATGTTCAATTTTTTTTAATATAAAGTAAATTCTCACACATCCTGATGTGAAAATACAAAATTTCCTCCAATACTGTTATGTATAATAATGGTTATTTCCACATATAACATCATTATCATGTGTAAATAAAACATCAACCAATGCGATGGAGGGATATAGTTGATGGAATATCAAACATAATGATGGACCTAATATATATGGGGGTCATGAATTAATTCATTCATTATATATAGAAGAACACATAACAAAAATTGGGTTTCATATCATTTACAAATAGAATCACATAAAATGACATTAATTGTATATCAGATGATATCCAAAAATTAATATTCAAAAAACGATTATAAAAAAATTTAGAAATTAGAGTTAGAGGATATTTAATAAGAGATATAAATTTTTTATATATAGGGAGAATGTATATTATGTCAGGAAAAATAATTTATAAAAATAATTTTTCAACTCTATAAATTAAAATATTCTATGTAACATTCAAATATCATTTTAATGAAATTCAAATAAAATCATGGTAAAACTAAACACTAATAATAAATTAGAATGCAACGTTTAAAATAAATAAATTTTCATTAATTTAATTTGGGATGGATGACAAATAAAATTACGAGAGTTAAAGAATTACCATTTAGATTTTAGTTAGAGAGAGAAATGAAAAAAAACAAATAATGGGTTTATTTTTACATAAAATAGTTAAAAGGAAACATAATGAATATAAAATATATAAATAATTACTTATAATAAAAATAATTTAAAAAATTTAAATAAAAATAATATATATATTAAGGAAAATTGAACCCTTAGTAACGAATGGATTTTTTTATCAAGATCATATTTTTATGTAGATCGAAATTCAATAATGAAGATATTGATGATGTTATGATTAAATTTTCCCAAATAAATAGAGAAACCAAAAAATATAATATAAATATTGAATAAGAAAGCAATCATATGATATCATATCTAAGGAATAAATATTACAAACAAAATAAATTTTATTGTAGTAACAAAACCTTAAATTTTTCTATAATATTTTAATCATAATCACTTAAAAGTGAGAACATGAAAACGAAGATTCAATAAAATAAATATTTATGAAATCCAATTAAATTATTTCAAATATTTTCCATATAAAACATTAAAATAAAAATATCTCAAAAAAAAACAGGTATCGCAAAAAGAGATTTGGTGCGTGGAACACTTACCACATGTCCTAACTGGCTTGGTGAATCAGTCAAACCAATTGAATTACAATTTTAGGTCAATTAAATAATTTAGTTTCGAAAAATTTCAAGTATTATAAATATTTTAATTTTTATATATTAATATATGATATTCATTGATTGTTTAATATTTTACATCTTCAACCACTGCGTATTGTTAGATTAATTCGTCTAAAAATACTTCAGTACATTAACTATTTATAACCATGTTAAAGAATATTTTTATCCTATCCAAATTTTATTTATAAATATATTATATATAAATATATCATAAATATATATATATATAGTATAATATTTTTTAAAAAATATTTCTAAATTATTAAATGTATCATTGCATGCTTGTATTATGTGGTTAAATTTATAATGACCATTTATAATTAATATTAGTAACATACACATGATTTTATCTTTCTAGAAATATTGTTTATATTAAAAATATAAAATGCATCATCATAATTTATTTTTGGAGGAAATTATATATATTTGTTATTAAAAATTAATTACAAATTAAATAAAGGAGATGAGAATACAATAAAATGGGAGACATTTAGATTTTCTAATAGATAATAAGATGGTATTTATTGGTTTTTCAATCAGTATTATAATTTTAATTTTATTTGTGATATTAAATTAATTTTATTTCTATGGTAAAATGTATTCGATGTTTATTATATGAATTAATGAAATTTAAATAAAAATTATAGATTAATATTTATTAGCTTACTCCATGAAATGACAACTTCACTAATTCTATTTATCTGTATAATGGTTTTCATTTGTTTATACTAAATCATGTGGCGAAGGAGAAGGAGTTTTGTAGAATGTATTTTTTAGTATCCTTCTTAGTCTAATTGGATTTTCATATGATGTGAAGTGTGATGGTTATGGGATCCACTTATATATGAATGTGGTAGCATTTCGGTAAATATAAATTTCATAATATAAAATCATAAGTCTTAACCGAGTCAAGTGGTTCCTAAATTGGTAATCATAGATGAAAATGTCAGATATTTTTAGGTTGTCCCAAATAATAAAATCTATATTAGATTATTATGGGAAATTATTGTTAGTTCCTATTGATTTAAAATATTAATAACATTTTATCTTTTACATTGTTGACTAATTGTTAAATTGGAAAATTATTTTCTGACAGAATATGAAATTTACCATATACCTTATTCGGGGTTACTGATTCCAAATATGAAATATATTTTTCGTGAAACTATTTTTTGATTATGTTGAGAAATAATTTTATTATAATAATTCATATTGTGTAAAAATAAAATTCAGAAATATTTATTTATTATACATAATTAAATATTATTCTTCTTCCATGACATGTACAAATAAATAAATTAGTGTTAAATTGTTCATTATATATATATATTTATTTATTTTTTAATAAATTCATTATTGAAAAGTAATAAATATAATTTACTATGTTCAAAATAAATAATATATAGAGAAATAAAATTCCATGAAAAAAAGATCACTTATAAATTATATTATTTTACCCTAAATTCCTCAAATTGATTTACATTTACTAAATATTATTAGAAAATAATTTTAGAGAATTTTTTTTCTAATTATCAATTAAAATTTAATATAATTTCAAATAATTAGAATATATAGTACATTAATAATTGCATGTCATTATCAAACTCAAATTTACTTGAAAATCCATTTAATATAAAAATATAATATCTAAGGGAAACATATGTAATACTGGGTGTCACAGTTTTTAATTTCATTATGATTTTTCTTATAGTAATTTTCCTGATATTTAACCTCTACCATACATGATTACTCTCAAGAAATATAAATTTAAATTTAGGTTATTGTTATGTCAAGGATTTTATTAGAGGCACTAAATCATTACCAAACTCAAAACCTTGATCTCTATATTAATGAATCAAAATATTTGATGACCTTATTTCTCAGTAATATACTGATTTCTAATGTAGTTAGTCATATTTATATCCTCTTATTAACCACCAGTAATATAATTATTGAATTTATAAATTTATTCTCATTAATAAAATGTTTTTTTGAGTATGGATCAAAATTTTGATATCTTTTTCCTTAAAATTGAATTAAATTAAATATTGATTTATATATATTTATACAATCTAAATTAACATTTTAATATACTCTAAACCACTTAAGAATGTTACAAATGAAATTACATTACATTCATAAAAATTAATGATGTTACTTTTCTCTAATAATATCATCATTTTCCCACAACGCTTCCAAAAATGTTTTATTTCTCTATATAACATTAACTAGATGGGTATATATTATATAAGATACATTACGCCTAATATCTAAGATATTACTTATTTTTTCATCATTAGAGAATTCATTTTCCTATTAGACACCCCATGTTTTAAACATATCTGATAGATCTGAAATATAATTCCTTCAAATTAACACTTAGAACACATATTTTACATGAGGTATGTTCATTGAATGAGATAATTGATATGATAGAGTTTCCATATTTTCATGTATCTTGAGGCGGTTGATGTATCCTTGGAAAAAAGTTTCCTTCTCCCTAAACCAAGGATCATTATTTTCTACGATATATCCCTTGGAAGACATTGTTAACCATTTACAAGTCCAATTTTTTTTAATGATTATCTGTATAGTTATGATGATAAATTAAATTCTCTATTATATAAATATAATGGTTTGAAACTTGTATTTCATTTAAAAAAATGGCTTGACATAATAGAATCGTTTATTTAAATTTTTCATAGTATATCATTTTTAGATTCATATTCACATTTATCGATTTATATAGTTCCATTTAAATTCTTTATTGGAATGCATTTTTAAATGATAAATCAACTAGATGAAGATTATGATATCATATTTTTTTGAAATACATCATGTGTAATTGTATTATTGTATTAAATAATTTAATTCTATTCTTATATTTAATATTTTGTTGTTGTTTGTAATCAAAATATTGAACATCTCTATATCAAATATAAAATTTATTTCTAATACATAATTTTATGTGGAACTTGAACATCAAGAAGAAACAATTGAATTTGATACTCCATGCAACATGACAACATTCATTATGTATAACATGTAATTTTATCTATTTATATATTTTATTCAATTATAATGACCAACACTAACATTATATGTCCAACCACCACTACCCATAAGACATTATTTGTAACACCCCAGGATTTCAGAGTGTGTTATTTCTTAAAAATAATTCAATAACTTTCACTACACGCAACAACGAGTTCAATAACACCATTAAAAGAGTTCATTAATAGTATTAACTACATTTTGAACTTTATATAATCCTTATAATTTTAGAATCCCTATTATGAGTTTCTTAGTCATATTGCAAAAACAGATTCATTTTCAGTATTATCAACTTCTAATAGTGAAACCTTTTTAAATACAATATTTTAATCTTTTTGACTAAATTGGGACATCAAAAATTTAAAATGAAACATCCCAAGCTTCCACGGTACGCTTTCTTTGAGTAATACAGTAGCGTGTGTTGTACGCAACCTTGAGTTTTAACACACACCACAACCAATCAAACTAGCCGTTATGAATAGTAATACCTAATTTTTGAAATTATATATATTTTATATTTAAAAATGGACTTCATTTTTGGATTCGGAATATCGAAATTAGCCTAGGGTGAAATTTTGGTACATTTCGGATAACTTTTATATTTTGATGAATAGTGAAAATTACTAAATTTTAATTAAAAACAACTTTTTTAATCAAAATAATTAATATTGATAAATTATGAATTTGAGTGGTTTTAAAGTATATTTAGAATATATTTTTACCATTTAATATAATGTTGGTCATTGGACATAATTTTACAATTAAACCGAACATAAACAAGTGTCAATCTTTTGGTAGTTATTATCTCTTAAAAACACGCTTTTTGTTTTGACAGCGGGAATTAATTTTAAATTAATTTCTGCCACTTCTGTGATTTGAATTTAGAAAAATGGATTCCATATTTGGAATCAGGATGTTCAAATTGTGTAAATAGGTAACTTTTATTTTTAGACATTTTGAATAATTACTGCGGTAAATATTTTATTTACCATGGTTAAGGGTAAATCCGGTAAATAAGGGTTAAAAAAATAATATTATAATAATACTAAATTACCCTAAAACGTGTCTTAACCCTATTGGTTGATACATAGTCGACCATGGGCATCTTTGGGTCTATTTTGGGACCCCATGGATCCACTTGTAAGTGATAATGACACTTTATTTTAATTAAGTCAAAATGAATACAAAAATGATACAAGCATATATCTTTTAGAACAACAATTTTTACATAGGGTTATACATGTTGGATTTTCGATTATAAATATTCATTAGAAAGATAAAAAGATTTCCTACATAATGATATTTTATTTATAATTTTTAGACATTAAATAATTTATTTTATTTATGACACAATGATGATGCAGTAATTACTAAAATAGTAAAAAATTAACATAATTGATATTATAAATACCCAAATAAATATAATATGAAACTTTTAATGAATTAAACTAATTTTCTAGGATAATATGATATATTAGGATTGATTTAATTGACTTTGTTAGAAGTAATAAATCTGTTACGAGTTTCACAAAAATCAACTATTGAATAGTGTCAAAATTGACATAAAAGAGTTCTTAAAACAAATATTATATTATTAATTGATATTAAATTCCTAAAAATCTAAGGTTCGGCCAAGAGACTTATATTATGATAGGTTAATCATTAATGGACCACTTGGGGTTCTCTTGGATGTATATAGTAAGTTTATTAACCATAATATATAAAAATACAAAGAGACATTGTAAAAGTGAAACTAATTAACTTAGAGTTAATACTTAAAGATAAGGTTAATATAAGTACCCAAACCTGTCTAAATTCTATTGGATGAGTTGTTTTCGACCTATCCCCACCTCAACCTTTGAATAGTCAACTTTGGAGCCTTTAGAAACCGAATATGAATTTATTATAAATTAATATTTCTAGCTTTTCCAAAGGTGCCCCCCACCCCTCTTATAAAAGGGCACTCCTCCTTCCCATTTCTTCACACCTTCAAAGCCTTTTGGTTCGGCCAAACTCTGCCCAAATACTCTCCCAACATCCCTCACTACAACCTAGAGGCCTTAGTTTGATCAGAAAGCCAACCTAAGGGGCCCTTTTGATCAAATCAAAAGGAAGAACCCGAAGAAGAGGAGGTTAACCTACCCCAACCAAGGAAAAGTACAAGGTAAGGGTTATTTCACAATCTCTTCATTATCCGAGGTTGTTTATACGTAATAATATACTGGGATCTCGTTATCATCCACATCCATGTTTCTTCGAAATGTATTTCAAAACATTTTTACTATTTACAAGAATATGGGTTAAAGTCATTTATACCCTTGTTTGACTTTTTATAAGAGGTTTATAAAGGAATCTTTCCATCGTTTTCAACACAATGTTCTTTTTAACCTTTTCGACAGAATTGAGGTAAGAATGTTTTTTTAACTTATACGGCGGGTGCGGTTATTTTCCGCCGTTATAAAATCGTCGAAGCTTTACATACAAGCTTATAAGAATATTTTCAAAGAAAATGTTTTATTTTATATGGATCTTAAATGATTTCAAAATAAAAGGAGATACTTCTTTAAAAAGAATTTTGATTTCATCTATGTCAACATCCTTTGATGGATTTTAAGATTATTTGAAGTTGATTTATTATGATACAAAAATTCTATATTGAATTGAAGGTTTTGTGATATGTTTGACTGTGGATGTGCTATTTTTATACCATTCATAGTTTATGGTGAAATTATGGACATTTCGTATGCTAGTTTTAATCCGAATGTTTATGTTATATTTCAAACTTTTCTTCAAATGAATGTGCTAAACAAGTATGTTCCGGGTTGGGGACCGGTAAAAGTAAGCCCTCCAGGTTGGGGACTGGTAAAAGTAAGCCCTCCAGGTTGGGGACTGGTTAAAGTAAGCCCTCCAGGTTAGGGACTGGTAAAAGTATGCCCTCCGGGTTGGTGTCCGGTTATTAGAGGCACTCCGGGTTGGTGTCCGGTTATTAGAGGCACTCCGGGTTGGTGTCCGGTTATTAGAGGCACTCCGGGTTGGGTTCCGGTTAGAAGTAACCCCTAGGTCTTGGGATGAGGCCTAGACAAAGAAATTAACGTTTAGCATTATGCATTCCAACATTATGAAAGTGGTTATTTATTTTTGCATGTGATTATTCGATTAGTGGAATATCCATGTGAATAAGTAAATGGCATTATTTCATTTTATTTATGCCATACCATGTTGAAAGTTCATGTTTAAAAGGCTTTTGTTTTAGTTATACATTGCCTTAAATGTTTATTCTTATTGATGAAAGTTTCCGCTATATTGTTATCCTTACTGGGCATTTGAGCTCACCCCTTTTCTATGTTTTATTTTTCCCAGGAAGTGAAGATGTAAGTTATGAATGACCTGCAGGGATATTATGAGGGGATTGTAGTGTGGACTGTGGAAACATTATGTTGTTGTAGTAGTTTTTGATTTTATGATGTAATGTAAAACTTATGAATATATCTAGTGTTTCCAAGGCTACTAAACCAATCGGTCTTTCGAGATTTGATCTTTCTTGTGATCATGCCAATGTTATGAAGTAATGCACCGACTCTAGGTAATTAGGGTCGGGGCGTTACAGTTGGTATCAGAGGAAGTTTAGTACAAACCTTGGAAGCTAGATTTAGATAAACTCTGATTAGAGCACGTAGACCTAAGATGAACGTTGAGGATTAGTATAGAAGAACTTCCTAGAATTTTGGTATTGTAGAGATTTTGTGAGTTTTCCGAGCAATACATCCCTGTCTGGATACGAGCAGGTAGAGGCGGCTCTGGCACAGATGTACCTAGGGGTAAAACCCGAAAACACCGCTTTGAGCTAGACTCGAACGGGAACTGGTGCACGACAACGGGCCTTGCTGCACTCTTGGTTACGACACTCCCGGGGGATATGCTTAGGATAACTCTCATTTTCTTTACAAATCATTATGAAGGGTTTATGAGTATATACTTCCTCAATGAAAACATTTTTATGATTATGGATTATATCCATAAATAGTTCAATTTATGTTAAGTGTTTTATAAGTATGGGATTATGTATTTTGATTCATAAACTGATCTAGTTTATGCCATTGTTTAGAAATGGCGCCCAGTAGAAGGAATGAGAACTCCAGAAATACACATGATTCAAAGAGAAGGAAGGATCATATCTTTCATGGTCTTAAGCTAGAATTTATAAGAGAAATAGTCTCCCATGTATTATCATCATATGAAGAAATAATATCATGTGTTGATAAGATAAGTAAAGAGTTTACTGAGTCCTATGGCTTTGAAGGGAATCAAGAGAAGAAAAGGATGGAAGAGAGAAAGATGGATAAAGGGAAAAGGGAAAAGAAGAATTTTCCCATATGTGGTAACTGTGGAAAGAAACACCCTGGAACTTGCCTGAAAGGAATGGGAGTTTGTTATAAGTGTGGAGGAAAAGGGCACAAGGTACGTGACTGCAAGGGTAAGAAAATGGTTTTAAATGTACAATGCTTCATTTGCAAGGAGTTTGGACACTACGCGAACCTATGTCCCAGTCATCAGACTATGCCGAAAATGATGTTATTGGATAATAATCAAGTTATGATACTACCACAGATGAAGAGGAATGATTAGAGTTCTTATGTTGATTATGTCAATTGAGTGTTGTATCAACAATGTACTTGTTACAATAATTATGGAGTATATAAGGATTGTACTGCAGTACTATTTCATTAAGGACTTGAGATTGTGTGGAACAAAGAAAAGTGACTCAATAGCAGGATAAATTTTTGGAAAATATATGGTTGAGAGAATGATAAATCATAACATAGTTCTGATACTGAGGTAGTGATTTTGGAATAATATGTGATTGTTTTGGATAAATTATATTGGATATTCCTGACTACCCTGGAACTGATTAATGATTTGTATATTCCATCATTGTTGGGGTTTAAAACATTTTTGGATTAATGAAGTATATCCAGCTTTCTATATGGAATAAGGGAGCATGAAGGTAATCAATAAGGAATATGGTAATTCAGGATGTTTCGGTGTATTAAAAGAATACATGATGAAGGTATTCATATGCTATTACGGGGTAAAAAGGTTCTACATTATGTTTACCTTACTTATAAATGTTGGACTGTGAGTTTGGATAGAAGTATTTTGGATAGTTCTAGTTTGGATTATTTTGGATTGCCATAAAAGGACAACCCGGAGGTCGGGCGGCAACCCGTCGCGTCCGGCAAGGCTGCGAGACTTGGACCCGAAACCGAAGGGCGACAAGGGTGTATCACCTACCACTGGCCCATGAGATGTCCTGGATTAAATAATGTAGTTTTTATTAAAAGATCTTGTAGATGAATTATAAATTCATTTATTTTGGAACCCTATACGAATAGTGTAAATAGAATTTTTCTTACATTCTATTATATTTTAGAGTGAAAGATGAGTTTGTGGTAGAAATTTATTAATGGATAAAACTATAATTATAAAGTAAGTATATCTCCTTATGATTTTAGTCAATCTCATAAATAGATTCCTCAATATTAAGAAAAGCAACTTAGAACAAAAATGTTTTCCTAGATGGTACCTTAAATCATCACTAATTTATGGCTTTGGGATTGTTGGCCTTTTCATAGCCATGTTCTCTACCACTCTCCATCAGATAATTGATGGTTAGATTTCTCTTCCATATCCATATTTTCCTAAATGGAACCCTAGTATGTGTTATTTTCGGTAATCTTCATACTTTCCACTCTTTATTTTAAATAGAGGCCTCATTAATTCATTTTTCGATGTGGGATTTCAACTAAGATATTTTGAAATGTCAAAAATGTGTTGTCCCAATACCCTATATTTTGTTGAACCGATGGTACTTCAAATCATCATAGATTGATGAGTTTAAGGACCTCAATTTTATACTTGTTTGTGATTGATGACCTCAATCACTACCTATAAATATTTACGTTTTTCCTCCAATTATATGTCTCTAATTGCCACCAATGTTCTCCTAATAGAGATCATAATTTGGTGGTGACCCATTCATTTATCTTTTCCTCATATTAAGACTAAATTTTAGTAACCCAATTTCCGATGTGGGTTTTCCCACAAATATATTTTCTACTTTCAACCTTTTATTTTCGAAGAACAATTTCAAATTGCGAGGACGCAATTTATTGAAGGAGGGGAGAATGTAACACCCCAGGATTTCAGAGTGTGTTATTTCTTAAAAATAATTCAATAACTTGCACTACACGCAACACCGAGTTCAATCACACCATTAAAAGAGTTCATGAATAGTATTAACTACATTTTGAACTTTATATAATCCTTATAATTTTAGAATCCCTATTATGAGTTTCTTAGTCATATTGCAAGAACAGATTCATTTTCAGTATTATCAACTTCTAATAGTGAAACCTTTTTAAATAAAATATTTTAATCTTTTTGACTAAATTGGGACATCAAAAATTTAAAATGAAACATCCCAAGCTTCCACGGTACGCTTTCTTTGAGTAATACAGTAGCGTGTGTTGTACGCAACCTTGAGTTTTAACACACACCACAACCAATCAAACTAGCCGTTATGAATAGTAATACCTAATTTTTGAAATTATATATATTTTATATTTAAAAATGGACTTCATTTTTGGATTCGGAATATCGAAATTAGCCTAGGGTGAAATTTTGGTACATTTCGGATAACTTTTATATTTTGATGAATAGTGAAAATTACTAAATTTTAATTAAAAACAACTTTTTTAATCAAAATAATTAATATTGATAAATTATGAATTTGAGTGGTTTTAAAGTATATTTAGAATATATTTTTACCATTTAATATAATGTTGGTCATTGGACATAATTTTACAATTAAACCGAACATAAACAAGTGTCAATCTTTTGGTAGTTATTATCTCTTAAAAACACGCTTTTTGTTTTGACAGCGGGAATTAATTTTAAATTAATTTCTGCCACTTCTGTGATTTGAATTTAGAAAAATGGATTCCATATTTGGAATCAGGATGTTCAAATTGTGTAAATAGGTAACTTTTATTTTTAGACATTTTGAATAATTACTGCGGTAAATATTTTATTTACCATGGTTAAGGGTAAATCCGGTAAATAAGGGTTAAAAAAATAATATTATAATAATACTAAATTACCCTAAAACGTGTCTTAACCCTATTGGTTGATACATAGTCGACCATTGGCATCTTTGGGTCTATTTTGGGACCCCATGGATCCACTTGTAAGTGATAATGACACTTTATTTTAATTAAGTCAAAATGAATACAAAAATGACACAAGCATATATCTTTTAGAACAACAATTTTTACATAGGGTTATACGTGTTGGATTTTCGATTATAAATATTCATTAGAAAGATAAAAAGATTTCCTACATAATGATATTTTATTTATAATTTTTAGACATTAAATAATTTATTTTATTTATGACACAATGATGATGCAGTAATTACTAAAATAGTAAAAAATTAACATAATTGATATTATAAATACCCAAATAAATATAATATGAAACTTTTAATGAATTAAACTAATTTTCTAGGATAATATGATATATTAGGATTGATTTAATTGACTTTGTTCGAAGTAATCAATCTGTTATGAGTTTCACAAAAATCAACTATTGAATAGTGTCAAAATTGACATAAAAGAGTTCTTAAAACAAATATTATATTATTAATTGATATTAAATTCCTAAAAATCTAAGGTTCGGCCAAGAGACTTATATTATGATAGGTTAATCATTAATGGACCACTTGGGGGTCGCTTGGATGTATATAGTAAGTTTATTAACCATAATATATAAAAATACAAAGAGACATTGTAAAAGTGAAACTAATTAACTTAGAGTTAATACTTAAAGATAAGGTTAATATAAGTACCCAAACCTGTCTAAATTCTATTGGATGAGTTGTTTTCGACCTATCCCCACCTCATCCTTTGAATAGTCAACTTTGGAGCCTTTAGAAACCGAATATGAATTTATTATAAATTAATATTTCTAGCTTTTCCAAAGGTGCCCCCCACCCCTCTTATAAAAGGGCACTCCTCCTTCCCATTTCTTCACACCTTCAAAGCCTTTTGGTTCGGCCAAACTCTGCCCAAATACTCTCCCAACATCCCTCACTACAACCTAGAGGCCTTAGTTTGATCAGAAAGCCAACCTAAGGAGCCCTTTTGATCAAATCAAAAGGAAGAACCCGAAGAAGAGGAGGTTAACCTACCCCAACCAAGGAAAAGTACAAGGTAATGGTTATTTCACAATCTCTTCATTATCCGAGGTTGTTTATACGTAATAATCTACTGGGATCTCGTTATCATCCACATCCATGTTTCTTCGAAATGTATTTCAAAACATTTTTACTATTTACAAGAATATGGGTTAAAGTCATTTATACCCTTGTTTGACTTTTTATAAGAGGTTTATAAAGGAATCTTTCCGTCGTTTTCAAAACAATGTTCTTTTTAACCTTTTCGACAGAATTGAGGTAAGAATGTTTTTTTAACTTATACGGCGGGTGCGGTTATTTTCCGCCGTTATAAAATCGTCGAAGCTTTACATACAAGCTTATAAGAATATTTTCAAAGAAAATGTTTTATTTTATATGGATCTTAAATGATTTCAAAATAAAAGGAGATACTTCTTTAAAAAGAATTTTGATTTCATCTATGTCAACATCCTTTGATGGATTTTAAGATTATTTGAAGTTGATTTATTATGATACAAAAATTCTATATTGAATTGAAGGTTTTGTGATATGTTTGACTGTGGATGTGCTATTTTTATACCATTCATAGTTTATGGTGAAATTATTGACATTTCGTATGCTAGTTTTAATCCGAATGTTTATGTTATATTTCAAACTTTTCTTCAGATGAATGTGCTAAACAAGTATGTTCCGGGTTGGGGACCGGTAAAAGTAAGCCCTCCAGGTTGGGGACTGGTAAAAGTAAGCCCTCCAGGTTGGGGACTGGTTAAAGTAAGCCCTCCAGGTTAGGGACTGGTAAAAGTATGCCCTCCGGGTTGGTGTCCGGTTATTAGAGGCACTCCGGGTTGGTGTCCGGTTATTAAAGGCACTCCGGGTTGGTGTCCGGTTATTAGAGGCACTCCGGGTTGGGTTCCGGTTAGAAGTAACCCCTAGGTCTTGGGATGAGGCCTAGACAAAGAAATTAACGTTTAGCATTATGCATTCCAACATTATGAAAGTGGTTATTTATTTTTGCATGTGATTATTCGATTAGTGGAATATCCATGTGAATAAGTAAATGGCATTATTTCATTTTATTTATGCCATACCATGTTGAAAGTTCATGTTTAAAAGGCTTTTGTTTTAGTTATACATTGCCTTAAATGTTTATTCTTATTGATGAAAGTTTCCGCTATATTGTTATCCTTACTGGGCATTTGAGCTCACCCCTTTTCTATGTTTTATTTTTCCCAGGAAGTGAAGATGTAAGTTATGAATGACCTGCAGGGATATTATGAGGGGATTGTAGTGTGGACTGTGGAAACATTATGTTGTTGTAGTAGTTTTTGATTTTATGATGTAATGTAAAACTTATGAATATATCTAGTGTTTCCAAGGCTACTAAACCAATCGGTCTTTCGAGATTTGATCTTTCTTGTGATCATGCCAATGTTATGAAGTAATGCACCGACTCTAGGTAATTAGGGTCGGGGCGTTACAGTTGGTATCAGAGGAAGTTTAGTACAAACCTTGGAAGCTAGATTTAGATAAACTCTGATTAGAGCACGTAGACCTAAGATGAACGTTGAGGATTAGTATAGAAGAAATTCCTAGAATTTTGGTATTGTAGAGATTTTGTGAGTTTTCCGAGCAATACATCCCTGTCTGGATACGAGCAGGTAGAGGCGGCTCTGGCACAGATGTACCTAGGGGTAAAACCCGAAAACACCGCTTTGAGCTAGACTCGAACGGGAACTGGTGCACGACAACGGGCCTTGCTGCACTCTTGGTTACGACACTCCCGGGGGATATGCTTAGGATAACTCTCATTTTCTTTACAAATCATTATGAAGGGTTTATGAGTATATACTTCCTCAAAGAAAACATTTTTATGATTATGGATTATATCCATAAATAGTTCAATTTATGTTAAGTGTTTTATAAGTATGGGATTATGTATTTTGATTCATAAACTGATCTAGTTTATGCCATTGTTTAGAAATGTCGCCCAGTAGAAGGAATGAGAACTCCAGAAATACACATGATTCAAAGAGAAGGAAGGATCATATCTTTCATGGTCTTAAGCTAGAATTTATAAGAGAAATAGTCTCCCATGTATTATCATCATATGAAGAAATAATATCATGTGTTGATAAGATAAGTAAAGAGTTTACTGAGTCCTATGGCTTTGAAGGGAATCAAGAGAAGAAAAGGATGGAAGAGAGAAAGATGGATAAAGGGAAAAGGGAAAAGAAGAATTTTCCCATATGTGGTAACTGTGGAAAGAAACACCCTGGAACTTGCCTGAAAGGAATGGGAGTTTGTTATAAGTGTGGAGGAAAAGGGCACAAGGTACGTGACTGCAAGGGTAAGAAAATGGTTTTAAATGTACAATGCTTCATTTGCAAGGAGTTTGGACACTACGCGAACCTATGTCCCAGTCATCAGACTATGCCGAAAATGATGTTATTGGATAATAATCAAGTTATGATACTACCACAGATGAAGAGGAATGATTAGAGTTCTTATGTTGATTATGTCAATTGAGTGTTGTATCAACAATGTACTTGTTACAATAATTATGGAGTATATAAGGATTGTACTGCAGTACTATTTCATTAAGGACTTGAGATTGTGTGGAACAAAGAAAGGTGACTCAATAGCAGGATAAATTTTATGAAAATATATGGTTGAGAGAATGATAAATCATAACATAGTTCTGATACTGAGGTAGTGATTTTGGAATAATATGTGATTGTTTTGGATAAATTATATTGGATATTCCTGACTACCCTGGAACTGATTAATGATTTGTATATTCCATCATTGTTGGGGTTTAAAACATTTTTGGATTAATGAAGTATATCCAGCTTTCTATATGGAATAAGGGAGCATGAAGGTAATCAATAAGGAATATGGTAATTCAGGATGTTTCGGTGTATTAAAAGAATACATGATGAAGGTATTCATATGCTATTACGGGGTAAAAAGGTTCTACATTATGTTTACCTTACTTATAAATGTTGGACTGTGAGTTTGGATAGAAGTATTTTGGATAGTTCTAGTTTGGATTATTTTGGATTGCCATAAAAGGACAACCCGGAGGTCGGGCGGCAACCCGTCGCGTCCGGCAAGGCTGCGAGACTTGGACCCGAAACCGAAGGGCGACAAGGGTGTATCACCTACCACTGGCCCACGAGATGTCCTGGATTAAATAATGTAGTTTTTATTAAAAGATCTTGTAGATGAATTATAAATTCATTTATTTTGGAACCCTATACGAATAGTGTAAATAGAATTTTTCTTACATTCTATTATATTTTAGAGTGAAAGATGAGTTTGTGGTAGAAATTTATTAATGGATAAAACTATAATTATAAAGTAAGTATATCTCCTTATGATTTTAGTCAATCTCATAAATAGATTCCTCAATATTAAGAAAAGCAACTTAGAACAAAAATGTTTTCCTAGATGGTACCTTAAATCATCACTAATTTATGGCTTTGGGATTGTTGGCCTTTTCATAGCCATGTTCTCTACCACTCTCCATCAGATAATTGATGGTTAGATTTCTCTTCCATATCCATATTTTCCTAAATGGAACCCTAGTATGTGTTATTTTCGGTAATCTTCATACTTTCCACTCTTTATTTTAAATAGAGGCCTCATTAATTCATTTTTCGATGTGGGATTTCAACTAAGATATTTTGAAATGTCAAAAATGTGTTGTCCCAATACCCTATATTTTGTTGAACCGATGGTACTTCAAATCATCATAGATTGATGAGTTTAAGGACCTCAATTTTATACTTGTTTGTGATTGATGACCTCAATCACTACCTATAAATATTTACGTTTTTCCTCCAATTATATGTCTCTAATTGCCACCAATGTTCTCCTAATAGAGATCATAATTTGGTGGTGACCCATTCATTTATCTTTTCCTCATATTAAGACTAAATTTTAGTAACCCAATTTCCGATGTGGGTTTTCCCACAAATATATTTTCTACTTTCAACCTTTTATTTTCGAAGAACAATTTCAAATTGCGAGGACGCAATTTATTGAAGGAGGGGAGAATGTAACACCCCAGGATTTCAGAGTGTGTTATTTCTTAAAAATAATTCAATAACTTGCACTACACGCAACACCGAGTTCAATCACACCATTAAAAGAGTTCATGAATAGTATTAACTACATTTTGAACTTTATATAATCCTTATAATTTTAGAATCCCTATTATGAGTTTCTTAGTCATATTGCAAGAACAGATTCATTTTCAGTATTATCAACTTCTAATAGTGAAACCTTTTTAAATAAAATATTTTAATCTTTTTGACTAAATTGGGACATCAAAAATTTAAAATGAAACATCCCAAGCTTCCACGGTACGCTTTCTTTGAGTAATACAGTAGCGTGTGTTGTACGCAACCTTGAGTTTTAACACACACCACAACCAATCAAACTAGCCGTTATGAATAGTAATACCTAATTTTTGAAATTATATATATTTTATATTTAAAAATGGACTTCATTTTTGGATTCGGAATATCGAAATTAGCCTAGGGTGAAATTTTGGTACATTTCGGATAACTTTTATATTTTGATGAATAGTGAAAATTACTAAATTTTAATTAAAAACAACTTTTTTAATCAAAATAATTAATATTGATAAATTATGAATTTGAGTGGTTTTAAAGTATATTTAGAATATATTTTTACCATTTAATATAATGTTGGTCATTGGACATAATTTTACAATTAAACCGAACATAAACAAGTGTCAATCTTTTGGTAGTTATTATCTCTTAAAAACACGCTTTTTGTTTTGACAGCGGGAATTAATTTTAAATTAATTTCTGCCACTTCTGTGTTTTGAATTTAGAAAAATGGATTCCATATTTGGAATCAGGATGTTCAAATTGTGTAAATAGGTAACTTTTATTTTTAGACATTTTGAATAATTACTGCGGTAAATATTTTATTTACCATGGTTAAGGGTAAATCCGGTAAATAAGGGTTAAAAAAATAATATTATAATAATACTAAATTACCCTAAAACGTGTCTTAACCCTATTGGTTGATACATAGTCGACCATGGGCATCTTTGGGTCTATTTTGGGACCCCATGGATCCACTTGTAAGTGATAATGACACTTTATTTTAATTAAGTCAAAATGAATACAAAAATGACACAAGCATATATCTTTTAGAACAACAATTTTTACATAGGGTTATACGTGTTGGATTTTCGATTATAAATATTCATTAGAAAGATAAAAAGATTTCCTACATAATGATATTTTATTTATAATTTTTAGACATTAAATAATTTATTTTATTTATGACACAATGATGATGCAGTAATTACTAAAATAGTAAAAAATTAACATAATTGATATTATAAATACCCAAATAAATATAATATGAAACTTTTAATGAATTAAACTAATTTTCTAGGATAATATGATATATTAGGATTGATTTAATTGACTTTGTTCGAAGTAATCAATCTGTTATGAGTTTCACAAAAATCAACTATTGAATAGTGTCAAAATTGACATAAAAGAGTTCTTAAAACAAATATTATATTATTAATTGATATTAAATTCCTAAAAATCTAAGGTTCGGCCAAGAGACTTATATTATGATAGGTTAATCATTAATGGACCACTTGGGGGTCGCTTGGATGTATATAGTAAGTTTATTAACCATAATATATAAAAATACAAAGAGACATTGTAAAAGTGAAACTAATTAACTTAGAGTTAATACTTAAAGATAAGGTTAATATAAGTACCCAAACCTGTCTAAATTCTATTGGATGAGTTGTTTTCGACCTATCCCCACCTCATCCTTTGAATAGTCAACTTTGGAGCCTTTAGAAACCGAATATGAATTTATTATAAATTAATATTTCTAGCTTTTCCAAAGGTGCCCCCCACCCCTCTTATAAAAGGGCACTCCTCCTTCCCATTTCTTCACACCTTCAAAGCCTTTTGGTTCGGCCAAACTCTGCCCAAATACTCTCCCAACATCCCTCACTACAACCTAGAGGCCTTAGTTTGATCAGAAAGCCAACCTAAGGAGCCCTTTTGATCAAATCAAAAGGAAGAACCCGAAGAAGAGGAGGTTAACCTACCCCAACCAAGGAAAAGTACAAGGTAATGGTTATTTCACAATCTCTTCATTATCCGAGGTTGTTTATACGTAATAATCTACTGGGATCTCGTTATCATCCACATCCATGTTTCTTCGAAATGTATTTCAAAACATTTTTACTATTTACAAGAATATGGGTTAAAGTCATTTATACCCTTGTTTGACTTTTTATAAGAGGTTTATAAAGGAATCTTTCCGTCGTTTTCAAAACAATGTTCTTTTTAACCTTTTCGACAGAATTGAGGTAAGAATGTTTTTTTAACTTATACGGCGGGTGCGGTTATTTTCCGCCGTTATAAAATCGTCGAAGCTTTACATACAAGCTTATAAGAATATTTTCAAAGAAAATGTTTTATTTTATATGGATCTTAAATGATTTCAAAATAAAAGGAGATACTTCTTTAAAAAGAATTTTGATTTCATCTATGTCAACATCCTTTGATGGATTTTAAGATTATTTGAAGTTGATTTATTATGATACAAAAATTCTATATTGAATTGAAGGTTTTGTGATATGTTTGACTGTGGATGTGCTATTTTTATACCATTCATAGTTTATGGTGAAATTATTGACATTTCGTATGCTAGTTTTAATCCGAATGTTTATGTTATATTTCAAACTTTTCTTCAGATGAATGTGCTAAACAAGTATGTTCCGGGTTGGGGACCGGTAAAAGTAAGCCCTCCAGGTTGGGGACTGGTAAAAGTAAGCCCTCCAGGTTGGGGACTGGTTAAAGTAAGCCCTCCAGGTTAGGGACTGGTAAAAGTATGCCCTCCGGGTTGGTGTCCGGTTATTAGAGGCACTCCGGGTTGGTGTCCGGTTATTAAAGGCACTCCGGGTTGGTGTCCGGTTATTAGAGGCACTCCGGGTTGGGTTCCGGTTAGAAGTAACCCCTAGGTCTTGGGATGAGGCCTAGACAAAGAAATTAACGTTTAGCATTATGCATTCCAACATTATGAAAGTGGTTATTTATTTTTGCATGTGATTATTCGATTAGTGGAATATCCATGTGAATAAGTAAATGGCATTATTTCATTTTATTTATGCCATACCATGTTGAAAGTTCATGTTTAAAAGGCTTTTGTTTTAGTTATACATTGCCTTAAATGTTTATTCTTATTGATGAAAGTTTCCGCTATATTGTTATCCTTACTGGGCATTTGAGCTCACCCCTTTTCTATGTTTTATTTTTCCCAGGAAGTGAAGATGTAAGTTATGAATGACCTGCAGGGATATTATGAGGGGATTGTAGTGTGGACTGTGGAAACATTATGTTGTTGTAGTAGTTTTTGATTTTATGATGTAATGTAAAACTTATGAATATATCTAGTGTTTCCAAGGCTACTAAACCAATCGGTCTTTCGAGATTTGATCTTTCTTGTGATCATGCCAATGTTATGAAGTAATGCACCGACTCTAGGTAATTAGGGTCGGGGCGTTACAGTTGGTATCAGAGGAAGTTTAGTACAAACCTTGGAAGCTAGATTTAGATAAACTCTGATTAGAGCACGTAGACCTAAGATGAACGTTGAGGATTAGTATAGAAGAAATTCCTAGAATTTTGGTATTGTAGAGATTTTGTGAGTTTTCCGAGCAATACATCCCTGTCTGGATACGAGCAGGTAGAGGCGGCTCTGGCACAGATGTACCTAGGGGTAAAACCCGAAAACACCGCTTTGAGCTAGACTCGAACGGGAACTGGTGCACGACAACGGGCCTTGCTGCACTCTTGGTTACGACACTCCCGGGGGATATGCTTAGGATAACTCTCATTTTCTTTACAAATCATTATGAAGGGTTTATGAGTATATACTTCCTCAAAGAAAACATTTTTATGATTATGGATTATATCCATAAATAGTTCAATTTATGTTAAGTGTTTTATAAGTATGGGATTATGTATTTTGATTCATAAACTGATCTAGTTTATGCCATTGTTTAGAAATGTCGCCCAGTAGAAGGAATGAGAACTCCAGAAATACACATGATTCAAAGAGAAGGAAGGATCATATCTTTCATGGTCTTAAGCTAGAATTTATAAGAGAAATAGTCTCCCATGTATTATCATCATATGAAGAAATAATATCATGTGTTGATAAGATAAGTAAAGAGTTTACTGAGTCCTATGGCTTTGAAGGGAATCAAGAGAAGAAAAGGATGGAAGAGAGAAAGATGGATAAAGGGAAAAGGGAAAAGAAGAATTTTCCCATATGTGGTAACTGTGGAAAGAAACACCCTGGAACTTGCCTGAAAGGAATGGGAGTTTGTTATAAGTGTGGAGGAAAAGGGCACAAGGTACGTGACTGCAAGGGTAAGAAAATGGTTTTAAATGTACAATGCTTCATTTGCAAGGAGTTTGGACACTACGCGAACCTATGTCCCAGTCATCAGACTATGCCGAAAATGATGTTATTGGATAATAATCAAGTTATGATACTACCACAGATGAAGAGGAATGATTAGAGTTCTTATGTTGATTATGTCAATTGAGTGTTGTATCAACAATGTACTTGTTACAATAATTATGGAGTATATAAGGATTGTACTGCAGTACTATTTCATTAAGGACTTGAGATTGTGTGGAACAAAGAAAGGTGACTCAATAGCAGGATAAATTTTATGAAAATATATGGTTGAGAGAATGATAAATCATAACATAGTTCTGATACTGAGGTAGTGATTTTGGAATAATATGTGATTGTTTTGGATAAATTATATTGGATATTCCTGACTACCCTGGAACTGATTAATGATTTGTATATTCCATCATTGTTGGGGTTTAAAACATTTTTGGATTAATGAAGTATATCCAGCTTTCTATATGGAATAAGGGAGCATGAAGGTAATCAATAAGGAATATGGTAATTCAGGATGTTTCGGTGTATTAAAAGAATACATGATGAAGGTATTCATATGCTATTACGGGGTAAAAAGGTTCTACATTATGTTTACCTTACTTATAAATGTTGGACTGTGAGTTTGGATAGAAGTATTTTGGATAGTTCTAGTTTGGATTATTTTGGATTGCCATAAAAGGACAACCCGGAGGTCGGGCGGCAACCCGTCGCGTCCGGCAAGGCTGCGAGACTTGGACCCGAAACCGAAGGGCGACAAGGGTGTATCACCTACCACTGGCCCACGAGATGTCCTGGATTAAATAATGTAGTTTTTATTAAAAGATCTTGTAGATGAATTATAAATTCATTTATTTTGGAACCCTATACGAATAGTGTAAATAGAATTTTTCTTACATTCTATTATCTTTTAGAGTGAAAGATGAGTTTGTGGTAGAAATTTATTAATGGATAAAACTATAATTATAAAGTAAGTATATCTCCTTATTATCTTAGTCAATCTCATAAATAGATTCCTCAATATTAAGAAAAGCAACTTAGAACAAAAATGTTTTCCTAGATGGTACCTTAAATCATCACTAATTTATGGCTTTGGGATTGTTGGCCTTTTCATAGCCATGTTCTCTACCACTCTCCATCAGATAATTGATGGTTAGATTTCTCTTCCATATCCATATTTTCCTAAATGGAACCCTAGTATGTGTTATTTTCGGTAATCTTCATACTTTCCACTCTTTATTTTAAATAGAGGCCTCATTAATTCATTTTTCGATGTGGGATTTCAACTAAGATATTTTGAAATGTCAAAAATGTGTTGTCCCAATACCCTATATTTTGTTGAACCGATGGTACTTCAAATCATCATAGATTGATGAGTTTAAGGACCTCAATTTTATACTTGTTTGTGATTGATGACCTCAATCACTACCTATAAATATTTACGTTTTTCCTCCAATTATATGTCTCTAATTGCCACCAATGTTCTCCTAATCGAGATCATAATTTGGTGGTGACCCTTTCATTTATCTTTTCCTCATATTAAGACTAAATTTTAGTAACCCAATTTCCGATGTGGGTTTTCCCACAAATATATTTTCTACTTTCAACCTTTTATTTTCGAAGAACAATTTCAAATTGCGAGGACGCAATTTATTGAAGGAGGGGAGAATGTAACACCCCAGGATTTCAGAGTGTGTTATTTCTTAAAAATAATTCAATAACTTGCACTACACGCAACACCGAGTTCAATCACACCATTAAAAGAGTTCATGAATAGTATTAACTACATTTTGAACTTTATATAATCCTTATAATTTTAGAATCCCTATTATGAGTTTCTTAGTCATATTGCAAGAACAGATTCATTTTCAGTATTATCAACTTCTAATAGTGAAACCTTTTTAAATAAAATATTTTAATCTTTTTGACTAAATTGGGACATCAAAAATTTAAAATGAAACATCCCAAGCTTCCACGGTACGCTTTCTTTGAGTAATACAGTAGCGTGTGTTGTACGCAACCTTGAGTTTTAACACACACCACAACCAATCAAACTAGCCGTTATGAATAGTAATACCTAATTTTTGAAATTATATATATTTTATATTTAAAAATGGACTTCATTTTTGGATTCGGAATATCGAAATTAGCCTAGGGTGAAATTTTGGTACATTTCGGATAACTTTTATATTTTGATGAATAGTGAAAATTACTAAATTTTAATTAAAAACAACTTTTTTAATCAAAATAATTAATATTGATAAATTATGAATTTGAGTGGTTTTAAAGTATATTTAGAATATATTTTTACCATTTAATATAATGTTGGTCATTGGACATAATTTTACAATTAAACCGAACATAAACAAGTGTCAATCTTTTGGTAGTTATTATCTCTTAAAAACACGCTTTTTGTTTTGACAGCGGGAATTAATTTTAAATTAATTTCTGCCACTTCTGTGTTTTGAATTTAGAAAAATGGATTCCATATTTGGAATCAGGATGTTCAAATTGTGTAAATAGGTAACTTTTATTTTTAGACATTTTGAATAATTACTGCGGTAAATATTTTATTTACCATGGTTAAGGGTAAATCCGGTAAATAAGGGTTAAAAAAATAATATTATAATAATACTAAATTACCCTAAAACGTGTCTTAACCCTATTGGTTGATACATAGTCGACCATGGGCATTTTTGGGTCTATTTTGGGACCCCATGGATCCACTTGTAAGTGATAATGACACTTTATTTTAATTAAGTCAAAATGAATACAAAAATGACACAAGCATATATCTTTTAGAACAAAAATTTTTACATAGGGTTATACATGTTGGATTTTCGATTATAAATATTCATTAGAAAGATAAAAAGATTTCCTACATAATAATATTTTATTTATAATTTTTAGACATTAAATAATTTATTTTATTTATGACACAATGATGATGCAGTAATTACTAAAATAGTAAAAAAATAACATAATTGATATTATAAATACCCAAATAAATATAATATGAAACTTTTAATGAATTAAACTAATTTTCTAGGATAATATGATATATTAGGATTGATTTAATTGACTTTGTTCGAAGTAATAAATCTGTTATGAGTTTCACAAAAATCAACTATTGAATAGTGTCAAAATTGACATAAAAGAGTTCTTAAAACAAATATTATATTATTAATTGATATTAAATTCCTAAAAATCTACGGTTCGGCCAAGAGACTTATATTATGATAGGTTAATCATTAATGGACCACTTGGGGGTCGCTTGGATGTATATAGTAAGTTTATTAACCATAATATATAAAAATACAAAGAGACATTGTAAAAGTGAAACTAATTAACTTAGAGTTAATACTTAAAGATAAGGTTAATATAATTACCCAAACCTGTCTAAATTCTATTGGATGAGTTGTTTTCGACCTATCCCCACCTCATCCTTTGAATAGTCAACTTTGGAGCCTTTAGAAACCGAATATGAATTTATTATAAATTAATATTTCTAGCTTTTCCAAAGGTGCCCCTCACCCCTCTTATAAAAGGGCACTCCTCCTTCCCATTTCTTCACACCTTCAAAGCCTTTTGGTTCGGCCAAACTCTGCCCAAATACTCTCCAAACATCCCTCACTACAACCTAGAGGCCTTAGTTTGATCAGAAAGCCAACCTAAGTAGCCCTTTTGATCAAATCAAAAGGAAGAACCCGAAGAAGAGGAGGTTAACCTACCCCAACCAAGGAAAAGTACAAGGTAAGGGTTATTTCACAATCTCTTCATTATCCGAGGTTGTTTATACGTAATAATCTACTGGGATCTCGTTATCATCCACATCCATGTTTCTTCGAAATGTATTTCAAAACATTTTTACTATTTACAAGAATATGGGTTAAAGTCATTTATACCCTTGTTTGACTTTTTATAAGAGGTTTATAAAGGAATCTTTCCGTCGTTTTCAAAACAATGTTCTTTTTAACCTTTTCGACAGAATTGAGGTAAGAATGTTTTTTTAACTTATACGGCGGGTGCGGTTATTTTCCGCCATTATAAAATCGTCGAAGCTTTACATACAAGCTTATAAGAATATTTTCAAAGAAAATGTTTTATTTTATATGGATCTTAAATGATTTCAAAATAAAAGGAGATACTTCTTTAAAAAGAATTTTGATTTCATCTATGTCAACATCCTTTGATGGATTTTAAGATTATTTGAAGTTGATTTATTATGATACAAAAATTCTATATTGAATTGAAGGTTTTGTGATATGTTTGACTGTGGATGTGCTATTTTTATACCATTCATAGTTTATGGTGAAATTATTGACATTTCGTATGCTAGTTTTAATCCGAATGTTTATGTTATATTTCAAACTTTTCTTCAGATGAATGTGCTAAACAAGTATGTTCCGGGTTGGGGACCGGTAAAAGTAAGCCCTCCAGGATGGGGACTGGTAAAAGTAAGCCCTCCAGGTTGGGGACTGGTTAAAGTAAGCCCTCCAGGTTAGGGACTGGTAAAAGTATGCCCTCCGGGTTGGTGTCCGGTTATTAGAGGCACTCCGGGTTGGTGTCCGGTTATTAGAGGCACTCCGGGTTGGTGTCCGGTTATTAGAGGCACTCCGGGTTGGGTTCCGGTTAGAAGTAACCCCTAGGTCTTGGGATGAGGCCTAGACAAAGAAATTAACGTTTAGCATTATGCATTCCAACATTATGAAAGTGGTTATTTATTTTTGCATGTGATTATTCGATTAGTGGAATATCCATGTGAATAAGTAAATGGCATTATTTCATTTTATTTATGCCATACCATGTTGAAAGTTCATGTTTAAAAGGCTTTTGTTTTAGTTATACATTGCCTTAAATGTTTATTCTTATTGATGAAAGTTTCCGCTATATTGTTATCCTTACTGGGCATTTGAGCTCACCCCTTTTCTATGTTTTATTTTTCCTAGGAAGTGAAGATGTAAGTTATGAATGACCTGTAGGGATATTATGAGGGGATTGTAGTGTGGACTGTGGAAACATTATGTTGTTGTAGTAGTTTTTGATTTTATGATGTAATGTAAAACTTATGAATATATCTAGTGTTTCCAAGGCTACTAAACCAATCGGTCTTTCGAGATTTGATCTTTCTTGTGATCATGCCAATGTTATGAAGTAATGCACCGACTCTAGGTAATTAGGGTCGGGGCGTTACATTATTTCCATTACAATTATGAGTAATTCATGTGAAAGAATATATAGTTTTGTTCTACAAAATTCATTTTGGTAAAGTGGATGGTATTTTATCGCCATAGACTTATCATAGTCCACTATAACATGATAAAAGGATATTAATAATGATATAAATGATATAATATTTGTATTCATTTGATCTCACAATACATTTTTCTCAAGACATATAAATATATATATCATGTTGGTTCCTGTAAGAAAAGATAGGGCTGATATATGTGAATCATCTAAAACATCCTTATAAAATAATTGTTTTTAAGTGCCAGATATTAAATTACCATAAAAATTAACCCTTTTATTAAACATGTTAAACTATTCAATTCATCCTAACATTATATATGGATTTATATAAGATTTACATAAAACATTTAGATTTACATAGAAGGAAGGTTGAGAAATTATATTAGAATTATAGGATTTCAACCCTTCATATTTGATTTAATTTTGTTTCATTTATATATTAATACTAATTGGGTCCCCCTCAATCATAAAATGTATAACACATAATAATTATTTTAGCTTAATGTATCTATTATTTTATAATCAATATTAATATAGTAATTTATTAGGTAATATTAATTATGGATAATAATTGACCATCACCATTGGGGAATATACATATTTATCATTATGAATATATAGTTTTAGTTATTCTGATATTTATATGCATCACAACATAAACCATTGAGGTAGTAAAAAAAATCATTAACATAAACATAACTGATTTTAGGTCTAGATAATGTATTTGTTAATTTTTTTACATTGGTTTTCAACTAATGTGATGCATAAGCAATTTACTATTAATTATTAATCAGGACACTGACCAGTCCTCTCTTTAAAAATTAAATACGTATTAAATCCAATTTTCCATTATTGGGTAATATAAGTAGTGGTTCACTAGGACATGTCTTCTATTGTTCATTCAATATTTTTCATATTCATCAAATCAAAACATCCTTAATCCATTATTAGTTAACTTTTCTAGATTTTTCAAATATAATTACAAACATCTCGGAGAAAAAAAATATATTAAAAAATAATGAAAAATATGAAATATATTTACAATTTTTTTTCTATGTCATTCATCAATCACATGTTTCATTCATAGATAAATAAAATACCCTCATGTGTGTTGATCTGAAAAAATGTGGTTAGTGATGATAATAAAAAATCACATCATTAAAAAAGAAATAAAATATATCCTCTCATAAGGGCATTGGAATAATATTCATATTATCATAACATTACTTAATTCTCTTAAAATCCAAGAAAATATAATCCATAAAGAGAAAATTAGATTTTTTTTGGAAATCTCAATTGAAATTATTCACTAGATCCATTATTGTTTTTTGTGTATTTATGTGTCCAATATGAGTCACCATGAATTAATATAGTCTGTTTATTGTGTGGAATGATGTCATTGTTTTGAATTCTCATTTTCCTATTAATTTATGGTATCTAGATCGATGATCAACTATTATGAAGTAAGCATCCCCTCTATGTTAATGAAATTAATTATCAAAATAGAGAAAAGGATATTTTTTCGTGATCTTTATTTTTTTATTTATAGAGTAATAAACAGAAAGATTATTTGATATATGTTTCATAATATCAATGATGATCTGTAAAACCAATAGTTTAGTATAATGGTAAATAAAATAAATCTTAATATTTTCTATGATCTTCCTATTTATTACATCCAATTCTATAGCGGATAATTTTTTTGGAATAAATGTTATTTCTATAGATATTTCCATTATATAAATTGAAAACACACCATTAGGATTTTGGTAGGATTAGAAAGTTTTTCTATTAATACAATGACGAACATCAATACAATTGGAATATAATAAATATAGAGTTCCCAAATAACTATTTGAGAAAATTTTCCTCATTATTCAGTATTAAGACCCATATAAATGATTTTTATTTGAATGGTATTTCATAATCCTCATTGAATTTATATTTGAAAATTTAATTATTTCAAATGTATGATTAGAATTCATTATCGCAAAAAAAAATTTGAAACATATATAATTAGGGATAATTAATGTTAAATATTGTATAAAATTCATCTAATGACTGATGAATTAAATCGATAGGATGAAAAATAATAGAATTTATAATTATATTGTTTTTATATAGCTTGAATGTAATCATCACTACACTATGCGTTTTCACAGATATTCTGATATTTAAAATTTGAGGTGGTGAATTATCATTATCTAAAATAATGTATGATAGGATATAACAAAATGAAATTGATTCAAATAATAATTTTACATATTAGTTTACAGATTCATATTATTATCCATAGACTATGAAATGAGGTATTTATTCTTATAATTATCATACTACTTATTAAAAAAATATTGTGTAAGTACCTCATCACTAGTGTCATAGTGTCATCGATTAAATTATTATTTTGTATCTAGATTTATTGAATCAAATTTCATTGGATTAAATATATTTGTAGTTTTGAAACAAATATATATACTTTAATTTCAAATTATATTTTAAAATATAAAATATAAAATAGTATATTAATTGAGATTCATATTATTCCTATTATAATATCAACCAACAGTAATAAAAAATTATTATTTCATAGGTAAAGGAATAATAACAAATATTTGAGATCAGATGATCATTAAGGGTATGAATACAATATATTATAGTAGGAATAAATTATTAATAATCAATATCGAATAGTAAATATATAAAAAGAAATTCAATTTAATCAACAACATGATCATGAATAATAATATGGAGATAATAAATTATTATAAAATACTACCACATAAATAATCACAAGATCATGAAACATATAAATGGATATAATATCTAATGAAATAATAAAACCGGAATCAATAAAAAACCTCATAACATTTCAATTTATAAATACATAAATCATTAAAATAACACCAATGCCTCATTCAAACACAACTTATATAAATACATATATCGTTGTCCAAATACCAAATCTAGATTTTTTCATGTGATATACTAATTCATCGTGAAACTGTATAGGGAAATTTGAATCAATTACTATGTGTAATTTATTAATCATTCAAATGGGTGGATCTAAATAAATCTAAATTTTTTATTTAAAATATATCATGCGATCTATTAATGATTTCACAACCAATAAATATAAACATAAAACATGGAGACTACTATAAATAATGGAATAAATATAGTATATTTAAAGTCAATCTAATAATAAACCATATAAATAAATAATTATTAGGGAATAATTATATCATATCACATATGGATTATATGTTATATAATGGTTATTTTAATTTCTATATTGAGATACCATAAATAATTTCGTTAAAAACATTAATGAGGATAATACTCATTTACCATTGTAAATAATTTTTATAAATAATTTTTTTTAGAATTTTAGGAAAAAAATATCACTAAAAAATATATATAAAATATTTTATTGTAATCTTTAATTAAATTATTAGAGATTATGGTAGAAAAATTTATTTTATCTCTTAAAAAATAAAGAATGATTTTCTCTTAATTTTTTCAAAATTAAATAAGTATGGAATTATAAAAAACAATAAGATGTTTAATTTTACAACAAATTTTAAAAATAGTAAAGGATAAAAATTTCAATAATAATTAATTTGAGATTTTTTTAGAAATATTTTGTATATGTTATATAAAATACAGACTTGAAAAATAAATATATCAGACAATGTAAAAAATAATTTCTAATTATATTAAAACCATTATTTTTGTATGATGAGTACATAAAAATTGGAAATTTATATAAAAATATGTAATTTATATTAATTAATATATTACAAATTTTTAGTTTTTATTATTTAGTGATCATATAATTCAACTAACATATACTTAATCAAAGAAAATCCCAAATTTTATATAGATTGTGAAATAAACCATTAACTCATGGTCGATTTACATTGTATGCATTAAAAATTGTCTTATAATAAGTATATTAATAAAAAAAATATATAATAGAAAAATAAAAATATATATCCAGCAATTCATTATTTAATTATTTGTTTCTATCAATTATTTATTAATAATTACTAATTTAATTCGATTTTTTGTTTGATAACTATATCATTTTTGTAGGATTTGGTTGGGTAGTAATGATCATTTAAAATTTATTATGTTTCCATTTTCTATATATTCTTATTATTGAATTATATATAATTTAAATTCATTATATTCTTATTTATTTCAATCACTAAAATTTGTTTATTTAAAAATCATTTTCACCGTTCATTGAGATGATATTCCATGCGTACAAATGAACATTGACTCCATTATTTGAATGATGGAATTGAAAAAAGAGAAAAAATAATATAACTTTTCATAATAAATAACATGGGATATATATTATATATATTAATTTAACATGTATGTCTTACGATCTATGTAAAAAGAAAAAGAAAAATGTATCCCATAATATAATGGAGACCGTAGTCCACAAGTACACACAAGTGACATTATTATTTTTCCAATATAATGGATGCTATGAATATAGATATGATTTTATAATTAAATCATTAAAAATTTAATAGATATAACAGAAATAAATTTAATCTATTGTTATATCCTTCCATGATAGGTGGTGATGGAAAAAAATTACACAGTTTCGCGATGCAGTTGTACTTCTTACAAATGTACAAAATTTTCATTTCACATTTGTTAGAAGAGGTGATAGATATAGATAACATAAATAATATAATAAAAATAGAATATTTATTTTTTAATATTGGTAAATTATGTTGATTTGTTTAGTGCTTAAATAAAATAAAAATTAATTGTTTAAACTATAAATATTCTCTTGAAGACCATATTAGGTTTATACATAATTACATTGAATGATATAATTGTGACAAAAATGGCAATATATGACATGTATAGGGATGTAATTTAGGTATTTTTGCATTTATTTTCTGATAAAATGTTTCTTGATTCATGTATAAGAGATGTCATGGGATGTCCAATAAAACAGGGGGAGGAGAGCTTCATCGAAACATCCTAAAAGTATAAAAACTATAATATTATTCAAAATAAAAATTATTCTAAATGGAAATATATATTAAAGTGTGATAATATATGTTCTAAATATTTCTGTATACTTGGTCATCAACTTAGAAATTTGTAAAATGTACCCATATTTTTTGTTTAATTCCCCCATAATCACTTTTTAACCTTATTCATAGTAATTAATTTCTTTAATTTATGCTATCCTTTATGCACCGATATAAATATTAAATTATTAACTATTACTAATTATTTTGATAATAAATATGTAATATATTTCTCAAATTCAATTTTTAAAATTTGTGGATTTTAATTAACAATTAATCATAAAAGATTAATTGAAATGAATTTTTAAAAATGATAATATTTCTAAAATAGAAAAAGATTTTGTATTAAAATTAATCATAAAAATGATTCAAATAAAATAAATTGGATTAAACAGAATACAATTTATTAAATTTAATATATATTTAAATTTAAAAATAAAATGGATCTTTGTGATTTTTTTGAATGGAAATGTGACTTTGAATAAAATTCATTATTTTTTATTAATAAACATGAAAATATTTATTTTCAGAAAAGTCTGAAAAAAACCTTATAAGATAGTTTTTAAATGAATATTTTATATATTTTAATTTATTTTTTTATAATTAAATTTCCTAATCATTCTAAAATATATTTTTAAATAACAGTACAAAATAAGATGAAACATCTTTTAATAAAAAACAAAGTTTATAATAAAAATTGGATTTATTCTTATCCCATGAATATAAGAAATATTATATGACTGATAAAAAAATTAATTTAATATAGAATACATAAATGAAATTTAAATAATTCTAAAATATTCAATAATTTAATTTATTATGACATAAACTCATATGGTGCATGTACTGGTTTTATATAGAAAAACATTTCTTTTTCATTTAATTGTTTTTTTGTTTTTTATTAATAATCTAATGATAATTGTAGAATTTAAATATACGTGTTAAAATCATATAATTCTGATAAATTAAATATTCCTATTCATATATTCAAACTTAATATAGAGGTTATAATAGTATAATATATTATAGTACATATAGAATATGGGTTCCATGTGTCACTGTAATGGCCCAGACATCTCCAATCCATTCCTTTATGAAAATGTGGTGATGGAGGTGTTCTGAGAGGTCATAGTGAATTGGGGGTGTGTTTGGGTGCACTTTTAAGGGAAGCTAAATGAAAATAGCTTTCGCACGGTTGGAACACGATTTGCCAAAACTGTGCAGCCAAACTGTGTGATGTTGGTGTTGGAGGGAGTGGCTAACGCACGGTTAGCGCACGGTTAGTACATAGTTTGTCAAACCATGTGTACTAACTGTTCATGCACTTCTAACAGATCCTAAAATTGTGGATCTAAATAATTTTTCCTCTAAATGGGTTGTTTAATCCACTAAGTGGCCATAGCTCTGGATTACCCTCCCTTGAAGGAAGGGGGACATCTCCAAATCACTTTGGAGGTGATCTGAAGGCTACTCCAGGAAAATCGAAGCCGGTTTCATGATGTATGTGATTGTTCTTATTCGGTATCTTAGATCCTATAGGATCTACTACTCATCTTCTCTCAGTTTCGTAGATATACGCCCGTTATGGGTAGATCAATGTGTGTGGATCCCGATTATGGTGAGCTTTGGTCTTGGTTTTGTTAGGAGAAGAGATATAAGGAAGATCCTTGGTGAATTGACATAGTTTTCTTGGGCATTCTATGACCGTTGTGGTGTTCATCGAAAACCATTGAGGTAGGGGATTTGTTGCATCGATTTCTTTTACATGCAACTGTATTGTTAGCATGTTGAATTCTGTTTGATGACAATGGAATTGACCTAATAAAAAACATTGAACCAGATAAATAAATCGTATCCATTTCATTTTATTGGCTCATGTTTTTCTAGATAGTGTGATATCTATGCTTTCCTTGCTTAACACTTTTTCTTGGTGGGAATTTCTAAAGATGGTAAACCGGGACTGATTAATATTTCTTTGGATATAGATAAAGAAGCTACTGAACGAATCCAGTTCTTGTTGTAATTTCATTTTAATCAAATTGCCATAGTAATCAAGTATAATATTTTGTGATAGCTTACTAGTTTGGTTCCCGATTTTGGAAGCAATGGATTAAATCTATTAATTCAATATGGTTTAAAGAATGTTATTGTTTGATAATTCCATGAAGGGTTCTGAGTTACCCTCTTGTTTGTTGAAAGGGCCATATCCCAATTGATGTGATGTTTGATTTCCTACTGCTTGTGGTGTGATGTGACCTTGGAGGGGTGTTGTGATATGTGGAGGATTAGAGGCCTTTTGGTTGTGGCAGCAGATGACACCTAGAGTGGTGAGATGCATCGGTTTATGTATGTGGGTGTTGGGGATGACACTAGGGATGATGGAATGGGATGGATGTGATTGTTGGATTCTTATTGATTATTTGGATGATTATCTACTTTACTTTGACCCCACTACTCAATGAAGCTGGTCTTGCTTACCCTTCTTCTGAAAGAGGCGAAGACATGCGGGGTATGCCGCATGCTTTCCGTGTTCAGCCTCTCAAGGGAGAATGGGCCTAGGCACTTTCTATTCGCAGTAATGACTCGATGGGTAGTACATCTACTCACTGTGTTCATCCCCATAATGTTTAGTAGAATAGGATTATTTTTAGAATGCATGCGAATATGGGAATGTAATTCTGTTATGAATGTTTGAATAAATGATGTTAACCCATGGGGTTGGAGTTTTTTGAAACATAATGATGAGGTTGAGATCTTTTGAAGGGACAATGGAATTTTTGGATGTGGTGTTAATGTAATCTAATGTGGAATTGTTCATGGTTAATTAATGATTGAATAATTAATTAAGGTACAATGGAATTGATAAAAATGGAATTAAGTAATCTAATAAATCCCTTAATTGGTTTGGTGCTTATAGGATACCAAGTCTTAGAAGTGGCAGCCCGGAGTCTGAGAGATGTTAGATGCATTTGTGTCTAAGACTAGGATATGCCCATACTGTGGTAGTTAGTTATAGTATATTCTGTATTTTTTGTGTTTCTATACGATACTCCACCCAGTCAGTAAGGGAAATTGGCACCCTAGGGATTCTGAGCCCTGGGGGGGTGTTTTCCCCAACATTCTGGTGGGAGGATGATTGTCTGACTACGCCCTTTGACAGCGCTCTCTTCTCTTGGTAGATACTTGTGACATTAGTCACATCAGTTAGTTTTCCACATATATGTGTGTTGAGGGCTGTATTGGATTTTGGTTATTCACACACATATATTCCGGATATAGTATCCTATGGACTACTATAGGTGTAACATGAATAGGTTCTGATCACTTGAGGATCCTTACTCATTGAATGGGCGGTAATGTCTGGAGGTATAACACCCGACATAAGATACACGTTATACGGGCTATGGTGGTTCCAAGAATCTACCTAGTTACTTTTGGTTGTGAGGATGGAGTGGTGCTTCGCCCAGGTTTCTATGGGCATGCATTTTTTGTAACACCCGAGACTTTTATGAGAAATATTTTGTTTTTATGTTATATAAATCATCAACGAAATCATTAACTACACACAACACTAGCTTGGATTTCTTTACACGCAACCGCGACCTTCCTCGATAGCTTGTGTCGTACGCAATATCGAGATTCACTAAACAACGATATACTATTAAAATATTATTAAAACTATCCGTTATGAATATTACAAACTGAATTTTTAATTTTATAACATTTTAATTCAACTTATACATTTTCAAGAATGATGTATAAATGAAAAATCAGTTTTTTTGGATAAAAGAAATATTTTTCAAAAAATACAGTTTTACAGCCATTTGATGGAGCACCCACATTAAATCTAGTTTTTGACATGTTTATAAGTTTAATTTGAAAAAATAAAATTCTTCTTTTGAATCAGGGTATATGAATTGACATTGGATAAATTTTTTATATTTGTCTGATAACTTTCATATTTTGAAGAATAGTAAAAATATGCTAATTTTTAAATAAAAATTTTTTTTTCATTGAGATAATTTATAAGGATAAAATATAATATTTAAAAGTTTTAAAGTATAAATAGAATATATTTTTACCATTTAATATAATGTATGTCATTATCATTAATTTCACATTGAATTCATAGGAAAAACATTTCAATATTTGGCAATGTTTTAACTTCTAAAACCCGTTTTCATAACAACATGATTTATTTTAAATTAATTACTACAACTTATATGTGTTGAATTTTGAAAAATGGATTCCATATTCAGAATTACTGGGTCCAAATTAGGTTAATAGGCTACTTTTTATTTTTGGGCATTATGAATAGCAACTATGGTAAATTTTATTTACCATAGTTAAAGGTAAATCAGGTAATTAAGGGTAAATATAAGATTATAAAATTACCCTAACACCTGCGAAAAACCTATTGGATGACTAAAAGTCGACCCATATCACCTAAGGGTCGGATTAGATTCATTAAATGGACTTTGTTCCATGAAAATAATTTAATTATTATTAAAACCAAAGAATATGACAACATGTCACTTTCTTAAATCTTATAAGTATAATAATTTTAATTTGGTGATAAAATTAATGATTCTTAGAAAATGTATCGTATAAAGAAATATAATACAATTATATACATCATAGGAATTTATTTAGAATTTTTAGGTATTAAATAATTATCATTAATTATGACACAATAGTGATGTTGAAATTATTTTATTAATTAAAAAATCAAACAAATTTTTTTAAAAATGTTAAAATAAATATTATATGAACTATTTAATGTTCTACACTAATTTTTTAGATACCTATGAAATTTTATGAATATATTAAAGCTTTTAGTTCGAACATATCTTCTGTATATATTTTATTTAAATTCAAATAAATGAATAGTGTCAAAATTGACACTATTGTTATTTTATAAAAATAACATATTATAAAATTGTTTAAAAATCACAAAAATATTTAAAAATTATAAATTAAAATTTATATGGTCGAAAATATAATAATGTGTCAAATTATGGATAAATTTACAACAAATATGTAATTATTTAAAATAATTTAAAATTTAGAATATTATTACCACAAATAAAATAAAATTGATAAATAAGGATAAATCAAGTCGATAATGTTTAAAATAAATTCCTAACATGTTTAAATTTTATTGGTTGATGTAATTACAACACTATATCATCTAAGCTTCGGATATGAGTCATTTTTGAAGTTTTTAAGTGGGTTTGGGATTTAATATAATGTAATATTTTTTATATTTCCAACGATGCCCCTCTCCCCCCTTATTAAAGGGCACCTCCTCTATCTCTTCCTCACACCAATTTGAGTCTTAAAGCTCGGCCAAACCCTGCCCATTTCACTTCCCCACCTCCTTCTAAACCAACTAGAGTTACTGGTCTTATCAAAATACCAACTCTATTGCCTTAAGAGAAAGTATAAAGGAGGCATTTCGAGAAAGAGGTAATACCTTCTACCGTTTTCTTCAAGTTCCATTCTTCTTCAACTCCAACTTATTTAGTTGTTTAATTATGAAGTAATAACATCAGTATCACTCATGTACTGATATGTTATTATAAATATGAAACAACCATATTTCACCTCTTATTCATCCTACGAAAAACGAAATCATCGCGCGTGCGTACGTACGGAATACCGTCTCCACGCCGTGGTGTAATCTATTTTCCTCCACCACCTTACTTGGATGGGTATAAGGGTGAAATTAATGAATATATATTATTATTGTAAAGTGTTATTGATTCTTAAATAGTATTCATACACTCCAATACAATTCCACGATCATGGGAACAATGTCATCGCTCGGGCGTACGTACGGAATACCCTTCTCCACGATGTGATACGATTCGTTCTACATGATCTTCATTGAATAATGATTATATAAATGAATTGAATGAATTAATATGATATATATTACACTAATACCATTTTGGAAATAAGGTATCTATAACCTAAAGATAAGAATAATAATTTATTCGACAAACACGCTTAAGAGCAAAAAGTAATAAACACCCGAATAACAAGTAGTAATGAAATATTAATAATAAGATGCTAAGAATATGATTATATATGATATTATAACAATATGTATGATTATTTAATAATTCAATAACATTATTTAAATCATTATACAGGAGGTTCATACACTTATGAAGCAAATCAGACCTAAGTTAAGGTAAAATCTCGTAATCTCAATTTTTATCCGAGATTGTTTATACTTCAGAATTTACTGGGGTGTATTTTATCATCCACATAAATGTTTCCTGAATATGTAATATTGTTCCATCCACCTAGAACTGTTTAAATCCAATTTTACCCTTCGGTGAGTTTTTAGTAATATATATGAAAGAAATCTTTTTTCATTTTTCGTACGAGGTACTTTTTGACATTTTCGACAAAAGTACGAGAAGAATTTTTTTCTAAAATATATGGCATGAATGGATTTTTAAAACATTATTTCCAATAATATTCCTTTAAAAGTTTTCAATTTTATTTTTAATCAACTTCTTTTAGTTTAAAATTGTATGACATGTTAAAGAAAGGAAAATTGTTTTGATGTAGAAAGGTTATTTTCCTCAAGAATGGAGTTCAAGTGCATTATCATAATGATTTTCCCTCTAAGATAATATAGGGTTATGTTTCTATCCCTATTATTACATTTATTATATTATTTTGTGATGGAATTATTTTTATGAATTCCTTTATCTTATATAAATTGTTTTATGATGTCATGTTGTTTAAGAATCCCATTTTTACGACATGGGTTATGCAATGATGTATGATTTATGATTTTGTGGAACACATAAGAATGGTATCATTATGAGATGGGTGGGACCTAAAACTCCCTCCAATGCATTGGGTAAAGATTTTATATCTCAAGAGATAGAAATGACTGGACCGGCAGGTTAAACCGGTTCAATGAAACAGGACTGAAACGAGGAGTGAACTCGGTTCAGAAATGGACATTGTCCACTAAGATAGTCTTGGAAATGAGTCTTGACTAATAAGAAATAATTCTATATGATTATGTGTGAATTCCACAAAGTTTCATGTTTTATGTTATGATTATTGGTATTTCATTTCACTATTATGATTTATCCCATGTTATGAAATTATGCTCTCTTTTGCAGGTTAAGATTTCCAAAATGTAATGTTCTTATGAATATGATATGATTGATATTTCTTTTGTTTACCCTTACTGAGAATTCAAGGTCACCCTTTCGTATGTTTTCTTTCCCCAGGTCAGGAAGAAGTTTATTAAGTAAGATATACCAAAAAGGACTATAGATATGATGAAATAAATGGGAGACAGTGTAGACGCTTTATGAACCATATGTTTTTATTTCCCAGTTTCTAAAGACTCTATACCTATACGGTCCTTTCATGGTTTTGTTATATGTTATAATAAGTACGCTTCAATTTTGAATTAATTACAATGTATGTAAAGTAAGGGTCGTTATAGTTGGTATTAGAGGAAAGTTATAGTCATCCTTTGGAAACTAGTATGTGAAAGCCTTAGTAAGAACCCTAAGGAAAAGTCTAAGCATTGAACACAATATTAGTGTTTTAGAAATGACCATGAATAACCTAGGATAATACCTTAAGTGTGAAATTTTATTCTAGATTATGTGGTTTTCCTATTATAATTAGTGTTGCTCACACTATTCTTCTTGGTTTTTGTCAATGGCTGGAACCCGAAGGAACCGTGTTAATGAGGAATGCGACGGGCAATGCAATGATTCTCCCCTAGAGAAACCAAACGTTATGGGAGATGGAATGAAATATCTTGTAGCCATGCTCACACAACTTTCTCAAGCTATGAATCATGCAAGACTTCCAAACGAGCGAAGGAAGGAGTAACATTCTGTTGAATCCTTCATGAGGCAGCGTCCACCTTCTTTCAGCGGGTCTACTGATCCATTAGTTTCTGAACAATGGAATTGTACTACTGAAATGATATTTTCAGTTCTTAAATGTTGTGAACATGATAAAGTCATCCTAGCAGTGTATCGTTTGGAAGGAGATGCTGATCAATGGTGTAATCTTATTAAGAATACGAGGCAAAGGGATAATATTGAGTCCATGGAATGGGACGAGTTCAAGAACTTATTTTTCAATAAGTACATCCCTCGTAATCTCCGAACAAAGATGGAGAAAGAGTTTCTAGAACTGAAGAAAAAGGATGATGAATCTGTTGGTACCTTTGAAGCAAATTTTACAAGACATTCAACATGTGTTTTAGGTATTATTATCCAACCTGAGAGTAAGATCGATCGATTCGTTATTGGCATAAAACCAATTCTTAGAAGGGAGTTATCCATAAGGGACTTCAATAGCTACAATGAAATCGTTTTTTGTGCTCTCAATGACGAGATGGAGATTGGAGTAACCCATCAGTCATATGGGTTTGATAAGAAGAGGAAAATGCAATTCAAAGGAATATATAAAGAGGACACTGAAAAGAAGATGAGCTTTCCCTTATGCTCAAAGTGTGGAAATAAACATGGAGGGAGTTGTCTTAAAGGGACAAGTAAATGTTTCAAATGTGGAAAGGAAGGTCATCGGGAATTTGAATGCCACAATAATGGGAAGAAGATGTCTAATGATGCAAACAAAAGAAGGGACACATAGAATGAACATACTGAACATCAATGTTTCAAGTGGAAGTAGATGGGGCATTATGCCAATAAAATCGCTAATCCAAGGGTTGTTGATGATGATCAACATCAACAAAATCTTATGGCTAATGAAAAAGGAAAGTCACATGCAATTTCTAGAAGCGATGTGGAGTACGATAACGATGTGGTGAAAGGTAAACATACCATCCACTCTAAACTAGCCAATGTTTTATTTGATTCTCGATCCAACCACTATTTTATTTATGAATATTTTTCTTAGGGTACCACCCTATTACCTCAACAATTATATGTTGAGTTAGCTGTGTCAACACCTAATGGCACAACAGTCGTATCAAAAGTTTACAATTCTTCCCGGATCGATGTTTGTGGGAAAGTGATTACTGCAAATCTTTTGATCCTTCCTATAGTAGAATTTGATGTCATTCTTGGCATGGATTGGATTTCTTTATATGGATCTCATATCAATTTCCAAATAAGGGAAGTTACATTTCATATTCCAGATCAATCTATGATCGTCTATCGATGCAAGGATGAACATAACCTCCCAGTGGAAATTTCTTCCATCTTATGGGTCTTGATTCCACTTAATGATGGTTATTTATCTCAAATGGTTGGTGAGAAAATCACAATTAAGAATATGCCCATTGTACGGGAGTTTGATGATGTCTTTCCGGAGGAAGTTTCGGGTCTTCCACCAAATCGTGATGTTGAGTTTTCAATAGAACTCATACTGGGTGCTTTGCCTATTTCAAAGACACCTTATAGAATGGAACTAATTGAGTTGCAGGAATTGAAGAAGCAACTACAAGAGAATCTTGATAAGAGATTCATACACCCTAGTGCGTCACCATGGGGGGAACCTATTCTGTTTGTTAAGAAGAAAGATGGATCAATGAGACTCTGCATTAATTATCGAGAACTTAACAAGATCACTATCAAGAACAAATATCCTCTCCCACGCATTGATTACCTATTTTACCAACTACGAAGAGATCAATACTTTTCCAAGATTGATCATCATTCAAGGTATCATCAATTTGGGGTCAAAAGGGACGATATACCAAAGATGTATTTCCGTACAAGGTATGGACACTATGAATTTATAGTGATGCCATTTGGTCTTACTAATTCCCCTTCTATATTCATGGATCTGATGAATAGGGTCTTTAGAGACTACCTTGATCAATTTGTGGCAGTCGTTATAGATGATATTCTTGTCTATTCAAAGAGAAAGTAAGAACATGAAGATCACTTGAGAATTATATTGATGACCCTGAGAAAGGAGAAGCTTTATTCCAAATTTAACAAGTGTGAATTTTGGATTCAAAAATTCTCATTTTAGGGTTACATAATCTCAAAAGAGGGGATATCTGTGGATCCATCAAAAACAGAGGTTATCGAAAGACGGTTGAGACCAACAACAGTTACTGAGATGCTATGTTTTCTTGGTTTTGATGGATATTAACGACGTTTTGAGAAAGATTTTTCACAATTATCTAATCCACTCACCAGGTTGACTCGAAAAGGAGTTAAGTTCATGTGGACGGACGAATGTGAAGAGAATTTCAAGGAGTTGAAAAGAAGGTTATCCAGTGCACCTGTACTAACACTTCCTTGTAGTAGAGAAAGGTTTGTGATCTACAGTTATGCATCCAAGAACGGACTGGGATGTGTTCTCATGCAAAATGATATGGTGATAGATTATGCCTCACGACAGTTGAAAATCCATGAGCAAAATTACCCAACTCATGATTTGGAGTTAGCTGTTGTAATCTTTGCATTAATGATTTGGAGGCATTGCCTTTATGGTGAAAGGTGTGATATTTATACTTATAATAAAAGTTTAAAGTATATTTTCACACAAAAGGAGATGAATATGCATCAAAGAAGATGGTTGGAGCTGATTATGGATTACGACTGCTCAATTCATTACCACCCTGGGAAAGCAAACAAGGTGGAAGATGCATTAAGTAGACAATACCATGCCATTTTATCCATGATGAGGATCACAAAAGATCCAATATTTATGGATTTACAAAGGATGGATCTTGGAATTATAATGGAAGGCAGAAAATTGTATTTTTCTCAAATGAATGTTCAACCATATATACATGTGAAGATTAAAGAGGCACAGAAAGAAGATGTAGAGTTACAAAAGAAGGTGAGAAATGATCCTGAATTCAACCATGATTGTGATGGGGTAATAAAGTTTAGGAATCGGGTTTGTGTTCCTCCCATCACCGAATTAAAAAAGGAGCTGCTGGATGACGCTCATAGTTCATCATTCTCTATTCATCCTGGATGCAAGAAGATGTATAGGGACCTGAAAGAGTACTTCTGGTGGGATGGCATGAAAAGAGATGTTGTTGGATATGTCTCTCGATGCTTGGTTTGTCAGCATGTTAAAGCTGAGAGATATAATTCTAAGGGGATGTTACAACCATTACCCATCCTCGAATGGAAATGGGAAAGCATCACTATAGACTTTGTCACAGGACTTCCTAAAACATCCAAATGCAATAGTGCTATCTAGGTAACAGTTTATCGTCTTAAAAAGTCTACTCACTTTATTGATATTAGATAGGATTTCTCTCTGGATTAGCTTGACATGATATATATAAAGGAAGTGGTAAGATTACGAGGAGTACCACTTTCTATTATATCTGATCGGGATCTGAGATTTACCTCGAAGTTCTGGAGAAGTCTTCAGCATACTCTGGATACATATTTGAGTTTCAGCACTGATTATCATCCTCAGATAGACGGTCAGTCTGAGAGAACAATTCAAACTCTAGAAGATATGTTGAGATCTTTCTCTATGGATTTCAAAGGTGGTTGGGATCAACACCTACCTTTGGGGGAATTTTCTTATAATAATAGCTTTCACTCCAGTATTCAGATGGCTCCTTATGAAGATCTCTATGGAAAGAAATGTAGGACTCCAACTTGCTAGGATGAAGTTGGGGAAAGAAATCTATTAGGACCTTATATCATTGATGAAATTGTAGAAAAGGTCAGATCTATTCAACAACACATAAGAGCAGCTCAGCGTCGATATAAAAGTTATGCCGACAACCGAAGAAAAATCATAGAGTTTGAAGTGGGTGATAAAGTGTTCTTACGAATATCTCCCTGGAAGAGGGTCATGAAATTTGGAAAGAAGGGGAAGTTGAGCCCTAGATATATCGGTCCATTCAAAATACTGGATCGTGTTGGGAAGGTAGATTGCCGATTAGCGCTTCCACCGAATCTCTCTCAAGTACACGATGTGTTCCATGTATCTCTCATGTGAAAGTACATACCTAATCCTTCACATGTACTCAGTTCAGAAGTTGTACCGCTGGAGCAAGATCTTTCTTATGAAGAACAGCCGATAAGGATTTTGGATCATAGAGAAAAGGTCCTACCAAACAAGACCACTCGCATGGGGAATGTTTTATAGAGTAACCACCAATTATAAGAAGCAACATGGGAGCTTGAGGATATGATGAGGGAGAGGTATCCTCATCTGTTTATTACAAAGTGATGAATTTCAAGGGGGAAATTCATTTTAAGGGGGGTAGAATGTAACACCTAAGACTTTTATGAGAAATATTTTGTTTTTATGTTATATAAATCATCAAAGAAATCTTTCACTACACACAACACTAGCTTGGCTTGCTTTACACGCAACCGCAACCTTCCACGATAGCTTGTGTCGTATGCAATACCGAGATTCACTAAACAGCGATATGCTATTAAAATATTACTAAAACTAGTCGTTATTAATAGTACTAACTGAATTTTGAATTTTATAACATTTTAATTCAACTTATACATTTTCTAGAATGTGGTATAAAAGCAAAATCAGTTTTTTTGGATAATAGAAATATTTTTCAAAAAATGTAGTTTTACCACCTTTTGATTGCACACCCACGTTAAATATTTTTTTTACATGATTATAAGTTCAATTTGACAAAATAAAATTCTTATCTTGAATAAGGTTATAAAAATTTACTTTGGATAAGTTTTTTATATTTTTCTGATAACTTTCATATTTTGATGAATAGTAAAATTATGCTATTTTTTAATTAAAAACAACTTTTTTCATTGAGATAATTTATATGGATAAATTAAAATACTGAATGGCTTTAAAGAATAAATAGAATATATATTTACCATTTAATATAATGTACGTTATTATAATTAATTTCACATTGAATTCATAGGTAAAAACATTTCAATCTTTGGCAATGTTTTAACTTCTAAAACCGGTTTTCTTAACAACGAGAATTATTTTAAATTAATTAATGAAACTTATATGTTTTTAAATTTGAAAAATGGATTCCATATTCAGAATCCTTGGGTCCAAATTATGTTAATTGGCTACTTTTAATTTTTTGGCATTATGAAGAGTAACTACGGTAAATTTTATTTACCATAGTAAAAGGAAAATCGGGTAATTAAGGGTAAATATAAGATTATAAAATTACCCTAACACCTGCCAAAGTCTTATTGGATTACTAAAAGATGACCCATATCACCTAATGGTCGGATTATATTCATTTAATGGACTTTTGTCCCTAAAAATAATTTAATTATTATTAAAACCAAAGAATGTGACAACATGTCACTTTCTTAAATATTATAAGTATAATAATTTTAATTTGGTGATAAACTTAATGAAACTTCGAAAATGAATAGTTTACAGAAAGCTAATACAATTATATACATCATAGGAATTTATTTAGAAATTTTAGGGATTAAATAATTACCATTATTTATGACACAATAGTGATGTTGAAATTATTTTATTAATTAAAATATCAAATAAATTGTTTTAAAATTATTAAAATAAATATTATATGAACTATTTAAAGTTCTAAACTAATTTTCTAGAAACCTATGAAATTTTATTAATCTATTAGTGATTTTAGTTTGAACATTATTTCTGTATATAGTTTATTTAAATTCAAATAATTGAATAGTGTCAAAATTGACACTATTGTTATTTTATAAAAATAACATATTATAAAATTGTTTAAAAATCACAAAAATATTTAACAATTATGAAATAAAATTTATATGGTCGAAACTGTCATAAAGAGTAAAATTATGGAAAATTCACAACACATATGTAATTATTTATAATAATTAAAAATTTAGAATATTATTACCACAAATAAAATTTAATTGATAAATAAGGATAATTCAAGTTGATAGTGATTAAAATAAATTCCTAACATGCCTAAATTTTATTGGTTAATGAGATTAAAACCCTATATCATCTATTCTTTGGATATGAGTCATTTTGGAAGTTTTTATGTGGGGTTAGGATTTAATATAAACTAATATTTCTTATATTTCCAATGGTGCCCCTCTCCTCCCTTATAAAAGAGAACATCCTCCCTCTCTTCCTCACACCAATTTGAGCCTTCAATCTCGGCCAACCCTTGCCCATTTCACCTCCCCACTTCCTTAGAAACCTACTAGTGGTACTGGTCTTATCAAATTTCAAAATCTAGTGGCTTAAGAGAAAGTTTAAAGTAGGCACTTCGAGAAAGAGGTAATACCTTCTACCGTTTTCTTCAAGTTCCATTCTTCTTCTACTCCATCTTCATTAGTTGTTTAATTATGAGGTAATAACATCATTATCACTCATATACTGATATGTTATTATAAATATGAAACAACACTATTTCACCTCTTATCCATACTACGGAAAATGAAATCACCGCGCGTGCGTATGTACAGAATACCGTCTCCACGCCGTGGTGTAATCTATTTTCCACCACCCCCTTACTTGGATGGGTATAAGGGTAAATGTAATGAATATATATGATTATTGTAAAGTGGTATTGATTCTGAAATATTATACATACACTCCAATACAATTCCACGATCATGGGAACGATATCATCGCTCGTGCGTACATATGGAATACCGTCTTCGTGATTTAATGTGATTCGTTCTACATGATCTTCATTGCATAATGATTATATAAATGAATTGAATGGATGAATTTGATATATATTACACTAATTCCATTCTGGAAATGAGTTATCTATAACCTAAAGATAAGAATAAGAATTTATTCGACAAACACACATAAGAACAAAAAGTAATAAACACCCGAATAACAAGTGGTAATGAAATATTACTAATAAGAATCTAAGAATATGACCATATATGATATAATAACAATAATTATGATTCTTTAATAAGACAATAACATTATTTAAATCATTATACATGAGGTTCGGACAGTTACGAATCAAATCAGACCTAAGGTAAGGGAAAATCTCGCAATCTCAATTTTTATCTGAGATTGTTTAAACATCAGAATTTACTGGGCTGTATTTTATCATCCACATCCATGTTTCCTCAATATGTAATACTGTTCCATCCACCTTCAATTGTTTAAATCCAATTTTACCCTTCGTTGAGTTTTTAGTAAAAGATATGAAAGGGATCTTTTGTCGTTTTTCATACGAGGTACTTTTTGACTTTTCCGACAAAAGTACGAGAAAAATGTTTTTTTAACTTATAGGGAATGAATGGATTTTTAAAACATTATTTCTAGGAATCTTCCATTACAAGTTTTCAAGTTTATTTTTAATAAACTTCTTTTTGTTTAAAATTTTATAACATGTTAAAGAAATGAAAATGTTTTTGAAGTAGAATGGATATTTTCATCAAGAATGGATTTCAAGTTATTTATCAAAATTATTTTCCATCTAATATAATATAGGTTTATGTTTCTATCCCTATTATTACATTTATTTGATTATTGTGTGATGGAATTATTTTTATGAATTCCTTTATCTTATATGAATTGTTTTATGATGTCATGTTGTTTAAGAATCCCATTTTTACTACATGGGTTATGCAATGATGTATGATTTAGGATTTTGAGGAACACATAAGAATGGTATCATTATGAGATGGGTGGGAACTATATCTCACTAAAATTCATTGGGTAAAGATTTTATATCTCATGAGATAGACATGGCTAGAACAGCAGGTTAAACGGGTTCAGTGAAACAGTACTGAAACGACGAGTGAACTCAGTTCAGAAATGGACTTTGTCTACTAAGATAGTCTTGGGAATGAGTCTTGACTAAAATGAAATGATTCTATATGATTATGTGTGTATTCCACAATGTTTCATGTTTTAAGCTATGATTATTGGGATTTCATTTCACTACTATTATTTATCCCATGTTATGAAATTATGCTCTCTTTTACAGGTTATGATTTCCAAAAATGTTATGTTCTTATGAATATGATGTGATTGATATTTCATTTGTTTACCCTTACTGAGCATTTGATCTCACCCTTTTGTATTTTTTCTTTCCCCAGGTCAGGATGAAGCTTATTAAGTAAGATATTCCAAAAGGGACTATAGATATGATGAAATAAATGGGAGATAGTGTAGATGCTTTATGAACCAGTTGTTTATGTTTCCCAGTTTCTAAAGACACTATACCTATACGGTCCTTTCATGGTTTTGTTATATGTTGTAATAAGTATTCTTAAATTTTTAAGTAATAAAAATGTACGTAAAGTAATGGTCGTTATATTTTTGGTGCTCGTGGTGTAGATTGTGAAGCTTGGCCCAGGTGTCTGTGGGCAAGCCTTTAGAGAGAGATGCACATGACGTATGTCGTTGGGGAAAAGAGGCAAACCAGTGGGAAAGTAGTATTGAGGTACCCCTGATATTCATTACTATATGTTATATTCTTGTATGCATTACTTGGTGACAGTATCCATGGTGAGGTTGGGAACATAGTATACCTTTTTAGGTGACGAGTTGTTGTCACTTGTTGTTCATTGGGATGTAGCATGATTTCTTTACTTTTTCATGAGTGGCTTCGTGGAGGATCCTACCGAGTATACCATTATACTCAACCTACGTATATATAAACTATTTTTCAGGTCACTTGGAGCAGGTTGTTGATCATGCTGGTTTCTACAAGCTTGGCGTTGGAGGAGCTGTTCGGGCTAGTGGTTGCGTCTATTTTTACTTTCTTTTGGGTACTTGCACTTTTCGCATTCAGTTGTAGTACTTTTTCTTGAAATCACATATGAGCACTTGGGTTTTATTTTATACTTAATTTCTGAGTTGGATTTCGTTGGTGTATATCTTATTTCTCTCTTCCGCATGTGTTCACTTAGAGGGTAATGCATCACATTTGTGTTTTACTATACCCTCGGTGCAAGTCACCAACCCGGGGCCTATTGAAGGCGGGATTTGAGGTTCATTATCTCCCTTCTCACATTTCCAGACAAGGAGGGGTACACTTTGTGGTGAGGGAGTCATGACAGTCGCATGCAATCGAGGATATTAAATTTATTTAAAAATAAATATATTATAATGTATTGGGTTGATAATTTCATCCCTCGTTTAATAATTTATTTATTATATTTTTTTATATTTCAACTGAATAATATATTTGTCTAGTTATTCATTATAATTTATTTAGATTCACACATCCTGGGTTCAATTTAATAATTTATCTAAATTACCCACACCAGTCGAGTCATCTATTCCTCAACACCTAATCACATGTGTCCAAAATTTGGATCGACTATTCACATTAACATATTTTATGTTCCAACTCAATATATTCACATGTGATAACATGTGTTTGTTTTGGAATGTAATTTAATGGAAATTTTATTTGGATTACATTGTGGACTTTATTTAAAGTAGGTGGAATTTCGAAATTTTTGTCCAAAAGTACAATTATTCCATTGATTTCAATATTTTTGATGTTCATGAGGACTGGTTTCCATTTCCAACCAAATCATATAATAACCTAACATGGTTATACATTCAAATAAATTTCATCAACATCTTCGAATTCCATATCATTCATCATGTTATCGAAATAGAACCTTTGCCTTTATTTTGATTCGTTAATATGGGGTTGGACAGTCATAATCTATTTCATTGTCTCTACCACATGGTTTGGACCTAAAATACTCATTTCACAGTCATCATCATAAAATGAGGTTTTATGTAATCTCTTTCCATTTAATAAATCATATGGTTCCATCTGAATAATTCATGCACCTGCAAATTTGTATTTAAAAATTCTAATCCAAAAATTATAAACGATTTTATAAAATATTTATCCCATGAAAACACAATTGACTCATAATTTCACCTTCCAAATATGTCAATAAATTTCATAAATACTAACTTAACACATGATAATTAGGTTAATAATAATTTAAAATTATGGTAAACATATATTCATCCAAAAATTAATCTATCATTCTTACAAAAATATAAAAATTTAAATAATATAATCCAAAAATACTATAAATATTGTATACGCCACCAAATATAACATAATACACTTTTAAAGAAAATCATTATTATGTTCTATGGTAATTAAAAATTTGTTATTATCATTATCCATATCAATAATCCATTAATCCTAGTTAAAATTTGATTATTCTACATTAGGATCGAATTATGTTTTATATCTCCCTTGATTATTTTCTGTTAAAAAATTCCCCTTAATAATAAACAATTATTCTTCTTTATATTTACTATTCAAATTATGCATGAAAACAATTAATGGAAAAAAACAACAGAATAATAATTTTATTTTTCATGATTCATATAACAAGAATATCATTGTTTAAAATATATTACATCATTATTATAGAATAACAATACAAAAAAATATCATCCATTTCACATAAAATGTTGGTTTACCATAAAGAATTCCTAAGTGTAAGATTTTACCATTAGATATGGGTATTGGATAAAATGATGAATAGGTTCACTAATTTTGACATAATAAACTATAAATGGATTCCTAGAATGATTTTTATTTTCATATATTAATATTTTATTTTATCCTCAGTAATATAATACTTTATTCCCATATTTTCTATAGGTTATACATTTTAATGCCTAATTGGTACATTATATTGGGAGTATATTTCTATAATTATAACTTGAAACAATATATATAATTCATCCATTATGTTCCCTACTAGTTGTGATATTATTAAATTCCTTTATACTCATAATTGGTGTATTTTAGATTTGGTTATTGTATAGGTTTTTAATCTTGTATCAGGATCATTAATTAGTCATAATCATGATATATTTCACCACAGTCGTCATCCTAAATTGTTTCTCATAATCATCACATTGTCCATCACATTTGTTTTTGCCATAATTTCATTTAGTAGTAGATATTGACTAAAGGCTCAATTCACATTATGAGAAACTATAGTTTCATTGTGGAAACACAAGTTAGTTTTTAGTATTTCGATATCATTAAACATTAATTTCATTATATAACACCTAATGTTTAATCGTGGTCATTCTCTAACATCATTCAAATCCTTCAATATGGATCATACATAAAATTTGAATTAACCAAATCATATCCTCTGTGAATGTCAAACTTGGTGTGCAGCAAGTCCAATGGTTTTGGGCTAGGTGACGATTTAATCAAATCCCATTTCCACACTTTCTAGTTTATTACCGCTATATACAAAAAAACCAAATCCACATCAACATGTAGTATCCATGTAGAGATTTATTTATATGGAAACTACATATTCCATACCATCCACACATTATGATCATATACTATACATAGAATTTTTTTAAGAGTTCACATAGGGATATATTAAATAATTTACTTCCCAAGGATTCTAATAATCATCCTTTAATACCAACTATAAATACCTCAACACTATTATCCTCATGTTTGTGTCTATATTAATACATTGGCACTAGAGACATGGAATAAAACCCCAAATTATAATAATTTTTAGTATTCATGAAAAATAGAAACATTATTTTTTCTACATTAAATTTAAAATAATAAATAAAATAATGTATTTTCTTTGAGGAAAAAATAATTCCATTTATCATAACCTATAATTAAATAATAAAAAACATCCTAGACTACTAGGTAAAGGAAATATAAGATACAAGTGAGTCTATATGCTACGTAAGGGCGTGAATATTTAGGAATCTGTCATGTTTATATAAGGAATAATCAATACGGAAAGGTAAATATATATAGACACATTCCATTAACTCAATAAATTTACCATTATGACTAATAAGATATGAATAAATAAATATCAAATATTTCCATATACATAATCACAAAATCATCGAACATATCCATTGATGACATAACTAATCAAATAATCACATTGGAATCTACAAAATATATCATAATTAGGGAATTCATTATTTCTTTCACCATTAACATAACATCAATGACTCAATATATGACTTATTTTATACATGGCTAAGGCTAAAAAAATACCCATGCGGGTTTTTCACATGAGAAATTCAAAAGAATCAAGTTCTATAGTTGGCCTTATAAGTCATTAACATAGACCAATTGATTAATTGTATGTCAAATGTGAGTGATAATAAACATAAACATTTTTCATTATAAACTAGAATATTATTTTTTCCCAATCAACAAATAATCATAAATCATAATGACTATTATGGGGAATGAAATAAAAATAATGCATCAATAATAAAACTAATCATAAACCATTTGAAAAAATAATATGGATGGTGTAATTTAATTTTATCCCTACTGTAGAATAAGTAAAATATTGTTTTTTCTATAAATAATATAAATAATATAAATATTTTATTAGAATCATTCTTAGGGGAAACAACCTTTTTACCATTGAAAACAAGATTTATATAATATAAGACTACAATATATTATCAAAAAATTATATTAAATAAAAAATTGAAACATGGATGGAAATATATAAATATATAATAGTTTTAATCATGGTAAAAACTTATTTTCATGTTATATACATTGGTTAAACAACTTCATACAATTTTAAATAGATTAAAAGTACCTCGTTTGGAAAATAATAAGAATATTATTTTTAACCCATATTGTAATAAGACAAAACAGGGTATAAATTTAATTAATAAAGCATTTCATAATGACAAAAATTATTATTTTTAAATGTTATGGAATATGTGTACAATGAACCAAATGATTATCAACAGCGTAGAAACAATATATCAGTTTTCTAAAAAAATTATTTTAGAGTTCTATGTTCTTTGGAAGATTAAATTGAAAGGAACACTTTTAATTTATTCAAATAATAAATTGTGTATATAACTTATTTTTTTAGATCTAAATATAGTAAAATTTTTCTAGAAGAGAATTAATCATAAACAGTTCCCAATTAGTTTAAGATTGAGATATCTGCTCTTGTATTAGGTCATATTTCATTCGAAAATGTTCAAGAATCCTATATAATAAATATATATTTATTATAATTCTATAGAAAAAATTATTCTTGTATATTATAAAATATATGATTTCCTTATAACTTTTTACTCCCATTTAATAAAAAATCATTATTACAATAACTAGTTTCGATCATTACTACATCATTTTTAATATGTGTTTTTTGTTTTGTAGTTCCAGTCATTGTATGTTGATCATGGTCCCTTAATATAAATAATGTTATCCATAATTTAAATATATTATATTATATATATATCCCTAGAAATTATAGATCTAAAAATAATTCATATCATTCGTGGAGATGGTTGTTTTTACGTGCTCATGAATGTCGATTCAAAATTTTCAATGGATGGAAAAAAATATAGGTAAAAAATAAATAATATTTAATTAATAATTATAATATCATATATATATATATATATAGTAAATATATTATAATTTCTATCCATTATAACATATAATAAAAAATGTATCGTATAGCTTCATGGATCATGTAGTCCATAGGTACACACAAGAAACCTGATCATTTAACAATATATTAGCTGGTAATAAGGTAGATGTGACATTATAATTAATTTAATATGATTATTTATTAAAATTATTTTATTTATATATAAAAATAGATATTTTTCTATTTCTTATAATCATATATATATCCACCTGTGAGAGGTGTTGACATAATATGAAAAAATTCTATTTATGAGGTTATAGTCTAACTTACACATGATCGACAGTTTCATATCCAAATTGATGGATGAGAGAATAAATATAGGTTATCAATTAACATAATAATATCTATCTTTACATAACATGATGGTGATATTATTTTATCATAGTTGGAAATTATTTGAATGTGGTATAGGAAGATATAAAACTGAGAGTCATGGTTAATAACTATAACATTATATAAGACAACATATTTAGGTATATAACTAAATCCATCATCGGATATCATTACATTTATATCATGGAATCTAGGTCATAGGGAGGGATTTAAGGAATACATTTTATAATTTAAAATGAATAAAAAAACTGTCATGAATTGTTTAGTGGATTAGAGAGGATGTAGGTTTTTATAAGTTGAGTGGGAACGTTCAAGAAAATTTATTAATGAATACAAAGTGATATTTTTATTACTGATTAAAATAATTAAAAATGTATATATATTAGAAGGATGGAAATTATAATATATATATACATCCAAAAATATATATTTTGACATGTTTATTCATAAAACATTCTTTAATATTTTTGTTTAACCCCAGGTAAAACCGTTTTTTCCACATACATGTTAATTAAATTTTATTAATTTTTTCCACTATAATAGAAAATTAAATTATTATTAATATATTATATAAATTATTCTTATTTAAAATATTTAATACATTTCTCAAAATTAATTTTTTTTAATTGAAATAATATAATATAATATTATACGCACAAGCTCAGTGAAAATGTTTTTCTCCAATGAAATTTTTTTCTAAAATAAAATAATATTTTACTATAAAAAAACATAAAATAAATTCCAATGAAATAAATTTTATTATTAATAATATAATTAAATAAATTTTATATATATTAAAATATTAAATCAACAAATTAATTTATAAATACTATAAAAATATTTTACATTTTAAAAATCATTAATTTTCAACATTCATTGAAAAAAATAATTTTTGTCAACCAAATTTGAAAAAATAACTATAATATATTTTTTACAAGGTGATTTGGTTAAATTATGTTCATTATTTCATAAGAAATTAAAAAATATCTATAATAAAATTTATAATATGTTCTTAATACACAACAAATCCGACCATTAGTGAAATTTTATTTTTAATTATAAAACATTATTTTAAATTATACCATCCCTAAAAAAATATTCATTGAGTAATAAATACTTATGTATAATAAATAATATAAAAATTTCATTAAATTAGTCACCTGTAGTAATTAATTTTATTTTTATATATATACTTACTTATCATGACATAATTTTTTTTAATGCATTTCATTTAGTTTTATTATTATTTTTGGAATATTTTGATATTTAATAAAATTTTTTATAACTGTGTAAACCATATAACCTTCATACTATAGTTATTATTAATCATCGATACCAATTTAACGATTATGTTATAATAGTATTCTATGTTGAAACACATTTTTAAATAGGGTTGTGTGATTGAAATCTGTTGAATATATTAAATTTATATAGACAATAATATATAATAAATTGTAGGCGTGTTACAGATGTGTTGGGTGTTCATTTGGTAGTTAATTTAATTATTAAAACCCATTATCATAAATTTCAACCACCTTTTCAAAATTATGTACTTTTGGATAGTAATTCCACCATTAAAACATTTTAACTTTTATTTAAAATAATTTACAAGGTTACTCATCACACATTTTTGGAATATATGTTATTTAGTCTCCATTCCCCTTGTAAATAACATTCTTGTTCCCATGAAACTCATATTTCCATTTATATCACCAAATTTCATGTTAATAATTATTGTACTCAATTTCTATTTCATGTATAAATGAACTTATAAAAATTTCTCCTTAGCTAATAATGGTAATATAGATAATTTATTTCAGTGAATTGATTTTGGGACAAAAATGGAATGGGAAGTCTTCAATTCATGGTTAATAATAAAATCGATGAAATTTTATTTGTGCCTAATAATCATTGTTTCATAAATACTTTTATAATCACTCTCTTTTTGTTTCAACATATCATATTATTTCTCCATATTCCAGTGAATATTTTGAGGTAAATATTAAATAAAAAATGTTTTAGTAAAAAAATATAAGGCATTTATTAAAATATTTATGTTCACTTAGTATTCTTAATCAATATGCATCATTATTCAACTTCAACTTCCAAATTATGAATTATTAAAACAACCATATAATTTTCAAAGCATGAGAGAATATAAAATATTTACTATATTTCATTGATATATATTTTGAAAACATTGTATTAGAATACCCAATATAGAACGTAAGATGTTTTAATGGGAAATATTTTATAGTATGTTTCTATTTATATGGTGTTATTGGGGATTCAGAATGTTTTATGTTATTTTTCATCTGTTGTGTTAACTTTTTGACCACTAGTGTGGTATATTTTACTCCATGCCACATTATATTTTATTTATATTTGATAATCAATAAATTATTAAATTCAAATATTTTGAAATTTTTTAATTTTAATTAATCATTTTAGAAAATAAAATATTCTGTAAAATAAATAAATAAATAAATAACCTAGGTAATCTAGAAGAAAAAAATATTTAAATTTCAGTAGTATTCCATATAAATGTCTTATTCTATGACACCTAAATATTAGACTATGATAATTTGATTCCAACTTATATCCCAATTTTTAAACATTATATTCATTATGTTGTTTTCTCTAACCTAATAAAAAAATAACTAAAGACTAATTTGATATGAAATGTGATGATAAAGGGTAAACATAAATATATTTTACATCATATTTACAATTAAAACATTTTATCTAACAAATGATCTCACAATAAAAGAACACAATGGGGTAGTTTGTGTGAACACTATCTTCATAAAAATCTAATTACGCATTATTACATAAGCATCTCGTATATTAATCTCTATATGAATCATCCTTATACAGAATTTACAGCATGTAGCTTACTATGTATGTCAGAAAAATAGGTGATATCAAACATAGAGTTTGTTAAATAATTATTGATTCATAACAGGTTACTTTATAACCATTAATTATGGATAAATATATGATTAAAAGGACTATGCAATAAAAAAATATTCTCATAAACAATTATATAATATTAAAAATCCAGGAATGAGAAAAAATAGAATTGTCATATTTAATGAAAAATATATTTTCTTATGGTTTGAGAAAATATGAAAATAATCATAAAACATTGAAACATAACTTTGGGATATGATATAAAATTGATTTTATTTATATAAATTTTATTATAGGAATAAATGTAGGAAACCATATAATTATGTATATGGATAACCACAAATATTTATATACATTATTTGGTGAAAATAACGTTAATGATTATTCTTTACACTGTGAACACAATAAAAATTATAATGGATAAAGTTATTAAAATTACAAAACATTCCACAAATAACATCAGTATATCATGAGCAATAAAACCAAAACCAAATAATCGGATTTAGATATAGTATTGATTTAATTAATAATATAACCTATATATGAGTTCCTCTAGAAGAAAATCATAATTCATATTATGAATAAAATCATGGAATGAACAAGGGTGTCATATTATTTACAAAAGTTATCACATAACATGTCATTGTGATTATATTATTTTATTACAAAAAATTAAAATCCAAGAAAATTATTGTAGAAAAATTTATAGAATAATAAAGTATATAATATAATAATGAATATAATTTATTTTGACAGGGATTAAATCAGATGTGAATTAATGAAGATGTTTTTTAAAGAATCATTTTTATCATTTTAAGAAATTTCAAATTTATGAGTGAGATTTTAAAATAATTTCCAACAAAAATATTGTAGTTATTTTAAAAAATATATTTATAATAATGTATAATAAATAAGTAATAAAAAATATTTTTTCTATTAATGAACTTTTGTTAGATGTTAAAAACATATGATCAGGAAAATATATTCCTTTTATCATTTTTTGATTTTTAAGAACAACCCAAATCAATGGAGGAGTTAGAATAAGTCATTATAAAAATACAAAGAGATAATTTTCAGGAATATTGATGGGAGTAAAATTTTGGACTTCCTCCTATAAAAATATATTATTATTTTTATGAAATATTTTGCGAAGAGAAGAAGTAGTGACATTAAGAAATATCGGAATTATTCTTTTTATAGATTATAATACTTTTTAATGTTAATTTCAGTAAAAATAATAATTATATGTAAAGTTATATTTTATAAATTATTTAATGGAATATGATATATATATATATATGTTTATGTAATGAAATAATAAAAAAATTATATCATTATAGTGATTAAATAATGATTATGACTAAGTGAAAAGGGTATTATGTCAAAAAAACAAATGATTCATTCATAGTATATGAAAAATAAATTTAATGACAGAAAATCATATCAAACATAAATTACACAAATGTTTTGTAAATAATGAAATAATATTAAAATTCTTTGGTATATGGATAATAAAAATTACAATTTTTTTATAACAAAAAACATGATTACTGAAAAGACATCAGAGATGATGAATCCTTACTTCATTTCTTAGTTTTTTTTTGTTGTGTGTATAAAACAAATTGAGTTACCCAATTATGTTTTTAAAATTAATTTTTATAAATAGTTCTCTAGATTATGTAATTTGATAAGATCTATGTACAAATTTATAAAATTAATTTACTAAATTATTTGTCTTATAAATAGCCATGTAAGATAGTTCAGTAAATTACTCCCATTCAAATTTGGAATATTGATTTTTATAAATGGATATACTGAACTATTTAATCATATCAATATTTTCATATATAAAAATAAATGTTTTAGGAAATGTTGGGGGTGAATGAGTCCTATTATAGGTTACTTAGGTGTCCCTCTTATAAATATGTATATCATAATATAAAATCATACATAATAATTGTGGAAAGTGGATCCAATGTATATAATTAAATAGGAAATAAAACGGAATTTTCCATAATCCCCTTATCCACCAATTTATATACTAATATTTTATTTATATTTTGAGCAATGTTTAGCTCATACTATCCAATAGTGTGGGGAATAATTTTAACGTTGGTTAAATATTGTTATGACCTGTAATGTAATTAAACATATTACCTTATTTCGAGATAATGAGTCTGAATATGCAATAAATTTTACATAATATTATTTCTAATTATTGTAATATTTATTTTTTAATTAATATTGCAAAGCGATAATATATATATATATATACATATTAATAAAAATAAACTGAAATTATTAATATATATTACCAAATAGAATGAATTAAAATAGATTTCATTAGTTTATTGAAATATTTTATCTGTTAATGGTAAGAATTAAATATTTTAGTTGTTATAAATTTAATTTATTAAGGTAAACTTATATAATATACATAAAAATAAAAATTTTCAATGAGTTCTTCTTTTAAATCTTAAATTATTATATGACTAATTAATAGAATTAGATACATATTTCCTAGGAATTAATCAGAATAAATTTAAAAAATAACTTTTTATATTTATTTCAATGTTAAATATTACTGAAATTCTATATAATGAGAACTTATATGAAGTTAAATTTTCATTTTTATATTATCATAAATTCAACAAACAGAACCCGTCAAGTCCTCTATGTATGACTAAAGTTTTTTATGAGTAATGTTTTTCATTATTGGTGGTGATTCATCAAGTGTCAATCATATAGGGACTTCCACGAGCATGAACTAATCATTTTGATTATTTCTCTAAATACATTTTTATTGAACAAAATTTTGAATTTGTCTATGAAAAATATTAGTGCACCTATATCCTTTCTAGTACTGAATGAATGATATTGATAAAGAAGATTCCCACAATTTAGTTCCATTAATTATCCTTTTTAAATAGACTCATAACACTATTATATCAATTTATAACCATTAATTAAATTATTTCTTAATATCAGGGAAATTTAATAATATATCAACATCAATATGTTATACGATATTTTAGAAGAGTTATTTAATCGATAAAGCTATCAATGTCAAATATATATATATTAATTAATATATATATATATATATATATATTCAGGACCTATAAAAAAGACTGAATAGAGACTACCCAAGATCTCCTCTAATAGACAAGGTGATAGAGACCTGCACCTATTAGAGGTATCTAACACATGGTATTCCATACCCAAATGTAGCATTACACGCACAGATAAATCTCCATGAAAATAAAATTCTGAAATGTAATAAAACGAATAACTATTCCTGTATATATATATTCCCACCATTAGAAGAAAATAACATCATACTATAATTCAAGGACCCAATAAAAACCATAAAAATAATCTGAATTCATGTGAAACCTAATATTAGAGGACTTCTTTCAGTAAAACTATGTGAACACACCTCTGTCTATGCAACTCACAAAACACGTCTTGGTCCTAGTCTCTCTAGGGATCCATAAAAAATTCAGTCATATTAATAATACATTACACATGATGAAAAATCCCATTAATGGGTGAGTATGAAAATACCTTGTATGAATCCTTGAAATCACTATGCATATAACATCAATTATAACAGTCTAATCAACACATTTATATTTTAATAGAATATATAGGAATTATAAAAAGATACAATAATGATAGAAATTATGTCGAACCATATGGTCACATTAATACTACAATCCTATGATTCCTTCATATATATCCATATAACCCACTTTCGGGAGAGCACACTCCACAAGCCAGATAGTACTAATTGCACCCATCTAATATTTCATGGTCCCCAGGTTTCATGCTACGAAGTTCACACAGGATGTCTAGAGATAATAATACATATAATGGGATCAAAACTATGTCCATGGGGTATAAAAAAACCCAATATATATTAACCCATTAAATAGGGGATCGATTATCATATAGTGTTATTCATGATGAAATTGATAAACCCTCTACGGGAAATGAGGTTAACATTGGTTCCCACTCTAGGACTCACAAAGGTATTACAACTAATTTATCAATGAATGGTGTTTCTTAAAGGGGATAACCATCCTATTAAATGGTTGTAAATAACTACTAAATTCAATGTTTATTATTATTAACGGAACATACCATAATTAAACATGACCAAGGTGAAGTGGATAATTTTTATAATCATTTTTGAAGAATTGCATAGCTCATACTAGAAGTAAACGAAACTTCAATTTGGCATTGGAATCAACCCATTTATCACAACTCGTGTGTGTGTCTATGAATGGGAACATGTCATATCTAAAACCATGTAATCATGACTTTATCTATGTATAGATATACATGTATGTGTCTAAGAAGTATTGTCTGAGTCTGAGTAGACAACGTGCCTCAGCCAGTGTGTGCCTTGTCATGATTGTGTACTCTCCAATGTATATGTTGAGCCAAAAGATATGGGTCACAATTAAAGGGATATCTATCTCACACTATGTAATATTTAACTCAATGTAGAATCCTATAGCCATATTCATATCCCCATACATGACATTTGTCCCATAAATGAACACCATGTAGTGAGTAATTTCATTTAACCTAAATATATGTTCATAGTTTCTCATCCCAATCCTCCAACCTCAAATACCATTACAAATATCACCATATATTATAATTCAGGTCCTTTCATGTCGATCTATAGAATCTCAATATATTATATGAATATAATATATTTGGGAAACAATCATTATGGGTCCTCACTTTCCTCGAATGACTCGTCGAGGAGATTTTTGTATGTCATCTTGATCCTAATCATTTTCAATTTCCAATAACAATAATCATAATATGATAGTGATCCCAAAACCATTATACAAATACATTGCACTGATTAAAAGGTCTTGGAAAATCAATTTACATGTAGATTTCAAACAATTGGTCAACAGAAACAAAATCAATGAACAAAGAAAATTGAGAATAAAATTCAAAAGACAATAAATGAAATAATAAAATTGAACAATATTCATTTCATTCTCAATTATTTGTCTTAATATTGTATAATTATGAAATGGTAATATAATAAAAATTTAAATGACCAATATTATATAATATTTATCCAACTCATCGAATATACACAATCCATGAATAGTTATTTTGTTGATTTAAGCATGTTTGATTTATGAATAATATAACGGGGTAAATCCAAATAAAAAACATCCTACATCAATATGTATTGATTGTTGATGAATAATTTATCTATGTTGTTTAGCTTTTGGATATCCTTGAATTCCAAGGGTTCAATATTCCTTGTTCCTGATTTGATCTATTGTTTTCCTCTAAGTGCTTACTCCTCTATCACATTCTCACAATTTATTAGATTATGTGGATAACATTATAAATTGTTCCTAAAAATATTTATAAATCATGTGTGTTTATGGTGAATAAATTGAATAATAAAAATAAAATATTTTATTCTTTTAATAATCGTCCCAAAATCGTTCCCAACTCCGATCGTGTAATACGCTCCAATGTCATGTCAGTCTGTAGAATAAGCCCATGCTTTCAACTCAATGAAAACATGATATTTATTATCTAAGACTCTATTTATGAGTTAGTAAAATTATATTTTATAACATTTCACAAGTTATATTTAATATATTAACTATATTTCAAAAATTAATTTCATGCACACCAAGGCTTAGAATATCTTGTCATCTGAGCTCTTCGCCCCAAAATAATCAATATAATATTATGAAGTAATAAAAAAAATTAGAGTCATTAAATTCTAAAAAATGGACTAAACAAAGAGATGTGTGTACTGAAATGAATGTTGGGTCCCTCTATCCTATGTTTTATCCTGGTGATTCTCATACTTCAAAAAAATAGGCACTAAATGAATCGCTTTCACATGCTTTATCCTCTCCTTCTAATCATCAATATCTAATGATCAATCATACAAATAGTCCCCATTATTGATTATTTGATCATCCCATTCAATAATATGTTACAGTTCATGCACATACCAATTCATTTGTAAAACATGCAAGACATCGTGTACCTGGTCTAACTGTACTTGTTGAGTTATGCAACAAGCCTCCTCACGAACTCAAAATAGTATCAAGGTAAGGGAAATGAATCAAATTGATATCTTTCCCACCTACCCAAATATTTACAATCCATGTCATGGTGATACCATAAAAAATTCATTGTATACCTCTTCAACCTCAAAAGGCCTATGACATCAGAAATCATAAGATATGTGACGGTTTTTTATTGTTATTATCCACTCATAGATGGTTTACATCTTCCCTATAGTGAATCACATGAAAAACGAACCATAAGATCTTACTACACAGGGTAGGTGAACCATAGTGGTGACCTTTATGCTCACCCATATAAGGCCTTTTGGAATTCTAGCAGTTTTTTATATAAAATACACAATTTTTAGTTTATCCTTTAAAGTACAGCAAAAGTTAAACTTAAATTATTACAAAATTTTCTCTAAAACCTATATGGTCCACTATGTCTGATTGTCAATCTAGGGGTTAAACATTATGATAAAATAGAATTGAGTCTGAAAGGCCTCTATAAATTCCTTCCATTAACGAGATGTGAATCGAGAATCACATAATGAAATGATCATTGAGGTAACTCCAAAGATATGGAAAATCTCCTGCATTAAAAAACATTAACATCTCTCTACAAAACACATCTATTTGATAGATATGAAGTGGGATGACACGGTGATTGAGTCTATGATAACCATAAAGGAATCATGTCCCCTAGAAATTAGTGTTAACCCCATCATAAAGTGCATTGATATCCAATACCAATTCCACTATGGTTACACAAGGTGTTGAGATAAAACTACAGGAACAAAAATCATAGACCTAACATTTTGAAATGGCATCGAAATTAAAATAGTGAAACTCCATTCATTATATGATTCTAATAAAATAGACATCTGATGTCTTAGTACATATTCTCCAAAATTTTATGTACCTTTAATGGGATATATGATACTCCCTTAGAATACCCACCCACCACATCACTAGTAAAATAATCCATCCTCTAAAAACAATGACATAATCCCCAAATCACAAATATATCTTAGTATAATTTCTACTGTATATATTTTTATGTTTGTAATTAATTTTGGTTTCTCCATGCTATGCTTCCATGAATCACTACTAAATTGTAGGGTTAATGACCATTTACTAGTGGTTTGATTTTCAAGTTCTTTCCACCAATGATATCTATAACGAGGATAATAAATCTAAACCCTTATTAAAAAATTGAGAAAATCATATCCTTATAAGGTAATATGAAATAACATTACACTTCCTTGGTGTATAGAAAGTCTGAAAGACATTATTTTGGATGAACTATATCAATTTACAATATCTCAATTTTAGATCATTCTGTAAAATGATATACTTGATACACTTATGGTTAGAACAGATAATAAATAACTCACATATAAGGTAGTTTAACCATATATTAATTATGATATATTCCACCAATATATCAATATTTTGGGTTTCATAGTGATGCTCCTATCGTTTCAGCTAACATTAATTAGAGGAAATCATCACTATCCTCTACATAAGATAAAAAACAATCTTCAATAATAATGTAACAATGAAAATTTTGTACATGACAACCTTCTGTGAAAATTCTAGGATGGGTGATCTCATTAGTATCTCCCTATACTTCTCTAAATCCGATATGTCCCTCAGCATCCACACAAAATTATTCCCCTTTTAGGTTAATGATATGGAAATAGATGAAATCATGGAGAAATTATGTACAAATATTTGAAAGTGTCCTTTCATTATATTTAGTATTTGTGCCTCCATCATGTTCTTTGGTGTCTCCCAAGAAAACACTATATCAGCCTTTTCAGGTTCCACATTCAAACCATCATATGAGATGACATGTCCCTGAAATTGGACCTATTTATTCAATAACATGAACATCACGATATTCTCGTAAATCCCATATTCTTAGAGTATATCTATAACCATCCTCAATTTTCATGCATGATCCTCCATATATTTAGAGAATTATAGTATTTCATCATTCTATACATCCTCAAACTGGTCAATGAAAGGATAAAATATCTGTCTCATGACTCCCATGAACACTATTGTGGTGCTCATCCCATAGAACTACAATACTATATACTAATATTGACTATAATAACATTACCTGAATCACCCGAAGGGCATATTTTTTTTCGATTTTTGATAACCCACCTTTCAAGGGATGAGGGGAAACTATTACAAGGACCATATACGTAGATATTACATGGAATGTAGGCTTAAGAGACATTAAATGACCCAAAGGTCATAGGGAAATCATTCAGAATATAACTCTAAAAAACATCCCCTCCCCAACATCTTCATCGGGATGGTAGTTATCCACCATCACATGGATGTCTGACTAAAAATGTCATGCATGTATAGGATTGTACAGATGGAATTTCCATACCCTCTCATTCTTCCCAATTCGTAGGTTATGATCTAGTGGGTTTCCCTACTCTAAATCCTCCTCTAGGGCTACTCATTCTTTATAGTGTTTGTCTAGAGAAACTGCATTGATTATGATCATATTTTTTGGAGAACTATTGTTCCCCTATAAATGGATTTAATAGTTAATCATTCATAATTAGTATATATAGGTTCTTTATAGTAACCTTGTTTAGTCAGTGGAAGTCAAAACACATCCTTCTGATCGTAACAACCTTCTTGAAGAACAACACTAGGGCAACCCAAATTCAAACACATGGATAAAAAAACTCAATATGATGAAAGAATTCAATCAACACCCTCTTATCATGAAGCTATTTTGGATAAAATTTCTATGATCATATAGATAATGGGGTTTTCATGTGGTTTATTTCAATAAATAATTATATCTTTTGATTGGGATCTAATCAAGAAATTTCATTATAATTGTGACCTTATACTCTACCAACACTTTAGGAAAATCATTGATCATTTCATCCACTACACATAACTTTAATCTATTCCAAATGTGTGTAATTGGAAACACCCACTAATGTCTATTCACATCATATACTTCCTGGGATTCCATTTTAAACACAAATTAACATCATGTATCTTAAATGCAGAAACACCACATCCCCTTCCCCAAATATTTTATATGGGATGAACTATACACACCCAACACATACAAAAGAATATTTCAAAAGGGATTATCATTATTGGAATGAGATCCCAAAATAATCAGTCACCTCTATTAGTAAGGACACATCATTAGTATATTTGTGTGATCATTGAATCAACTTAACTATGACTGCCCAATCGTAATGTTAGAGAGAAGGGCTCAACAAAATTCTAAATGCATCGATCTAGATATGTAGAAATAAAGGAATGATTATAACCAATCACTATCATTACTAAATATATAAAAAAATGGGATAAACCCTAATTCATATCATTTGTGTATACTCTAGGTCATACGATACAAAAACATGCATCACACCTCACCCATATCACCCGACACATTGAGCATGACAATGAAAACTAAGTGGTGTTTGGTGAAAGAAATCAAAATGATAGAAAAATACAACTACAAGACCAAATCCACATCCATGGATTCTTCCTTGTGGATATTTCTTCTCATTAATCCACATCTTCCTAGGATTCCCTTCCACAATCTCTCTATTAGGTTAATGGTGATTCGTACATTCCGTAGTGAGATTTCTCATGCCTTCACAAGGGTGTCACCTCTTCTCTATTGGATGAATGGATCTATCATAAGATCCTTAAAACATATAACCTTTATCATGAAATATCCTCTTGAATAATGGATCATTTCTAGGTCCCTATATTTTTCATCATCATCTTAATTCCAATGTGTCATTTTCTGATCCCAATGCCCACCCCAACTAGCCAAACCATCATAACCAAAAAAATTCCTAGGAAAAAAATTCTCTCTTCAACATCATCATTGATAATAAATATTAGAGTAATAAATCTAGATCATATGACTCTAGACGGTCCTCTCATGACGGTCTGAGCCTGAAAGAAGTGATCACTCGCCATATCTCTCATATATTAATAGTGTTTGGTGAACCTCAATAAATATTGAACCACTGTTGTATTTTCCCAATGACACTCTATAATATCCTAGATAAACAAATACATCAATATTTATAAATAGAAATTATATCTCATATTGTTCTCAAACTATTACAATTCAACAGTCGCCTCATGGAATGAATCAGTTACTAAATCCCCATTATAATACTACAAACATTTGTGAAGGATCAATATAATGACCAAAATATAGTGAACTAGTGTCCTATAAAGATAAAATACTAACATCACTTACTCAAGATAGTACTCATTATCCTGTGTGTTTTTTATTTTATACATCGTAAGGGGACGCAATTTCTTAAACACGTGAAGCATTCATATCCAACATGACTCATATATTTGTCGTTCCTAAAAAATATGTTGTTTGATAGGTGTTAGTAATACCGGTGCACCACATTGATGTAACACCTCATGAACATGTGATTATATCAATGCCACATCACTGGGGGATCATCCATATGATCCTAATGATGTTTCCATGTTGGAAATCAATGTGGAGAAATTCTAATATAGATAGGATATACCTTGGTCAATGGGAATATATAGAGTGCTGAGAAAATAAGTATATATAAACTGAAACTGATTCAAATATGATGAATTTACTATGGTTGTCCTCACAACTAATTCTTATACATACCAATTGAGATATTAGTTTTTTATAGTCCTAGTGAATGGATATATCAGCTGTCGTACTAACACTACAGTGTCTAGCCTAAGTGTTGAAATCCAAACACATAACACTATTTCCCTAAATGAATCTCACATACTCAATTTTCATGTAATAGTTGTCCCCAATGATACCACTCTATCATGACCTAGCCCAACGGGGTCCCACACTGCTACTACCCAATGCCCACCATAATTTGGATAGTTCCAAAAACCTACTCTAATTAGTCATATCACATACATTATAGGACATATACTAATATAGATGTAAACATACACACATATCCTTGCCCATAAAATTTTTAAATATTAAAAAACTATTAAAATATCTAGAAAAATTCTATCATCCAACCAACATTGTATAGAAACAAACACTGGAAATAAAAATACAAATATAATCCCATAAAAATAAAATAAATTTTCCAGAAACTGATAGAATAGAAATATTTTCAGAACAACCAATGGATAACGCCTTGGCATTTCCATCTCACTATGATCTTCCTGCACTGGTTCCCTCTCGGAGTTCATCAAATGTCTAGTAGTCTATATAAGACATACAATATTCTCTAAAAGACCATGCATGGGAGTGTATAAGAATACATAGAAGGACTATAAGAAATCACAATTTATATAATATAAAGAATAATAGTCACTTAATCCCATGATTATTTTAGTGGAATATTGAACAATAATTTCTATATATACTTAATATAGAAACATTAGCCATGTTAATTTCAAGAACATATTTACATCCGATGATTCTATCTCAATGCCTCCATAAAAATATCATCTAGGAGAATATTATCCATGATTTATATAACACTAATTGTGTCCATCTAATATGTTATTATCTATGTGGTATAGGATTGAATACTGGAGAGAATGATAGATATATGTGGATCAAACATATGGCCATGGGTTACACCAACATCACAATCCTGATTTACCAACTATATATTGGATTAACACCCATTTATTTTTTCAACAACAATAACAAGAACGCCCTTGTGAAAATGATAATGGTATATTATATCACTCTGTTCTTCATCGAAGGATTCAAAAAACCGTATCCAAGACTAATCGTTCTCAGAGTGGATCATTATACTATATGAAGGATGTGACAACATTTTAAACCCACACTTAATGGATTAGGTGAACACACTAATAACGAAAATTTTATAATGAGAAGAATAAAAACTATCCAATAATTATTTGAAAGTGTATATAATGAGTACTAGAACTTAATTATATCTCCCCTTGTAACTAGGATCTACCCATGAATCACATCTTATTATGGTTCTTTTTCAATGTATTTGGTGTATTGGTCCTCATACGCTCATGACTATTCCCAACAATGGATGTTCATGTCCATGTCTAGGTATCCCTGTCCAAGTCTGAGTACATGGAATGTATGAGCCTCTATACTCTTGGTCATTTATGTGTATTCACTACGGTACCCACAGAGGCGCCATGTAAGGTCCAAAATCGGAATGACATCTGTCACATTTCATGTGATATACAACATCATGTTGAACCCCATCACCACATCTAGGGATCTATACACGACATATCTTCTTGAACTATACATTTTGTTGTTCAAAATTTCCGAGAACCCATATATCAATTTAAAATTTCATCTACTACAACTCTATCCTCCAAAAAATCAATGAATCTTACTATAGATTATTCCTATCCAAGCTTATCCATCATCAGTAAATGGATTTCAAATGTAAAATTTTCATGGTAAACAATCATCATTGGTACTCTTTGATATCTGAAATACCAATATGAATATTGAATATAGATGACCTAATATAAATCCTCTACGATTTCCAAACATTTCAATCACAAGAGGATCGGAATACCAATCCCAAGATATTAGTCTATTGTGCTGAAGAATGGGTGTCAAATGATTGATTTACATTTTAATGTTGAATCGCCAATTAACCGAAACACCAATTATGAATAAACAATGAACACGGTATAATATTCAAAAATCAAGATCATGAGAAACATACATAGGAAAATTTTTATGTTATCCTAAATTCATTTTTTAGAATGTAAAATGAATATATTATAATATAATCAATGAAAAAACCCCAAATCATGGATAATATCATTCCATAACTACAATACATATGATCTGTGAATCAATTGGTTAATTTATTCCTTCATGTTTATCATATAAATAATAAAATGTTTATAAATAAACATAAAACAAAATCTTCCCATGAGATGGATCAATATCTAAGGATAAAAAAATCTATATCAATGTGATTGGTGAGATCGTTGATTTTTTTATAGTGAAATAATCCTCAATCCATATATGATCTAATATCATATTGTAAGAGTGTTATCCTCAAACTCTCTCTTAATTGGATAGTTTATGTAGTTAACCATAAATAATTAAAAACAGATAAATTATTATATATCATTATTGGGCTTCATGAAAAATTAAAATAAAATAATTAATATGTTTCATTAACACAATAATATACCCACAACAGTGCTCAATACATAAATCAGACACACTCCAGGGTTATCTCACACCTTAGGAAAAAAACATGCATTGAAAAAATAGAAGCCTCGAATTTTAGAGTTATTCCGCATTATTATCAGTTTAATAATGATTTATACTTAATATATTTAGTATATATATTTATGTAATTAAATTCAGGATCTCCAAACATTAGAATAACATGTCATCTCAACTCCTAGCTCCAAAAATAATTAATATAATATCCTCAGGTAATTTATAGAAACTTTTTTCCAATTGCATATATATATATATATAAACATCCAAGAATTATAATTTTTATATAAAAAAATCTAGTCGATGTAAACAAGTTATATTAGGATAGTATAATTTAATTTAGACCTGGATTCCATCTTCCAAAATCATTTATAATTTTGTTTAATTTCATTATCAAAAATCCGGTATTATAAAATAAAAAATAAACATTTAAAAATTATATTGAATCAATATATAAAAATTATTATTTGATCATAATAGAAAAAAAAAATTGATACATCTAACCCGTATGTAATTTAATTTATTACCAAAGATAAATATATTACCATAAATCGTGTCATAATATTTAGTAAAACCATAATATTTTACATTGATTGATCATAATAAAAAATTAATGACTATTATACATGGTACATTAATATTATGAAGAAAAAATAATCATTGAAATTTTCATGGTGAATTTACATATATAACAATAGGATGGGATTATGATTTTAGAAATTATATATAATGATAAATATTACAATTTTCAATATGAAAAATATGATAGAATATTTTCGGTCAATATGTGTCTTAGGAATTTTGACCAATGGTGGTATAGTGATTATTAATAGACCATTAAGGATATTCTATATAAAGGGTAATGATTTATGTTAATCACAACATATTTGTGTAAATATATATTCTACTAGTTGTATCATTCATAATGAAATCAATTTATCATTGATTAATAATTATATCGAATCATAGGGAAATCCCTTCAACAATACATTAATAAATCAATTTAGTGGAGTTGGAAAATAAAAATATGTCTTATAATTTCATGTTAGTGGAGATAACCACCAAATATATATTTGTAAAACAACTCGGTGAAAGATCAAACATTTCACACATTAACCTTTTGCATTATAACAATGTGATTATTGGTTTTGTATCTATGTAATGAGTTGTGTATAAATTTAAATTCATCAGTAAATTAAAATGACGTTTACACATATACATTATTTATTATGAATTTTTCAATAATATATAAAATTTAAAATGTCGGTAATTTGATAAAAAAAAGTATAAAATTGACTATATATTGGGAATTAGTATGTTGAAATCAAGTAATTGGTGAGATATATTAATATTTTATTTAATTTAAAAAAACACATAAAAAATAGTGTGGTTTAATAAAATAACGGTAATGAGGTGTATATAGAAAAATATTTATATAATAATGACTAAATTTTAAAAGGATGTCAAATTTCACTATGTAAGGGACCAAAAAATTGTTGGACACTATAGGTGGTAGTGGAGAATAATTGTTATAGAGGTAAACTATAATAATTTTGAATTATAAAATCATTAAAAAACTATTACATGATGTTCCCCTCAACATGCCTATAAATATCCAAATTTTATTTCATTCATAATCATCCAAATCAATGTTCCCTCATTATTTTACTATGATTGGGTAACTACACTAGATATATCTTCATTCCTAGATAGTTGTGTTGGACCTATGTATGGGTTCCCATATATGAATCTCAAGAGTGGTAAAAGTTCCCACTCCAATTGCAGTATTTTCTATTTCAATTTCCATATATGTAAAATCTATTAAATATTAATTTTATTTTATTCCATGATGTATATCAATGATATAATACCCCAATTTAGCTTTTATGATTTAATCATTAACCAAACACAATACATTAGGACCTTATTTAAAATTGTTAACATATAGAAATAAGTTTTTATTTTCTCTCTCAATACAATTCATATTTATATTATAATTGGAATATCATTTTTCTAAAAAAAAATTTATCAAAAAATTATTTTTCTAAAATCTTATATTCCATTATTATGACATTTATGTCATGTGATTTTTCATTCTCATTACATCATGAAAAAATCCTAATTCTCTAATTTGTATAAACCTCCTACTATCAATAGAATTAAAATAATTTGGTTAAATAAAAAGAATGTGGCCTTATTGGAATATAATTCCCTTTATTAATACTAAAATATTTAATTGATTTTTCTCATATTCCACATGGGGTAATAACTCCATAAATACATTTTTATGTATATCTCAACCAAATCATGGTGGATGGTAACTGGGCCCTTTTTGCAGCACATGTTTAGAACTAATTGTGGATATTCAATAGATAATTATTATAATTCCTATAAACGCAAAAATTATATTTATATGGGGGGTATAATATATTTTTTCTTTTGTCTAATGAAATTGAAATCAAAATTTCATATAACCATTAAATTTCATAATGATGATAATTTTATATTTTTTAGAAATTCATATAAATCTATTATTGATGGTAATGTTTTGAAAACAATGATTTCTAAGTTATTCCTTATAAGTATTAAGGTGAATCACATTATAAAAATTATTTATTAATTTACTTTTCACATTTATTTATAAACCATGTAACCATTTTTTCCAAATGGGAATATCATGTTTGATAATTCCCATTGGAATAATTTATATTGTATTTACAATTTTCTCATCCATGACCATTATTACATGTGTAGAAAATATTCATTTTTTATGTGATGGAATGGATTAAAAAATTAGATGGGTGGGGTATGAAATTATATAGACCATTGGTTTACTATGATGAATCATATAATAAATATTATGTGGTATTTATATTTTCATTTCTGTTAACTTATATTGATATAGAATGTGGATTTTAAAATATTATTAGAATTTCTTATATTATACATTTAAATAAATTAATTTTTATTATCCATGTGATTATGAAATTATCATCATTCAATGTATTATTCTAATATATTTATTAATATGGAATAATTTTTTATAATTATTTTCATTATAGTATGTTTATCATTTATTAGAAATAAATATAGGTTTTTTCTTACAAAGAATTTTTTCACGTAACCATTATTATATTGATTCACCAGTTCCAATGATAATTATGTGGAATACTATGATTTTAATGGATAACATTATTATATAAGGACCAGTGAATTTATGTTGAAAATATATAAGATAATGTATCATATATCTTGAGTACTATGATACAAGGATCAATGTGATTTAATATCTTCTACTTTATTATCAATTTATTAATTTACCCAATAGATATAAGAAAACATAGTTGGGAGAATTAGAGTTGGTATCTGAGAAATAATTATTGGAATCATTATAATCTATAATTAAGAATACATCTGTAGAAAACACATATTTTACATTTATATAATTATTTAAGATATTCTTTTATAATTTTTTTTAATATAATTATATATAAGTCATGATTCATGTTCATTAATTAAGAAATAAAATTATTTTTACATAATAGTTCATGATTGATGAATTAAAAACAAGGCCATAAACCACACACAATGTGTTGATCATATTAATAATAAATATTAGTGAGTTAATATATATATATATATATAAAAGTATTAATTATCATAGAAAAATAATATAGATAGTGAATTGTATCAATTCCCACATGAAGAAACAAAATTTGTCCCTAATTTAATAAACAATATTCTATAAATATATGAAGTAATAAACTCCACATTTTTTTGGAAATAATAATCCTACAGATAAAAAAATTGTTTATCTCTCTAGCTAATTTTTTTATTTACTTATGATTCTGGATGTGGTATAATGTCCTTATAGATATGTATCATCTATGAGGTGATGCTGACTAATGGTGGTCGTTAATTAAAAATAAAAAGGAAAAATATGACATTTATAAAATTAAATGGAACTCGTTATTTGTTAATTTTCTAGAAATATATTGTCCTCCTGTGAAACATGTGGGTATTGAATCGAAATAGCAGATTGAAAAAAAATTAGAATTGGTGGTGGAAAATTATTAGGATAATTTTATAATTATATCAAGGAATTTTTTAGATGTTATAAGAAAATAAAATTAGATTTTATATTTCTTATTTTTAGGTATAAATAAAAATATTAAAGTATACATGGTCTCTAAATATTTATAAACATATGAGGAAATAAAAACATGTAATATTAGGAAAAAATATATATCTCAAAAAAAATTCATCTAAAGAGAAATTTGTAATGAGTAAGGTAGTTGATCACTATATGAAAAGGGTTGATGAGATGGAAAATAATAGAAGTGAAGGTTTCCCAATATTTAATATATATGGGATAAATAAGAACATTTTAATGGGACTGTGTTTATGTGTATAATCTGGATAGAAGGTTTTTTATTCTCTTGAGTACAAATGAATGATGGATGAATCCAATGTAAAATTCATAAACTATAAGGATATGGGGGAATTACTCTAAATAATTACCATATAGGGAATGTGTTATTCCAAAAAATTATCTTATAGATCATATGCATGTAATTTCAATAAATACAGTGCCTGTCAAAGTAGAAAATTACATTATATGAGGAAAATTTATTATAAATTCAATGTTATCCAATAAATTTTGTGATTTTGGATCCAAAAATTCAATTATTCCTATATGTTTCAATTGAATATTCAGTAACCCTATACTATACTAATAAATGAATAATTAGTTAGAATACTAAGTGTTTCATTGATTACAAAATTGATACAATGGGAGAATAAACTTTTGATGTTTGGGTGTTCTATCATTTTAAATATAATAATAATACCTATGGTGTATTTTGATGTAATAGTATGATTTAATTGTCTCTATAATTAAATATAATTTATTTATTATAGATAGAATTTATTTATAATTAGTTATGAATGTATGAAATTACTTTTTTATGGGGATATTTATTACATGAATATTTTATTAACTACCAATAAAATCTATGAATAATTAACATGATGGTGGATAATTTAATGGAATTAAATATGTAGTTTATATAGTTTTTCATAGAATAAAATATGTACTAGGTTTCAACGAAAATATCAATGGATTTCCCTATATATTTACTTGATTAACCGATGATTGGGTATTTTAATTCCCCATTGATATTATCTGTTGTAGAGACCCGAAGCCGGACTTACATGGACATTATATTACATTTGCTGAATACTTAGTACATAACAAAAACACACACACAAGGATCATAATAGTTTAGTGTCTTTGGAATCTCGGAATATAATCTTCTAATCCTGGTTAAAGATCTTCAACATCTTCCATAAATATCTTCCTTTTTTTAATACCTAAAACCTTTCTTTATATCCTGGGGAAAAGAAAACATAATAGGGTGAGATCAAATGCTCAGTAAGGGTAAACAAAAGAAATATCAATCACATCATATACACAAGCACATAAATTTTGGAAATCATAACCTCTAAAAGGGATCATAATTTCATAACATGGGATAAATCATGGCAGTGAAATGTAATCACAACAATCATAAATTAAAACATGAAACTTTATGGAATACAAACATAATCATAGATAATCATTTCTTGTTAGTCCAGACTCATTGCCAAGACTATCTTAGTGGACAAAGTCCCTTTCTGAACCGAGTCACCCCCATTCCAGTCCTCTTTCACTGAACCGGTATAACCTACCGTTCCATCCATGTCTATCTCATGAGATATAAAATCTTTACCCAATGCATTGGAGGGAGATATAGGTCCCACCCATCTAATAATGAAACCATTCTTATGTGTGCCACAAAATCATAAATCATACATCATTGCATAACCCATGTAATAAAATGGGATTTTTAAAGATCATGTCATCATAATCCATAAACAATTGATATCATTTCATCATAAGAAAATTGATACCATTTAAATCATAGAGACATTTTACTTGAAACATACATATCAAATAATGTCATCTTAGATGGAAAATAGTTTTGAGAAAAACACTTGAAATGAATTCTTGAGGAAAATATCCTTTCTTCTTTAAAATCATTTTCTCTTCACAAAATTCCATGCAATTTTAATAGATAAGGGTATTGTTGAAAATAATCATGCAATCTCGTAGAGGAAGCTTCTTGAAAATTAGGTGTTATGAAACCGTAAAAATCCTTCAAGCCGTATCTGTTAAAAATAACATTCTCCTTGTACTTTTATCAGAAAAGTCAAAAAGTACCTTATATGGTAAACACAGGAAAGATTCTATTCATACAATTTGGTAAAAAGCCAATAAAGGATAAAAATGACTTTAAACATTCATGGAAAAATGGTAAACATTTTATAAAAACATTTTTAGAAAACATGGTCATGGATGATAAACGTAACCCCAGTAAATACTTACGTATAAGCAATCACGGATAAAAATGAGATTGAAAATTTTTCCCTTACCTTAGGTTCGACATGCTTTGTAAGTGTCCGAACCTCCTGTATAATGATTTAAATAATGTTATTGACTTATTACAGAATCATATTCATTTATGATATCATATATGGTTCACTTATGACTTTATATTACCCGTTCTTTTGTAAATTCCATGTTAAAGAAGCATTTTGGGTAAAATCGTTTCATTTATCGTAGGTGTTTGGACTTGTTTTTATTTACATTGTTATTACTTATATCATTATTTACTTACTTCCAGAATATAAAGTATGATTTATATATCATATATATTCTGTATATATATATAATAGATAGATAAATGAAATGAAACACACCGTTCATGGAGACGGCAATCCGTACGTACGCATGAACGCTGCTTTCCTTTCCTTATTGTCTTGAATGGAAGTAATTAGATGACATATATATATATATACATAAATCCAGTAGATTTACCATGTCATATATTCCATTATTATTCATTATATATACTTTATAATCATTCTGGACTGGTTAACATGGATAATGAATCTCATCGCGTCGTGGAGACGGTATTCCGTACGTACGCACGCGCGGTGATTTCATTTTCCGTAGGATGGATAGATGGTTAAATAGGGTTGTTTCATACATATAATAACATATCAAAATATGAGTGATACTAATGTTATTACTTTATAATGAAACAACTAAAGAAGAAGAAGATGGAGAAGAAAGAAATTGGAAAGGATCGGTAATGGATATTACCTCTTCTTTGAAGTGCTTATTTGAGACCTCGTTTTAGGGAACTAAAATTGGTCTTTTAAGAAGACCAGGACCTCTAGGATGATACTAGGGAAGCGGTGAAGTGATTTTGGTAGGGTTTGGCCGAGCTTGAATGCTCAAATTTGTGTGAGGAGGAGAGGGAGGAGGTTCCCTTTTATAAGGGAGGAGAGGGGCATCTTAGGAAAATTTCAAAATATTATTTTATATTAAGGTCAAATTCGGTTTATAATGGTTCCAAATGGTCTTATTTCGATGATAATGTGGGGATGGGTCGAAATCCCCTCATCCAATATGATTTATACAAGTTATGTTATTATTTTAACCTTATCAATTAGATTTAACTCTATGATAAATAATTTATCTTTTACCGTGTCTTTTTGTTTTCTTACACTATATGGTTAATAAACTTACTATATCATGCCAAACGAATCCCAAGTTGTTTATTATTAATATATCTATCCTTATCTAAGTCATTTGTCTGATCCGTAGATTTTTTGGAATTAAATAACAATTAATAATTTAATATTTGTTTTAAAAACTAATTTATGTCAATTTTGACACTATTTGGTACATGATTTTTATGAAATTTCTAACAGAATGATAAGTTCGAACCAAGTTACTTAAATCCACAAAAACATGTCATATTAACCTAGAAAATTAGTGTAAGTAATAAAAAGTCTAAAATTACATTTATTTGTGCATTTATAACATCAATTATGTTAATATTTTCCTAAAAAGGTAATTACTGCATAATCGTTGTGTCATAAATAAATTAAATTACTTAAAGTATAAAAATTACAAATAAAATACCATTATGTAGGAAATCGTTTTAGATTTCTAATGAATATTTATTGTCGAAATTATATTATGTATAACCCTATATTGAAAATGTTTTAGTAAATAAACTTTGATTTTAACTCCTTTAACTCTTCTTTGAATTAAATAATAATAAATGTCCTAATCTAATCCAAGTGGGCCTAAATGATAATATTTTACACTTAATGTTGTTTTTGGTCGAGATAAACTTGTCCAATAGGATTAGGACATGTGTTAGGGTAATATTAATATCATTTTTACCCTTAATTACCCTATTTAATTTTAACTGTGGTAAATAAAAGTAAAAAGTTACTATTCACCAAAAATTATTTTCATCTCATTGAACCACATTTTACTTACTGACAACAACTGTGTCTCTCGGATTTTTGAAATTCCATCCACAGAAGCGGTAAAATTAAGATTTATGAAAAAATTAATTTTTTTAACTACCACTTAGTAGTTTCACTATTCATCAAAAATTGATGTTTTTCAGAAAAATGCCAAAATTTCACCCTAAGCTATAATTGATATTCCGAATTCAAAAATGATTTCTATTTTACAAAATTCCCAACATATAAGTTGCATTAATTAATTTTATATTTAATTTCCGCTGTCACAACAAATAGCATGTTTTTAAGAGATAATAACTATCAAAAGATTAACACTTGTTTATGTCTGGTGTAAATGTGAAATTACATCCAATGACCAAAATTGTATTGAATTGTAAAAATATATAATAAATATACTTTAAAAACACTCAAATTAATAATTTATCACTATTAATTATTTCTATTAAAAAAGTTGTTTTTAATTAAAATTTAGTAATTCTCACTATTCATCAGAAAATAAAAGTTATCCGAAAAGTACGAAAATTTCACCTTAGGCTAAATTCGATACTCCGAATCCAAAAATGAAGTCCATTTTGAGAGAAAAAATTTCTAAAATTTAAAAAAGTGGTCATTACTATTCATAACGACTAGTTTTAATAATATTTTAATAGCATATCGTTGTTTAGTGAAACTCAGTATTGTGTGCTACACACGCTATCGAGGAAGTGTTGTGATTGCGTGTAATGCAAGGCAAGTCAAGGATGTGTGTTGTGAAAGCTCCTTTTGTTTTAGTGTACAACACAAGACATTAATAAAATTAAAAATAATATTTTTCATAAAATCTCAGGCTGTTACATTCTACCCCCCTTAAAATGAATTTCACCCTCGAAATTCGTCTGGGTTATAAATGGTTTACTACTCGAATGTTTGTTCAATATAAACCCACATTGTAAAAAGGTAATACCAAAACCAATCTTTAAAATCAAAAGTATGAAACGTAATGGTTACCCAAATAAACTAATCACTGGGTTTCCACAATGGTGAGAATATGGATACGGAAGAAAAATATAACCATCATGTTCTGATGGAGAGTGGAAGAGAACATGGCTATGGAAAAGCCAAAAATCAAAAATCCATAGATTTTTGACGATCTAAGGTACCATCTGATTATTCAGATATAAGAGCACTAGGACAACATTTTTGGTTTTCAAGATCATTTCCCTAAAGTTGAAGAATTTGAATTAGAATAAATACTTACTTTATTTTGGTACAATCTCACTGTTGTTCGTCCCTTGAACAATTTCCACTTCATCTCTTAAATAAATGTAGTTGAATTTGTTATTCGTGAAGTGTTAGCAGATCATGTGATAGAATGACGGGTCATTCCATCTGTCTCAAACAAAAGGTTAGCAAAAGTTATTAAATATACATAAGTCATTCTATAGTGAGATTAATCATATATGGTTCCTAAAATGGACTTATACTTCATATATTATACTGGTTAATATAATAAAACTAGTTTCTACTAAACATGGACTTCATGTAGGCTAGTGGTAGGTGATAAAGGCCAGTCGCACTTCGGTTGTGGGTTCGATTCCCACAGCCTTGTCCGAAACGATGGGCTGTCACCCGTCCTGCATGTTGTACTTTTTCTAAAACTATATTATTATAACATCCCATCAATAATATCTAAAAAACTTCTATCCTTAAACAATACTAACTTCTATCCAACATAATCCATTACAATCTTTAGGCTTATCCATAATACTGCAGTCCACTCAAATAACATAGTGAAAACGATTACCAGAGATTTAATACCATCGTTGATCCCCATATATCATAAGATATGTTTTGTTAGTCACATTCCAAACATTCAAAGTCCTTAATCATGTATTATCTTGAATACCCATTGAACCATAGTGAAAACATGAATGCAGTTAAAAGTTAACACTTTCCAAATACCAAAATCCTCAAAATTCTATATACTCAAACCATGATATCACTTAGTCCTTATATAAATCATGACCTCATTAATACTGTCAAACATTTAATTTTCTACTTATCCCTTCATTATGCGCATATCATCTACTTTCCAAAAATATCTGAATAGCCGTTCATGGTTACTGGTACCATTAATCATACACTTTCAAAACATAAGTAAAGACAACAGTGTAACAATCCTTAGATGTCTCTTTATTCCAGGACACCATGAGATTACTTATACAACATTACACTTGATAAACAAGTAATCATTCCACTACCTTTTTAATCCATTGACCGAGCTTTAGCAATTCTTTCATCGCACATATCATTTGTAGTCTCTTCATCATCATCAAAATAAATATTACCCATATGACCATACTGATTCTCTTCATGAGACTTTACCTGAAGGAATTGGTCTGCATAATTCTCGTACATTCCACATTTAAAACATTTAACCATTGTTGATGTCGTAGCAATACCATTATCCTCATCCATGGTGTTAAATGAACCCTTTCCATTGCACTTACTAGCTTTATGTCCTTCTTTTCCACACCCAAAGCATCTTCCAGTTCCTTTGAAACATTCTCCTTGATTCCTCTTCCCACATGATTTACATAGGGGAAATTGAACTTTCTTTCCTCTATGATCATCATGAAACTCCATCTTTCTCTTATTAGCCAAGTCAGGAAACTTACCAAATTTTACTTTATTGATCATATTATGAGATTGGTGATTCAGCATAATAATGGTGTTTGGACCTCCAAATCCCATTTCATTTGGTTTCTCATGAAGAATATCTTTCCATTGTCCATCATATCCTCCATTATCGTGAATCATCTTATTTCCAACTATTTTCTAAAACCCAAAAATAATAGTGTGAGAGGAAAAAATCAGAATAAAGGGGGAGTATCTTTAATATCAAACATATTTGGTTTAATATAATATCGTTACCATAGTTCTAGGACTATATACTATACGTATACTTATCCTTAGGGACATCCCTCGACATACATTAGAAATATATCTAGGGATCTCACTAATGTTTTCACATCCTAGTTTCCAAAGGTTGACTAAACCTTTCCTCTCATACCAACTGTAGAGACCTGAAGCCTGACTTACATGGAAATTTCATTACATTTGCGGAATACTTAGTACATAACAAAAAACACACACACAAGGATCGTAATAGTTTAGTGTCTTTGTAAACTCGGAATATAATCTTCTAATCCTGGTGAAAGATCTTCAACATCTCCCATAAATATCGTACTTTTTTTATACCTAAAACCTTTATTTATATCCTGGGGAAAAGAAAAACATAATAGGGTGAGCTCAAATGCTCAGTAAGGGTAAACAAAAGAAATATCAATCACATTGTATACACAAGCACATAACTTTTGGAAATCTTAACCTGCAAAAGAGATCATAATTTCATAACATGGGATAAATCATGGTAGTGAAATGTAATCACAATAATCATAACATAAAACATGAAACTTTGTGGCATACACGCATAATAATAGAGAATCATTTCTTGTTAGTCATGACTCATTGCCAAGACTATCTTAGTAGAGAAAGTCCCTTTCTAAACCGAGTCACCCTCGTTCCAGTCCTGTTTCACTGAAACGGTATAACCTAACATTCCAGCCATGTCTATCTCATGAGATATAAAATCTTTACCCAATGCATTGGAGGGAGATATAGGTCCCACCCATCTCATAATGAATCCATTCTTATGTGTGCCACAAAATCATAAATCATACATCATTGCATAACACATGTAATAAAATGGGATTCTTAAACATCCTGTCATCATAATCCATAAACAATTGATATCATTTCATCATAAGAAAATTGATACAATTTAAATCATAGAGACATTTTACTTGAAACATACATATCAAATAATGTCATCATAGATGGAAAATAGTTTTGAGAAAAACACTTGAAAGGAATCCTTGAGGAAAATATCCTTTCTTCTTTAAAATAATTTTCTTTTTACAAAATTCCATGCAATTTTAAAAGATAAGGGTTTTGTTGAAAATAATCATGCAATCTTGTAGAGGAAGCTTCTTGAAAATGAGGTGTTATGAAACCGTAAAAATACTTTCAATACATATATGTTAAAAATAACATTCTCCTCATACTTTTGTCAGAAAAGTCAAAAAGTACATTATATGGTAACTAAAGGAAAGATTCCATTCATACAATGTGGTAAAACGTCAATAAAGGGTAAAAATGACTTTAAACATTCATGTAAGAATGTTAAACATTTTATAAAAACATTTTTTGAAAACATGGTCATGGATGATAAATGTAACCCCAGTAAATACTTACGTATAAGCAATCTCGGATAAAAATGAGATTGAAAATGTATCCCTTACCATAGGACTGACTTGCTTTGTAAGTATCCGAACCTCCTGTATAATGATTTAAATAATGTTATTGACTTATTACAGAATCATATTCATTTATTATATCATATATGGTTCACTTATGACTTTATATTACCCGTTCTTTTTTAAATTCCATGGTAAAGAAGCGTTTTGGGTAAAATCGTTTCATTTATCGTAGGTTTTTGGACTTGTTGTTATTGAAATTACTATTACTTATATCATGATTTACTTACTTCCAGAATATAATGTATGATTTATATATCATATACATTCGGTATATATATATAATAGATAGGTAAATGAAATGAAACACACCGTTCATAGAGACGGTAGTCCGTACGTACGCATGAACGCTGCTTTCCTTTCCTTATTGTCTTGAATGGAAGTAAGTAGATGACATATATATATATATATATATCCATTAGATTTACCATGTCATATATTCCATTTTTATTCATTATATATACTTTATAATCATTCTGGACTGGTTAACATGGATAATGAATCTCATCGCGTCGTGGAGACGGTATTCCGTACGTACGCACGCGCGGTGATTTCATTTTCTGTAGGATGGATAGATGGTTAAATAGGGTTGTTTAATACTTATAATAACATATCAGTATATGAGTGATACTGATGTTATTACTTCATAATGAAACAACTATAGAAGAACAAGTTGAAGACGAAATAAATTGGAAAGGATCGGTAATGTATATTACCTCTTCTTTGAAGTGCTTCTTTGAGAACTACTTTTAGGGAACTAAAATTGTTCATTTAAGAAGACCAGGAGCTCTAGGATGATACTAGGGAATCGGAGAAGATATTTTGGCAGGTTTTGGCCGATCTTGAATGCTCAAATTGGTGTGAGGAGGAGAGGGAGGAGGTGCCCTTTTATAAGGGAGGAGAGGGGCATCTTAAGAAAATCTCAAAATATTATTTTATATTAAGGTCAAATTCGGTTTATAATGGTTCCAAATGGTCTTATTTCGAAAATAAAGTGGGGATGTGTCTAAATCCTCTCATCCAATATGATTTAGAAAAGTTTATGTTATTATCTTAACCTTATCAATTAGATTTAACTCTAAGTTAAATAATTTAACTTTTACCGTTTCCTTTTTTTTCTTACACTATATGGTTAATAAACTTACTATATCAAGCCAAACGAACCCCAAGTTGTTTATTATTAATATATCTATCCTTATATAAGTAATTTGGACGATCCTTAGATTTTTAGGAATTAAATAACAATTAATAATATAATATTTGTTTTAAAAACTAATTTATGTCAATTTTGACACTATTTGGTACATGATTTTTATGAAATATATAACAGAATGATAAGTTTGAACCAAGTTACTTAAATCAACAATAACATATCATATTATAATATAAAATTAGTTTAAGTCATAAAAAGTCTCAAATTACATTTATTTGGGCATTTATAACATCAATTATGTTAATATTTTCCTAAAAAGGTAATTACTGCATCATCGTTGTGTCATAAATAAATTAAATTATTAAACGTATAAACATTACAAATAAAATAAGATTATGTAGGAAATCGTTTTATCTTTCTAATGAATATTTATAGTCGAAATTATATTATGTATAACCCTATATTGAAAATGTTTTAGTAAATAAACTTTGATTTTAACTCTTTTAACTCTTCTTTGAATTTAATAATAATAAATCTCCTAATCTAATCCAAGTGGGCCTAAATGATAATATATTACACTTAAGGTTGTTTTTGGATGAGATACACTTGTCCAATAGTATTAGGACATGTGTTAGGGTAATATTAATATCATTTTTACCCTTAATTACCCTATTTACTTTTAACCGTGGTAAATAAAAGTAAAAAATTACTATTCACCAAAAATTATTTTCATCTCATTGAACCACATTTTACTTATTGTCATCAACTGTGTCTCTTGGATTTTTGAAATTCCATCCACATAAGCAGTAAAATTAAGATTTATGAAAATATTAATTTTTTTAACTACAACTTAGTAGTTTCACTATTCATCAAAAATTGAAGTTTTTCAGAAAAATGCCAAAATTTCACCCTAAGCTATAATTGATATTCCGAATTCAAAAATGATTTATATTTTACAAAATTCCCAACATATAAGTTGATTTAATTAATTTTATAATTAATTTCTGCTGTCACAACAAATAGCGTGTTTTTAAGAGATAATAACTATCAAAAGATTAACACTTGTTTATGTCTGGTGTAAATGTGAAATTTCATCTAATGACCAACATTGTATTGAATTGTAAAAATATATACTAAATATACTTTAAAACCACTCAAATTAATAATTTATCACTATTAATTATTTCGATTAAAAAAGTTGTTTTTAATTAAAATTTAGTAATTTTCATTATTCATCAGAAAATAAAAGTTATCCGAAAAGTACCAAAATTTCACCTTAGGCTAAATTCGATACTCCGAACCCAAAAATGAAGTCCATTTTGAGAGCTAAAATTTATAATATTTTAAAAAGTGGTTATTACTATTCATTACGTCTAGTTTTAATAATATTTTAATGGCATATCGTTGTTTAGTGAATCTCAGTATTGCGTACTACACACGCTATCGAGGAAGTGTTGTGATTGCGTGTAAAGCAAGGCAAGTCAAGGATCTGTGTTGTGCAAGCTCCATTTGCTGTATCATACAACACAAGACATTAATAAAATGAAAAAGAATATTTTTCATAAAATCTCGGGTTGTTACATCGGTGGTGATAATATAATATCAAATACATCTTATTTGATTGCTCAAGGGGAGTTAGTTGAGTTGAGGATCAAAATTTTATACTTATGTTCTAATGGATTCCCACTAAAAAAGTGTCTCACTTTGGGGGGAACCTAGGTTTATCATAAATAATAAAGATCATGAAATGTGATTAGGAATTCACTATTTAGAAAAAAATGGAATTACTATAAATAACATGTATCCATTTCCACTTATTGATGAATTCTATGATAATATTCCAAGGGATAAATTCTATTCCATGATTTTCCATTTTTAGATAAACCATTAGTGTAAATTTACTATGGAGGTTTTCAAAATACATCATTTCATTTGATGTGTCCTCATTATGAGTTCCCAATAATTATCTTTAGCATAATGTTAATGGATTTTATAAATAGGATATCCAAGAACTACGTTGATATATTTGTCTTAGTATATATTAATGACATTAATATATAAATTATATGTTAAATAGCGAATGATATACATTTAAAAATTATTCTAATGATGATGAGGACAAAATACTTATAAGGTAAACTCAAATAATGTGGATATCAGATTCAAATTGTTTATTTTGTTTTACAAATTGTGCCCAATGATGGAATAGTTATTGGACATTAAAATAAAATTTTTGTTAATAATTTTCAAACACTACCTAATAGTAAAAAAATATGATGTTTTCAATACTTATTGGGATACTATCAATTATTTGTCAGATTCTTTTTCATTTGGATAATCTGCTAACCAAGATGACATTTAAGGTGGTTAAAGTGATGTAAAAATTGAAATACAATTATTGTTTTAATGAATTAAAGATAATATTTTTTAAATTACCCTATATTTAATCTTCCATTTAGTAAATATGAAATATTAATTTTTAGAGATTAATTATAAAAATGTATTATACGTGTTCTAATGAAAAATGGGAGTTGTATAATATAAATCAATAAAGGTAAACCACATGGAAATAAATATCTAACTCATAATGTTGAATTGGATTATGTAATTGTCCCTCAAAATATATATTGACATTACCTCTCTAGAGAGTGATATGATATTTACAAATACCTAAGAGTTTAAAAAATATGATTACATAGAATTTTATTAGTATAAAAAAATAATATTGTTAATAATTCTACTGTGTTTTTATTGTTCTATAAATTATCCATTGGGTAAATTGAAAAATGTGGTTTATGCATTGAGTATAAAATACTACATTACCTTTCATGTCTTTAGGGTAAATGAAGATACATTTCTTATTGGCCTAGTAATTGTGTAATTTACTATTATAATGAATAGACATGATTCAATACTATTCCATGTAATCACTCATAAATTGTTACAATAAAGGATTACTAAATGTGAAAATAGTGATACATCCCAACAAAAAATAGAAGTAGTGATGAATGAGAAATTACTAGAGTATATAATTGGTGCTTATGAATGATTACATATTGGTATGAGGTTATGTCTTCCATCAGCTATAATTTGTAAGAAAGAACTATTGTATGATGCTCAAAGTTCAAAAACCTATGTGAATCCTATTTGTACAACAATGTATATGGATATTAAAATCACTTTTGTTAGGAAAATATGAAGAGGGAAATTTTAAATTATTCAATAAGATTATTAGTATAAAATAAGATGAAAGCTAAAATAAAATATCCTAGAAGAATAACAAAACCACTAAATATACTATAATGTAATTATGATAATATTATAATATATTTCATCCTGAGGAATAAAATGAACCATATAGGGAATAATATAACATGATTCATTGTGTTTCATTTCATTATGTCATCAAATTTTATTAAAAATCTTGAATATTTTTCTTTGGAAAATCTTCTATAATTATAAATTAATATTTTATGAGACATCATTGAACACCCATATTTATCATATAAGTTCATAACTCATGGTTTACATTAAGATTTTATAAATTCCTCTAAAATTCATTATAAACATAGCTTAATCATAGAATGACATATGACATTTGAAAAGAATGAAAAACTGAACAAAAAAATCATACATTAGAAATCATTATACATTAATTAAATATTGACTACCAAATATGTTGGGATCAAATTTACAAAAAGTGGATTTTCTATCAAATATATGTTACTGGTGAATAATTAATATTGATTATATGAGTACTTCTATATAAATATATATCAAACATGAGGGTTTTGATGAAGTCATATAAAAGAATATTTCGGGACTATAGTTTGTGGAAGAAAAAAATGAAAATGTAAAATCCATCCAAATAAATATGAACGTAAATAAGGTAGATAGAAATAATATGTTGAAAAATGAAATTTGAATGTAAAATTACAACTCACTATATTTTCCTTTTTGAATATATCTTCATCAAATAATGTTTTATGATTGGAAATACAAGGAATCTAAAATGAACATAAATTGGGATATTTAAAAAATTAGAGAAACATACCATATTTAAGTGCCACCCAAACAATCTCTATTACATGAAATCATCAATATATCCATTGAAAATATGCATTTCTGAGTATGTCTCAATTTTATAAAATTTTATCATGTTTAATTGGATCCAGAATTATCATATAAGGTAGATATTATTTATATTTTTATATATGGTAAAAATGTGTTATGAAATAGATCTACCTTGACGGTGATGGTTCATTGGAGGAATCATATTCTAAATGAGGAAACATGGGATCATTACGAAGAAATGAGAACAAATAATAAAAATATATTAATATATTGATTTAAATTTTTGATAGTAGTTATTTTATAGGAGAATAGAAAACATGATATTCCACTACAGTAAGTAAATCATTTATCATATTTTAGTTTATAATGTAGACATTATTATTCCATCATAATAATACTATACATAACAAAAAAACTATGTACTTTAATTTATAATATATGTTAAATGTATTATGATAAAATATGTAACCATTATTTTAAATATTAAATCGTATACTTTGGTAGATCATATTAGAAAAAAGAATAAAAACTAATCATGAAGGATTTATATTATTAAGAAAATGATCGTAATTGAAATTTAAATGGTTTAAGACCATAGAGAATTATATAATGGGATTTAGATATTTACATGTATATATAATGATTAATAAGTCTATTTTTCAACAGGATTATTTGTAATTATGACCGTTGATTAATTTGACCATTGGGAATTACTACCATTTATGGTATATAGATTAATAATTCACAATTTTGATTACATTATTTTGAGTAAGGAGGATTGTTAATTATCCAAAAAGGGATAATATATGGATTTAGATATTATGAGCATCCCTTATTAAATTCTTTTATCTAATCATATGAATGATTTTTCATCGATGTTGTTTCCCATTAACCATTCCCAAGTAATTCTCCAACAATTTTAGTTGGAGTTAACCCATTTGCGTGAAATGTTCATGTTAATGGATATTTCAATATAGTAAATATTATTTGAAAAACTCCAGGATATACACTATTTCACAACATACACATAGGGAATATGTATATTTGATAAGAGGATGCATATCTAGAGGATGATTAATGTTAAAAGGAAAATTCATTAATTAATTAAAATATTGATTAGTCTAATACTTTATTTTGGAAAAATATTTCTTCCTGATACAAAAGGAAAAATTTCAGTAATTAGTTAATGAATTTGATAAATTGATTAAATATTTTTAAAATGGATTTTGAAATTTTTTATGATGTTATAATTGGGAATTTTTATCTAAAATAGTTGAATATGATAAAAATGGTGGAACGTGGTTAAATATAGTAAATACAATATATATGAAATCATATTTATTTTTACCTAGAACATTTCTTCAATGAACGTTCTATTTCACTTTTAATTTCAATAAAAAATGTAGTGGGGATTTCTTAATTTTCATAGATTGTAGTGGTTATAGTGGCCCACTATGGGAAATTGGAATAATACAATAATATACAAATAATTCCATGAAAATCCCATCCAGATACCAATAAATACCTACAACATTACAATATTATTACATATTATATTATATGTTCCAATTAAATTCATATATTAAAGATCCAAAACCCTTTACATATCTTCATTATTGATGATTTTAGTTGTTTAAGGTTTGTTCCCAACCTATGAAGCTCCATATAGGTGAGGTTCATACTTAACTCTCATGATTTCTTATTTCACTTTCCATTTTTGTAAAATATGTTAAATTATAATTATATATCATTCCATGATATATAAATACATGTCCTATTATCTCCCCATTGAACTATATTCATTCACTAATTTCCAAAAAACCAATAATTGTTTCATTATTTATGTCATAATTATGCTAAATTATGTGTTGATTCTCATTATCATCACAATTGCTATATACATTATCACCACTGGGTCATTTTTTATCGACATGTTATTCCCCATTACTGTCTTAATGTAAATAAATGTACGATTTATATGATATGTCACCCTTATTAGCATTTCTTTCACTCACATACTTCTATATTCATTAGTTTTCAATATGCTAAAACCATGTTGTAACAACTGAAATACTATGATTTATTTGAATAAAAATGTGTAATTTTAAAAGAAAATAAATCCCTTTTGAATACTATATGAGGAAAATGGTTTATATTTGATTAATCCTAGGGTAATAACCCTAAAATTTTTATTTCAGGTATATAATGGTAATCATCTTGGTCTATGGTAACTGGACACATACTACACACTTTTTTCAACCTTTCATTGGATATTCTATAAGGTGTTTAATTTAAAAAATTATGTATATTTAGTTTCAATCATTCATTTAAATTCATGCATTCATGAGGATCGTTATAGCTTATTATCTTGGATATTTTGGTCAAAATTCATATTCAATTAAACCATATTTTACAAAGTGTATTATTTACTCACTATAAATAATTACCATATTATAAACCATTTAAAAAGAACATATCATATTGTCATAAAAAATCATCACTTTCAACATCATTTTTTGTTCTTGGAAATAATTGAACTTGATTAATATTTTAAAAATGTTTTATAAGCCCACTAATCTATTTATGAGTCATATAAATTTTATTTAAGAATCATTTTATTCATTTTCAAACCATGAGACCCAAAAATAGAGTTTTACAACAACATTATAATATTGAAACTCAAATAATAATTTATTAATTTATGGAATCATCTTTATAAACTATTTTAATATAAAAAGTTTTATAATAAAACACATAAGACATTTCAAAATTATTAATTTTTATTATAAAAAATGTGAACCCAAGAAAAATATTATCTTAAAATAATAGTTTCATAACATTAAAGGGAACAATAATTATATTAAAAAATATCACAAACTATGATTTTGAAAAACAAATGCATTTAAATACATAACAATGAATATAAAATTAATGTAGCTTCTTTGGGACATGATCTTAATAATACCCCAAAAAACTCATATATGAAACATTATAATAGGAATAATAATTAGGTTATAATTCCAACATTTCTCAAAATAGAACATAATAATTACACATTTAATTGGAAAAATAAACTAGGATCACCGAATCACAATCATTTTCCAAGGAATCTATTTTGAATAAAAAAATTATCTATTCTTATTTTTAACATAATTACGATGAAAATCTTCATTGAATACATATATATAATACATTTGGTGATCTGAAATACAAATTTATTTTTAAAATCCAGTTTAAAAAAATAATATACCAATTATAGGGAATGAGAGTTATTATTATAATAAATTATGGAACCATAAAATGGAAGCCAGAATTTAAAATAATTGTTATGGAGTCTATAGAATTCATTGGTTCCATTTATGGTAAATTAGAAAAATCAAATTTACCATTTTTAAATAAATTCACAATGCTTCATGAAATGATATCATTTGAATATATATTATTCAAATATATTTAAAACATCATTTATAAATAACTTATTCCCATAAAAATAGTTTTAGTATAAAATTATATTAATATAGGCATTGAAATAAAATTATTTTCAAACTAAATAATTAAACATTAAAAATTATGATTTTAAAGTAAGGTGTTCATTAACATAAGTCTGCCTTGTGACATAAATTGTTTATATTCATGAATACTATAATTTGGTTAATTAATCTATTTATTTTTATCATTTTTCAATTTATTTGATCCTTATATTTAATATTTTATTTTTTTATGTTCTATTACATATTCAAGGATGTTCATGACTACTGTTTTTATGATATTCGACTCAAATGTAAAAAATGAATTCGGTAGGTTGAATATGATTAGTATGGTCCTCATTCCATCATCTATTAAATATAATCACATAATAATTAAAAAAATTACTTAAATTACTCATTTTAAATAAAAAACAAAATATGGAAAGGGAAAAACAATTATGTTACAATAAAATAGACTGTTGGTCTTATATACGCATGAGTAATGTTTTAATTTCTTAAAAAATTATATTGGAATTAAAAAAAATTATTTCAACTTTAAATATTTATGGTTACATAATAAGTAAAATAAAAAAAATTTATGTTAGTTTATATATATCATTCATATGATATTTTTATGGATAAAAATCACATAACTTTATGGTGGGGGTAATCCAAACATAGACAATTATGATGTTATCTTTTTTTAATCAAAGGATTGGTTTAAAAATAGAATATTTGTTAGCATTAAATATTTATAAATATATAATTAATATAATCTTTATTCATTAAATCAATCATTATAAAAAAACATTAGTAGAATATAACGAAATCGAATTATATATGTTCGTGTAGTGGTTATCATCCATAAACTGAAAACTACCTTTTCATTACCCATTTAATGGAAGTGTATATGATGATTATTTATTTAATAGACATAAAAAATTATTTAATTTTTAATATACTTCTATTGATACATTCTCATTTTGGAGGAATATTTTATTGAGGTGTAAATAGAAAATATACAACAACATCATGCCTATGTATCATACCTATTATTCAAGAAGACTATTTATGTTTTTACCACAATCACTCCAACGAAGACATTATGATAAATAATATGAATCTATTAATTCATTATTTATTCCTATAAATAATTTCTTATTAAATAAATGAAACAAAATTTGATTTTATATTTGAAGAAAATTGTGGAGGAGGTGATTTTTCATAAGGGAGCGGAGGGGATGTATTACAATATCCAAAAGTATTAAATTAATAAAAATTATTATAAAAGTTAGAAGAGGAAAATTGATATATTTATAATATAATATGATTATGATTCTAAATCTAATCATCCAATAAAAATTTTACGTGGTTAGGAGGAATTTGATCATTATCGTTATATTTTAACCCTCTGTTAACACTATTAAAGATTACTGCAATAACAATGTTTATCACTCTTTAAGGATTTCAATATTTGAAATAAATAATGATTGTATCTTAAAAAGAACATAGATGAAATATTAATTTATATCACAATAACTAGTTTTAATATAATTTTTTGTGAATTTTAAATCATTTAAATAAAAATTATTTATTATGAAATATCAATAATTACATTTTTGGAACTATTCATTATATTTGACATTGAAATAAATATAACAAAATTTTAATTCAACTAAAATATTTTTAAAAATCCTTTAAATGAAATATATATTATAAATTCGTGGATCACAACAATTCAATAAAATTATAATAATTTAAATATGTTACGACTTTTTATATTATTTTTATATTAATAGAATACAAACTATTTCGGTGTTTCATAAAAACATATGGAAAAAATATCTTCATAACAAAAAATAAATTAGTATAAATGATTAAATAAAATAATTTATATTTCATATTATATTTTATATCTTAATATATATATTTTCTATCTGTGTAAAAAATAGTATACATATTAAATGCTATAGTCATTCATTTTTACTTTTTATTATACTTAAATTTTATAATGGAAAAAATCAAATAAATATTTCACAAATATTTTTCATTTTGAATAAACATAAGGGTATTTTTTATATAAAATCCTCTAGTAGTATAAATTCTATTATTGTTGTCATTTTGTATCCCTTAGAATATTCTTTTTATCTTTAACTACTATATGTACCCTTAAAATGATGATAATTTTTTATGGTTTCTATTCATAATGAACAAATATAAAAGGAGTAAATTTTATAAATTTTGACTTAATTATTCTAGATAAGAAGTAATTATTCTAGATTCACTTTTTGGAATTGTTATAAATTAATTTATTATTAAAAATAAAACATGAAATGATATTTATTTTGAAAAAATTAATTCGTACGTGTAAAAAAAGTATTACATATAAATAAAAAATAAATTTAATTAAAAGTATCATAATAAGATTATTAATAGTATAAAGGGACATATTTGAATATATATACACTAATTTTATGGATCATTGAAAATTATCGAAAAAAATATATTTAATGAATATATGTATTTTTCACTATTAATTGAAAAATAAATCATTATAGAAAATTCCAAAAAATATATTTTAAGAAAATTTTTAAATATTGATTTTGAAAATTATATCCTATTTATTAAATAAAATTCATAAATTTTCTAGAAATTATTACAATATTCTCTCACAAAAAACAATTGAAACCATATTAATAAAATATTTTTTGAAGAATAAATTTTCTTTACTATAGAATGAGTGATAATTTTGTACACATTAATCAACGCATCTTAAATAATTAGTACATTTATATATGTTTCATAATATGGTTACTCATGTTATTGCCCAAAAATTAAATTTCCATTTTAGAACAATATTATATAAATTATATTATTTTTTGTTACTTTTATGTTTGTTTTTGTGTAATACGTACTCTATCAAACATACTCTTTTTTAAAATATAGATATATTACAGTATCTGACTCCCCATTAATAAATTATGTCCCAATAAGTTCAATATGTTATTCATAATAAAATGATTTACACATTGAACTACCATATTTTATTCAAATATCATAAAAATAGTAAATAAAAAATCATCTTGAAAAGATAAACATGGATGTATGAATTTCACCTAGAAAAAACATATTAGTTTTCCAAAAATGTTATCATTAGTGGTAAGTTAAAATATATACAAGTATGAATAAAAACTATCTAAAATAATAGAGTATAGTGAAAAATAATATTAATCAAATTAATGTGAATGATTATCAGAAATTCAACTATAATAAAAAAAACCAAATTGGTTTAAAAAAGATAATCAATTCCTAAAAAATAACGTTAAGGGGATAAATTTTTTAATTTGAGATCCTTTACTATAAATAGATAAGTACATTAATATCTATTTTCAGAAATATGGAAATAATATTATTTTGATTGTATAATTTCTTACATTAATAAATTTCAAAAAATATAATAATATTTTTATCGAAATGAGCATTACTGAAGATGAATTATTCATGAGTGGAGAACTAAAATAAATTTATAAGTAAAATGTGAAATTTGAAAAATGTTAATAAGATATTGATTCTATATATATATATTATCAAAAATCATATTCCTTATTTGTTATGATAATTCGATAAATGATTAAACAATAATCAAATGAAATAATATAATAATATCACATAATCATCCATAATCTCCAGATTTCACACTAAATCATTCTGTTAATAAAGATAATTAATATTCATTAAATTATTCTTTAACAATAGTGAAACCCAATGATTATAATTATTTCAATATATATTCTTCCATAGTGAATTTAATTATTATCAAAATAATTTAAATCACTATTAATGTCAAAAATGAAAAAAACATTATATTACAATGTTATATAATCTCCACGATAGGATAATAATTTTCATATATAGCCTGAATTAGAATAATGCCGGATTATAATAATATATTATTCAAAAATATAATTAAACCATTTTTCCTCAACTAAAATCCCATTAAATTTGATTTACCATAATCATATAATTTTCCCAAAAAATATACTAATATTATTCTTAAATAACATTAGTCAAATTGTAAACAAATATATTTTTAGTATAATGGTTAAATATACAAGGAAACATATGATTAAAACATAAAATTTATAATTATATGTTAATCTATTTAGGTAATTTATTACTATATTGGTCATCAATAATGATACTGGTAACAATTTATTACATATGAAACATTTATTGTGGGACCATGCCCCATGTTCCTTCCACATGTGTTGGGTTGTCACTTGGCATTTTCCATTTCATTTTTGTAAAAATAAATTTTATATTTTTCCCAAAACATTGATGAATATCATCAAAAAAACCTCATAATGAAAGATCATGTAATATATAATCATTATCTATAATATTAAACGTTTGTCTATAAAATTAAATTATCATTATTCCTTAAATAATTTTTTAATATGTTATACATTTTGTTTGGATAAACCAAAAACATATGTTGGAACACAATATATTTCCCCCAACATATTCTATGTTATCATTCAATATTCTTCATAATCCACGATCAATTAGTTTCAATCTTTTCCTTTATACATACATCCCATAAAAATTATTAATAATTCTCTATGACATATAAATATCAAACAAAATCACATATATATCTATACATTTTATATTTCATTAAATGTCTCTACATATTCAATTATAATGGAATTAGGCATTACTAAATATATTTTAATATATATATATATATATATATATATATTTTGACAAATTCCAATACATATCCCTATAGGAATCAATTTTTATAATTCCCAAACTCTACACATTTAAAATATTCAATTTATCTCATCAAAATAAATTTATTCTTGTTTATATATTTAATTGAATGCCTCATTTTTCTATTGCATATGTTTGAAATATTCCCTCATTCAACACATTTTAATTATCATCATTTTATTTTATGAAATTTTCAAGGGTTCTTCTTCAAAAAATATTGAATCACATTTCATTGAGTATTTTTATCATTACATTAGTTGTCAAATAAAATTCGACAAATATTCTTTTATCTATTATTTTATATAGTAGGTAACATTAAGTGCTTAGTTTTTATAATCACAACTTGTGCTATTTGTTTAAGAATATCCAAAAGATTTTTCACTATATCTACCATTATGTTTGGTTTCACTATATCCACCCAATCCTTTTACACAAATCACGTCATGATTTTTACCAAAAATATAAAATTTATACAACCCCAATGATCACGATTCCATGTATCTTTGAAAGAATAGGTTCATGATATATTTAAAAGGAATCCTTCTAGAAGAAATCCATATTTTATTTAAAATAATGAGATCCTAAATCAATATATGCTTTAAAAAATCCTTTTGATAACCTATTGATTATAATGATAAATAGTTTATTAGAATCCCAGTAAGGAAACAATACTGATTAAAAAACATAATGTGAGCGTTAAAGGTACAACATGATATCATAACATAGAAGGCTCATGAGTATTGTCATGAAAAAATATCATAATGAACTTGTTATAATAAGATAAATGAAACATATAAATTGTCACGAAACATATAACATGGTATAATAAAAATTTAAGTCTTAGTCTTGGGGTAATATAACATGCATGGTTGAAAATGTCCCATAATGGATTACATTTATTCACCGATCCCATAAATGATTTATCTTTATACTAAATATTTACCCAATTCATTGGAGAACTATCAAGGATCTCTCATAATTAAAATTACATTATTATGTGTTCTAAAAAATGGAAACAAGTCATGATGCATAAACATAAGATTTACCCATAAATGGAATGTGTTTCATAATATTACATTATGTAATGTCAATGGAAATTTCCTAATGAATGTTTTTTGTGATAAAATATAGAATGTATTATTCCATAGAAGGATGTGAGTACAATCTAGATATATATATGTAAGAAATATATACATAATTAAGAATAATTACAACATTTATAATTGAGAGTGAAATTGAATTAGAGAGAGAATCTCCATAACCTAATAAATTATTGTTTAGAGAGATCCCAAAATTAAAATGTAAAAATATCAAATAGTAAATATTATTTAAAATAATATTGTAATATATATTTTCATATTCAAAATTTTTATTGGTGATTATTTTCTTATATTTGGTTCATTTCATACATGTTTAAAAAAGAACTACATTCAATCTTTAAAAAAATTGATAAACTATTTGGTCTGAATCTGGAATGAATGTTTCTTTTATATCACATTTTTATGTTCAATGATCAGTAAATAAATTTATAAATAAATAGAGAATATTAAAAATAGTCTTCAATAAATTTTAGGAAAAATATGGATATGGAAAATTATGTGTTTTCAACTAAAAATTTAAAGTAAGTTACCTTTACATAAATACATTTTCCCATCCATAATCACAACCTCTACCTTCGTTTTTTCATTAAAAAATCACTAATCATTTTATAATCTACTAAATGAATATAAATGATGAATTATTTATTCGTGAATAACTAAAATTATCTTCTATTTGATCACATAATCAAAATATAATTTACAATACCTTACTCTTATATTTAAAAATTAACCAAAACTATATTGGTTAGAATAAGATAATTCTGAAAATAAATAATCCATAATATGATGAAATTCCACATTAATCACAATACCATTTATAATAACACCCAATGGTCATCATAGATCATTTTATGATTTACTAGCATTATAATTATTCAAAATAAACTAGAATATTACTTAAACCCAAAAATTAACATGACATTATTGCATTTTAATCAATGAGAAATTTAATATTTATCTCCAAAAAACAACAATAAATCCTATTTTCTCATACCAAAAATTTATCTAAACAAATTATATAATCTCAAATATATTAAAATAATTTCCATAAATAATCATAATAACCATATATCCATAGTAAATTCAGATATGATTTGAAAAGATATGTGATCAATTATATATATAAAAAATCCCATAATGTTTTTTTACATTAATCAGATAAGGTAACCAAAATATTTAAATAAATATATAGTAACAAAAACATCCAAATAAATTTCCTACATCATATTTATATCTAAAATAAAACACAGTTTACCCAAAATAATTATATATTTATCTAATTTATTTTACTTTTTAAAAATTTGATAATATATATGATATAATGTAGTCTAGTGATATGAGATTCACACTTCTCAACCGTCAGTTATGGGTTCAAGCCCTATGGCCTAGCCAAATAATACTAAATTCCTATTTTACTGAAACTATATAATTCTTATTAATTGCAAAAAAAATTGATTAAAATTCTACAAAATACTCTTAATAATAAAAATAAAATAAAACCTCAATGTTTCAACACCCTTAATCATATGAAAATAGGATTATTCTCAAATAATACAACATGTTGATCCAACATGTTCTATAAACATTTTCTCAATGAAACCTCTACCAAAATTTCATTATTGACATTAATATCCCACCACATAATACTATAAAAGTTGTTTTATGACATTATTATTTTGATAATTCATATAATCAACAACCCATGATGGAACCCATCACATATAAGTCTATTTACATGAGGATATATATGATTCAAAAATTAACATAATACATAGAGGTTTTGTGGTTATTATTACAAATATAAATTTCATAAAAATACTTCTACAACAGAATTATTAATTCATAATACATAAAAATTCCAATAAGTTAAATTATATGTTTTGAACAACATTTTTCCTTCATCTGAATTATGTATAAAACAACATCCCAAGTCACTTACTCCCGAATCATGTCCTGAAATTCATAACATTACATTTCTTTCTATGATTTTGATAATTGTGATGATATTATTTCCCATATAAACCAATCTAAATTAAAGGTAAAATATGATTCACATCAATTATAGAATAACTTTTAGCATTATATTTTTATAAAAATATGAAAAACTCATATATTTAAAATTCACATCAATGTGTACTAATAAAAATACTTTTTTATAATGTTGAAAATCAGTTCCTATTATACCCATATTTTCGTATTTCAAATTATTTCATTAACATCATCCATTTGAAATAATTTTTAGATGTAATTCATTCAATATCATTATTAAAAAAACTGGGAAAAGGAAACATAATTTTTGTGTTTCCATATTCTCATTAAGCTTAAACAAAATCACTTACAATTATTTGTCATCAATTAGAATAAGTGTTCCTAACAGTATGATGAAATAACAATGTACATGGATGATTCATAAAGGATATCATACCAATTAAAACATGTATCATAAAATATGAAAACATGTTGAAGGAAACATTCATCAATATCATTAGTCATGAGCCATGTTATATCAATATCGATAATTAAAAACATTATAAACCTACAAAATTTATAATGAAACATATAAAGTTATCCTGGGACATTATTATCCATTTAATTATTATAAATGGAATACACATTCTAAAAAATTCCATACATGTCCATGTAAGAAATAAAATAGCCATACATCCAAAATCCATACCAAATGCATTGGAGGTATATTATAGACCCACACATCAATGATTTATCACATAAAAACTCATTATTTATTTATCAAAAAATCACCCATTATTGGATTTCCAAGAAACCACAAGTCATTGGTATATAACATTACAACCAATAATATATCCATGTAGAATAAAAAATCATACAACATAAGTCATTATGTTCATCATAAGATGTGACAAACCAACTTTTTTGACACATAACCTAATCATCCTATAGAAAATAAATCAGTTTATTGTGAACACATTCAAACATGATTAACCCATTGAATAAAAATGGGTTCTATAACAATGTCAATGATAAATGATTATCCCAATGAAAATAAATGTGTTCCATAACAATATCTTAGGAAAAATATTAAAACATGTAAATTAAATTTATCCAACTACAATCACATTGAAACTAGAAAACCCATTTTAAATAAATGGGTTCAATATTAATCACATTGAATCATAATTATACAATGGGAAATCAATGGTTTCTATAACAATATTAATGAATCCTGATTTTCCGGTTGAAAATTAATGGGTTTCATAAAAAAATAATTTAATCATTGTTAGCCCATGGAAAAAAATTCATTTAATAAAAATATATTAAAATTTTATTAAGGCATAGAAAAGAAATGGGTACTATAATAATATCATTGAAACATGGTTTACCCTAATAAAACGGGTTAAATAATAATCCCCCTGAAAAAAATTTATACTGTAAAACCCTTATTTCCTGTGGAATTTTTTTTTATATAAATGGGAATTTTAAGAGTCCGCAGTTTCTGACGACGCTTGATTCTGAGGCCCGGTGTGCCTGGAATCAATTTCTGATGTTTTGTTCAGGTATGTTCAGTAAACATACGAGCGGGATTTTATATCTTTTGAAATAGTGCTCGGAATCAAATTATGAGGGCACCGTTGAGTTCGCAACGTCAGTGATTGCTTAATGAGACATTCAACGTAGTTGCATTTTATCAAGAGTGGAAGGTAGTTATTTGGTGTTTTAAATTAAATTCAAAAAAGTAAATGTTTTAAATTAATTTTATTTTTGTGGTTAAAACCTCCAAGGTGAGGTTAGTGGTGGGGGCCACCAAACCATCACCTCCCATGAGAGGTTATGGTGGTGGGTCCCACCCATACATAACCTCCCTTTGGAGGATGTTATGGTGTTGGGAACCACCCGTACATAACCTCCCTTGGGAGGATTATTAGGTGGGGTTCACACGAGCTTTAAACCTCCTCTAAACCCCCAATTGAATTGGTGAAAATCTTCATGTTTCCCCCTTCATTTAATGAGACAACTCCTCCAATTTAATTAAGTAATGTAACTTAATTAATTTAGATTTTCATGAATTATTTGAATTCATAATGCCAAAATTATAATATGTGATTTATTATTATGGTTGGGGGTTGTCATAATCTTTGTTGGGAGAATTAATGAAAGGAAGAGCCTTTGGGAGAATTGAGAAGACTTCATTCTATCAATGACGTATGTGAAGAACGCCCATCACCACCAATGAACGACTAGCCACATCGTCTCCCTCTTCAACCGAAGCAAGTAGAGGAAACACTTCCACCCAATATGAATGTCGACGATGTTATCTCAAATTTTCATCCTTGAATCCTTCCTCTATTTCTTCTTCTTATTCTCTTCCGACACAGACGTAACGACGTCCTCTTCACGCGACTTCGTCCATGAGCGACAATCGAGGTTGTGGGTTTGAATTGTTTTGTACTCATTCTTCATTGAGAAAAATTTCTTGTATGAGAACTGAATGATATCATAGTGACGGGGAGGGTTCAGACTGCACAAACACGGCCTGACCCACCCCTTTTGTTTGTTATTTTTCATTTTTGTGGAGGCGGTACACGCGGTGACAGAAAACAAGCCGTTAGTGAAGTAGCCAGTGGTGCAAGTCCCCGGGTTTCCACAAGGGTGCTTCACCGCTCTTACATGCTAAGAGCCATGTTGCGGCCATGCGGGATGCGGCAGTGCTAGAGGAGCGTGGTGTCGTGGCACCACGCTGGAAAGAAGGGTCGCGACCAAGAGGGTCGCGGCTGTCGCAAGAGGAGAGCGAAGATGTCGCGCCGCGAGAAGAACTAGAGGAGGTTGCACCTAGGCTGGGCCACCGAGAAGGGGTGAGACACTGTCAAGATGTTCCATTATGTGGAGTGGATGGTTGCTCGGGCCATCCGGGAGGTGCAGGACCACATCGGATCCGGCATGATCCGGACCGGTGCCACCCTGCACTGGTTTGGTTCGACCCGAATGGATAATCCAATCGGGTGCCATAGGGCGTTCGGTTCCCCCCTAGCCATAGCCAACGCGGTCCCCCACTAGGTCGCCGAGTCACCAGGCCAACCGGGCTGCCTTCAGGTCGGGCCGCCACGGGCCGGCCCACGTCGGGTCAGGCCACCTCGGGCTGGGCCACAAACATGGACCGGGTCAAACCCACAGACAGAGTTAGACCCCGGTTCGGACAGGGTCAGGCCGAGTCGGTCTGACTGGGTCGGACTGGACCCGGACCCGCAATAGCTCGATTACACCTTTTCCCCCGTATCATGGACCATGAGTGTCCGATCAATGAACCATCTGTGGAGATGGAAAGCATAGAGAGAGATGGTTCCTTTATAATAACCACACGAGTTTTGGACACAGTTGGGGTATGGTCGGGGTTGGTTTGAACCTAAAATCCAACCAGGACCCTGGAATAGAATGGCCAATAACTCACAGATCGGGCGTCCGATTGACTTTCCGTCTATTGCGTTAATACCCCTATAATGTGGAATTCCATTGAGATACTTCCACGTGAGACTTCATGACATTTGGAGTATCGACCAGTAGCTCGTGGAGTGGATCCTCCTAGAGATGACTGGACAAAGTGCAGAGACCTAGTAGCTGAAAGACCTGACGACTGCTTGACTGATTCGACTCTGAGTGATTCAACTAGCCCAGTGGGGAGAGCCTGGGAGTTGGTGCCATACCCATGGCAGAGGGGCACCCTGTATTTTGTGGCAAAACCACAGCGGACAGAGTTCCTTGTAATTAGAAGCAGAACCGCGGTACTCGACAGTAGGAGTACCTCAGTAGTCCAAGGTTAATGAGAAGTGCCTCGGTGTCGCGACATGGCCACTGTATTCGACAGAGGAGGAGTTCTCCAACAACCATTGTTTTGATAATGAAGATAATTGTTGGAGATGAGTTAATGACCATTGTGTTTTCCTCATGATTGAGATGGGTTACATGATAACATAGGTATACGAATGGTCATATACCTATGTAATGGTTAACCGTTGGTTAATTATTTGTGGTTTCTTCTTGTTCGATTTTGTGAGACATTGAGGGTCTCAGGATCTCTACTGAGTGTCGTTATACTCACCCTTGCACGTTCTATGCCCATACCTTGTTGTGTTGGTTGCAGACGACAGACATACCTGATGGAGGCCGAGAGCCCCTTGACTAGACAGTACCCGGAGGAGGACCTTACGACGTATCAGTACACGGTGGTGTCTGACGGACGTGTAGTGATGTGGAGGCCATATGTACCTACCCTTCAGGTAGGAACCTTGGAAGACGATCCATGAGTTTCTTTAACCTTTCACATGTGTGTCCCTTTTCAGTTGTAATTTCTTTTAGTTGTATTTTTACTTTATAGACAGGTTTGTATTCTGGCCCCACATTACTTTCAGTGCATTTTTTATACAGCTGTTACTTACTATTTTCTTCTTCTTGTTCTCTGGTTGTGTGTGTTCTCGATGTATAAAGACAATGCCTTCCTTTTTTTGGGAATTAAGCCTTTTGTGCCTGTCTCCAGCCTATGGCCGATGGAAGGGGGGCTTGGGGGTAGTCACGATATGGGCCTCGGAGAACATGTCGTGATAAATTGGTATCAGAGGAGTCGATTCTACCACAGAACATAGGACTCTGATATTTCTTTTCTGTGAAGAAACAGTTTTAAGGTTACTGAGTGTGGTTTTCAGTTCAGGGAGTCCAGTTTTGGTGCAGCGGGTGACTTATCCATACACCAGGACCCTGACTACTGATTTCTAAAATAGTACATGAAAACACTAATTTCCCGTGTGTTTTCAAAATATTTACTTAATTCAGCTCAAACTAGGTCAGCTCACCAGGTATAGTCTTTTGAACGTGTTTAATCTTTTTCTTTTAAGATGCCTCCCCGTGGACGACCAGTTAGAACCCTGCGAGTTATACATACTGACAGACTGCCAAGCAACGATGCCTCAGTACAGGACCCTCTTCCAGTTGAGGCACCAACATAGGCACTAATGATTCTACTTCCCATTGGGATACAGATACCACCGGCACCAGCAGCAGAGAGTGCACACCGCTTGAGCGCGCTGCACGAGTTCCAGCGCCAGAGGCCACCTTGTTTCAGGGGAGAGGCGGACCCACTAGGGGATAAGGATTGGATAGATGCTCTGATGAGAGTCTTCAGGCTAGTAGAGACACCATCCGACCTATTGGTTATCCTTGCTACCTGTATCCTTTATGCAGCAGCAAGTAAATGGTGGATCCTGATGCTCTAGATGCATGACAAGGCGACAATTCTATGGGCAGACTTCAAGGGCCTGTTTCGGACGGATTTTGTACCAGCCACTCTTCAGGCGGTGTGGATACACGAGCTACTTCCTCTGCAACATGGCAGCATGAGTGTAGCTCAGTACTAAGTGACGATCACCGACCTCTTGTGCTACTCAACTAATATGGTAAGTGACCCATTTTTTAGGGCCCGAACATTTGAGCACGGATGTAATGACCCAATGTTTCATTAATGGAAATCCCTCTTGATCTAATTAAATGTCTCTTTATGATTATATAAAATTTCAACTTCTTTGGTTTTATATTAATAATTTTGACCGTTTCTAATATATCCATTGAATAGTGATCACATGATTAGTATAAATATAGGACTTTAACAAATCCAATTTTCTCAGACAAAGGAAGCGATGGCCTCATCCAGTAGAATTTCCCCATACGAAGCCCATTTGTCAGAGATCGGAAAAGAGGTGGTGTCCTTGGGCTTCGCTCTTGACCAAGCCCAAGATGAGATTTATCATGTCAATCTCGAACGTGATCGTCTATGGGAAAAGTGGAAGTTGATTGAAATTACCACTCGAGGGATGTCATCCGAGCGACCCCAAGAGTCTGTCACCATCGCATACCTTACCCTTAGGTCTTATGCGGCTGTTTTAAGGGGTTATGTAACAAATTTATAGTACTATGTTCATGTATATTATTTCTGTGTATAATAATGAATATACCTTCTTATATTTTTTTGATACTTTGTAAATAGTTTTTAAAGTGCAAATGGTGTTTTTAGTTATTATTTAATTAAAAAATATATTTTATTAAATTAAGGTATTTTTAATTAAATAATATTTTAATAAAATATTATTATTATTATTAAATTATTTTTTATTAAATATAATTGATCTTATAATTTTATAAATTCAATTAAAAACTTTATTAAGGTTTGAAAGCAATTTCTGTCAAAACCTGTGAATTTTCGATAAATATATGTTTTTCTTTTAAAAGTGAAAATTTGATTATTTATAAAAATATTTAGATAAATTAAATGTTATTTATGGAATCAGGATGTCAAAATTATCCAACGTTGAATTTTTCATAATTTTCTGAGACAATCAATTTTTTGGGAAAAAATTAAACACCATTTAAGTATATAATGTGTTTTATGACATCATAATGACCCAATAGTGATGTAATAAAATACAATAAGCATTATGTTCGGCCAATAATTGTTTTGACATTAAAATAATGTGGTTTTGGGTTTGTTTTACTTACTTATCAAAGCATTAATGGACCCCTCAGGACATATTCAACACCTTGCCATTTTAAATTAATTTCCATGGGAGTGTGACTCACCTCCAAATTAGAAACCCTAATATTTTAAGAATTTCGGACTTTGGCCATATACAATATTGTTTTCCTCTTCCCTTTTCCAAAAACCATGGGAAAAACCATGGGATGGTTTGTGGTTTGGATTAATTTAATGTAAGGGGACACAAACCTAAATAATAAAGAATTCCCTCACCTTTCCTATATAAACCCACCCAAGCTCCCACTTCCCCCTCACTCAAAGCCTTTGTAGTTTGTCCAACTTCTTCCCAACTCTCTATATAATCCTCCCATGGTTCCCCAAGCTCCCAAGAAGCCTCTCACAAGCCTCTCTCTAGCCTTTGGAAGCACACTTTCAAGTAAGGGTTTTTCTTCCTTTCTCATTTTTGTCAATTTTCTTTAAGTTGTTTTGCCTTTTAGTATCAATTATGAATGTTGGGGTATGGTTTCTAACCTCCCCCATACTGCCCTATTTATGTTTTAATCATGGGATACCCCTTTCTCTCTCATTAAATGCCTCCCATGTACACTTATTACTATGCCGAAATTCCGAAAGGAACATCTCTCTCCTCATTTACATTCAAGCAATACTTTTTTATCATAAATCTAAATTCCATTACAATTTCTGGGACATTTATCTATATGAACTCCTTACTTTCCATTACATGTAAATATGATAAGGAACCCATTTCTCTCTCATCAACATTTTTTATGAATTCTTATGTCACGTCCTTACGCAGCCAACATCGCACCGATTTTCTAAGCCAATGCCATTGTGTAGTGAATACCATGACCATATCTCCATAAAGGGTATTCATCATTATGAACATTTACTTATTGGTTGTAATGTTTCATTTATTAATTCCACATTCCTTAATTGTGGAATAAATGATAATGTTTTATGAATCCATGTTTTATGATCCATGTGGCACACATATGCATGAAATGAAATGTTTAAGAAGGGTGTGCCCTTATAGCGCTCCACGGAATTGGGTAAAGTATAGTATCATGATACATCATGTGAAATGAGAGATGACTCATGCTAATTCAAGTTCAATGAGTTTTTACTCGTAAAATATGTGCAATGAGGATTTACTCATTTTCCATGTGCAATGAGCCTTGGCTCATGCTAATTCCATGATAAGTGTTGTTTCCACATTTCCATGTTATGATTATCATGTGTTATCATGCCTTTTTGTTCATGTTTCTTTTATTCTATATTGATATGCCTATTGTCTAACATGTATTTTACTTCTCATGTTATTCAATGTGTACTCCCTTACTGGGATTTATAGATCAACCTTTTATTATGCATGTCCTCAGGTTATCCCATCCAATGCTAAGTACGAGGGAATGTAGTGGTCATGTAAAGGAAGATTTCAATAAAGATATTGTATTTCATGTTTTGTGTTTTTATGTAACGATCCTAAGACAAAAATACACTAAACCTCTCGATCCTCTTTGTTGTATCAAGTGATGTTTCATGTAATAAATCACTTTTAAGTTTGTAATAAAAGAAGGGTTGTCAAAGTTGGTATCAGAGGATAGGTTTAGTTATTTATGGGATTAGGAAACCCTAGTAAAGCCTTATATACAAGACTATGTATAATAAAAACATCCCTAAGTATTGGTAAGTACTGAGTAATTGGTTTATCAAACAAATACATCCATATCTGGATACGAGCAGGTAGAGGCGGCTCTGGCACAGATGTATCTTAGGGGTAAAACCCGAAAACACCGCTTTGAGCTAGACTCGAACAGGAACTGGTGCACGACAACGCAGCATGCTGCACTCTTGGTTATTAAAATCTTGGGGGATATGTTTTGAAGAATTCACAAGCTTCGTATGAACCCTTATTAAGGGAAAAAATACCCCTAAGAATATATGTAAGAAAGTAGATCATGAAAATCCTAGATTGGATCCTATAGACTCATTATTGAGGAAATAAATGTTTATTTATAAGTCATCCAATTTTGTATTTGGATTACCCTTTATGTGTTACCCCTAACTTTCCTTTTATTCCATCCAATGGACGGTAATAGGAGGATTCGGGATAACAACTGTTGTGGAGATCAGTGCGATGACTATACTAATGAGATGCCCAATCCAATGGGAGCGGGAATCGTGAACATTGTCACAATTATCTCTTTGATAAATCATGTTTTGAATAGAAACACAGGTCAAGAGGAACGTCCAAACTCCCCCAAGAATGAACAAGTCACTATCGAGAGCTTCATTAGGCAAAGGACTCCTACTTTTAGTGGATCATCTGATCCCACGATCACTGAACAATAGATCAACCCCATTGAAAAGATCTTCTCCATCCATCAATGTTATGAACAAGAGAAGGTTCTCCTGGATGCTTATCATATGGAGGGTGAAGCTGATCAATGGTGGAAGTTGATAAAAAATACGAAGCCTGAGGAGTTGATCGAGGCATTGGAATGGAAGGATTTTCAAAAGATGTTTTTCGATAAATATTTTCCTCGCACCCTCCTGCTTAAGATGGAAAGGGACATCCTTTACCTAAAGCAAAAAAGATTAAGAATATGTAGGATAGTACGAGTAAGACTTCACAAGTCTTACATGATACACTTCCGGCTTTTTCGTTACCCCTGAATGCAATATTGAACGCTTCTTTAGTGGGCTGAAGCCCAGCTTGCGGAATGAATTAGCGATTTGTGACTTCGATAGCTATGAGGAAATTGTCTGATGTGCCCTCATGTTCGAAATGGAGATCGAGGAATCACAGGGGTATCATGGGGACATGAAGCATAAGGTGGACTTCAATGTTGGCGGACTGATGGATAAATCCAATGGTGCAAAGAACATCTAGCACCCCACTTTCCAAATGTGTGGGAAGAAGCACCCTGGTAATTGCCTTAAGGGGATGAGAAAATGATTCAGGTGTGGAAGAGAAGGGCATCTAGCTGTTAACTATCGTCAAGAAAGAACTACAGCTGCGACAGAGGAGAAGAACACTCCGTTTGAACCTCAACGCGTTGTTCAATGATACAAATGCAAAGAACCGGGTCATTTTGCAAACCAGTTCCCTAATCCAAGGGTTTTCAGAGAGAACCAACAACCTCCAAGGCAACAAGGAAGATCTTTTGCCATCACTTATACTGAAGTGAACCCTGACAATGAAGTGGTGACAAGTACGCTAGTTATTAATTCAAGAATAGCAATCATAATTTTTGATTCAGGTTTACCCATTCTTTTAAATCTCAAAATTTTAGTAGAACAATCCCACCACCACCAAAAATAATGGAAGTGATGATGTTGGTGAGTACGACAAATGGGGAAATCATTGCATCTCATTAATATAAGTCCTTCCCTGTTATAATATGTGGATTGAATTTCCCGGAGAACCTCGTCATACTCCCTCTAGTGTAATTTGATGAAATTCTTGGAATGGATTGGCTTTCCTTATAAAGAGCCTACATAAATTGTCAGGAGAGGGAAATCACACTCCATATGGAAAATCAACCCATGATTCTTTACAAGTGTAAGGAGTCAGATTAATATTATTTAGCTCCATCATCTCAATTGTGGGTTTTACTGCCATATGAGCACACGTATCTGGCTCAGATGATTGAGCCCAAAGAAGAAACCATCTTTGAAGAAATGCCTATTGTGAGGTAATTCACTAAAGTGTTTTTCCAAGGAATTGCCTAGTCTTCCTCCCAGAAAATATGTTGAGTTCTCAATTGAACTTATACCTGGGGCATTACCAATATCCATGGCTCCATATAGAATGGTTGTTTTTGAGCTTGAAGAGATTAAGAAACAAGTACAGGAGAATCTGGATAAAGGGTTTATACGCCCAAGTGCTTCACCATGTGGTGCACCGGTCCTCTTCGTCATGAAGAAGGATGGGTCAATGCGGCTTTACATTGATTATCGTGAACTTAACAAAATCACGATAAAGAACAAGTATCCTCTCCCATGAATTGATGACTTGTTCGATCAGCTACATGGGGCACAATACTTCTCCAAGGTGGACTTGTGGTCGTGATATTATCAAGTAAGGGTGAAGAAGGAAGATGTCCCCAAGACTGCTTTTCATACAAGATACGGGCACTATGAATTCATAGTAATGCCTTTCAGACTCACCAATGATCCAGAAATATTCATGGACTTGATGAATAGAGTCTTTAGAGATTACCTTGACAAATTTGTGGTAGTGTTTATAGATGATATTAGAATATACTCAAAAACCAAGGAGGATCATGAGGAGCATTTAAAAACTGTACTAGAGACATTACGCAAGGAGAAGCCCTATGCAAAGTACAACATGTGTGATTTTTGTTTGAAGGATGCCTCATTCATAGGCCATATCATCACATGTAAGGGGATATTTGTCGACCCCTCTAAAATAGATGAAATTGAGGGATGGTCGAGGCCAACATCGGTAACGGATATCCGTAGATTTTTGGGGTTAGCTGGATATTATCTACGTTTTGTGAGGAATTTCTCATGATTTTACAACCCACTTACAAAGATAACTCATAAGGAAGTAAAGTATTTTAGGAGAGATGAATTCGAAAAAAGATTCAAGGAGTTGAAAAGGAGGCTTGTAACTGTGACCGTACTCATTTTACCCACAAGTGGGGAACTTTTTGTGGTATTCAGCGATTCATCAAAGAAGGGATTATGTTGTGTGCTGATGCAGAATTATAAAGTGATATCCCATGCCTCACGGCAGTTGAAAATCCATGAGCAAAACTATCCAACACATGATCTGGAGTTGGCGGCGGTGATCCTTGCCTTGAAAATCTGGAAACATTATCTATATGGAGAGAAATGTGAGATATATACTAACCACATGAGTCTTAAATATATATTCACACAGAAAGAGCTCAATATGCTCCAGAGAAGATAGATAGAGATCATCAAGGATTATGACTGTTCAATCCATTACCACCCTGGGATAGTGAACAAGGTGGAAGATTCCTTAAGTAGAAAAGAACATGCAATTCTATAAATGATGAGAATTGATAAGGATCCAATCTTCTTAAAATTGATGAAGATGGAAATGGGAATCATAGAGAAGGGAACATCATCAATCCTTTCATAAATTATTGCTCAACCATCTCTTTTGGAAAGGTTGAAGGATGCCCAAAAGGATGTTGTGGGAATTCACGAAAAAGTGGAAGCTATCAAAAAGGGGAAATCCTATGAGTTTAATATTAATGAAGAAGGAATTGTGCGGATTGGGAAAATACTATGTGTTCCATCATGTACGGAGTTTATGAAGGAACTTTTGGATGACGCACATCGTTCGAATGTCTGTATTCACCCAGGGTGCATATAGATGTATCAAGATCTCCAAGGAAACTTTTGGTGGTATAATATGAAGAAGGAGATAAATGAATATACATCAATGTGATTGGTGTGTCAGCAAGTGAATGTAGAGAGGTAGAAGTCTAAGGGGATGATGAAACCATTTCCCATACCATAATGGAAAAGTGAGAACATAACCATGGACTTTTTCACCAGACTTCCAAGGACATCCAATGGCAACAATGCAATATGGGTTGTTGTGGATCGTCATACAATGACTGCATAATTCATTGCTATTCGGGAGGATTTCTCGTTGGATCAACTGGAAAAAATATATATCAGGGAAGTGGTAAGGTTTCATGGAGTACCTCTATCTATTGTGTCTGACCGACATCCAAGATTCACCTCTATGTATTGGAAGAGTCTTCAACATGCTCTGAATACTGAACTCAACATCAGTACAGCCTATCAGCCTCAAACTGATGGCCAATCCGAGTTGACTATCCAAACACTTGAGGATATGTTGAGAGCATGCTCAATGGAATTTAAAGGATGATGGGATCAACTTCTTCCTCTAGTTGAGTTCTCTTATAATAACAGTTTCCACTCAAGCATCCAAATGGCACCATATGAAGCCCTGTATGGGAAAAGGTGCAGAACACTGGCATGTTGGGATGAGGTCGGTGAACGTAAGCTGATTGGACGAGAAATGGTCGAGGAAATAGTGGAGAAGGTAAAAACCATTCAGCAGCATATCAAGGTAGCTCAGAGTGGACAGAAGAGTTACACAGATAATCGTCGACGAGACCTTGAGTTTAATGTCAGAGACATGGTGTTTCTACGCATATCTCCATGGAACAAGGTCATGAGGTTTGGAAAGAAAGGGAAATTAAGTCCAAGGTCCATCGGCCCCTTCGAGATTCTTGATGTTGTCGGGGTTATAGCCTATCGACTAGCACTTCCACCTACTATGGCTAAAGTACATGATGTCTTTCATGTATCCCTCTTCAAGAAGTACATACCAGACCCTTCACATGTACACTCTTCTGAGGTGGTACAATTGAAAGATGATCTTTCTTATGAGGAGAGACCAGTGATGATCTTAGATCATAGAGAAAACGTTCTACGAAATAAGACAATGCCCCTCGTCAAGGTGTTTTGGAGAAACCACAAGTTTGAAGAAGCGACTTGGGAATCGGAGGATATGATGAAGCTGAGTTACACACATTTTATTAGTGTGGGGAAAGGAAAATTTTGAGGGTGAAATTTCTTAAGGGGGAATATTGTAATGACCCAATGTTTCATTAATTGAAATCCCTCTTGATCTAATTAAATGTCACTTTATGTTTATATAAAATTTCAACTTCTTTGGTTTTATGTTAATAATTTTGATCGTTTCTATTATAGCTGTTGAATAGTGATCACATGATTAGTATAAATATAGGGCTTTAACAAAACCAATTTACTCAGACAAAGGAAGCGATGGCCTCATGCAGTAGAATTGACCCATATGAAGCCCATTTGTCAGAGCATGGAATAGAAGTGGCATCTTTGGGCTTCGCTCTTGACCTATCCCAAGCCGAGCTTCATCATGTTAAGCTCGAACGTGACTGTCTACGGGAAAATGGGAAGTTGATTGAAATTACCACTCGAGCGATGTTATCCGAGCCACCCCAAGAGTCATTCACCATAGCACACCTTACCCTTAGGTCTTATGCGATGGTTTTTAGGGGTTATGTAACAAATCTCTAGTACTATGTTCATGTATATTATTTTTCTGTATAATAATAAATATACCTTTTTATCTTTTTTTTGATACATTATAAATAGTTTGTAAAGTAAAAATGGTGTTTTTAGTTATTATTTTATAATGATATGTATTTTATTAAATTAAGGGATTTTTGAATTAAATAATATTTTAATAAAATAATAATATGATTATTAAATTAATTTTTATAAAATATAAATGATATTATAATTTTATGAATGCAATTACAATTTTTATTATGGTTTGAAAGCCATTTATGTCAAATCATGTGAATTTTCGATAAATTTCAATTTTTATTTTTAAAGTGAAAATTAATATATTTAGAAAGTTATTTAGAAAAAATAAATGTTATTTCTGGAATCAGGACGTCGAAATTATCCAACGTTGAATTTTTCATAATTTTCTGAGACAGTCAAATTTTTGGGTAAAAATTAAATTCCATTTAAATAAATAATGTGTTTTATGACATCATACTGACCGAATAATGATGTGATAAAATACTATAAGATTTATGTTCGGCCAATATATGTTTTAAAATTAAAATAATGTCATTTTGGGTTTGTTTGACTTGCTTTTAAAAGCTTTAATGGACCCCTCAAGACTTAATCAATACCTTGCCTTTTTAAATTTATTTCCATGGGAGTGTGACTCACCTCCACATAAGCAACCCTAATATTTTAATAATTTCGCACTTTGGCCTTATAAAATATTTTTTTTCTTCTTCCCTTTTCCAAAAAACATGGGCAAAAACCCTGGGATGATTTGTGGTTTGGATTAATTTAATGTAAGGGGACCCAAACCTAAATAATAAAGAATTTCCTCACCTTTCCTATAAAAACCCAACCAAGCTCCCACCTCCTACTCACACAAAGCCTTTGTAGTTCGTCCAACCTCTGCCCAAATCTCTCTAGAATCCTCCCATGGTGCCCCAAGCTCCCAAGAATCCTCTCAAAAGCCTCTCTCTATCCATTGGAAGCACACTTCCATGTAATGGTTTTTCTTCCTTTCTCATTTTTTTCAATTTTCTTTAAGTTGTTTTTCCCTTTTAGTTTCAATTATGAATGTTGGGGTATGGTTTCACACCTCCCTCATACATCCCTCATTATGTTTGAATGATGGGAAACCCCTTTCTCTCTCATTAAATGCCTCCCATGTACACCAGTTACTATGCCGAAATTCCGAAAGGAACTTCACTCTCCTCATTTACATTCAAGCAATAATTTCATATCATGAATCTAAATTCCATTACAATTGTTGGGACATGTATCTATATGACCTCCTTACTGTCCATTACATGTAAATATGATGAGGAAAACCTATCTATCTCATCAACCTTTTTTATGAATTCTTATTTCACGTCGTTAGGCTGCAGAAATCGCACCGATTTTCTAAGCCAATGCCATTGTGTAGTGAATACCATGCCCATTTATCCATCAATGGTATTCACCTTTAAACAAATTTACTTATTGATTATAATGTTTCATGTATGAATTCCACATTCCTTCATTGTGGAATAAATGATTATGTTCTATGAATCCATGTTTTATGATCCATGTGGCACACTTATGCACGAAATGAAATTTTTAATAAGGGTGAGCCCTTATAGCGCTCCAATGCATTGGGTAAAGTATAGTATCATGATACGTCATGTGCAATGAGATTTGAATCATTCTAATTCAATTGCAATGAGGGTTTACTCGTTCTTTATGTGCAATGAGGATTTACTCATGCTCCATGTGCAATGAGCCTTGGCTCATGCTAATTCCATGATAAGTGTTGTTGCCACATTTCCATGTTATGATTATCATGCGTTATCATGCCTTTATGTTCATGTTTCTTTTATGATCTATTGATTTTCCTATTTTCTAACATGTATTTCACTCCTCATGTTATTCCATGTGTACTCCCTTACTATTCTTTATAGCTCACCCATTTCTTATTCATGTCCTCAGGTTATCCCATGCAATGCTAAGTACGAGGGAATGTAGTGGTCATGTAAAGGATGTTTTCAATAAAGATGTTTTATTTCATGTTTTATGTTTTTATGTAATGTTCCTAAGACCCAAAGACACTAAACCTATCAATATTCTTTGTTGTATCAAATGTTTTTTTATGTAATAAATCATGTTTATGTTTGTAATAAAAGCAGGGTTGTCATAACGGACTCAGGCGAGAGATCAGAGATTCAGTTATCTCCCACAGCATCCCGACACAGATGGGGGTGTTGGAGCGCACCCTCATATTAGAGATTTTCCTTGCTAAATAGTCTCTAGCAGTGAGACCTACCACTATTTGACTTGCAGCGGAGTCTTCTACATCTAGTAGTAGATAGATGACACAGTGGTCTAAGAGGAACAGACCAAAAAGTATTTAAATACACGACTCATGATCGGTTGTGTATGGCACCCAGAGTGGAGACAATGTCGGACATGCCAAGAGTGTATAATGTTACTCCTACGGCGGTCTTGTTCACAAGGCTCGTGATATTCCAATCCTCTATACTGATGGTCAATAGACAGCTGAGGGACCTCCCTAGAAGATGCAGTGGTTCGATCGAGGTGGTCCGCAGGACAGAGGCGGACGTGGAAGAGGAGCTGGATGTGAAGCTGGCAGTGGACGACGATACGTGGTGCTACCGCCACCACCACCAGGAGGTCCACCCCGATCACATGGACTAGGTGGATAGGGAAGAGCTCAGCTTCATTTAGATGAAGCGTATGACCATGGCGCTCGAGTGATGATACGTGAAATGATCTGTGTCTACTCAACCATAGTTGTAGTTCTTATAGAAACAGTTCCAGTAACTCTTTCATAGCCACTTCCCTCGTTTGGAGCTCGTAGATTTTGACAGATTCGTTGGCTCGATCATTACAGCTTGAGACTCCTATTAGATCAGACTCCACAATTACACAACGGTGCCGGTAGTGTGAGCATACTCTAGGAGGTGAGAGCTTTGGATGGGATCTCCTCGTAGTGGCGTCAAGGCCTTATGACATCTTCTTATGTATGGGCAAGTTATCTATAGTCCATGCACATATAGACTATATTAGGTGCAAAGTTCGGTTTGACCTCACAGATGGGAACCGGTTCACCTTCCCTGGCGAGAAGGGAACCTTTATATTGGAGGAAAATCTTACTCGGAGGAGGGTGCATCTGATCACTCACCAGTCGGCCTGCCTTACCCACAGAGCAGTAGATGTGGAGAGTCCGACTTACCCTCTACTGTTGGACCTGTACATGGATTTATTCCCTTATGATGTCCCAGGACGACCTCCTCAGAATTAGGTGGACTTATAAATTGACATGTACCCCGAGAAGACACTGATATCTACTCTAGCATATCAGAAGACTCCCGCTGAGCTTCTCGAGCTGAGGGTATAGCTGGAGGACTTATAGGGTAAGAGATTCATCCGGCCTAGTGTTTCTCCCTATATAACCCCGATTCTATTCTCCAAGAAGACGGATGGGAACATGCGGCTCTATGTTGACTACCATCTCTTGAACCAGGTGACCATAAAGAACAAGTACCCACTCCCAAGAAATCCCGAACTCTTTGATCTGCTCAAAGGATCACGATGGTTCTAGAAGATAGACCTCAAATCAGGCTATCACCAGCTCAGAGTTCGAGTCGAGGATGTGCAAAAGACGACCTTATGGTGTCAGTATGCCCACTATGAGTTCTTGGTTATGGAATTCAGCATAACCAAATCCTCAATAGTGTTCACGTGTCTCATGGACAGGATCTTCCAGCCATACATATATTGCTTTGTCAAGGACATCATTAACGACATTTTTAACTACTCAACTTCTGAGTAGGAGCATGCCTACCATTTTCAGGTAGTATTGAACACACTCTAAGAGCACCAGATTTATGGTAAGCTCTCGAAGTGCCGGTTTTGGATTCAAGAGGTCCACTTCTTGGGACATGTCATCTCAGAGGCTAGAGATGCAGTGGATTCATTGAAGATCAAAGCGGTACTTGCTTGGGAGCCACCCGAGAGTTTGAAAAAGGTACATAGTTTCCTAGGATTGACTGGATACTATTAGAGATTCGTCCGGGACATTTCTAGAGTTGCATAACCACTTTCATCCTTGAAGAAGAAGGGGAAACCCATCATGTGGTCGGAGAGATTCCAGAATATCATTCATGAGCTAAGGCAGAGGCTGACTAGTGCCCCCATCTTGGGGATTCCAGAGGAGGGCTTAAGGTACATATTCTACTCTAAAGAGTTAGAGAACAGACTCGGGTGTGTTGTGATGTATGAGAGAGCAACTATTTCATATAGTTCTCGAAAGCTGAGATAGCATGAGTAGAACTACACTACCCATGACCTGGAGTTAGCAGTACTGGTCTTCGCCTTGAAGATGTGGTGACACTATCTGATGGGTGAACATTTTACAGTGTAATCTGATCAAAAGAGTCTAAAATTATATCTTCTCTCAAAAGGAATTGAACCTAAGACAACGAAGATGTCTTGAGCTCTTCTAGGACTATGAATTTGACATAGTCTACACTCCTGGGAAAGTGACCCTTGTTGCGGATGCTCTGAGTAAGATATTAGGCATTGAAATGCTAGGTGAGGCAACATAGTAGCTAGTTGCCTTATGGATATCATTTTTGGATAGGGATGGAGCATATTATCTTCAGTCTCTTATAGTCACTCCTCCTCTTCTTCAGTGAGTCAGGGAGGCACAACATGGAGACGGTGGCTACCAAACGCGATGTGCTTCGATATCCACAGGGCATGCACCTAATGGATTTTCAGAAGATAGGGAGCATGTCATCCTCTTTAGAGGACGTCCTATGGCACCCGTTGCACTTAAGGAGTAGGATTGAGGGAGTTTCACAATTCCCCTCTAGTGGTACATCTAAGAGTGGATAAGAAGTACCATGACCATTGGAGATAGAATTGGTGGCCAAGTATGTAGAAGGTTGTAGCAGTGTTTCTCTCACGATGCCTCAATTTTCAGCATGTGAAGGGTGAGCTCCTAGTACCCGCTGGTTTTGTATAGCCCATAGAGGTCCGAGAGTGGTATTGGAATGGGATATCCACGGACTTCGTGAAGGGTCTTCCACATCTATCCAGGTGTGATGACTCGATTTGGGTGATCGTCGAACAAATCAGCATGTCGACCCACTTCCTACTGATTAGAGAGAAGGTCTCAGTAAGGATATTGGGATTCCTATACGTGTAGGAGATTGTGAGATTACATGGAGTACAATCATCTATTGTATCCGACCATGACACATGATTTACTTTTTGACTATGGAAGGGGTTGTGGGATGTTTTTGGGACATAGCTATGTCTGAGCACCGCTTTCCATCCTCAGACAGATGGTCAGACCATGGGGACCATTCAGACCCTTGAGGAAAAGCTCCGTGAATGTGTCCTCGAATTTGGTCACAGCCGGGAGGATCACTTACCTTTTTTGGAGTTTTCCTACAACAATAGATATCACTCCACCATCGGTATGGAACCTTTTGAGGCCTTGTATAAACGACCTTGCATATTACCACTATGTTGGATAGTCCCATGGGAGTCATCACTAGTGGGACCATAGATGGTACGGGCTCCTACAGAGAAGGTGCAGATCATCCAGGAACAGATGAAGACTGTATAGAGTAGGCAGAAGTCTTATTCTAACAGGATACATAGACCTCTGGAGTTCGAGGATGGCGACCACGTTTTCGTAAAAGTCTCACCTCGATGCAGTCTACAGAAATTTGGACAAAGTGACAAGTTATCTCCATGATTTATCATATCATTCCAGGTCCCCAGCAAAGTAGGCAAGGTGTATTACCGCATATATCTTCCACCTCAGTTGCACCAGGTGCACGACCTCTTCCACGTATCTCAGTTGAGGAGATACGTGCACGACCCATCCCACATCATCAAACACAGGGAGTTGGTCATCGATGATGGGGCGACGTTCACGGAGGTTCTGGTAGAGATTTTGGATCAACAAGAGTGGGTCCTATAGGGACAGTCGATACCTCTGGTTCGCATTCGTTGGCAAACAGGATAACCTCTAGGAGAGCACATGGGGGTAGGAGGCTCAGTTGTGTACACAGTACCCCCATTTGTTCCCTTAGTTCGAGTTATAGCTTACGAAAACAAGAAAAACTAAGATGTGGAGAATGTAAAGACCCGTATTTCCCATGGAAATATTTTTATATACATGGGAATTTTACGAGTCCGCAGTTTCTGATTACACTTGATTTCAAGGCCCAGTTTGTCCAGAATCACTTTCTGATGTTTTTTTATGTAAGTTATGTAAACGTACAAGTGGGATTTTATATGTTTTGAACCGGTGCTCGTAGTCAAATTCTGAGGGAACCGTTGAGTTCTCAACATCGGTGATTTCTTATTGATACATTTACTGTAGTTTCATTTTATCGAGAGTGGAAATTATTTTTTGGGGGTTTTTAATTAATTTGAATTTAGTTAAAGGGTTACATTAATTTTATTTTGGTGGATAAACCTCCAAGGGAATGTTAGTGGTGGGGGCCACCACCCCATAACCTCCCATGAGAGGTTATGGTGGTGGGTCCCACCACCACATAACCTCTCTTGGGAGGATTATTAGGTGGGGCCCACATGAGTATTAAACCTCCTCTAATCTCCCAATTAAACTGGTGAAACTCTTCACCTTTCCCCCTTAATTTAATGAGACAACACCTCCAATTTAATTAAGTAATGTAACATAATTAATTTTCAATGTTTTTGAATTCATTGAATTCATTATGCCATCATTATAATATATGTTGTATTATTATGGTGGGGGTTGGAATAATCCTTGTTAGGAGAATTAACGCGAGAAATAGCCTTTGGAATAATTAATAGGACTTCATTCTATCAAAGAAGAACGCGAAGAACACCTATCACCACTGAAGAACGACGAGCCTCGTCTTCTCCCTATTCATTCAGAGAAATTAGAGGAAACACCATCACCTAGGAAGAAAGCTGATGATGTCATCTTGACTCGTCATCCCCGAATCCTTCCTCCTCATATTCTTCGTCTTCTCTTTCCAAATGGACGGAAAGACGTCCACTTCCCAAGACATTGTCAACGAGCGACAATCGACGTTGGGGGTTTGAATTTTTTTATATGCGTTCTTCGTCGTACAAATTTTTGGTATGAGAACTGAATGACATCACCATGACGAGGAGGGTTCAGACCGCATGAAGAAAGCCCAACCCTCCCCTTTTATTTGTTCTTTTTCGTTGATGATGGAGGTGGTACACGCGACGACTGACAATGAGCCAACCACGATGAAGTCTGTGGCGCAAGGCCGCTGGGTCGCCACAAGGGTGTGGCACTGGCATGCCCCGGAAAGAGTCGAGTCGCGGCCAAGTAGCCCACGGTGGTGCGGAGGGGTGTGGTGTCGTCGTACCGCATAGGAAATAAGGGCCGCAATTAGGAGGGTCGCGGTTGTCGGATGAGGATCGCGACATCTTCGTGCCGCGTGGAGACCAACCGGAGGCCGTGGTCAGGTCGGGCCATAGTAGAGGGCCGCGATGCCTGTGCGCCACAATGTGGTTTAGAGTGGATCGCCGCTCAGGAAATCCAGGAGGTGTGGGGCCTCGTCGGTTCCTGTGTGAGCTAGACCGGAACCACCCTGTGCCTGCTCAGTTCTACTCAAATGGCTAATCCGTTCGGGTGACAGGGGGTGAGTGGTTCCCCCCTGGCCTCGGCTAAGGGGGTCCCCCGGCGGGCCGTCGGGTCGCCCGGCCGACCGGGCTGCCAGGCAAATCAGGCAGGGCTGCCTCAGGACGGGTTGCCTCATGCCGGGTAGCCTCGGGACAGGTCGCCTCAGTTCGGGTTGCCTCGGGTCGGGCCGCCCTCGGGCTGGACCGCCCCCACAGTTCGGGCTGCCCCCATGTACTGGGTCAGACATGCAGACTTCGTTAGACCTCAGTTCAGACTGGTTCGGGCCAGTTCGGTCCGACTGGTCGAACAGTACTCAGACCCACTATGGCCTGATTATACATTTCTTCCTATATCATGGGCCATGGGTGTCCGATCAACAAACCTTCCACAATAACAGAAATCTTAGAGTGATATGGTTAATTGTTATACACCACTTGAGATTTGGACACATTTTAGTTATGGTTAGGTTGGTTTAAATCTAAAATCCAACCAGGCCCTTAGAACGGAAAAACAAATAACTCAAAGACCAGGAGTCCGATTGACGCTACATCTGTTGAGTTGAGACCCCTTAGACGTGGTAGTTTTTTGAGATACATCCACTTGAGACTTTGTGACATTTGGAGTATCGACCAGTTTCTCATGGATCGTATCCTCCTGGGGACGAGCATACAGAGTTCGTAGACCTAGTAGCTCAATGACCTAAAAACTGCTCGACTGATTCGACTTGGAGTGATTCGAATAGCCAAGTGGGGAGTGCCTGGTAGTTGGAGGCAGACCCATGGAATTGGAGAGACAAGTATTTGTCAGCATACCCATTGTACTCGACAGGAGTAGTACATCTATTGGGTATTAGGTGGAGTGACCAGTATTTGATGGGAGACCCACAATGGTTGGAGAGCCTGGTAGTTGGCAGCAGACCCGTGGTACTTGACAGGAGGAGTACCTCAGCAGTCCAAGGTTAGTTAGAAGTGACTCTTTGTCACAACATGGCCACTATACCCAATAGTGGAGGAGTTCTCCAACAGGAGTGGTTTCGATAATGAAAATCATGGTTTGAGCTAAGTCAATGACCTTTGTGATTTCCTCGTGACTGATATGGGTTACTTGATAACTTTGGTATATGTATTGGCATATACCTAAGTAATAGCTAACCGTTGATTTCATTGTTTGTGGTTTATCCTTGTCGGATTTTTTCAGAACATGTGTGTCTCTAGGTCCCGACTGTGTATCATTACACTGACCCCTACATGGGCTCTGCCCGCATCTCATTTTGTTGGATGCAGACAACAGACATCACTGACGGAGACCGAGAGCGCCAGGATTGGATGGTACCCCAAAGAGGACCTTACGATGTATCGGTACATGGTGGATTCTGATGGAAGTGGAGTTCTGTGGAGGCCATATATAACTACCATTCAGGTAGGAATCCCAGAGAACGATCTAGGAGCATCATTCACCTAACAACAGTTTTTTCATTTTTAGTTGTACTTGCTTTCAGTTGTATTTATACTTTACAGTTTGGCTTTTATTCTTCCCCCCATTACTTTCATTAAAATTGTTATACAACTTTTACTTAGTGTTTTATTCTTCTTGTTCTCTAGTTGTGTGTGTTAATGATTTATAAAGGCAATTCCTTCCTAATTTTTGGGAATTACACCATTGGTGCTAGTCTCCAGAGCCTAGCCTATGGAAGGCGAGCTTGGGGTAGTCACGATACGGGCCCCGAGGGATAGATCGTGACATATACCGTCAATAAAATAATGTGCACAGTATCAATCCATAATAGAACAACAATATATTAAGCAACAATAAGTATTTTTGAAATTTATAAATAATAATACCATTAAAATATCAATAAAACATTCTTAATGAAAACAATCAATAATATATATATATATATATATATATATATTTCAATACCACAATGATAATTTTGAATAATAATCCCTATGATGGAATAAATTTGAATGAATAATATAGCATCATGAGTTTAAGGATATTAATTATATTTATTGTATATTTATAGGTATATACCCCTCATAGTATAATATTGTGCTATAATATAACAAACATCATAAGGAAGGTAAACTGTGAAAAAAACCATTACTGCTTTGTTAACATTTGAACTGTAAACCCCATGAAATTGATATTATATAATGGATATGTAAATAAAAAAATAGAACATAATAATAGTAATGTAAATTAATCATATATATATACACCACATAATTTAAAATATTGCTAAATATGGAATAAGACTCATACAATGAAATGTGAGACTAGAAATCCTCTTACAACTATGGTTATAATTGAAATGGAACCCCCAGGTGTAATAATCATAAAATATAACATTTAAATAATATATAGTTAAATATTTTTTTATATATAATATCAATAATGATAGTATTTACACAACACAAATGAAATAAATTTTGAATATCGCATAAGCCTCTGTAAGTAAAATCTAGACAAGAATCCCTTTCATAAAGCCTAATAGGACATAAATATCCTGTATACCCAAAAAAAATAAAATTTTTATAGTTAATCACATATACCAGAACAATTTAATTTTTTTATAACTATTATGTCACTTATAAATAGGTTATATATAATTAATAATAAATAGTTTTTAAGTCCAATGTTTTGTCAATATTTGTTTTATGTGTTAAAACTAACATTGATTGGTTGACTATGTCCAGTAAGGTCATTATTAAAATATTGGTGAAAAAATAACCATTACATAATTATTATATATTTACATAAATTATAAATTTAAAATATATCAAGAAAAATGAACTAACATTGTGATCACTCAGATGATAGGTACTATATACGCATGAGTAATGTTCATATTCTTAATGATCAATATGCGAAGAGGGTAAGTAAAAATGAATCTTCCAGAAAGAAAATTATGTAATCAATTAAATATAATTTTTTAAATAAACATATATACAGAATAACTATGACGTGGTTATGAAAATGAATAATCACATCTCTTTGAGGAGGTGGTAGTCGACACGTCTATAAACGACGTTATTAATTTCATAGTGTGTGAAATGGATAGAAGAAAATGATATGTTATATTTCCACATATCTAATTATTCATATAATTTCACATATATTTTATATATTTAATATTTTTAAATTAAAATCATCTGTAACACATTTTATGTAAAGAGGGAACTTTTCACATTACTTTGAAGAGATAGTAGTCCACACGACCACAAATGTTGTTGTCATATTCTCAATAAATGGTATGAAGGGATTTATGCATTATATAATAATTAAATAAGATTAAATAAATTATAACTGTCATATATATCACATAAAATCATTTTCACAATCATAATTCCCCACTATTAGAAGATTTATTGAAAAAACGAAGACCATCGTTTTGTGAGGTGGTAGTTCCCCATACAATGAATGAGTGATTTTATTAATCATTTGTTTGATGTGTGTGTAGGTTCAGGTTTGAAGCATAAAATAAATACATATTAGTTTATATTGGGTACTAATGTATTTATAAATTCATGGAATAAAAATAATTTAAAGGGTGGACAATGAAATAAATCATAAGTGACCATTTTGAAATATTAGTTACTTCTTAGGTAACTATATTTTGGCCTACACAAATGAATTCCCTGTATTACATTATGAAAAAATTAGGATTTTTAGATGATATTATGGATTTTTTTAGAATATTTTGTATGTATTTCAATGATACTGTGGGATCTAATTTTTTTATTAGAATATGATAAGAGGGGGCCATTTATAAATGGAGGGAGAGGAAAGACTGGTAATATTTTGGAAAAATTGTATTCTCCTTGATTTTTTAAAAACCCAATGGCTCCCAAAACATACCAATTTTTCTTCAAGATGTTTTGAGGTAGTGATATGCATATAAATGGGGTTGTACATGTTTAGGGACGTTTTTATAATGTAATATTAATGCTTAACCAGTTTTTAATCATGTGTTTAACTTAATCATTGTAATTAATTTTAATTTACTTCAGTAATATTTTTCCTCAAAAACTATGTTGACATTTTTACATATTTTTAATTAAATTTTAAGAATATATGGAATAATTTTTTTTAAATTTATATCACAAAATTTGATGAACTTATTTTAAAATTAATCACACTGACGGGATGACAAAATAGTTTTTTAAGTGAATATGTTCAAATGTTTTTAATGTTTTTATTTCCAAAAATAAATGTAAAAATTATCCGAATGAAAAAAATATGATTATAATATGTAAATTATAACCTATTATAATTTATATTCAATTAAAATTATATTTTTCCTATATAAATATTTTAGTAGAGAATGAAATTTTCCATTAAATATTATTGTTTCTCATTATACATCAAAATATTAATCTTCTAAAAAAATACCAAAAATTAAGAAAGAGATAATATTATATTTAATATTTAATAATTTATTAAAAACTTTTGAATAAAAAATTATACATGTCTCAAAATTTATTTTTGCATCATTTCAACCAATAAAAGGCAGTAAAACTGCATTTTCAAAAATATATAACTTCTTATTTTTAAATATTGGTTTAATTTTATGAAATGCATATAAATTTTATATTTTGAATTATATAAAATTATATTATTTATATAACTTATAAATTTAATTATTATCATTTGATAATAGTGATTAATTTCATTTCATTGATCAAAAATACCATTCTAGTCAAAAAATAGGTTATCATAAAAAAATCATTAAAAATAAATTGGTCCTTATTTTAATTTATAATTAATTTATTATTGATTTATTATTTTTAAAAACATTTATTTCTATTATTTTATGATTTAAATAATCATATTAATTCTTGCAATTCTTTTAATTAGGTGATTACTATTATTATAAATAACCAATATTAATAATATATTATTTTTCCGTTAGAATTGGGATTTTTTTTGATACATGTCACTAATGGGACACGATGTTTCACGAAATTTAGGATAAAATTTTTGTTTCATTTGATGAATTATAAAATATATACTTCATATAATGAAATCTATTAAATAGTTGACACTAATTTGACCGAATATATTTCATAACATTTCGTGATGTTATGTCCTACACCATTTGAATGAATTTCTCTAATGAAATCAGTGTTAGTTATAAATGGATTAAAATTTTTATATTTCCATTATTTATATCCATATATTAAATCTACTTAATAAAAAATCTTCTTAAAATGTAAATGGGAAAATACAATGTTCACAAAAAATTACGCATTACAATGAATCATCCTAGGTATAACATAGGTTGGAATTGAGGAAAAGATTAAATAATTTTACAGATTGAATAAGTTATTTGATAAAAAATATTTTAATGATCACATAAATGTTAAGGTCCTCCCAAACATAATTATAATATTATTCAATAGGCCATCTATTCCTCATAATTTATGGTAATAGGATTATATTTTTTTAAGATCATTTTCTAAGAGATAAATAATTATTTTATTTATTAGTGAAATGGAATGAAATAAATAAAATAAATTTAATACTAAAATTTCACAATATATTCAATGTTATCTATATCACTTCTTTTTACCGCAAAATTTATTAATCAAATTGAATTTGTAACTCCTCACGCTTTAAAATATAATTTAAAATACCACAGAACCATAAAAGGCATTGTCAAGCTATTCCATCTTCCGTTCTACACAACGAAACTCCAAAATTATTAAATTATTTTATATAATTATCAAAATGAATGAAACAAAATATAATAAAATTATATTAAAATTCCATATGTAATACTAAAATATGAAACATAATTATTCTACAATTTAATATCCTTAAAATTCATCTAATATTTTTGAACTATGTTTAAAACCAAAATATTGGAAGGATTTGATCCTATATTCACCCAGGATAAATATAAAATTATTTATCACCTAAAATACCATATATTTGTAACATAATATTTACCAATAAAAAATTTCATTCTAACTAGGAAATCGTGTTGGTGGTGTTGGTGCACAAAACCATTATAATACATCAATCATGGGTTCATTCTCAACTACCACGCTAGATGTGATGGAATATCCCTATGAAATGATATTTTCTGTTTTTATCTTTATCCGTAAAAAAAAAATCCTTCCTAAGAAATATAAGTTTGATCTGATTGCTTAAAAAACCTTAAAAAAACATATCAAAAAAATTGGTTTACATCTGAAAACATGACACTTAAATGTGTATTCTAATACATTTAACACTTGAAATTCTAAATTCTTATAGACCAGTTAGAATATCCATAAATAACACGATAACCTCACATGAAAACATCACAATATCTATATTTATCTAAACCGACCATTGATACAATCTATAATAGCCTAGTACAAACACTCCTTAATCATTTGCTGAATTCATAACATAAATTTTTTGGTTATGATGCCAGTAATTTCGACTCAAATTTTCCATAAAAACCTTTGAAACATGAAATGTAAAACTTGGATCACATACAGTCTAGAGGACCATTTGTTGCTTATATTTTTAAATAGTTACTAAAAACTACTGTATAAGAAGTTCACCTCAACATAGACTCATAAAAAACTAGTTCATAAGTATTAAAATTACCCCATTTTTTCATATGTTTTTATCCTAAAAATTAGTTCATCGCCATAATCATTTTAAAATAATTTATAAGGAAAAATTGTTCCACATCATTGTTTAAACCCAAATATGAATGAAACATTATAATGCGGATATCATATTCTTAATAAGACAAAATAAATATATAATACTAAATGTCATTAATGATCATAAGAGTTCGTAAGGGTATGATGACATTATCAATGTTCATGTTATAATCAAAAAGGAAGTCTTACACATCATAACATGGATCATAAAATATGAATACATGGAAAATATAACAATAATTAGAATCAATAATCATGTTCAATGTTTTAACAATATTGATCATTAGAATCATTACAAAACCACATAATGAACAATAAAAAACATAAAAGTATCTTGGGAAATTATTATAATTTTCAATATTATAAATAGAATAATAATTGTACCGATATCCACACATGTCACTCTTACAAATGAAATATATTTATGTCCAAAATCCATACCAAATGTATTTAGGGGCTATCATGGACCCACAATTCATTGGATTATCTTGTAATGACCCATAATTTTCTAATCATGGAAGCACCTATCTTTGGTTTATCATGGAACCACTTATAATTTGTTTATCACCAAACCACCAATAAACTATCCCATGACTGTTACAAAATCATAATGCATAAAATATTTCATTTAATGATATGAATATAGGAACAACCACCACCCCTTGAATAACCTCATAAACACAACTAAAAGAAATGGGTATCTTGTAAAACTGTTTGAAATAAGATTAACCCCCAAAAAATAAATGAGCTCAATATGAATCTTATTAAAACTTGATTTACCCATGAAAATGGATTTGATTAAATAAAATTATCTTTCATATATTATTATAGCATGTAAAATAAATGCACTAAATAAAAATATAATCATAAAAATATATTCGAAACATGAATAACCCATGGAAAAGAAATGAGTTCCATAAATATATGATTCAGTAATGATTTTCCCACATAAAGGAAATGGGTTCAATAATAATATAATGATAACAAGATTAACCTATATAAAATAAACGTGTTTAATATAAATCGCTTGAAAACATAAATAAACCATGGAAATGAAATAAGTTCAATATTATTATATTCCAAAATATTTAAAACCATCAATAAAATTTTTATTATTGTATCAATAAAAGATATCCCCACTTGATTATAAATTACATGTATGGATTTTGACATTGGTGACTTGTAATACCATAAAAGGAAAATTATAACATTCTTAATGAATGTAATCATTAAAATTTGAACATTTACTATACCACCTTGAAGCATTTTAAAAATACTCTCCATGAATGAATAAGATTAAATAAATTTTAGAATTTCATGATAATAAAAATATTCATTATATATATTTTCAATGTAGAATTAAATATTCCCCTTAAAAATAAATAGGGGTATAATATAACATATGTCACTGGGAATGAAAATTGTGACAAAAATCTGTTACTTTTGGTAACATTGAAATAGTATACCCCATGATTTATAGATTATAAAATGGATATCTAAATAAAAAACTTTAATTATTATACAATCCATTCATGCCAATTATATACACCACAACACAATAATATTATGTGAATATGGAATATTTATCGTAGAAACAATATCAAAACTAGATATCCTCATAAAAATGTGGTAACATCTGAATTGGAACCATTGGAAGTAATAATAATAAAATGAACAATCTTAAATAAATTATTATAGAGTAATTAGTGATATAATATATCATAGTTATGGATATATTATCCACAGAAAAGATAAAAGTGGTGAATATTGTGTTTTCCTCACTTGAGTTAAAATTATAAAAGTATCCCTTAACATGAGTCTTATTTGTCATTGTTATCCTATATATTATTGAACAATAATCCTATGTTAATTATATAAAATATTCTTAAGCATTTCATAGTTTATTATTATCTTTATTCCAATTATAAATATTTTATATAAAATTACAGAATCAATATATTTTTATTATGATGTTTTGACTTTATTCATCTTATGTGTCAATACAGACTTTTATAGGTCAACTATGGAGAATGAAGCCATTATTTAAACATATTTAGAATAATAAATTTTAAATAATTATAATTATTTAGTATAATTTATATTTTTAAAATCAAACTTGAAATATTGTAATGAAAAATTACCCAATGATACGTTCATGGAGATAGTTTTCCGTATGTAAGAATGAGTAATGTTCCCATTGTTGAATAATCATTATATTAAAAATAAAATTAATCATTATAATTAAATAATAACCAATATATAATATATACACCATAAATTATTAATTTATATATATATATATATATTAAATTCTATTGATGTGCTGATAAAAAATGATGAATCACATCTCTTCGAGGAGGCCATAGTCCACACTTCCACAAACGATGTTATAGCTTTTGAAGTGCATGAAATGGAATGTATAAAGTGATATACTATATTTTATTATTGATATTTATGTTATGAAGATAATATATATATATATATATATATTATATAATATATTTTTATTAAAATCATCATTTATAAATTCCATGTAAAGGGTGAAAGTATCACGCCGCTTTGAGGCGGAGGTAGTCCACATTCCGAAAAACGATGTTATAGTATTCCAAAAAAAGTAAACCTAGAAGGTATGTGTTATATAATAATTAATTAAGTGTCAATATATTATAAATAATATATATATATTATGTAATAATATTTCCATAAAAATTTAATTCCATAAGTGGTGGTATAGAAAAAATCAATTGGAATCGTTTCACAAGGCAATAGTTCAGTATACACACGAATAGTGATTTCGTTTCCCATTTGATGGATGTTATTTTAGTTTTAGGTATATAAATTGAAATAAAAATATCATAGTGTATTTATGACTCAAAAATATTTATATAATTAGTGAATAATTATAATTTAATAGTTTGATAAAGTAATAAAACAAAAGGGATTGTTGAAGAATCTTATATCTTCATCAGGAATCTCCTTTTGGTTTACCACAAATGGAATCCTATGAAATATTTCAACACAAATTAAGTATTATAATATCAGAGGTGGTATTTTTTAGATTATATGGGAATAGTTTTAATGAGACAATATTCTATAGGAGTGTGATGAGAGGAGGAGTAAGCGATGCATTATATAAGTGGAGTGAGAGGACACACTTAATTTTTTTTAAATAATATAATTAACCCACCATTTTAAATACCACGTGGTTTTAGTAAACAAATTTATAGGATATGTTTTTATTGAAATATAATGGTTTTTGGAAAAGTTTTGGTAAATTTTTATACCATATGATTTAAGTTAAAACACTATGTTGTTTTGTTTTGACATTAATCACTATAATTAATATTAATAAGATTAATTAGTAAATTTATTCCAATCTAATTTTAAAATTATTTGAAATTATTTTCTATTTTTAATAATCATATAGAATTAATTTTTCTGTATTCTCATTTCAAAAGTGGTTGAAATTATATTTAAATTAATACAACTTATAGGATAACAAATGAGGTTTTGAATGTGAATATTTTCAATGCATTTATAATTGTGAAAATTAAAATAATGACATAAATCAGATTAGTAGAATTAAAATTGTGATAATTATACTTTTTATCCAATTGAATTTTTTTTTCAATTGTCTAAATAATCAACAAAAAAATCATCTTCCAATTACAAATCAAGGTTTTTCAGTATTCATCCAAATATGAAACTTATCATAAAATAAAAAAAATTAACCATATGATATTTATAATAATACACCTTAAAACTGATGATGATTTTGTTAAAACAGAATTATGAACATGTCAAAAGTTAGTTTTAAAATAAGTATTCCATTAACAATATGTAAAATTTATTTTAAAAAAATTACCTTGTATGCTTAAAAATGGATTATTTGTTATCATAAGAATTAAAATTTTAATTGATGAAGTCATAAAAATTTATAAAATATATACAATATAAATTTTATTAATTTCAGTCAAATTTAGTTATTAATTTATTTTTTTATGATTAATATTTTAATCGTTGCTTAAAAATAGTTTTTTAATCATCTTATATATTTTATAGGAATTTATTTTCTATTATTATTAATTGGTAACTAATGAATTATTATTATAAATATGTGTAAACACTGCTTACATAATCCCGTCAGTCATAATCATTCAACATATTCCAATGGATAGGTAATAACTATTATTTTAGATAAATAATATTAATAGTATATTGTTTTCTATTAAGACCCGTTCTTCTGTGTAATTTATTATAGAAAAGGGCCCCAATGTTCTGTGAAACACTAGATACATTTAGTGTTTCATGTGATTCATGAAAAACAATTTATATCATATGACATTATATATTAAATAATAAAAATTAATTTGAAATATTATATTTCATAAAATTTCAAGAAGTTATAGGTGGAACATAATTTGGGTCAATGACTCTGAAAATTTACATGTTCCACACACATAATAAATCAAAATAATTAGAAACACAATTACTAATGAACTTTATATCTATACAGAACACTTCGTCAATTAAATATAATATATTTATCTAGTTTTTTCTTTCCACATTATTGATAATAATGATATTTAAAATTCTTACCTCCATGGTCGTTGCAACATAACATTTAATAAAAGAAAATTTTCCACATATTTGACATGAATGGAAGAATAACTATTTTTAAATTTTTAATAATATATGACGATAGATGATTAATAAAAATCAATATATCTTTAACTCTAGAGATCATACTTTTTTTTTCCAAAACCACTACATTGTCTATCACATTTTTTATAAACATGACTCATTCTGGATCAAAACAATCTGTAAAACCAAATATCACAACACAAAAAAATATAAAAAAAACATAATCATGAAAATTAATTTATTGGATGTATAAATAATTAGTCCTTATTTTCAATATATGAATATAAAGGATTAAAATAATAAATTTTGGATCATCATCTATTGAAATAATTTTTTAGAGTTTTTAAAGTGTATATCAATTTCTAAGACATTTCCCCAAAGTGGGTCAAATTAGCTTTGAAACAAGGACAATTATTTTTCACTGATTTATGATTGATTCAAAGGCCAATGATAAATTTTTAATGTAATTACCACTATATATCTATTCAAGATCAAAATACACTTGTAGTATCCAAATAGAGATGTAATGGGTTAGAAAACATTTTCTTTATCATTCACTAAAAAATTGGGATTTCATCCAATTAAGATCCATATCCATATTGTTTTCTCAAAATTATTATATCCCTTATCCAAAAAATGGAAATTTATACTATTAAAATGATAAATACCCATGTCTTGTAAACATATAATGACATGATTAGCTAATATAAATATCGAATAAGTACAACCCCAATGACCCTAAAACATAATGCCATTGTAATTCTAGGATCATGATACACTAAAAACAATATTTAAAAATAAAATATGTATATACCATGGAATTAAATGTGTTATATAATATTTCCTTATATTTCATTCAAAAAAATTACATAATTATATATTTTAAGAGATCATCCAAAATAATGTATCAACCCATCAATGGAATGAAATATAATATAAGTATATATGTGTGAGGTATATATATATATAAATTTTAGATTCCATTTTAAACATTAAATTGATTGATAATGTGAATTATACATAGAATGGTTGTACACAAAAAATGATGATTATAGAAGTACCTCATTTAAAATCTAAATATATAAAAATATTATGAATTATTATTATTTGAAAAGAAATAGGAAATATGTATTGTAATCATTAATGAGTTTATTGGTAATTATGTAGATATAATATGTTCATGTAGTAGAAGCTAAAAATAAAATTCCTTCCATAAATTTTGTAAATGTATAAAAATAACCTTATTCAGAGTGTGAAAAGATGATTAACTATATAAAATCATTTAAAAAATAAAATTTAATTAAAATATTAATAATAAATAACAGTATAATATTTAAATTATTATTTGATATAATTTATGGAAAATATGGATATTAATGAAATATAATATTTTACATACAAGAGAAATAATGATAGATTTTCCTAGAAACAATTTCTCAAACATTATAAGTACTAAAAAAATCCAATGGTAAAATAACATGAATTTTTTATTGATTAATGACATGTGAATAAAATTTATTATTTTTAATAGAAACTTATTACATAGTACCATTCAGTTTAAATTAATAAAATAATTTCAGTTTTATTGAAATTAAAACATTAACCCTTAAAACTTGTGTAACATTTGAATCATAGAACCCGTGATTGATTTAAATTAATTGAAAATAAATATATAATTAATTATCATCATTTCAATATGTAATATTAATCTAGGATACATATACAAAATTTCAATGAAATAATGATCATAATGTAAAATGTGTCTCAATGAAGGATGTTTCGATTATAATCCCTTACAATTGATGTATATTTGATGATATTATTAATTAATGAAGTTATAATTTTTTTTAAATATAAATCCACATAAGAATTATTTAAATTCATCATATAATAATTAATTTAAATTACACACATAATAATATAATATTAAATAAAATGAAGAATTAATTCAACAAATTGAAAATAAATTTTGTTATAAAATCTCTTACCTTGATCCCAGACATGTCATATATGTACTTTATATCTATATTAATAAAATTATATAGTTTTTTGATAATAACCTGAATTTTTATAAACTACAATTAATTAATCCATTTACATCAATTTTTTAATATCTTATATACTTTCATAATCAATTATATCCACATCGGGAAGTTTTAAAGAGTTCTGTTCATGAATTCAAAACGATATCGGTCTATTGACAATGGTAAAAGGGATCATTGTTTCACAATATAATGAATAATTTATATTAAATAATGATTATATATATGAATAAAATATAATATTAATACAAACCATGAAATATTGTTATAAAAAATGGACTATGTTACAATCATGGGAATGGTTTTTCGTACTTGGGCACGAGTAACGATTCCAATTTACATAGATCATAATAATAAAAGCGTTATTTTATTTTTACATAAATAAACATAATAAATAAAAATCTAATTATTTAGTTAAATATAATTTTATATAACATCCCAATTATTCATTTATTACAAATGAATCACACTACTTCATGAAGCCATTTACTACCATACCCATGAATGCATATATCAATTTTTAATGGGTTGTAAGGAAAGAAATAAGATGATATAAATATTTTACCAAAAATAATTTTTTAAGGGACATCATATGTAATTATTTAATCCATCAAATTTGTTATCCATGTAGTGAATTTATGGAGAAATAATTTCATCGAATTCATGAGGCGTTAGCCAGCAGTGAACAAGAACGATGGTTTACATTACAATTTAATTGAAGGGGATTTGTATATAGGTTATTACTGTAAAAAATAACACACACAAACACACACAAACATATATATATAAATTAGAAATTATAATTATGTTGTCATCAAGGTTTAATGTTATTTATTGAGACTGATGCAGAAATTAGAGAAATGTTCTTGGTTAATAATGATACATGTTCTCCAGACCATCTATTTAGGATTATACAAAAATCCATCATATATTAAAATTATGAACAATTAAAGACATTATCACATGGTAAGGTATAAAGGGGAATGATTTATGAACGTTTTGGAATAAACAAAATGATTTGGAAGTGTGTAATATAGAGGAGATTGGGTCCCTTTTATAAGAGGGTTAGAGGACAAACATTAAAGTTTCTAAAAGAAAAATATAAACACATATTTTACGATTTCTACTAGGTTCAATAATGAATAATTATAAAACCATTGATGATATAAGGTTATATAGGGCCATAGAATGTAAGAATTATATCCATTTAGTTCATTTTAAAGATTATTTTTTAGTTTATCCACATGGTAAACCTATTTAAACCTTAATCATTAAAGTTATTTTTTATATTTCACAATTTATTATTAAAATAAATATTTACATGACCATATATTAATTTATTAATTACATTCTGTTTTAATATTCAATATATTATTTAAATTCAAGTTAAGTAATATGAATTTTTTTTATAAAAATAATTCCATATACATGATGAAAAAAATTAAAATGGAAAATCGTTTAATTGTATAATACTATTTAATATCATTATTTACCATGATATGGATGGCAATAATCGTAAATTTAATAATCATAATAACTTTTTTAAATATTTTACATTTCATTATAATTTATAAATGGAATTAAACTTTCTAAATTCATTATAAGAAATTACATATTCTAAAAAAATCAATATCGTTCAATATTCATCAAAAAATTTATATTTTTAGAATATTATTAAAAACTAACTTTAATATAATATGAAATTATTGATTTCATTAATTAATTAAAATATTTTTTTATTAAATTATATAATACATTAAAAAATTAATTTAAAAAAATGGTGTGACATTACAAATTCTTATACAAAACATTTAACCATTAAACTAATTTTACAGTTTTCACATGAATTGATTAAATATTTTACGAATCGTTAAAAAAATATTATTAAATATATAATATATAAATTTTATAAAAATCATTCACCAATTTTAATTAATTCAATTTATTAATAAGAAAACACTTAGAGTACAGAAAAATAAATTTTAAAAAACATTTCATTTAATTTTCAATGATTTATATTGTCCATATTAATTTATTTATAAAAAATAAATTTATTTTATAAACATATCAATCATATATTATTAATAATTTATAGTTTATTATTCAATAAAAAAATTAATTTTCTATGTATTAACAATCACATTAAATTATAATATTTTAATAGTATATAAGGGTTTATTTAAACATTGTTGTGAGTGAAAAATAAGCTACCATGAAAATAAATTTATTTTATAAACTATCTCATTATTGTTTTTAAACAATCGCATTCATAAATCCACAAAATTTTCATTTTAATCCATAATTTATTTTTTCATACATGATATTATTATTTACTACAATATCTATGTTTAGTTGGAGAATATCAATAATATTGTAATAAACCATATTATATGGAGGATATAGACTATGAAATCAATAAACATATTATATTAAAATATTTTGATTTATCTTAAATGACTATAATAATCATAATATATTAAAAAAATTGTACATAACTTTTATATAATGCTCAAATAACAACCTAACATTTGAAGGTATCTAATAATTTTCTCTGATACGAACTATAATTAATAAGATTTAGAAATATAAAAGTATTGGGATTTTAGTCATAAATTATATTTCATACATTATCATGAATAATTAATTTTTATTATACTATTTAATTCTTTTATAACACAATATTAATAAATACATTTTTAATAATTTCACTTCCACTACAGTACATATTTTCCTAATGTGTAAATTGTTTTAAAAGAACACAATTTCTATTCATAAAAATTTTATTGACATTATTTTTCACCAATTTAATGTTACTAAAAATATTCAATATAGGTAAAAAAATTCATCATTTAGGATGAAAAATATATCTTTAAGGGATAAATAGAAAGAAATAATGATTCTTATTAGAAATTTTAAAATCCAAAAATCATAAATGAGGATGTTTTAATAACATTATATACATTGAGCTGAAAAAATTCATTCCATAATAAGAAATTCATGATTTTTACCAATGGTTATTAAAAAACATTTTTTAATAAAATACATTGGAATGGTCATAATATTTAGGGGTTCTTTGAAAACATGAAAACCCATGATTAACATTTAATTAAGGACTTAAATTTGTTCCAAAAATTTATATAATAATTATTTGAATAAAATTGATTATAATATGAATGTTTGGAAGGAAATGACTTATATGAAAAATCATATAAAATAAGGGAAAATTAATTCTTTATATTGGTAGATCTTTATCAATGAAAACGTAAAAGAATCCTTATAATATCCATTGATATTTAAAGAACAACTATGGTCAACATCCAATATAATTATTTGGAGAATATAATCATTTCTAGGTGTATTTGAGAGTTATAATAGTATCTCCTAATCAAAAAATGTCCTATAAACATATAATGAATAAAACCTTTTATGCATGAACCTATTCATTATGAATTTCTTGAACAAACATTTGAACTAATATGTGAAACAAATTAAGATATAAAAATACCCTATCCTTTTTAATAAATAACTTCAAAAAAGAAAATATTAAAAACAAATGTAAGGAATGTTATTATGTAAATAATATTTTTTTCCATTATAAAGGATGCAAAAGCATAAATTTTTTATTATAAATTAGGGAAATTCCATTGACGATATAGAAATTCTAATAAAACCTTCATTTTTTAATTTGCAAACAAATTCAAAATATCATACTAGAAGATTCCTTTTAAATTATTTTTACGAAATACATATAATATTTTATTTACAATGAATTTACCTAAATAAATGTCCATTCCCAAAATTTTTTTTATAATATAATAATGGAAGTAAAATGTTGAGGAAATAAATCATCAAAACATTTTGAATGAGGTAAAAAGGTATATTGTACCTTACCTCAAGTATGAATAAATGAATATTTTCAAAATATTTTATAAATGATTAACATATATCAATTATTTTAATTATTTTTAAATTTTTAGATCTAATATTTTTTAATTTTATTTATCACCGAATAATATTTTACGAGATAATCAATTAATTTCATGCCGATCATTCTGATGATATCTAACTCATATTTCCTAAATGAATTCTACAGTTTAACTGTGTACAAAGTGGTCATTATTAACTCATCCCTATAATTTTAATCATGATGTAAGAATAACATATAAACATAAATTGTATAGTCATTAAGAATATAAAATGGTGTGTTAGATAAATTAATTTTGTGGAAATCATGTAGATGATATGTTGCACGTATGTATGAATAAATTTTACATATTCAATGATGATTATAGAAAAAATTATAATTTTACAATTATATAATAATTAATATATCCTAACTATTATAATAAATATATTTAAAACAAATTATACTTATTCTATTATATTTGGTCAAACAAAACAAATCACATCCCTTCATGGAGGTGGTAGTACACATTTAAACATAAACGGCGTTTCAATTTTTCATTGGAGGAAAATTTAATAAAATCGATTACATATTATCATTAATATATGATAAATATGTCATTAATATAATATAATATATATATATATATATATATATATATATATCTATGAATTAAATAATTATAACATGTCTTGGTAGGGGGTTATGGAAAACGAATTACATGAGTTCATGATGATGTATTTCCCTCTACACATAAATGATTTTTTTCCAAGTTGATTGAATATGAGTTAAAAATATGTTATTCAATTAAATTTAAAAACTCTATTATATGGAAAATAATTTTTTTTCATTTTTGAACATAATTTTAATCTTGATTATAATGAAACATAAAAAAGTATTATTAATAATTATACCACTTCTTCAGACAACCTCGATATGTTTACACCGAAATCCACCATAGGAATTTTTATGGAATGATTCCAATAAATGAGAATGGATTCATGTATTGGCTTTGTGTATGTATTTTTAGAACCAATATGAATCTTTTATGTTTTGAAAAGATGATAGGATGCAACTTTATATATGTGAGGGGAGGGGATGTTTTTGAATTTCATAAAGTATTAAAATAATTTATATTAATTATCCTTTTAGAGGAGAAAAAATATATATTTTGATAATATAATATGTTAATTAGATTAATAATTTCATAAAGTAAAAATTTTATAACTTTAGTTGACTAGTTATCCATTATCTTTTAAATTCAACACATTATTAACCCTTCAATGCTTACAATGGTAATATGGTTTTTTATACAGTACGTGTAAATATATTTAAGATGAATGGAAAATACTCATGTAAGTAGCCACAGATAAAATTTTAGACCATATCAAAATTCTCTTGAAAAATATAGGATATAGAAAAACATTAAATCAATTTATTAAATATTATAAATAATAAAATAAAACCACTATAATTCGAAGGGTTTTTATTATAATATGACATTGAAAAAAATATTATAAAAATTAAGTTGAATTTATTACATTCAAATTTACTCAAAATTAAATATATATATGAAGATTCTATTAAACAAAAAACTAATTAAAATAATATTAATTTTAATATTTTTATAATCATATATTTTAATTTTCTGTTAGATTGTTAAATATTGTTTCCTCACAAGATAAGTCTTATGTAAATATATCAACACAATAAAATATAAATAAATTACCATGATAAATAAATTATATCAAAAATTAAAATTCTAACATAATATAATTTATTTTTATCCCAATCACAAAATATTACAAATATTAAAATTAATTCTGGGATATTTTTTACATTAACTTTTACAAAAAATAGTAAAAATTAAAATTAAAATAAATATGAACAAAATATAAAACATTTTTAAAAAAAAAATTATTTTAAATGGAAAACATTTACCAATAAAATTCGATAAATGTATGTTTTATATTAATTTTTTAGTCATTGTCATATTATTTTTGAAATTAATTACATGGTATTTCCATTTCATGGTACGAATTATTTAAAAATGTTACTATTCATGTGGAAATAAAAAATGAAATTTTGATAAAATCTTATCTATCAATTAAAAAAATAGTATCAAATAATCTTAATTAAATATATATAAGTTCTATGAATTAATTTTATATTAAAAAAAAGGTTAAAAGAAAAATTCTAGATATATTACCTTTTATGTATAAAATGTTTTCATAAAAAATTCAATAAAAAATTCGATCCAAATGAAAAATGTTTTATTATTAACAAAATAAGGGAAATAATTATTTGATAAAAAATTATAATAAATTTTAATCCATTAATTATTTCATAAAAAATATAGTCTTTAATAAAAATATCAATTTTTCATTTTTCTCGGGAAAATCAGGTTTTGAAAATAAAAATATCTAAACATAATATTAGGAAATTATAAAATTATGATTTAAAAAATGATAAAATTTTATATAATAAAATTTGAAATGTTTTTAAAAAATAATTATATTATTAATTTCCATATAAAATCAACAAATCAAATTTTGTATGAAAAATTTTATTTGAAAAATAAAATGATTAATGAAAATTGTGTGTTTATTTCAATTGTAAAAATAAAATAAATTTATTTATTATGAAAATTGTATTTTTTTTCATAATTTCTTATCTCAAATTAATACAAATAAATTTAATGTATAGGTTGTAATGGTCATTTTTAAATAAAATTTTTTTGTGTTCGTTTGATATCTATTTTGATTATGTATTATGATATAAAACATTGAATATATTAAAATTACGAGATATTAAATATTCTGTGAACAATTATAACAATTTTTCTAAAAAAAATTAAAACATCTGTACGATGGTGTTTTTTTTATTTTTTGGTCTTAAGCAATTAATTATATGATTCTTCAAACACATTGAATATCCTTATCATCAATATTTACCTATTACAAAAAAATTCATATAATGCACTTGATGTGGGAAAATTTTGAAAAATGTGGACCCATATGTATTCATTATTCATGTCTAGGGAATTCACTATGAAATTATCATTTATTAATTGACTATGGAATTGTTTTTTTGGAAAATATAATATATTTTCTCTTAATGGCCCTTTAAGATTATCACATTTACAAGAATTCCCCTTTTATTCGGTAATAATGTGGAATATTATGATTTTAAATTATTTAATTGTGCATTAATTTCTTTTAATTATATCTGGTAAACCAGTAATGCAATGTTTCTAGTTTATTAGGCTATATGGTCCCTTCATCTTTTGAATATAATATCTTTAATTTTATTTTACTTGTAATGTATAATTCTAATCAATGTTAAACTATATTGGTGTAATTACACACTTTTTAATGGAATTTGTTTTGGAAATGAATATGTTTTTGTAACAAACCACGCTCGAGCTACCAGACTCATCCCTTATATAATGTCGTGTAATTTTATTAAAAGTAGTCAATAAATATAAAAAATTAAAAATGTTGTATTGGGATCATTAGAGGCCTAGGTTTTGGAAAATTAGAATCCATAATTACATTAAAAAAACTATAAATAATTTAGAAATCACTAAGTAATGAATCATCATTGCAATAGTCCGGACATAGAAAATTATTTTTGCTGGACAGCTAAACCTGTAAGAATGGTTTTAATGCATAAGGTGAGAATAATGTTCTTATTAAGGGGATTTGGAAAAAATTTATGAAATCCATTTAAATAATATATATTACTCAAAATAATATTTGGTGACAAAATATCAAATACATGTCATTGAAAATTCCATATAAAATTTTAGAAATATTATTGTTAAAATAATTACATTTTTAAAATCACTATGAAAATATCATATTTCAAATTATAGTATTATCAGTGGATTATCATGGTTACTCAATAGGACATAAATAAAAACCATACATGTGGCCACACGACATAAGTTATGTTGAACCTTGTTCCCTTAATCTTGTGGGTTCACTCGCCATATCATATCATTCATTATAAATAGTTCCAGTTTTAATATGAAAAATTTCCATTCACCTTACATTCTCAATTCAAATCAAAATTATCCGAAATCTCCTACATACTATTATTTTCATTATAAGAAAAAAATTACTAATAAATTGTCAAAAAAAGGTACATAATATGATTTTGAAAACATATTAAGTGGATTTCCATTTATGAAATAACATTTCTTTTAAAATATGTCATTGCATGAGAAATAATATAAGATTTTGAACGACTTGAAAATGCATTAAATGAAACTTATGAGGTAGATAATGGCCATACCTATTCACGTGTGACTTTTTAGGAGATGAATATGCATGTTAACACATAAAATAAAACCAGGGTCCATATAATATGATAATATTTATGACATGTAAAAGTGTAAACAAGGGGGAAAAGAGGTTAAACATACATTGATCATTAAACACAAGTTTGATGGATGTTAATTACAATTTATAACATCAAAATAAATAATAAATAATAAATATTATTAATTTTTTATACTTATATTCATATATATATATATATTCCAAAAATATTTTTTTTATGTATGTAAGGCCCAGACATTAAGCATTTCAAAAACTTCAGTTATATCCATAATTTCACATTAAATCATATCAAGAATCTTCTCATGTTTATAGCTTTAGATAATAAGGTCATAACTCATTAAGAACATCATAAATATTATTAATAGACACTTATACTCACAATCCGATTTTTTCATAAAACAAAATCTTCCAAAAAAGCACATTTCTTTTCATTTTTAAACAAAATGACTTTTCCTTGATCATGTCCTTGAATTTATTTGTCATTACTTCCTCTATAATAAATTTTGATACTTGGGATTAGCATAAAAAGCACAGTAAGTGATACATAAATAATGAAAACTTTTAGTCTTGAAAAAACATTTAAACTATCTATACGTTATAATAATGAAATAATTTTCACCTTTAAGTAGTAGAAAAAACATTTCATTGAATAGAATCTCATTTCTTTCCTTTTCATAATATAAATATTACCATAAATCCCATAGAAAGCATAACATAACATATAATGGTTACATGATACGTTTACATACTTAAATGATATAGCCATAAGGTCTACTTCCCCACATATCACTAAATGGAATAGCCATACGTCCGACATCCATACACAATTTATTAGAGTTTATAACATAACCACTGATCCTTGTCTAATCATAGAACCACCCAAATTTGGTTTATCATGTAACAACACATCTTTGGTTTATCATGTAACCACCCTCCAAATGTCCATGTAAAATTAACTAATAATAACTTGTAAAAGATTAATATTATCAATATTTAACTAATATAATTTCATTTTTAATCAAAAGATAACATTTTAAGTGTAACGCCCCAACCCTAGTTACCCAGAGTCGGTGCATTATTACATAACATTGGCATGATCACAAGAAAGATCAAATCTCGAAATACCGATTGGTTTAGTAACCTTGGAAACACTAGATATATTCATAAGTCTTACATTACATCATAAAATGAAAAACTACTACAACAACATATTGTCTCCATAATCCACACACATATCCCCACATAATATCCCTGCAGATCATTCATAATTTACTTCTTCACTTCCTGGGAAAAATAAAACATAAAAAAGGGGTGAGCTCAAATGCCCAGTAAGGATAACAATATAGCGGAACACTCAAAATAAGCATAAACATTTAAGGAAATGAATTAATAAAACAAAATCCTTTTATACTTGAACATCAACATAGTATGGCAAAAGTAAAATTAAATAATTCCATTTACTTTTTCACATGGATATTCTACTAATCGAATAATCACATGCAATATCAATAACCACTTTCATAATGTTGGAATGCATAATTCCAGACTATCATAACCATATAGCCAAGGCCTTGTTCCAAAACTACAAATAAGATTTTTTGAAGGCCTTGTGCCAAGACACTAGTTTGTCTCATGAGACCTACCGATGCATCGAGGAGCTATAGTGGGCTCCACCCGTCACATATTAAGTCCAATGCATTCCCATATGAAAAGGTTTAAACATAACATAAACATTCGTATTAAAACTAGCATACGAAATGTCAATACTTTCATCATAAACTATGTATGCTATAGAAATATCACTTCCACAGTCAAACATATCACAAAACCTTCAATACAATATAGAAGTTTTGTATCATAATAAATCAACTACAAATAAGCATAAAATCCATCAAAGGATGTTGACATTGATGAAATCAAAACTCTTTTTAGAGAAATATTTCTTTCTACTTTTGAAATCATTTAAGAGTCATATATTTATAAAATAAAACATTTTCTTTGAAAATATTCTTATAAGCTTGTAAGGAAAGCTTCGATGATTTTATAATGGCGAAAAATACCCACACCCTCCGTATAAGTAAAAAAAACATTCTTACATTAATTCTGTCGAAAAGGTTAAAAAGGACCTTGTTTTAAAAAAGACGGAAAGATTACTCTTATAAAAAGTCAAAAAAGGGTATAAATGACTTTAACCCATATTATTGTAAAAAATAAAAATGTTTTGAAATACATTTTTAAGAAAACATGGATGTGGATGATAAAGAGATCCCAGTATATTATTACATATAAACAACCTCGAATAATGAAGAGATTGTGAAATAACCCTTACCAATTTGGTAACTTATGAAACATACAACCCAAGAAAGAGGTATCATACAATGAATATGTAAATACAAATGAATTAGAGTTTATTACACAAATAATATAATTATGGGAAGTACATACACCACACAAAATGTGATGGTGGCAATATGGCATGAATCTCACGGGAATAAGGAGTGAGATGAAAACCCCTTACTTTGTACTTTTCCTTGGTTGGGGTAGGTTAACCTCCTGTATAATGGTGAAATAATTGTTATTAAATTATAAAAAAATCATATACATTAATATGATATCATATATGATCTTTTAATATTGATTTGATAATAATATCTTAGTATTATCGTTGTTTCGGGTGTTAACTTACTTGTTTTCTTTAATATGTTTTGTTATGTAAGACATTTTTGTAAAGGATAGTTTGTATATTATTCATATCCATAATGATATCAAGTCCTTAAACATCATTTTTTAAATCATCAAATGATAATTATACTTGAATGGATACGATGGAGAATGAATCTTATCGCGTTCGTGGAGACGGTAGTCCGTACGTACGCACGAGCAACAATATCATTCTTTTGATAATAAAATAATATATAAATGATTGTTATATCATATATAAATAATCATTAATATGTTATATTTATTATTTACATGAGTTACATTTCATTATTATAACCATCCAAATAATAATATATTGAATAACAATTACACCACGACGTGGAGACGGTAAGCCGTACGCACGCACGTATGGTGACATGTTATTCAAAGGGAGGATAGAATACTGAATATGGTTGTACCATATTTATAATAACATCACAGTATATATATGATACTGGAGTTATTATTTTAGAATGGTAACAAAAAAGGAAGAAGAAGTGGAAGAAGAAATGAACTTGGAAAAGCGTGGTGATATCATTACCTCTTTTTCGGGTTCTTCCTTTTGATTTGATCAAAAGGACTCCTTAGGTTGTCTTTATGATCAAACTAAGGCCTCTAAGTTGTATTGAGGGAAGTTGGGAGAGTATTTGGGCAGAGTTTGGCCGAACCAAAAGGCTTTGAAGGTGTGGAGAAATGAGAAGGAGGAGTGCCCTTTTATAAGATGGGTGACGGGCACCTTTGGAAAAGGTAGAAATATTAATTTATAATAAATTCATATTAGGTTTCTAATGGCTCCAAAGTTGATTATTTAAATTTTAAGGTGGGGATATGTCGAAAAAAACTCATCCAATTGAATTTAGATAGGTTTGGGTACTTATATTAACCTTATCTTTAAGTATTAACTGTAAGTTAATTAGTTTCACTTTTACAATGTCTCTTTGTATTTTTATATAATATGGTTAATAAACATACTATATACATCCAAGAGACTCCCAAGTGGTCCATTAATGATTAACCTATCATGATATAAGTCTCTTGGCCGATCCTTAGATTTTTAGGAATTTAATATCAATTAATAATATAATATTTGTTTTAAGAACTCTTTTGTGTCAATTATGACACTATTCAATAGTTGATTTTTGTGAAACTAATAATAGATTGATTACTTCGAAAAAAGTAAATTAAATAAATCATAATATATCATATTATCCTATAAAATTAGTTTAATTCATTAAAAGTTTCATATTATATTTATTTGGGTATTTATAATATCAATTATTTTAATTTTTCACTATTATGATAATTAATGCATCATCATTGTGTCATAAATAAATTAAATTATTTAATCTCTAAAAATTGTAAATAAAATATCATCATGTAGGAAATCTTTTTATCTTTCTAATGAATCTTTATAGTCGAACATAAAGCATATATAAAACTATGTAAAAATTGTTTTTCTAAAAGATATATGCTTGTGTCCTTTTTGTATTCATTTTAACTTAATTAAAAAAAAGTGTCCCTATAACCTACAAGTGGCACCATGGGGTCCAAAAATCGACCCAATGATGCCTATGGTCGAACATGTATCATCCAATAAGGCTAGGAGACGTTTTAGGGTAATTTAGTATTATTATAATATTATTTTTTAACCCTTATTTACCGGATTTACCCTTAACCATGGTAAATAAAATATTTACCACAGTAATTATTCAAAATGTCTAAAAATAAAAGTTACCTATTTACACAATTTGGACATCCTGAATACAAATATGGAATCCATTTTTCTAAATTCAAAACACAGAAGTGGCAGAAATTAATTTAAAATTAATTCCAACTGTCAAAACAAAAAGCGTGTTTTTAAGAGATAATAACTATCAAAAGATTGGCACTTGTTTATGTTCGGTTTATTTGTAAAATTATGTCCAATGACCAAAATTATATTAAATGGTAAAAATATATTCTAAATATACTTTAAAACCACTCACATTAATAATTTATCACTATTAAATATTTAGATTAAAAAGGATGTTTTTAATTAAAATTTAGAAATTTTCACTATTCATCAAAATAATAAAGTTATCCGAAAAGTACCAAAATTTCACCTTAGGCTAAATTCGATATTCCGAATCCAAAAATGAAGTCCATTTTTAAATATAAAATATATATAATTTCAAAAAGTAGGTATTACTATTCATAACAGCTAGTTTGATTGGTTATAGTGTGTTAGAACTCGGTGTTGCGTACAACACACGATATCACATTATTCAAAGAGTAGCGTACCGTAGAAGCTTGGGATGTTACATTCTACCCTCCTTCAAATAATTTCGTCCTCGAAATTTCTAGAATACTTATCACATGAAAAGAATCGGGTGGTTCTTCATCATAAGTTCATCGGGTTCCCACGTTGCCTCTTCCATCATATGGTTTCTCCACAAAACTTTTACCAGACGCGTCGTCCGGTTTCTCAGTACTTGATCTCTTGTATCAAGAATCCTGACGGGCTCTTCACAATAATACAGATTGAGTTCCAGTTCTAATTACTCATAGGTGATTACATGCGTTGGTTCAGGCATGTATTTCCTCAACAGAGATACGTGGAACACATCGTGAACTTTGGAGAGACATGGCGGCATTTCCAATCAGTAAGCCACAGCCCCAATTCATTCTAGAATTTCGAAAGGTCTGATGTACCTGGGAATCATGTTACATTTCTTACCAAAATGTATGACTCCCTTCCATGGATATACCTTCAGGAAAAAATGATCACCGAATTGAAATTCCAAATCCTTCCTTCGATTTTCGGCATACCTCTTCTGCCTACTTTGAGCTGCTTTGATGTGATTTTGGATTACCTTCACCTTTTCCACCATTTCCTCCACCAGTTCTGGGCCTACACGTTTTCATTCACCAACGTCAATCCAAAAGGTTGGTGTACGACATCTCTTTCCATATAACGCTTCATATGGTGCCATCTGAATACTCGAATGGAAGCTATGGTTATAGGAAAATTCTACCAGAGGTAATTATTGATCCCACATACCCTGAAAGTCATGTGAGAAAGATCTCAACATGTCTTCTAAGGTCTGAATAGTCCGTTCTGATTGTCCGTCTGTCTGAGGGTGGTAAGAAGTGCTCAAATGAAGTTCAGTATCCATGGATTTCTAAAGACTTTTCCAAAATCTTGAAGTAAAACGGGGATCACGATCAGAAACAATCGATAGGGGTACTCCATAAAGTCTCACAACTTCATTAATATATAGTCTTTCTAGACGTTCCAGGGGAGATCTTCTCTTATAGCAAGAAAATGTGCTGACTTGGTAAGACGATCAACAATTACTCATATTGCATCGTTCCTTCTAGGAGTCTTTGGTAGCCCCATGACAAAGTCCATCGTAATATTGTACCATTTCCACTCTGGTATGGGAAGAGGTTGCATGACTCCTCCAGGCTATTGCCTTCCAGCTTTCACTTGTTGACAAACCATACATCTTGACACAAAATCAGCAATCTCCCTCTTCATGTTTTTCAACCAAAAATGATCCTTCAAATCTCTATACATTTTGGTGCTCCTAGGGTGTATAGAGAAATTGGAAATATTAGCATCATACAACAATTCCCTTTTTAGATCAGGTATATCGAGAACACAATGTCTCTTCCAGAATTTTAAAATTCCATCTTCATACACAAAGTCTCTGAATCTCCCATCATTCACAGATTTAATCGTCTTTTGAAATTCTTCATCATTGGTCTGAGAACTCTTAATCCTTCCTATTAATGATGGTTTGGAAGCCATTTGAAAAAGCATTGATGTTTCACCTTCCCTGGTTATTCCCATGTCCATCTTCACTAGATCCATGAAAATTGGATCCCTTTCAATTCTCATATTGTTCAAAACTCCATGGTATTTTCTAATCAAATCATCTGCCACCTTGTTTTCTTTCCCCGGGTGGTAGTGTATCGTACACTCATAATCCTTGAGTAATTCAAGCCATCTCTTTTGCCTCATGATGAGTTCTTTTTGTGAGAAAATATACTTCAAACTCTTGTGATCAGTATAAATCTCACAATTTTCACCATAGAGGTAGTGCCTCCATATCTTCAAAGTAAAGATCACAACTGCTAACTCGAGATCATGAGTGGGATAGTTTTGTTCACGAATTTTTAACTGTCGTGATGCATAGGAAATAACTCTATCATTCTACATAAGGACACAACCAAGTTCTTTCTTTGATTCGTCACTATAAATAACGAATACATCATTCCCCAATGGTAGAGTCAATATAGGAGCATTGACTAATATTCTCTTCAGTTCATCGAAACATTCTTTACACTCTTTTGTCCAAACAAATTTAACCCCTTTACGTGTGAGAATCGTTAATGGGTTAGCCAATCGGGCAAAATTCTGGGCGAAACGTCGATAATAACCTACCAAACCAATAAAACTACGTACCTCAGTTATACTCGTAGGTGTTGGCCATTCCTGGATTTCCTTGGTCTTAGTAGGATCAACAGAGATTCCATCTTTAGAGAAAATATGGCCAAGAAAAGAAATCTCCTGAAGCCAGAATTCAAACATGCTAAACTTCCCATATAATTCATGCCTCCTCAGAGTCTTCAAAATAATGCACAAGTGATTTTCATGATCTTCGTAGGTTTTGGAGTATACCTAGATATCATCAATAAATACCACCACAAATTCATCGAGATACTCCTTGAAAATTCTATTCATCAGATCCATGAATACAGAGGGTGCATTAGTCAATCCAAACGGCCTTATAGTAAACTCGTAATGCCCATACCTGGTTTGAAATGCTGTCTTTGGAATGTCTTCCTTCTTCACACACAACTGATGGTATCCAGATCGAAGGTCAATCTTTGAAAAGTATTGATCTCCATGCAGTTGGTCAAATAAATTATCAATACGAGGTAGGGGATACTTGTTCTTTATCGTTATAGCATTGATCCCCCTGTAGTCGATACATAACCTCATAGATCCATCTTTTTTTTAACAAAAAGAATAGGGGATCCCCATGGAGAAACACTAGGGAGAATAAATCCCTTATTACTCAATTCCACTAGTTGTTTATTTAGTTTGACTAACTCTACAGTGGCCATTCTATGAGGGGTCTTCGATATAGGCCTAGATCCAGGAATGAAATCAATGGAAAACTCAACTTCTCGTTCTGGAGTATGTCCAGGTAAATATTCCGGAAATACATCTACAAATTATTTCACAACAGGTACATCCTCTATTTGAACATTCCTTTCCTCACTGACAGTTATTTCATTCTCTTCCTCGCCAATAATTGAATTAAGTTGAGCTACTGGGGGTGGATCTAAATAAGAATTAGGTGGTGACGATTCTGCCCTAAAGATAAGGTGTTCCTCATCATTATCATCAAGAATCGTAACCTATTTCTTCTTAAAACAAATCTTCGCATCATAGTTCGAAAGATAGTCCATACCGAGGATTATATCAAACTCAGTCATAGGTATGACGATGAGATCAGCAGATAAAGAACATTTATGTGCTCTAATGGGGACTGATTCACCAAACTTTGTTACAATGATACTTTCCTTAGGAGTTTTAACTGACAACTCTCTTATTAAATCAAATTGGAAATATCTAATTTTCTTAGCAAACTGGGAATATATGAAACAATACGATGATCCAGAATCAAATAATGCATTAGCTAAACTTGAGGAAACCATTAAATTACCTGCCACCACATCTTTTGGAGCTTCTACCTCAGCAGTAGTGATATCATAAGCCTGGCCTTGATCCCTTGGCCTTTTATGAGGTATGTTCTCCTGACTCTTAGGACATGAATTTTCATAATGCCCGATCTCCCTGCTATTATAGCACTGAACGTTGGTAGCTTCTTTCTTCCCCTTGCAATCACGAGCTTGGTGGCCTTTTTCACCACACTTGTAACAGACTCTCATTCCCTTCAAGCAAGTACCAGGGTGTTTCTTCCCGCATTTACCACAAGATGGATATTCAACCTTTCCCTTCTTCCCCTAATTTCCATTCCCAGATTGATCATCAGGTCTCTTCTTCTCTTGCTTTGCTTTAAAGTCATAAGACTTAGAGAATTCCTTTTCGGTCTTGATAGCACATGAGACAATGTCTTCATACGACGAAAAGGATTGTGAGACTAATGCTCGACGAAGAAATGGTTTTAAACCATCAAAGAAACGATCAGTCTTACTTCTTGGGTTACGTATATAATCTCCAGCATACCTTCCTAACCTTGTAAAGTTAGCCTCATACTTTGTGACATTCTCATCCTCCTTTTGTCTCAGACTTAGAAATTGCCTTTCCATATCTGCTCGATGGTCGCGAGGAAATTATTTTTCTAAAAACAGATCTTTGAACTCCCTCCATTCCATATCTGATACTTCATCATCTTCCTTCATGTTTTGAATCAATGACCACCATTGATCAGCATCTCTTGTGAGGCGGTAAACTGCCATGATAACTTTTTCCCTTTCACTGCTCCCCAAAGCCTGAAATATTATCTCTAGGGAATTTATCCATTGCTCACCTACTAAGAGATTTGTACTCCCATTGAACATTGGTTTTTGTTGCCTCATGAATCGATCTAACATTGATCCTCCACGTTGTGGATCATGGTGCTCCATATGGGTAAGGTTATTATTCATAACCTGAGTAAGATGTCCCAGTATGGTGATTAGCTGATCGGCACCAGTTGCATCACCAGCTCCACTATAATTATCTTGAGCAGGAGGGAAATCCCTACATGGAGTGCGTGCATTGATATGGTTTCCATTTCTTCCACTAGGCGACATTTCTAAACAATGGCATAAACTAGATCAGTTTATTAATCAAAATACATAATCCCATACTTATAAAACACTTAACATAAATTGAACTATTTATGGATATAATCCATAATCATAAAACTATTTTCTTTGAGGATGTCTATACTCATAAACCCTTCATAATGATTTGTAAAGAAAATTAGAGTTATCCTAAGCATGTCCCCCGGGAGTGTCATAACCAAGAGTGCAGCAAGGCCCGTTGTCGTGCACTAGTTCCCATTTGAGTCTAGCTCAAAGAGGTGTTGTCGGGTTTTACCCCTAGGTACATCTGTGCCAGAGCCGCCTCTAACTGCTCGTATCCAGACAGGGATGTATTGCTCGGAAAACTCACAAAATCTCTACAATACCAAAATTCATGGAAGTTATTCTATACTAATCCTCAAAGTTCATCTTAGGTCTATGTGCTCTAATCAGAGTTTATCTAAATATAGCTTCCAAGGTTTGTACTAAAATTCCTCTGATACCAACTGTAACACCCCGAACCTAGTTACCCAGAGTCGGTGCATTATTACATAACATTGGAATGATCACAAGAAGGATCAAATCTCAAAAGACCGATTGGTTTAGCATCCTTGGAAACACTAGATATATTCATAAGTCTTACATTACATCATAAAATGAAAAACTACTACAACAAAATATTGTCTCCATAATCCACACTCATATCCCCACATAATATCCCTGAAGATCATTCATAATTTACCTTTTCACTTCCTGGGAAAAATAAAACATAGAAAAGGGGTGATCTCAAATGCCCAGTAAGGATAACAATATAGCGGAACATTAAAAATAAGCATAAGAATTTAAGGCAATGCATTACTAAAACAAAAGCCTTTTAAACTTGAACATCAACATAGTATGGAAAAAGTAAAATGAAATAATGCCATTTACTTGTTCACATGGATATTCTACTAATCGAATAATCACATGCAATATCAATAACCAATTTCATAATGTTGGAATGCATAATTCCAGACTATCATAACCACATAGCCAAGGCCTCGTGCCAAGACTACAAATAAGATTTTGTCAAGGCCTTGTTCCAAGACACTAGTTTGTCTCATGAGACCTACCGATGCATCGAGGTGCTATAGCGGGCTCCACCCGTCACATATTAAGTCCAATGCATTCACATATGAAAAGGTTTAAACGGAGCATAAACATTCGTATTAAAACTAGCTTACGAAATGTCAATACTTTCATCCTAAACTATGAATGGTATAAAAATAGCACTTCCACAGTCAAACATATCACAAAACCTTCAATACAATATAGAAGTTTTGTATCATAATAAATCAACTACAAATAAGCATAAAATCCATCAAAGGATGTTGACATAGATGAAATCAAAACTCCGTTTAGAGAAATATATCTTTATACTTTTGAAATAATTTAAGAGTCATATATTTATAAAATAAAACATTTTCATTGAAAATATTATTATAAGCTTGTGTGGGAAACATCGACAATTTTATAATGGCGAAAAATAACCGCACCCGCTGTATAAGTTAAAAAAAACATTCTTACCTTAATTCTGTCGAAAAGGATAAAAAGGACCTTGTTTTAAAAACGACGGAAAGATTCCACTTGTAAAAAGTCAAACAAGGTTATAAATGACTTTAACCCATATTCTTGTAAATAATAAAAATGTTTTGAAATATATTTTTAAGAAAACATGGATGTGGATAATAAAGAGATCCCAGCAGATTATTACATATAAACAACCTCAGATATTGATGAGATTGTGAAATAACCCTTACCAATTTGGTAACTTATGAAACATACAACCCATGAAAGAGGTATCATACAATGAATATGTAAATATGAATAATTTAGAGTGTATTACACAAATAATATAATTATGGCCAGTACATACACCACACAAAAGGTGATGGTGGCAATATGGCATGAATCTCACGGGAATAAGGAGTGAGATGAAAACCCCTTACCTTGTACTATTCCTTGGTTGGGGTATGTTAAACTCCTTTATAATGGTTAAATAATTGTTATTAAATTATACAATAATCATATACATTAATATGATATCATATATGATCTTTTAATATTGATTTGATAATAATATCTTAGTATTATCGTTGTTTCGGGTGTTTACTTACTTGTTTTCTTTTATATGTTTTGTTACGTATGACATGTTTGTAAAGGATAAGTTGTATATTATTCATATCCAGAATGATATCAAGTCCTTAAACATCTTTTTTTAAATCATCAAATGATAATTATACTTGAATGGATATGATGGAGAATGAATCGTATCACGTTTGTGGAGACGGTAGTTCGTACGTACGCACGAGCAACAATATCATTCTTTTGATATTAAAATAATATATAAATGGTTGTTATATCATATATAATGAATCATTGACATGTTATATTTATTATTTACATGAGTTACATATCATTATTATATCCATCCAAATAATAATATATTGAATAACAATTACACCACGACGTGGAGACGGTAAGCTGTACGTACGCACGTATGGTGACATGTTATTCAAAGGGTGGATAGAATACTGAATATGGTTGTACCATATTTATAATAACATCACAGTATATATATGATACTGGAGTTATTATTTTAGAATGGTAACAACAAAGGAAGAAGAAGTGGAAGAAGAAATGAACTTGGAAAAGGGTGGTGAAATCATTACCTCTTCTTCGGGTTCTTCCTTTTGATTTGATCAAAACGGCTCTATAGGATGGATTTCTGATCGAACTAAGGCCTCTAGGTTGTCGAGAGGGAAGTTGGGAGAGTATTTGGGCAGAGTTTGTCCAAACCAAAAGGCTTTTATGGTGTGAAGAAATGAGAAGGAGGAGTGCCCTTTTATAAGAGGGGTGAGGGGCACCTTTGGAAAATCTAGAAATATTAATTTATAATAAATTCATATTCAGTTTCTAATGGCTCGAAAGTTGATTATTTAAATTTTAAGGTGGGGATAGGTCGAAAACAACTCAACCAATAGAATTTAGACATTTTTGGGTAATTATATTAACATTATCATTAAGTATTAACTGTATGTTAATTAGTTTCACTTTTATAAGGTCTCTTTGTATTTTTATATAATATGGTTAATAAACTTACTATATACATTCAAGAGACTCCCAAGTGGTCCATTAATGATTAACCTATCATGATATATGTCTTTTGGACGAACCTTATATTTTTAGGAATTTAATATCAATTAATAATATAATATTTGTTTTAAGAACTCTTTTATGTCAATTTTGATACTAATCAATAGTTGATTTTTGTGAAACTCATAACAGATTGATTACTTCGAAAAAAGTCAATTAAATCAATCCTAATATATCATATTATCCTATAAAATTAGTTTCATTCATTAAAAGGTTCATATTATATTTATTTGGGTATTTATAGTATCAATTATTTTAATTTTTCACTATTATGATAATTACTGCATCATCATTGTGTCATAAATAAATTAAATTATTTAATATCTAAAAATTGAAAATAAAATATCATCATGTAGGAAATCGTTTTATATTTCTAGTTAATATTTATAGTCGAAAATCCAACATATATAACCCTATGTAAAAATTGTATTGCTAAAGGATATATGCTTGTGGCATTTTTCTAATCATTTTATCTTAATTAAAACAAAGTGTCGCTATCACCTAAAAGTGGAACCATGAGGTCCCCAAATCGACCCAATGATGCCTATGGTCGAACATGTATCATAAAATAATGCTAGGACACGTTTTAGGGTAATTTAGTATTATTATAATATTATTTTTAACCCTTATTTACCGGATTTACCCTTAACCATGGTAAATAAAATATTTACCACAGTAATTATTCAAAATGTTTAAAAATAAAAGTTACCTATTTACACAATTTGGACATCCTGATTCCAAATACTGAATCCAATTTTCAAAATTCAAAACACAAAAGTGGGAGAAATTAATTTTAAATGAATTCTAGCTGTCAAAACAAAAAGCATGTTTTTAAGAGATAATAACTATCAAAAGATTGACATTTTTTTATGTTCGGTTCATTTGTAAAATAATGTCCAATGACCAAAATTATATTAAATGGTAAAAATATATTCTAAATATAATTTAAAACCACTCAAACTCATAATTTATCACTTTAAATTATTTTTATTAAATAAGTTGTTTTTAATTAAAATTTAGTAATTTTCACTATTCATCAAAATATGAAAGTTATCCGAAAAGTACCAAAATTTCACCTTAGGCTAAATTCGTTATTTCGAATCCAAAAAATGAAGTCAATTTTGAAATATAAAATATATATAATTTCAAAAATTAGGTATTACTATTCCTAACGGCTAGTTTGATTGGATATAGTGTGTTAGAACTCCGTGTTGCGTACAACACACGCTATCACATTATTCAAAGAGAAGCGTACCGTAGAAGCTTGGGGTGTTAAATTAAGATATTAAAATAGTAAATTCACATTAAAAATAAATTTTAATACCTAAATACCCAAAATGAAAGTAATATATTTCATTTCCTTTTAAAAACACTATGTCTTATAAAGTAAGCCAAATATCAAATAACAATTACATAGGCAGAGAAGTCGTTGTCCCTGTATACGTTAAACATTAATTTTGTCATTTAGTTAACATATTCTTAGAAAAAAAAGATTCAAGATTATTTAATTATCAATGGGTATTATTATACACTTCATATAAGATGGTGGTGAATATTATCAAAATATTCCTCAATGAATGGAGACTGAGACAAAGTCCTTTATCTTATATATGACTCATCATATACAATCATTGTGTTCTTAAATAATACATATAAGATAATTTCTACATAGAAGATAAATATTTTCAAATATGTAATTCCTCGTATATAATATATTACCATGTTATAAAAATTTCATAATTATTTATGTTCAAATAGGCCCTTTTTTGATATTCGGTACTTGGGTAGAAAATCAACATGTTTTGATGTAAATTGTCTATGTACTCAAAATTCCATTATCTCAAAATTATTTTTTGTGTTATAAATATCATATATATCAATTATATAGGTGTTTATATTATCAATAATATTTGATGATAAGAAATAAAATACTCCCTCTATGGAGACGGTAGGTCGTACGTACGCATTAACATTGCATTCATTTCAATGTCATATAAAATGAATAATAATCAAATTATATTACTGTATATTATAATATGTAAATACCCAAAAATTCCATAGAATTTTTTTTCGTAATTACATGGGAATTTTACAATTACGAAAAAACTAACGACACGTGATTTCGAGGGCCGGTGTGACCAGAATCAATTTCTGAAGTTTTGGTCAGGTACGTTCAGAAAATGAATGAGTGGGATTTTATAACTATTGAACCGGTGCTTGGAACATAAATCTGAAGGCACCGTTGAACTCGCAGTGCTGGTATTCTCTTATGAATACTTTCACCTCAACAGTTTTTGTTCGTGAATAAAAGTTTGTAATTTTCTTTTTATAAAAAAAATAATAAAATAAAGTGTACAACAATTTATTTTATTTTAAGCTGGCATGTGAGTGTGTTTGTTAACACCTCGACTTGGGAGTTGGAGGATGGACCGCCACACCCTAACCTCCCATGAGAGGTTATGGTGGTGGGGCCCACCGGAGCATAACCTCTAGTGAGAGGTTATGACGTGGGGACCACATGAGGCTTAACCCCCAATTAATGGAGGATGATAAAACCTCCTCAAATCCCTATTAAACGGGGAGAAACCCCTTTACCTTCCCCTTCAATTAATATTCGATCCTCTCGTAGATTAATTGGAGAAGCCTACGTAATTAATTTACCTTCTTGAAATTTGGGCCAACGATTAAAATAATAGAAAAAGTATTATTTGGGGAATTTTCTTTTGGTGGGGATTGGGTGAAAAGACAATTCTCTCCCACAAAGAATGCTCTTCCGATAAAGAACACTCTCTTGATGAAGAAAGCCAACGAGGGAGACCTTCCACTACAATGAACGACCTCCTCTGAGCTTCTTATTAGGATTCCTTCGACATGGGATGTGTTCATCTACCACGGATCAACGACCATCTATCCGTGACATCAACGAACGATGAATGGAAAACAAGGGGTAGGGGGTTTACCTTGTTTTTGTTTCATTTTATATTATCATCATTGTTTGAAATGTAATCATTTCGTGGTTTTTAATAATTGATGTTCATATTTCTTATTTCGATGAACCAATTGATATCACATTTAACGCGGAGGATGAGGGCCAACCTAACATGGCCTGATATCCTCTGTCGATTATTCTTTCTTGTGGTGTTCTACGGCACGGTGATGAGGTGATGATGCTGATGGTGGCGACGAAGAAGGTCGCGCTACCTGTGGCCTCCGCAAATTACGCCACCACCGTGGTGCACCGAAGCTTCTATCCGGCCGCTGCCGGCCCGCCTACCGGCGGCCTCCCGGCGCCCTACCCGGTGCACAACCCCCCCGTCCGCGGCCTCCCGGTGCCCTACCCGGGGAGCGACCCCCCTACCCGCAGTCACCCAGCGCCCTGTCCGACGTGCAACCCACCTGCTTGTGGACCTCTTTCGCTCTTCTATGTCCTATCGGCGCCCCCAGCCTACCAAGCCCCTACCGCAGCCTGCCTGATCCTCCACGGCCTGCCTGCACCATGCCGCGGCCTACCCGGTGCCCCCACTGCTAGTCGAATGCCCTGCCTACACCCCCGTGGCCTACCCTTCCCCAGCTTCACACTACCGAGTACACGCAAGGACTTCCCGTGCTCCATGCGGCCTACCTGCTAGTCTCCTGACCGGCCTGACCTGTTGGGCCGAGTCACCTACGTGATGACCTCCGGGTCGAACCGCCCTTGCAGTCTGCTGGGCCGGGCATAGTGGACCGTGCCAAAACATAGTAGGCTAACCCACCCAACGGTCTGAGTCAGACCCTGTGAGACTAACTGTGTCAACATAGACCAGGTTGGCCCCGACTAGGTTGGGCCGAGTCGGTCCGACCAGGTAGGACCAAACCCATGCCCATTACTGACCCATTACCTTCTTGGGATATATCTTGGGAACCAGACATCTGTTAGATGAACCATCAGTGACTACCATGTTTTTGGACTGAAACCATCCCTTCGAGAATATCCCACTAGAGTTTAGGGTATATTTGAGTTACGGTCAGGTTGGAACATACACGAATCCTACCGTGCCACCGGGACAAAAAGGCTAATAACTGACAGAATAGACGATCTATTGACGCTTCGTCTGTTGAAATAAGACCCCTATGATGTGGAGGACCTTAGTGGACCTTCTTTGTGGTAAATCGCGATAGCTGGAGTATTGAATAGTAGTTCGTGGAGCAAATCCTTCCACCATCAAGCATTTAGAGTGTGGAGACATAATAGCTGGAAGACTTGCCGAATTCTAGACCAATTCAACTCAGTGTTAATCGACTAGCCTAGTGGGGAGTGCCAAGTTGTTTGCGGCAGACCAATGGAAAATGGTCACCTGGTATTTGGTGGCAGACCTATGGTACTCGACAGGAGAAGTGCCTAGGCATGCTATTTGTAGGAGCGCCTTGTTTTTGGCGGCACACCTACATTGGAGGAGCGCATGGAAGATGGCAGCTGACCCGCGGTACTCGACAGGAGGAGTACCTCAGCAGTACAATGTAGTGAGAATTGCCTTGGTGTCACTAAATTCCCACTGTACATGATAGAGGAGGAGTTTTCCAGTAGTTCTGCTTTTGATAATGAAAATCCTGGTTTGATCTGAGTCAATGTATTTTTGTGTTTTCCTTATGATGGAGATGGGTTACTAGATAACTTATGTATATGTATGGGAATATACATAAGTAATAGTTTTCTGTTGATTTCATACATTTTGGTTTATAGTTTTTTGATTTTGAGAGAACTTGAGGGCCTCAGGGTTCCTACTGAGTATCATTATACTCACCCCTACACGGGCTATTCCCGCACCTCTTTTTGTTGGTTGCAGACAACGAACAACGCTGACTAAGGCAAAGCGTAGCAGTACTGGACGGTACATAGGGGTGGATCACTCGGTGTGATGGTACACGAAAGAGACAGATAGATGGGATTTCTAAAGAATCCATCTGTAGTAACCCTTCAGCTAGGAACTGATGAGGAAAACCCAGTTGCTGCTTTACTTTTCTTCAGTTGTTCTTTCTTTCAGTTGTACTTGTACGTTCCTGTTGCACTTGTATTTCCGGCCCCTTTTACTTTCCAGCACTTCTTTTGAATACAATCTTACTTAGGTTTTTTCTATAAATTGTGTTCTTTGATACGTTTTTTTACAGATATAATGGGAATTCCTTCCTAGTTTAGTGATTTACACCTTTGGTGCTAGTATCCAACCCCTGTCCTATGGAAGGTGGGCTTGCGGTAGTCACGATATGGGCCCCGAGGGACAGGCTATGACAAATTATTATCAGATGAGTCAATTCTACCAAAAAACATTGAACTCTATACTTCCATTTCTATGATGAAATAGTGTTAAGGGTTCTAAGTGTGTTTTTTTGTTCAGGCAGTCCATTTTTGGTGCTGGCGGCCGACGTATCCATACACCATGATGCTGACTTCTGAATTACAACTCAGTGCACGAATACACTAATTGTGTGTGTGTTTTTAAATGTTTTTCTTTAAGATGGCTCAACCAGGTTAGCTCACCAGGTATAATCTATTGACCGTGTCCCATCTGTTTCTTCTCGGATGCATCCTCGCGGACGACCAGTTAAAGCCCCAAGAGTCATACGTAATCATAGCCCACAGAGCGACGAGGCCTCAGTGCAGGTCCATTTAACAGCGGTACTAATTCATGTTGGGCCACTGATTCCACCAGCCCTAGTAGCAGTTGATGTAAGCTGTTTGAGTTCATTTCACATGTTCTCGTGCCAGATCCCACCCATGTTAAGTGGAGAGACTGACCAATAGGCCACTGAGGATTCTCTAGATGCTGTGGTGAGTGTCTTCATGCGAGTAGGGACTCCAGCAGACATCATGGAGATCCTTGTCGCGAGTCACCTTGAGGCAGAAACATACAGATGGTAGAGTCTAATGCTCCTGGTTCATTATGAGGTGACCCTACTCTGGACAGACTTTGACAGCCTATTCCGGGTGGAGTTTGTACCAGCCTCCCTTCGTGGAGTATGTTTACATGAGCTACATCATCTGCAGCAGGGTATCATGACAGTAGCACAATACTCATTGTGGATCACTGATCTCTTGTGCTACTCCACATATATCGTACGAAACACATTTTTCAGGGCCCAGACCATTGAGTAGAGGCATAGGTGAGAGATATTAGCTCTTATGATCCCACAGATAATTCCAACATGGACGAGGGTGCTAGAGTGAGTCCTCCTAGGGGAGAGTTTCCATGTTGAGCAGTCACCAGCAGCGAGACCCACTACTTGGGAACATGTCACGGATTCTTCTGCAGCTGGCAGTAGAAAAATGTCATAGTGGTCCAAGAGGACCAGACCTACAGGTGGTCGACCGCACGACTCAAAATCATTTGTGCTGGGAACCCGTTGAGGAGACATAGCCAGTCATGCCAGGAGCGAGCAATGTTACTCGTGCAGCAAGATTTGTCACATGGCTCGTCACTCTCTGACCCACGGTACTGATGATCTGTAGAAGGTTGAGGGACCTCCCAGGGAGAGGTAGAGATTCGTTCAAGGTGGTCTGCAGGTAGCAAGCAGACATGGCATAGGTGTTGGTCATGCAGTTGGCAGTGGATGACATTCCAAGGTGTGGCCCCCAACACCACCAGGAGGTCCACCTCAACTGCAGGGAGTGGGTGAACAGGGGAGAGCTCAATTTTAGGCAGCTAAAGATTATGACCATGGCACTCCAGAAATGATTCAAGGTACGATCTGTGTCTACGCAACCTTAGAATCATTTCTTATAGACATAGGTTCCAGTCACAAATTCATTGACACTGGCCTTGTTGGGATCTCGGAGATTCTGATAGAGTCGTTGGCTCGATCCTTGTGGCTAGAGACTCCTACAGGAGTAGACTCAACAATTATGCACTGGTGTTGGCAGTGCGAGCTTACTTTATGAGGTAAGAGCTTCGGCTGGGATATCTTAGAAGCGACGTCGAGGCCTTATGATGTAATCTTGGGCATGGAATGGTTATATAAAGTTCATGCTCAGATCGACAGTATTAGGTGAAATGTTCGATGTGTCTGCAAATATGGGACTAGGTTTACCTTCACCAGTGAGAAGGGAGCCCTTGTAGCACGTGATAGACATACTCGGAGTAGGTTTCAGCTGATTACTCACCAGCTGGGTTGCCTTACCCTCAGAGTAGTTGATGTGGGGAGTCCAACATATCATGTAGAGGTGGACCGTACGATGATTTTTTCCTTTATGATGTTCCAGGACTACCTCCTCACAGATAGGTGGACATCTACATTGACCTATACCCTAGGACAACACTGATATCTACTCCAACATATCTTATGGCTTACGCAGAGCTTCGCGAGCTGAGGGTGAAGCTAGATGACTTTCAGGGGAATGGATTGTTCTGGCCCAGTGTTTCTCTATGGGAAGACCCGATTCGATTCTCTAAAAGGCGGATAGAATCTTGGGGATCTAGGTTGACTACTGTCTCCTGAACCTGGTGACCATAAAGAACATGTACCAACTCTCAAGGATTGAAAACATCTTTCACCAACTAAAGGGAGCACGATGGTTCTTGAAGATAAACCTCAGATCAGGATATCACCAGCATAGAGTTCTAGATGAGGATTTGTAGAAGAAGTCCTCCAGGTTTCATTACATACACAACAAGTTCATGGTTATTCCCTTCGGCATAACCAACACTCTAGTAGTGTTCATGAGTCTCATGAACATGATCTTCCATACATACCTCGATCACTTTGTCTTAGACTTCATCGATGACATTATGATCTACTCGACAACTGAGGAGGAGCATGTTGTAGTGGATACTCTCCGAGAGAACCAGCATTATGGTATGCTCTTGGAGTGCCAGTTTTGGATTCGAGAGGTTCACTTCATGGGACATGTCATCTTGTCGGCTGGATTGGAAGTGGATCTAGCGAAGATTGAAGCAGTACATGCTTGGGAGCCACCCAAGAGTGTGACAGAGGTACAGAGTTTCCTAGGTTTTGATGGATACTATCGAAGGTTCGTTCCAGACTTCTCCAGCTGTAGAGGAATAGGTTGACTAGGGCCCTTATATTGAGACTTCCAGAGGAAGGAGAATGGTATTTATTCCACTATAACACATCAGGGACTCGACTTGAGTGTATCCTGATGCAGGAGCGTGTAGTGATCGCATATGGTTCTCGACCGTTGAGATAGAATGAGTTGAACAATGCAACCCATGACCTGGAGTTAGCAGCAGTGGTATTCGCCTGGAATATGTGACGAAACTATTTAATGGTCGAACGTTTTAATGTGTACTCTAATCACAAGAGTCTCAATTATAGATTCTCTCAGAAGAACCTGAACCTCAGTCATCGAAGTTGGCTTTAGTTCCTCTAGGACTATCACTTCGAGATAATCAATAATCCCAGGAATGGGAACGTTGGTTCAGATGAACTCTGCAGGAGGACTTGTATATAGATACTTGGAGACACGATAGAGAAGCTGGCTGCTTTATAGATATCCTTTGTGGATAGAGATGGAGCATCCTTTCTATAATCCCTTACAGTCACTCTCCCTCTTATTTAGCGAGTAAGGGAGGCACAACATGTGGATGATGACTGCGAGAAATGATGTTCTCAGATATCCTTAGGGCATGCACCCGATGGATTCTCTAAAGGTGGAGATCACATCATTCTCTTCAGAGGACCAACCATGGTACTAGTGGCACTTCAGGGGGAAGTGTTCCTGGGGTTCCACACATCCCCTCAAACGGTACATCCAAGAGTGGTGAAGATGTACCAGGACCATCGACGACCGCACTGGTGGCCAGGTATGAAAAAGTTAGTAGTGGAGTTTGTCTCACGGTGCCTCAATTATCAGTATGTGAAGGTAGAGAACCAGGTACCAATAGGCTTGGTTCATCGCATAGAGGTCCCATATTGGATTTCGGATGGGATATCCATGAAATTCGTTGTAGGACATCCACGTACATCAAGGGGTCACAACTTGATATGGGTGATTGTGGACTAACTCACCAAGTCATCCCACTTCCAAGAGATAAGAGAGAAGGGTTCAGTAGAAAGATTGGGACACCACTATGTGCAAGACATTGTGCGTTTACATGGAGATCCTTCTTCGATTGTCTCTGATTGTGACACCTGATTTACTTCCTGGCTATGGAAGGTGTTTCAGGAAGATTTTAGGACATATCTTTGCTTGAGAACTGCCTTCCATCCTCATATGGATGGTCAGACCTAGAAAACTATTCAGACCCTCGAGGCCGTGCTAGGTTCATGTGTCCTCAAATTCAGTCGCAGCTAGTAGGATCACTTGTCATTGGTGCAGTTTTCTTACAACAACAGCAATCACTCCACCATTGGGATGGCACCTTTTGAGGCCTTGTACGGGTGACATTGCAGATCACCATTGTGTTGGACTGACCTTGTGGAGTTAGCACTAGTGGGACTAGAGATGGTACGAACTAATACAGAGAATGTGTAGATCATCCAGGAGAAGACGAAGACTACACAGAGTTGAAAAAGATGTATGCTTACAGGAGACGAAGACCTCTAGGGTTCGAGCATGGTGACCACATCCTTCTACGGGTTTCACCTCGATGAGGTATTCGAAGATTTGTCCGAGGATGAAAATTATCTCCGAGATTCATCAGACCTTTACAGGTCCTAAGCAGAGTAACCATGGTGGCTTAACACATAGCTCTTCCAATTCAGTTTCACCAGGTGCACGACATCATCCACATATCATAGCTGAGAAGTTACCTGCACAACCCTTCACACATCATCAATCATGGAGAGCTGGGCGTCGATGATGGGGCGACCTTCACGGAGGTTCTAGTGGAAATTGAGGATCGACAGGAGCGGGTCCTACATGGATGGTCAATAACTCTTGTGTGTATTCACTAGTAGTATGGCATCCTCCATGAGAGCACATGAGAGAGGGAGGCTCAGATTCATGCTCAGTACCTCCATTTGTCCCCATAGTTCGATTTTTAGCTAATGGGGACGTAACTCCCTGAGGTGGGGAGTATGTAATGACCCAGAAATTCCATGGATTTTTTTTCAAAAATACATGGAAATTTTACGAGTCCACGAAAACTAACGGCACATGATTCCATTGCCCGGTGTGCCCAGAATAAATTTTTGATGTTTTTCTCATGTATGTTTAGTAAACGTACAAGTGGGATTTTATAACTTTTGAACCAGATCCTAGAACTGAAATCCAAGGGCACCGTTGATCTCGAAATACGGGTTATCTCTTAGGAGGACTTTCACCTCAAATGTAGTTGGTAAAAAATAAAATTTAGTTTTTGGATTTTTAAAAAATAAATAAAATAAATTGTACAAAAATTTATATTATTTTAATCTGCAATGTAAGTGTGTTGGTTAAAACCTACACTTGGGAGTTGGAGGTGGGTCCGACATACCCGAACCTCCCATGAGAGGATATGATGGTGGGCCCCACCCGAGCATAACATCTCGTGATAGGTTATGACATGGGGTCCACATGAGGATTAACCCCTATTAATGGTGGATGATAAAACCTCATCAAATACCCATTAAATTGGGAGAAACCCCTTTACCTTCCCCTTCAATTAATACGCCAACCTCTCATAGATTAATTGGTGGAGCGTATGTAGTGAATTCCCTTTTGTAAATTTGTGCCAATCATTAATATAATAGAAAAACTATTATTTTGGGCATTTTAATTTGGTGGGGCATAGGAGAAAAGAGATTTATCTGCAAAGAAGAATGCTCTTACGACAAATAATGCTCTCCTGATGAAGAACACAGATGAGGGACACCTTCCACTATGAAGAATGACATCATCCTTCCTTCTTCCTCGGATTCCTTCGACATGGGACATGATCGTCGACCATAAATGGGCGACCATCATTCAGTGATGTCGACGAATGAAGAACGATGAACAAGTGGTAGGGGTTTACCTTGTGTTTTATCCCTTTTCTTTTCTCGTCATTGTTTGAAAAGAAATCATTCGGTGGTTGTAAATAATTGATTTTCTTCTTTCCTATTACGATAAACCAATTGATATCACTTTAAACACAGAGGATGCGGGCCAACCTAACATGGCCCAACACCCTCTGTCAATTATTCATTATTGTGGAGTTCTATGGCATGGGGATGATGTGATGATGATGAAGGCGGTAATGACAAAGTCACACTACCCACGACCTCCGCGAATCGTGCCTCCACCGTGGCGCACTGAATATTCTTGCCAAGCACCACCAACCCAAGTGTTGCACGGCCGACATACCCATGGCCTCCTGATGCCCTACCCGGTGTGTAGCCCGCCAGCCCGCGCCGTCCTGGCGCCCTGCCCGGCTCGCAGGCCGCCTGCCCGCGGCCTCCCGGCACCCTCCACGGCATGCAGACCACCTTCCAGCGGCCCTATGATGACCTTTCGTGCCCTGCCGGTGCCACCGTGCCCGGCCCGTCACACTGCCGGCACCCCCAACGCCTGCTCGGCCCCTGCTACAGCCTGTCCGGCGCCCCCGTATCCTGCCTGACCCCTGCCGCAGCCGGCCTGGTGCCCCCGCGGCCTGCTCAGAGCCCTATCGACACACCTGTGGCATGCCCGGAACCTACGGCACCCTACCCGGTGCACCCGCGGCCAGCCCATGCTCTGTGTGGCCTACCCGATGGTCTCCCGACTAGCCCGAAATCCCGGGACGAGTTACCCGAGCTGCGCCCCTCACGGCTCTGGTGAAAGGGGCCCTGGGCTTCAGGCCGAGTCGCCTACGTGGCGACCTCCGGGCCGAACCACCCTCGCATTCAGCTGGGTCGGGCCTTGAGACCAGGCCAAAACATAGCGGGCTGACCCACCCAATGGGCCAGGTCAGACCCAGCGAGACTGACCTGGTCGACCCAGACTGGGTCAGCCCAGACCGGGTGGGGCTGAGTTAGTCAGACTGGGTCGGACCAGACCCGTGCCCATTACAGACCCTTTACCATCTTGTGCCATATCTTTAGCACCAGCAATCTATATGACGAACCATCAACGATGCCAGTAATTTTGGAGTGAATCCATTCCTTTGAGAATACCCCACTGGAGTTCAGGGTATATTTGAGTAATGGTCAGGTTGGATCGTACACGAATCCAACAGGGCCCCCAGGAGTAAAAGGATAACAACTAATAGTCCGAGATCCCAATTGACGCATTGTCAATTACGTTAATACCTATATGACGTAGAGATCCTTTGAGATCCTTCTTAGTGGAACTTTGTGACATTTGGTGTGTTGATTAGTAGCTCATGGATCAGATCCTTCCACTGGCGAGTGGTCACAGTGTGGATACCTAGTAGCTAGTAGACCAGACTATTGCATGATCAATTTGAGTTAGAGTGATTCGAATAGCTCAGTGGGGAGTGCCTGGTAGTTAGAGACATACCCACAGTAGAGGAGTTCCTGGTAGTTGGCTGTAGACCTGTGGTAGAGGAGTGCATGGTAGTTGGCAGCACACCCGCGATACTAGATAGGAGAGGTACATCAGCAGTCCAATGTTAGTGAGAAGTTCCTTTGTGTCGCGACAAGACCACTGTTCTAGATTGAAGTGGAGTTCTCCAGCAGTCGTGGGTTCGATAATGAAAATACTCGTTAGAGATTAGTCCACGACCTTTGTGTTTCCCTCGTGATTGATATGGTTTATTAGATAACTTAGTTATATGTATTAGAATATACCTATGTAATGGTTATCCATTTATTTCATACATTGTAGTTTATCCGTGTAGGATTTGGTGAGAATTTGAGGGTCTCGGGGTGCCTACTGAGTGTTGTAATACTCACCCGTGCAAGGGCTATATCCGCACCTTGTTGTGTTGGTTGCAGACGATGGATTATGTTGACTGAGGTAGAGAGTAGCCATATTGGACGGTACCCGGAGGTTGACCACTTGGTGTGATGGAACATGGAGGAGATGAACAGACGAGAGTGCTGAGGAGGCCATCTGTACCTACCCTTCCGGTAGGAACCTCGGAGGATGACCCAATAACTGCTTTACTTTTCTTCTCTTGTACTTTCATTCAGTTGTACTTTTACTTTCCTGTTGAGCTTTTATTTATATCCCCTTTTACTTTAGAATAATTCTTTTGTATACAGTTTTACTGAGTGTTTTTCCCCCAGTTGTGTACTCTGATGTGTTTTTTTACAGTAATAAAAGGAAATGCCTCCTCAGTTTCGGGATTTACTCTATTGGTGCTAGTCACCAGCCCCTTTCCTATGGATGGTGAGCTTGGTGTAGTAACAATATGGGTCTCAGGGGACTGGTCATGACATCATACCAGTATTATTTTCATTTCATGTCAATATCATTGGTTTAAAAAGCTTTCCTTTCTATGACCGATGTATAATGGGAATGTTTCAAATGGTTTTTAGAGGGCGGTTGTCCACACTTTCTCAAATGAAGTAATCGTATATAAAAAACATGGAACCCATAAAGGAATGTTCAAAATAAACATTAAATAATAATAGATAAAATATAATTATAATATATATTAGATATAAATAATTTTCCATCATAATGTCCACCATGAGAGGTGGTAGAATAAAATTGACCAATCATCATTTCATGAGACAGTAGTTCATTGTACACAGAAACTGTATGTTCTTTATCACTTATATAGAGGTGTATGTAAGAATAGGCCAAACCTTTAGAATAGAAACATCATATTATATAGATTATAATATTGTTGTTATAAAATAATGTAGTAAATATACGTTAGGGGGTTTGATAAAGAATATAAATGAAGGTGTCTGAGAGAAGTTGTTAACTCTAACCCAGGTAACTCTTTTTGATTGGAGGAAAAAGGATTCCTTGATTTTCCATCTTCATAGGTAATGGCTATTGAGAGGAAGGGTTGGATATTAAGATCATATTTGTGTAGATTTTTGGTGACCCAAGGGGCTTTACAGATGCGAGTATGTGGGTATAGGTGGATTCCTTTTAAAATATGGTGGTGAGGCACATTAGAAATGTCAGGAAATATAATTTTATTATAAATTTATTTTCATATTATGATGTAAAAAAGTAACATATGTTGAGATTAATATGGTATTCGGTCGCAATCCTATAAACCATTGTGTTTTATACATGTTTAGGTCCAAATATGACCTTATCTTTTGGCATTGAAAATTACATAAATCAATTTTCTATTTACATCTGTTATTGTATTTTTTCAATATATGGTTAATATATTTTATATAAAATAAAATAGAACATCACGTTGATCTTAAATAAATTTTTTAATATTATATAAGTCATTTTTCCAAATATATTATTTTTATTACCATTATATCATTTAAAAACATTATATTTGTTTTAAAAACTCATTTATGTCAATTTTGACACAATTTAGTAATTGATTTTTGATAAAGTAATAACAACTTGATTCATTGGAAAAGTCTTCATTTAATCTAATATAAAATATATAAATCATCCAAAAATTTTGTGGGTGGATGAAAAATCTTCAAATTAGATTTATTTTATTATTTACAGTAACATTTATTAAAATCTATCATTAATAAGGTAATAATTGCGTCATCATTGTGCCATATATAAATGTATATATTTAATGTATGAAAATAATCATTGAAATATCATGACGTATGAATTTTTATAACATTACAATTACTATTTAAAATCCATGATATCAATTATATAAACCCAACTTAATTTTTTTTTATAAAACGATACATGTTTTTGTTATATTTCAATTTAAATTAAATTATTTATTAATATATGTCATTATCACACTCATTAGATCAATGGGTTCCTACAATCATTCCAAGGATTATCATGGTCGTATATATATAATAAAATAGGATAAATACATGTGTTAGGGTAGTTTTACGTAATTTTAATATTATTTTTACCCTTATTTATATGATTTACCTTTAACCATGATAAAAAAAAATTACTAAAGATTGTATTAAAACTACAGAAAAATGGATGATACAGATTAAATAAATTTGTAACTCCTGATTCATAATATGGAATCCATTTTTTCAAATTCAATACAAATAATTGGAAGAAAAAAAATTAAAATTATTTACCCCTTATAAAAAAAATAGGGTTTTAAAAAGTAAAATTAATCAAATAGTTGACATGTGTTTTTGTGGAATTTCAAAGTGAAATTATTTCCAACGACATGCATTGAATTACATTATAAAAACATAATATAATAAATATTTAACAACAATTAAACGGACCATGTCATTATATAAATAAATTAGAATTAATGTGAGTTTAGAATTAAAATGCAGTATTTTTTACTCTTCCTTAAAATATAAATTTTATAATAAAATTACCAAATTTTACACCACATATTTTTTGATGTCCCACTTTTAATGAAGAATACTATTTTTTCAAATTATAATTATAACATTGAAAAAAACTAGATTTAAAAGTTTTTCTCTATTAAATAGCGGTTAAAAGGCCTTTTAAAAATATTAGAGTATTTCATTCTTATAAATTATATTCATTCTCATTTTAAGCATCTAAAATTTAATGGATAAATGTAAAAACATTTAAAGAACATGGGTAAAAATATTTTAGATAGTTATGTTGATTTCTCCCAATACAATATTAAGGCATTGACTACAATTTATAATAATAATAATAATGTATTATATTTCCATATAGCTCAATGTTTTGTACAACGTATGATTTCAAATAAACCAATTTTTTCATGTTCAGTATGTTATTGAACAAAGCATCTCATTTATTGTAAAATTAATAACTTATTCAAACCAATTATCAGGTAAAAATTTTTATTTTTCTACAAATACCTTGGACGTAACATCCTTCCACCCTTTTTGAAATTGTGTCCTTGCATTTTTTAAATTTGGATCGGTAACTTATGTGAAAATCCTTTATCAGAAAAAGAATCACTAAAACAACAACATTAAAAAAGGACATATATATTTAATGGTTATTCAAAATAGTATATAATTGGATTCCATGTAGGAAAACATGGATATGGAAGAAAAACTAACCATCTCGTTATGATGGAGAGTGATATAAAACATTATCAAGAGAATTATAATAATAAAATACCAAAAAATGTTGTTGGTTAACTGCTCTTTGATTTATTTGTATGAAATGTAAATGTGGAAAAACATTTAAGGTACATTTTTTAAATTTGTGGAATTTATTTATGATCTCCACAACGAACATATGGAAACATTCTAACTTGTCAAGTATAATTTCATCCATTAATAAATTTCTACCACAAACTCAACTTTTCACTAAATAATTAATATTCATGATGTCTTGGTCAAACCTGAAGCACTAGAATAAACATATATAGAATCAAATAATACAAAAGAGATTAATTATCTATTCATTATATCATGAAACATTATGCAGAACCACAATGTTGATGATAAGATAAGATAATTCCCAAAAAATAATAATCATTTATAAGAAAAAACTAGCTTTAATCTCCAATATTCACCAGTAATACCCAATGTCCCACATAGATCATTCAACAAATAATTTTCCATATAATTAATTTAAAATAATACAATCTATGTTTGAAACCCAAAATAGAGAATTGATTGATAAAATATTCTTCCAAGAATAATTTAAACCTTTCTTCAAATAACCACAAATACTCTTAATTTCTCATAACAAATATTAATTTCCAAAATCACATAATCCCTAGAACAGTTAAATCATTTCAATATATGTCACAAATCTCTATATATCTACAATTAAATGATTTATTTCTTCAAAAATAATTCAACACTTATTTCTCAAAATAAGATTCCATAGTATTCTATTTATCATTACTTTTAAGGGATCCAAAAAAGAGTTAATGTATTATAAAATAACATTTATCACTTAATCCCCATATTATTTTCCAATACCAAGTATATCCATTCAATAAAACTGAATTTATAGAAGCCAACATATTCATAGTTAATAAACTCATTAATTTGAAAGGAAAATCTATACAAACCAGGGCCTTCACATAGTCTAGTGATAGGTGAAATATCCATGACACACATCGGTTGTGGGTTTGATCCACATGGACATGTCTGATGCGATGCGCTTTTCACCCTTACTATGTGTAATACTTTTTCAAAATCTATAGAATTCATATATCATTCCCAAAATGAGATAAGACCTTCAAAAATAACCATAACATATTTTTATCTCAAAGTGTATCTCATGTCCTTCATTTATATTATCAAAAAGTAATATATCATTACTACCACAAAATAAATGGTTATATAAATGTTATCCATTACATTAAAATTGTTACCACCTAAGAAACAATAATTGTTCATCGAATAAAATTTTCACATAACAAACTATCGGGTTACATATACAAGAAATTGTCATCCAAAGTAATCACATCATCAAAAGACCATTAATAAATTTAAACATTTCATCATCTAGTAATATACAATAACTAAAAAATACCTCATATGTAGACTTCATAATCATTCAATGTTTTCCATGATACCCTAATAAAATATTCTATCTTATTACTTAATTCTTCATTTCTCCAAATATGAAACATGAATCATGTCCTAAGATTAAATAATTTCCAAACATGGGACAAAAAAATTCATACATTTCATATGTAATTTTCTATTTCCTCATATTATTTTTGTATAGAATTAAGTTTTCCTAAACTTATATTTTTTGGATCATGATGATCCCATTACCGATCCTTCTTCATCAGACATTTATTTTCATAATGACTATACTCACTACATTTAAAATATTAAATTGATAACTTGAAATGGGATTCCTTCTTTTTCATAGAATCCATTGAATGTATCAATTTTCCTTGGTAGGATATTTCATTATAACCATCATGTAAACATATATAACATCTTCTTGCCCCTTTTAATCATTTCCAAAGGTATTTCTCTACACATACATGAATGATAGGTTGTTGAATATGAATAGATTTTTTATTATTACATAAACATCTATAGGGTTTTGTTTCTCCCATATACGATTCCAGGGAAAAAGAACTACGGTTCATGTGGTCCACTATGACCCTATATATTAGGTTTAGAATAAACACATGAGTTCTCATAGCAGTTCCCATTTCATTCATATGCTTATTCAGAAAAATTCCATTATTTCCATCACATTCCTTATTACTATGTTGCCTTTAAGATCCATCCATTTACAAAGACCATAAATTTAATTGTTAGTATATTAGTAAAATCATAATATGCACTAATATGGGAATGATAAAAACTAATATATACTCATCCATGTTATATCAAACTCATTAAATTTTTCTAAAATAACCACAAAATTTCTAATAGTTTATCCATTGTTTTTATATACATATTTTTTCAAATACATAAAAAAAATCTAACCTCATAAGATAGATAAATACACATTTTATACCATCAATTATGTTTTCGTTTTAAACATTAAATAATAATGAGTTATGTAATAAATTTGACTTTGAATCACATAAAGTATCTTTTTAGTTTTACAGATTTATAATATTAATTCAAAAGTCATTCAGAACAACGTAAATATTACAAGTAGACAATTCCATGCACTATCCAATTTTGTTCAAAACACAGAAACATTATAAAATGATTTATGATTATTTTAATTTTAAAATAACATGAACTATCCTAGATCACATCCCTGACTTTATTCTTATTTACGTCCTATGAAAAACATCTCAAGACTTTTTATGAGCACAGAAAGCTCAGTAACAGATATATAAAGAATGAAAACTGTTAGTCTTGAAAAAACATGTAATCCATGAATACATTATCATAAATTAATACTTTCCACCTTAATGAAGTACTAAAACACTTCACTGAAGAAAATCTCATTTATTAACCTTTTTTTAACAAAAATATTTCCATAAATCTAATTGAAAGAAACATATAACATAAAAATGTAACCAAGGACATGAAAAACAAAAATTGTAAGACCATATGGTCATCTTCCACAAATATCACAAAATGTAATAGATATGCAGCTAACTTCAATACCCAATTCATTAAAGGTTATAATATAACCCCTCATATTATGTTTATCATGAAAGCATATATCTATAGTTTATCACAAAACCACCCACCCTTGATTTATCATGTAATTACACATCAAATGTCTACGTACCATTATATATTAATGACATGTAAAAGATTGCAATTATCCACATTTAAATCATATAATTTTTATTTTAAATCCAATGAAATCATTTCACGATACTGAAATAGTAAATATAATTTCAAAAAAAATTCAATACCAAAAAACGAAAATGTATATAAGGGATTTAATTCCCATTTAAAAATACTATGGCTTATAATAGAATGCAAATATCAAATAATGGTTACGGTAGCAGAGAAGTCGTTTTCACCGCATACGATAAAAAAATTATTATTTTTGTTTAGTATAATTATTCGAATTAAAAATATTCTCTTTTAGTTAAATGTCAATGGGGTTTATAATACGTTGTTTAAAATAAGGTGGTGTATTTTATCAAAATATTCCTAAAAAAATGAGATTGAGACGAAGACGCTTAACTTGCTTCTGAATCATTACGTACAATTGTTATGTCCCAGAATAATAAAAATATGTTATTTTCTATATGATTGAAATCCTTTTTCATGATTATTTTTCCTTTTATGTAAAATCTTACCATGGTATAGAAATTACAAATCCATTTTTGTTCATTTCCGTCATTTTGTCAATATTCAGTACATGAGTTGAAAACAAACATTTTTTGATGTAATTTTTCCATTTAGTAATAAGTACATAATCTATATAATATTAGTCATGAATTTAATATCATATATATCTGGTATATATGTATTTATAATTTTCAATGTATCTGGGGATATGGAATTAAATACATCATTCATGGAGATGATAGTACGTACATACTAATGAAGGTTACATCCATTTCATTATATTATTAATATAATAATGATAAAATGATAAAAATTTATATTAAAATTAAATTATTATTTTTATATAATTTATGCCCCATGGGATTAATAAAACCATCAATAATACATTCATTATACAATGGGAAAGAGTAACATCGCTTTGAGGGTGAGGTAGTCCACAGTACCTCAAACATTATTATCATATTTATACTACATGGAAAAGAAGAAATACATTTTATAAATAAATAATTAATAATAATAGAGAAAATATATATATATATATATATATAATATAATATGTAAATATATTTCCATCATAATTTCCCCCTAGAGAGGTGAAAAAGAAGAAAATTAAAATAAAAAATTTTCGTGTGGCGGTAGTTTTCCATACATTGAAACAGAATGTTCTATATCCATTATATGGAGGAGTGTGTAAGTGTATATATAAAAATTATCATATAAATATCCTAGTATATTGAGGATATTGGTGTTTTTATAAAAGATATTATTGTTGGATGGAGACTTAAAATAAATTAAATGAGCTTGAAAGAAGTCGTTATCTCTGAATCAGGTAACTTTTTTGTTTTGAGACAAAAGGATTAATTGAGTTTCTTTATACCCATGTTATGGATTCTAGGATAATGGGATGAAAATTGGGGCAATTTCTAATCAAATGATGGCTGAGACATGTAGCCTAAATGGAGTGAATATGTGGGCAGAGTAGGTGGCATTTTATAAGAGGGATGAGGGGCACTCTTAGAATGTCTTGAAATAATATTTTATTGTTAATTGAATTTCAAAATATAATGAATACAATGTGATATATGTTGATGATAATATAATGATGGGTCCAAATCATTTCATCCAATATGATTTATAAATGTTTTGTTTTCAAAATTAACATTATATTCTGGTATTATCACTAATTTAAATAAATTATCTATTACCTCGTTTTCTTGTATTTTAGAAACCGTATGGTTAAATTTGTGACAATAAAATGAAAAATTAAAATCTCAAGTGGTTCATTAATGAAATTTGAAACATTATCCAAGTAACTTTTTTGAGTCTCATTTTTTATAAGAGGGATGAGGGGTACTATTGGAACGTCTTCAAATATTATTGTATTATAAATTGATTTTCGAATTCTAATGGATAAAAAGTGATATATTTTGAGTATAATATGAGGATGGGAGTAAATCCACTCAGCCAAAATGTTTTATAAATTTTTAGGTCACAAATTTACCATGATCGTTTGGATTTAACCATTATTAAATTAAATAAATTATTCCAATGGCTTCTTATATTTTTACACTTTAATTTTAATATGATTATTATTAAATGAAAATAGAACCTAAAATGTATCATTAATGACATATGAAAATCAAATAAGGAATTTCGCCATATCTTTTTTTTATAAGTATTATATCATTTTAAAAAATAGTTTTTAAAAAAAACTATGTCAAATTTTGACACTATATAGTAATTGTTTTTTCTTAAGGACATAGTAGCATGATTCATTAGAAAAAAAACTACATTAACTAAAATATAACCTGTCAAAATCACTATGAAAATTATTCAAGTAGATAAAAATGTTCAAATTAAATTTATTTTAATATTTATTACATCATTTATTTGAATATTTCCTTAATAAGGTAAGCACTGCATCATCATTGTTTCAGAAATAAATTTATTTATTTAATGTCTAAAATTAATAAATAAAATATCCTTATGTAGGAAATATTTTTATCTTTATAATTAATATGTGTAGTCAACGTGATCCATTATATATCACCACCATAAAAAGTTTTAATAAAAAACATATATATGTAATAATTGACTATACTTTATGTTAATTGTTATAACATGTCATTATCACACCCAAGTGTCTCTATGGGTACTAAAACCTATTAAAGGATGATAATGACTGTCCATATCTCTTCTAATTGGATTATGTTACATGTTAGGGTAGTTTTATATTATTATAATATTATTTTTTACCCTTATTTAACTGATTTACACTTTATTCAGGGAAAATAAAAATAATTACTCATGTTACTATTAAAATGTATAAAACTAAAAGGTTTATATTTACAAAATATGAACCTTATGATTCCAAATATGGAATAAAATTTTCTAAATTCAATACACATATTTATAATTAATTATTTTTTATTAACTTCCATTTTCAAAACCCAAATGTTGATTTTAAATAAGAAAATAATATTAAAATATTGATATTTGTTTATGTCAAATTTCAATGTGAAGTTATTTCAAATAACCAACAATGGATTAAATGATTAAAATATAATATAATTAAACTTTAAATCCATTTAAATGGAAAATAAAATTATATAAATAAATTAGATGAAAATTTATTTATGAATTAAAATGTTTTATTTTCTACTATTCATTAAAATATTGATTTTATTAGAAAAATACCAAAATAAAAATAAAAGTACATTTTGATGCCCACATCTAAGGAAAAAGATTATTTTGTCATGTAGAACATATAAAGTGACAATAATGTGATTTTAAAATGGATCTCCATCAAAAGTTGATGTAATGACCTTTAAAAAAATTATATGTTTTTAGGCTTAAAAATATATTCATTTACATTTTAAACACCGAAAATTTGTTGAAAAATATTTAAAATTTTTAAAAAAAATTTGCATTAAAATTATAGTTAGTTTGATTCACTTATTCTAATAAAATTTCTAGGCTTTAACTAACATTAAAAAGACAATATATTATATTATTATTTTTCGGTACTAGTCAACGTTGTGTGAAATATAAGATTTCAAAAAAACCAATTGTTGCATGTTGTGAAGTTTATCGGACAAAGAATCCCCTTTAAGGAAAAATTATTATATTATTCATAAATTTTAATTGATATGAAAATGTGTTATTCTATAAATACCTGGGATTCTATAATATATGTGTATATATGAATGTATATACACATAAGTAATTATTTGTTTATAGATCATTACGTGATATCAAAATCATAACCCCAAAAAAATATAATTTTTCGTCAAACATTATTTAAAACAGGAAGTATTTAAAAATATGTTACTTAGATTAAAAATATATGATTTTACATATATATGTATAAATATATATATATAAATATATATTCCCAAAAAAACAAAAATTATAAATCCCTTAATAATAGAACACAATTATAATAGATAGTTTAGGAGCATCAATGATGTAAAATGAAATCTCATACTTGATTTAGATTATAAGTGAGTTGTGGGTTTCATGAACAGAGAGAGGTAATGTTTGATATAGATAATTTTTGTGTATTATTTGGGTGTACAATGTTACATTTTTAAAATAGAATCTTGGTTTTCATTTTATGATCCAAATTGACTGTAGTTAGCCCATCAATATTTTGGATTAGCATAGAAAAACAAGAAATATGGTTATTTAACAACCTAAAATATATAAATGAATAAATGAGGGGGTATGATTCATTGATGGGGATCTTCAGTTTAATATTATGTTAACCTTAGAACTTAGTTAACATACTTAAAGTAAAGGGATCGTGATGAGGGTGGAATTAAGGGGTCACATGAATGTGGAAATGACGAGGGGCCATCAGTTAAAATGTATGAAGAGATTTATTTGGATAAACAAGGAATAATAAGTGGAAAATAATGGAAGGCATAAATAAATTTTTATTTGATACAATAGATAGAAATATACCTCATTTTTTTGAGGAGGAGGAGGTGTATCTTAGGAATGTATGATCCAGATGCGATCATGGGGTTGATCGAATAGCCATGGTAGATCTGCACATTTCAAAACAGATAGATGGATGAGATTAGAATAGGGAGGGACTGGATGAATACAGGAGATCACATTATTTTAAAACGGTCTGACATTCTGGACCTGGAAAACACATATCTAATAGTCCATAAAACCACATGGAGGTAGGCCGAGGAACTGGGGTTCGAATGAGGAAACAACAAAGATGAATTGGATATCATGTATTGAGATGGAGTGGCTGGGATCAAAAACATTTGAAAAACTAAGCCCATATTTTAAAGCTAGTGCTTCAGTAATTGGTTTGTATGGATGAGTGTGTGGGGAATATGTTCGATGACATGAACACCCACATCATGGGTTAATTAAACATAGGACCCCACCGATGGGACATGGCTCAACCTATGCACGTGATTGACCAGTGACCCAATCATGTTTCCAGCCATGACCTGGATCACACTACACCTACATGGGTTCATTCCAAAACTGTCCAAATGAACCTATGCATGGATCCCACCAGAACATGAGTGCACAGACTATAATTCTTCTCTTTATTATAGGTGATTATAATTTTTTTTGATTATAAATTTCAAAATAAAAAATATACATGTTCTCATATTTTTTATCAGTCAAAATAAATTATTTGATTTCTTATATGTATATATTAAAATTAGTTTCCTATTTCTATTAAATTTTTTATTCATAATTTTGAATTCAAATTAATTTTAGATTTTTAAAACACTATACAATTAAAACCATAATGGAAAAAAATCCTGAATACCAATGTTTTAATAATAAAATATTATATGGTAAACTATGATTAAAAACCATAATATTATTTATCTATAAATATCATTACAATTATTATTAAAAAATAAAAAATTAATACAATAACAATGTTCTACGGTTAATAACATTTACAAATGAATAATTTTAAATCACAACTGCTATTTACAATTTTCATATTAAGTTGTATAAATATTGGATTAGGGTATTAAATAGATAAATAATTATTTTTTCAAGAAAATAATTATGCTCTATATTTATTTTACTCTTATCAATCTTGTTATACATATTTTTATATTTCTATTTTCTATGGTTGATCCATATATTTTCAACTACACTATCAGTCATCTTTTCATGCTTGGTGGTATTCTATTTATTCTACTGGGTCTTGAGAGGAGTATTCTGGAGTAGTTTGAACCTATTATGTTAATTTAATATTTCAATGGTAGAATAGAAATCCTGATTTCCTTTCATGTATTAAATAACATGAATTTTCATTAAAAAATATATTATAGTTACAAAAAAATTTATGATATATAAAATTATTTTCAGGGTGTTACATTCACCCATAAATATAATTATTTCCTCACAATTCTATTGTTCACATACACTCCCACGAAAACTAATCTTTTAAATCTAACCTTGTTGCATATAAAAAATCATCTTAATTAATATTAATTAAAATAATTTGTAAAAGAAATTAATTAATACCTTTTCCTGGAACATCACCGTGGATTCTATGTTGATGACCTCAAATTAATTCTTATGTTATTTTTAAGTTCCACCACATCCTTAGACCAAATACTCCTTGAGAAGTATGTAAAACAACCCTACACATTATTTATAATTAATTTATTATTTATTACATGGGATTTCTCTTAAAACAACCAAGAATATTGAGATTTATAGTTTTATAGAGGATTAATAAAATTAAATGAAAATGGGTGACATAAAATAGAACATCTTTATTGAAATCTTCTTTTACATGACCATATAATTCATTAATACTTACCATTGTTTGGGATTACTAAAGATCATACATATGAAATCTGTAATCTATAATGTCTATTATAGGATTGAATAAGCCATAACATGAATAATGAAATACATGTTAGGAAATAGGCATAAAAATGGATCATAAGATAACCATTAACATAAAGGCATGATATATCATGATTATCATAACATGAAAATGTAGAAACAACGTAAAACACTTTTACATTAACATAAATGAATCAGGTAAATCTTTTTCCAAGCATGATGGAAAAAATTCATATAAATGAATCAGGTAATCCCTTGTCCCAACATGGAATATGGAGACACTAAACATTACCTAGTTCTATTGAGTGCTATCATGTCACACCCTTCATGAACAATTTAACCTAATGTTTATGTGGGCCACATAGATCAAATAATATTGAATAATTCAACAACATCATTTGTTACATGATAATGGAATGTCGAATACATATATTAATGTATATAATCAATAAGTATATGGGTATATATTTGAATTCCATTGATAGAGAAATTGTTGTTGTATTCACTAAAAAATTTGTTTTGGCATGGAAAATTGTAGTGAATGTTGGGAAGCATAATGAAATCACATGGGGATTCATAAAATGTGTTGTTGATATGGATAGGGTTTTGTAATAATATATAAAAGAATGGGAAATTTATGGGAACAGATAAATACATCTTCCAACATGAGGAATTTTTAATTATAATGTGAAAAATAATAATTAATATTGAAGAATGAGGAGGAATGAAATAAATCTTACCAATATTCGGCAAGGTAATATGTCCACGTGGGAGGGATTAATGTAATTGAAATGGGTATCTACTCATTCAAATATAATAAAATTAGTGTGGGGGAGTTTTTATTACAAAACCCATCATTTTTAATAGATAATAAAAGGGTGTAACAATATAAGGAAACATGGATAAAAATTAGAATGGAAGGAAACAGAGGATGCCTTACTTGTATGTGTGATCCCAATGACTTGGGAGAGTATTCTTGGGATATTGGGGGAACCCTAGGAAGACATTAAGGAGTTTATATAAGATTATTTATGACCATCAAGGATTGTTAGTGAAGACTAAGGGATGATCGGGTGGATATATATTTGAAATGAAAATGAAATTCTTTATTATTTCACAAACATAGGTTTTAGAATGTAAATAATTTAGTATTCAAAACCATAAAAAATCATATTATTTTCCTATTTTTTTCCAAACAGTACTGGAAACCATTTTTTCATTTGTCCATGGTATGAATATCTAAAAAAATTAGCCTTTAGTATGTGGATGGGAGTCACGTTATTAATGAAATGTACTAAAAATCATAAAATATGTTATACATTTTAGAGTATTCAGTAAGGCATCATAAAATAAGTCAAATAAATCAAAAATCACATTATATTGAACATAAAAATATATCTGGTGGATGTTCTTTTTTATGTTATTTATTACATCATTATTGGGCCATTATGATGATATAAACCAAATTATATATAAATATATTATTTAAATTTTACCGGAAAATTTGGGAGTCTTAGAAAATTATGAAAAAAGTAGTGTTGTATATTTTTGACATTCTCATTCCAAAAAAATAATTTTATCTAAATAATTCATTAAAATTGTGAATTTTCCATTTTAAAATGAGGAGCGACATTTATTGAATATTAAATGGGTTTTGAAAAAAATACCAGTTTTAATCCTTAATAAAATAAAATAATAACTTCATAAAAATCATATGATTATTTATTATGATAAATATTAATTTGATATTGATATTTTTAAAAATAATTAATTAAATTAAAAGTTCAATGATTATAAAAAATATTATCTTTAAAAATACTCTTTCTATATTATCATATAAAAATATAACTCTTATCAAACTGATTACCTAATCATTTACATTTAGGGAAATATTATAACCATCATTTATAAGAATTTTTATTCTCATCATATGAATATAAATATAAAAATTCTTATATTTATGAAAATTATCATTTTACCCCAAAAATAAATTTATCAAATTCATCGTTTTTTTAGGAAATGAAATTCTTAAAAATGAATTGATAGAATTGAAATTTTATATATTGGATGGTATTAAAAAATAAGTAACTAATATCTTTTTACATAACCAATTATAATATCCTCATAAGACCTAAGGTTATGGTGTGTGATGGTAACAAAAACTTGGGGTAGCTCAAATAACATCGTCCATATGGTAATCATTGTTATCTAGATCTTCTCATGTAGTTGATTCCAATCAAGCTTAAAATGCTGAGGCTCATCTTGGGCTTGTTCAAGATCGATGTTCTATAGTACTACCTCCTTTCCAATCTTATACAAATGAGCCATGATTTTTCTATGTCTACTAGATAAAGATTTCTTCTCCTTTATCTATGTCGAATGTATTTAATATAACCGTATATTTATATTATTTGTGTCATCACTATTCAACAGATATATTATAAATTGTAATTATACATACTTGAAATTTAAAACAAAAAATAATAAATGAATAAGTGCATGTTTTTTCTATATCCAAGAGACATTTAAAAAAAGGAATTTTATTCATAAATGACCAGGTCCTTACAATTCCTACCTTAATAAATTTCAGCCTCAAAATATATTTTTCCCACAAAAAAATGATGATGGTAACTCTGCATCATCACTTCCTTCGGTTCCCATGATTCATCTTAAATCATGTAGTTTCTCTATAACACTTTGATGAGGGGAATTAACTATATTAATAGAGATTTTTCTTTATGAACTATGATCTTCACAAGATTCTCCTCAAGGGAAATTTCATTCTCCAATGGTACCACCTCTGTATTGAATACATGTGATCATTCAGTTATATACTTCCTCAAGTGTGATACAAGGAGTAAATCAAGTACATTAGGCATGATTTGTTGAGTTATAATCATTCGGTCACTACTATGATTCAATCAATGTTCTTACAAAGGTTAATGTACCTTGTAAAAATCTTTCCCTTATGAACTAATATCATCACTCTCTTCCATCGAGATATGTGGAGGAAAACCATGTCTCAAACATCAATACAAAGGTCTCGTAAACGACATTCATCAAAGATATTTTGTCAACTCTAAGAATCATTAATGTGCTTCATTATTTTCTTAACCATATCCACCATTTGATCGATTATTTCTTGACCTTGATTTTTTTTCTCCCAAACATAATCCCATCATTCCGGTGTTCTACTCCTCTTCCCACAACGGGACTCATAAAAAGCTATTTGGGTACATTAGTGGAAACTATTTTTGTAATAGAACTCAACCAAATAAAGAAGTTTATCACATTATTCTTTGAATTACATTAATAATTCTCTTAACCTGTCCTCATATGATAGGATTGTATATTCATATTTTCCATCAGTTTGAGGATGAAAATCTTTGTGTAAGTTCAACATTGTATTTATAGAGTGTTGGAGAGTATTCTAAAATGTAGAAGGGAATCATGGATCTCTATGAGATATAATCGATAGTGGAATAGAATGAAACCTTTCCATTTTATTGATGTATATCTGTTTCACATGATCTAATGAGAAATCCACTCAAATTGCAATGAAGTGATCATTGTTTACATATGGATCCACAACAACCTAGATTACATTGTTTCCTTTTTATGGATTTGGATGTCTGGTGACAACGTCCTGGGAGATGTTTTCCCATTTCCATATTAGTGTGGGTAATGGTTATATTATCCCCTTAGAATTATGCCTCTCAAAAATCACTTACTGACATACCATGAACATTGAGGTATATTCGATTAAATCCTTCTTCGTGTTACCCCACCAATAATACTCTGGAAGATCCTAATACATCATTTCATTTCCTCGGTGAATGGATAAATATGAACAATTTGAATCATCGAAATGATAGTTCATTATCTCTAAATTCAGTTGAACAAAAATTATTAACCCAATTCTCATTATTCCGTCTTCATTAACATTGAACACCAAGGATTTCCATTTTCTTATACATTCCAATTTTTTTTAATTTCCACATCATATTTTTAATAATCATTTATCCTATTCAAAAGAGATGTTTCTACAATCATTTTGGAAAGGATTGAGGCATTCACTTCATTACGATTCCTATTTCAATATTCATCAAATATAAGAATATTGGATCCTTTTTAATTTTCATCAATGATAGAATAACAGGGTTCTTTCTAGTAAGATAATATGAAACCTTGTTCACATTACCGGGGTGGTAAGGGAATGAGTAGTCATAATCCTTGATGATATATAATCATATTTGTTATTGAATATTCATCTAATTCTTTTGGAATATATATTTGATACTTTTGTGATCAATATATATTTCACACATCTCCCCAAACACAAAATTCTGCTATGTTTTCAATGCAACGATTACCACTTCTAACTCCATATTAGGTGTGTGATATTTTTGTTCATAAATTTTCTACTTCCTTGGGGAATAAGAAATTACTTTGTCATTCTACATCAATACAGAATTCATGCCCTTCTTCAATGAACCACTGAGGATAATGAAAATCTCCCCACTTGTGGGTTTTGTGAGGATAAGGGAAGTAATAAGCCTCCTCTTCAACATCCTAAAGCTTTCCTCACATTCATCATTCCTTGAATACTTAAATCCTATCCATGTTATATTGTTGAGAGTGTTTAGAAATCATGACTATTTTCTCAAAAATTGGTGATAATATCTAGACTACCATATGAAAATACTAATATTTTTCACAGAAGATGGAGACTTCCTTAACTAAATTATATTTGAATTGAATTATCCACAGAGAGCCCATTTTTTGTGATGATATGACCCCAAAATGATACTTTTTTCATCTTCATCTAACACATGATGTACATTGTATAGTGTTTCTCATTTCTCATGGTCTGTAGTAAAGTGCTCACATGTTACTCATTATCATCCATTGTTTTTAGTATATTTTAATATCATCTAAAAAGGATACCTAAAATTTGTCCTTGTAAAAAATAATCAATATATTCATCATGTCCATGATGTTTGTTGGATAATTAGTGAGACTGAAATTCATTACTATAAATTCATAGTTCCCTTACCATGTTTGAAAACTAGACTTGGGGATATCCTACACCTTCAACCTTATATGGTAATATCCCGACCGCATATCCACATTGGATATGTATTATGATCCACATAGCTGATCAGACAAGAAATAATTTTTAGGAAATTGATACCTGTTATTTATCATGATTTATTTAGCTTACGATAGACAATGCAATGGATCATTGACCCATCATTTTTATTGACAATGAATACTAGTTCTCTCTATGGTGATGCAAATGGGTGTATAAACCCTTTATATATATTTTCTTGTAGTTGTATAATTAGATCTTCATTCATCACAATTGACATTCTATATAGATTCTTGGATATTAGAAACACCCTAGGTATATGATAAATCATGAATTAAACATCTCTTCTAGGAGTATGACTAGGTAATTCCCTAGGAAACACATAAGTGATTTCTCTCACAGTGGGAATGTATTCAATGATGGTTCCTTCCTTAGACTCAATCATATGAAAAAGATATGTGTACTCATATGTAATTATTATCAATTATTGAAATTAAGTTACTAAATTAGATTTATACTCCTCCTTGATCTTTTATCGAATCAGGGGTCGATTCTCCATATAGAGAGTAATTTCCCTCTCAAAACAATTTATGTTGGATCTATATTGGGAAATAAAATTGTAGACATGAATTGCATCAAATTCCACCACATATTGTATGATGAGGTTAACTGAGAAGTTAAATCCACAAATAGTGATAGGGGATTTGTTATATTAATGGGATGCAATAATTTCCCCATTTTTTGTTTTCATTGTCATCTCTACTTCCAATCATTGGGATGTTGTTTGGATTGTTCAACTAATCATTTGGGATATAAAAGAACGTGTAAAAATAGAATGATAAATATACCATGAACATTTTTATTCTTTTTATACATTATCCAATATATAATTCGGTATAATTATCATGAAAAAAATGGGGAATCCAATGAAATTAAATGGATAACATATAAATTCCATTTCCCTCCTCAACTAATAAATTTCAATGCGTCGATCTATGGTATTGATTATATAATTCCAAACATACATTCATAGGATGTTATTTATGTCCCATAATTATTATTTTTTCTATGATTATGAATTTACCAAAGCATATCTCATTAGATTTTCCAACCAAGAGGGCATCAAGGCCTGCTATCATGCACTAGTTCTTGTTTGAGTCTAGCCGAAAGCGGTGTTTCCAGGTTTTACCACTAGATGCATCTGTGCTCGAGCCTCCTCTGCTAGTTATTATCTAGATATGGATGTATTGTCTTGGAAAATCACATAATATATAACATAAAATTGGTAGTGGTTTTTATAAATAGTCTTATCCATAATTCTTTCACTATAGTTTTGTAATCCTAATCCCCAAAATAACTAATTCTCCCTCATTTACCAAAAATAACAACCCTGCTCTTTATATCATATATAAAATAGATTTAAAAAAAATGCAACATATTACAACCTATAATATTGAAAGGTCCAGTGAATTTTCGCCTCAAACACATAACAAGATAACTTAATACATAAAATAAAATATATTTATTTAAAAAATATTTTACATGACCACATCATTACTTAGTACCTGCCATTTCATGGGATAACATGAGGACATATATAAGATAAGGGTGAGATACAAAGACTAGTAAGGGAGTAAATAAATAATAACAATAAAAATAAAATACATGTTAGGAAACAGGAACATCAATGTTTTATTAGATAAAAATTAACATGAACACAAAATATAACATGATTATCATAACGTGGAAATGTAAAAACAACTTAAAATACTAGGACATTCATATATAAGAATCTGGTGAAACCATGTCCTATCATAATAGACAAAATTCATATATAGTAATATTTTAAGTACATATTTAATCCTGAAATATCAAGATAATAAGCATTATAAAATTAATTGGAACTCTATCATGGAACACATGTCATGAACATTTTAATCTCATGCTTATGTGTTCTAAAAAGATCATATAACAAGGATATATTCTACATCATCATTTATTTCATGATAGAGGGATGTGGAATAAATATATTAATGAATATAATAAATAATTATATGTTCATAAAGGTCAATACCCTTGATATAGATATTGTAATGTTATTCAATACATGATAATTTTGGCACGAAAAATCACAGTGCAATTTCGGTAGAATAATGATATCACATGTGGATTCATAAAATTGTTTTATCAGTGATAAAATTATCCCTAATAATATTTAAATTAAATAGGAAGTACATGGATAATATAAATACATGTTAAAAAATTAGTAATTTGTAAATATAATGATAAATATAATAAGGAAACATGATGAAGTAGGAGGAATGAAATAACTCATCGGAAATTTTGGCTTTGTAACAGGTGTACATGGGAGGCTATAATGTGTGATAATGGTTTCTCTAATAATTCAAACATAATAAGTGATGTATGGGAGATTTTTGAATTCATATCCAATAATTTTTAATCCATTATTAATGGGTGTAACAATATAAGAAACATGGATAAAAATGAGAATATAAGGAAACCCTTAATTGATTGTTTGACTTCAAAATACTAAAGTGGGGAATCGTCATAGATTAGGGAGACTTGGAGGGATTTTAGAGAGTGTAGGACATAGTAGGGATGATATTAATGTATTTTTAGTGATGTTTACTTGGTTCTTGGGTGGGTTTGTATAGTAAAGGAAAGAGAGATTCAGAAATACTTCAATAACATAGGTTTTCGAATCTATATAATAAAATATTCAAAACCAAAAAACTTCCCATGGGGTTATCACTTGGTTTTTCCAAAAGTGGAATATAAAAAATTGTTTTATACGGCCATAGGAAGAAGATATTAAAATATTATAGTTTTTTATTTTCATGTGATTCACATTATTAAAGAAATGAATTTAGAAACAAAAAATATTTCGATCATTTTGGAAGATTCACTAAGGACATATAAAATAAATTGAATAAATCGAAAATGAAATTATTCTAAATATAAAAATATTTTTTGTCTGATATCTCATTTATATCATATATTAAATTATTATTTGTCAATTATGATGTCATAAATCCTACATTATATTTATATATTATATTATTTTTACCCAAAAAATCAACTGTCATAGAAAATTATGAAAAAATCACCATTGGATAAATTAAATAGCCTGATTCCAAAAATAATATTCATTTTCTCTAAATAATTTTATAAATATGTGATTTATAAAATTTCAAATGAGAAAAGATATTTATTTAAAATTTGACTTTGTTTGACATAAATTTTATTTAAACATAATAAAAATTACATTTGACTTCATAAAAATTATATAATAATTTATTATTAATAAAAAGATTTTGATAAAAATATATTCATAAAATATTTATTATTTCGAAAATTCATTAATTCATAAAAATAAATTCTTTTAAATTATACTTTTTGTTTTGTCGTATCAAAATATAACTCTAATCAAACTTATTACCTAATCATTTACAAATAATGAACTGGTATAATCATCATTTATATGATTTTTTTTATAATATTATTAACAAAAACATAATAATTCTAAAATTTTTCAAGAGAACAATTTTTACCTAAAAAATCATTTTATCAAATTCATCATTTTGGAATAAAAACTTTTACTTTAAAATAATTAATATAATAAGAAATTTTTTATGAAATTTGATTACAATATTAGTAACTAATACCATGTTAAATAACCCCTTATAACACCCACATAAGTCTTATCTGTAATGTATGTGATGTTGAGAAACTCATGGGGTGCCTCAGATAACATTGACCATGTTTTAATCATTGTTAACTTAAACATCTACTGTAGGTGATTCTTCACATGATTAATGTGTTGACGAATGGCTTGGGATTGGTATAGGGTGATGGACTGTGATTTTACCGTATTTCTGATCTCTAACAAACGAGCATTGTATGTCTTGACTCCACTGGATGAGGCTATCATCTACTTTTTCTATGTTTAATGGATTTGATAAAACATTTTATTTATATTAGTTATGTGATCACTATTCAACAAACAATATTTTCAATCATAAATATAATTCACTATCATTTAAAAAAATTTATAATAATAATAAAATGTGTTCATGTGTTATTTATATCCATAAGACATTAAATGAATTTTAATTTTAATCATAAATGATTATGTCATTACCATTATGATCAAACTCATGCGTGAAACCTACATTTTTTTAGAGAGAGTTATGGATGGTGTACATTTCCGTGATATTAGAGTGGACACGATCCTTATAGACCTATCAAACTATATCATTTTAAAATGTTTTGATATTATAGTGTCTCCCTTACCTACTAATGCATGGAACATGGAGCAGATAGGCTTCACAGCGGTCAACCTCTTCTACAACATCTATGAATTTTCTTACTACCTGACAATTATCAATAAGGGTGTAACACAAGAAAATACATTCATAGTAAATTCTTCTATAACTATAATATGAATGTTGTTAATATTCCATAATGTGATATAAATGATTCTGTCCTTCTTATAAACGCAGGGCATCTTGATTTTTTGACACCTGGTAAAGGTGATTTCTTAATAGACGTAGGTTTGAAAAACACATGTATGCATATGAGCATGATTGGACAAATTTGTCATGAAGTAGCTTAGTTGGAAGATATAACATGTAATTTGATGAACCATCACAACCATATTATTTTTCAATAAAGGAATTTTACTTATGTATACATACATATATTAGTGGTTTCAATCTAATTTTTCAAAATTAACTAGTCCATTTTTCTGATACCAACTGTAATGAACAAAGCCCGAGCTACCAGACTCTACCATTATAGAATGCTGTGTATTTTTTTATAAAAAACTAAATAAATAAAAAACATTATAAAAATCCATATTATGATCTTTTAGCATCTCAGGTATTGTAGAATCAGAATCCTGAATTACATTCCAATACAACTCAACATTATTTTGATATAACTAAGCAATGAATCATTAGTTCACTACTGCTAATTTAGAAATACATCATCGCACAAATAAAAAACCTAGAAGAAAACTTTTAATAAATAGGACGAGCAAAAAATTCATAGTAATGGGGTTTTGAATACATTTATTAAATATTTTAATGAATATATGTTACTTCAAATAATCTTGGTTTAAAAATACTAAAAACATGTTATTTAAAAATCCATATAATTATTTAAAAATAGATTTCATTAAATAATTACATTTTTATAATCAATTAAGAATTTTCCAATTTTAAATATTAGTCATTTTGGTGTATTATCATAGACACTATGCCGATAATAAGTAAAAATTATAAATGTTTTCACAAGACATTATTTATATGGAACCCAGTTCCATTAGACTTATGGGTTCACTCAACATATTATATCATTCATCATAACTACTGTCATTTTTAATAGAAATATTTTCCATGGTCCTTCCATTATCAGTTTGAAACCACCACATCTCCAAAATCCCATATATTTAATTATTACCTTTCTAATAATATAATTTTACATATAAAATTTAATTAACATTTATAGAAAATTATTTAAAAAAACATGCAGAGAATATCATACATGAAATAATATTTCATTTTAAAAGCAATAATTTCATGAAAAATAAAATAAAAATGTTCACACTCTCAAAAGACATTGAATTTCACATATGAGCTAGATAATGGACATACCTATTCACACATGAAATTTTGGGAGATGAAAATGAATTTTTCTAAATAAAATAATAACACATTCCAAATAAATTATATGATTTATTACTGTGGAATGAGTAATAAAAGTGAATAAATGAATTTAAACATACATCGATCAGTAAACACAAGTTTGATGGGGGTTAACAACTTTTTATAACATTCATATAAATAATAAATTAAAACAATTCATAATTTGATTATTCATAAATTTGTATTTATGTATATATATATAAATAATAAAAAACAAGTTTTATGTATGTTAATTTATGCATGTATATACACATATATAATTCATTGTTTAATGATAATTACTTGATAATCGAAATCATACACATTTATCTATATTATTTTAGGGTAAATATCATTTAGAAAAAATAACTTTTCATATTTGGAAATTTTATTAGATCTATATGATTATATATATATAATGATATATATTTTCAAAAAAACATACTAAAATAATAAATTCCATCACTAATAATACAAAATTTTAATAGACACTAAAGTAGAATAAAATAATTAAAATAAAATATCTTAATTGATTTAGATTAGTAGTGAATTGTGGGTTTCTATAAACAAGAGAGAGAATTCATAAACAAGTAATTTTTTAGGCATCATTTGGGTGTGAAAATATGTAAAGACCATGCAATTTCAAGGAATAGTTTTTCGTAAATTCTTTGGAATTTTATGAGTCCGGAGTTTCTGACAGCAACTGATTCTGAGGCCCGATGTGCTCGGAATCAATTTCTGATGTTTTTTTGGGTACGTTCAGTAAACGTATGTGCGGATTTTTCTATCTTTTGAAACGGTGCTCGGAATTAAAATATGAGGACACCGATGAACTCGCAGTGCCAGTATTCACTTAAGATGATTTTTACCGTAGTTGTGTTTGGTTGGGTGTGGAAGTTATATTTTGGGGATTCATAATAAATTAAATAAATTGTTGTGTTACACAATTTATTTAGTTCGTGGTTATTATCTCAAAAGGGATGTTGATGGTGGGGCCCACCACCACATAACCTCCCCTGGTAGGCTATTGTGTGGTGGGGCCCACACGAGTCTCTAACACTTCAACTCCCCATTTTACTCATTGAACCCCCCATTAAACTCATAGACTCCCAATGAATTAATGAGGCCACCACCCTTCATTTAATTGGGGTGAACACTCCACCTCAATTTTCTCTTAATTATGCTAACCCCCTCAAAATTAATTGTCTAGCACACAATTAATTTTTGGCTCTTCCTTTTGATTTAATTTGAAATTCATGTTAAGGATAAAATAATAGCCAAAGATATTATTTTTGGGTTGGTTTTTGTTGTGTTGAGTAGCTTTGTAAATTAGAGGGGTCTTTCTTCCAACGAAGAACATATTTCATCCCCTAGAATGAATGCAATTGATTTCACCAACAACGCTTGCTCTTTGGATGCACCCCGACGTTAATGGAATCGACGTCTGTCTTCCACGATGCCCATCTTTCGTGAAACCATCTTCCACGACATTGTTTTCTTGGACTACGATGATCCGACATTGAATAGAGGTAGGGGTTTCTATTGTTTAAATTAAATCAACATTCCTTCTTATTAAATGGTTTGACATTGTCCTTTTAGTACCACCTTACGAGGAGGGCGCGGAAAAAAAACACGGAACGACAATCCTATGTTGATTATCCTGTGTTAATGATGGTGGCAGCACTAGTAGGTAACTGTTCCATCTCACTGCATTGGTGGAAGGAAGGGGTCAGAACCATATGTGTCGTGGTGTATGGAGATGAGGTGGTCATGCGCCGACCTCGTGGACAAGAACCGCGGCCCGTATCCATAGGCCTCTCAACCGAAGGGGAACAAGCCAGTCTCACGACCAGCCGTGCTGGAATAACGGGCCGGCTAAAGCAGACCAGGCAAAAGGACCGCGACCCCTTGTGGCACCGCATTGTGGAGAAACCACAACATGCGTTGGGCGGGTCGCTTCGACAGGTGAAATGGCTATCCACCTGCTGGCCTGGATGAAAAAACTTAGGCGCCCAGCGGCGCTGTGTAGAGGAGACAGCGGCCTGCTATGCTGGCCGATCATAATAGAGGAAACCAGCCGGCTTCACCCGGCCGGGAATGTGAGGCGACACCACTTTGTGCCGCTGTTACAATGAACCGGGGGGCTATACCCCCCCCCCTCTCCAAACTTTGCTAGATGGCGGAGCCCCGACTAGGCACCGAGCTGGGACTCCTACGCGCAGGTCAGGCCTCCTGCTGTGTGGGGTGGGTTGCCTGCGCGCGGGCCGAGATACTATCTGTGAGGTCTAGACACCAGCCATGTGGGATGTGCCACTGCCACTGAGCTGGGTCGCGCCCTACCTGGCCGGACCTGGACCCGGGTCGGGCTGACCCAGGGCAGGTTTGGCCGGGTCAGACCGGACCCAGACCCCCTCTTCGAACCATTTTCGTTTTTTCCCATATCATGAGCTATAGACATCTGGTCAATGCACCATCAGTAGCATTAGATTACTTGGATCATGATGGCCAATATGGTATATCACACTCAAGGTTTTTGTGAAATTTTTTTATGGTCAGGTTGGTTTGATCCCATAACCAACCGAGCCTTCTGAGTTAAAACACTTATAACCTAATGACTGGACGTCTAATTGACGCACCGTAAACTACGTTGGATTACTTTTGATGAGGTGGTTCTTTTGGAATACTCTACTTGAGGTTTGGACGTAGATGGATTATAGTCCAGCTGGTTTGAGCCTAAAAACCAACTGGGGTTCTGGAATGGAAATGCCAATAACTCTTAGATCGGGCGTCCGATTGACACAGGGTCTATTATGTTGAGACCCCAATGACGTGGCGGTGCTTTGAGATACATCAAACTGAGACATCGTGAATCTTAGAGTATTTAACAGTATCTCATGGAATATATCATCTTGGAGATGAGCAGACAGAGTGTAGAGACCTAGTAGATGTAGACATGATGACTGGTTGACCGATTCGACTCAGAGTGATTCGACTAGCCCAGTGGACAGAGCACCCAGTTTGGTAGTACACCCATGACAGATGGATCTCCTGCTTTGGAAGAAGACCCATGATACTAGATAGGAGGAGTACCCTTGACGACTATTAGGGGGAGCGCTCGGTTTGGCGGCATACCCACAACTGAGGAGCACCTAGTTTGGCAGCAGACCTGCGGTACTCGATAGGAGGAATACGTCAAAAAGATAAGGTTAGTGAGTAGCACCTCAGAGTCACAACAGAGCCACTGTATTGGATAGATGAGGAGTTCTCCAGCAGCCATGGCTTCGATAATAATAATCCTGGATTGAGTTGAGTCAATGACCTTTGTGTTTCCCTCATGATTTAAATGGGTTACATGATAACATAGGTATATGTATGGGAATATACCTAAGTAATGTGTATCCATTGATTTCATAAATTGTGGTTTATCCTTGTTGAATTTTGAGAGACTTTTATGGTCCCGAGGTCCCTAATGAGTATATTTATACTCACCCATGCACGGTATATGCCCGCACCTCGTTGTGTTGGATGCAGATGACAGGTAGCGCTGATGGAGGCTGAGAGTGCCAGGACTGGATGGTACCCAGAGGAGGAATACCCGGTGTGATGACACACGGAGTGGACCGATAGATGCGCAATTCTAAGGAGGACATCTATACCAACCCTTCATGTAGGAACCCAGAGGATGATGCATGAGCTGCTTTCTCTATTCAGTAGTTTGTCTTTTTCAGTTTTACATTCATTCAGCTATAGATATAACTTTTTGGTGGCTTGTATTTCCATCCCCTTTTGTACTTACAACAAACATGTTATAAATCTTTAATTAGTGTTTTCTTCCACATGTACACTGGTTGGGTGTGCTTACGTTTTATAAAGGCAATGCCCTCCCAGTTTTAGGGAATTACATCTTTGGTGCTAGTCGTCAGCCCCTGGCCTATGGAAGGCGTGCTTGGGGTAGTCATGATACAGTCCCCAGGGGATGGGTCATGGAAAAATATAGGTTTATAAAATAGAAATTTGGTTTTCGTATTCTGGTCTGAATTGACTAAATATAACCCAAAAAATTTTTTTATTAGCACATATACATGATAAACCGGGTTAATTATCACCATAAATTATTTAAATGAATAAATGATGGGGATATGAGTATAGGATGGGGATCAATTGTTTAAAATAATTCCATCCTGGGAAATAAATAATGGGACCAAAACTAAAGGGGTCTCGATGAGGGTGGAATGAAGGTGTCATGGGATTGTGGTGATAAAGAGGGGTAAATGGCTACAATGAGATATAGAGACCGGTGTGCCTCAAAGTGAAAGAAAAAGAGGAAAATAATGTATGTATTAGATCAATTTTGATCATATACAAGGGTTATAAAAAACCATAAAAATTTTTTAGTGGATGAGGGGACATGAATTAGGAATGGATGGACCAAATGTGGCTGTGGGGTTGATCAAAAGACCATTTTTGATCTGAGCATTTTCAACTGGATGGAAATCTGAGGTAAAAAATGGGCGGGATCATATAGCTACATGGGTTCACAAAAATTTAAAAGGGATTTATTTTCTATATCAAGCTAATGTAGATCGGATAATCTGTATTGACATGTGGTGGTTGACCAAGGCATTGGGGTTCGAATGCAGAACTGTTGTAGATAGCCAATATCCCATGTGGTGATATCTAGCCGTTGGGATCACACGCTACAAAAAAAATCATCAATATTGATAATGCTAGTGCTTTAGTTGCTGGATTATAAGGCTGAGTGTTGAGGACATATGTTCAATAACAAAAACCCATAAACCAAGGGGTCCTTACAAACTGGACAATGCATGGGCCCTTGTCTTAGCCTTTACGCGTGCTTGAATAGGTCCCTAAACACTAGTTTAGGAGTGACATGGATCACACTATTCTTACATGGGTTTATTCCAACATTTATCAAATTCACCTTTTCTAAGAACCCATCAGACCATGAGTGCTTTTCTTATAAGTCTTCCCTCAGTTGTGAATTCTTAGCCAATTTTTTCTCTTAATATTTATCAAAATACAAAATATGAATGAAATCTTATTTTTAATTAGATGAATATAAATTATTTATATTCTTATATATATATATATTAAAATTCTGTCCCATTTAAATTAACTTTTTTATTCAAATGTATTAATTGAAATAAATTTTATATTATTAGAAAAATCTACTACAGAAACAGTAATGGTTAAAAATCATTTGTAACATTGTTTTTATTTAAAAACATTAAATGATATACTCAAATTAAAACACATAATATTATAAAACTCGAAACATAAATTTTAAAAAAATTAAAAAAATTAATTTAGAACTCTTTATATGTTTATTATCTAAAAACACTAACAATTATATAATTTTAAATATAAACATCTGGTTAAAACGGTCATTTTATGTTGTAAAAATACATGTTCTATGTATTCGAAAGATCAAAAATCATTTCTGGATTCAAGAAAATGGTTTTTTATATATCTTTTACACTTAATATTCTTTCTATATATATTATCATATTGTTTTTTTCTACAAATGGTCCAATATATTCCAACTACACTATCATCCTTCCTGTCATTTTTATTTGTCTTCTGTTTATTCTACTAGGTCTTGTGATGAGTTTTCTTAAGTTTACGTATCCTCTTGTATTAATGTAATATTCCAATGGTTGAATAATATGTTCTTCATTGTATCATTTGTATAAAAAACATAAATTATTATAAAAAAATAACAATTTCATCTAAAAATATTATTATTACAATTAAAATTAACTTCTAGGAATTACAGTATTCATGTAACGCTAGACATGAATAATATATTGATTACAATTAAAATTTAATTTTTTATTTCAGGATTATGATCAATCTAGTTATTTAATGTTTCAGAACATTTTATCTAATAAATTATTTTGTTATCAATTTGAATTTTCGTTTTCCATAATAGATATCCCTGATTATTATATTTAAATATTAAATTTTAAATTGAAAAATATGTTATAATATATTTTATATATAATAAAAATATTTGTTTCATCAAATGTATCTAATAGAAAGTGAACAATATAATGATTTATTGAATGATCAATATAAATAATTAAATCATAAGATAATTATTTCTACAAGTGTCCATTAGATGTTAATGAGATCCATATTGTATTCCAACTGATATATAAAAAATAGTTATTTTGATTTTAATCCGAAAATACAGTCAAGAATATCTCATTAAATATTAATTGCAACAACACAATATTTAGGAATAATTTTATTTATATAAACAAAATAACCATAAAAAATATAAGATTTTTGTTGTATTATAATATTTTACCTTCGTTTGAAAATAATTGAGATAAGATCTGAAACCATAAAAAAATGTTATTCACCTGTATAAATACAATAAAACTATGGTAAATGGAACTATCTACTACATTAGGTGTAATATAACGTTCCATGAATTATTAAATACATTCAAAGTTAATAAATTCAAAAAGTAAAATAATTTTTTTAATTTTAAAACTATAAGATACTAGGGATCATATTAATTCTTGAGAATGAATCATAGTAGAGATAAAAATTCTAAGAAAAAGAATATAATCAAATTTTAAATCATATAATAAAATATAAAATTAAATGAAAAGAAATTTTAAACAAATTAGTAAGGATGTTATGAATTCAGAAGTTGTAATTAGGGTAATATACCAATTATAAAACAAGATTCAGTCATTTTTTATATGTTCCTTGGAAATATGGTGATTAGAGGTATATGAATGCTATTGGTATAATGATTTAATCTATTATCAATGATTTTTTTAAAAATTATTTATTTTTTAAATTAAAATAGTTTATTAAAATATAATTTTAATTAAAATATAATTTTAATTAAAATATATAAATTTAAATATTAAGGATTATATATTTTTAATTTATAATAATGATTTGAAAACATTATAAATATAAATTGTATAATTTATAATTAATGGGTTCGTAAATTATAATTTTTATAATATAAATATTCCAATTTAAAGCTATATGGTGATGTTTATTTGACGTAAAAATTGATATTTCATTAAAAAATTATAAATGTTATTTATTTTTTATTTAAATTAATTTATTTGGTCACTATTTTGATTAATATAATCGAATTTATATAATATAAAATTAAATACTAACATACATTTATTTATTAATTAGAAGGAAATGAAAAAATAAAAAAAATTATAATTTTTCTAAAGATTATATATATCTCTAAAATAAATGTTTTTTATATCATATATAATATATTTAAATATAATATTCCCATAATTAGTAAAAAATGAAATTAAATGGATGTAAAATTTGGATTCATCTCATAAAAATTAGTTCTATAGGGAAATAGAAACACATGAAACTTATTGATGTACCATTTTATGTTGTAATTTCAATAACTCATGTCTCACCAACATTTTCCCACCTATATAACTAGATATAATATACTCCCATTTTTTCCAATAATTAATAATAGTTCCAAAATAATTTTTTCTCATTTTACCTTATAAAATCATCTTAAATCCACCCCCTTCAATACATAACAATCCTTCTATTTTATCTTAAACAAAAACTTCTTTTTCCATAAAAAAATGCAACTTGTATATTTTTCATTCCTTAGATACAATAATATTTCCATTTCCTCAATTTTTAAAATATATTTCAGGAAACACATTATGTTCTCAACATGATTAATATCCACACCCAATGTCACTCATGAATTATTAATTTAACTCTTTGTTTCCAACAATATTTTATGTAGGGATTTATTTCATGTTATGGGTGTTTCAAATTTATATTTGGTGTTTAATGTTTTCATAATTTAAATTTTGATTTTATGGATATTTTGAGTTGTTTTAGGCATTGTTCATTGTTAGTGAGATGGTATAGGGAGGAGAATACTTGGAAAAGAGTATGTAAAACACTGAGTTAACTTATATATGGGGTGTGATTTATGGTTGGATGATGCCCTTGAGTTATAAGAGTTTGGGTCTGAAATGTTTGATGTGTGGTGGCTTTTCTCTGGTTCTCGTGATTAAGGCACATGGTTATATTTACCACGTAGACTATGTGTGATGCAATAATATGGTTCGGTCTCACGGTTTAACTAACCATGTATCCATATTGGGAAGCCCGTGCATCACTAAAGAGTGGAAAATAGTATGGATTTTTCGTGGTTTGTTAAACAATGTGAGCTTCCAATGCATCCCACTCATGAAAGGCTGTTTCTGGATTTTATCCATCTTTTTATTATAGTTTCCTTTGTTTACCTCCCATATTCTATCCTTATGATATAACACCTTCTATGTTTTTTTGCCTCCTCAAAGCCCCTCTATGTGAGATTCAAGGTGTTTTCTTTTTTATTCTTCGCCCAGATAAAAAGGGTATGGATACAATATCTTTCTCTATTGGTTTACTCCATTTTCCCTTTCTCTCATTACCCAAGTTGCTATGATTGGGTGGTTTAGGAAACTAGTTTGATGTGAAATTGTTTATATTCCTCTGTATATTTCCTTATGGATGATCTTGCTTCTTATAACATTCATTGAGTAATTTTTGTTAGTTATCATTGAATTACATGTGATTTGAGGTAGGTTTCCTCTGCACATATACATTTATTTTATAATTAATTGGTTTATTACTTTTGGAATATTCATTCAATTATAATTACAGATTAAATTTTTTAGAATAATTTTTTTGTTAAATTAAGTGATTTAATTAAATTTATTGAATTTATACTCTGGTTTTGTTGAGTTTTTTCCACGAAGACTTTTATAAATCACTCTGTTGGATTTTGAACGTTGTCAATTCTTTATAAAATCATTGTTTGGTTTTTTAAATGAATTTTTACATCTTAATTGATTCTTGGTGTTTATCAAATTTATTTCAATATTTTTTTGGACACGAAACCAATTTTTGTATTATCCTCTAAAAATGGATTGGCATGTCATAGAAATGATTTGGCATCTTTTTAGAAATCAGGGACTTCTTGATGGGTGTTTATGAAAATTTTGGGTCTTTTGTTAAAATGGTTGTTATTAAAAAATCCTTTAATAATTGTTTTACCATTATTATTATTGAATGTTTTGGGTGTCCCACATTGAGTGTCTCCCATATGATCGAGTGGTACAAATTAAGAGTTTGTTTCTTATGGTGAGTGGGGGTGTCATATTTTGTGAGCTCCTTATGTCTGATTTATATATACCTTTGATTACATCCTCTATTTGAATCCCAAGGGACAATAAAAAAATATATTTGTGACATGGGAACCTAGAATAGAAAGAGAATTTTCTGTGAACGATTATTGTATGAGTTCAGATACACACTAGATAGTGTCTCATAGTATGGACAATCTACTTTGGTATTATGTCCCTCGGTCTGGCTAGGTAGGGGTGATCGTGCATTTGGATATTATGATTTCATTGGCTAAGCCATTCCTTTGGGATTAGTCACATATATTAATACCTTATCTAATTAATGATTTCATTGGATCGTCCATGTTTATTTTAACATAGGTTTCTACATCATAATATTGATATTCTTCTTGGTTTGTTATTATTGTGTTCTTATTTTAATTGTCTTTATTTTATTATCCATTTATCACTCTTGTGTAGTTTTCTTATTTTGAAATTCGTTGAATTGTTTTTCATTTTTTAGGTAAAATTTTTAAGGGATTTTTATATTCCCATTCCAATATATTAAGATAATACATAATCATAAATATCTAATGAAAAAATATTTCATTCTTAGAATAGATTTATGTTTTAATTGGAAATAGAAATGAAACATGATTGGGTTTAAAAAAGAAAAATGTGTGTGAAAATCCCAAAATTATATATTTTAATTGAATATTATTTTTTATGTTTATTTATTTAATGGAAGTGACAGGTGAATAGATTATTTTCTCATGAAATATGTGTTTTAATACTCAATCATATTTTTCTTTCTTAATTTTTCTATTATAGGTTTTAGATCAGGTTGATTACCTTCGGTGATGGTTGGATAAGGATTGTATAGTGACCCATTGTATCATATAATGATTTTTGGGTTATTTAGATCAGTTTAGATCTTTCTATATTGTTTTCTTGTCTAGTTTATTATATTTTATTTTCATTTTTCAATGATTTTCAACTTGGATATCATATTTATATTAGGATATCTATTTATTTCTAATGTTATGTTTATTTATATTATAATAAATTATTACATTATTTTCTATGTATATAAAATAGAACTATTTTCTATCCCAAGGGGATTAGGAATGAACATTTAATACATTTCATGGACTATGTCAGTTGTCATGTTGGATGTCATCATGTCCTGGTTCATGATAAAATGGTTTTAAAGAATGATAGTTCCATATATGTCCCTAGTTTTGGAGAACCCATTGTTATAAGTGATGTTATAGTAGATGGACTAGGCGTAACAAACATTGGGTGTAAGTAGAAGGGATTGTCTTACAACACATTCTATTTCTACCCTTAAATTTCAATGGTAATTATTTTTATGTTTATTTTAGTTGGATCATGTTTCTTTATTTTTATTTATGTAATAAAAATGGTGTTGGGATAATGATCTTAGAGTGCTCACAAGGGAATACATTCCATGTGAATTGGGTGAAATGGTCTTATAGAACTCTTGGGGGCAGTGTCATGGTTGTGATATGATTAAAAACCATGTTGAAAAGGAAAACATCAACACTACTTTGCACTTGTGTTTTGCTTTGGGAACTTCTAGATTATGATGCTATTTTAAAAAAAACCCATTGATTTAAAATTGTGAAAAATATAATTTTCAGTTGTCATGCTTTTTTTAATGGTGTATAGAAAATGATTTTTTAGATTCTTTTTAAAAAGTCATTTTGAAAAAAAATTTAATTGAGAGAAACCATTATGATAAAATGAGTTTTTTACATAATTATTTAATGAAATGAAATTTGGGGAATTTATGTAAATATTTCGAAAGAGATGAATTATTTTACTATGATTTATATATTTTTTCAGAGGTTTTTGTTGAGTTAATGGTGATTCATATTTAAAATTTTAGTTTTAGGGTGTTTCTCCCTTGGGGCACACTTAGTTTAGGGATTGGGAAAATCATGAGGCAAGCTCTAGGAAACCAAATGGGATTCGAAATTTTGTAGCCTAGGGTGAAATACCCACAGGTGGTTACTAATACCATGGTTAAAGAATGTTACTAGCTATGGACTCGTGATAGAAACCCCCCCGGTAGGTGCACGGTTTTCAGACTATGCAGTCAAACAATGTGAGTTCCCATGTGTTCTTAAAATATGATTAATATTCAATATCAAAAGTTGAAATGATGTAGTTGTTAGCCAACAATAATTTGTGGGAACCCATATGATAGGATATATGTGAAATGGTGGATGTTTGTTAGAATGAGTGGATGGGTGGCTATATTAGAATGAGAATTTTCATGTGTCAGTATCTAAGGAATACCAATGGTGATTGTGAATCCTTCGAAATTGGGTTTCTTTTCAAAAAAAATTTCTAAAGATAAAATAAATTCTGATGTTTTGGTGATCAGTGGCAGTATTTTTGGTTTCATGTGTGTTTTTTGAATTATTTTTCCAATGTGGTGTTTTGATATTGGTAACTCTTGTCGATTGATTTGACTTGAATGGGTTCATTGTTTCCTTTTTTACATAGTGTATACCACATAAAATATTTTATAGATATTAATAATGAAGATATTGGTGGTGCACCATTAATAGACATTCCACTTGATTAACCATTAGACCTCATTCTTGAATTTCATAACATGGTCACTCCTCTCTATTATAATCAAGATGATCCTCTTGAAGAGGAAGATTTGATACAGAATAATGATTGAAACAAAATATTCTATTTGTTTTCGAAATAATTAATGGTAAAGTGTGCTTCCTTTCTGATATATAGTCCTATATAAAAGTGGATCAAGTCAGTCTGTCAATATAAACCATGATAAGATATTATATTGGAGTTATTCATGGTTCTGATCATCTGGATGTGTTTCTTTGAGGTAGAAAAGTTTATTAAGGAAACAAAGATGTGTTTTTTACTATAAGGTTATGGGTTTGGGTAGGATTTCTATAGACTATTTGTATATCTCATTCCATATGATTCGAGGTATGTGGAAAATTATACCTTGATGTCTCGGAATATAAAGTATGGTCTTCATCCTAATTTATAGTCAATGGTGTAAGAGTTTTAATTAACCTCATACTCAGTGAAGTGAGAGCTATTCATGGTTCATATGTTCTAGACTGATCTCTTGAGATGTGAAACATTCTTCTAGTATCTAGATGTGGTGAAAGGAATTTTATTAAAATGAATGGTAAATTACCTGATGTTGGTGGTAATGGTATGAGAAATTTGAGTAATTCATATCATTCCTCAAAACCATTTTGGCTCAATATCCAAATATGTAATTAGTATGGCGTGTGTGGTCATTATAAAAGATCTTTTAAATTTAATATAAGGATCTTACATGCATGTGGATTCCTAGGGGACTAGAAATGTTGTTTTTTGGGGGTTTTCCAAGAATAAATGTTGAACCAGGTCCACCATTTCGAAAGACACCCCTTCAATGCCAACATAGAAATGTGCCATAATTGGTTAAGATTTAAGACCCCTTTTGTCATTTATTCTATTATAGTGTATTTGTTTTTTCTTTATCCCTCTTATTTTTAATAGTGAATTTTGTATTGTGCATTTTGTGAATATAACATTTAATTAATGGATGTGTTTTGGTAATTGTCGATTTATCCATTCAAAGTGTAGGCGCATTCTATGTTTTCTATTTTTTTCATTTTTATCATTAGGGTGATAGGGGAAGTTACATGTGCATTTTCTAATTCCCTATCTTGGTGAATGTTAATTATTAGGGAGATGTTTATTTTTCATTATTATATTATTGTTCTGTTCATTCTAGGTTGATATTTTACAACATGTATCACCAAAATTAGGAGTTCCAATAGGGAATATTTAGCTCCTAACTTCTTGGAAGATGATTCATCAAACATCAAAGCTCAAGCCATAGGTCTCCTAGTGTATCATTTAACGCTGTTTTGAAACCACTGGTGGTGTGGGGTGCTTTTTTTTATTTCATATCATCCCAATTGGGTAGTGGGATTCCAAAATAGTTTTTTGAATCTTATTTTAATTATGAATTTTGTACTGTTTAATTTTATTTTCTTTCTATAGGGCCCCTTGTGGGGGGGGGGGGGTTGACAGTTCCATTTTCGAGTGTTTTTGTATATTCTCATATTTCAATTTATGTGTTGTCTCTTATCATAAGTTCAATGTAGTTGCTTAATAATATTGGGAATACCCTTTGTGTATCATTGAGATTTCATCTAGAATTTATGATTTCTAGTTTTTTTCTAATTGTTGGGATCCCATAAATTCCACCCATGATGATATCATGGTTAATGTTTTGATTTATTTTGTTGGTTGTGGAACATGTTTCATGTAATAACTCGTTAATGTCCCCAGTTCTTGTTTTTTATGGGTAGATGTCCATGATTCAACATGGTCATAGTGAAATATAATTTTATTTTTTAGAATAAAATCATGAAGATTATGGTTTTATTCAATGATCATTCAACTATAAAATTTGTGGCTTTCTGTTGGTATAAAGCTTGCTTTTGGGGAGAATTTCCCACATGTACTGTCAGTTTCATCAAATTTTTGAACTTTATATTGGTTCTTGTGTTTTTGATATTCATATAGGTTTTATGATTTTAAATTTTTGTTTTTAGGTGCTCGTGATTTAAATTTTGAGTTGATGAATTTTTTTGGGTGGTATTGTTCCTTATTTATTGCCTTTGTGAAGGTATGGGGAGGAAACTGTTTGACAGATAGTTTCTGAATCAACTAATGACTCATATCCATGGAGAGAATTTGGTGAATATTTTATCTCATTACGATAGAAGAGTGATACTTTTAAAAGGGTGACGTGTGTGGTATTTTCTCTAAGTTGGATTGTTTAGGTACATGGTTAGTATACTTATGCAACATAAGGTATTTGGGGACACGTAGTTAGGTTGCATGGTTTTAATAAACATGTTTCTTATGTGAGCATCATGTGAAGCACTATACAGTGGGAAATCACATCGTTTTTCAAATGTTTGTTAAACCTTTTGACCTAACGGTGCATCCCACTCAAGAAAAGAGTTTATTTGGGTTTCATCAAATTTTTTATTGTGGTTTCATCCTTTAGACTCTCATATTTTATCCCAATCACTGAAATACCTCCCATTGTGGTTTTTGGATCCTGAAATTCCTAGAAAGTGAGATTCAAGGTTGTTTCATGTTGATTCATTACATGGAACGAAAGGTTAGGGATCCACTCTATTTATTATTTTGTTTTATTCCATTTTTCACTTGTCCTCTAAACCAAGGGGTCATGTTTCAATGATTTTGGTGACTAGGGTGGTTAGATATTTTGGGTTTTCCCCCTTTTGGTTCTTTTTGGATGTCCATTCTTCTTGGATCACCTAGATAGTCATTTTGGTTGGGCATAATTAAAGAGAATGTGATTTGTGGTAGGTTTACCTTGCACATAACCATTAAATTTTAGAGTTCTTTGTTACATTATTTTTTATTCTTTTTTAGAGTTTAATCAATGATGTATTTTTTTCATTATAATTTGTTTCTTATAAAAGAGGTGGTTTGATGACTTTTTGGAATGTGTGATGTGGTTTTATTGATTTGAGTAGATAAAGTATTTGAAAAATTTCCCAGTAGGATTTTTTCATGTTTTTTATATTTTTAAAAGCATGGTTTGGTTTTGTAAATGTATTTGTATCATATAAAATGTGTGTTTGTGTTTCTAATATTATTTTCTAAATTTATAGGTATTATAAATTGGTGTTTTCTTAGTTCTTTGAAATGGGTTAGTATGTGATAGAAATTTGATTCTTTTTTTCTAAAGTGTTGAAATCCTGATTGTTGATTTTGACCCAGTTATCAATTTTTTGAAAATGGTTATTGTGAAAAATTTACATGGAAATTTAACATTCATTAGTTTTGATTGAATGTCTTCAGAGGCTGATGTTGAGACGCTCACATGTCCTCTAATGGTTGAGAGGCATGTGTTTGTTTCCTAAGGGTATCTCAGGGGTGACATTTTATATGAGATTCTTATGTGTAAAACACACACACACACACACACATATATATATTCTTTTGATAGGATGTTTAGTTGGAATCCATTGGATCACCCAAATTTTTTATTATTGACATGTGACCCACGAATAGAAAATGAACATTCAATGACTTATTGATGCAATAGTTTATAATATTCACTATATAGTGGCCCTCTGTGTGGACTATCTACTTTGGGTGTGTACCCCTATGTGATAATAGATTTGGTTATATTGAGAATTTGGGCTTCAGGATGGCATTGGATAAATAAATCCTTTTGGATGAGCCACATGTATATTATATTCTTGATTACTCACATGCTCCATGGTACTCCCATGTTCTTTGGAAGATAGTTTTATATGGAAGATAATTTGGATTTTTTAGTTATATTGTGTGGTTATATACATTTAATTTTTATGTGATACATTTCATTCCTCTCATGTTTGGTATTATTCTATAAAAAATTGGTGAATTTGTTTTATAAGTTTTATGGAAATTTTTTTATTTATGATTTATTTTCCATTTCACTCCTTTGAAGAGAAAACATTATCTTTATTTTATAATGTGAGAATGGTTCTTTATTGTAAGATATTTGGAATTAAATTAAAAAAATGAGATTTAATGTGATTGGTACTAAAATGTAAGATTATATGTGAAAAAATATAATTTTATATTTTATTTCAAATTCGACATTGATTATTAATTTATTTAAAGGAATTTCAATCAGAATATTTAATTTGGGCATGCCTACATCATTATAATATTAAATCTATTACCTATTTATTTTTTTTAATTTCGGTTCCTGCTTCCATCATAGGATTGGTTGCCTTCAGAAATGTTGGATATGGATTGGAGAGTGACCCGTGGGTTAATAAAGAGATATTGTTGTTTTTATGTTCATTGTGGGTTTTTTGTATATTTTTTAGTTTAATTTTTCTATTTTTATTTTTTGTGTAAATTATTTTTAGTTTCATAATCATATCAATATTGGGATCATCTATTTTCTTACATTGGTTGGATTAATTATTTTGTGATACATTATTACCTTATTTAATCTATTGATATCATGAAAATGGTTTCTAGAATGTCGGAATTTGGAAATCCCATCGCGTCATGTCTTGGACCATTTTAAGTATTCATTCTGATGGTATTCTGAAATAGTTTATGAAAAAAGTTTATAACAAGGGGTAATATCCTTATACGACCGTAAATTTGGAGTGAACTTATTTATTTCAGAAGTCAGTTTAGATGAGGTATGGCGGTTACATGTTCAGTTGTAGTTATGAGGGACTTTCTAGAAAAAAAATTCTTTTCCAAACCATGGGTTAACATGAGTAATCAGGTTATGATTGGTTTCATTGGATGTTGTGATTTTTGGCAATTTGAGAATAAAAAATAGATTTGGTATAAAGATCTCATTAATCTCTAAAGGCTTGGTAATCTATTAAGAGATTGGTACATGGTCCAATTAAATTCCCTATGGTGGTTTCTTTGATGTAGAATGGCTACAAATCATATGGCCAAATCTGAAATCAACATTAGTTTCCCAGTGTGATTATATTTGGTACCTATGGATTCTGAATTTGTTTGAAAAAAAAATTAATTAAAATTATTGAAAAAATGGATTTTTTGTACATTGAATTTACTTTTGGAACATGTAAAATATTTTTTTTATTCGTTTTGGAATGTTTTTTTTGGGAAATTTTCATTAGTTAAGAATAATATTTTTGATAAATGAGTTTTTAATAAAATTATTCATAATGAAAAGAAATTTATTGAATTGATGGAAATATATTGAAAGAGAATATTCAGTTTTGTTCTGAATTATGTTTTCCATATTTGATTCTCTTTCATGTTTTTGGTGATTCATATTTAAATCTTTTGTTTCAAGGTTTTGTTCTGATGGATCATAGTTAGACACTAGATGGGGAATTTTTTATGAAAAGATCCATGAAACCAAGAGGGAATTGTAGTGATTCTGTATTATACTAAATGGACCATACATTTTTTATAAAACCATGGATAATGTGGGTTCATAATGACAATCATGTGATAGAACAATTACTCATGGATTGTGCAAGGTTTTCTAATACATTGACCATGCTATCTCAGTTCCCAAGTGTCTTCAAAATGTGAAAACATGGGATGAATATTTTAATTTGAACATGTTAAATATGTTTTGGTTCGCCTTTGGTATTTATATGATCACCCAAATGTGGGTATGTAACTGAAAGGGTTGATGATTGGTGGCATAAGTGTATGGTTTCCTAGATTGGAGTCATAATTTAAAGGTTTCATGATCTAAGGAATACCATTGGTGACTGTGAAACGATATGAAATTTTCATTCTTCCTTAAAATAGTTTTAAATAGAAAATATACTTTGATGCGTTTGTGAACAGTATTGGTATATTTTTTTTTATTTCTTAGTGTCATCCCTTATAAATATTTGATTGATATTATACATAATACTATGCGTGTTTCACCATTAATTGAATTTACAATTGGTTAAAACCTAGACTACCTTCTTGATATTTGGATGTTTAATACCCCTCTCTTTTATGGTAATGTGGATCCACTCAAAGAAGAAGAGTGGATGTGAAATATTGAGAGATACCTTAGTTTCCATGAATATCCTGCGTGATTAAAAGAAATGTATTCTAACATAATGATTGATGATCATATCTTTATGTGTTGGAATTAAATCTCTCCAACAATGCCTTATAAGATCATACATGGGTGTTCATTAAGGCATGCATCCAGGTTTATTACTTTTTGGCCAATATAGTGGGGAAGGGTATGGAGTTGTGCAGTATACATCAAGGTGATGGGTTAGTGTTGGAGTTATTTAGTCTATTTGTAGATGTAGTTATATATGATATGTGGTTTGTTGTTAACAAACCCTTGAAGGCTTTCAATTTTGAGTATGTACATCATCCGAATCTATACCCGAAGGTGTCAGAATTCAAATTAACCTCCATTGACAAGGTTGTGAGACATGAAATTCATATTGAAGTTGTTATTATATGATTTTTGTGAATTATGAATGTCATATGGTATCTGGATGTGATGATTGGAATTATATTAATAATATGTGTTAGTGGCCTGAAGCTAGTGGTGCTGGTGAGAGAAATAATAGTCATTTAGATAATTCATCTGGCACTTTTTGGCACAATATCTTGAATTGATATCTGTGTAGTAAGAATGGTTTTAATATGTCATTTTGTCCACGTACATTATGGATCATTCATTTATATGTAATCATAGGTTAGTTGAATCATTTTTCTTAGTGTGTTTCCAAAATGTAATGTGGAACGAACATGACCTTTCTAAAGGGAACCCATTCCAATATAATAGAGAACGGTTTCAACTTTGGAACTGTTTGAATAATCCTTTTGTTTGAGTGTTCCTTCGACTATAGTGGATTTATTTTTGTTGTGTATTCCTTTAATTGTAATAGTGATGGGTGTTTTTTGGAATTTATAATCTTCTATGTTGATGAATGCATGTTTTTTTGGAAATTCTGAATTTTTCCACTTTATGTGGAGGTGCGTTATTTGTGTTTATTTTTTACACTATTTTATATTTGTTTGACTGTGTCGGATATGTGGACATATCCGAATCCATATCATTATTAATTTTCATTTTACCAAAGTCATGAGTTTTGGGGTGTGTTGTGACCATTGGTTTCTATATAGTGTTCTACGTGACTACTTATATCCCCTAATAATGGTGCCCCCTTTGGGAATATTTAGATCATAATTGTGTGAAATAATATGCTTCAAACATAAGAGCTCCATACAAAGGTCTAGGAATATACCTTTTCATGAAGCTAGAAATCCATCAGGGTTGTGGTGAGCATTATCTCTGTACTTATATTCCATGTTAGGGATGGGAAGTCAAAATTCTGTTTGGTATCATTTATATATCATGGATTGGGTACTATTGGGATTTAATTTCCTTTTAAAGTTCCCCATTGTTGCGAGGGTGGTTCTTTTGTGAGGGAAAGATCATGTGTTTAATAATTTTATGTTCTTTCATGTTTCGTTGTGTCATTAGATTCATTTAGTTTGTTATTAATGGTGGGGAGACCCTAGTGGTGTTAAGATTTCATCACGATTTTTTGAGTTCTAGTATCATTAAAATTGTGGGGAGTTCTTACGGGCCTCCCCTGTTGAGAATAAACCATAATTTTGGATGCATTATCATAAGATGTGTCTCATTTATTCTATACATTCCTTGTAATAGACCCATTTGTTGTTTTTTTCAGGTCGAATTGTGTGATTCTTCATGGTGAATGTTCGATTTATTTTCTATTTTGTGAATTACATCGTGAATGTGTTTGAACCATTTTATTTGATTGATCAATATAAATATTGTGGATTTTGGGTGTCGAAACCATAATGTTGGGGACATGTTTCGCAACTATATTGTCATTATCATCATTTATTTAGAACTATATTTTTTCATGATTTGTTCCCATGTTTTTGGTGTTTGGGTTTTTTTGTTTTAGGTGTTCTTGATAATAATTTTGAGATCATTGGTATTATGGATTTTATTTTTTTCTATAATAATTGTTATTGTGAATTTATAGGTGGTAAATGATTTGGTGAATAGTTTTTAAACCCCATACTATCACAATTCTATGGGGTGAGTTCAATGGATTGATAATAACCTATAGTTAAAATGGTTTTGGGGTGAAATGGGTGATGTGTGTGGGTTTTCTCTAGGTCAAGCTATTATAGTTCCTGGCTCATTTAACCATTCAGCCGATGTGTTCAAGCAATGCATAGTTATTCTGATAAATTTAACTAATCATGCTACCTCAGTGTGCATCCTGTGTTGCAGTAGAAAGTAATCGATCACTTGGTTTATACACAACTTGTCAAACCGTGTGAGTTATCTGTGTAACCAAATCTAGAAACGGAATTTTGTGATTTTTTCTTTATTTTTAGCTGCAATGTATTCTCTTATCCTCCGTAATTCAAAACATACAAAACCATTCACTACCATTATGGTTTTCGGATACTATAATCCCCCAACGTGTGATTCAAGGTGGTTTTATGGTGATTCTCCATGATTGAAATATTTGTTATCCCCTCTCATTTCCATTGGTTTTTATCCATTATCACGTTTTTATAGAACCATAGTGGCCATGATTGTACTATTTCACTATTTTGGGTGTTGAAAAATTGTGTGGGTTTCCTCTATAGAGTCTCTTTTTGAGGATCAAGGTTCTTCGATTCTCCTGGAGGCATTTCAGTTGGGTTTCGTTGAAGAACATGTGATGAAGTGTATTATTCATTTTCAAATCCTTCATAAATTCTAGATTAATTGGTTTTCATGTTTTATGATCTATATTGAATATTAATTAATTAAGTTATATTATCAAAATAATCTTTATGTGAAATTAGTTGGTTTGGATAATAATTCTGAATGTATGACATGACTGTGTTGAGTAGTGACCACCAACAGATTCATAAATTTCATAACTGGAATTGGAAAATGGTTTGTAAATTTCTAACTCATATTTTTCTTTTTTAAATTTATTATTAACATCAAAAATAATTTTTTTATTTTGTAATTGGATTTATATGTGGATTGGTACATGAAATTGGTGTTTTTTTAGTTCTTTGAAAATGGATTGTCATTTGATTGAAATGTGTTGGTTTCTTTTGTGGACATGGGAGATTTTTCTATGAGTGTTTGATTCCCAATTTAATAAATATGAAAATTGTTGTGGTAATAAATATAGATGGATAATACCTTTTACTTAGTTATGGTTTAATGTTTTTAGAGGGCCTCACTAGGAGGCTCGATTATTCTTGATTGAAGGAATGTTACAAGGTTGGTCCTTAGTCTAACTTGGGGGGGGGACTTGTTTTGTGACCTATATATATGTATAATGTGTGAATGTATATATATATAAATTCATCAGATAGAATTATCCATTATAATTTATTGTCTCATCCACAATTTTAATTTTTTATATATGAATATAGCATATAATGAAAAAATTTATTGAATGGTTGTTTTTGTATTTTAGATTATGCCCTAGCTAGTGGCCTATAGTATACACTATCTGCATAGGGATGGGGACCCCCAGTCAGGATAGGTAGGGTGAGATCAAAATTTTGGGAATTATGACTTCATTGTCTACAGAATACTTTTGGGATGATTCACATGTAATGTATCATCAATATTAATCACGAGATCATAGGTTATCATATATTCTTTGGAACTTATTTTTATGCAGTGGATGATTGAGATAATTGTTGGTTGGTTACTCATGAGTGAATTTATCCATTTACCATACTATGTGATCCTATTTACAAATCTATTATGTAATTTTCATCATTTAAAAACTATATAGTTGGTTACAAAATATTTGTCTCATTTTTTAGACGTTTTATAATCCCTATCCACCATTTTACGATAAAATATTATCATTGTTTTATAAATTGAGAATTGTACTTTCATCAAAGAGATTTGGTTTTAATTTTAAAAGGTTCATTGGAATGTGATTTTATTAAAAAAATTGAATAATATTTGGGAAAAACCTACATTTTAAAATATAATTTCAAATATGAATATGGTGTATATTTTATTTAATGGATTTGAATTGGGAAATGAGTATTCAGCCTAACCTACAATTTTTTGATACTACAACATATAGTTATTTCAAATTTTTAGATTCAATTGTAATTTACAAATCAGGTTTTATTTCCTTCGGTGATATTTTTTTTATTATATAGTGAACCATTATCTCACATGGGGATTTTTTGGATGTAATCTTCAGTTTTTGTTTTCCTGAATAGTTGTGTTGTCCAAAATTTTGTAAATTCAAATTAATTGTAAATGATGTCTATTTTTTTAACCATATTAATAATGGGATTAGATATTAATTTATGATATTCAGATTATTTATATTGGGAAAAATAATATCCTTCATTAGTCTATTTATTCCCTGGCAGTAGTTTCCAGGATGGGGCGATCAAGAACACCATTCGGGCCATTTCTTGGTTAGCTTCGGATGTCAAGTCAGATGGAATAATGGCCTTGTTTGTAGGACCGTAATCATTCCTTCTCAATTTTTATCCCCTAAATATTTTATAAATGTACTATTATAATAACATTAGTATAATTAATATGTTAAAATATTATTATATTAATATAATATATGTTTCTAAATTGCTACGATTCCTTAGAAAATGAATATATCACTTACATTTTTTACATTTTAAAATCATTAGGAATGATGTACATAATTTTCCATTACCTATATACATGTATACTTCTAATAATGTATTTATTGACTGAAATTTATATATTTGAAATTTACAATATTATATATATATATATATATTAGTAATTATATTATTATCAAACACATTATTACGTTACCACATTTTTTTATTTATCTAAGGAAGATAATCACCAACATTATATTATTGAATTATAAATAAAAATATCATTGAAATAATTTTGAAAAATATAAATACATTTTTAATATCTACTCCACCAACTTCTGTAATATATAATTTATTAATTTTTTATCAATTTAAAAAATCAACATAAAAAATACCATCTGATACAAAAATTTCATGGTTTCTAATAATAATAGATAAAAATAAAAAATAAAAAATTAGAATGTATATATGTTATTATTAAAATTTACCGGGATATAAATTATGTTTTCATAGGTTTCTTAAACTAATCATTAATGTGATTGTGTTTATCATTTAAGAGGTTAATTCACTTCTACATAATTTATTAATAATTTTAGTTACATTCATATAAATTTCACTTGAGTACGTAATGACAAAATATTTTACCCCTATTATTTTAGGACATTGTCCAATTACTATCCATTTTCAATATTTAAATATAAAACACTATCAATCATTTTATTTTCAAATCCAGTTCATTATTTATTTTTTATGATAATTTACTTCACACATTACCAATATTTTAAGGAATTTTCAAAACATTACATCATGTTAAAAGGCTGTCTGGATTCTTCTCGTACTATATTATTTAACGTTACCTATATTATTACAATTTATATGTGATAATAAATGATCTCTTCTATCATTTTATAAAATGATGTTTTTATTTTTATTATTCATCCTTGATTAATTTTTAACTCTAAAATTCATAATGTTGTTAATAATAAATATCATCATATTAAATGAATATTTTTCCTCTAAATCCATATTTTTTATTTGTAATAATATTTGATTATATTATTTTCAAATCAAAATAAAAATTATTTATTGTGATATTTTTATCTCTTTATAAAATTTAGAAAGGATAAATTATTATACATTTATATATGTGAGTTTCAATAAGGGGATATAAAATATTAAAATAAGGTTTCATGTCATGTTTTTGTATATTATTGTCCACTAAAAATATCTTATCATTATTTATATTTCAATTAAATATTGTAAAATTTTAAATTAAATATATATATTTTATATATCCTTGTTTCCCCTCATTGAAATTGATTTTTTATATGACATAGAAGTTTGTTCATAGAACTAAGAGACAATATCTATGTGAAAATCATTATTTTAGATTAACCTCGTTAATTATATCAGTCTCCAAATGTACTATATTTATTAGAATTATGTTCCATGGGATACCAATAAGGGGTTTAATATTTCATTTCATTGATGTGATTTAACTCATGGTATTAAACTATCTAAATCTATGTCCCATCATATATAGTACAAATCAATGGAGTTCTGTTAATTAAAGTGTATTAAATATATTTTAATTTCCATTAATTATTATTATTCTTCACTGGGGTTATTCTAGTGTTAAACCATCCACATTCAGTCCAAATTTAGATTAAGATAATTTAATTTTATTTATTTATTTACGAAAGTACTAAAATCTAATATTCATTATTTTTCTGATAACTAATTTAATTGATTGATGTGATAAGTTGATTATCAATATTATTATTAAAATACATGAAATTTATATGTGTTTTATTATTTTTAACTAATTTACTTTAGGGAATATATTCTATAAAACTGAGAAATTATGGAAAGGATAAAATTTCGACACATTATAAAAATTTACTTCTGTAATTTTAAAAAGGATTATTTATTATATTAGTCTAAAAAATATATTTTTTACAAATATCATAATATGTTTAAATAAATTATTAAATAAAATAAATAATATTTAAATTTAATAATGTTAAAAAATTTATTAATATTAAATATGGAACTAATAAGATTAATATATTTTATAATAATTATGTTTATCTAAAATTCGAAATTTGTTTTATAAAATGTTAAATATTATAATTATGTTAATCAAAATAATGCTAATTTTTTGTAATAAAATCTCCATTAAGGTGGTTATTAAAATAATAATAACTATAAAATATTTTATTTATTGAATAATTAATTTTATGATAATAATGATAAATGAAAAAAGAGAGAAACTAATGTTATATGAAAACATGTGTTTCATTTTTTGTGGAGGGTTTGAGTGTGAAGAATTCGAAAAGTGAGCCATCTAATTTAGACTGAACACATCCTAGTGGCATTCCCCACTATCACCAATGAATCCCTTCACTTAATGCTAGGCCTAATCCTAGTAATACACACTAATTATCTCATATTATCTGTTCATTGTTCATCCAGATCTTATTCCTCATCGAATCCTAGCCACACTAGTAGGTCGATGTCACTGAACACATTTAATCTGAACCATCAATGTCTTTTCCTCCTCCATATTCAAGGGCTCCCTCGACCCCATAACGGATTCATATGCCACAGACATGATAAGGGTCCTATTTTTTTAAGACAGTCGTCACCAGCTTCCCATAAATGTTTTCATTATAATATATATATATATATATATATATATATATATATATTCAATTTTAGAATTATTAAAAATATTTCTTTAATTCAAATTGTCTCAATTGTAAAAAACATGTGTACTTTTTGTATGAAATTAGATTAATAAATATATTTTAAAATTTGATTCAAGAAAAATTACCCAAATATTTCCAAAACCCATGGCCTATTGTTAAACAAAGTTTTTATTAATTTAGAATAAAATGTTTTTAAACCCTTATTTGCACACTCAAGAACAGAGGACTTTATATTCCTATGTTCCTCCTCAAATTTTCAATATTCATGATGACACCATTAATCTTCTCCTTTCCAAATCAAGTAAGGGTTTGATTTAATTTTTTAACATTATATGCTTAATTTTTAATGATATATTCATATACATATAGACATATATATATATATTAATACAATTATATGTATATTTTTATAACTATCCTTAATTAATATTAGATGTTATAATATATGGGTTATATTTTTTTAAAATTTTAAAAAGTATGTTTTTTATTTAATTCTTCTATTTTTTAAATTAGACTACTGTTTTAATTTATATCTGTAGTTGTATCATTTAAATATATATATGTGTGTGTGTGTGTGTTCATTAATATATTTTTATTTATTTGACTTAATAATTTTAAATAATTGATCATTTTTTTTAAATTTAAATGCATGAGTTTTTAGTCCTGCTTAGAAAATAGAATATTATTTCAACGCATTTATTTAAAATCTACTATTAATTATATAACATCATATATGGAAATGTTATTTTAATGAATCATGTCATATGATATTTATTTTTAATCAATTAAATATCATAGTTTTGTTATTTTTTACATTAAATTTTTTAAATTAATTCCAAATAATTACATTAAATTAATTAAATAAAAAAAATCTATAAAATTTCTTTAATTTGAATTTTCATTTTAATAAATGTAATTTACATGGGAGAATAAAATATTTTTAATGTAATCATTTTATGTTTATTATTTATGTAAATTATAAATGATATAATTTTATGTTCTAAATATAAATAAAACCAATCATTTCATGTTTGTGATGTCTTTATACATAAATGATTGTATTAATGATTATATCATATGGCCATAATATATATTTCATGTAGTATCATGTATGAGTTAATTTTTATTAAATATAAATATTTATATATTTATGTATTGAATAACATTTCCTTTGTAATTTTTATTTTAATTGATTTTATGTGATAATGTTAATAAACATCAATATATTTATCAGAGGAAAATAAAGAATATACTCTAATTTATCAGAAGCATTGTTAATAAATTATATGTGTAAATTTATTTTTTTAAATATGTTGCACATATATTTTATAGTATAACTCCCTGTGACTAATTTATGTATACAAATAGAATGATTAATATGTTGTCATAAAATTTGATACACGAAAATTGTATATATCATAAGTAATTGGGGAGATATTCCATACCACAACAATTAGATTTGCGTAATAGTGCCTTCAATGATCCAATTGTAAATAGTATTTTGTTTATGAAAACAAGAATATTGTTTTCTGAAAATCAAAGGAATATAATTAAAGAAAATATTAATGTAATTATTTTCAAATGTGATATAGTATTATTTAGGATTAAATAATTTTATTAACTTTTTAAAATGTACTCCCCAAATTTATTTTTAAAAAATTTTCAAATAATGTTATAAATTTATTTTTCAATTATTTGTAAAATCCCATAATTGGAAAAATAATAGCTCACCCTATTTTATTATTTAACTTTTCATTGGTTTGATGTATTTATATTGTGTTGTTTTTTTCATTATGGAAGAGTTGTTCCAAAAGGATTTTATTTTTATCATTTTATTTTTTATAGATCTATAGGTTTTATGGCTTTTATGAATTCTCCCAAACCAAGACTGAAAATGTTCTTAATATGTATTAAATCTTGTTCTTCTGTTCATCTTAATTTATTAAACAATTGTACTAAGTATTTATATGAGTTGAACATGGAATCCCATGTTCGACTATATACTATATATTTTGGTATTAAACTGACAACTTAAATTAATTTGAGTTATTATGTATGTGGTGGTGACATAAATTTTATATCATTTTCTAGAATCAGTAGTATTCATGAGACAATGTAGTTTTCATTATTTTGTTCATTCCATTCCTAATTATATAAAATAAATTAATAAAATTTCATTATAGAATGTAATATGTATTGATATTTGACCGTGAATATATATATTATATATTGTAAGGAGTCTATAATTTGATGCATGATGTCATAGAATATGACAATGATAGTATGTAATTTTTTGGAATGAAGATTTTAATTTATCATTATTATTCCCTACAATTTTATTTTCATTAATATGAATTATATTATAATTGTCGACATGAATTCATAAATTGGTATGTGATCCTTGGATACATTATATACTCATGTTATCATTTATATAAAATTATTTTGTAACATCCCAGTTCTGGCAGCCACCCAAAGGTGCCCCATCCCCAATTGGACACATGGACTCAAAATAATTTACCCAAATTCTAGAGGTTACTATAAAGTAGTTAGGGGCTTGGGTGTGATAGTGGGGTAACTATACCCTCATTGGAATAGTAATATAGTGGAAAAAAGTAAGGAGTACTAGAAGTATTAATAAATACAATAGAAGTAAATATCAAGAGACTGATAGTAAATCCAATATAAACCACAATATATATATATATATATTATCCGTTTAATGTATATTTAATAAAATGTCCAAACAAGTCAATATAGTGGAAAGCAATAATGAAACCCAAGTACAAAAGAAACAAGTAATCTCCAACAGCATCATAAGCCTTGGCTTTGTCTCATGCTCTCCATCTCCTATAGCAATGAAGTACGTGATATAGAATGGACCATTACATTATCTATACTAGAAAACATATAATATGTTTTGGCCCCAAACATGACCTATAAGGGTTTTAGAAGAATCCTAGTAGGCAACCACCAAATTATATATACCTAACTATTGGTGAATATATAAATATATATCACATGCAATATGGTATAATTAAGTAATAAACATAGATATACTCAAATGTAAACAATCCAACAGTTTTCAATTAAATTCATTTACATTATTAATAATATAATACATTAAAAAAATGAAGTCATGGGATCTATCCTAAGATCTGTATCCCACTGTGTATTATTTTCAAAACATTTGTCTCTTAATAACACCTCAACAATCATGTAAGACCAAATCCAAGTTAGGGATTTATGTTGGATGGTTCATCACAATCATTTAATTATTCACACACAAACCTCTAGAAAGCTCTCATGGTCAATCTCATATGGTACCACAAAGTAAAAATCAATCTCAACGACCAATTGGGTAGCTCTCATGGTCAACACCTTTAGTCAACATATCATAGAGTAATAATAAATGACCTCCTAATTATCTCTCACGGTCAATACCCATGGGTCTTCACAGAAATAATAATTTATAAATGAACCCATGTGTAACACTCATGGTCAATACCCCTAGGTCAATGTAAAATAAGGAAATTATAAATGACCTCGTAGGTTTGTCTCATGGTCAATATCCTTGGGTCAAAATCTACACCAAGGATCTCATGATCATGTGTAAGTAATTGGGAAACCCCCACAGTATTCCTGGTCAAAGGCTGTCACATTCCATTAAAAAACAGCGCCCATAACATATAAAAACATCACATGTAATATATAAATACTACATGGAGAAACATTCACATATACACCACGTGATTTTCATATAAAAAATAATATCCATAGAAATCATATATGGAATGGAAAATAAAGAATGCATAACAAGACATATTGAAAAAACAACCACAAACCTTCAGATATGGGGAATCTCACCTATGGGTTTTCCCATAATAAGGTATCTCAACATACGCAAAAGTAACATCCCATTTATAAATAATTAAACCATAGAAGGTAAATAATATAGTTAAAGTAAAAATCATGAAATACCCAAAACATGTGTTTGCTGAACATTTTACTTATATAATCCAAATATGAACAACAAAATCCCAAAACCACATACCACAATATTCTATGATCGACATACCTAAATGTATACCCTTGAATCACCCTTTAATAACCTTGATCTACAAAAGGGGTAAAATACAATCCTTAAACAAATCATCAGAGAGGTGGATTGGGGAAGAAATGCTCTTGAAAAAATGATAACTCACATATGGGATTCCAACACACTTGAAAACATCTCAATTAGAGCTCTGACCATGAATTGGTAGGGGTTCAGAGTGCATTGGTTGTTCCGTCAATCTCTTGTACGAACCACTACCTTAAGAAGTTGTTTCCAAATATGATACACGACCATTTTCTGATATATCATATAAAATGAAAAATACTCATCATTCTCATTTAATGTACACATCGAGTATCAGCCAGAACTTGATACAGACTTATGTGGGTCATCTTTTTCATCACTCAACCATGTATGTGGCTATGACATGGCTACTACATGATTGTACGTAAAAAATGTGTACATGGAATGTTCTCACCAGTATATGTCGTGAATGTCAAACAATTCCCATTTAATCTTTTATTAAAAAATTAAATGAAATCAGGATCCATACCTGAAATAAATAATTGGGTTATTACATTCTTCACCCCTTAAATAAATTAATCAACAAATTTCACTTCCATGGGTGGTGAATAAGAAACATCAAACAATTGAGGCCACTATAATCATACGTCGGCCTCCCTCTCCTATGCCTAATCTTGTTCAGACCCGTGTTCCCATAGAAACATTACTACAATAATATACCAGCCACGGGGAACCTTCATGTTGAGATCTACAATTTGAAAAGTGTGCTCCTTGAAGGATGCATCCACCTCCAACTCTACCTCCGTGTGTTCGAAAATGTGAAACAATTCTACAAAGTTGCATTGCAGCTGATAAATGTGGAAGAAGTCATGGATAACCCTCTACCTCTAAGGTAACTTTAAAAGATAAGAAACCAAAACGAATCTCTCCAAAACCTAATACATCCTAATGTATCTCGGTTAATAATTCGCATGTCTCCTAATCATCTAATTTACCAAACATTGTGTGACATTCATGAAAACCTGATCACCAACCTCCAACTCCATAGGTTGTCCATATCTACTAGAAAAAATTTTCTAATGAGATTGTGCAGTAGCCTAACTCTTCTGAATCAACTCCACCTGCTCAGTGGTCTCTGGGACTAGATGAGGTTCAAGTATTTGTTCCTCTCCAGCCACTAGGCAACATTGGGGTGATCGGCATGGCCTATCATACAATGATTCATAAGGATCCATCTAAATCGTTTTCTAAAAACCATTTTTGTATTCAAACTCCACTAGGGATATGTGTCTCTCCCTAGAGCCCTAGATATCCAGGACACATGCTCGAAGCATGTCCTACAAACATGGATCATGCACACAAATAGGCCATCTCTTTAATGATGGTATGTTGTACTCTGAAGTACATGTGTACCCAAATCCCTCTATAGTCCATCCCATACATGAGAAGTAAATCATATGTCCTTATTTGATCCAATAAAGTGAAAAACCCCATGAAAACATAATATCTCTTTGATGTGAAACGTTCAATGATCATCAAAACTGATGGTTCCCTTGATTGGTAATAAATTTTCATCCTTCGTGAGTCTATAAAAAAACCAATAAATCATCATCTCCTCTGGGTGAAAATGGTAAACCAATAAAAAAATCCATCGCGACATGATTCACTGTCTACACAAGAATGGGTAAATTCATTAATAGCCTTTCCGATCACTAATGCTCTACTTTCACCTACAGATACGTGGACCATCTAATAAAAGAACTAGAAACATACCTCGACATGCTTGGACACCAATACTGAAAGTGTAGATATCCATACATCATAGTGATAGTAGGATGAACTGCCCATACTGAGGAATGAAAATCTCACAATAGCTCATAACGTATTTTAGCTAACACCCATATGAATCCATGAAAACTAGAAAAATCATCCTTGATTATGGTCCACCCAATAGTAGGGTCCTCTATAGACATAGTCTCTCAGAGGACATGGACTTCCAAATCTAATACCTACCTCATTCGCACTCGATATAGTAGGGTAGAGGAATGTGCTATAGAAGAAGAAAAATTCTTCTCCTATTTTTCAATCACCTCCCTATGAATCTCAGAAAAAAGATCCATAAAAACCCACTCATTGTTGGCCTCTTGAACAGAATGTATATGAGTCCTTCTTCTCAAAAAAATATTCACTACAAGGCCATTCCCAGTCATAAAGGCAAGATAAAATTCATAAGATAGAAGGTATTCAAACCACCTTCACTGTATTGAATTCAGATAAAATTGATTAAATATATATATGAGGATTCTATTTTAATGTATACCTCAAAATTCACTCCCAATAGATAATGCATCCAACATTGCAAGGCATGAACTAAGGTAGAAAACTCTAAATAATGTGTCGGGTAATTCTTATTAGGTATTATCTACTATCGAGACCCTTATGTAATGAATCAATCCCCCTACATAAGTAGTTCTCCCAACCCAATACCTGATGTATCGCGGTAACTGGTGTTACTCTTGACATACTCCAGAAAAATCGGTATTGTTGTTGAAGGTAATCTCTCATTCATCTCCTTAAATGATGAATCACAGTAGTCTGTCCATAAGTTCTTTGAACCCTTCTTAGTCATGCATGTCATTAGTGATTCTAGGTGTGAAAATTCATGATTAAATCCCATGTAGTAACTAGGAATCCCCAAAGATCTTTACACCTCATTGAATTTATTTGGGTACTCCCAGGAAACTAATTATCATATTTTATCTGGGTCTATAGCCACTCCTATCTCTGAGATGAAATGGCCCATGAAATGAATTTTTTCTATCCAATGGTGGATTTTTGGGGAATAACATATAATTGATCCTCTCTCAGTGAACTCAACACAATCTCATTATTGATGGCATCATTGTGTTGAGTATGAGTGTACACCAAGATATGTTCCACAAATACTACGACAAAAAAATCCAAATAAGGATGGAGCAATTTGTTCATCACATCCATTTAAAATAACAGCGTGTTCATGAGACAAAATGGTATAACCCAACACTATTATAGACCATTCCTACATTTAATGTTAGTATGTGGTATATTGGATGGTCTAACACAGCACTAGTGATTACCAGAACACATGTCAATCATCAAGAACACCCAAGCACCTTGAAGCTGATAAAAAAGGTCATCCATCCCCCTAAAGGGATATCTATTCTTAACTTTCAATTGGATTAGCTTCAGATAATCCACCCAATGTATGAGGTCATGATCCACCCTCTTCACAAAAATTATAGTAAAACGTTCCACCACTAGGAAAAATTCTATTTATGACTTCCCCTGTTCATCCAGATATAAACTACCACTCTGGGTTGTAACTCCAACTAACTCATGATGGTTGGGTCATGATCTACTTTATTGGACAAAAAATTCACCCTTGTGTAGAAAAGATCCACCCTTTGGTGACATGAAACTCACCCTATATAGATTGTTCTCAACAAAGGCCTCAAAAAGAGACCAACCATTCCATTCCATTAATGAAATTAAAACCAATCATTTCAAATACATAGAGGTCCCCTGAGAAGTAAAACCCACCAACCTCAAGAGGGAACTTCATACATTGATGTACCTTAGCCATCCTAATACCCAAAAGAGTCTGTTGTGACATATCATTTTATGTTTTAATGATAAAGATCTTAATGATACCCTCAACAAAAACATATATAAAACTATGGGAATCCCATATATCAAAAAGATAAAAAGATAAAACTAAGGCAACTAGAATCGTACCTCTCACTATAGATTGTTTGGGATCCTGCACCAGCTGGGTTGACTCCATCAAAAAAGTCATACCTATACTGCGACCCTACAACCATACCTAACTACCCTCATATGGTACAACCTCTTTTTGTGGAAATCATTCCATCTAGCTACCATGTTCATGAACACCTCTTCGGCCATAATGGTCTGATGAACTCCAATTCCCTAACTGATGAGAAACTGGTGGACCCTCTCCTAAACACGGAGTCAAAAAATATTACCTCTCACTACCTGATGGTGAGAAAATGTGGAAAAACACTAAAGAAAACCCATAATATCTCACAATCAGCACTATACTTGAATTCTGGGGAACTGAGGTCTCATGTTCCCACTCATCTCGCACTGGTATTGCCTCACCTAACTTTCTGATGAACAATCCCAGCTACTGGAATCACCACACAAAAACATACTACGATGATTATTCCTATTGGTTGAAAGGAGTACCATCCCTTATTGTTGAACCACATTGGTTCGTAGCTCATACCTCCCTTATATTTCACTCAGTAATAATTGCCTAATTTTCTAGAGTAGTAAGTGATGCCATCCTGAAAACATCACCTATGATCAGATGTTGTACATGAGTTCATCCTCAAACCGCTTGTACTATGACAACATGTCACCTCGCAAAATAATATTGAATCACTGAAGCTCTATGAAACAAAAAAAAAGCCCATCACTAAAAGAACGACTAACACAAAATTCATGAACTCTCATGTCCAATCGGCCCTCAACATCTCAAGGAATCATTATTCATTGATGCTCCTCTAAAAATCTTCCCAATCCCTATCCACATGACTTCCCTCCAATGACATAACTTCCAACTATATCTTGATGGAATAACATGGAATGTTAATCATGATATTCACCCTCCTATTAGGAGGAATCAACATATCCTAGAAGATATAAAGCATGTCCTTCAACCATGACATTACAGCATGTGGTCCTTCATCCCCTAAAAAGGGGGGAGGATGATGCTACTAGAACACCAGTGTCAAGTATTCCCTATTCAGAGTAGGATGTGGTGCTCCTTGAAATGTCTACAACATCCTCATAAAGCCTTCATGTAACTGTGCATCTGCACCTACGTATGATATAATAACTAGTCCCAAAATAGTCAATATAAGAGGATCTACTAGTAGTCCCTGATCTACTATTTTAGGTCTCTAATTGTCGCTATGTACCAGGCATACCCCCAGAGGACGTCTTGGTGGCATGAATCTACAAGGTCAAGTACACACCTATGTATAAAAATAACAAGGACTGTCAAATTGATGTGAAAGAATATAACATGAGATGTAAAGAATTCATGTTTTACAAAACAAGGCTTTGCGACATGTATAGCCACTACCTGATGCCTTCTCTAATTCTTTTTATCATGGCATGTAACTCTATGAACCTAGTCATGTAACAAAAATATACATGGTGTGTTCCTCTCGAGACATGACATGTACTTGAATAGTCCTTGCTGCCCACATTCATGTACATGTCTATAACTACCAGGTTACATTCTGGAGTATCAATACATGGAATGCACACTATACAAAGGGCATGTACCACATATTTCCCATACACCAGTGTCATTGGTCACATGCCCAAATACACAATTGATATTTACATGGTGTTGAATATCTAGAAAGGGTGTGTACAACCTAAGATTCATCTACCCATGTCGTTAGTTACACATCTGGATACATGGTCCTCCACAACACGGTGTGAAAAACATATACCTAACATGTTCTATCATTATTTTATCAACCCCGTGTCTCTTCTCACAATGTCATCCATGCAGTCAAAAACTACTAGACATGTAAACTCAACACACAACATGTTATTTTAAAAATTCATTCTTCTTGAATATAAGAACATGTAGAGTGTGTTCATAACATCACATGAAGTGTTTTATGGGTGTTTGGATAGTAACCCTCTGAAACATCTCCATAACACATAAAAAGTAATTTTATTTCATGGAATGACATATTTTGATATGTGAGAGCCCATACTCCACTCAAATCAATGTTTTCCATCATTTTTCACAACAAACGCATAACAAAATTCAATTAATGTTCATACAGATGAATCTTTACATATACCAGTACCCTATCAAAAAAGAAGGAATTAATATCATGAAGTAATATAAAAAACGTACATATGTTTCACAACATCTATCAAAATAGCATGGAATCTGTAATTCTCTATAAATGGAAATGTAAGAATACTTGACGTAGGAAATATATAAAGTACCTATATGATGAATGAGATATTATAACTTCATCTTATAAATGTAAAAGATAAATTGAACCAAATGTATATAAATTATAGCCTTGAAAATGATGTGTGTCACCCAATTATGAAATAAAATCCACTGTATCAATTTCAAAAACATAAAAATTTCAATATCCACGGTAACATTTATTTTACATATAAACAATATAGTTACTCTCGAGAACAGATTATAACCAAAAACATAATCCTTACAATACCAGGCTATAAGCTAGAAATAGTATGGTAATGTAGAAAAGAAACTCCTCTGATTCCACATTTTAACATCCCCATTCTGGGTGCCGCCCAAAAGTGCCTCGTACCAGGTTCCCCACATTGCCTCATGTGAATTTCCACATGCACCTGAGGCTGGTGACTAGAAGAAAGTTCCATGGGAGTGATAGTAGGGAATCTATTCCCTCATTGAAAGATAAATATAGTAGAAACAATACTAAATAGTTGTGAAAGTATTAATAAATAAAAAAAATAATCATCATAATACAAAAAGTAAATTAAAAAGAATCCTAAATATATATGTATAATATGTATGGAATTTGAATATAATAATATTCCCAAAAAAAGAAAAAATGATGGAATGAAATATAGAAACCCAATTATAAGAGAGACTAGTAATAACCAACAACATCACAAGCCTTAATTTGGTCCCATACTATCCATATCCTAAAGTAATCAAGTACATAATGAAGATTTGTCATTTACCTTATCTATAACTATAACAATATAATAATTTTGGTTCCAAAATACAAAAAAAATTAGGGTGTGACACCAATCCCACGAGCCTAACACCAAAATATTTATGCTTAACTATTTTAGAATATATATATATATATATATTATGGAATATAAAAAAATGAAGCAATAAACTAGGAAGTATTCAAAATTAAACAATCTTCCATTTTTCAATTACATTCATTTACATTGATTAATTATTTAATCCATTGAAAAATGAAATCATGAGATATTTTTTAAGATATATATCCCCCTTTATAATATAAAAAATTTAGATATCTCAGAAGGCCATCTCAACAATCAAGGAAAACTGAGTCGAAACATGTTCTTTGGTATGGATGATTCATCAAAATTATTCAATTATTCACTAAGAACCCACTAAGAATCCCTCATGGTCTGAACCCTAGGGTCCCACATAGTAAATATCAATCACACCGACATTCTGAGTAGCTCTAATGGTCACTACCCAATTGTCTAAAAAGCATCAAAATTTTATTAATATACTCCCGGGTAGCTGCCACAGTCAATACCCCGGGGTCGAAAAATTATAAGGTATTTTTAAATGACCTCTTGGGTATCTCTCATGGTAAATACCCCAGGTTTAATATCTAAAACAATGATTTCAGGGTCCTATTTAAATAATATGGAATACCCCACTATTTTCCTTTTCCAAGGCACTCATGGTCCATTGGAAAAGTAGCACACATAACATATCAAATTAGTACATGTTTTCGAAAACTACTACATGGGTAAACATTCACAATTATTACCACATGCATTTAATATAAACAATCATCTTAATCCTTATAATAATATGCCTAAAGAACATGGTAATACAAATAGGCATTCTAGACCAAGTGGTCATAAATAGTCAAACATGGTAAAACATATCTATGGGGTGTCATGTATTAAGTTATTATCCATATGCCAAAGAAACAACCCGTTTTAAATAAATTAAACCATAGAAGGAAAATAATAGGTTTAAATTCTGAATCATTTAAATCCACAATAGTGTGGTTGTGACAAATGTAGATTATATAATCCAATGATGAAAAATTAATGGAAAAAAACACCTACCTCAATATCGTATGATTTATATACTTGAATGTCAGAATGTGAATCATCCTATAATGGAATAGATCTACAAAAATGGGAAAACTCGAAATCATTAATAAATCATGGCAGAAGATGAATCAAGAATAAATGAACTAGATGAATGGATATCTCACCTGTGTGATTTTGACACACACAATGATTTCTCAATCGGCGCTCAGTCAAATAATTGAGAGGGGTTTAGAGTTTCTAAGCCTTCTATCACTCTCTAATATGAAACTATGCTAGAAGAGGTTGTTTACAAAAATAAGAAATGACTCTGCTCTGATTTATTAAATAAAAAGAAAAATACATGACATGTTAATTTAATGTACATTCCATGTATTATCCAAAAATGGATCCCAACATAAGCGAGTCAGCCATGTCACCACACGGCCAAGTTCCCGGCCTTCAAACGGCTAGTACATAGTTGTACATGAAAACTACGTACATGATGCTTACTCATAAGTACACAACATGTACATATAAAATTTCACATTTCATCCTTTTTTTCAACACAACATGAAATCAAGATCCATACCTGAAATAATGATAAGTGTTCTTAAAAATTTAAATATTTTTTTATTATTTTCATATTATTAATTCCTTAATAAATCTGTGAAAGGTTTTAAAATATTCTACCACTCACTAAGAATCTAAGTGCATTATTCACGCGTATTCATTTACAAAATGTTATTAAGAGTAGTATTATTTTTTATTTATCAATATAGGAATGACATGAGGAAATGTTTTTTGGGTGAAATTGAATTCTTATTAAAAATATAATCCAATATTTTGTGAGAAAAAATCCAATTTAAGGGGAATGGTATGTGTATTATTAGTTAAATCTTTTTTCAAACTAACTATAACTCTAATCATGAATCATCTCCAATCTGTATGAGGTAAAAAAATTTGATGATATTTTATATATGAATTTTTTTATTTGTTATCTTATATTTGTTTCAATTATTGTATTTATATTCTATATATATATTCACATTATAATAAGATGTGTGGTCCTAGGGAATTATAGATGGTAATAATTCATGGTTGTAATAACATTAGTGGTGTTTAGTTGTATATAAATGAAAAAATAATAATACCTTCTGATTGGGTTGTGAATTTATGTTGAAGAATTTTATGATATTTTGACAAATTATTAATATTATTTTTAGTGTAAAAGTGAATGTGTTATATATTTATATATTGTGATTTTATGATGTTCATGGATAAGGGTTAACCTAAAATCATAGAGTATACACATAAATGGAATTTGATTTAATATATATTAATAAATATATAGATTTAGTTATGTATTACTACTATAATACATTAATATATGACTAATAAAAAAATTTAAATACTTAAAATCATTATTAGGATTTTGTGAATTAATGATTTTGTGACTTGTTTTCAATGAAATCCCAATATGGATAAAAAATCATTCCTATTTTTTATAGATGAACCTAAAGCCTAAATTACCCCAATGAATTAGTTTAGAATTAACTCAATAATAGCATATAAATAGAATAGTGGTCTTAGAAACACACCCAATTTTAAATACCAAGGAGCACACCATGGGTGTTTTACATGCTCATCACTCACCATTGTAATGGATTTAAATTTAATTTTACGATATAATATATAAATAATTATGTTAGGGAAACTAATCAAGAAATATTTATGAAAAACCTAGTTTAATTTGAAATAATTATAGGTTGGTCTAATTATATCATTGTGGATTTGAATGTATCATACATTTAAATGATGTTTTCATAATAGAATAAATCTCCGAATTTGGGGTTTATATTCTTATAGTCACATAAAATTAATTCCTTATATATTATCGTAACGAGTTTTCATTCAATATTTGGTAGAAAACATGTCAATTGAAATATATATATGAAAGATAGGACCCACTAAAATCATATTACATAATAAAATATAAGGAGGAATATTTTTAAAAGAATGGTTCAAAATAACTATTTATTCCAATTATAAATGAAGTATGAGTATTATTGTCTTACCAATGATTGTGTGTTTGAAATTATATCTTTAGTCATACCATTAGATATTAAAAATTAGTGAGTAGTATTAATTATTTTTTGGAAAAAAAATTTGTAGAGAATGTGACATCATAGGTTTAAGGAATCATTTTATTTCCTTAAGAATTACATATTTCACTAATATAATTTTTATATTATTTTATTATATTTGATTATGAAAAGATTATATATATTTAATAATATGAATGAAACTAAAATAAACCATTATTCATAATGTATAATTATAATAATGTTACACCAGAACTGTGTGTTACATATTTTTGAACTTTATATTCCATGGATTATTAAATTAATTAATTGTTCATAAACATAATGTACATAAATTAGAAATCGATAATATATAAAAATGTATTATATTTGTAAAACATGATGATCCAGAGGTTCATCATTGCCCCTTAGAATCCCTACTAGTAGAAAAAAAATTCATTGTTAAAGAATATCATCTAATGAGAATATATATTTTGAAAAACAACAAGAAAAATAATGAAAAATGTGATTCAAGATATAATTGTATAATGAATGTATTCAGGTTTGTGTGGGTTATATGTCCATTATAACTGAAAATAAGGTAATTTTAAATATGTTCCCTAGATATATAGTGATAGGAAATTAGGTTCTAGGCAATATTGTACCTATAAGGTATATTGATGTTTTCTATTTTCATTAACTAATGTTATATAATATAATTATCAAATAAAATGTAATGAAATAAATATTTAATATTTAATTAATTTTCACAATTATAAATTTTTCATAAATTAAATATTTTTCTTTTTACTAATGTTTTTTAATATTTAATTATAAATTTATTAAAATTATTTTAATATAAATTTAATGATAATAATAAATATTTATATTATAATTAGTTAAATATAAAGGAATTTGGTGATGGTTATTAAATAGAAATTAGATATTTCAATGTATCTCCTTTTTATACAATGTTTTTTTCAAAAAAAAATTATATTAATCTTATTTTATGACTCTAATATGACTTTTAATGAAAAAATATATTGAAACTAATTTAAATAAAAAATGATAGGAAAAAATATAAAATAATTAATTTATACGATGGATTTTTTCTAGATTAAAATTTCAATAAATATATTCTATTTTATATTAAATGTGTATTTTTTTAATATTTATAATTTCATTTATATTTAATGGAGTCCAAATTTAGATTCATAATTTGGTCGAATGGTTCAACCTTCAGTTTGAGTAAAAAATTATTAAGGAAATATTTTTACCAATGAATCCATTAATATAATCTTAATTTTAAAAATGCATAACCATGTGTGAATAGATAAACCAAAATTATATATAGAAAAACAATTTCAGAAATGATAAACATCAATTTTACCCACACAGAACCTTTCGAGAATAACAAAACTATATTAATGTCCACACAGAAAAAAATTTTAATTGATAAACCACAATTATACCCATGAAAAACCAAATGATCATAGCTAAACAAAATGAACATACATTTCTAAAATCATTATCTCTTGATATAGAAAACATTTAATTTTAAATCAATTAGTGATATTATACCCCACCCATAAATTATAGACACATATTTGTGTCACTTGAAATAAATTCATTATTATGTCATAATGTACTCATAAAAAAATTGGGGTTCACTACATTTCTATATGTTATCACAAAAAATATCTTTAAGAATGCAATTTGATAATACTCGAAAATTATATCAACCCTAATGAGTATTTAATATGAAAATTTTGATTTTGTATCATTTAATATAATATTAATAGAAATATGGTGTCTATAGATAAAAATGAATTTGAATTTGAATCTATAAAATTATTTTTTTGAAAATGTTTCTCAAATTTTCATTAAAGGATATGTTATAAGATATTTTTAATTTTAATTTTCAGGATTTATTTTTTCAAACAATATTTGAAAATAAATCTAAATAATTCATAATTGTAACATACATAATTTTTCCATAAGAATAAGTGAAAAAATTTTAAATATTTTTTTTAAAAATTATATACTATTATAGATCCATTAAAAAGAGTAACTATTTTAAAATATTTCCCTTGAAAAAATTTGATAAATTTTACATTGAAAAAAATATCCAATAATCAATCCTTGATGAAGAAATCAAGATCATAAAAATTATTTGTGAATTGAATGATATATAATATGATATTAAACAGATGGAAGCAATCAATAATATTTTTAAGTACCTTTAATAAATAAACTTTATTAATATAATAGAAAAAATATATATAATATATTAATGGAAATGTTAATTTCTTATTTGATGAAAAATAATTATACCTCAAACTACAAGTTAAAATAATTGGAATAATATAAGATCTAGATATGGATGGGAAAATTTTATTATGGATACAAATATTACTCTCAATAATGATATACTTTGGAGAATGAGATTAAAAAATGAAGAATGTTAGAATTAAAATTAAATATAATATATAGGTGAAGGAAACCAAAAATGGGTAAAATATAACCATTAATATACATTATAACTCCACATAAGAAGTTTAGTTAATAAAATCACGTATAATATTGGTATCTTTTGATTCGAAATCTATTAAAATGAGTCACATTGTGTGGATTTCCAAAAATCATGAAAAATTTAAATATGGGAAAATACATTCATTTTTATTTAATCAAACCACATTAATGAAATATATTACATGATAATAATAATTTATCAAGAAAAAAAATTTGAGACAAAAACCTCTTATAATGATTTCCATAATCGTTTATCGTACATTAACATAATTTAAAAAAATAAATATATTATTCACTAATTTCATAACCTTATAAATTTATATAAAATTTTATATACATAATGTATAAATATTATATAGATATATATAACTTAATTATTATATAATTCTGATATCATGTGGGAGTAATGTTCATAATTTTGTTCTTGTTTTTTAAAGGTGTTTTCATTATTCAAATCCATAATCTCATAGTTAAAGTATCTTGAAAGGTATTTATATTTATGTTTTTTAATTATTTGTAATTGTTTTTTATTTTATTAACATCTTATTTTTGTTTTTTATCCATAAAGATAAATACGAAATTGTTCATGTATCAATTATCCATGGAGAAAAAATGGTGTTCACCAAAATATTACGTTTAATTTATATTCAACCATAATAGATACATTGAAATCCCATTTTTAATTTATTTAACCAATAAAATAAAGTAAAATATAATCCAATAGTAATCCATGATAAAAATTTATAATATTGTTCATTAGGTGTTAAAACCAACTGATATAAGTGGGTTCCATAATTAATGGATGATTATGATGTTATTTTATAGTAATTTAATAATAATTTTTCATAATAAAATTATTTACTGATTAATATTGTTATGTATCATAATTTTACTAATCTTGAAAAATAATATGACATATATAAAGTTATTTTATATTATGATTAAATCAAATTATGTCTTGGAATACTTTTTTCGACATGTGGATGAACACCGTTTTTTTATTTCACATACTTTTAATAGGATATAAATTTTTTTTAATATACCCTAAATAATTTCATAAAAATATTTTTGATCCATTAAAATAAATATCATGACATGACATAAAATGTATTGAAAAAAATGAAAAGACAAAATCATACATTATATGGATGATGATGTCCATACACAAGAATTGATAGAGATTTCATTTCCTAGAAAATAATGAAAATGATAAATATGGTATCAATTTTCAAAATATAATATTTCTTATAAATTTTATACTTATTAAATTCCCAATTACTAATATTCATCGAGTTTTAGATAGATGATAGAATATATATTTTCAAGGAGGTGGTAATCTATACACAAAAATGATTCACATTCCTGTTTATCTTAAATGGAATTGGGTGGTTATTTTTTGTAACAAAACTAAAATAATATAGAAGTATAATAGTTATAATAATTTAATCATTTCAGTTTTTTTATAACAGAATTTTATTAATATTATGTTCACATTATGAATTTAAAATGAGAAAGGAGAGGTTATAAATCAATACATCACTTCGTGAATTATAACATTTTCAATGGGGGATAAACCAAGGGGGAATAAAATATCGATAATAAAATTACCTCTTAATTGTTAATATTAATGAATAGTATATTTATGGCTAATTTTTGGGTTCTACTATGTTATTTTTGGAGTGATGGTAATTAAAGAGTTGAGTTCCAATTTTATTACTAAAAATGGATTGCATTTTTGCAAATACACTAAATGTTTTATTAATGGGAAGTCATTTTCAAAGAACATTTATCTATTGTATTCAAATACAACAGGGTAAATTGGGATAAGGATGAAAAATGCATAGAAGACATATTTCAATAATTAATTTAAACATGATTGTGGTCTTTCATTTTTCTTTAAACCATTTTCAATATTCTAATTTTAATAATATAATTATTTTTTACAAATTAAAATAATGTTTTTGGTAATAAATAAAAATTTACTTTTTTCATAACATGTATATTATTATTCAAAATATGAAATCCATTTTATAATATAAATTTTATATGTTTTTTAAGAAATAATTAAAATAAAAAACTTATAATATAGTAAAAAATATTAATAGATATTTAACTTATGATCTAAATTATATAATATGTGTATATAAATTTAATTGGTTTTATATTTTTAATGATGATTAAAAATATATATATATTCCTTAATAAAATTTCATTGGTTTCCAATTGAAACTTATATTCTAGTAATTTTATACAAGTAATGTAATTTTTATAACTATAATTTTTCACATTAGACATAAAAATCATTATTTTTATAAAAAATAATAAAAAATCTAGTAAGATAATGATGAAATTATAAATCCATAAAGTTTCTTATTTTTTAAATATTCTAATTCTAAAATTTAATAATTTTCATTTCAATGGAAAACATAATGGAAAAAAATTTTATTTAGAATATATGTTTTTTTAAATGTAAATTGTTTAAATTTTTGTGAAAAATATATTTGTAAATAATTGTTTGTTTATGAAAAGAAATTTTCCATATGACAACAAAAATCTATATATAATCAATTTTATTTACTTATTCGTAATAAAATATTTATATGGTTTGGTTTTAGAAAAGGGATTCTTTTTTGAGATATTTTTCTATAAAATATAAAAATATGTAATTATTTGAATAGATTATTATGTTATATTCTTCAAATAAATATATTATTTATATAATTTCAATATATATTAGTTTTTTTAGTATTTTTTCCATTAATAAATTGTTTTATGTGATTCTAGCTGTTAATGTTTGTAATAAATTAATGGATCTCTAATATCACGTAGATAAATTATATCTCCAATTAATAAATATCACAGTATCAATCATAATTATTCACAACTGATGAATGTTGGATACAATATTTATAATTTATTCATTATTTTGGATATAACTTCTAATTTTTCACATACATAACTTTCTTGGGTTATACTTAGATATTTATACTTCCTATAAATAACATTAATCATTTAAAAATTAATTTTCCTTAGTAGTTTTTTACAATAATAATGTATTCTCTATAAAATATAATTATGAAAAATATTGTAATCTATATGATAGTAATCATAAGAAAATAATTTGTTACTCTTAATATTAACACTTATCATTATCTACTAGTATATAAAATCACACACTATTCAATATACTTTCTAAAAGAAAAAAACATATGAACATCACCAAAATTATAATAGATATCCTTTTAATTAAATTAGTAATCAATTTCAAGGGAATCAACAATATTTAACTAACTTTTATAAAAGCTAATCAACTATTTTTACCTAAATAAAAATATTATATTAAACATATGTTTTTCGTATACTAATTTATTTTATTTCTTAATTGTTATCTCCAAAAATATAACATTATTAAAAAAAATTGATCATTATTTATAAATTTTTTATATATGTTTCCAAACATTTAGAGAAATTTTATTCAAGAAAAATCAATTTATGTTTCACATGATATATAGGCATTTTAGAGTATATAATAATATCATTGTAAAATATCACTAACATCTAACAATATATAGGAGAATTAAGAATTAATTTTCATTATGATATCATCCTCACATACACAGTTAATGCTTGGAAATTCAAATTTTATGTCATAATAGAAATAAAAAATATTATAAACCACATTAGTATAATAAATTATTCAATTATAATAGGTAGTGTTTTCTATATACTTACCAATTTAATCAAAATTTTCATGATCCAAATTGAATGAATTAAAAAAATGGTCATTAATAAAAATTAAATTACATAACCACATAAATATTAAAACACATTACTACTTCATCTTCTCCACGGATATATGAATTTCAATATTTGGATATTTTAGTTCTATGCAATTTTGATTTAGTTAGGTTCTCATGTATTTCTTAACTAAATCCTTTAAATTAATTAACAAATAAATACTCTGTTATTTTTCATAAAGAGAATGTGATATATCATGGAATATCCAATGAGAGTGTCAAATGAGGAGTATTTCCTTAGTCCTAATAATTTTTCACTGGATTTATTATCGAGAAATTTCATTATCACTATTTTTACGTTAATTAACCTATGGTGAATTTAGGGCAGATCCTGCATCCACAGGTAGTATCCAAAATTGGATATTATTTCTGAGAATACCATGGAACCTCTAGTTTATTAAATTTTTACGATTTTATCCAATACATAGAATTATCCATTATAATTATATCATAGGTATTAACTATATATTTCTTTTAACAATTCGAAAAACAATTAATGTAATCCTTTTAAAAATCATCTTTAACTCTAACTGTTAAGACCATAGACAAACAAGACATTATTTTAAATTAATTCAATAATCTAAAAATTATATCTGAAAATTGATCACAATATAACCATAATGAGATGTTTAGTATAATTATTGATCAGTTATATTAGAAGCATGATTGACACTATTTTTCTTCATTTATTCATTATTTAGATATTCAATATCCCATTTAAACTTATCATAAGATACACTCATATTCAAATCATGGGGGAGAAAAGATAAAAAAATGAGTGATATCCGATTCTCAGTATGGGTAAACATAAATGAGAAAATAAATTTTTATAAGTTTTTGTAATATTAAAACATGTGTATAATAAATATTCATAACAAAAACATTCCCACAATAGCATAAAATAACAATATAAAGACATCAAATACCGTATTTTACTATATAATGTGTTAAAATCATTATTTAGGAATAATTAAAGCCATTAATGTGAGGCCTAAACATATCAATTAAAAAATATAACATTTTTGAACATTGATTATCCTCATGTATGTCCATTCACAGACTTGTGAGAAAATATTTAGCATAATTATACACAATAATAAAAATTTAAAATTTTTGATAAAATAATGTTATTCTCATGATCAACCATATGTGGATTATTAAACTATAATTATAAGAAAAATAAACTTTATGAACATATCTAAAATGTTATACTATTCATGAAGAAACTTTTGAACGTAACTATATCATTATTGAAACAAAGGAACCCTATTTTAGGATAACTAAATTGTAATTATACTAACATAAAACCATGTTTGAATATCTAATCCATTATTATAACGATTCCAAATATTGGATCATAGCGAAAAAACAAGGCTATAGAAGAAACTAAAATCAGATAAATCAATATCTAATCTCTTCAAATATAATGAAATAATTTATATTGGGAAATAAGTTCATTATGATCAAATATATATATATATAATGGATAACATAGTTCATATAAATAAATATGTGTCGTTAAATTAAATTTGAGTCATTGAACCCATTTTCATGAATTTCAGCTGAGTAAATCATACTATAACATCCTATATAACAAAAAAAAGCATGTTAAAAAAACATATTTCATATATTTATTCATGTAAATAATATATTATAACCATCATTTATAGTTATTATATACATCAATTTTATATAGTTATTATCAATTTTTAATCTCATGTGCGAGTAAAGATGACCGTTTTGATCTAGTTGGTAATAGAGATGTTTTTCATGTTTCGTCTCTCAAATTTATTCATTACAAAATTACAAAATCTACAATAAATTATGTCTTTGAATTTTTAATTATTTCATCATTTCATTCTCTGATATTTTTGATTATGATATTTTATGATGAGTTGCCGATAAACATTTTACATTGATTCTGAGTGAAAAATAGTGATTTCTAATATAAAGATTTATATTTTTTATATTACATTTAAATAATAAAAATCTTTACAATTGCGAACACATATTATGAGATACTAAATTCCCATATACATATGTGGTATTAATTAATATCATTATTCATTTTGGTGGTTAAATGATCTCAAATAAGAAGATAACATAATTAGTATATGATTATAAAGTGATTTAGGTGCGATATCAACATACCAAAAGAATAATGATCTTATTTAAAAATTATTATTGTGATATTTTATATTTATAATGAATTATAAGATTATTATAACATATATTAAGTATATTAATTATAAAAATGAATTAATTTACCCCTTATGGAGCATAATTTCAGCCACTGAATTTACAATGGATGATTTTTTCACATACTGCTAATAAGCTATAAATTATTTCTATATATATTATTAAATATTTCATAATATTCAAATTTATTGTTTAAAAATATTTTCATTACCATATATTTTTGTTTTTTTAAAAATAGAAATAGTAATCAATCGAACAATGGAGGTGGTATTCCACATGTATGCCTGGATATTGACTTCGTTTTAAAAAAACACGTAAAATGAGAAATATTGTTTATACATTAAGAATATAAAACATTTAATGATTAATATAGTTATAAATAAAATTCATCATTAGAAATTGGATTATTTGGATGTTATGATTAATGAAATAGGATATTTTTGTGGAATGACTAAACAATACAGATATAGAATTCACATTTCTATTTCTATTAAATGAAAAGGGTAGGGTGGCTATTCAAAGTATCATCATTATAACGACTTTTTAATAAAATAGTGATACATATTTTATAATTTCTTGATGATTTATTGCACTTTTTTGACATGATGTGAAAAAAAAGGAATAGAAGCTTGAATGATGTTGTTATAAATGTATACCCTAGTAGTCAAATTGTCTACTTTTCGGAGGGGGATAAAATTATTTTGGTATGGTCTTTTGTGAATAGAAGAATAAATTTATGGTTTTTAGAAACATTTATGATATATTTTTGAATATTTTAGTATGAAAAATGTGGGATGTGTTGTTAGGGGATATAGGGAGATGAGCACCAAAATTATTATTTAAATAGAATAGTGTTTTGGTAAGCACATAATGTTTTTTGAAATGGGCACTTAATCACAAGGATAATAGACACAGATTTGGGAAATAATGTTTAATGTTTTGGATAAGGTCTATAAAATCCTCAAAAAATTATTTGTATACATATTTTAATTTTTTTGCTTCCCTCTTGATTAAAATCTTTTTACCCCTTTTGATTATTATTTTGGCAACTAGTATTTACCAAACAATTTCCTCTATGATTGAAATTAAAAATATAGTTTTGAAATAATTTTTACACAATTATTCAAAATTTAAAATCTATTTTATTATATTAATTTTATAAAACATTTCAAAAATAATTGTAAAATACTAAAATATATATTGTATTATACATTTTTGAAAAATATAACATAAGATTTACAATGTAAAATATGTGATTCTAGTCTAAAACATATTTAAAACTATATTATTTGTTATAAAATACATAATTTTTTCGAGAAATAGTTTTAATTATTTTTTATATCACATTGATAAAATTATAATTCCATAAAATTCATGTTGGTGAAAAAACATATTTTTTCTATATAAACCTTCAAAAAATAATTTTAGGAGAATATCTAAATGTAATCATAATATAATGTTCCATTTTCTATCTATATAATGAAATCATTTTTATAAACAGAAATCTTTTAATAATCACTAAATTCTTCATTGAAAATATATAAAAAACATATATTATCAAACAAATAAGATATAAAACATAATTTTTTTAAATTATTTCATATAAATACATAAATAACATTTTAATCAATATAAATAATACTTATTATTATATACTTTTACCAATGAACAAATTGATTTATTAATTTTCAATAGATTAACTCAATTTATTTTTATTCTTGGAAATGGAAACCATTTTAAAATATTAATCAATGAATAATAAAAATATGTAATTATTTTAATTATTTATTTTTTAATCAAATGATTATATTTAATATATAATTTTAATATCATTTATTTTTTTCATTTTTAATTATTTTAGTTTGGATGTGACAGAAGTTATTATTGATCTTATTAAGGTAGAAGTTTTTGAATACCGGGTCATCACAATCACAACTTAACATGGATGATTTTAATATTTTATTTCGTGAATAAAAATTATTTTTTTGATATTATTTAGATTTTAAAAATTAATATTTTTAATTCTATTAATATCATTATAGTTATTAATTTATGATATTTTCCTTAAAAATAAATGATACGGGTTCATTACTAATTTTATGATAAAAAACCCTAAATAAAACTCTATTAGAATGAAACTGCAATAGTATAATTCAACATGAAAAATAATTTATAGTAACTTAAATAATTAAGGAATAATTAACAGAGTATAAATGAATATGATACTATATCAAAATTATAATGAGGTTAACAAATAGTCATGGTAACTAACATCTAATGATGAAAATATACAATAACTAAGAAAAAATAAACTAAAAACTATTATAATTGAAAATTATAAGGCTGATATTTGTGAAAAGGGTTGAAAAATGATTGGTTAATATTTTTACATTTATTACATAGTATGTTTATGTTGTTTCATGGAGTTTAGGGAAAATGGTAATTGATTTCATCTCAATTTATATTCATTGATTAATGATATCTTATTTTCCACACAATCAGATCTCAAAGAGTGTAATTAAAAACCCATACAATTATTTATTGATAAATAACCACTAATATTTTGATTTATATTGAAATTTCACAATCTATCATTTTTTTAATTCATACACTATATGTGTTTCATGGTATTTTTATATATTTATATCATGTCATTGATAAATATGGTTTCTAATTGTCACATCCCATCCCCATGGGCATGTGTCTTGACTACCCCAAGCCCACCTTCTAAGGGAAGCGGCTGGCGACTAGCACCAAAAGGCATATTCCCTAAAATAGGGAAGGTATTAACTTTATAAACAGTAAACACACGCATCCAAGCACACAACAATATACGCACACAAGTAAACTGTATAGAAAAAATTGTGATGAACGTAAAAAGGGACCTGAATAGAAGCCCAAAACTAATGTTACAAGCACAAAAAAAAAATACAACTGAAGAAAAAGGAATGCAACAACTGGGTAATCCTCCGAGGTTCCTAATTAAAGGGTTGGTACAGATCACCTCATCAACACTCCATGTCCGCCTGTCTCCTCTGTGTACCAACACGTCGTATAGTCCACCTCCGGGCCCCTTATAGTCTTGGATCCCTCATCCTCGATCAACGATGTCTATCATCTACCCCAAACAAATTAAGTTGCAGCCATAGCCCATGAAGGGTGCGTATAACGATACTCATTAGGAACCCCGAGACCCTCAAGGTGTTGAAAAATCCACAAAGGATGAACCACAAAGCATGAAGTCAACTGTCAACCCAAATTATGTATATGCCAATACATTTACCAAAGTTATCAAGTATACCCATCTCAATCAAGATGAAACACAGGGTCGAACCCAAATGCCCAAACCACAATTATTCCACAAAGGAAGGAATACCACGAAGGTAAGTACCACACAAGTACGCCACACAGAAAAATACAACCAAGGTATTACCACAATGGAATGTATATCACAAGTAAAACACATAGAAGAATACCACAAAGGTATTACCATGAAGGAATGTACCACACAGGTATGAACTCAGCTGACACCAGGTATAACTTAAGTAAAATAGCAGAGATTATTATATATAACTACTAATTCATTGTACATTGTTAAGTGGCTCTACTACTGGCCCATACATGATTTCTCGGTGCTGACCCACATAGGATCTCTAGGTGCTGGCCCACATAGGATCACTCGGTGTAGACCCATATATAATCGCTCAGTGCTAACCCACATAGGGTCGCTCTAGGCTGACCAACACAGGATCTCCAGGTGCTTACGAACACATGATTTATATTAATTTTTCACGTCACAGCAAGCTAATGGGTCCCCGCACAAGTCTTTCATGTCTCGGGGAGGGTCCACTTCTCAATCCACTGGTTGATACTTCAACTACAACGAAGTCCCACGAAGAAGTACCTCAATGGACAGCCACGTCATAGGGGTATGAATGCAAGAGACAGATTATCAATCAAAAACACTGTCTATATGTTATTATCCTTTTAGTCTCGAGGGACCGGTTTGATTCATGCTCTATCCAACCCGACCGTACTACAACATTTTTTAAAATTCCAGTGGGGTATAATCAAATGGACCGTCTTGATCAAAGGTTTCCAGTTCCACAAATGGTTCATCAAATGGACACTAGGTGCCAAGGTTATGGCCGAGATAGCAAAAAGTTTGATTTTGGCCCATGGTCTGGTTTGACCCCATCAGACAGACCCGGCCCGACCCGCCACGAGTCGACCCAACCCGATTTATGTCAACCCGGCCTGCTGGGTCCATCCCATCCTGCTGGACCAGGCTCGACCGCCCTGGGCATCGTGGGGGCCGTGAGGGTGGTGTGAGGCCGGGTGGGCCACGGTGGGCCTCGGGGCCATGTGGAGTGAAGTTTATAGTAGTGGTGAGGCCGTGGGCGCCGCAGTTGGCCGCGAGACCGCTGAGGCCGACGGGTGGCTACAGCCACAAGAGGCGGCGGCCGCGGGGGAGCAGGGGCCAAGGGCGGTGGATACTATAGGCGGCGAGGGGTCGTTTGGAGGTATCGTTGCACATGCACCTTCATCGCAGCTGGTGGTGGGGCCGACCACCATTCTCGTGCCCCACCAAGGTTGGTTGTCATCCTCCTCCATCACGAAGAATAAAACAATACTAAATATCGCAGGAGGGGTTGGGCCAGGTTAGTTTGGCCCTCACCCTCCACGTTAGAGCGGTAGCAAGCAGCTCAAAAAAAAATTTCAATAGAGAACATGTATAGAAGATATATAGAACATCAAACCTCACAACCTCTATCAATCACTATTACCAAACCTACAATGAAAACATCTATGGATCATCTAGTTTAGGATCATTGATCCATGTTCTTTTTTATAAGGGATGAACATGGGAAAATATTAATCAAAAATAATTAAACCACACCATGAATTTTTGTTATTGTGTTGTGTGATAGAAGTCAAAGATGTTGACGTTCATCATGCCCTTCACATGAATATGATCCTGAGCTCATTCATCGGATAAACTCACTTCGATGGAGAAAGTGTTCCTCCATGTTCTCCCAAAACCATTGCCAACCCTTTTCCCTACGAATCCTCTCAAAAGAAATAGCCAACCAAAATAAAAATTGTTTTTCCAATTTCATATTGTTGGCAAAAAACAAATATTCTACATTAATCAATTGATGAGGCATAATTAAATGAGAGAATCATTAATGGGGTGGAATTCCATGGGTTAATTACTCATTAATTAAAATGCTCAAGGAGTTTCTCCCATTAATAGGGTTCGGGTGGTCCCTAAAATTAAATTCAAATTGAGGGAGGTTTTAGGCTATGGTGGTCCCCACCAAAAAGCATTCAATTGGAGGATAAACTCTTCGGATCCCCATCTCCATAAATCAAATGAGGTTTCAAGATTAAAAATAAAAGGTTAAATAATTTTATTTTTATTTTCCCACAAAAATGTGAAATACTATCATTCACCCTTGACCTACTACGGTCGAGATAAATGACTCCATAAGTGAATACCAGTGATGCGAGTTCAACAGTGCCCTCAGATTTCAATTCCGAGAACCAGTTTAAATGTTACAAAAATCTGCTTGCACGTTTATTGAATGTAGCTGAAAAAAGGTTAGAAATTCATTCCGGGTCACCGGGCCTCAGAATCATGCTTCATTAATTTTTGTGGACTCGTATAATTCCCATATAATTAAAAATTATTACATGAAATTTCAGGGTCTTTAAATTCTCCCCATCTCAGGGATTTTCATCCCTATAAGCCACAACTCAAACTAAGGGAACTAGTGGGGGTAATCTGCATGCATCTGATCCTCCTTCTCCCATTTTCTCTCGTGGAGGTTCCTATGCTACCATTGAATTCTAAATAGAGGTATCGACCACCCACGAAGGACCTACTCTTATCGATCATCAATATCTACTTGAACCTCCATAAAAGTCTCCCCATTATCGATGTCCAGCTCCCTATGGTCAGTGATGTGAGATGGGTCATTCACGTATCTCCTCAGCTCAGATATGTGGATAATGCCATGCACTTGGTTCAACTGTGGTGGAATATCTAGGTGGTAATCAACCTCGCTAACTCTATTGAGGACCTGAAAATGTGTGATGAACATCACAAATAACATTACACCTCATCCAAATCATTATAAACCTCATTGGGGAGAGACCCGTAGAAAGACGTGGTCACCATCCTCTAACTCTAGAGGTCTATGTCTCCTTTCAGCATATGTATTATTCCTTCTTTTTGCAGTCTTCATCCGCTCCTATATGATATGAAGTTTCTCTATGGTATCTCGTACCATCTCTGGTCCCACTATTGTTGACTCTCCTAGTTCAGTACAACACAAAGGGGATCTACAATATCTTCCATACAATGCCTCAAAAGGTGCCATTCTAATGGTAGAGTGATAGCTATTATTGTATGAAAACTCCATCAAATGAAATTTACCCTCCCAGCTATGACCGAAGTCGAGGACACAAGCATGCAACTTGTCCCCGAGAGTATGAATGGTCCGCTAAGCCGGGCCATCCATCTGAGGATAGAAAGGAGTGCTGAAATGAAGCTGCATCCTTAAAGCCTCCCACAACCCCTTCCATAGCTGGGAAGTGAAACTTGAATCACTATTGGAGACAATCTTCAAGGGTAATCCATTTATCCTCCCAATCTCTTGAACATAGTGTCGTCCCATTCTCTCTACTAAACCCTACTCTCTGATCGGTAGGAAGTGTGACGAAATGGTGATTTGGTCGATGATCACTCAAATAGAGTCATGTACTCGGGATGTATGTGGATGTCCTGTCACAAAGTCCATGGTTATCACATCTCACATCCACTCTTATACCTCTAAATAAAGTACAAAGCTATCTAGTACCTAATGCTCCACCTTCACTTGATGACATGTCAGGCACCGAGATACAAACTCTCCTACTGCTTTCTTCACTCCTGACCAACAGTGCGGTCGTCAGAGATCCTGGCTTATTTTTTCCACTTCTGGATGTACCGCTAGTGGGGATTTCTAGAACTCCCTCAAAACTTCTTCCCCAATTGACAATAGTATCATGTTAAGACCTATGAAGAGGATGACGTTCTCCCCAGCTTTATAAAATAAATTAGGTGCCTGTCATGTTAATATCTGAGCACCCTCGTGACTCACATTCAGTTTCCCCGCACTATGCCTCCTGGACGCGCTGAAGAAGTGGGGAAGTAAATATAAGAGACTAAAGAAAATTTGATCCATCTTGATCCACAAAGATATCTTCAATCCGTCCAACTTCTCTATGTCCTCACCTAGCAACTATATTCTAGACCTCCTGGTGAGTGCATCTTCTAAAAATTTCCCCTTCCTCAAATTATAGACTATCTTGAATTCATAATCAGGGAGGAACTCAAGACAACATTGTTTTCTCAGGTTCAGGTACTTCTGAGAGAAGATATACCCGAGACTATTGTAACCCGAGTGTACTGTAAAACGTTTTCCCATTAAATAGGGTCACCTCATCTTTAAGGAGAAGACCACTCCTACTAACTTCAGGTCATGGGTAGCGTAGTTGTTCTCTTGTTGTCTAAGGGGAGGAGAAACATATATGATCACTACTCTCTCTAGCATCAAGAAACATCCGAATATGTTCCCTGAAGCATCGCAGTATACTTTGTACCCTATGCCCACCTATGGAAGCCTCAATATGGGGGCACTAGTCATCCTCTACCTCGGCTCCTGAAAACTCCACTGGAATATCTCTGACAAAACAAAGGGTTGCCCCTTCATTGTCAACACTGATAGTGGTGCTGAATCTCTAGTGAAATCTGGCAGAAACCGCCAGTAGTATACAACCAAACCCTTGAAACATCGTTCCTCTATCATAGTCATATGTGGCTACCTAGAATGTACCGCCTAAGTCTTACCTGGATCTACTGCGACTCCAGCCTCCTATATGACATTTCCTAGAATGTGAACCTCTCAGATCCAGAACTGGCACTTTGCTAGATTAGAAATAACCAGTTTCTCTCAATGTGTGTCCATTACTACCTTCAAATGGAAGGACATATCCTCCTCAGTAGTCAAGTAGATCATAATTTCTTCGATGAAGACTACTAAAAAGCGATAATGGTTTGGTTGAAAGATCATGTTCATGAGTCCCATGAACACTGCTGGAGTGTTGGTCACATCGAATGGAATAACAAAGGACTCATAATGACTGTACCGACAGCTGAAATTATTCTTATACACATCCTCATCTCATACTCATATATGGTGATAGCCTGATCGGAGGTCTATCTTCGAGAACCACTGAGCTCCCTTCATCTGATCAAAGAGGTATTCATTCCTAATAAGTGGGGACATGTTCTTCACGGTCACCTAGTCCAAGTGTCGATAGTCAACACAAAGTATCAAGATCCCATCTACCTTTTTGGAGAATAAATTTGGGTCTATCTAAGGAGAAACACTATGCTAAATGAATCCCTTATCCTGTAAGTACTCTAGTTATACCCTCATCTCACGAGGCTCCGCGGGAGCCATCCGATACACTGTTGTAAAAATCAGTGTCGTTTCGTGGTACATTTCAATGTAAAATACACCTCTCTATGAGGAGGTAGACCCGTAACATCAACATGGAATGCATACTCATACTAGTCCACCACTATAGGATAGCTCCAACTCTCTACATCAATAGAAATGAGGATAAGACAAGCCAAATGACGTGTCATTGGATGCACTCTTTTTCAGGTAAGTATATCATGTGCTGCAAAGGCTCCATTCTCTCTAGTGAATGTAAACCTGCTCCCATCCATGCAGACACACCACATGTTGCGCCTAATATAATCAATCGGATTATGGACTATAGATTTCCATTCCATACCAAATATGACGTTGTATGGCCTCGACGACACTACTAGGAGATACCAACTGAAGCTCTCCCCTCCTAGAGTAAGCTCGCATTGCTGGAACAACTGTGTAATTGTCGAATCTTCACCCTTAAGAGTCTATAGTCGTAAGGATTGAGCTAACGACTCCGTCTGAATTTTCGAGCTCCGAATGAGGGAAGTGGAAATAAAATAATGACTACCACCTGGGACTATAAGTTCTGCATCTATGGTGGAGTAGACACAGATTTTACCTCATATAATCTTTGGAGCACTGTAAGCGTAGGCCTCAGCTTTCTGGAGCTATTCTCACCCCTATCAACCTACTCCCAACGGTCGGGGTGGACCTCTTAGTTGTGGTGGCATTAACATCTTGAATCGTCTCCCACTGCTATCTGCACTGCCAACTCCTCTTCCACGTACGCCTACTCCCTGCGGACCTCCTCAGTCGAACCTCCATCTATACCTGGGAGGTCCCCTGATCGTTATCTTGTAATTGATACGGTGGGTCGCACTGCCACAAGCCATGTGACCCTACCCACAACATGTGTAACACTTCCTGCTCCTTAGATGACTGGGTCTCCCTCAGGTTCCCTACACAACCAACCCTGAATCATGCGGTCTTCCACCTGTAGATCTGGTCCTCTTGGACCTATGCAACAACTGTCTACTTCTATCTGCTGAAGAGTCCACTACATGATGACTGGTGGTGGGTATCTCTACTATTGACTGCTCATCAAGGAAACTCTTCACTAAGAGGGCTCTCTCTGACACCCCCTCATGCGTCGGGACGCTAAAGGAAATCACCAAAGCCTTTATCTCTCATCTAAGTCCCTGATCAAAGGTCTAGGTCCTGAAGAATGGGCCCTACACCATATCATTGGAGTAGCGTGAGAGGTCAATGAACCTCGATGAGTACAGAGCCACAATCATTATTCCTTGCTGCAGATGAAGTAGCTCATGTATGTGCACTTATTGAAGAGTATCAGGTATAAACTCTGCCCAAAACAGGCTCTTGAAGTCTACCCAAAGAAGCATCACCTTATCGTGAACCTAGAGAAACCATCTCCACCATATTCATGTTGCTCCCTATAGATAGCTGCTGGAAAGGGTCACCATGAGATCATTCAGTGTCCCTACCAGTCGGAAAACTCTCACCACGGCCTCCACCCATTCCTTAACAACATGTGGGTCCATATATCCCCTGAACATGGGTGGTCTCTCTCACTAGAACTCATGTAATGCACTCAAGAAGCGTGCACCCTTTGTTGTTGGGTCTGGTCGCATCGGTGGCCCAACGGGTAATAGTACCATTCGTGCCTCCACTGATGCCTATACTAGAAGAGGGCCCTGTACCGAGGCCTCATCGCACGGTGGGCTATCAGTGCGTAATACATCATGATCGATAATTGGATGTTTGGTTGAAGGAATACTGAATAAAAACAGTGTTCAATGGTTAATAATTTGTATCCAGTGATCTAACTCAGAGAGATCACAAAGAAAACTCTTCAAAACACATGCGTAATCCGTGTTATCATACACTGAGTTAGAAATAAAAAGACAAGGTTCAGGTGTATGGATACATCAGCCACTGCACCAACACTGGATTACCTAAATAGATAACCACATTCACTAAACTTAACACTATTTTAATTAATAATAATGATCATATGCATATGTGCTACGGTAGAACCGACTCCATTGATACCAATTTTTCATGACTGGTCCCCCGGGTCCCATGCTGTGACTACCCTAAACCCGCCCTCTATAGGACAGGGGCTGGCGACTAGCACTGAAAGGCGTATTCCTTAAAACTGAAAAGGCGTAGCCTTATAACCTGTAAAAACATGAATCCAAGCACATAAAAAGATACGAACACATGTAAACTATATAGAAAAAAGTGTTCTGAAAGTAAAAAGGGGTTGGAATACAAGCCCAACAGTAAAGGTACAAGTACAACTAGAAAAAAATACAACTGAAGAAAAAGGAAAGAATCAAATGGGTTTCTTCTGATGTTCCTACCTGAATGGTAGGTATAGATCGCCTCCTCAGCACTCGTCGTTCGCCCATCTCCTCTACGTACCGAAATGCCATATGGTCATCCTCCAGGACTTGTCTAATCCGGTTACCGTTAGCCTCTTTCATCATTTTCCATCATCTGCGTCAAAAACCACAATGTGTGGGCATAGCCCATGTAAGGGTGAGTATATCAATACTCAGAAAGGACCCCAAGACCCACAAGGTCTCACAAAATCCACAATGGATAAACCACAATGCATGAAGTCAACTGTCAACCCAACATAGTTATATGACCATTCATTAAACTAAGTTATAAAGTATACACATCTCAATCAAGATGAAACACAGTGTCCAACCCAAAATCCCAAATCTCAACTTTTCCATAAAGGAATGAATACCATGAAGGTATGTACCACACAGTTACACCCCATAGAAGAATACCACCAGGGTATTACCATGAAGGAACGTACCACACAAGTACGCCACAAATAAGAATACCACAAAGGTATTACCACTATGTGATGTACCACACATGTATAAATTCATCCCACACCTAGTATTACTTAAATACACTAGTAGAGAATATTATATGTAACTACTAATTCATATTACTCTATTAAGAGTCTCTACTGTTTACCCACACATGATCGCTCGGTGATGACCACATAAGATCGCTAGGTGTTGTCCCTCACAGGATCGCTCAATGCTGACCCAGATAAGATCCCTCGCTGATGACCCACACATGATCTCTTGGTGTTGTACCACATAGAATTTCTAGGTTCTGACCCAAACAAGATCTCTATTCATTATTCATGTCCTAGCCACCTACTGGGTTCCCGCAATTGGCTTGTTTATCTCTGGGAAGGTCTGTTCCTCAGGCAACTGGTCGATACTCCAAATTCCATGAAGTCCTACAAAAAAAGTAACTCAATGGGACTACACATCAGAGGGATATCAATTCAATAGTTGGATCATCAATCAAGCACTCGATATGTGTGTTATTAGACTTTTAGTCTCAAGGCCCCGTTTGGGATTTGTGCTCAATCCAACCCGATCATACTCCAACATTATCCAATACTCTAGTGGGGTAAACTCAAATGGAATTTCTCGCTCTAATATTTCCATCACTATTGACGGTTCATCAAACGGATCCTCAATGCCAACATTATGGCCGATAGAGAGAAATTTTCAAAGTTGTCCTGGGTCTGGTCTGACCTGGCCCGACTGGGCCGGGGCTAGCCCGACCTGATTTGGGTTGACCCGGACCACTGGGTCTTGCCCGGCATGCTGGCCCGACCTGTGATAGGAGGCGCGGGGGCCGTGATGGTGACATGAGTCTACGGGGGCCGCTGAGGGCTGCAAGGCGGCGATGCCACGAGGAAGCATGGAGGGGTATGGGGTGGAAGGGAGTGGCGTGGGACAACGAGGCCATGGGGCGGTGCAGATGGTCGTGTCTCGGCAAGGCCGCATGCACCATGGTGGGTCGCAGGACCATGGAGGCCACGTGCGGCGTGAGGGCAGAGGGTGGCTTGGGCCACAGGGTGGCGGCGGCCGTAGGCGGTGTGCTGCGGCGTGGCGGCGGAGGCCATGGGAAGCCCGAGGCCACTGGGGGGTGCGTGGCCACTGGGAGGTGATGTTGCGCCGACACCTTCTTCGGTAATGGTAGGGGAGCCGGTCCCCATTCTCGTGTCCCACCAATGTATTATGTCGTCCTCCTCAATCAAGAAGAACACAACAATAATGATGATTGGCAGAGGGGTCGGGCATTTTAGTTTGCCCCCCACCCTTTACATTAGATCGGTAGTAAGAGGATCAACAAAATCATGACCAAGAATGTGTATGGAAGATATTTAAAACATCAAACCCCCCAAAATCGGTCAATCACTATTCCCAAACCCGCAAAAGAAAACATCTGCGGATCAACTAGTTTAAGAGAGTTGATCCACATTCTTTGTTTAGAGGGAAATAAAATGGGAAGATATTAAACACATAGAAATAAACCCATGTCTCAATGTTTTGATTATGTATTTCAAGAGAGAAGTTAAAGATGTCGATGTTCGTCACGTCTGCCACATGCCTCCGATCCCGAGCTCGTTTGTCAGATAAACACACTTCAATGGAGGTGGTTCTTCATTGGAGGATGCATTCCACCATGTTCACCAAAAATATTTCCCAACCCTTTTCCCAACGAATCCTCTCAAAGGAAATAGCCAACCAAAATAAAAAGTGGTTGTCTAATTTGATATTGTGGAACAAAAAACGTTGTCAACATTAATCAATTGAAGTGGCTTAATTTAACGAGAGACTGATTAATGGGGAGGAAGTACATAGGTTAATTCATCATTAATGAGGATGTTCAAGGGGTTTCTTCCATTAAGAGGGTTCGGCTAGTCCCCGCCATTAAATTCAAATTTGGGGAGGTTTTATGATCAGGTGGTACCCACCACCGAGCATTAAATTTGGAGGATAAACTCTTGTTGTCCCCACCTCTATAAATAATAGGTGGTTTCATGAATAAAAATAAAAATTTAAATAATTTTATTTTTATTTTCCCATGAAAAAGGGAAAAACTATCTTTCACCCTCAACCTACAACAGTCGAGGTAAAGGACTCCTTAAGAGAATACCAACGCTATGAGTTCAACGGTGCTCTCAGATATCAATTCCGAGCACTAGTTTTAAAGATACCGAATCCCACTCATACGTTTACTAATCATACCTAAAAAATGTTCAGAAATTCATTCCGGGCACATCGGGCCTCAGAATCGGACACCGTCAATTTGCACAGACTCTTCAAATTATCATATAATTAAAAAAAATACATGGAATTTCCAGGACATTACACTAATTGATAGTCATTCTGTAATGTTCATTGTATTCATCCATTTTATATTTTATATGAAATTCACCCATTTAATTCTATAGAAAATGGATTTTTGAAATAATTGATTCATCATAGATGATTATAATTCTCATTGAAATATAAGTTTTTATATTATAATTCTCATATTAATTATTGATTTTTTTAATCCATTAACAAATTATTTCAATTGATTTTTTAAACAAATTCAGTATTTATAATCTTCTAAGATCATCATATTTTCTTTTATTAGTTTCTTTATTTGATTCTATGTAAATTTCCTAAAACAACACATTTTTAATTTACAAGGAATTTATATTCGAAGATGATAATAAAAATATTATTAATTACTACATTATGTTCATTTTTTCTCATAAATTTCCTGAAATAATTACCACAAGTATCTACCAAATTTTACATTATACTTATATATTTTCTCTATGATGAGAACCTCAAAATACAATGTTGATACTCTTAAATATTCTTTATTGGTAAGGTAATATTATATAAAAGGACACATGGTTAGTTTATTATCTAGTGTGATTACTCATAAGAGGATGAAGAGTAATATCATGATCATTACATGTGGTAACAAAAAAAAGTGAGATTATGAGACTATGCCATCTATATGAATTCAACATGATTTCATGTCATTGGGTATTCCTATACAAAAGATGTCTAATAATCCTTAAACATGGATATTATTATTAATTAAATTAATGATCCATGAATATTTATGTATTAACGTAAACCATGATAAAATATGATATATGTGAAGTTGTGTACATTAGGTGGATCATAAAAGATATGTTTTCAATAAATTAGTGGAGGAATAATTTTACCTTCCATATTTTTAGAAAATGATGTCATGACCCTTTTATTGAGATAATGACATCACATTATATTCAATGGAATTGGATTATAGATGAATTCATTTTAGAAAGTCCAAGCATGAATTATAATTCAGATAAGATGATTAAATTGGTGTGAATCCTTATTTTCTAGATATTATGAAAAATGAATTATATTTCAGAGTGAGTATTCATATGTTGTTGTTTCCATTGCGACATATATTCTTCTTCTATGTATTTTTTCACCCATTACTGGATAGTATAAGTTACATTAAGTATGCCATCATAACTTCACTAAGGGATATTAATAAAGGTCCCTTAAAAATTTGTTTTGAGTATTGATATGTAAATATTATTTATTTTATAGTTGTAATAAATATTATTTTATTGACTAATAAGTAATATTTTATAAATGATTTATTAACAGATAAAAAATAATAAATATTTATTGTTCACAAGGATATTGTTTATTATTATGAATACATAATATTTATTTATTTATTATTAATGTAAATATAATAAATAGATATTATTTATAAATAAATTTTTTTTATTGACAGAATTATTTAACAAATATTTATTCCTCAAACCATGAGTGAAATATTCATTCATTAACATATGAATAATATTTGCTAAAATATTTTATGATAATTTAATTAATTTTCTAGTGAATGAGATGATAATATAATGTACATTGTTAATTTTTAAATTACCAGAATTTATAATTAATTTTAGCCATTGTTCAAGATTGCAGACATCATAAATAAAATATTAATATTTTTTTTCATGTAATGGTTTTTATTAGAGATTACATCCTAGTTTTCAGACTCTACAATGTTAATTAGAATTAAACAATATACCTAGATTTATTTAAATTCATCAATGTTGATTTAAGAGAAGTTAATTATTGTGAACAATTGTTCCCATTCTGTATATCACTCTTCCTATCATCGTATTGATGTAGATAATAACTAGAGAGATTCCTTCATCTAGAAGGAATGAAATGCGATCAAATCAAATAAATTATGATGACCAATCATAAAGGAGAGTACATGATGTTTCATCAATGTTATTTTAAATTTATGGGGTTTGTGTGGATCTACACTATTTGGAATATTCCTCGATTCCTATCTAGAAAGCATTAATACACTGATCATGTTATATTGTTCATGAAAATAAACATATAAAAATATCTAGACTAAATTAATATTTATTAATATTTATTATGAAAATTATAAATTAAATTGAAAATATCTTCATTAGGAGATATAAAAAATCATTTATCAATATTATTCTAGGTAAATTTTCATTTTAATGGCATTCATACCATTTACAATGAAAATTAATATTTTTTAATCTAGAAAAATTGATTTTTTCAAATACCAAATTGTTGTTTCTATAGAATATAGAATAAAAAACATGATATTGGAGTGATAACATTCAATTTATAATAATTTTTTGGTCACATATATATTTATTTATTTTTAATTATTATAAAATTGTTTTCATTTAACTCGAACAATAAGATATTTTCATGCAACTATCATTTCCCACTAATTTAAAAAATATATGAATAAATATTGATGATCAAAATCTAGTGATTCCATCCATACGGTTTGGTGTTTATATAATTGTAAATGATGTTTATATAATGTGTATCTCATATCTAAACTATTTTTAGTCAAATTTTAAACTATGATTACCAATATCTAGTATACAAGAAACACTGTAGAATTAATTTAGAACATCATAAAATAAAAAATATAACACAATAATTAAATACATGTTGTGTATGGATTAGGAATTATATAAACATGGGAAACATAATACATTTTTTGGAACTCACCATTAGGTTATGTAGTCCACATTTTTTCGTGGATGAAAATATGGGGATTTAATTGTATATTGGATTAATTACATGAAATATGCACTAGAGAAAATTTATTGAGGATATATACATGATGTATACCTAATGTACTGATATAGTACTTCATAAATTATTTCATAGAGATTCACTTTTAAACTCTAAACATGTATCATTGGTAAACTGTGAGTGACATATCGAGAATTAAATTATAAGTAATTGTTGTGTACACAACTTTTTTATTGAAAAAATTTAAAATTTACTTATTACACCATAAAAATTAAAATATATATTCTATTGGATTTGTACTTTCGCATACATTACATATAGCATTATTTATATGAAATTAAATTCTTAATTAGTTGGAATGGAAAAAATGATATACATAACATGTATTATCATAATACTACTACTACACTATTTTAATTAAAAAAATATATGTTATGATAATAATGATGGGTGTCGTGTTTAAATTATTTACTAATTCACAAAATATAATTTAATGGTAGAGAATATGTTCTATATAATATATCAGTAGTCTGTATATTATCTCAATACATATTGAGTAGTTCAAATAGATAATCCTCACGTTTCTTCTAATTACATCTTGTGTACATATTTTATTAACATTTAAATAAAATTAAAATATATAATTTATTTATAATCACAATGGATGGGATTCTATAAGAAATAATTGCTAGTTAATTTTTAATTGAATTAATTGATTAATATGTAAAAACATAGATTAACTCATTTGTTATTTATCATTATAAATTAACTAAATGAAATTTATTTTATATAGTGATTTTAATTGAATATACGTTACTGATTTTGATGATTAATGTATTATATACAACAATTCATTTTTATGGCCTCATGTAATTTAATTATTTTATGGGGTTTTTAAAATATTTTTTTATACTAAATTAATATAATATGAATAATCCCTCTATCCTTATTATTTAAAATATTGAATACCAATAATTTTTTTGATATAAACCCCCTTTCGGATTCTCCTTCCCTATGAGTGAATGAAGGCATAATTTGTATGGGGATTTGAAAAACATGTAGTCAGTGTAACATATAGTTATGGTGACACCAAACCATAGATATACAGATGAATGATGTGAAATTCTAGAAATATTATTCGAGATCAGCTCAAAGGACATCAACATAATAGTCATTAGTTTGTATTATATCCACATAAAAACCAATCCAATAGTAAATTTTCCTTATCATTACTTGTTTAAATACATATTTTTTATATTTTTCTAGATATATTTAATTGATTCAATACTCTGATCACACAAATAAATGTATTAATATAAAAATAAAAATTTTTAAAAATGGATTTTGTGTAAAATTTTATTCGGTACATCGATATCTATTTTAAAAAAAAATTATAATATTAATGATTTATGAGTAATTATTTCTAGATTTTGTATTCTACGAAATGGATAAATGAAATTACTATTTGAATTTTGTAAAATTTTTCTACCCATATACTTACTTGAAATTTTTATCGCCTCAATCTAAAAAAGAGGAAGGGTAATATGGATCCTTCCCATTATAATTTCCAATTTTTGGGACATTCCATATCCAATTGTGATGGATTTTAATACTAGTCAAAAAAATTTAAAAATAATAAAATAAAAATAATTTTTTCACATATAATTTATTATTATGATTAATAATAATCATATTCTTTTACTTTAAATTAAAATAAATATATTTTTTTCAAAAAAAAAATCTTCCATTAATTATATATAATTAAAGTGTCATATGTGGTAATTAATTCCAATGATGGTTTAGAATACAGTAAGTAGTATTGATCCATGAATGGATGTATTGTATCAAGAATACATAGTATGTGTCCTTGATCTATGGTTGTGAGGGATGATGATTTCTATATTTAATGGGAAATCCCAGAATGATGTTCTATATTTTTATTCTTTAACTCAATCAAAAATTTCTGGCAAACTCAAAAAGTAACCTAAGAACATGGATTCCTATAGGATCCTCTAGTGTCTGCATGATGTTTGATAGAAGAGTGTTTTATTAGAACCTATTTATATATCCATGTTATACATTATGAGAAAATTCTGGTAATTGGTTCTAGGTGGACCTCATAAATCCTAATATATTGTATATACTGGGAATCTACATGTTCTAGGGATTAAGATAACAATATATGTTCATACTCATCCCATTAATTCCACGCCACAAACAAATTCTTTATATTTTTTAAAATTTATATATATTTATCTTAGAAAAATAAATCATAGACCTAGTAACTATAATTAGCCAATTTGAATAGGATATAAAATAAATAAAGTTGTTCTCCCTTATAGTCAATAAATAAAAATATTTGGGGAAGATATACAAGGCTAAATCCATGTCCATGATTTCTTCCCACCACCATTCAAAGTATATATTGATCAATGGGAATGTAACAAAATAACACCACTTCAATATTCATGAGGGGAAATAATAAATTTGAATAAAAGCATTACATAAACTAACATGGAGGTTATTTTTTTGGGTGCCAATTTATTGAATGAAATAGATCTATTTCTACCAATATTTTATTACAAAAAAACATGTGGTTTCTAACCCAAATTAAAATATAGGAATCATACTGATTCAAATACACATCACATTGTGAAGTTGATATACGACAACTGTGAAGATAAACACATTCTATTTTGGAAATTGGATATTTCAACCTCACATTTCTATGTGGAATGTAATTTCTTGTTATTGATATCAATATTGTGATTACAGTCACCAAAAATATTTTTTCCTTGTGAAATAATTTTAATTATTTATCTATCTATAATTATAACATATATGTTTCATATTTTATATACAATGATATATTATGCGATGTTATATTTCAATAATTTTCATTCCATTATGGATTAATTGAATATAGTAATTGGAAGTGATTTTGAATATAATTTAAATTAATAATCCCACACATAAGTATATAGTAAATATCTATTTCATGTAAATGAATAATAATATATAGAATTCCAAAATTTGAATATTCTAATTAATTTAATTAAAAACCACAAGGTTCTCACCAGAAATTTTATAGGGGAAAATTAATGTAGCTTTTGTTAGTTGAAAATAAGAAAGGGATATATATTACCCTGAATTTTTTCCTAACATTATATGTGGAAAATTTTAAATTTAATCTCATCATTGGAATGCATATATAATTAAAATTATTGATAACATTTTTAGATTAGAATATTAATAACTAATTAGTTATAATTGATAACTCATTGATTGACTAAATTAATATAATAAGGATTGTTTGGAATATCTTAGTATGAAGATTAAGAATCTCTAGTTAGTCTATGAATTAGAATAAACTAATCATGAAATCTTTTAAAATGTAATAGAGATTAGTATTTATTCCAAATTCATGAATCATTTATACACAAATGGAACTATTTAAGTGATAAGGTAATTTTACCCATTTAGACATGGTGGAATAAATAATCTGTTATATGATTAATCCATTATCTCTTTTGGTATGTGAATTATGGATAAAAATTGTTCATTCTATTTAACAAATTCATTAATAAAATGTATTCTAAATAAACATTATAATTGAAAATAAAATTGTTTCACGTATGATTATCATGATGTGAAGTGTTTTTTAATTCTATTAATATAAATAATAATTCCAAATGATTCAATATCTATAAATTTATAGTATATCCAAATTAAATACATTTATATTACTTATATAAACCGTCAGACAAGAAGGTTGTGGTAGAAAAACAGCCCATATTTTATGGGAGAGATAATTTCTCTATAATTTTATAAATGGAGAGTAATATAATGTTACAACAAATCCCCCTAGACTGATGCCATGACTAACCCATTCCCACCTCCCAATGGCTAGGGGATCTTGAGTAACGCTGGGTATGCATATCACACAAGTGGGATGCATTTTCTGTAGTACCTATACACACACACTCGTCTTAAAGAAAATGTAGAAAAATATATAGTAAGTAAACATGGATGAAAACCACTAATGAATCACACAAAGATTAAGTTAAAAAATAAACGAAAATTTTCATGAATATAAACCACACTTAAAAGGAATAGGACAATCTCTGAGATATCTTATGTAGAAAACACTATATGAAGGGTTGGTATATTATGATTTCTAAATGTCACTGAATCATACAACGTTTGTCAGGTCATCCTAATGCACCCATGTCGTTGGTCCACCGTGGACTCCATCCATGCTACCTATCATATTCATAGGACACAATATGTGTAGGCGAATCCCATGTAGGGGTGAGTTAAACAATAGTCCCTGTGGAACCTAAACAACTAAGATATCACTATGAAATAAATGAAATAAGAACCACATGATGAATATCACAAATGAATCACAGAAATTATACCAAAATTGAGTCACTAAGAAATACATCCAGCAAAAAAACAAAAATGTATACGAGGTGTAGCCTCAATGAAATATAATCAAGAGAGTCACTAGAGTCAACTCACACCAATTATAGGTCTATGGTACATAAAAAGGATTGTTAAAAGAATCCACCGTACCACCAAGATATAAAAAATAATGTGTACATAACACACATAGTTTTGGTAACACACAGAGTTTCGGTAACACACAAAGTGTAGATAACACATGGTGTATTGGTAACACACAGATTTTTGGTGACACAGATAGTGTCGTCAAAGAAAAAAGGAACCATTACCTAGTGGTACAAGGGAGTATTGACTCAATCATTTTAAAGAACATAGTCTATGTAAGATACATAGTAAAGGTATGACACACAATCTTGTTAAGTCACACAGTCTAGGTCATAGACATCCATATGATTTTGGCTTGTAATGAAATTGTTCCGGGAGAATGTACTAATCTATGTAAGGATCATTAGTCAAATTTCATTAAACCCACATAGATTATCTCAAAAGGACCACCTCATCAAAAGTCTTCCAATGTCACAAATGGAACATCGAATAGACACATGGATTGAAATAAATGGGTGTATTTTTTAAAAGATGAATGTTGGATCTGGGTCAGACCCAATCCTAGTGGACGGAACCGAATCGACCTCTCCTGGGGTCTGTCATCCCAACTCGCTAGGCCCCGTCCACCACGTTGCTTCCGATAGGACTCGGCCCTCAAGGATAACATATGGGTGGCCCAATTTCTCCAACCCAACTCTCTAGAGTAGGACTGTTATCCCTACACAAGACTTGGTAATTTACCCAAACCCTCTGTTTCATGTGGATGGATAAAAATCTAGTCCCACCACCCACACGACATCCATGGGACAATATGACACAATGTACAAAGTGGTAGTTGGTCTCATTGCGGATCCACTCCATATTGGCATGCCCTATCCACGTCCCCTATCAACACATGAAGTCGGGTCGCCGTGACCATATTTTATATCGTATGTAGAGAGTATTGCTTGCTGCCAGTTCTCTGTGCCAGCACGTGCCAATGTTGGTTACTCAATGCACTGCTGCTGGCCACTTCACGATGACTCTTCATTCCATGGGCTACCACAATGACTTTGGAGATCTGTTTTTAAACCGAAAGGTGTACTATATCATCAATTCATGAAATATTTTTCAATGGTATTAAAACCATCTTTCCATCTCTATGCGGTTCCAGTAGTGTTCGGGACCTCATAGAAATTTTTAGACCCAACATAGGGGTCTTAGACAAAGAACAGATGAACATGGGATAGAGGAAGCACCAGAACACTACATAGAACATACCAGACCCTTCGTCGTGTCATCTAGAGTTCATTATTGATTGTAGCCTCACATATAATGAGAAACTAATCATGAAAATATATTAAATATTTAATCTCTAAGATTGAAAGTAGAATCATCATGATCTAGTCACCAATTTAATAACCACATTGTAAATCCTAATAGGAAATAATGATCGACCGATGGATCAATCTGTTATTGAGTCATTCCACGTGAGTTGTATACAAAAAAAAGAATGTGGAAAGGAAAAATTGAAATGAAAAGAAACTCTACCACTTGAATTGGATTGATTTTTGACGAATCGCAAGTCATGAGTTCATCATTCATCAATACACTAACACCTGTTCTGAATCTGATCATTGATCTTCCACCATTCTTCGTTCATTGATGACTGGATTTTCTAATGTGTTTTCCTTATTTTTTTCAATATCCTCAGGGATCATGAATATGATATTGTATACCTACCTTGTTATTGAATGAATAAATTCATTTCAACTCAACACCCTATTTCTTTTATGATAGGAAACAACTTCCTTGTCATTGCTTCTTCAAGAAACATTTAAAAAACCTTTTAAATTTGTTTTATTTTCAACATATGAAAAAGGATTTCCATAGTTTCTCCGTGTCGGTCACGGTTAGGTCATGTCTATGAAAAACCCAGTACATTGAACAAAATAATACCCTTACATTTCAAATCAGTTTAGTATTTTATAAGTTACAAAATCCGAGCAGACAATCTATTTTTAATAGATATAAAAAGATCAAACGTTTATTTTAGGTACTCAAGGCCATGAAAATCATTTTCCCTCTCATAACATTGCCTTAAAGTAATCCAATATTTTTTTCAAATAATTTACATGGACTATCTTGGACTTTACATTCTCCCCACATTAGGGCCTTGCATCCTTGAAGTCCACAATAAGGGATGAATAATGAAATCTGAATATTCAACAAGAATTTAAGCTTACCACACCCATGTTACCTATTGGATATTCCCATGATTACACCAAATGTTTCAAAAAAATGAATTCCCTACATGGATTGACTCATATCAATCATCGATTTCCACTAGGTACTCCGCAAATGGTTCCTCATCATCAATATCCAACTTTCCCTTTTCAATGATGTGTGAAGAGTCATGTACATATTTACTCAATTAGGATACAAGAAAGATGATAGGAACACACTATAACATATGAGGTAGTGTCATGTGGTATCCACCTATCCCAATATACAAAGTATTAGAAAAGGTCTGATAACACTCATTGATGACAAGCCACCCATGCCATATCATTGTATCAGAAAACGAGGAGATACCTAAAAGAACACATGGTCGCCCTCCATGAACTCCAATGGTCTTCATATCCTATCATCAGGAGACTTTTAACCACTAAGAGTATTAATAAATCACTCAAGGTTGTCATGAACCTTCTATGTAGTATCCTACAATATCATTGTGCCCACAAGTGCTGACTCTCCATGGTCAGTGCAGCAAAGTGGCGACCTGTAGCCTCACCCATAACAAAATTTGAATGGTTCCATAAAAATGGTGGAGTGGAATATATTTTTGTAAGAATAACCCATCAAGGATAGGTGATCCTCCCAACTACGGACAAAATCGGTGATGAAATAACAAAACATGTTCTCTTGGGTTTGAACAGTCTGCTCCGTCTAACCATTTTCTTAATGGTGGAAAACATTTCTTAAGCAAAGTTGAGTCCCAAATACCTCCTGCAATCACTTCAACTACTGAATTTAAAGAGTGTGACATGATAAGAAATTGTCGTAGTGGGAAGACATGGAGTTAAACTATTTCTTACATGTAGAGGCATCATAATCTCGTAATTAAACCCTATTCTAAAATTTTCATCTAATTTGGCCGATGTGGTGAGTCGGTTAATGATAATCTAGATGGTATCATTCCCCCTAGATATACAATGAAACCCTATTATGAATCCCTTCAATATTCTATCACACTTCCACTTTGTCTCCTAAAGGGGTTTATTCAATCCTACTAGTGCGTGGTCCTCGGCCTCCACTTGTTCATATATGAGGAATCTGGAGACAAACTCTACAACTGCCATCTTCATCCCCTAACCACCAAAAGTGATGTCGGTGGTCCTGGTACATATTTTCCACCCCTTGATGTACCACTAAAATGGGACGTATGGAAATCCCTCAAAACCTTCTATCTTAACATCTATTGTACAAATGTGAGTCCTATGAAAAGGATGTCGGGAACCCCACCTTTCGAATATCCAATAGTGGCATGCCTTGTGGACATTTGAGCTTGGGTAGTTTCACAACTGATATCTCTAAGTTGTTACTCCCTGATACACTGTAAGAGTGGACTGGTAACCACCATCGACTGGAGATATGATTTTTCATCACCATCTTGAAATTATAACTAAAACGATGCCTAATACTATGAGGCCTCATTCAGTCGATGTGAACTAGATCGTTATAAAACAGAATCAGCAAACACATTCCCCTTCAATGGAGTATAAAATATCATGATTTTATAGTCCTATAAGAACTCTAGACAACATTGTGGTCTCATGTTCAAATCCATCTGATAAAATATATACCAAATAATTTTTTGGACTATATATAGGATAATCTGATCCACTATATGGTAGTGTTGTCTCATATTCAATGTGAAGAATACCACCACAAACTCCAGTTCAGGGGTTACACAGTTATGCTAATTTGATCTCAACTGTTTTGAAACACCAGAAATAACTTCCTTCCCCGGAAATAAGATACAACTGATCCCAGTTTTGGATGCATCATAAAACAATATGTAATTGAAACCCAAATCAGGAAAACTCGTGATGGGAGACCTCATCAAACTCTATCTCATTTTCTGGATGCTCTCCTGGCTCTTCTTCATCCACAAAAGGGGTTTCCCCTTTCATGTAAAGGATGCCAGGGATTTATCTACTCTAGAAATTTTGATTACAAACCTCTAGTAGTATATAAAAAACCAAGGGAACCCCACTCCATTGTTATGTCATTGGGTGGATCTGAAGAAAGAATCTCATATATCGTTCTGAGATCTATTGCAACACTAGAATTTAAAATTACGTGTCCTAGAAAGTTGACATATCTTATCCAGATGAAACACTTTGAGAGAATTTCATAACGTTGGTTCTCTAAGTGTATATCATGGACCATCCTAATGTGTATCATGTGCTCCTACTCAGATACCGAGTACACAAGGATTTGATCATTAAAGAAAACTACAAACCAGTCTACTTAGGGCTTGAAGATCCAGTTCATGAGTCCCATGAACACTGCTGGAGCATTCATCATGCCCAATAGCATCAGTATGATCTTATTGAGCTCATAGTGACATCTGATCATTGTATTTGGGATTTCCTCATCCGGATCCTAATGATATTGATTTCCTAATCTGAGGTATATATTCAAGAACCATCTCACTTCCTTCATCTAATTGAAGAGTAGATCAGTCCTCGGTAGGGGAAAATTATTCTTCACATTCACCTATTTTGTGCCCGAAATGTCCACATGTAAACTCAATATTTCTTCTTCCTTCTGGGATAACCAAACGGGGGCTGCCATGGTGAATTACTATGTCTCAATGAGCCCTTCTTTTTCAAGTCCTCGAGTTTTAATCTCAATTAAATAAGTTCTTCAGGATCCATTCAATATGAAACGGTGGATATTAGCGCCACACTAGGGTGAAATTCAATAAATATGTCTTCATATATTCGAGGATGTATTACTGCAACATTTTCTAGAATGATGTCCTCATAATTGTCCAACACTACAGGAAACTGAGGACTCATATCATCCACTACATCGGGGGTCATGCTATCCCACTAATGTGTCACCGGCTGTAGCCTATAATATACAATTCCATCATGTGATAATCTATATTATTTATCACCGTTAAAGGATAATATGATCCCATATCCATAGACACACCAAAATCTACACCAAAAATAGTGGATTAGAGAATTAATTGTGGATAACTAGTCTATACCTAGAATGACATCGTACATCCCTGAAAGTTCATCTAATATATCCCAACTGAAACAATCTCCCCCCATAGTGATTGAAGTATTTGGGCACAAGGTTTTGATAATCAAATATTTTTTTGAATGAGTTTCTAAGTATATTGATCGAGTCAATGGTTCTATTGGAATTGTTGTAACTCGAACATGGTTCATGACAAGAAAATAATGACTGGATCCCTAGACTATCAAAACTACAACAAGGGAGGAAAACACAGATATCATAAATATAATAATATTTTCTTTATCAGGACCATAAATCTCTATTGCATGGCGCATGCCTTGTACGTGTCCACCAATTCTCTGATCTCAGGCTGGACCACCTGGGGATTGTGGTGGTACTTCCATAAACCTCCATCCACATTCTTCTGAACATCCTGATCCTCTTCCATGTCTTCCACCTTGTGAACCACCCTGTTCTTTCCTCCACCGCTACAATATATGTCCCTCGACCATCTTCTAGTCAGTCATATGGCTGTTCAATATATCTTTTACCAGATTCCCCTGACCACCGACCGATTAGAACAATCTGAAATTTTGGAGAGTAACACTTTTTTTAGATCCCCACACCACTGTCCCCATGACATTGGACTTCCCACTACAATTTCTTTCCCACTTGATCCCCGACACCAGATTCCAAATTCCCAATACTATAGAATCCACTACATATTTCCTAGTGGATGCTCACACCATCAGTGCCTACTCTGTTAGGAATCTCTCTACCAAAAGAGATCTCTCCAGTACCCCAAATTTCATAGGGATTATGTGGGATATCATTAACTCCATGATCTCAATGATTACTCTGATATTGAGGGTACATACCTTGAAAAATGGGTCACACACTATATATGTAAAGTAGTGCGAATTATCCTTGAATGTCACTGAGTACTATTCTATTGACTAGGTAACCAATTGCAAGTGTGGAATCTCATGTATATGATCATAGTGTAACATGGTTGTAAGGAACACCTCTCAGAAGAGGCGATTAATGTCTTAACATGATAGCATCACCTTTTAATTCATATGCGTCATCAGACCCCCCCATATCCCTACTGATCCCTAAAGAATTCTCGTGGATAGGACTTTTATCTGGTTGGTAGGCATCCTCACTAAGAAAAAAAATTACATCACCACCTCTATCCAGTCTTCTACTACATGAGGATTCATCTCACCTTGGATCATTGACGGTTTCTACCTCTAGAGCTTATGTGATGAACTATTCCCTCCTGTATCTTCTACCCGAAGAGCAGGTTAAAATTTCACCTCTCTATGTGGTGGTATCACTTGTAAACCACAATGATGTTTTATCTCTTGCCACAATCCAAAATAAAAGCCTCATCACTTTTTGTACCATCCTCGTGGTCGTGCAATTGAATCTAGGTTGAAATCTGCATGGAGGATTCCTAAAAAAAATATGATGTACCACTATATATATATTATATTTGGTGAGCGGACTCTGAATCAAAAGTAACATGAGAACACACTAAATATCTATATTATTCACGAAACAATGAATTCCCCTACAACTAGAATTTTCTTGTACTGAGTCATAATGTAGAAATCAAGGTCTTTGTTTTTAGATATGGTGTCCACCATACCAACCATGGGTTCCTTGTCCTGAAATAATAACTCGAAAAACATAACACAGTTTCCCCAGAACAAGAGGAAATATGACCTCCCTTTGAAACCACTCATTCACGACCATTCCCCCATGACCCATGACATGACTACCTTGAACACGCATCCCATAGCTCGGGGTGTTCAACTATGGCCATGTAGGAATATCCCACAAGTAGAAGGAATTTTACCTAGTACATGTAAACACACCCATCTCCATGAAAAATATGATATTGATAACAATAATGAAAAATGGATTCAAACCACTCTAGAAACCCACATAAAGTATGGCCAAAAAAGAAAGGAAATTGGACCAGAATAAAAGCCCACCTGAAATGGAAAAGTGATATATCTTGGATCAATGTGTATAAAACCCTTCCCATAGGGATTGTATATTAAGCTGTATAAATGTCGATGAAGTATACAATGCCTTTTTGGCCACTCGGGGGAACCCCTATCTACGGTCAACCGAGGACTCTGGCAATGATGAAGATCATCTACCGAAGACTTGAAACAAGCGGGTGAATCCCGCACATGAGTCAGTAAAACAATACTTAGTATGTACCCAAAACTAAAGAGTAATCATATGAAATATTACACAATGGAATCACATGAATTATACCTCTATGGAATCACTACAAAACACACTATGCAGTCTTCCAAAGATGTACATGAACTATAGCATCTATGTAGTATAACCCCGAGATTTATTAGAGTTAGCTATCACTAATTATAGGTCTAGGGATCATAAACCAGATTGTCACAATATTCCAACACACCCTCAATTAGTAACACATAGATTTTACGTAACACATGTAGTGTCGTTAACACATGGACTGTATTTAACACATGAAGTATCAGTAACACAAGGAATGTCGGTGGCACACTGAGTGTCATCAAGGACTAAAAGTCGCATTTAATATTGGGATAAGGGAGTATTGACTCAGTATAATAAATACACATATTCTATATAAGGAACACATTCTATGTAATATAAACACTCTAGGGAAGACTAAAAATCTAGTTTGTAGCCAGTCATAGGATTTTCACTAATAGTGTGCTTGTTCTCAGAGAACCTAATCCACAAGAAAAATTTCCTATGAAAAATTCCAAAAAACCAAATTATAGTATCATAGAAGGACCCCATCATCATGAGGGTCCCAACACTGCTAGTAGATTTTCAAATTGACCCATTATTCCAATGATATGATAATTTTTATGAAAATGGGAAGCTGGGGACCAGGTCCTTCAAATCCCAGTCAAAAGGAAATGTCCTCACAAGACCTTGGGTCCACCGAACCAGCACGCTTGGCCCAAGCCACATCAGTTTGGCCTTTCCCACTGTTCCACCCTGGGTAGCATGTTTACATCACCCAAACCTGCTGGAGTGGGCCAGTATTCTCCAACTGAGAGTCAACATCTACCACATCTCCTACGCATCATGTGGTCGGTTGACAAGAAAGAGGAACATCACACACGTGGTCTGCTGGACTGCATGTCACCTAGTATGACGCAGTATGAGGACTCATCGTTGGTCCACTCCACCACGGCCTACCAGGGTTGCAACCCCTATGTGTGCCCATGCCCGTGCTGCCTCGGGAACCTCCACCATCGATGGTTGATCCAACAGATTTCTATCATCTGTCCAAGACACTACCAGAGATGCCATAATGGCTCATCCTTCCACATGATGATACTATCATTTCAGAGGTCCATTTTTCAAACCAAAATGGAGATCCTCAATCCTTGGGTCATGAACTAATCATCAATGGTATTCAAACATTCTTGTTTTCTCTACAGGGGTTTGACCTTGTTTGGTACTACCTGGTAATGTCACGACACGACCATAGGTGTCCGTTAATGAAGAAATTATTAATAGGGTAATGAAGATGAACATGAACACCTCATCAAACAAAATATGACATTTTTCATGTCGTCCATAGTTCATCACTATTACTAGGATAATGAAGAATGAGAAAAGAATAATGCATATATAATTCCTATTTAATAAAGAAGAACTAAAAGAAATTAATAAATATATAATTCCCTTTTTAATAGCTTCATGATAAATCACATCCCACAAGAACGATTAATATGTCGATGAACATGTTCATGGGTTGATACATATTCTTCATTTGAGAAGGAAGATTAGGGAATATAAAAATCACATATAAATGAACCCCTACATTGAATATTGGATGAATTAATGATGAAGCGTGAGTCTGGTGTTCGTTGTACGTCAATCTGTCGAATCCTGTTCTGAATCCGATTGTCAATCCTCCACTATTTTTCATTTTTCCCTGAGAGGATTTTACAACATGTTATCCTTTTTTTCTAAAGGCTCTATAGATCACGAATCTTATCATGTCTCCCTTCAAAGCTATTAAATGATGAAAAGTGTTTTAGCATCACAGTTTCTCAATCTTTTAGTTTCTCCATGGTGTTTTCTATATGAAAGGAAACAACATCCATATTGATGTGTCATCAAGAATTGATAAAAGATAAATAATTAAATTACATTTTATGTTTATTTAATTGTTTTTTAAAATGTCCATTAAAGATTTTCCCCAGTCCACCCACGTGAGTCGAGGTTAGGTACCACAGAACAAAAATCCACTACTCTGAACACATCCATGCACTTATATTTTGAATATGATCTCTCATTCATATTATACAAATATTGAGCCCGCATGTTATTTGTTAAAAATATAAAAATTATTAAACAGTTTTTTCAGGAACACTGGGCCACCGAATCACATGTCGTATTAGCGCATAGTATTGAAATAATAGCATATATTTTTTTAAAAAAAATATCATTTAAAATAAAATAAATTATATAGAAATTGGGTCATTATAGCCTCAAGATACCAATGTACTGGTGTTTGAAATAGTCACATAAATTCCTAAGGAAGAATATGTTTTGAAGAAATATGTATTATATATGAGTATATGATATTTTAGAGAACTAGAATGTTATGGTTTTCCTATGACTAAAAGTTATGAATCATTGTTATTTGATAAAAATGACCCTATAATATAAAAATAACTATTATGTAGCAGAGATGACAGGAAGAGGAAAAAAATATATCAATTATCAAATGGATTCCATTTAATAGAACAAAAATTGGTTTTTAGTTCACACCCCATGGATGTATACCCCTTGGTTATGAATTCTTATTTACTATGAAATTGGAAATTATTGGATATGTTAGTGTCCATAAGATCCAATTGGTTTTACCATTATTCAAACAACATCACGGAATAAATAATGTAGGATATTCCTGAATAGCCCAAAGGTCATTTTTTTATTGATTTATAATAACACTCCTTTTAAGAGACGATGGAGAACCCTTAGAAGGAATGTAGGCAATGAGATTTCCTGACATGTAGGTACTAGGAAATATATACAAGCTATAAATACATTAAACTACTCCTCCCCAGATTCTTCATCATGATGTCTGCTCTCCACATTCGCATGTCTAGTTCGGCTAGGCTTCTGGTGAAAGCACAAGCTATTCCTGAAGGAGAATTACATACCATTTCATTCTAAAATTATTCTTTAACTTATGCTCTGGTGAATGAACTTTCTCCAAATCATCATCTAGAGTGTCCTCCTTGTAGTGTCTTCCTGGTCATTAAGCACAATTTCAGGTGGGATGAAGGCCATGATGTCGCCCGATGGCTTTGAGGTGTCCTGAAATCCTTACTGGCCTGAATGCCTTAGGTGGACTGAAGACCTTGAAGGACCCGAGGCCCTAACCTGTGGCCCTAATTCCCAAATGGATGAATATTTTAGGCTGTTATATTACTAAACGATGACTTCTACAGTAAATAATATAATGCATACTACATTTTTTTCAACATTACTTCTACAGTACCCCAAAAATTATGTATCCACCTATTTCTGAACTCGAGTTTCATGGATTCACATGTCAAGTCATCACCTACTGGGATGAAGCTCTTGTGTAGATAATGAAGTATCTAATTCGCCAGTTTCTCTAATAAAATCAACTAGAATTATACTTTCTATAGATTCAATGTATTACCATGTGTTTTGGTATATCTATATCAAAATATCTACCAATAACAATAAGTATTAGTAGATCTATATATAACATAATCATATTGGTTTATGACTCTAAATGTCGCAAACATTGTATAAAAGATGGAGAGTTGAATTTATGGATGACATCATGAATCTATGTAACGAGACAATCAATTTGATGCAGCCATAACATAAATAGACTTAAAAATTAATTTTTTTGAGCATTATTTTTATATGTAGTTTGGTGGGAGTGCTATTATTTTCAAAATATATTATTACAATGATATAATAATTTTTAATAAATATTAATATAAATGTTTTTAATGGCCTATTTTTTTATAGGATTTTCCATTATAGACATAGGTGAAGTAGCATATATTATAGGGACCATGATCCATCATAATTGATCAAAGATTTGAATTTGAAAAATTTGCAGAGTATTCATTTATTGGATATTATAATGAATTTGTATTGAAAGTTTCATTAGGGGTTATTTTTAGATTCTCAAGGAATTCAAATCTTAAGAAAACGTGCCCTTGTACTCTTGAGGAGAAACAAATAAAAAAATCACTAATTGCACATTACTGATTCACTCGGTCTTGTATGTTATGTTTTTTAATATCCTAGTTATTATTTACCCCTTAATTATGGTATTATGATATAAATATGACTGAGGTGACAACAAATAGATGACATTCAGGACCAAATGTATGAATATATTGTGTAATAATGATATAGTTATCGTTTTTTGAGAAGATAAAGAGATAATCATTAATTTATATGAAGATGATTTTTCCAAAAGGATCAAGTTGATCAGAATATAGTGTTGGGATACATCAACACTTTCAATTTTTGGTGTTGTAAAATAGAAATGCTAAAAGACATCCATTTTCATCGAATGTGTAAAATATTCCAAGTATATTATCGATTATGAGGAAGAAAATTAAGTGGTTTGGATGTGATATCCCTTCATGAAATTATCATTTTACATAGAATTAATGAATCAATAAAACTCCATTGAAATAATTATGTAATTGTGGGTCTTATATTGGAAAAAATTGAAATCCATAGGTGAGGTAAATACATTAATAATATAATATAAGTAAGGATTTTATATACATAAATGTTATTAATATTATAATAGCTTCCATGTATGAGAAATATTCATGGAACATATCAAAAGCATTGACTCAATATGAACATGATCATCATATAATATCAAATGATGTAATTGTCATTAATAGTTAGCTCTATTATAAGAGGGTATATATTAGAGTTATTATCATAGAACCAATTATTTTTATGTTGGATTTCATTAATATTCAAACTATAGAATATTAATTATTTATATTATTATATAGTATTCATTATTGTATTATTAGATAACATTATATGATGGGGTACATCATATGTTGACTGTCAGGTGTGAGTACTCATTAGAGGATATGACATCATCTTATAATGTGTGATCTTAGTAATTTATGTGAATAGAATTATGGTAAAAATCCCACTAGTAGAAATTTAAAATTATTACATATTAGTGTTTATTACTATAAAAAAGTGTATATAATGAACTATAGTCATTAAATGCACCAGTAAATCATGTAAGGGTAGATTGACTTTGATGTAATTCTGCAAACCATGATGAGATATGATCACAAAGAAGTCAGGTTAATTGGGAGGTTCAAAATTGACTTGCTATCAATGAATATGTAAATAAATTATTTTACAGACCCGTCCTTATTGATTATGATATCATGCCGATTTTATTTAAATGAAACCACCAAATTAAATATTAAGACTGCAATGTATTTACAATTTCATTTCTAATCATCACAGAAATATGTATATAACACATGACTTGTTGACATAGGTGTGCAACCAATATTATAATACATAATGATAAAAGGATTATATTATATAGTGATAGATTTTACATGGATGTTAACATTATAACATATCTTATTCTTAAATGGGTTCTAAGTCTCGTAACTTGCCCTAATTTTGAACATTAGGCTTGTACACTTAATTCCACTAAGGAAGTGGCCTAGAGGGTCATTAGTAAAGTTTTTTATTTGATCTCAATTTAATTTTATGTATTTTGAAATTATAAAAAATAATATTCTCTTGATGGAGAAGAAATATTTACTCATGATTTATTAATTGATTATAAATATTAAAAAAAATTACTCTCAATGTAATAATTTAAATTTAAAAATATATAATAGTGTTAAATTATTAAAATTGAAATTAATTATTATGCATTCCTTAATAAATAGTTTACAGAAATAATAAAAAAACTTAAAAAACCTATTTCTAGACTCTGAATATAATAATTATTTATTTATTAAGTGAATAAAATTTATTTAAATTTTTATTCTAATATTCATTAAATTATTGAGTATGAGTGGAATATAATTTTTAAATTTAATAATATTGATTAAATAAATAATAAAATAAATATTTATTTTTTAAGGGTTTTCACATAGTATAAGAATAATTATAATAATATTTATATTTACATAGAATGTTGTTCATTTAGGAATAAATAAAAGAGGAAATCCTTTGAAAAATTTATTATAATTAAACATTATCCATAAATCAATTAATAAAGTGTTATGCCAATTATAGAAAGATTATAATGACCCATACATTACATACATTGTTAATACTTCAAAATTAAAGCACCCTTATTAAACAGACTACAAAACCACAAAGGACCGTATAGGTATAGTGTCTTTAGAAACTGGGAAACATAAACAACTAGTTCATAAATCTTCTACAGTGTCTCCCATTTATTTAATCATATCTAGGGTCCCTTTTAGAATATTATACTTAATATCCATCTTCCTGACCTGGGGAAAAGAAAACATAAATGGGTGAGCTCAAATGGTCATCCAGGGAAAATAAAGGAAATAAAAATCATATCATATCTGTTTGAAAATCATAACCTGCAAAAGAGATCATAATATCTTAACATGGAATAAATCATAGAAGTGAAAATGAGATCCCCATAATTATAACATGAAACATGAAACTTTGTGGCATGCACACATAATCATGGAACATCATTTCTTGTTAGTCATGACTCATTTCCAAGACTATCTTTTTGGACAAAGTCCCTTTATGAACCGAGTCACCCTCGTTCCAGTCCTGTTTCACTGAACCGGTATAACCTACCGTTCCAGCCATGTCTATCTCATGAGATATAAAATCTTTACCCAATGCATTTGAGGGAGATATAGGTCCCACCCATCTTATAATGAATCCTTTCTTATGTGTGCCACATAATCATAAACCATACATCATAGCGTAACCCATGTAATAAAAATGGAATTCTTAAACAACATGACATCATAAAACAATTAATATAAGATAAAGGAATTCATAAAAATATTTCCATCACAACATAATCAAATACATGTAATAATAATGATAAAAACAGAACCCTTTTATTATCTTAGAGGGAAAATAATTTTGATAAAATACTTGAACTCCATTCTTGAGGAAAATATCCTTTCTACTTAAAAAACATTTTTCCTTTCATAAAATGTCATATGACTTTAAAATGAATAAAAATAAACTTGAAAAATTTTAAAGGAATCTTCATGGAAATAATGTTTTAAAAATCCATTCATGCGGTATATGTTAAAAAAACATGCTTCTCGTACTTTTGTCGGAAAAGTCAAAAAAGTACCTCGTACGAAAAATGACAAAAGATTCCTTTCATATCCTTTACTAAAAATTTACCGAAGGGTAAAATTGAATATAAACTATTGTATAAGGATATAAATATTACATATTGAGGAAACATGTATGTGGATGATAAAATACACCCCAGTAAATGCCAAAATATAAACAATCTCAGATAAAAATGAGATTGTGATATTTCCCTTACCATAGGTCCGATTTGCTTTATACATGTCCGAAGCTCCAGTATAATGGTTTAAATAATGTTATTGACTTATTCCAGAACCATACATATTGATATGATATCATATATGGTCATATTTTTTGCTTCTTGTTAGTAATATTTCATTGTTACTTGTTACTTGGGTCCTTATTGCCTTTTGTTCTTATGCGTGTTTTGCCGAATAAATTCTTATTCTTATTTTAAGGTTATAGATACCTTATATACAGAATGTTATTAGTGTAACATATATCATATTTATTCATTCAATTCATTTATATAATTACTATGTAATGATGATCATGTAGAACGAGTCGCATCACATCGTGGAGACGGTATTCCATACGTACGCACGAGTGATGATATCATTCCTATGATCGTGGAACTGTATTGGAGTATATATATATTATTTCAGTATCAATATTACTTTATAATAATCCTAAATATTTACTCATTACACCATTATACCCATCCTTGTAAGGTGATGGTGGAAAATAGATTACACCACAGCGTGGAGACGGTATTCTGTACGTATGCACACGCGGTGATTTCATTTTTCCATAGGATGGATAGAAGGTGAATTAGGGTTGTTTCATATTTATAATAATTTATCAGTATGTAAGTAATACTGATGTTATTACTTTATCACGAAACAGCTAAAGAAGAAGAAGTTGAAGCAGAAAGAAATTGAAATGATCGGTAATGGATATTACCTCTTCTTTGGAACGCCTCTTTGAATCCTCCACTTAGTGAACTAAGATTGGTCTTTGAAGAAGACCATGACCTCTAGGATTATTCTAGGGAAGTGTAGAGGAGAAAATTTCAGGGTTTGGCCGAGCTTGAGTGCTCAAATTGGTGTGAGGAGAAGGGGGAGGAGGTGCCCTTTTATAAGGGAGGAGAGGGTCACCATAGGAATATCTCAAAATATTATTTTATATTAAAGTTAAAATCGGTTTATAATGGTTCCAAAGGGTCTTATTTCGAAGCTAAAGTGGGGATGGGTCGTAATAATATCAACCAATAGGATTTAGACAAGTTTAGGATATTATTTTAACCTTATCAATTATATTTAACTCTAAGTTAAATAATTTAACTTTTACCGTGTCTTTTTGTTTTCTTTCACTATATGGTTAATACACTTACAATAACATGCCAAAAATACCCCAAATTGTTTATTATTAATATATATATCTTTATCTAAGTAATTTGGCCGAACCGTATATTTTTAAGAATAAAATAACAATTAATAATATAATATTTGATTTAAAAACTATTTTGTGTCAACTTTGACACTATTTGATATATGATTTTTGTGAAAGTAATAACAGAATTATATGTTCGAACCAAGTTGATTAAATCAACACTAATATATCATAGTTACCTATAAAATAAGTGGAATTAATAAAAAGTCTCTAATTACATTTATTTTGGTGTTTATAACATCAATTATGTCAATATTTCATTAATAAGATAATTACTGCATCATCATTGTGTCATATATAAATTAAATTATTTAATGTATAAAAATTACAAATAAAATACCATTATGTAGGAAATATTTTTATCTTTCTAATTAATATTTATAGTGGAATTTATCTTATGTATAACCCCATATTAAAAATTATTTACTTATTAAACTTTGATTTTAACTATTTTAACCCTTCTTTAAATAAATTAATAATAAATGTCCTAATCTAACCCAAGTGGGCCTAAATGGCCATATTTTATTCCTAAGTTTGTTTTTGGTCGAATTAAACTTATCCAATAGAATTAGGACATCTGTTAGGGTAATAGTAATATCATATTTACCCTTAGTTACCCTATTTACAATTAACCGCAGTTAAAAAAATAAAAAGATACTATTCACCAAAAAATTATTTTTATCTCATTGAACCACATTTTACTTACTGATATCAACCGTGTTTGTCGGATTTTCGAAATTCCATTCACAGAAGCGGTAAAATTAAGTTTTATGCAAAATTCAGTTTTTAACCTACCACTTAGTGGTTTCACTATTCATCAAAAATTGAATGTTTTCAAAAAAATACCAAAATTTCACCCTAGGCTAATTTCGGTATTCCGAATCGAAAAATGAAGTCCATTTTGAAAAAGAAAATTTATAATATTTCAAAAAGTGGTTATTATTATTCATAACGGCGAGTTTTAATAATATTTTAATAGTATATCATTGTTTAGTGAAACTCAGTATTGCGTACGACGCAAGCTATCGAGGAAGGTCGTGATTGCGTGTAAAGTAAGCCAAGAAAGTGTGTAGTGAAAGATTCCTTTGATGATATATAAAAAAAATATTACTCATAAAAATCTCGGGTGTTACATTCTACCCCCTTAAATGAATTTCTCCCTCGAAATTCATCACTTTGTAACAAACAGATGAGGATAACTCTCCCTCATCATATCCTCAAGCTCCCAAGTAGCTTCTTCTAATTGGTGGTTCCTCCATAAAACTTTCACCAAGCGAGTGGTCTTGTTTCGTAGGACTTTTTCGCTACGATCCAGAATCTCTATCGGCTGTTCTTCATAAGAAAGATCTTGCTCCCGCGGTATAACTTCTGAGCTGAGTACATGTGAAGGATCTGGTATGTACTTTCTCAGGAGAGATACATGGAACACATCGTGAACTTGAGAGAGATTCGGTGGAAGCGCCAATCGGTAAGCTACCTTCCCAACACGATCCAGTATTTCGAAAGGACCGATATATCTAGGGCTCAACTTCCCCTTCTTTCCAAATCTCATAACCCTCTTCCAGGGAGATATTCGTAAGAACACTTTATCACCCACTTCAAACTCTAGGTCTTTTCTTCGGTTGTCGACATAACTTTTCTGTCGACTCTGAGCTGCTCTTATGTGTTGTTGAATAGATCTGACCTTTTCTACCATTTCATCAATGAGAACAGGTCCTAATAGCTTTCTTTCCCCAACATCATCCCTGCAAGTTGGAGTCCTGCATTTCTTTCCATAGAGAGCTTCATAAGGAGCCATCTGAATATTGGAGTGAAAGCTATTATTATAAGAAAATTCCACCAAAGGTAGGTGTTGATCCCAACCTCTTTTGAAATCCATAGAGAAAGTTCTCAACATATCTTCTAGGGTTTGAATTGTTCTTTCAGACTGACTGTCTGTCTGGGGATGATAAGCAGTGCTGAAACTCAACTCTGTATCTAGAGTATGCTGAAGACTTCACCAGAACATCAAGGTAAATCTTGGATCCCGATCAGATATAATAGAAAGTGGTACTCCATGCAATCATACCACTTCCTTTACATATATCCTGGCAAGATGATCTAGAGAGAAATCCTCTCTAATAACAATGAAGTGTACAGACTTTGTAAGACGATCAACTATGACCAAAATAGCATTATTGCCTTTGGATGTTTTCGGAAGTCCTGTGACAAAGTCCATAGTGATGTTTTCCCATTTCCATTCGGGTATGGGTAATGGTTGTAACATCCCCTTAGACTTCTGTCTCTCAGCTTTAACTTGTTGACAAACCAAGCATCGAGAGACATATTCAGCAACATCTCTTTTCATGCCATCCCACCAGAAGTACTCCTTCAGGTCCCTATACATCTTCATGCTTCCAGGATGAATAGAGAATGATGAACTATGAGCCTCATCCAGCAGCTTCTTCTTTAATTCGGGGATGGGAGGAACACAAACTTGATTCCTGGACTTTATTATCCCATCACAATCAAGGTTGAATTCAGGAACATTTCTCAACTTCTTTTGTAACTCGAAATCTTCTTTCTGTGCCTCTTTAATCTTCACATGTATAGATGGCTGAACATTCATTTGAGAAAGATAAAGTTTTCCCCTTCCATTATAATTCCAAGATCCATCCTTTATAAATCCATAAATATTGGATCTTTTGTGATCCTCATCATGTATAAACTAGCATGGTCTTGTCGACTTAATGCATCTTCCACCTTGTTTTCTTTCCCAGGGTGGTAATGGATTGAGCAGTCGTAATCCTTAATCAGCTCCAACCATCTTCTTTGACGCATATTCAACTCCTTTTGTGTGAAAATATACTTTAAACTTTTATGATCAGTATAAATATCACACCTTTCACTATAAAGGTAATGCCTCCAAATCTTTAATGCAAAGATTACCACAGCCAACTCCAAATCATGTGTTGGGTAATTTTGCTCATGGATTTTCAACTGTCGTGAGGCATAAGCTATCACCATATCATTTTTCATAAGAACACACCCCAATCCCTTCTTGTATGCATCACTATAGATCACAAACCTTTCTCCACTACAAGGCAGTGTGAGCACAGGTGCACTGGATAACCTTCTTTTCAACTCCTTGAAATTATCTTCACATTCCTCGGTCCAAACAAACTTAACTCCTTTCCGAGTCAACTTGGTGAGTGGATTAGATAATCCTGAAAAATCTTTTACAAAACGTCCATAATATCCAGCCAAACCAAGAAAACCTCAGATCTCAGTTACTGTTGTTGTTCTTGCCCATCTTTCGATAACCTCTGTTTTTGCTAGATCCATAGATATCCCCTATTTTGAGAAAATGTGACCCAAAAATGCAACTTTTTGAAGCCAAAATTCACACTTGGTAAATTTGGCATAAAGTTTCTCCTTTCTCAGGGTCTTGAATATAATTCTCAAGTGATCTTCCTGCTCTTCCTTGCTCTTTGAATAGACAAGAATATCGTCTATAAAGACTACCACAAATTGATCAAGATAGTCTCTAAAGACTCTATTCATTAGATCCATGAAGATAGCAGGGGCATTAGAAAGACCAAATGGCATCACTATAATTTCATAGTGTCCATACATTGTACGGAAATCCGTCTTTGGTATATCCTCCCGTTTGACCCTTAATTGATGATACCATGAATGAAGATCAATCTTGGAAAAGTATTGAGCTCCGGGTAGTTGGTCAAATAAGTCATCAATGCGTGGGAGAGGATATTTGTTCTTGATAGTGATCTTGTTAAGTTCTCGATAATCAATGAAAAGTCTCATTGATCCATATTTCTTCTTAACAAATAGAATAGGTGCTCTCCAAGGTGACACACTAGGGCGTATGAATCCGTTATCAAGATTCTCTTGGAGTTTCTTCTTCAATTCCTGCAACTCAATTGGGGCCATTCTATAAGGTGTCTTTGAAATTGGCAAAGCACTCGGTACGAGTTCTATTGAAAACTCAACTTCACGATTTGGTGGAAGACCCAGTAATTCCTCTGGAAAGACAACATCAAACTCTCGTACAATGGTCATATTCTTAATCGTGAGTTTCTCACCAACCATTTGAGATAAATAGACTTCATTTAGTGGAATCAATACCCATAAGATGGAAGAAATTTCCACTGGAAGGTTATGTTCATCCTTGCATTGATAGACGATCGTAGATTGATCTGGAATATGAAATGTGACTTCCCTTATTTGGAAATTGATATGAGCTCCATGTAGAGAAAGCCAATACATGCCAAGAATCACATCAAATTCCACTAAAGGAAGGATCACAAGATTTTCAGGAATAACTTTCCCACAAACTTCGATCGGAGAAGAATTATAAACTTTTGATGTGACTGTTGTTCCATTAGGTGTTGTCACAACTAACTCAACATCTAATTGTTGAGGTAATATGGTGATACCCTTAGAAAATTTTTTAGAAATAAAAGAGTGGGTGGATCCAGAATCAAATAAAACATTTGCTACTTTAGAGTGGATGGTAAGTGTACCTTTCACCACTTCGTTATCGTACTCCACATCGCTGATAGAAATTGCATGTGACATTCCTTTGTCTTTAGCCTTAATATTTTTTTGACGTCGACCATCATCATCAACCCTTGGATTTGGGCATTTATTGGCATAATGCCCCATCCCCTTTCACTTGAAACATTGAAGTGTAGTAGGTTCATTCTGTGTATCCCTTCCTTTGTTTGCGTCATTAGACATCTTCTTCCCATTATCGCGGCATTCAAATGCCCGATGACCTTCCTTTCCACATTTAAAACATTTACTTGTCCCTTTAAGACAACCCCCTCCATGTTTCTTTCCACACTTTGAGCATAAGGGAAAGCTCATCTTCTTTTCAGTGTGCTCTTTAGATTTTCCTTTGAATTCCATCTTCCTCTTCTTATCAAACCCATGTGACTGATGGGTTACTCCAATCTCCATCTCGACTTTGAGAGCACATCGAACAATTTCCTCGTAGCTATTGAAGTCCTGTATGGCTAACACCCTTCAAAGACTTGATTTTAAGCCACTAAAGAATCGATCGATCTAACTCTCAGGTTGGATAATAATACCAGAAGCACACCTTGCATGTCTTGTAAAATTTGCTTCATAGGTACCAACAGATTCATCATCCCTTTGCTTAAGTTCAAGAAACTCTTTCTCCATCTTTGTTCGGAGAATACGAGGGATGTACTTATTGAAAAATATGTTCTTGAACTCGTCCCATTCCATACACTAAATTTCATCCCTTTGCCTCGTATTCTTAATAAGATTCCACCATTGATCAACATCTCCTTCCAAACGATACACTGCTAGGATGACATTATCATGTTCAGAACATTGAAGAACTGAAAATATCTTTTTAGTAGTACTAATCCATTGTTCAGCAACTAATGGATCAATAGAACCGCTGAAAGAAGGTGGACGCTGCCTCATGAAGGATTCAACATAATGTTTCTCCTTCCTTTGCTCGTCTGGATGTCCTGCATGATTCATAGCTTGAGAAAGTTGTGTGAGCATGTCTACAATATTTTTCATTCCTGCTCCCATATCGTTTGGTTGCTCATGGGGACAATCATTTCATTGCCCATCGCATGCCGCATTAACACGGTTCCTTCGGGTTCCATCCATTGACTAAAACCAAGAAGAATAGTGTGAGAAGCACTGATTATAATAGGAATACCACATAATCAAGGATAAAATTTCACACTTAAGGTCTTATCCTAGGGTATTCATGGCCATTTCTAAATCACTATGATTGTGTTCTATGCTTAGACTTATCCTTATGGTTCTTAATAAGGCTTTCACATCGTAGTTTCCAATGGTTGACTATACCTTTCCTCTGATACCAACTATAACGACCCATACTTTACATACATTGTTAATACTTAAAAATTGAAGCACCCTTATTACAACATATGACAAAACCACAAAGAACCGTATAGGTATAGTGTCTTTAGAAACTGGGAAACATAAACAACTGGTTCATAAATCTTCTACAGTGTCTCACATTTATTTCATCATATCTATGGTCCCTTTTAGCATATTCTATTTAATATCCATCTTCCTGACCTGGGGAAAAGAAAACATAAAAGGGTGAGCTCAAATGCTCAGCAAGAGCAAATAAAGGAAATAAAAATCATATAATATCTTTTTGAAAATCATAACCTGCAAAAGAGATCATAATATCTTAACATGGAATAAATCATAGAAGTGAAAATGAGATCCCCAATATTATAACATGAAACTTGAAACTTTGTGGCATGCACACATAATCATGGAATATCATTTCTTGTTTGTCATGACTCATTGCCAAGACTATCTTAGTGGACAGAGTCCCTTTCTGAACCGAGTCACCCTCGTTCCAGTCCTGTTTCACTGAATCGGTAAAACCTACCATTCCAGCCATGTCTATCTCATGAGATATAAAATATTTACCCAATGCATTGGAGGGAGATATAGGTCCCACCCATCTTATAATGAATCCTTTCTTATGTGTGCCACATAATCATAAACCATACATCATAGCGTAACCCATGTAAAAAAATGGAAATCTTAAACAACATGACATCATAAAAAAATTCATATAAGATAATGGAATTCCTAAAAATATTTCCATCACAACATAATCAAATCCATGTAATAATATGGATAAAAACATAACCCTTTTATTATCTTAGATGGAAAATAATTTTGATAAAATACTTGAACTCCATTCTTGAGGAAAATATCCTTTCTACTTCAAATTTTTTTTCCCTTTCATAACATGTCATATGACATTGAAATGATTAAAAATAAACTTGAAAACTTTTAAAGGAAGCTTCTTGGAAATAATTTTTTAAAAATCCATTCATGCAGTATAAGTTAAAAAATCATTCTTCTCGTACTTTTGTCGGAAAAGTCAAAAAAGTACCTCGTACGAAAAACGAAAAAAGATTCCTTTCATATCCTTTACTAAAAATTTACCGAAGGGTAAAATTGAATATAAACTATTTTATAAGGATATAAATAATACATATTGAGGAAACATGGATGTGGATGATAAAATACACCCCAGTAAATGCCAAAGTATAAACAATCTCGGATAAAAATGAGATTGTGATATTTCCCTTACCTTAGGTCCGATTTCCATTGTACATGTCTGAAGCTCCTGTATAATGGTTTAAATAATGTTAATGACTTATTCCAGAATCATACATATTGATATGATATCATATATGGTCATATTCTTAGCTTCTTTTTAGTAATATTTCATTGTTACTTGTTACTCGGGTCCTTATTGGCTTTTGTTCTTATACGTGTTTTGCCGATTAAATTCTTATTCATCTTTTAAGGTTATAGATACCTTATATCCAGAATGGTATTAGTGTAACATATATCATATTTATTCATTCAATTCATTAATATAATTACTATGTAATGATGATCATGTAGAACGAGTCGCATCACATCGTGGAGACGGTATTCCGTACGTACGCACAAGTGATGATATTGTTCCTATGATCGTGGAACTGTATTGGAGTATATATATATTTTTTCAGTATCAATATTACTTTATAATAGTCATAAATAGTTACTCATTACACCATTATACCCATCCTTGTAAGGTGATGGTGGAAAATAGATTACACCACGGCGTGGAGACGGTATTCCGTACGTACGCACGCGCGGTGATTTCATTTTTCCGTAGGATGGATAGAAGGTGAATTATGGTTGTTTCATATTAATAATAATATATCAGTATTTATGTAATACTGATGTTATTACTTTATCATGAAACAACTAAAGAAGAAGAAGTTGAAGAAAAAAGAAATTGAAAAGATCGGTAATGGATATTACCTCTTCTTTGAAACGCCTCTTTGAATCCTCCACATAGGGAACTAAGATTGGTCTTTGAAGAATACCAGGACCTCTAGGATTATTCTAGGGAAGTGGAGAGGAGAAAATGGTAGGGGTTGGCCGAGCTTGAGTGCTGAAATTGGTGTGAGGAGGAGGGGGAGGAGGTGCCCTTTTATAAGGGAGGAGAGGGGCACCTTAGGAATATCTCAAAATATTATTTTATATTAAAGTCAAAATCGGTTTATAATGGTTCCAAAGGGTCTTATTTCGAATGTAAAGTGGGGATGGGTCGAAATAATATCAACCAATAGGATTTAGACAAGTTTATGGTATTATTTTAACCTTATCAATTAGATTTAACTTTAAGTTAAATAATTTAACTTTTACCGTGTCTTTTTGTTTTCTTTCACTATATGGTTAATACACTTACTATAACATGCCAAACGAACCCCAAATTGTTTATTATTAATATATATATACTTATCTAAGTCATTTGGCCGAACCTTAGATTTTTAGGAATAAAATAACAATTAATAATATAATATTTGATTTAAAAACTATTTTGTGTCAATTTTGACACAATTTGATATATGATTTTTGTGAAAGTCATAACAGAATTATATGTTCGAAACAAGTTGATTAAAGCAACACTAATATTTCATTGTAACCTATAAAATTAGTGTAATTCATTAAAAGTCTCAAATTACATTTATTTTGGTGTTTATAACATCAATTATGTCAATATTTCATTAATAAGATAATTACTGCATCATCATTGTGTCATAAATAAATTAAATTATTTAATGTCTAAAAATTATAAATAAAATACTATTATGTATGAAATCTTTTTATCTTTCTAATGAATATTTATAGTCGAATTTATCTTATGTATAACCCCATATTAAAAATGATTTACTTATTAAACATTGATTTTAACTATTTTAACCCTTCTTTAAATAAATTAATAATAAATGTCCTAATCTAACCCAAGTGGGCCTAAATGGTCATATTTTATTCCTAAGTTTGGTTTTGGTCGAATTAAACATATCCAATAGAATTAGGACATGTTTTAGGGTAATAGTAATATCATATTTACCCTTAGTTACCCTATTTACTATTAACCGCGGTAAAAAAAATAAAAAGTGACTATTTACCAAAAAATTATTTTAGTCTCATTGAACCACATTTTACTTACGGATATCCATTGTGTCTGTCAGATTTTCGAAATTCCATTCACAGAAGCGGTAAAATTATGTTTTATGCAAAATTCAGTTTTTAACCTACCACTTAGTGGTTTCACTATTCATCAAAAATTGAAAGTATTCAGAAAAATACCAAAATTTCACCCCTAGGCTAATTTCGGTATTCCGAATCCAAAAATGAAGTCCATTTTGAAAAATAAAATTTATTAAATTTCTAAAAGTGGTTATTACTATTCATAACGGCTAGTTTTAATAATATTTTAATAGCATATCGTTGTTTAGTGAAACTCGGTATTGCGTACTATGCAAGTTATCGAGGAAGGTCATGATTGCGTGTAAAGTAAGCCAAGCAAGTGTGTAGTGAAAGATTCCTTTGATGATATATAAAAACAAAATATTACTCATAAAAATCTCGGGTGGTACAAAGATTAATCGGCATGAATAATTCTATCCTCTAAAGATCTAATGCATCCACCCTACCTCTCAATAATGAGAAGATAATGATAAATTCATTCAAGGTTTAAGTGCCATGAAGCATTCATTATAAACTATGTAATATGACTCATCTACCAGGACATGAAATCGTTATTTCATCAATGTTATTCAAAGATCATTTTTAGAAAATTTGTATTTTTGATGGAGATATCATATGACAATTTATACTACCCCAAAAAAATTCTAAAATTATATTAGAATGATCAATACCTTTAATGAATAATGATATAAATTCCATGGTAATATTCCACTAAATGTTTTTAATTAATTATAAATTTACATTAAAGGACACTCTCATTTGGTTTTAGAAAAAAGCTTGTTGATTATTTTTAATAAAATTCATTGGTAATGGAACTAACATCATGTAAATTATTAATGATACATTGAATCTGATTGATGTTGTGTTGGAAACTGGGGAAATTGGTGACTCCCGTACAAGAATAACAAAAAAACAGATGTTTTATTACAGTTTTTATAATGTGGAATTGAATTAATATATATTCCCACATTTAAAAGGAATTTAATAACATGTTGGATTCATTTATCTTTCACATAAATATTTTATTATCATTTAGATTTCATTTTAGAAATTATATATTTAATTTGTTTTTAAAATTATGTTTTTAGTGTCCTCATTTCACCTAAATCATGAATATTTATAAGGAATCTTATATATTTTTTACAAACCTATTAAAAAATTATCAGGAACATGTTTTTTTGGTTTTCCCATCTAATTTTCGATCATAATAAGAAATATATTTCTCCATTGTAGTTATGTTCAATGAATTACCATAAAAATGTTAATATAATGAATAAAATTTGGGTGATTTAACTCATGGTATTAAAGGATCCAATTCTTTATACAATATTTAATAGAAATTTTCAAATAAAGAATTCTAAAAAAATTATATTTTTAATTAATTTTTAAAAACATGAATGTTTATTACGCTTCAACTGGGATATTATATATTTTTAAAATCCTCAATCAATATAATGATGGATTATGATGTTTTTATTTAATTTAATGTCTTTGGTAATTCATTAACATATCATATGCCTTTTATTCCAATATAGATTCATATCGGTGAACATGATAAGATGAATAAATTTTGAATTGTTATTAATTTATTAAACATGATGAATTAATTATGGTTTCTCTGTTATGGGTGGATTCTGTAATTTTATAGTAACATGATGCATTTTTAACTCTAATGATAAAAAATATTTTGTTTAATTTGGATAATTCCTTATTTTTTAAGGATTAATTCTATAGAAGGTGGCCTTGATGATATATAAGATGTATCCATATAAGGGCTAAATAGTATGTTATATTTATTGGAATGGGCCCATAGTGGTATTTATGATTTTTTACATGAGGCCATTGCAGTTTGTTAGATGTACTAACTTGATTCATAGACAATATTAATATGATGAAAGTCATTATTAATTATATCACTAAATACTATTTATTATTATCTATGTGGTCATCTTATTTTCATTAATAATTCCATGGTTATATGAAATTGATACATTATAAATTTATTGGAGTTATTTTATTATTATTAACTGTTTTGATTATTCAATCCATTTTAACTAAAGATAAATCCTATTATCTGCTACCCATTAATAAAAATTTGTGGTCACCCTTGTTAGGTTTTCCATTCCCCCATGATAATATGAAGAGTAATAAGTGCGATATTACATGATGTTAATAATATTCTTATAATATTTTGGGGGGTTTTGAAGACAATGTGTAAAATATGGAACTCATGCTTTAGTAAATTCAATGACAAAGACATTAGAAGTGTATAGTACTTTTTCTAATGGTTTTCCATAAATCTATATAACTCTATATTGGAAAGGAATTTTTGGGGTAAGATAATCAATAAATTATATTTGATAATATAATTATTGATGTTTTTCCATGGGAATGTTTTATTTTTTTCAAACATGTTATGAAAAGGTTATGTTTATTAGTAGGTTATCATGGATTGTGGGTTAGGGGAATCACATTGACATAAATAAGAATTTTGATTTCAAGGGAATATAATCTATTATAATGGATATATAGGTTTCTTTGTCCAATCCAAATTATATAATTTTTAATCGAATTAAAATTATCTGATGGATAAATTAATGAGGATATTTTTTCATATATACCTATATATAAATATATACTGGGATAAAATTTTATGTCATAAGTGGTGATTTCTATTGGTGAATAAAACTCCATACAAATTAGTGATAAATATATCACATTTCACATGATATATACCATATTTTATATTTAAAATATACTCATTAAAGTTATAAAATTTCTTATAAGTCTAAGAAAACTACACAATGTAGTGGTATCACCTATCGAATAGTTCTAGAGAATGTACGCTAGATAGGTTTTTGGTAAATGGGGAAGTGGATATGATTGTATTCAAGGGAAAACAAATATTATATTCCAAATTATAAAATTTATATAATATAATATAACTATTATTAAATAATAGATATAACCTCATTATTTGACAAGGTATACATTTTTAAAGATACATAGTATATATATTTTTTCAAACGAAATAAATAAATTACACAGATATAATTTTTTTTCTTAATTTTGGAATTACATATATTAATGATTCAATTGAACAATAAATTATATCGTAATATTATAATTTTGGTATAGCACATGATTCCAATGTTATGATTGTTTTATACATGTATATACATTGCAATATCATCTCTTGAGAGATAATACTCATTGATTATTTTTTATAGAATATAGTTTTGTGATGGAATAAAATGTGAATGGCCAAAGGATTGAATCAATAAATTGGTTGAAAAATGAATTATTTTTATGTGATGGATAAAAAAAATATTTTTCAAAATGTATACGTAGTGATAGTTGTTTTTTTATTTCAAATTAATGTGATATTAGTTATGTGCTAATGAATTTTACATAAAATTACATGATGAATGAGTAAGATCAAATGGTAGTTACAATACCACTTTCGGAATAAAATAAGTCGCAGAATGACTATTCATGTCTAACAAATATTTTTTTGATAATTAGTATATTGGAAAATTATTCAAAATAAAATTCACACATAATATTTTTAATTTTGATACTATCAATAGTATATAGCATCATATTATGAGAGTGATTAATAATATTTCAATTATTTTTACTGAAGTATCACTGTGATAAAAAATAAATAACTCTCTATGAAATATATTTAAGGTAATTAAAGTTTATCATGAAATGTTATTCTTGAAATGTGGAAGATGATTCATAGTGTCAATTATAATATAGTTGATTTTATGGTTTTTTAGGGTCATTCTTATACCATTGAATTAATTTCAAACAATGTTAGATATTTTATATGCACTACTCTATACTACCATATCAATACAAAATGTTGTTGAGCATTGAATGTAAAACTATAATACTACTCAAAATAGAGTATAACACATGAAGTTTGAGGACGCACCTATAATTTTTGGTCAATTTAATGAAACATTGAAATATACTACTATGTAGTGATGTGAAGGTTCAAGATTCACTATAATTGTTTAATTATATAAAATATAAACTGAACTGATGATTTGGATTTCTCTAAGTTGTTTGGTAGTTATTTAATAAATAAATAACTTAAATTTCATATTCAATGATAATGAACTATTTGAAAATTATCCTAGTGATGGTTTTGATATAATGTTAGTTTGGAGATAGTTTTTTTACTTTATTATTATATTTTTAATTAAATCATCCTAAAAATATAAAGGATTATAGTATATATAAGTTTATTATTACATAGATGAAAAGAGAGAGTTGAATTTAATTGCTCATGACTCAAATATTCAAAACTAATTTTTTGGAATATTTAGAATTTTATGTGAGATGAAATCAGGATGAGTTATACTGACGATCTTGATTCATTGTATAATATGTGGTTAATATGACTAATATATCTTATAGTGAAAAACCTATAATCATGGATAACTATTTATTTTTTTTGGTGCTAATTAATTAACCTATTATTTGTTGATATTGAGATACAAATCGATTATATGACATTTATTTTTCCTAGAAGAGGTTCATTTAATAGTGGAAATTTCTATGGTCCATGGATGAGAATTTTTATCATCTTAATGATTACAATTACATAACAGGGATGTATTAGTTGATTAGAATATGAACACATTATGAAAATGTGGTCCTAGGTTGTATCTCATTATGATTGGAAAATATAAAATCAGGTTTTAACACACTTTATTGTTTTTAGATAATGACGTTACAAAAATTATAATGAACAATAATGGTATATATTTATTTAAAAATGAAATATTATTTGTTGTTCATCCCATGAAACAAGCTAGGCCACTATGTGAGTTGAAACCTGATCAAGTCTAAGACATAGCTCAGGATGCACAATCATTCCTCCTAGTATTGACACTAGTTCTGTGTATAAAAGGCATATAATATGGTGAAATTTATCCAAATAAAAAATCATTATATGATAACCAAAATTGAGAATACATCGTAACTCACAATAATTGAACTTAAATTAATACAAAATTATTAAAAATAAAATGGTAACTAAAAAACAAAAACAAACTAAGATATCTAAAACTATCCATAACTGAAATGTTCTTCACATGAAAACTTGGTATCTACCATTCACAGAACTTGTTATCTCCCAAATAAATCCTGAACTGGAATCCAAAACATGAAAACATCATTTTTCGACCAATATTGATTAGAACATGTTATGTGTGAGCCTAATTTTTTTTAAGAACAATAAAGTCTATACTTTTCATCCTACAAATTATCCATAAACAATATTTTGAAATACATTTAAAAAATTGGTGGATCAGAAAAACATAGAACATACAATAAAATAATAATGAGAATTTTTTAAATAAATATAGTAGAAATCAATGGATGAAATCAGTTCAAACTCACCTATTAGTGTATGATGAATCTCCATAGTTGATGGCAAACTGTATACTCAAGACTAAACCCAATATTGGCACAACAAGCCTATAATCTAAAAAACTAAAATGGGTACCAACCCATCTATTCAGGGTAGCTATGAAATAGTCACTTGGCCCTCTAGATGATTCCCATGAATCCCATTATAATATTACATTGATAACAAGATTTTCCACATAAGAGTGGATTGAAATAATAACTAATATATCCCACCATTAATGACTATCCCAAACTCATACACAACCTATAAGATTATCAAACAGTCCGTTTTATCATTTAGTAACCGAACCACACCTCAATGATCCAAAAAAATCCAATCCTTCAAAAATATATTTCAATCAACATTAATTTTATTTTAAAACCAAGGATACATTTAGAAACACAATATGTATTTCATGATCATTTATAAGGTAGAGGGTTAAATATAAGAAGAAGAAATTCGGGAATGTTATTTTCGATATATAGGATCATCGTGGATATCATTATTGATGTTGTAATCATTATCTCTCAATCCATATGTTCACCCTATTATCATATAGTTTTTTCCACATCTAATGGGACCATTTTGGAGAACAATAATAACACCATGTATATAAATTTATTAATCACAATTGGCATGCATCAAATAACTAAAAAATGGTGTAAAAACTATTTTTAATACTAAAAACTACAAAATATGATAAATTTCATGATTCCAAAAAAACCCCAATTTAACAAAAAACTAATTTACGAAACACATATTTAATCACACCAAAATTCATTTTGAAATACAAATAATAATTTTATCAAATACTTAATAAACATAAACACATATTCATAATCCAGTGAATCCATTGAAATCCCATTCTTACTATATTTACAGAATAAAAATATAAAAAATGAAATTATAATAACACACTGAACAAAATGATTCCACATTTAGAAAACAATTTTAAATGCTCAAGCATCCATAGATTATGTCAGATAGGAATATATTGAAAGAATCTATATAAATGACATGATATTGTGAAATAATCTTGGATAATGATTTAAAATTCCCATGGATCAATCCTCAAAACATATAATTAAAGGAACTGACCTAAGTAATCCACAAATCACTCTAGGGTTCATCAATGAGGGATAGAAGCTGTTAAAGAATAATGGATCAAGTAAGGATAAGAGTAAGAGGATAAATTTGAATAATAACCACAGGGAACATAAATAGGACCATTATGGATCTTAAAAAAGAAGGAAGGAGAGTATGAGAGTATGGTCTATGGGAGCCCTTAGGTGTGCGTTGGTCGAGAAAAGGATGAGAATCCCAAAATTGGTTTAAAACATAAGCATGTAAAAGTGAGAAATTCTCCATTTTAAAGATCACGGAATGTAAAACGGTTTTGATGCATGGTATATGAAAACTTTCTCTAACTGTGCACACCTTACTATAGAGGAGGGACACCCAAAATGGGCTTTACATCTAATTTGGAAAATTTTGTTCTGGCAATGAACTCTGGATCTGTCATATTGTAGAGATTCATTTCTACCATTTCACACAATTTTCTCTAACCATGTTTAATTTGTGCTCTTAAGATCAGAAAAAATAAACAAAATAGATATTCCTCCTTAGCTTCAAATATTTTCGAAAAAACCTAGGACATTACTTATAATGAATACTTTTCATGAATAAAATTAATAAGAAACAATGTCATCTATAACATTCCACCTGGTTTACCGCAAACCATTCACACAACCTATGTATAGTTCCATAATACCAAAAAACTCAAAATCACAAATATTCTATCTAGTTACACTATAAAAATTTCAACTAATTTATTGAGAAAAAATTAATTAAAATAAATAATAATGCTGGTCATAGTTTTTTAGTTCCTGGTTATAATAGATATAGAACTATAAGCACCTTTAGATTTAGTATTTGAAATAGACATTGTATAAATAAATGCCACACGAGGAGAAAAATATTAATTTTTAAAATTTTTATTCAAGGTTTTGTAAGGAATAAGGTTAACTTGAATTATTTTCATTAGGGGGATATTATAAATCATTCTCCGTAGATTACAAATTTTTAAATAGATTACTTAGTACTGGGTTTACACTAATGAAATAGATAAATAACTACTGATTATTCAATTTGAGAAAAATAGATTAATTATGTTGACTAATGATTCAATACAAAAATCTCTCATAAATTATATCGACATATAATCTCATATCCCAAAAGGGGTTTCGTAGAAAAATATTATGGATGATTAATTTATTGTAATGATAAAATATTTGGTAGATATCTTTATCAAATCTGTAGCTGATATTAAGATTGAGAGACATCTGTTTATATGTAGAGTTTCAAAATTTTCCTCAAATGTAGGTTTCATAATTTTATCCAATATTCATTATATATATTTCGATATATTTCTATAGATAATTCAAGATGGAATTTATTTTTTATTTTGGAAAAATAAAACTAATGAATTTTTTGATCAGTTTTGCCATTATTTTTTTTATTTTAATACTTCTCTTATTTCCTACATTAATAATTGAATCACATAAAAGTATATATTAGTTATATAGTGTTTATACGATTTGGATTAGTGGAAGAATCTATGATTTTTTGTATGATTTGTTCTAATGTAAGAGAACACAATGAATATTATTTTCAAACATAGTGAATAATGGTAGAAAATGATTTTATTGTGTTTCTTATGACATAGAAAATGTAGATAATATATAATGGAAATAAATTATTGGATAACCATTTTAGGAAAAAATATAATCAAATATAGATGGAGCATATTCAATCCAGTATTAGTATTTCATAAATGACGGTTATGGTTGAAAATAAAATCCAAGGGGAAAATTTTTTATAACCAATTTTTTTTTAATTTTTATTCTATTGGATGTTTTTATATATATTCAATTAATTTGATTTATTTTTTATGTTTATTAATACAATATAGGGTTCCTCAATGTATGTCTAAGAAAATTATTATGTTACTCCAAAAAATCTGAAATAGAATAGTTTAGATTATAACTATATGTGTCACAATCTAAACAGTGAATGGGGTTGGAAAATGTAAAAAGAATATTTTACATAGGATTCAAGGGATAAAATAAAAGGGATTCAAAAATCATTAACATAAATGATCACCCCATAAGGATATTCAAAAATCATCTGAAGAGTTTATAAAGAGCGTCGTACCAAAAAATCCATTTAGAATTGTGAATGATAGTCAATTATGTTTCAAAATTTTTAGAAAGGTGATGATAATAGCATGAATTAAATGATTAACTATGAATGAGAATCTAGTATATTTTTTTGTTTCTAGAATTACATTGCAATCACAATAGATGAAATATCACGTCACATTAGGTTTAGGACACATGCTATGATGATCTGCCTTCAAAATCACCCACATCTTTGAAATGTGATAATTTATGATTTAGACATATAAATGAAGAGAACATTCCTAGGAAGATTAGTCTCAACTATAATTTATCTTGATGCATAAAAAATGTATTAGAGAAACTGATTTTACACCCTATGAATGACCACATCATATGATGATGGAATACGTGTGCATGCATTCAATAGAAATAATAATGAATATTTCATTTAATATTTTTTTTTTTGAGAAAAAAACTTCTTAAGAATATTAAAAATTTTATATTTAATGAAATTTGATAAAACAGATAGGATGGAATTTAATAAAATTAGATGTATGTTATTTTTTGGAATAAAATAAAAAATTAAAATATCTACTGGAAACCAGGGATTATTCTATGTAGATGTTTATTATTAAAATAAGGAAAATAGACATCAGAAAATTGATTGATCTAGAAATAGAGTATTAATAGTGAAGTATTTTTAATAACCTGAATTAAAAGTAATGTATTATCTAGATGACATATATTAAATATCATGATTGAAAACATAATCTACAAATTATATCGATGACATATCATGATGAGATGGTGATTGAAAAATATAGAGACACCTATTATATAATAATTATTATATTTATTTTCAAAAATAAATATCACCATATATGTTTTTTATATAAAATATAACCCTATTGAAATATATGTATATTTCAAAATAAGGGGACATTGAACATGGTTGATTAACTATATCTCACAAATATTGTAGTTAAATACTAGTGAATTAGTGGTCATATGAAATATAAACTCATTATTGATATGATATAATTGAATGTAACACAATTTTGGTGAACCAAGTAAAATCATGTTTTCATGCTCTTAATTTTATTTAGATGATTTTTTTTCAAAAATAATAGAGTCAATGTGTCACTTCTAATATTATAATAAAATAAATATATATATAAATATATATCATAATATGAATTCACCCCAATTTGTCCCCCATATTGTGGTGTATAGTGGGAATGATTACCATAACGGGAAGTTTGGAAAATTTATTTCATAGCACAATATAGTGAATAATTCATTATAAAATATTTAAATGTTAATTTATATGGATTATTTTTTTCCAAAAATGAAATTTAATATTCCAATGAACTAATTATATTTTCTATCCATAAATTCATTTCTGGTATGTTTTGAACTTCCTAGTTAATTGTATAATGTTTTTATTCATTAATAACTTATAAATAATAATTGATGTTATAAATATAATGATATGTTTTGATTAATTAATACATCATGATATTTCCAGTGATTATGTATAAATATTTAATAGCCTTAAAATATCTACTCTTGTGAAGTTGAATGTTGCCTAAGTGAAAATTTTATAGTTATTAGGTAAAAATGTGTTCGGAAATATCATCAATATTTTATTAGGTAAATTTTTTTAGATGACGTAGTAGTTATTTAAATATTTATCATAAAACTACATTATGTGGTAAAAAATTGAAATTTCTTCTTATTTATGTTAATTTAAAATTAATGGATCAAAATATAATATAATTCCATTAAAAAATAATTTCATTACTATTAAATAAGAATAATTTGTTCAGATTTATTCAAGTGATGATAATGAAAAAGGAAAAAACATTGCCTTAAATCATTCTAGATTTTCAAAAAAAATTAATAAATTATAGGAATAAAAAATTATAAAAAATTCACATAAAATTAGTAATGAATTATATCCATGGGTTTTGAGAAATTTAAAATTAATCTCATTGGATAGGTATTATGAATATAAATGGTTATATAAAGGGAATATTTTATAGAATAATGGAATTTTGAAATGATGGAGTATTTAACATTAAATTAACTGCAAATCTCATAAAACTGATGGCATAATAACAAACAGTAATTTAATTTATATTGATATACGTTATCATTACAATTAATGTTAATCATCTTCGTCATTAATTTTTGGATGTAATATTTTTTCAAATGGTTTCCAACATCATTTTTTGTCTAATAAATTTCATATTTATGAAATTTAAAATATAAATTTTTTATATAGTAATTAAAATATTTTTCTTCCAATATTGGAAGAACATAAATATTGTGGCATCAATGAATTAAATCTACTACTCAAATACTATGGAGTACATTCTAAAACATAATGTTGTTGATGATAAATATTATTTAATGCGAGATTCAGAAATATGTTTCGAAATTTTTATTTGAAGAAGGTTGGTTCATAATCAATATCATTTAATGAAAATGGAGGAAAAGTGTTTGTTGAATTTGGATCACACTAATTTTTGTGCTGAAATTACTAATATTAAAACTTATAATTTGATGTGTTTCTTATTATTTATTTATTTTCATAAAATAATGGTGTAACATCTCAAGGTAATTTTTATAGAAATTATTTATTTAATAACTTTATTCTATATTAAAACTATATATTGATTTATATGCATAGATAATCAAAATATGATATTAAGAAAAATAAACTCTTCTATTTTTTATTCGATGAAATTAATATATATTTATATATATATTTAAATATAATTTCTGAAAATATTTTTTTACAGGGTAACTGTGAAAAAATATATATATATATATATATTATCATTATTAATATAATTTGTTTAAAAAACATTAAATTTTATTTCTAACGAATATGAAAGAATAAAGTTAACTATTTTAAAATATGATTTTATTAAATTATAATATGAAAATATTCTAACAATGAATAATATTATATTACTTTTTTGAAAATAATTAGTGATTATTTTTATAAAAATTTATAAGGTTATTTAAAATTTAATTTATTATTTTAAAATTAAAAAATTACATATTATTATAGTGATTTTTTATCATGGAATTGTAATACATGTCAAATTTAATTAGTGAATTTTATTTATGTATTAGTAATGGTCATTATGAAATTAATTTAAAAATAATAAATAATATGCTTTACAAATTGAAATTTCTAAAGAAAATATGAAAATTCATATTATTATTAAAATGATAAAATGGAATTAAAATCTAAATTAAATATATATATATATAAAACTAAAAATGAATAGATTACCAAAAAAATTCATAAAATGATAAAAATTATGGGAAAAGAAACTCCATAGTAATCGTGAGTGGGGATAGGATGTAAATGAAGGGGTGCTCGAGGCATTAGCGAGGTCACGATATGAGAGAGTTATGTCCTTCAATAAAGGGTTTATCTTAATCAAGGTTGTGTTTGACTGCTGTTGTGGTGTCATCTGTCCACTTGCAAGGGAGATAAGTTTTATTCCAGTCGTGAGGGGTTTATCATCAGTTTTCAATAAAGCTAAGTTCAAGTAATGATCGTCGTCGAGGGAATGTGCTTTATGAGTGAGTTGAGAGATGATTTCATTTGAGTGATTTGGATCTTGTTGGGTTAGATTGTTGTTGAGTGTGGATTTTTATATATACCTCATAAACTTTTTTGTTACTGATATTCGAATCTTATATGATAGAATTTTAGTCATGTGTCATTTTATCATATGAGTGTTTTATGTTGATTCAATGTACAAATCTATATCAACAACTTCATTGAATTTATATATATCCTAATCATAATGATATCCTCTTACTAGTGTCCTGTTTATCAATAAAATTCCTCTTGTGGTGTTCATCTTCATTATCTGATTCTATCATTATATTTATTATCTAATTCTATTTTTCATATATTTGGAATTTTCTTCAAATGAAACTATTTAAAATATTTTGATTCACACTATCTAATGTTGGGTGTCATTTTTCAACATTTATGTTTGAATTTTTACAAAATTCAAAATCAAGATAGAAATACGAATATTCTTATTTGTTTGTGAATCTGTTTTTTTGTCCTTATATAATCATTTGGATGCTTGTATTTTTTCTACAATAATTTGTTTCAGTTTCATTCATTATACTACCATACTAGATGACAATTTTATGTGTTTCGCTGCAATGTGTCATTGTATTATTGTTTTTCCAATTGTTGTTTTCATTTATCAGCTTGAATCAATTCAGAAGAGTTGACATATATTGAATTTGGGAGTATTAATATGTATTTTGTTTGGTTTTTTAAGAACCACTATGCATTGGTTTTTGATGTGGTGTATGACTACCACATCCAGATGCTTCATGTCTAGCATATATTATAATTGTGAGTAATTGTTTCATCTACGGGGAAGAAAAATATGTCTTAAAATAAAATTATTAATTTATTAACCAAATTCATATACTGTTAATTTTCTTTTTATTATCTTAATGGAAATTTTTATTTTTATTTTATATACTATATATCTTGAGAAAATAATTCCAATTATGTTTTCGGTTTACTTTAATATATATATTTATTTCCTTTAATATCAAATTTTTTCTATTATAATTGAATATGTTAGATTATATATTTATTTACATTTGTGAAAAAATTTATTTTTATGCGGAGTTATTGTTATTGATATTTATAATGTTAGAATTTCAAAATTTTAAAAAATGACAATTTTATTTCTGTTAATATTAGAACCTTATTTTTAGAAAAAGAATTTATTTTAACCAATGTTTTTATTTGTTCATGTAAAATAAATAAAATTATATATATTGTGTAATTGGATTTATTTTTGTTTGAAAATTATAAATCCATTGATATATAATATATCATTTATATTATGTATTTATTGTAATTATTATTTTATTATAATTCAAAATAATTAAGAGATTTTATGTTATAAATATTATGTGGATGCTCTATTTTCTTATATAAATATTTTTTTTATAGTTTAATTTATTGTTTATATCATGTTAATTAATTATTGTATGCCTTATTGAATTCAACCATTTCTTTATATGTGAAATTTTATCCATGAGCACAAACATCATTCGAAATATGAGATATTTCCATCACCTTATTCAATGACATGTCATGCATATGCATCTGTTTTATTATATGTGTATAAATATAAATTGTACTGAATAAATATAAATAATATTTTTATTATTATGAAAATAAAATAACATTTCATGAATATTAAATAATGTTTTATCGTCATTATATGTATTAAGAAATCCATGAAACTGGAAGGATTCTATTTTTTGAATATATCAATTGAACATCCGTGAAATATGTATTGATAAATTTATCTATATATATATATATAAGAATGTATATATGTATATGAACATGCTTCTATGATTTTCAAATGAACAATTTCATTGAAAATTTCTTATAAAATTAAATCTATCATAAAAATATTTCATAATACATGGAACTTGGATGTTTTAAATATTTTAGGGAATTGGGGAGTGATCCCAATCACATATCAATTGGGTTGTCCCAAGAAATCCATCAATGTTGGAAGATGTCACATGCCACATTGTTATGTTTTCAAGATCTTGCGTAATGTTTTCTAAAAACCAATGGATTGTATTTAATTTTTTTATACGTAAGTCTTTTCAAAAGTCGTATATTATTTTAATGCATAAGTAATTTCAATAATATTTTCAAAGATATTTAGAAAAGTTATTTTCAATGATACATTATTTAAAATAATTTCATTGATTTCAAAAACCCTTATTGGGAAATTAATTGCTCAGCCTTTGTTTTAATTTTTTTTCATAGGTATCATAGATGATCTATTTCAAACATCTTTACTTTTGGAGTTAGCACACAGAGATGCATTCTACTAATGTGTATTATTTGTGTTCAACTCTGATAAATGTTAGTATTTTTCTAATCCTCTAGAACCTAGACTGGTAAAAGTTTCCCATTTGTACAATTCACTATGTATTGTCCAGTTATCTTTTATAAAAAAATACATAGCTTGTTTTTAAGAATGAATTCGGAAACCATGGGATTATGGAATTATAATTATTATCAGTGTAATTGTGATAAAAACATTGGATATTTTATGTTATATTTTACGGAAAACAAAATCTTCAACTTATAATTCTCTTTAGATAGTTAAGTACCATTATAAATTAATTAATTCTGATGGTCTAAATTTAAAATTTTTTATTGTAAAATGAACAGATTTCTAGGTCCCTATTAATTTTTGGGGGGAGAATGTGACTCCCTAATAAAAATAAAATACTAATTAATTATTTCATAATTTTTTTCTAAATTAGTACTAAAAAATGATTTAAACTACTAGATAATAATAATATGTTTTGAATCAAAATATATTAATTTACTTTTATATATTTATAAATTAATATATATTTATAGATATATACATATATTATATGAATTTAATTTTTTTGCAATGTAATTGTAAATATATATATATATGTGTGTGTGTGATAATTATTATTATATTTTGTTTTAAAAAAATCTAATTACATTTATAAAGTATTTTAATAATGTATGTTAGAAAATGTTTAAAATAATTTTTTTAAATTATAATATAAAAATGCTATAGATATGTATACAATTTCTTTACTTTGTTAAGAATAATATATAATTATTCTTAAAAACATTTAAAAGGGGAATTATAAATTAATTCTTTAATATAAATACATGAAAATATATATTATGATAAAGAAAATATATCATTGAATCAAAATACATGTCAAATTTAATTAATGAATTCAATTTATATATTTTTCCTTGTCCTTTATAAATTAATATATGAATAATAAATAATATGTAATAAATATTAAAATTTATAAACAATAAATGAAAAAATTATTAATATTAAAATGATAAAATGTAAAATAAATAAGAATGGAAAAGTATGAAAAATGATATACTATGATACATTTTAACAATCAAGAACAGAGAATATTATTTTCACATGTACAACCATGTTTGACGTGTCATTTGTTTATTCCATTCTAGTGAAATTTACTAGTGTCATACTATGTACATAATGTATAACACTATTTTTAATGAAATACAATTAAAAGTTGAATATAAAAATATCTAATTTAGTGTATTAAATATTCCCTATTTCATGAATAACTTGATAATATTCACAGGTGGGGGATATAGGTTTGATGTCCCTTTCACTAGAAAAAGTAATTCCATTAGTAAACACCAATATATTAATAATTAAAAATAAAATTATATTTTACTAGTATTTGGTATAAACTATATAGTTTATTATGCCATATCTAGATCATGAATTTACATTTCAACGTAGGATTCACAATAAATGAATAAACAATTCTAATTTACTTTCATTAAGATAAATTATATTTTAATCAATTTCCAAAAAAATTATCCACATTCAATATCAACATATAAAAAAAATTATAAAATAATTTTTTAACATATTAATTTTATATTTCATTAATGAATGAGCATCATCAATATTTTTCGAGATGTATAATTGTGGCTAAATTGTTATTTAAGTTTACAATGACATTATTTTCAACCGATAGAACCAATATACCAAAAAAATATATCGTTTATTCGCAAATGTTGGAAAAACAATGTTATATAGTTAATATAAGTAATCTATAAAAAATTTATCCATTTTTTAAAGATATGAATAACAATAGTGGTGGCTATTAGTCTATATGGATTCGTCAAAAACCCTATTCGTATCATTATATACCATTGAAAAGGAAACATAATTTATAGATATATAGGTAGAAATGTTTTATTTTTCAAAATTAATAAACCATTATCAATTACATGATATAAATAAATTTGTTATAATTTAAATATCCCATTTAAAAATTTTATATACTACACCATTTTCATAATAAAAATTTATTTTAGATACATTATCTTTGTACAAATTTATTTGAAATAATAACACACATTAGTGATATATAATATGGCCCATATGGGTAGTATTATACTAAATTAAATTGGTATGAACTATTGAATAATAACATTATCTTAATGAGAATTTGTTACTTGTAGAATCATATCTTTTAATGGGATTCTATTTACATTTTATGAATTACCATGTGGCACATAAATTCCATGGAGGAACTGATGAATCTATTTTTTATCTGTTTTATAAGTTATTTAAAACTATTGGTATGTATTATTTTCTTTACATATATAAAAGTACATAACTCCAAATTTATTCCCATTTATAAAAATAACAATCATATAGTCAACGAATGCTTAATATTTAATTTTATATTGAATAATTATCTAATAAAAATATCGCATCAATTTTTCTAAGTCTAAATTAAAGTGATTTTTTGGTCACCTGATATAAATAATATCAATGTTCAAAAAAATATTGATCAAATCATATATTTATGTCCCTAACTACCAAATTTTTATGAGTATCATGGACTGTGAAATCAATTTATTTCACACATTGTGTATACAAATAACATGATGAAATTTTTGGATCAATATTCACATCATGTGATTCCTTGAATGGATTGTTTATTCAGAAATAATATTTTCCATAGAAAAAAAACCTATGATGACCCATTTTTACAATTATTAAATAATTTTTTATTGTAACATTTCAGTTTATAAATTGAATATTGCATAAGATGTAATCATATTAACATTCTATCCAATAAATAATATGTTATGTATCCATTTATAGTGAATATAATAATTCCACACAACTAAAACGTATCTATTTCAGGTAAATCAAAAATATTAATTCGTTCATCATATAAGATATTAAAGAAATTGATTAACTTTGAAATTAACATCAAAATCATTTACAAGTTGTGGTAACTGTTAAACTAATAAGCTCTGATTGATATATCTTCAATTAATGAATTATTTTTATGAAAATATATAAATCTAGAATAAAATTAGCCACAAACTATAAATAGAACTAATTTTCCAAAATCGATTTATTAAGTCTATGCCCAAATATAATTTATATATTTAAATCATCATTTAATATGGTAGGAAACTATTTAATAAAATTGTTTTCCACTATAGGAAATCCATTGGATTACAAAATTTTCTAATAGATATTTACTAATATGTATTCCACCATAACATATTTCTACAATTTTAATTTTCAAAAAAACATTTAAATATGGAATTATATAATAATTATAAATTTCCATAGTATATGCACTATTTATTTTCAAATAAATATTTGATTATTATTTCTTCTTATAACATGATATCCCATATTTAGGAAACTATGAGAGATATTTTTTCTTTATATATTGAAAATTATAGTCTAGGAAATATTGAATCATTTTTACCCCAAAAACTTCATTGACGTTATTTTCATCAAATTATATTCAAAATATAGAAGTCCATTTTATTAATCATATATTTATTAAATTTTCCCTAGAAACATTATAAAACATTTAACACACAATCCTTTTTTAGATTTCAAAATTACCCATCAAAACAATATTTATAAAACTATAATATTTTTACAATCTAGATACAATGAGATTTCAGTATCACAAGATACGTCCCATCTCATCGATGTTTTTTCATTCTAGTCAACTCCAATATCATGATTTGTTTCATAAATTTTATCTATTTTGTTATATTTAAAATCACCATTATTAATATACATTTAATTTTCCCCATTTTTAACATGAGAAATTCATTAACCCCTTATTGCATTATAACCGGAAGTAATTAAAAATTCATTGATTTATTTCTTTTATCATTTTAACATTTAATCCATTAAATCATGGATATAAAATCAAGACATTTTTTGTAACATTTTCTTCAGTAATTTCAAAAAAACATCAACTCCATGTTTATATTCATAAATATTTCTCATTTTATTAATCTAATTATGACTAAGTGTCATCTATTATAAATTTAAATTATGGAATACAAGTTTAAATTTTCTGAAATTTCATATAAGATTTACTATAATAATTTAATTATCATAATGAAAATGGAAAATTCATTTTCATATGACTCCAATTATTTTTAACATACATTATGGTAATCTAAAAAAATGTGTTAGAGTCTAAGTAAAGAATACGATGAAAAAGACTCTATGTATAATAGATAATAAAATAAAATAAAAAACATGATGGTTATAATAACCTTCACAAATTGAAATATTTTGATATAATACTTTATTATTTTTATGGAAATGTTTTAAAAAATACTCCATAAATAATATCAAATAGTTTTCAGTTAGAAATCATGACATTAATAATATTATGATTGTAATAAGGGAATAAGAAACCTAATAATTTGAATATAATGTGTGAAATTTTTTTCTATGATATAAAATCTGATAAATAATAACAAAATAAAAATAATAAACAAGATTATAAATTATTATTTTATGTCATTGAGTATTCTAGGAGATAAATAATTATTAAACATGTTAAATAATAATTAGATTTTTTAAATTAATATTCATTTAGAAAATAATAAATATTTTATTATTGTGTGATAATTATATATAAATATAAATTTTCTTATACATCAAAAAATTAATGGGGCCTACATTATTCGATTCCATATGTTTCTACATATTAGTTAATCTAATTTTTTATTAATTATGAATAGTATAGTGGACAAAAAATTGAAGAGAAATGAATTATTTATTGCAAAGTAAATATTGTCAAAAACTCAACTATAGTAGATCAACCATATTAGTTCACGTTGTAGATCATCTATTATACAATCATCATGGAATCTAATGTGACTATTATTGAATGGAATATTCTCATCATAATTTAGGAAATTAACAATCCCAAAAAACTACATTATCAAATATCCAATATATGATTTTTTACTAACTATAAACATTTCAAAAATAAAAAAAAATTGCTTAATAATGTACAAATTAATAACAAAAATTCAAAATCCATATATGTTATGAAAACTCTAATATTGTAATAATGTATCATGAATATATATATATATATATATATTGAATATAATGGATTAAACTCATGATGGTGAAAATTTTGATTTTTATGGAGATAATGGTGAAGGTGGATATTGAGGGTTAAAAAATAACAATGAATAAGGGTAGAAATAATGATAATGATAATGATGAAGAAGAATAGAAACTGAAAATGGGTTGTTCCACAAATTAATATTTGGTTTGGGGGTTGGTGGAATCGAGTGTGTGATTGAAAAAAAATTATTTAAATATTATATTTTAGGATGATTTATACGTTTTTTATCAAACAATGAACATAAAATATATTTTTCCCACATAAGTTATCTAAAAAAAGATATAGAATACATAAAAAAATTGTATTTTCTATTTGTTATATTAAAACTGATGTAGAAAAATATATTTTTTCTATTTTCTAACCAATTTTTATATATGTTTTATTATAAAAATGTATCTCTAGTTCATTATACAAAAAATATTTAGATGGTTGAAAAAAAAAGAATTAAGCACTCCTTGTATTTATGAATTATAATTTATACCCACTATTTTGAGAACACATGGAAATTATGTACATGTATGTGTAGTAAAAACCTTCCTTGATGAAGTGTAAATCATGTATGCCACCAAACCCACATTTATAGAAGAGGAAGGGTTGATCCCCTCGAAAAATATGAGATCTAAGGGCTAGTTTTAAAGACAATGAAACATATCAAAATGGAAATATATTTTTAAGGGGAAGGATCAAATAGTTTTAATGATGTGTTTAAATCGAATTCCACCAATTAAAGAAATTCTCCCATAAAGTCTAATATGAAATATTAATATGTTATGGGCTACTCGATGGACCCATCTAAGCCATATTCACCCCCTGTAATCCACTTGGTACATGGCCTCAAACAACTAGAGACTCGGCGGTTCTCAGACCAATAGGGTCCTCCCAACATCCTTCACCCATCCACTAAATTTCTATATCTACCCAATATAAACCCCATATACCTTCATTATTCCCAAATAAAAAATTTACAGCATAAATAAATTATATTTTAATAATTAGAGAGTTCATGGTCTATACAAACTCTCCATAATCCGGATTCCCATCTTCGGATTCGTTAATTATCATATGAAGGAAAATAAATTATTTATTGGCCGATTATTTTGGTTTCATGATCTCATGTATTATTAATGAAATTTACAACACACAATATGAGTGGATCTAGAGTAATTAGGTTTTTATACAATACAGAAAAAAACATTGGATGATGATATAAATCATATAATCTATATAGAACACATCGACATGAAACTCATCATAATTTTGTTGAATCACATGATATGGTCAGGAAAATAAATCTATAGTTTTGATATGTGAAAATATTTTTTGTGAAAATAAATATAGATTCAAAATATAACCATTGTGAAACATATCTAAATCACAATAATAACATAAAAGGCAAAATATAATTCAGACTTGGATTCCCTTTTCACATCAATTTTTGACCCAAACTCAATGATACATGAAGAATGATGTGGTTACAGACATGTAATTCCTATGGACACATCCACTAATTGATATAGTTTTTTTCAATTAACTACTGACTTGAAACATTTCAAAAACATTATCTCTCTTCATTATATCTTGTAGACTATTTTGATCCAAAATATAAATTTTTACCATATATTGGTCTAATAATAAGGTAAATGAAATTTCCAACCATCATGATCATAAAAAATTTACATTGGGGTAGAAATTTGTGAATTTTTATAATATATTAATTAATGAAAGGATAGTTTAGCACTCCCATGATCTACTAATTTACAAAATATTTTCCCACATGTAAACAATCATATATGTATTATTCTCTCAAACTACCCATTTGTCTAGAGGTGTAATTTCATAAAAACATATCATGGGAAACAAATTACAATAAAATATTTTTACAAAACAATGAATTAATCCCCAATCAATTGATAGAAATTAAAATGGTTTTTATTTACTAGGGAATCACAATTTTTATAACATAGATCTTCACGATGTCAGAAACTAATGATGCCACACTAATTGGCATGTTATTGTCTATCAAATTCTGGTGATACTAAAGTTCCCAAACTATATTTTTACATTTTGAATAAAGAGGGATTTTTTTGAAAACACTATAATGATCTCATCAAATTTTAATAGTGAAAGAGATAATGACCAATTAGATTCTAATTTTCTACCATCATATGATTGTAGTTATGAAATATTGAGTAAAATAAAATAGTATCATTATTCATGATAGGTATAAACACTTACAATAGATATAACAATATATGTCTGTAATACTAATGTGTAATTTACATGTGTATGAATAAAAAAATTACATCATGAAAATTCACATTCTTGTATGAACTACTTGTATTATATGAATGTATATGACTAAATAAAAATAATAGAGTCAACCATATAGGGTACCCAAACAATAATATCCTCTTCAATGATGTTATAATGAAAATAGATACTTATTTTTCAATCACATGTTCCATAACTGATGGTCTAAGATCGATTTGGAGAAACCAGACTCTTATATTATCCTTTACTACATGCATGAGATGTTTTGAAATAGGAAATATCAATATATACTCATATTTTTTCTCAAATAAAATATGATATAGATTATTGATGACATTAAATTGTATATATACTGATGGAGCTATAACAATGGTTTTTACAAACTATTGGCATATTTACCTTAGAGAGACCATATACCAATGATTTTTTCAATTCTGTTTTTTATGTATAATTGATAAAACCTATAACAATAGTTTTGAAAACACCATTAGGATAGGTCCATTTTAGAGACACTATACCCACAATTTTTCCATAATTTTCACTATAGCTCCCATGTAGAGAACTATAACCATTGATTTGGATAAAAATGTTGGTATTGATTCTAAAAATCTAGGCACACATACAAATATTTCTAAAAACTATTTTTATAGGTATTTACAATTTTTAATTAATTATTTTCTCATTTAATAATTAATAAATCAATTTTTAAATTATATGTGAATATGAATACAAATTTATCAAATTATCTTCTTAACATTCATCTTAGATTTATGATTAAGTTATTAGTATAAAAATTTGAGCTGCATAGATAAAAATCAAACTAATTTTTATACAATTCATAGTCAATGGATTTTAAAAACCATTGGAATAGGTATTTAACATTGCCTATATAAATGGATTGGAATAACATTTATTATAGGTATATATCATTAGAAATGTTTCCAATGACCATCCAAACCATTGGTATAAGTTATACCAATGCAGTGGAGACCAATACCTATAGTTTCATTGTATTCTTATTTGATTATTTTGAGTATTGATTAATTATATGACAATTAGATTGTAACATTCCTATATATGGAACACTCTGAATGTAAAAATAAAATAGCCATTTTTACATTTAACAATATCACTACATAAGGATTATATTATAATGAATGAATATGTATCTATGTATTTTGTGATCTTTAATGATATGAATCAATAAAAACATTTGTAATGTCTCTAGTATTTAAATTTATACACCCTAAATACCATCTCTATAAATTTAATAGGATATTTTTATTAATGGCGATAGATATGTTTAAATCCATTTTCCCGTACCAGATTGACCTATAAATACATTCATCCATAGACATTTAAGGATGAATCACAATACAACCTACACCCCTCACCTATTCAATGAATAATGGGGAAATGATATGAGTGAAATTATCACTTCATTACCTTAATGTTTTGTTTAAATAAATTTATATATATTTAATAAGGTCAATAGTTTTTGAAATACATCATTAGAGCATAAAATCTTAAAAAATCTTGTAAAATAAAATATTATTAAATTGTTACCATAAGAAAAATATGAATATTGAATACATTAAATAGTGACCTCATTATAAATATTAATTCCAAATTTACATGTTATATTAAAACTCCATCTTCATACATGAAATTACCAAATAATATACATTCAAATTGTTTGATGGATCACTTTTATAACATTTCATATAACTGTTTTTCACATAAGGTCTCCATTACAATTCATAAAATATTATCACGTAAATACATTGATCTAATTTAAACCAGGATGTTATATATAATAAAAACCATAAATGAGTCAAATAGTTGATAAAGGATCCAATTCAATAAATCCACATACACAAAAAGATAATTGATTAGCTTTTCAGTTTAGAACATTTAATTAATATGTTTATTTTTTCTTTGAAAATTTATATTATGAGTTTCCATTAGTCATCCCATATAGTGGTTGTGTCATTATTAGTGGTTAACATATAAAACCATCTTGACCACATTAAATGATAAAAGAGAATATAAATTCGGGGTAATTGGAAATAGTTCTTAAGAGAGGTTTGAGTATGTTTTTTTAGTCTATATAAAATCATATACAAACAACATAGTCTCTAGAAACCTAGGGCGGGTAGTTATATTACCTTATTAGTTTAGAATAAAATACCAAAAAATTATCAAATATCTTATTAGTATTTGAATAATATTTTGTTAAATATTTTCAACATCACACACGGGAAAATAATATACATCAAAAAAACTCTATGAGAAAATTATTATATATTTTTGGAGATCATTGAAAATTACACACACTTATTATATGAGATTCATCAGGTAATGGGAAAAAATAATGGTGAACAATTATGATATGTAAGTATTGGAATAAAATATAATATATCATTACATAATCATAAAGAAATATAATAATAATAAAAATTATATGAATAATTACTTAATTATATCACACTAATGGAATATTGTATCCAAAACAACATATAAATACGTAAATAATATTTTCTAATAATATTTTAATATAATTCATAATTTCATACCCTATAAGAATATAATAAAGTCCTTATTCTATGGAATGTTACATAAACATGTAGGTAATGTACAGACATCCTAGCTTGGTTTTCCGTTGAGACCAATTAAAGAATCAATGAGCTATCTATATTGGCCCCCACACATTACTAATTATGTAAAATGAATTCATTATATGAGTTAAAGATACATTTAATGACACTCTTACAGGAACATAATAATTAATCAATGATAAATAAAACAATTTATATCCATATTTTAGAATAAATGAATATATATATTTCTACATTCAATTAGATAATGTTGCAATTGAGGAGAATATCCAAAAATAACCATTAAAACAATGTTTCATTATCATTATAAGATTATGTAATATAATCAATGAAATAAATAAATTTTATATTAAAGGGTACATTAAAAATTATGGGTCTTCAAAATAATTTAATAATTGAGTTATTTTTTTAATGGTAAGATAATATATAAATGGTTTGAAAATTCATTATTATGGTTTGTAAATTTAATTTGAATTATCAAAAACATATCCCCTATGTATTTGTATCCAGGTGGATAGTCTTAGGCCCACTCATCATTTATAGAGTAAATAATGAGTTGATTCCCAATAAGTATTTTACAGGATGATTAAAATTACATTCATATATAATAGAACATCATCCAATTTCTGTATTTATAATATGGATGTAATTTTTTGTCAAACAACACACACATTAATTTCAAATTTTGAATATTTCTATGTATAATGATGACTTACGTAATTCCTCAATCAATAGAAAATTGAAATAATGATAATGAAAAAAATTTATAAAATAATAATAATTAAATATAATTCATAAAATATGTATTATATACACCATATTATTGAAATTTGGTGAATAATATAGAACATGACTCCATACATGATTTTTATATTTAAGTTCCCTTAAATGCTTTGTAACAGTTATCTCCAAACACCATTAAGGATATAATTTGAAATGGAATTAGAAATACCATTAATAATGTGTTGAAAATTATATATAATATTAAAAAGGTAATATAGGCACACAAAAATATATAATGGTGTATAATTATAAATACGTCATAGGGAATACATGTTTGAGACAAGAATCCCTTAAATTAATTCCTCACCTCCACTAATGTGTTTAAATATGCGATAATATTTAAACAATATTTTAGAATTTAATTAAACCCCCTTTTGTATATTTAAATTTTAATCATCATTTAGGATCATTAAATACATTTATATTTGGTAATTATTTCATATTTTCGATCGTAGATCAGTTAAGCACTGGAATTGATTAATTACTATTATTTGATTCAAATGTTTTACAATAAAAAATTGATTTCATAAATAATCAGTCAAATATTAATGTTACCCTTGGAGAAATATAATAATATAATTATTTTTTATATTATTTATTACTCGAAAATAGTTTTTTATACACATTTGTGATGTAAATTATACAATTATTAAGAAGGTGGTCAAATTGAACCAAACAAGGACATATGATGATAAATTGATGATTATGAAGTGATTTATTTTGTATCATTATTATAACCGAATTAAAGTGGCCTAATTAAGTGTTTTTAGTATGATAAATTTGAATTTTAAATATTTATAATAAGAGTATATGTTATATTATTCTATTACATAATATGAAGATATCTTTTTAATCTCTCTTAACACTCTTTTGGTGGTAAAATTTACTATAATAGTATCATAAACAAATTTTTGTTTTTTTTGTAATTTTTATTATTGAAATATAATAATTATATAAAAATAATATATATCCATTAAATTAATTCCCTTGATTGTCCCTAAAAAGTGGTAATGAAAGGGAAAACAGAAATCCATCATTTTATTGAGGCGATTGTCCTCACATACTTGTTGTTGGGGTTTGATTTTTTACAAATGTATTGAAATGTATAAAATGATTAATCATTTAAAAATATATATTTTTAAAATATTATAATAATTTTTTAAATTCACCATCTAGAAAAACTGTCTATGGATGTCAAGGAAAAAATTACAATTTTCTTTAGGGAGGCGGTAGTTGAACCACACACAAGAATGTTTATTTTTTCATTATATAGAAATAGGAAATGTGTTTCAAAATATTCCAAATCACATAATAAAATTTAATATATATAAAATACACGTTATTATATATTAATTATAAAAATTTAATTTTAAATCTAATTTATAAAAGAAAATAATTTATGTAAAAGTGGTACTTTTATTGAAGATTTGAGATTTAATTAGGAGGAATCCATAGAATCAGAGGTATTAGGATAATATACTATAACCAGAGGAATAATAGTGTAATAAAATAACATTTGAGAACAAATATGTGAATATTTGTAAGAGAAAATGAATAAATTATGTGGTATTAAATTTTAAATGATAGAAAACATTTATAAGTGGTGAGGGTGAACGTTTTCTAAATATTTCAATATCATATATTGAAAAAAATCACATATATAGTTCCTCTAAAAAACATTAATTGAGTGGATTATGTGATCTAATCTATAATTCCACAACCATTTATTTCAACACTTTTTAAAATATTTTTCTAGTTCATTATTTATATATTTTATACATTTACCATTTTTTATTTTACTATGTAACATATTTTTACATTGGTGATTTAATTTTAATAATAAATTTTTTTAATTTTTAGATATGGTTATCCAATTAATTCAATATATATAATATATTGTATTATTTACAATTTCTAAATGTATTAGAAGTTAGTTTTAATTTTTTTTCATGTAACTCATAAAACCCAATTTTTTGAAAAATTGTAATTTAATAATTAAAATATATATGTATGATAACATTACTATTATTTATATATATATATATATATATTATTCTATAATAAAACATGAAATATTTTTTTCTTTTAAACAAAATATAAATTACAAATATAATTTTCAATTACAAAAGATAAATATAAATTATTTTATTTTAATGTTTTACATAAGTCCATAAAATGATAAGCATGGGTCTTATAAATTCAATGTATTATTTTAAAAAATATAGTTTTTATAAATAATTAAATTATTTATTAATTAAATAGTTTTATAAATTTATAGACAATTATCATATAATAATAATGATATAAAATTTATAGTTTTGAAAAAAATAATTTTTAACAATTTATCTAAAAACATTATCTCTTAACAACATAAAAAAATTGTGAATTAATACTGAAATTATAAATACAAAATTTATATTAATATTTTTAAAATAATATTTTTATTTTTATTTTAATCAAATTCATTAATAATTTATACTTATATTTTTACTTATTTAGTACATAATTGAGGAAGTGTTTACCTGTAACTCTAGGGACAAATGTTTTACATTATCTCCCCTTAAATAAATTTTTCATGAAAATTTTTTTTGTGTTTTAAAATTAAAAAAAATGAGGGTATTACTTCCTCATGGCTTCCTTAGGATCCAATGCTCCATCGTCTAGATTTTGGATTCTCCAAAGGGCTTTCATAAGCCACATTTTCTAATTCCTCAATACATTCCCTCTAGAGTTAAGAATATATATAGACTATTCATTATATGGAAATATTGGTTTCCATGTTATTCCCTCATTTGTAATTATATGTGTTTTATACAATATTTATTTCCTTGATAATTAATCAATGAATATTTCATGAACATTTGAATTCTTGGGAGGAATGTCTAATTAGTTTTCTATAAGTCAACGTATCTTTTGAATTTCAAAATTCCCAATATACGTATGGAATAAATAGAGATGATATTAAATCATTTAAATATTTTCCATATAAATTAATTTATGAATAAATTATGCCATGCAAGAAATAAAAATTCATTCTTTTCATTATCAGAAAAAGTCTATGTACTATATTGAGGTTCTTCAACACAATCATGAATATTTCGTAAATTCATATTTATCTCATCTAATTTCCCTTAGAACACTAAATTAAATATTGAAACTAATCTAAAGAATGATAGAGTTTAAAATATAATTCCATACAATTACATATAGATTCTTGAATGGAAACATTTATTGTAATAAAATTCATCTGGATTTAGATACTAATCCCCCCACAGTTAGATTTTAAGATAACATGATCTATACATTTCTTATGTTATTCCAAACATCCTCTAATGTTCAAATTATGTACCGGTATAATAAAGTGTGTATAAATTCACTTATGTGTCTAGAACCACTATCATAATGTTACAAAATTTTTATATGAACTATAGTTAAGGATAATATGCAATTGTAATGGCACCACATGATTTCATATGAGATTATTGATATAGATTTTGGAATATCTCTCATGGGGTTGATATTCCCTTATCACTAAGAAATATTTAGTCATGTTAAGGTGATATTAATTCACACATATATAACTAATCTCTCAAGGAGTATTCTGAATTAATTAGAAAAGACATTTTTAATATTGACCCTCAATCTTATTGGTATCATGAGTGGTTTTATGACTCCCTTATGATGTTGTCTCCATGGTTATCCTTATTTTTATGATGAAACCATTTTATAAAATAATTAAAAAATAACATCTCAAAAATTACTTGATAATATTAGGCAATTAATACTCGAAATTGTTAAAATAATGAATTGTAATAAAAAATGTGTAACAAATTATTGTTAGAATACAATATATGATACTAGAATTAATATTATGGTTAGTTTATAAGTTAATAACATGTTAAAAAACATTATACTTTAGGTAAAATGATGTTCACTTTAAAGGAAATGTAATGTAAGGGATTTCGCATAAATTTAAAATCCATTTTTACTTAAGGGTTTTTATGAAACAATTCACTTTCATATGGTGTATATAATTAGATATAGAATTATTATATAATGACTTATTCTATTTTCATGTTCTTTAAATGATTCATTTTATTATTTATATTTTTGAGACATCTAATTCTTACGTTACAACAGTAGTAATGAACTATCATATCTTTTTTTATGTATGTGTGAAAAATATCTAGCCGAAAACTTACTTATTTTGTGTGGTGTATTTACTACACATTTTGAAATATTATATAATATATCCTTTAATATTCTTGGTATTCAAAACTTTCACTTAATTTTATTCCACCACGAGTCTATTGAATTATAATATTTTGAGGTGGTATCTGATAATAAGGTTTAAGGATTTTATTCCTCAAGAATAGAAATACTGATCCTTAAATTTTATATTAATTCAAGGAAATTATATGAAAATTGTTCAACAATAACTTTAATCATATATTATTAATTTTATTAATGAGCATTTTCGTGTATTAGTATGATTTATCAATCCTTGGTTCTTAAACAGTTTTAAAAAATTTATTTAAGGGAACCTGTCGTCATTTATATTTTTAGTCGAATAACTTGTATTTTTTTAAGAACCATGTTTTATTAATTTTTTTTTAAAAAAATTCAACATTTTCTATGTGATTTTGTAAATAATATTTACACCATTTTCTCTTTTACCTATTTTTTCAAGGAAATATTCTTTTCTCTTTCCGAAAAAGGCATTGTTAAAAAAATTTACAATGAAAATTGAATGTTCATTCACATCACAGGACATGTATGGATTTACCTACCATTAATTCATTGAATATACAATTTCATGTTTAAATGTTCAATTTTTATTGAAAATTATTTCAGAAGTTATTTAAAAAAATATTTTTTCCAATGGATTTTCAAAACAAATCTATACTTTTCTAGAGATTGTTTTTAATCATATATTTTTTCATCAATATAAATAACACATTAGATTTGCCACACATTGTGTATGTTTTATTGATACCATCTATAATGATCCAATAAATGGTTGATTTTTGATTAATACACTGATATTATCATAATCCACTTCATTAAATAATATTAGTCCCCTTGAAATATTAAATTTCCTGTGATCATTTGAATTTAATTTATCCTAAATACCTATATAAATATTCGTGGATATAATTATTTCCTGAACCGAAAACAATTTTCTATATAATGTGATCATAGATACCTAATTGAATATTTGGGGAAATATTTATATATTTATATTATTTATTGATGATGGATATTTGATAAGTCATATTGTCTATTCAACATGAGGAATGTATTGGACATGTAATACATGGGATATGGAGTGTTTAAAGAATTCCCTAGGGGTTGGGGACTAGTTAATGAAAGTCCCATGATGCATCAATAGTATAATAAGACAAAATTAGTTCTAGAAAAAAACCCTTAGAGTCTGTTTCCAATTAAAATAGATGGGTATCTACTCGATATAATAAATTTCCATATCAGAGGTCCGGATAGTACTATTTCCATGTAGCTAGCAAATATGGTGTTAATAAATTAAGAAATTTCCTTATATTGATTTAGTTATTATTTATCCATGACATTCTAAATAAAAATATATATGATTAAATTTAATTTTATGTTTGTTAATTTAATGGAATTTATCATAGTTTCTATCCTATAGATTTATAATTTATCATATATATTTATTTGAATGGAACTTTATTATATTTATTTACTAATCAAAATTATTTAATCACATTATATTTAGTCATTGACCACATAGCATGTGCGGAAAATAATTTTTCCATCAATTATTATTAATCTTGTTGATTAATTTTTTATTTTGAAATAAATTACCCTTTCTGAGCTTTTGATCTCTCCCTTATTATGATTCCATTAACCCAAAATCCAAGAAATAATAAATATATGCAAGGTTATACATGATGTAATAAAGTAATCCATTATGTTATTTAGAAAAAAATCATCTTAATTTATGTATTAATTTTTAAAACAATTTCCATTTCTGTATTTGGTTTACCAGGACCACTAAATAGACAAATCCTTTAAGATTTCATTACATGTAATCATTCCAGGGTAATTTATAACAGACACTAGTTCCGGGCCTTCTAGGGTTGGGTCTCTATATTTGGTATCAAATTAATTTTAGTAGAAACCCAATAAAATCGATTTAGAAAAATATAAATTGATTATAGAACATAATCCTAAGGTATAATTTTAGCATATGTTTAGAATAACACCCTATAATTTCAATAATGTTTCGATTAAGTGGTTCTTCCTTGAAAAGAATCCGTTCCTAGATACTACAAGTGGATGTGGTTATAGAAGAGTTATACCTATGAGTAACATATATGACATTGTGTGTAGGTCTTGACTCTGGGTAACCTAGTACATGAAAGTTGGATTTACTAGTCACCTGGTTTGATACTCTCATGGGATATGCAAAATAAAAAAATAATTTTATTTACATAATGTTATTATGAATTTTAAAAATGAATAATCTATGATAATTCTATTGTGATAGAAATTAAAGATAAGAATTGATGATATAGAAATCTTGTGAATTCTATTATGATTAAACCCTATAAAATTGAAAGTCATATGTATAAATTTATTAATGAATTATTTATGTAATTATTTATAATTTAAAACCATTATAAATATGAAATTTATCGATTAAAATTATTTCTAGTATTTCTATAATATTTATATTGAATGTTTAATAACATGGTGTTATTAAAGGCCAACCTCTATTTTGGGTGACAACACATTGATTCCAGAAATTCCATGAGACATGATCCCATGACTATAGGATGATAAGGGTTTTACACAAACCATTGTCCTAGGAAATCCACTAGTTACTATGTCACTATTATTTGTCAAACTATCCGATGAATAGGTAATAATGATAATCTAGTAGTTGTAAATTTTAGTGTTTACTGAATAGTTTCATTAACATATTACCTTTATATAATAGTTATTGGAAAATAGTGGTAATATTCACTATTTTATGGTCTTTAATATCCTTTATAATTGTATATTAGTGCTCTATTCATGAAAATTAATTTTTGAATGAATTGGAAATTTCATCTATACACTAATTGTTTTCCAAATTACATTAATGGGAATATATCATTTAATTATACATTTGATGTAAATTAATTCTTCAACCTTATAAAATTTGTCTTTATATAAAAGTTTTATCATAATATCTTAATTCTTGTTTAACCAATGGAATTATAAATCATCTAAAATTGATGGATTTGATGAAATAATCAGTATATTGATCATTAATTTTTTTTATTTTTGACATCACTCACACCCTATTAATAGTTACAGTTTTCGTCGAACTATTTAACTTTACTTTCTAAAAATAGTCTCAAACCTAGATACCTAGTCATTTGTTAGTCTATGTGACCATTCGATACCATTCACTAGATTATAGTGGAAATTTTTGAACCCCTTTTCATGACATGAGATTTAAAACATATGAAATATCACACAATATATTTCCATTATTGAATTTAAAATGTGATTACATTGTTTAATTAAGGTGGAGAAAATGTAACACACTGAAAATATAAAGCAGTAAGATCTTATTTGATTGCGTGTGTAAATGAAAACACCATGTACATTTGGGAATATAATATGTAGATAATTTATAATATATTTAGTATTTAAAATTAATTTGGCATATTATATATACTTCAATTCATGAAATATAGAGTTTGTATGCGACATAAGAAACAACTACTTTCTCTAATGTATCGTGTTACATGCATGAATGGGTTTTAACCGAACCACACTATATAACTAAAATATTATTATTTAACATAAAAATTTATAATAATGTATTAATTATAAATAATATTAATTACATTAATAACATATATTTTAAAAAATAATAATAAATGGTTAAAATTATATTTTAAATTAATATAATATCCATCTAAAAATAATGAAACTATTTTATTGAAAACTCTTTTAAAGTAAAAAAGTTATTTTACCATGACAAATTAAATTAAATTAAATTATCAAGTGATAATAAAAATAATAGTACGTACATATATATATATATATATATATATATCATATTAAATCATATATATATATATATATTGAATATTCTATTTCATTTTAATTTCATCTAATAGATTTGTTCCGAATAATATGACAACAAACCATATTTTACACATAAACTTATATTTTTATCAATATATATTTAATTCCTTTTAATGGTGAACCAATTTAAAATAAATATTTAAAACTTTTTTTTGTAAAATATGACAAAATAAACTTAATTTTTTCTGGGAAAACAAAAATATTTTTTAGGATGAATTTTGTTGTAATTTTTTGTGAAACATCAAATTTTAATGGGTAGTGAAAAAATTTGTATTTTAGGTCAAAACTACATTTTAATCTGGTTTATTTTTAGGATAAATTATATTATCAATTTAATTTTGTGATTAATTATATAATATAATTTAAAATAAATCTAATCTAGGGTGTTGTAATCAATTTCACCTATAAACCGACTATAAAAACAAACAATACTTTTAGACATTATCAGTTTAGAACCATCATTACCGCCCCATCCACGACATTAAAATTAATCAAATTTACACCAAAAAAGTTATTGGTACATGGAAAATGGAATTCCAATATCAAATCATTATCATTATATTTTATAATATCTTTAACATGGTTTCTTACAATAATATTAGTGAATGTTATTAAAATTTATTTCAATAATTAAGGTAAAATTGTGTTAATAAGGATCTCATAATGTCCCACCTAACATAGAATCTAATAAAAGTTCTTTAGTATGGAAATATTTCTATATTAAAAAAAATAGGATTGAAATTGGACTATTATAGGATCTACATTGATGGGGGAAAACGTGTATGTAATTCCTTTGTCAATAATATTTTTGGAGTGCACAACTCCACAATAAAATTGTCTTCTTTCTAACCACCTCTTCAAAAATCTCAGGAATCATTATATAGACCATTACCATCAATTACATCTCCTATAAATTCCTCCCCTCATTATATGAACCTCACCTTGATCATAAATCCATCCATGGAAACCCATGGGTTCTAACCAAAAGAACCTACTCATATAAGAGGAAACATCATTCCTTAATATATTTAGTATCATTTCAACTATATACCGCATAAAATAATCTTATTACGTTATTATATAACACAAAATTCCCCAAAATTAAACTAGGTTGTTTTTATGATTTGAATTCTATCTATACTCATACACAAATCTATCTAATGGGTAACAAACATACTGTTTATTTATACGATGAACTACTGCCTCATAAAACGTTGGCTATTTCAATTCATTTACCACCATTTGAAATTGGTGGTTATGATATAAAATATATTAATATTTGATATATATTATTTTCATATTGATATTATGGAATTATAATTTTCATTTATAACATTCCCTAAGGAATTTATATTTTGGGAATATGGTAATATTGTATTTAAAAGTGTGGAAATGACCTCCACAAAGCGATACTACTCATTGAAGATACATATAAAACACAATAGAGATAAGTGTAATAATATAATTTAAAATATATTAAATTTATATTATAAAATAATTATAATATAAAAAAATATCATTTAATTTTTATTATTTTAATAAACCAAAGAAATTAATATATCATCCTTACGTAAGTACAACATAACATCTACATGGATATTGAATTTAATTTATAATCCCAAAACAATATAGATTATTATAAATACCCATGAACAGAATATATATGATAACTAAATAATGTTTTCCATTTTGAAGATGATAAAACCATGATTTAATGGAAACAAAAACTATCAATTAAAAACATACTTGAAAAATCTACCAAATTAACACTTGAAATATTTTAATTAATGAATTAATATTTAATAACGTGCAATAAAATATTATAACAAGATAAAATATGATATTATAAATATGTTTATGGTTGTGGCATAAGTTTTTTAATTTTTTAAAACACATATAAATGAATTAATTGTTTTCACACAAAAGGAAATGCAATTTAATGGATTTCATCGAAAATTATATTCCATTGAGTGTGGTTTATCATTTTATCCAATTCAAATTCATATGGTGTATATAATTCCATATTAAAATAATAATTTTTTTATATCTTAATTTAATTTAAATGTTTCATTTTTAGGATTATTACTTTTGAGACATCTGATTCAAGTGTTACCACAATAATAATATATTTTCATCTCACCTTTTTACATCAATGAGATATATGTCTTGTTCACCACTTATTTTTGGTGGCATATGTACTATAGATTTTGACATATTATATCATTAATAATTTAATATTAATGGTATTTAAAACATTAAATTAATGTTATTATTTTTTGAGGCATATGAGTTAAAATGTCTATAGGTGGAATGGGATACATTAGATTATCTAATGATTATTTTTATCCAGAATTGTAGTAAAGATACTTCAATTTTATTTCCATTAGTGTAAATTATATGAACATTTTTCAATAATACTTATAATTTTATTCTATACTAGTTACTCATGTATTTTTTTTGTGTTAGTACGTTATCCACTCTTTGGTACTCACAATGTTTTTAGAAAAAAATTTATGTGAACTGACCATCATTTCACTCTTTAGTGTAAGACCCAGTTTTCATTTAATAATTGTGTTTTATTAAAATGTATTAAAAAATGTATTTAACATTTTCAATATGATTTATTATAGAAATATTCCATATTAATTTATTCTAATTTTTTTTTCAATGTAATATTCTCCTTGATTTTTGAACAATTTTTTTTCTAAATTTATATAATGAAAACAGAATGTTCATTCAACTCATATGTATTTTAAGGATATAGCAACCATAATTCCATTAAAAATTAATTATAATGTTTGAAAGATTATTTTTTAAATTATTTTTCTTCTAATTTTATTTTCATCGAAAAGGGTTTTTAAATGTTTTTTAAAACAAAATGATATTTACATCATGTGTGTTTTTAAAATTTATCACAATTAACCAATGAAAATAGAAATTAATGTTACATAAAATTGTGTATGTTGTATTGACACCATCCTTAATCATCCATTTAATGGTTAATGATTGATCAAGCCATGGAATGTATTGAAATTCACTTCCATGATTCTTGTTAGTCAACATAAAATATTAAATTTCTTATGATCATATGACATTGAATTTTCCATAAATGTACATTTAATTTTTCATGGATACAATTATTACCTAAAATATATACAATTTTAAATATGGTTTGAACATAGATAGTTATTTAATTATTTAATAAAATATTGAAAAATAGGTATCTTTTATTCAATAAATATTATTTATATAGAATATTTTCTATTAAATATGTGGAATGTATAGGAAAGTTAAGATTGTTGATGAGGAATATTAATGGTAATAACAATAGTATGGGGACCAGTTAATGAAATTCCCATGAATCATTGGTAGTATCATGAGATGAAATTAGTTGGAAAAACCCTTTGAGTTTGTTTCCAATCATAATATGTGAGTTTCTACCTGATATGGTAAATTATATTGTGAAATGTCATGATGGTTTTGGTTCCATATACATTGAAAATATGGGGTCCAATATCTAATTAAATTGATCATTAATATAATTTAATTTTCATCCATGAAATATTTCATCAACATAACTATGGATACATATCATTTTTAGTTTATTTTCTAAATGGAATGTGATTTTCTTCTTTCCATACCATATATATTTTTCCTTATAAACTTTTTTTAATCGATGATTATTATAGTTATTTACCTTCCCATACTATTTTCTCATGTTCTACTTTCTTAATGTTATGTGGACTGTGTGAACTATTATTTACCATTCTAGGATTACTATTATAATTGTTTAATTATTTTTTCAGCCATACTATACTCTTACTAAGCATTTGAGCTCACCTATTTTATTTTATAATCCCTAGAAATCATGTAACTATAAAGGATATAAAAGGATATACTAGATTGAATTATTTTATCCATGATGTTATTTACTAAGGGAAAATTATGTTTTAATTAGTGTATTAATTTTTAATAAATGTATCTTGTTTGTATGTAGTTTTCAAAGTTTTAAAAACTAATCATTACAATTATATTTGATTCCATGTAATTAATATAATTTATTTGATTGTGAACAATGACTCCATGAATTATGGGGTTTGGTAACTACAATACACATGTGATTCTCCATTTAAATAATTTGATTATAATTTATTAATTATATATTATTCTTAATGATCATGATATTGACTCAACGACATGTTTTTTCAGATAATTATCATTCTATATTAATTTTTCCTATTTCATTATTGATATATTATATTGGACAAATTCTATTTCTATGAATCTGAGCTCAACCCTCTCTTATGTATCTTTTTTACAGTATTACCTGATGTGCATTATATATAACAAGTGAGGTTATAATAAAGATAATAATTCAGTTCTAGATGAAAATAATATATTTTAGATTATGTTTTGAAATGTATTATCAAATTCAAGTATTAATCTATTGTTTTATCACTACTAAATTATTTATTAATTTAGGATGAAATAAAATATATCCAGTGAGAATGTAACAAAGTAACCAACATAATTGGGTTACTAAGGCTTGAGTCATTAATATAATAAGATATAAGAATACATTTATTGGTTAACAATTCTGAATTCCATTATGATACATAATTGTAGAGTATTAATATATTTTTGTTAATTTTTTGTCCATGAATTCCCTAGAAACTCATCGAATATGACTTCCAAGACTAGTATTTTATTCCATTTAAATATATTTATGATTGAAATAAATCCCTCTACGTGATAAATACTGATAATATTTAACAACTATTCATTCCTCAGTAGAACTAGTTCAGGTTTTTTGTATATTGTGATCCATCTAGATTGGGACATGATTTTATAATTAAGTTGGGAGATCAATTTTTTGTTTTTCCGTCATAGTAATTGACAGAACATGATAATAATTATAAAAATAAAGACCTAGAATATTCATTCATGGTTAAAATCTTAATGACATAAAATTCAATCACTTTGGGGAAAATATCTTGGTTTTGAATGATAATGATGTCTACAATTATATTATTTCCATGACTGATATAAAAAAATAGAAATGATATTATATGGATTACCTCAAGATGTTTGAATTCAAAATTCCCTATACAATATAGAAAATGATATCAATGGGTAATTATTTGAATTATATGTCTAAAAATTAATTTTTTAGATAAATTAAAGACCAACAATAGTAAATTAGAATTAATGTTTTGTTTTTATTTTGGAATACGTAAAACTAATAGAAAATGAATTTTTATTTCTCATCACTCGTGTTCATAAAAGTATATATCCTGTTAAAAAAGTTCATTAAGAACAAATTTCTCCATTAACATTAAGAAAAACATAAATTCTATGTAGAACATGGATGATATGATAGAGGATGAAAAATCATCATTGAGTTTCCAAAACTAAATTTTTAATCCTTAATATAATAGGGAAATATTATTTTGTTGTATGGCCATTTCAAATAGGATATTAACCATGTTACTCGCAAATTTAAATGTTAATAAATGATTAGGTATCATTTTAATGTATTGTATAAAATATTGTAAATCATTTCTTGGGGTGTATATGTTCTCAATAGTAAAAGTGTAAACTAAAAAATCTTTATGGTATGGTTTAATAAAGATCTATATATATATATATTAAAATTTGAACTTATAACTATTTATTTTTTCACACATCTAATTTTGATAGATTAGAAGCATGATATTATTTGAGCTATTATGGACCAAATCAAACCATTGACACACCATCTCCAAAATAATGATATTATTATAGTTGGAGATCAATCAATGATATATATAATAATTTGGTTCTATTTAATGGGGCACAAAAAGATATAATAATTGACATATCACCTCATTTTACTTCTAGATTTTATAAATATTTGGAATTGGAAAATTGAAACTATTTGACCATGAGAATTTTGTATCTTCATAATATGGATGGTCTAGCAGAATGTTTAATTAAAACATTGTTTGAAATTATTAGAACTCATTTCATGGACATTGGAGGCATATAGGATGTTTATATTCTGTTATTATTGTTCTCATTTATTAAATTTTTTTTCAAAAAATTGAAACAAAACGATACATTCAATGGAAATCCATTTCACTGTATAAATTATCATTAGGAAATGGAATAAACAATAGTAATCATTCCTAGAATCTTATAGGAGACTGCACATATGATTAATATGATTAAAATGTTCATGGATATGAATCATAGTTAAATATTATTATGTATGTATTTTTCATTAGTAATAGTATTTCACAATAATAGACCATGAATATTTTAATGTGTCATCTTGATTTTTTCATATATGGTGGGGAAATAATTGAAAACTAGCTCTATGATATAAGTAATCCTATAAGGTTATGTAACAAATAAGAGTCATTAAATGCCAATTATAATTTTTCAATATATTCAGTGTTTTATCGAATGTATTCTATATAGGTAAATTAAATAGTACTAGATAGATATTTTTATGTAATTATCATCAAAAAAAATTCAATTTTGAGTTTTATTTGATGTTCATCAATTAACTGGTTTAGACTCTGGATTGACTATACAGGACAATAATGCAAGGATCTATTCCAATGGTTAATGTATTATGGAATATTTTTATATCTTTGTCAAAATTACTAAACGTCATAAATTTTTCACTTTAGAAATTTATCATATATTCAATATTGTTACAATTATCAATATTAATGAATTTGAGGATGTTTTTCCTTCTTCTACATTCTTCTGAATGGGTTGTCTATTTTATTTTGGAAATGTTTTCCTCTAACTTTTGGTTATGTTTCACATGAAAAATTATTCTGCAAGTTCTATTTATATGTTGTTTCAAAGGACATTTTTTTTGTAATCCTAACTACATGTTTTAAAATTTATTTCCATTTTTTCACTAAATACATTTTTCTAAATTTAGAATTTGATTCTATTATTGTGGTTTATTTAATCTTCATATGGATTAGATCATGGAAAGAATTATCCTTGTCATGAGATATCATTAAGGTCCAATAAAGGACACCAATTGAATATTTGTTGAAAGATGAATCACGAATCATGAATATACATAGATCACAGGGAATGCATGGTTGTGTGTTTGTGTGAACATGACTAGAAATACCATGATATATCCATTAATTATTTATTAAAATTTTAATATAATGAAATATAATGGTAAATTTATTTTTTTCAACCTACTATATATATATATAATTATTGTGGAAACTTTTTACATTTATTTATATTCCAAATTCATATTTTAAGAAAATTGTGACCTCACATTATCCTGTTTCGGTGGGATGTGGGAAAATCCACTTGGGTTTTTTCCTATTGGGTATAATTACCCACCCCATGTATTTTATTATTTGATTGTAAGAAGGTTCCATTATCTATGATACATAAAATTTTAAGATTTAATTTTTCACAAGTGTATTTCCTAATGGTTTCACACATGGAAATATGGAGTTCAAGATTATGTGTTATATAGTTAATTCATTCAGTAGTTTTAACCCCTATGTTAGTGATCCCTATTTTATTTTTAGAGAATAAATTGTTATATATCTATTTATTTCCACTCATATTTTAATATTTTATGTTTTCTTATTTATTATTTTCTTTTTTTACATTTTAAATATCATATTTTATTATTATTCATTTTTCTTGGAATGTTTTGAATGTATCATGAGTATAATTTCCTCCATTATGTCTGGTTAAACCCATGTAATATATAAATAAATTTATCTCCATGGTGAATTTTATATAATTTTAGTGTCACCTGATCAAGATCAATTAAAATTTATGGGGTTATGTTTTGCCAAAAATGGTTGTACATGATCATTTTTATTATTCAATACATATATATCAGGACATTATAATGATAAATTGAGTCTTAAAACCAATATTCAAGTAAAAAGATAAATTTTGGATGTTAATCAACAATAAATTGTTAGGGTAATTACCATATGTGAATCTATAACATATCAAAAACTAATATTACCTAACCATATAGGGTTGTAATTTCCAATTAAAATAACCCCACATTAATTTATAAAAATTTATGATTTTTGGGAATTTTGAAAAATTAGGTAAAAATAAAATGAAAAAACCATTGAAATAAATATATTACGGTTGAGGATGAAAAATAAATAATAAAATATAACTCATTGTATAATAGATCTAATAGTTATTATATAAACTATATAATTGTAATTTAGTTAATAGCCTAAAACATGTCTCATAAAAAAGAATTTGAAATGAAAGACCCTTTTCAACATTAGAATTTTTTTATTCGAGAATCCTTTAATGATATTATATCAAATATAAATTTATAAAATATAAATAATAAGGGTATCTTGATATAAAATATTAATAGGGAAGTATAAATACCCATAAATGAAAATTGTGTATATTAATAAATAAGACATGCGAGGTGAATTTTACTAATACAAGGCCTTTAACATAATTTCTAAATTATAGTAATGCAATTGAACCTATTGTAAAAAATAATAACCTCTTAATAAAAAATTTCAATGTCAGATTACTATATATATGTTTATAAATAAAATTTCTTAGTATTCCTTATATGCACATTAGATTGTTGTTATCTATTTTTTATATATTGTATGAGTAATCATGACCATTTTAAGCTAGTTTTGTAGTTGTTGTGTCATTATTCATTCATTTCAAAATGATCATCATTCCCAAATATTTTATGGTATTAGAGTTGATTCATTACGACTACTAATTTATTTACAATTTTTATGTGATTGTTTCATGATTATAAAATATGAAAATGTATATGAGCATGTTTTAATTTTTTTAAAATGATCCTTGATATCTTAACTAGTGTGTATAATTACAATTTTAAAATTATTATTATATACAAATCCCATTTTACGTATTTTTGTAATATCTTAAATTAAAATAAATTTCTCATGGTCCTTTATGGTTTAAATATATATCATTACTGAAGTAGGTTGATTAAAAAACATAGACAAGAACACACGTTAATTAATTATTTTTATTATAATGAAATGTAGTTGTAATATGATTATACCATATGTATAAAATATATTACTTAGTGTATAGTAGTGTCATATATTATAATTTTAATTTCATAAAAGAATAACGTGACCTATAAAAGGTTATTACACCACATAAAGACATATTATTTTTCTCATAGAACGATCACTTAGCTGATTGTATTTAATACCCAAATAAATTTCTCATGGTCCTTTATGGTTTAAAATAGAAAGTAATAGTCCACTGGAGAGTCAGCATATTTTCGTTACTGATCATTTGTTATTCTAAGGAGTAGGAAAATTTTATAATATTTATTATCATTTCAAAATATAAAATATTTTATAAACATTATTCATAATTATTAAATTGAATATTATGGCCATCAAGTTATTGTGGTTTTATAAAAATTATATAAGAAATTTCATTGAGGCTATAGTTCACCCTAAAAAATGACATTATTTAATTACTTGTGGGGAAATTGGACAAGGGTGTTAATAGGTATTACACAAAAATAATAATTTTTATTATAGAGTGTTGAATAAGGATAGATTTTCCATAGGAAATACATTTTCTATTTTATTTCATGGGTTGTGAGATGGAACATTAAATAGTTCTGAGAATGGATTTATTATAAATAATTCAATTTCATATAATGATTGAACATTTTCACATGTCATGTCACTCCATAAAAGAAAAATAATTTATTGGTGGAAGAGATATAATTGATTATACTATAAACATTTGTTTTCATATATAGATTAAACATTTTTATTTGTTCTATACACATTGAATATTTATTTTTACCATTTATTGATTTATTATAAAAAAATGATTTTATTTGTTTTATTTAATTTTTATTTTTATGAAATTATTTCCCTTATTTAATAATTTATACCCATTGAATATAAATTTGAAATAAATATTTATAGTTACTTTTTCTATATGTAAGAAATCAATTTTAATATTAGACCATGTCAAGTCTAAAAACCGTTTTTTCAAAAAAAAATTACACTTTACCGTAGAATTTATAAATAAGAATAAATTAAAATTTTCAATATCTGTTAGGTTACGAATTTTTCATTTCATATTATTTTTTCAAATTTCAAATCTATAAAAGAAATAAATAATAATACATAATTAATTTTTTTCTTTTTTTGAAAAATATTTAATAAAAATGTATATTATATTACATTAGTTTTAAAAATTAATAATATTTTTCTTAAATAAACAGTTTTAATAAATAAAAACATATTTGACCATTTAAATGGATTTAAAAATTTATAGTTTTTTATCATAAGAAATATTATCATAAAATTAATTGTTTTCATAAAAAATAATGTATTTAATATTCACCTAAAAATCTATTATTTTAGAAATATCTTAACAACTAATTTTAAGATAATATTGGCATTATACAACTGAATAATGGTGTTATTTTTTATTTTTGAAAATAAATTTATCTCTAAAATAAATTACTAAATTAATGATCTATTGAGTGTGCATTATGTAATTATTTTCCCAAGTAGTGTTTAAGTACTATTGAATTGTAACTGGTATTACATATACTAATTAAAATTCCTAGTGAATATTATTTTAGAAACCCAAGGATATTGACTATTCCTAATGATCAATTTTGGATACAGGATCATAAATCATTATTTTTGGTTCTCATAATTCAGTTTGATCCTTTGAATATTAAGTGATGAATATGTGTTCAATTCCAATGAATTAGATGATAGTGAATTTCGGTCGTAATCTAAGAATTATTTTGTGAAGAAATACATGTTGATATAAACCAAATGATTTAAATTTATTTATTCCATTATCAATACTTATCTAATATATGGATATTAAAATAGCTAATTATATAATGTTATTCCCTACTATATTAGAGATGTCATTTGAAGAATTATCCTCTATTAAGGAGTATATAATAAAAACACCTTCTGTTTTAAATAGGATCAAATCCAAATTTATGAAATTCATGAAGAAATAAAGTCTAAAACCATTATAGTATCTCTTAATTTCATTTAGGAAAACATTAGTATTGTAAAATATATCCATAATCCTTTTTCTTAGGTCATGGTTGGTTTTAACAAATATTTAATAATACTTCTAACATTATTTAACCATCAATTAAAAGAAAAAAATAGTATTTATTGGTATAAAAAGTAAGTAAATTCCTTACTTATAACATTATATTGAACTACAATCATGGAAACCAATTGACGGATCATATTGAACATATATATACTACTAAATAAATAATATAGAATTTATAATTTTTTTCAATGATTCATTTAATATGGATATATAATTTGCTCGAAAGGAAATATAACACACATTGGAAAGAAATTTCGTTTCTCTGATATCTTATATATACATACCAGATGATATATAATTGGATTTATTATACTCAAGAATTAATAATAGCCATAACAGGAATGAATTAATGAATCCCATGAGTAACAGTGGTAACATTTGCATCCACCATATATAGGCTACGCAAACATATTAATCGGTTACTTTTCTAGTATTAACAACCATATATTCATGTTACTATTAATTAAATCTCTCTATATACAATAAAATATTCTATAATACAGTTTCATAATGATTATATATTTATTACATGAAAACGAGGATGTAATTTTAGAAAAACCCCTTTGGACAATCTCTGAATAAATAGTGGATGATAAAAACCTGTGGAGTTTAGTGATTCTAGGAGATGGTTTACCCATTAATAAAAAGTTATATTCTTTACTCTTACATGAAAAAACTATATTCTACAAAAGTCACATAGTGTATCCATGGTAATAATTAGAATCAAAGGGAGATAATGGAATAATGGATTTTTACATAATTCATTATAAGGTATGAAAATAAAAATATATCATCATACATGTTAAAAAAATAATAACTCTATACTCATGAAGAATTTAGATAAAAAATATATGAACATAAATTCAAATAAAATAACTTCCTAAGAAACAAAAATAATAATCCATGTATGAAAAAGATCCGTGGAAATGTTGTGAACAACCATAACACAACAAACATAATCATTTTCTAGGTTAAACAAATTGAGTCAATCACAATAAATTGATCTACAAGTATATTTACATCATATTTAATATCCCTTTTATGAGGTGGGTCGTTAGGATAAGTGGATGAATACATATTGAAAAGTAACTGTGATAGTTATTAGTATGGAATACAATGAATGTTTTCCCAACCCGCCAATAAAAAATCAATAAATTAATGAGTATTTATGAACAAAATAATATAAATGATTTTATTAATATAGAATGTTACTCATTATATATATATAGAGTATGTTTAATAATTTTTAATATAAATAATTATCACTATTTTATAAGAGATCCCATTATATACATATCTGATGTTGTGTAAACAAGGATCACTGATGTACCATAACTGATGCTTGGATGAACTATTTATCCATTTTTGGTGAAGGGGAATCATTTATATTAAATTAATCAAAGGGAATACATTTTTTAAACATGGAGTTATATAAATTTTAATAATTGAATCATGGGAAATAAATTCCATGTCATTTATTTGTCCTATAATTTAATGATAGGAAAAATAAGAAAATATAATATATAAGAATAACATACACCTTTTAATAAAATTTATCAATATCTTGTAATAATGATTTATACGTTCTATTATGTGTTAAAAAAGTCCATAATAACATGAGTATAAAATAGAATCATAATGATAAATAATAATGAAATTAATCAATGTTTTAGTAATTCTTTGTATTTTTTATGTTTTACTCAAATAGACTGTAAAATATAACATATAATTTACAGAACATGGAATAATTAATATAATATTAAAAACATTTCCTAAAATTAATTAAATTCAAAATAATTATGGTAATATAATGTTATTGTATAAGACCTTTGAAGGATAAAATTAATTTAGAAAAACTCATGCGTGCTAATTATTTCCACTCAGTCCTATGACATTGGATAACTCTTCCACATATTATATAATAGAAGGATGTTACATTCATAAAAATCATATTTCAATAATATTCCACATAAGTCAATAAAAATTATCATGAATCTTGTACAATATTATGATCAACATATGGTTATAAGATAATATGGTATTGGTTGGACCGTAGAAAAAATTCACAATACATTGAATGTAATTAATTAATATCCTGAGAAAATCCAATAATCACTTCCCAATCCCACCAATTCGAAGAGGATTGAATAAAATTAATTTTTAAACTAGACCAGTGATTTATAAAATATAAATTACCCACACTAATGTGAGAAAACAATTAAAGAATGGATATTGTAGTAAGAGAATGACTACCTCAATAAAGATGAACTCTTATCAGCCACTGATGAGCCTTCAATCAATGGTTACTAGAGGAACAAAATTGAAAAATTTAGAGAGATATACGACAATTATGAAACCTAAAATTGATGTAAATCAAATTATAATTCAATGGGTTTTGGCTAATTGGGTTTAACAATGTTTTTCACAATGTAAAAGTTCACCTTATTGAGGGAATTGTTTTTAGGTGGCTACCCAGTTGCATTATTGTGCCACATAATACATTTTTTACATAAAATATCATATAATATCATGGGGTATTTACTAGGAAGCTAATAACGGTCCAATGGGTAAAAAAACTTCCCAAACACAAGGGGACCACCAATTTTTCTGTCAAACGTATTAACAACTCAATAACCCCACTTATTACATCTTTGAAACATTAAATATAATTATTTATTATGTTAAATGTTTAAATAATTTATTATATACTAGTATATAATGGTTTATTCTTTATATTGTTCCCAAATATCACCAGGTCGAGAAACCCCTTTATATATCCACATTATATAGTGTATGACCCATGAACCTATATAATTCAGAAAGGCAATGTCAATGTTCTTTTTCTATCCTTTGAATAAATTTCATTTAATTTCAAATGAATCCAACTATGCAATAATATTTGAATTGGATCTTTAAAAATTTCCACACACTTTTCTAAAAATATTTTAATACTTTAATATCAATCCTAATTATAGTGGGGCACTTCTCTCTATGGGGAAAACTAAAATGTTATATTTGTGAACAATAATATATCTCATACTCAATTTTTATGATGATTATCTGAAATCATTTCAAAATATGGATACATGTAAGTGGGAAAATTATTCAAATAATGCTAAATAGAATTCATCCATTTTCATGGAAAAGGTAATTGATACAATAATACACATTTTAGACCCTATGATTCTTACTTTTTTACAACATAAAAATCATTTATTATATTAGACCTATTACTATTGGAATAAATAATTTCACCCTAATTTATTTAATAGATCATATAGAAAAAAATTTATTAAATAATAATATTATATGGTTTCATTTTATTGGAATCCCCAATGAAATTCATGACTCTATATTTTTTGAAAATTTCAATGTCTCAAAATAATTACAATTCTATCACTGTTTGTAGGTGGTAAAGGAACATATTTAATTACTTTGGAAAAAATGATTTGGTGCCTCATTTAATTTTTTGATCACAATAAGTTTTCATAGCTTTTATAATCTCATAGATTTGACTATTTTCTATGACGACGAGGTAGTGGCTCCAACATATTTATTAGAGAGAACTTTTTCACAGTGGTGAGTTTTTAATTTTATATGGTCCTAAGAAATAAATTTGGAGCCAAGTAATTTATTATTATGTGTATTTGATTTCATGTGGTGTAAAAATATTAATATGACACAAAACCTCAAATTTTTTGGTTCATAAAACAATAACATTTGATAAAAAAATAAATTCCATGTCACAAAGATTTAGGGTAAAAATATATGAAAAATGTTTTTCATAAATTTATTTTTATTATAATAAAATTTGATATAAAAGTACCAAATTAAAAATTTTATAATATTGATTTTTAATCTACGTATAAGATAGTTGGCGGCTGACTATATAATATTTCCAAGTTGATTTCCTCTGTATATAAAAATATTATAAGCCAATCCAATTAAATTATTTATTCAGGATCTTATATCTTTTATATACCTAATATTTTCATCATCTGTATATGATTTTCAATTATATAATCCCATAGTCTTTGTCAATTTGATTTGATTTACATGATTCTAATATTTTTGGATTGTGTTGGGAGAAACATTGAATGTTCCTTAATTCTTTATTTTGGACATATTTTCACATCAAGGATATTTTGATGATTTCATTAAAAAAATTAAAAATTTAATTATAAATTTTTTAGAATCATTGATTTATTTACATTATCATTCACTTATCATACATCAGCTTATTAATGTATCTGGAGGACTTAAAAATCAATGATGTTGATAGTTTTTTTGGTGAGACAACATAGACTCCACCACAGTAATGGAAGCACATCTCGAACTATGAACCTCCAATTTATGTGATTCAACTTGGAGGTGATAGAGGTATCAATGTAATGTGAAAAAATAAAATATTATGGAGTTTGGATTCAATTAATGTTCTTTTAAATGAAATAAATTGATGGATTCTTCCTAGAAAATTCATCCAAAAAATGACACCTAAAATTAAAAATTCATAACTCATGAATTAAGTGGCCAATTACACAGAAATTTGGTGGGCGTATATCCATGACAATGATAAAAAAATTTAATGAAGTACCCAACATGCTATGATTATTTTTTTAATGGTCATTAATATGTTATATATGAAATGTGGAGAGTCTACATGGAAAAAATGAATTCTTGATGGAAAAAGGCCATAAAACCCTCACCAAGACGAAAAATAATGATAAATTTTCATGGTGGAAGAATAAAGAAATTTTGGGGAACATTAATGAATGGAGAAATGCATTTTTGATCAATAATTTTGGACACAATGCACCAACTTGTGGAGAATAAATTTTCTCTATAAAAATAAAGGAGCTATCAACTCTCAAGTAATTCCATATCATATAAACATCCTCTAATCAAACTATGAGGGAAGGTTTGGAAAAAAAACCTTTTTTAGATTAATTTAATTTTATTCATATTATTTTATTGTAACTTCTCCCATATCCCACATAATATCTACTTCCTGATTAATTGATGGGTGGTTTAATTTAGTGATCTGGAAGAGGATGGTTATATTGATGTGCTTTTTTGAGTTATTGTTATTCAATTTTATATGATACTTTCAACATTCTGCATCTGGCTTCAATCATAAATTTCGTTTTAAATTCCTCATGCGGTTTTGTTAGGTTTTAATTCTGTTAATTAAAATTTATTTTTTCAGTAATAACATATCCCATCACTAAATTTTAATATATATATGGTGGAACAGATTAGCGCTGGTTGGTGAGTTGTCGAAGGTAGATATTATGTGTGTATGCTTTCATGTGTAATATTGGTTTATTAAGGAAAAAAATTCCTGGTTAGGTATTTTCACTAATTAATCAAGAAAAAAATCTACAATCCAACAGAAATTGGAATAAAGATATTCCAATCACTGGTTTTTGACAAATAATATATTCATCATAGCTATATTGCCAAGGGGGCATAATACTCGGGAGGAGAATCACTCCTTTACTAGTTATGGGATAAAAAAGATGGAAAACATGAAATCCATGATAGGAATGTATTGGGTCTATCCAAACTAACATTTATCACCATCATTCTCATTTGTTTTAAATATATCAAATCATGCTTCTTATATCTAACACATCATTCAAAACTAAATAAAAACAATTGTTTTCATAAAACCATTAAAAAGTAAGAAACATGATTTATAAGAACTCTTATTCAGGAGACTACCTAGATTAAACTAATATAATATACATAGGTAATTAAAATATTGTTTTTCTATTCACCATGACTGGCATGTGTCAAACATGGAACCGTTACTAGGGAGGTAGTGATTCAAATCCCTATAAATAACAATTTATCTTCTTTTGAATGACCCGTAGTTTAAAAAATAAAATAATATAATTTGTTCCATATATTGAATGCACAATAAACAAACAAAGAATGAAAAATATTCAAAAATACTTCGAAGAAACCATTCTCACCAATTCAAGCGATAATGAAATCTTTGAACCTATGATAATGTCCTCAAATCCCAACGAATCATTTCACGATATTTGAGAACCACACTTTTATAACCAACGAAATCCTCTAGCTATCACTACATTAGAAAATGATTATGAGTTTCACATTAACATGATTCAAATTATTCGTAAATTCCATGGTCTTGCAGGTGAAGACCCCAACAGACATATCAAGGATTTTAAAAATGTGTGCTATAAAATGAGGGAGAATCACATGAGGGAGTAGCAAAGGAATGGTTTTATAGTCTACATCGAGGAGAATCACAATACTGGGAAGATCAATAATTATGTTTCATGAAAAGGATTTTCCACACATCTATGAGCACAACTATCTCAAATGAGATCAACACCATTCTCGAATCGAGTGGTGAAAAACATTATGAGTACTTGGAGCGATTCAATAAGCACACATTTCTTTCCTCATAAGACTATAGAAGAACACAATTTAATTTTTTTTCTACCAGGATTTCTACACAATGATTGAAAATTTCTAGATGCATCATCTGGAGGAGCCTTGATTGTCTATTCATTAATGAATGTAATATGACAGATTGAGAAGATTGCACCTATTTACAATAGTTGGACACCAGAGGTACAAGAACCAGAGGCATCCATGTTGAAAGGATATCAGATTAATCCACAACCTTACATGAAGAAACAAGTATGTAAGTGATTGGTTGAATAAGAAAAAATTCAATTAACCATGAAAATGAACAACAAGGACCGAGTTTGGAATGTTGTTTATGCTCTAGTAATTATCATTACACTGATCAATGTACAAAAGTACAAGATAAAGAATGATTTTCTGTAACCTATAATCATAGGAAATTAAAAATTCATACCCAACTAGGGTATGGATTTCAACAAAATATACCCAGGCCCCCATTTTAGTTGCAATATCGGATCCCATCACAATTCCAATAACCTTGCATGTCGTCTTACCAGCAACAACAAACATTCGAACCACTACCTTTACAATTATTTAATTTTGATCAACCATCCACATGTACAATGACAAATGAAGTTAAAAAATTGATGATGAAGGTTTTAAGAATAGAATATAAAATTGAAAAGTAAAATTATCCATTTCAAAGCCTAATTGTTAGTCTAACGAAATAGAAAAATATACTCCCAACATAGATAGTTCCAAATCCAATGTAGAATATTAGTACAATCAAAACCATAAGTGGGAAGGAGCTCACACCACTAGAAAAATTTAAGTATGAATGTTCCATGAAACATCTTAAAGCTCAACTCATCCATCCAGATGATGGAAACCATAACAACAAGGGATAAATAACATTGTTTAGGAAGCAAGGCCAATTTGTGCATTTGAAAAAAAAGTGAGAAAAAGGATATCCCAGCACCATTCCCATTTGTATTAGTTGAATTGATGAAAGTTGATGAAGAACAACTTCAATGTGAAATATAGAAAACATTTCAAAATATTGAGATTAACATCCATCTACATGAGGCCTTGTAACAAATCCCTACATAAGATAAATTTATAAAGGGGTTGTGCACTAAATGAAATAGGTTGGATGGGAATGAAAGGATCAACATGGAATGAATTGTTTCATCCCTAATCACTCCACGAATACCAATGAAATGTCACGATCTACGGACATTATCTATTACCCGCACCATTGGATGTTTAAATTTTTCCAATGCACTGTGTGATCTTGGAGATTTAATAAATGGTATGCCTCCCTAAGTATTTACATCTATAATGATTGGAAAATTGAAGCATATTACAATGGTGGTTATCTCTCAAACATGTCCACAGCATTCCATGTAGGTGTTCTTGAAGATGTTCTTGTGATTTTCAACATTCTACTACTCCCAGATAACTTTTATGTTGTGAAAAAGGAATAAGATACCATTTCATCACAGTAACCCATCATATTGGGTAGATTTTTCATAATTATTATGATGACTATCATCAATATACATGATGGAATGGTCATCCAAGATCTCGATGATTGTCGAGTGCATTTCAATATAATCGAATCCATGAAAAATATTTCAAACGCTCATTCAATAATTGAAATCATCCAAAAAGAAGGAAAAACAAACTATAAAATTAGAATAGACAAAGTCATAATTCATGGATAATTTGTTAAAAGATGCTGGAAAAGAACAATCAAGAGAAGATGTTGAGATCAAGTAGTATAAACTCATGGAGGATGAACATTAAATGATTATCACATATCTCAAGAATGAATTTTCTTTGAATGATGAATATCTAGCTGAGATATATTCTGTATTCTCTAAAATAGAACATGAGATGAACATGTATAGGGAACCCTCATTAACACTAAAGAGGTATGTAAAGGATATTACCAAACCAATGTGATGAGTAGATCACAATAAAAAGCTAAATATATAATAAAAAAATTTATAAATAAACCTATTTTTATAAAATTTTCATTGTAAAAAAGAAAAAAAAATGTTTTTTTGGGTTAATAAAATTGAGTTTCGATCTGCCACATCACGATAATAGAGAAATTTTCAAATGACATCATGACCCATTAAAATTATTGATGTTCATATTGTACCAAGGAAGAAAAAAATATCAAGAAAGATTGAAAAAAATATCTTTAAAATTTAAAATAGTTTTATTGGTATTGTGGTATCTGTCGACACAAATCATTCAATTGTTGGTAGAACATGACTTTACCAAGAATTAGGAATGAGCTAGAGTAGGAAATCATACTCTTAAAACCTATTTATCAATAAAGTCTTTCAGGTCATACCTCCCCATTAATTCTGGTTGCTTTCTATGATTCATTTTCAAATCATAATACATGTTAAATCAATATAAATGAAATGAGGACACTCATTAAATTATGTGTGGTGAGGGAATATTTTTTTCAATTATATTTCATGACATTTTTAAAAGAAATAATATTTTTAGTTGAGCTAGTGCTATTTGAAAAAATCTTTTTTGGGAGGGAACCTGTGTTTTGTCCTTTGTCTACTCCTTCCCTTTATCATATTTAGTAAAGAGTGATAATTCCTACATTATGATTTTTTTCCTTCTTATATTTTAGGTCCACGATGCAGGGCTGAAAATATAGATACCTAACAGAATGCATGTTATGAAGGTGCTTCAAAACATAAATAAAGAAACCTAACAGTAACATCCCAACTGAAGCATCATTACTAAAGAATGATTTTTTTTAAATTCAGTATCATTTGAATTCCCAATATTTTTTCCCTGTAGTTGTGTGAATTAAATAAATTTTCCATACTAGACATGAATTCATAAATTTCTCGACTTATTAATGAGACATCTGTTTCTTAGGAATATAATGATTCCATGTTTTAGATTTCAATGTTAACGAAATTGAATGAGTAAAATAGAAAATTTAATGATTAAAATGATTTATGGATATTAAAATAATGATTCATGATTTGAAGGAATAAATTGATTCTTGTAAATGATATTTCACTATAATATTACATGCTTCCAATTTATGAAATTCATATGAATAGAATTGTTATTATTAATCATTCCATGAGTTATTATCCCAAATAATAATTCCAATTCCCAAGAGTATTTATAGACCAAATATTTCTTATTTTATCTTGAGTATAGTTCTTTAGCGATCATGGGACATGTCACATACCAGAAATTATATAGAAACATCTCAATGCTATGACTATAAAAAACACATTTAAAATGATTGAGGTACTACATTGGCTATCCACATATTTTCCTAAAACACACCCTTACATTTATCAATAGATAGAACATAGAATCAATGAATTTCCTTATTGTGTTAAGCCACATTAGAAGCCGAATTTTTATTACCTACCTGAACTATTAGTGTTTTTGGATGGATATTTCATGATTGAGTGTGGGGGAAGGGCCATTAGTTTGTGTTAAATGGAATGTGTATAATTTATGGGTGGTGTGATGTGTTTGTTAATATTTTGGGTAGTGGATAATATGATAACTGGGAATATGTCATTATTTTATTATTCTTTATTTGTTTCATCCATTTCTCCTTTAAAAAATTTATTAAAAATGGAGAAGTGATTGAATACCTAATTGTACATTATTTGATGACTAATTCCCCTATCAAAAATCATGTGATTGAATTATCCTTCAATTATTGTATTCTATTTTCATATCATCCAATATTGAATAAAATACAATAAAATGAAAATAACACTATTCGTTTATAGTGAATTTAAAAAAGGTAGATGATGGATGATATCATTCATTATAATCGTTGTTTTTCTCATACACCATTTCATAAAATGGGGTTGTGTTTTTCTTCAAATTTTGTTTGGTGGTTGAGGGAGGAATTTCATGTATTTTGACTTGAATTAATCGTTCCATGTACTTCAGAGTCCAACGTCCTATTTCTGGACTGAAGCATTGTTAATAAATTTCCCACCAACCCTATGCCATAGAGTCATTTGGGCCTCTATTAAAAGTCCTCATGATTTTATATAATAATTATCTTTACAAAATGCAGAATGTAGTTCATTTACAATCATATTGATAAGTAAAATTGTTCTCCTGATATGACAATAACTACAACGGAATTGTATAAAGGGAGATTATAGGAAATATTCACCGGAGGTAAATCAGGACATGGCATGTTTAAATTTAATGAAATAAGGAGTATTAATGAATGAAAGGAGAATTCCCCTATTTTTTCTACAAGGAATATTTAAATTCATGAATTGATTATTTATTTTAAAATTGGGAAATTAAATGGTTATTTTATGTGGAATTTAAAAATTATATTTGAAATTGAATTTTTGTTTTTATTTCTTATTAATTTAAATATTGGTAGCATTGGTGTCCTCATATTTTCAACGTTGAGATTTCATGCTTAAGGAAAAGCATTGTCTATGTGTGGGGGAATTGATAGAGAAAATATTTCCATCATTTTTATGTTATTTTTAATTATTTAATATCACACACATTTTCAATTAGAGATGATTTTCATGATATAATTTTTTTTGTGTGTTTTTGGATAAGAATTGAATGTTTCTCAAATATGGAATTTTGTCAGATTTTTACAACAGATGTATTTTTTTCAATTAATAACAAATATACTTCCAAATTAAATTATTAATTTCTTTATAATCCTTGATTTATTTCCTTAATATTTCTCTTTTGGAAGAGGGATTTATTTGAGCTTTTATGTGCCTTAAATAATCAATTATTTTGATAATTTTTTGGGCCAAGAGAGTAGACCACAACATAGTAACAATAACATATCTCAACCTATGCAACTGTAATTGAGGTGATTCCACTTGTAACTAATAGAGGACTCAAAGGAATTATAACAAATTAAATTTCATGTTGTTTAAAGTCAGTTATGTTGGATTTTTAATGATATAAATTTGAATTTTTTTTATAAATTCCATCTATTAAAATAAACATCCAACAAAAACATCAAAACTCATGCATTAGGAGGCAATGACACTGGAAACTGGAGGGTGTCTGGCCAAGAAATTTCTAAAAAAAATTTATGAAGGACCCAATACTTGTAGATTCCATTATCAATCTCATTAATATGTGATATATGAAATGTGGTGAGTTTTAAAGGACTGAATAAATTCTTAAAGTAAAAAAGGCGATAACTCTCTCACCAAGCGTCCAAATACACTGAACTTTTAAGGGTCGGAGGCCAATTAAAATTCTACAAAATTTAATGAAGGTAGGGACACAATATTCAATCATTAATTAAGGATACACCACATCATCATCTAGGGGAATAATAATACGTACTAAAATATAGGAGCTCCCAACTATCGAGTCACTCCATTCAATCCAAACATCCTCAAATTGTCTGGCGAGGGATGCATTGGTCGACAATCTTATTTCGATTTATTTCATTTTATTATTTGTATTTTATTATAATTTATCCCCTCTCAAGAACCATCATGACTTACCAATCCATGGAGGGGTAGTTTCATTGACTGGTCAGAATGGGGCAGGCAGGGCCGACATGCTTTCTCATGTTCTTGTGATTCAATTTAATAAGATCATATTATAATTCTGCATCTTTTTTCAATCATATATTCATTATTAAATTCTGAAGGTGGATTTTTTAGGTTTTAAATATATTAATTTAAATTTATTTGTTCAATGATGACATCTCCCTCCACCCAATTTTGATCTGTATATGTTGGAACCCATTAATGTCGGGTGGTGAGTTCTTGACGGTAGTCAGTATGATTGTAAGCATGCATGTGGAATATTGGATTATTAGAAAGTGAAAATTCCTAGTTAGGGATATCTCTAATTAATCAGGAAAACCATCTACAATATTACCCACAATTGATGAATTATAGGTGAATTTAATGTTTTGGATAAGGAATATTTTCATCACAACCATCTGTCCATGGGAAAGAGAAAACAATATAGAAGAGTTTATCTCTTCCTAGTTATGTGATGAAAAAGAAGAAACACATAGAAACTATGATAGCACAACACAGAGTCTAGCCAAACCCACTCTGATAACTATATTTATTAATTATTTTAATCCGATAAAATCATGCTTCTTATTTATCACACATCATTCAAAATTAATTAAAACCAATTATTTTCATAAAACCTTTAAAAAGAGTCTACCTTTTTTATGTGGACTTCCCATTAAGAGACTACCAATGGTCAACTACTACACTATACATAGGTAATTAAAATATTGTCTCCCATGTCCCATGACTAGAATCCATCAGTAACTCACATTAATCATTTATATAGGGACACATACAACTTTTATTTTAATATAACATATACCTTAAACATTTTAATCCCTTTTAGAGAATAGTAATTTTCTTAAAAGAACAAATAATTTGTAAAATTCATGCTTCATGTATTATATGGTTATCTATATATGAAGATCAATTAAAAAAAATATTCGGTATAGGGTATCCATATTTTCAAAACATCATATTAATAAATATTTCGGCAACCAAAATAGACCAAAATTCATTTTGGGTACTCATTTTCCCATGCTAATGACTTAAGAGGCCCCCTTCATAGACACTTGATATATATGACTGGGCCATTATGTAGAATTTTAAACTCCATTTTGATCATGTATTCCTATTATTATTGGATAAACACTAATTTTTATCCCTAATTAATATGTTCATCATAATTTAATCAATAATATATCCCATTGATTATAAGGATTCATACACTTAGTGAACTTGTTAGATTTATTCTAGATCAAAATACTGAACCTATAAAATCTAAAAAAGTATCTATAAATTTTAATTATATGATCAGAAACACTTATTTCATCAAATAGATATAAAAATATTAAAACTCCAAGGAAATATATTCCCAAATAAAAAACGGACTCTTATATAGACTTCTTGATCTATTTCATGACCATTATAACAAATCCTAGTGCACTATTAATTATATATAACATCCTATAAACCAAATAATTATAACTATATTCATGTATATATTTGTAATATGGGGATACTATAACATCTATTTTGGAGATAACCATAAATGAAATCCAAATCCTTATAAAAATAATCATCGCAAAATTGAAGAATAATAAATTTGAAAATCATAACATAAATCAAGGCATGGTAATAACATCACCCATGATATAAAAAATCTGTAGTTTAACGTCATATGGTAAAAAATATAAGATCATGGTCACATGGAGGAAGGTTATATTTTACATGATCTAAATTTTGTTTAATAAATTATTATCCTTTAAAAATGTTATGAGTATATGACCACTCATTTTGCCCTTCTCTTGTCGAGCTAAATATCATTAAATTTAATGAATTTCTACTTTATTAACCTATTCCAACAACCATTATGTTTACTCAGGTATTCGTTCTCTAATTATCTAGTGGATTAAAATGTATGATCCACCCCTATTTCCTTTAACATATCTGTAAAAAAAATATGATGTATATTGTGATATGGTAATGTGTAAAAAATAGTAGTGGAGATAAATAAATAACTCACCACAACATGTACTACACATACAAATCCATTTAACCATACGTACTTCTAAAAGTATCAACCTGACTTCAAAAATATAACATAGGAACGTGTTGGGAATCAAAATCCAAGTCATATAATTATGGAAAATCATTTGATTATATAATAATTAATAATTCATGGTTTGATAATCAGGAATTTTTTTTAGAAAAAGTTCATAACATCAACTTGATGGTATAATATTTAATGTAACACCGTGATTTTTTTTAAAATTTTATGAAATAATTTAACATTTATATACAATTAATTTCACATGAAATTAGAAACCATTATATATATATATATATATATATATATATATTAAAACACGAAAGTCAAAAATTACATTATCATAGAACTCAATTTTCGTACACTACATTCAATACCGACTTTCCCTACAATACATGCAATATTGATACGGCTTGCGCTACCCACAACACCGACTTCACATAAGTTACACACAAAAAAATTGTTTATATGAAACTTCAATTTACTATTATAATTATTTAAATTAGATAATTATCAACAAGATATTAAAAGTAGTTATATGAAAAGTAATAAATAACATTCAAATATTATTTATAATTATAATATATATCTAAAGAATATTGGTATTGAATGATATGATATTTGGTAATGTCCTTTTATGTTTACAAGTATAGTCCTCTCGAATGAACTAATTTTAATAATAAAATAAATTTTAGAAAATATTTACATTTAAATTTGATGACCTAAAATTAATTTTGGAATTTATAATTTAAAAACTATCTTTGGGTGATTATTTGTGATTTTAAATGAAAAATAATTTTTTGATGAATAGAGAAATGTAAATTTTTAATGAATAACTACATTTTCATTAAAATATTTATTATTGATAAATTAAATTTTAATTTTATTTCATGGTAAATATTTTTTCAATGATACATCTATAAATACAATTTATATCATTTGAATACATTCCACATTGAAATTTATTGTAAAAAATTAAAATTCTTTTTGACATCTTTCTACATGAAAAGCCTTTAATTTCATCTTGTCTGTGGGATTATCAATAATCTAATCATTTCCCCTTTTCTGAATTGAATTTTTAAAATCTGACATAAAATATTTTTAGTATTATATTATTTATATTCTAATTACTTCATTTTTATTTTATAACCTAAATGGATAGTAAAAGTTATTAAATTTAATAAAATAGATTGAGGTCAAATTAACCACAATTAGGAACTATAACTTTATATTATGGGCTAAAATCACCATGGAAATTTCCCAAATATAATTTTTCAGAAATATTTTTTCCTTAATCTTTATTTTACTTGTTAGGTTTTATTTTGTATATATTTATTGGGTAGAAACATGTGTACATGTTACATACTTTTATGAATTATAAGTGAGTCTTTTCAATCCCTATAAAAGGCCACCACATATACCACTTCATCACTCCACCAAAAACTATTAATTTTGTCCAATTTATTCCCTATATAATTACCAATGTCCCTAACTTCATCCTTGATGCCTCAAATTGGATTTAACGTGTTCCATGGAATCTGTGGGGGATAACCCAAAAACTGTACATAATTAAGAGGTAATATATTCTCTCATGTAAATTTTTTATTTTTTTCATCACCACCTCCACTATCATTATTAATCTAATTTACAAAAAACAAGTATAATAAATATAATATAATTTTTTATGATATGTATTCAAACTATACTTATAAACAACTCCATCAAATGTTTAATAATCATTAAATTAATGTGCACGGTGAACTACCGCCTCACAAAATGATGAATGTTTAGTTTTTCCTTACCGCCTCTAATGGTAGAAATTATGATGGAAAAATCATTTATATATTAAATATATTATATTTATTACTTCATTAAACTTATGAATTACTTTTTACATCAAATATCTTTTTTACTTTCTATTTTGTGTTAATATGATAATTTCATTTGAGGAAGTGTGGACTACATTCAACTAAAAGTGATATGGTTCATTCATACACTACATGGATTTTATTGAATACGGTTATAGTGAATATATATGATATATATGTTATCATAAATCTACATTATCAATTATATATATATATATATATATTTCACATTTTTTCATTCCACATTGAAATTAAATTATAATACCATTCATTCGTATGTATGACCTACTATCTCTATAAACAATGTATTCATTTCCAAAAATATTTATTATATATATTATTATAATACACATATAATATATATACATTATATTTAGATGATTTTTTAAATTCATGAAACCCTGATATAAGTATAAGTACTAACATATTACAATCTATGACCCATGTGAAATATTAAAAAATACTAACCAGTGTGAAATATTAATTTACGATTGTTAATAAAATGGAAATATAAGGTAATAATAAAATAATATCTGGTATTATATATTATAATATATTATTTTAATTTATGGATAATAAATTTGTAGTTAGTATATATATTGATCGAATGAGTATGACGAGAGTTAAAACACTATATATGGGGATTTCATCTCACATTTTATTTCCGTGAGATACATTATTTATTCACCAACAATTCCATTTGGTTTGTGTGTGCACCTCTAATTTATGTATTTTGTTATTCATATAATTATATTTTTGGGAATTTACTTATCAATTATATGATAATTATTTCATGGGGTTTATGTATCAAAAGATACCAGATCGGTAAAACAGTTTAGTCTCAATATATGTTCTTTGATAGTCATGTTATATTATGCACCTAATTTTTTTTGAGGATTATATACATCCATTTTATAGGAAATCTAATTAATATAATTAATTTCATGTTTTTTTTCATAATGTAATTTCACATTTTTTAAAAGGTATTATTCTTAAAAGTGGCCAAGTTATTAGAGATAATTGAAATAATCTCATCTCTTTTTGATATTATATACAAATATACATCCAGTGATGAAATATTATGATTGATATATCAATAACACTCATTATATTATTTCACCTTTATATATTCATGATATAGACATGTATTGGTAATATTTTTATACACATTGGAATAAATGATAGTTAACATTTTTTATTAAATACCAACTTTAGCATCGCTTCTATAAGATATCCATATCCATTCAATACAGTATTCACTATAAGGTCTTCAAAGAATACTATGAAATAATCCCACAATATGTAAAAGGTCTTTTTTGTAATATTTTTTCTTTTATAATTTTTCATAGGATAATTGTTTACAATTTTTTAGATGATTTATTTAAAATTTTTTAAATTGTTTTCAATGATTTTTTTTTTCAAATCAATTTCAATATTCGTTCATATTATTTCCCTTAAAAATGTGTTAAAAATATGTTCAAGATTTTTATATATGTTTTCAAATCATTTTCAATGAAATGGTATTCCTAAAATTATTAATCTTCTTTTATATTTTTTGATGTAAAAATGCTTTTATCACATTTTTAAGATTTCATCATAGGCATTCTAGGAATTATCATGGAAATTGTTTTCAAATTTTTTTAAATATTCATTCATATATTATCATGTAATATGTTTTTGAAAAAAACTTCAATATTTATTTATATTTTTTTAATGTATTTCAATTTGAAATTTTATTTAATTTTATAAATCATTATTTTATATTTTTTCAAGGAAAGTTGTCTTCAAAATGATTTAAAGTCTTATTTATTCATTTTTAAAATGTATTTTAATTGAAAATTATTTTTAAATGGTATTTAGTTTTAAAAATAAGTTTTTAACAAAATACAGGATATTTTTCTCAAGAAAAATTATTGAAAGATATTTCAAAATTATTTTCTACCTATGATAAAATACACTGATCTTACTCATCCCCTTCTAGGAAATGATCTAAAGGTTGTGTTCATATTAGTTTTATGAATGTGTTATACATAATGTCATGGTATTTATGAAACCCATTTCTCTTCGACATATTATATGTCTATGAAATATTTTTCTCTTTCATAGGTTATATGTTTATGAAATATATTTCTCTATCACAAGTTAATTGTTTATTAAATCTATTTCACATTAACGGGTTCTTTTTTTGATGAAATTATTATGAAACATAAATACTTTCCACTAGTTAGTATATGATTACATTATAATGATAACTATTTCATTTCATGGGCTATGATATGATTGTTTATGATTTTGTGGAAAATTTATGTATGATTTCAATATGACATGTCTGGGAATTATATATTTCTCCAATGCAATGTGTAAATATTTATATCTCATTATATATACATTGATGTAATGATAAATAAACTGAAATAATTATTATAGGACTAGAATGGAAAATGAACACATATCAGTATTATAGGGATAAAACTAAAAATTAACATGATTGAGTAATACATGAATGAAATGAGGGGTGAAATCAGTTTTGAAATAAGTGGATGGGTAGGGTGTAAAACTGGTTTAGTGATGTATTTTTTCAACTAATTTGGTCTCCACATCAATGCCGTGACTTCTATATAAATCATTATATATAACAATGGGTCTACCAAAATTCCATGTTATTATTTCATGGATTATGTTCTTTATTTCCTTACGAATCTTTCCTTATGAACTACCACTCATTATTCCCTAAGAAATCCTTGATAGAATGGTTTTTTAAGTGTATAGTAACTGGTAAATATAAAACTAAATATCCCATGATGAATTCAATTAAAGGGACCCAGAGTAGTGTTGTGATTAAAGGCTATAATGTAGATGATGAAGAGACTATAGATGAAATGGGAATGGAAAGTGGTATTGTGTAATCTGATGATGCATTAATGTTTATGGAACAAGGATGAATTTAGAATAATAATTTTTTGTATGTGTTTATACTAAAAAAATATTCTATATGGATGATGAAATATATAATTATATTTATACATATATTGTTTATTCAACATTTAAATGTCTATATTGAATGTTTTTGATTGACTAGTGATGTGATTTATGATTCCGAACATCATAGACGTATGTGCCTATTATAAATTTTGGATTAAATATATCATTTTTTGTTAATGAAACATTTTACTTGTGTTATGAGGGTTATAGGGGGTGGTTTGAGGGATCTGATCTTTAAGTGGAAAGAAAGAGGAGATTCGTGGTGATGTTTCATGGTTTGTTGATGGTTATTGCTAATCACGAAAGCGGAATTCCAATTAAAGTGGCTTTAGGCCATGGAATTCTATATGGTTGGTTCACAGTTAGGTGATCTATATATATCTCCCCAGATAACCATATATGTAATAACCCGATCATTTCTGAATAAAATTACCTTTCTTATAATGTCTTATAGAAAACAGATGCACTCTTTTTTTATTTTTAATATTATTAGGTTTAAATTATCATTATGTACCATTATCAGTGATAATATATCAATTGAACATTTATCATAATACTGATATAAATTTATGGGTTTTAAAAAGAATCCTTTCAACAGAGACGAAGTGGAAGATGAACTCATCTTGTAGATTCGTGTCGTACGAAGAGTATTTGTCGGAGCTCAGAAAAAGACGTAGGGTCTGAGTTATTCTGGCTTATCCAAGCCAATGCTGATCATCAACATGTTATTCTTGAATGGAATCACCTACAATAAATGTTCATGTCACTATAGATTACCAACCGAGCGATGTAATTTGACTCTCCCTAAGAGTATATCACCATCACACACCTAACACATATGTTATACACGGCTGTTATAAGGGGTTATGTAATATGTTATTAGTTATATTTTGTGTAATCACTTTTTACAAATAAATTTATTATTCCATCAATTCCTTTATAAAAATAGTCTTTCTTAAAAATTGAAGAATTTGATAAATTGCCTTTTCAAGTAAAAATCGAACATTGGAGAAATATACACATTATATGAAACTATTGTTTTGACTAATAATATTATAAAAAAAATTATTTTATATTTTTATTATATTAGTTCATAATATGTAAGTGATTAGATTATCAATTTGATAAGAGTAATATATTATATAGAATAAACCCTAAAATGTATTTTTAAAGAATTTATTTTATTGAATTTATGAATTTATTAAATAATAATATTTAAATAATTTTATACTATAATTTATTTATAAATAATAAATTATTATAATATTTTTATTATGTCAATTGAATTTTTTTATGGTTTGAAAATTATTTTTGTCAAAACCTGTAAATTTTTAATAAATGTCAGTTTTCATTTTAAAAGTGAAAATTTAAATATTTTGAAAATTATTAAGATAAAATGAATATTTTTTTTGAAATTCGGTTTTCTAATTTATCCAATGGTTAATTGATCATAATTTTATGAGAAATTATTAATTTTTATGTAAATATTAAATACCTTATAATAAAAATATGTGTTTTATGACACCATAATGACCCCAAAATGATGTTATATATCCTATAATGTGTATTTCGGTACCAATATAATTTTTACCATTATGAAAATTTTATTTTAGATTTGTTCTAATTATTTTATAAAGCCTTATTAAATCCTCCAAAATTTATAATATAATTTATGATTTTAAATTCATTACTTCAATAATGTAACTCTCCTCCACATAATAAAATTTAATATTTTATTATGTTCATCCATTGGAATTATAAAATTATTTCTTCCAGTCCACATTGGAAAAAATATTGTGCATGAACAATGGGAACGTTTGTGGTTTTGAATATTTAATTATACAGATTCCACAACCTATGTTTGTGAAATATTAAAGATATATTCTACCACTTCCTATATAAGACCAATAGATATCCCACATTACTTCACTGATAATTCTTGGAGAACATCCCTACAATTTCTACCTCTCTCTAGAATCCAACCAAGTCACCACACTCTAAATAAACCATTTCTTCGAGCTCTTTTTTTAGACACACTAGAGTAAGGGATTTATTACTTCCTCATTTTTTATCCAAGTTTCATTATGTTGTAATACCCTTTTACATTAAATGAAAAATGTTGGGGTATGATTTCACACCTCTCCCATACTTCCCTATTATTTTTTGAATGATGATATACCACATTCTCTATCATTAATTCCTTCTATGTACACCTATTACCATGCCGAAATTCAGTAAGGTATTTCTCTCATTTGATTTCCATTCATATATTTATACCATAATATGTTTCAAAATTCCAGTTAAAATTTCGGGATATTATATTCATGATCCCCATACTGTCTGTTTAATATATAAATTATTCTGGACACATCTCGCTCTCATCAACCGAACATATAAATTTCTATATGACAGCGTTATGTTGCTGAAATCGCACCATGATTTTCTAAGACAAAAACATTGTAAAGTGAATACCATACCCATTTCTCTATCAAGGGTAATTCACATTTATTCACATATAAATATTCTATGGAACATAAATGTATGTATTACACACTCCTTAATTGTAGAAGAACTTTTGATGTATAATAGGTCAATGTTTATGATCCATTTGGCACACATATGCATGAAATGAATTGTTTACAAAGGGTGAACACTGGTAGTGCTCTAATGAATTTTTTAATGTTTAATAACATTATATACCATATTCAATGAGGGTCTAATCGTAGTAATTCATTTGAAATGAGGTTTTACTCGTGATAATTCATGTGCAATTGTGGTTTACACGTGTTAATGCATGTGCAACAAGACATGGCTGATACAAATATAATGTTGTATGTTGTTTTCACACATTCATGTTTTGATAATCATGATATATCATTCCTTTATGTTTATTTATCTCTAATTCACCATTTATATGCCTATTCCCAAACATGTTTTTAATTTTTCATGTTATTCATTGTTTACACCCTTACTAGGATTTATAGATCACCCATTTCTCATATATGTCTCTATGTTATCCCATGCAAAGATAAATATGAAGGAATGTTGTGGTCATGTAAAATATAATTTCAATAATGTTGTTGTATTTAATGTCTTATGTTTTCATGTAATGTTTCTAATCTCTAAATGAACTGGACATTTCGATATTTTGGTTTTTATTATCAGCATGTTTAAGTAAGAAATTATGTTTAAGATACTCTTGAATATGACTCATGTTTTGAATAGAATCATGGGTCATAAGGAACATACAACCCCACAATGAACATTCCACTATTGATTGCTTCATAAGACAGAGGAAACCAACTTTAAATGGATCATATGATCCCTTAATCAATGAACAATAGATTTACTCAATTGAGAAGAGATTCTACATCCTTCAATGATCCGAAAAATAGAATGTTCATCTGGCCGTTTATTATATTGTGGGTGAGGCTGATCAATATTGGAAATTGATAAAAAATATGAAGCTTGAGTAAGATATTGTTTTGTTGGATTATAAGGATTTATAGAAAATGTTTTCGATACATATTTTCCACTCACCCTCTACATGATATGGAAAGGCACATCCATTCCCCTAATAAAAAAATGAATCCATTGGATCATATAAGGAAAACTACACAACGATATCACAATATGACTTTCTCTTTGTTGTTACCCATGAATACAAGGTTTACATCTTATTTTGTGGGATAAAACCTATCCTACGATAATCCGATGTGATATTTGATATTGATATCTATGAGGAAATTTCCCATTGTTACCTTATAGTTGAAATGTATATCAGAAAAAATAAGGGGTATTAGGTGGATAAGAAAAAGAAAGCAGACTTTATTTCTGGGGATCTGATTGATAAATCCAATAGTTATAAGAAATTATAGCACCCCACTTTCCAAAGGTTCATATAGAAGAACCCCATAAATTTATTGAAGGGGATGAGGAAATTCTTTACGTGTGTAAAAGAATGGATCCTAGCCATTAATTTCAAACACGAAAACCCTGATGTTATGACAGTGGAGTAGGAAAAAATGTTTCAACATCAACGCATTGTTCATTGCTACAACTACAAAGAACCATGGAGCATTATAAATGAGTTCCCTAAGAAAAGGGTTTTCAAAGGAAACCGATAACCAAAAAAGAAGAAAGAGTGAGGTCTTTCCATAACTAGTACTAAAGAGAATCCAGACAATGAAGTGGTGAAAGATAATCTACTTATTCATTCAAGCATAGAAAATTTAATTTTTTTTTGGTTCTATGAATTATTATATATCCCGAATGTTTAGCAGAAAAATCCAAACACCACCACAAATAAAGGAAGTAGAGATATCGGGTAGAATGGAATAATGGTCAATTCATGAATACCATGTATATAACTCCTCCCCTGTCACAATTTGATGATTGAAATTTCTGTAAAACCTCTTCATAATACCCCTGGTGTAATTTTATGCAATTCTATGAATGGATTGGCTTTCCCTATATAGATCTAATATTGATTTCTTCGAGAGGGAAGTAAATCTCCATATAGAGAATCGACCCCCGATTCTGTACAAGTGAAAGGAAGAGGATGAATCTTCTTTATCCCCATCATCTCAAGAGTGGATAATACTTCCCTATGAGGACATGTACCATGATCATATGTTTGAGTTTAAGGAAGGAAACATCAATGAAAACATGTCTATTGTTAGGGAAGTTGCTGATGTGTTTCATGAGAAATTTCCTGGTCTTCCTCCTATAAGAAATGTATAATTCTTGATTGATCTCATACCTCGAGAATTTCCAATATCCAAGGATATATATAGAATGGATGTTGTTGGGATTTAGGGGATAATGAAATAGCAAAAGGAGATTCTAGATAAAGGGATTATACACCTATGTGCTACGCCATGGGGTGAACCAATCCTCTTTGTCAAGAAAATGGATGGGTCAATTCTACATTTCATTGGTTATCGTGGGCTCAGAATAATCTTGTTAAAGAACAAGTATCATTTTCCTTGAATTGATGGAATTTTCGATAAGATACATCGAGCACAATACTTCTCCATGGTGGATATGCAGTCTAGATATTATGAATTAATGGTGAAGAAAATGGATGTCTCCAATATTTCTTTTCTTAGAAGGTTTAGGTACTATGAATTCATAGTAATTCATTTCGGACTCACTATTACGCCAGAAATATTTAGAGGCATGATTAATACGGTCCTGAGAGGTTAACTCAACACATTTTTAGTAGTCTTTATATACAGTATTCTAATATACACCCAAACCATGGAAGACCGTGAGGGGAATCTATGAACAAAACTAGAGACCTTACTAAAGGAGATGATCTATGAAAATTAAAACATCTGTGTGTTCTGGTTGAAGCATGTCACATTCTTGGGTCATACCATCAGATGAATTGGAATATTTATTGATCCCTAAAAGAAAAATGCAATTTAGGGATGGATGCTTCCACTATCTATGATGGATTTCCAATAATACCTTGTGTTATATGGATATTATTGCTGATTTTTGTGAAATTTCTCACAGTTGTAAAACCCTCATCCCAAACTAACTCATATGGGAGTCATTTTTTTGAATGTTGAATGTGAAGAGATATTTCCGGAGTCAAAAAGGAGTCTTATCACTGCACCCATGTTCACACTACACACAATTGGAGAACATTCATTGTATTTAGTGATTCTTAGAAGAAGGGAATAGAATGTGTGCACATGATAAAAGAAGACGTCATATCCTATGATTCATTGAAATAGAAATTCTTTGAAAAGAACTATCCAAAACATGATTTGGAGTGACATGTAGTAATTTCATCTTGGAAAATATTCCGACATTACCTCTTCGGGGAGATGTGTGCAATATATACTGACCAACAAACCATCATGTATATATTCTCACAGAATGATCTGAATATAAACCAATGAGGATGGTTAGAGCTAATTAATGAATATCACTTCTCAATCCATTACCACCCTGGTAAATAGAATAAGGTGCAACATTCTCTATGTTGAAATGACCTTTATATTATATCATTATTGCGAATTGAAAAGGAACCATTTTTCATAGATTTTTTAATTATTGAATAGAAATCATAAAGAAGGGAACATAATCAATCCATACAAATTATTTCTCAACCATATATATTGGAAAGAATAAAGGATGCTCAAAAGGATGAAGTAGGTATTTAGAAGAAAGTGGACACTGTTAGAAAAGGGAAATCCCTGGTGTTCAATGTTAATGAGGAACGAATTCTGAGGTTTAGGTTAATACTATGTTTTTTATAAAATATGATGTTATAGAAATAATGTTTGGACGATGCGCATAGAGAGAACTGTTCATAAAGCTGGTATCATCAATGGGCCTCTCTCATGACCAATCTAATGTTCATCATCAACACATTAATCATGAATGGAATTGTCTACGATTTATGTTCATGTTTATAGATACTACTACCCATGTGATGTTATCTGAGTCACCACTAAAGCCTATCACCATTGCACACCTTACCATTTGGTCTTACACGGTTGTTTTAAGGGGTTATGTAACAAGGTATTAGTTAATTGTAATGTAATCCCATTTTATATAATAAAATTCATAATCCATCAATTACATTATTGAAATTGTCTTTCTAAAAAAGTGATGAATTTGAAAAATTACCTTTTCTGGAAAAATAGTACTTTTTGAACAATATTTAGATTATATTAAAATATATTTTTTATTAATATTATTATCAGATAAATTATTATAGATGATGACTATTTTAGTTCTTTATCTATTAATGATTACATAATCAGTTTGTTAAGAGTTATATTTTTATATGATAAAATATAAAATTTATTTTTTTACGAATTTATTTGATAGAATTAATTAACAGTTAAATTAAATAATAATTTAATATTATATTACATTAAAATTAATTTTATTAATAATAATTGAGTATATAATTTTTTTTAATTCTAATGAAATTTTTATTATGTCATGAAAACTATTTTTGTCAAACGCGTAGACTTTTCAGTAAATGTCAGTTTTCATTTTAATAATGAAAATTGATATATTTAAAAAAATATTTCGTTAAATAAAAATTATTTTTGAAATCATGATGTCAAAATTATCAATGGTGAATATTTTATTTTTTGAGATAGTCTAATATTTGGTATAAAATTAAATACCTTATAAATAAATTATTTGATTTATGACAGAATAATGACCGAAAAATGATGTAATAAATAATATGAGGGTTCTATAATCAAAATATAAGATTTAAAATTAAAATAATGTTATTTTAGATTTGTTTCACTTGTTTTATAAATCCATAGTGGATCCTCCCAAATGTATAATATACTTTATAAATTTAAATTAATTTAATTAATAATTTGACTCACCTCCAAATAAGAAAGGATCATATTTTAATATGGCTGAACATTGACCTTATAAAATAATTCTTTCCACTCCACTTTGGAAGAAACCATTAGAAAAAATAGTAATACTTTTTTTGGTTTTTAATATGTAATTATATATATTCCAAAACCTATGTTTGTGAAATACTATAAAATCCCCCCCTCATTTCCAATATAAACCCTCCCAATATCCAACTTCACTTCACTCAAAATCCATGGATCAAGTCCATTCTCTTCCCTACCCTCCCTAAAATCCCCTGAAGGCCCCCAAGCTCTTATGAATCCCCTCTTAATGCTATTGACAATCAACTATATGATTTCATTGTTTTTCAGTTTTTAATCATGTTTCTTTATATTGAAATACTATTTTACAATCAATTTAAAATGTTGTTATATGATTTCACACATCCCCCATACCTCCCACATGAGTGTTGAATGATTATATAACACATTCTCTCTAATTAATGCCTTCATTTGACACATGTTACCATGCCGAAATGTTGTTCGAGAATTCTCTCTTCTTCGTTCCATTTAAATATTTCTCCTATATTAAGCATATAAATTCCATTTCATATATTAGGATATTAGATTCCATGATCCCCTTACATTCTACATAATTTATATATTATGAGGTTCTCGTTTCCCTCTCATCATCCCAAATTATGAATTTCTATATGACGATGATGGCTGCCGAAATTTCACATCTATTTTATAAGCCTAAATCATCATGTAGTGAATACAAAACCCATTTCTTTATCAAGGGTATTCACCATTATAATCATATAAATATTTAATGGTACTTAAATTTAAGAATTTCAAATTCATTAATCATGTAATAACATATGATGTTTAATGATTCCATGTTTATGATGCATGTGCCATAATTTTAAAAGAAATGAAATGTTTATAAATGGTTCACCTTGATAGAACTTCAATGCATTGAGTATTGATTATTATCATGATACAATATGGGAAATGAGGGTTTACTCGTGATATTTAATGTGAAATACAAGATTCCCCATTCCAATTCACATGTAATGGGGGTTTACTGATGTTAATCCATGTGCAAGTAGCCTTGGCCCATGATAATATAATGATTTATGTTGTTCCCACACTTCCATGTTATAATAATAATGAAACATCATGATTTTATGATATTGTTTCTCTTAAGATCCATTGATATTACTATTTATAAAATTATATTGTATTCTTCATTTTATGGATTTTTTACTCCATTACTATGCTTTAAAGGTTACCTGTTTCTTATGTGTGTCCTCAGGATATCAAATGAAATTCTAAGTATGAATGAATGTTGCAGTGATGTAAAAGAAGTTTTCAATTAAGATGTTTTAATTTATGTATTAAGTTGCTATGTAAAGTTAATAAGAACTAATGAAACAATACCTCATGGTCCATTATGTTGTATTATGTGCATTTTTATTTAATAAATCAGGTTTAAGTGCGTAATAAAGTTTAGGGTTGTTATAATGTATCCTCTCCTTTCATTGGTAGTGGCTTTTTCATGGTTTTAAAATGGTTTTGCTAACCATGCATGTAAAACATTCTACATAGTAAAGTTGAAAAAAATTATAAAAAATACATTATAGGGTATGAGGCTTATATTAGTATTGTGTTTGTTAAATGATTTTATGTAACTGTTCTAGATGTTATATCCCTTAGTTTTTAAATAGATTTGAGAATTTGGGGTAATTTTATTGCTCTTACATGAATAATTAACTGTTTATTATACAATATATGATATAAATAGTGACTAAATAACTAATTTATCCCTCTCATCATCTCCATGTGAATCATGGAGGATGAATCAACCAATTGTTTCCCACCCATGGGGTGTTCCGACAATCCGAAACGTGTTGAATGAAATTTAAAATTGTGAATTTAGATTTTGATTAATTGTATCCCTTTATGAATGTGTAAATAGGGTAATATAAAGATTAACAAATGATTATGGGTATATGTTTTTATTTGTGGATTGTTGCTAAGGGGTTGTTTTATTTGGCCTGTAAATTTTCTGAATGGTAATAATGGGGATGTGTCGATGAATCAACTATTTAACTTTTATATTCTTAGTGAGCTACACCTAGGGAATGGTATTTGGGATTACACGTTATGTGATATAAATAATAAATGTGAGAATGGAATGTGGCATAATATTGTTTCCCATCTTAGCTATTTGTTTTTGTGATGTTTTTATTGATATTGGATATGCTTTGTTTTAGTTTGGTTATGTGTGGGGAATGAATAAATCACCATGTGAACATGTATTGGTAGGTTAGGGAATAAACATTGGGTTATACACCCATGAGTTGAGTTCTATAGAATCTCCAAACTCCACAATCAATGACCATCATAGGGAAGGGTATTGAGTTCAATTCCCACAATGGTTGCATTCCACACAGACTAAGGCATCGAGGTGAGGATGGTGATGTTGTTGTGAAGGGTTTACCTAGTAATAGAGGACTATTTATTCCCATATTCATTGTGAATGTTGAACTTTAAAATTCCACTAGTCACATGAATTATTAGGATTAATCAAACGGATTAAATGAGTACAAAAACTGGATTTGATGGTGGAAAACATACAGAAAATGTTATTACTAATGTTAACATGAATTTTTATTTATTATCATTTCATTATTTATAACATGTATAGACTATCTTGTTAGACTAGATATTTTATACACCATTGGTGGTGGCCTACTTAGTTTTACACACACCCTTCTTGGGCCGTAGTCGGGTACCTGATTGTATTTCATGGAATTATTCTAGGTAAAGGTAAATGGTTCAGTGATCAAGAGTTGTGTCTGATGGGGTTCTGCATGGATGGGGTTTATACATGGATTATAGCCTTTTTATTCATATTTTATCATTATTTTGGGATTTTTCCACTGGGTACTATATCATCACATGGAATATTTACTATTTTTTGTGGTTTTACACTATTTTGGTAACAATTATTTATGCATGTTCACTTGTTTTTTTTGTTTCTATTATTTTATATGTTTTTTGTTGTTGTTTAGTCTCTTAAAGAGGGTATAGTCTCCCCATTTGACTTTTTGACCCTTTATTCTAGTTGATATACTCTAGAATATGGTGGAGCGCTTGAGGTAGAGTGATGACTTGGTATGATGCACTGCTTTAGTGGCACCCATGTTGGGGATGTTACAAAGTGGTATAAGAGGATTTATTTATGTGAAATTCTATTTGGAATGGTTGATATGAGGTTATAAAATTGTATGTACATGGAAATCAGAATGTTATTAGGATTAGATATCCCAGGTGTGAGGGTAAACTCATGTCACCCATGGTTGGAATTGTTGTTCATGTTATGCGTTGTTACAATTGATGATATTTCAATATTGGGTTATGCACATGTAGTGTGATATTTATATTTTATAAAATTTAACTATTGTCTGCAATGACATGGGATTTTTCAGGCAGAAATATTTATTGGCATGTAGGTATATAAGAGACATGAATCATGGTAGGCACACACGAGATATGGTCTGTGGTGCATGAAGGGTGGGAGGAATTCCATTTTCATGAATGTAATGAAATTTTTTATAAAAATATGGTGAAAATGGTTAAATGCGAAATGTAAAATAATAATTATAGATGTGTTCTTCATAAGGGTAATTATTTTAATCACAATTTTTTCACAGTATGTTGTGAAATAGAATCCTTTTATAAGTGAGAAGAAGTTAAGTACTGCAGCTATGTTAGTGGGTCACCCGTGTTAGCCACGACCATGGTAGGGATGGTTGGGGGTAGAATTTTGGGAATGATAAGGCAAGTCTGTGTGGTTTATGTGTAGTATTATGTGATAGGATAGTGATGATACATAATTTATGTTTTGTGGAACCTTTATGATTTGTGATCTAATACTTATGTTTGGAAATGTAAGAAAATTCTACCATGAAGGCGTGTGTCAGTTGGACGATTGGATGACATTGATGATAATGATCTACTAGTATTAGGGGAAAGAGTATCAAGTGCTTCCTGATAATAGGGATGGTTAGTTTCATGAGAAAATATCATTTTTATATAGATGATGGAATGATACCCATGTAGGGTTTCACTGAAAATGTTTGAGTTGACCACTGGTGTTTCTTTTGTAGCACCATCTGACCTTTACTGGAGATTGTGGTCCAGAAGATATAATGTTCTGGATAGATTCTATCCATACTATTTATGATCATCTCATCAATCCTCTCAAGAATAACGTCATGATAGGGGCCTATATTTTGTGAGGCCATGAGAAGTGTTTGTGGGACATCATGATTCAAATAGAGAACACTAAGGGAATGATGCAGAAAAATTTTAATGATAATTTTCTTGAACATTTCGATTTGGAAATCAAGATGTTGGAGTAGGATTTAGATTTTATGATATTTTCACAAGGAGAAATGATAGTGATGGATTATTCCAGTCATTTCACTAATTGGTGTGGCATTGTTCTGACACTAGTTGGAGACGAGGCATTTATGGTGATGCATTTTCAGGATAGGATAAGAAACAATTTATAGTCTCTAGGGACCATCATTCATCTGAATTTTGTTTGTGGTAGTGGGTCATGATATTTTCTCATAAGGGAACCTAAATGGAGCTTTAGGTGGTGGACTTTTGGTTCTCTCTGGGCATGTGTGTGGTGAATATTTTGAGAGTAAAAATCACAACTTTGGGAATCACAATTTGCGTGGAAGTGTAAAGGGTACTTCTATTTGGGTGATAACCTCTTAGGGTAGAGGCCACATGTTCTGATATATGTGTGGAAGGCTAGGGAACATGCCTAACTATTATCCCCAACAACTAGTCAAGTGTTGATTTTGTGGTAGGATGGGCTATGTGTAGTGGATCTTTAGAAACCAATTATAGTTAGGAAATGATTAAGGTCCAGGGAAAATGATGAGTGTATAAAAGGGTTTATTTAAGCAATATTTAGTTGGAAGTTGGAGCTCCACATGTTGTACTGGTAGTGGTGAAGGATTTGAATCTCTAGGGCATGATCATCCATACATGAATGGTAGTTCAATGTGTGGTACTCAGTATGTATAAATTGTGTATAGGTAAATGTCATCCTCTTGAATTTCAACCTACTCCTGAAGGCAGCGAGGCAAGAACATCTACTATTAATGGTACGAATCTTATAGATTTATCACTCACTATTGATTTATTTTACACAGGTGATTCACATTCTTTTATATCCGCACAATATATAGTTATGTTTGGAAATACCGTAGAAGGTGAATGTAGAGAAGTGTCACTCAATACCTTGTTAGGGGTATGGATTGAGTATATTAGATATTATAAGGGTATTTCCTTATAAGATAGTGTATAATATATTCTATGGAATCAATTAGACCTACAGATGACAGGTTTTGACCAGATTGTGCCTATGGGTTGATTGGTGCTGTACCAATCCCATATAGATTGTTACAACAATTCAGTGATGTTCACATCTGTCAATAAAGACATGTAAATCCTTCATGGTGAGTTTCAAATTCAAGTAGGTCATATAGAAAATCTTTCTCATTAGCATGGAGAATATAAAACCCATGTGGCATGCATTATTCTTGATGATGGTGCAATGGAACAACATGTCTTTTTTAGATGTTGTTGATCAGTTTCAAGGATGTGTTTCATGAGAATTTATTGAGACTCCATCCTAAGGGGGTATTAGTTTTATGATCAAATTACATCCTAGGAATGATTCAGTTTCCATTCATCCATATCAAATGGCACTGGAGGAGCTTCATGAACATAATGTTTAGGTAGGCGAGTTGAAGAAAAAGGGTTTATATGTCCTAGTAAATCACCATTGGAGTCTCGCATAATGTTTGATAAGAAGTCTAACAGATACATTAGGCTATGTGTTGGTCACAAGAAGATTAATCAGATGATTATTATTAACTGATAACCACTTCCTAGAATCGATGATTTCTTTTCTAAACTATAGGGTGCCTTGGTGCAATCCTATATTGATTTAAAATCAACATACTCTTGGTTGAGGGTGATAAAATCAATTATACCGCAAAAATCTTTTAGATCAGTTAATGGTTGTATGATTTTGTGTTGTTGTCGACCTTGTTGACCAATTCCTCAACTATGTTCATGGTCTTGATGAAATCAATATTTCACACATACATGGAACAATTCATAATTTTCATTATTGATGACATATTGGAATACTAAATAACTATTGATGATCATTCCAAACATCTTGGAATTAATCCTTAGTACACTATGTTATCATAGTTTTCATTCCAAGATATCAAAATTTTGTCTGTGGTTTGATAAGTAAAACAAATTAGGTTACAGCATATCTGAGTCAGGGGTGTTAGTGGATACAAAGAATGTGTATGTTGATGTTTCCTAGGAATAACCCATGAATGATCATGATATTCTAATTATTCTAGGATTGAATAGTTATTATTTGATATTATTTTGGGATTTATCTCATTTAAAAGCACCACTATATGACTTAACTATGAAGGGGGATAATTATGAGTGGTTGAAGTCAATTGGGAATGTTTTTCAGGAGAAGAAGAAGTGGATGAATAATGGATGAATTCATGATCATTCATGACCAATGTAAAAGGTACACTTTATTTGGTGATTCATCTGGTGATGCTCCTGGGGAACTATTCATGTCGAATGATCAAATTGTGTCTTATGTGTCAATACAATTGAGACCTCAAGGACAAAATTACCCTTCTCATAACATTGAGTTTTCTAATGTGATTTATGACTTAATCTGTAGGAGGCGTTACTTGTTGGGATTTCAATTCACCAGGTTTACCAACCTTAAAATCCATAAGTAATTTTCATCTCAGAGAGATTTATGTATTCGGAAGTGATGGTTGTAATGTGCCTATAATCATATGATTTTGGGATGGTATACACACTAGGAAAAGGGAATAGTTTTATAGTTTCTCTGATCCTGATGACTCAGAATTAGGTGTTTTATGAATCCATGTATGAGTGGAAAGTGATAGCCTTAATTAATGAGATTAATCATGAAATAAATGATGGGCCCATGAAAATGAACCTTTCATTAATAGAAATTGATTCTGTTATTCGGTTCCAGGTCAAGGAAATCCAACTACTAGAACCATTGTGTATGGATATGAGAGAAATTTTTTATGGTTAGAAGTCACCTTATAGTTCGGATATTGGTGATGATGGGATTGTTAATGTTTTTGTCGGTGTGGTTGTAACATTTTGTATGTTAGAAGAGTTCATTTGTGATTTACATGAACTGAATTGCGTAGTCCATTCATGTTTTTCAGATATGTATTTTTATATTTATAGGTAATAATTATGTTAAAGAAAGATGTTGTAGTTTTTTTTATAAGGATTACCTACCAATCAATATCTGATAGTTGAGCATCAGCACCCAGTTGGGTTCTTATAGTGATTACTCATTCTAGAGTGGATGTTGGATGATGTGACGATGAACATAACATTGGGTCTTCAGATAATTTCTCTAAAAATGACACTATATCTGTGTTTTTGGATTAGCTAACTAATATGGCCCATTTTATGATGATAAATGAGATTATATAATTTATCAGTTGGGTGAGTTATATGTTCATGATATAGTGTGGTTTCATTGTGTGCTAAGAACCATAGTTTCAGATAATGGTCCATATTTAACACCATTCTATTTGAAGGAATTTAAACAGGTTCATGGTTACTAGTTTTTGTTGAATAAAAAATATCACCCGTAGAAGAATGGGAAGTCTAAGCATAAAAGTCTGGTATTAGAAGATCTATTGAGAGATCATGTTCTGGATTTTGTTGGATCATGGGAATGGCATATGATGCATCATTATTTTTATTCGAAAATAATTTCGAGGATATAATTTATATTTTTCATTTTGATACACTCTATGGGATACAATGTGTATCTCTATTTTATCTCATACAAGCTGTGGAGTATGAACTATTAGGACCAAGTCTCGTGCAAGAGACATCAGAAAAAATTCAAATGTTTCAAAAGTGCATGTCAATGTAATAGACTATGTAGATGTCATATGAAGATCGGTGTTGTATGGCTGTCTAATTCATTGTGGGTGGTAGAGTGTTTATTCAGTTTCCACTTTAGATGTTTCACCATTGAATTCAAAAGCAGGGATAGTTGGAACCCATGTATATGTGGCTATTTTAGATTTTGGAGAGGACTAGACCGCTGGTTTAATAGATTCCTCTTCCCGAACAGTACAATTGTATAAATGATTTTTTTCATGTATCAAAATAATGATAGTATCACTATGACCAATATCACATGTTAAATGTGTAGGATGTAGTGTTAGATGCTGATGTTTCCATGGAAGAGAATCCGGTTAGTATTGTGTACCATAATGAGAATGTTTTACATGGAAAGATTGTTCCCATAGTTCGAGTATTATAGAATCATTAAAATTTTATTGATGAAATACGGGATGGGGTGTTCGATATGCAGGTATATTTCCACAGTATCAATTCATTGGAAACTCATTGATGAATGGGAGTGAGGCTCAAGGGAAAGCCATTATAAGGTGGTGATTTTGTAAGACCCCAGACATCATATAGGTAGATCCTTGTTTAAAAAATTGGATTCAATATGTCATTTTGGGTTAATTTAATCGTTCATATTGGTGTGAGGGGACTCATGGGTGTTCTAGGGGTTTAGGGAATGAAATGTAAGGATTGAGGATCTCTCTTGTTATATGGAACATTTAGCACATGGTTAGTGCTAATAAAACTAGGGGAATGCCAAAACTTGTGGCATGAGGTAATGTCATTCTTCACAGTTATTGCATGATTAGTCCAACCATGTGGAGTTCCCCATGTAATTGTATGACCTCTCATCCCATATGTTGTGTCTTTTTCATAGTTATCATAGGGTTTGACAAACCGTGGGGGTAACCCATGTGGCCTTGTATAGTTGGGAAAAAATTAAAAAAATTACATTAAGAGATAGTAAACCCCTATACGATTTTCACAACTCATTAACTTTATTGAACCCTAGTGATGAAAAAGGGATTTTTTATATTTCTATGGTTCATTATTATTCATATAATGGCCTTTTGGGGTGTCATTGGTTTCAGATCAATGATCTTGGTATGACTAATCACTCTCTTTATTCATTTTTTAGATTAGGGGTTCACATTTCTCTCTTATCTCCAACCAAATCTCTAAAACGTTCATTTTCAGGTGAGGTATTGGTCAAGGATTTAATGTGTGATTTAATTGGGATATAAGGATTCCATTAGTTGTTTTTATGTCAACTTATTTGAGGATGGTGAACTAAAAGTTATATCCCTTGGGTTTTAAAATTATTTCTGAATGAGGGGTTGTGATTTTTCACTTCCTTGATTTTTTATTGGTGTGATTTGATTTATTTGATATATTGATTGTCTGAATAAGTAATTAAACCCCATAATGATCCATGTGGGATCCCAGGAGAATGTCTTGACTAATCAATTTCCACCCATGGGGTATGATGACCCTTTTCAATGTGGTTACCATAAAATTAATGTGTGGTATTTTCATGCGATTAAGTAGATCCCTTGATAAATGTGTGAATCATTTAATATATTTACTAATAAAGTGTTATGGAAAATGTGTTTTGTTTTGGATTAACTTTATGGGGTTTTTTCATTTTCCATGATAATGGATTAAATGGGTTTAACAGTAATGTGTCAATAAATCATGTTTTTCACTTGAATATTCCAAGTTATTTAGCGAAGATGAATTGGAATTGGCATATTAGTTTTAAAATATAAGGGATATATGTGTTAAGGGATTGTGGAATTATATAGGTTCCATAATAATATATTATTGTGGTGATTTTTAATTTTATTTTGGATATCTGTCGTAGAAATGTGGTTATGTGTGGTGAAAAAGTAAATAAGCATGTGACCGTGGTTGTGTAGCATAGGGTATAGACATGAGGTTCCATGCCCATTTGTTTAGTAAGAACGATGCTCAAAACATTAACATAAATGAATTGATTAGGGGAGGGGACATAGTTATATTTCCTTAATGTTTCCATACCTCAAATACTAAGGCTTCGAGAAGAGGATGTTGTTGTTGTTTTTATTTGTTTCCCTAATTATATAGAATTGGATTTCTTCACATATTCCATATTAATGTTGAACATGGATAATACATTACATACATGAAAGGGGAATATTACTCCCATATATTCTTGGAGTATCAAATCTAGATTTAATTATGGAATAACATAGGAAATATACTATTACTAATGGTTACTTGTATTTTATTTTTTTTACAAGTCATTATTAATCACTTTCCTCCACTATCTATTTAGACTTTTATTTTGTAGACACCATTGGTGGGGGCCTAAAAAGTTGTAATTACACCCTACTCAGGCCTCTATTGGGTATCTAAGCATATTTCATGGTTGAATGTCAGGTAAATGTAAAATTAATATTTCTCAGGGGTTTATTCGAATTTGGGGTTTATGTAGATGGGGATCCAGACATGGACTAATGACCATTGTTTGGATTATGTTGTTTAATTTTTTTTCTACTTGGTACTGTATCATAACATAACTTATTTACTAATGGTTTTTTTGTACCAAGTTTGTGTAACAGTAAATTATTCATGATGGATAGTTTTAAGTAGTTCCCCTTATTATATAATTTTTTTGAAGTTAACTATGATTAAGAGTGTATAGTATCCCAATGTGTCTTTTATATCCTCGATGCTAGTCGGCTTTCTCTAGCAGATAGGGATCCACACTTGAGTTCTTGTGATGACCCAACTGAGGGCACCAATTTAGTGGAACCTCTTTTGGGGATGTTAGATGTGATTTACTAATGTGATATTTTAAAAAATTGGTGGTTATCCTAAATATGTTATATATGTTATATTGAATATGTTATAAAATCATAAATTGGATGGTATGTATTTCCAGTGAACTAATTAAATAAATCACAACACATTGTTCAAGAAATCATGGATGAAGTTTATAACATCACTAATTTGTGGATTATATCTAGTATTCAATAGAATTAAGAATCATTCATGTTCTATGAAATGAATAATTGAAATTCAAGATGTTACCATGCTCCAAGAGAATATTCAATGAGGTTTTCCACATGTTTTGAATGGGACAACAAAGACCTACTTGAGATATATGGGGATCAATGATAAGTCAATTTTTTGAATCTCTTTCAAATGTTTTGGATTATCATAATTGAGACGGTTTAAAATGATAATGATTTATTGAAATATTATGATAATAATTGGGTGATGTTTGTGCGAATAATGTATTACAATACCACGTGAGGATTTATGAATATCAGATAACCTATTATAAAAACATGTTGTTGATTATAACTAATGACATATGAGATGGAATATTATGGATCTCATGATAAGATATTATATTGGGAAGAAAAAAATCACCTTCCCTTATAGAGAAAGGTGTGATGAGGATCAAGGAACAAAATAAGGTATGATTTCTTTAAATTAGGTTGGTATATATTTTAATGAATAATCATTAACATTTGGATGAAGGATCTTGAAACAAAATGTTTTATCCTGGTACCTCTGTTTCTAATTAATGTGATGGTCCCTCAGTTCCTCGTAGAATTATAGATTTTTTATTATCAATTTTCTACGAGTTATTTATCTATAAACACCATAAGAATATTATAGTTGTATTTCTATTTCATGTATATGTGGTCACTTCAAAAAATGTTCGCCTATGTGGAAATCTAGCTATATGTAACGTCCGGTAACCACTATGTAGCCAAATTTATAATTTTTAATTGAACTTTTAGTATCCATTTTTTATATGTGGGATTCTATGATTGAAATTATAAAGTATTAAACCATTGATGTCCCTAAAGAATTTTTGTGGTGAAATTAATTTTAAGGGTGTAGAATTTAACACCGCAAGATTTTTTGAATTTTATATAATTAATTTATTTTTCTGATATTTTCTATTTCAGATGACACTAGAAATAGTAAATTATATATATATATATATTACAAATATATGTCACACATTCTTTTAACATGGAACCAAATTTTCTTGCACTATATTTAATACTGACATGGAATTAGCTATTGGTAATACATTATTTTCTTGTGCTTCCTGCAACACCGACTAGGAATATAATACAAGAAAATAATATGTTTCTACAAAACATCATTTAGTTATTATAATTATATAAATGAGATACCTATAACCTAAAAATTATACATTGTTTATGAATATTAATTTCTAATTTTTATTTTTTTGTAACTTTTATATATAGATAAATCATATTCATAATGAAATATATGATTTTTTAATGTCCTTTAATGTTTAAAAATATTATTTTCTTGAATGAATCGATTTTAATAATATATATCATTTTAGAGTAATATTAAAATTTTAATTGAGAAAAAAATATAAATTTTTGAATTTATAATATCAAAATAATCTTAGGCTGATTTTTTTGTATTCTAATCAGAAACAACATTTTTTGATGAATACTAAAAAATACATATTTTCAGTTAAAAAAATCAATTTTTTAAATAATTATTATTGTTATATAATATAAAATTTTTTTTTGAAAATATTATATAAATTATATATATATGAATAAAATTCAGGTCGTTATATTACATTTAAATTTTAAATTTAATGTAAAAACACAATAATCGTTTGAACATATTTCTATTATAATGACCTTCAATTTCATCTCATCTATGGGATTAGCATTAATATTAATTTTTACTCATATTTGAATTGAATTTACAATAATTTACCTTAAAAATAACAATTAGTATAATATTTAAAGATTTATTATATCTTGTTTAATTTTAATAAAAATTGTTAGTACTACTGATTAAAATGAATCGTTTCGATTAAGGTAAAATTATGCATAATGAGGGACAAAACCATAGAATTAATGGTGAAATGCCTGGATCGGTTGTGATCACTGAGAGGGGAGGGGTGAATTAGTGATAAATTTTTCTTTTTAAGAATTGTTCCCTTTGAATTATCAATTTAACCTCTACAGCTGGTTAAGGGCTAGATCTACTCTTTTAGTGGTGCAATGATAATGAAAGTACAGAACACAGAGATTTACAAGGTTCAGTACAAAGACCTACTCCTTGCCGTGTTGGTTACACCCCCCAACACGGATTCTTCACTATGCCAAAAGATGTTTACATAGTAATTGGTTATACCCCCCAATTACAAGTTGGTTAAACCCCCCCCCCCAACTCCACAACATCATCTTCATCATGGATCCACTTCACTTCTTCAAAGGTGTTGTTCAAAACATCAAGTAGCTTCAACAGTCTTCAAAATATCTTGTTGGTCTTGCTCACCAAAAAACCAATCACTTAGAATGATCAGTTCTTTTGTATTCACACACTTAAGTGTGTACTCCTCTTCTTCTCAAGGTTGGTCTTCTTCACTTGTGCACACACAAGGCTATGACTGGGGTCTTCCTCCTTGCACACACTCGCCCAAGTGTGGTATATACTTCACCCAAACTCAAACACCAAAAGAGGCGCGCAAGGGGTGCAGCCTCACTTCTTCAATTGTCGCGCAAGGTTTGCGGACGACCTCTGTCGCGTAGGGTGTGACACCCGTGGGCACGCATGGTGTAACCATGCGCGAAGCGCGCAAGTACACTACCCGAGCTCTTCTTCCTGTCGCGCAAGAGGTAGCGCACATGGGACTTCTTCGGGGCCTCGGGTGGCTCCGGGATTCTCAGTCGTTCAAGAGGCTGCGCAGAGGTACTTCGCGTAGCTCGGATGGCTTCGTGGGACTCTCGAGTTCTCAAAGGATCAACAGCATTTCCAAGGGCGCTGGACTTCTCATTTTATGTGTGAGGAGTGCGAATAGAGTCCGTGGGATCCAAAACTCGAACGCCCGAGATCTGCGGAGTTTTGAAAACTTCAAACGCATTAAATATCTTCCACGTATCTCGTTCTTCTTCTCTGTTTTAATGCGGGTTTTCTATTTTTCGGTTTCCTTCACGTGCATGCGTTTTCGAACGCATGCATGTCTCTTTTAAAGCTAAATCCATGCAAATCATAAACCTCATAGCCTCGGCAACGTTGTTTGCCTCGACCTCGACCAAAATCCCCCTCTCATTGCATGCGTGCTTATTTTATTGCATGCATGTGATCGTTAAGGCCAGACAATCACTTTGATGGCCTCAGCTTCATCTGCAATGGCCGGGAGCTCGATCTGTGAAGCTCGGAGGGCGCCTGGTTTGTCGGTGGCTGCGGGGAGCTTCGGGCGAGCTCGAGGAAGGAGGCGAGCCTCGGAGTCGCCGGATCGAATGTTTAATGAAGCGCAATGGCCAGGATTAGATCGCGGGCGGCGTGATGCGATGTGCGGCGCTGATCACACGCGATATCAATCGTGCGACTCAGATTAGATCCTGGAGAAAGTTCCGCGTCCCACTTCGAATTGGCGCCCGGTTTCTCCGCGCCTTATCAAAGTAGTTATGCCTCCATATGCTCAGTTGAACTCCTCCCTCCACGGTTCCACCCTGCACAGTGTTCTCTTAGCGGGCACACTCTGAGCCCACTCCTGCCACTCGGGCGCGCCACTGGCGCCCACTCTACACACACGGGCGCGCTTCTCTGGGCGCGTTGTGCCTCCAGGATTCTGCCTTGGCCTAAGGGTTCCCCCCATGGGCGTGGTGACCTTGAGTCCGACAAGAGCCTTGGGTGATGACCCTTGGATGGCCTCCTTGGTGGCCCATATTTTTTCTAGTGTAAAACACTAAGTAACTTTGTATAAAATCAAAGTAACCAAGTGTAGATTCCAAATGCCACTTCTCCCTTTCTTCTTCATTAGAATTCATCAATCCTCCTTAACATATAATCTACACTTAAGAGGTGTAATTCTCGAAGGTTCGTCATCAACCGAATCACCTGAATCAAATAAATATTCAACAAACTTCATTGAACTAATCAGAGATCATGTTGGATCTTCATCACATTAACATGCACTAAGTGATAGTGCATGGACTTCATTAACACAACTTCATCCACTTAGAACTTGTGGATGGATCATCTTCAACTCCTCATGCATTATGAAGACAATGCATGGTATTCTAACATTTTTGTGACATTGTATCCACTTGATACATGTTCTTGGATCTTTAAGATCAGCTCTGCAATCGTTTGATTTAATGATGCATTTCAACCATTAGTCTTCAAGCTCTACTTCATCTGTTGACACTTAGTGACATGTAATTGACAGCAAATGCAATCACTTGGGCACAAAAAATGGCACAAATAAAATATCTACTTGTACAAAACCCATTTTCATGACATATTATTCCATGAATCATCCGTTATTTATTAGGTTTTTCTATGACACTATTTAGATAAGACAATGTGTACACCTAACATGCATAAAAAAATTCCAAGTGAGTCCTTTTCCTTCCAAATAAAGGTCCCCCACCTCTTCCTCTTCATCACACCTCTCAAACCTCATAGGATTGTCTATAATTGGGCCAACATACTTCCAAAAATCCCTCTATTAATCCTTGGAACATCGCTTTGGGTATAATGCTTTCCATGGTAATCATTTTGTTCACAAACCAAAAAGAGTTACTTGATTAAGTGGAAATGTCATCTCTCATTTTATTTATTCTATTTATTTTTCAACACCACATCAACTATATTTAATCTATTATGTATTGAAATAAAAAATAAAAAAATAGTATGATATTTTTATTCTATTTATTCTACTTACAAGTACACACAACTAAATCTAATGGGTAACAAATATACTATTTTTTGTAAGGTAAAAAATTCCATCATAAAAACTATGATTGTTCAATTTTTACCAATGAACTATAATGTTAGATATTATGATGGAATGCATTTTTAAGAATATGTATTCCTTTTTACAACACATAACTTTTTTACGTACTGTTTTTTGTGAATCAGATAATTTCATTTGAGAAAGCAAAGAATACCACCCCATCAAAGAGATATGATTTGTTCATACAAAACATGGATTGTATTAAGGATGGTTTTAGTGAATGTATATGATATATATGACATCATAATGATACTAAAATATATATGTATATATATACATATATTATGTTTTTTATTACAATATGATAATTAAACGAAAATAATATTGATGCGTACATATAACCTATCGTCTCAATGAATTGTGTATTCTATTTCATACTTATATATTTTATTGAATATTATAATTAAAATATATTTTATATACATGAGATTAATATCATGTTTCATATTCTATAAATCACGATATAAGTATAAGTTCAAAATATTAAAAAAATCAATACACATCTAGAGAATAAAGAGAATATTACCCAAGGTGAAACCATCACATAGTATGGTTAACAATAGTGGAAAATAAGGTAATGATAAAACCATATATGTTATTATATATAATATTATGGTACTATAAATTATTTATATGTAATTTATATTTATTATATAGGTGGTTTGAAAGACTATGACTAGTGTCAGGAAATATGATAAGGGGATTGCATCTCCCTTTTTATTAATGTGAGATACCGGCATTCTTCACCGAAAATTCCTTTTTTTGTGGTGTGTATACTATATGTGGATGTATTTAATTATTATTATTATTATATTTATGGGTATTTACATATCAATTATATATTATTTCTTTCATGGGGTCTCAGTTTCAATAGTTACAATATCAGTTAAACAATTTTGAATTAATTTTCTTTCTTTTAGGCTCCTGTTTTTTTATAATCCTACATTATTTATCAAGGTGTGTAAAATTGAATGAATTCAGGAAATCTTCCCATAAACTAATGATTTATGTGTGACAACTATTTACATAAAAATTCACTATAGGAAGTGAATATTATAGCCTATAATGAAAACCCCCTAACTAGCTCTAGTTATTCTAAACTCAAGGGGAAATAGAAAAATCCATTGAAACAGTTATTCATAGTCTCCACAAATTAAAACAACCATATATCACCAAACATTAGTTTTTTTCTCTAAAATTTCTATCCATCATACGTATCCCCCAAAACACCCAAACTAGGATAGAAATACATTGATAGATGAGATATTCATGATAATTGGTTCGATGATGTTATTGGATTAAACAACATTGATCTATTAAATACTAAAAATAAGGTGAAATTCTATTATAGGTGATTCCTTTTTATCATATAGTGTTCAAATTATACATTATATTGGTTTAAGGAGATCCCCATTAATATTTACTCCTTCTAAATATTTGATATAAGGTATTTATACTAATTGAGGATGTGAATTTACCCATACATATCAATCAACTCTCTTTATTACTCTAAACATACATATATTATAATAGTAACATTATAATGTCTATATCACCAAAAATAATAATTTAAAAAATTAATTATTTTAGGGTTTTAATATATTTATTTTACATACTTCAATAACCCTCCAGATTCATCAATCATCATTTACATTAATTACACTCAATGTTATATTCATTGTATTTTGAAATTTCGATTATCAAAATATTTTGTTACTTTTATAGTGTAATTCATGAGTGTCCTTATTATCAGATAATAAATGATTTAAAATTTACTATAATATATTTACTTGGTATCAATTTTTAATTGAAACTTTTTAATTTTAGGGGATATATTTATTCTATGAAAATAAATTTCAAACTAAATTTCAAAATATAATTTATTATGGAATTGTGACTGTGTTTTATTATATATTTTAAAATATAACATTTTTTTAAAATGAAAAATTAAAATATTGTTTCTATCTTCAATACATTCAAACCCATTTTGAAATTGTTTCCTTGAATTTTAATTTCTCTATCTAATATAAAATTATATTAGGCTACCCTTGTTTATGTTCTACCATAGGATCTGTTTTTTTTTCACGTAATTCTTAATAAATTTATATTACAGTTTTAAATAGAATGACACATTGTTTAATATTTTTTTTATATTTTAAATGATCAACACAAGCTACAATTTTTATATGAAATGATGTTTAACAAATTAATGATTTAGATTAGTAAATGGGAGGAATAATTTGCGTTATTTATCAAGATGGATATGGGGAATATTATATTCACATTTGACATAAACATTTGGTATTATTTTTTATAGTACATGACTCAATTATAATCCTGAATCTCAATTGATTTAATTTTTCACATACTAATATGCCACATCCTCACAATCCTTACAACTCACTTACATATCAATACTTAATGGAATTATTTATCTCTTTCATTAATCTTTTTCTCTAATGTATAATGATCATCATATCTTTTATGTTGTATTTTTACTACGTTTATGTTTTGTAAAATAGATATAGATTACTTTACTAATTAATTAATATGTTTCACTTCAAATAAATTATATTCTCCATCGTTTTTCAATGTACTGTAATTCTATATTTCATCTCATAGATTTCTTCATATTGAGATTCCAAAATTCTTATATGCAGTCTAATACAAAATGATTACTATATTTAGGGTTATATATAAAATGTAATTCATTGAAATTATATAATGGTGATTAAATTAAAAAATAATTGAGGTAAACCAAATATCAAGATTACATACAATCAATATTGGTGTTCAAAAAAAATCAACACTTCATTGATCTATATCATTGAAATTTTACAGAGTCATAAGTCCTGTCATATAGTTATTATTTGAGTATTCATTATATGATATTCATCAATATCTCATAGAGTGAAATTTCATACATATATCTTCTAAATAAATATTTAAAATCCATCGTGATGTTCGCCCACTTCCATATTGTTAAAGGTAGTAGTTTCATCAAACCCTTTACCTTTTTTTTAATTTCTTCCTTCACATGTTGTCACTAAAAACACATTGATGTATATTCAGAAATATTCATCCTCAAATTGATTCAAAAAAAATAATATTAGAGAAATATTTAAATATTTTTTCTCCCATGATTTATATATAATTCTAGTGTATCATCATCATTTAATATCAAATTCGATATCATGGTCACTAATGGTACAAAAATATGTGTCCAAATTCATTCAATTCCTCTATAAAAGTTTAAATATAAGGATTTTATATTAATTATTACATAAAAATTATTATATATATTAATATTCGCTGTCAAATCATTCTCAATCTTATCAACAAATGATTTTTGATCAATAATTTTTCTAAGGTAGGAATTTTTTAATTCAATTATGATTTTCATCTCCATAGACTATATGTTTATGAATATTGGACCAAGCATCATTCTCAAAAGTTATAAGGTAAAATTATAATTTATATATAGGGAATCATTTACATTATTTGATTTTTTTTGTAATGGAAATTGAGTGATAATTATTATTATTTGATCAAATATATCAATATTTATTATTCATTTTAGAACCATCTATGATTATATATAATTATTGATCTTATAATCAATATTTATATCACACTCATCTCCATAAAAATATTTCCTCAAAATAATTAATGAATATAACATTAAATCCAACTATATATAATGTATGAGGTAAATTTTCTCAGGATAAAATTAGCTAACTTATGGAATATTATATTACATCATCATTTAATTTATGTAAACAAACTTATTCATTCATGGATACATCATTTCATATCATAATTGAAATTATGTCACATGGGTATTTTGATTATATGTTACTGATTACCATCATATTTAAAACCCTAATTTTCTATATACATTAATTATTCTTGAAAAACATTACTCTCTTCAAAGATAACAAGTTTAGGGAAATTTAAAACTTGGATAATTTCCTACAAATTTCCTCATAGTACGTAGGCACTTCATTGAATATATACATCTCTATTAAATATGTTGGTGTGTGTTATTCTATAATAAAAATTTTTATTCATTGATCCACATATATCTCATTTATTATGATAACATTCCCAATCCAAATGTTATAAATTTGTATATTTTGTATAATTCCTCCTTCCTCAAAATCAATATCAAAACGCTCATATACACCTCATATTCAACCATTATTTTAGATAATTTGATAATATAATCTATGAATACTACGAAAAAAATATTCAATGTAATTTTTAATTATCTATTATTCATGTTCTTGTAAATTTCGTTATCATCATTGAGCCAGAATGGTGTCATCGTGATCTCAACATATTCCTACCTTATATTGAAGGAATTATTTAGAATATGATCTTTTGTCAGCATCAACTAATGATATCTCAAACAATGGTTATCTATACTAAGGTACTATGTTCTTCACATTTTATTTAACACATCATCAATATGTGGGAGGGGATACTAAATCATTATCATGATATTTTTGAGATTACAGTAATCAAATTTATCAATGTATTGGCCAATAATTATTAATGAAAAAAATATATGTGTACCCTATGGTTATGTAATATGGTTTATGAAACCCATATCTATAATATATTTTAGTTCCATATTAGATAATATAGATTAATGGGAGCTGATTCTTTTTGGATAACAAGATATAATAATAGAATCAGGAATAATCTCAATTGTGAACAAAAACTCTCAATAAAAAATAAAGCCAATAAAAATTTCATGGAATACAAAAATATAATCACTTGTACTGAGAATTTAATCATTAATTATAATATCCTACATCTCAGTATGTTATACTAGAAATTATTACCTAGAAATATAAAATATACATGTTTCATAAGTATTTTCCCAAGGAGATTCATCAATTTATTGTCACTATTATAGAATCAGAGGATGATTTTGGATATGCAACATTATTTCCATAACATAGATATTAATGTTGGTACTTCATGTTTAAGTTAATTCTGTGTTAATTATAATAAAAAAATATAAAAATGGAATTAAAAAATTCTCATGGAGGATTACTCGAACAATTATTAAATGGGGAAGTGTAAAATACATGATATATAACAATTACAATACAGAGTGTTTCCTATTATAACTAAATTGATGGTACTTGGGTTTTGTTAGAATATATCATATAAAAAATAATGATTTTATAAAATATATATATTTATAATAATAAAATAATTTTTTTATTATTTAGTGAAACATAAGAGTATATGTTACCATATGATTTCAACGAACCACCTTCGATGTAGTGAAAATATAAACAAATATTTGTTCCAAATCCTTAGATCATTTTTTATTTTTTATCTTCATTGGACCAGTACATAATTTTCTAATTATAATTGTTTACATGTTAATATTATTTTAAATATTTTACTAGTTTTTCACTCATGGAATCCTGGATCTACACTCCCAAATTCCAGTGCTGATGGAGACCATATTTACAAACCTACTATGAAATGAACCAATGTTTCCGAATTTTAGCAACATTAATTAAAATAGGATGAAGAAAATATTAATTAAAATAAAATAATAAACCATTTGTGTTAATTATATTTAAGTGTTAATAAAACACATTAATTAACAATGACCATTTAATTCTTATTAAAGGATCATTTTTATAAATATATAAAATCTAATTAATTCATAATATGTCTTAAAAATGACTCAAAATTTTATCCTCCCGTTATACTATTTATAAAATATGAAGTGAAATAAAAATATTTATTTCTAAAATAAATCTAAAAATAATAATGTTTTCAATTCTTTTAGAATGATTTTTTTTATTTTCTATGGGATTATTAATATAATTAACCATAGAATTTTTTTAATAGCTCATTATATCAGTTATATCAAATATGTTATGAAGACACCTTCGGCCTCCTACGTAATGCATAGAATATATAAGAGGAACATGAGAATGAATTGTTATAAGAAGAAAAGGTGGATATTTGTCTCCATAAACAAGTTTTGAATTGATTGAATTTTTGGGAACTGTTAGGGTATAGATAACTTTGACACATTTTTGTGATTAAATGAATTACCTTGTCTCATAAACCAACAATCATAGCTCTAGCTGAGACAAAAATTTACTTTACTCCAAAATTTTTGCATCTCCATGCTACTGGATATAAATTTCTTGGTTCTTGCAATAATGGTTGTAGTTTTGAATCTCTTTGGATCTTTTATCACTCCACTTTTCAAGATGTTAATATTTTAAACTTCTCTGATCAACTGCTCACTTGTGATTTTATCTATGATAACATGCATTTCTTTTACACCTTATTTTATGATAAGAATATATTACAGGATCATAGGTCTCTTTGGAATGATCTATCTTCTTTATCTAACTCCATCCATGATCCATTATTGGCGATTGGTGACATTAGTGACATTATTTCCCATAGTGAGGAACTATGCGCTTCTCACTCTCTAATTTCTTCTATAGATTTTAGATCCTTGATAGGTGAGTGTAATATTTTCCAAATCAATATTACAGGTGCTAAAAATTCACTTGGTATCATAGACATTATAATCAGGTTGTTGCTAGTAAACATGATAGGGCTCTAGTGAATGTACTAGCTCTCGATGTGTGGGGCACCATCTCTAGAATCACCTTTCCCATACTAAACTCAGATCAGCACCCTATTCCTGTTAGCCCGCACTATAAAAGATATGAAACTAGTATTCCCTTAAAACTTAACATGTATGGTCAAATGATTTATACTGCTCTCACCTCATCCAATGTTTTTGGGAATCTATGAATCATCACCCTGATGCCATATCATGTATTATCATGATCATGCATCTTAAACATTGCCTCAAGTGTTGGTGAAGTGATAAATCATAACAAAATGAATGGGATATTTCCCATCATTAGAATGAGCTCAGTAAAATTAAAAATAACTCTACTTACAATAATTTTTCCTCTGATCCCAAAAAATAAATAAACATCTATGTTAAAATCAACTCCCTTTTAGTGCACAAAGACAACATTCAGAAACAAGTTTTCGAAACATTATGGCTCACAGATTGTATTTGAAACACCAAGTTCTTCAATGCCCTAGAGAGGATTAAAGAATGTCAGTCACATGCTATCATTTCCTAATGAAAATGATAATATATATGCCTCTATGGAAGCCATAACTAATCATGAGGTATGTTATTTTGAAAATATTTTTAATGGAACAAATATTAATTAAAATATTAAACATGGGATCAACCCAAATTTCGTCAACGTGGATGAAAACCTATTTTTATTGAGTACTCCCCTAGACCTTGAAATTGATGTCACTGTATTTAATTTTAACCATGATAGTGCTCCAAGTCCTGATGGTTTCAATAATTATTTTTTTAAGAACCAATGAAAGGCTGTTCATGCAGATGTTTGCAAGAATGTCAAATATTTTTTTTAATACTAGTAGACTTACTTATGATCAGAATTCCCAATTCCTCACCTTAATTCCCAAGGTATCCAATGCCTCTGAAACCCATTTATTTTGACCTATTTCTCTCATCTACACTCATCATAAAATAATTACCAAACACTTCACCAACATACATTCTACTTAGTGCAAAAAAATCAATATTCAAACCAATTAAGGTTCATCAAAGGTAGATCCATAAAATATTTTATTGCCACTCATTCAGAATTCACCAAATCTCTAAACAACGTTTCATAGGGGGAAGTATTTCCATTATTCTCAACGTTATGAAAGCTTTTGATACCATTTATTGGTATTTCATATTCAAATTCCTCCAGAGTTTTTCTTTTAATGTTATCACCGTAAGTAGGATTCACTATCTATTCAAATAATCCCCGATCTCCATTATTTTTAATGTCTCCCACAAGGGAAATTTTAATGGTAAAAAGGGGTTCAGCAAGGTGACCATCTCTCTTATATATTATTTTACTTCACGGAAGACTATCATGGAAGACTACTCACCTCTCTTCCTCATCAAAACATACTCAAAACTATACAAGCGGACATAAATCTAAACGTTCTAACCAATTTATTTTTTCTGATGACAAAATTTTGGTCCTCAATGTAGGTAAAATAAATATTCTAAACAATAAAAACTTCTTATCCCACTATGAAGAGGTCTCATGTCAATCCATTAGTTGGAACAAATATTTTATCTTATTTGGGAAACTTTTCCCCCCTTCTAGGAAAGGTCACATCATTGGAAATCTGGTCATCAAAGATGGTTCCCTTCATTTTACCAATTTGGTGGTATCCATTTTATGGGGTAGGCCTAAATCCATTTACATCAATTTTGTTGTTGGTTAGGTGATTAATCAACATTCCTCTTGGAATGGGAAATCACTATCCATGACGGGAATGATGTACCTTGTAAAAGCGGCTATTGTCTCCAAAAGGGTTTATTACATTATGGTATACAAATGGCCTATTTTTCTTCTCATGAGAGTAAATAATTATATAAAAACATTGTTTGGATTGGTTGTATTATTGAATAAAAACTGGTTACCATTCCCTGGTCACCCAACTCAGAAGCTCTTAAGGGGGAGGCCTAGCTATTAAAAATCTCAAATTTTTAATGAGGCTCTACAAGAAAGACTCACGAGGATACTAATCAATAATATATCTGACTCCATAGCCTTCCTTAAAAATAAATTATTTGAGATACTCAGAAAAGAGAATTTTAACTATGTCATTTCCTCTCTCTGGCCTTCCATTAGTAACTTGTTTGTCCAACTCATGCATAACTCTAAATGAATGGTTATCTGGGACTCCACTATATGATTTTGTCTTGATAACAAGAATAGCACTCCCCTCACATCCATGATACCTCCAAATACCTCTCCGGAAAATGTCATCTCCTCTATAAGGGAGGTTATGAAATCTAGTAATTTGGAGATCACTGACCCTATTATGTAGGTTGTTGATGGATACCCATTCTCTAATGATGATGATTTTCATATTTGGGAACCTACACACAATTGTATTCTGGATTCCAAAAAATATTACACTAATTTTATCTTGAACACGGAGACTAATTTTTCTTGGTTGATGTTGGTTGAAAAACCATGAATTAAACCATCAAGATATAATATGATTTGGTGTATTGTGCATAACTGTAATCCTACTCGGATATGTATCCAATCATTTGGTATCCCTCTCTATTATAAATGACATATCTGTCATCTACAAAGAAAGGATATCAATAACCTATTTTTGTCACATGCTATGGCCTCTGGTCTTTGTAATTTTATTACTGACATGTTTGATTTGGACATGGTTATTTTCTAACATTAGTTTCACTTAGATAAAATGGTGTGTGGAGATATATTCTTCACCAAAAATAAAAAACCCTCTTCTTATCTTCTGTTGTGGATATCCTACACATTGTGTGTTATGATAGAAATTCTTTTATTTTTAATAATTACTCTTCCAACCTTAATTCATGTCCGACGAGAATTCTGATTCCCATTAGAGATGCCGCCATGACCCATAATGATCATTGTGAAAACATGATTGGTGACTTTGTAATTCTTCAACCTCTTAGGATTGATGACATATTCACTATACCAAAAGAATTTATTGAAGTGTTCCAAAAAGCCCCTATTTTTGTTGGATCATGACCAATGTGGATGGTGCCTCTAATAGAAATCTTGGACCTACGGTTTTTGGAGAAATTTTCAGAGACATTCGACATCATTACCATGGATGTTTATATTGAAGTTACGGTGTAACCTCTTCCATTGAAGCTGAGATGTTGGAGTTGATTCAAGCCATTATATTTGTTAAAAAAATCCAGAATAACATCTTGATTGAATGTGACTCCACCACCACTGTTCAAGAAATTCATAATGGTATGGTGCATCTTGATTGGCCTCTTACATTGAGTTGGTAGAACTTCCTTGACTCGTTGTTGGAGATCGGATAGATTTCCACCCATGCCTACTATGAAGTGAATATGGTGGAATATGTTATTTCTAACAATGGAATATACCAGGCCATTATGTGGATCGACGATTTTCAAGTTGACCTTCTACCTCTATATGAATAAGATTGTAATAAAATATCCTCCTTCAAACTCTTGTAATTTCCATTTTTTCATTTTAAAAATTTGTGTCTTGGTCTTCGACCATGACATTTCCTTTTTAAAAAAAATATGAATAATGGCCCCAAATGTCAATTCTATTAAATATATGAATAAAATAAATAATAATACCATGATTAATCTAGAATCCATAGTAATACATGATCATCCATATTGAGATACAAATATATGAAATTTCCATAATTTATGAGTCTATAAATAAAAAACAATTATCATATGTTGTCAATGGGAAAAATTATCAATGTTTTTAGTGGAAATTATCTTTATATAGTAATCCAACAACATCCATATAAATAAAAATAATAATTGTATTTTAAATATTTCCCCAATCAATAAAATTAATATTTTTCTATTAAAGAATACAAGAAAATCATCATATAGAGTAATTATATACATTAATATAAATAATATTACAAATTAATCACTAAAATTATATAAATATGAATTCCATTTTAATAGTGCAATGAAAATTTGGTAATTCAATGAGATATGGAATTAGAAGAAAAAATATGCCTATAAAGAATGAATAATTTGAAAGAAATAATGAATGATTAATTTTTGTAGTTAAAACACAATATATAAAATTTAATTATATGATTTATATTGTAATACATTGAAAATATTTACACCACAAATATGAATTATTTGGTGAATATGAATAACATATTAATGATGAAAAAAGTAGATGTGAATACCTTTTTAGTAATTGTAATTTAAGAATCAAAAGAACATGAAATGGATAACATGAAATTTAATTATAATGAAATATTTATTTTAGTGAAAAATTAAATTTATAGGGTAGTTAATAGTCCACAAAAATAAAATGGTGGTGAAAAATATCACACAAGTCACGTGGAATTGAAAATAATGAAAAATATCACCTATGACATTATAAAATTTCTAATAAAAAACCCATATATTATATAATTTCAAATGAAGTATTTAATAAAAAGTATAATGAGTAAATCATGATATAAATTTTATAAGGGGAAATTATCTACACTATATTATTTAATACATTCTGTATTAGGACAATGTGTCAAATGAAATTGAAAATTGACAAAAAGAACACTTAAAACATCAGAAGAATTGATATCAAAACCAATCCAAGGAAATAATATCAATGTAAATGTAAAATTCATAATAAACTATGTAGATTTTGTTACAATATACTAAATGGGAATTAAATACTACATTCAATAATTAATCATGATTTATTAAAATAAATAAGTCTCCATGGTGAAGATTGAAGAATGTAACCCTTACTAGTAAAAAAAATTTAATTTAGAATAATTTTAAAAATAGAAATTATTAATGATTTATATAACACAGATATAATTTGGAAAAAAAATTCGTCAATTTGTCAGAATATATCACTCTAATAGTGGGAGAGTTTATTAATAATGTTCATAACTCAGTGTTAGATAATATAGTTAGCAGAAACCCATACCTTGATCATAATTCAATCTACACACGTTCCCAACTTCATGAATAATAATAATTGTATTATTTTATATCATATTAATAAAATTAGTCTTCTATATTTTATATACTAATAACCATTTGTTATCACATTCTACATATTTATTATATTGTTTTTTCATACGTTGTTTATTTGAGGTGGTTCAATAAATTTCTAAATAAATATTTTCCTATGTTGATGATGGTTAAAAGATTTATTAAATTTCCTAATAATAACCATAATCATAAGTATTTATGTTCATTATTATTCTATTATCAGAAAAATTATATATTTATATAGTTGTAACAACTACTTTTAATGGTTCTCTAAAACTTCTATTATTAGTAGTTATATTTAATATAAAAATTTATTTTTATTATCTATAGCATGAAGTATAATAATAATGTTACACAATATTAAATTTTCATTAAATATAATGTTAATTCATTAGATAGATTTATTATCTTAGACATGTTTTTTGGAAATGGAAAATGAAATGTTCTATTTTCTAGAGGCTGTTTTCTACATATACATAAATGATGCTCAACTTGTTTATAGAATATGATTATGTAATAAAAGAATTTAACAATTTTAAATTTAAATAATTAAATTATTATATATATATATTTGTCGAATAATTTTTTTAAATCTATGTAAATATTTTAAGAAAAATTTAACCCACCTTCTGTATGAGAGGTAGTCCATATAAACACATGTTGGTGTCTTCAATGTTTGTATGGTTTTGGAGGAAGCTTGAAAACTAAGATTACATTAGTATATTAACATATATAAAAATTCACCATAGATTTAATATCATATTTTTATATATATAAAAATATATATGATAATTATTAATAAAATTATTTATGGGTAATTATAACTTATGTAGAGAGCTTGAACATTCTATTGGACATCATATTTAAAATTATTTTCATAGGATATAATATGATGACCTGACGATTTATTTAGTTAGATTGAATTATATTTAAATAAATTTTTGGGGGTGTTAAAGGAAAATTTATGTGTATGTGAGTATTTGAGAGGTTAAAGGTGATCAAATTACATAAGTGATGAAAATGATGCTTTTGTAAACACCAATTATTTTTCAATAATGGTATAAAACTATTCAAGGTTCAATAGCTCCAATCATGATAAATATTTGATCTTTTGGGATATATAAGTCCATGAACAACTCCTCCAATATGTTTAAAACTTGTTTTATTTTTTATGAAGTGACTTTTTTTATACATTTTGTTTTTTCAATTTTTTTATTATATATTTCTAATTAACATTCAATTAAGTGAGTTGTGAATTAGAAAAAGAAAATAAATTTCCAAAAAAATTTATAGTTGTAGAAGAATAATTTTTTCACCATTTAATACAATTAAATTAATAAATATTATCAAAAATAATTGTTAAATTATAATTTATAATACGCATTGAAATAGATTTAAATTAAATGTGAATTCATTTTTTTAGAAATAATAACGTTAATGTGTATTTATTAAAAGATAAATTACTTTGAATATAATTATAAAAAGGACTAACAATTATACTAAATTATTTTTCAAGAATATATATTATGATATTTTATTTTATAATTTTTAACAGGTTATGAATTTTTTTAAATAAAAAATAAGGTCGATAGAATATATGACATGAAACAACGAGTTAAAAGTACACACATAAGAAATTAGTTATAGATGACCTTTTTAGGAATTCAATTGATTTGGAGGGCATAAAAAGAGATTACTAAATTCTAAAATATATATATTTATTAGATACGAAAAAATTATAGTAATTATTTAGTTCCTGATTAGTATTTAAATGAAAATAAATTTAAAATAAATGAATTTTTTTTAAAAAGTATTTTTATATTTGTATTGAGTTATTTTTAATTTAATATATTAAACTAATAATATATTTTGAATTATTTTAATTGAATAGAATTTTCAAATATTTATTAAAATTTTTATCATTAATATAACATTTTTAAGACATATATATGAATAAGTCTATCATCATGATTAAAATCAAAATTATTATCTAAATAAATTTCTACGCATTCGCCGTAGTTATATTAAAATAAATTTATAAAACTCTTAGAAAAAAATATATTATTAAATTCAGTAAATTTTTAAATAATAATTTAAAAATTATAATAGGGTTAAATATTATGTTTTTTCGGAATGAGTTGTTTTTTAGTGAATTGTGAAACATAACATTTTTGTAAAACTATCGATTATTCTCAATGGATTTTGTATTTTAAAAGACCGATAATTATTTGAACAAGATTTAAAATTTAAAAAAATGTATTATATATTTATAATAAAAGTAATATAATACATTTTAATCATCATTATACTTGATGTTTATGTATGTTTAGTGTTGAACTAAAAAATTATGTGTTTTGAAATTGACTATGTTCCTCAATATAAATTAATTAAAATATCCACATAAAACTAGATCTTTAAATGAAATTTATTTAAGAAATATATATTAATTTATCATCATTTAGTGATGAAATTAACACTCATTTTTAGTGTAACTTAAATATTATGCTTTATAAGAAATTTCATGAAAAACTAGTTTTTGATACGATTTGCATGTAAATTTTTAAATTTAGTTCTACACATTTATAAATGGAATTAAAAAATTTATATTTTATATTTTTAAACATAATAAATAAAATATAATTATTTAAATCTAATATTTTGCTAAAAATTACTTGTAATGAAACATAAATATATTTATTAGGATTACTGTTCAATCAAGGATTTGTGTATTATATACACTAATGGAAAAATTGACATTCAAAACTCATATTATTGTTATATAATATTTTAAATTTTATTTCTATTCCCATGAGATAAAAATTATTTGATATCTCTCATTTATTTTAATTTTAAATGATAAATTACCTAGGTCAATAGAAAACCTATCAATCCTGGTGAAAAAATGGAAAAAGTAAGTAAACTACGAGGATAAGGGAATACCATGTTTAAAAAAATTAATTTATTGAGTTTTAATCATGCATAACATATCCCAATACATTATTTACAATCATTGGTAGAACATGGGTGGGGGTGCATTCCCACAATTAAATAGTTCTTTGTATTGACAAAATTAACACTCATCCTCACCTATAAAAAACTATATTCCCTTTCATATTGAAAACACTAAAACCGTTTTTATTATCCAAAAACTATTAGATTACCTCTCAACCATTTTTATCTGAATTCTAGAGATTTTATTCTTCTAAAAATATAAATCCTTGGGAGCGTAAGAATATATCAAAATGTGGATTCCTAAGGATAATATAATAGTCTTAATGATGTTTTTTAACTTTTCATTATAGTTTTTACACCATAATTTATTTTATCATAGTTCCAATATAATAACTGTACTACATACATTAATTTGATATATTAGTTTTTGATTTATTAATATATATCGATCACCTTCTCTATCAAACTAGGAACCAATTCCATCTCTCATGTATACGAAAAACTACCACCTCATGAATTGATTTTTTTTTTCTTCCTTGACTCACATATAAAGTAATAGTGATTGAAATAATTAGTATATTTGATAAATATGATATTATATTATTCATATATAATTATTAAACTATATTATTAATTTTTCATTTTGTCATTAATGGAATGATATTGTCACTCATGCGTACGTTAGACATACCATCTCCACAAAGTGAAGGGATTCATGTTTAATTAATAGCTTTAATGAATAGTTATAAAATGTATCCACAGAATAAATATGATAATTATAAAATTAATATTATTCTTTCTATGATACATATATACCCCATACAAAACAACTGGAAAAATAATTACAAAAAATTCTTGAGAAAATGAAGCAGTAAACACACAAAACATTAGAAATAATAAAATTCTGTCAACAATTGGGTGATAAAAAGTTATAAGAGGAAAATATAATTTATTATAAATATTAAAAAGATTATGTAAAAAATTATTAACATGTTTAAAACCATTATACTATATTATTGAAAAATAAAAACTAAAGGTAATAATCTGATAAGTTATTTTGTTTCAATTTCCTTTTATTGGGGAATATTAAAATTTTGTGCTCATTATTTCCTTTATATGGTGTATATAAATCAAAAGTTTCATTTAATATACCTAATACATCATAATTCATTGTAATTTATTTTTATATTCAAATTATTTTATCAATGTGTATATTACTTGTTGATTACCGGGTTGTAAGGAATTCTATAACTCAATTTCCTCTCATTGTATCATAATACATTGTAAATGTATTTAATATTATAATATTACCTTTTTTATTTTATTTATTATTTTTTTGTTTTATTTGAAATTATTTTATTCATATTTCCATTGTCTATAGATAATTAATTCATTAATCAATTCTCACGTTAATGGTAATATCTTTATATGAATGTTAAGTCTAAATTACCACTACATTGTGATACATTTGGTGTTATTTGCATATTTAATTTTTTGAGATTTGTCTATTTCCCCTTTGACTTGTTATATAATAGAGATATGTATATGTTCAAGTAATTTAGTGTCTGATTTGAAATAATTTCACCCGTGTGAGTTGTTACTCAAATGTAACAAAAGTGGTAACGTTTGATGATTCAATATCATTTTAAATAAGATTGTTATGCTTAAATTTCCATTAAAAGAAATTATTTTATCATTTTATAAAATAATATTATAATATTATAAATAAAATTTAAATAATTATGTTTTTTAATATATTAGTATCATTTTAATATAACCAGTTCTTAAAATTATTGATGATATTTTTTCAATAAAATATAAAATTATTTCTAACATTGGGTGAAAATAATTTAACTTACAAATTCATGATTTCTTAGATTTTGTTAGTAATGTTTTAAATAATATCCAATGATTATTTAAATTCATTTTTATCTGTAATATGATAATAAATAAAATAAAAGTGAATCATCTATTAATTTTATATACAATGTTCATTTGGAGTCATTACTAAAAATGTGGGAGGAATTTTTGTTTTAATGTACATGGAATGAATGGAATATTCCATCCATTATAACCAATAATTATTTTGATTCTTTCGTTACAATTATACATGTCAGTTTTCAATAAAAATATTTTTATTTAATTAAATATATTTTATTATACGTCAAATTCAATGTGATAAGTGACTTTACCTTAATATTTTTTTTATTATATTTTAATTAAATTCATATTTATCAAATTCAAAAATTCATTATTTCCTATGTTTGATAATAGGGATGTATTATAATGATACTATACTTAGTATTTATTTGGGTTTTTTTAAATATGATGGAGAGGAAAAGTATTTACATTAACTTTCTTGGTTATTTTATTAATTGTTAACATTACATTGAAATAATTACATTATTGTGATCATTAGATGTAACATTTCAAAAAAAAAATTGATATTATTTATCATGGATATTATTATTTCCTAGACCATATGGTAGTTAATAATTAGGTTTCATAAATTGAACATTAACTTTTTTTACTGGGGAAATGCGGATATATTTTTTTTTACACAAATAATTTAATTTTTGATAAGGAATATTTTTCATGAAGTAAAAAAATGAATTGTTTTATAAGTAATGCATTCAACATGAAGTCACAGGTGGGTTATTTTTATATTTTTCCCATATATTAGTTGATTGTATAATGTGGAAAATATGGAATGTATCATTAAATTCATTTTTTGTATACATACCCATGGATTCACAAATCATGTCGAATGGTCTTGATTGTATAGATATCACCATGTCAGATATCATGATTCCAATACAAAGAATTTCCTTCATTCTGAATTCAGTTATTATCATCAAGGATAATATTTTATTGATATTGTCAATAGATGCATGTTTTTGAAAAACTTATTCATTAAATGAGATGATTTTTCAATTATTTATATTAACATATTAATTATCCATTATCAAATAATATTACTCATGTTATGTAATATTTTATTAATTATTTACCATTCATTATGTATTATATATTGTTTAATCATGTTTTTCATGTTATCAATTAAATAGAATGTGTGTTCAATTATTAAACCACCCATAGTGATTATACTTTAATTAATCGTGAAAAATTCAAGTGTATATAAACCTTTCTCAGCATTTTATATTCCTATTATTTTCATTTTTCCATGATATGATGATAGAATATTTGAAAGAGTTCAATAATGAATAATATTTACGTTAAATATGTTATAATTTATGTTTTCGAATTTAATTAGAGACTTAACTATATATCTATTTTTCCATGTCTTAAAATTATTTTTTACTTTAGGATGATAACACATATATCTAGATCCACTATAAAAAATAAACATCAAATTTGATATTCATGTGTTTATATCATTATAGTCGGTATTAGAGCATGTTTAGTAGAACCCTAGAGTACATGATTAATTAGAAAAATATTATATGTAATATAACTATATGGTATTCTTTGAAGATATGTATAAAACATCATCCACATTTTGCAGTATGTAAATTATTATATTTTTTTTCATGGAACATGTTCCATTATGGATATGAAATGTAGACATGGTAATATCATGGTTCTTAATAAGGGTAGTAACATTGGAAATGGTGAATTGATCTATGACAAGATTTTAGCCAAGTGGATAACAATGGTCTATACAATACACTTATTTTAACACCCTTAAGGGATATTATTAGTGTAATTCATATTTCCTTTACAAGCCATCATCAAGAAGTTGAAAACATGATGATAACAAATGATATAGGTTAAACATAATATTTACTATATAGTAAAGTACTTTTCATGATTTACAATTCTTATATGTGATTACCTAGACTTCCATTGTGATTATTAATTATCATACTATATATTATTGTTTTTACGAAACGCTGGAACCCAATGGAATTAGGATATCATTGAATATGTTGGTAAATGTGGTGAATATAAACAACTAAATCATATGATGGGTTGATTGAATTATATTATGATTACTCTTAATTAGTGGTCATGATATATTATAAACTTCTTATACCATGACAAACTACCAGACTCACCATAGAAGAGAAGAATATATTCCTATAAGAGATTGAGTGATGGTGACTTTGGTAGAATGATGGATAAATTTCCAAAACATTAGAAAAATGACTAGATAAACCTAGAAAGTTAATTCAAAGGAACATAATATTTTATATATGTGAAATTATGGGCCTAGAGAACTAACTTCATATGAAATATGATGACTTTAATATGGAAAATAAATTTCTCTATAGAGATCCAGTAATAGTTAATTTTAATGAAAATGGGGGAAATGGGAATTGATTAATTTAATTCCCTCTTATAATGGTTAACCTCTATAATATTAAAGGATATAAATATTTGTAAAAGGGTTGAGGTATTAATGCATTGGAATTCGATAATTATGAAACTATAATATTTTTATGAAAGATCCTTCAACTTATACTAATCATTATACATCTAATGGTTATGTTAATTTATGGATGTTTATATGTCTCCATATAAGAATAAAATCATGAATTTTGGGTTTTTAATTTTATGTGATAAATATGTTCAATGACATAGAAACATCATTTTTCTGTATTAGGTGATATTATTTTCATGTGGTTATTAACATTTTCGGCCATATTTTATTGGGTTGATATATATATAAATATATATATAACTTTATTCGATTACATAATAATTTTTTAAGGGAAGAATGCTATTATATTTTTGGATATTTAATTTTCTGGGTTTGTAATAATAAATGACTTAAAAAAAATTCCCTTGTTGAGTATAGTGTGTTTATTTAGGACATTTTTTATTTGATTAATGAATCATCCATCTTAATCATTGGCTGTTATTATTTAGTTTTTAATTTTTGTATTTTTTCATATTAATTTGGGGTATAATTTTACACTATTCTACCCATTACAGTTTTAATAATGATAGGGGTAATATCATGTTATAAATTTATGGATATTATTATAAATTAAAAGTTAATTTTTTTAATTCCTGAATTAAAAATAAAAATTGATAATTACTTCCACTATTTATGATGTGAATTGGAAATTTATAGAACAATATCCAGATAACTATGTTGTGAATGTATAAGATAAATATATAATGTAAATATATATCATTATTTTTACAGTTTGTAAAAATAATTACTCAACATTATAAAACATATCAAAAAAATTTGAAATCCCTTTCAAATAATATATTATGAATTAATTCTCATTTATCATATCATCAATATATTGTTATGTGTTCATTGAATATCAATTGATCATTTACATTCATTTCATAAATGATCTCCAACACACTAAATAATTCGTTATTATTCTTTTCCATGTCAAGATTTTTACTTCACACTAATTTTATATTAATTGAAAACCTTGTTATGAGTTATTCCATATGACCATCATATATTAATTTCCTTATATTAAGTAGATGTTTAATTAAACCTTTTTATTATGTGGTTTTTAAAAAAGTTATTTTTCTAATATATAATCCTGCATCTGTGAGAAAAATTGAATTTATGAGGATGATGATTATTTGTAGTTCGGGAAATGTAAACACATTAGATTTTGAAGGATTAATAGTATGTTTAGTAGTATATACGACATGTAACTCCTAGCATAAAAAGACCTCTGAAATATATTCTTTAAAGACCATCATTATAATATAGTAACATAATTGGTGGATAAAATAAGACTAACTTAATTATGAAAAAATATCGATAAAAATTATTAAAATAATTCCAATATTATATATAAATTATTAATGAAAAGAAAAATCATTTGATGGTAAAATAAATATTTTGTTTGAAAATATATTTTTATGTCCATGGTGTTTTATTTTTCTCATAATAAATTTTATTATCCAATATTGGAGAATTTTATTAATTACATTTACATAGAATATATTCAATAATTTTTTATTTCCAAATATATAATATATTTATTAATATTATAAGAATAATCATAGTTTTATACTTAAAAATACATTTTTCTAAAAATATATTTTTGCAGGTTTTGTTCTCATATATTAAATTTTTTACATAAAATTTATTTTATTACATGGACTAAATTATTATATTCATAATTAAAATAATAACTTTTTGTGAAAAATTTTGATTTTTCAAAAAAGGGATATATTTAGTGTTAAGTGAAAAATAACAATATTTTTATATCAACTATTTCATTTCATTAAATTAAGAAATGTAAAATCTAAATTATGATATGAAATTTATTTAAATATAATACATGTATTAAAATTTTGTAAAACGATTTGTGTGCTTATTTTAAAATTTTACACAATCATATTTTTTATTTTAGTTTAATAAAATTGATTAAATTTTTATTATCAGAATAATAAATATTATAAAATATGATAATCAAAATTCAAGGTTAAAATGATTAGTAAATAAAGTTAAATTTATTTACTACTACTATAGTTAAAATGAATATTTTACTGTTACATGAGCATCTGTTAAAATTAATTTTCCACATATATAGGTTATCAATATGATGAATTTTATTTTAATTTAACAATCAGTGGTTCCTAGTTATAAAATAATTACAAATTAGTAGTAAAATTAAATGATCAATTACATAAAAAAACTAATTATTACTCTGGTGAAATCTAAATTTTAAAAAAATTAAGTATAGAGTATGTGGGAAAATGATAAAAAATATTATTCTTGAAAGTGTGTCAAAAAAATGCTCAAAATTCGATTTTTATCAATTTTTTATATATTTAAGGTGAGATTGACATCCAATTACTGAATAGTATTGGGTATTTAAAAAATGACATGACTCTTAAATTATATTAGTGAACCTCATTCCCTCAGACAATCACACTCCTGAAATTATTTGTATAAAAAAACCTCGAAAATATCACAACCATAAATACTTATTAAAAATATATATTTTGTTTTCATACCAAAATACTAAACTTAATTTACTTAAGAAGAAATCCACAGAAATATTATATAAGATAATGTAATCATCTTAATAAAGCTCTATGTTTTTATATCTTGTTTTGACACCTTCAATTATTAATCGAAAAATCAAATATAATAAAAAAATATCAAAAATATAATTATTTTTTATTAATTATATTATATATCATTAAACCATATAATTCTCCAAAAAAATTAGAAACCAAGAAATCACTCGTATGTACGATGGACTACATACTCATGAACAAATTTATTTAGTTTTTCATCACCATATCTATAAATAAAAGGATAGTCATAATAATGATAATAATTAATATAAATAGTGAATAATAAATTATATGAAAGCATTAGATTTTATAAACAATACGCTTTCTTAACAATCAAAATATTTATGGATTCATATCATCTCTCATGAGTGTATACAGCCTACTACCACTACGAAATAATGAAATTCATTTTCCAAGTCCATAATTATATAATTTATCTCAAAATGATTCCAATTAATAAATATTAAAATTTTAACATTACGATATTTATTATGTTTTTGTATATATATCATATGCACATGAACTTGAACAACCATAAAAAACCTGCAAGATAAAATTATGTAGATAACACCTAAAACAGTGGAAATAAGTGAATATTATTAAAAATATTTGTAATATGGTGTAAGTGTTTAATATAGGATATTATATATATTTATATGGTTATGTAATAAGAAAATAAAAATATTAAAACTATTACTCCAGATGTTAAATAAAATTGATTTATTTAAATGCATGATTTAAGGTATTTTTTATAAATTTTCATTCCCAAAATCATATTGGAATTTTATGAAAATATTCTATATTAAAAGATTTATATAATAATCATATAATATTTTATATAATGAATAATTCATGAATCATTTTTTAGTTTCACATCAAATTATTTTATTGAAATGAATTTTAGTTTAAAATTACTTTATGCAAAGGAATTTTCATAACTCAGTTTCATTTCATTGGTTATATTAATTTTTAATTATAGCTGATATTTGAAGATAACACACAAAATTTGTTTTTATTATTTTATATTTTGTGCAGTTTTTTTATATTTTTTACATTTTATACACGTATTCAATTCATTAATTATATCTCAATAAAACCGTGTGATCATTGTCAGAAATTTCGTCTCATTTTCCACTACATTGTGATACATTGGTTTTTTTCGCCTATTTATTGTTATGATGTTTATATACTTTAAATTATATATGTCATATAATCAGCCACATAAATTTCATGTTATTTAATTTTTAATTTTGTGGGATTCTTTAATGGGGGTTATTACATAAAATTTGAAAAAGAGGCAAGTATTTATGCATTTGTCTCATTTTAACCTGGATTATGATGATTGAATTTAATTTGATGGAAATTATATAATTATTTCTCAATAAATCCAACTAATTTCGTTATCATATATTTATACATGCTATTTTAATATACTTGAAACATTTTTCTCACATTAGTATTTAATATTATAGAGAATATTTTTCCACCAACATTTTACTTTATTTATCTATTTTATAGAATACCAGTTGTCTTCTAAATACATGTTTTGAATTTTTTTAAATAATATTTATTAAATTATTCTATTATAATTTAAATTAAATATTAATCATGAATTTATTTAAAAAAATTATTTATTTATAATCACCCTGTCATTTAGCAGGAAATTTTGTTTTTTTACTTCTTTATATAATAATTAACTGAATATTCAATTAACATTAAACGAATCAATATAATTTTACCTCCATAATGAGTTCCCCTTATTTCAATGTTTCATATATATGAATAACTGATTCATTTGAGTGAAAATGTTTTTTCTAATATTATGTATATTTTTTGTTTCAAAAAATAATATTCAAATAGAAAATGTTATTTTCCTTATAAATGTTTTAATTATATTTTAATGATATATATAAATATTGAAAAATTAAAATCGAAATTTATTTCACATGCACTCTATTAGAGTTATGTTTTAATTATGTCATCCTTATTTATTATTTGGAGATTTTATGATTAGTTCAGAAAAAATGTATTAGAATCTAAATTCTTAATTAATATTCTTTTAATTAAATATATATTGAAAAATTCACTTTCTCATGAAAATCTATCATTATATATCTAAGTAATATCCATGAATTATATATATCATTATAATTATATATATTTAATAAATATGTATACATTATTAAATATGGATCTTTCTTGATAAGTAATATATTTCAAGAATTATATATATCATTATACATATGATAAATTCAATAAAAAGTAGTTAATGGTGGGTCTATGTCATATATATTCCTCATATGCATCTATATTCAATTAATGTGGCTCTGTAAGATAGCATTATTTGGGTTTTGTGTGTACCAATTCAATGATTAAAAAATATTTTTTTTGATGGTCATGACATTATATATATCATGATTTTTTAGATACTGACCTCAACTTTTATGAATTTCATTATAAATAATTTATTTATTAATTTATATCTAATTTTTTCATTAATATTATCCATGGATGTATGTTCTGATAGTGTCGTAGATTAAATGGAATTTAATTCAGTTATATAGATTTCAACACTGATTATGCCCAATCTAATCCTGACAGTCAGTTATTTAGTTAAATGTAATGTGTTTTTAGTTATATAATGTTTCATATTTATTATTCCTTATCTAATAATAATAGTCAAGAAATTGATTAATTTAAAAATGTGTCTAGTTATTCACCATTCTATGTTGATTATGATTTATTGATTCTTGGTAGATTCCACTATATGAATAACATAATGAGAATTTTCTATCAACCTTATTTTTATCCTCTCTATGATATAATGAAGGGATCGTTTAATGGTTTTAGGGATTCATAATGTTTACATTCACAATTTTTTAATTTTTATATTCAAATGTAATGTGAGACTCATATAGGTTTTTATTTTTTCCATGGATAATAACGTGTTAGGTTATTTTGTATTTGATCAAATGTTTTTAGAACTAATGTAAAATTTTTACCACTAACTAATTGATACATTGGTTAGGATATTTAAAGAAAATCTAAAAAATTATAATTATTTCGTTTTTGATTATAATTATTTTACCATTATCTTAGTAATTATCTTTTATCATCATAATTGTGTATTATTTACCTTAAATTATATATTATTATTAATTAAATTTTATCATTCATAATTTATATATAACACCCAGTGTATAAAAATATATATATAATTTCGATAAAAAATTCATTTAAAATAAACACATGTATTGCATACAAAGTCATTTTTTGAAAAAGTGAATTTTTAATTTTACATATTACCTGTATGAAAAAATTTCAATCTATATGTTTATTATGGTATATATTTATATATTGAGAAAATAAATTTTACACGGATCTTAAATAGTTTATCATTATAATTTTAAAAAATTATTAATTAATTTAAACAAAATCCAATGATTTTATTTTATTAAAATGTATTATCAAAGTTATAAAACATAGGTATTCTATATTCATATTTTTATTTAAAAATGTATAGATTTACTTCATAATAAATATTTTTTCATTTTAAATATATTATAACTATTATTGATATATATATCATATGATATATACATAAATTCCACATTATTACTTGAAAATAATATATTTCACTATTTACAAAAATATTAATTCATTCAGAAAAAAATTAAAATTCCATCTATAAAGAAAATTATTTTTATAAATACAAGAATGTTTTAAGTATTTTAAAATTATTATTATAAAATTATTGAAATTTACATTAAATGGAAATCATAATATCATAATGAAAATAGTTTCCATTGGAAAGTAAATTGTTTATGAAAATATTTACTCTAACTGAAATTTACAACCAAATAATTATAAATTTTTCTACTAACATATTATTACAATCAATAATATTTTTTTATCAATAATATTATTATTATATTAAATTAATTTTGATAAATTATATTCGAATAGGGGATTCACTTTAATGAAAAAATTAGATATATAATTTATATATAAATAAAAATTGACTTTTATCAATGAATTAATATTAGTATAGACCATTACTATTATTTATAAATATCTTTGATAATTTGGTTACATTAATTATTACCAAATAATTATATGGGAACAATATAAGGGTTATATAATTTTCTTTGGCTTTAGGAGATCATTCCTCTGTGTGAAGAAAACTTTAAATACGTTTTTTTAAAGAAAATATTATTAAAAATATAAGTGTGTAAAAATTCCAATACTATCCAAACAAGAATGTTCTTCCTATTACCTTGAGGTAGTATCCATAATAATTATTCATATAATTACGATATTTAGAATGTTTATTTTTTTCCATTAATCATATTTTTTCAGTGACCCTAAAAAATTAATCGTTATTATCATCCTTCTATCTATGATCCAAAGAGAACATTATGAATCACTAATATCCATCTAATCCTTAAGAGTACAAGAAACTGTTTCGTGTATACATTTATGTTTCAAATTTTCACGACTCGTCCCCCAGGGATCGTGCAATGGCTACCCCAAGACCACCATCCATAGGCTAGTGCATGATGACTAGAACATGTATGAATATCCCAAAAAGGTAAGGTGTTTCATTTAAACATGTACACATTCCAATAGTTCAAACTACAGAATGTAAACACAAAGTAAACCACAACTGTCACTTAGAAAAATACTGACAGTAAATTATAAACTGAATGTACAATGGGGTTAAAATACAAACCCAAAACCACAATGTAATTTTTAACTTCCATAGTATGTACACTAGAGACCCTACATGATGTGTAAAATATGAGTAGATTCCAGCATATTTATTGGAATTCCCATTCGTCCAGTCTCACTGAGCACCACATGGATCTTGACAACCAATGTCTTTATCGAAGCATTGATCACCTACTTGAGAGAATACATGTGTGGGATAATCCCGTGCATGGGTGAGTAACACAATACTATGTAGGGGAAAAATATAGAAAAGAAACAACACAAATCAAGACCAAACAGCAAGACAACAAATCTATGATTGCTGACAACTAGTGTAACTCAATGTATATAATATATGATTTTTAGTCATAAAGAGGAAACATATTGTATTACTGAGGGACGCTTCCCAGATATAAAACTGAGGTCTACTCAGCAACTAAAACATTGAGGTCCACTCATCTCATAGACCGGTGAAGTCTGTTCATCTGGTGGACCACCAAGGACGACTCATATGATGGACCATCGATGTTAGCATGTATGCTAGATCATCGAGGTCTGCTCTTCTGTTAGGCCACCAAGGTCCCATCACTGGATGGACCATTGAGGTCTACTCGTCTTTAGAAACAATGAAATACTCTCATCTTTTGGAACACTAAGGTACTCACATCTTCTTTACCACTATGTTCCACTCATCTGTTGGACCACTGAGGTCCACTCATCTACTATGGGCCCAACTGAGGTTCCTCTCATCATATAGCTTGTTTCAAAGCTAGCTGTAGGATTCCCACTCTCTAGTGTGGATGATTCTATGAGAATATAGTCCTCAATCCATATGTCTTATCTTGACATCCGTTACAACTAATTTACATTATATACAAGAGAATTTTTCTTTATAAGCGTCCCAAATCTATAAAAGGAATGTCAATCGAATGCTCGGTTTGATAATTATTGGTGTTTCAGCTAACAAGGTTCAGTTTTCTCCGAGACCAGTCTGGCATGGTCAGACCAACCCAAACAAACTCGTTCTGGGGTATCTGCTTGACCTGACCGATTTCTGCGACCCGACCCACACTGAATGGTTCTGGTATTACTTGATCTGGCATAGTATAGTGGCTTGGCCCATGGGGACCTACTTGACCTGGCCCAGTAGGGCTGTGGGTCCAGCCAGAAGGTTCACCAGGTGAACCGATTCTCTGTTGGTCATGTCTGGAAAAGTTGGAACAGTTTTGAACAATCGGGCCACCCAGTATCCTGGTTTCCCATCTGGCCAGCCCTGCATTAGTCGGCCGGTTCAATTCAATCAGTACATCATTTGACATCTAAATTGAACAGACAGGCAACCCTAGTGGGGAGTCTTCTCTTCGTCTATCTAGTTCTCTAATATTCATCGGTAATACCGATGACCCACGACAAGCCACGTGTACCCCTGTAGAATTCGGTGGACTACGACTTTCCACTATGTGGCACCCTTGGCATCCACCTGCCACCAGCCAGCTGCCATCGTGCTTGTGGCCATTTTCATTTTCATGATTCACGTCAATCACACCATCTCCCACCATCCACCATGATCAGTTTCCATCACCATGACCATATTCCAAGGCTAATACATATTGCTAATGTCATGTCTAGCTTAACCACTACAATTCTTTCCTGATGCCGCCATCTCCCTCTACCTCCGAATATAGGCTGATTTACCGATGCGCTGCTACAGTCCCATATTGACAACGAATACTGTCACTGCTAAATTCACGGCACCACGAGGAATGGGGATAATGCATTAGTATGATTGGGGTATTATTGTCACATAATAACAACAAAAGAATGATATGGATCAATATTCATGATGACATGAATGCATTCTATTTAGAAGGATAAAAAACCAAAATATATAGAATAATTAATAGGATATATATCCAACTTTCCCACATCAATAACTATTCTAGATGAATGATGGATCTTATTTTTAAATTATTCATTAGGTAACCGGAGTTTTTTTAAATAATGAATGGTGAAATTCATTTCACAATGAAAGTAATCAAACCCCTACATGGGAATGTAGAGTGCATAAGTATGATCATTCTTCATCATCTTTCGTCATCCAGAACCGGATCCTCTCTCTAATGGTTTCAATATTGTCATCTAATTCATTGGACTTCATCGGTGGAGATATTCCCTTGGTTGTTCGTTAAAGGAATTCCATGGTTGTCATCAACCATGAATTCCCAATTTAATTAATGAATTATAACACATTCTCATTTCAGCTTCACCACAGTTCTCCATTAATGAGGATCATTATTGGGATTTAGTATCACCTCATCGTTGCACCACAACATTTATAGGTTACTATGTAATGAAAAATAAAATATAATAAAATAACTTTTTATGTTAATTTTTTCTTACAAAATGAATGAAAACTACTATTCAACATCGACGTGTGCCGATCAAGGCTGGGCTCCACCTAATTAAAGTACGCCATAGTGAGATCAACACTACACTCAGAGTTCCAATCAGAGTAACTGCTTAAGAGTTACAAGGATTTGAAAATAAAATAATTTTTTTTCAAATTTTTTCTTTATGACCAAAAACTACATTCCACAGCTAGCCCACGTCAGCCAATGTTAGGCTCTTTTTAGGTGAATCCCAAAACTCCGAGTTCAACAGTGCCCTTGTATTTTTGATCTGGTCACCGGTATTGAAGTTAGAAAATCCCACATGCAATTTTATTTAATGAAAATTAAAAATTTATTCAATTTATGTTCATGTAAATCCAAGAATTAGTATTACATTCTTTCATAAATACTGGCCTCGAAATAATTCCATATAATTTTTAAATAAATAGATAGAATTATGGTGTTTTACATTACTTCCCCCTTTAGGGAATTCCATCCTCATATTCCAAACTAATGGATAATCAAACAAATGGGGGAAGAGAGAATGAATTTGAACCTCTCACTCAATGCTAATCTCTTAGTGATTCCAGTCATGCCAACAAACACCCACAAGAAGAAATGATCATTCATAAAATATCCTCTCATGGTGATCCACCATTTCTACTGGGTAATTCTCGAATATTCCATTGTCATCAATATCCATATCAAAGTGGTCGATGATGTGAGGAGGGTCATGCACCTATCTCCTTAGCTGGGATATGCGTAATACATCATACAACCTCTCTAATTGTGGTGGTTGAGATAAGAGGTATTCCACATCGCTTACTCTACACAGTATCAGGAAAAGTATGGTGATATTCAAAGATAGCATGTTTTCTCACCAAAATCACATTGTCCACCCTTGTGGAAAGACCCATAAGAACAAGTGGCCACCCTTGTTGACCTCCAGTTGTCTCTGTAGCCAATCAGTGTAAGACTTCTATCAGCACTGTATCATATTCCTCCGCTCTTGGATGACCAGAACCATCTCTATGGTTGCCTATACCATCTATGGACCCATTAGTGATGACACATAAGGTCATGTCAATACTAACGGTTACCTACATGGTCATTTACATAGATTCGTCGACGGTTCCATACTGATAGAAGAGTGGTAGTTGTTGTTCTAGGGAAACTCCACCAGTGTTAGGTGGTCCCCAAATCTATGAACAAAAATCAAGAATGCAAACATGATGTTTGTCCTCCGAGTTCTGTATGGTCTGCTTTGCCTAAATATCTATATGTGGGTGAAATGCTATGATAAATTGTAGCTGAGTCCCAAATGGATCATATATGCCCTTCCAAAATAAGGATGTAAAACATATATCACAATCTGAGTCAAATGTAGATGGGAATCCATGGAGTCTAACTATCTCTTACCAATAAAGGCTTCCCATGAACTATGCTGAATGCTATTCTTGAAGAGGTCAGATGTGGGATGACATGGTGAGTTCGACTATGATCACCTAGATAGTATTGTTCACCCTAGATGTATGTGGTAAGCCTCTCACGACGTCCACTGATTTCTCATCCCACTTCTAATATTGTATCTCGAGGGGTTGTGTCAACCCTGCTAGAACCTGGTGCTCATCCATCAATGTTGGAATGTGTGGAATATCGAGAAAAACTCTACCACTACCAACTTATTCCCCAACCCCTTATATTGACGTCGGAGGTCCTGGTACATATTCTCCAGAAAAAGATATGCCACCATAGGGGATGTATGGAACTCCCTCAACACATCCTCTCATAATGTCACCGATACATTGGTGTGTCCTCAAGAAATGATGATGTGCTCCCAAAAATTATAATATCCATATGTGGAATTTCATGTGGATATCTGGGAACAAGTAGTTTCATAGATGGAATCTGTGAGTTGCGCCTCCCCAACTCACTATAATAGTTGAGGTTAATCTACCATCATATGAAGATAACCAGCCTCATCACTATCCACAAATTATATCTGAAGTGAGTACAGCTTCTCTTAGGCCTCATTCTGTAGTAGTGAAATTGATCACCCGCTGATTTCATCTTCCACCACATTCACCATCTCTATAGAATATAATATCTCATTGTCATATTCCTAGAAGAATTATATCCAATGCCACTATCTCATATTCAATTCTCGCAGAGAAATGATACACATGGGACTCTTCTAGTTAAATAATACGATGAATGTTTCACACATATGTTAGTACTTCCACCTCTTTAGAGAAAAGGAATGTGCTTCCAAATCAAGGTGATGAGACAACATGAGAATTACCTCAAGCTTCCATCTACACTCTTGAAAACAACATTGGGGCTCCCATGTTATAATTTCTGGCCTTATTAACCATTTATACTTCAACCCGTATAACTATACCCTCATCTCTCAGAGCTCTTCTAGAGCCATTTGATTTTTAGGTGTAGATATCAGTGTTGTCCCAGTGCACATATTGAAACATTAGTCTACTTATCTTCATGGAGGTAGTCCTGGAACATCCATTGGAGGGACATCCTTGTACATGTACACCACTATAGGAATCTATGGACCCGTATCATCAATTTCACTGAGGTTCAAGACATAAAACTAATGAGTTGTCATTTTCAAACTTATATGTGTGATTCCATCCTACCGTACTCAGATTTCCTTCTCTCCAATTAGGGATAACATAGTCCCATCTCCATGGACACACCAAAATGTGCACCTACAATAGTCGATCTAGGTATAGACCGTTGATAGCCATTCCATATATAGAATGATGACATAAGAACTCAACGCTGATAAATGGAGATCCCAGCTGATGGTCTCACCTCCAAGAGTAATCTCAAACCACATGCACCATAGTTTGATCATCAAATACCTTCTCATTTGAGTCTCTAATCGTATTGACTGATCTAATGGCTCGATTAGAATCACTATGATCCGAACCAGGTCTATGGAATGAAAAGACTGACTGAAACCTATATTTATAAGAACATAATATAAATTGGAGAAGACACATAATGTACCTCATATCAACACAAGAATGTCAAGACTATTGGACACGACTGCGTCAATTTGAGCCCACCCCAATTTAGTATCTCTTAGAGAAAATATCGGAACACATGTGGGTGGTGGTTGTAGAACCTTGTACCTACTCCCACCTCCATTCTCTAATTCTGATACTCTGCCACTTATACCTCCTTTGGGATCAACTTGATCATATCTTTTATACTACCTAGGGGTTCCATCAACCATATAGTAGTCTATTTTGCGGCGAGTCCGGAAATCTCGAGCCAGGTTCCCTTGGCTGCCAAATGAAAAGAATACACTACCCAAATGATGACTCCCTCTACCCCAGGATCCACAGATTGTTGTCCCTAAATCTTGGGGTCATCATCCAAATTGTATAGACATCTAGGGACCATGTTTCATCTATTTTCTTCCCAACATGGTTGACATGGAAACCCATCACCCAATGGTTTCTCCCAATGTCAGTGCCTTGTCTACTAAGCATCTATCCTCAAGTAATGTTCTCTCCAGCACCCCAGCCTATGTAGGAATGCTGTGGGAAATCAACAATGCAATGATCTCCCATCAGAGTCCCTGGCCAAATGTATGGGACCTAATGAAAGGGTCCTATACCATTTCCATAGAGTAATGAGAGTGGTCTGCGAACCTAGATGAGTACTCTATTATGGTTATGCTTCCAAGTTGTAGGTGAAGTACCATCTTTTTGCGAACTGAGCACAAAGTCTCAGGGAATAACTCCTCCATTAAAATGCTTCTTAAAGTAACCCTAGGTGACTGTCAAATCCTAATAATTCTCTATGTCCAAACTCCACCATCTCCCAGCAAAGCTCTACAGAAGAATCGCTGCCAGAACTGCCATCTAGTCATGTGGCCTCCCCACTAAGCCGAAGATTCACATCACTACCTCCAGCAAATCCTCGGAGACCCGAGGATCTATCTTTCCCCTAAACCTGAGAGGTATCAATCAGGAGAAATCGTTTAAGGAACTGAGTTGATGTGTGTCCTCTACTGGTAGTTCCAGTAGTTACAGTTGAACAAGGGGAAGTGGAATTTTTGGGACACTGCCCAAAGGTTCCATCTTGGGAAACGATCTATTTACCAAAGCCTCATCACTCTTTGGACCATCCTTATGGCCACACACTGGAATCCTGGAAGACTATCTTCATGGAGGCATCTTGAAAGTGATCATGATGACGAAAATCCATTCATTATAAGTGAGGATCCCACTCTGATTGAAACAAATCATTGAAAAAACTCAAAGATGCATGAAAGCAGTATTTTCATGTACTAGGTCAGAAAACAGAATACAGGGTCCTAGTTTATAGATATGTTGACCACCAAAAAACACTAGATTTCATGGGCTAAAATCCGAACATGAAACCCCAAAAACTATTGCCCCAACATAATTTACAAACTATTAGTTCTTGTGTTGTAACTGACCTCTTTGATACCAAATTTTCATGACCCATCCTCTAGGGGTTGTTCTATGACTTAACCAAGACTTCCTTCTATAGGATATGGACTATCTACTAGTACAGATTTGGAATATCCAAAAAAGTAAAATTATTTCCTTTAAACCTATACACACGTAAAAATATAAATCTACGGAATGTAAAAACAATGTAAACTGCAAATGTCACAGAGACAAAAACGGAGTGTATAGTAAAAAATGAAATTAAAAAGGGGCCAAAAAAGCCCAAGAACAAAATGGAATGTACAACTACAATGGATCATCTACTCGATACCCTACCTGAAATGTAGGTGGAGGGTATCTTCATGTAGTGATAGTGGTAATCCCATCTGTCCCATCTCACTAAGAACCACTAGGTCCCTGGCTACCATAGTCTTCATTGAAAGGTCAATCACCTAGACAAGACATGGCACTTGTCGGAGAATCTTGGGAAAGGGTGGGTAACAAAATTATAAATTGGTACAAATATATATTGGAAATTCCACAAAGCAAGACCAGAAAGAAAATACAGCTCACACCCAGTACAACTCATACTATAGAAAGTATTATTTTTAGTCGTAAAGATGACAGAACTTGTAAATCAAGAGCACTCATCCCTGATGTGCCCCTGAGGTCTACTTTCCCACAAGACAACTAAGGTTTTCTTGGCTGTTAGACCACCGAGGTCCACTCGTCTTATAGACCATCGAGGGCCCCTTGTCTACTGGACCACCGAGGTTTGACCATCTTTATGAACAATAAGGTTTTCTCATTTGCAATACCACTAATATCCACTCATATAATAGACATTTGAGGTCCACTCATCTTCAGGAGAACTGAGGCCCACTCATCTATAGTGCCACTATGGTTTTATCCTTAGCATGATCAAAGATTTCCACTTGCCTCCTGGACCACTAAGGTCCGCTCATAGACCGGACCACTAATGTCTAGTCCTCTGCTAATGAGCCAAAATGGTCCTGCTCATCATATCCCTCAGGTCACAATGATATTTAGTATTCCCACTCTCAAGTGCGCTTGAGAATCTACTCTTCAAGTCATCAATCAAATATCTACTTCCATGAACCATCAAATACAGTATACCCAAGGGACCATATCATCGCAAGGTTCGCTACAGCATAGATAGTTTGTCAATCAGACGCATGGTCTAAAATTAATTAGTGTTCTAGTAAACGGGGGCCACTTGTGTCAAGGCCTACTCTGACATAGTCATATCGACCTGACCAAACCTGCCCAATGGGCATGCATGACCTGATATGTTTCGGCTGACCCGACATGACATGGTTGTGTCTGGGCCAACCCAGTGCAGCTCGGTCTTGTGGCCGGGCCCAATAGGCATTGCTGGACTAGGCCCGATTGGGCCATTGGTCTAGGATTCTAGGTCGACTAGCGACCCAGTTCTAGACTGGTCCGGTATGACATAGTCAAACATGATGTGAACAGTCGAGCCTCCAATTAGCCTGGATCTCAATCCTGCCCGTCCCACATCAGCAGGACAGTACTCCTATATCCCAGATGTTGTGCTGAGTCCGATTCACATAAACACATGATGACGGGGTGGATCCCCTTCCTTGGCCTGCTGGTAAACCCATGTCGACTGGAAGTCACTTTAACCTGTGGCAAGTTGTGGGTCACCCACCGCGATTTGAGGATTGAATAATTACACCGCATGTCATCCCTTATATGTACAAGTTGACATGTAGACCAGCCTCTTGCTTCCGGCCTCCGGGATGGCACCCCCTGTCATCACTACATCATTTGTATTATAGCCACGACCTCGTTCCGCCTTTGCAACCTCTTACCGATGTCACAGTCAACATGGCCACATCCCTTCCCACCTGATACCGCCATCTCCAGCAGCCTTCTACCATAGGCCTATGATCCAATGTAGTCTCATATGGACCTCATATAACGTCACTGTAAATTTAATTGCACCACAAATAAGGAAATAAGATAATAGGGGATGTAGTCACACATAAGAACACCAAAAGAATGATATGGGTATTTTTTCATTTTGACCCTGATGCTTTCTTGATAGAATGTTCATGATGAATCGAAAAATGTTTTATAATCACTATGATACATATAAACATTATCTGTATTCATTAAACATCCTCCATGAATGATTGATACGCCTATTAACTTTTTCGTGAGGTAACATGTGTTCATAGTTTAAAAGAAAGAACCGTGAAATACAATTCATAGAGAAAACCAAAAAACATTATCTGGGAATGGAGATTGCTAAATGATGATTGACCATAAATTTTCATCGATCTCCAGTCCGAAATCCGCTATCCATTAGTGTTTTCACCGTCATCTGCTTCACCGGCATTTTTTGTTGGTGCGGTTTCCTTCGTCATTCCTAAGAGGAATTCTAGGGTTGTCATCAACCCTGAATTCCCAATTTAATTAAAGATGTAATTCATATGCACATCGCAAAATCACAACCCTACACAATTAATGAGGTTCATTAATGGGATTCATCATCACCCTGTTGATACATCGTAGCGCTGATGAGTTGATGTGTAATGAAGAAGAAAATATAATAAATTAACATTTTATGATAATTTATTTTCTTTTGATAAGACCAAAAAATAAATTTCACCATTATCCCACACTGGTTGAGGTTATCGACAACATAATAGAAGAACTCCCACATGATCTCAATGGTAAACTTGGATTTCCATTCCGATTTACCATTTATGATTTATATGGATTTGAAAATAAAATAATCGTTAATCAATAATTATATTTACAACCAAAAACTACATTCCATAGTTGGTCTGTGTTGGAAAATGATAGGACCTTTCTAGGTGATCCACGACACCATGAGTTCATCGTTGCCAATAGATTTTCAAATCGAGCATATGTTTAAATGTGAGAAAACCCTGCCTTCACGTTTATTTAATAAAATTGAAAAATAGCTCAAAAATTTGTTCCGACAACTCTATGACACAGAATTTAATGTTTTCTCAGATCTGTGTATCAAAATAATCCCACTTAATAATAAGAATAAATTTACATTTAATTTATGGCTATCACACAAATTGATAAATATTTTGGAATATTTAAAATTATTCCAATATAAAATTGTTCAAACTTAAATTGATGACCAATTATAAAAGTTGTAGGCATAAATTTAATCCTTCTGATGGAATCCACAAAAACCCCATTCAGTTTCTCCTCCCATTTCACGAGTCTAATGATCTACATATCAAAATTATGATGGAGTGTGTAAAAATATATTTCATGAATGATATTTTCATTAAGTCATCCCATATCATTGATTAACAATCATTATTGGGTTTCATATCATTGAACAATTTCAACAACTTACGATCATCTCTATATGAGTAATAGATGACTGATATAATTTCTTATTTCATGTAGTATTGGAGGACTACTAATACCTTATATATTTAGTTTATATATTTTTCAAGAATTGGGATAATAGAATAGTATGTAAATATTGGAAACCATTTTGTCATTAATAACTCAACTAAAACTTTTAGACATTAGGAATGATATTTTTCCAAATGATTCATGTTATTATTGATAATATGAGGTAACTGAGAATGAATCACCCTAATTTTATTAAATACCACTCCAATCATATTTTCTGTATCATTTATGAAATCATTTCAACTAAATTAAAAAAATATGTTGATATTTTTTATCAATGACCATAAATTTAAAAAATATACATTAAAATAATGAATAAATTACTATAATAAATATAAATATTAATGAAAAAACATTGAATTACAAATTAATAACTAAAAATACTCATGTGTATATAAACATATGTAATTTTTCAATTTCAATATATGAACTACATATTGTATATCCTGTTAGGTTCAAAAACCTAATCCCCATAAATAATTATACATTTATAGAGAACATCTACAAAAAACCAATCTATATAAAGAAATTTTTAAATAAATTCAATGACAAAAATTAAATAAAAAATAGTAAATATATACATGACTAGTGTCTTTGAGAGATTTGACAATTGATACATAAACATTAAAAAATTTCAATCTTTATTTGAGTATCTATATTTTTTTCTAAATCCAATTGAAAATAAATTAAAAAAACCCGTAACCCTATGGACATATATAAAATAAATGTGTGAGCTAAAAATCCATGTGATAGAAAACATGATAATTATATATAAAATAAGAGTAATGAGGTATAATATAATTTCATTGAAGAGAATGATCATATATAATAACATGTAAACATGAAATTAAGTATATGATATCATAATTAAATAGAATAACAGAAATAATGATTCAAATAAATAAATGAAAATAAACGCATATGTCAAGGATCATTGATTGAAGAACACAACAATGTTTTATAGGTAAATATCCCATATCCCATACATGGAATCTCATGACATCCAACATTAAAAATTTCATTGGGGATTTTATAATTCTTGTAAAATCGTTAAAATCATAATATTTATACTTATATGTCTTCCAAAAAATAAAAATAAATCATCTATGATGAAGGAGGATAAAAAAATACTCAGATGAAAATTTATTACATAATGATTTCTAAATGAATAACATAAATATATATATCATAAATATAGCATGAATGGTTGAGGTTAAATTATTTTATATTGTGAAAATTTATTAATGAATAATAAGTTATTAATAAGGATTTCTTGTAGTGAAAATTCATAAATAAATAGTAATGATATAGTTATGGAAGGAAACCACTTAAATTGTGTTTTACAAAATGTGTATATAATCATGAAAGAATATGAGAACCTATTGAATTCTATGACAACAATATTTAAACATAATTGTTTTATATAAAACATATATTACATTTTTATATAATAATGAATATAGTAAATTAATTTATTGATTAATTGGATAGATTATAGAATATAATTTTAAAATATATAATGAAAATTCATTAGAAATAGAGTGAAAATGGAATTAGATATATATATATATATATCGAAAAAATAATTGTTAAATATATTTTTTATAAATATAGAAACAAAATATTCATAATATAGATGAATTACATTTGCAGAAGAGATATATAAATAGTTGTAATGATATATAATCTAAAACCAAAAACAAAATGGTTGTTGTTTATGAGTTCCCTTACTTCGAATACTAAATCACTTTTTCAGAATGTCTATACTCAATAATAATTAAATTAAATTTTTATGTAATTTATTTTGAATTTTTTTGTTAACATTCATTAATATTAATAATTAATGATTTCTTATTCATTAATTAACTAATAGTTTAACTCATTTACTACATAGGTTTTTTGGTCAATTTCTCCAAAACTACATTTGTATGTTGATCATTTTAAAGGACGATGAAAAATAATTCCTTGATCCATATATTTTTATATTGCATTATTATTTATGATTTGATTAAAAAAATTATACAGTATAATAATTTTGAAAAAATATTTTAAATATTTATATTTTAATTGAGACACACATTCGGGAAAATTAAAATTTTTATGATCATGTTTCATTAATATAAACGACATAATTATTGGTACATCATTATTTAATATTAATAATATTTAAAATAGTATATTTATTCATTGATTAAATTTTTATAACAATCAAATAATGTAGGTAATAAATTTTTTATATCATCCATATAAGAAGTAAAAATCGTCCAGGATTATATGAGTGTTTTAAGAAATAATATAATTATATTGTATGAATTATATGATCATATATTTCAAAAAATTAGATAATTATATATTTTTAATATATTAAAAATGGAATATTATTTTAGTTTAAAATTAAATTTTTTTGGAATTAATAAAAAATTAAATTTTTATAAAATTGAAAAAAAAATTTAATCCATCTTAGATTTGACATTCAATGTTACTCAAACATTTAAAATATGACTAAGATAATTAAGAAGGTATATGGGTAGTTTTTGATAAATTATAGAAGATCATAAATTTATAGAAAACGAGTGGTAGTGGATGGAATTTAAAAGTGTGGGGAGGGAAATTCGAATGAACTTAATAATGAATATTTTAATTTTTTTATCTTATGTGATCCCCTACTCCTAAAAGCCCATCAATATCACAATTAATTCCCCAATAAAAATTATATTTAAATTTTTTGATAATTGGAATTAATTTTTCTATGTTTATTGGAGATTTTAAATATATATACATGTACATGACCTCACATTTACTATATTTCATCATATATCCCATTTTTTATTATATCTGTTCATTTTCCATAAATTACGATATAATGACCCTTTAGAAAATTTCTAAATATTGATTCCAAATATTTAATAAATTTTATCATATTAACCCTCTATCATATAAATATTATCATTTATATAATAATGATATATTTTATTAAAAACGTTATTTCAGTAACCAACATTTCATTTCTAAATGAATTTATACATAAAAAATATAAATCTCATAGACACATAACATATTATCTTACCATCAAAATATCTATGAATAAAATGAGAAACAATTGTTATTTTATGGAATGTTTTAGCCATTTTTTTGTAGTTTTGATTTAAACTTAAATGATATTTTCTTTTTAAAGATTATGCTTGAAAATAAATTTTTTATTTTTTTATTGGTCTTGGACATGATAGAACATCAATTTTTATGCCAAAATCCCATTATGTGATAAATTACATACATAATTGATTATCATAATAGTTTATGTTAGATATATTATATCTTTTTTGTCGATCATATATTTTAATTATTATTAATATAAAAAATTTATAGAATCCTCATTAGAATGGTTATTTCATTAATGACCATTATTTTATAGGGTAATATAAGACTTAAAAATCTTGTAAACACATCCTATTTCATTCATTTTTCATTATTCTTTACTCCATTTAAGTTTATGTTCTTAATTTTCAATAATATATATTATAATAAATTTTTTTGTTTTTTTTGTTTCTCATGTGTTTAATTATTCTACAAGACTACAATGATATAAATTTTCATATTTATGTTATATTCTATGTATAATAATAATATAGTAATTTAAATTTTATTGGATAATAAATTATCTACAAATAATTTTATAACTTATAATAATTTTTTTTTCAATTTTAATTATGTGGTGAAGTTGATTCATTCTATTTTCATAAATATATTTGTTTATAGAAAATAAAACTCCAAATTTAAGTAATTTGGTCATTAAAATGGTCACGTGGGTATTAAATTACCCCATATTTTTGAAGATACAACCCAAAATATTGTGCATAATGTCCTAATCAAATCATATAATATAATGGGAAAAAACCCCTCACCATGAACCACATAATACAAATGGGATTAAAATACACATTATACTAATGAATAAATATATAGGTACTTTTTTACAACACACATGACCAGATATACATATTAGTATAATATGTTTTACATGTAACATGATATAAAAAATTTACCTAATGGTTGGCATCTTTTTTTCATTTCATATGATTATAATTAAGTCTAACCCACATAATCACAACCTATTTACATGTATCAAACCCTAAAAAATACAACCACATATATACTATATTATATCTGAGGAACCTTCACCCACAATAGAATCAAGGCATAAAAAACCTATAGAAAAAATCACATAATCCACATTGGTCATACCATAATTTTTTACATTAAAAATTATTTTGAATATCTATGGACATGGTTGCTTAATAATAACATATAGGACCATTATGAAATAATACAACTCACATAAGCTTCAAAAGGGGAATTTTGGTTATGGTCCAATAATTTTTTATTATATTTTATGTATATTGATGACAAATCAATCATGGTATGGAAACCATAGGATCTCTAATGGCCACAAAAAATCTTACCAACTCAATTTGATTTATTAGAATATAATATATTTAGTTTTTCTTATATCACACAAAGAGTTTAGACAAAATATCACACATCACATTGAACGAGGATAAATCATTGAGATATGATTGGGAATAACTAACTCAATACATCATAATTAGATCAATTTAATCACTTTGAGAGAAATGAATCTAATATGTATGAATTTATAAATCATTCAGAAATTCCAAATTATAGAATAACATGATAAAATTAAAAAAAATTAGGGAAAAATTGTAGGATGATTTAGGGTTCAGGTTACACCCCACATCCACCATTGATAAATAACACCTAAATCCCATGAAGAATGAACTAGATATAAATTTGAAAATAATGACACAAGTAATAAAGGACGTGGGAATTAAATTTCAATAGATTTTTAATTCCTCATTGTATACATTTAACATTTTGATAATATTTATTTAAACACTTAAAAAAATAAATATAATATAATGTGGTCATGACCACTATTATAAAAGTGTTGTTCCATACACTGTGAAGTAATCAAGAATCATGAGCCCCATGTATCAATGATTTTTAATACCCCATTGACATAAAATGTTTCCCTACTCAAATAGATTCTTAGTGCATCTGTGTTATAGTTATACACGAATCCCTTCATCATGTATCCCATCTAGGTGTTGTATTGGGGATGCAACGCAACCTTCCTAATAAAAATAAAATTAGTTTTACATAGGCTAGAATTCACTCCTTCTAAGACTCTACAATGTCAAAATCCCCATTATGTAACATAACAAATTACCTAAATAAAAATTTTAAACTTAAAAAAATAGTTACTACTACCACAAATACCTCTTCATTACGAAAACCAATTTACTTTTTAGATTGGTGATCCTCCAATAATATAATTATAGCCCAAAATGGGGAGAACTCCAATTCTTGTTCAATAGGGTCCAGTTATTATTCCACCACCGACCAATTACCATATAAAAATACATGGTTTTTAAAATTTAAAATGATATAATTTATTTTCAATTATAGTTATTTTTAAACCTTTCCACTATATGGTAACTAATCTATGAGATGTACCATCAATCTTCACTGAACCTCATTAGTTGAAATCTGTAACCACAATGCTCACATATCCAAAAAAATCTCCAATATATCCTACTAAATATGTCATTACTAACACAAGAAATAATTGAAGCACTATAACCATAATGAGATTTATCTCACTCTATTTAATTATATGAAAAATTAATTCCAATAACAAAACATCAGGCTAAAAATCCACATTACTTATGTTGAACACGTGTGAATGAATGGGAAGGTATCACATGAATATATAAACATGAAACAAATTTTCCATTGAATGAAAAATCAAATTAATCCCTATCCCCTGGAATCTACCATGTTGAAAAAATAAATGTTACCCACAATTATGGTAACTAACATCTACTATTTATAAATATTCCAGTGTTTTTTATCACGTGACACTCATAATAAACCCCAATCACTATGAAAAATTAAATTAGAAAGTTCCTTTTATCTACATATGAAAATATCAAACTCTGAGTTGTCACAAAAATCTTTTAGATTACCTAATAACATTTCCACATTTCCTATATTAGTATTGGTCTAAATATAGATGACTCTCCTAAATATGGAAATCCTAAATGTGAATCAAATGACCATTTTTATATGGATTTAAAGTGTTTTATCAGAATTAATTAATAATAAAAAAATTTATAAAATGAATCAGATAAGATATGGTGAATTCACTAAAACTAACAATTTTCACATCATCCCACTTCTAATCGAACATTTGAAACAACTAATGATGTATTTTAGGAAACATGTAGTCAACACTAACATGTTAATTAGAGAAATATAATGAAATTAACATCAATTTATCTCTATTTATCCCAGAACATCAGTATTTCCCCTGAATAACAAGGTAAATAAATGAAATACCATGTAAAATGAATCATTTCTAGGTTCTTGAATTCTATATCAGCTCCATGTGAGTACTCACACTCACTATCACACATCCAGAAACCTAAAATACATTATTAGTATTTTTGTTATAATTTGGAAGTGTATCTGCAAAATTTTTATTATCCCATGACACCATATAGTCTTTGATAAATTGATGATTGTCTATTACAATTTCGATGACTACAGTGAAAATTTTCATACAAATAATGGAAGCTCAACCGTGATACTATTGATTATTCAATTTTATCTCTTGGTATAGACTCATCATCATCCATTCAAAAGATAACTATTACTTGATCTGTTTCAAAAGCATTATATTTTATGAATAAACCATAACATTCCACTTTTTGGTGTGATATTATATTTTTATGTTATAGGAATTTTTTCACTCAACAAAAAACTAGTATAAAGGGTTCATATCATACTTGTAAATGATATTACTCTGTGTATTTCATTTAAAATATATAATGCACATCTCTTATATATGATAATGACACAAACTTATCAAAGAATCCATTACTGTGTATATATTTAGATCATGTGATGGTAATTCCATCAATTTGGACACAATATCCTACAAACCAAAAAATCCCACCCATCCCATGTACGGACCACTTCCAGGATTATTAATTTCAAAAGTCCAAAGAAGATTTTATTCTTTCTCAAAATATGTATGGTTAATATTAGATCATATTTAATCCTCCACTTCAAATCCAAGAAGGATCCTTCAAAATAACTTGGAGAAATAAAAGTTACCCCTATATTGTTGAGCTTAATCATCGGTAGATCAAGAATATATAAGTTAAAAATGAATCTCATATTACATACTTCATATCCCAGGAATCCATGGGGTACAAAAATTCATTATTTTGTCACATATAAGTAACCATGGTATCATCCATCCATGAATTTACTAGTATTACTACATCTCATATAACATTATCCAAAAATCATAATTCAATGATCGTGTACTTACACAAAGTAATCATTTCATAAATATGATATCCTATCTAGGTTCTAAATCCTATATCAAGAGATAAAGTGTTAAACTAAGTCGACATCAAGTTAAAAAATTAATAATCATTGATGAAGATAATCAAAAGTTCTAAATATGTATATAAGACACTATATATTTAGGAAATAAATTATACTAGTGATTCTATTATTCCAAATATTATTACATGACATTCTTATAGTCTATAACTACTCCATTGAAACATAAATAGAATATTATATTCCCTCACATGTTGCCAATGATAACCCGAACACATTACAATATTGTAAAATGAGCTGAGACCTCAAAAATTATCAAAACAATTGATGATACGTGGAATAGAATACCAATTGATAATTTTCACCTTTATATGACATTACTGAGCAACAAATAGCCATAAGGATTAATTTTCCTTCGAACTCTAAAATGAGATGAACCCCAATGGGATTTTCTATGGTTGATGAAACAATATACCTCTAGATACATTAGATAAGAGATAATATCTATAATATATACATAATATATATCCTATAATGGGGAATGGGTGTGGAATCTATTCCATCGATCTAGTAAATAGTATGACTGATCTCATTTTTTTGGGGAATACATCGGAATCCTTTGATAAATATTTCCATCAATTAGAAAAAATGAGGGGGGAGGAACTTCTAGAAAACATTCTTATCCAGAAAAACACTTTACCACTAAGAAAAATTCTTCCCTACTTGTATATGTTTATAAACATAATGGAAGTCATATAAAAAAAACTAGGAACAATATAACAAAATCCCTATAAATACATAAAAGATACTAAATATCAATAATAATAAAAGTGTGGTTCGTACCTTGTAATCTAATCCATAAAGAGATTAATTTTGAAACTTTTCATACCTAACATAATGAAATTGGTGATATGTTGATATCCCCTAATCTTGATTTCACATTCATAATATCAATAGACACCATTAGTCCTCACCCGTTTGAGAATGGTGATATACATCCTCATATATAGGTACCCAATGGAAACCCAATAACAATATCATATTATGTATAAATAAAAAATATGATAAAACCATATAAATTAATGTGAGTATATTAAAGAAAATCCACTAAATATATGGTGAGTATTCAAATATTGTTAATCACCGTCATTAAGTGTTCTCTTAATCATATGAAGTTTGATTGACATTAATTAATTTTTGAAAACTCATAATACAAGACTACTATAAGGATAAAAATGATAAATCCCCTATTAACCCATGAATGTGAACAACCTATTCACCATAACCCATGAGTAAACAAACATTACAACAATATAATAATGCGCATGATCGAAATATTTATTTTTGAAAGAAACCATAGGGAAATAAGAATATATGAAAAAAAATCTATTAAGATCCCTCATTATCATAAGAGTAATCATTGATTATTTGACTTTAAATATACTAACATATATTCCATGGTATTCCCCATAGATACCATATTTGTGGACTCCTCCCATATAGAGAGAAAGAAGGATTATGCCCTTAACTATCAATTCTATTATCACTCTAGTTATTATTATTGAAGTGTCACTTATGGATATAATATAATCATGTACTAGACATAATATAAGACCAATATTCCACATAAGGTCATTATATGACAATATTAGTCTATATTATTATACAGATTCAAAAAACATCAGAAATACATTAGGGAAATGAAGTTCACTGAAGAAATTATTTAATACATCAAAATATAAATAAGGAAATGAAATTGAATAGTACCATAACATTTTAATGAAGTATAAAACTGAAGAAACATATTATGTAAGGATTGATATAATATCATTTGTTTCTTACCTTAAACAACCTGATGACCCCCCATTTCAAGATTTTATTCAAAAATTTGAAAATGAATTTCTAAAATATTTTATATGCCTTTAAGAATAATCCATCATGATGATTTTTATAGACAATGATATCACAAAAAATGAAATCATCATAAAATGATAAATATAATAATATTAAGACAAAGATTTAGTGGGGCCTAAATAATATAAACAAATTTATACATAGAAATTACCAATAATTCTCTAACCAAAGTTCTTCACTTTCTAATAAATTGATGTCGATATTAAAGTTTTTTTCCATATTTTCAAATATTACGTGATTGGCTCACCTATAAAAGATAATAAACCAACGTAGTTAGTTATATCAAGATAAACATCATATAACCATAAATTAATTGATATTATAGGCTAAACTGAGGACACTATCAATTTTTTTTTTATTCTTATCACATCTCTACTAGAACTCAACTCATAGTCATATTTTTTACTTGTTCTTATAATTCCAAACACATTAATTGAAATTTTTATTTACACCATTTATGGATTTCGTATATGAGATAATTAGAAACATTTATAGGGATTAATTTTAATATACATGTAATAAAAAAATATTTTATATGTCATTAATTTCTGATAAAATAGAAATTATTATTTCTATATAGTGGTGATAAAATAATTTGGATTCATATTTTTAAATTGACTACTAAAACTTCTATAAGAGTTGTTGTTTTGAGATGATATAATTTTTATAAATTTTCAACATTATCATGTGTCATATAAGGTGGATTTATTATTGTGGTTTTATGGTTGTCCCATGAACATTTGTTAATTTGGATGATGTTTTAGTGATGTGGTGTTTTCCTTGGGGTTTTAAGAGATTTTTTAATTTATATAATTTAGAGATTTATTAATTATAAATTTTTATAATTCGTTATTTTATAATTATTGATTTTAAATGGGTATGATTAATAATATGTAATTTTAATGTTTATATTTGACCATGAATGATGATTTATAGGAAGAGATTTTAGATTTTACCCAATTTAAAGAGGTAGGTAGTAACTATAATATTTTACTTTAATATTATTAATATTTATTTCACAAATATAGAAACAAACGCCGTCGGGGTACCACCTGACTAAAATCCTGATATGGTATCAGATCAGACCATAGATGAATTCCTGATACTCCAGAGCTTGCAATTGGAATCTTTCATCTAGGATATCACAAAAGGAATGATTTAACACAAAAAACCCAAATCAAACTCCCTAAACTAAGTACACAGAAAAATGAGAGCAACTGAATATGAATTAATTACTAAATAATCCATATTAAAAAAAACATAAAAAATATACTAAAATTGAAAAAAAACCTAATCGTAAGTGAATCCTTCTCCACATGACCTCATGGTCACCACCATCCACATAACATACTACTATAATGGAAACATGATTTAGAAAAGGAACCTAAACCTATAAAAATAATTTGGCCTCATAACATCGAGTGACACAAGTATGGTGTGTGATTAAACAACATAGTATGAAATCACCTATGAGTCCACAAATTTTCTTTACATAAATATTATATAAATACTTTTTTAAATAGTCTAATCAAATAATGGTTATATCCATTAAATTGAAAAAATAAAAACATTCCAAAAATTATCCTTTCAAAACAAAATGCACAATGGTACATATTTAAATGAAACCCATACCAATTTTATCCTTTAAATTCATATTTACAAATTAATAAAACTACTTTATAATCACAAAAAACAAAACATGATACTAATAAGGAGATAAAAAAACTAAAGAATATAATTAAATAAATGACATATGTGGATTAAGGTAAACATATCATGTGCGAAACCAAATACTTTAGAGAAAATATAGGAACATATAGATAGAAATCATGGGAATTTCTTAAATATATTATGAATAATTCCCTAAACATACTCAGATAGGACTCACATTCTAGATTATGGTTGGTATCCCATGTAAATAACCAATTGGGAACACTAAACCTTCAAATCAGGTGGCATATACAACCTGGACTCTTAGCATATCCAAGGGTACAAACCTCTCTAGTCAGGGTTGATAAGAAAATGTCCTTAAACCCTCAACATGATATAATTTATTTCTAGGATAATAGAATATGGTGAGTGTGTAGGTTCTATAACCTGTGGATAAAACAAAACCCCACATCCACTGGGCATGCATAGCCCAAAACTTGACACCACATTTGTGAGGGTTCCTCTATGGAGTTTCCACCAATGATGTTTCCATATCCCATAAAACATATCAATGTTCTGTCTAAATATCAGATCATTTTAGTTGTAAACACTATTTAAAAAAATCCAAATGGTACCAATTAAGAATTCTCATTTATTTAATGCACATTCACTTCTAAACCCATTTCTAAAAATAGAAGGCAGTGATGAAATATTCATTTATAAGACAAATTAGACATTATGAAATTTAAAAACCAACCCTCATTATAGTTTTCCAATTATGGAAAGAATCATGTTTTCATAAATTTGTTTATATTATTTTTTTAAACCATGATTCCACTTAGAAAACATTACATTTATTTAAAAATCCAAATGGAATTCCTTGAGGATGATGAAGAAGATAGAATAAGGAAAAGTGTTTCGAAAAAATGGGATTAATGGAAAACATTTCAATGAAAATCTATTATCATTTTATATATAGTCCACATGTTAAGAACATTATCATTTTTATGATCTCATAAACAATGTCCCACATAAAATATCAATAAATTACATTTTATTGACGTGTGAAGAAAAGAAAATTTGCACTCATTTTTCACCAAATCCAACAACAATAACGAAGAATCCCAATTAGACACCAAAATCACATCACAATGAAAAAAACAACCTAAAATAACCAATTTCATCCATGAAATCGATGATTCCTTTTTTTTTCAAACAAATATTTCCCAAATACAAATATAAATAATTTTGGAAATCCCAAGAAATCCAATTTTTCACCAATTCACTAACATGAAACATATTATGAAATTTTTTATAACATATATAGAATATAATAAACTCATTTATAAATTATTAAGAAACACACATGAAGATAATGGAATGTTCTAGAAATGAAATGGATGGAAACAACTACCTCAAATAAATGATCATTGAATAAAACCACTGAGGATGGAAGAACATATAATGAGGGATTATAAAAACACAATAAAATATAAAAACAAAATTCATAGACAAATCAAATATTTTAGGGTTCATAAAAGAGATATCCAGCTATGAAATCACTATGAAATAAATAGGGGAGAACAAGAGAAGGATTTAATAAAAAAAAATATCAATGGATATTAACTAAGAAACCTGATGAACCATCTATTTTTTGAAGGATATAAAGATTCTATGGAGCTCTTATAATGATCCTAGGTTGGAAAAGGGTGGAATGAAATAGAGAATAAGAGGTAATTTCATCATTTTAATGACTTGGAAAATATTCTTTCTTTGGAAGAATTATTTTGCCAATAGTAATCCAATAATGAACACCCTCACAGGATGTGGAAGATGCCATAAAAGTTTTTAAAAACAGATTTGGAGATAGTGAGCAAACCATTATGATAACATCTATTAAAATTTATTGTGGCACCTCAACTCTTTGTACATGGTTTCTCTTAACTATGTGAAATATGTGCACCCTGTACATAACCACTAAAAAATGTCACACATTTACTCCTAGGTCTCAATTTGTTCCCCAAACAATGTGAAATCCGTAGTACTCTAATAATGAAAGGGTAAAATGAATAATAAAAGACCCTAGCATAATTATTCTTCATGGTTAATCCCTAAACCGTGAAATATAGTAAAATCCACAAGAAACACCAAAACTCAAACCATAAAAGAAATAAATCAATCCGAATATTAACAAAAATATCCAAAGAAAATAAAATAATCAGATGCAAGATAATCCATGTATGCAATGTGATAATTAAATCCGCTAGAAATCACATTATTTATCCATAAATTAATGCAGCCAAACTCCAAATGAAAGGAGATCAAAAGAAAAAAATGGTAAATTAATTGACCATTCACTCTATTAGTAACACATGAAAAATTATATTAAAAAATGAATTAAAATTGGAGAACATTTTAATATAATCCCCACCAAATCAAACTATCTACCATAGACTAATTACAGCACCAAGAATTCACAATAAAATAACCAACCAATATAATCACTGAGAACCCCCTACCAGAACCAAAAACTACTAACATAAGGTTTTATCAATGAAAGGAAATTAAAAAATAAAAAACAATCCAAATAATGATTATTCATTTCCACAAGATATGATAATCTTCAATGAGATCACAACCAGTGTCCAGTATCAATCCAATGATGGGGGATTAGAAAACATATGAAAGAAAAATAATCAAAAGATCACCCAAAATGGATCAACCAAAATAATTTCAATAGAAAAATATTAATATTATTTTATAATGAAATGAAATGTCAATTAATTAATGAATATATATAATGAACATTAAAATTGACTCTACAGCCGCGGAAGTGAAAAATAAATACTATGGTTCCCCATAAAACAACGATTGCTGACTACATGGAGAGATTCACTCGAAGGACTATAGTTAAATACTCGATGCCATTAATCATCTACATACCCAAAATAATGATCATAAATTCTTCATCAAGGTTTATATAATCATATACTATAAATTAACTTCTTTATATGTCCAAAAGAGCTACATCATTGATAAGAATTATGATGATTACAAAATCCTGGATTGAAATAATCAAACTAATCACACAGGAGGAAAACATGTGAATATACCAATGATCTTCAATATAGAACCAAAAGATTAATATCATGAAGAATAATATTATATGGAAAACAGTTCTCACCTAATGGGGAATCTCCATGATTTCTATCATCCATGGATTGAACCATATTATTTAGAGTAATACCCAAAAAATATAAACATTTAACTGATCATCATATTATCTCTCTAGTGTGAAATAAATGGTATCAATAAATTGGTCAACATATTCCTTCACCTTCCACTAGACATGAGGAACACCCTAAGGATCTGATTCTTTCCTTTACATAAATTGATTTGTTATTAACCATTGGTTGAATGTGTTATTAAACACTTCCCACATTACTATGATGATGAATGGATAATCACCTTACATAGATCCAACGATTGAAATCCAAATGAACTCAAAACCGAATAGTATCTCACAACATCTAGATTACCTGATGATGGTAAAACACCTTCAAATTTTTCATACTACTGCAAACACCTTTAATGGACATCAATCACCCTGAAATATAGGAAAGAAATAGATAAAATCATCTCATCCAACAAATCAGAGACTTGGTTGGATCAGCAATAGGGATAGACCCACATGAAACCAATGGGACCTTTCAGGGTGGCATAAACATATTATAAAGTAAAAATATGAATGAAACGAAATTCAAGAAAAATGACACCCCCGACCAAATCAACATACTCTTATTACAAAAATAACAAAATAATCTAAAATCCCCTTCTAAGGGAATCCATTTCATTCCTATTTCATAAAAAAGTCAAATATCAAGAAACTTTTCACTAATCCTCAACACATCTCCAAATATAATTAAATTAAAAAATCACAATAAATTAAACCATTACACTATTTACCCCTTAGAAAACCGTTATTCATGATATGCATTTTCCTTTTTAATATTCATCCAAAACAACGAAAATAATACCAAATCACAACTCAGACTATTCTCTTGGGATAAAGAAATAGTATACATGCATTTACCAGTGACAATGAAAGTGAGAAATTCTATAAGGGAGAACCATACTCAAGTAATATTTTTAGATATATGGTAGAGATTCACATGGGTCAATATTATATATGGTATAACCAGACCACAATATATGATATATATTTTCATCACCAATCCAAAAAAACAATAAAAAAATAAAGAATCAAATTCCCAAATATCAATGAAAACATAAGGTTTTGATTGAGAATGGGTTCATTAAGTGATTTACATACAAAAATATAAATTCCCTTAAGTATTAATCTATAGTATATCTTACAGAAACAATAAATATGGTCTCCCCTTAATTATATTTTTTCATGAACTAGATCGGTCTTCCATTAAACCCGATAACCAACTCAATCTGCGACAAGTCCTGAGATGTGTTCATGACCATCCAAAGATGGTTAGTAGCACAAGTAATAAAGTATATCACAATGAAATTGATTTATCCTAATAAATATATGTATCAAACTCATCCAATATTGTAATTATAAAAATATTAAAAACCAAATATTAATAAATAATGAAATAAATTAGATGTAGTTGAATCCGAAAAAAAATTACTACCAATGAAAACCAGAATAAATCATAATCTAAAACAATCATCATGTTACCTCTTGTTCACCAATATATGAAAATCCATCCCACTCCAATGGTGATTCCAATTAAGAATAGAACGAAAACCATCAAAAATATCAGATCTACTTACACATAGTGATATGTGTAGGGAATGGGGTTAAAAAGCTTCATAAAAATTCACCATAGAGTCTATTCATTTACATTCATTAAATATTCCATAAAAAATTATAAATAAACTAATAAAAATAATTTTTTATCAATTTAAATAGGAAAATATAAATTTCTAAAAAAACTATCCTTAAAAACACACTCATTTTTCCTTTGTTAATAGTAACACAAGCCAGTTTTCTCTTTTCAAAATGGATCCCCAATTTAATAAATCTAGTCTATTAACACAAAACCAGAGGAAGATACTAATAATGGCAGTATAAAATAATAACAAAAAATAAATTAAACAATATAAGTGTAGAAATTTCATAATAACAATAGGGAACCAAATACTATATATACAACACAATTTCATATAGATATTAATTATAGTAAATTGAAAAACATTTATTGGTGAAATCCGAAGACATATTCATCATAAAATCACCTATTAGTATATGTTTCAAATCCATAATTAATAAACAATCAGTATTAAAAACTATCCAATCTAATAGAACCTCCCCAGAAACTATCAACAAAACAATAGTTTATCGATCAGTCTAATTTAGGTCAATAAAAAATCACTCTCCCATCTAGATGATTCTTGGAATCTGATGATTATAGTATATAGTGAGTGCGGATGTCCTCACACAAGTTTCTAAAAAATACCCCCACATACATGATGCTTACTGAGCCCATATCTTAACACCACCTATGCGATGAACCCCTCCTCAAAAAGTAAATCATAGAACATCACATATAACATAGAAATTCAAAATATGCCAATCATGTCATTACATAATATTATTTAAGAAAACCATCCCCAAAACAAAATTATTTCCCAAAAGGTAATTCACATTTATTGAATCCAATATAATTTCCAAAAAACAATTTGGAAACCATATTGAATATATGAATCATACATGAAATTTCCCAATGAGCCTTTTTGAAATTTATCTTCATAACCAGATTCTAGGGTTTTAATTGTGCCATGATTTAGAAAACGCCCTTGGAATCCTTTTATAAAATAATATAAGAAGAAAAAATCCACATATGAAATTTTAGGGGCATTAGAAGAACAATTTGGAAGCTAGGGAGTATGAATAGACAGATGCAATAAGGGAATGTGTTTTTATACTTTGGGATTAAATTTAAACATTTCAAAGATAAGTAAAAATCATTTTTAATACAATAATTATGTAGACTAGGATCACATAGGAATGTGACCACAAATAGTGGAACAATTAATATCACCAAATTATATGATGTTTTATAGTTAATATTAAATGATTTTGAAACCATTTTTCATAAAACTATTAATCAAAATTCGGGTTCTGAATCTCAAACAAAATTCATAACCCAAAGAAAACTAAACTACCCAAACACAATAAAATAACATAAATTATTTAAAATCCAAAATTAAATCCATAATAGAGAAGTGAAAGTTTATTAAATACATTTTGTACATATATATATTCATTATTTTGGTAATCCATTCAAATTCAATATGTAAAAAAATAACCAAAGTGAAACAACCACTGCAATTCATTATACCACATCACAATAATAAGAAATGAATTTATATTATTTTTAGAGTCACCCAAAAATATAATTTAATTTTCTAGAATTTAAATGTATATAAACAATGTTATCAGTGATCTATACATTAATAAATCATTCCTGGAGGCAATAATTAAGAATGAGGGAAGATTAACACACCCCAAAATCAATGAAACACATCCCACACAAAAAATAGCCTCTAGGTTTATTCCATGATAGAACCCTCAATGTAATGACCATGAAAACAAGATAAGAGAATTGTAATAGGATATAATTGGACAAAACTCAAAAAAACATACCTAGGAACCTTGAGGAAGACTCTATGGGGGAATTAGAACCAGGGGAGGGAATCATGAGATATCCCATTGTGTGACTAGGTCAATAAATTGGAGGAAATCCTTAAATGGTGTTAATACAATTGAAGATGTAATTTTAAAATTCAACGAACTAGGAAACACGTAGAGCATTGGTGCACCGTTTTCCAAACTACGGGACGACTCTCTGAACCGTGACTAGAAATGGAGGAATCCTATATGGCTTGAAAAAATATTTTTGGAAGAATTGTACTGACCATGTTTATCACCTCTATAAAATATTTGAATACACTCCCACACACTTGATGAATGGATTCTCATTACCATGCGAAAATCGTGTTCCTTGTCATATAAACCAAAAATAATCCCCATGGTAAATCCTTGGCCTCACATGTTTTGTCCCAAATAATTGGATGGAATATATAGGATAATCGTTAATGAATAAAATGTTCTAGAAAGGACATCAACCAAAACATGTCGCATGGGTAACACCCAGGTTGTTCTGAAAATTGTGAACATGTTGGAAATTGACAAAAAACATAGAAAATCAAAATGAGAACTCGATCTAAACCTCAACCAAAAGAACAAAATTTGAAAAAAAATAATTAAATAAGTGATATTACATGTTTTGGGTAGGACATTCAAGACCTGGGTCTTGGGTTTTATTAAATTATTAGGAGACAGTGAGTACCATTATTGAAGAAGGTATGAATAATAGTGAATTAGAAGAATGAATTAATTTAGTCCATGATTGTTAAGTAATCAAGAATCTCTTGGAGGGTATCCACTAATGGGGGAAAGGATTAAAATTAAGTTAATTATTGGTTAAATATTGTTAATTGGTTATTATGACATTTGAACATCCATAGATGGATTCTATAAGTTGTACATGAAAGGAATGAGGACCATATGCCTAGGGACTTATGGTGGAATGTAAGTAACTAACATGCATGATTGTAAATTCCATATATAGGGTTTTTAGAGTAATTTTGTTTATGATGAGAATTCAATTTCATCAGATTGTTGATTTTAGATGATATTTTCTATTCCCATACGATAATTGGATTAAAAATCTCTCCATTATGAGAAATAAGAATAAACCTAGGTGTCTATTGTATAAATTTTGTTATCAACTGGGAAATTATTTTCTATAATTCATTGGTATTTTGGGAATTGTAAATTAATTAGGATAGGGGATGGGATGGTGATGTAGGAACTAGAGGAGATATTAGACAAGAACACTTAAGGAGGGGGTTGACTAATTATTTTTTTCCATTGTATCACCATTTGTTCTGAGCGTGGTTGGTACCAAGGGCTATATAATATTAATATAATGAGGAAACTAGTAAAAAATATTATAGGAAATTAAATTATTCTAATGATATAATTTTTTTGAATTTAAAATTCGTTGTCTATTTTGGGTGATTATACTAAGTGTCTTGTTTTGTGATGCTATATTTTCTGATGGGAATACCTAGACTATTAATAAATAATGATATGTTTTTTGTATGGATTCAAGAATATTAATGGATTTAGAGGCCATATGAGAGGTAGGGACATTGAATTTGATATATATTATGACTTATTAAAGATATAAATCCATTTTTGGTCACTATTTATTTGTCATTTTCAATGATACTATAGTTGATAGTGAAACCTGATGTAAAGCCTATCCCTGCATGAGGGGGTATATGTATGGACTTCCCTCAGTGAGAGAGTATTGGTATATGATATAATTATGATACCCATCATATATGAGTGTTGCTAAGCCAATTTGATGAGATCAATGACTTATTATGTGGGCTCACCATATGCGAGATAGTATTATTACAAGAAATATTTGAGTGAATAATCCATATTAATAGGAGAGTGGTAGTTGTGTTGAGGAATGAGTGTAGTTGTGAACATAACAATGAGAGAGAGGGTGGTGATATGATTGGTGGTAATATCTAAGATATCATATCAGAACATGGAATATGAACATGCAATGTGTGAGTGGATGAATGTCTATATGTGGTAAAAAATCATTATCGAGTCATGTGGTTTTGATGATTTTTTTGTAATGTGGTGATAATAAATTATTTCACTATATTAGTTTGGTATGGTTGGGTGTTATGGTAGCCTAGATGTATAAATTAAGACATTACCATCATTAATTTATTCTATGTTTCAAATTTATTTACACTCTTATTCCAATTTTTTTAAATCAAATATTAGGGGAACATAGTATGTTGGGATTTTTTTATTTGTGAAATTAAGTTTTATAAATTATATTATGGGTGTATATGTTACTATAGTTTTATTTAACATTATTTCAATACTATGTACAATGATATGTTATTCTAGATAATTTTTAATAATATTATTATATATATTGATTATTGAATCCTATTTTTAGTTAAAAAAATCAATTATCTCTGCTACATATTACTAATATACATCACATTATGTATATGATGTCATTAATGAGTCCATTTGGAATCCTTGGATAGGGTGTCTATCATAATATTTTAGTTTCTTTATTTAATGTGTTATTATGGAATTATTTTAATTTTTTATTACATGGGGATAGTTGGACGAGGATATGAATGTGTAAAATATTTTAATGTCCATTGGGCAGTTGATTCATGAAAAATTGTTTAATTGTATGTAACATATAATAGATCTATAGAATTACTATACATTGTTTTGATTGATATATGTGAAACACTTTTCAATAATGTAGTGTGAATATTACTTTAGATTTTCTATTTTACTCATGACCCTAAGTGTAAGGAGACATTTTTTACATGAATCGTAATTGCAATGATGGATTCATAGGAAAAATATATGCTTAATTATGGATAATTTTTTTAATAATGGGGATTACATTATTTAATTTTCAGTGAGAACATATTCATTTTTTTCTTATATAACTATTTGGAGCAATTTTTCCTAGTTGATCCATTTTATTTTCCGATGATATGTAAAATTTTCCTTAATACATGATTCTCTCTAAGGATGGTTATAAAATAAATAGGTTTATAGGATGTATAATATCACAAATTTTTAGAGTAGATTAATTTGAAACATTGGTTATTTTTTATGTTGATGAGGTGTTCCTAATGGGTAATTTAAAATGGGTGTGAGAGTCCTAGCTATATTAAATATTTATTAGAGGGTACAATAAATGAAAGTGGAAAACATTATATTTCTATGTTGTAAATCATTTTTATTTGTTATTATATCATTCTAATTTTTAGATGTATAGTTCAATTATATTCATGATCGTGCAATATTACGTTATGAATTTTAGTGGGATGGAAGACAATGATCCAATATATTTGATTATGTGTTGATTCGTGTATGGGTAGATTCATTGTGGTTTTTTCAAAACTAATTGTATTTTGGGTGATCATGAGTAATCAATGTAATGTGAATCATTACATATTCTAATTATAATGAAATTACTTTAGTTTAATTTAGATAAATATGGAAAAATTAATTTTATTCATTGGTTGTTTATTAACAAAATTATATTAGGGTGGATAATTGGTGACTCATTGTGGAATTATTATGTTTGAATTATTGAAATAATCTAGATTTTATATGTATTGGTTTTAGATAACATCATGATAGAGAGTTTGTAATTATCCTTGGGAGTGATGATTAAGGATTTCTTCCCTTCCATTGAAGGATAAATGGCATGTATGATGTGGTTTTTTGGAAAATTCATTTGGTGTGAGGATATTTCTATGTTGGTTTCTTGAATTACATCATTGTTTTTAAATAGTGTATCTAGACCTTGTATATGTATACATAAAATTTATAGAACTTAATTAGAACATATTATTTTATTATTGATGTTATGGTCATGGATACCCAATTTTCCAAACACTTCAATTGAATGTCCTGAAACTTTGACGTGTATTGTGTAAGTGTTCACTGATGCATTTACTGATAGAAAATTTATTGGTTATTTTCTTCTAAATTTTATTCCATATTGTTGATGTGTAATGGTTTCTATGTATTTAGGGGAAAATAGGTTATTAAAACAATATTCTATATTTTTGGTTGTGTGGCATAAATATTATTATTATACATGCGATGAGGGAGGAACAATTATAGTTACGCTAATGTGATGATTCAAACTATTTATATTAGTTATCAGAGAGCATCGTAGTGCAATATCAAGGGTAGGGAGTTAACCATTGATTATTTGAGGGTGTTCATCATTTTATAAAAACATTGTTGAATATGGAGGGTGAAATTCAAGGTAATTTGATAATGTGTAGTGATCAACATTTTTAGTTGATATGAATATAAAAGTGGGTGATTCATGAATGGTTATTTTATTGTAATGGTCAGATTTTTGGACATGTAATTTGGGTGGGTTTTCGGGGGGAGATGATAAGGATGTAATTATTGTTTCGAGTGTCTTGTAACTCGTAGATGTATGTAAATCATTTCATAAGGTTCATTGATATAGTGAAACTGGTCAATAGATTCTCTATAAAAAAGAAATATAATATTGTTGAAGTTTATATATTTCATGTATTAATTCAACGAATAATATTTAAAAATTTTTTAGGGAGTGTTGGATGGTTTTTGTATGTCGTTAGTGGACAACAGAATGAAATTTGTATGATTTGAGGGTGAATCTAATCGAGGGTGTGTAAAAGATCATTGATAGAAGGATATAGTTGATTGTCAATTTTAGGGACAAAATAATTTATCCTCACATAGGTTTGGGTTCATATATCGATATAGGTATTGGGTGGTTTCTGGATTCCACTATGAATTATTATATAATGATTGGGTTGATCTCGTAATTAACCAATATGTGAAGTTAGTAATATTTTATTAAGGATTAAGTAAGGAGTCATATCCCTTGTTTTTTTAGAATCATTGCATTGATATTAAATCCACAATGGGTTCATTATTTTATATGTGGTTAATTGTTTTGTTGATAAGAAAAATGATTTCTAGAGAACATATAGTGCATCATAATATAGTTCATGGATTGTGGAGCTGTATTAATTTTGGATTAAAATTTGGAATGAGGACCAGAACTGGATTTTTAATGATTTATTAGAAGGAAATATATGTTTTCGTTTTCTTCTCAAATATGATAAGTGTTGTGATGGGGATTTTGTACTGAGATGTGAATTTAATGGTCATTTATTTTTGAGAAAAATTTGAATAATTAATTTCTGAGTATGTGTGATAAAGAAATTTATATTTCGATATGATATCTCAGTTTTGCAAAAAATATATGATAAATTATTTATTCTTTTATGAGCACCCATATGTTGAACATTTTATTAGATGAGATTCATATTAGGTAGTCGTGGAAATACTATTGGTTGTTACTATAATAACTGGATAATGCAACATTTTATGGGTTTTGTGGTGTGGTGTGTTTTATATAAAATTAATTCTGAAATGGATAGAGAGGATTTTTATATGAAGGATGTTGACACACCACAAGAAATCTATAATATTAAATTTCAACATACTAATGTGATAAATCTATAGTTGGAGGTAATTTTTCACTTCAATTATCAAGGGAAACACTTTACATCCCAAACCATGGGTATCACCATATGGGATGTTTAATATTATATATATGACACTACCATGATCAAAATCATATCTAATATCCTTGTAGAAAAACATAAAATAATTTTTTATGAAATAATAGTAAGGTGGAATAGAATCCCATACTACGTAGAAACATTATATGACATACATCAATACATGACACCGTTGGGCTAAGAAAAACTAACAGTCTAATTATTTATTTTTTATCATTGATATACTCATCAATTCTATGTCAATTTCTAACATAGTTTAGAAGATAATATATAATAGGGAATGAATATTCATATGGTCCCCTCTCTATCTATTCCTCTATATATTCCACATTGAAATGGTGTGTTTTTATTTATTATTTTATTTCATTACAGTTGTATGATGTTAAATTTCTTCCATTATTCTTCTTCTATTTTCGGTGCCACTCATTTGTGGTGTCTCTGGGATATGGATTGTGTTATGACTTGACATGATCATACTGGAATCAAATTTATATGATTTGGATTTTCATGCATTGTAAGGAGGATCTACTATGAGGATAAATAAGTATCAATTTTAGAGTTTAAGTAATGAAATTTGACCATGAGATTGGTATGTATTTTTTGAAAATTAGGTTTAATTTTTCGCTTTTAGATGTGTTGTTTTGTGTGTATTTTGTTTCTAGATTTGAAATTTTTGTTCCATATTAATCTAATGTGTTCTTTGTTTATATATTTATGTTATAACATTGTTGGTGGGTTATAATGGGATTATTTGTTATTATATTAAATTAAATAATTATTTCATTGTTATTATGAATAATTATTTTAGGGTTTTGGATGAAATATGGTAATTATTCATTGGATTATATGGTGTATATTTGTTTTGGAAATTTGGGTATGACAAAGTATGGTCACTCCTATTAATATGATTGTGGTCCCTATAATAAATAATGAATTTCTTTTTTAGGAATTATTTATCATGCCTTCTTTGGGATTCATGATTAGTAAAATAATAATGGTATTGAGATTATTTTTAGTTGATATGTTTAGTGGCATTGTTCCTCAAAATAATTTACAAATTCATTTCTATGGGGTGAGTAATTTTGAATAACATAACAGATTTTCACATCCTATTCCATTTTCAATCAAATAGTAACAAATGGGGTGAATTGTGGTAACTAATTATAAAAAAATGTTTATAATATATTAATTAATATACTAATATAAGAGAAACATATTTTATTTTTTATTATTTGATATTATTGTGGATTCCAAATACACAACACCACCAAAATGTAAATATGGATGAATAATAATGTATTTGATCTTTAAAAGGTATGATCTTAAATTGAGAATGTAATCCTTAAAATTATTAGACCGATTCCAAGACATATATATGTACTAAATAATCAAATGCATACTTTTTTTGAATTGTATAACCTTAACCCTTATGTTATACCCCAGGAGTCATATGTAGTCTCTTAATAGTTTTTCTGTACTCCCAACTAATTATTTATACATGATCCATATAGTTTACAATGTGTTCTCAAAAACATTCCAATGAAAATGATATTCAATGAAATATAAGATTACATAACATAAATATTTTATGATTGAAATCATAACCCTCAACCTTCCAAGGATTATATCTATTATTATACAATATAATGTACATCGATCATAGAAACTCAAATCAATATTATTATTCTTCCTGTGATTCGACACACATAATATATCACTGTTGAAAATAGAGGTTTCCCCAATGGTATTATACTAATGGATTGAAAAAACAATTGGTATACTGGTTTTGGAGTAAACATTACCAATGGTTTGTTGAAACCATTGGAATTTTGATTTTAGAATGGTGATTTACCAATGGATTACTCAATCCATTTGGAAATATTTGATTTCAATAATTTATAACAACAGTATTAAAAAACCACTATTAATGAACGACTTTACCTATAGTCTTGAAAAGATATTGGGAAAGGGTTCCCCCAAATACATAGCGGCTCCAGCTCCATCGTCTGCACAATTGGATCTCTAATCTGAAGCTCTCACAATGTTATCTCTTTACCGTCTATTGTAGAAATCAATCCACCCTATATATCAATATTTAATCAATCAATTTTTTATTTCTAAACTTATAATATGTAAGTGGATTTTTAGTTTTAATGTTCTGCATCTTTGTTTATTGTTTTCTATTTTGATTTGGCCTAATCAAGAGATCTTTGCGGTCTGTCATATAGTATTCTGAAAACATTTATTTTTTATATGTTTTTTATACACTTCAAGTTTAATTATTGTATGAATAAATTTTATATGAATTATTTATAGCCACTCCTTCTATAATTAGAGTTTTTGAACCAAATGAACTGAGGTGTGCTGATGAGGTGTATCCATTTGGAAAGATGGTAATGGGACTATTTATTCTAACAATCTCTAGGTGGATAATGGATATATGGATGGTCCATGTGAAGGGATTGGGGATATTGGGGGTAGTGGTGTAGATGTTTTTCCATTTTTAGTGGGGGTTTATGGTAGTTTCTATGGATATTAGTTTAGAAGAAATTGGATTTGTATTTTGTGTTTATAGTTGTTCTTAATGGAATAATGGGAAGGGTAGAGATATTGAGGATGAATTAGTTGTTGGTTTGCTGATGTATTGGAATTGTTACATTGGTTGGATTTGGAATAAGTGAGTTTCAAGGTATTATATTGGTATATCCTTCCATGAACAACCCATCCCCCACCCCCTAGACACTTTCCCCCAATTGGATAACCCCCAACCCATCCACCCCACCCCCCCTTTGATAGCCACCACAGCCCCAAGACGCCTCCACCCCCATGGACATCCCCACCCCCACCCCTGGACACCCCACCCCCTAGAAACTCCTCTCTCCCATTGAATACCCCCTCCCAACCACCATGGATCCCCCCACCACCACCCTATACACCCCACCCATCATGGACCACCCCCACCCCCTAGACAGCCCCACCTCTTATAATGTCACAAATCTACCCACTGGACTCCCCCACCCCTAGACATGCCTCACCCTCCTGGACACCCCCTTCCCCACTACCTGGACACCCTCCACCATCTCCCACCCCTGGACACCCCCCCTGGACACCCTACCCCCTTGGACATCACCGCACCACCTAGACACCCCAACCCACATAGACAACCCCCCTTCACACCCCCACCTCCATTGGAAACCCCTCATCCCCCACCCCCTGGACATCCCCCTCGCCCCACACCCCTGGACACCCCCCATTGGATAGTCCCCCACCCCTGGGCACCTCATCCCCATGAACACCCCCCCCCCGAACACCCCACCCTATAACCCCCCCCCCCCACACACATCCCCCCCTTCAGCAACCCCCATCCCCTGGACACCCTCCAGGATATCCCCCTAGATTCCCCCACCCCATTAGACATCACCCATCCCCTGGACATCCCCACCCCTAGACACCCCCACCCCCTTGGACACCCCACCTCTTGTACACCCTTCTCCCCCCGGAAACCCCCACCTACTAAGCACATCGCCCCATTTTTAAAATAGAATTAACCATGAATGTGATTTATCCATTCCCCAATGAGATTTCTTAAGTTACATAGAGTGTCTTATATACTGAATTTGTCATGATTTAATAAATGGAATGAGTTTTTTTTTCAATAAAATGGCTAATGTATGTTGGGTTTCCATTATTAATTAATAAAAATGTTTTAAATAAAATTACCTTAAGAGGGGATGTATGGGTGTTGTCTAGTATGGGGGTGGGTTCCCAAGGGGGTAGGGGTTGTATGGTGTGTAGGGGGCTACAGGGGTGCGGGGGAGGGGGTTTGGGCTATTCAAAGAGGGGTGTGGGTCTTCCAAGGGGTGGGATGTCCAGTGGTGGAGGTCGGATGTCCAGGAGGGATTGGGGGTGTGGGATATATATGGGGTGGATGTGGGATTTCAAAGTGGGGGTGGGGTGTTGGCTATCTAGGGATGGGGTGGGCTGTCCAGGTGCGGGGGTGTTGTCGAGATATTGGGGGGTCCATGTAGTTGGGCTTTCCAGGGGGCTACATAGGGTGGGGGCTGTAGTTGTGTGTGTGTGGGGGGGGGGCAACCATGGGGGGTGGGATGTTCACACAAATACTCTATAAACAATTCTAATGATATAAAACCAATATATAGTTTCTTCCCAAGGTAAAACTTTTCTTAATGTTCCATACCAATGGTCACTCTTAACCTTCCATGAAGAAGTTGTCTCAACAATGAAATCTCACTCAGGTTCTTATCCACTATCCATATTGATATCATACAAATTTAACATTATTAAAAATACATATCACATAATGATATAAGAAGGCTCATACTCTCATGAGTGGTGTACCATCGAATCCTGGCTCAAATTCCTATTAATATTAAAAAAGATCATATATGACAGTCATAAAATTTTGTAAACATAAAAAATAACAAAATCTATACCTTGTATCCTAACCTGTAGTTAGAACACACCTAGACTCTCAAGGAATCAATATTCCACCTACGTAGCTCAAAATTTTGAGAAGTGTTTACAATTAGGTGTGTGTATTTAGAATTCATGTATGATATAAATAATTGAACATAAAATATGATCCACATATGATATTTTAGTGGTGTGTATACAATTATGTGTGTTGTGATTTATATATATTGTATTCTTGTTTTACACCCAGAGTCCTCTGAGTTATATATAACATGATTGATATCATGAAACAAATGGATAGATAATGAATTCTACGACCATAGTTTGGGGAGGAAACCCCTACCATCGGGGACAACCAAACCCCTACCCCAAACCCGGAACACCCCCACCCAAAAGGAAATCCCCCACCCCCTTGGACAGTCCCCACAATTCTGGGCACCCCACCCTAGCTCGACAGCCCCCATCCCCCTGGACACCCCCCCACACACACCCCCCATGGACACCCCACCCCCTGGATAACTACAACCCCAAAACACCACCACCCCACCTGGATAGACCCTCCCCGTTGGACATCCCCACCCCACCCACCAATGGAAAACTCCCCACCCCTGGACACCCCACCCCTTGGACAGCCCCCCAGACACCAACCCCACTCCTAGCCCCCACCAACCCCTTGAAACCCCCACAACCCTGGACATCCTCCCACCCACCGGGAAGCCCTGATCCCCTGGACACCCTACCCCTGTAAACCCCCACCCCTTGGGTATTGTATGTGATCACTCAAATAATCTACTAAAATATAAAATTTCTTCAGTCTAAAATTTACTGAACTCCGGAATAATTCTCCTCCATAAGTGTTTATGACACTGTACACTCATGTATAGTTAATCAATGATATTTTGTTATTAATATTGAATTTTTTACCTTTATATTATTATTCTTATATAAAGTTGTATGTCATTTATGGTTTCATTTAATGTGAACAATTCTCATTTACATAAATATATTTTCAATTAAACATTAAATCTTATAAAATATCTTTTGATGAAATGAATTATAAAAATTTATTTTTATAGAATGGATATATGATGGATTTATGTAACTGATCGGATCTCAAGAAATTTTCAAAAATATTTGGAGATCTTATATGGTTTTTTCTTATAGAATGCATCAGATAGTTTTCACAAACATTTCCCATGATAAACAAGTGTTTTAAGACCATGGGTGAGTCGTGGATAAGTCATATACCACATAAACAAATATGGTTTTCAAGAAAAAATTTATTATTTAGTAACACATTGGGGATAAAATAAAATATCAAATTGTCGATGATCCAAATGAGATGACTATTTTGGGGAATTTTTTATATGGCTGGTTTCCATTAATTCATCATCAATGTAAAATAATGGATTCCTACCCAAGAAGACATAGAAATGAGAACACATTATGTGTCTAATGAAAATTATGAACTTGATAGGGTGTAAAAAATGAATGATGCTTCCACGACTCCAGTATATTGACTTTGCAGAGAAGTGAAAAAGAAATAATTTTTAAATCTATTGTTTTATTGGAATAAATGTATTGGATTTTGAATACATCAATCGATTATATTATTAACTTATTGAAGGACTTACTTCTATATGATGTAGATATTCCCTCAAACCACTATATGGAATGGCTGTTATTTGTGGAACATGGATTTTCAAGAAACAAAATTAATATTTGACTGAAATATTTCTGTTTATTCTTGGAGGAAATTGCTGAATGAAATGATTATATAAAATGTGGCACATCCTGATATAATTCAATAGATGATAGAAAACCATCCCTTATGCTACACAATGTAATGTGGAACATTCCATTGATCCCCAGACTCCAAAATCATTTATGTCAAATAAATATAAATAAAAATGTTATGGCAAGATACCGAGAGAATGTATACAAATGATGAGTTTGTTAACCCTGCGGATAGATTTTCATTGAAGAGATTTAATTCTTGATATCCTAATTTTTCTTCTAACATGCAGAATATAAATACGGGACATTCATGTGATGGTTTTAATCCATTTTTCATAGATTATAACTTCCCAATGCACATGGCCAATTTTTATAAACATTTATAACCATCCCTAATGGTTGTGTATGAAAAAAAACATTCACATTCATCAGTATACTATTATATGGCCATTCTGATTTTGGTGTTCCATTAGGGTCACATAGGATATTTGGGCCTCCGATGTTTTCACCACACATTATATCAGGGTAGCCTCACTTGTCTTTAACATATCAGATCATGATGCCCACTCCTCATCTACCATTCAACCATAAATCAGTTCCATATTCTTTTACATCTACTTCCATATCTCCAGTCTTCTATATTCCATCTACTTTGACTTCTGCTCCCCTAGATTTTGTCCATATAGAGCATACATTGGGACCCACTCCACCTGCATAGGGTGATCCTTCTATTTATACAGATACAACGGTTCCCATTGATCATACTTCTGAATGTGTATTTATAGAACACTATGAAATTTATATAACATTATTTTTATTCATTCTAACATGTGTTGATATAATATTTGTTTTTCTTTCATAATATACACATATAATGATAGGATGTGGGGGCAGGGGTGTACATGCATGTGTGTAGTGTGGAACCGCAACACACAGTTGATAGTGGAGTATAATTGAGACAATTAGATGATTGAAAAAATAGGGAAACACTGTTGTAGTTTTTTGTGATGCTTTAAAAATACATTGACATCATTCCTATCAACCCAGTCCCATGGAGACAGTTTCCAAATGAAGTCAATGATAATTCTTGGGTAGAGATATGGGTAAAAAATATTTTGTATAAAAAGGAAAATTTTATTTTTTGTATTTATATGAATTTATATTTTTATGTCAACTTTGGAATAATTTCCCCGATGGAGAGGGAGCACAAACAATACATCTAAAAGTTTTAGGTGAGCTTTGGAGAGCCTATAAGAAAATGATATATATTGGTTGGCATGTTAGAGTTGGCACAGAGATAGAGGTTGTCCCCATTGTGGATGATTGTCTAATAAAACAGTATCTGGAGATGATTTCTCATTGATTGACTAACTAGTTTAAGGTATTTATCACATTTGAGATATTTAAATGAAAAATTTTAGGTTTGGAATTAATAAAATAATTTTCATTATTAAATTTTATTTTAGAATCATCTAGAATAATTCAAAATATATTAACTATAAAAAAAGATCCCCATATATTGAGGTACTACAATGGAGGATCATTGGAGGAAGAATTGTTGTTTATAGTTTTTCTTTACAACTTGCACATTATATTGTTTCCTCCATAATCTATTCAATTTCTAAAGTTGTTATAAAATTGTAGTTATGAAATTATTTTTTGGTAAAATATTTAGAATTATTATTTTTGTATATTCAATGTCATTGTAGAGGGAAAAATGGGATATTTAATGATGTCTGGCTGGAGAAAATGTTTTTCTCAAGTCGAAGGAAGAATGATGGAAGCGCGGTTAATGAATTGACTCTGTAGTATATTGTAAATTTTAAATTGTTGATTTAAAAATATATTTTCTATTTTTTAATTTAATAAATTGTTTATATTTCTAACGTGATAATTTAAATGCCCTTTAATCCTAAGAACATAAATTTTTTGAGAGATATGATAACTTACATCAGGTGTTGAGAGATGTGCACCCTAGAAGAGTATGTTGCTGATCTGGGAAGAGTATAGTCCTGGTGAGGTATATTCCCTCCTAATGTAAGATTTGTAGTTTCAGCATGTTCAGTAAGGTTAAGACACTGGCATAATGTGCTGATAAAATGGCCACAGCAACGGTAGAACTTTTTTCTAGAGAAAACGCTGGATTTATAAAACTGATGGATGTTTCACGTCCAAAGATTCCACTAGAGGCCATCACAACCTGTAATGAATATTTTTCTCTAGTGTGTTATATATATGGTGAACCAATGGGAATTTCTATTGTTTTTAGGGATGATGGATAAAATGAGGATGAGGTGGAGGAGGAGGTCAGCGAGGAGGAGGTCGAGTCAGAGGTGGTGGGGGAGGAGGCGACCGAGGTGTAGGTGTAGGGCGAGGAGGAGGAAATGGTGGAGTACGAGGGAGAGGAGGAGGAAATTGAGAAGGACATGGATGATGATGTGAACAAATACATGGATGGGTGTGAGGTTGATGACGATTGTGATGATAGTGATGGTGATGTAGGATAGATTGATTTGCTAAATTTTTTGACATATATTACAAACATTTGACGATAGATTATTTTTTATTCCAGAATATATGTTCAATTATTTATGTCAAGTAATATTTATTTATTTATATATAAATAAAAAAACCAGACATTTTGATTTTTTGTGACTGATTCACCCATCCCCTCTACACCCCACCCCCTGGACACCCCACACCCCTGAACACCCCCACTCCATTAGACAACCCCCAAAACCCCTTGGAGAGCCACCACCCCCCATTGACACTGCCACTCACTAAGACACCCCCACCGCACGGACACCCCTTCCCCCTTGGAGCACCCCCAACTCCCAGGATAGACCCCACCCACTGGACACCCCCCACCCCACCACATGGACACCCCTACAACCATGGACAACCCCAACCTCCTGGACAACCCCCACCCTCTGGACACCCCCACCCCCAGACAACCCACACCCTAGACACCCCTACCCCCTTGGACTTCCCCCGTTGACAACCCTACTACCTTAGATTACCCCAAACTCAAGACACCCCCACCCCTATTGACACCCCTCTCCCATGGACATCCCCCCAAACCCCATAACAGCCCCACCCCCGGAAACCAACCCACCACTAGGACACCCCAACCCCATAGACACCCCTACCCCATGGGCAGTCCCTAGACATCATATCCCTGTGGACACCCCTACCCTTTGGACAACCACAAAACCCATGGACATCCCCCCTAGACACCAACCCACCACCTGGACACCCACACCCCTGGACACCCCCACCACCAAGAGAATCACCCCACCCCCTAGACAACCCCCACCCCCTCGACACCCCAACCCCCTTGGAAAACACACTATCCACCTAGACAGCCCCACCACACACACCTAGACACCCCCCGCCTCCTGGAAAACCCCAACCCCTCGACACCCCAACCTCCTTTGATAGTCCCCACCCCCAGGACACAACCCCACCCCTAGACTCCCCACCCCACCCCCTGGACACCCAAATCCCTCAGGACCTCCACCCCTTGACACCCCTACCCTCTTTGAAAACCCCTAGAACACCCCTACCACCTTAGACAGTACACCACCAACCCCTTGGACAACCCCCTAGAAACTCCCCAAGACCCGAAGGTTAGCCCCCCTCCCCCCACCCCGGGACACCCCCACAACCTTGACACCCCACCCCCATGGATAGCCACCCACCCCCTATACATCCCCCCTAGACAACCCCACCTCTTTGGACACACCTAACCCCCATGTATAGCCACCCAACTACCTGGATATACCCCCACCCACACCCTAGACAACATCCCACCACCCGGGCTCGCCATCCCCTAGACACCCCCACCCCCATGGACATCCCCCGACAACTGAGAACCTCGCGGAACACCCCCACCACCTGGAAAACCCCTTACCCCCTTAGACAGACCAAAACCCATGGCTATCCCCCACCCCATGGACACCCCCACCCCGTGGACAACCCAAACCCCACCCCCCTTGGATAGCACCTCCATCCCCCCTTGGATAGCCCCACCCCTAGAAACCACCTCACCTCCTAGACACCCCCTCCGACTTGACACCACCACCCCACTGGGCAGTCCCACACCCCATGATACACGCCCTGACCACCCTGGATAACCCCCTCGGACACAACCAATCCCCCTATACACCCCCACACCCTTGGGCACCTCCTACCACCATGGACATTCCCACCCCTAGATATCCTCCCTTGACACCCCTACCCCCTTGGACAACCATAATGAACACCCCTACCCCCGGACTACCCCCACCCCCAGTACACCGCCTACCCCCTTGGATAGCACCCCAACCTCATGGACAACCCCCCCACCCAACCCACCATGACACCACCCCACCAACTAGACACCTCCAACCCCTGGAAAACCCCCACAACCTTGGATACCCCCCCCCCCCACTGGACAACCCCTACCCTTGTACATCCCCTACCACCTTTGACACCACCCTGAACCCCATGGACAACACCCCACCTCCAAGACAACCCCCACCCCCTAAACTCCCTCTACCCCCTTGGATAGATCCATGAACCCCCTAGATATCCCCTCCCTAGACTCCCTCTTTGTTACACTCCTACATGGAAATTGGTTGAGTGTGAACCGAAAAAGGCTATTATTCTCCCTCAAGAAGAGATATTTATGTGATAAATGCCATGTGAATCTAAGTGTCACTGGTAAATACGAGCATGTAATTTATATATGTGTATGAATTCTAGATGAATTCACACGTAATTCTGTATTCAGAATTCTATATGAATTTTTTATGTGTGTTTGGTTTTGAACATGTGCATAGGTAGAATACTATTTGAATTTTGTAAATGTGGTTTGCTACAGGTGCATAGGGGGGAGGCATGTCTGTTGTTGGATGTTCATTGTTGCAAGTCCACAGGGGGCAGGCTACAGGTGCACAGGGGGAGGTAGGCTTTCTACAAGTTCATAATTCCCATGACAATGGTTATAAATTGTGGTAATATGTGTGAAAATAAAACATATCCAAATAGTTTCACGAATACTGTGGTTAAAAGTATATACCAATGGTTTACAAACTATTGGTGTAGATCCTCTACTTGTATTTTTTCGAAATAGTTTTTCAGGAATCATTAGTAAATGTATATACCAATGATTTAGAAACTCTCAGTATAGACGTTAATTCTGATATTTAGAATGGTTTTAAATTTTTGGTAATGATCAATAGCAACGGTTACAAGAAACCATGGATATATAATCCATTCTGTAGCCATATACCAACAGATCACATTGAACTATTGGGATATATCTATCCCCACGAATCCATAGCCAATGGTTTAGACAACTATTGGTATAGTTTATAACAATAGTTTTATGGCCTTTACCAAACGGTTTGAAATCATTGGTAATAGTTATGTTTCCATTACTGTATTTATATGAAAAAGTAAATTATTCCATATTAAATGGTATCATTAACTTAATTTTATCTGGATTCAATAATATACGAATAATATATTCCATGTCTTTACTCATTTTTCATCGTCTAATATGCTCATGATCAAATAACTAAGAGTATCATTGGACTCTCTCTCTCATTCTATCTCATTAATACATAGGATCTCGCAAAATTATAGTTTCAATTTAATTGTAAGACTCTCATTAGATTAATTTTTATGTTATATATATATATATATATAATTTTCCATTCAATTTATCTCATATGTGTTTTATATAACTATTATATAAGAATATAATGATATTTAAGATATTGATCTAATTAATATTCACAATTTAATATATGTTGTTTTATAATCAATAATCCATAGATTCATTTTCTTAAATTCCTCTACATGGTAATTGATTATTGATTTTAATAATAAGTCAGATCCCCTTATTCTGAAAAAAATTATTCTGACATTTATTTAAACTATTCATAAATATTCATATAATATTTCATTACTTTTGATCGTCATAATTGACTTATCCACTTAAATTTTTTAATCCCAATATTATCAAACCAATATCTTCTAAATATTATTCTAGTTGATTCCTACGAATAAATTGACTTATTCACCAATTTATAAAACCTCAAAAAATTGTATCTTAAATATATGAATGAATAAACACATGTACAAATATCTTTATTCATACCTATTAATTTAAGGGAAAAACATTATTCTTCAATGAACATACATTGAATCATTCCTATAATCATTCTCGATCATTATATCATGTCATCAAATTCTATATAGAATCATCTAAATTCATTCTATAGTGTTATCACATGTTTAAAACTGTTAAAACCTATTTACATAAGTAAATATGATAAATATAAATTTTTTATGAAAAATATTCTTACACATACCCAATAATATCATTTCTATATCATGAGGACCACACGTATACTCAATATTTTATAATGAATACCTTCATATATCAATTTCTTCATCATTAATATTTTATTTGTACTATTAGTTTTAATTGTTTTTCAAATATTTCTCTATAACATCATCCACTCTAGAGTGAAAATTATATATTGACTTATAAATATTCAAAATGATCTAAATATATCATGACTCATAATCCAGCTATTACATTACTTATTTTTTATGATAAAATTTAAATATATATTTTTCGTATGAAATATGAAATATTTGAGATCATAAAAAAGATTTCAAATCATCTACATTATGTAACATATCAGATTTTGATCAAGGGTCATTCATATATTGTAACACCCCAGGTAAATAAAGAATATGAAATTTTTATATTTATCCATATTTGTGAATAAAATATTAATATTACTTTAAAGGGGATGCTATGCTCGATGGCATACCCAACACGCAACAACGTTTTTCTTGGGAATCTTACGTTGCACTCTAATAATAAAATAATATTATTTTAAATAGTAGTTAACGCCTAGCCGTTGTAATGGCGGGAATGAACAGAACTAACTAAAAAATGATTATATATGTTTGTAAAATATTTTTACTTTTTATAATAAATTTTAGAGGATTGAAAATGAAAATGAATCCAATTTTAAGCGTAAACATTCTAATATTCTTTAAAAGGTCGATTAACCACCTTTTGATGGAGAACCTCTTTTAAATCAAATTTTTGACAATTTTATGAGTTATATTTGACAAAATAAAATTCTTCTTTAGAATTGGGACATCAAAATTTACTTTGTGTAAATTTTTGGTATTTTTCTGAAAAAGTTCAATTTTTAATGAATAGTGAAAAATGTTGTATTTTAATTCAAAACCTCTTTTAATCTAATTTATTTATATGATTAGATTATATTTTGAATTGGTTTTAAAGTTAAATTAGAATATATTTTTACCATTTAATCCAATAGTGGTCGTTGGAAATAATTTCACTTTGAAATCGGACTTAAACCAGTGTCAATATTTTGATACATTTTGTTTCATAAAAACACGCTATTTGTTTTGACATCGGGAATTTATTATTAAATTAATTAATTCAACTTATATGTTTTGAATTTAATAAAATAGGAATCATTTTTTAATTAGTAATATAAAATATAGCTTAGGGTGAACATTTGGTAATTTTCTGAAAAACTTCAATTTTTTATTAATAGTGAAACCACTAAGTGGTACTTATAAAAACTGATTTTCCATTAAAATGAAATTTTTCCATCTTTGTGTTTTGAATTTCAAAAATCTGACATAAATGGTTGTCATTAAGAATTAAAATGTGGTTCAATGGGATTAAAATAATTTTTTGGTGAATAGTAACTTATTAAGTTTTTAATCGCGATTAGAGGTAATTAGTGTAGTTTAAGGTAAGAATAATGTTTTAATAAAATTAAATGAGATAGACACATGTCCTACCCTCATTGGATTTGTCATGTCCGACCATTAAAACCCATGGGTCATCTTGGGGACCCCATGGAGCCACGTTGGTTGGAAAATGTCATAAATATCTTTTTATTTACTGATAAAATAAAAATGACACAAACAAGAGATGTTTTACTAAAACAATTTTTACATGGTGTAATACAAGTTATATTTTTGACTATAAATATTCATTAGAAAGCTAAAAATATTTTCTACATCATGATATTTTTGTTTATAATTTTTAGACATTAAATAAATTAAATTCTTTATGACATCATGATGATGCAGTGATGACCTCATTATTTAACGATTTAAATAAAATGGAATGAAAATGCAAAATCTAGGACTTACACATGTAAAAAACCAATTGGATGGGTGGATTGAGAACCCTTATCACCTGATACTCTAAATAAATCAATGGGGGACCATTAAAATCCGAAAACCATTTGAAAATAAAGTAACATTTTATACTTTTCCAAGAGTTCCCCTCCTCTCCTCTTATAAATGGCCCCCACCTCTACGACCATACCCACACCTCTAAATCCTTTGGTTTGGCCAAGATCTGATCCTTTTGTCCCTCCACATCCCTCTACTCATCTTAGAAGCCTTAAATTAGGCAGGAATCGCTTCACGAAACCCTTTTGGTTCAAACCAAAGGGAGTTACCCAATTTTAAGGTAACGTCTTCACTTGTGCTCTTTTGTTTTATTTTGCTTCTCCAACCCCGTAAACTCTTTTTATTAATTTATTTTGTATCAAACCCAGTATCTTCAATATACTAGGACGTTTTTATAACAATTATTAGAGCTACACTTACACACACCTTCATGTAATGGTAAAAGAACATACTATTTCTGTGGATGGCGAATTTCTGCCTCACGAAATGATGATTGTTTAACACTCATATAACACCTTCAAAGGTTGTCATTAAGATTTCACTATATTTATATATGATATATAATATTTTTATGTTTTACTTATGCTTCTTTATTTGTCGTTTTGGGAAACCTTTATGGCTTCCATTATGGGTATACGCGATATCTTCATTTTAGGAAGTGTGGACTACTGCCCCCTCAAAGTGATTTGATTCTTTAATTACATATGTGGGATGTATAAAGGAAGGATTTAAAGTTATTATATATTATGTTATAATGGAATTATAATATAACTTTATATCATTATTTTTTTCTTTCCATTAAAATATGAAATAGAAATGAAAGTAGCGTTCATGCGTACGTACGGCTTACCGTCTCCATGAGCGGTGCATTTCTTTTCTTATCCTCAAATGTAATGTACTATTATAAGTAAATATAATGGATATATATGATGTATGATACATATAACGGATGAATATATTTCTGGAATTAAAAATATACACATGTCTCATTTATTTTTAATTCCATTAATAATACATAGAAATGAAAGTAGCGTTCATGCATACGTACGGCTTACCGTCTCCATGAACGATGCATTTCATTTCATAACTCTAAATGATTATGTAATATTGTAAATACATGTATATTAGTTATATATATGATATATATGATATCCAAATCATGAATGTAATTATAGATATAAAGAACCTTTAACAACACTAACAACATGTAATTGTAAGAAGTCAACTTTGGACTTAGGAACCAAATATCGACAAAACAAACATTATTAACTTAAATGATTACATAATGTTTATAACATGTCAATAATTGATATAAAAGGAATATTGAACTTGAAAAAGGTTCTTAAGAAAGTATAAATTAACTCATGTTTATTATTCAGGATGTTAAAGAATGATCGATTCAAGTCGGACCCGAGGTAAGGGATCCTACTCCTCTCTTTCTTTTTAAGTACGCTCTTTTATGTCATTCCTTTTAAAGATAATATTTATTGTTATTGGGATGTTATTTTATATTACTCTTACTATAATTTTTATTTTCATATAATGAGAGACCCTATTCTATCTCATCAATCCATTTTGGAAGTTTTGAGTGGCGTCGTTAGGCTACCAAATTTTCGTACGAGATCTAACCTCTCTCTATCTTTTTAAGTACTGTCCTTTATGTCACTTGATTTATGATCCTATTTGTTATGTTGAGGGATGTTATTTTATATTCCTATTTCAATAAACTTTATGTTAATATGCTGAGATACCCTATTTGATCTCATCAATCCATTTTTGTAAGTTTCATGTGGCGCCGTTAGGCTGCCGAGTTTTCGTAAGGGATTTTTCAACTCACATTTATTCCCGTGAGATTTATACTACATTGGCCACAATTTCCTTTGAGTGGTGTATGTACTGCACATTATTTTACTCATTTTTTAATATACATTCATTTATGAGTATTTACATCAATTTTGTATTGTCCTTATTTCACGGGGTGTATGTCTCGAAAGATACCCATTTAGGTAAGAGAACCTTTCACCCTCCTCTTTTTAAAAGGCTTCTTTTGTTATGTATTTTAATTCAAATACTATTATGTTGGGATATGTTCTTCTATATCCTTATTGATTTAAATTTTATTTCCATGTGATGAGATACCCTTTTTGTCTCTCATCAACTCATTTTCTGAATTTTGTAGTGACGCCATTAGGCTGTCAAATTTTTGTAAGGGAACTTCTTAACCAAAATTTGATTCTTTGGGATAAACTTATACTCCTTGAATATGTCATTATATGAATATCTGGGAATATCCTCTGATTGTTTTACACTTAATATCCACATATATTTGGTGTATTCATTTGTCACATATAATTATGTAACTGATTTATCCTTAAACCAAGGATACCGTCATTGTAAGGGACTTTGTCTCAATCTCCTTTCATTGAGGCATATTTCGTTTTATACACAACATTATTTTATACGGTGTATAAACCCCTTTGACTTTTTCTTTTATATAAAACGAATCTTTTTCTACAAAGCGTTTTACTAAACAAAAAAAATGAATGTTTCTTTTGACGTACGCAGTGACAACGAACTTTTCCGCCGCCGCGAGTATTATTTGATCTTTGGCTTCCTCAACAAGCCGTAATGTTTATAAAATAAAATAAATACCATATACTATTTTATGTATTTTTTTATTGAAAATGGTTTTGATAAAGGATTCTATTTTCTCAATACATTTAAATGATATATTGTGATTGAAATGTGGAAATGATATCATTCCTTTATATTGGTTTTATGTGGTATAATTTATTAATGGTACTTGGACATTTTACGAGTAGTTACGTGATAAACCATATGACGGGTGGTGCCGTGAATACTAGGACGGGTGGTTACGTTATAACCTCCAATTCATTGGGTATGGTAGTCAGCCGTATGGCTATTCCATTATGTATGTTTTGAAGTTGGCCGAATGGCTATTCCATTAAGTGATATGTGTGGAAGTCGACCTTATGGTTATTCCATTTAAGTATGTTTATGTCCCAAGTTACCTTTATATGTTATGTGATCTTTATATGGGTTTTATGGTAATATTTTGGTTACAGAAGGGTGAGTAATGAACATTGATTTGGTGAAGAGTTTTTACTACATCGAAAAGATGAAAAGTATTACATTGATAATATATATATGGTTTACTTGTTGTTTTCAAAAACTAACAGTTTTCATTCTTTGTGTATCCCTTACGGAGATTTTTATACTCATCCCATGTTTTTGAAATGTTTTTCATAGGACATAACATGGAATATGGTCAAGGATGGGATGAAGGGAATGTCATGCAACCTAAAACATGGAACTTGACATGTTTCTTTTTAAGAGTTATTTGGAAACTTAGTAAAAGTTTTTACTTTGTAATCTTTTGAGATGTAATTTTTATGTCCTAATTCTGTAAAACTCTAAACCTGAAAAGATCCTCAATGTGAATTATTCATTTAATTCAATATTAATTAAGGTTTAATGTCGGGGCCTTATAGTTGGTATCAATGGTCGGTTTAGATAACATTAGTGGTTAGGGAATCCTCTAAGCATAAGTGACATTACCATAATGGTTAGAATTTCAGAAAGAGTCCTAGTTTTAGATAAAGTGAATGAGTAAGTATATATTAGTGTTTATCTTCCTCATTAGTACATCATGGTTTTGTTGATATACTCACACTGACATTTCTGTTTTCTGTGAATGGATGGATCTAGCAGGCACCAATGTGAAAACAGGTTTGAAGGAAACATTGGTTGTTCTCTGATTAAGATACTAGATAAAATGGGGAATTCAATGAGGAAACTCGTGGTTGCTCTAAACCAACTATCAAGGAGTCCTGATCAACCACATGAACCTTGGTATGATCTGTAATGCATCTTGTACGAGATGACCAATCGATGTGGAAGTTCAGGTAATAATTATAAAGGTAACCATTATAGTTTATATGATCCTTACTTTTGAGGTAATTATGGGTTATAAATATGATATGCTGGATAATGAAAGGCATGAGATAAACATGAGGTTAACATATGTTATGATCATTTATGAAGATTTTATCTCATTTTAGTAAATGTTTTAAAATTATATAGTTTTGGAAAAAGGACAACACGCAGACCGTGTGACAAACTGTCGCGTCGAGAAAGCTGCGAGAATCAAACCCACAACCAACGTGCAACTGGTATTTATCGCCTACCACTGGACTACGTGAAGTCCCTGGTTAGTTTGACAGATTATTTTTAGTTATATGATTTTATGAATTATGATTAAGCTAATTCTGTGTTATCTATGGAAATTTATTAACCTATCATGAAGGATATGTGATTAGGTTAATTACTTTTCAATATGAGACTTTAAGAGTAAATGATGTTATTTGGAGATATGTGTTAATTTTTACCTTGGAAGACTATGTGACTAAATCCTTCAAATATTTGGGTTTCAATATTAGTTTGGTCTACATTGAAGTATTTTATGGACAAATTGTCTATCGAGTGGTCCTCGTTGAACTTTGGGTTTTGTTGGGGAAATTTTGGAGATTAAGAATAGATTTTCTTATTATAATGGGTTATCCTTTTCTGGATTATCTGATCTTGTACTAACCTTTTTGGTTTTGGTTTTGGTTAGAGTATAAAGACATGGTATGTAAATAGTTCACTTTTGTGGATTAGGTGATTATCTAGATGTTTATTATAGTACTCTTAATATGAACAAGTCTTCCTAAATACTCGTCTTTTGGAGAAAATATGAGTTTGTGTATGGAATCTAATAAAAGATGAAATTCAACATTATAAGTGATTATGTCACATTATGAATAAATTCCTCAATTAAAAGTAACTTAAAAAAAAAAAATTCTATTAACTTTTCCTACTGGGGAATCAAATACCATTTAACCCATCATAAGTTTGTGATTTTCTTGTGGTTAATTGTCTCCTAAACATGTTTTCTATCACTCTCCATCAGAACATGACCCTATGTTTTCTCCTCCATTTCCATGTTTTCCTACATGGAATACTAGTATGGGTTAACTCAGGTGACCTCTGTACTTACCTTTATTTATTTTAAAGTGATTGTTTTACCGACTCTTATACCGATCTGGGACTTTCAAGGATGTTTCCAAGCTCAATTTTAAAATTGTGAGGACGCAATTTCCAAATGGGGTGAAGGATGTAACACCCCAGGTAAATAAAGAATATGAAATCTTATATTTATCCATATTTGTGAATAAAATATTAATATTACTTTAAAGGGAATTCTATGCTCGATGGCGTACCCAACACGCAACAACGAGTTTCTTGGGGATCTTACGTTGGACTCTAATAAAAAAATAATATTATTTTAATTAGTTGTTAACACCTCGTCGTTGTAATGGCGGGAATGAACAGAATTAACTACAAAATGATTATATATGTTTGTAAAATATTTTTACTTTTTAAAATAAATGTTAGAGGATTAAAAATGCAAATGAATCCAATTTTAAGCGTAAATATTCAAATATTCTTTAAAAGGTTGATTAACCACCTTTTGATGGCGAACATCTTTTAAATCCACTTTTTTACAATTTATTGTGTTATATTTGATAAAATAAAAATCTTATTTAGAATTGGGACATCAAAATTTACATTGTGTAAATTTTTGGTATTTTTCCAAAAATGATCAATTTTTAATGAATAGTGAAAAATGTTGTATTTTAATTCAAAACCTCTTTTAATCTAATTTATTTATATGATTAGATTATCTTTTGAATAGGTTTTAAAGTTAAATTAGAATATATTTTTACCATTTTAATCCAATAGTGGTCATTGGAATTAATTTCACATTGAAATCGGACTTAAACTAGTGTCAATATTTTGATACATTTTGTTTCATAAAAACATGCAATTTGTTTTGACAGCGAGAATTTATTATTAAATTAATTAATGAAACTTATATGTTTTGAATTTTATAAAATTGAAATAAATTTTTAATTAGTAATATGAAATATATCTTAGGGTGAATATTTGGTAATTTTCGGAAAAACTTCAATTTTTGATTTATAGTGAAACCACTAAGTGGTACTTATAAAAACTGATTTGCCATTTAAATGAAAATTTTCCATCTCTGTATTTTGAATTTCAAAAATCCGACATACATGGTTGTCATTAAGAATTAAAATGTGGTTCAATGGGATTAAAATAATTTTTTGGTGAATAGTAACTTATTTAGTTTTTAATCGCGATTAGAGGTAATTAGTGTAGTTTATGGTAAGAATAATGTTTTAATAAAATGAAATGACCTAGACACATGTCCTACCCTCATTGGATTGGTCATGGACGACCAAGACAATCCATGGGTCAACTTGGGGACCCAATGGAGCCACTTTGGTTGGAAAATGTCATAAATATCTTTTTATTTAATGTTAAAGTAAAAATGACACAAACATGAGATGTTTTACTAAAACATTTTTTACATGGTGTAATACAAGTCATATTTTTGACTATACATATTCATTAGAAATCTAAAAATATTTCCTACATCGTGATATTTTTTTTAATAATTTTTAGACATTAAATAAATTAAATTCATTATGACATCGTGATGATGCAACGATGACTATATTATTTAATGATTTAAATAAAATTGAAAGATAAAGAAAAATATAGGACATACACATGTCAAAAACATATTTTATGGGTGGATTGCGAACCCTTATCACCATATACTCGAAACACAACAATTTGGGACCATTAAAATCCGAAAATCATTTGCAAATAAAGTAACATTTTATACTTTTCCAAGAGTTCCCCTCCTCTCCTCTTATAAAAGGCCCCCATCTCTACCACCATACCCACACCTCTCAAACCTTTGGTTCAGCCAAGATCTGATCCTTTTGTCCCTCCACATCCCTCTACTCATCTTAGAAGCCCTAACTTAGGCAGGAAGCTCTTCAAGAAACCCTTTTTGTTCAAACCAAAGGGAGTTACCCAATTTTAAGGTAACGTCTTCACATGTGCTCTTTTGTTTTATTTTGCTTCTCCAACCCCCTAAATTCTTTTTATTCGTTTATTTTGTAACAACCCCAGTATCTTCAATATAGTAGGATGTTTTTATAATATGTATTAGAGCTCCACTTACACACACCTTCATCTAATGGTTAAAGAACATACTGTTTCTGTGGATGGCGAATTTCTGCCTCACGAAATGATGATTGTTCAACACTCATATAACACCTTCAAAGGGGGACATTAATATGTCACTATATTTATATATGATATATAATATTTTAATTTTTTACTTAAGCTTCTGTATTTGTCATTTTTGGCATACCTTTTTGGATTCCATTATGGGTATACGTGATATCATCATTTTAGGAAGTGCAGACTACTGCCCCCTCAAAGTGATTTGATTCTTTAATGCCATATGTGGGATGTATAAAGGATGGATTTAAAGTTATTATATATGATTTTATACTGGAATTAAAATATAAATTTATATCATTATTGTTTTCTTTCCATTAAAGTACGAGATAGAAATGAAAGTAGCGTTCATGCGTACGTACGGCTTACTGTCTCCATGAGCGGTGCATTTCTTTTCTTATCCTAAATGTAATGTACTATTATAAGTACTTATAATGGATATATATGATGTATGATACATATAACAGATTAATATAATTCTTTAATTAAAAATATACACATCTCTCATTTATTTTTAATTCCACTAATATGACATAGAAATGAAAGTAGCGTTCATGCGTACGTACAGCTTACAGTCTCCATGAACGGTGCATTTCATTTCTTACCTCTAAATTATTAGGTAATATTATAAATACATTTATATGCTTGATATATATGATATATATGATATACAAATCAGGAATGTAATTCTGGATATAAAGAACCTTTGACCACACGAACAACATGTAATTGTAAGAAGTCCACTTTTGACTTAGGAACCAAATATCGACAAAACAAACAATATTAACATAAATGATTACATAATGTGTATAACATGTAAATAATTGATATAAAAGGAATAATGAACTTGAAAAAGGTTCTTAAGCAAGTAGAAATTAAGTCAAGTTTATTATTCAGGACTTTAAAGAATGATCGAGTCAAGTCGGACCCAAGGTAAGAGATCCTACTCCTCTCTTTCTTTTTATGTATGCTCTTTTATGACATTCCTTTTAAAGATCATATTTCTTGTTATTGGGATGTTATTTTATATTAATGTTACTGTAATTTTTTTTCATATGATGAGAGACCCTATTCTATCTCATCAATCCATTTTGGAAGTTTTGAGTGGCGTCGTTAGGCTGCCGAATTTTCGTAGGAGATCTAACCTCTCTCTTTCTATTTAAGTACTCTCCTTTATGTCACTTCTTTAATGCTCATATTTGTTATTTTGGGGGATGTTCTTTTATATTTCTCTTTCTATAAACTTTATGTTAATATGATGATATACCCAATTTGATCTCATCAATCCATTTTTGTAAGTTTCATGTGGCGCCGTTAGGCTGCCGAGTTTTCGTAAGGGATTTTTCATCTCACTTTTATTCTCGTGAGATTTATACTACATTTGCCACAATTTCCTTTGAGTGGTGTATGTACTTCCAATTATTTTACTCATTGTGTAATATAATTTCATTTATGAGTATTTACATCAATTTTGTATTGTCTTTCTTTCACGGGGTGTATGTCTCGAAAGATACCCATGTCGGTAAGGGAACATTTCACACTCCTCTGTTTAAAAGACTTCTTTTGATATGTCTTTTAATTCACATACTATTATGTTGGGATGTGTTCTTCTATATCCTTATTGATTTAGATTATATTTCCATGTGATGAGATACCCTTTTTGTCTCTCATCAACTCATTTTTTGAATTTTGTAGTGACGCCATTAGGCTGTCAAATTTTTGTAAGGGAACTTCTTAACACAAATTTGATTCTTTGGGATAAACTTATACTCCTTGAATATGTCATTCTATGAATATGTGTGAATAACCTCTGATTGTTTTACACTTAATATCCACTTATATTTGGTGTATTCGTTTGTCACACATAATTATGTAATTGATTTATCCTTACACCAAGGATATCGTCATTGTAAGGGACTTCGTCTCAATCTCCTTTCATTGAGGCATATTTCGTTTTATACACAACTTTCTTTTATACGGTGTATAAACCCCTTTGACTTTTTCTTTTATACAAAAGTAATCTTTTTTTACAAAGGGTTTTACTAAATGAAAAAATGAATGTTTCTTTTGACGTACGCAGTGACAACAACCTTATCCGCCGCCGCGAGTATTATTTGATCTTTGGATTCCTCAAAAAGCCATAATGTTTTTAAAATAAAATAAATACCATATACTAATTTATGTATTTTGGTATTGAAAATGGTTTTGATAAAGGATTCTATTTTTTCAATACATTTAAATGATATATTGTGATTGAAATGTGGAAATGTTATCATTCCTTTATATTGGTTTTATGTGTTAGAATTTTATAATGGTACTTGGACATTTTACGGGTGGTTACGTGATAAACCATATGATGGGTGGTGTCGTGAATACCAGGATGGGTGGTTATGTTATAACCTCCAATGCATTGGGTATGGAAGTCAGCCGTATGGTTATTCCATTAAGTATGTATGGAAGTTGTCCAAATGGCTATTCTATTAAGTGATATGTGTGGAAGTCGACCTTATGGTTATTCCACTTAAGTATGTTTATGTCCCAAGTTACCTTTATATGTTATGTGAGCTTTATATGGGTTTTATGGTAATCTTTTGGTTACAGAAGGGTAATTAATGAACTTTGATTCAATGAAGATTTTTTACTACTTCGAAAAGATAAAAAGTATTACTTTGATAATGTATACATGGTTTACTTGTTGATTTGAAAAACAAAAAGTTTTCATTCTTTGTGTAACCCTTACTGAGCTTTTTTATGCTCATCCCAAGTTTTTGAAATGTTTTTCACAGGACTTAACATAGAATAGGGTCATCGATGGGATGAAGGGAAAGTCATGAAACCTAAAACATGGAACTTGACATGTTTCTTTTTAAGAGTTTTTTTGGAAACTTAGTAAAAGTTTCTACTTTGTAATCTTTTTAGATGTAATAATTAGGTCCTAATTCTCTAAAACTATAAACCTGAAAAGATCCTCAATGTGAATTATTCATTTAATTCAATATTAAGTAAGGTTTAATGTCGGGGCCTTATAGTTGGTATCAAAGGTCAGTTTAGATAACTTTAGAGGTTAGGGTATCCTCTAAGCATAAGTGACATTACCATAATGGTTAGGATTTCAGAAAGAGTCATAGTTTTAGATTAAGTGAATGAGTAAGTATATATTAGTGTTTATCTTCCTCATTAGTACATGATGGTTTTGTTGATATACTCACACTGACATTTCTATTTTCAGTGAATGGATGGATCTAGCAGGCACCAAAGAGACAACAGGTTTGAAGGAAATTATAGTGGTTCTCTAATTAAGATACTAGATAAAATGGGGAATTTAATGAGGAAACTCGTGGTTGCTCTAAACCAACTATAAAGGAATCATGATCAACCACATGAACCTTGGTATGTTCTGTAATTCATCTTGTACGAGATGACCAATCGATGTGGAAGTTCATGTAATAATTATAAAGGTAACCATTTGAGTTTATATGATCCTTACTTTTGATGTAATTATGGGTTATTATATGATATGCTGGAAAATGAAAGGCATGAGATAAACTTGAGGTTAAAATATGTTATGATCATTTTTGAAGATTTTATCTCATTTTGGGGAATGTTTTAAAATTATATAGTTTTGGAAAAAGGACAACACGCAGACCGTGTGACAACCCGTCGCGTCGACAAATCTGTGGGAATCGAACCAACAACCAACGCGCGACTGGTATTTATCACCTACCACTGTACTACGTGAAGTCCCTGGTTATTTTGACTGATTATTTTTAGTTATATGATTTTATGAATTAAGATTAAGCTGATTTTGGGTTATCTATGGAAATTTATTAACTTATCATGGAGGATATGTGATTAGGTTAATTAATTTTCAATACGAGACTTTAAGAGTATATGGTGTTATTTGGAGATAGGTGTTAATTTTTACCTTGGAAGACCATGCGACTAAATCCTTCAAATATTTGGGTTTCAATATTAGTTTGGTTTACATTGAAATATTTTATGCACAAATTGTCTATCGAGTGGTCCTCGTTGAAGTTTGGGTTTTGTTTGGAAAATTTTGGAGATTAAGAATAGATTTTCTTTTTATAAAGGGTTATCCTTTTCTGGATTATCTGATCTTGTACTAACCTTTTTTGATTTGGTTTTGGTTAGAGTCTAAAGACATGGTATGTATATAGTTCCCTTTTGTGGATTAGGTGATTCTCTAGAAGTTTATTATAGTACTCTTAATATGAACAAGTCTTCCTAAATTCTCGTCTTTTGGAGAAAATATGAGTTTGTGTAAGGAATCTAATATAGGTTGAAAGTCAACATGATAAGTGATTATGACTCCTTATTAATAAATTCCTCAATTAAAAGTGACTTAAAAAAAATTTGGTCTATTAACTTTTCCTACTGGGGAATCGAATAACGTTTAACCCATCACAAGTTTGTGATTTTCTTGTGGTTAACTGTCTCCTAAACATGTTTTCTATCACTCTCCATCAGAACATGACCTTATGTTTTCTCTTCCATGTCCATGTTTACCTACATGGAATACTTGTATGGGTTAACTCAGGTAACCTCTGTACTTATCTTTCTTTATTTTAAAGTGATTGTTTTACCGACTCTTGTTCTGATGTGGGACATTCAAGGATGTTTCCAAGCTCAATTTTAAAATTGTGAGGACGCAATTTCCAAAAGGGGTGAAGGATGTTACACCCCACGTAAATAAAGAATATGACATTTTTATATTTATACATATTTTTCAATAAAATATTAATATTACTTTAAAGGGGATGCTATGCTCCATGGCGTACCCAACACGCAACAACGAGTTTCTTGGGAATCTTACATTTCACTCTAATAAAAAAATAATATTATTTTAAATAGTAGTTAACTCCTAGCCATTGTAATGGCGGGAATGAACAGAACTTACTACAAAATGATTATATATGTTTTTCAAATATTTTTACTTTTTAAAATAAATTTTAGAGGATTAAAAATGCAAATGAATCCAATTTTAAGTGTAAACATTCAAATATTCTTTAAAAGGTCTATTAAACACCTTTTGATGGCGAACCTCTTTTAAATCCACATTTTGACAATTTTATGTGTTATATTTGATAAAATAAAAATCTTCTTTAGAATTGGGACATCAAAATTTACATTGTGTAAATTTTTGGTATTTTTCCGAAAAAGTTCAATTTTTAATAAATAGTGAAAAATGTTGTATTATAATTCAAAACCTCTTTTAATCTAATTTATTTATATGATTAGATTATCTTTTGAATTTGTTTTAAAGTGAATTAGAATATATATTTACCATTTAATCCAAAAGTTGTCGTTGGAATTAATTTCACTTTGAAATCGTACATAAACTGGTGTCAATCTTTTGATACATTTTGTTTCATAAAAACACGCTATTTGTTTTAACAGCAGAAATTAATTATTAAATTAATAAATTCAACTTATATGTTTTGCATTTTGTAAAATAGTCATCATTTTTGAATTCTGAATATCAAATATATCTTAGGTTAAACTTTTGGTAATTTTCTGAAAAACTTCAATTTTTGATGAATAGTGAAACCACTAAGTGGTACTTATAAAAACTGATTTTCCGTTTAAATGAATTTTTGCCATCTTTGTGTCTTGAATTTCAAAAATCCGACATACATGGTTGTAATTAAGATGTAAATTGTGGTTCAATGGGATTAAAATAATTTTTTGCTGAATAGTAACTTATTAAGTTTTTAATCGCGATTAGAGGTAATTAGGGTAGTTTAAGGTAAGAATAATGTTTTAATTAAATTAAATGACCTAGAAACATGTCCTACCATCATTGTATGTGTCATGGCCGACCTAGAAAATCCATGGGTCAACTTGGGGACCACATGGAGCCACTTTGGTTGGAAAATGACATAAATATCTTTTTATTTAATGTTAAAGTAAAAATGACACAAACATGAAGTGTTTTACTAAAACAATTTTTACATGGGGTTATACAAGTCATATTTTTTAATAGAAATATTCATTAGAGACCTAAAATTATTTCCTACATCATGAATTTTTTTTATAATTTTTAGACATTATATAAATTAAAATTCTTTATGACATCATGATGATGCAGCGATGACCTCATTATTTAACGATTAAAAAAAATAGAAAGATAATGAAAAATATAGGACCTAAACATGTAAAAAACCTATTGGATGTGTGGATTTAGAACACTTATCACCTTATCCTCAAAACAAATCAATGTGGGACCAATAATATCTGAAAAAAATTTGAAAATAATGTTACATTTTATACTTTTCCAAGAGTGCCCCTCCTCTCCTCTTATAAAAGGCCCCCACCTCTACCACCTTACCCACACCTCTCAAACCTTTGGTTCGTCCACGCTCTGGTCCTTTTCTCCTTGAAAATCCCTCTACTAATCGTATAATCCTTAACATAGGCAGGAAGCTCTTCAAGAAAGCCTTTTTGTTCAAACCAAAGGGAGTTACCCAATTTTAAGGTAACGTCTTCACTTGTGCTCTTTTGTTTTATTTTGATTCTACAAACCCCTAACTCTATTTATTCATTTCTTTTGTAACAACTCCAATATAATCAATATACTAGGATTTTTTTAATAATATGTATTAGAGCTACAATTACACACACCTTCATCTAATGGTTAAAGAACATATTGTTTCTGTGGATGGGGAATTTCTGACTCACGAAATGATGATTGTTCAACACTCATATAACACATTCAAAGGTGGACATTAAGATGTTACTATATTTATATATGATATATAATATTTTTATGTTTTACTTATGCCTCTGTATTTGTCGTTTTTGGCATACCTTTATGGATTCCATTATTGGTATACGCGATATCTTCTTTTAGGAAGTGCGGACTACGACCCCCTCAAAGTGATTTGATTCTTTAATGCCATATGTGGGATGTATAAAGGATGGATTTAAAGTTATTATATATGATGTTATACTGGAATTATAATATACCTTTATATAATTATTGTTTTCTTTCCATTAAAGTATGAGATAGAAATGAATGTAGCGTTCATGCGTACGTACGGATTACCGTCTCCATGAGCGGTGCATTTCTTTTATTATCCTCAAATGTAATGTACTATTATAAGTACATATAATGGATATATATGATGTATGATACATATAACGGATGAATATAATTCTGGAATTAAAAATATACACATCTCTCATTTATTTTTAATTCCAGTAATATGACATAGAAATGAAAGTAGTGTTCATGCGTACATACGGCTTACCGTCTCCATGAACGGTGCATTTCATTTATTACCCCTAAATGATTTTTTAATATTATAAATACATTTATATGCATGATATATATGATACATATGATATCCAAATCAGGAATGTAATTCGGGATATAAAGAACCATTGACCACACGAACAACATGTAATTGTAAGAAGTCCACTTTTGACTTAGGAACCAAATATCGTCAAAACAAACATTATTAACTTAAATGATAACATAATGTTTATAACATGTCAATAATTGATATAAAAGGAATAATAAACATGAAAAAGGATCTTATGAAATTATAAATGAACTCATGTTTATTATTCAAGACGTTAATGAATTATCGAGTCAAGTCGGACCCGAGGTAAGGGATCCTACTCCTCTCTTTCTTTTTAAGTACGCTCTTTTATGTCATTCCTTTTAAAGATCATCTTTCTTGTCATTGGGATGTCATTTTATATTACTCTTACTGTAATTTTTATTTCCATATGATGAGAGACCCTATTCTCTCTCATCAATCCATTTTGGATGTTTTGAGTGGCGTCGTTAGGCTGTCGAATTTTCGTAAGAGATCTAACCTCTCTCTTTCTTTTTAAGTACTCTCCTTTATGTCAGTTATTTTATTCTCCTCTTTGTTATTTTGGGGGATGTTCGTTTATATTCCTCTTTCTAAAAACTTTATGTTAATATGATTAGATTCCCTATTTGATCTCATCAATCCATTTTTGTAAGTTTCACGTGGCGTCGTTAGGCTGCCGAGTTTTCGTAAGGGATTTTTCATCTCACTTTTATTCCGGTGATATTTTTACTAAATTTGCCACAATTTCCATTGAGTTATGTATGTACTCCCCATTAGTTTACTCATTTTGTAATATACTTTCATTTATGAGTATTTACATCAATTTTGTATTGTCCTTATTTCACGGGGTGTATGTCTCGAAAGATACCCATGTCAGTAAGGGAACCTTTCACCCTCCTCTTTTTAAAAGGAATATTTTGTTATGTCTTTTAATTCACATACTATTATGTTGGGATATGATCTTCTATATCCTTATTTATTTAAATATTATTTCTATGTGATGAGATACCCTTTTTGTCTCTCATCAACTCATTTTCTGAATTTTGTAGTGACGCCATAAGGCAGTCAAATTTTTGTAAGGGAACTTCTTAACCGAAATTTGATTCTTTGGGATAAACTTATACTTCATGAATATGCCATTCTATGAATATGTGTGAATAACATCTGATTGTTTTACACTTAATATCCACTTATATTTGGTGTATTCGTTTGTCACACATAATTATGTAATGGATTTATCCTTAAATCAAGGATACCGTCATTGTAAGGGACTTCATCTCAATCTCCATTCATTGACGCATATTTCGTTTTATACACAACTTTCTTTTATATGGTGTATAAACCCATTTGACTTTTTCTTTTATAAAAAAGGAATCTTTTTCTACAAAGCGTTTTACTATACGAAAATATGGAATTTTTCTTTTGACGTACGCAGTGACAACAACATTTTCCGCCGCCGCGAGTATTATTTGATATTTGGCTTCCTCAACAAGCCACAATGTTTTTAAAATAAAATAAATACCATATACTACTTTATGTATTTTGGTATTGAAAATGGTTTTGATAAAGGATTCTATTTGTTCAATACATTTAAATGATATATTGTGATTGAAATGTGGAAATGTTATCATTCCTTTATATTTTTATTATGTGTTATAATTTTATAATGGTACTTGGACATTTTACAGGTGGTTACGTGATAAACCATATGGCGGGTGGTGTCGTGAATACCAGGACGGGTGGTTATGTTATAACCTCCAATGCATTGGGTATGGAAGTCAGTCGTATGGCTATTCCATTAAGTATGTATGGAAGTTGGCCGAATGGCTATTCCATTATGTGATATGTGTGGATGTCGACCTTATGGTTATTCCACTTAATTATGTTTATTTACCAAGTTACCTTTATATGTTATGTGATCTTTATATGGGTTTTATTTTATTATTTTGGTTAAAGAAGGGTATGTAATGAACTTTGATTCAGTGAAGAGTTTTTACTACATCTAAAATATGAAAAGTATTACTTTGATAATGTATACATGGTTTACTTGTTGTTTTGAAAAACTAACAGTTTTCATTCTTTGTGTATCCCTTTCTGATCTTTTTATGCTCATCCCAATTTTTTGAAATGTTTTTCACAGGACTTAATAGGGAATAGGGTCATGTATGGGATAAAGGGGAAGTCATGCAACCTAAAACATGGAACTTGACATGTTTCTTTTTAAGATTTTTTTGGAAACATGGTAAAAGTTTCTACTTTGTAATCTTTTGAGATGTAATAGTTATGTCCTAATTCTCTAATACTCTAAACCTGAAAAGATCCTCAATGTGAATTATTCATTTAATTCAATATTAAGTAAGGTTAAATGTCGGGGCCTTATTGTTGGTATCAAATGTCGGTTTAGATAACTTTAGAGGTTAGGGTATCCTCTAAGCATAAGTGAAATTACCATAATGGTTTGGATTTCAGAAAGATTCCTAGTTTTAGATAAAGTGAATGAGTAAGTATATATTAGTGTTTATCTTCCTCATTAGTACATGATGGTTTTGTTGATATACTCACACTGACATTTCTGTTTTCACTGAATGGATGGATCTAGCAGGCACCAAAGAGGTAACAAGTTTGAAGGAAACTATAGTGGTTCTCTGATTAAGATAGTAGATAAATTGGGGAATTCGATGAGGAAACTCGTGGTTACTCTAAACCAACTATCAAGGAGTCATGATCAACCACATGAACCATGGTATGTTCTGTAATGCATCTTGTACGAGATGACCAATCGATGTGGAAGTTCAGGTAATAATTATAATGGTAACTATTAGAGTTTATATGATCCTTACTATTGAGGTAATTATGGGTTATTATATGATATGCTGGAAAATGAAAGGCATGAGAGAAACATGAGGTTAAAATATGTTATGGTCATTTTTGAAGATTTTATCTCATTTTGGGGAATGTTTTAAAATTATACAGTTTTGGAAAAAGGACAACACGCAGACCGTGTGACAACCCGTCACGTCGACAAAGCTGTGGGAATCGAACCCACAACCAACGTGCGACTGGAATTTATCGCCTACCACTGGACTACGTGAAGTCCCTGGTTAGTTTGACTGATTCTTTTTATTTATATGATTTTATGAATTAAGATTAAGCTGATTTTTTATTATCTATGGAAATTTATTAACCTATCATGGTGGATATGTGATTAGGTTAATTTCTATTCAATGCGAGACTTTAAGAGTAAATGATGTTATTTGGAGATAGGTGTTAATTTGTACCTTGGATGACTATGCGACTGAATCCTTCAAATATTTGGGTTTCAATATTAGTTTGGTTTACTTTGAAGTATTTTATGGACAAATTGTCTATCGAGTGGTCCTTGTTGAACTTTGGGTTTTGTTGGGAAAATTTTGGAGATTAAGAATAGATTTTCTTTTTATACTGGGTTATCCTTTTCTGGATTATCTGATCATGTACTAACCTTTTTGGTTTTTGTTTTGGATAGAGTCTAAAGACATGGTATGTATATAGTTCCCTTTTGTGGATTAGGTGATTCTCTAGAAGTTTATTATTGTACTCTTAATATGAACAAGTCTTCCTAAATATACGTCTTTTGGAGAAAATATGAGTTTGTGTAAGGAATCTAATAAAAGTTGAAAGTCAACATGATAAGTGATTATGTCTCCTTATGAATAAATTCTTCAATTAAAAGTAACTTAAAACAAAAATGTTGTCTATTAACTTTTCCTACTGAGGAATCGAATACCGTTTAACCCATCACAAGTTTGGGATTTTCTTGTGGTTAACTATCTCCTAAACATGTTTTCTATCACTCTCCATCAGAACATGACCCTATGTTTTCTCCTCCATGTCCATGTTTTCCTACTTGGAATACTAGTATGGGTTAACTCAGGTGACCTCTGTACTTATCTTTTTTTATTTTAAAGGGATTGTTTTACCGACTCTTGTTCCGATGTGGGACTTTCAAGGATGTTTCCAAGCTCAATTTTAAAATTGTGAGGACGCAATTTCCAAAAGGGGTGAAGGATGTAACACCCCAGGTAAATAAAGAATATGACATTTTTATATTTATCCATATTTTTGAATAAAATATTAATATTACTTTAAAAAGGATGCTATGTTTGATGGTGTACCCAACACCCAACAACGAGTTTCTTGGGAATCTTACGTTGCACTCTAATAATAAAATAATATTATTTTAAATAGTAGTTAACGCCTAGCTGTTGTAATGGCGAGAATGAACAGAACTTACTAAAAAATGATTATATATGTTTTTAAAATATTTTTACTTTTTAAAATAAATGTTAGAGGATTAAAAATGCAAATGAATCCTATTTTAAGCGTAAACATTCAAATATTCTTTAAAAGGTCGATTAACCACCTTTTGATGGAGAACCTCTTTTAAATCCACTTTTTGACAATTTTATGTGTTATATTTGATAAAATAAAAATCTTCTTTAGAATTGGGACATCAAAATTTACATTGTGTAAATTTTTGGTATTTTTCTGAAAAAGTTCAATTTTTAATGAATAATGAAAAATGTTGTTTTTTAATTCAAATCCTCTTTTAATCTAATTTATTTATATGATTAGATTATCTTTTGAATTTGTTTTAAAGTGAAATTAGAATATATTTTAACCATTTAATCCAAAAGTGGTCTTTGGAATTAATTTCAATTTGATATCGTACTTAAACGGGTGTCAATCTTTTGATACATTTTGTTTCATAAAAACACGCTATTTGTTTTAACAGCAGAAATTAATTATTAAATTAATTAATTAAACTTATATGTTTTGAATTTTTTAAAATAGAAATTATTTTTGAATTCGGAATATCAAATATAGCTTAGGGTAAACTTTTGGTAATTTTCTGAAAAACATTAATTTTTGATGAATAGTGAAACAACTAAGTGGTACTTATAAAAACTGATTTTCCGTTTAAATGAAATTTGTCCATCTTTGTGTTTTGAACATCAAAAATCCGACATACATTATTATAATTAAGAAGTAAATTGTGGTTCAATGGGATTAAAATAATTTTTTGTTGAATACTAACTTATTAAGTTTTTAATCGCGATTAGAGGTAATTAGTGTAGTTTAAGGTAAGAATAATGTTTTAATAAAATGAAATGACCTAGAAACATGTCCTACCCTCATTGGAAGTGTCATTTAAGACCAAGAAAATCCATGGGTCAACTTGGGGACCCCATTTAGCCACTTTGGTTGGAAAATGACATAAATATCTTTTATTTAATGTTAAAGTAAAAATGGAACAAACATGAAGTGTTTTACTAAAACATTTTTTACATGGGGTTATAAAAGAGATATTTTTTACTAAAAATATTCATCAGAAACATAAAAATATTTCCTACATCATGATTTTTTTTTTTAAATTTTTAGACATTATATAAATTAAATTCATTATGACATCATGATGATGCACCGATGACCTCATTATTTAACGATTTAAATAAAATGGAAAGATAATGCAAAATCTAGGACCTAAACCTGTCAAATACCTATTGTATGGGTGTATTTAGAACAATTATCACCTTATCCTCAAAACACATCAATGTGGGACCATTAATATCTGAAAAAAATTTGAAAATAAATTTACATTTTATACTTTTCCAAGTGTGCCCCTCCTCTCCTCTTATAAAAGGCCCCCACATCTACCACCTTACCCACACCTCTCAATCCTTTGGATCATCCACTCTCTGATTGTTTTGACCCTCCACGTCCCTCTCCTCATCCTAAAATCCTTAACATAGTCAGGAAGATCTTCAAGAAACCCTTTTGGTTCAATCCAAAGGGAGTTACCCAATTTTAAAGTAACGTCTTCACTTATGCTCTTTTGTTTTATTTTGCTTCTCCAACCCCCTAAACTCTTTTTATTCATTTCTCTTGTTACAACCCCAGTATATTAAATATACGTGGATTTTTTTATAATAAATATTCTAGCTACACTTACACACACCTTCATATAATGGTTAAAGAACATACTGTTTTTTGTGGATGGCGAATTTCTGCCTCACGAAACGATGATTGTTCAACACTCATATAACACCTTCAAAGGTGGCAATTAAGATGTCACTATGTTTATATATGATATATAATATTATTATGTTTTACTTAAGCTTATTTATTTTTCATTTGTGGAATACCTTTATGGCTTCAATTATGGGTATACACAATATCTTCATTTTAGGAATGCATACTACCTCCCCCTCAAAGTGATTTGATTCGTTAATTCCATATGTGGGATGTATAAAGGATGTATTTAAAGTTATTATATATTATGTTATACTGGATTTATAATATACCATTATATAATTATTTTTTCCTTCCATTAAAGTATGAGATAGAAATGAAAGTAGCGTTCATGCGTACGTACGGCTTACCGTCTCCATGAACGGTGCATTTCATTTCATATCCTCAAATGTAATATACTATTATAAGTACATATAATGGATATATATGATGTATGATACATCTAAAGGATGAATATAATTCTGGAAATAAAAATATACACATCTCTCGTTTAGTTTAATTCCATTAATATGACATAGAAATGAAAGTAGCATTCATGCGTACGTACGGATTACCATCTCCATGAACGGTGCATTTAATTTCTTACCACTAAATGATTATGTAATATTATAAATACATGTATATGCTTGATATATATTATATATATGATATAATAATCAGGAATTTCATTATGGATATAAAGAACCTTTGACCACACGAACAACATGTAATTGTAAGAAGTCCACTTTTGACTAAGGAAACAAATATCGACAAAACAAGCATTATTAACAAAAATGATTACATAATGTTTAAAACATGTCAATAATTGATATAAAAGGAATAATGAACTTGATAAAAGGTTCGTAAGCAAGTTGAAATTAACTCAAGTTTATTATTCAGGATGTTAAAGAATGATCGAGTCAAGTCGGAGCCGAGGTAAGGGATCCTACTCCCCTCTTTCTTTTTAAGTACGCTCTATTATGTCATTCCTTTTAAAGATCATATTTCTTGTTATTGGGTTGTTATTTAATATTAATCTTACTATAATTTTTATTTTCATATGATGAGAGACCATATTCTCTCCCATAAATCCATTTTGGAAGTTTTGAGTGGCGCCGTTAGGCTACCAAATTTTCGTAAGATATCTAACCTCTCTCTTTCTTTTTAAGTACTCCCCATTATGTCACTTGTTTTAAGATCCTCTTTGATATGTTGGGGGATGTTATTTTATATTCATATTTCTATAAAAATTATGTTAATATGATGAGATACCCTATTTGATCTCATCAACCCATTTTTGTCAGTTTTATGTGGCGCCGTTAGGCTGCCGAGTTTTCATAAGGGATTTTTCATCTCACTTTTATTCTCGTGAGATTTATGCTAAATTTGCCACAATTTCATTTGAGTGGTGTATGTACTGACCAATATTTTAATCATTGTGTATTATACATTCATTTATGATTATTTACATCAATTTTGTATTGTCCTTCTTTCACGGGGTGTTTGTCTCGAAAGATACCCATGTCGGAAAGGGAACCTTCCACCCTCCTATTTTTAAAATACTTCGTTTGTTATGTCTTTCAATTCACATACTATTATGTTGGGATATGTTCTTCTATATCCTTATTGATTTAAATTTTATTTCCATGTGGTGAGATACCCTTTCTATCTCTCATCAACTCATTTTCTGAATTTTGTAGTGATGCTATTAGGCTGTCATATTTTTGTAAGGGAACTTCTTTACCCAAATTTGATTATTTGGGACAAACTTATAATCCGTGAATATGAAGTTCTATGAATATGTGTGAATATCCTCTGATTGTTTTACACTTAATATCCACTTATATTTGGTGTATTCTTTTGTCACACAAAATTATGTAATTGATTTATCCTTAAACTAAGGATATCGTCTTTGTAAGGGACTTCGTCTCAATATCCTTTCATTGAGGAATAAATAGTTTTATACACAACTTTCTTTTATTCGGTATATAATCCCCTTTGACTTATTCATTTATACAAAAGGAATTTTTTCTATGAAGCGTTTTACTAAACGACAAAAATGAAGGTTTCTTTTAACGTACGCGGTGACAACGACCTTTTCCACTACCATGAGTATTATTTGATCTTTGGCTTCATCAACAAGCTATAAAGTTTTTAAAATAAAATAAATACCATATACATTTGTAAGTATTTTGTTATTGAAAATGGTTTTGATAAAGGATTCTATTTTGTCAATAAATTTAAATGATATATTGTTATTGAAATGTGGAAATGTTATCATTCCTTTATATTGGTTTTATGTGTTATAATTTTATAATGGTACATGGACATTTTACGGGTGGTTACGTGATAAACCATATGACAGGTGGTGTCGTGAATACCAGGACGGGTGGTTACGTTATAACCTCCAATGAATTGGGTATGGAAGTCGGCCGTATGGCTATTCCATTAAGTATGTATGGCCGTTGGTAGAATGGCTATTCCATTAAGTGATATTTGTGGAAGTCAACATTATGGTTATTCCACTTAAGTATGTTTATGTACCAATTTACCTTTACATGTTATGTGATATTTATATGGGTTTTATGGTAATATTTTAGTTACATAAGGGTAAGTAATGAACTTTTACTCAGTGAAGAGTTTTTACTACTTCGAAAAGGTTAAAAGTATTACTTTGATAAAGTATTCATAGTTTACTTGTTGTTTTGAAAAACTAACTATTTTCATTCTTTGTGTATCACTTAATGAGATTTTTATGCTCATCCCATGTTTTTGAAATGTTTTTTCAAAGGACTTAACGCGTAATAGGGTCAAGGATGGGATCAAGGGAAAGGCATGAAACCTAAAACATGGAACTGGACATGTTTCTTTTTCAATGTTTTTTTGGAAACATAGTAAAAGTTTCTACTTTGTAATCTTTTGAGATGTAATAGTTATGTCCTAATTCTCTAAAACTCTAAACCTGAAAAGATCTTCAATGTTAATTATTCATTTAATTAAATATTAAGTAAGGTTTAAGGTTGGGGCCTTATATATATAACATATATATAATATTATATATCACATTGAGATTAAAATATATTCCCAATTTTATTATAAAAACATTTGAATACCATAGTAAAATGATTACATCAATATCAAAATTCATGAACATCATCAATTAATCTTTAAAACTATTCAATTAATATTTCTCAATATCGTGTTACAGAATAATAGTTTGGTTATAAAATTTTTGACCAAACTTCTTCCCCTACTATATATGATTCTATCAAATGTCCCACATTCACTTTTAATAGTGAAATTTTCAGTTATATTAATATTCACATTCACTTCACTCTATTATAAAAATATCAATCCCTACACCAGATATCCTATAACCCAAAGGATATTGGATTTAGAAAAAAAAATATATAACACCAAATTATATGATTAAAATATTTTATGATACAATAATCTATAAATACCACCACTAAAATACTAAATTCAATATGAAAATGGAATCCATAAGAGAATATGTTAAAATAATCAATTAGTCCATTTTCAATTTTGTTCCATTATGTAGTGAACTTCCTATTTCGAATCCAATATACCTATTCTGAAATGGTAACATATGTATCATAATTATACATAAATGTTACTATGTTTCTGGGATAACAATTTTCTACCTTTCTCCTAACCAATATAAAATCTAAAATATCATTATTGTTACATGTAGGCTATGGCATCCATAAAAGATGTTGTCCATTTTCCATAACCCAGGTACATGACTCATTTAATGTAGGGGTATTTAATAAGTAATTTATATATTTATAACATTATTAACAATATGATAATATAAACATATTACACTGTATTTTTCAAATAAGGAAAAAAAGAATTTCTCTTATGTGTACGTGAGGAATACCACCACGATGATGAAAAGTATTTCATATTTAATCAATTTTTTCTCCGTTATCACAATATCAAAATATGATTCATCACCTTACAAACAGATAAATAATTTCATTATATTTCATTAAATTTGATCTTATTCTTGTTTAATTACAATCATAACAATACACACCCATTGATTCATTTATATGTTTCATTAGGATAGTTTAACAACCTATTTTATCAATAATCTAAGATTCAATAAATTATTATTATATAGACAGAAATATTTATATTATATGTAATTAATGATAGAATTATTTGATTTTTAAGGTTTTGGATTGGCTTTATTAATATTTAGCTTACCATAAATGTATATCCCTTTATTAATTATAATGTACTAAAACATGGGTGAAACTGATTTCATATACAATAACAATATCCATGACACATATGGATACGAATTTGAAATTATTAATTCATAAAAAATAATATATTGAGATTAATTTAAAAATATTTTAATAACAAACGTGGTATCAAATAATGATGGTCTACATTGAAATTACAGAAAATATCTAAAATAACAATAATTACAAATATCCAATGATGAAAAATAAACTATAACTATCTGGTAAATTTTTTAAAATTAATTAAAATTTAATAAAATAAATGGTAATATATATAAATAATGATATTTAATAAGTCTTTAAATGATTTTTATTTTATATAAAATGTTAGATATTGTCTATCTAAGAATGAGCATAAGTTTAGGGGGTTTTATCTAAATTTTTGTTCATTGAGACTTATTCCACATCCGCCTAATATTTTATTTTTCAGTGTGTATATAATTCCCATGGATTTGATTTTATAATATATTTAATTAATTTATAGCTACTACCAATCCATTTCATGAACTATATATTATGGAACATTTGATTAAGGGGTACTGACGTGGTAATGTTTTTTGTAAACATAATTGAGTTAAAATGATTCTTCTTGAACATCAATGATTATATGATTGTTATAGAGACCCTATCATATTACAAAATATTATAGGCTTATTTTAATAATACTTTAACATTAAATAAAAAACATGATCGTAAAGCCAAGTGTCTTCGGCTGATTGGATACATAATTAAACAACATAAACGCGAAATAATTTATATTTTATATAATCTTCAAGTGGATATCAAAACTTCTTTTCAAAAAATATATCCATATTGGATACCATATATAATACATGAACAAAGTGATGAGATAAAAAGATCATAATGGTAATAGACATAAGAAAATATCATAGCACATGGGTATTAATGAATAACATATTGACATAACGAAACGTAGATCATTAATATACATAAGGATGTATCGCTTGTATAAAGAGGAATCATATAAAAAGATTATCATTAAAACATGGAATATTTTAATAAATAACTTAATCATGAGTCAGGGATCATTTCACATTGATCATGAGACAAGGCTATCCACAAATACTGTCACACATGGGGAATGATTCAAGGATAACCACTAAGACCATTGCACATGATGTCTCATGATAATATACATTACCTAAAACATTAAATCTCTATCTGGTAATACCCATCATAATATTATAATTAACATGTTTTCATAATTACAAATCATTCACATTGAATAATACATATACTTAAGGATTACCCATGGTAAGGATTTTGTATCATAATTAGGTCAAACGGAATAACATATGACAGTATCATAATGGTGTCCATGAATTAATGTATTTAAACCATTCATGGACATTACTAAGGTAAAATATACATAAATCATGATATGTGATATAAAAATAATATGTATAATTTATCAAATAGTTTTATGAAGTATTATTAATAAAACATTTTATAGTGGATTGAGGAAAATATTAATTATTATTAAAATTAAAAAGGCATTATTGTTTGTATAAAACTAGAAATAAAAATATATATATTTTCATGATAAATGAGTGACTATAAAAAATATTTAATAAAAATTATTAAGGAATTAACTTGAAAACATCAATGAATTTTGGAAGTCCACTTGAATCTGGATTGGTTACCATGAATAATTAAAGAAGTGAACCATTTTAAAACATGTATTTCCTATAAAGAGGGTTGATATTAAATTGATAATTTATTAAAGAATATATAGACCAAAATGTTAATATTTTCATAAAAAATAAGCAATAAATATTTGTAAAAAGAGTAAAAGATTAACTGGAAAGAAAAAATGGAGGTTCGGGTAGAATCACATAATGTTTGTCCAAAAAAGATCTGCACACCATCAAAATGTACTGAATAGTCAAATTATATTGATTAATTAATAATTAATAAACCTTTTCTATTTTTAATAGTTTTTTTATAATTTTATTATATTCATTATGTACTTTTGGATGACTTATAGTTACAATGTCATTGTTAAAAAGTGATTATTTTTCTTGTTTTCATGACCGCTTCACTTGATTATGAGAATGGATGTTCATGGGAAATGGATGTTATTCTAAATAATTGTATTTATTTGTAATTAATGAATAAAAATGATTTTAATTGTTCTTATATATTATTATGTTTCTAGATAAAATTATGATTCATTATATAACATGTTCATGATAATAGTTTTGATTTATTTTTGTAGTTGTTTTATTACAACAAACTCGTTTTGATTTAACATTGAGTATTATGTATATATTTTAGTTCAATAAAATAAAAAAGGGTTAAAATAAATTTAAAAATATATTTCATTGATTATAATGGTTTTGATACCATAATTGAATGATATAATGGAAAATGAATAGTTTTCTTCAATGAATGAGATAAATCCACACCTCACAAACAGAAATATTATTTTAAGAATAAAATAGTGTGATAAAAGGGTCTTGTTATGGATTATTCTATTAGTATAATGAAATTCTAGTATATTTATGTTAACAGATTTATCATTCCTTTTTTATTTGTGTTTGTTCCATAAAATTAAGAAATAAAAATAACATAAAAATAAATTAAATGAGAATAAAGATGAATTTACCTCTAGAATTTATCCTCTTTGAAAACCTCATTAGGGAAACAGTCATGGACTTTAGATGAGACCAACAGAACCTGTATATGTGTGAGTAGATTGGGATGAGTGTTGAGAATAATTGTTTTCTGGATAAATTCATGAAATGTGTGAGGAGAAGGGGTTGTGAGAGGTTGTAATTATAATTGTGGAGAGAGGTTTTTTCTCATAAGTTAATCATTAGTATATTAATTTGGATCATGAATATTATTAAATAGATCATTATATAAAAATATATTAAAATAATGATGTATAGTTTTTTTTGGTCTTACATCAACTATATATCATCTATGACTCCAAATTTCATGTATTTTTTACATATCATAAAATAATGTATATTAGTAATAAAAAAATCAAGTACTTTGGAAAAATCCCAAAAATAAAAATTAACCATTTTTGACATTTATAATTAAAAAATGAAATCCATTTAATGAAAAAAGAATTGTCTTATTTGTGAAATATAATTTTATAAAAAATCATAATTTACTCAAAAATTATGGGGTTTAAAATTATAACTAATGGTATGAGACTTTGAATAAATAAATCAGTTCTCATAAAATTATCATAAATTTCTAAGAAAACTATATTAGTTTATAAATAATTTTTAACAAAATACAATTTCTTTTAATACATATATTAATTATATAATTGAAATTATAATTTTATAACTTACAAATACACAAACACATAATTATTATTTTTTAAATATATATTTATTTTATGATTGAATTATATCATACATTTATTTATAAGATTCCAAACAATTATTAATACTTTCATAGTTGGGGTTACTATCTGTCTTACCGGTTTACTATTAATATAGTTCATATTACTATCCCTAAGGTCATGTCACTATATCATAAGTATATGTTCTTTTACTTATTGAATTATCTCTTACTTAATTCATTATTCATTAATATTGTCTGTATTGGGTTATTAATGTAATTTTCTTTTTATTATACTATATAAAAAAATTATATGAATGATAGATCTAGGGACATAATTACTGGTTTTTACATACATCCCTATTTATGAAATTTGGATCATGAAATATCATTTTAAAATTTATGTGAAAAGAGGAGAGGGTACTTCTCATTCATCACACCCTATAGTTTCTATGTTTCCTTGTATGAACATATGTTTCGTCTGATGTACATTGGCCAGGTGAGTATAATTGTTGCATATAATGTTATATATATTGTCATAGTTCTTCACCATATATTTCTTATAAAATAAGTCATTTTCCAACTATGATACCTCTGAATTGTGTACTACATGGGTTTTGGTGTGTACTTTTTCTAGAGGGATACCTGGAGTACATTGTGTACCTGAGACATGGTAGGAGGATGTTCATCTAGATATTCCATAACTCCAACATGATCACGAAAGATGAAAGGGTAAAGTGTACCTATTAAAAAACATTTTGTCTCCGAAAATATCATGATCCTATTTGATGGAGATATTCCAAGGAATAACATTTATATGACCTCAAACTGAAGGACTTGTTGACTATTTTCTGCATGACTCTTCTATAAACATTGGGCTTCAAATGGTGCGAGAATGATGGTTTTACACTTTTACACCATTTTATCGACCATTACAAGTCATAGATTTTTATGTTTAATTACATCATCCGATCATGTTAGTGTTTTATATCTAACCCTATTAAGGGACTCATATGGTGCCATTTGGATTCTTGTGTGGAAAATATATTTATAGTAGAGTTTGACCAGTTTTAGATGCTGGCCCTATCCACCTTTTTATACAAAAAACATGATATCAATATGTATTCCTAGATCATAATAGACTTCTTAGATTGGCCAATAATTTTAGGATTATATGACATACTATTGTTCAACTCATTTTGTAATGAATGATATAGATTTCTCATGAATCATATGAGAATATTAGATCTCTATTGAATTCAATCGATAGTGGTACTACATGTTGCCTTACCACATATTTTATGTAAAACCATAAAATTTGAACCAATGATAAGTCCTCTCTAATTTTCAAAATTTTATCCCTCATTGTAAGACAATCCACAACAAACCATATAGAATTGTTTACTATGTATGTATATGGATGTCCAGTGATAGAGTCCATAATAATATTCTCCCTCTTCCATGTTTGTATTGGTAGTGGTTGCATCATCCCCAATGAAATTTTAATTTCAGTGTTCACTAATTTTCATTCCATTTCATTAGATATATATTCAACAATCTCATTCTTCATATTTTTCTACCAATAGATATCTAAGATATCACTATACATCATTGTGATCTCGTGATGAATAAAAATGGTTGAGCTATGTGTGTTAGTTAGAAATAACTGCATCATCATTAGACCAGATGATACTCATAAATGTAACCGAAATCTGATGAATCATTACAGATATATTTTTATCTTTTAGGATATCCCTTTTATCATTTCTTCAAACTTATTATAAATGTCCACATCATTCCCATGAGAATCCTTCATTCTATCCCTAAGTGATATTTGAAAACTCATTTGAGAAAGGATCAATGGTATTCATTCCTTAATGATTCCCATGTCCAACCATTTGAAAACTAATAGTATTGGATCCTTCCAATTCATCTCACTATCAAAGATGCATGTTCTGTAATATAAGAGAATATGCCACCTTATTTTCCATACTAGGAAAGTAGTGGATTGAGTAGTTTTAATAATTGATGATCTATAACCATAATCATTTTTGAAAATCAATATAATTACTCATGTATATTTATTTGAGAATTACTCTATCAGAAAATATCTTACACTTCTTACCATAAAGATAATGCCGCCAGGTTTTCAAAAAAAATCACAACAGCTTTCTCCATATCGTGTGTAGTAATTTTTTTCATGATTTTTCAAAATCCTTAAAAATATACTATTACATTATCAATTTCATTGTACACAACCTATTAACTAATTTGATGAATATCTATATACTAAAAATTGTTCCACCCTTCTGTACAATGTGAGAAATGGATCAGTGACAAGCCAATTGTTTAACTCATTGAAGTAGTATTCATATTCACTTGTCCAAAAACACATTACTCCATTTCGGGTAGGCTTGGTTATTAGGTTTTAAAATTATCACATGTTGTTCATAAATTGTTTGAAATAGCCTTATTAATCAGGGAATCTATGGATCTCTATTATAGATATTATACTAGGCCACGTTTAATTTTCTATTTTCTTAAAAGCATCCACATATATTCATCATCTTGTGATTATATTCCCCACGAATGATACATCCTTCATCAAGAACACACATTTATGTAATTTGAATATTTTTCATCATTTTCAATGTCTTTAACATAATTTTCAAATGCGCCCCACTCTTTTCCATTGACTTCATGTATTTTATAATATCATCAATAAATATTACAACAAATTTATTGATATAATCCTTAAAAAACTGTTAATTAAATCAATGAAAATCTCTATAGAATTAATGAGCCCAAAGGGAAACACTTTGAACTCATAGTGTCCATAAACAATTCAAATGGTAGTCATGGGAATATCATCCTTCATTATAACTTGGTGATATCCTAATAGAAGGTCCACCTTAGAGAAATAATTGTCTGCACATAGTTGATCTTACAATTAATCTATTTGTGGCACAAGATAGTTTTTTTATCATGTTTTTTATGATCTCGTGATAATAAGTGTAGAAGAGAAATGATATATAATTCTATTGACCACGATGATTGGTGGACACCCCTGGTGTAACACTCGGGTATATAAAACCATTGTATAGCTTATCCTATAACTGCTTCTAGTGTTATTGTTGCTCAACAATGGCCATTCTGTATGGTTTCATTTATATTGATAGAGATATATAAATTAGTTCAATTGATATCTCAAACTCACGATCATAATGAAGAACATAATACAATTTTGGGAACAAATCACCATAGGCATGTCTTTGAGCATGTTTCTCACCTTTTCCCCAATCCTTTGAGCTAAATAGGTTTTATCCTAATAAATTAATATCCACTCAATAGAAAATGATTCTAAAAAGATTTATCATTCTTCTAACACATGTAGAATTTATAGAGTATTCATTGGTATGAGAATAGTGATCTAACGATCTAGGAAGATTATCATTGATATATATAAAGATAACCAATACATGCCAAAAATAGTGTCACTCTCTACCAAATGGATTATGACAAGGATTAAATGGATTTGTAGTCCCCAAACATTTATCTTGGTGGATTTATAATCCATTTTTTCAATAATTGTACAACTTTTTATTCACACCAACATATCATCCACTATATTTTGAGGTGGTGTTTGAAGAGTTATACTAAACATTAATGATATTACGTAATGTGTTGAACAAGAGTCAAATAAAAAAGTATCAATTCTCGAGTGAATAAAAATAGTACATGTCACCACATAATTTTTAAGCTCCACCTCAACAATAGTGATAGAATATTCCCATCCTTGTTGCCTTGGAGAATAAAATACATGTGTATGTGCAGAATACTGCTTCCATTAAGCAACTTATTTTATTTTTCATATGTACTTTTAATCCTGATCCATGTACCATAAAAAATTATTATATACCTCAAAAAATAATTAAATATCATTAAACATCATTTATAATTAAATTATTCTAAATTAATCACCATATTAACTATAGTCACCATTGGTTATAATATGTTCATATTTGGGATGGTTTAGCCACCTATGTGAAAAAACACTACAAACATTTATCAAGGATGACTGTGTAAAAATAATAATCATATTATTATAAATATTTATAAAATAAGGATTTAAATTTTATTTTATGGATATTATATTATATTACTAATTATTATCATACCACTCATTGTTCATTAAAAATTTCCAGGGAAGGAAAGGCACCCATTTTATCTACTGAAACCATAAACAAACAACTCATGGAATGAAATTGGAAATTTATAAGTAATTGAAAAAAATAATATTAAATTAAATATTATATTAATTATGATATTTTTATCAAAGAACATGTATCTTCATTTACATTAAAAATATTTTGAAAACAATTAAAATCACAAGTATCTTATAATGACCCGACACTATAACACACTTGTAAATATCTAGAAAATAATTATAATTTATGAATAAAAAAGGTAATATTAATGAATCAGTTTATTAATAAATTATTCATAGGTATTTACATGTTATAAAAGAATTTAAAACACTTTAGACTATTATGTAATACAAGATAAGGGGTTTCACAACTCAATATTTGACTTTTTAAACTTATACTTATTCCACCAACTATTTTATTATTATTTTTGTATATACAAAAAATGTAACTATTTTTAATCTATATATTATCTATATGAGAGGAATTAATTATATATCTAAAGTAATACCATTAAATTAATTTTTGATTAAATTATATTTAAATCGTATGGGTGTTCCATAAATAAACACACCTTTACTGAGTTACAATGATTTATCTGAAAATTCAATTTTATATGTGGTGTATGTTATACCGAATGATTTTTTTTTAATTTCAAATTTTTAATACATATTTACAATAATAAAATAAAAAATAAAATGAATATGAATTTTATTAAAAAATTGAGGATTGTAAGGGGGTATTCTTGACTAAATTTATTTTATATAGTCATAAATGTTACAATTTGACAAATATTTTATAAGAATGTATTTCATATTCTATAATTATATTTTAATGAATTTCCTCGTTATTTTCTGGTAATTAAATTTTTCTATTTCTTTCATTATAAATATTGATTGTGTTATATATAATTTTAATCTCCTCAAAAAGATATATTTTTCTTCAAATCTATTGTAACACTCTATGAAATTTTCACAAATAATATTGTTGTAATCCCTATATGTTTTATTTATAGTTGTCATCAAAATTAGGTTTAAATCATCTAAAAATGATTATTTAGTACCATTTTTAGGATGTGGGAATAAAGTTATTTTTAAACATGAAAATTGACGTCCCTATCAGGTAAATGTTTTTTATTTCCAAATCACTGTTCCTCTGGAAATAATTTTTCAATATTTTATGGTGTTATTATTTGGATTTATTTAAGAAATTTTTATTTTTGTAAATAATATTACCCTATTAAAATGATTTTTCAATGTGGCCTGTAATTCAAATTCTTAAGAAAAAATAGATTAAATTTTACCTAAGACAAATTAATTAAATTTTCCCATACTTTTCACTAGATGTAAAAAAATATCTATTTCCAATGGAATTATGTTTCATAACCCACCTTCCACGTTCATTTTTAAAACAAAAATTTCATAACTCCTAATAACATAATATAACAAATATTTCAGTATTTCTAAAATCTATTTTGTTATATGGTTTTTTGAGGATGTTTTAGGTCTATGTTTTATTTTATTACAATGAACACTTAATTATAATGTGTACATTATCACACTGCTTGAGTTTTTAAAATAGATTATATTATGAGTGGTTTTGATTATTCATGGTAACTCCAAAAATAGAACCCATCCATTATTAATTGTTATAGTCATTTTTATTCCCAATGAATATATTTTTAAAACATTGGATGAAAATAAGAGTTTATAAAAAATTTAATAAAAAAACCCATTATTCTATTTTGAAATAAAATAATCTATTATAATATTTTCTTATACCATAATAAACATTATAGATTATATATCAATTTAGTTTTCCATAGAAAAAACAAATTTTCTCATTATATTGTGTTGATAATTTCATATGAAATTATAAAGGAAAAATCATAAATATTGGTTTTTTTTGAAAAACATGAATTCTCATTAATACCATTCATTTAAAATAAATCCAATCACAATTATAAAAATATGAAATTTTCCATAAAAACACATGTTAATTTTTTGATCAAAAAATAATAAAATTACAATTTAAACCAAGGAAATAATATCATGTTGGTTCAATATGAACATACTCTGACATTCTCCCTTATAAGATCCTTCAATATTCTATCTCATAATTAAACAATGTTTATTATTTTTAAAATTATCCTACCACGAGTAAACTCTTTTACTATACCCAACACATTGGAGAGATATATTAGGCTCCCCCATTATTCAAATAAATTTTTTAGTAACCATTGAAGTATTTAAAAAATAATATATCCAGAATTATAGATAATTTCTCTTAATTTTAATTCAAACCCATAATCAATAACACATTGATTTATCTTACAATGATAAAAAAAATTCATAACATGGAAACAAAATTTATAAGAAAAAATTACTAAATTATTGAATGAAATATTTTCATTAAATACATAAATGGATATTTTTAATGTATAATTTATAATTAATTATGAATTTTTTGTCTGGAGATGGAATTCAATCCATATTAATATAAATCATTTATATTTTTCAAGTATGTAAAATTTCATCAATATAACATTCGAAATTTATTGAATTGATTAATTTTAATCCATTGTAATGATGATAAAAAAGTAATGAAAATAAAAATTATCATTTATTTAATAATAAATTTTAACATTAATGAAACATTTTTATATATATCAACATGAATGGAAAATATATTGAATGAAAATTTTTCATTAATAATTTTAAAATAGAGTCTATTATATTGTGTAACACACCATTTTCTCTTATATATATATCCTCTTGAGTAAAAATTTTATATTAATTTAATACATCGTTGAGAAAAATTTTCAACTTAAATTTCATCAATTTATTTTTATTCAAAAATTTAAAATGTTTTATTTAGATTCAAAAATTGTTATGTTCATATTGGATGTTCTGGTTATGTTAGTTTTTTTAGTCAAAAATTTCTTATGTTGGTTTACTAAGGTAAAAAAGGATCTCTTTCAACAATCTTAAAAATATTGATCATCAAAATAATTTATTTTATTCTTTGAAAAATATTATAATCCTACATGGATAGTGGTTATGATAAATGAAATATATAATATCAAAGAGGTTGTAATTTTTAGTTACACATGAGTGTTGTTTAAATTTTTCATTTTTATGGAAATGAAAAAATCTATATAATATTTAACATAGAAAATATAAAAACATATTTGTAAAAAATATTATATATTTATTATTTTAACCATAATGACCAACCATGTGATATTATGATGGAAATAAAAATGCATCACTTCATTAAGCTGTTTTTCCACACGTACATATGAGAAGTGTTTTAATTTTCTCATATGGTGTTAATGATATATAAAAAAGTGGATTCATAAAAATAATAATATTTCAATAAAAATAAGATATTTATACCTTTATGATATAATATTTTATACATATTTGAATGAGTGAGAATAATAAATAGACATGAAATAGGTTTCTTAGGACTTATACCTCTATCATAGATATCTCCATTTGGTTATTACACGAACCCTTAATGGACTACTCTTTGATGAAGAAAATGAACTCTATGATATGGAAAGGGATGTTATAAATGTATTATGGTATGGATTCTTAAATATAATCATCTTAAGTGGTGATATATAGAGAGGATATGGGTTCCCTTTTATATGTTAATGTAGTTTTTATAATGTTATTATTCAATGTTATAAAATTAAATAAATTATTATTCATGGGAATGCGGACTTAATTTTTTATAATATAATCTAAATGTGAAAAGCATTGAAATAATATGATCATATAATATATAAGATGATATTTTCTGATCCTATCAGAAATATTTACACTTATTAACATATTTTAAACATTTTTTACCATCGATATAGTTATTCCCTAGACACTATTAAATATATATTAAAATAAAATTTTCCAAAATAATAAATTTGCATCTAACAGTTGTAAATTAGAAATATATTGTTTTTTTATAATTAAATCAATTTATATATTATATAATAAAACAGAATGAAATGGAAAAATTATTTCTATGAAATGTATTTTATACTCATAAATATAAAATTATAAAGAAATGAAATTAATAAAAATTCATGTTGAATTTATTAGCTTCTTCTCAGACAAATATATCTACAGTCACTTTCAAAAACATAAAAATTTAATAATTTATTTACATTATATAATTATTTTTTTTAATCATCTATATTTTTTATTATTCACTAAAATATCAAACTTTTGAGAAAAATAAAAAACATTCACCGAAAAAAATATTAATATGTTTAATAAAAAAGAATCTCATATTATAAATTTAATACTATAACATTTAGATATATAATTTTTAATAAAACCATATACTAAATAGAAATCATTTCAGCAATAATATTAAAATTTACTTCTCCAAAAAATCTTATATAATAAAAAAAATATTAATCAATAAATAAATTTAAAAAATTTAATAATGACAGGAGGTTATTATTTATTTGAGTTACAATGGTTTTCAAATTATTTTCCAAATTTGAAATTTCTTTAATGAAATTCTATTCAATAATTAAACAGGTGAGGGTATTATTCCCATATATTTTGGTCTTATTATCGTTTTAATACTTTAATAATTTTATTCTTCCATAAAAAAATTAATATCATGAATCCTAATATTTGATAGTTCCTACTATCAATGGTCTAAAATATGATCAAATGTTTTAGCATAAGATATATTCTCCTAAAACAATACCACTAAAAATATCCATACATGATATGAATCATGCATTTACATACTTAAAAATGAATCAAAAAACAGATTCATTCATTTATATAAACATATATGAAAGGCTACCCTTGAAGAATTTGATAAAATTTCAATTAGAATATCATTAGGTCCAATTAATCATTATATCAACATTCTATTTTTACCAAAAGTCTTTATACCCTTCTATAGAGATTATTTTTAATGAAGTGGTTTCATAACTCAAATTAAGGTTATTTTCCCTAGTAGTTTGCATAACTATTTTACCTATTATAAGATTATATCCTATTATATTAAATCATAATTAATTTCTTAAAAATATATTCTATCCATTATAACATCAATAAATTCTTCACATATATTCAATATTAATATGATGATGTTACAAATTGTTTCCCTAATAACTCCTACAAAATAATATATTTAAATACCCTATTGAAAATAATTGTCATTAAAAATTAAACTAAAGAGATTTTATTATACAAACATCATTTATGATATAATGATAAATAAAAAAACATCCAATAATTTATAATTTTACTTTAATTTTAATATTATAATAATGATGAAATCATGTAATAATTTTTTATTTAGCAGCCATAAATTTTGGAGGTTTTAAAAAAATATATTTTTAATCTAGGATGATTATCATATGTCATACCCTTTTAATTTGAGATTAAGAATGGCTAAGGATTCACCATTAGTAGTTTTTTTTCAAGATTAACCTTCAAAAATGAGAAACAGTTCATGTTATAATCAAATATATCGTTCTAAATTCCATTAAATAAAAAATATTTTTTGGCATAACCTATGAATTGTTGATATTTAAGGAAAAACCAAACATGTTGTTTTCTAAACATCCCATAACAATACCTTCTTCAACTAGGATTCACATAAAACACATATCTTCATTACAAATCTAACAACACATGTATCATCAACATTCATCATTGAAAGCATAACCTTTTTTACAATATATACACTTTCAAGAATTCCAAGATCTTTATTGAAAATCTTCTTATATCATTTTGATAAAGATGACTACAATGATACCTAATCCAATAAAGAACTATTTCGACCATACCGAATTTTTAGGACATAATTTATTAAATCATTATATAATGTATCATATTTAAAACAAATCATAGTTAATGAGGAATTATCATTTGAGACATGGAATTTTTTGGATTATTTTATTTACATATACTATAACCAATTTAACAATCACAATCCTCAATCAATTTTATCCATCTTCTCATACTCATGTTTGACAATTAGTGAGTAAATATATAATTTTTGTTATTTTACAATCATTATATTTTTAACATTTATACTTATATAAATAATGAATAATTATGTTTTAAGTAAAAACTACTTTATCTATCTCAAAATAATCTATTGGATAATTATGATATTTCTATTTCAATTGATAAGAGAATCATGAATTAAATTTCTCATTATGTTTCATGTAAAAACCATGTAATGTAAATGAATAATCAATATAGATAAAAATAACAATATTTCAAGAGTATTATTCTAACCTAAGAGTATGAACTAATAATATTTTTGGTTCATGAAAATATTCATGACATTTTATTTTACAAATGACTTTCCACACCATTTATGTCAACATAGTATGTGAGTCAAACACAAGATAATATTTTTTAGAAAACATTCTGATGTGAACTATTTATCAAATAAACATTATGATCATAGTGAAATTTGAAGGCCATGTAAACTATTCAACACCTTCTGTTTTCATAGGATTAATATTTATACTATCATTATATACAATGTTCCCTTGGAATGATAATTTCATTAAACAAAAAAATTGAATTGTAATGAATTTTCCATACAACATTTTTCATTTAATGTCTATAGGAAAAAATAGTTTTTCCTTAAATTCTTCATATAAATGTGTTTATATTGGGAAATCATCGATAAAAACATCCAAATTGTATTCCAAATACTCTTGAATCATTATATTCTTTAGATCCAAGGATGAAAATTTTAATTTTTTAACATGAAAGGCATAACCACAAACTCATTGTTTTAAATCCTAGTACTAAATGTTTTCCCTAGAATGTCCTCCAAATTCACCATAAGTTAATGTAACCAAGACTAGATATCAATCATTTAAAAATAAATTTGTCTGTTTATATTGTTAATAATTTCATAAAAATCATTCAATGGATACATTTTTTTAATAGTGTCATTATTTAGTTCTATAAAAATAGTGCATGTATAATGGAACCATACATATTTTTTAAAAATAATATAGAATCACCCTAAGGAAAACTGATCAGGTAATTGAAAACCTAACCATACAATTCTTATATCTAATATTCCAATTATTTGAAATAACCTAAAAAATATAAATTCATTGGTTTTTAAATTTTATTATCATTATGAACTATATAAATAGGAAAATGAACCTCTTGATCCAATATAAGACATGAAAATAAAAAAATTACATATATATACAAAATTATTTTTATAAAATAATTAATAAAATCATTTACATTCTAATTAATAATATGTGAAGGATCAACATTAGTTGAATCTTTTTTAGTTTCTCAAATTATTAATTTTTTTCACATTACGATTTCATTCATATATACAAAAAAATAATATTTTAATAAATAATCTTTATAAATTAAATATATATTTTCTTGATAAACTAAATTCAAATCAATACCCTAAAATAAAAATCAATCATTGTATTGGGAAATGAAAAAATATTTTCTATAAAAAGAATTTTGTTGATGAAAAATGGAAATTTTTTTTTAGACTAATATATAATTTATACTATACAATGTACTTTTAAGGAATTGTTATGAATAAATATCGAAATAAATTATTCATATTTTACATGATGATTACTAGGAGAAAAAAGAATGAATGAACCAAATCAATTAATAAATTATAACAATTAGAATAAATATATCATGATTCCATCAATACATTTTATCAGGGTACCACATCTACCATATTAGTATAAAATTTATTTTGTTTCCTTTCTTGTTTCATATATTTATGATTACCACCATGAGTAATAAAATTCCAAAATACATTACCATAGTGTTCTACCTCAATGAAGTATCATTTTTTTCTATTTCATAATCATTTCAGAATTACAATTGATCATTTTTTTATATGGATGAGTCATGTGTTATTGATTTTCACATCCATATCACTTCCAAAATCCCATGAGGAATCTTCCAAAATTATTAATTCGTCAATTATATGAAGTGGGACATTTAATTTTCATTCCTTCACGTTTATTTGAGTTATATATATTCATTTTATTCCTTTAGATTTATTTTACACAAAATCCATCTCAATATTATCAACAAAATGTAAAATTTAATCCTAATATTACAACGAACAACTGAATAGGTCCCTTTAAAAAATAGTATGAAATATTTTTTTAAAATATAACAATTTTACAATAATTTTCGATAATGAATTTTTTTGGATACCTATAAAATATTGTATTTGTATCTTCATATGTCAAATTAGATTGATTATCCATTTGAATCAACTATATTAATAACAATCCCATTTAATGCCAAATAACATAAGTAAAATAAAATTTTATGAATAGATAATTAAATACAATCCATTCCGGGGAAAAAAATTATTCATTTTACAAAGTTTTTATAATTAGACACAACCTTTGATTTCCTCAAATTTAAAATAATAAACAGTATATGTTTACCTATGATATTATGATCATATTTTAACTAAAAATAACCTCTCCAACATATTGATCCATCTTTAGTCTTGCATGGTGTTATAGGATCCACCAAAATAAGTAGGGTTCTGTTTACTTAAATGATCTTCTATAGAAATGTTATTAAATAGGGAATCTAGTATATCATGTGCATTAGTACCTCTAAATATTGATGCATGAACTGATTTAAAACAACTAGAATCTTAATATTTCCAATACCAACAATTAATGTATACTATTTATGATGTATAATATCCTTCTACATCATATTCCTTGTTTCCTCCATTGAAAATATTTTTTAATAGAAAAGGATTAGAGGAAGGAAGATGGAAATATATAAAACCAATCTATTTTAAAATTAAACATATATTAGATTCACATTAATTTTTTTAAACCATCTTTGCATCCTATAGAGTTATATTGTACTTTCCATTGATATTAACTATTATTCAAGATATCACAATCAATAGAAAATTACATTATATATTAAAGGCGTTCTACATTATTATATGTTAAATTCCTTTTTATTTTAATATCACTAATGAAATTTTTGAATTTAAAAAATAAATATTTAATATATGATGACCATTTGTAGTATGATGAAAAAAATATTATTTATAAATATAATTAATAGATTATGTCACATGAAATCAGAAAGTTAAAACCGTAATCATATTGGGTTTCATAATAACATGAACATCCTTGAATACATTTCCATCAATATTATTCATTTCACCATTTTTTTAGAAAAATTATTAAACATTCATTAACAAGATAATTTGAAATTTAATTCAATAAATACAAAGATTTAATTTAAAAGCCACTTCCAAATTATCATGGATGTACCAAAGTACATTCTTATTGTAAGGATGAAGCATTAAACGTTATTTAATCTTGAGATTTCTCAATAATTGATATTAATTCATTTTGAGTATATTATAAGGATATGATTTTTATAGAATTAGTGAATAACTCATACATAGAAACATAAATATTACAAGTAGGCACTTCTAATCACTATCAATTTTATAATAAACCAAAATCTACTTAAAAATGAACATGATATCATTTCATGTTTTAACAGCATAAATTTTCATTAATTTCATACATGACTGTATTCCTATTTATGTCCTGTGAAAAAAATTAAAAACGTTGGATAGGAATAAAAATATTAGTAATGGATACACAAATAAGGAAAACTTTTAGTCATTGGAAAACATGAACACAATGAATACATTATCATAATGTAAAACTTTTCAACTTTAAGAAGTAGAATATATACTTCACTAAATATATTCTCATTTATTACACATTTTTTAACAAAAATATTTCCATAACGCCTATATAAAGAAACATATAACAAATAAATTTAACATGGAATAAAACATTAATAAATAGAAATTCCATATGATTAAATTACACACATATATCTTAATGGAATAGACATATGACTGACTTCCACACCCAATGCATTGCAGGTTATAAAGTAACCACACATATTTGGTATATCACATAACCATCAGTCTTTGGTTTATCATGTAACCACACATCAAATTTCAATGTTCCATTATATAATAATAACACATTAAAGATTGAAATTTTCATCAATTTATTCATAATGTTTTTTTTCTAATCAAAATAAATTATTCTAATATATTGAAATAATTAATCAAAAATCCAAATATTATTCAGTAGAATGTTTTCAATTAAGGAATAAGGGAGTTATTTTTCTTTTAAAACAATTAAGGCTTCTATAGTATTCCAAATATCAAATAATTGTTACAAAAATATAGGATTCATTGTCTCCACATATATTAATAATTAGTTTTTCCCATTTATTAAAATTCTATGTTGAAAAAATATTCCCTCTGAATGAAATTAAAATTAAAAAGTGTTTATTTTACAACATTTTATAGAATGTCATGTATAAATTTAAATGGGCCTCAATTAATGGAGAAGAATAAAAGTCCCTTAAACTGAGTCCGACTTGTCAGGTACACTCATTATTTTTCTGATTAATAAACATTGATAAATTTATTCTTGATTGAGAACCTTTTTAAAATTAATTATTCCTTTTATTATAGTTATTACCATGTTATAAAAATTATATAATTATTTAACTCTATATCAGACGTTTTGTCGATATTTTTTATGTGAGATGAAAATGAATTTATTTTGATGTAAATTTTCCATGTAGTCATTATTCAATCATATACATAATTTAATTCATGATTAATATATGATATATATCCAGTATATATGTAATTATTATGTCCATTATATTTAGAGATAAGAAATGAAATACATCATTCATTGAGATGGTAGGTCTTATGTATGCATGACAACTACCTTCATTTCATTTTTATATTAAAGGAATGCAAACTAAATAATACATAAGTATATTGTAATTCTAGTATAATAAATATTTTATTTATGTTACATAAGTTCAATAACATCATCCTTTTTATGTACAACGATATATAATGAACGAGTCATATCACTTTGAGGGGGATGTAGTCTGATCTTTCTGAAATTAAATTATCGTATTTACACATTATGGAAATCATAAAAGTACGTTTTTAATAAAAATTATACAAGAATAGAGAAAATATAAATATAATATATTTCATATATAAATACAGTTCAATCATAATGGCCAGCATGAGGAGTTATAGAAGAAAATTGAGCAATCATCATTTCGTGAGGTAGTAGTTAACAGTTCACAAAAACACTATATTAGTATAAATTAGATGGAGGTATACGTAAGTGTAGTTTGAATACATGTCATAACATAATCCTAGTATATTTAGGATACTGGGTTTTTTATGTAAAAATATAATAATAAGAGTATATGGAGTTGAGAAAGAAAATAAATTAATTGAGCTTAACAGAAAATGCTACCACTAAATCAGGTAACTCCTTTTGATTTGTGCCAAAATGATTTCCGGAATTTAATTTTGGCTAAATTAAGGATTCTAGGATAAATGGTGGTAATTTAAGATATTATTTGAGGTTAATTAAATTAGTAAAATGGCTTGAAATGTGAGATTATTTTGTTTGAGTTAATGGTATTTTATATGCGGGGAGGGGCACTTGAAGAATATCTTGAATTATTATTTTAGAATAGATTTATTTTAGAAATATGATTGATAAAAAGTGTTATATTTATTGGATATGATGTAGAAGGGTCGAAATTCTATCATCCAAAATGATTTATACATGTTTAGGTCCCCAAATTTTCCTTATCATTTAGCGTTAAACCTTAATTAAAAACAATAACTTTTACTATGCCTTCTTATATTTTCACAATATATTGGCAATACAATTACTATAAACATCCAATATATCCACAAGTGGATCAGTAATGAAATTATTATTATTATATAAGTCATTTGGCCAGATCATATATTTTTAGGGCTATTATATCATTAAATAAATTAACATCTTTTTTAAAAACTCATTTGAATCAATTTTGACACAATTTTGGTAATTGGTTTTTCAATGTCCTAACAACTTCATTCAGTAAAAAAAGTAATTAAATAATCCCTAACATGTTAATATCATTCAAAAAATAATTTATGGTATAAAAATGTTCAAATATCATTTATTTTAATATTTATAATATAATTTCTTTGTGTTTTTCATTAATAAGTTAATCACGTCAACATCATTTTGCATAAATATATATATTTATTTAATTTCTAAAACTTTTATGTAAAATACCATGATGTATGAAATATTTTTAGAATCATAATTACTATTTACAGTTGAATAGATCATTTATATAATCCAAATTAAAATAGTTTTGTTTATTAGTTACATGATTTTATTATATTTCCCTATTCATAAAAAAAATATTATAAAATGTCTTTATTACACCCAAGTGGATCCATGGGGTCCTAAAATATTCCCAAGGATTCCAGAGGTTTGATATATTTCATCAATTAAGATTAGGACACATGTTAGGGAATTTTAATAATATTATAATACTAATATTTTTACTATTATTTACTTTATTTACCCTTTTTCTATGATAAATATGTTTTTTATAATGTTACCATTCAAATTTTCCAAGAATTAAAGTTAATTTTTTACAAAATTTGAAACTTCTAATTACATATATGGAATAAATTTTTCTAGATTCAAATAATAGATGTTGTAGCAATTATATTAAAATTAATTACTCTGGTCAAAACCGAAAGGCGGGTTTTTATGAAGTAAAAACCCTCAATATATTTACATGTTTTAATGTCCTATATAATTAAGAAATTACTTCCAATTACCTTAATTTGTTTAAATTATAAAAAAATTTCCAATTAAAATTGAAAATAATTTAAAAACTAAATATATCAATAAAAATAAATTAGATGAAAGTCATATTTGAATTAAAATGTAGAATTATTCCCCATACATTAAAATATGATTTTCATTAAAAAAATTTAAAAAAATCCCACGAAGTAAATTTTTATGTCTCTATTTTAAAGAATGTGTTTATTTGGTCAAATAGAACATATAAAAGTAACAAATACTATATTTATAATTGTATTTTTCATCATAAGTCGACAGGATGACCATTTAAAAATACTAGAGTATTTTATACATACAAATTAATCCACTCTCATTTTAAGGCACTAAATTTTATTGGATAAATGTAGAAAAATTTATAAAACTAGTGTAATAATATTGGGTTTTGTTCCTTTATTTCCTTCTAATACAAATTGAAGGCATTAATTATCATTTTAAAGAATAATATTATAGTATTATTTTTTGGTACAACTCAATAGTGGGTAAAACGTATGATTTTAGAAAAATCCATTTTTGTATGTCGAGTACAGTATCGAAAGAAGAATACCCACTAATGAAAATTTTATATGAAAATATATAATTCTATAAATACCTGGGATGTTACTTCATTCCCCACTTTTGGATATTGTGTCCATTCAATTTCAAAATTTTGTTTTGTAACTTCATTGAATATCCCACATCATAAAAAGTGTAAAAAAAACACATTTAAAATGAAATTGAATTAAAAGGACAACCAATATAACACATATTAGGATTCCATGTTGGAAAAAATGGAAATTTTAGAAAAACTAAACATCTTGTTTTGATGGATAGTGATAGAAAACCTGATCGGGAGAATGTTATCAACCAGAAAACCCCAAAAATGTGATGGGGTAAAATTTCATAGGCTTCATAGTAGGAAAACTAAATATAATATGGATTTGTTTCAAGATTCTTTTCATAATGTTGATGAATTTTGTTACTACTTAGAATAATATCATAAATAAAAAAACATATATGCCAAGTATAGTTTCATCCATTTATAAATTCTAATCACACTGATATTTTCACTAAAGGATGGGTATTTAAGATGACTTGGTCAAAAATAAAGTAATAGAATAAACCTATAGAGAATAAAAATAATCCACAAAATATGAGCTACAAATTTACCAAGTCATTAGACATTGAAAAAAATCAAAAATGGATAGTACAAGATTAGATAATCACCCAAAAATAATATTCCTTTATAAGGAGAAGGACTACTTTTAATCTCCAAAATTCAATCATAATACCAATGTTTTACATTGAACATTCAACAAAAATTTCATTAAAATCACTCAAAATAATCGAAACTAAGATTAAAACACAAAATTTATATGTATTTGATAAAATATACTTCCACGAATGATCTTAACATTTATCATCAATTATCATCGACTATTATTAATGTCTCATTTAGAAATGTAATTATCCAAATCACATATTAACCATGATAGGTTAATAATTTCTATTTACAACACAATACAAAATAATTCCACAATTTAAAAAATAGATTCTTCCAATATAAAATACTATCATTAATCCTCAAATGGAATCCCATTGTTTTCTCTTTTTCTTAGGAATATTGTGTTCTAAAAAAAGGGAACATCATCCCAAATAAATATTATCAATTAATCAATATATAATTTTTCAATACTAATGATATCCAATTTTTAAACCAAAATTTCCAATAATCAACTTATTCATAATCAATAAAATCATTTAACTATAGTGAATATTTTATACTAACTAGGGGGACTACATTTGGACTAGTGGTAGGTGATGTGCCCTTGTTGTCCTTCTATTGTGGGTTTGATTCCATCATCCATGCCAGACACGAAGGGTTATCACAAATCATGAGTGTTGTAAATTTTATAAAACTATATAACTCTTATTCTTTAATAAATATTTACGATTATATCAACAAATGAAAAGATAATAACATATTATTGACACATATTACAAGATCTTATAAACCTAAAAAGTTATTTATGATTATATCAACAAATGAAAAGATAATAATTCCACATTTTAACATAAAAAACATATAGTTTACACATAATATATATAATCCACTGTAATCCCATCATTATATATTTAATCATATCATCATCCATATATCCATCATGACTCTTCCATTCACAAATTGTAGATATATTAACCATAGAAAATTATCTATGTTCCATTATCCATTTTTTCCATCTTATTCTTTAATAAATATTTCCTACAACCAAAATCATGCATAATGTACAATGATTCAATAATTTCAAAACATGAGAAATGAAATAATATATACGTTTCATTAGTCATTTTCAGATTCCTCATCTTCAATTATAATAGAATTAGGTATTTTTAAAAATATATTTGTATGGTCTAGTTGAGACGAATCCGAATCCTTTTTTATACGACATATAATAGATTAATGACCAAGCACACCACTTTTACAGGATTAAATTAATCTCTAAAAAAGAACATGTTTCCCTTTCATAGTGTTAACTAAATGATTCCTTTTACCATGGGAGGTTATTGCTTTATGACCTTAATTAACACAACTATAAAATCTTGATGACCCTTTGAAATATTTGCCAAGGTTTTTCATTCCAAATCCTGCACAAATAGGTTTTTAAATATACTTACCTTCATTATTATTTTCATACATCCAAAGGGATATATTTTCACATATATTATGCCTTACAAAAATATCCATGTTTCAATTGATTAATTATGACTCTAGATTGTTGGTTAATAATAACAACATGATTTCCCATTATAGCTCCAATTTCATTCATTTACATATTCAATAAACCACCATAGTTTCCGTCACATCCCTTGTTAATTTTGTGCATACTATATCTAGCCTTTTACCCAAACAAAAAATTGTTATTGAGACTATATCAAAAAAAATAACATATAAAATAATATGAGGAGGATAAAACAAAATAAATACTAATTCATGATATCTCAAACACGTTCAATATATCTAAAATATCAGTGACTCTTTCTATCATGATAAGAATTTTGGTTATATGAAACCTGTCACTAATAGTTTTATAAAAACCTAACATCTAATGTAATCTAAACAAACATTTGATACAAACTATAAGGACCATGTATTAAAAATTACATAATCCTGAGATTTGAAAACAATTAACATTAATTCACTTCGAAGATATTATTAGAGTTTGAGTTATAGATAATTAGGCCATAAATAATATATATAAAGATAAATATTACAATTAGACACTTCTAGTAAATATCCATTTTTTATAAAACATAAACTCTTTAAAAGGAAACATGGCATCATTTCATGTATTCATTGGATATCTTTTCCTTGATCTGATCCTTGACCCTATTATTTTTTATGTCATTTGAATAACATATCAAAAAAAGGGATGATCATAAATGCACATTATGGTATACCAAATGAAGGAAAACTATTAATTTTTGGGAAACATTAATAACATTAATTCCTTATCATAATGTAATAATTTTCACCTTCAAGAAGTTGTAAATATACATCCTTAAATATAAAATCATTTCTTACCCTTTTTGTATCCAAAATATTACCGTAATACCTGTTCGAGAAAACATATAATGTAAAATGGTTTCTTGGGACATAAACATACATAAATGGAACAACCAGAGAGTCTAATTCCTTACATATCCCTTAAGGTAATACCCATACGGCTGACATCGATACCCAATGAATTGGAGGTCATAACACAACCACCCATCCATATTTCATCATGAAACCAATAGTATTTATTTTATCATGCATCAAACATTCTTTGGTTTATCATTTAACTACACATAAAATTTCCAAGTACAATTATATAATCATAATGCATAAATGTATGAAATTTTAAAAAACATTACTCATAAATTCTCATTTACAATCACAATAAACCATTCCAAGGTATTGCAATAATAAATCGACATTAAAAAACATTTTCAATCAAAAAATACTCAAAAATGATAAATTTATTTCTTTTACTTTTAAAGACATTATATGTTACAGAGTAAGAAAAATAAAAAATAATGTTTACGACAACAAAGGAGTGGTTATTTCAGATATGTTGAAAATATTCCTTTTAATCATTTAGTAAAACAGAATGTAGAGAAACTATTTCCTTTTAAGGAAAATTTAATATCAATGGGGTTTAATTTAAAATATATAAAATAAGGTTGTATAAAAATTAAAAATATTCCTCAGTAAAAAGAGATTTAGATGAAGTCCCATTCCTTGAGTCCAACTTGTCACATACAATCGTTATGTTCCTGGATAATAAAAATAGGTTAATTTATAATTTCATGAGAACCATTTTCAATTTTATTATTCCATTTATATTACATCTTAAAATGTTATTATATTTACAAAATTATTTAAGTTAATTTTGAAAATTTTGTCGATATTCTGTACATGAGTCTAAAATGAATTAGTTTGAATGTAAATTGTCCATCTAGTAAAAATTCCATCATCGCAAAAATATTAATTATTATTTAAATACCATATATATCTAGTTTATATGTATTTATTATTTCCATAATATTTTTAGATAAGAAATTTGATGTGACATTCATGGATACAGTCGGACGTACATACACATTAATTCTACATTCATTTCTTTTTCATATTAAATTAATTAAAACTAAATAATAAAAAGGTATATTGTAATTTAAGTCTAATATAAATATAATATATGTTACATAGTTTCAGTCATTTGATCTTATATATGATCTAAGTATGGAATGAACGAGTCATATCGCATTGAGGTGGTGGTAGTCCGCACATCAACAAATGAAATTATCATGTTTACACATTATGGAAAGATTCATAAAATGTTGTGAATAATTATTAGAGAAGAATAGAGATAATATAAATATAATATATATCATAAATAAATATGATTCAACCATAATGGAAATTTTGATATGTGGTTGGAGAAAATAGAGCAATCATCACTTTGTGAAGCAGTATTCCATCATACACATAATCATTATTTTCATATTCATTAGATTGAGGTGGGTGTAAGTGTATTTTTTATCCGTATCATAAAAAACCCTAGAATATTTTGAATACAGGTTTTGTAATGTAATTATAGAATAAGAAGAACATAGAGAGTACAAAAGGAGAAAAATGAATAGATATTCAGAAAAGTCACTACCTCAAAATCACGTAACTCAATTCGATTTGACCCAAAAGGCTTTCTCGAATATTCTTCTTTCAATTATATAGACTATAAGAGGAAATTAGGTTTTATGTAAGATTATTTGAGATGTTTTTCGATAATACGAGGGTTATTAGAGTTGTGAGTAAGTGGGTAGAGGTGGTGGCCTTTTATGAGATGGTGGACGATTGCTTTTGGAATGTCTTGAAATATAATTTTATTATAAATTTATATTCGAATTATAAAGTATCCAATGAGATAAAATTTTAGGATAAAATGTTTATGTGTATAAATATAGTAAAAAATTTGATGTATTCATCTTTAGGACTCCTAATTTACTGTATCTTTTAGCTTTAATGCATAGATTAAAATATTAACTCTTACAATGTCTTTTTCTATTTTCAAAATATATGATTACTATAGATACGCTAAAATTCCAATAAAGCTCTACTGTATCATTAATGACATGTGTAACATTTTATAAGTCGTATGGCTCAAAATTATATCTTTATAAATTTTATTTAATTTAAAATAATCATATTTGTTTGGAAAAATTATTAATGACTATTTTGACACCTTTGAGTTAATGATTAAGGTCAAAATCATAAAAACATTATTCCTTATAAAAAAATAAAATAACTCATCCAAAAAAAGTAAAATTAATCCAAAATATTTTTGGATGGAATGAAAATGGGGAAATTACAATTATTTCAATATTTATAATATCATTTTTTGAATCCTCCGTTAATATGGTAATCACTGTATCATCATTTTGTCATGAATAATTTTTTTAATGACATTAAATTATAAATAAACGACCATGATGAATGAAATCTTTTTATATTTATAATATATATTAATTGTTGAATATATAATTTAAAAAAACCAAATTAAAAATGTTTTATTATTGAGATATATGTTTTTTTATATTTCTCTTATCAACAAAATAATTATTATAAAAGGAAATTATCACACCCGTGTATCACATTGGGGTCCAAAATTTGATCCAATGTTTCCCATGGTCGATCGAACATAATACAATAGGATTATAACATAATTTAGGTTATTTATATATTATTATAATATTATTTTTTACCCTTATTTACCTGATTTACAATTTGACCATGGTAAATGAAAATAATTGCTGAAGTTACAAGTAATAATTTCAAATAATAAAAGGTAAATAATTACAGAATTTATTCCTTATTATTAAAAATATGCAATAGATTTTTTGAGTTTCAAAGAAGAAACGTTTAAATAATTAATTTAAAATTAATTCCCACTCTCAAAATCGGAAAGCATGTTTTGAAGAACTAAAAAGCCCAAAAAGATTGACATGTTTGTATGTCCAATTTAAATGTGAAATTACTTAAAATGACCAGAATTGGATTAAATTTTAAATAAAATAACATAATTAATGTTTAAAACCAATAAAAATGGAAATATAACAATAAAAATATATTAGATGAAAAATAGTTTTTCAATTAAAATGCATTACTATTTATTACTCATTAACATGTAGATTTTATTAGAAAAATACAAATATTCCAAACAAAGTAAATTTTGATATCACTATTCTAAAGAATAAGTTTTTTTCAAATAAAACATATAAATGTAAAAAAACTAGATATACAAATTTTTCTCCATCCAAATGTGGTAAAAAGTACGTTAAATAATATTAGAATATTTTATGGATAAAAATGGATTCATTCTCATTTTAAGCCTCTATATTTTATTGGATAAATATAAAAACATTTAACAAAAATTTGTAATCATATTTTGTTATATATATAATTATAGACAATAAAATGTCTAGGCATTATCTACGATTTAAAAAACAATAATATTATTGGAATTTTTTTTTGGTATAATGGAATGTTGTGTTCAACATACGATTTCAAAGAATCCCATTGTTATGTTTCATGTACACTATAGTGAAAAAAATCCCATTTAATATAAAATTTTTATTTTATTAATAAATATTAATATATATGAAAAATTATGACTCTACAAATACCTGGGATTCTATATTCCTTACATTTATTTTTACAATACCCTTATAATGAAATCACATAACATAATAGTTATTATATCTATTCCTATTATCCAATAACTAGTAAACAAAATTTCATCTCTAAAACATTTATAGATCTATATTAGAATTAGAGATAATTGACGTTTTATCGAGCTCAACCATCATTAATATAAATATAAAAAGAACCATTGAATGAATATATATATATATATATATATTCCACCTAAATCATAAACCATTTTAAATGGTATTATATCAGATAAGAAATAACACTTTAATATATTTAATTAAACGAAAAAAATTATATTAGCTTAGAAAAATTATTATAATACATGACGAATAACAAATATGATATTGGGTCAAGAATTTCTCGTTTTTTTAAAACATCATTAATGTAACCCATGGAAAAAAATTAATAAAATTTTATAACAAAATTTATTATTATGAATATTAAAAATAAAAAAAAAATCCTTTAAAAATGTTTGTACTATAATGAAGAAAATATAGAATCATATAATATATCCTCCACACAAAAATAGCTTTTCTAAAGTAAGTCATTTGAAGCTGATCTATATATGAAATTCAATTAACTCATTCCCAGACTTGTTTCATTCATATGTATACCCTGTATAGTAATAATAATATATTAATTTTATAAATATTAAGAATAAATTTCATGTTATTGATATCATTATTAAATATATTTCATCTTTGACAATGTTTTTCTAGTCTAATAAATGGTTAAGGTCATGGTGTATGATTTGAGGATATATGGATTATATTCAATAAAGAACTTCACTAGCTGAAAATGGTCAATGGTATCATACTTCCATAATACATGATATAAAATTCAATTTAAATATTTTTTTTATAAAATATAAACATTTTTATCACCATCAATGGACTTCTAATGTGAAAAATAAAATATGTTGTGTCATTGTTGTAGTATTTTGAAATTACTCACGAGTGATGCATCCATTTTTCTACTAGATGTAACAGAAATATGGTAAATCATATTTTACATTTATATAATCATAATTAAGTTTTAAAAATCCAATATATAAATTAATTCAGTGTTTATATCCATATTTTTTGGATGTGTATTTATAAATGAAACTCATATCGTTGTGCTAGTTGTAATACACACCTATACTAAAGCTTTCTTTTCCATTTACATAAGATAGAAAATAAATAAAAATATTTCATTCATAAATATAATATCATTTTCTTATAAGTAGTATAATTATAAAAATATTATATATATATTTTAATATGTATTAAGGATTTATTATAATAATTAAACATGAATGATGTCGGTTATGTCTTATATCTCCACCTTATTTATCTCCCAATTTATTAAACATTAATCATTCTAGGATTAGTTTTTTAGCATAAAAGAACCTATAATATGTAGTGATAGATTTTGGGATGTTATTTTGTTATTTATTGGTTATGAAAGAAAGTTAATGCATTCAAAATAATTTATTAGATGATGTTCCCATTAATAAGTGAGGGGAGGGCCACTCTTTCAATTATTCAATGTTTTAAAATAATATGAGGTATTTTTCATGGAAAATGCAAACATAAAAATTAATAAATTTTTATTATCTGATATGGTTATAAATACTATAATATAATATAAACTTTCAGTAGAATTTTTAAATATATCAAGCTTTTTTATTTTTTGGTAATTATTGTAATTTTTTAGTGTTAGAATTTTTTACCCCAGGTCCAATTCCAAATGAATTAAAATGAAAATTTTCTAATTAAAAAATTTGCACCACATTTTTACAAATATGATATCATTTTTTTCAAAATTATATTTTATTTAGGTTTAGAAATTAATTATAAATTTTTGAAATATAAATTTAATATTTTTTACAACGTTTTTTTATCTTTAAAGTGATCATATACCCAAATTAAATATTATAAATAATAAAATGGAATTAATAATATAAATTTAAATTATTTTATTTTATATAATTTTTAATTAAAATAGAAAAAATAAAATTTCAATTTACATTAATTAAATAAAAAATAATATTACAAAAAATATTCATTTTTTTAATATTCACTAAAATATAAATTTTTCTAAATAAACTAAAAAAATTATTAAATATGTATTGTTGATACAATAAATCTTAAAATTAGTAAAAGTTTATCCATTTATAACTCTATAATTTATAATTTTTATTTTTAAATAATATTATATATTTCTGGTAAAATATTTCAGCATTTATAAAACCCATTTATTTTCTAATGGAAAAATCATATATAATTATCCTAATATATATAAGAATCAATAAAGATATATGTTTATGAATAATAAAAAGAATGATTCATTATTATTAATAATAGGTTTTACTACTTTTTGGATAATTTAATTTTTTGTTTCTTTTGATCTTCAATTAATATCATGTTTTGTAATACATTTTGGGATTGATATGAAACCTTCATTCATTGAATGGTTTATGCAGGATACAATGAATGATTTTTTTCATATAGATAACATATTTTAATATGTTTGTGAATTTTTTCATATATATTCATTCAATTCTTTATAAAATTTCATATCTCATATGATAATGAGTCATGGATATCATGGGTTTTTTTACAACATCTATTCAATGAATGATTGGTTTTCTAAATACATAAATCATTGAATTCATGTTTTATTTCTTCTAAAAAAATAATATGAATCATTATCTTTGTCATAATATAAATCACATTCACCATTGTTATACTAACATCATAAATAGAGGGAATCATTAGATTTTTCAAAATAAAAATATTTATCATCATAGGACATTTCACAACATAAAGAGTTGGGATCATATGTTTTATAAAAAAAATAACATTATATTACTTAAAAACTGTATTAAATTATTTTTATATTTCATCAATTTTTTTTCTTGGCCCTTTGTATTGTTTAATTTGGAATTGGATTGAGTTGTAAACTATTGGATCCTTAAACATGTTTTTTGTTCTTTTAATGTAAACCATGAACAAGACCATAAAATTGTATAAATTTTAATGTAATCCAGTTGTATTATTATGAAAATATTATTATTGTATTATTATTCAGAAGAAGTAGTGTGGAACTATAATTGTAAAATACATATTTTATGGACTAGTCTTGAGCATGTAGCATTGTGTGTCCCCTGGTAGACCACAACTATATTGTCATCACCAAGGAATATGAAATAAAAATGTGTTTCCTAACCATGAAATGTATTCACACAACACCCTCATGGGTAGCCCTATTTTGTTTCCGTGTATGGGAATCTGGGCGTCACCACTTCATGGTGAGGACTATTTTAGTTTTTTAACATGGCTGATTTAGCCCCCTATATTCTATGAGAAGAGGAGATCATTAATTTAAATAAATTAGATCAGTATAAGATAATTTATAATGTTTAATTAACTCATTCATCTGTTTGTTAATAAATTCACAATTATTCCCTTATTCGTTTTGAGATTCCAATGTCTAGGGTGAAATGTGGACGAACCTTCTTCATTTCATTCTTCATTTTTCTCAGCCTTCCATTACCGACCATAATTGAAGATCAATCCATTGGAGATAGGGTATTGTAAATATTTATATTGGATCATAAAGATATATGGATATTTTATATATTCTATGTTGTTTAATTTATGGGTTATCCTCCTTATAACATAACTAGAGCTACCGTTTATGGTGGCCGTCATTTCGGACCATATGAATATAGGATAAAAACGATTAGATAATTGATATAAAAAATGTAAAATATCATAAATTATATTTTAAATGACATATATGTACATGATATAAGATGTTTTTTATCTTATATATCCTTTTTATATTTTTTTTCAGGAAATGACATTATTTGATGGTGTCCATTGAGACACATTATTGATTTTAGTTGTATATGTGTGCGTATGATACCAATGAAAACTATACATTATTAATATCATGTGTGAGAATTAATATCCTATGATAAACTTTTTTGATTTTGAAAACATGTACATGGGTTTATATATACATAGATTCATGCTTAATATATTATTTTTTTCATATAATTATTTTCACCAGTGGTGTGACACATGAATGAGATGGGGTGTGATGGTCTTGTGGCATGTTCTATTAAAGATATGAGAATTGAAAATATTATACCATGTCCCATAATAGTCATATATATTCTATACTAATATAGGGGTACACATTCATTACCATTACCAAATTTTGGTGAAGATAATAAATAAAATCCCTCATTCGCATTAACACATTTTTCACAAAAAACATGATTTTCTCAAGGGGACACAATCAATATGATGAAACCCTTATCTCCAATGTTCTAAAAATGAACCCTAATATCCTTGAGCTCAGTAGGGGTCATCCTGTATACATTAAAATATGTCAGTGTAGTATCATGGTCGATGAAAATGCATAAGTATATCTAGATCCTTAGAGGTGGCCTATGAAATTATTTAGGGAAGGCCTCCATGTATTCCTCCATTACCAATGTAATCAAGATTCCTAAATATCTAATTGAACTAAAGGATAAAATTCCATAGTACATGTAATAGTTTCAATCATTCTTCTTAGAAGGACCAATTTTTTTGTATTTATATCCCTCTCACCAATGAGGGAGAATATCATCCCATATATCTGTAGTAATATAACTCTCATGAGGTGACCATACTTATGGGATAGAACTATTGGAAAATTGTAAATTCCCCTGATTAAATAATATGAATCATCATGATTAGGAAGAGGATCCATAATAAATACTCGAATCTAAAAAATATTTCACAATGTCTATATGTATGTAAATAAATGAATCTATCCCTGTATGAACCTCAAGACATAACTGCTTCTCTAAAATCTAAACTAGAAGCTCCAACACCCAAGAAATTTATAAGTAGATTAATTAATTAACCACAAGTATGTTTTATATAAATAGATTATGTGTATAAAATAAATATATAATACTTAAATTCACATATTTTGTATCCTAGTCATAGACTCACATAGTTTGGGGTTTCTCACATATCTGAGGGCCATCTTCTTAAACTTTATGTGGTCCATGTAGAGGTTGTGGTGTTGCAGGATGTAGATCATAATGTCTCCCTCCACTGAAATAACATTCCCATATATCTCCACTATCTAACCATTTATTTCCACATAATTATGGGTCTCCCTATCCAAGAATATGATTTCATTGATCATGGCCCAACCTCTATCAGGGAATTTTGTAAAATATATATAAACTATCCTAATCATTTCTGGACTATCAATAATGTTACAGGTAACCATTCCAATCAAGAACCAAAAACATCCCATCACCTAGATTAATAGATCCTATATGGAGAAAATATTATATAGATCCAAGTGCCTGACACCTTTTATTTGGTGGTCTACTATCCTACGATCCCGATGACTTGTTCGTATTATCCATTATGAACAACTCCTCCCCATGAAGATTACCTCTCACTCTAACAGCATGTTTCCACTCTAAGTGGAATCTATGTATAATCTGATCCCTCTCTAGAACTCAATCATTACATGGTATTCCCTAGGATGATACCATAATATATCTATCTGTATGTACACACGTATTTTTATTCCAGATAAGGAAGACACTATCTCTTACCATGTCGATGTAGTAACACATGTGGTTTGGGAACCTCACCTAATACTAAGGAAATAATATAAAACACCACCGAAGTTCAAAAACATCATGAATCCACATTGAGAAAAATCATGAAGTGTAGTAATCATAAAAAATATCATCTATATGTATGACTCTGAGAAAATAATCTCAGCATGTGTTTTCTTCATCAGACTCCATCAGTGCGCTACTACAGTATTGAAAATACTAGCTCCCAATGAATCCATATCACCAGTAAAGGTCTGAACTAGATTGATGTCGCAGATCATTGACTAAATAAAATGATACACTACCCATGTCTTGGGCTCTTTAATGAACCATAGTGTTCCCTAACGATGAAACTCACTTTGCATGTTAAGACTATATGCATCATCAGCATTCCCAGTTGTTACTATCTGCTTCTCGAGAAGATGGATGTCTACGTCATTCCCACCTGAATGAAAAATATCATTAGATATTCCTTATTATATGCCTAATCACTCAAAATTATAATCATATTTATGTTTGATCGGTAAGAAAAATTGAATTATTCATGAAGGCATCGTGAACTAATCATGATTTAAAAAGTTCAAATGAACATATATATGGGGGATGACAAAATAAGTCTTGTGAAAGAATGAAATACTATATGTTGAATATACTAATTGTTCCCTAGAAAATATGTCATATTATATTGAGTAGACAAGTAGGGATTTAGTGTCATAGTGATTGGATATGTTATCCCTAACACGAACACAGGATTATATATTCTAGAGGTACACTAAATACACTCTAACACTCTTAAAAATTGTTCCAAACTTTTCTTCATTGTGAATCCATATCTAAAAATATTCAAAGGAAAATCACATGGCCCTCCCCATGAGGGATTGGTTTTGTCCTTCAACCACACTATATACCATGACCTAGGTGAAGAATCATAAAATGATGCATCCTACCAATGGATGTCACACCAATATATTGTACCACTAGGGATACACAACAACTAAAAGAATCATCGTTTAGGATCCCCTATGAAATAAGAGTCTACAACACAACCTTCAGAAACCAAATTAAATTAAACATATTAACATAGTACATGATCTCATGACTACGTCCATCTTGGAAGAATCTCACAATAGATGCATCATCCCCTATCAAAACATTGACTGAGAAATGACAGAATGTGAAGAGGCATACATAATCCATGACAAACATGATACCCTAGGTCAACCTCAAATACTATGAAATATTTTTTTGGTCTCAAGGAATCGGGATAGAGGTGTTATAGAAACGTATTTAGAAATCCCTTCAAAACCATACCATAATCCTACTGTGACTAAACCAGAATATTCCAGCAGCATTTCATCGGTCCCCACAAAATATAAGATCCCAACATAAAACATTACATAGGAGGAGTATCCAAGGGAGCTAAATCATCTTTATGGACTACATACCAATCACTTCTACCTTTGGTTATCTATCTTTTGAAAAGGTTTGAGGGGTAGTAATTGGAACTCTCAAGTTAGATCAATCATACTCAGAATGAACCACACTATGTCTCATTCCACAATCGGCAAAAAAATGTGAAAAATTATAATGTAACTAATCATACCACATATTACCATAAACAACTGAAAATTATTTCCCAAACTTCAATGGATATTTAATAGTGATATTTCGTTGTTTACCGTTGGGAACCATCATCATGGATGGATTTTTCTAAAATGCTACACACAGATCTTAGATCACAAAAAATAAATCATCAATAAATTTAATAAAATATGGCTCTATACTAACCATAAGAAACCCATCATTCATAAACTATGATAATTTATATATCTATATGCCTATCTCCACATCAATCAATACCTAACTTGGGTCATGAGAAACATGATGTAGAATAACAAACACACCTACATGTCTTTTCATAAAAAACCCAATTTAACATTTTCAATCTCTCAATATCAATATCCCTCTTTTAGGCACTAGTATATCCTTCTATATCATCACAACATGATTTGAATCCATTTAAAACAATTTATTAAGTCCAACTTCTTTGAAAATTCTTCCAAAATTCCATCCATTTCAAATTTTCCTAATCATAATAGAGACCAAAAACATCATATGTTTAAAGAAAATGAAATGAATTTTATCCATCCTATCACACACATCATCCCATATGTGCCTACCTGAATTCATGTCACCTATTTTTCTATTTTCCTAAAATTATGCATGAATTAACATCCTCATTTCATTCATCCCAGGAGAAATATATCATAAAAAGAAACATTACACCTCAAGTGAATCCCCCAATGGTGAAATATTTTTCATCTACAACAGTAAACATCTAGAAAAATTATTCCCATTCTAGGTAAATGAGATTTTCATTATACAACGTTGGATACTCCAATAGATGTTCTCATTGCTACAAAAAAAAATCCAAATATATTTTATACGATTTACTAATACTGTGGGAAACAATACCCCAATGATACATCATTGTGACATAACCAAACCAGAAACCATTATTGTACCTTGAGGTATGTACCCACATAAAATCAATTGGTATTTACCATAGGATAGTGGTTTTTGACTAACATTGAGTGTATGTTAGATCACATTGGGAGACTATACCATCCAAATTCATGTAATACACAAAATATAACAAACTAAATAATTGAAACAATAAAAAATAATCAAGAAACATGCATTATAATCCTCTTCCCAAATCTCTATGAAAGTAAAAACCAAACACTAAATATGGAATTTCATGATAACAATATCAAATTTTATGATAACATAAAATAAATACTAATAAAATAATCTCCAAAATTACTATTGTCTAAAATTAGATATATAACATCCATGCACATCCCAAGCCCCTATAAACTCCATATCATATGGACCATTCCTGTGTCTTGGCTAGAAACCATGAAATATACTTGGGATCCCAATAATGGATCGATAATTGTGTGAGTACAAAATAGTTGGAAACTACCAATTATGACTACAAAGTCTTCAGTTTAAAAAGATATTGAATTAATGTACTAAATAAATGGAAATGAAATAGAATATAACTCAGGTAAGTTTTGTTAAAAATATTAATATTAACTATTTTCATCAGTTCTTCCATGGTTTTGGAATTCACATAATTTAAACTAATGCATAATACAATCAATTAATTCGAATAAGAGAGTATGTGATGTTCCCTATCCCAGTATGACTAAAAAACTCATGAAATAAATAAAATACACTTATCTATGACGTTCAGTCAAGGTAGTCTCCTCAAATGCCGTAGTTAGGGGTATAGAACCTCAGTCCCCTTCCCTAACATGTGCAATATAGAAGTGGTGTTTATAACCTTAGTTTAACACAACTCAGGTGAATATATCCTAATGTTTAAAACCCCACAACTTCCAAGGCATGTGAACATGCTTGTTTATTCATTTACCACATTTTCTATATCATAAACCATAAACATATAATAAACATAACCTTCACATTTCATAGATATTAAATATAAAAATCAACATCAAGATTTACCCCAATAAAATAATTACCATTTCAATTTAATAGCTTGAATAACCCATTAACCTTTCACATTACATAACATATTAATATTATTAAATATTTCCCATAAAATATCCTATATAACATATTCATCAATTCACATGTTCTCACACATTTATGAAATTCAATTACAAACATGTAATATGAAATTCACATTTAATTCATTTCATGTATCTATTTAAAATTGTTCCTAACAACACAAAATTACATTGAAAATGATTAGATACAAATAAAATTAGATAATATTTATAAACAATGTAACTTATCATAATATTTATAATGTTCTATGTATCAACATAAATTAATTAAATTCTTAACATTATAATTTTCAAATTTTCTGAAGATGGGTATAACACATGGATGGAAGTAAACATTTATATTAAATCAATCAACATCCCATAGGGATCATGAGAAGATCAATTCATTATTTATTAATTTTATAGAAATATCAATAATGTCGTCAATTGAAAAGTATGAGTGACCATAGATATAACCACACAAGCACAAATAAATTTAAATACTATGTGATATGACATGTAGACAACTTATGTCAATTATAAAGATAAACACATGCTTATCCTGGACCTTGGAGATGGATTCAAACACCCTCTGAATAACCATCATATAATCTAATACATTAATATAAAAGCACATGGCCACTGCCCTATGAGACTAGTATTCTCCTATGACTACCCTACATAACATGACCCAGGTAAAGACGCTAAATTTGATGCATCCTACCCTAAGATGTCACCCAAATAGATTGTCCCACTAGGGCCACACAACCTCTAATAGATGCATCCTTTAGGTTCACCTATGAACTACAAGTCTAATCCACAACCATAGGAAAACAAATTAAATTAAACATATTTACCTGGTACTTGATCTCATGTGTATAACCATCTAGGTTGTGTCTCACAATAGAAGCCTCATCCCCTATCAAAACATGGGGAAAATGCCATTATGTGAACCAGACAAAATATTACATCACTAACATTGTACCATAGATCATCCCAAAATATTATGAATACTTTTTTTGGTCTCAAGGTCTCAAGATAGAGTTGTTGTAGAAACTTATCCTGGATTCCCTTAAACATCATAACATAATCCTATTGTTTCTGGACCTGAATATCCCACCTGAAATTCCTGGGTCCCCACATCAGATAAGATCCCAACAAGACTATTACATAAGAAGGAGTATCCATGTAATCTAAAATCATCTATATGGACTATATAATGAACACTTCTACCACATGTCCACACTCATTGGAAATGGTTAGAGGGTGCAGAAATTAGAATTCTCTACATTGATCAATCATACTCAAAATGAATCACAAAAAGTACCATTCCATCACTTACCTAAAATGAGAAATATTATCAGGTAACTAATCTTACGTTATATTGAAACGATCCACTATGATTTTCTGCCCCACCTTCAAAGGATAAATATCAGTGATATCTGGTAGTTTCTCTATGATATCCAGTCATCATGGTTGTATTTTTCTAAAATGATAAACAAACATCTCATAACACATAATATATATAATCCATAGTTTTTATAAAATAATGCTCTATATTATCCATAAACAACACATCTTTCATACTCTATGATAATTTATATAGCTACTTCCCAATCTCCACCCCTACCCATTCCTAACATGGGTCCCAGAAAATATTATGTAGACTAACACAGACACCTACATCTCTTTTCATAAAAAAACCAATTTAATATTTTCACACTAACAATATTTATCTCCCTATTTTAGGTAGTAGTATATCCTTATATATCATAAAAACATTCATTTAAAACCATTTATAACTATTTATTACGTACCAATTCTTTGAAAAATCATTCAAATTTACATCCAATTAAAAATTTTCATATTCATTATTAGAAACCACATTTTTCATAATCTAAAAGTAAATTAAATGAATTTTTCCATCATATCTCACACATCATCCCCATGTGTTCCTACCCTTATGCATGTCACCTATTTTCATAGGTTCTTAAAATAATACATGAATTTAAAACATCATTTCATTCCTCCCATTAGAGTTATATCATAAAAAGTCAAATTACTCATAAAATAAATCCCCCAATGGTGAAATATAATTCATATATAACATTAGACATCATGAATAACTATTCCTACAATAGGTAAATGTAAATTACCTTGTACCTCAATTAGATACACCAAATTAAATACTCATTAAAAGGCAAAGAAACATTATAATCTTTCTTATAGAATTTGCTAATAGAATGGGAAACAATACACCTATGATAAAGAATTGTAACATCCTCATAATCGAAACTACTGTGATGGCTTGATCTTAGTCATAACATAAAACAAATTGCTTCTTCCCATATTATAGTGGGTTTTTACTAGAAGTGAGGGTCTATTAGATACCATGGGGAAACTGTAAACTCATAATTTGAGTAATGCACAAAATATAACATACTAAATAATAAAAACAATTAAAAATAATCTTGAAACATGAATTATCAACCATTTCCCAAGATTCCATACAACCTACATCAAAACACTAAATATTCCATGTTAAGATAGCAATAGCCAATGTGAAGAAAACATAAAACAAATACCAGAAAAACAATACCAAAAGTTATTCATGTCTATAAGTCCATATCTAACATCCATGCACCTCCCATGCCATAATATACTCCCTATAATATGGACTTTTCCCTTGTCACATAATGTAACCATGAAGTCGGATTGGGATCCCAATCCGACATCGGGTAGGTTATAAGAAAAATTTAATTGGACCCAAACTATTATGACTAAAAAATATACAGTTTAAACAGATAGTGAATTCATGTACTAAATAAATGACAATGAAATAGAAGATAACTCATGTACAATTTTTTAACAATATTCACACAAGCCATTTTCATCATTTATTCCATGGGTCAGGCATTCACATCACATGCTATAAATCCTAATATGATCAATTAATATGAATAAAAGTGTATTTCAATTTCCATATCCAAGTAGGGCTAAACATTTCATGAAAAAAATAAAATAAGATAATCTAGGATCCTCATTCTAGCTGGTTTACTAGAATGCGGCTGTTAGGGGCATAGAACCTCAGTCCTCTTCCTTAACATGTTCATTTTAGGCGTGGGGTTTATAACCTCCGTCTAACCCAGATCATTGGTATATATCCAGAAGTTTAAAACCCCACAACTTCCAAGGCATGTGAACATGATAATTTATCCATTTACCACATTTTTCATATATAAATAGTACGCATACAATAAGCATTACATTCACATATCATAGATATTGTATATATAAATATACATCAATATTTACCCCGTTATAAAATTTTCCATTTCCTTTTCATATATTTATTATCCAATTTCCCTTTATCATTCATTATACTATTAATAATTTTAAAAAATTACAATAAATTAGTCCATATAACATATTCATCAATTCACTTGTTATCACCCATTTACAAAATAAAATTACAAACGTGTAATCCAAAATTGAAATTTAATTTATTTCATATATCTCTTTCACATATTACAAAACAACACCATATTACATTGAAAAAAATAGATACAATAATAATTAGTTCGAAATTATAATTCAACCAACTTATCGTCATATTTATCATGGTATATGTCTCAAAATAAATCAATTAAATACTTAACATTATAAATTTCCATTTTTTGGAAGATGGGTACAACACATGGATATCCCTAAACAGGCCTAACCAATCTAACTACATCCCACGGGGATCATGAGAGGTTCAATTCAAAATTTACAACTTTTTTCCAAATATATGACTCATCACTCAATAGATAATTTTCATGATCCTTTATTAGTTATATTTATTTATTTATTCATGGATGCATCCTTAACTAATCAAGATTTAGCATGTTCAAATGAGCATATATATGTGGGGATGACTAAATAAGTCCAGTACGAAAATGAAATATTATATGATTCATATACTAATGGTTCCCTTGAACTAATGTCTCAGTATATAATTTAGCCACATAGGATGTCAAATTCCTTGTAATTGGATTTTTCATCCACCACACCAACACTAGATTTTGTATCTTATAGCTACATTCGATACACTCTAAATTTTTTACACAATGTTCCAAACTATTCTTCACTGTGGGTCGATATCAAATAATAACTAGGGGAAAACTCATATGATATCACTCTTTCATGACCTGGCCCACCAGCGCCCAATAGTGAAACATCAAACTAGGTGTGGAAACCCCATGTCCTTCATTTTTCTAAGATATGGTGACAAGTAGTGAGAATTAAAAAAATAAAATGGAGGCCTTATCATAAGTACATGTAATTAAACATACATACATGTACATTAAAATTTTTATAATAAATTTAATATGACTATAAAATATTGATTATGTTCATGTATGAAATATCCTCCAGGTAATACGTTAGAGAATGATGTTGTAAATTCTTTGAAAAAATCGTGAAAATAAATTTAAGATAATAAATAGTTTCAAAACCAATGATGAACTATAAAAATGAGATGAAATGAGGGAAATGGACTCAATATATTTATATATGTCCACTGAATTATATCAAATAACATGAGGATCACTTAGATCTATTGATGCCTCCATCAAACATGCTATTGTTTGCACAAAACATGAAACGAGAAGAAAATGAACATCTAGTCGTTTGAAAATAAAAACCCAGTAAAACACCAAGTTAACCAAGTTGTTCACTATAGAAGGATGCAATATAAATCAACTCAATCCATAACTAGAGTGAAAATAAAACCTGACATATATGATCATAATGAAAAAATATTGGAGAGAAATGGTGATCTCCATCTACATATCCTATAAAATGAAAATGTGTATTCTTATAGCTCAAAAGGGTCCATATTTAATTCCATGAATCATTGAGGTCCTACAATGAATATTTTTGGATGACCCACACCTCAAAAAAAATCCAAATTAATTCTAAAAATAATCACTACATGATGAACCACAACCATGTTTGATATGAGGTTCCACTCACTAGATAGTGGAACCACATCATATTTCGAAAGGGGTTGATAATATATAGATAGAATACCTAGAACTTATTGATATTTGGGGTGATAATATGATGATACAAGATACACACCCTAGATTGTTAAGGTGTGCCACTTAGTAGATAGAAAACCTACACCCTAGTACATCATGTGGTTACACTCAATCTCAATATAGATTATGGGTGTCCCATAACCTGATATGACATGAGGGATTCCTACCCTAGTATCTCCCAAAAGATATTACCATATCAGTACTATCATCCAAGAATATATTGATGAATTGTATCCCTCACAACACTTAAAATCATGTCACAAAATCCACAATAAAGGATGAAATAAAATATTAAAAGGAAAAAAAATCCATATAGGATACTCAAGGGATAATATCTACCTCATAAATGAAGTGATACAATGGGTACAAGAGTCTAATGGTGGTGCATTTCATGTACCTTAGGTTAAATAGAATGTACCCTAAGATGGAAATCAATTTTTTACCTTTTCTATACATAGATTGACTTGATACATAGAACTATATTTTCTGTATACCTAGAACAACATGTCTTCAACAACCAAGGTATTCATGACACCAGGTACATATTCTTGTGCCCATTTACTTATGATCATTACTATGTTATTGGATATTTCCATTTCCATGTAATCCTAGATTAATCATTGAGCTATTATCCCCAAGTCACACATAGTGTATGGTCCATACCATGGGAGTTATCATTATATTTTATATGATACCATCACATCAATAGTCATGGGATTACAGGGTATGGGTTCCAATGCTATACATTGCATAGTAAGGTTTTTTCATAATCCTATGGATGTCTTCAAATTTCTCAGCATGCTAATTTTTTCATTGATTCCACCATCAGTCATGTTTGGGAGTGCTTATTTAGGGCCAACCATTCATGATCTTCCACTGGTGGCCATATTCCTTCCACAAGAACCTTATCAGGACATTACGTCACATGTTTTACTCCCTTTTGCACTCAAATTCCACATATAGAATAAATTCTCTCTTGCATTCCAAATCAATCATTGATCCATATGTATGTTATCGATCTATGTGTTGTTCACATAACCTCCAAAAATCATGATTTTCTATTGTTCTTGAACCCACCACAATAATGTTGATCAATTAGCCCATGTGAATATTATGAATAACACGAAGAACGGTGGGGGGAATCCCAATATCATGGTGAATCCAATGATTCCTGATGTGGATATAGAAAATTCTAATTTGTAAGGGGTTGAATAGATGAAAACATGAAATAGATAAACACGCTACATCAATAATTAAATTATAAATTTATCTCAAGTGATCATTGGAAACACCAAGAAAAGAAAAAATATAATGATCTCATTATTAATCATCAATTAAAAGCTATGAAACAAAAAAAAGATCCCAAAATTTATCTAGTATAAATTTTTCAGGAAGATAATGTTCTCCACTAACCAATAAGATCAGTCATGTTCACTACCTGACTGTTGATCGACTATAATATAATAATCATCGTTATCCTATCATGATCCATCAATGAATAATTGATCATTCCTATAATATTCCTAGTTAATGGGGGAAACTATAGTGGTTTTCCATAATATAATGTTCATATAGGGTGTATTAAGTAATTTAATTTTAAATAAAATAATTCATTTGATTTAAAGCACACACAAACGTTTTCCTCCCAAATAAAATATGACATCGAGCAACCATAGGTCATTCTTTGGATAAACCCCTCATTTGGGAAAAAATGGTCTAATACTTCTCATCCAATTACACAAACAACATTAATATTAAAAAAATATGGATGAGACCATAAGGGGATTAGCGATGCTATAGGGTTCTTCTCACGCCAACCTCCCCATCCTAGATCTGCTCTCTTTCTTCTCCCAGATTCGGTGGTTCGAGGTGGTGCTCCCGGCAGATGTGGACCAATTTTGGATCTCATTGCTTGCACTAGTGTTCCTTCTTAGCACAATGTTTATTCCGTGCCTAAACTCATGGCTGGCGGTTCGAGATTGTCACTTCACCATAGATCTGGGTGTTTGGAGGTCGAGTGATGTCTTTCTGGATGATGTGGTTGGTGGTGTCGGGATCCGGATTTGGTTCGAGTTGGTAAGCCATTATTTGCATTCGATTAGGAGGGTGGGGGTTTGAAAGTGGTGGTGCTTCTGTGTGTTATGGTTTGTTTTTAATGAATCCCCCTTTGATTTTGTGGATTTGTATTGATTTCTTTAGTGAGGTGGGGAATTTGATTGTGGTGATTTCTTAGATGGGCCAAATGGAGTTTTTGCTGAGACGATGGAAGTTGGTGAATATTTTCCATGTTCTGTTTGACACGAATGAACTTCATGCCTTGTTTGTTCGAGTCAGGCCATGGATTGTTATTTTTGGTTGATTCTATGGTGGTCGAAATGATGATGGTGGCTTGAGTTTGTTTCTCCATCGTCGAAGGTTGATGGTCCCGCCATCATCCCGCCAATAGTGGTGGAGTGTGGGGATCCCAGATCAGGGTGTGATTCGCTGGTTGATATGCAGATATGTGAGTGGAAAGCTTAGTTTTTCGATGCAGGAGCACGACTGGAGGACCTATCTCGCTGATTGTGACTTTGGAATTTTTAATTTTGAATTTTTAATTGTAATGGTTGTATGCCTTTGGTGAAATGGTTGTGGTGATATTCTGAAATGGGTACTGGTAAACCATAAAACGGCATTTTTGAAAATATAAAAAAAACATGTAGGAAAAAACCTAAAAATTGTGCACACATGAATAAGAATATATTAATATTCTAACTATATTAATTATTATGTCTTTAGACACCCAATAACTACACTAACTCTAAGCATAAATCCATATATATAAATACAAATATTAAAATGACTATTTGAATAAAAAAATCCATTATAATAATACTCAAAATAGATCATTAGTGTGGTTTAAATGTATATGGATCCATTTATATCATGAAGGGGATGAAAAGCAACTAAAACAAGGGATGTAGGGTCATTTATTTAAAGATAAATTTTACATTATCTCCCCACTATGTAAATAAAACACTCTGTTTCATGGTCATGATTAGTCAAAGATATACTAAAGATCTTACGAACCGTTCCTAATTATTGGTATTTTAAAATTATCATTTACCCATCACCAAAACCTTGTGAATTTCATATTTATTATTTTGAAGGGGGTTTGATCCAATGGAAGACAATATTAAAAAATGGAATGGTTAGCTACTTTCATACTTCTAGGACCCCCTAGATTGTAATGGGATTTCATTATCCTATATGGGAGATCGATGGTCATTCGTAAATGATAATTAAGTGTTTATTCATCAATGAAGTCAATTTTGATATGCTAATGTAAGACCAACATAAAGTGTCTATAGGGCCACATTGGGGACTTATTATAGTTTATACTTACTCATTTAAAAGTTTTTCTTCACAAAACTCCTCTTCAATCTAGGAATGAGTAATAAATGGAAAAAATATTTTAAAGCATCATTTGACTGATTTTTTGGTTATATTCACAGATCATTGACCAACTGATATATATATAGTTGTGCATCAAAAATCCATGATTATGAAGAATTATTTCAAGGAGGACATTGTTGTTGGTTATATTATAACTCAATGATGATTAGTAGATGAATGTGTGACATATAATTCTAATTTTAATGACCAACACAATTGACCATTTTGGAAATTAATATATATGATAGATTATATTACTATATTGAGTGCCTTATAGTATTATGTTATACTTGGATGTTAATTTTTTGTTGTTATTTTTTATGTATTCTCTATGTCTTTGGGGAATCACCTAAAAATGATTACATTTTATCATCGCCAAAATTATGGTCATTCATATCAGAAGATCTGGATCTTGATTGATATACTTTGATCATCTATCCTTAACTTTAGTTTAATTTTTTGATTGACTAAAATTTGTTCAGTATGTTTATAATAATATTTTCATGAATTCAAATAATATGTAACATCTTTTGTCTCATTATGGTTAGTTGTGTTTCTAAAATATTTTTTGGCATGATGTGGGAATGAAATCTATTTTTGGACCTATTAGAGGATACCTTTAGGAGAGTGTTATAGATGAAGGATCAATTTTTTGACACACAGAGTAGAAAACTATTGTATTCTGACCATTGAATATATCATTTAGTGTTCAATATATGCTATAGATTTTACATGCCAGTGAAACCTCGTTTGGGACATTTCCATATGAATATTAATGTGATTTTGGAATCATGATTTGTATAGTGGTTTGGTATTATGGAGGGTATCACATTAGTTTCCAATAAAATCATCATTAATCCATAATGATGAGATATGCATAACATGTACCATCCATCATAGCATCAAATGAATGAGACTAATATAGTACATGTGATTTAATATGAGGACATTGATTTGGAATATGATTCATATTTTGAGGAATAACCAATGTATACAATAGATAGAATTGACAATATTATTATTGGAATATGATAACAATAGTTCACATATTCTAAAAAAATTGATGGATCCTAGAGTATACAAGGGTGTGTTACTATGATTTTCAAATTTAATGGACATTTTATTCATGGTGGACTAACAGATAAACTTCTAATGCATGAGAACAATTGATATGGTATATTTTTTATTTATGAAAAATCAAAATGCCTATTCATTTATGTTTGGATATTTGGAAATATTTTTGTCCATTTTGATGGTTTAATTTTGATTCATGTGTCGTTAGGTGTTTCTTTGGCCATAAATAGGGGATTTCATATATTTAATATACACAATGGGTGGGTAACATGATATGGTGTAGAATATTTGTGTAACTTCCTAGTCTTAGATGCAACTAATAGGTTACTTGATCCTTTTTGGACATATGGCCTCATGCTTGTCTCCCCAAACAATATAAGTAGTTGATTAGTAGTTTTGGTTCAACGTTTTTCTGTGGGGAGACTATTACCTCATCCCTAAGTGGAGATCAATTTATTTATCAAAAAATTTAATTATAGGACAATGTAATAACTATAAGAACATAAATAACTTGGAGTAATATGTAAAAATCTCAAAAATCAATCTCATATACAATGAGGATAGTGTTACATGTCATGAAATTATTAAATTACCCAAATCATATATTAAGTGATGTTGTACAATACATGTAAAAATTAAAAATGAAAATATGTATCCTAGTAAGTATCCCGATCCCCACCATGGCCATCTGCTCCCCTGCTCCTATATAGTGATCGAGACCCTGTATTGTCGAGATTTCACTTATCCATACCTATAATCATATTTTCTGTTAAGGTACCCAAGGTGGCCCAAACATGGTGTGACACATTACCCCAGTAGGAAACCTTCCGAGGAAATGTTTCATCTAATCAATGAATATATAACTGTCACAATGTTTAGGAAGTAATTTCAAAAATAATAATGTATAGAATGTAATCATCTTATATTTTCCAGGTTCTAATTTTATACATATTCGTCTAATAAATAAATCACATAAAATTGATTCGGAAGACCTCTAATAATAATAATAATCCCCCATGATAACATGATCAAATTTTGGCTACATATGTAATACATAATGTGTAACTAAATGACTGAATCCATGATTGATCATTTTCATGGATGAAATTACATACAAAAAATTAAATCATAATTCATTTGTATGGCTAATCCCAAAAACAATAATAAAAAATTAGAATATATGTGTCTATGTACGAATAATTTAAACCAACACCCAAATATCCCATCCATAGAGAAACTCACGGAACCCATGTATCGCTATATAAGTTGTATAATATCTCAGTCAGTCATGTTAATCCTTGGAAATAAGCTGATGTATCACCCATGGATGTACATCCTTGAAAATGTATAAAACAATCATGAATCACTTGGCATATAATAGTTAAACCTCTCATTCCTTCACTGTCAGTTTTCTATGTGGTCCATGTATTACTCAGGAAAAAGAAATTAAGAGTCCAATTGAGTCCGTCCATATAATTATTTATTTTAATCCATGTGTAATCCATGGTATATAATCATTAAATTTCCATTGAAATTTATTCAATTTAAAATAATCATATCATGTAAGACACCAAAAATATTTCAATTCAGAATTCCACTAAATTGGAAACTCTAGTCATGGGGTAATCATAAATGGAATAGTATCAAATTTAACTCTTGTGGGAGATTAATTATAATAAGAATCACATGACTAAAATAGAATTATATTGAAATAGACAGGGTTCATTGTAATTTCATTCTATCAAATAAAAAAATTCCATAAAATTGAAATAAAAACTAAAATTTCATGTCAAATCACAATTCAAATCACATTGGACATACCAATGAAAGGTGTAAATGAGCATACCCTAAGGCATTCAATTACAAAATAAAATCATCATGGACTATTTAACTAATAAACACATTTAATGGGTCATTTCAAATAATTCCCCACTACCTATAATTTCCCATTAAGAAGTATCTATAATTACATTGGTAATCCTTCAAAATTTTATTCAATGATCTTAATTTCATACAATGCATCTCTTGAGATTTAGGAACACAACAAAATTACATATATAAATTTTAAAAATTATAATGAAATGTTTGATACCCCCTTGAATTGGTTAATAGTGGATATATTACCCAGTATTATCTCTCGATTTGAATTAGATCAAGAGAAAATATAAGAAAATCGGAATGACCTATAAATAGGGAAAATTAACTTTATCAAAAATAACATAGGTGATACCAAACCAACTAAGGAATAGAAATTTTTTTTGATTACTCACCAATGCAGATCAAATGAGATAAAGACACTTGAATTAGAGATCAAATAGAGACGATACTTGAAATCAAACATTTGTTTTCTACAGTTTCTCTAAAATGATGATTTTTTTTAAAGATGGAATTGGGAAATTAGGTTTTGAAATATATTTAATTGGGGATAAAATTATAATTTCACCTAAAATAGTATCGTCTCATAGTTTGGGTGAACTATTTTGATATTATTCTATGTCGTCCAATCATGCTTAGCAGTAGCGAAGAAAAATCACATGATTTGTCTGCTAGGATTGACTAACCATGAACAAAAAAATAATAAATACACCATAAATATTGTAGAAATATCCACATTGAAATTTTCCCCATAACATAGTGGATTCACTAATCACAAAGACTTAGGATCCGACAATCCATCCAAACATAGTTTTATCAATCCATGTGGTCTACCTATACAGTTTGATCAAATAGTCTTCCAAGATTATTTCACCCCAAAACATGGGTGCGGGGTTACAAACCAAAATTAGTAACCCCAATACTAATACCTACACAAAGGGAATTTATATAAGGCCATAATTAAGTATTTAAACTAAAAAAAGACTATGATAAAGGATCTGTACCTCATTAAAGATCCATGTTCTTACAAACATTCCACCTTAATGAAATTTTTCACTGAATTACACATCTATAGGATGTGATGCATACTCTATGAACAATTATGGCCACTATGTTTTACATCATCATCCCTCTCAAATGACGCATCTTGTACATAGTCATATTTTCATATCCTCTATATAATGAAATTGACCAACCTCGATGAACCATTGTGCTTTGATCAAAAATATGTATGAAATTATTCTACAAATATGAATATACCTTAACCTATACCATCTCATCCTAAAAGGCATGATACGAGTCTGAATAATAATTGCATAGTTGAGATACATGGAAAATTTCATGCCTGGATTGATACCTCAGAGATAAAAACAACCAATATGATACCATCTGGACACACTCTTGGTTCAGAAATATCCTAGCATATCACTTGAAATACTAACCTACCTCATGATCCACCATTGTTTCAACCTTAGAGAATCAAAATTGAAAACCCGATCCCCTACCTTAAACTCTATATGTCTTCTGTGATGGTCAAAATATGACGTATATCATGTCTATGAAGTAGCAATATGCTTTTAAAACAATTGTATATGATCTTTGGTCTCTTAAACATGATGTGTTCTAAACATATCTAACTCTCATTCCTCTATCCACCATAGAGGTGATCGAAATATACTATCATACATATAATTATATGGATCTATCTGAATATTTTTCTAAAATCTGATATTGTATGTGAATTGAATGAGAATGTATATGACTCCCCTTGAAGACCCTAAAATATGGAATTCATGGAACAATATGATCTAGAGAACTAAAATTAGGTACATTTACTATCTATATATATGGGGGATGTTTGATTGTATCAGAATCATGTGTTTACCCGAATCCCTTTATAGCCCTTAATAGTACCATGAAGTAGAAAAGGAATCTAAATACAAAATGATAGTGTGAAGGACCCCGTGAAATCATAATATCTCAATGATATATAAAATTCATATCTCATCAATACTGAAGGACTCCTTGATCAGCATTTAATGTGAATCATTTAGGATTCTCTCAACAATAACCCACTGAACATTGATTTCTTGAGGAAACCTTAGTAAACACATTATGAATTTCATCACAACATCAACCCACATCCAATAAAGGATAGGTTACTAGTGTAATTTCCCATCTAGTGTCTAGTGTTCTAGGTTAACATGATGATAGGTGAAACATATCCTAAAAAACTAGAAACATTTTTAGTGCATTTCCACCCATATTGAAAATGAAAATCATAATACATTTTGGTGACCTCAGGGTGAAGTGCTCGAGCTGATGCATGATTATCTCATATCAGCTCCTCACTCATTTCTGTTAATTCCCATATTCAAATATTTACTCATATTATTCCGTCCATTACTAAAATCCAACTAGTACGGTGGTGCTCACCTAAATAAATCCACTATAAGACTAGGCCCACCTAATATGATAACTTATGAATTCTCACTATATCATGTTGGGTAGTGGTCAAAAATATGGATTATTGAATCTTATTCCCTTGAATATCATGCATGTAAAATTCCATCTTAGAGAAAAAATACATGAGCATCAACTCTCTACTGGATTGATAAACTATGTGAATCAGAGTCCTCCAACTCTGTACACATACCGCTACATTTCCTATACATGGCATGTTGTAATTCTCAAAATTAAATTTCTATATGTATTAAACATAGAATCATATCCTAACATTCATATCATGGTATGAAAATATATAATTTAAATTTTTTTCCTATGTACAACATTAAACTCTCTCTAAGTAGGTAATGTTACCAAAATTGGAATTATTAATCAACTACAGCTAACTTCTTGTCATGTATTGGGTATTTCCTCCTATGTAGCTTCAACTAATGAGACTAAGAGTCCAAAACTCTTCACCCCAAGAATAAGATCATCTCCCATAACAATACCATATTAACTATAGTAATCATTATTAATCCTACATAACTATGAAAAAGTAGTATTGTAACTGATTTCAATCTCCCAATCAACTCCATAATGGTTGTCTCCTTAGAATCATTCCATAAAATCAACACACCATTCTTAGCCTAGCCCATAAGTGTCACTAATAAGAATGATATATATTTAATGAGTAGGATTTAGTATCCAAATGGTCTAAAGAAACAATTTAAATGAAATATATTCTCAGGATGATCCTAATAAACTAAATATCTCACATTATCTATTTAAACTAATACACCTATCATAGAGGTAATTTGACATGGGAAGTGAATCAGATTCATCAAAAAGTGTGACATTATTAGCTTAGTATATAACTAATACTCTATCAATATATTGTATAAAATATCAATGAAATTTGAATGATCATGTATATTGTGAGAATAAACCATGATATCATCCATGAAAACCATATAAAATCTAGATATGATGGAATACTCGATTCATCACATTCATGAAGACTTTTGGAGTTCTCGTGAGAGATAAAAACATATCCTGATACTGACATTGATTACACCAACTATAAATGGAATGTTTAGAAATGTCAAATGGTATATCATAACCTATTAAAAACCATATATGAAATTAATCATTGAAAATACCGAAGATATGTGGAGATATTCAAAGAGATCATCTATTCATGACATGGGATATTAGTTCTTGGCTATCAATTTTTTCTATTTTTGGAAAACAACACATATCCTAATGGTTCTATATGACTTTTTTTTAAGGCCAATGATCCCCATAGGGATGTATTGGTTTGGGTAATACCCTTTCTGTATAAATCATAATGATGCATCTTGAGATCCTACATCTCAGTAGTATCAACCAAGTACAAAGAAATGAATATCAGTGTTGCTCTTGGAAAAAGAACGATAAAGAACTCTACCTCCCTCATTCATGTTAATACAAAAATTCCATCAATGAAAACATCCAAAAAACGATTAATAACTATATGAAATTATACATAATGTTCCCCTTATTATCCCGATATAAACTCCTAATATATGCTATCAATCTACAAATTCCATGATTATTGGGTCATTCATTGGCCTTCTAGACACCCCAATTAAAACATGGGAATGAACTCCCCATCCATTGGTGATGTATAAGTCATCATACGTTAATACAAATCAACCAAATAATGAATGGAAACCAACCATTCCCTCTCATGAATGACGCGAAAGCCCGTCATCTCGAAGTAAAACGTTTTCTATATGAAGTGACACTGACCAATACGAAGGGGGGACTCTGTAAACTAATATATATATATATATATATATATATATATTCCATTATAATCCCCTCATATTTTAAAAAATTATGAATCCATCATTAGTAAAAACACTGAGCACAACTCTATCTACACATAACATTGATAAAATGCTATGTGAAGTCCAGGTATCATAAAGTGTTGAACATAAGGTCGAGGATACTAGATTAGTATCTTTGATATCAAGATGGTATATGATCCAGCTCCTCAATAGTCTATTGAACTATGTATATCTTGCCTGAACTATATCCCTATGATTCTTCCTAGATACTCTGAGCATATCAATGATACTATCATTGTAATACTACAGTCTGACTGTAATGACCCTACACAACACCTCGGCCTGGTTAGCCAGTTGTAATTATACAGTCTGACTACATTAACTCATCCCTGAACCAAATTTTCCCATCCTCAAATAATAATTGGATGATTCATTACTCAACTAGATAGGACAATAATTGGTCCTAAATAAAACACAAATATTCTAACAAAAATAGATCTTATAGAACCATAGTTTGGAATCATAAATATATGTCTTCCCCAAACATAGGTGCAAGTCCTTTACATTATTTGTTTCTAATAATTATAGTTCCAACACCATCAATAGTATTTTAGGAGATATATTTTTTAGTCAATCCTAATAATCCTCCAATATGATTCTTGAGATACATGTTATATATTCATAGATTCCATTTCAATCTTCCCCAACATGATTTATCCTTGGATTAGGTTTAGATCATTGTTCAACATTAGTTATCTTAAAAACTAGTTATTAGTTAAATCTTAGAGTGGATTAAACATATAGATACTCGGTTTTAGAATTTTTATCTTCATATATGATTTCAGGTGAGTTATACAATGGGATTTAAGAATATGGTATTTATCCACCTTCGAATCGATTTGTGGAAGATTCACTAATTTGTAACAAAATCCACTCATATGAAGTGCCAAAATATAGAAATAGGTACAAAAGAATTTGTCTATGAGAATTCCAAAATTCTTATATATAGATCCAAAATAAAATAGGGTATTTGATTTATTTGTAATGAGCTACTTAACCCCCCATTTGAATTTGGCTATGCAGAAGCCTTTCGTGTATCTTGGTAGCAGTAGACTCTGACGTAACTAGGAAGAAATAAATTGGCTACATTGGTAAAATTAACAATTTGACACCCATTGATGATATTTGAAAAATTGGGTAAATGGTCATCAATAAACATCCTATGAGATAAATTGAAATGACATCCTAAAAAAATTCATTGAAATAAATATTTTTTAAAATTGATTATATTTTAATTTTTTTTGAAAAATAATTGAATTACAATAAATATATAATTTAACAATAAATTTAAAACAACAGAACATATTTCAACCAAATAGTCAAAACCATTAATTTAATTTTAATATTAAATAAAATGAAAAAAATAAAATGATTAATAAATAAATAAATTAAGTTCATCATTTATTAATAAATAACGAAATTACAAAAATATAATTGCTAAATTAAATTAATAGAAAAAAACAATAAAATACAATAAATATAGAATAATATTATAAAATAACATTATGAATTATATAAATAAAATCAAATTTGATAACAATTATAACTTGAACAAAAAATAAATTATTTCTCTATAAAATTATTAATTTAAGAATTTACTTATGTATCACCAAACAAACTTTAAATACAAATTACTCAATCTACTATGAATTAACCCAAGAAATAATATTAACTATATACAAACATATTTAAACCATAAAAAATATTTTTTACCTATGATACCAGATTACTTATAAATAGTTAATTTTATGAAAAACATTATTTTAACAATGAAAACGTAAATAAATTATAAGAAATAAGTGTAAATATAGTATCATAATATAACCAAATAAAATTTAAAAATACATTGTTTTTTCATGTCTTCAAGAAATCTTCAATCCGAACTTAGTAGAAATATATGAATGATAATTTTAAATACCAAATTGACATAGAATTTATTTTCAAAATTAATTTCAACATTGGATTTTTATTAAGAAGTGTATGATATTACCCTCATGAAATAGAATATTATTAATGTGAAATTGCTTAATATTTTACAATGATGATTGGTCATAAATATTTTGGAATATAATAATCCATTTAAATATTAATTCCATTGAATTTCCACCCTTCTCATTCCATATGGGAAAATAGAATCACAAAATTATAAATCATAATAACATACAGAATCATTTTTGATGAGAAAACATAATAATTTAAAAGGTTGTATATTTCTCATCCATCAGAAAAAGTAAAAAAATAATGAGTTTCACCTAGATTAAGGTTTTCATTTCATAATTTATTTGATTGTACTTTTTTTGAATTTGAATCCAATTGAATGAATTCATTGTCAATAATAATTTTATAGTGTTCACACAATCATTACCATAGTCATCCACTATAAAATAAGGAAAATATTAATTATTTACCAACCTAAATTAAAGGTAAAATGGTTATTGAACTCCATGTTGTGGCTCCACAACATTAGAAATTGAGAAAAGTATAACCATTTTGATAAATCATTAAAAATTATGGAATAAATTCATTTTTAAAAAATATGAGATTCATGGCTGTTTGACATTGATTTATAATGTAGCACATTAAAAGACAATTCCCAATACCTAAAATTCATCATTTTAGCCATTTATTAATTCATTGTAGAGAATCTTATTAATTAAATTTTAATGTTACAAAATTATGGATAAATTTGTTAAAAATGATAAAAATATATTTTAAAAAATTATGTTAATGAATTTCGTCACAAAAAATAAATTATTAAAACAACACATAACATTATATAAAAATGTATATTAATTACTACATCATAAATTCAGATATTCGGTATGGTTTTTATGTATTTCCGTATTAACGGATGTTATCTTAGTGATTACTAATTATTAAAATAATATCCATCATTACATGGAACTGTCAAACAAACAAAAAAGTAATATTTTATATGAAAATGTTCTAGTATTAAAATATATCATTATAATACCCATGAAATTGATCTTTTATATTTAAAAATATTTTCATAGTAGTAGTAGTAGGAACATTTTATTAATAATGACATTATCTTGAATTTTAATGAAAAACTTCCTACAAATAGAATCAAATTTCCATGTAATTATAAAAAATAAAATCCCCCCTATTTACATAGAAAAAAGTCCCTTTGAATTACTTGAAATATCATAATGTTGTAAAAAATGAATAGTTATGTCCAAAAACATTCATCTCAATGAAATTAAAACAATAGTTTTATTAAATAAGATTATTATATATGTTTATTCTTGTTTTAGCTTATTTTAATAAATTTACAACAATAAAAATCTATTCTAAAGTGAAGATAATGTTGACTGAAACTAAACATTGATTCCAGGAAGTGAAAATTATGAATAAATCCCCTCATCAATACAATTCTATAATCTAAAATGATACACTAAGAATGAAAATGAAACCCAAAAAAATCTAATGAGTAATAGCTTCGCCAAAAATTAATCCAACTAAAAGTAAAAATAATATGAAGAATAAACATTGATTATTTAATGTAATTCATCTTCTAATAATTGAAACTCCTCCATGGATGGATCATTATAAAATTATCATAACTATTTTTTCCTATATACATTTACATTGAATGAAATATCCTTTATAGGATCTCTATTATACACAACACCAAAAGAGAAATTTTTAGTTACAATAAAATTTCCATACCTTATCTAATAAACATTTCCAATGGAAAATATTCATCATTGGGGTTTTCCACATAACCATATCTGAATTATTTAATTATTTATTCAATATAAATTACATATATTAATCATTATGTTCCTTAAAAATATTTTATTTTCATAATCATTATTTATTTTAACCTCCAAACCTATTAATAATATGCCTAAATCTCTTAAAGCATCAAAATGGTTCGAATTACATGATTCACAACCCAAAGAAAACATTTTTATTTAACTAAATTGTAATATAAAATACTCTACCAAGGAAAATAAAGTAAGGAAATATCCCAATTAGTCTTTTATATGCTATCCCTTACACCCACATAACAACATCGAGCGTTAATTTATAATTATTCTCATTGGGTTAACAATTTTCATAAAATATGGTCAATCTATATATTAGACAATTTATAAATTTAATTAAATTTTGGATGATATGGTATAAACACATTTTGACATACCCCATATATTTTCAACAAATAAACATATGTTATATTACAAAAATGTGTACCCTGGACTGTTAGGAATAACATTTAATCATAATTCTACAAAATATATTTCCCATGACTGATTGGGACACCACTATATCATCATCAGTTTATTTTGGAATTGGTTCAATCCATTTTGAATCATATTCCACCATAAATAGGATGTAAACATATCATAATAAAAGGCCTCATAAAATTAATTCTGAAAACACAAAATATAAGAAAAAAATGTAGTTGTTTTTTGAAGTATATAAGGCTATTACATGATTTTCGTTGGAATTTCCAAGGGTTATATGTTATAAAATATTCATGGGACTCATAGAAAATGGTAATCCAATATATAAAAAAATCCATCACATTTCTAGAATTATTCTATGGCCCAAAATGGAAAACAAATATTAAATTGTTGGAAACATTCATCAATGGGTGATTTTTGAATTTAGGATACATCTGTTATTAATTTGATCACTTCTATTATTCAATGATCAAGGATCATCCCACGCATATTTCATTGACTCAAATACTAATTTATATACATGAATCAAGGAAAAATAATAAGGAAAAACTATTATAGGTATGAAATTCAATATCATTGAAAAAATTTTCCTCTTTCATATTATAGTAGGACAAAAAATGACACGTAATTTTTAATCCTATAGTTTCCTAGGAAAAGTGAACAATGATAATTTTAATGTAATAGATATGACATGTAATGTAATGTAATAATTAGGTGGTTGAACTATTTTTGGTGATACTTTTCTTTATTAGAGTTCATTAATAGATTCCTTAGGGTTATCAAAAAAGAAAATTAATTTTTTATGAAGTAGTCATGTCAAGGATAAAACAATCAAACTGAAATATATTATGAATAACCTATAATATAATGTAGTTCCGAAAAAAGATATAATTTCAATGATATACTTAAGAAAAAGTTATAACGATATGGTTTTAAAAATGAACATTTAAAATAAAATTATTTTTATATACACTTAATGAAAAATCACAATTCCACTTACAACCATAAGCTGAAATTTCTCAAATTTCATAACAAGGTCATTCTAAATGAACACTCTATAAAAAACTTCTAAATATTATTAATATATATTAAAAGATATACCGAACAGAAAAAAACTAACTATAAATAAAAACGTCAATTCCAAAAAAATCTTAAAAAAATATTATGAATTCATATTTGGAATGTGTAATTATTATTAAACAGACTAAATTACATTACACAATATGAAAATATTAAGAAAAAACAATGTGATTTTATTATCAAATACCACTATAGCTATATGAATAAAAAATTATCCCTAAAAAATATAAGATGAAATAATGGAATTTACTAACTTACCATTAAAGGGTTTGATAATGGTGATTTAAGGAAATGTTGTCCAACGTAGTCACTATACTTAGCATCCGATAATCAATATCTAGTATCCACTTGTTTTGAAACATAACAGGATAAAAAAATATTAATTAATTCATAACAACTATTTTTTCATAAATTTGAAAACAATTAAAACTATACTAACACAATCGTCTATTAGAAATGGAGTATCTTATAATATTAGCCAATAATGTTTTCATCTATTTCATCCCCACATTATAAACTGTATGATTCATAATCCAATGAAATTTTATAACTGGTTTGGAAACTCTCCCTAAAAAAATCAAATTCATTTCCTCTAAAGGAATAACATCATGTTAATAATCTAAATACTATTCATTTACCTATATATTCTACCTTAGATAGACTAAATGTTGGAGTTATAACTATTTGGGCATCCCTAATTAATTATTAAAGGTTATTCTATTTTTATTACATGAATGAATATCTTAACTATTTAGGAAAGATTTCGAATTATTATTTTGAAGAGTTAGAAACATTATAGAAAATAGTATTTAGGGGTTTTTTAAATATATCTTCACCCACCAAATCAAAACAAATGGAAGAAAAATTTACATTTACAAGACTAGGAGTTTCATTATTTTCAATCATAAAATATTTTTCATGTTAAAAAAAATTAAATTCATGTTCAAAAATAATTTTTAACTCAAAATTATAAAATTCGGATTAGTTTTTGTTCAAATTATTGGTTTTATATGAGAATTTATTAGTTATGAAATTAATATCCATAACTCATCCATTTTAAGATGAATTTAAAACAATATCCACTATTTAATGTTCAATTTATAAAAGAAATTTATAATTTTCAACATCATTACATGTACCATGAGATTAAAACAATATAATTCATTTCACAATACTTTTTAGAAAAATAAACAACCATATTACATTCACAAATAATAAAAAACATTATAATTATTCAATTATAAACATGGTTTCAATATATTTTTAATAGATTTAATATTTCCCATTTCCAACATCATAATTTTTAGAAAACATTTATTTTTGGAAATAATTTACTGTCCAAATATATTGAATAAAACAAGGAAATAAATATATGAAATACATGACAATCATGTTAATATGGGGTGAATAATGGTATTATATCTGGTGTTTCATTGATATGATGATATGTAAAATTATTATATTTCCTCCTAACTCAAAATATATCACCTTTTATGAATATTTTATATTTCCCTTACATTATTTATGAATTGTATTCATAAAATGGATGGATTGTGTGATATAAATCATCCATGTCCCATGTCAATCATTAAATATTCATTTGGGAAGAACTAATCATTAACTCATACTAACTCATATTCAATGACTCTGAAATTATTAGTTAATATATGATTAACTTATTGGAATGAAATAACACTCTATTTATTCTCTCCAACCTTCAACGATATAAATATACAATATGTCATAACATTTAATTATGCTCCCAAAGTATGGTATCATCTTCAATATGATTGTTAGTAATTACCCATGGAATAGAAAATGTACCTCAATATATTCATTTTATATGGAGGGAATATTGGATCATTTATGAATCATGTATTCCCCAATTAACAGCCACACCACCCTTGAAATTCTTCTTATGACTAAAGCTCTTATAATTATGTTTATAGTATTGAGGTATCTTTTCAACAAAATCTAAATAAGGGATATTATAATTAGTTTTTGTAAAGGATTCATTCACTATGTTTTCCATCTTAGTTTGAACATTTTATTGATGAGAGAGATAGACAATAGATATGATGGAAGATCCATTTACATTTTTTCAAAACATTAACACTGTTTTTTCATTTTTTAGATCCCTTTAGTTTACTTAATAACAATAAGTTCAATCACCATGTAGTTATTTCCTTTAATTTTATTGTTCATGTTCAACTAGTAAGTGGATTATATGCTTGTTAAATGGGTTCATTATGTTGTAAAATGGTTTCATCATGTTGTTTACTAACAAATTAATGTGATGTCCCATTTCCATTAGAGGTAGAAATATCAATGTTGAATTATTTTTTTAATATTTTTAGATTGATGGTTTTGAATCATACTTTGACATATAAATATTATAGACATTTCATTCTATCTTCCTTGTGGGTATACCAAATCTTGTGATTGAAAATTTCCAATCATTATATTTTCAATAGACATATTTATAATTCCTCCAACACTTTTTATTAAAATATATATTTTTTCAAATATAATGATTTTTATTTTCAAATATCATATTTATTTTTAATTATGTATTCAATGTGTGATTGGTTTACTTTGTCACCTTGTAGTATTTGATTATTTTATTCATAATAAATTCAAAATTATTAGAAGCTATGTTTCAAAGTGGGTGGTGGTTATACTTATGTTATTGATTTATATTTTTATGTTGGAAATTATTTCCTGATATATCATTTATATTAGATCACTTTTTTTTGTTTATTACAATATTTGATGAAATTATAATTGGGTTGTTATAGAATATATTTATTTATTTTATGAATTTGATTGTTCTGGTTGTTCATGAATGATTTTATATGAAAGATCCAATACATTTGTTATAACTCTTTTACATACATGGAAATTGATTATAAAAATTTTCAGCAATAAAACTAATTAAACAATTAATCTTAATGGGATATAGAGATTTTGGATGAGATTGTTATGGGATAGAGTTAGTCATTATATATCTCATCATACATACAATATATTTCAGATGACTATCTATTAGTCTATTTACAATATTTTAATAATACTCATCATTAAATAGTTGAACAATGATCATTCCCAAGTACATATTTGTAGGCTCATGATTCCAAATATATTTCTATAAATAAAGTGAGTCTTATCAACTAGTACTCCACCAGCAGCAACATCAATCATACACTTATACATCGAGTCTAAACACTCATTGAAATATTAGATAAGTAGTTGGGTGGAAATATTATAGTCTAAAAATATAGAACATTGTTTATTGAACCACTCACAATATTCTTTTTTCCCCTTAGTTTTTGATAATTTTGTATACGTTTTTTCTCAACGAGGTTCTCCTAGAAGGGAATACTTTATTTAGGAATATCATCATTCAATATTTATTACTCCCTATAGAGGTGGATTGGGTGAAAAAAAACTACTCCATTGAAACCACATCTAAATAAAATGGAATATTATTTATTTTTATTTGGTATTCACACATTCCATGAGAAATCATAGTGGTTTCCACCATATCATACTACCGAGTATTTTTCTGAGGATCCTCGCAAAGAAATCCATGAATATTTTTCAAGATTTTGATAAATCCTAATTTCATTTAAAATGATGTTCCAATATTAGGTGTCATAATTAATTTTATTACTTATAAAAAGAAGTATCATCTAAATACCATGATATTTTCTCAGCATCCCTATTTTATAAATTTATAATTTAATCTTTTTATGAAATTTTTTATCTGGGTTTATTTTTTTTATTGTTTTCAATTTTTATAGACTATCAATTTCAATAAATGGTTTGTTTTTTTGTTTCTCAAATTGTTATAGTTCCTATATTTATAAAATTTTCATATTTTGAATTAGTGATTCCATAAAATATAAAATATTGTTTTTCATCAAATAAATTTTTTAAAACAATTATTTCATTTATAATGATTTGAATAATTATATATATTTTTTATGAAAACCCGTAGAATACTCTATGAAAATAGATCCATATTATTTTCAGGATTTTTAGTATTTTTTACATTATATAAAAAATTTAAAAGTGAATTTTTTAGTATAGAACCATCCAATTTTATTACCCAGTGATTCATCAATTAATGTATTTATTTTTTATGATTTATTTCTATTAGTTTACTTATTTAAATACTTTTCATAGGGAATTAATATGTCTAAAAAAAATGAAATAAAAAAATAAAAAAGGGGTAGAAATGATATAAATAAAAATTTATTCAAGCATATTAATCCTCATTCATCATCATCTATTTATTATTTAGAAGAATTTGAACATAATTAAATATATCAACACAACATCTATGGACAATGTAAATGCCTCTCTTTTATATCATTAACATAATTTTTGGAATAAATACATTATGGTAACTTTATTCTTTTGTTTTTATTTGGTTTGTTGTAAATTTATGTTAATAGTGTTAGTTGTGGTGTTTTGGAGTAATTATTAGAAATTTATGTTTGAAAACTATTCAATACATAATTATGGATGCTCTGTAAGAGTTATAAAAAATTACATATAAAGGTTAGATTCATTTCTTTGAATTTGAAAAACTACTTGTGCCCAAATTTTGTAAGGCATTCCTATATTCATGGTAGAATTTTTTCAACGATTTAGTCATGAAAATATGGATTAATAACGGAATTCATCAATGTTAGGTGTTGTGAGGGATTTTATATTAACAAGAATATGTTTTAACAAATATAAATATGTTGCGAATAAAAGATTTTTTGTTTTGAGAATATGAAATGTTTTGGGACTATAAAATTCTCTCATGTATTATCATTAGAGGGAGTTTCTTGAAAAATACAGAGATTTTTGTGAAAATTATGTGGAAAATTGTTGTGTTTCAAAAAAGAGTGGTAATTTATATTAATAATTGGATAACTCCACCTAGTATTGTATTCCAATATTTAATTATAATATAGAGGCATAGATTTTGGTAATGAATTTATTGAAATATTTGATTCTAGAAATGATTATAAGACTATAAATATTTAAGTGGAATGATATTTCATGAAATTTTTAAATGTTTCATGAAAGGATCCATATCTCCCAAAAAGAAAATTTTCAAGAATGTCTAAAAGTTTTATTTAATAATTTGGTGGTCTCCCAAATATTGAGAAATGTTTTTTATAAAGATGATCTTACAAGAAACATAAGTATTTCCCAATAAATTTTTGGAAACTTCTTATTGGTCATGTAGAAGAAAGTGGAACTTAATGAATCACTTGGTGATTCAAAAATAAATTATTTAAATGATCAACAGAATAATTTTATGAATGAGTAGTGAACACAATAGTTTAGAGTGGAGTGACCTTTAATATTTTGATTGGTTGTATTCTATGTCGGATTGGGGTTTCACCCTGATCTTTGTATTAGTATTGATCTTTATTGGATTCGGTACGTAAAAAAATTTCTTGTGTATGATATTTCTAAGTATCCTACTTCTAGTAAAATGCATAAAATTTCTATATCTCGTGTTTTCATTCATTCATACACATTAATATCTATGGATAAGAAGGAGAATATATTTTTTGTTTAATTAATGAAAATGATCATCAGGGTTTGTTCTTCAAATCTATCATTAAAATTTTAACCCCTTACCCACCACATAAGGTACTTTGCAGACAAGATATTTCAATAACGATAGTAATAGAAGTCTCACATACTCATCCCCTTCCAATAAGAGCCAATTAATATACTCCAAGATCCCCCAAAAAATTAAATTAGTATATTATATGTGTGTTCAAAATCCTCAACCAATGGAAAAAAATTAATCAATGGGGATCAATTTCCATGTAATGATAAAATTGAAATATCAAGCCTCATTAATAATTTGGAATAATATAATCGATGTTTCACCATTCCTAAAATGAAATAAAAAACAAAAAATCATTGAATGATTGAATATAAAAATTATATTATGTGTTTTTATTCACAAATTCATAGATTTATATAGTTTAAACGAAAAACATTAAAAGATACAGATATGTTACCATGAATTTTCTGTATATTAGACCACATGAGAAGATAGCTTCACATGATCAAGGAATGATTTTGTATTTCAATATTAATCCACATCCAATGTTAAATTATAATTATATAATATATTATACCATTCATTCTCATCCATCATATTGGGAACATTCACTAGATATTGTTGTTTTATGCATCTAGAATATCATTTTTTATTCATCATTATTTATATATATATAATATAAATATCACAACAAATAAAATAACTAAATTTCAAGAAATCAATTCGAGGGAATTAATTATATGAACCTTAGTCATTGTTTTTGAACCCTTAACAAATATTAAAATCCACTTTTTTAAATAAGTCTTCATTTGTCTTTTAAAATATCCAATTAAATATCCTATGTCAACTTATCAGATTTCACATGTTAGTTATAGTAAATATTTTTTTCTTCCCTTCACAATTTTCTAAATGGGGAATCATTATGTTCACATTATGAGACTATGTAGACATCTACACATCTGCAACATTGAGGTCAGATGAAAACCACATAATCACTTCCCATCATTTTCCAACAAATAAAAATAAAAATATCTTAAAAATTATAATCTCATCACCTAAGAAACCCACTTCCTCACATCATCCAAAATTAAGAACATTGATGCTCTATACAAGGAGGATGTAGTTCATTTCCTGTGGAAATTCTCATCATCAACATCACAAAATCATGAATGATTTTTTTCTTCCTCAAACAATGTAATGAATATGAAATCATTTAAAATCTTGGCTAGTCATTGGATGTTTCATGAACTCAAACCTTACAAACCCGCATTAATGGTACAATATATTATCAAGGCAATCCATCTTCCTCCCTAATTATTTTGAGAAATTTTCATGCTTTGGCACTAATATTTTTTGTTCATTCATCATGAATCATAATTTGGGAGATATAGTTTCCAGTTCTTCCTCATAAAAGTTAAGAATGATAAATATGACCATGTTTTTGGTTTTATTATTTCCATTTTAATATTTATAATCATTCATTAAAATCAGTTCTAATCTAGATCATAGTTTTACTATTGTTGAATTTGACCCTTTTAAGTGGTTGTCCTCAATAATTTTAGACACCCTAAGACATCCGATTTAAATATGATATTCTTAATATTTTTGTTTTTTAGTCTTCTTCAATGTGATTCTAGGATTCAATAATAAACATATATTTTTCTAATTTATAGAGGTTCTTATCATTTATAGAATATGAATCATCTATATAGTTTTCTAATATTTAAATGGGTTTGTATCGATTTGTCTAGATGAAATCTGTAATTCAGATATGTGCTTCCTAGAAAAAACCATATATTTGATTTTTTTCAATTCCCGATATGTGATTCCCCTTGTAATAGGGTTATGTAGAATCCTTTAGTAAATTTGGTCATCAACAAACTCCTACGTAGTGGGGATGTAATTAATATGCTATGTGAAACATATTAGTAATTCTTCTTTGGGGGTTCACTTTGAAATATTAACTACATAGTCACCTAAAAAATCTAATATAATACATTTATGATTCATCCTAACAAAAAAATCAATTATAAGATAATAAAAATAATAATAAATCATAATACATTATAAAATTAATAAAATGAAAATATTTTTATAATTTATTAGTAAATTGAAATTATATATACCTACATTAACCAAATAAAATTTCAAAAAATACAATTTTAAATTCAAAAAATCATTTAAAAAAATGAAAATAAATAATTAATAAAAAATAAAAAGTTATTAAATAATAAAAATAAATAAAAAAATTAATGATATGATTTATTAAAATATTAGATAAAAATAGAGACAATAAATATAAAAATTCTATATTATGCATTTAAATAAAAAAATCAAAATATATTTATGAAATAATTTATAATTTTTACATAAAACATTTGTTAAACATAAAATCATTAAATTTAAAATTTACATAAAAATACCCAATAAGATTTAATCAATAATTACCTAATTTAATATAAATAAATAGAGAAATAAAATTAAATAATTGTAAACATATTTATTCACAAAATTAGGATTTTTATAAATTAAACATTAAACTTATAAAAAATTTCAACAAATCAAATAAAAACATTTAAAAATATTATATAAATCTAATTAAATTAATGGAACTATATTGTGAAATATTATTAATATATATCCATGTATAGCCAAAATGTAATTGAAAATATTTTTATATGGTATTTCTGAAAAAATTAAGTATTTTAATGTGAACACGGTATTGTGTAGTTCTTTTGTGTATTATTGTGCACACGGTATTGACCATGGATTGATTTAAAATGATATTTTTTTATCTTCATGGTTGATAACAATTTTTACCAATCATTTAGATGGTGAAGGAAGACATAACGCTTACATGTATAGGGATGTTTTGGGGAATTCATGTCTTTGTGTGTGTGAACATGGTTTGATATTATTCTAGAAATGAATAAATTATTGATTGTTTTAAAAGACAAATATTTTTTGTAAAACTAAATTGGTAAATATATTATCTTTATTTATATATATTTTGTGAAAAATATTATCTACATTTCATAATTCTTTTTCTTGTTTTCTAAAAATTGGGAACTAGCCTGATTAATTTTTAAGTGGAATAAAGAAAATGTTTCGTTGTATTTTCCTACTGTGGTATATTACTCTCACAATAAATAATAACGTTGTTTAATATAAATACAATAAATTCCATGATACAATATAAGTGAATATGTCATATTTGTTCAATGGTAATTCATTATATTTCACTATTATATAACAATATTTGGGGATTTGGTGTTAGTTTGGGTGTAGTGTCCACTTTGACGCTACCTTAATTTTTAATCCATGAATAATTATTAAATTCTAAGATTTTCTATTTTTCTAATTATATTCAAATCAAGATATTTTTTTCATATAATTTTTTATTTGTCTTAATGTTTAAATTCTTATTCAAAATATTTCTTGTGTTTGTTTGTTCCCATTATTAACATGTTGTTATTTGTGTGTCTAAATAGTAAAAGATTCCCCATCCCTTATTATTATGGGATAATAATTTATTAACATGTGTTATATTTCTATTATTGTAACCTAAGGACAATGGAACATCAAATATTTCTAATATAATGGATATGGTTGGTTTTTAGAAAATATATTAGTCTAGCCGGTTGAACTATTGGGGTGGTATGAATGAAAAATGATACATCAATGAATGAATTATATATCATAAAAATATGTGGATAACCTCATTATTTTTACCAAGATTTTACCATGTAGGTACATGTATAAAGAGTGTCATAAATATATTCTAGGAATGTTTTTATATTATCATTTTGTGTTTAAATAATGAGGGTTGGGTATGATCCAGTAGTAAACTGTTTTCCAACTAGGGAAAAAAATTAAATTATTAATTGATTAGTGTATTGTGATATTTTGATTTTAAATGTTTTTATATGATATATGTTATATCTTAATTCAATAATTTGTTAGAATAAAATTATTTTATTTCTATATGGTTATTGAATAGAAATGTAACAAGTATTGCAAATAAGAAACTAAAAAAAGAATCATAAGAGAATGTTGTTCAAATGTAACGCCCCGACCCTAGTTACCCAGAGTCAGTGAATTATTACATATCATTGGAATGATCACAAGAAAGATCAAATCTCGAAAGACCGATTGGTTTAGTAGCCTTGGACACACTAGATATATTCATAAGTTTTACATTACATCATAAAATGAAAAACTACTACAACAACATAATGTCTCCATAATCCACACTCATATCCCCACATAATATCCCTGCAGGTCATTCATAATTTACTTATTCACTTCCTGGGAAAAAAAACATAGAAAAGGGGTGAGCACAAATTCCCAGTAAGGTTAAAAATATACCGGAAAATTTCATAAATAAGAATAAACATTTAAGGCAATGTATAACTAAAACAAAAGCCGTTCAAACTTGAACTTTCAACATGGTATGGCATAAATAAAATGAAATAATTCCATTTACTTATTCACATGGGTATTCTAATAATATAATAATTACATGCAAAATCAATAACCACTTTCATAATGTTGGAATGCATAATGCCAGACTATCATAACCACATAGCCAAGGCCTCGTGCCAAGACTACAAATAAGATTTTGTCAAGGCCTTGTGCCAAGACACTAGTTTGTCTCATTAGACCTACCGATGCATCGAGGAGCTATAACGGGATCCACCCGTCACATATTAAGTCCAATGCATTCCCATATGAAAAGGTTTAAACATAACAAAAACATTCATATTAAAAATAGAATACGAAATGTCAATAATTTCACCATAATCTATAAATGGTATAAAAATAGCACATCCACAGTCAAAAATATCACAAAACCTTTAATACAATATAGAAGTTTGGTATCATAATAAATCAGCTTCAAATAAGCGTAAAATCCATCAAAGGATGTTGACATAGATGAAATCAAAACAATTTTTAGAGAAATATCTCTTTCTCTTTTTGAAATCATTTAAAAGCCATATAAATAAAACATTTTCTTTGAAAATATTTTTATAAGATTTTAAGGAAATCTTTGAAAATTTTATAATGGCGGAGAATAACCGCACCCGCCGTATAAGTTAAAAAAACATTCTTACCTTAATTCTATCAAAAAGGTTAAAAAGGACCTTGTTTTGAAAACGACGTAAAGATTCCTCTTATAAAAAGTCAAACAAGGGTATAAATGACTTTAACACATATTCCTGTAAATAATAAAAATGTTTTGAAATACATTTCTAAGAAAACATGGATGTGGATGATAAAGAGATCCCAGTATATTATTACATATAAACAACCTCGGATAATGAAGAGATTGTGAAATAACCCTTACCTTATACTTTTACTTGGTTGGGGTAGGTTAACCTCCTATATAATGGTGAAATAATTGTTATTAAATTATAAAAGAATCATATACATTAATATGATATCATATATGATCTTTTAATAATGATTTGATAATAATATCTTAGTATTATCGTTGATTCGGGTGTTAACTTACTTCTTTTCTTTTATATGTTTTGTTACGTAAGACATGTTTGTAAAGGATAGGTTGTATATTATTCATATCCAGAATGATATCAAGTCCTTAAAAATCATGTTTTAAATCATCAAATGATAATTATACTTGAATGGATACGATGGAGAATGAATCTTATCGCGTTCGTGGAGACGGTAGTCCATACGTACGCACGAGGAACAATATCATTCTTTTGATATTAAAATAATATATAAATGGTTGTTATATCATATATACAGAATCATTAACATGTTATATTTATTATTTACATGAGTTACATATCAATATTATACCCATCCAAATAATAATATATTGAATAACAATTACACATCAACGTGGAGACGGTAAGCCGTACGTACGCACATATGGTGACATGTTATTCAAAGGGTGGATAGAATACTGAATATGGTTGTAACATATTTATAATAACATCAAAGTATATATATGATACTGGAGTTATTATTTTAGAATGGTAACAACAAAGGAAGAAGAAGTGGAAGAAGAAATGAACATGGAAAAGGGTAGTGAAATCATTACCTCTTCTTCGGGTTCTTCCTTTTGATTTGATCAAAAGGGCTCCATAGGTTGGCTTTCTGATCAAACTAAGGCCTCTAGGTTGTAGTGAGAGAAGTTGGGAGAGTATTTGGGCAGAGTTTGGATGAACCAAAAGGCTTTGAAGGTGTGACGAAATGAGAAGGAGGAGTTCCCTTTTATAAGAGGGGTGAGGGGAACCTTTGGAAAAGCTAGAAATATTAATTTATAATAAATTCATATTCGGTTTCTAATGGCTCCAAAGTTTATTATTTAAATTTTAATGTGGGGATAGGTCGAAAACAACTCCACAAATATAATTTAGACAGGTTTGGGTACTTATATTAACCTTATCTTTAAGTATTAACTGTAAGTTAATTAGTTTCACTTTTACAATGTCTCTTTGTATTTTTATAAAATATGGTTAATAAACTTACTATATACATCCAAGAGACTTCCAAGTGGTTTATTGATGATTAAAATATCATGATATAAGTCACTTGGACGAAACGTAGATTTTTAGGAATGTAATATCAATTAATAATATAATATTTGTATTAAGAACTCTTTTATGTCAATTTTGAAACTATTCAATAGTTGATTTTTTTGAAATACATAACAGATTGATTACTTCTAAAAAGTTAAATTAAATCAATCCTAATATATCATATTATCCTATAAAATTATTTTAATTCATTAAAAGATTCATATTATATTTATTTGGGTATTTATAATATCTATTATTTTAATTTTTCACTATTATGATTATTACTGCATCATCATTGTGTCATAAATAAATTAAATTATTTAATCTAAAAAAATTGAAAATAAACTATCATCATGGAATAAATCTTTTTATATTTCTAATGAATATTTATAGTCGAAAATCCAACATATATAACCCTATGTAAAAATTGTTTTTCTAAAAGATATGTGCTTGTGTCATTTTTGTATTCATTTTAACTTAATTAAAAAAAATTGTCCCTATCACCTACAAGTGGCACCATGGGGTCCCCAAATCGACCCAAAGATTCCTATGGTCAAACTGGTATCAACCAAAAAGGCTAGGACACGTTTTAGGGTAATTTAGTATTATTATAATATTATTTGTTAACCCATATTTACCGGATTTACCCTTAACCATGGTAAATAAAATATTTACCGCAGTAATTATTCAAAATGTCTAAAAATAAAAGTTAACTATTTAAAAAATTTGGAAATCCTGATTCCAAATAAGGAATCCATTTTTCTAAATTCAAAACATATAAGTGGAAGAAATTAATTTAAAATTAATTTCCGCTGTCAAAACAAAAAGCGTGTTTTTAAGAGATAATAACTATCAAAATATTGAAACTTGTTTATGTTCGGTTTATTTGTAAAATTATGTCCAATGACAAAAATTATATTAAATGGTAAAAATATATTCTAAATATACTTTAAAACCACTAAAATTCATAATTTATCACTATTAATTATTTTGATTAAAAAAGTTGTTTTTAATAAAAATTTTGTAATGTTCAATATTCATCAAAATATTAAAGTTATTCGAAAAGTACCAAAATTTCACCTAAGGCTAAATTTGGTATTCCGAATCCAAAAATGAAGTCCATTTTTAAATATCAAATATATATAATTTAAAAAATTAGGTATTACTATTCATAATGGCTAGTTTTATTGGTTATGGTGTGTTAGAACTCGGTGTTGCGTGCAACACACGCTATCATATTATTCAAAGAGAAGCGTGTCATAGAAGCTTGGGGTGTTACATTCTCCCTTCCTTCAAATAATTTCGTCCTCGAAATTAATAGAATACTTATCACATGAAAAGACTCGGGTGGTTCTTCTTCATAAGTTCCTCGGGTTCCCACGTTGCCTCTTCCATCTTATGGGTTCTCCACAAATATTTTACCCCAAATCACACAAATATTCCAAGTTTATTTGAAAATAGATCTTATCAAAATTGGAAGAATTATTTTACTTCACCAGTATGATATATTAACAACTCTTGAAAAATATGTCATCTCATGAAATTTTTATTTGGACCTCAAATGTCACCAGGAAGACATGTCCAGAACAAGTCTCATATCCATCATTCTTAATTAGGAAAATTTCAATAGAATAGTGTTGTCCTGAATAATCATGTCATATATGAAAAATAATGGAATTTCATTATTTTAAAAGAAACACCACTTCCATGGAGAATATAATATTCCATTAAAGTTGACTGATATTTATATATTGTTGATAACGCTATTTTGACTATAAAATTAGGTCTCTCAAAAATCTGATTTATCATTCTTATAAATTATAGAATTATTAATGACACCGTTGATATTGTAGTATCAGATTTTGTTCTACATCTCATGTAATTTATCAATTATCATGAAATGTGGAAATTGAGCCTCATGTCTTATTTAAATAGGAAACCTATGGGTCAATGTGAATATAGATGATTCTAGTTCATATGTTATACAATTTAAATTAATATGATACTATTTATATTGGATTTAAATTTCTTACATATTTAGATTTTTCATTTAATCATTTTAATAATATTGTTGGGATAATTGAAAACTCATATTGATTCTTATCCTTATTAAGTATCTTTCATAACCCTTTATCTAGATATGAATTTATTCAAATGGATTGTGATATTAATTATCGAAAATAAAAAACATTAGTATATGCATATGAAACCATTTACAGTTATATTGAATCAATTAATTTGGTATCTATAATTTTATTTGGAAATACTGATCTTTTTAAAATGGTGTACCAATACACAGTTTTCTTTCTATATAATTTATCTAGGATACCCCTTTAATATGAAATCAAATTACGAATTTATCTTGATTTGATAAATTCATACTTGACATTATATTAATAATAATCAACCATATGTGTTATAATATTCAAATATACAATAAGAATAATTACAGAAAATAGATTCATCAAACAAATTATATCACCTTGGTATTGTTATTTTGTGTTCTTTATAAAGGAGGATTGTTCCATGAGAGTCTATGCTGGATATCTTAATGATATTAAACTAACATTCAATAATTTTTTTCCCTTTCCATGAATTTATAAAACAATATATTAGTCAAAGAGTGTTTGGATTTCTACGATATATCATTGAACATGATATCCTCAACTATGTGTTAGGATAATGGATATTCGGAAAATCAAAACTCATAGTCATAATAACAATTAACAAGACATTTTTAGTCCCGTTGGTCTATTTTATGAACCTTTAATTTTCATGAAAATGATGAACATTATATTAAATGTGAATGTTGATTTTTGGGTGTTATTTTCTTTGGTTTATTATGTTTTCTCTAATATTTTAATAACCATTTGAATCACATAGAGACTATATTATGCATATTTCATGTTAATAAACATTGAGCTATATTTTTTAGTGCTACATCATAATATAAGAATATTATATCTTTTTTCATTCCATTTAGATATAAGGAATATCATTACACCCTTTAAGGATTAATGAATTCATTTCCTAAAATGAAACATATAATTCACTTGATATATAACATTTTCTGGGATTATCATGATAGTACTACTCATTTTCTCTGGATTTCATGAGCATCACCTTTCCAATAATTATTACAAAATGTAAATGTATTCCATTTAAATTGAATAATTTTTTATATACTATGAGGTGATTAAATAATAGATAATTTTATAACATGTCTACTCAAAATAGATCCAAAATATTTATATTTCATATATTTTGATGTGCATAGATTGAAACAAGATTCACTTCTTTTAAAATGAATTCATATTCTGTCATATGGAGTGAGGAAGTTGGATATACATGAAAATAATTATCCATCCAAAATTATGAACTTTTTTATAGGTTATTTCATAAAAATTATAGTTCCACAATCAAATTCAGGGAAAGGATAATAGTTTTCTATGATCCAAAAAACATCAAATATATCTTCTGTCAAATATATGTGATCTGTTGGGAGGTTTTTTATGGATTTTCCCATAATTTTTTAATTTAATTTTTTTAAACACATAGGAAATGGAATTCTATGCTAGAAGTCATGGTTTGGTATTGTTTATGAACAATTCCAGTTGACTAGTTTTATTACTAACACATATCTTGACTATAGAAAATAGAAAAATAAATTACAATTTATTTCCCACAATTATTTCTCCCAATTTGATCGATCTAGTTATATATAATCCATAATTAAATCATAATTTAATTAAAATTTGGTCATATATAATAGTGGGGAGATAATGGCTAATTAGAAAAAGGATTCATTATCTGTAATGATTTTTTCAGACTAATTTTTTCTAATGCATTATTTTATGGAAAAATTTCACTAGATTTATCACCATTCAAAATGGGATATTCTCACAAGTAATAAAAAGAATTAAAAGGCAATTAGAATTCATTTTTAGTTTTTCTATATGAAATAAAATAATTTGAATCATATCATGATGTGTATCACTTGTCTGTAATAAAAGGCTAGGCATCGACATGCTTATAGTATGTTTCAATAAATCTCTATACCTTTAAGGAAATGGAATCTAATTATCTCAAACACCATCATTTGTTTATAAGGGAAGCATTTTAATAATTTTGAATTTTAGATGATTGTGGATTGAATCCAAATCTCATCAAAATTTATCCCAATATTATAGTAAAACAATTTAGTGGATCTGTAAATGATATATAATAGAAAAATAATTGTGTTACTAGAAGTATCGACTTAAATTTTCAATGAAAAAGATTCTCTTTAAGCATCATTCTTTTAGTTGTCTATTTTGTAGGATCCTTTAAAATAGTTTTCCCTGAGCATGGAATATCAAATTTATATTTACAACAAGTTAGAATGTAAAATTCAATTATTCTATAATATTATACGATTTTGTTTCATAGACATTGGTGGCACATATGATGTCTAGAGGCCTTTATATATGTTCTTTTAAAATAAATATAATCCCAAAATGATATATGTAGATCTTATAATGTAATTTTCAAATTTTTGTGTTAACTCTCTAATTTTTGGGGTTGAATTGAAATTATTTTGAATAATAAATCCCTATATTATTTAAGATACTATAGAAATTATTCATAGTATTGGTAGGAAGATTACAATTTGTTAGAGGTGAAATAAAAAAAATGTTGATATTCCTCATCCCCAATTATCTTTTTTATAGGTGACAATGTCATTCTGAATTTCTCACTATGTTTGGTTATTTTTAGGTTGGAAAATAAGGGAAAACTCACTCCTTGTAATTTTGGCCATTATTAGATTCTAATTCTAATCTATTACATTTAAAATTTATTTTATTTTCTAATAATAATTTGTATTATACATAATTATTAAAAGTTATAGTACCTAAATATGTGTGTGAAGAACCATATCAATGGAAATATCTATGATCATTATACTCATTATCCTGATGTGATAATTATCCATGCAACAATTTTAAATTTGTATAGAGATGAAAATTCATTTTTAAAAAGATAGATATAATTTATAAATGTGTTTTCTATGTATAATAAAATTCCTGATTAAAATTATGAATGAGATAATTATATAGTATTGAAATTTCCTATGAGATTCAAATTTTTCAAAATACTATTAATTTTCAAGCATAGAAATCCCTATTTTATGGAGAAGTATATCTATCTGTTTAAGGTGTTTTATTTTTCACTTTTTATTTTATAACAATGGTGTATAGAATGAGTTGGTGGAGGTTTTCATGGAGATACTGAGATTGGATGATATAATTTTTATATAGGAATTTGTTATTTGTTTGAATGGTTATTTACATTGTGAATCATTTTAGGATGATGCCGTGAATTTCATTAAATGTGTGAATGATTTGTATGGTAGTTTTTCGGTTTTCTATCTAAATCTATTCATGGATGAAAATGGGTTTTAGAATATAAATGAATTTATTTTTTTTATATATGAGTATTATTTAATTAAATCATTTTTAAAATATTATTAATTCAATGGGAGAAACACATTTCATCCTATAATGGTGGGAAATTTCATCTCATCTTATACATTCATCAACCATTCAGCCTCAATTTTATTCTTATTCCTATAAAATTAACATATCCATTAGGGGAATTTTGATGACATTTGTCTTCTAGAACAATTATTTAATGAATCATTAGGCATTAGACATTAGAAGAAAAAGGTAAGGGATCAATTCGTCTATTCCTGTATAGATATTCTGTTTTTATCATGAATAAAACTATATATTATGTTTTATATGGACGGAACTGTGGTATATGACATGTTATGAATTAAAAATATTTTTATATGTTTGAGAAATAAATGGATGATCATGGACCTATGAGATGATGTGGATATTCTTCTTGTAAAACTTATTTGATGATGGTGGGTTTTCCATCTATCCAATTTATTAAAAATATAATTGTTCATTGGTTATATTAATATTATCCTTGAGATATTGGTTGATTTTATATTAATAATACATTGTTATAAATTAATTCATAGGGTTGTTTCATGCTGTTTTATTTTGATTTATTGATACAAGGAGTTTAAAAAATTCATATATGTTATTCTTAATAAATGTTTGTAATAGTGGGAAAGGAATTGTGTGGTTTTGGAATGTGTTCATGTATATACGAAATAGAAAATTATGTGAATTAATTTGGATGTTGGTTCTCCTTACTGTAAAACAAATTTTTATAAAAAATAGCATGGTGTAGAATTAATCACCACTTTTGATTGTAGGATGATGCAAGGTAATCAATGGTTCATTATTTGAGGGAACTTGATTGGATTTTCCTAGATAAATGAATTAACTATTTTTGAAACATTTAAAATAAATCTATATTTGGGTAATATGGCACTCATAAAACTGTAACCCATATTTATATATATATACTCAAAATAGTTTAATCCATATTATATAATGTTTTCCTATTATTTTAAAATATTTAACTGGATTGATATATTATTTTAATGAATTTTGGAATAGTCTCTTTGGGGTTTCCGAAAATGTATGATTACCCACCCACTATCTAATTATTTTTTGGAATCTGAAGTCACTATTTTCCATTACATATAAAAGGTTATGTATTCATATTTTTCTAACTATTTTTATTAGTTTTCACTCTTGGATATATTATTTTGGATATTTTTTTATTTAGGAAATATTGTTTTGAGTGGTGTAACCTTATTATTTAATCGATGTTTTATTTTTGGAGTTTTAGTCTTTCTGTTTGTATTTATTTTAATTTTTACTTCAATTTTTTTAATTGTTTGTAGTTTTTGTATTTTATTTACATTTCAATGATCACATTGTTTGTTTGTTCTTATTATTTTTATTTACGGTTCCCTATATCTCATTGGAAAAATGAACTATATTATTTATTTATGAATCCATGAATGTTATTGAAAATATATTTTATATAGTGAATGTTAACTATGTTTAGTGGATCCTACACACATTCCAAGATAATATGTGGGGTATTTTTGTAACAAGAATGGTTTGTAAATTTCATTTTAATTATTTAAACCATTTCCATCAAGACTATGCTGCTTGACGTATAGTTTTAGACACACTTATCATGCATCTAGAAAAAATTTAGATGATACTCTCTATGACTTAATTGTGTATATCACCTATAGTATAATCTATTTCATGAAATCATCCACATTATATTTTTCTACTACATATGTTATTTCTAATACAACCACATACAATTTAAAGAAATTTCCAATATTTTTACATTGTGAGGGATTATGTTACATCATAAGAAATAAAAATCAAGAAATATAGAGATTATAAATGATCATAAAACCAAAAATTGAATATTAATCATTATTTATCATATTTAATGTGTAATATATGCTCTATATTATTTATATTATGTACAAAATAAGAAAAATTTCTAATGAAAAATATTTTAAATGAATGACCCCTTAAAACCATAGAAACATTCGATTCAATAAAACATGAATGACATAATTTCCAAACAACAATTAAATAACATTAATAATAAGAGTATAATTACACAAAATTTTACTTTTTTGGTTGATACATAAAAAAATGATGTGTAACAAGATATATATCTCAAAGGAAAGAAATATTACTCAAGAGAGCCTAAGGATCATTCCTAACGTCCACTAAAATAATTGAACAAGTGTATGAAAATAAACATCTCAATTCAATATTTCAGATCATTATTGATATATATATAATGTTTCATCAAGATCATTTATAATTATGAAATACATTTTTATTAGTTTGTTCTTATATAATTTGATATCATTAATGAGATATCATAACCATTTTGTACTAGTTTTTTAATTGTTGTTTCATTATTCATAAATCTATCAATGTAATTCATTAAAAATCATAAAATGTATTAGAATTTATTTTTAAATTTTATTTATACTACAAATAATTTTTTTTGTATTGGATTTTCTTTTTATATCCATAATGATTGAATTGGGGATGATAGTGTCTCAGTTATTTTAAAAGAAACACGGGCATTTTAATGAATGGGATTAGTACTAATTTTTCAATTTTTTAACTAAGATGTTATTATTTAATTATTCAAATTATATTTTAATCTATATTAAGATTCCATATTTAATTATGACGTCTATTTAAAGAATTATTTTAATTGTTTTTTAAACTAACTGAAACAAGAACATGTCATAATTATATGATTATTATAATGTGAATTTATTTACATATCGTTATACCAGAAGTGTAATGATTTCATTTAGAAATTATTTTTGTGATAGAGAATAATTTTTATGTCATTATGTAATAATACAACCTATTCATATATATTAAATAGTATGAAGCAATTTTTTCCTTGAATTCCATTTGGGATGATTGAATTTACTATGATCTTTGTTTTGTCAAATTATTAATAATTGATAAAATTTTATTTATTGAATATTAATTATATCATAAAAATGATTCCCATTAAACCCCATATGATTACAATCCATGAAAATTATTGATGAAATGAAGGAAAATAAAAACCAATCATCCCATCGTGATAGTAGACTACATTTACACATGGTTGATGATTTTTTTTCATATAATGGGAGAAATATATAATATTCTCTGAATTATATATATATATATATATTATTTTAAGTATCAAAATTATCTATTAAATTCTACATTAGTACATTCCATGTAATGTGTTTACAGTAAATCAAACAAAATGCTTCATGGAGGTTGTAGTTCATAATCACCAATGAATATAAGTATAATTTTCCACAAGGGAAAATATGTAATGTGGTTAATATTTATTAACATATCATAATTAAAATCACAATATAATCAATAATGGATTCAATAAATTTTAATGATAAAAATATAACTCTGAATTTAATATTTAAAGAATAAAATAGAGGGTAAATTAATAGTTGTGTTGACAAATTCGGATGTACCTTTTTAGAATTCTCAGGAATGATGGGATTAGGGTAATCTATCATGAAAATTTGATTATTTTGTTTAAATTAGATTTATTAATTTAAAATACAACTAAATATTAAATAGGAAACTTATTTTTTGTGGTGTTTATGGGGTGCCGAGATTTCCCTTATATAAGTGGTGAGAATGAAATTTTTTTAAATATTTTGACAAAGTATAAAGAGAAAACTACAGTCACATGTAATGTGTCTAAAATAATTTATTTAGTGGTTTATGGGAAAAATAAGATAATACCATAACTATTGAATTTCACAGACGATTCAAACATATTTTATGTCCCTTAAACATAGAATTTTAATTTTTTCAATTTTTGATTTATTGTAGTTTCTAGTTTGTACCTAGTTAACATTTTTTTGTTAAATAAAAATTAATTGGAATTTAATTTCTAAATACTTTTTAAAAATATGATTTATAATTTTTAATTTATAATTTCTATGTTTTTGAAAAATAACTTTTAATATTTTTACTTGTAACTTGTATAAAGAATTTTTTTATAAAAAGTGTATTTTTAATAATATCATTTATGTGTATGAAAAAATTTAAAATTTATTTTTATTTCATGATATAAAGTTTTTAATAATAGTGAAATAAAATTTATATGGATTTCAAATCATGTGTAAAATTAATTTTACAAAAATATTGTTTATTTAATATGAGAAAAAAACACTGTTTTATTAGAAAATATTACATATGTTAATAAAATGTTATAAATTAGGTTTATAAAATCATAATATTATTGTGGAAATTATTTTTAATTCCTTAAAAATATATTTGATAAATTAGATATTTTCTATACTAGCATGTAATTCGAAAATAAAAAAAAAGTGATAAAAGTTATAGTTTGGGTAAATACACTATTCCTAAATGTTCAATGAAAAATAAACTATTTAAAAATATCCTAATAATTAATATAAAATAAGTTTGAGATAATTAATTTAAAAATTAAATCTATTGGGATAAATTTTAAAAAAATACCTTTTAAATAAATTCATCAATAAATTATATATAAAGTGTGATTTGCCTAACAATTTTGGTGTGTAGTTTTTACCAAACATTGTAGGGTCCGGAGTATTACATATAATCATAAACATTATTAGTGAAAAACAATAGAGAACCCTAGGGATAGGTAATAGGTTTAATTACCCAATTTTTTACATGATCCTAAAATAATAATTTTACCACTCCAATTATTTTTGATCCATTCCCTATAGAGGGATGATGATGGGCTCAATTCGAAGGGAGAGGTTGATAATGAATTCCACATATTATTTGGTTATAATATTTAGATTTAATTTAGGATGAAATTAATGTTGAGATCCACCATGTGATAAAAACCAAAATATCTCATGAACTATACTTCTCGTAGAATGAGACTAGCAATTATGATTATAATAAACCTAACCATCCCCTAGTCAAAACCAAATCATCATGAATTATGATCTTATACAACATAGTGGGTATTTAGTATAATAAAAAGATATATATATCAATTTATTCGTATAATTATACTGTGGAAACACCCAAAATAATTACATTGTATGTAATTTCCTTCCAAAAATAAGAGTTAGAGGCCATCCACTTCCCAAGCTCACATGGAAAGACCCATTCCAGGTTTTCTCCACTCATTGATGTTTTTAACACTATAATATATTCAACCTATAGTTTTTAAGGTTAATGGGACACTTAATTATTATCCTACCAAGGATCCTATATCATCTACCAAAACCTTCTTTTCCACTTCGGTGAATGTGGGATGATTGAAATGCATAAGCATCAACCATACATCCACATTAGATTCCATTACAAATAAACATATTTTTAATTAACTTCAACATCTTATATAGTGATAAATAAATAATTGATATCTATAAATATTTTACTGGTAAATGATACCATAATTACCATATATTTCATGTTTATAAATTCCTTCAATGTTAACTGGAATATAATATCATGACAAAATGACATAAAATAGTTCATAGATTATCTTCCAACTGAGGACCTAGTTTGTGTTAGCATCCAAATTCCCATTCCACCAATTGTGTAATTTCCTATATAATATAATATGGTGGGACTAAAGCAATATTGAAAAACTACCTCAATGCTCTTAAATATAAAATAGATATGATTCATACAGTCATCAGCTTTACTAGGAGGTAAATCACTCTAGATTCTTAAAGTATAAAATAACTATAAATCCTATTTTATTTTAGAATTACAAGGATCCTTTTGAAAATATACAAAACCCAAAACCCAAATAAATTTTAAAATACATTCTATTACATGATGATGATTAATAGGGTTTTCTGGTGATCCATGATAACCATCCACTACATACTCATTAGAATTAGGTAATTAACAAAGAATAATATATTAGATACAATTGAGTTACATAAATTCTCATTTATTCAATATAAGAACATACCCTAATTCATGAACTATATGTAAATATTTTATTTAACACCACCCCTATATCATCATTTATTTTTATAATACATTACCATATTTTAAAATACATTCATTGGATAATTAATTTGGTCAATCATGATTTTAATATATAGTAAAAAATATTTTTAACATTAATTAAAAATATATAATTTGAAAAAATTACATAATTTGGGATACATTAAATATTTATTTATAAAGAAAAATATAAAATTATCATATATTCAAAAAACAATTACTTGATAACATCAACCTAGTTAATTATAAAAAAATAAAATAAAAATAATAAATTCACTAATTTAAATTTTTATGTAAAAATAGATCAATAAATGAAATAAAATCAAATGTAATAATCATAGGGAAAAATATTTAAACCATTGTGTCCTATATATACCTACATGATTTCTTATACTATAATATCTAAGAATTGTGTATCGTTACTGGAAAAATGTTGAATGAATGATTGAAGTGCAAGAATACACTTGGTATCTTTTGAATCCATCAAAATAATTCTTTCAATAAAATTTAATGTGTTACATACCAAATCCTAAAATCCATAACATAGAGTTAGTCCCATGTCCCATTCCCGGTATGACTTAATATATTATATAACAATAAATTTTAATTACAATATGATAATTACCCAAATAATAATAATTTGAGTTGTTACAACACCTTAGGACAACCATGTAATCAATAGGGGTTACAAAAAAACTAGGGGTTTTGTTGGATATCACTTGGAGATTGTTTGGACCTTTATAATTAGTAATATTCTCAATAGGTACACGCATTATGTTCACTAATCAAGGTATTATTAGGAGAACCATGACATCAAATGAAATTAATTTATAATGTGGAATAATTAATTTTCTTATAATTAAAATAATATTTAATAACCCGAATGATTCATCATAAATGTTAAATAGTAATTATTAAATGATGATCATGAGTGTGGATGAAATACATGGTATATATATGAGATTAATACCAAATATTTCTTTTGGAGAAAAATAATTATGCATGTGATCTAAAGATCAAATCATATGTTGTAGAAAACCCTAGGACTATGAACTTAAAAACTATCCGAGTGAAAACAATTAGTCCATATCTATTTTTTTCACATGCAGCTATGTAGAAAACATAGGAACATTTATTTTAAACGAGTGATGAACATATAACTCTTAAGGAATATCAAAATGAAAATGCATAATATATGACTATGGTATAACAAGTTAATTGTTCTTGAATTCATCTAACCATATGTCATATAGTCAAGTGTATTCAAAAACAGAATCATGATAGAGGTCATTATAAATTGGGAATGTAATATATTTTTTATATACATAAAATAAGTGTGTTTTTAATTAAAATTATTAACACCCCATATAAAGAGGTTTCATACAATACATTATTTCATCAGGATCATCACCAAGATAATATGTACCCAAAAGGATGTTTGCGTGAACTATTAATCCAATTTAGGGGAAAATATTTTTTTTAAATTCTTGGTTAGTAATCAAAATTCCAACATTCATTGTATAATAAAAGGGTATAATTTAATTCTAAAACAATAATCCCATCTAACTCCATAATCTAATATTTCAATCATTTCTATGAGTAGAAAACATTCATATAAGATCACAGTGTACCCATTTCAATCATATTTATAATAATGTTACATAAAGGGTTGAGAAATTATATTTAACATTAATACATTCTATCATAACATGTGTATAATTTAATATATAATTTCTATATCGAATGGATTTAATAACATCATTATGAATTAATATTATATATATATTTTACTCATAGAAACAATGAAACATGCATTTTTTTTCAAAAACATGTTATGAGGAACCCTTTCAGATAACATTCCAACAAATATATGAATCACAAAAATATATTTTTATATCATTTTTATGATTCAAACCAATCATGGTAATTTTTATCTATTGAAATTTAGTGGGGTTTTATTATTTCCACTTGTATATATTCTATTATTAACAATTTCATTAATGGTTGTGAGGGAAGGAAAGAAATTTTCTATAATTCAATTTTCATGATCATTCTTTGGAGTCATGGTAATTTCATTAGGTATTTATCTAAATCTTATAATCAATCTATTACCACAAAAAAATTATGCATTGGTGTAATAATAGTGTAACATTAGTAATAAATTAATTAAATTGAGGTATATCCATATTATATTATTTAATAAGACCCCAATACAACCAAATCCAATAAAATTAAAAGAAACAAAATTCCAAAAACCCTAGGATTTATGTAATATAAATACATCCTTATAATGGGAAAAAATGAAATATTAGAGATGTAGTGAGACAAAAATTTCCTTGAGGAAGAATAACTCCCATGACACAACAAATAATCTTGGTTATTTGAGTAAGTGTTGAAGAAGATGGAGATTATAATATAGAAGGGGGGCCATGAAGGAAATTGAAATAGAGGTATATGGAATGAGGATCTAAAAGGGCATGTAAAACAGAGTTAATAAAGGGTTTAAAAAGATAAATTTCACTTTATTAATAATATTTTCCCCATGTGGTTACCAAATTCCATATTCTAAGACTCTATTAAATTGCTTTCTCCAAATGAGTGACATATTTCCCAACTACTCAATTGGGTAGTTGACATAGTATTATTTGTTACATAAGGGATCCCATACATATGGGGTCCACCACATATTCTTTACCAAATATTTATAACTACTCATATTTCCTCCTGACATCTCTTCACACTAAAAGACACCTATAAATTATTGTAATGAAAAAATAAATATGATTTACGTAATCTTGGAAGTTAGAGTCCTTATATGGTTCAGATATAGAATTGGTTCGATAATGCTTAATTATTTATCCACATTCAACATTATATGATTTAGGAACATACCTAATTAATAATGAAAATATAAATATTATTTTTCATTACATAGTGTTCATTTTTTATTCTTAAATTATATATCATATAGTGGGGGAACCTATGATCACCCAAACAAATTCCATAAGCATTTATGATACAAATATTATTATTTTATAAAAATCAAAAAACAAATTTCATTTTTCACTCTATTATGTAAACTAAAATTTGATCATTTTATACAGAAATATATCTCACACAATAAGGATTGAAGATTCTTTAAAATTAATTTCCAGAATTGGGTTGTTTTTGGGAGGACCATAATGAAATATTATGCATTAAATTTCAATCAATTTAAATTAAATTTTCATTGAAATAATAATCCCAATTTTACAGTCTACCCTGTCAACTTATGACCATTGAAAAGAAACATTTATTGCTGTTATAAATAGATATTGTAATTGTACTTCTCTCACACATTTATTTGATAGCTTATAGAACCAAAATGTTTTGTATAATAAAATAATAATGTTGATTTATATTGAAAATCATTATAATAATCTAGGAAAATATATTTTATAATCATTGCATTCTCTCAATATATTTAGATGGAATTAATTGTTCATAGGTGTAGAATGAACATATTTTATAAGTCTAAAACAATTAGGCATCCCCTATATTTTTTTGGGAACACATAATATTATCAATTATTCCCAAATTTTACATGGTTTAACAATTTTTGTATCTGAGAAGCAATGATAACCAAGTTATTTTTGGAGCCTATTTATTTTTGTAGTTGGGAGGAGTTATTTTCATATGATCATAAGAACCGTATAAGAAGTCTCAATTTTATTTCTTTTCATAAGGTGGTTTTATGTGGAAGAAAACAATATATAACCCAAATTTGAAAATATTTTACGACAACAACTATATAAAGTTTCTTATAAATAAACCCCACATCACACAGTTTTATGTTTTAAATTTTGGAATAATTAAAATCCATAAATAGTGAAAATTTTAAGATAGTGTTCGATTAAAATTATTTTTTATAAGAATTTCCTAATGAATATTTTGATTCTATGATTGAGGGACGATGATACAACCAATAAAATATCATGATGTCGATACCTTATCTATATGAGTAATATTTTCATGGTCCATATAAAACCATTATGGAGTTTCTTATCTATTTAACATGAATATTTCATAATGGGATTATGGCCAAATTAAATTTATGCGTTGATCTTCTTTAATCCTCTATAAAAATAGGGCTGGTAAAGGAAAATCATACATTGATTTCAATCTTTAGGAATTATGTGATTCTTTATTTCTGATGGACAATTCAAATATAGGATTTTGAATAGTGTACCTATATTTTGAAAAGGTACTATATTTGAAAATTTGGTCCTCCTCAATGGACTATATGAAATTTTGGTCCCCTTTTTTCCACGATAACATCCTTTAGAGGCCTAATACTCCTAGAACACCTTAATATATTCCTGATATATATGAATGGGTCATTATATACACATGTATAGTCCATTTTTATAATATATTCAATTTATTTTAGGTCACACAATGATATTTCCCCTAATTAATAGAATATTTGTATTTTGAAAAAAGTCATATATCCCCTGGATAAAAGGGTTTCATGAACTTGGGGAACCAGCTAGATTTTTCCTAGATCCAAACTCATACTGGAAACTCTGAAATGATCATTATAAATTCCATGAGTATGGTCATCCTATATTTCCATTTGATGAAATATAAATAAACTATATGTGAAACATGGTACAAACTCCAACAAAAAAAATATCTCATGTATAATCATTAATCATTTTTACCTCCAGAATAAGTTGTCTTAGTTTTATATTTCTTAATTATTTCTCCACATACACTAGGGGATTCTATCCTGTATTAAGGGACAATTTTTAATGGGGGATAATATACCCACATTCTTAGAGTTAACAATAATTCAAACATAAGGATATGATAACTATCATGACATTAATAAAGGAATAATAAATATGAATAATATATTTAAGTTAAAAAAATAGATATAAAATCACCCATTATATAAAAATTGAGAATCTATAATTTTATATAGACATTCATATATGAACACAATCACATTGTGGTCAGGAAAATCTGACAAGCTCAAAAAAAAATTGATAATCTATGTATTTATAAACACTTTATGATTACATTCCCACTCCTGATAACTAACTCTAGTTAAGATCTATAGTTTGACCATATAATTCATGACCCATTACCTTACCATTCCTACAACCAAGAAGTCTTCTCTTGTACTGGGTTTCCCAAAAATGTTTTTAGTACAACGAAGTGGTAAAAATATGATTTCACTAAGGTCTGAAATAAAAACATGTGAATTTATAGATTTGATGGGATAATTAGAAAATAAGAAATATTATTAAGGATTAATTAATAATATACACACAATGTTACTATAAAGACACTTGGGTATGACCATAAATGATTCAGTATGTTATTTTTTTCAACATATCACATAAAGTTCAACTAGGAATACATATCAAGTCATATCAATATGGAATATCATCATGTCAAATAATGATCAAAAATACATTTGGTCTACATCATGTTAATGTATTATGAACAGTTATTATATAATCCCATTGATATTACTATAATCAATGAACTAGTCGTATGAAAAAATAAAAAAGTCATTGTCATGGGAATTGTGTTCCCATGAAATCAAATACACCAATGTATTACATCCTAAAAACATAAGATGAAGTGTGTGTTTCATCCCTATACATAAGAATAAACCAGGGAGATAAATTTTTCACTACACACAAGAAACGAAAAAAAATTAGTGAATGAATTCCCATAGTAACCATTATTAAAAGATCATCCATCCCCTTCCATTAAAGCATCATCTCTTGGGAATTAGGTCACACATCAATTTATAATAGATATAAGTTGGGTGTGTGACGTCCCGTCAAGGGAGCTAACGAACGGTTCCCTGAGCTGATTGGCCACATGACCTCAAGCGCACCTCCCCATATTGCAGAGGGTTTTGAATATCATCTAGTGTCTTGTAAGCTAGTATTGGGGAGACTATAACCTATTTTATCAGAATAAAACACAAGAGGAAGAAAATAAAAATTAACCAAGTGCGGAAGAGTATATAACAAAGATAAATAGATCCATGAATTACGGTAGCAAAAACCTAAAAATACAATATTCAACTGATAGGTAAAGCATTCAATGAAAAATAATGTTCCAAGTGTCTACAATGAAACTAACAGTAAATACACAATGACCCCAAAATAGGTCCAGAACCATATTTGAATCCCTCTCCCATGCTCCAAATCCAAAAATAAATATATCCTAGGGCCTTGACCTTTTCATGTCCTGGAATAAAATTGTTTTCTCAGGTGTGGACCCAGTGGCCTGAATAGGGATTCAGTACAACTTAGTAGGACACCAACAATGTTGTCTAAAATGAGTCCGATCAAAATATATTTCATGAAATTTAAAAAATAAATAAATAAACTTCATAATTTAAATTGTTATAATATTTTCATATTATATTTAATCATCACATTAGGCAATGTTCAATTTAAATTTGAAATTTGAATCTTTATTCATTATAATTTATCATTTGGTGTAGCTCATCATTCCTAGAACACCAAATCATATTTGAATTGTAATTAATTATTATCATTAATTATTTGGTGTAGGATGTCATTATTAGTACCAAAATTATCATCAGTGTAGGTCATCATGACTATCACTCCAACTCTCATTCGGTGTAGGTTATCATTCCTAATACCCCAAATCCCAATCTTGTATAACTAATTGGGAGGAACTCCATGTCAATGTCCCAATATCTAATAATTATAGGATTCCTTTCCTAGAACCCCAAAATTTCATCCATTTAATCATTCTTTAAATCATAATAATTTTACACATTATTCATTTACTAATCCAGTGATTATTTAAAAATATCAAAGGACATTAGTTAATTAAACAATTAACTATGAATATAACCCAACAATTAATTCCTCAATTAATTAATCAATCAACACAATTATGTTTCCATAACTAATTATTCACATTTATATATCCAAATAAAATCCCAAAAATGTCACAATTAATTTTCACTGTTATTTTCCTTTTACCACATCATGGTGAATAATTAATTTTAACAATTATTTAACATTGGTAAATTTATTGGAAAATAATTAAAACTCATAATTAATTTAACTACATTACCAAAAATAATTACAATATCAAATCTCAATTACTATATCTCAATTACAATATAAAATCACCAAAATATCAATTAGGGAAACCCCCATTGTTTTTTCTGTGATTAAATTATCAATTAAATCGCCAAGGCAAGTCAAATGTCAAAACCATATTCCCCATTAATCCAATTCAGATATTAATTTTTCACTAGATAACTAGAAATCTCATAAACTCAAACACATATCATAAATAATGACTATGGGATTATGGTTTAGACATCCTACATCGGTTTATTGATAGATGTTAGCCCAACGACAATCCCCATAATCCAATGGGCACATCTTCATCGATCAAACTCCAAATCTATTTCCCTAAAACTAAATTTATTATCAATGGAATCATGATTATTCAAATATAGTTCTAGATTTAAAATCCAAGATCTATATATTAACTCAAGGGTTTAGATCTAAGAACACGTTTAAGATCCTCTATGAAACGATAGTGGAATGGTATAGGAAAGATTGGGAGAAGCAACGAGGTGAAATCCACTTACCAGGAGGAGTGTAGATCATTAATCTGTGCTTTATAACTGGAGTCATGTTATTCAAATCAGCATGGAATATATCCTGGATGTTTTATAAACACCTAGACATCATCAAGAACGATCCAAAGTGAAAAACATGGGAGTCCTAGGGTGTTTGGGTTTTTTTAACAGATATTTTCAGATATTAAAAACTATTTAGATGGTTTTCATCAGAAGAGGCTCACTGTTTGGGAAAACAGTGCACCATCCTTGTATACTCCAGTTCCACAATTTTCATGGATGGCATGATTTGGTCGAATGATTTTTAAAACCGTGCACAAACCGTGCAGACTCCACTGTCCAGTTTCTAATGGTTCGGTCGCCCGGTTTGTCAAACCGTGCACAAACAATGAACAACCAAATATCCATTAGTTTTCCTTAAATGATCACATAAACACACCTCAATCCACTGCACCAATTTAATGGTATGTAAAAATAACACAAACTACCTCAAAACTCCCATAATATGAAACTATAAATATTCGGGATCTTACAATCTCCACACCTTATAACAGCTCATCCTCAAGCGACACTCATTAACTAATATTATATTCAGAGCCAAAAAGACAGGGTCATTGAGCCATCATGTCTGATTCACATTCCCATGTTTCCCCTTGAACATTACCAAGATTCCATAGCACATGAACTAATGGCACAATGTTTCTTCATAACCCTTTTTCTCTACGACCCAACACTCGTATCATATGTTCCACAACAGATGAATCAATCTCAAGATCAACCTCTACCACATCAATAACATGGGAAGGTTCATAGTGATACCTCTTTAGTTGTGACTTATATAAAACGTCATGAATAGCACTGAATTTGAGTGCATGTTCTAATTGGTATGCCACAGACCCAATTCTCTCCATCACCTTAAATAGTCCCACAAACTTTTGTTCTAACATTACCTACCTCCGTGTCTTGTGGTGACCCAATCTATGAGACAGCGGAAAAAAAACTATCACCCTTGGTAACCTCTAGTGTTCATCTTCGTCGATCACAATATGAATTTTATCTACTCTGTGTTGTAGCCATACATTCCTGAATCAACTATAGCCACTATGATGTCTCCTAAATGAGACGCTATCCCAACAACTCTGACTCACCTGCCTCTAACCAACATTGCGGGGATCTACAAGTTCTACCATATAGTTCCTCATACGGAAACATCTGTATAGTTTCCTGAAAACTTTCATTATTGGAGGACTCCACTAAATCCAAGTGGTTTTCCCAAGTACCACCAAAGTCTAGAACACATGGGCACAAGATATGCTCTAACACCTATATGGTCCACTACGAAATCCCATCCTTCTGTGGGTGGAAGGCCATATTTTTTAGAACATGGGTACTTATGGCCTTTTGTATTCCCTTCCATAAGTGTTAATTAAAGCGAAAATCACGATCTAAGATAATTTTCCACAACAACCCATGAAAACAAACTATCTATCTGACATAGAGTTCATCAATATACTCTAATGTAATGGTTTATTTAATTGTAATGTAGTGTGATACCTTGTTAGTCAATCCACATTGTTCCAAATTGCATCATTATTCTAAATTGTCATTGGTAGTCCTAAATCAAAATCTATAGTCATGTCATCCCACTTCCATTATGGAATATATAACAACTGTAATAGGCCTTTAGGTCGTTGATGCTCTGCTTTCTCCTACTGACATGTGAATCACCTTTTTATGTACCCTTCTATCAAAATTTTCATGTCTGGCTTCTGAGAGAACCATTAATTGTCACGGTACATCATTGTCACCCCATGATTTATTTCCCACTTTGAAGCATGAAATTCTCAATTGAGTTACTCACGTATACTCATAGGCCCAAAAACCCTATTTTTTACATATATGATCTCACACTCATCTATTTTCTAATATGAAGGTGTATCCCCACCTTTAAGGCTTTCCATCAAGGTCAAACACTCTGGATACTCATACAGCATGTCTCTGATCTGTATCAAGAATGTAGACACCACTGATACAGAAACTAGAGTCATGCTATCCCAACTCTGTTGAAATACAACATGAATTTTCACCCAAACAAAAATCATCTTACACCATACACATTCTCATGTACCAAATGATAATGAGTTTTTCTTATCAAAGCATCAACCACACTATTCCCCTTTCTGTGTATATATGCCAGTTCAAAATCAAAGGTCTGAATATATTCCCCATCATCTCTATTTATTTTTCATGCCACTTTGTGAAAATATATACATCATGTTTTTGTGGTCTATAATAACTATATACTTTTCTCCTTACAGATAGTGTTGCCAACAATTATGAAAAACCCCATTGTTTCCAACTCGAGGTCATGCGTAGTGTATTTCTGTTCATGATGCCTCAACTGCCAAGACTCATATGTAATGACTCTACCCCTTGCATCAACATAGATTCATGACAGACCCCAGAAACATCACAATACACTGTGTACTCCTCACCTAACCCAGGTAAGTTCAAAATTGGTGTCGAATTCAAGCTCTTTTTCAAATCATAGAATTCATTATCACATGCTTCATCCAAAAAAAACATTACCCCTTTCTTGTTCAAATGATTAAGAGGTTCATCCAATCGGGAAAATACCAAGATAAATCTCCTGTAATAACCAGCTAATCCCATGGACCTATAAATATCGAAAACATTCTTGGACTGCTACCAAGAAATCAATGCCATCACTTTCTTTTGGGTCCACTTCCACACCTTCTTTTGAGATGATGGGCCCAAAAAAGTGTATGATGTCTATCCAAAAATGATATATAAAATGCTTGGCATAATGTTGACGCTCTCTCTATGTACCCATGATGAAATCAAGATGTTGGGAATGATCATAGTGATTCATATATTACAATATGATTTCCTCCAAAAACACCACCACAAACTGATCTAAGTAAGTATGAATGATACTCTTCATCAAGGAAATAAACACTGCTGAAGCGTTATTCATCCTAAACTACATTAAGATAAACTCATAAAGGACATAACTACTCTAAAAATCCATTCTTGGTATATCAGGTGTCTAAAAACTCACTTAATTATACCCTGATATCATATTAATATTTGAAAAAACACTCTCCCCCTTTAGCTGCTCAAATAAATCTTCGATGCCAGAAATATGATATCAGTTCTTCATAGTCATTTTCTTCAAATTCATTTTGTCAACACACAATCAAAGACTCCCTTTGGCCATATTTGAAAAAAAATTAGTTGATCCCCATGAATATGTACGTGGATGTATAAACCCTTTATCCTATTACTCTATAACATGTGTTTTGATCGTGTGAAGATCTGTCGGTGCCATTCTATAAGGTAGAATAGATATTGGCTCAGCCCCTAGCATGATCTCTATTGTAAATTCCACATATCACTTAGGTGGAAATACAAAAATTTCTTTTAGTAATGACATATTGAAATAGTTAAACTACTTGCAGAAGGACTTCATCCTTGCCACTCCTATCATTTAACAAAATAATAGGTACTTTGGTTGTGAGATCTCTGAGTTGCTGAGTAATTGGACCAGCTCTTCCTGAATGGATGTCCCATTCTACTGGAAGGACATCTCATTCACCCTTAGGAGATACAATGTTCACTCTACTGAGGTAACAATCTATATAGGCTCAGTATGCGACTATCCAGTCCATACCCATAATCAGGTTGAATTCCATTTTATCTATGTCATATATATCCCAATGAAATTGATACTCTACAATCTAAAGAGAACATCCCTTACATAAACATATATCCCTTTCCATGTTTCCAATGGTGTTTCGATATTCATCATCCCGCATACAGAGTCCACCTCCTGGCTCAATCCATTCCCATGATATATAGATATAATGGAATAAGTGACACCAAAATTAAACAAAGAAGATTCTAATATATAAGAAACTAGAATAATAACTCTCGCTATTGATGGATTGGCCTCTCTCTCAACATTATTAGGCTGCACTGCATGTAACTATCCTTCACTTATTTGATGTGGATTCGTCTGACTACCCTGAGTAGCACCACTCTGTTGGTATGGGCGCTCTACCCCTAAAGAACCCTGACCACTTCCACTACCGCCTCTTCCATTAGAACTACATCTTCAAGACATATATTGTAGAATACCACCATCCGACACAATGAATCTGTACAGCCTCTCCCTCAGCACCGGCCTGCCACTGCTTCCATCAAAACCTCTGTAGGCCTCCCATATTTCCAAAATACCATCACTCCACTGGTGGCCGAGGAAAATGTGTATGATAATATTCCTGATTGCCCAAATTTTGGGAAAGTACATGTGAAAGATCCAGTGCAACAGTTCCTCATGAATATACCATTGGCTATCACTATCCTGACTACGATTCTTCTGATGACGCTTCCTAAATTTGGAGGGCACACTCCCTGATCAAGCAACTAATTGTCCAGTACTAGAAGCCTCATTCAGGGTCCCCTCTGAATTGAGATCCTATTTTACCACATCTGAAAATTTCATTAGGATAATGATATTCACTTGCTTCTTAATTTTTAATATAAGTCTTCCTGAAATCATTTTACTGAAGATGCCTCATCTGTAGCCGAAGCTAGAGAAAATTCTTTAAATATGTGAAACATTTAGAGTAATCCATTATGGACATGCTCCCTTGTGTTAGATACATAAAATATAAAGCCTTCTCTTTCCTAAGTGTTTCTAGAAACATGTGTTCATGAACATCAACAAAAAGACCTTCCATAACATATCATCAGTCTTTCCAGATCGTACATGAGTGTCCCACTAGTGTTTTTCCAAACATAGAAGCACATAAGCAGCCAACTTGACCATCATCACAGCTGGAGTTTCATAATGGTCAAGAATCATATCTGTTGATTGAATCCAAAATTCAGATCCATTAGGTCCACGTCCTCTTAAAAAAGTAGGAGGGTGCTACAATAGAAACTCCTTATAATACGAAGAAATTTTCTTGTACCAACCCTGGGTCTCTCTCTTTGAATTGAATGAAACAAGAAATGTTCTCTATGAACTGCTATCATTATTCCATAGCATGCACCAATGGTGCCTCAAGCTCTATGTCTGGTAGTTCGTTTCATGCCCTAACACTTGGTCTCCCCCTCAACAAGCATCATGGAGTCATAACTCTACAAATCCAAACACACATATTAGGCCTCATAACAAAAGAATATAACATTTACATAACTGGAGAAACTGACACAACAAGTTTCTGTATAACCATTCAACATTTTCCTTCCAAAAGGTCAACAGTGTGGCCTTTTCACTACCCATAACCATCCTACTCCAAGGTGTTTGTTAACAAAGGAATAATCATTCTCATTAATTAGTTCATCCATCAATTAATCAAATTTTTTTATAATTAATTAATTCAATAATTTTTTTATTTATTATTCCCATTTCATCAATCAAGGTTCTGATTAGAAACCCATTTTTTCACTTTTAATCCTTCATTCAATATCACATCAAGGAGAATAGTTCTTGATTAACAACTCACCCATAACAAATTTTCTCGATAGTGCCTAGAATAATGCTTGTCACAACAACCTAGAGTTTTTAGGATGATGCATGAAGGCTCAACTCATGTTTATATTTTTTCCACGGATCTACAATAAAAAATTTTCAAAAATAAATATTGCATCACCCTACAAGTGTGTCACCCAAGGTGAAATAATATACAACTGCAACAAAAAACAACAATCACAAAAATCCCTCCCTATGTACTCCGATTTTCTCCAATACATGGGTTTTTATCTCCCATGCACGAGATCATTACCATGACTAACTCTTCTTAGTCACAAGTTTAACTATTCCCAAAAAGTAAGAAACAAGAATAATTACAAAAAAACCCCTTTGATACAACATTATGATGTCCTGACCTAGGATTCACTGAACACTGCCCTGAGACAGTTGGACACATGACCTCAAGCGCACCTCCCTGTAAGCCAGTGCGTGTCGACTAGAAGCGAGGTTCTGGTACGTGAGACCTTAGAGACTATACCATCTATTATAAGAATAAAACCCCATCAGAAGAAAGTAACAAGTATCCATGTGAGTAAGTGTATATAAAGAAACTTAATAGATCCATGTCATATGATAGAAAAAACATAAGAAATAAAATTAAATAGAATGGTAAAGAAAGCTATGACAATGATAGTTCCATGTGTCTACAATAAAACTAAAATTTAATACAAAACTACTCAAAAATGAGTCATAAACCATGTCTGGTTCCCTCTAACATGCTCCAAATTTAAATAACAATCAATCCAAGGGCCATGTTCTTTTCCTTCCTGACAATTACAAAGTCTTCTCAGTTGCTGATCAGGCGGTCCTAAAAGGGTGTGATTACAACTCAATAGGCCACCACAAATAGTGTCTAAAATGAGTCTAGTAAAATGATAGTGCATTCCATTTAATAAATAAACAAATAAAATGAATAATTCAAACAGTTATAACATTGTCATTTAATCATTAATCATTTCATTAGGACATGTTAAATTCATGTTTTCTATTTTAACCATCATTCATTTTTATTAAGCATTTCATGTAGGTTGACAAGCCTAACACCCCAAATCTCATTTGAATTATCATTAATATTAGTCATTAATGATTTGGTGTTGGATTTCATGGATATCACCACAAATATCATTAGTGTAGGTATTCATGCCTAGAAATCCAATTCCCATTCTATGTTGGACGACATTCCTAGTTTCACAAATATAATGATGTGATAACTATTGGTGAGGGATGACATGTCCTAGTGCCAATATCAAATTTGTCTAGGATTCCATGGTTAGCACAAAAAATATAATTCATTTATTCATTCCATATATCATAATAATTTTCCACATTAATAATTAACTAATACAGTGATTGGTTAAACATATCAAGGCTATTAGTTAATTAAAAAATTAACTAATCATATAGTCTATTAATTATTTAATCAATTTATTAATCAGTCAACGAAATTATATTTCCATGTCTAATTGTTCACAATTAATTATACATATAAAAACCCAAAATGTCATAATTAATTCACACATTTAATTATCCATGATCACATCTTGGAACATAATTAAGTATCCCAATTAATTATCCCAATTAATTATTTTTTTTCAAAATCTGGAAACATAATTAATTCTCCAAATTATTTATCATACATATCCAAAAAAACTAAAATATCCAATATAATTCACTATATCTATATTAAAATATCAAATCTCCAAAAGGTCTATTTGGGAAACCCCCCTTCATTTGTTCTGTGATTCATTTATCAGTTAAATTACCATGGCAATTTACATGTCAAAACCATATTCCTATTTATTTTAATTTTGGAATGAAATTTTCAATGGAAAACTAGAAAAAACAAATTCAAAAACACATTTCATAAATCATGTCTACGAGAGTTCAATTTAGACCAACTACCTCGGTTTATTGATGAATGTTAGCCCAATGGAAATCCCCAAAAGCTGAGGAGCACAACGTTGTTGATAAACCTCAAGATATGTGTCCCTAAATGAAAAATTAAGATAATGGCATCAAGATCATGAAATAAAATATCTAGATCTACAATACTAGATGTAGATATTAAATAATAGGTTTAGTTCTATGAAATATGTCATGGTCCTCCATGTATAGATCATGGTAAGGTAGAGGAAAGAGAGGTAGAGGAAGCAAGATGAAATCTAATTACCGGGAGGGGAGAAGATGTTCAATCTAGGCTTTCGATCATGAAGAACAGTTTTTGGATCACCTTGGAATCTCTCCGGGGGGTTTCGAAAACACCTTTATTTCGTCAAGCCTGAGCAAATTATGATAATTGGATACCTAGGGGGTTTGTGTGGTTTTAAAAGATCTTTTTGGATATTAAAAACATTGTTCATCGTTCTCTTGTTAAAGCCGTATGGTTAGGAAAATCCGTGCACCAACCGTGCAGACTCCACCACCCCGTTATTAACAGTTCAATGGGTTGGATCACATGGTTTTTAAAATTGTGTTCAAACCATGCAAACTCCTCTATCCAGTTTAACACTCTTTCCACAAGTTGGTCGCACGGTTTTTTAAACCTTGTACAAATTGTGCACAAAACAATATCCTTTATTTTTTTAATAAATGTTCACCCAAACACTCTCTAAGCCACAAATCCATGATAAAGATACATAAAAACATCAAAAGTTCCCTAAAAACACGCCCTAGATGACACATTAAAAGGAAAGGATATTACAGGGTGTATCATTCAATAACCCCCATTACTATGTTTATAATTACTGTTCATTTAAAAATATATTGTTAGGTGATTTGTTAGTATAGAAATTCCTTAAAAAACACCATAGTTATAAATTTCTAGCATCTTTTTGTGATTAGATACATGATACTTCAACATTAAAATTAACTACCCCATATTAATTCCCATATATAGAATATTCCTAAAAATCACATTGATAATAAATTTCTAGATTTGATACACTTTATACATATTTAATTTTAATGGATGAGAAAATAATCCATGTAAGGAAATAGTCATGATAATGATCTTACGTAAATTATTGATGTCGAACAATATAATTTCATAGAATATGATGATAATACATAAAAAATGAATTATTTTATAAAAGAGAGGATATCATAATATCATGGGATCATAAGGTCGTCAAAACAACAATAACATGAAATCATAATCATATGTCAAGCCTCAATGTCAATACAACATAACATAGTGTGCTGGGATAAGTACCCATTCACCATATATGGTATCTCAGAAGAAGAATAATTTAGTCAATGAATATGGGGTATATAAATTTCTATTATCACCCATACCATTGTGATATGAAAATATATACGTGCTCCAAACATGGTGAATAAATTATTAAAAAGTCTTATGATTTAGAAAACACATGAGAAGGAAATGGGTTACAAAATAATTTCCCAAATTAATATATATTAAATATTAAAAATTATATTTTGGAAGGATACCATTATTGACATTTATAATTTAATAGATAATAATAGGTCCTCAAAAATGTATTCTTGTTATGAAAAATCATAAGAAAAAAGTGGTGATGTTTTTATATAAATTAACCATATGAAAGATATATTAATGAATGTGTTAAAAACATTAAAAAGTTATTCCTATAGTGTTCTCTATGCATATGGAAATGATCAATATAAATTTTACCTAATGTTTTTTCAAAATCATGATGGTGAAATGAATTTAAACGATTGGAACAAGAGATGGATTGTGGAATCTTATAATTCCCATTAAATCCAATTTTCATCAATGAAAATATCATGATTTTAACATGAATGAAGTTTATATATATATATATATATCTATATATATCCATTAATAAAATTTTATATATAGTAATAATATATTTAAGGTACATACATATGGTAAATATATGACTAAAACATTAAAAAGAGATAGATGAATTTTGGAAAATATATATAATGTGTAAATTAAATAAAAATTGGGTGGTTTGAGAGTTCCCATTACTCGAGTCCCAACATTATTAGAATATGCATCTATAATCTAGAGTAATATAATGGAATTTTTTATGCAATTTATTAAGAAAAAATTTAATGCATATTTTTAAAAAAAAATTATCATCAATTTATATTTAATTTGATTACAATTGTAGCTTGCTTCGGCCATAAGGGTTGATCAAACTAGGACTCAAAAACTTATTTTGAATGTTTAACATGGTAAAATTTATTGTCAAAAGAGAACTACAATATCAACAATTATATTGGTATATTTTACATATCATGTTTTTATGAAATATTTTATATAGTTTAATATATGGTCCAAAACAATTCTAATTTTTGAGAAGTGTCAATATAAAATCATTTTAGATGGTTAAAATTACTGTGATACTTATTTTAATATTTTCCACAACAGTAATTTTTGAAGATGAGGGAAGGGATAATGCGCCCCCTATCGAGTCCCACCTTCAGTAGGCCTCAGTGTGGAAACCATCCCCATTGTTATACAAGTCTAAATAATAAGAGGAATTTCCATTTTTATAGTAACCATGATCAGTTGATAAGATTTATCTACAAAAAAATAACTATATGATATATATATATATATATAAGAATTCAAAATCCATCTCACATGCATTTTAATGTAAAACTTCTATAAATACAATGAAACACTCGAAATATAATACCAAAAGAACAATGCTAGGAAGTGAAACAACAACTATCTCGATGATCAATAATGTATGGTCAATCAAGGTCTATTTAATCTCCCTAGAAACTTCAAAATAATTTAATATACGAAGGGTGAGGATACATGTATAATTTATAGGAAAACAACATGTCACTCATGCATAAGTGGTAGAAGAATACTGATTTCCCTATGAAATAACAAGTGAAACAAAAATGTCAACTAACAACGAAAACTATCCTCCCCAACCTCACAATAGAATTCTCACCAAATAAAAATCTAATGTAATGTAAAGTTGTATTCACTTCTATGATAGGGTACCATGTACAAATTCAAAATGGATAACTTATCATCCCTAATTTATAACAGGGTGTTGCTACCGTGGTATTCTACAATCACTAATGCCACAACCCTCCCACAGAAAATTGGCCTAAATAACACTCTTCTTACAAAAACACTTAGGCATCAACCACATCACATACCACCCATAGAAACCTATGAATGAACAACAAATATCCTCTCAAAGAAACTTGGGAAACATAAGTAGCCCACAGAAACCTAGTCCCAAAAACATGAAAAAAACATTCCCATGAATATTGGTATACCAATACCTTGGATAAAGTGAAGAGAAAAGCAAATGACCATCCATCCATCATCTCAGAGTGATTTTCGAAAAGGACATCATCCCCTATTACAATGGTGGTGTCTGAAATGTAGTTCTCTACATATGTGGGGTGTGTATAGAAAATAGAAGGAACAATATGTAAATATATAGGTACCAAACACTTATCCCACCCTATGGGGTATCAAAACAAAATAATACCCCACACAGAAAATCTTTTTCTACCACCTCCAATGCATAACAACACAACCAGCCATAGAATTAATTCATAACACCAGCCAATTCATTCGACTGGTTATCACTCTCTATTAAACTAATCATTTAATTATTTATCCAACCAATCCCAAGAAACTAATAAACACATAATGTTACAATTAATACCATAAAACACTAAAAATTTACAAAGGTCCCCTTAAACTATGTGAAAAATGACCACATAAGGTAACACCATCCTTCATCATAATTATCCATCCCAATTCATCGTCGGTAGAAGAATTGCACAAAAAACACTACAGCTTAAAAAACAACAAACTCAACCATAGTTCTCTCCCACTATTCAATAATTTCATCCATTCCTCAAAAAATAAAACTCTCCACCCAAGATTACATTATACCTCCTATAACACCCCATACATGAAAAACCTAGCTACTATAACCAATTCTACAACAACAGACAATGCACACAGGAGATGAAAACGGAACAGAACCATACATTGAACACATCCTCACATATTAAACATAGAGTGTTCATATTTGACCAAATCATTTCATTTATTCCACTTTCATATTTTGGGACTTATCATGACCCAAGTTTAATGCTTAGGAATCTGTTTATATTTTTGGGTGTATGTGATTAAAAAAAATCTTATATTTTCAACCACTCAACATATGATCAACAATATGTACAAATAATCCCTAGTTTAGAAGTTAATTACACTAATGACAATGATTTTCATAAGGATAATACACATAAGATTCCCAATATCAATCAAATATAACATAGAAAACAAACGATCATTTACAACATCACTTGGTCACTCATCTATGACAAAAGTAGTCTGTTTGATTGGATTTTTTAGTTTCCTCCCCCCTACAATAATTTATAATTGTTAAATTGGAATCAAATGCATGTAAAATAATAAATTATTACACCATTCCTTCCTGATACATAATTAATGGAGGGTTGGAGGAATCCATACCTTGAAAAAATGAAGATCAACAACTCCTACTTGCACTAAAAAAGTAGTTTGTGAGTAGTAGGAAAGAATCCAAAGGAAAAAATGAATGACTAATATATCATAGATTCAAATCCTCATTAATTAATAAATTACTAAATAATAATGTATCTAATAAGTGTTCTATTAATAGAGGGTGAAAACTTCAGAAAAAAGCCTGATCGTATATCAATGGAAGGAAATTGTGTTGTGGGACATTATTGTTTTATCATGTTAAAGACCATACTACATGATTGTTTCATGTCATCAGGAGTTTTTTCAAAATAATGATATAATTAAATTCATTTTTAAATTTCTTTAGAAATGCACAAATAAGGATCTAAATTCAATTTAAAACAAATAAAACAGAAGAGGGTGAAAACTCTTAAAAATGAAAAAATATGTGATTGAATCACTAATGGATGAGTCCCTAATGTGAGTTAGTGACAGTGACTAATCGATAATGATTTCATCACAAAATCCACAGATATGGAGTAACCAACATGACCCACCGATGCTTCACTCACCAATGTGAGGAAACAATGCCTAACCTACCACTGCACAACCCACATATGGCCAACCTACCAATGCCCGACCTGCTGATGCATGAGCTACCAATCCCCAACCTGGTGACACCTGACCTACCAATGTTGAGATATTGACACTAAAATACTGCAGCGAGCTATCGATACCACCTACCGATGTAGCCTACTATTCCAAATTCACCAACAGAAATACCTATAATATTGTAAACAAATTATATGAGCTACCATTACCTCCTAAAACACCTTAAACACTAGATTTTTAACATTTAATAGACCTAGGAGGTCTATTCTATTACATTAGATACCTATCAAACTATTAACCCTCTCATGAATTAAAAAAACATATTAGAAAGGGTCTATGAACAACCAACCCTTAAGATACCTCTTGGGGATAAACCACAGTGTGTTGCTCGAAAGCTAGATTGAAACTTCAACATACATGAACACCTTCTCCAAAATTTTATAATCCAAACATCTAAAAGATACCCCACACAATCACCATTTATCCAAACAAATGATATATGGAATTACTTCTTCTATGTCACAATATTATCTACTCTGGGTGACACTAACTTCCCTCCAAGTGTTTAATCACTTCAAAATTATTGCACCTTGATTTGTAATATGTTTTACCCCTTTTAACTTCTTATTACCTCATCACAAATTATATAACCAGGAAGAAACTCATATTATATAAAACCTGGTTAAAAAACTACATCACAAAGAATGACATACAAGCCAAACTAAAAACAATTCAAGGCACTAGGCACACATATTCATATCCTTTTCCCATGTACTGTATTCTTTTCCACTAGGCCTCGAAAACACATGAACCAGTGTAATGGTCCATCCAAGAAGCATCTTCTCCCAATTACCAAGGACCTCCACTAGTTATTCCATGAATTTTTCATTATTAATGATATCCAAATCCCTCTAGTCAATTATATGGGAGTCATCGTGAAGATACAGATGAAGTATGGTGACATGAAAGACATCGGGGTTCCTCTCCGACTATGGTGGAAATAGAAATTGCTGTGGCAGTTCACAAACTTACAGAAACAACTTGGAGGTTCTGATGAAACTAGGATAATGCGTGCTCTGTCATCCAATCCTCCTCTACCCACGGTGAGGGAAAAATATCATGAAAACATGTTCTTATTCATCAAACACCAAAGGTCAACTCATGAGATATGCAGAAGACTTTTTCCAGTCTTGTGCAATGTGAATCAACTCAGGGACAATATACTCCTTCTCAGTCTTTCTCTGAAACATGTCCAGACTATGAATATGTGTATACCCAACATCCCTCCAAAACAATGGTTAATGACATGGTTTACTAAAAAAACTTATAATGGAGCCATACCAATGTAAAAGAGATATCTATCATTGTATAAAAACACCAAATAGGTAATGTGTCATAACCATGATGTAAAAAAGTCTAGAACAAATTCATATAACTTATCCTCTAGTGTCTATATGGTCTGAACTATCGGCCCATCTATCGGAGGGTTTAAAAGAGTGATAAGGTGTATCAAAGTGACAAAGGCCTATTGAAATACTCTTCATACATGTGAGGTAAAACATTTATCCTGATATGAGACAATGGATCTCAGAAATCCATGCATTCACACCACCTAATACACAATCCTATATGTAAATGTATCCACTCCACCAAAATTCTTAATTGATAGGAAGTATGTTGGCTTTGTCTTTCAATACACTAATACCTAGATTTCTTCAATTCCACATATTCATTGGGTAATATTGTGATGAAATCCATTTAATTTTCATCCAATTCCACTTTAGGCCATATATGAGATATAATGAACCATCGATAACATATTTCGCATCCTTCACCTACTAGAATTCTAGGTACATAGAAACAAACTCTCCAACATCCTGCTTCATCCAAATCCTCCAATAAAATTCCCTCATTCTCTGGAACATCTTTCAATCTCTTAGGACTACTTATACGGGTGAGCTATGAAACTCAAGCAGAACTACCCCATGTATCAACATTAGAACAAACTGATTCTCATAGAAAACCCCCTGAATATAACCATCCCCCAACCATCCTTCTAGAGAATCACCCTAGTGAAAATGATCATGCATCACTATCACCTCAGAGCATCCCCACTGATACTCCAATAAAATATAATTTAAATATAACTATACAATCATATAAAAATACATCCTCTTCCACCATCCATCCAAAAAAGTAAGTTCAAGAATCTAACTCCTCTATCACCCTCAATTTGTCAACAGATTATCAAACAACCTCATTCTGTAACTTGATTCTAAAGCTGTTATCCATAATGTTTCCCATTCATGTGGTGTTAGAGATGTTGAATTTGTAAACCATTAGAAACACTATCCACCTTTGCTCAGGTATGATTGGGTCTCTCTGGGAAATGTTATACCTCAGGATCTTTTGAGCCATGAGGACCACAATACGATATCCAATGAGGTATTGCCACAACAAATTAAGAATAAAAATTATTGAAATATCTTTATATCATTGGTGAAATAGTTATATTCATTGGGAAATAACATCATATAACCATAAGAGATCACTCCCCATTGATGCATCGGCATACACCCCAATCCTATATGGGTTGTATTGTCAAACACCATGAACAACACCATATCTTATAGAAACAATAGAACATGAGCACAGTATAATGTCCCTTTCAAGTACCTGAATGATGCATAAAACAAATCAATCCACACATTGTCATGGCGCTTTCTAGTTATATCCATCAATAGAGCTTCTAATAGAGAGAAATTGGGTATAAATCTTCAGTAAATGCCTAGTAGACAGATAAATATGTGAACCAATTCCACATTCTTGGGTGCTACCAATGAAATAACAACATCAACCATCAACTAGTCCACTTCTATCTACTCCTGAGATTCCACTTGATAAAGTATGTGGAGATCCCATGTCCAAAACATTCACTTGGAAAACATTCTATATAGTTGGATGAATTGAAGTACCTCTATGACTGTCTTGAGAAGCTCAGTATACTCCTCCTCTTACATTGAGTACATGATGATCTAATCAATGACTAAGCAGATGAACCAGTCCCGGAACCCAAAGAATACGGAGTTCATTTGTCCCTTGAATATAGTCATTGTGTTCATAACACTGAAAAACATATCCTTGAACTCAGTGTTCCCAAACATGCATAAAAAAGTAGTCATTGGGATTTCACTGTCATTCACCCTCATCTAATGAAACCTCGACCACAAATCGATCATAGAAAACCAACATTTTCACTTTAGCTGGTAGAAAATATCTTCAATCCTCATGAGAATGTACCCATCCTTGAATTTTATAGATTTAACCTCTATTAAACTATAAACATCCACATTCCACCATTTTCCTTATTCTCATACAAAACCAAGGGACCCAATAATGTCACACTTAGCCAGATAAATCTCATCGTCATCATATAATCAATTATAATCCTTTCGTCTAATAGATCCAAAGGTTTCATCCCATATGGATCCCTCGATATCAAATATGTACTAGGATAATAGTCTATTTGGAAATTAATTTCACATAGAGGGGGTAGAGTCACATCTTCCTTGGGAAAAAAATACAATTACTCCCTAACAACTCTAGGATACCCCACAATCTCATAATCCACTGATTCTACTGACATTTCATCTAACAATGAATGATGTTCTCCATACACTGACTGCCCAAAAAAAATCTCCTCTCACCAATGAAATCTACAAGCCGACCATACATGTATGAAAGAAACAATATTCTTTAGAATAATTAGATGAAAACATCCGTGTAAAATGAAAATTTGAGGACATGGATTAATTTTTATGGACACATCTTTAGTAAGAAAATATCCCTGCTAGAGTGATGTGGCCCCAACATTAGTCTATATCTCTAAAAAACATCAAAAAATATGGTATGACATCTAAATTATGTAATCGATGCTAGGGGAATAAAAATTATCTCTATGTGAAGTCAATGGACATGGTCTAGAGCCTGTGAAATGATGGAGTGTGATGATACCGAATCATTAATATAATAAGAAAAAGAACTGAATGCACTAATCGAACCTCAAATGATATCTAGTCCAACTAGAAAGGATGAATCTACAACAATAAACATACCATTCCCATCTCCTATAACCCTATATTGTTAACATCATCCTTGACCATTTCTGGGTACAGGTCCATTAGGAACACGGTGCGGTCAACCTCTTCTAGCTCTATCTCCCTTGGGTGAAGAAGAGCTTGCAATCCCAACTACTGAAATAGTATGGCTGTAACTACTGCTATGGTGGGTGATAAACCATCGCCTCACCACCATATAGAGCTCATAGCGGGAACACACTCTGATGGTTCTTGCATCATCAATAATAATAATACCTCAGTCCCAATACTATGATAAAATCATGAGGACCAGAAGGTTGAAACTAAAAATACTAAGGTCAAATCCCCAATAGGAAAATCCTTGATGGACTTGGTGGATGATACCTGATGATGGAAGGCATGAAATTCAAATAACTCTTCTATATCCCATATAACATTATTCTTTATCGTGAGTTCATCCACTTAACATTATCTTCCATCTTCTGGACCTCTAGTTATATCTATATGGTTAATGGAGTAACTGTAAACTAGAGGGAATGACATAGTTACTCCTCTATGATTCTAACCTGAGACTCCATATATGGAATTAGATTTAGAGAAAAGTTAAGGATATCCTCGAACATTATCCCCAACCCACATATTGACATACTACCTTGATGGAGGGAGAGTAACTCTTGCCAATTCGTGACCTTCATGGTTGATGAAATGAATTTCTCCTTAAACTCCTTCGGCAAATCAGACCATAGAACATCAGTATCCTTCCAACATCCTTAGTAGATCATCCATCAATGATGAGAATCACCCCGAATCTGGCTCAAATCTAGAATAAAATAGTACTCTTTAGGATCATGGGTCTTGTTGAAATTGATCAGTAGTCCCACAATCCAACTTTTCCTGTCTGTATCTAAAATAGTTCCATATTATTTTTTATATTATATTTCTATAAAGAACAATGAATCTTCTACCACTATTTTTACTCATCCTTAAGATTAACTGTCCACTTATTCAATTAATTTTCTTATTAATACGTCAAAGCTTGATCCAATTTTTGATGAAAAATGGGTTCCATGGCTAGAAGGTAAATAAAGAACTCCTTATCCAGAGTATTATGAAATTCATTTAGGATTCATTTTAACTCATACATTTTATTCATTTTCCTAAAACACTAATGAAACCCAGACAAGCAATCATGTTTCATGTTCATTTCTAAGGGTCTATGTCCCACTTATGGTGTGTCCTCAGTTAGTCATTTGGTAAGATCAGGTTCCATTAATTGGATCACAAGGGGCTCTAACATATTGTTTCCTACTTGGTCTCCCCTAAGAAATGTCACACATAATGATCACTAAATATAGTTTCCCTATCATCCCATGAAATCGCCGTAGTTCTTTACTCCAAACTCCATCACATATCTCAACCATCAACCTTTCATTTCATTCATTATGGAGCTTCCTTCATCAAGATGTGTGAAGGGATAATTCCCCATCAAGTCCCACCTCTAGTAGGCCTTATGGTGGTGACCAACACCAAGGGTATACAAATTTGACAAAAAAGGAGGCATTACTCTTTTTATTATAACCACGATTGGGGGATAATATTTATAATCTTCAAAACTACTACAAGAAATATATATATATATATATATATATATATGAAAACAATAGGAATCACACGTTCTTATTTGTTTTAAAAATCTTGGTAATAACATGAACAACTCCAATGTAATTACCAAAAAAATCTATGCAGTGACACAACATCTATCATGACCACAAAGCTAGTAGGATTCGACAAGGTCCCTGAAATCTCCCTAGAAACCAGAAAACTTTTACAAATAAAAAGGGTATGAATACAAGTGTTATCATAAGTAAATATCAATGTATACCATGCCAAAGGTGTAGACAATTACAAATTACCCTATGATAAAAACAACTGAAACTAAAAAGAACCAAACAATGTATACAATCCAACCTAGCCACGCAAATTCATGCTCACAAAATAACACAATTCATGTAATAAAATGTAGTAAGAAAATCTATGATATAGTACCCCACACCACTTCCCACTGGTTAAATTCTGATCCCTATAGGGGAATGTACTGATTCTACGACACTCTTCTAAATGTGCTTCTATCACAAAATTCTAATACACACATGGGTAACTTACCGCACCACACCTGAAAACACCTGGGCTAGAACCACATCACATCTGACCAACAGACACCTTGGAAATCACATAACATCTAATTCACAAGACACATGGGAAACACACCTATCCCGTAGTCACATTATCACCAAACCCACACCATAACTTGCTGGAAGAGTCTTAGGATACTAATGCCAACATATGGGAGTATGGAAGAGCCAATAAACAATCGTCTATCATCCCACTGGGATTATGGAAAAGGGAAATCTCCCCTATAACACTATGTGTGTTTGGTATGTAGTGATTAACATGAGTTGGTTGGAATAAAAATCACAATGATCATCATTTATATATATAGGTACCAAACACCCACACCAACCTATGGGTTTTCAAAAAAGACATCCCATAAAAAACATCCCTTATTTACACCTCTAATGTATAGCCACTTATCCATCCACATACATATATCATAACCCCAATGAATTCATTTGACCAATTATCACACAACATTAAATAATTCATTTTATTGTTTATTACATTCTTTCCTAGGGAACTATAATTCAAAACGCATCACATGTAACATCACAACCCACAAACAGATGACAATAGTATATAAAATTTTGGGAGAAACACCCAAACTCATTAACACTATCCTTTTTTAGAGTTACCCCTCCCAGTCGTTCATTGGAATAAACGATGAATGAAATGCACTATATCCTATAAAAAACAATAGTCGACGAGATTTCAGTACCACTTCACCTGTATGACATGGAAAAAACCCATACCTCAACTTGGATATAGACCCACTATTCAAAAATTTAAACCATTCTATTATATGTAAAAATATAAATCTATGATTCCATTTCACATACCATATTTCCCAATATATTAATCCAGCAACAACCATATACAATGTCGTAAAACCATAAAACTCACACAAGGCACTAAACTCAAACATAACCATACCGAACACATAATCACACCTATCAAAGAGAGTGTATTTAGATTTAACAAAAACTATTCATTAAAGAAACATTAATATTTTTTGGGTTATAACAACACATGTTTAATCCTGGTGCATTAATTTATTTTATTTGGTTTACATGATTTACTATATTCTTTTATTTATTTCCAGTCAATATAGGATCAATTATATGTACAAATAATCACTCCTGCAAAGAAAATACCACCAACGACCGTGATTTTTAAAAGGATACTACCTATTTGTTTCAAAATAAGGATCAATGATAACAAATTAAACAAAATATCATCATCAAATTTACTATTTTCCTTCATTTATTACTAAAGTTACTGGTCTAATTTTCTTTGATATTATCATCTTCCCTACCCCTAATTTATCATTGTAATATTAGTGTCAACCACATAGACAAGAAGACATATTTAATCCCACCTCTCATGATAAACAATAAAATAGAGGCCGAGGAATCCATACTAGAAAAAACAAATGATCAACAGCTCTTCCTTGTGCCAAAAATAGGGTGGATTGCAAGAAAATGGAAGGACTCCAAGGGAAAACCCAATTGGAATGTACCACACTAGATGTGACTTGTTAGGGAATAATGGTTTTTGAAATACCAAGATGAAATAGAACTGTTCAAAGAATCAAGGATATATGCAATTGAAAAATAGAAATCGTATATCAATTGAAGGAAATGGTCACGTGGTCCGTTATAGTCTAATATTCATCAAGACCATGCTTTATGATTGTTTCGTGTTTCTGGAATCATATTATTATCAATGATAAAATTAATATACTTTAAAATTTCATTATAAATTATAATACATGGTTTTAAACTCGATATACATCAGATATAATATGATAGGGGAAAACTGGAATAATTAGAAAAATCATGGAATGAATCATCGATGGGTCAGACCCTAATGTGAGTCACCGACAACGACGATAGTCCCCCAATATGAAACATTACATAATCATGAGTTAATTCAACAAATAAAATTGAGTATACTTTTATATTTATAGATTTCGAGATAAGGCCATTAATATTACACAAAAACTGAAAAATTTAAATATAGTCACTTATACTTAGTATCCTTTATTTTACAATATGATTTTTTTTAAAATAAAACATGATTTATTATCCTGGTAAAAACACTAATAAAATTAATCATGGTTTCATCCATCCACTAACTCATCCTTATACACTATGGAAAATAATTATAAAACATGGTATGTGAACAAAAAACTTAGTAAGGTATATAATATGATGATTGAAAATTTTATTCCAATAATATTTTTATAAAATTGAAAACATTTTCCAAAAATAATAATTTTCAACCCTTAAGAACATAAACTCTTAAACTTAGCTCATGAAATCAGAAGATTCTTAAATCATAACTCATTAAACATAATTGATAAGGGTAACATGTGTCCCCCATATCATACATTAATTGTAGATTTCAAGGCTACATAAGGAGTAACCTTTATGGTTACATTTGAAATACCCATCACAATATATTCCTTAAATATCATAGGATAAACCTTACTATTTACCTATTTCATATTACCCAATTCATCGAAAAAGCTATCACAAGATCACCTGCTGATGGTTTATCATGAAACCACCCATGTACATAATTAATTCCCAATAAACATGACATAATCAAAATACATGAACACGCATAAATGAAAAATAACATTTCCACATTGAATTAATAGGAAATCATTTACAAATTTTATATATTAAATACATTCAAAAAAATATTTCCAATAACAAAATAACATAAAACATTATATTTTATTTAATTTTCCATTAAGATCATTATGTCTTGTAGGGGAAGCCAAATACCAAATAATGGTCACAGCTGTAGAATGGTCATTGTCAATGTGTACGTTAGAAAAACATTAATTGTTGTCAATTTGTATGATTATTTATAGAAAAACAATCATTTTTATAATTTTTTAATGAAATTACATGTAATATGGGTTGATTATACATCATATAAAAGAATTTTGTATATAAACCAAAATAAATTTCAATGAAAGGAGATTGAGAAGAAGTCCCTTACAAGGATCATATCAGTAGATCTAGGATAAATCAATGAAATAATCATGGTTGAAAAATAAAAATATGACTAATAAAATTATATATTCCATGTAAAACAAAATAAATGGACATTCACACATATATTTTTTTTTGGAAAAAACCAATGACATATATACTTGACTCAATGATAGAAATTGAATTATGATTTCCCTTGGCACAAGTCCGAAATACCCCATTCATTTTTTATATAACTGAATATCAAAATTATGTAAATTAATAATCACATTAGAACGTTTACAATGTTTATTAATTCTTTTATATCACTTATTACAGGGTTATAAAAATTTTATATCTATTTAAGATCATAGTAGATGTTTTGTTGATATTGTGTACTTGTGTCAAAATTGAACTTGTTTCAGTGTAAAATGTACATGTGTTAATAAATACATCATCTCCATAATATTAATCCTAATTTAAATATCATATAAATCCAGTATATATGTAATTATAATATTCAATAACATTTTATATAGTAAATGAAATGCACCGTTCATTGAGACAGTAGGTTGTATATATGCATGAATGCTACGTTCATTTCATTATCATTTTAATGGAATGAAAAATAAATGAATATTAGAAAAATTATTATTAAAGTATAAAATCTATTTTATATATGTTACATAATTTCATTAACTATATCCTTTATATGTTCCATTAATGGTATGAATGAGTCATATCACTTTGAGGAGGAGGTTTTCCACACATCATCAAATGAAATTGTCATATATACATATTATGGAAACAATAAATGTACTTTGTAAGTAATAATTAAAGAATAATAGGGAGAATATAAATATAATATATATATATATATATTTATATAATATATAGTTATATCATAATGGCCACCATGCTACGTGGTAGGAAAAAATATAACTATAGTCATTTCGTGAGACAATATTTCATCATAGACAGAAACATTATGTTTTATATCAATTAGATGTAGGTGTCTGTAAGTGTATGTGAACCCTTAAAAAATAAAATAAAATTATATTGATTAAATTCATTCTTTAATAAAATATTATAATAAATAGAGGTTAGTTTATAGGAAAAAGAGAATACATGAATGGAGATTTAGAGATGAAATTACTTTAAAATTGGCTAACTCCTTTTGATTTGAGGGATAATGATTTATTGTTTTGAGTTCAGCACATGTTAAGGATTATAGAAGAAAATTATAGATGTTGGGATAATATTGGAGAATATTTTTAATGAAAAAAAGGTTCTTGAGTGGTGTGAGTGAGAGGGTAGAGCTGGTGGCCTTTTATAAGAGGGAGGAGGGGCACTTTAGGAATGTATTGAAATATAATATTATTAAAAATTGATTTTAGATTTATAATAGTTAAAAAGTTGAATAGTTTTAGGTTAAGGTGATTATGGTCAAAAATCTTTTAATATAATAGGTTTCATTCATGTTATGTCACAAAATTAAAATTATTATTTAGAATTAACCAGTACTTAAAAACATTAACTCCTACATTGTCTTCTTGTATTTTCATATTTAATGGTTACTATTGTAACAGTAAAATTCCAAGGGAAATGAAAATGGATCATTAATGATATTCGTAACATTATATATTTTACTTGGAACGATCTTTTATTTTTATGACAATTATATCATCAAATAAAATAGTATTTGTTTTTAAAACACATTTATCTCAATTTTGACACTATTTTGATATTAATTTTATTAATTCAAAAAATATTTATTACTTCAGAAAAATTAATTAACCCATCCATCATAAGTAAATTTCATCCAAAAAAATTTTGTATGGAATAAAAATTTTCAAATTAAATTTATTTCAATATTTAATGTCTTATTTATTTGAATATTTTATTTATAAGGAAATCACTATATCAGCATTGTAAACAAAAAAATAAATTTATTAATTTTTAAAAGTTCTAAAAAAATTCCATGATGTGTGAAATTACATTATATTTTTAATTTATATATATATTAGAATACATCATTTATATAAACCATGTTGAAATTGTTTTATTTATGGGACACATGTTTGAGTTATTTTACTCGTTTCATTAAATTAAATATTGTTAAAGGTCATTATCTCTCCCAGGTGGCTCAATGGAGCCCTTAAATCGACCAAATGATGACCATGGTCAGCCATATCTCATAAAATTGTATTATAAAATGTTTTAGACTATTTTTATATTATTATAGTATTATTTTCCCCTTATTTACTTGATTACAATTTAACCATGGAAAATAAATTTTTTACTGAAGCTACTATTCAAAATGTCCAAATATAAAACCCACCTATTTACAAAATTTTCATCATTATATTAAAAATATGGAATACAATTAACAAATTCAAGATATAGAAACTATCTTAATTAATTTAATATTAAATATTTTTTCCAAAACCAGATAGTGAGATTTAAGGAAGTAAAAATCTCTCCAAATATTGACATGTGTTTTTGTTCATTTTCAAAGTGAAATTACTTAAAAAACCAAAATTGGAATAAATGATAAAAAAATACCATTACACTTTAAAACCAAAAAAAAGATCAATCTAACAATATAAATAAATTAGATGAAAATGAATAATTGATATAAAATCATGTACATTTCACTTTTCATCAAAATATGGATTTTTCTCAAAAAAAATTCCAAAATTTAAATATATGTAAAATTTTATGTAACAAATCTAAAGAAAAAGTTTATTCTTTAAAATAGAACATAAAAATTTTTCTCCCTTAATATGCGTTAAAACAGTACTGTTTGAAAGATATAACATTTTTACAAAAAAAGTTTTAATTTTTACTTATATAATATCAAGAGAACATATAAGTTAAATTTAATACATTAAAAAGTTTATATAACCTATATTTTTTATTAAATAAAAATTCATAAAGAGTGATGTGTTTTTATAAACACAATTATTCTATTTTAAATAGGTTTTTATAAACAGAAATCTTTTATATTCAGTTGGTTTTTATTTCAATTTATTATAATTTTGTGACTAATAATTCTTTATTTAAATTGTGTAGAAAATATTTTCATAACTAAATTGATATTATTCATTCCTTTTATTCAAATGGATGGGTTATATTGGTAACATAATAATATTTAGTTGTTCATTTATGCTCAATATTGAGTATCTTGTTCGTTAATAAACATATTGTCTCATTAAAAAAATTGGATGTTACATCAATCTCCCCATTAATAAATTTCATCCATGAAATTTGAATTTTGGTTCGGTATTTATGGTATGAATTTTGAAAATACATTTACTGTAAACCCACATCAGAAAAAGGGTTAATAAAAAATCCTTTTTTAATGATAGAAAGTGAATAACAATGGTCACATGAGATAACATATACTAGGATTCCATGTAAGAAAAAATGGATATGGAAGAGAAAACAAACCATCATGTTCTGATGGATAGTAAAATAAAACATGATAAGGATAAAGTTATCAATCCGAAAACAACAAACATTTTAGGGGATAAATATTCTTTAATTTCATATTAGAAAAATTAAATAAAAAACGTTTCTTTTAAATATCATTTTCATAATTTTGAGGATTTTATTTACAAGCATGAATAAGAAAATATGTAGACAAACATACATTTCATTAATAGTATCATCCATTATAAAAAATATACCACAGACTCATCTTTCCACCAAACGATGAGTATTCCTGCTGACATGTTCACTCTAGAAGAACTATAATCAAATTCATCAGAATCACTTTAATAAAAATAATATATTTACAATCTATTTATACTATATATAAATCTTAACCAAAACAAAAAAGGTTTGTAAAGGGTCAGATAATCCCCCAAAAATAATAATCATTTAGAAGAAAATTGGCAACTTTTAATCTCTATAATTCAATAGGAATACTTAAAGTCCAACATAGTCCATTAAAAAAATAAATGTCCTTAAAATTAATTAAAATAGTCTTAATAATATGAAAACCCAAAATTCAAAAGTATGTGATCATATAGTATTCCATAATTGTATTTTAAGTTTATCTCTAAATAACATCATCTACTTTTAATGTATAATACTGAAAAGTAATTAACCTAGTCACATATTGTCCGATATAGGATTATAATTTCCTTAAACAACCTGAATTTCTATGTGTCGACATTTAAAACATTTATTATTACATAATAAAATTAAATATTTAATCCACAAATGAAATCCCATATTATTCTGTTTTCCATAATAATATAGTGTTTCAAAAATATTGAACGTCTTACAAAAAATGTATCACTTAATTAATTAATATTTTTCATATACTAAGGAATTAAATTTTACAAAACAGAAGCGTTGGATCACAAATTTAGATGTATATATATATTATATCGAACAATACAAGAGGGGGGGTGAATTGTATGTTTAAAAACATTGTGTTTAAACACTTAAAAATATTAGTTTAAAAGATCTTAAACTAATACAATTCAATCAACCACAATTGTATTGAATATAAAGGTATGAAGTAATGTAATACTGTTAGAAAAGACAAGTAATTGTATTCATGATGAATACAATAATCAGATTAAAACAAGTGAGAGATTCTACAATAAAGCGCATAGAATCTATTAATACAAAATGTAATAGAATAATTATAATTGAAACAATTACAATTGAATGTGTAATGAAGAAAGTAAACAATACAAATTCCTTTCTAATACAAACAGAAGCAGAAATATAAAAGTATTACAATTATTTTTACCCAAAGAAAAGGGTTATCCTTTCACCTAGGATAAGTGTTCTGTCTTACCACCACTTTGGTAAGCCCCTGATACGATGATCGGTTCGTCCGTCTGCCTATCCCTGGCAGCTTTTGATACGATGATCGGTTTGTCCATCTGCTTATCCCCAGCAGCCCTCGATACGATGATCGGAACTTCTGTATACCTATCCCTGGCAGCCCTCGATTTTGTAGGTAATCCGCACCTCTGTCTTTCAATTACTTTAATTCCCTCGATACGATGATCAGACGCACAAAGCCCAAGTATGAGAGAAGTCACATCATCTCTCTCTAGAAATTGATAGAAGAAAATTATCACAGTTGTATCACCATCATTCACCCTTGTTCACAGTTATTCTCTCAGCTTAAAATGACCTCTTATTTATAGGCATCAGGTTCCAACGGTCACATGTCCTCCAACGGTCATATTTCTCTGAAAAACTCGAAGGGACTTGGACACCTGGCAATATAACGGTCATATTGAAACAGAAAGCACGACATCGTTTTGATTAGTTTGTAACTAACTCAACGACATCGTATTGGTTAAAATAAGATATATGAAGATGATAAACAATAGTACGATTAATATAAAACATGTTTTTTGACTAGGTACTAAAACAAGAAAGTAATGAATGTATGAATAGTAGAGTCAGTACCAAAGAATTGACAGAGTCATTATGATACAATTGACAAGCTCAGCATGATACGATTGACAGAGTTTGTAGGATACGATTGACAGAGTCAGTACGATACGATTGACTAGGATAGTATGATATGATTGAAAAGGTTAGTGCAGAGACCCGAATCTTGACATACATGTACATTACATTACTTTTTCGGAATACTTAGTACATTACAAAAACACACACACAAGGACCGTAATAGTTTAGTGTCTTTGGAAACTCAGAATATAATCTTCTAATCATGGTGAAAGATCTTCAACATCTCCCATAAAGATATTACCATTTTTTCTTACCTAAAACCTTTCTTTATATCCTAAGGAAAAGAAAACATAAACAGGTGAGCTCAAATGCTCAGTAAGGGTAAACAAAAGAAATATCAATCAAATCATATTCATAACATTTTGGAAATCTTAACCTGCAAAACAGATCATAATATCATAACATGGGATAAATCATAGTAGTGAAATGTAATCCCATTAATCATAACATAAAACATGAAACATTGTGTCATACACACATAATCATAGAGAACAATTTCTTATTAGTCAAGACTCATTGACAATACTATCATAGTGGACAAAGTCCATTTCTAAACCGATTTCACTACTCATTTCAGTCCTGTTTCACTGAACCGGTTTAACCTGCCGTTCCATCCATGTCTATCTCATGTGATATAATATCATTACCCAATGCATTGGAGGGAGATATAGGTCCCACCCATCTCATAATGATACCATTCTTATGTGTGCCACAAAATCATAAATCATACATCATTGCATAACCCATGTAATAAAAATGGGAATCTTAAACATCGTGACATCATAAAACAATTCATATAAGATAAAGGGATTCATAAATATAATTCCATCACAACATAATCAAATCAATGTAATAATTATGATAGAAATAGAACCCTTTATTATCTTATATGGAAAATAATTTTGATAAAACACTTGAACTCCTTTCTTGAGGAAAATATCCTTTCTACTTCAAAAACATTTTTTCCATTCTTAACATGTCATACAATTCTAAACTAAAAGAAGTTGAGCAAAAATAAACATGAAAACTTGTAATGGAAGCTTCTTGGAAATAATGTTTTAAAAATCCATTCATGCCGTATATGTTAAGAAACATTCTTCTCGTATTTTTGTCGGAAAAGTCAAAAAGTACATCGTACGAAAAACGACAAAAGATTCCTTTAATATCTTTTACTAAAAACTCACCGAATGGTAAAATATGCTTTAAAATACGTTAGGTGGATAGAAATAATATTATATATGGAGGAATCATGGATGTGGATTATGAAATACACCCCAATAAATACCAAAGTATAAAAAATTTCGGATAAAATGAGATTGTGATATTTCCCTTACCTTATGTCTGATTTTCATCGTATGTGTTTGAACCTCCCGTATAATAATTTAAATAATGTCATTGACTTACTCCAAAATCATACTCATTGTTATGATATCATATATGGTTCACTTATGACATTATTATACCCATTCTTTTGTAAATTCAATGTTAAAGAGCGTTTTGGGTAAAATCGTTTCATTTGTCGTCCGTGTTTTGACATGTAATTATTCATATGATTACTTAGATCATGATTACGTAATTCCGGAATATAAAACATGATTTATAAAATATATATTAAGAATAATGATATATATAATAGATCAGTAAATGGAAATAAATACACCATTAATGGAGACGGTTTGTCGGACATACGCATGAACGTTGTTTTCGTTTCCTTATTGAGTTGAATAGAATTAAGTAGATGACATAAATATATATAAAAATAAATCCAGTATCATTATTATTTAATATATTTCATGGTTACTTATTATATATACTTTATAATCATTCATTAATGGATAACGTGGAGAATGAATCACATCACATCGTGGAGACTGTAGTCCGTACGTACACACGAGCGATGATATCATTCTCATGATCGTGGAATTGTATTGGAGTGTATGAATACTATTTAAGAATTAAGACCACTTTAAAATAATCATATATAGTTGTTTATTTGCACAATTATACCCATCCATGTAATGTTTTGTTGGAAAATAGATTACACCATGACGTGGCGACGGTATTCTGTACGTATGCACGCGCGGTGATTTTGTTTTCCATAGGATGGAATGATGGTGAAATAAGGTTGTTTCGTACTTATAATAACATATCATTATATGAGTTATAATGATGTTATTTCTTCAAAATGAAACAACCTAAGAAGAAGAAGTGGAAGAAGAATTAATGTTGAAAGAATCGGTAATGGACATTACCTCTTCTTTGAAGCGCCTCTTTGAGATCTCCTTTTAGGGCACTAAAATTGGACTTTCAGGAAGAAAAAAACCCCTAGGATGTAGCTATGGAAGTGGAGAAGAGAATTGGGCAGGGGTTGTCCGAGCTTGAAGGCTCAATGTGGTGTGAGGAAGAGAGGGAGGTGGTTCCCTTTTATAAGGGAGGAGAGGGGCACATTTGGAATAACAAAAAATATTATTTTATTATAAAGGAAAATTCGGTTTTAAATAGCTCCAAATTGATTTATTTTGAAGCTAAAGTTGGGATGGGTCGAACTCCTCTCATCCAATAGAATTTAGACAAGTTTAGGTTCCTATTTTAACCTTATCATTTAGATTTAACATTAAGACAAACAATTTTTCTTTTACTGTGTCTTCTTCTCTTGTTATACTATAGGGTTAATAAACTTAATATAATCAGCAAAACGAACCCCAAGTTGATTATTATTAATATATATAACCTTATCTAAGTTATTTGACCGAATTTTAGATTTTTAAGAATAAAATAACAATTAATAGTATAATATTTGTTTTAAAAACTATTTTATGTCAATTTTGACACTATTTAGTAAATGATTTTTCTGAAAATCATAACAGAATTATTAGTTCGAAAAAATTTAATTTAATGACTACTAACATGTCATATTAACCTAGAAATTTATTCTAATTCATAAAATGTCTCAGATTATATTTATTTGGGTATTTATAACATCGATTATGTCAATAATTTATTAATAAGATAATTACTACATCATTTTTGTGTCATAAATAAATTCAATTATATAATGATAAAAAATTACAAATAAACTAACATTATGTAGGAAATAGTTTTATCTTTCTAATGAATATTTATAGTCTAATTTATCTTATGTATAACCTTATATTTAAAATTATTTACTTATTAAACATTCATTTTATCCATTTTAACCCTTCTTAAAATAAATTAATAATAAATGTTCTAATCTAATCCAAGTGGACCTAAATGGTCATATTTTATTCCTAAGTTTTTCTTTGGTCAAATTAAACTTATCCAATTGAATTAGGACATGTGTTAGGGTAATAATAATATCATTTTTACCCTTAATTACCCTATTTACTTTTAACCGTGGTAAATAAAAGTAAAAAGATACTATTCACCAAAAATTATTTTCATCTCATTGAACCACATTTTACATACTAACATCAACCGTGTCTCTCAGATTTTTGAAATTCCACTCACAGAAGCGGTAAAATTATTTTTTATGAAAAATTCATCTTTTTTAACTACCACTTTGTGGTTTCACTATTCATCAAAAAATGAAAGTTTCCAGAAAAATACAAAAAATTAGGACTAATATATATTTGATATTATGAACTAAAAAATGATTTATATTTTACCAAATTCAAAACATATCAGTTGCATTAATTAATTTAAAAATTAATTCCCATCGTCAAAACAAATAGCGTGTTTTTAAGAGATAATAACTATCAAAAGATTGACAATTATTTATGTCTGGTTTAAATGTGAAATTACATCTGATGAACAACATTGTATTAAATTGTAAAAATATATTATAAATATACATTAAAACTACTAAAATTACCAATTTATCACTATTAATTATTTCGATTAAAATGGTTGTTTGTAATTAAAATTTAGTAATTTTCACTATTCATCAGAAAATGAAAGTTATCCGAAGAGTACCAAAATTTCACCCTAAGCTAATTTCGATATTCTAGATCCAAAAATGAAGTCCATTTTGAAAAATAAAATTTACAAAATTTTAAAAAGTGGTTATTACTATTCATAACGGCTAGTTTTAATAATATTATAATAGCATATCGTTGTTTAGTGAAACTCAGTATTGCGTACTACACATGCTATCGAGGAAGGTCGTGATTGCATGTAATGCAAGGCCAGTCAAGGATGTTTGTTGTTCAAGCTCCTTTTGGTGTAGCGTACAACACAAGACATTAATGAAATTAAAAAGAATATTTTTTATAAAATCTCGGGTTGTTACATTCTACCCCCCTTAAAATGAATTTTTCCCTCGAAAATCGTCGGGGTTATACATGGTTTACTACTCTAAAGATTCTTTAATAGAAAACCATATCGTAAAAATGAATAACAAAACCAATCTTTAAAAACAAAATTATGAAACGTAATGGTTACCCAAATAAACTAATCACTGGGTTTCCTCATAGGTGAAAATATGGATATGGAAGAGAAATCTAACCATCATGTTCTGATGGAGAGTTGTAGAGAACATGGTTATGGAAAAGCCCGAAATCACAAATCCATAAATTTGTGACGATCTAAGGTACCATCTGATTCATCAGATATAAGAGCACTATGACAACATTTTTTGTCATCAAGATCATTTCCCTAAAGTTGAAGAATTTGAATTAGAATTAATACTTAATTTATTTTGGTACAATCTCACTGTTGTTCGTGCCTTGAAAAATTTCCACATCATCTCTTAAAGAAATTATGTTGAATTTATTATTCGTGAAGTGATAGCAGATCATGTGTTAGAATGACGGGTCATTCCATCTGTCTCTAACAAAAGGATAGAAACAATTATTAAATATACATAAGTCGATCTATAGTGAGATTAATCATATATGGTTGCTAAAATGGACTTATACGTATTATATAACAATAAAACTAGTTTCTACAAAACAAGGACTTCCTGTAGGCTAGTGGTAGGCGATAAAGTCCAATCGCACTTCGGTTGTGGGTTCGATTCCCACAGCATTGTCCGACGCGATGGGTTGTCGCCCATCCTGCAGGTTGTCCATTTTCTAAAACTAAATTACTATAACATCCCATAAATAATATCTAAAAAACTTCTATCCTTAAACAATAATAACTTATGTCCATCATAATCCATCCCAATCTTTAGGCTTATCCAAAATACATCGGTCTAAGCTCATAGTGTAAAAATGATTACATGAAATGTCACCTAACAATCACGTGAATGCCATCTTTTATCCCCCATATATCATAAGATATATCTAGTTGGTCAAATTACAAACATGTGAATACCTTAATCATGTATACCCATTGAACCTTAGTGGAAACATGAATGTAGTTAAAAGATAACACTTTCCACAAACCAAAGTCCTCAAAATTATTTATACTCAAACCATGATATCACTTAGTCATTATATCAATCATGAACTCATGAATACAATCAAACATCTCATTATCTTTTTATCCCTTCATTATGCGCATATCTTTTGCTTACCAAAAATATCTCAATCACTTTCCATGGTTACTGGTACCATAAAATTATTTAAAACCACAATAGACGAATACATAAATATTCCAATATTCCACGATACTATATACAACATTATTTTGGAAACCCATTACATAAACACTTAATCATTCCAAGACAACGTTGTCATATTCAACATCGCCAATAGTGATCGCATGCGACTTTCCTTTGTCCTTTTCCTTAATTGGTTGCTCATGTTGATAATCATTAACCCTTGGATTAGGGCATTGATTAGCATAATGCCTCATTTCCTTTCACTTGAAGCATTGAATTGTTGGTGGTGCGTTCTCTGCTGTCTTTTCTTTATTCACATCACTAGAAAACCTTTTTCCATTACTTTGACACTCAGCTACTCGATGACCTTATTTTCCACACATAAAACATTTTCTATTCCCTTTAAGACAATCTCCACCATGCTTCTTTCCACAAATTGAGAATAAGGAAACATTCATCTTCTTTTCACCATTATTATGAGATTTCTCCTTGAACTCCATATTTAGTTTCTTGTCAAAAATATGAGATGGATAAGTAACACCAACTTCCATTTCTAACATGATAGAACAACGCACAGTTTCTTCATAGCTACTGAAGTCTCTTATTGGTTATTCCATTCGATGATTTGGTTTTAAGCCACTAAAGAATCGATCAACATCACTTTTAGGTTAGATGATAAAGCCAGATGCATACCTTGCAAGCCTTGTAAAATTTTCTTCGTATACACCAAAAGATTCATCATCCTTTTGCTTTAGTTCAAGAAACTCCTTCTCCATCTTTGTTTGAAGAATACGAGGGAAGTAATTATTGAAAAATAAGTTCTTGAACTCATCCCATTCCATGGACTCAATTTCAACTCTTGGCCTCATATTCTTAATAAGATTCCACAATTTATCAGCTCCACCTTCCCATCAATATACTGCTATGATGAATTTATCATGTTCAGAACATAGAAGAACTGAAAATATCTTTTCAGTGGTACTGATCCATTGTTCAGCAACAAGTGGATCAGAAGACCCACTGAAAGAAGGTGTATGTTGCCTCATGAAGGACTCAATAGAATATTGTTCCCTTCTCTTCTCATTTGGAAGTCTAGAATGATTCATAGCTTGTGTAAGTATAGAAATAAGATTTTTCACTCCATCACCCATAACATTTGTTTGTTCAGGAGGACAATCATTGCATTGTCCATTGCATTGATCAACACGGTTCCTTCGGGTTCCAGCCATCGTCTAAAACACAAAAATAATAATGTGACAAGAAAAAATCATGCTAGGGAAAACAACATAATAAAGGGGGAGTAAATTAAATATCTAAAATCGTAGGTTACCGTAATTCTAGTACTATAACCAACACTTATACATATCCTTAGGGACATCCCTAGACATACCATAGAAATATATCTAGGGATCTCACTAAAGTTCTCGCATCCTAGTTTCCAAAGGTTGACTAAACCTTTCCTATGATACCAACTGTAGAGACCCAAATCTTGATGTACATGGAAATTACATTACTTTTGCGGAATACTTACTACATTACAAAAACACACACACAAGGACCGTAATAGTTTAGTGTCTTTGGAAACTCGGAATATAATCTTCTTATCATGGTGAAAGATCTTCAACATCTCCCATAATGATCTTCCCTTTTTTTTCTTACCTAAAACCTTTCTTTATATCCTGAGGAAAAGAAAACATAAAAGGGTGAGCTCAAATGCTCAGTAAGGGTAAACAAAATAAATATCAATCACATCATATTCATATGAACATAACATTTTCAAAATCTTAACCTACAAAACAGATCATAATATCATAACATGGGATAAATCATAGTAGTGAAATGTAATCCCAATAATCATTACTAAAAACATGAAAATTTGTGCCATACACCCATAATCATATATAATCATTTTTTATTAGTCAAGACTCATTTCGAAGACTATCTTAGTAGACTAAGTCCATTTCTGAACCGAGTTCACTCCTCATTTCAGTCCTGTTTCACTGAATCGGTTTAACCTGTCGTTCTAGCCATGTCTATCTCATGAGATATAAAATCTTTACCCAATGCATTGGAGGGAGATATACGTCCCACCCATATCATAATTATACCATTATTATGTGTTCCACAAAATCATAAATCATACATCATTGCATAACCCATGTAATAAAAATGGAAATCTTAAACATCGTGATATCATAAAAGAATTCAAATAAGATAAAGGAATTAATAAATATAATTCCATCACAACATAATCAAATAAATGTAGTAATAGGGATATAAACAAAACCCTTTATTATCATAGATGGAAATTAATTTTGATAAAACACTTGAACTCCATTCTTGAGGAAAATATCCTTTCTACTTCAAAAACACTATTCCTTTCATAACATGTCATACAATTATAAACTAAAAGAAGTTGATTAAAAATATACTTGAAAACATGTAAAAGAATATTCTTGGAAATAATGTTTTAAAAATCCATTCATGCCGTATAAGTTAAAAAAACATTCTTCTCGTAATTTTGTCGAAAAAGTCAAAAAGTACCTCGTACGAAAAATGACAAAATATACCTTTCATATCATTTACTAAAAACTCACCAAATGGTAAAATTTGATTTAAAAAATTGTAGGTGGATGAAAATAATATTACATATTGAGGAATCATTGATGTGGATGATGATATACACCCCAGTAAATACCAATGTATAAACAATCTCGGATAAAATGAGATTGTGATATTTCCCTTACCTTAGGTCTGATTTGATTCGTAAGTGTCCTAACCTCCTGTACAATGATTTAAATAATGTCATTGACTTATTCCAGAATCATACACATTGTTATGATATCATATATGTTTCACTTATGACTTTATTTTACCGATTCTTTTGTAAATTCCATGTTAAAGAGCGTTTTAGGTAAAATCGTTTCATTTGTCGTCTGTGTTTTGACTTGTGATTATTCATATGATTAATTAGATCATTATTACTTAATTCCAGAATATAAAACCTGATTTATATAATATATATTCAGAATATACATATATATAATAGATCAGTAAATGGAATGAAATACACCGTTCATGGAGACGGTAGGCCGTACGTACGCATGAACGTTGTTTTCATTTCCTTATTGAGTTGAATGGAATTAAGTAGATGACATACATATATATACACATAAATCCAGTATCATTATTATTTCATATATTTAATGATTACTTATTATATATACTTTATAATCATTCATGAATGGTTAACATGGAGAATGAATCTCATCACGTCGTGGAGACGGTAGTCCGTACGTACGCACGAGCGATGATATCGTTCTCATGATCGTGGAATTGTATTAGAGTGTATGAATACTATTTAAGAACTAATACCACTTTACAATAAATATATATAGTTGTTTATTTTCACCATTATACACATCCATGTTAGGTGGTGGTGGAAAATAAATTACACCACGGCGTGGAGACGGTATTCCGTATGTACGCACAGTGATTTCATTTTCCATAGGATGGATAGATGGTCAAATAGGGTTGTTTAATACATATAATAACATATCAGTATATGAGTGATACTGATGTTATTACTTCAAAATTAAACAACCTAAGAAGAAGAAGTGGAAGAAGAAATAAAGTTGAAAGAATCAGTAACGGACATTACCTCTTCTTTAAAGTGCCTCTTTGAGATCTCCTTTTAGGGAACTAAAATTGGACTTTGAGGAAAACCAGAACCACTAGGATGTAGATATGGAAGTGGAGAAGAGAATTTGGCAGGGTTTGGCCGAACTTGAAGTCTCAATGTGGTGTGAGGAAGAGAGGGAGGAGGTACCCTTTTATAAGGGAGGAGAGGGGAACCTTTGGAATAACAAAAAATATTATTTTATTATAAAGCCAAATTCTGTTTTAAATAGCTCCAAATTCATTTATTTCGAAACTATGGTTGGTATGGGTTGAAATACTCTCTTCCAATTGAATTTAGACAAGTTTAGGTTTCTATTGTAACCTTATCATTTAGATTTAACATTAAGTTAAATATTTTTACTTTTACCGTGTCTTCTTGTGTTCTTATACTATAAGGTTAATATACATACTATAATCCGCCAAACGAACCCCAAGTTGTTTATTATTAATATATATAACCTTATCTAAATCATTTGGACGAACATTAGATTTTTAGTAATAATATAAGAATTAATAATATAAAATTTGTTTTAAAAACTATTTTATGACAATTTTGACACTATTTAGTAATTGATTTTTGTAAAATTCATAACAAAATGATTAGTTCGTAAAAAGATAATTAAATAAATATTAACATGTAATATTAACCTATAAATTTAGTGGAACTCATAAAAAGTCTAAAATTATATTTATTTGTGTATTTATAACATCAATTATGTCAATATTTTATTAATAAGAGAATTACTGCATCATTTTTGTTTCATAAATAAATTAAATTATTTAATGTCTGAAAATTAAAAATAAAATACCATTATGTATGAAATCTTTTTAAATTTTAAATGAATATTTATAGTCGAATTTATCTTATGTATAACCTTATATTAAAAATTATTTACTTATTAAACTTTGATTTTAACCATTTTAACCCTTCTTTAAATAAATTAATAATAAATGTCCTAATCTAATCAATGTGGGCCTAAATGTTTATATTATATTCTTAAGATTGTTTTTGGACGAACTAAACTTATCCAATAGAATTAGGACATGTGTTAGGGTAATAATAATATCATTTTTACCCTTAATTACCCTATTTACTTTTAACTGTGGTAAATAAAAGTAAAAAGCTATTATTCACCAAAAACTATTTTCATCTCATTGAACCACATTTTACATACTGACATCAAACGTGTCTCTCAGATTTTGGAAATTCCACTCACAGAAGCGGTAAAATTATGTTTTATGAATAATTCAGTTTATTTAACTACCACTTAGTGGTTTCACTATTCATCAAAAAATTAATGTTTCCAGAAAAATACAAAAAATTAGGCCTAAGCTATATTTGATATTATGAACTCAAAAATGATGTCTATTGTACCAAATTCAAAACATATCAGTTGCATTAATTAATTTAAAAATTAATTCCCGTCATCAAAATAAATAGCATGTTCTTAAGAGATAATAACTATCAAAAGATTGACAATTGTTTATGTCTGGTTTAAATGTGAAATTACATCCAATGAAAAAAATTGTATTAAATTGTAAAAATATATTCTAAATATACTTTAAAACCACTCAAATTAATAATTTATCACTATTAATTATTTAGATTAAAAATGTTGTATTTAATTAAAATTTAGTAATTTTCACTATTCATCAGAAAATGAATGTTATCCGAAAAGAACCAAAATTTCACCCTAAGGTAATTTTGATATTCCGAATCCAAAAATGAAGTCCATTTTGAAAAATAAAATTTACAAAATTTCAAAAAGTGGTTATTACTATTCATAACGACCAGTTTTAATAATATTTTAATAGCATATTGTTGTTTAGTGAAACTCGGTAGTGCGTACTACTCACGCTATCGAGGAAGGTCGCGATTGTGTTTAATGCAAGACAAGTCGAAGTTGCGTGTTTTGCAAGCTACTTTTGGTGTAGTGTACAAAAAAAGACATTAATGAATTTAAAAAAAATATAATTCATAAAATCTCGGGGTGTTACAGTCAGTACGATACGATTGACAAGGTCAGTATGACACTATTGATAAAGTCAGTACGATACTATTGATAAAGTTTGTACGATTAAAAAGAAATTTCTGATTTCCAAAACAATATATAGAAGTCAAAAGAGAACTTTTGACTCAAAAATCTCCCCCTTTTTGGAAAGCACCACACACAAAGTAAAGACAACAAGAAATACTTATCTCCCCTAAGTTATTGGAAACACTTATGAATATGAATTTGAATTCAACTAACACCCCCTTAGTTGTATACTTTCTTAAGGATTGTATACATAGAATATCCTTGGTTTTCAAGTATTTTATTAAATAAATATCCCTTTATAAAACATTCTCCACCTTTATAAAACATTCTCCCCCTTTGTGGTTTATAAAAAGAATGGTGTCACATTGAGTTGCCTTAAAGGGTTAAAGAAAATAATTGCAGGACAAAAGAAAAGAATCATAAAAGTTATTACAAAACAAAGACAGGTTCCAAAAGAAATGAAAAAAATTCAACAGTCATTTTGTTTCACTTTCCCTTTCCTTCTTTATGAGCTCATGAAGAACAGCTTTCATCTTCTTGATTTCTTTCTTGTCTTCAGAAATTGAATCACCCTGAGTTCTAAGAAGCTCTTGTTGGTCCGAAAAAGTCCGATCTTGATTCTTGATAGTCTCCTCCTGGACTCTGATTACTTCCTCAAGGGTATCAATTCTGTCTTGAAGAATCTTGTTATCTTTGGATAACACAGAATTTTGTTTCTTCAACAAAACCATTTCATCTTTGAAAGATGAAACCTTTGAGAATTCAAACTGAAAAGCATTCACTCTCTCATGAAATTATTTCATTGACAGAATATCGGCTCCATGAGTTATCTGATTCATCCTTTCAATAGTTTCATTGTCATGATTATTGAAAGCAATTGCAAGATCATTTGATAACCTCTTTATATCTTCAATTTGTATTTCATGTTCATTTACTGAGCTTTCTATTTTATATGACCACTTGTTCATCCTATTGCAAGTTTTCTTATGAGCATCTGAGGTTTTAGATAAAACATTCAAATTGGCTTCAGTTGACAAAACATTCTTTCTCAACTCTCTTACAGAACCAAACATCTTTTTCTGATTGTCAGTAATGAAATCATTTTTCCCTTCCAGCTTGGGAAAGTAGGGAATGACCTTTTCAACCCTTCTTAAAACATGAACAATATAATTAATCTTCTTGAGAGTGATTGTGTGTTCTGAATCAGTATCCTCATCGTACGAAGGTAATTCATGTGAACGGCTTGAGTCAGCAACTTTTTGTTTTCCTTTTGATTTTTCTTTCTCTCTTCTTTGTTCTTCTACTTTGTCACTGATGAAAATAACTTTTTCAATTTGAGAGGATTGATCACCCTGCTTTGCATGAGGGGGTGTTTTATCCGGAGTTTCAGAAGTTTCAAAAGGTGCTTGATCGGCATGAGGAACATGTTGAATACCTTCACTCTCCTTTTGATATGATTCTTCTCTACTCTTTTTGGAACTCTGGAGGAATTCTAAAAGAAAATATCCATCCTCCTCTTCAACATATTCTATCTCTTCCATCATTTGTTTTCCTTTTTCATTCCCAGGAAGGCTCTGTACGACGGGCTCTTGATGCACTTCTAGGGTAAGTTGAGCACTAGCATCCTCAACATATGTGAAAAGATTTTAAACATCAAATTCCTTTGCTTTTCTTTTAAAAATAACCTTCATCTTATTTTTATCCTGAAGGGTATCCTGAACCCTTAATCTCTCAGAAAAGGCTTTGGCTGGATCAAGTCCAAACTTTGGATAACCTTCATTTCTCTATTCCATATCCTTTCTCTATTTGGATACAACCTCCTTACTATACATGGGATTCTTCTTTGGATTTGAGCTGGTTTGCGGATCAGACTATTGAGTAACACCAATAGAAAGATTGTCTTTGGCTCGCATAGGTACTGATTGATTTTGAGCTGATTCAGCTTCTACATCTCTTATAAAAAGTTTTGAATATGGATCAAAACAAAAATTCAAATTTTTCATCATACTCTTACTAATCCAGGATGGCTTCAGATCTATCAGATTTCCATTCAAGGGAATATTACAAAACTTCATACTCTAGAGAAATAATTTTGTAAGAATAGCTGGATACATAATCATTTGGGACATAATTACTCATGTCATGACATTCATGATAGTTTCAAAAACATATCCCATGAGATTTACTTTTCTCATATTTAAAAGATAGTCAAGAAAAAAAATATCAAAAACATTCAGAGTTTCTCTATCTCCTTTCCTTGGGATAAGAAAACCATGCATCCCAAGAGTCACAAACCTATTTTTCTGAGAAATATGAGAAACTTTTCTCTTCTCTTCATTTATAAAAAACAAATACTTCTCCGCACTTTCTCTATTAAACGTACCGACTTCTTCTGGTAGTTTATGAGATAGACATAAATAATCACCTTCTATTGGGACATTCAAAAAATGAGCTGCTTGTTTCACAGACATAGACAATTTTCTATCGTACAGAGCAAAAATGATAGTCTTGTCATTGTCGAATGATACGGTTTTATAGAACTGACTGACAACATCAAAGAGAACCGGATCTTGAGAAACAGTTCTTTCTACACATAAATTTTCCCATCCTTGAAACAAAATGATTCTTCTAATTTTGGAATCATATGAATCAAAAAAGTCCCGAGAAACTAAACTTTCTCTGAAAAATTATTTTTCTGTAAAAGTCTTTGAAGACATTTCGGCAGGAGTATTGGCAGAGGACTGATACATATAGGTGCTCCGATGAAAGATTGTATGATGACTTAAAACCAGTGGAGTAGAGATTCGCCTCAAAACCTGACAAACCAATGTGTGTTTGGGGAGGTGGTATTTATAGGTGATATAGTGGTGACAGTTTTTCTTCTATGGTCAATATTAGAGGAAAAAAGATCAATGGTTAGAATTAAAATGAAAGAATAAAAATAAAAAAAAGGGAAAGTACATGACGGAGAACTTAAGTTAATTGTTGGTTTTAGTAGAGTTCAAGTGAAAACACAATCGTACGAAGTAATAGAATACTATCAATCATCATACCGATGGAAAACAATGTCATTACCATTAACTGATGAACTGATGGAAAACAAACTCGTTACCATTAATTGAAAAACCGATGGAATGCAATCTTGTTACCATAAACTGACAAGTCGATGGAAAACAATCTTATTACCATGAACTGACAAGCCAATGGAAAACAATCCTGTTACCATGAATTGAAAATCCAATGGAAAACAATCTTATTTCCATGATCGGTCGATATGATGAAAAAAAATCATTACCATGATCTGACGATATGATGGAAAATAAATTCATTACCATGATCTGACGATAAGATGGAAATGAAATTCATTACCATGATCTGACGATACGATGGAAAAGAACGATAAATAAAACAATAAAACTGTCAATGCGATAAACATAAAAACAAATGAAACAATAAAATTATCAATACAATAAAATGAAAAGTAAAACACATAGCAAGAGAATAATAACTAAAGATCATAAGATAAAAGGAAACATAGTAGAAAAACATAGTAATAAATGTTCCCCCCTTTCTAAAGGATTTGTTTGATGTAAGAAGAAAAATAAAACAGAAAGTGGATATGAATGATTAATTTAATGTAATCATTCCTAGCTTCTGTTTTATAAAATCAAATCTATCAGAAGGTAAAGGTTTTGTGAAAATTTCATCAAGTTGTTCTTGCATTCCGATAAATTGTAAAATAATATCTCCTTTTTCAGTGTGATACCTAAGAAAGTGATGCCTAACATCTATGTGTTTTGCAAGAGAGTGATGTGTTGTGTTTTTACTAATAGTTATGGCACTAGTATTATCACATAGAATTTGAGTTATGGAGAAACTCAATCCATAGTCATTGAGTGTGTGTTGCATCCCCAAGACTTGAGCACATCGTCTTCCAGATGCTACAGATTCACCTTCAGTAGTGGAAAGTGCTACTGAGTGTTATTTCTTGCAGGACCAAGAAACCAGATAATCTCCTAAGAAATGACATATTCTAGATGTACTTTTTCTATCCATTCTACAACCGCCAAAGTCAGCATCTGAAAATCTTTTGAAAACAAAATCATTTCCCGAAGAATGAAATAGACCTAGATCCATAGTGCCTTTTAAATACCGAAAGATTCTCTTTACAGCTTCTAAATGAGACTCTTCTGGATTAGATTGGTATCTCCCACATAAGCATACTAAAAACATTAAGTCACATTGACTAGCTGTCAAGTATATAAAACTTCCAATCGTACCTCTAAAAATTGATTGATTTACTGGTTTCCCAGTTTCATCAAGAACAAGTTTATTTGAGGTACCAATTGGAGTGCTGATACTTTTAGTTTTGTCATAACCATAGTTTTTGAGTAAATCGTTAATATACTTATGTTGAGATATATATGTCCCTTTTGGTTTTTGAGAAATATGAAAACCTAAAAAGAATGTTAAATCACCCATCATACTCATTTCAAACTCAGACTTCATTAAATTTGCAAATGAATTTGTTAAAAATTACTGAGTTGATCCAAATAGGATGTCATCAACAGAGATTTGAAAAGTAAAAAAAATTTTGTTTTCCATTTTTATAAAAAGGGTTGGATCGGTTGTACCTTTTGTATAATTTTTTTGTAAAAGAAATCTTGTAAGTCTATCATACCATGCTCCGGGGGCTTGTTTAAGACCATATAGAGGCTTGGTATGTTTAAAAACATGATCAAGATGTTTTAGGTCTAGAAAACCAGGAGGTTTTTCGAAAAAAATTCTTCTTGAACAAAACCATTTAGAAAAGAATATTTTACATCCATTTGAAAAAGATTGAAATTAATGTATGCTGCAATGTCAAATAAAATACGAATAGATTCAAGTCTAGCTACAAGAGCATATGTTTCTTCATAGTCTACTCCCTCTTGTTGATTATAGCCCTTAGCAACAAGTCTTGCTTTATTTCATACAATGATTCCATTTTCATCACATTTGTTTCTGAAATCCCATTTTACACCAATTATAGTTATTTCTTTATGTCTTTCAACTAAAGACCAATCTTGATTCCTTTCAAATTCATTTAGTTCATCTTTCATTTTTTTGATCCAATCATCATCACCTAAGGCCTCACTTGAACTTTTAGGTTCAAATTGGGAATGAAAAGAAAGATGTTCTATTTCATTTATTAAGGAATTCTTGATCCTTACAGGTCGATTTACATAACCAATGATTTTATCACTGGGATTATTCCAATGAAACAATTGATTTGGGTTTTGTAAAACATGTTCATCAACATATGGTAGAAAATATTCTGTGGTAAATTTTTAAGAAGTATGTTCTTGAATATTTTCCTTATCAGAAGGATCTCCTATCAAAGGTTGATAATCAGTTTTTGAAAACACATATAAGGATATAGGATGGGATGATTTAAAAATAAAAGGATCAGATTCATCAAATTTCACATGTACTGTTTCTTCAACAGTACAATTTTTTTATTGAAAACTCTATAAGCCTTAGAAGTTGTGGAGTAGCCCAGAAAGATGCCTTCATCAGATTTTGGTGCGAATTTGTGTAGATTATCTTTTGTATTTAGAATGAATACTTTGCACCCAAAAACATTGAAGTATGAAAATTTAGGTTTTCAGTGAGTCCATAGCTCATAATGTGTTTTATTAATAAAAGTTCTGGTTAAAACACGATTTATAGTATAACAAGCAGTACTAACAGCTTCAGCCCAAAAGTGCTTAGCAATTGATTATTCACTCAACATGGTTCTAGTTATTTCTTGGAGAATACAATTTATTCTTTCAATAACATCATTTTGCTGAGGAGTTCTTGGAGTTGAGAAATTTTGAGTAATACATTTCTTACTAAAAAAAGTTTCAAAAACTGAATTTTGAAATTCACCACCATGATCACTATGAATAGTTATCAATGGTAGGTTTTTATCATTTTTAACTTGGGCTCTAAAAGTCTTGAAATAAGAAAAGGGTTTATATTTCTTTGTGATAAAATACACCCATGTGAATCTTGTAAATTAATCAACTAAATCAAATACATATTATTTTCCTCCAATGATTCCGGTTTGTGAATGACCAAATAGATCTAAGTGCACTAGCTGTAATGCATTTGAAGTTGAAACTTAATTAATTGATTTAAATCTTGTTTTATGTTGCTTTCCAAATTTACAAGGATCCCAGACTTTTGAAGAATCATATCTAAGGTCTGGTAATCCCTTTACAAGTCTTTTCTTTGAGTGTTTAAAAAGGTTTCTTAGATTATAGTGTCCTAGTCTTCTATTCCATTGCCATGAATGGTCTTCTATTGTACTTAAGCAGGGTAAATTTCGGATCATAAGGTCTTCTATGTTAATAGTGTATACATTCCCTTGCCTATGGGCAGATAGAATGAACTCATCCTTGGAATTGTGAACTCGACACTTATCATTCCTAAAATTCACAAGGTATCCTTCATCACATAATTGACTTATGATGATGAGATTGAGCCTAAGATCGTTAACAAACAAAAAATTTGAGATAAAAACTTTTCCAAGTAAACCAATATTACCTATACCAACAATCTTTCCTTAATAATTATCTCTGAAGGTAACTTTTCTACCTTTTGTTTTGATAATATTTCCAAAGAGATCATTGTTTCTGGTCATCTGTAGAGAACAACCACTATCCATGTACCAAATAATTTGGTTGGTACACTTCACATTTTCCTAAAAAAGAAATAATTAGTTTTTAGTATCCAAACTTGTTTGGATCCAGAATGGTTAGATAACAAAATTTTAGGAATCCAAATTTGTTTAACAAAACGAGCATTATGAAATCCTAAAAATTGAGTTTTATTGAGAGAACACTATATTCTCCAGTGTCCACCACATTGGCACTTAGAACAAAAAGTAGTTTTATGTGGAAAAATTTAGTTATTACTAAAAACCGTTATGGAATAAGTATAACCAAGTACATAATGATTTCTCAAAGGTCGGATTTCGGAATACATTTTGTCAAAATTTTCTTTTCCACGAGTAATGTTTCAAAAACATTTCATTAAGGAGAAAATTTATGAGTTTAGTTTTAAAACTATGTTTTTATTTTTAAAAACATCTAATTTTAAACTAGAGATAAGCTCTAAAACATTTTTCATTGAAATCACATTTTATAGATACATAGAAAGTTTATCCTTATTAGATTTGACTTTCTCAAGGGTTATTAAAATACTTTCAAATTCTGAAATTTTCACATTATGATCATCAGAAAGATCCGATACTTCTTTAGTTAAAACTGAAATTATAGAGTTTTCTTTATCAAGCTTCTTCATGAGTTTAGAATTTTCATTCTCAAGTAATTTAGCAAATCTAGATTCTTCTTCAAAAGAAGGTCATGTATCATCTTCTAATGATGAAGACTCATCATTTGAAGATTAATAATATTTATTATCAATATAATTTTCATTTAAAGAGACATTTGTAATAGCTTTAGCATTGTGTACCTTAGCCATGAGACAATGATCTTTGATTGGTAATCTAGATATAAGTCCAATATTCATTTGTCCTGAGGGCTCATATTTTGAAGAATTTTCTAAAGAATCACTACCACTTGCACTCCAAGTATCATTTTCCTTTAATACATTCTTTGTCCTATAATACTTTTTATTGTTTCTTTCAGAGTGTTTCTCCTTTCTGTTATTCCACATCAGTAAAGGAAAATCAGGCCTTATATGTCCTACATTATTACATTTATAACAATTTACCTCTGAATCTTTATTATCATTCCTATAGTTCTTTTTAAATCTATATTGGAAGTCTTTCTTTCCCTCAATTTTTTTCATCCTTCGATCAAGATTGGGTAACTCATTATTTGAGTGATAACTATCACAAGATTATGATAAAACAACTTTCTTGGCTTTGGATCTTGTAATCCTTTTAGGTGTTTTAGCTTTAGATGTAATGGCTACACTTCCATTCCCATTCTTCATCTTGTTTAGATCAGTATCTCTTTTCATTCTTGTCTCGTGCTATAGAAGAGTTCCAAAGAGTTCATCAAGTGTAATCTGAGAAACATTTCTGCTTTCATCAATAGCTGTCATTTTTGACTCCCATTAATTTGGAATTATATCTATAATCTTATCTACCAGTTCTTCATCATCAAGGCATTTTTATCCCATAGATTGTAAACTATTGAAAATTGTCATAAATCATTGTTGCACTTTACATACTGGCTCTCCATAAGGAAAAAAACCATGATACTCTCTCGAAGCATCGCTCTTCTTGTTTCTATAACCTTGGATGTACCAAAATGAGTGACTTATACTTTCTCCCAAATACAGTTGGTTACTTCACATGAAGATTTCTGACTGTATATATTCCTGGTCATAGAGCATAATAAAGTATTGCATACCTTGTAATTCAGTTTATATTCTTGCTTCTCTTGGTTAGTGAAAGTACTGGCTTCTCTGTCAGGAATTTTGTAACCTCCAGTAAGCATAATAAAATTGTCTACACCAGTATTGATCACAAAAGTCTTCATACGATCTCTCCAGTACTTATAATCATTCCCATCAATGATAGGTGGTCTAGAAGGATTTAGGTTGTAAATTGATCTAATATTCATTCCTGCCATCTAAAGAAACAATATCTTTTACACTCCACACGTTAGTGTAGTAAGTAGTTAAAAATAGTAATATGAATGAAATAGAACAAGTAATAAAAATCAGTGGAAAACCACCTCTGATACCAACTGTTTGATCGAAAATGTAGATGTATATGTATATTATATGGAACAATACAAGAGGGGGTGAATTTTATGTTTAAAAACCTTTAGTTTAAACACTTAAAGAGATTAGTTTAAAAGATCTTAAACTAATACAATTCAAACAACCAAAATTGTATTGAATATAAAGGTATGAAGTAATGTAATTCTGTTAGAATAGAGAAGTAATTTTATTCAAGATGAATACAATAATCAGAGTAAAACAAGTGAGATATTCTACCATAAAGTGTATAGAATCTATTAATACAAAATATAATAGAATAATTGTAATTGAAACAATTACAATTGAAAGTGTAATGAAGAAAGGAAACAATACAAATTCCTTTCTAATACAAACAGCAGCAGAAATGTAAAAGTATTACAATTATTTTTACCCAAAGAGAAGGGTTATCCATTCACCTAGGATAAGCGGTCTGTCTTACCACCACTTTGGCATGCCCACGATTCGATGATCAGTTCGTCCATCTACCTATCCCCAACAGCCCTCGATACGATGATCGGTTTGTCTATCTGCCTTTCCCCGGCAGCCCTCGATACGATGATGAGTATGTCCGTCTGCCTATCCCTGGAAGCCTTGATACGATGATCAGAACGTCTGTCTGCCTATCCCTGACAACCCTCGATTTTGTAGGTAATTGGCACCTCTGTCTTTCAATTACTTGAAATCCCTCGATATGATGATCGGATGCAAAAAGCACAATGCATGAGAGAAGTCACAGTGTCTCTCTCTAGAACAAGATAGAAGCAATGTATCATAGTTGAATCACTATCGTTCACCCTTGTTCTCAGTTATTCTCTCATCTTCAAATAACCTCCTATTTATAGGCCTCAGGTTCCAACGGTCACATCTCCTCCAACCGTCATATTTATCCGAAAACATCGGAGGGACATGGACACATGGCATCATAACTGTCATATTGAAACAGAAAGCAAGACTTCATTTTGATTAGTTTGTAACTAAATCAACGACATTATATTGGTTAAAACAAGATATATTAAGATGATAAATAAGAGTACGATTAATATGAAACATGTGTTTTTGACTACATTCCAAAACAAGAATGTATTGAAAGTATGAATAGCAGAGTCAGTACAATACAATTGATAGAGTCAGTACGATACGATTGACAAGGTCAGTACGATACGATTGACAAAGTTAGTACGATATGATTGAAAGAGTCACTACGATATGAGTGACAAGGTCAGTACGATACGACTGACAAGGTCAGTACGATATGACTGACAAGGTCAGTATGATATTATTGATAAAGTCAGTACGATACTATTGATAAAGTCGGTATAATTAAAAAGACATTTGTGATTTCCAAAACAAGATATAGAAGTAAAAAAGAGTACTTTTGACTCAACAATAAGTTAAAAAAAATTATTCTTAATCCATAAAATCATTTAACAGAAATTAATAAGTCACACCAACTAGGGACATCACGTAGGTCGGTGATATGTAATAATGTCAAATCGCACTTCGGTTGGGGGTCTGATTCCCATAGCCTTGTCAGACACAACAGGTTGTCACATATTCGGTGTGTTGTTCATTATCAAAAAATTTAAATTTCATATAACATTAGAAAAATATGATAAAATAATCAATAATAACCATAACATGTTTTATCTTCAAAGCATATCTCATACCGCAAATTTTTCAACCTCGAATTTAATAACTTATAATTTCATCAATAGTGATTATCTCCAAAAATAAAATTATTCACCTAAATATTTTAGATCATAAATCCTCAATATAATTTTTTAGGCAATGATCTTATGGCCATCTTGAAAATTATAAATCCATGAGGATATCCATATCTCTTATGAAAAAAATCCTAATCTCCAATGTTTTCTAAACCTCCCTTAGATACCAATTATAAGGAAGAAACCTAAAATATTACATAATCTTGAATTAATTCAAGAATTCACATTATGGATATTTTTAGGCATACTATTTTAGATAATTATTCCATAACTATTACACAATAACTCAAAAATTACAAAGCAGGCACTTTCATTCACAATAGATTGTTTATAAATAGAAACTGTTTAAAATAAAACATAACTTATTTTCATAATAAATATATCCATAACATTCAACCTGATATCTTAAAATGTCACAACCATACATATACCCAATTGAAAAAATTTAAGAATTTTTGGATGATCACAACAATCTCTATATGGGATTTAATATAACTAAATAAAATGGATCACATGAATATTTTAATCTAATTGATAACATTTTAAAAAAATCATACTATTCACCATTAAGAACATAATCTCTAAAACATAACACAAGAAATGATAACATTCATGAAAAACATCATAGAAATAATAAATCATAAAATGATAATCAGAATGAGAACTTTTGGCATTCATATTACACTTACATTGTATATTTCAAAACTACATAATGTGTAACATTCATGGTTATGTTTTGAATACACATCACAATTCATTACATAAATATCTTATTAGAAACCGAATAGATTGTCTCCATCACATTACCCAAAGAATTGAAGAGAACAAGTGTGTGTATCTACCCATTGTTCATCACTGAACCACACGTATACATATGAAATTCCCAAAAACCAATAACATAATCATAACACGTGATCAAAACATAAATGAAAATTAAAATTTACAACTTTTTAATCACAAGATATCATTCCAATATATTTCTATTGTCAATCCATTAGAAAAACATTTTCAATAAAAAAAAATATACTTAAAAACTAATATGGTGTTTACTTTTACTTCTAAAAACAAAAAAACTTATAGAGGAAACCAAATACCAAATGTTGGTCATGGCGGCAGAAATGTCGTTGTTGCCGTGTTTATTAAAAAACGTTATTTTTTTATTAAGTAAAATGATTTGTACAAAAACATTATTTTTGAAAACCATTTAAAGAAATTACCTATCAAACGGGTTGATTATGTACCATATAAAATAATATTGTATATAAATCCAAATATGTCTCAATGAAAGGATATTGAGATGATGTCTGTTATAATGATCACATCATTAGATCAAGGATAAATAAATGACATAATTATGAATGAAAAATATAAATACACACAATATAAGTGGATATTTATTGTCAATAAATCAGTTCTTATTCGCACATATTCTTGGAAAAACAAAACCAATGACATGGATATTTAACTCAATAAATTGAGATTGAGTAATGATTTCTTTTACATCAAGTCCCCCATATCCCGTTGATTTTTTATATTAATAAATAAAAACATCAGCTAATTTATAAATTCATCAGAACCTTTTATATGTTTATTATTTATTTTCTATCACCTGTTATATTTTTAAAAAAATTATATACCTATTTATGATTATATCAAACATTTTTTCAAAATTAGGTACAAGAGTAAAAAATGTACATGTTTTGATGTAAATTTTATATGTGGTAAAAATTACATCATCTCAAGAATATTATTAATAAAATAAATATCCTATATATCCTATATATATATAGAATATTCCATAACTTATGGTTATAATAAATAAAAAGAACCATTCCTAGAGATGGTGGGCTCTATGTATGCATGAATGCTACATTCATTTCTTTGTCATGTTAAATTAATGAAAACTAAAAGATAAATAGTTATTTTATAATTATATTATAATATATATGTTATATATGTTGAATAATTTCATTACCAACATCCTTTATATTTTCCATGTATGAAATGAATGAGTCATATAACTTTGAGGGGGCGGTAGTTCCAACATCCTCAAGTGAAATTATCGTATTTAAACATTGTGGAAATTACAAAGGCATGTTGTAAATAAAAATTACATCATCATAATGAAAATATAAATATCATATATATCATATATAAATACATATCTATCATTATTTCATCCATAAGAGGTGGTAGGAGAAAAATTAACAATAATCATTTCATGAGGTAATAGGTCACCTTGCAAAGAATTAGTAAGATCTATATCAATTATATGTAGGTGTGTGAAAGCCTAGGTTTACCCTTTAACATAACAAAATATGTATATTGATGATACATGTTTAGTTTTAAAGTATGTACTAAATAGATTTTAGGTTGTAGAAGAATGATAATACATTTAATGAGATTGAGGGAAGACATTACCTCTATATCATGTAACTCCATTTCATTTATACCAAAACGATTTCATGAATTTATTTATGCCCATGGAAAGGATTCTTAGAAGAAGAGAGTTATTTTGGGAGATTATTTAATTTTAATTTGGATGATTAAATGGGATTTAGAGGTTTGTGTTAGTTGATAGAGATTCTTTTCTTTTATAAGAGGGAGGAGGGGAACTTCAGGGATGTGTTAAAATATTATTTTATTAAAAATTGATATTAAAATTATAATATTTCAAAATTGATATTTTTATAGGATATGATGAGGATTTATTAATAATATATCAACCAATAGGGTTTAGACATGTTTTGGTCACAAAATTAACTTTATCTTTTAGCTTTAACCCTTAGTTTAAAATATTAACTCTTACCATGTCTTTTTGTATTTTCATAATATATGGTTACTATTGATAATCAAAATTGAAAACAGGACCCAATGTTTATCATTAATGACATTTTTAACATTAGATATGTTATTTTTCAAAATCACTATTTTAGGACTATTATATCATTTAATAAAAATGATTCCATTTTAAAAACTAATTTATGTTATTTTTGACACTATTTAGAAATTGATTTTTTCAAAATCCTAAAAAAATTATTTCATCAAAACAGTGGAATTACCTAATCCCTCAAATGTAAATATCATCCTAAAAATTTATGTATAGAATAAAAATGTTCAAATTACATTTATTTTAATATATATACTATTATTTTTTTAATTTTTCATTAATATGGTAATCACTATCATCATTGTGTCATAAATAAACTAAAAAATTTAATTTCCAAAAATTTTAAATAAAATAAAATGATTTATTAAATATTATTTTCTTTCTAGTTAGTGTTATACTCGAATAGACCATTTAGATAAACCATGCTAAAATTTATTTAGCTAAGAGACATTTATTTATGTTATACTTCAATTTTAATTAAATCAAATATTATAAAAGGTCATTATCTAATCCATATGGCTCTAAGAGGTCCTAAAGTCGATCCATGTATGTCCATTATCAGCCATATCTAATAAAACATTATTAGTACACGTATTAGACTTCTTTTATATTATTATAATACTATATTTTACCTTTATTTAGGTCATTTTCCCTTTAACCATAGTATATTTAAATAATTATTGAACTTACGATTCATAATGTCAAAAATTAAAAGTTGTATATTTATAATATAATGACCATATGATTAAAATATGGAATCTATTTATATAATTTAATAAAACAGGATGTTTAATATTTAATTTAATATATATTCCCTGTATTAAAAAAATAAATCATGTTTCTGTGAAATAAAAACTATTAATTGATGAAAATTCCATTATGTAAAATTTAAATGTGAAATAAAATCAAATGATGAATATTGAATTAAAAGATTTAATAATTATCCAATTACACATTCACACCATTAACATGTCAATATATCATTATAAATAGATTACATTGAAATGCATTTTTGAATTAAAATGCGGTGAATATTAATTATAATAAGGATTCCATGTGAAAAATACCAAAATATAAACAAAAATTTTCTTATGTACCTATTCTAAAGAATAAGTTTATTTTTTAAAATAAAATATTTATGTTTGACAAAAATTAGATTTTAAAATGGATCACCAACAAAAGGAAAATAAATCGTATTTTTTGAACGATACTATAAATATTTAAAAAATTGATTTTGGTCTTGTATTAAAAATAGAAAATATAAAAGATGAATTTAAAAAATTAAATTTAATATAGTACATATAATTTTCATTTAATAAATATCAATTATGGGTGATATGATTTTATAACCACAATTATTCTCATTTAAATATTTTATTTATTAAAAATATTCTTTTATATTCAACCAGTTTGGGATTGCATTTCTAAAAAATTTGGTAACAAATGAATAATTATTTAATCATTTTTAGACAATATTTTAATAATTATATTGTTAATATTCATTCCATCTAATCCAATTTCTTGTTTTTAATTGTAACATTATAATATTTATTTGTTCGTTTAAGCTCGATGTAGCATATCATTTGCATTATTGAACAAGGTTTTTCTTTCTTAAAAAATGGGTTGTTACTATAACTCACTGATAGTAAGTATCTAATGGTACCCATTAACACCGAGTCACTGATGTGACCCACCAATGCCAGAACCACTTATACGGGTCACCAACGCCTGATATGTTGATGTCTGACCAACCAGCGCCCGACATACCAACACCTGACCTTCCAACACCCGACCTACTAACGCCTGACCTATCGATGCATGATCTACCGACACCCAACCTACTGATTCCCAACCTACTGAAGATGATCTATATATGATGAGTTAGTGATATGAGTTATTGATACCACCCACAAACTTGACCCATCGATGTTGTGTCACCAATGAAAAAACATGAAATTTGGAAAACACATGAAATAAGCTACCATTCGCTTCCAAAACACCCTAACCACTTGATATTTACCTTGTAATATACTAGGGAGTTCCGAGACATCACAGTATCATTGATATAATTCTCAATTAATATTTATATAATATTAATATTATTGGAAATTTTAAACATTAAAAAAACCTTGTAATTAAAACACCTCCATTTAAGGATGTAATATATTTTGTATAACATAATCTATATCTGAATTTAAAATAATCAATGATGGGATCAGTGTCACAAACCACTGCAAAATGGATTATATGAATTATATAAAGATATAATTTATATTAATATAGTTTTATATTCATAATTATAAGACTAATTTCATTTTGATGATAATTATAATGATGATGTAGTAAAAAATAATATAAATGATGTTCAAGGGTGTAATAAATAGAAAACATACTTTATCACATTGATGTGGCTCCATTAAACTAATCCTGAAGCCTATGTATACTAGAATTTGGTTTAGATCAATAATTATAATAATTATATAAGATATTTTTTGTGTTATATTGGTTAATAATTTAATTGAATTAGTTTTTTAATGTGAATGTAATTGTGTATAGGGTTATGGCATTTATATGTGTGGTGACTGGAATTTAATGAAATAATGTGGAAATATTTTTATTTATCCATTATCATAAATTGTCCATTACTCACCACAGATCCACATAATTTTCATTAAAACTACACTATAGTTTTTAGTTAAATAATTATTTAATTTTAATTATTTTGTATAACTTTATTCATTAATAAATACTTATATGTATATATATGATTTCGTGCATTCAATATTTCATCATTTTCCCATTTTTTATCATATTTTACCGCATTTTCTAATAATTTTTTGATTTCAATAAATATATAAATTAAAAAACCAGATTATAAATATGTAACCCATTTTATCATATACTCCATCTAATAATATAAATTTTAAATTTATTTAAATGTTATACATTTGATAAAATTTGATATTAGTGCAATGAAATCATTCAAATAAACATATATATTAATATTACATAACTAATAGAATAGAATACTATTATCACACAAATGTACTAAATAAGTGTAAGGTATATAATATTGGTACATTAATTGGGTGGTTCAACAAACATTTATCTAGTAGAAATTTCAACTAATGTGAACATCTCCAATGTGTGGTTCCATTTAAACATTAATTATTATTGTTCTTCTAGGGCATGTTAATGGGATAACCCTAGTGATACTAACACCATCACAATTTCTACATATATATCTTCATAATAGATTCCCATTCAAGATTAAATGTTTATAAACCCCCCATATGAATCATATTTAATCATTAATCGTTACATAATCTAATTACAATAATAACATTATAAGGGCTATATCACCAACGATCATAATACACAACAATATTATATCTTAGTATTAAAATAGTTCATATACATTATAAAAACAAATCTTATTTCAATAAATCACCATTAACCGAGATTATTATCAATTTTATTTTATTTATTTTTTAAAAGATTATTAAAATAATTGATTTTATATGTTTTTTGAAGATTAATCCATGAAAGCAATTATTATAATAGAATATAATGACCCAAATTTTTCAATTATAGTATTTTATTATGTATTTATGACATAAATATTTTTAATTTAAATTGCAATATTCATTATATTATTGTAATTTTTTATTATAATAAATTTTGTTTTGTTTTTATGACGTGGAATTTGTGTTTTATTCGATATTCATAAATAAAAAATTTATTCATAATGAAAAATTAACTTCTAATGGTCTATTTTATAATATTCATCCCCCCTTAATAATATCAACCATCTAAATCTCATTTCAATAACTATCATGATTATAAACAGGGATACTTCAGTTTCATTTCATATGTAGGTTGTCATGTTGCCACATGATTATTATTTTACTATAATGTACTTTGATAAGATTATATTTATTAGTCCATAAAACTATTTACATATGATCCATGATCATTATGGGCTTCACTATATAATATAAATCAATTTTATACTATTACACTGTTGTACATTGTTTATGTGAGTGGTAGTGACTTCTCTTTCTCAGTATGGATTCATGTAACCAGTCATTCAATTGAGAGGATTATGGATAGATCTTTTGTTGATATTCCATGAAATTAATGTGATTTTGATTCTGAAATGTTCTAGTATATATAATATTTAGATATAACTTCTTACCAATCATCCGAACAGTCTTGGATATATTAAATGGAATACATTATATTTTAATTTAACTTCTATTTTACTATAATGATAATAAGAATATCCTTTTTTTGTTTATATAATTTTTATGTGTTTGAAAATGTATTTAACCTTATTTACTATATATGAGTACACCAGGTGTTCCAATTTATAACATCATTTAACATCAATTCAATATATTATAGATATATATTTTCTCTTATAGAGGGATTCGAATGGGTCCATCTGAATGCTTGAGTAGATGTTTTTGTTGTTGAAAAACTATATTAGAGGGGGATATTGATCACAAACTTATATGTTTTTTTGAAATAATTAATAAATTTAATGAATGTTTAGTTAAAACTCATATTTCAATTAGATACAATTGATAGTTGTCTTATATGAAACCTCACCATTTCATTTATTTATGTATTTTAATGTTGATCAAGTGATATGTTCTATAATATTTTGATTATGTGAATATTACTTGTATTACAATATAAAATAACACAATTAGTATTATTTCAATTAAATTTTTTCGAATGAAAAATGTAAAAAATCCAAATTGGGGTTTTCCTATTTTTGTGCTAGTACAAGGAAGGGTAACATAATTCACAAGGAATTTATTACATCCATCATTAAATTATTATCACACCAAAAAAATTTATGTATATTTTAAAATATTAATATTCAAATTGTATGAATAATTATGATCTTGGAATTCTCATTAAATATATTATCCACCTAGATTGATATTTAATTTTGATCAATGAGATAAATATAATATCACATTCTCTGTAACATGATCTAAAAGTCCACATTAACATATCCCAAATATTAAAAATTCATTATCAATTTTCAAATATAAGGCCCTTAAATTATATATTTCATCCACCTTATTTTGTGTATCCATATCCTCCCATTGATTACTCGCATTCTTCTCTGGAATTTAATGTTCAGAAAATATTTACGCAAGGTAGGATTTCTCTCCACCAATTAATATTCTATTTTCCGTCATTTCCTTATTTAAATATAATTTTAATATATAATTCTCATCAACTATAATGTTTCATAATCATTTATAAATATATAACAATCCAAATTACTTTAATTTGTTGAATGTTAATGTATTTATATGTCATAGACATTGGTCAACAATATCTGTCATTGTTATTACATATTAGCATCCTTCTATATTATTATGTACTTTAAAATTTTGTTATATATATTTTTCTTAAAATTCAATCTATTTAGAAAATTTATTCATGTAAAAAAATCATATATTACTATTTGTAACTCCATATCATGGATATGATTATTTTTCTCATGAACCATTAACTAAAATTTAGAATATGATATTACATTATTACTTAAAATGTGTAAATAAAATAACACCAACAACATGGAAACTATTTATATAAAAAAATCAAACCATTACATGTTATAATGGGTAGTGGAATATTAAAATTATTTATGTTTCTAAAATATGATGCTAATAAAAGTATAACCTAAGAAAACTAGGATCTCTATTAAATATGTGTATATAGTGCATTTCTCTATAAATATTATATTTTATGGATCCACATATACATATATTCTTATAATAATATTCCACAATAATTTTACCATCCCCATCAAAAAGCCAAATTTGTTTTACATTACATATAATTTATCCATTATAAAAATTCCATGGAATATATATACATAATCCTCAAATTCGGAATTTATATTAGTTTGTGTCTGAATATCATCTATAAATACTATAAATATCTTTCATGGAAATCTCTAAAGACTCAATTCCTTATTTAATGGAAAATTTATAGAGAATATTGTAGTCTGAATAGTGTCACTGTAAATACCTAGTGTCCATACAATTTACAAAATGAAGTCATACGATTATCCACCTTGATCACATTGATTTATTGATATCTCAATTTAATATTATGTTTTCGGATATACAATTTATATTTTATTATATAAAAAATCATCAAATCATAGTGGGGGATACTTTTTCATTATCATGATATTATGTGTTCATTCTAATCAATTCATAGATGTATTATCGAATTATTGTTTTTAAAAAATCATATAGTAACACCCTATAGTGAAGAAAAAGTGTATATTAGACCCTTTTATATATTATAATTAATATTCATAACTTTTCCCCATGTTTAATTATGGGGGATTATTTATATATTCATGGATATTTGTAGTTCATTAGGTAGAGTTTTTTACAAAAAAATCTAATTTAATAGATAGTGAATTAAAATAATTATTCAAAAATAATAATATAGTAAATTATAATCAAAATATATTGATTATATTGTCTCATTTATCTCAATCATTTAAGTTAGATAAATTTATTCATTAGGAATCAGTATACATGTTTCATGAGGATTTTTAAAAATGTGGTTATCATTATATTTGATCTTATAATGAAATGGAGAATGATTTAAGATATGGAATATGATTTCTCTCAACATGAATTTAATGTTTTATGATCATAAATAAAGTCATAAATTCCAATTATATTATAAAAATATATTTATTTGATTATAACAAGGTAATACAAAAAATACATCCTTGAAATTTAATTTTTGTTGAGTTATATACTAGAAATTAATCATGGTTTGTTCTTCAATAACTCATACTCTATTATTTTAAGAGATGATTGAAAATTTATAGTAAAAAAAAATTATTTTATATAATTCTTATAACCCTTATAAAATATGAATTTTTTATTCTAGACCAATTCTTATGATTACATGTCACTATATTTTTTCACAATTTACCTCATTAGTAGTGATAACATAATCATATCCCATGTCTCTTATCCGTGAATGATATTATTTTGTGTAATCTTTGATGAACCTTGTCATAGTTCCATAACGTGAATATTTTACATGTTACTAATAGTGTATATATTACATTATATGTCAATTAATGTTTGGAACCATACTTTTTAAAATGTATATTAGTTGTCTTATTCATATACAATCAATAGTCATTAGTTTGGTGCATTTAACTCCCCAAACCATCCCTCCTTCTATCTAGTGATAATTTATGGGTTCTAAAATTAACTAATGTGTTTAAATTTTTACAATAAATAATAAAAACATAACAACAACTATTAAGTCTCTTATAGGGAAACAAACATCAAGGTTAAGAGTTTTCTTGGGCTTGGATAACTTATTAACTAACAATGATTATGTACTTCTCATCAAATGGTTATTTCTCCCATTATATTAGAAACAATTTTAGATATAATTATACTTCTTTATCTCATAAAAAATTATCCACAAATGTTACTATTCTTTAAATATCATGATTAATAAATTTCTTAATGACCTATGGTAATCGAAATATACTATGGGTTATATATAATTATCAGTAGAGTAAATATTATTTATTATGATATTAATGCATAAAGTATCCATTTATAATTTGGGATGAAAAAAATGAAAATGAAATAACTCCATATATATGATCTCATACCAATTAATAAATCATGGCATAATAATATTATCTGTGACATTAATAATAATAATAGAATTCATGTTAATATAATGATTAATGTATGATAGGATGATCATCATCATCAATCCATATGCTATGAATCTACTATTTCCATTATGTCCATATACCCAAAATAATTGATACTATTAAATCCTTTATAAATTCATCATTAATACATTGGTTCTTTGTGAATAAATATAAGGACTATTCATCTCATGAGACAAACCAATGTAATGATGAGATATATTATAACATAACCAATCTGTCACTTATTTAAGTCAAATTCTTTCACCATCAGAATGTTGTGAATTAAAATAGTATGCATATGAATCATTTATTATTAATATATGACCATAAATATTGAGATATTAATAAACAGAATGAAAATAATTTCCTAATAAATAATGATAATATCATGATCATAATACACCCAAATATGTATTGTGAAAGGTTTAAAATTATTGATTAATTTTTATTATTAATCTACACAAATACATATTTAAATAACAAATATATATATATTCAATTTTTAGCCAATCCATAAATGGAATACCCTTATTATAAATCATATTTATTCTAATAATATATCTAGTAATTTTATACATTTATGTAAATAATTTCTTTAAATTAATTTGAATTTATCTGATTTTGTGAATTCAAATAAAATAATATAATGAAATATAGTTTCTTTAAATAGGAAAGGAATTGGATGAAAAATAATCATAAAAAAAATGTTGATTTCTAAATATAAGGATAGTTATGGGCTTTTTTAGATTAATCCCCTAAAATTAAATATAATATTAGGATTTATAATATAATATATGGGAAATATATAATCCAAAAATAGAAAAAAATGTGTTATCATGAATGACATATCATTAATGCAAATGTGGTACTCCAACACACTTATATTATGTGTAACATAAGAATTTATAGAACATAACAAGAATCACATGAAATAAAAAAATGATAGATATTAATTATAGTTGAAGGAATCTAGCAATTTATTCCACCAAATAAACGAAATTGTGGTGAAAAGTTTCAAGAAATTCTCCTGGAATTGAATATTAAGAAAAATACATCTTATGAAAATAGAAACATATGAATCAAAACCACTATAATTATATAATTTGAAATAAGGCATTACATTTCATGAATAATGACTATATAATTATTAAGAATACATATGTGATTTTGTATACACAATGCAAATGGAAAATAATATGTATAACATATACATGTCTAAAAGAAAATATATTTTAAACAAAGAACCCTTACGACATAAAAATATTTCCAATATAAACCCCTTAAATGATAAAATTAAAAGTGAATAATTAAATTCCATTAATATTGAAATGATCATGATATAATATTTTAAATGGGATATAGATAATATATATTAAATAAAAAATTGTTTATAATAAAAATTATATCATAAGGGTTTAAAGATGAGAATTAAATCCATTAAAAGTATCAAAATATTTGATGTTGGATAAATTTGATAATGATTTTATAAAGAAGAATAATGAAACCCAATAAAATAAGTAAGAAACAAAAATAATAATTTTTTTAGTAATAACAAAGAAAAACATTATTAATAACCTAAATTAGAATATCCACAACTCAATGAAGGAAAAATGAGCAGGAACAAAACCTTACCACTTTCCTAAATAAATCTAGTCATCTTCCAAACATCAAGAATAATAAAATTAATATTTTAATACACATTATTAGGAGCCATATTAATCTATATTTAATTTTTTAATGGTCATGAATTTTTATATGTTATATATTTATTATATTTATATTTTTAATGATAGTTATTTAAGGTGGTCTAATCAATTTTTATGAAACACTTTCTGAATGTTTATCATGATTAAAATTATAATAAAATAACCTCACGATATCCATAACTTTTGGTAATATTTGATTTATTATTATATTATAATTAAATTTATATAGTTATAATTGTTTTAATAAAACAAAATCATGTTTGAAAAGGTTCTTTGATATGTTCATTGTAAGGGGTTAAGTATATTATAACCATTTATTATTAATATTCATTATACAATGTCCAATAATTTAAATATATAATATTAATAGTTTCATAAATGTTAGTGTTAAATGTTGGATACATTTTTTATTTTATATATTTTATATGCAAATGGAAATTAAATATGTTATTTAGTGGAAGTGGTTTTATGAATGTACATGAATGATGCAATCATTTTTCATAGAATCAGAGAGTGTTTTAAATATAAAAAAATAATAATTTTAGAGTCGTAATAATAAAATTTAATTTTATATTTTAATTAAATAAATATTTTTATCTAGCATGTAAATAGGTTACGAAGAAATATATCTTATTTATAATTGAGGGGGTATTATAAAAAAATTCATTACAAGGTATTCATTTTTATAATGTTTTTGTAGGAAGCTAAAAGGTTATAATAAAATATTTTAATAACAGTAAATTTTTAAAAAAAAATTATGATAGTATATTTTTAGGGATATATAATGTTTTTTGTAGGAATATTAATGCATTAATGTGTTTTTATTACCCACATTGAGAGCTTGAATGTTCTTAGGGATGTATTCTTGGAAATAATGCAATTAGAAAATTATATGTGGAGCAGGTAATTGAAGTTATGAAATTTAATTATAAGGGGGGAAAATTTATTATGATTTAATAGAAACATTAATTTTTTTTATGTTTGGGAGGTTTTATATGATCTACTTTTATATGTAATTGAATGGTTATTTATGTAAACATAGATTAATTTTCAGTAATTTAATGAAACTTTTTTATTATAAATGTTTCCAAATGTGATAAATAATGTATTTTTGTGTGGTTTAGGGTTACTAAATAGCCTACCACTAATTATTACACATGTTTCAAACATGTTTAAATTCATTAATTCTTAGATTCTTTATTTTTAACATTATTATTTAATCTATGGAAACTAATTAAAAATCCAAGTGATTTATGATTTTAAGAAAATTAGAAAATCAATTTACTAAATGGTTTTTATAATATGAATTTTTCATTATTCCCCATTTAATCCAATTAAATCCATAAATATTGTAATATTAAATTTCCAATTAAAATGATAATGTTTAAATAATCATTTGTTATATAAATATATAATTCTAATTTATAAAGTGTTCCAAACAGTAAGTAATATTTATTAGCACTTCAATGAATGGTAATATACTTATGTATTGGTTTAAAATTTCCAATATGTTCTTTTGTGAATAGAAATTATTTTATTTGTAGATAAAATTTACATTATATAATTATAAAAATTCTTTAAAAATATATTACAACATTATTGAATTTAATAACATAAATAATTGAAAACAAATATATCACTACCTAAATTTTGAGGGGAATTATTAAACATATTTCAAATGAAAATTTAAAATAGATCCATAATTTTTACATATAAAATCTATATGTTTGAGAGAAGTTAATTTTTAAATAAATACTTGTAACGTGAAAAAACTATTTTTAGAAAGAAAAATTAATAATAAAAATAATGTATAATATTAAATAAGAAATGTATTTGATTTTCCTGATATAAATTTATTAATTTTAAAAAAACATTATCTGTTGCAAAAAAAAATCCAAAAACTATTTTTATGAAAATAATATTTAATATAACAAAAAATAAAATAAGATTCATTCGTTGTAAATTATTACATATATTGTTAAAAAATGAATTTTTAACCTCATAATCATATTATAAAATATATAAGATTAATCATTGAATAATATTAATTGTTTACAATTTATATAAATATATCTTATATAAATACATCTTCAATTATAAATAAATTCAATGGATTTATTAAAAATCAATTTTTTTATTATCCAAAAAAAGTATAATTTCATAAAAATTTAAAATATTTAAAAGAAATTCTACTGAGGAAACTAATAATTATTTAAAATTGATCGTATAAAATTGGAGAATTTAATATAATTTAATTAAAAATTACTGTAGAACATATTTTCATATGAAAATATATTTTTAAAAATATTTTTTCTTCTTAATATTATTTCCTATTAATAAATTATAGAATTTGGTGAAAACATATTATTTATGAATATATTATTTTTTATCTATAGTCTATTTTGAATCATCACATAAATCTAAGAGCATCAAATTTTAGTAGCATTTAGTTTTAATGAAATGATTATTATTATTATTTAGTTTCATATACTAAATTAATTAAGAAAATGAATAAGTATTTATAATATCAATTTTTTTATTTCAATATATTTTTAATAATTTGGTTATCTTTATTTTACCCACTAATTATATGGATACATTTTCGTGGTTAAATACTACTTTGATGTATTTCCCTTCTTGTTGATGCATGTGATGAAAAATAACATACAAATTTGGTTTCATTGTAAAATATATTTTAATATGATGGGTGGTAACATTGAAAAATAATTCCTTACAGAAAATGTTTTTCTGATCCACAGATGTAGTTTTTCAATTTCTTCTTCATATAGTTTTGAAATATCATTTGTTATATTTTCTCCCTTTTCGATTTTTATTCATTGACCCTACAACATTAAACTTTATTATCCTATGTTTGTTCCTAATGCCATTATAAAATTGAGAGTGACTATTCTACACATTATGCACAAGAGAACATCATGTTACTTATTTATAACTAAAATGTGTCACATTGCTAAATCATTAAATATAAATGGATTAAGTCCAATAAAAATTTTGGTTTCTATAATTTAAGGGTAAATTTTCAATGTTAGAGTAATAAAAGACATTATTGGAGTGTTTTTAGCATAATTCCTCATAGATTCATTCACTTTGGATAAATCCTAGGAACTAAATCATTAATTTTTGTGTATTATTGTTATTAAATTATTTTTTGAAAAATATTTCATTACATTTATCACCCTCAGTTGATTCAATGTATCTATTAGGCTCAAATTTTTTTTCTATTCCCTTAAATGATTGTTTTCTCTCATTAATAGATTTATTTCTATTATATTTTCATCTAAATTTGAGAATTTGAATAAAAATAATTTCTTACGAAATTTTGTAATCCAATATTCATATTTTTGTTATAAGATTATATAAAATTAGGAATTTGTTTTATAAATTACCCAAATAAGACAATTATACTTTTTGTAAGAGGCATCTATGTATGATTCAAATTATTAATTATAATTTAAGTCAATTAAGAAAACATCCTAGTGATTCTCATGAATCATTATCCCATCAAATTAGAAAATTGATTTGGGGAAAATGATAAATTAAAAATCGCAATGCTTTTTGATATGGTTTATTCCAAATAAAATAAATTACATAAAAATTGAATATTAGGGTTAAAAATACTTATATTAAAATTATTATGAAATTGAATAGTATAATCACAGATTCAATAACTCATTAATTTCATATACATCATAAATTAGGTATTTATTAGTTACATATTTATAAAATTCATTATGTATGTCATTTTATGTTCTCTATTATAATCCCCAAAATAAATCTACCATTAAAGGATATAATATAGAAAAAACATTCTTCACACACACATTATTACATGAATTTAATGATTAAATTCCATTTTAGAAAACATTTAAATTTTGAGGACTGTTGATATTGAGATATTAGATACATTTTATGAAAATTGAAAAATAAATTTAATCATACTTATTTAAATATACATATTTTTCTTTTCAGTCACATTAATCATATATTCTCTAATGATAAAAATGGGACACACATAAATGAAAAGGGTGAGTTAATAATCAAATTGATTGAAAAAGTAATGATTGATAAATAAAACATAGGATTTAAGTAGAATAAATTTTTTCATAAAAGATAAAATCTATATACAATATCATGGAATCATGTAAATACTAAATGATATCATAAGATCATATATTAATAATATTTTAGAAACTAATCATTATATTAAATCATATATATACATTAAGGTACAGTATTAATACTATATTTCACAGTGTTATAGGTTAATTATCTATGCACCATACAAGGTATCTCATGAGAGGGAAATATTAACCAATCATTTGTGGAATTTTTAATTTATTACCCGTTTAAAACATAATAATATATACATGAATATTTTTTCCCTTTTGTGAATATAAAGGATATATAAAATAGAATCCTAAGATTTATATTGAGAAAGAAATGATCATTAGAATTATGTCTCAAATAATAAAAAAATGATATATTATATCTATTACAATTGAAATAATTTATTTAATAAATTAGTATACTATTAATGTATCAAATAATTATATTTCATGAATATGTAAAAAATTTTAATAAAATTCATAAATATTGAGTGGAGAAGCATGTATAGAAATGAATCTCATAAATAATTTTTTACAGATATGCTATATAACCATTTTTGAGGATATGTACATAGTCAACTTATATTTCAAATTGTTATATTATATATATAATTAAAATGAAATATATTATTAATCAATTTAATAAGACAAAATTTATACAATTTAATATATTTTAAAAATATATTTGTGCATTTATATGTGTCTTACTAAACTCATTTTAGACTGTTACAAGTACCACGATCATTTTTTATTCATATAACCGATATGATACTCAATTCATGATTAAGGAATATTAATAATGTATTTAATATTAATTTTTTATTGAATTAAATTTTAAAAATATAAATGAAAACTATAATATGTTTTGTATTACATCATTCATAGGGGTAGATAAACCCATCCATGATGGGATGTGTTTTTAAAAAATGATAAAAAGAGATTGAATGTACTATATGGAAATCGAGTTCATATTATATTATATTTATATTACAAAATATATGATTGAAATCATAATTTTTACTTTAGAATGTTGATTTAAATGTATTAAGGATATGAATTTGAAAGGTGTAGGAAATAGAAACCAAACTTTTACCACTTTGATTGACCTATCATATTTTTAACTTTAATCATCCATAGATAAAACATTTATTGAGAAACAAATTATGGGATTATCATGAGAGATTTAGGAAGGAATATTATCATATTTTGATTTAGTAAATATTTTTTTATGTTAAGAGATCAGGGGAATAAGTTGGATCTATTTTTAATTGTGGAGAGTGAAATTTCATGGAATATTGTATTGAATATTTTATTTGATTCATTATATTAAGTTACCCATTACATTCCATACTACTTTGTTTCCCCTATTAACACTCCAAAAAATTTCATAGTTATAATATTTTGGAAGTGGAATCAATTATGCCATTATTTTTCAGGACTATATAAATGAAATATTATTTATCTTATATCAGATTATTTCACAAATTTTTTCACCACATTATACATTTTTTAGAAAATTATGGAATATAATTCCCGGGAAAATATTAATATCTTATTTTATTATAAAAATAAATTCGATCTTATTAATATGCCAATTATTGAAATATTATATTTTATATTATTTAAATACATTAAAAAAATATATTATTGTATTAGACATTAATTTATTTATAAAAGAATTTACACATAATTACTGCTTCTCCAATAGGACATCATATCATCTCACATCAGAATAATACATAAAAATATAGGGGGAATAGTGGCACCATAATGGAATTTTCAATCAAAAAATCAACTTATAATGACTTCAACTAACATTAATTTCTCTCATTTATGATTTCATTATTTAACTTAGTTGTTGAAATGTTTATTTGGATTAGGTATGATAGTACCCTAATGATGTTACATAAATATCATGCTCTAATAAATGAGGTACATTAGGGAATATTCTACTATTTTATCCATAGATTATATCTTATGCATCAGTAAAATATTATAATTATACATTATATTCACTTATTATATTAGTCACTATAAAATGCCTATATCTCCAATAGTCATAATGACCAATGGATATATATTTCTTATAATTACTTTAAACAAATAATATTATTTTCATTAATCATTATAATTTACCCATGTCTAGGTTATAATGTTCATCTTCGAAAAAATTTATTACAATAATAACTATATAAGTCTCTATTACTATGTTGTTTGTGACTGTGGCTATTCTAGGACACCCAAAGGATCCATATTATCATATTTTTATTTTATAATAATACTTTTATTTTATATTAAATTTTAATTTATATATTAAATCAATCAATTTAATGATCTAAATAATCATAATTTTTTTATTTTCATTATGTGATGGATTTATATTATTACACATTGAAATAATATAATATTTAACAAAAAGAAAAATAACTTATGTAAAAGTCTCTATTTTTACAATGGACATGTATATATATTAAATGATATGAAATTTTTTTTCTTGCATCCCATAATAATGGGAATAAAATAATGATCATTTCATAACATATAATTGCAATAGAATCCACCGTCATAAAAAAAATAATAAAAATTTTCCAAAAATCACCAACATAATAATTAATAACTAAATGAGAAATAACATCGCACAAAAATATCCAAGTTTAAATATTAGAATAATAAGTATCTCATGTAACATGATATTGACAAGTCACAAAATGAATGGAATATTTTCCAATGTAAATTACATTATAGATAGGTTAGTCCCACTCATAGACAACATATTTTCATGATTTCATCAAAAAAATCTACCTGGATATTTAATAGATAGTATGGTATGAACCACCACCCATAATTATTTCTTTAATTGAAATAGGATATAGTGTAACATAGTTTATTGAAATTGGTGACACATTAGGTTGGACCTTACATATTTTATAACATTCTTATTTCTTGGATAAATGAAGGAAACATCCATTATTCATCATGAAATTACATAACTAAAGAATCTTATAAATGTGATTCATGTAAATAATCAAATACACATTAATCTAAGTTTATGTCAATCAATGATAATTTTAACAAGGTATACTGACCAGAAGAACATTAATATTCCTAAACAAGATTACCCAAACAAATACTTTCAATAGAGAAATTTATTTATTTATGTTAAATCGCTCATAGTGGAGATACCACATGACATACATCTCATGAAACAAGTATAAAACATTATAATGAATGAATGATTTCCTAGATTGATATACTCAAATTCTTTAAGGTGAATAACATTTGGATGATATACCAAAATTATTGAAATTTAGAATAACTGAAAACCCTGAAAATTCTGGAATATCAGGTGGAACAAAAAAATTAAAAGAAAAATAATGGGAAGGAGGAGATATAGATATACATAGGGATAGAATAATGGAAAATCAAAAAACTAATCCATATATGATGAACATGATGAAAATTCAATAATTAATACATGGGAAAGTGTGTGAGATCAAATAATATTTCTTAAGAAATATAAATTCCCCATTTGAAAATTTTATTACTTTCATTTTATAAAAAAAATACATTTTAAAAACTATTGAATGGAATTTTAGAATAATTGATTTTATAGTGTTGCAGTATTGTATTCCTTGTAAGAATCATGAAACTTGATCCCCATGACTCTATGACATAACATCCCATTAGGTCAAAATCTTTTCATTCACAACGTAATTAATAGTTCAACCATGATGTACAATAACATGAAGCCTAACAAGGAATGTAAGTTGTAAACATATATCATTGGGGACGCAATGATTCCTTTAACATTTAGAGAAAATAATTATTACAAAGGCCTGAGGTCACTCTTATAAAGCTTTAAATGATTCCCTAAAGTTTATAAAACACCCTAAACAGTTTAAAACATTTTATTCTTACATTAAAATAATATTATTCATACACACCTATATTAAGGAATAAATCCCCCTATAATGTGATATAATTACCCATCAACTTCGTAATATTAGCATGAAAATGGGAACTAATCTCCACAACAACCAATTGTGCCTCATTAAAAATATATAAAAAACTATCTACAAACATATGGTTTGGAATATATAAAAAAATTAATACATTTTTAATTTAGGGGGTTCACAAACACCACACCAAAAAAATGAGTCCATGAGTAGGGAATTTGATATAACTGAGCCACATCAATGAACAACTATATCTAATGCCCTAAAAAATCCAAATCACCCTCCCATGTGTCATGAAGAATATGAATGGGAAGCCATTTAATACATACTAGAACTATCATATTCATTATTATTGTTTTATATCACATATTATTTATATGAAATACACATACCTTGGAAAATGAACCATAATAATGTTGATCATCATCAATGTTGATTACATGAGGAGGATTGGGTGGTTAACTCTTCTATTGAGACATATGAAATAAAGTTTCTATAAAGTGATGATTTTTCAACAATAGTACCATGTTATCAAACCTCATTATGAAATAAAAGTTCCCCATATATTTTGGCACCAACATTCCATACCATTAAATTTCATAGTGTCCTAAATGATGTGATAGACATTTGTGAACCCAATCAACCACCAAAATATAAATATGATGTTGGGTATATTATGTATATGAATGCTTTATAATCTATATATCCACCATCTTATTTAGGATCATCATGATAATATTCAATATCAAAAGAATAAGACTTTCTCTAATAACAAAATACACCAACCTATAACAATCATTAATCTGAATAACATGCATGAACATATAAGTCAATAAATTTTTTTATCATAATAATACATGATAATGTTTTTCATAAAAAACATCTATATGCTATGATTGGATGAATTTATAAAACAATTTTTATATCATCCCACTAATTCTAGATATTTAATAATGTCCATGTATGTCCTATTATAAAATAATATATTTTTTTCCTATTAATTTAAGATATATCATTAAATAAACCCAACTATGTTCTTGTAAATCCAATAACATTAGTATTTCAATTTATTATCCTTTTACATCTATGAATTCCCTTATTAAATAGCATATCTCAATGTGTAACAATAACATATAATATCATTTTTTAAACTCATAAGTACAACCACAGAAACCAACACATAAAGGACCTTATCAGTGTTGATGGTTATTTTATGTGGCTGTTCAACAAAAAATGATATCATTCATCACCAAAAAAAGTGAGTTAAATTGGTGACTCTTCCATAAACTCATTAAGTGTTTGGATATAAAATCTATAGAAATAATGGAAATTCTACCCAGATACTCCTGAAAAATGTGGTTCATCCCTTTGATATTACTCATCCACATTCCCTCAAAACAAGACTCATGCACTTCCTATTCTAGAATCTCCATACTCAATGAATTATCCATAATATTTCCATTTATTGGTGGTATATTCCATTGAAATGAAAAATGTTTAATGGAACTAAAAAAACATATGAATGAAAAGTTATATATAATAGTGGGAAAATATATACCTAATACTCTTTTCATTCACACGCAAACATATATATATATATATATATTACGTCTCAATTAACACTTGAGATCTAATACCTCTATATCAATAGTTCGACAATTCCATGAATGTGTCCTGAACATTATAGAACCAAAAACTACCACACACCAACCCGATATGAGGACTAAAATGAATATTATAGTTTATAAATAAAATAAAAAAGTATTAAATATTATCTAACATTCATATTTCTAAGAATAATGCATATGTAAACTATTAGGTCAGCTCGAGGAAGGATCGCTCATAAAGTCCATGCAATACAATCATAATCCCATTCCTAGAAAGGGCCACCATTAAAGATTTCAAATGGGAGAAGTTACATGTCTATACAATCTTTAAGATATCCAATGTAAATAATTTTTTTGTATAAAAATTAATGTTGGACCACACCAAAGAATCCATAACCTCAACCATCCCTAGATTTATTTACATGTTTTTCTATAAGATCATGTTTCTCATAAATTGGACAGTACTAACAATGTCATGACCCATTTAATGATAGGAATAAATTTAATATTCTCTCTATGATCTAATAATTATCTCCGTAGAAAAATTTAAATATTCCCTAAAATTATAGTATAAAAATCATTTATGATGAAAAATAGAAAAAAGAAAATTTTTGGATGGAATCACCTCTTAATTATGGGATATAAATAGTACTAGTGTCCCTACCAATACTAAGAGACCACAAGAAATTCTTAGAAACAATACTTACTCCTAATAGTTATACCAGTAATATCGTATGACGTCACCTATATATGATGATATACTAATATAATGCTAATCGGGGAGAGCCACTATGAACCTCACAATTATTCAGTTAGATTAGAAAGAAAATGATGATGATAGAAATTTTTTATTGTTACCTATTTAATCATTTGGTAATATAAACATAACCACAATTATTCAATTTCCATCATTTTTAAAAAAGGATCACCTTATAGAATTACGATTATGTTAATAATTATATTTAATCTAGAATAAATAGGTAATAATGTAGCTATATAATATATATAAGATCAATCTTATATCGAATAATTGTTAATGGATATATTCCAAAAATCTGTTCACTAATAAAATCAATCACACATTCAGTTGTAATAACACAAAATTAAATAAGAAATATATCCTTGAACATTTGGACATGACATGGAAGGAAAATTTTACTCAGTTATGAATCTATAAACCCACCATCAAAAAAGGATTAATTAATCACCAAATTTAGTTTTTCTAAAACTGAATGGATTACCAATAAATCACACTGAACCAAAATAATTTTAAAAATCTACTGGAAATATATTTAATTATACCCAATAGTGATAATATTCAATGTGTGATCTATATATTGTAAAATATAATTACCAAAGATCACATTGAAATTATAAATATCAAATATAAATACATATACAATATTTTGATATCCTCTAAAATGAGGTCATATTTCTAAAATTGATGAAAACCCATTGATCGGGTAATTGATTTAATATTGATAGAAATCAATACATATATGTACTGTATAGAAAACTCTATATCATTACTAAAATATGAAGGCATTAAAAATTGGATGCATCCATAAAAAATATAAAATATTCCAATGAAGATGATACTACGTCTATAATGTGATCATTTCCAGACACCTAATCATAGTCATCATGTGCTATATCAAATATTATGATGTTGGTTTGACGTTAAGACTTTTGTTTGTCTTCTTAATCCTTGAATACAATAAGTACCACGACTATAATACCTCTACTAACCAAAGAACATTAGAAACCACTACACCCTACTAATATTTTATACCTCTCACTAATAAATTGTAGAAAATATCCTATTCCCATCACTGATACAAGATCCAAATAATAAATAAAAATCCCAGATATAAGTATGTATCTCCATGAAAATTGTATTGATTCCACATTTAATCACAAGAACTACACTCTTGTGGTGATATGATTCATTATTTTCTGAAACTCCAATGCCTATATCATATATATAATAATTACGGGGTCCTTCCATTTTGGGAGGATGAGGTATGATTGAATTTATTATAGTTCTTATCACCACTATAATGTGAATCAATGAAATGATTCTTCATAAAAGATAGTGATTTATGTCTGGACCCTGTATAATAATCATATTAACAAAATTTTAATTCATAATGATATTTATGTAAATAATATGGTCTAGATTCATATCTTCTTGTAAATAAATTAGTCTATAGATGTTCACCTAGCACCATATTGAATATCTCATCCTATTTCGAAAAAAATTTAAATTGGATTCTCTTACACGTATAGAAAATTGGGCTTTTGAGGACCATAAAACGGGCGACTGGTTACAACATATGCTTATAGAAAACAATGAAAAGGTGTCACAATCAGCCCCACCAGCTTCCCATTCATCCTCTCACACCCTAGCTCGCCCCCCTACTCCAACTCCCTCCCTTCTTGTAGATACCCATAGCTGATGTCCCTCTCTCTTTCCTCACCCATTTTTGTCACCGCACCAGGGTCTTCTATTACTGCATCCACCCTTGTTTTTAGAGCCTCTGCCAATCATCCTTCAACTTTTCCCCTCCCAAATGCCACTCCATATATCTACCTCCATCCAGAAACAACACCACAACCGAAAAAAATTTCGTTACCCATCTACCTCATTGCCACCCCTCCCTTACACTTTGCATGGATTCTGGCTCCGCAGCCACCCCTTTGCCTACCTCCGACATCTCCCTTATATATATCATTGAGGAATAGTGTTCTTGTTTAGAATTATCTCATATTAGAATAATTATTATAAAAATCATATCATCTAATGATAAATTCCATCCCAATTATAATTCTTCAACTAATCCTTACATCCAAATATTAAATTTTTAGTGAACTCTATTATCATATTATCCAAAGGATAATCATGAAAAAATATACAATTATCTCTCACAATTTTAAAATAATTAATGGAATGTTCAAAAAAATAATTGAACCTCTTTTAGGGTTATCTAATTTTTATTTTAATTCATAAATTATTTTAATCTCTAATTGAATCCCTTTCATGTTTCCATCAATTTTATAGGCTAATCATTCAAAAAATATAGATATTATACAAGTATTTTTTTATTTCAATTATTTTTATTACATGATTTAATCCGTTACATTTCCTTTTTACTAAAATGGTATTTTTTGGAATCATTTCTTGATACTACTTATCTTGGAAGCATTGTTTGATATTTTTTTTCCTGATTTTCAATGGTAGTTATAATGATAATGGGTTGACTAGTGTTTTGACCGTTGATTATCCATTTCTAACACAATATCAGAACCATCCCACTCAACACATTATATTATTATACACTATATAGTATTATACACTATCATTTTTAATGTATACTTTAACAGTCTTCAGTTATACCCAATATTTTTATTTTCTTATTTCTTAAAAATTAATTTAATATTATACTATTATATACTCTATATTGTCATATGTTATAATTTTTAAATGTATACTCATATAAACTAGCATTTAATGTAGTATACTATTAAATATATTCATAATATATTGCCTATTGTTATACAATTCTCATTTGTAGATCTGTCTTTAGTAATACACCGTAAATATTCTTATATTCACGGTGTTTCTGATATTTATAAATTTCAATTTATGAATTTATAATTTATTATTATGGATGCGACATAAACTGTAACACCCGAGAATTTTATGAGAAATATTTTGTTTTTATTTTATATAAATCATCAAATAAATATTTCACTACACACAACACTAGCTTGGCTTGCTTTACATGCAACCGCGGCCTTCCTCGATAGCTTGCGTCATACACAATACTGAGTTTCACTAAACAACGATATGCTATTAAAATATTATTAAAACTAGCCTTTATGTATATTACTAACTGAATTTTTAATTTTATAACATTTTAATTAAACTTATACATTTTCTAGAATGAGGTATAAAAGCAAAATCAGTTTTTTTGGATAAAAGAAATATTTTTTTCAAAAAATACAGTTTTGCCACCTTTTGATGGTGCACCCACATTAAATATAGTTTTTGACATGTTTATAAGTTCAATTTGACAAAATGAAATTATTATTTTGAATAAAGTTATAATAATTTACTTTGGATAAATTTTTGATATTTTTCTGATAACTTTCATATTTTGATGAATAGTAAAAAACGCTAATTTTTAATTAAAAACAACTTTTTTCATTGAGATAATTTGTATAGATAAATTATAATATTGAATGGTTTTAAAGTATAAATAGAATATATTTTTACAATTAAATATAATGTATATCATTAGCAATAATTTCACATTGATTTCATAGGTAAAAACATTTCAATCTTTGGTAATGTTTTAACTTCTAAACCCCGTTTTCTTAACAACAAGATTTATTTTATATTAATTAATACAACTTATATGTTTTTAATTTTTAAAAGTGGATTCCATATTCAGAATCAGTGGGTACAGATTATGTTAATAGGCAACTTTTTATTTTTGGTCATTATGAATAGTAACTAAGGTAAATTGTATTTACTATAGTTAAAGGTAAATCGGGTAATTAGGGGTAAATATAATATTATAAAATTACCCTAACACCAGCCAAAATCCTATTGGATCACTAAAAGTCTACCCATATCACCTAAGGGTCGGATTAGATCAATTTAATGAACTTTTTCCCATGAAAATAATTTAATTATTATTAAAATCAAGAATGTGACAACATGTCACTTCTTTAAATCTTATAAGTATAATATTTTTAACTGGGTGATAAACATAATGAAACTTCAAACATGAATAGTATCCAGAAAGTTAATAAATGTATCTACATCATGGGAATTTATTTATAATTTTTAAGGATTAAATAATTATCATTAATTATGACACAATAATGATGTTGAAATTATTTTATTAATTAAAATATCAAATAAATTGTTTTAAAAATACTAAAATAAATATTATATGAACTATTTAATGTGCTACACTAATTTTCTAGAAAAATATGAAATTTTATAAATCTATTAAATCATTTTGTTCAATCATATCTTCTGTATATATTTTATTTAAATTCAAATAAATGATTAGTGTCAAAATTGACACTATTGTTATTTTATAAAAATAACACATTATAACATTGTTTAAAAATCACAAAAATATTTGAAAATTATAAATTAAAATTTATATAGTCTAAAATGTCACAATGTTTGAAATTATGGGAAATTCACAAAACATATGTAATTAATTATAATAATTTAAAATTTAGAATATTATTACCACAAATACAGATAAATTGATAAATAAGGATAAATAAAGTTGATAATGATTAAAATAAATTCCTAACATGTCTAAATTTTATTAGATGATGATATTACAACCCTATATCATCTATTCTTTGGATATTAGTCATTTTGGAAGTTTTTATGTGGGGTTGAGATTTAATATAAACTAATATTTCTTATAGTTCCAATGGTGCCCCTCTCCTCCCTTATAAAAGGGAACCTCCTCCCTCTCTTCCTCACACAAATCTGAGCCTTCAAGCTCGGCCAACCCCGGACCATTTCACTTCCCCACTTCCATAGAAACCTAGTAGAGGTAATGGTCTTATCTAAAGACCAACACTAGTGCCTTAAGAAAATGTTTAAAGGAGGCACTTCGAGAAATTGGTAATACCTTCTACTGTTTTCGTCAAGTTCCATTCTTCTTCTACTCCATCTTATTTAGTAGTTTCATTATGAGGTAATAAAATCAGTATCACTCGTATACTATTATGTTATTCTAAATATGAAACAACCCTATTTCACCTCTTATCCATCCTACGGAAAATGAAATCACCGCGCGTGCGTACGTACGGAATACCGTCTCCATGCTGTGGTGTAATCTATTTTACACGACCAAATTACTTGGATGGGTATAATGGTGTAAATAATAACTATATATGATTATTTTAAAGTGATATTGATTCTGTAATATTATACATTCACTCTAAAATTCCACGATCATGGGAACGATATCATTGCTTGTGCGTACGTACGGAATACCGTCTCCACGACGCGATGAGATTCATTCTCAATGATTAACCATTCATAAAAGATTATAAATTATATATAATAATTAATCATGAAATATATGACATAATAATGATACTGGATTTATGTATATATATAAGTATGACATCCAATTAATTCCATTCAATTCAATGAGGAAACAAAAACAACGTTCATGCGTACGTACGGCCTACCGTCTCCATGAACGGTGTATTTCATTCCATTTATCGATCTATTATATATATGTATATTATGATTATATATTATATATAAATAATTTTTTATATTCTGGAATTAAGTAATCATGACTTGAGTAATCATATGAATAATTCTAAATCAAAACACGGATGACAAATGAAACGATTTTACCCAAAACACTTTTTATCATTGAATTTAAAAAAGAACAAGTTAATATAAAGTCATAAGTGAACCATATATGATATCATAACATTGAATATGATTCTGTAATAACTCAATGACATTATTTAAATCATTATACAGGAGGTTTGGATACGTACGAAGCATATCAGACGTAAGGTAAGGGAAAATCTCGGAATCTCAATTTTTATCTGAGATTGTTTATACATCAGAATTTACTAGGGTGTATTTTATCATCCACATCCATGTTTCCTCAATATTTAATACTGTTCCATCCACCTACAATTGTTTAAATCTAGTTTTACCCTTCAGTGAGTTTTTAGTAAAATATATGAAAGAAATCTTTTGTCGTTTTTCGTACGAGGTACTTTTTGACTTTTCCGACAAAAGTATGAGAAGAATGTTTTTTATAACTTATACGAAATGAATGGATTCTGAAAACATTATTTCCAAGAAGCATCCCTTAGAATTTTTCAATTTTATTTTTAATCAACTTCTTTTAGTATAAAATTGTATGACATGTTAAAGGAAAGAAAATGTTTTTAAAGTAGAAAGGATATTTTCCTCAAGAATGGAGTTCAAGTGCTTTATAAAAATTATTTTCTATCTAAGATAATATAAGGTTCTGTTTCTATCCATATTATTGCATTGATTTGATTATGTTGTGATGGAATTATTTTTATGAATTCCTTTATCATATATTAATTGTTTTATGATGTCATGATTTTTAAGAATCCCATTTTTACTACATAGGTTATTTATGACTCGCTTTCTTCCCTCCCTCTAGAATGTTCCTCCTTTGTGCTGGGGGATGCCCTTGGACTCCACCATTTCCGACCCACTTGAGGGGTGTTGTCTACCTTGCCCTTTCCTTTTTGAATAAAAAAAAGACTAAGAAGGTTATGTAATGATGTATGATTTATGATTTTGTGGAACACATAAGAATGGTATCATTATGAGATGGGTGGGACCTATATCTCTCTCCAATGCATTGGGTAAATAGTTTATATCTCATGAGATAGACATGGCTGGAACGGCAGGATAAACCAGTTGAGTGAAACAGGACTGAAACCAGGAGTGAACTCAGTTCAGAAATGGACATTGTCCACTAAGATAGTCTTGGCATTGAGTCTTGACTAATAAAAAATGATTCTCTATGATTATGTGTTTCTTCCACAATGATTCATGTTTTATGTTATGAATATTGGGATTTAATTTCACTACAATGATTTATCCCATGTTATGAAATTATGCTCTCTTTTTCAGGTTATGATTTCCAAAATGTTATGTTCTTATGAATATGATGTGGTTGATATTTCTTTTGTTTACCCTTACTGAGAATTTGAGCTCACCCATTTGAATGTTTTCTTTCCCCAGGTCAGGAAGAAGCTTATTAAGTAAGATATGAAAAAAGGGACTATAGATATGATGAAATAAATGGGAGACAGTGTATACACTTTTTGAACTAGTTATTTATGTTTCCCAGTTTCTAATGACACTACCTATACGGTCCTTTAGTGGTTTTGTTATATGTTATAATAAGTATGCTTCAATTTTGAAGTAATAAAAATGTATGTAATGTAAGGGTTGTTATAGTTGGTATTAGAGGAAAGGTATAGTCAACCTTTGGAAACTAGGATGTGAAAGCCATAGTAAGAACCCTAAGGAAAAATCTAAGCATAGAACACAATCTTAGTGTTTTATAAATGACCATGAATAACCTAGGATAATACCTTAAGTGTAAAATTTTATTCTTGATTATGTGGTTTTCCTATTATAATTAGTGTTTCTAACACTATTCTTCTTGGTTTTAGTCAATGGATGGAACCCGAAAAAACCGTGTTAATGAGGAATGTGATGGGAAATGCAATGATTGTCCCCCTGGTAACCAAACGTTATGGGAGCTGGAATGAAAAATCTTATAGCCATGCTCACACAACTTTCTCAAGCTATGAATCATGAAGGACTTCCAAACGAGCAAAGGAAGGAGCAACATTATGTTGAATCCTTCATGAGGCAGCGTCCACCTTCTTTTAGCCGGTCTACTGATCCATTAGTTTCTGAACAATGGATTAGTACTACTAAAAAGATACTTTCAGTTCTTCGATGTTCTGAACATGATAAAGTCATCCTAGTAGTGTATCGTTTGAAAGGAGATTGTGATCAATGGTGGAATCTTATTAAGAATATGAGGCAAAGGGATGAAATTGAGTCCATGGAATGGGATGAGTTCAGGAACATATTTTTCAATAAGTACTTCCCTCATATTCTCCGAATAATGACGGAGAAAGAGTTTCTTGAACTGAAGCAAAAGGATGATGAATCTGTTGGTACCTATGAAGAAAATTTTACAAAACTTGCAAGGTACACTTCTGGAATTATTATCCATCCTGATAGTAAGATTGATCGATTCTTTAGTGGCTTAAAACCAAGTCTTCAAAGGGCGTTAGCCATAAGGGACATCAATAGCTACGAGGAAATCATTCTATGTGCTCTCAAAGCCGAGATGGAGATTGGAGTAACCCATCAGTCATATGGGTTTGATAAGAAGAGGAAATTGGAATTCGAAGGAAAATCTAAAGTGCACATTGAAAAGATGATGAGAATTCCCTTATGCTCAATGTGTTGAAAGAAACATGGAGGGAGTTGTCTTAAAGGGACAAGTAAATGTTTCAAATGTGGAATGGAAGGTCATCGGGAATTTGAATGCTGCAATGATGGGAAGAAGATGACTATTTATACAAAAAAAGTAAGGGACACACAGAATGAACCTAATACACTTCAATGTTTCAAGTTCATGGAGATGGATAATTATGCCAATAAATGCCCAAATCCACGTGTGGTTGATGATGATCGACATCAACAAAATGTTACGGCTAAAGTGAAAGGAAAGTCACATGCAATTTCTATCAGTGATGTGGAGTACGATAACGATGTGGTGAAAGGTACACATACCATCCACTTTAAAGTAGAAAATGTTTTATTTGATTCTGGATCCACCTACTCTTTTATTTGTGAATATTTTTCTAAGGGTATCACTGTATTTCCTCAACAATTAGATGTTGAGTTAGCCGTGACAACACCTTATGGCACAACAGTCACATCAAAAGTTTATAATTCTTTCCTGATTGAGGTTTGTGGCTAGTGCTTCCTGCAAATCTTGTGATCCTTCCTATAGTGGAATTTGATGTGATTCGTGGCATTGATTGGCTTTCTTTATATAGAGCTCATATCAATTGCCAAATAAGGGAAGTCACATTTCATATTCCAGATCAATCTATGATCGTCTATCGATTCAAGGATGAACATAATCTTCTAGTGGAAATTTCTTCCATCATATGGGTCTTGATTCCACTTAATGAAGGTTATTTATCTCAAATGGTTGGTGAGAAACTCAAAATTAAGAATATGCCCATTTTACGGGAGTTTGATGATGTATTTCCTGAGGAATTGTCGGGTCTTCCACCAAATCGTGAAGTTGAGTTTTCAATAGAACTCGTATCGGGTGCTTCACCTATTTCAAAGACACCTTATAGAATGGCCCCAATTGAGTTGCAAGAATTGAAGAAGTAACTCCAAGAGAATCTTGATAAGGGATTCATACGCCCTAGTGCATAACCTTGGGGAGCACCTGTTCTATTTATTAAGAAGAAAGATGGATCAATGAGACTCTGCATTGATTATAAAGAACTTAACAAGATCACTATCAAGAACATATATCATCTCCAATGCATTGAGGACCTATTTGACCAACTATGCAGAGCTCAGTACTTTTCCAAGATTGATCTTCAATCAGGGTATCATCAATTAAGGGTCAAAAGGGAGGATATACCAAAGACGGATTTCCGTAAAAGGTATGAGCAGTATGAATTTATAGTGATGACATTTGGTCTTACTAATTCCCCTGTTCTCTTCATGGATCTAATGAATAGAGTATTTAGAGACTACCTTGATCAATTTTTGGTAGTCTTTATAGACGATTTTCTTTTCTATTAAAAGATCAAGGAAGAACATGAAGATCACTGGAGAATTATGTTGAAGACCCTGAGAAAGGAGAAGCATTATGCCACATTTACCATGTGTGAATTTTGGCTTCAGAAAGTTTCATTTTTTTCACATAATCTCAAAAGAGGGGATATCTTTGGATCCAGAAAAAACAGAGGTTATCGAAAGATGGTTGAGACCAACAATAGTAACTGAGATCCGATGTTTTCTTGGTTTGGCTGGATATTATCGATGTTTTGTGAAAGATTTTTCATTATTATCTAATCCACTCACAAGGTTGACTCGAAAAGGAGTTATGTGCGTGTGGACGGAAAAATGTGAAGTGAATTTCAAGGAGTTGAAAAGAAGGTTATCCAGTGCACCTGTACTCACACTTCCTTGTAGTGGAGAAAGGTTTGTGATCTACAGTGATGCATCCAATAAGAGACTGGGATGTGTTCTCATTCAAAATGATATCGTGATAGCTTATTCCTCAAGACAGTTGAAAATCCATTAGAAAAATTACCCAACTCATGATTTGGAGTTAGCTATGGTAATCTTTGCATTAAATACTTGGAGGCCTTACCTTTATGGTGAAAGGTGTGATATTTATACTGATCATAAAAGTTTAAAGTATATTTTCAAACAAAAGGAGCTGAATATGCATCAATGAAGATGGTTGGAGCTGATTAAGGATTACGACTGCTCAATTCATTACCACCCTGGTAAAGGAAATAAGGTGGCAGATGCATTAAGCCGACAAGACCATTCCAGTTTATCCATGATGAGGATCACAAAAGATCCGATATTTATGGATTTACAAAGGATGGATCTTGGAATTATAATGGAAGGGGGAAAATCATATCTTTCTCAAATGAATGTTCAGCCATCTATACATGTGAAGATTAAAGAGGAACAGAAAGAAGATGTAGAGTTACAAAAGAAGGTGAGAAATGTTCCTGAATTAAACCTTGATTGTGATGGGATAATAAAGTTCAGGAATCGGGTTTGTGTTCCTCCCATCCCCGAATTAAAGAAGGAGCTGCTGGATGAGGCTCATAGTTCTTCATTCTCTATTCATCATGGAAGCACAAAGATGTATAGGGACCTGAAAGAGTACTTCTTGTGGGATTTCATGAAAAGAGATGTTCTGAATATGTCTCTTGATGCTTGGTTTATCAGCAAGTTAAATATGAGAGACATAAGTCTAAGGGGATGTTACAACCATTACCCATACCCAAATGGAAATGGGAAAACATCATTATGGAATTTTTCACAGGACTTCCTAAAACATCCAAAGGAAATAATGCTATCTGGGTCATAGTTGATCGTCTTAAAAAGTATGCACACTTCATTGCTATTAGAGAGGATTTCTCTCTGAATCAGCTTGCCAGGATATATGTAAAGGAAAGTGGAAAGATTGCATGGAGTACCACTTTCTATTATATCTCTTCGGGATCCGAGATTTACCTCGATGTTCTGGCGAAGTATTCAGCATACTCTGGATACAGAGTTGGGTTTCAGCACTGCATTTCATCCTCAGACAGATGGTTAGTCTGAGAGAACAATTCATACTCTAGAAGATATGTTGAGAGCTTTCTATATGGATTTCAAAGGTGTTTAGGATCAACACCTACGTTTGGTGGAATTATCTTATAATAATATCTTTCACTCCAGTATTCAGATGTCTCCTAATGAATCTCTCTATGGAAAGAAATGCAGGACTCCAACTTGCTGGGATGAATTTGGGGAAAGAAAGCTATTAGAACCTGATCTCATTGATGAAATGGCATAAAAGGTTAGATCTATTCAACAACACATAAGAGCAGCTCAGATTCAATAGAAATGTTATGCCGACAACTGAAGAAAAGACCTAGAGTTTGAAGTGGGTGATAAAGTGTTCTTACGAATATCTCCCTGGAATAGGGTCATGAGATTTGGAAAGAAGGGGAAGTTGAGCCCTAGATATGTTGGTCCTTTTGAAATACTGGATCGTGTTGGGAAGGTAGCTTACCGATTGGCGCTTCCACTAAATCTCTCTCAGGTAAATGATGTGTTCCATGTATCTCTCTTGAGAAAGTACATACATGATCCTTCACATGTACACAGCTCAGAAGTTGTACCGCTGGAGCAAGATCTTTCTTATGAAGAATAGCCGATAGAGATTCTGGATCGTAGCGAAAATGTCCTACGAAACAAGACCACTCGCTTGGTGAATTTCTTATGGAGGAACCACCAATTAGAATAAGCTATATGGGATCTTGAGGATATGATGAGGGAGAGTTATCCTCATCTGTTTGTTACAAAGTGATGCATTTTGAGGGTGAAATTCATTTTAAGGGTGGTAGAATGTAATTCCCAAGACTTTTATGAGAAATAATTTGATTTTATGTCATATAAATCATCAAAGGAATCATTCCCTACACACAACACAAGCTTGGCTTGCTTTACACGCAACTGCGGCCTTCCTCGATAGCTTGCGTCGTACGCAATACCGAGTTTCACTAAACAACGATATGCTATTAAAATATTATTAAAACTAGCCATTATGAATAGTACTAACTTAATTTTGAATTTTATAACATTTTAAATCAACTTATACATTTTCTAGAATGAGGTATAAAAGCAAAATCAGTTTTTTTGGATAAAAGAAATATTTTTTAAAAAATACAGTTTTGCCGCCTTTTGATGGAGCACCCACATTAAATCTAGTTTTTGACATGATTATAAGTTCAATTTGACAAAATAAAATTATTCTTTTGAATCAGGGTATAAAATTTTACTTTGGATAAATTTTTGATATTTTTCTAGTAACATAAATATTTTGATGAATAGTAAAAATACGCTAATCTTTAATTAAAAACAGTTTTTTTCATTGAGATAATTTATATAGATAAATTATAATATTGAATGGTTTTAATGTATAAATCGAATATATTTTTACCATTTAATATAATGTATGTCATTAGCATTAATTTCACATTGAATTCATAGATAAAAACATTCAATCTTTGGCAATGTTTTAACTTCTAAAACCTGTTTTCTTATCAATGGGATTTATTTTAAATTAATTACTACAACTGATGTGTTTTGAATTTTGAAAAATGGAATCTATATTTAGAATAATTGGGTCCAAATTATGTTAATTGGCAACTTTTTTTGGGCATTATGAATAGTAACTACGGTAAATTTTATTTACCATAGTTAAAGGTAAAACGGGTAATTAATGGTAAATATAAGATTATAAAATTACCCTAAAACCATCCAAAATCCTATAGGATGACTACAAGTCGACCCATATCACCTAAGGGTCGGATTAGATTCATTTAATGGACTTTGTTTCATGAAAATAATTTAATTATTTTTAAATCCAAAGAATGTGACAACATGTCACTTTCTTAAATCTTATAAGTATAATAATTTTATGTTGGTGATAAACTTAATGAAACTTCAAACATGAATAGTCTCCAGAAATCAAATACAATTATTTACATCATAGGAATTTATTTACAATTTTTAGGGATTAAATAATTATCATTAATTATGACACAATAGTGATGTTGAAATTATTGTATTAATTAAAATATCAAATAAATTGTTTTAAAAATATTAAAATAAATACTATATGAACTATTTAATGTGCTACACTAATTTTCTAGACACATATGACATTTTTTGAATCTATTAAATCTGTTAGATCGAACATATCTTCTGTATATATTTTATTTAAATTCAAATAAATGAATAGTATCAAAATTGACACTATTGTAATTTTATAAAAATAACATATTATAAAATTGTTTAAAAATAACAAAAATATTTAAATATTATAAATTAAAATTTATATTGTCTAAAATGTCATAAATTGTCAAATTATGGAAAATTCACAACGCATATGTAATTATTAATAATAATTTAAAATTTAGAATATTATTACCACAAATAAAATTAAATTGATAAATAATGATAAATCAAGTTGATGATGTTTAAAATAAATTCTTAACATGTCTAAATTTTATTTTTTGATGATATTACAACCCTATATCATCTAAGATTCAGATACGAGTCATTTTGGAAGTTTTTATGTGGGGCTGGGATTTAATATAAACTAATATTTCTTATATTTCCAAAGGTGCCCCTCTCCTCTATTATAAAAGGGAACCTCCTCCCTCTCTTCGTCACAACAATTTGATACTTCATGCTCGGCCAAACCCTGACCATTTAACTTCCTCACTTCCTTGGAAACCTACTAGAGGTACTGGTCATATCAAAAGTCCATCTCTAGTGCCTTAAGATAAAGTTTAAAGGAGGCACTTCGAGAAAGAGGTAATTCCTTCTACCATTTTATTCAGGTTCCATTCTTCTTCTACTCACTATTCATTAGCTGATTCATTATGAGGTAATAACATCAATATAAATAATATACGGATATGATATTATAAATATGAATCAACCCTATTTCACCTCTTATCCAACCTACGGAAAACGAAATCACCGCGCGTGCGTACATACGGAATACCGTTTCCATGCCATGGTGTAATCTATTTTCCACCACCACCTTACTTGGATGGGTATAATGGTGTAAATAATAACTATATATAATTATTGTAAAGTTATATTGATTCTGTAATAGTATACATACACACCAATAAAATTCTACGATCATGGGAACGATATCATCGCTCGTGCATACGTATGGAATACCGTCTCCATGAAGCGATGATATTCTTTCTTAATGATTAACCATTGATAAATGAATATATAGTATATATATAATAAGTAACAATGAAATATGTGAAATAATAATGATACTGGATTTATGTATATATATATGTATGACATCCAATTAATTCCATTCAATTTAATGAGAAATGAAAACAACGTTCATGCGTACGTACGGTCTACCATCTCCATGAACGGTGTATTTCTTTTCATTTATTGATTTATTATATTTATGTATATTCTGAATATATATTATATATAAATAATTTTTTATGATCTATAATTAATTAATCATGATCTGAGTAATCATATGAATAAATACAAGTCAAAACACGGACGACAAATGAAACGATTTTACCCAAAACGCTCTTTAACATTGAATTTACAAAAGAACGGGTAATATAAAGTCATAAGTGAACCATATATGATATCATAAAAATTAATATGATTCATTAATAAGTCAATTTCATTATTTAAATCATTATACAGGTGGTTTGGATACGTACGAAGCATATCAGACCTAGGTGAAGGGAAAATCTCGCATTCTAAATTTTTATCTGAGTTTGTTTATACATCAGAATTTACAGGGGTGTATTTTATCATCCACATCCATGTTTCCTAAATATGTAATATTTTTCCATCCACCTACAATTGTTTAAATCCAATTTTACCCTTCAGTGAGTTTTTAGTAAAATATATGAAAGGAATCTTTTGTCGTTTTTCGTACGAGGTACTTTTTGACTTTTCCGACAAAAGTACGAGAAGAATGTTTTTTAGCTTATATGGCATGAATGGATATTTAAAACATTATTTCCAAGAAGCTTCCCTTACAAGTTTTCAAGATTATTTTTATTCAACTTATTTTAGTTTAAAATTGTATGACATGTTAAAGAAAGGAAAATGTTTTTGAAGTAGAAAGGATATTTTCCTCAAGAATGGAGTTCAAGTGCTTTATCAAAATTATTTTCCATCTAAGATAATATAGGGTTTTATTTATATCCCTATTATTATATTGATTTTATTATGTTGTGATGGAATTATTTTTATGAATTCCTTTATCTTATATGAATTTTTTTATGATGTCATGTTGTTTAAGAATCCCATGATTACTACATGGGTTATGCAATGATGTATGATTTATGATTTTGTGGCACACATAAGAATGGTATCATTATGAGATGGGTGGGACCTATTTCTCCCTCCAATGCATTGGGTAAAGATTTTATATCTCATGAGATAGACATGGATGGAATGGCAAGTTAAACCAGTTCAGTGAAACAGGAATGAAACGAGGAGTGACCTCGGTTCAAAAATGGACTTTGTCCACTAAGATAGTCTTGGAAATAAGTCTTGACTAATAAGAAAGGATTATCTATGATTATCTGTGTATGACAAAAATTTTCATGTTTTATGTTATGATTATTGGGATTTCATTTCACTACTATGATTTATCCCATGTAATGAAATTATGCTATCTTTTGCAGGTTAAGATTTCCAAAATGTTATGCTCTTATGAATATGATGTGATTGATATTTCTTTTGTTTTCCCTTACTGAGCATTTGATCTCACCCTTATGTATGTTTTCTTTCCCCAGTTCAGGAAGAAGCTTATTAAGTAAGATATGCCAAAAGGGACTATAGATATGATGAAATAAATGGGTGATAGTGTAGACGCTTTATGAACTAGTTGTTTATGTTTCCCGGTATCTAAAGACATTATACCTACACGGTCCTTTCTTGGTTTTGTTATATGTTGTAATAAGTTTGCTTAAATTTTGAAGTAATAACAATTTATGTAAAGTAAGGGTCGTTATAGAAACTATATGATACTATATTTTTTTAAAGAAATCGTTGAATTTGTATATACCACACCTACTGAAACGTTTCATGAATTAATGGGAATATATTTCATCTATTAGTTAACTCATATATTATTGTATATCAAAAAAATGTATATGAATATATCAATGCACACATTATATCCTACACAGTGTGATGTGTCTCACTAATATGTATTTGAATATATTCTGTTAATGATATTTATTTACAACTATATTGTGTTTAATAATATTTAATCATTTTTAATGAGAAACTATAGAATATAATCTTTAATTTAGATTTGTTATAAAAATACATTGAAGAATGTTTTTTGGTATCTTCCCATACAATTAAGTGTATGGATTTTAGTGGTACAGTATTTAGAGTATATTTCGAAGAATAATTAAATAATAATTTAAAAAAATTATAAACCAATGCTTTTTTCGCACTAAAACATTTTAATTTCATATTTATGTTAATTTTAATCCATCGTAGAACCATATAAATAGCTTTCACTGATTTTATTTTATCAAATTTTCTATTAAAATATTACATGTATAACAATTTATGTTTAACCTTGATGAACATATTACTTACTATTATAATACCTCTTATACATACCTCTTAATTGATGGAAATAATTCCATATGGGATGTATTTATCCCCAATGTATTATTTTTCAGATCGTCTTCCACCATACAAAGAGATTGTATAACCTGATGATTGAATTTATTTGTCTCTACTAAATAAACAAATAATACGAGTTTCTAGATCGTGGGGCATGATGCACCCTTATATGATTTCCATTAATTTCCTCTAAAATGGTGAACCTACATTTGATTATAATAGTCTTTCGGTAAACCATTTCAATTTACGTCAAATGAAATAATTATCTCTTTGTAAATTCAATAATTCAATTTTAGCCATGGTATGATGGATATTTCATGGGGATAGAACATATAATTTATTTAATAATGTAATGACACCTCATGGGGCATCCTTTGGAATTAGATTCTGAGATTATAGGAATCAATATTCTATAAATTCCATTGGAATCTTGACACACAATCATGGCATGCCCCAACCTTCCAAATTAGAATACATTTATTTGTAACCTATTTTGGAATCCTTCTTTATAAAATTACACTGTATATTTCATTATATTCACAACATTATATTTTTATTATTATTTAATTATTATTATTGGGATTTCATAGTGGGAATATTCATGTTTTATTTTCACTTTAATGGGATTTTTTTTATTTAATGGTTCATAATATTCCCATGTTTCATTCATATGTTTTCAGTCATTTTATTCAGGAATGAGATAACATCCACACCAAATTTACCCATTTCATCATGATGAGTCAGAAGTGGGAGAACACATTCCCTCTAACTCAATCATTATGGATAACTACATCATGAATTATTATGAGTGTTGTTTAATCATGAAATATAGATGCAATAGTCTTCCCACCTTTGATCCTCTAGAAATAAAGTCCATGTGTATAATACTTAATCCTTCCTTTTAGAGATAGAATTCAGTACTTGTATATATTTCCATATCTATCATAAATGTTCTCCTCTACATCAACAAATATTAATCACCATGAATCTCTTCTAATGATGCTTCATTTATCTTCAATTTGAATTTATCCTCAATTATGCAAGACAATGGCTCATTATAATTGTTGTATCATTCATATCTATTTGTCATTATCATTATTCTCTCTTAAATTTTATATATCCATGCCTTATACAATCGTAAATGTAAACTCCATAATTAGATTCTAAGATTACATGAATGGATCCCTGAAAAATATATATTAAATGTTATGCATTTTTTAGATGCAAGAAAATATTAAGTCTAAGTAGATATAGGTTGTGTGGTTTATATAGGATCTCTGTAGTGCATCCTCATCATCAATCCACATTGCACCATGGTATTGATACTATGAGTTATGGAAACTCTTCATCCAAAATGTGAGATACTAGAACATTTCGATCATAGACCATTATTATTATTTATTAGACACAGTGAAACCCGATCACTTTAAAAATATCACATCACTAAATAGGGAAATGAACCCATTGCCTTAGAATATCAATGATCTCCATAGAATAGTAGAACTCCGTCATTGCAAGACTTAGAAGTTTTCACACCTTATAACCTCTTTGTAGCCCAACCCATGGTAGAAAAAAATTGATAGTAGTGCAGTGTTACCTTCACTTCATCCACCACATGCACACATTCTGGAATATTCCATTCATTAAAAACCTTCAAAGAGGATTCCAAGAATTATATGACCTTGCTGAGGCCTCCCAATAGCTCTCCCAATGACTATATTGGCATACATTGTGTTTCAAACATCACATTGATGAGACCAAGCTTGAAATTGTGATGGCATGGACTTCCCTCGTTCTCTATGGGTTCAAAAGGTTGATAGACAAGAATCATATGCTTCCATGGAGTTTATAATGCTTTATTATAACTTTATAGGTCCTCATATCAACCTCATCTTTCATTATCATTGGTGAATCATGACATAGGAGAGATGAAAATGGATAATTATTTTATCCATTGTAGAACAAGTGTGATTGTTTCCTATAAAAAGATGTTTTTTTAGGAATGTATAGTACATTGTACATCAAGTATCCCATATTAGAACCTATTTCATCCATCATCTACTTCAAAAATCAATATATTTTCTTTTTTTATTTCCCATATCCCTCGATAAGTTCTCCCCCATGATACTATCCATTCATATACTACATTATCAATCCAATAGCTCTCTTTTCCTAATTCTTTTCTTGCATGGTTGGTAAGAAGATTAATGAATTATACCTTACAAAAAACAATTATTTTTCCATTAAAAATATTTTAATTAAAAATGATTTAATAAGATTACTCATTGTTTATATTACCAAAAACCACTTTTAAAATATTGTCTCACAAATATGATATACTGTAATGTATATTATAGATTATATTAGAAATAATTTAATTGATCAAATATGATGTATGTAATATTATGTTAATTGGGTATTGGTGTGTATGAAATGACATCATGATTTGAACCATTTTTATTTTAAATAGTTTTTGTAGGGAAATTATTTGAATTATTCACATCACATAGGTCTAAAATATGTTGTTTCTTAATCATTTTATGTAATGTTATATATGTATACATTTATTTTCACCACTAGTGGTGCATGTTATTTTCATGGAATCTCTATTTCTTGATAGGTTCCTATATTTTCATTATGCATTGACTGATAGAGGTCAGATGTAACACCCCGAGGTTCCACAATATGCTTCTTTTTCAATAATGCAATAGCTTGCATTTTACGAAAGTTCGAGATTCTAACACACCACGACCAATCAAAATAACTATTATGAATAGTAATACCCACTTTTTGAAATTATATATATTTTATATTTCAAAATTGATTTCATTTTTTGTTTCGGAATATAGAAATTAGCCTATGTTGAATTTTTGGTATTTTTCAGAGAACTTGAAATTTTTTTATGAAGAGGGAAAAATACTTAAAAACAACTTTTTTAATAAATATAGTTTATTGTGATAAATTATACTATTTAGTGGTTTTAAAGTGTAATTAGAATATATTTTTACCATTTTATCCAATGGTGGTCATTATAATTAATTTCACATTGAAATTGGACATAAACAATTGACAATCTTTTGATATATATTGTTTCGTAAAAACACACTATTTGTTGTGAAAGTGGGAATTAATTATAAAATTAATTAATGCAACTTATATTTTATTAATTTTTTAAAATAGAAATCATTTTTTAATTCGTAATATCAATTATAGCTTAGGGTGAAATTTTGGCATCGTTCTGAAAAACTTCGATTTTTGATGAATATTGAAACCACTAAGTGGAAGTTAAAAAACTGATTTTTCGTTTAAATGAAACATTACCACTTCTGGGATTCGAATTTCAAAAAACCAACATAAATGGTTGTCATTATGATGTAAAATTTGGTTCAATGGGATTAAAATAATTTTTTGGTGAATAGTTACATTTAAGTTTAATTAATCGTGATTATAGGTAATTAGTGAAATTAAGGTAAAAATGTTATTATAAAAATATGAAAATACACTTACACTATTATACCATTATTGGATGAGTCATGGCCGACCTATAAAATCCATGGGTCAACTTGGGGACCCCATGGAGCCACATTGGTAGGAAAATGACATTAATAACGTTTTATTAAATTTTAAAATAAAAATGTCACAAACATGAGTTGTTTTAGTAAAACAATTTTTAAATGAGGTTATACAGGAAATATATTTTACTATAAATATTTATTAGAAACGGAATAATATTTCTTACATCATGATATTTTTTATAATTTTTAGACATTAAATAAATTTAATTATTTATGACACCATGATGATGCAGCGATTACCTCATTAATTAACGATTAAAATAAAATGAAAAGACAATGTAAAATATAAGACTTAAACTTGTTAAAAAAATATTGGATGAGTATATTTCGAACCCTTATCACCTTATACTAGAAATATATAAGTGTGTGACATATAAAATCCGAAACTCATTATATAATAAAGTAGCATTTCATGACTTTCCAAGAGTGCCCCCCTTCTCCTCTTATAAAAGGCCCCCACCACTACCACCTTATTTATAGCTTCAATGCCTTTTTTCTCGGCCAACCTCTACCCAAATACTCTCTCAACTTCCCTCTATTACTCCTAGAATCCTCACTTTAGGCGGAATTCTTCCCATGGAATCCTTTGGCTCAAATCAAAAAAGAGTTACCCGATTTTAAGGTAATGCATTCTCTTATGTTATATTGTTTTATTTTAATTCTCCAACCCCATAGACTCTTTTTATTCCTTTATTTTGTAACAAAACCAGTATCATTAATATACTAGGATGTTGTTATGAGATTTATTTTTTTGAAACATACAAACACCTTCGTCTAATGGTAAAGAACATATTGTTTCTGTGGTTGGAAAATTTATGCCTCATGAAATGATGATTGTTCAATCTTCTTTTAACACCTCTCATGGTGGCCATTATGATGACAATATTTTTATATATGATATATATTATGTTATTGTTTTCTTTATGATTCTGTATTTTTAATTTATGGCATACCTTTACAATTTCCATTATGTGTAAACGCGATAATTTCATATTAGAAAGTGCGAACTTCCGCCGCCTCAAAGTGATTTGAATCATTGATGACATATGTGGGATGTATAAAGGATGTAGTAAATGGTATTTTACATTATATTATTCTGGAATTATATTATACCTTTATATAATTATAACTTCATTCCATTAAATATGAAATAGAAATGAAAGTAGCATTCATGCGTACGTACGGCTTACCGTCTCTATGAATGGTGAATTTCATTTCTTACCTCTAAATGTTATGTAATATTATAAATGCATGTATATACTAGATATATATGATATATATGATATCTACATCATGAATATAATTCTGGAGATAATGGATATTCTACCACATAATGAACTTGTAATTATAAGAAGATTATTGTTGACTCAAGTACCAAAGATCGACAAAACGACTGTTGTTAACATAAATGACTACATAATTTTTGTAACATTGTAATAATTGATATAAAAGGGATAATGAACTTGAAAAAGGCTTCTTAAGAATTTAGCGATTGTCTCTAGTTTATTATTCAGCAGGTTAAAGAACGGTCGAGTCATGTCGGACACAATGTAAGGGAACTTCTTATCCAAACATCCATTCTTTGGGTTAATCTCCTACTTTCAAATTATGCCATGATATTATTATGTCCTAAATTGTATTTGTACATTATTTATGTGTAATTATAGTGAATACACAAAATAGATCATTTTATTTAAAAAAAGTTATTTGTAAGGGACTCCGTCTCAATTTCTGTTCATTGAGGCATATTTTGTTTTATACACAACTTTCTTTTATATGGTGTATAAACCACTTTGACATTTACGTTTATTCAAAAGGAATATTTTTTATATGAAACGTTTTACTAAACGAAAAAAGGGAATTATTTTTTTCATACGTATGTGGCGACAACAACTTCTCCACTGCTGTGACCATTATTTGAGTTTCGGATTCATCTACAAGCCATAACATTTTTTAAAATGAAAAATAAATACAATGTTTTAATTTTTTTTATTTTGGTATTGAAAATGGTTTTGAAAGTGTTTTTATTATATCAATGTGTTGTATTGATATATAGTGATTGATATGTGTAAATTTTATGTTTCCTTTATTCATGTTTTATGTGATATAATTTTTTTATGGTTTATGATATGTTTAAACCTATTCATATGAGGAATGCATTGTACTTAATAAGTGACGGGTGTAGCCCTCTATATCTCCTCGATGCATCGCCAGGTCTCATGAGACAAACTAGTATCTTGGCACGAGGCCTTGAAAAAATTTTATTTGTAGTCTTGGCACGAGCCCATTGCTACATGGTTATGATATTCGGGCATTATGCATTTCATCATTATGAAAGTGGTTGTTGATATTTCCTGTGATTATTCGACCAACAGAATATCCATGTGAATACGTAAATGGCATTATGTCATTTTATTTTTCCATATTATCCTGAATTTCATGTATAAAAGGAATTATTTTAGTAACACATTGCCTTAAATGTTTTTTTTTAATTATTAAATCTTCCGCTATATTGTTATCCTTACTGAGAATCTGAGCTCACCCCTTTCAATGTTTTAATATTTTCCAGGATGTGATGATATATTTTAGGAATGACCTGCAGGGATAGTCAGAAGGGGGTATGAGTGGGGACTATGGAGACCATGTTATTGTTGTTTTTCAATTTATGATGTAATGTAACTGTTATGAATGAATCTAGTGTTTCCAAGGCTACTATACTAATCGGTCTTTTGAGACATCATCTTTGTTATCATGCCAATGTTACGCAATAATGCACCGACTCTTGGTAACTGGGGTCGGGGTGTTCCAGTTGGTATCAGAGGTAGTTTGGTACTAAACATGGAAGCTAGATTTAGATAAACTCTGATTAGAGCACATAGCCCTAAGATAGACATTGATGATTAGTATAGAAGGACTTCCTATAATTTTGGTATTATAGAGATTTTGTGAGTTTTCTGAGCAATACATCCTTGTCTGGATACGATCAGGTAGAGGTGGCTCGGGCACATATGTACCTAGTGGTAAAACCCGAAAACACCGCTTTGAGCTAGACTCGAACGGGAACTGGTACGCGAAAACAGGCCTTGCTGTACTCTTGGTTACGACACTCCTAGGGGATACACTTAGGATAATTCTCATTTTCTTTACCAACCATTATGAAGGGTTTATGAGTATATACTTCTCAAAGAAAACATTTTTATGATTATGGATTGTATCCATAAACAGTCAAATTTATGTTAAGTGTTTTACAATTATATAATTACCTATATTGATTCATAAACTAATATAGTTTATGCCATTGTAATGAAATGACGCCTAGTGGGAGGAATATAAACCATATCAATGCACGCACTCCATGTAGGGATTTCCCTCCTACTCAAGATAATTATTGTGGGGCTGGAGATACAAATGGTGCTGATCAACTTATCACCATACTGGGATAACTCACTCAAGTTATGAATAATAACCTTACTCTTATGGAGCACCCTGATCTGCAATGTGGATAATCAATGTTAGACCGCTTCATGAGGCAGAAAACTCCAACTTTAATGGGGGTACAAATCCATTATTAGCTGATCAATGGGTAAACTCCTTAGAGAAAATATTCCACGCCTTGGGGAGTAGTGAATGGGAGAAGGTTGTCATGGATGTTTACCACCTCACTTGAAATGATGATCAATGGTGGTCGTTGATTAAAAATACAATGGAATATGATGAAGAATCAAATATGGAATGGAGGGAGTTCAAAGAGATTTTCTTAGAAAAATATTTCCCTTATGACCATTGAGGAGATATGGAAAGGAAATTTCTGAGTCCCGGAAAAAGGAGGATGATAATGTCGAAAAGTATGAGGCTAACATTACAAGGTTAGCGAGGCATGCTACATATTATATACATAACCCAAGAAGTAAGATTTACCGTTTCTTTGATGGGTTAAAACCATATCTCTGTCGATCTTTAGTATCACAATCTTTCTCAATGTATGAAGATATTGTCTCATGTGCTATCAAGACAGAAAAGGAATTCTCTATGTCATATGACAACAAAGTAAATCAAGAGAAGACAAGAACGGTGGAAGAAAAGACAGATAAAGGGAAAACGGGAAAGAAGGATTTTCCATTATGTAATAATTTTGGGAAGAATCACCCCTGTACATGCCTAAAAGGAATGTGAGTTTGTTATAAATTTGGAGGAAAACGTCACCATACTCGTGATTTCAAGGGAAAGAAAGAGGCTATCAATGTTGAATACTACAATTGTAGGGAAATGGGGCATTATGAAAATGAATTTCCTATGAGTTAGGGAAACGTACCTCAGAAAAGGCCATGGGATCAAGTACAATCTTATGTTTTTACTACAGTTGAAGTGGAATAATTAATGTATTGGTGCTTTTGGACTCAAGGATTATATTCTGGTTATAAGAATAATGTGATATATATAATGATTGTACTGCATTACTTGTTGTTTTCATTAAGGTTTTAATATGATTAAGGTAATCATATTTTTAGTAAGTGAGAATAAGACAAACTTTACTTTGTTGGGGGAATCTGATGAATTGATTTTGGAATTTATAGGCCTTTCAGAGAAAGTCTGGACAGAGGTATTTTTGATAACTATAAAGGTTGGAATGGATTAAGATGAACCTTGGATAGTATTGTTTAAGGTTAAATAATTTCTGAAGATTACTTTTGGAATATTATAATACTATATTTTTAGGAAAAGGGCAACCTACAGGTCGGGGGATAACCCGTCACGTCAGACAAAGCTGTAGGAATCGAACCCACAACCATAGTGCAGCATGCCTTTATTACCTACCACTAGCCTACAGGAAGTCCCTAGTTATAAAAAAAAGAATTCCTAATCTAAATGGTATTTGTAAATATTTTGAACCTTATTCAATTAGGATAAATAGAATATTTATGAGTTCTATTACATTTTGGAGTGAAACATGGGTTTGTGGTAAACATTTATTAAAAAATGAAAGTATACATGACAAGTAAGTATATTTCCTTACATTCTTAGTAAATCTCATAAATAAATTCATCAACTTTACGAAAGGTAACTTAAAACAAAAACGTTGTCTGTTAACTTTTTCTACTGGGGAATCAATGATCGTTTAACCAATCACAAGTTTGTGATTTTCCTGTAGTTAATGTTCTCCTAATCTAGTTTTCTACAACTCTCCATCAGACCTTGATGGTTTTTTTTACTCAATTTCCATATTTTCATAGAATCCTAGTATGGGCTATCTCGGGTGACCTTTGTACTTCTTTTTATTTCTTTAAATGTTATATTTCTATTAACCCTATTTCTGATGTGGGTTTTCCACGAAGGTATTTTCTATTATCAACCTTTTATTTTCAAAGAAAATTTTCAAATTGCGAGTATTTAATTTATTGAAGGAGGGGAGAATGTAGCACCCCGAACTTCCACGATACACTTCTCTTTCAATAATGCAATAGCTTGCATTGTACGCAAGTTCGAGATTCTAACACACCGTGACCAATCAAAATATCCATTATGAATAGTAATACCCACTTTTTGAAATTATATATATTTTATATTTCAAAATGGACTTCATTTTTGGTTTCGGAATATCGAAATTAGCCTATGTTGAATTTTTGGTATTTTTCTGAGGAATTCCAATTTTTTTGAATAGTGAAAAATACATGAAAACCACTTTTTTTATCTAAATAATTTATATTGATAAATTATACTATTGAGTGGTTTTAAAGTTTAATTATAATATAATTTTACCATTTTATACAATGGTGGTCATTAGAATTAATTTCACTTTGAAATTGGACATAAACAATTGTCAATCTTTTGATATATATTGTTTCTTAAAAACACACTATTTGTTGTGACACCGGGAATTAATTATAAAATTAATTAATGCAACATATATTTTTGTAATTTTGTAAAATAGACATAATTTTTGAGTTTGGAATATCAATTATAGATTAGGGTGAAATTTTGGCATTGTTCTAAAAAACTTCAATTTTTTATGAATAGTGAAACCACTAAGTGGTAGTTAAAAAACAGATTTTTTGTATAAATTAAACATTACCACTTCTGTGATTTGATTTTCAAAAATCCAACAAACATGGTTTTAAATAAGAAGTAAAATTTTGTTCAATGGGATTAAAATAATTTTTTGATGAATAGTAACTTTTATGTTTAATTAATCACGATTAAAGGTAATTAGTGAAATTAAAGGTAAAAATGATATTATAAATATATGAAAATATCCTTACACTTGTCCTACCCTTATTTTATGAGTCATGGCCGACCACGAAAATCCATGGGTCAACTTGGGGTCCCCATGGAGCCACTTTGGTCGGAAAATGACATTAAAACGTTTTATTTAATCTTAAAATAAAAATGTCACAAACATTAGTTGTTTTACTAAAACAATTTTTAAATGGGGTTATACAAGTAATATTTTTTACTATAAATATTTATTATACATATAAAAATATTTCCTACATCATGATATTTTTTTATAATTTTTAGACATTAAATAAATTAAATTATTTATGACACCATGATGATGCAGCGATTACCTCATTAATTAACAATTGAAATAATATGAAAAGATAATGTATAATGTAAGACTTAAACATGTCAAAAACCAATTGGATGAGTATATTTAGAAATGTTATCACCTTATTCTCTAAATATATATATTTGGGACCTTTAAAATACGATACTCATTATATAATAAAATAACATTTCATAACATTCCAAGAGTGCCCCTCCTCTCCTCTTATAAAAGGCCCCCACCACTACCACCTTATTCACACCATCAAAGCCTTTTTTCTTGGCCAACCACTTCCCAAATACTCTCTCAACATCCCTATATTAGTCTTTGAAGCCTCACATTGGGAAGAATTCTTCCCAAGGACGCCTTTGGCTCAAATCAAAAAAGAGTTACCCGATTTTAAGGTAATGTCTTCTCTTATGTTTTTTTGTTTTATTTTGCTTCTCCAACCCCTTAAACTCTTTTTATTCCTTTATTTTATAACAAAACCAGTAACATAAATATACTAGGATGTTGTTATGTGAGGTATTTGACTTAATCTTACACGCACCTTCGTCTATCGGTTAAAGAACATATTGTTTCTGTGGTTGGAAAATTTCTGCCACACGAAAAGATGATTGTTCAATATTCTTTTAACACCTCTCATGGTGGACATTATGATGAAAATATTTTTATATATGATATATATTATGTTTTTATTTCTTATGATTCTTTATTTTTCATTTGTGGCATACCTTTACGATTTCTATTATGGGTTAAAACGATAGTTTCTTTTTATGAAGTGGGGACTACCGCCCCCTCAAAGTGATTTGAATCGTTAATGCCATATTTGGGATGTATAAAGGATGGAGTAAATGTTATTATACATTATATTATACTGGAATTATATTATACATTTATATAATTATAACTTTATTCCATTAAATACGAAATCGAAATGAAAGTAACAATCATTCGTACATACGGCTTACTGTCTCCATGAATAATGCATTTCATTTCATACCTCTAAATGTTATGTAATATTATAAATTCATCTATATACTAGATATATAGGATATATATGATATCTAAATCATTAATATAATTCTAAAGATAATGGATATTCAACTACATAAACAACTTGTAATTATAAGAAGTTTATGGTTGACTCAAGTACCAAAGATCGACAAAATGACCGTTATTAACTTAAATGACTACATAATTTTCGTAACATTGTAATAAGTGATAAAAAGGGATAATTGACTTGAAAAGGTTATTAATCAAGTAGATATTAACTCTACGGTTTTATTCAGGAGGTAATAGAACGGTCGAGTCAAGTCGGACAGATGATAAGGGAACATCATAACCCCACTTCAATTCTTTGGGTTAGTCTCCTAATTTCAAATTATGTCATGATATAATTATGTCCAATATTGTATTTGTACATTCTTTATGTGTAAATATAGTGAATACACATAATATATCTATCTTAATTAAAAAAAATTATTTTTAAGGGACTCCATCTCAATCTCCTTTCATTGAGACATATTTTGTTTTATACACAACTTTCTTTTATACGATGTATAAACTATTTTGACTTTAACGTTTATTCAAAATAAATCTTTTTTATACGAAGAGTTTTACTAAATGACAAAAGGGAATGTTTTTTTTCATATTTATGCGGCGACAATGAATTCTCCGCCGCCATGACCATTATTTGAGTTTTGGCATCCTCTACAAGACATAACATTTTTTCAAATGAAAAATAAATACATAGTTTTAATTTTCTTTTATTTTGGTATTGAAAATGGGTTTGAAAGTTTTTTTATTTTATCAATGTGTTGTATTGATATCTAGTGATTGAAATGTGGAAATGTTATGTTTCATTTATGCATGTTTTATGTGATACAATTATGTTATGGTTTATGACATGTTTAAACCTATTCATATGAGGAATGCATTGGACTTAATAAGTGGCAGATGGAGCCCGCTATAGCCCCTCGATGTATCGGCATGTCTCATTAGACAAACTAGTGTCTTGGCATGAGGCTTTGACAAAATCTTATTTATAGTCTTGGCATGAGGCGTTTTCTACGTGGTTATGATAGTCTAGAATTATGCATTCCATCATTATGAAAGTGGTTATTGATATTGCATTTGATTTTTCGACCAGCTTAATTTTCATGTGAATAAGTAAATGGCATTATTTCATTTTATTTTTTCATATTATGCTGAATTTCATGTTTAAAAGGATTTTTTTAGCTATACATTGACTTAAATATTTATGTTTATTTATGAAAGCTTCCGCTATATTGTTATCCTTACTGAGCATCTGAGCTCACCCCTTTCAATGTTTTAATATTTTCCACGATGTGAAGAAGTATTTTATGAATGACCTACAGGGATAGTCATAAGGGGATATGAGTGGGGACTATGGAGACCATGTTATTGTAGTTTTTTACTTTATGATGTAATGTAACTTTTATTAAAGAATCTAGTGTTTCCATGGCTACTAAACTAATCAGTCTTTCGAGACAAGATCTTTGTGATCATTCCAATGTTACGCAATAATGCACTGACTCTTGGTAACTGTGTTTGGGGCATTACATCAGAGACCTAAGGCCAAGGGTATTGTTGTATATTGTCATAAAGATCTATTAGTTTACATATTAGTGAAAATAATTTTTTTTTCATATACTTCATTTTGAAATATCAATAGGTCTTTGAAGCAATATGTCTTTTGGTCGATCTATTCTGTGATAAGGGTGTTCTAAAAAAATGAGGTCTTTTGATTTAGAGAATAAGGGGGAATGAACATTGAACATATGATTCTACTAAAAGGAATGATATTGTGATATCTTATTATCTGAATATGTTGTGTAAATCATTTAAATAATTCTATAAATCACATAATTATTAAAAATGTTTTATCAATAGGGTTGATGAAGTACTATTTGGATATCATGGATATTTCTATCGGTCTTGAATCATTGGAAATAATCCTTAAATAATGATTCTTATATTCAATGAATAAATAAGTATTTATTATTGTAATATGATTATATATATATAGGCTTCAACATTTTATTAAATTGAATGTTCATGATTTTTCTCATGAAACATTATACATATGAATGTTATAGAGTCCATGGAATCTGGAATGATTGGCATATCATCATTCATGTGAATCGAAGTCTTGGGATGAGGTAATGTTTTTTGTTATATTTATGAGTATAGGTTTTTAGGGGTGTTTCTTGTGGTATAAAAAAATATAATCTTTGTTTTTTTGGTGATAATATGGGTATAATAATAAAGAAATATGATGGATGTAATTTCCTATGTATAGTTTTCTGGGTTATATTATTGTTTGTTTATGTATATGAATATGGATTTTTAAAAAAAGATGCAGTCCATTGATTCTCATAGGTAGACAATGATATGATTTTTCCCAAGGAGTATCGATGACTACCTAAGCTAGTCTATGTATCCTAATACAGTGACTGAAACCACAATTGAACTGTGGATGGCTATAGATATCACTTAAAGTAGTGGATATTACCCTTTAGAGATGGGGAAATGGTTCCTACTAAAAGCAGTCAAGTGGTGGTCACTAAATCCCTTTAGTTACCACATTTTTTAGTACCTAATTATAATTTTTTTAGTAGTTTCATCGCCTTCTTGTGAATTTGATAACTGAAGAATCATGGAAAAACATGTTTTATTTTACATCATTAAAATGATACCCTTTTAATGTTTTAAAAACCATCATAGACTCTATAAATCTACAACACAGTATTGGAATTAAAAAATATTAATCTGGAAGTTCATCTCGGATGATCTCGCATGTTGATTTTACTAAACTAGGAAATCCTATGAAAAATTTATAGTGCTAAAATATAATTTTTAATAACCATAAACGATACATTGGGAGGGTTCTTAACGATTTCAATCGAAATATATATAGTCATGACCAATACATATTCATCATAACATCAACCTCTTTTTAAAATTGTTGTGGATCTGTAGTAAAAACCATCTTTTAAAATCTGACATGATTTCATCTCCTCTAATGTCACGACCCGTCCTCAGGGCCCGTGCCGTGACTACACCAAGCCCGACTTCTATAGGCCAGGGGCTGGCAACAAGCACCAAAGGTGAAAATACCGATAAAAGGGATGGAATTGCCTTTATAAAAGAAAAAAAAACACCAGAGGGTACGCAAACTGAAGTAATCACTAAGTAAACTCGAAACACAATTAAGTGATGGAAAGTAAGTGGGCCAGTATACAAACCTAACTGAAAGTCCAGCACAACGGAAAAGTAATGTACAACAACTGAAATCCAATGAAGCAACCACCAGGTCATCCTCAAGGAACTTCCACCTGAAGGGTGAGTACCGTCACCCTCGTCGGCTCCTCGAGTCCAGCCGTCCTCTCCGTGTACGTCCCACCTGATAGACAAACTCCGGGTACTATCCTCCTCCTCAAGCCCCAACCATGATCAGTGATGTCCGTAGTCTGGATCCAACACAATGTAGTGTGGGAATAGCCCGTCCAGGGTTGAGTATACGATACTCAGTAGAGACCCCGAGACCCCCGTCAGTCTCCCAGAATCCACCAACGATAAACCAGAAAGTAAAAATATAAACATGAGATAACAATTAACCCTACTTAGGTATATGCCCATACATATACCTAAGTCATCAAACCCAAACCAGCTCCAACTCTCGATCCCAAGCACAACACTATCCACACGGGAATGCACATCCAAATTCACAAAGGATAACACAACACAACCCACACCGGAAAGCACATCCCAATCCACATGGGATTAAACAATCCAATCCACATAGGAATTCAAGACAATCATATCATGGATAATGATTGAAAGTCAAGACTCAGCTCACACATGTATCCATTTATGAAAAGGGGTGGAGATGATTACATATAGCCTCTGAATCATCTCCTTTTCCATACCCACATCAGAACCAAGTATAGTAGTCATCGCTGTCGAACCCACGAAGGGTCCATGTATAGTGGTCATCATCGTGGAACCCACAGTGGATCCCAGCACAGTAGTCGAACCCACGGAGTATCCCTGTATAGTAGTCATCCTCGTCGAAGCCACGGAGGATCCTAGTAGGGTAGTCTTCCTCATCTAACCCACGGAGGATCCCAGTATAGTAGTCGTCCTAGTCAAACCCACGGATGATCCTAGTACGGATGTCATCTTCGTCGCAGCCAGCTCTAGTGTTCCCACACACAACATGCTTGATTCTGAGAGGGTCCGCTCCATGATCCAAGGCGTTCGATACATAAACTGACATGAAGTACGGATTTGATGTATCCCAAAGTTTATTATCGTCGAAAGGAACACAACGCGATAGACGGCGCATCAATCGGATGCCCGGTCTAAGAGTTATTGGCTTTTTCATCCCAGGGACCCGGTTGGATTTTAAGCTAAAACCAACCCGACCGTACCACAGCTGCATCCAAACCTCGAGTAAAGTAAGCCAAAAGAACCATCTCCTTAAGGGGAAACAAACAAAGTCGACGACAGGTCAATCATATGTCTGGAGCTCACGTTAAAAGTGTTCCCATTTCGAGGTCCCGGTTGGTTTCGTTTTCGAACCAAACCGGTCACACACAATGTTCTCTAAAACCATGATTGTAATATAACGAAATGACTTCCTTTATCCAAGGATCGCTACGCAACTAAAGGTGCATCGATCAGTTGTCTTTAGCCCAAGTTATGGTCGTTTGAACGGATCTGTCCGGAAACATGGGGTTTGTGCCCTGTCCAACCCGGCCCAATACACCCTGGGTCGGCCCGAAGCGGGTTGAACCGACCAATTTCCGGGTCCGGCCCTGCGCGGGCGGCCCGTCTCTGCGCATGCGATCCGGTCTGGCGCGAGCGGTCCTACCCGGCGCAACCGGGTTGGCCCGGTGCGGGTGCCCGCGGGCTGAGCAGATGTGGAACGGGGGGGGGGGGGGGGGCGCTTCCGCCATATTTTCCCGAAACGACGGTCCCCTGTGGGGTCCCTCGTAGTAGACCACTGGGGGTTACTAACCTCCGGTATTCAGGAAACGACCCGACAATCTAGCCAGTCGGTCGTGCCATGGGGACCCGCGGGGGGTCCCGCCTACATGGTTGCCGGTGGCCGGCGAGGCCGGCCCCCACCTACTGCTCCGCCGCGGTGCGACGAAGCTGCACCCCTACACCATGGATCACCCCGTCCACGGCCCTCCAAGGTGTTCCGGTGTGGCACAATGGCGTCACGCCCCTCCGTCGCGGCCTACCACGGCTGCAGCCCTCCAAGGAGTTCTGGAGTGGCGCGACAGCGTCGCAGCCCGCCCATGGACATGACTTCCTTTGGCTTCACCGGCATGGCGCGACGGCACTGCGCTTCTTCGCGGTGGCCCTCTCCCGTTTCAGTTATTCCATTCCTGCACGGTGTTATGGAACCACTCCATCCCCATTCCATTCCACGACAAAATTCAACAACAAATTGGGGGAGGGTCGGGCGTGTTTGTGTGGTCCAACCTACTCCCGTTATATTGGATACATGTGGCCAATGAACGAGTAATCACATCGACCAACAAAGCGCAAATTTAATTATTTAAATTTGAACAAAACCCTTACCTCGAAGAAGTTTTCAAGCGATGATCGTCACTGGAAACGGCGTCGCGAGGTGAAGCTCCGTATATGTTAACAGAGAACATCCAAGGAGGAGCATAATCTCCTTTCCGTTGATGTGGGAAGAAGGTAAAATGTGGGCGCTTTGTCATTCTTTGAAAAAGGCATCACACACCGGCTACAAATATGAGAAGAGACGGCACATCGATCTCTCCTTGTGGTGACGGTGTTCTTCATCAAATTCTAGGCGTTCTTCGCAAAAAAGATGCTGTTCTTCAGGAAAAAACACAAGAGCTCTCCACTCAATTATCCTCTCACAACAACCAACCAATATAAGATATGTTTCTTCCTTATTTTATTAAATCTTGCCATGAATTCAAAAATTCAAACTCTTATCTCACATAATTTATTAAGTGTATTGGCATAATTAAAGAGGGGAGATGGGAGAGTTACAAATTAAAATCAAGAGGGGGTTTAATGGGGAGTTAGGGAATTTTAAGGGGGTGGGGATCGTGTGGGCCCCAACTCACTAATATCCTAACAAGAGAATTTAGGATATTCCCTCACATGGAGGTTAAACCTCAATGAAAAATAAAGTTGTGACACAACTTTATTAACATAACACTTAAATTTTTTTTAACAACTCCCAAAGAATTTAAGGAAAAATAATTCCTTGAAAATTATGGGTCTTTACATTACTCCAACCATAGGGATTTACGTCCCTGTAATGCTACATAAAAAACTAGGGAATCAAATGAGGGTAATGGGCACACATCTGAGCTTCCCGCTCCCATGTGCTCTCCTGGAGATTCACGTGCTTCCACATGATGTGCACTAGAGGAATCGATCATCCACGTATGACCCGCACCTGTTGATCCTTGATCTCCACTGGGACCTCCACAAAAGTAGCCCCATCATCAATGTCCAACTCCACATGGTCGATGATATGCATCGGATCGTGCACGTTTCTCCTCAGCTGAGATACGTGAAAGATTTTGTGCATAAGGTACAACTGAGGTGGAAGTGCTAAGCGATAAGCCACCACGCCTATCCTACTGAGAACCTAGAATGGTCTGATGATGGGCGGAGATAGCTTTCCGCCTTGGCCTAAACTCCATAGACCCCATCAAGGCGAGACCTGTAAGAAGATGTGGTCGCCTCCCTCGAACTCTAGTGATCTCCGTCTCCTATAAGCATAGGACCTTTGTCTACTTTGTGCAGTCCTTATCCACTCCAAGATGATCTGCACCTTCTCCGATGTAGCCTGAACCATCTATGGATCTAAACGTACTCACTCCAACACTATCCACAAAGGATATCTGAAAACACGGCCAGATGTTGTCTCTCTACTCCTAACAGCTGAATGCTCGATCTTCTACAAATAGCATCTGCTACAACGTTCCCTTTCCAAGGATTATAAACTGTCTCGATGTCATAGTCCTAGTGGAACTCAAGCCACCGCCGCTATCTCAGGTTCATGTTCTTCATTAGTAAGAACTCAACTCCACCCTTCTTCATCTACGATCTACATGAGCTACTGAGATTCCACTTCTGCCGAAAAAGAGAAATCTGGTCTCATCCCCTTGATGAACCATGTCCTTTACCTAATATAGTCAATACTATCATGAATGGAACTATTTTTTGCCATGGACGATGTCGTAAGGCCTCGACGGTACTACCAAGAGATCCAACTGTTACTCTTGCCTCCATGGGTCGAGTCACACTGTTGGCAGCTGTGTGTGGTCACTAGGACTCCTCCAGTAGGAATCTCGAAAGTGAGGGGCATGTCAATGGTTTTAACCAGAACCTCTCAGTATCCACTACATAAAATGGACTGGCAAGAAAATGTCACATGAAAAAGTGTCTTTTATTATTGCATCTCAAGGTACAATGACACAATGCATCGACAAAAAAACATCCACAAAGCTAGAAGCAACATGAACAAGGTATCCATGTATGGAGCTATCCCTGAACCTATCCATATGCTCCCAGTGCTCCATAGTTGTAGGCCTCAGCTGCCTGAAGCTAAGATCTCCCCTATCGACCCGTTCCTTGCAGTCAGGGTGGTCTTCCTGGTGGTGGTGGTGGTAGGGCCTCAAAGCATCGCCCACCACCCCTACTCGACCAGCTCCTCTACATCGACCGCCAGCTCCCTGCGGACCACCACATTCAAACCTCTACCTGGGAGGTCCCTCTACCACCTCCTGTTAATCTACTGAGCGGGTTGGGTAGTCTCTAGAAATATGACCATGCCCGTCGCATGCATAGCACTGTCTGCACCCCGTGTGACTGGATCTCCTTCTTGTGGCCTATACAATACAATCTGCATCCTGAGATTGCTCATCTGATGGCCAGGAGTGCTTGGACCTCTGTTTCAACTGTCTATTTCTAGCTGTAGAAGACTCCAATATGGGTCATCCTGAGGAGGGTCTCATCGCTGGTGACTAATCAGCGAGAAAAATCTCCACTAAAAGGGTTCTCTCTAGCAGCCCCGCCTACGTCTGGATGTTGAGGGAGATCCTAAAAACCCTGATCCCATGCCTCCATCCCTTATTGATGTTCTGGGCCCGGAAGAATGGCTCCCATTACATGTCCATAGAGTAGAGCGATATATCGGTAAACCTCGTCGAGTACTGGGATACCGTCATGCTGCTCTGCCGCAGCTATAGTATCTCCTGAATGCGCACTGCATGCAGGGTGGCTGGAACTAACTCTAAGCGGAAGAGGCTCTCAAAGTCCGACCAAATAAGAGATGCCTCCTCGTTTACCTGGAGCATCAGTCTCCACCATCTACCTACTTCCACATGCAGGAGACTCACTGCAAGGATCGCCATGTGGTATGCTGTTGTCCCTACTAACCTGAAAACTTGAACCACAACCTCCATCCAATCCTCGACTTTCTGAGGTCCGTCTCCTCACGGAACCTGGGCAGCCTCTGATGCTGAAACTCATGTAGTGAACTAAGGCGTCGTGCACTCTCAACTACTGGGACTGGATGCATCGGTGGCTTGGTGGGTAGAGGTACCGCCGGTGCGTTCGCTATAATAGGGACCTGTACCGAGGCCTCGTTGCTCGGTGGGTTGTCGTCTAGAACAAAGCTCGGAACCCTAGTTGGATTCCTTCTTGGGTCCATACTGAATAGAAACAGGTGTGCCACAGTTAATACAGTATACCTGGTGAGTTGACACAATGTAATCACAACAAAAACTTTGTTACACACATGCAATCAATGTCATCGTGCAGTAAGTCGGAAATCAGAAGTCAGTGTCCTGGTGTATGGATACGTCGGCCACCACACCATCACTGGAATCCCTAGACTGATTACCACACTTAATACCCTAAACATTATTGCTTCATATAGAAGAATGATCAGATTCGTCTGTTCTGTGGTAGAACTGAACTCCTTTGATACCAATTTGTCACGACACGTCCTTGGGGCCCGTTCCATGACTACCCCAAGCCCGCCTTCCATAGGCTAGGGGCAGGCGACTAGCACCAAAGGCGAAAATCCCAATAAAAGGGAAGGTGTTTCCTTTATAAAAGAAAACAAACACCACAGAGTATGCAACCTGAAGTAATTACTAAGTAAATTGGAAACACAAGTATGTGCTGGAAAGTAAGTGGGCCAGTATACGAACCCAACTGAAAGTGCAGTAGAACTGAAAAGTAAAGTACAACAACTGAAAGTCAAAAGCAGCAACCACCAGGTCTTCCTCTAGGAACTCCCACCTGAAGGGTGAGTACTGTCAGTCTCGGAATCTCCTTGAGTCCGGCCATCCTCTCCGTGTACGTCCCACCAGATATACCACCTCCGGGTACAGTCCTGCTCATCATGCCTCAACCACGATCAGCGTTGTCCGTCGTCTGCATACAACACAATGTAGTGTGGGCATATCCCATGTAGGAGTGAGTATATGATACATAGAACAGACCTCGAGACAACCATAGGTCTCCCAGAATCCACGAAGGATAAACCACAAAGGATAAATATAAAAACGAGATAACAATTAACCCTACTTAGGTATATGCCCATACATATACCTAAGTCATCAAATCCAGGCCGGCTCCAACACTTGATCTGAAGCACAAACGAGTCCACACTGGAAAGAACAACCCAATCCACAAAGGATAACACAACCCAATCCACACTGGAAAGCAAAAACCAATCCACAAGGGATAACACAATCTAATCCACACAGGAAAGCACCTCAATCATACCATGGATAATGATTGAAATTCAAGACTCAACTCACACAGGTATCCATTTACGAAGAGGGGTGGAGATGATTAGATGTAGCCTTTGAATCTTCTCCTCCGCTGAACCCACATAGGATCTATGTATAGTATTCGTCGCTACCGAACCCACGGTGGATACAGGTATAGTAGTCATCGTCGTCGAACCCACGGAGGATCCCAACACGGTAGTCAAACCCACGGAGTATCCAAGTACAGTAGTCATCCTCGTCAAACCCATGGAGGATCTCAATATAGTAGTCGTCCTCTTCAAACACACAGCGGATCCCAGTACGGTAGTTGTCTTCTTCGAACCCACGGAGGATCCTAGTACGGAAGTCATCTTCGTCGTAGCCAGCTCTAGGGTTCACGCAAACATCGTGCTCGATTCTGGGAGGGTCTGCTCCATGAGCCAAGGAGGTTGATACATCAACTGACACAAAGTACGGAGATGATTTATCCAAATTTTTATTCTCTTCGAAAGGAACACAACGTGACAGACAGCGTGTCAATCGGACCCCCGGTCTGAGAGTAATTGGCTTTTTCGTACGAGGGACCCGATTGGTTTTTAAGTTAAAACAAACTCGGCCGTACTCTAGATGCATCCAAACCTCGATTAGAGTAATCCAATAGAACCTTCTCACTAAGAGGAAACCAAAAAATTTGACGACACATCATTCAAATGTCTGAAGCCCATGTTATAAGCGTTTCTGCTCCAAGGGCCCGGTTGGTTTCGTGTTCGAACCAACCCGGTTTTACCCAAATTTCTCTAAAACCTTGAGTGTAATAAACCAAAATGACCATCATGATCCACGTATCTCTACACAACTGATGGTGTAGCCAGGTTGCGTGGCGGACCCGCCTGGCTCCGCAGGGCCCAGGCTGGCTAGCACGGCCCGGCCCATTCGGTGTGGCCCGACCCGGCATGGGAGGTCCGGACGGTTCAGCCCAGTGCGGGCACCCGCGCACTGAGCGAACGTGAAAGGGGGGGGGGGTGCCCCTAGTTTTCCAGAAACGGCAGACCCCTGTGGGGTCCTCCCTAGTTGACCGCAGGGGGTTACCAACCCCCGGTCTTCAGGAAATGGCCGGCCAATCTGGTCTGCCGGTCGTGCCATACTGGACTCGTGGGGGGTCCTACCTCCTTTGTTGCTGGCAGCCGGCGAGGCCAGCCACCTCCTGCTACTCCGCTGCGGCTCCCCCCAGTCGCGGCCCTCTAAGGTGTTCCGGCGCGGTGTGGCGGCTCTGCGCCCCTCCACCCCATCCTTTCCTTGGACGCGACTTCCTTCGGCTTCACCGGCGCTGCGTGATAGTGCCGTGCTCCTTTGCCATGGCCTGATCAGGCCGTGGTTCTTCCATTCCCGAGAGGTGCTACAACACAACGCCGTCCCTGTTCCAAGCCACGAATAAATTCAACAACAATGGGGAGGAGGGTCAGTCGTGTCTGTGCGGTCCAAAATTCTCCCATTATATTGATAATAGGAAGCCGAAGAATGAGTAATCACATCGAAAAACAAACCACAAATTTAATTATTTAAATTTTAACTTAACCCCTACCTCGAAGAAGTTGTCGAACGATGATCATCATGGGAAACAGCATCGCGAGTTGATTCTCTATATATGTTGACGGAGAACGTCCGAGGAGGTGTGGTGTCTCCCTTCCTTTGATGTGGGTATAAGATCAAAAGTGGGTGTGTCTTCATTCTTCTAAAAAGGCGTCACACCCCTGCTACAGAGAAGAGAAAAGACGTCATGTCGATCTCTCCTTGCGGTGACTGCGTTCTTCGTATAAGTCTTGGTGTTCTTCACAAAGAAGATGAAGTTCTTCTGGAAAACAAACAAAATCTCTCTCCTCAATTATCCCCACACAACAACCAACCAATATAATAAATGTCATCCTTATTTTATTAACTCATCCCATGAATTCAAAAATTCGAACTCTTATATCACATAATTGATTAAGTGTATTTTCATAATTAAAGAGTGGAGAGGGGAGAGTTACAAATTAAATTCAAGAGGGGGTTTAATGGGGAGTTAGGGAATTCGAAGGGGGTGAGGCTCATGTGGGACCCACCTCACTAATATCCTAATAAGAGAGGTTAATATATTCCCTCACATGGAGGTTAAACCACATAGAAAAATAATTTTATGACACAACTTTATTCACTCAACAATTAAACCATTTTCTAAACAACACCCATAGAATTTATGGAAAACAAAAATTCCTTGAAAATTACAGCTCTTTACATCTAATATATAAAAATGCTATATAGTGAATCATGTAAATAATTATTTTTGGGAATATTATATTACAATCATCTTGTTAATAATTTCAAGGTAATCTTCCACTCTCCTTTTTTCAATATTTTATTATAGATTGTCTGAGGTTGTTTCAGGAGTAATGATCAGAGTATTGAAAAAATATGGGATATTAATGATTAGCCTATATTTTTCCCTAATTTTCTACCCACATTGTTAAATCCATGAAACCCTAGAAAGGAATGTTTTCATGGATAGTGCACCATCTATCAAACCATGTTCCATAATAATAGAAACGTGTATGGTTTGTCTTACCATGCAACCCAATATTTAAAACCATGAAAACAATGATTATTAATTACAAAAAATATTATAAAAATTACTCAGCAATATTTTACAATAAAAACAACCATATCTACTCATATATTGATTTTATAGTTATTTTTGGAACTCAAGAACAAATTTTTGTTCCACCAATCCCCATTCTACATAAATAAGTGAGTGAAAATTAGCATTATGTCTATATCTTAAATGTTTTTATTCTCCCCTTTCATACCACCTCCTTATTTCATTCCACCAAAATATTTTTTAGATAATACACTGTTCGATAGATCTAATCTCCATTGATTCATATATTGAATCTAGGTTGGATTTATTGATCTTTGTTGTTTTCATTCTTCAATGACCAATCTATTAGAATGTTGTATAATCCCATAAATTTTAATTGATTTATCAATCGATATTACATGTACCCATTATTTCTTTGTTTTATAACTTCTTCATTGGATATTAACATGGATATTTATTAAGTAGAACTTTAGAATTTAGGAGGGAAGAAGGGAATTACATGGTTGGAACACTATTTTTCCAATCGGTGTATCCAAACTAGAATACAATATTCACCCAGAGAGAGGGAATCCACATTGTTAGTGCTTGGTTTTACAAATATTCTTTCATCATATTACTAACCATTCATCCCCTTTAGAGGTGCTGGACAGTTAGATATGCTTTTATTGGAAACAATGGTCTCAGAAGAAGAATTCACGCACACAAAAATTATATCCTCTAAAAAATCATTAAAAAATTATTAAAATTATGTATTATATCCATAAACCCCTAATTCAACCCTAAACAAATTTCAATCAATTTTTTAGGTTTCTAGATCGATTCCAAAGCAATAAAACTTCTTTACATGATGAATTTATAACCCATTAATGGAATTTCACCGCCTCTAGTTTCATATTTATATCTCATTAATCATCATAATCATTGTTGTTCATATTCATTTGGGGATTTCTACTGGTGATTATTCAACATCAATATCTAGGTTGGGGGTCTAAACTCAATTTGAAGTGTCTTGAATTCCACTTTACTATTTGTATTGTAAAATTTATATTGACATGAATGAAAATTCCATGTTAAATTTATTATATTATTTTATTAATTAAATTATTGAATTGGGTATTTGGATTAACTAAATGATAAATAATTTAATGGTATATTGGGAAAATGTAATTGGATTAATTAATTTGCGAATAAAATATTTTGAAATTTTTTTACTGAATTAATTGGAAAATTATTTTTTTAAATTTTCCAATTGATGTAATATGAATTAATTTTCAATTTTCAATCATGAGATTTCTTACATTACTTTGAAACCATGATGGGTTATATTAAGTGAATATTTTTAAATAGTTAATGGTATTTTTTTCATATTCATTCATGTGATTAATTTAAAGGACCATGTTTTTGTGGTAAATTTTTATGGTATCATGATTTGAATTATTAATAAAAGGATTTGTGATTATTAATCTTTTTTATGTATTTTAAGTGAATTGTGAGACTGATTAATAAATATGTGTGAGACATGGACTACTTTAGTAAAATACCATTCTAATCTATAGATATATGTGCCAGTGACATATAATATTGCATCAAAATCCCATAGTGATAAATGAGTGTGTTGACTTGGTATCATGATCCTATATTTTACCCGTGTGACTGATTGACTAATATGATTTTTACACATACTTCTTCATCAATATCCCATTGGTGTGGTAGTTTAAAAAATGAGTGTGTCTCATGATATTCTACTTCAAAATCCCACTTTTGTTACTATTTGATAAATGACTTTTGGGTCAAAAACTTCATCATCAAATACCTAATGGGTCCTAGGCAATGGGGTCTAGTCTCAAAATGCTTATCCTATACTATATTTCATATTATATGTAATATTAAATGTAATAAAATGATAATTAATATCCTTGGAATGGTGATATTTTTTAGACTCTTTAAAATGTTGAATCTAGTATTGGTGGTACAAGTGTCACTGGAATCCTAGGGGTTAATTCATTCAGAAACTTTCACAATATTGTTTTTACTAGTTCTTCCTCATCTGATGTCGAATAAATTTCTATGTTTATAGGGGAGGATAAGGGAAATTGTCTTATGTAATATGGATAAGATGGGATGCATAATTGATGGGAGAACTGGAAATTATTCCAGTATTTCTTGGGAGTGTTTTTGTGTATTTATGTTTGATATACATTTTAAACATTAAATACATTTGGCATGACATGTATACTACATTAGTTATGTAAATTAAATTATAGTTTTAATTATCATTTTATAGTTGTATATTTTTGTTATTGTTAATATAATGTGGTAATTATTATTAATTTTTGATAATTTGATAAACATGATATAATTATACCATGTGAAATATTAGACACATGATTCCAGTCGGTATCCAATGGCTTATGGGGTGGTGCACCTGATGTCATGTGAACAACGAGATCAATAAGTAGTGTGTGGAAGCCTATTTAAGAGAGTATTATGTGGTGTCGAATTTTATTTACTTTTCAATTATATCGAATTTATATTTGGTAATGATATACAAGAGATTAGGTTGAACCGAGACTTAGTTAAATTGTTTTTCATCAGAGTAGATAACCCACATTCTAGGGTAAAACCCATGTAACTAGGGTGAGATTCTTTATTGATGTCTGTTGTTACAGTTGGATGCTATTTTACCATGAGTGATGGACTTGTTTTATGATGTTATTAATTATGATTTTATTGGGTATTTGACAGATGACATAGTATGGATTGAGAGTTGAGTATTCATGCATCATTATAGGTACTCAGTATTTTTTAGGTGAAATGCATCATTTTAGCCATGAACAAGAATACATGATTTAAAAAAATTATTAAAATTGAATTTTTTTTCATTGATTTGTCAAATAAAATGAATAAGGTACATAATATTAGTTGAATTCTATAAAATAATTAATAATTTTAATTAATGAACTTATAATGAGATAATTTTGTAATGATGAGTTTTTTAAGCATTGTTACCCATAATCTAGATGTATGATGTTTAGGGGCAGTGATAATGTCTTGTTTTGGACCGTGTGGCATGGTTTGGGTGTATCAATTATTATGGATTTTCTAAAAAACCATTGTCATAGGTATTATTGATGTGTAATGTGTCCTAGTATTTTTCCAATATAGTGATATTCCTCCTTGGAGATGCGTTTTTAGAGGATTTTATGAGGTTATGGCAAGAAATGAATCACTAATAGTGGAACATGAGACACTGATAGTGTCATGTGATCATGTTAGAGAGAATTTATAAGATAATATTGCATGCTTCAAATTTATCATGGAATGTTCCCCATGATGGGTTGTGAGGATTATTTATGATCTATCATGAGAGGTTTAGTTGCAGAACCTTTCGATGATTACTATAGTGGGTGGACCCAATGGAGTGGAGTTCTATATTTTGTCTATCTAGGTAATACATGACTATATGGAGACAATTGCACATAATATTGTCAAATTTGATATACACTTGATATTTTTTAAATAGAAGAGAATGTGGGATATCTTGACACAGGATAAAAATGTGGATTATAAGGAGTTGAATGATTTTCAATAGACATTATTGATGAACACTTACCCTATGATACATATGATGGAGAGAGTAGTTGAGTTCATGTGGTTTAATCAGGTGATTATGTTTGTGATAGATTATGATAATCTATTTATAGACATGAACTACACCATTCCATTTCTAGAGGTGGATGAGGATATTATGGAAATAATAGTACACGATGGGGTTAAATATGAAATGAAGTCATAGGTGGTTGCCATCAGGCTAATGAAGTATTTGGATGTGGTATATCTAGCACTATTTTTGGTAGAACTTGAATTAAACTATGAGTTAAGGATAGGTTATTTCAAATTCATAAAAGAGACGTATGACATCATATATCATGAAGTCTCACTATGATATTTTTGACTAGAATAGTTGAATGTAGAATATATAGGAGAAGAATCAGTTACACATGAACATTATTGAGTGATCTATCACTAGTTTCATAGGATGGGTCACTTTCGTAGATAGTTCTACTAACCACTTCTAGGGTGTTGATCAAAAGATTGATTGGACATCAAAATATGTTCAACCAAAACCCACAAAATACAAGTAATGATGGAGAAACAATACATAATCATTGTACAAGAATTTTATATTCTACATATAATGAACCTGTCAGACGGTGTTCTACAGGAAGTGGAGGTACGGATAGAGGTCATTTGGATTCTAGGAAACATTTAATATATTAGAAGATTTGTATAACATAGGGTATTGAAGACATATCATAGGGAAGAGGTGTAGGATTGTTACGTTATTTTCAATAGACTCTTGTGGATAGAGAGGCTAGATAGTGTACATTTAGAGGTATTATTCATATAACTTCTAAAATATACTAGGCCTTATTTAATATTTTTACCTACCATTATTTTAAACCTACAAATCATATTAGTGGTTTTATCTATGTATTGGATATTTATACTAGGTTTATGACATTAGAAACACCATGGGATGTATGGTTTAGGGAAATTTATTTGTGCATGGGTTTTCCTCTCAATGATGGGGAGTATCTTTTCTATTGTGATCCTTATATCATTGAAATGTATGGATTAGTTGTATTTTATTTTAGTCACTGGTTAGAAGAATACTTACCCAACATTGATTTTTTCTACAAGAGAGTTACATTTATGACTACTAATGGTGAAAAATATATTCAATATTGAGAAAGGGATATTAGGGCTATTCATATAGGGTCATATTGTTAGAGGCATGGGTAGCTTACTACCAAGATGATATCCTATTTCTATATGTATGTAATGATATTAATGGTGTATTTCCCCCTATTATGAAAATAATTAATTATGTCTCTCCTGAATACTTCTCATGTCTACCACCTAAGTGTGTTTTGTGATTTATAATTGATATTATGTTGGGATCAGATCCTATTTCAATTTCACGATATAAAATGGAAGAAAAAGACCATCAAATGTTAAATAATCAACTAGATGTGTTAAGGTATAATGAATTTATATATCAAAATATGTTTCCTTTGTGTCCCATAGGATAGTTTATATATAAAGATGATGGGAATATATTTTTATGTGTTGACTACCTAAATGTAAACCTGATGAAAGTAATGAACTGATATCCACATCCATATATCGAAGATAAATTTGGCCGATTGAGTGGATAATGTGATTTCCACATGATTGAATCGATATAAGTTTATCATACCTTAAATGTTTGAGATTCTTATATAACATGGACCTCTTTTATAAGAAGTTATATCTTTTATGTGTAATTCATAATGTTATTCGGGCTAAAAAAATTCACCATAAATGTTTACGGTCATGAATAAAAGAATTCCCAACTATAACTAGATCAGTTGGTGGAATTGTTTATAGATGGATTCTTTTTTTACTACAAGACTCATGATGATCAATACAAATATCATTAAATCATCCTGACTACACTTTGAGTGCATCATCTATACTCCATCAATTCTATGTTTCAGTTTTGGATTGATCTAATATACTTCAATGGACTCATCATCTGAGTGGATGGTGTGACAATAGGCCTATAAAATGTTTGATTAGTTTTTTCATGGGAGAAACCATTGATATTTTATAATATCCATTGTTTTCTAGGGAAATCAGGTTATTATCAAATTTTAATTCATGAACATTTCTCATTTCTATGTACTGATTTCATGCATGACCAATAATGGGATAATGATAGAATGAATCCAAAAATGTGGGAATTCATTCCCTCTATTGATGAAGAACATCACGTTGACATAAATCTTTATCGTACCTAATCCATGTGAGGAAAATATATTAATTTGTGATGATTATATAATCCAACATAGAGAGGGGTTGACGTTTGTACATCAAGTTGTCGAATTTGGGTCTCTACAATTGAGGACACATGAAATTAACTACCCCATGCATGACCTCATGTTAGAAGTAGTTTTTTTCTCTTAAATGTTGAAGCTTTTATTTTGGGGGTGAATATTATACCATGTATACCGATCGTAATATTATAATTTAAATATTTTCATAACGATACATGAATATATAAAAGTATATAGGTGGTGAATATATAAAATCATTTTACATTGAACAAGAATGTATATCTATGAAGGGAAACTATGATACAAATTATTTAATATGGAAGACTGAGTTGTAAGAAGTTCATGTTTCCATTCATGATTGAAATTTTATGAATTTACTAGATATGATGATTTTTTATGTTAAATAAATTCTATAGCAAATGAGTGTCATATTATTTTAATTTGAGTATATAAATTTGGTCCCAATTAGATAAAGTTAGTATGAGGATCCATAATTTTTTTCATTTAGAGAAATCCATGTATGTTCAGAGTCTGATTATGATTGAATAATTTATAATGACTATGTAATACATTCCAAGAATAATGTTGTTGTGCCTCAGAGAATGTGGGAGGAGATGATTTGTGAATTTCATTCCTCAAAGAGGGTGGTGAATCTATGTGTGACAAAAATATATCATGATATACAATGATATCTTTGGTGGTCAGGGATGATATATGATATTTCAGGGTTCAGGACACAATTATCCTATTGTAAACATTTGAAAACTGAGCATCAATGGAATTGTGATTTACTTCCATCAATTCAAATTCCTAAATGGATGTAGGAAATGGTTAATATGGATATTGTTGGGGGGGTTCCCAATAATTCCCTAGATAGATGATTTTTTTGTGTGATTGTGGACCTAGTGATTGTGGTAGCTCATTTTATCCCTATATGGGAGATTTTTATATTAGACTGGTATGGAGACATGTATGATTAAGATATATTCCATCTGTGAATATTTCGTGAAGTGTAGTCTGAGACCGTGACTAACACTTTTCATCTTGATTGTAGAATGTCTAGTAGAAGTTCATCATGGATTGGATTTACTGAGTATGCTTTTCTACCCATAGATAAATGTGTAGTCAAATCATATTATACATGTTCTTGATGATTCTATTTTGGTGTATGTTCTAGTATTTGGTAGTTGTTGGGGGACAAAATTGGAATTGGTGGAGTTCACAAATAATAACAACTATTAAGAAACTATATTTATTGAACAATATGATAAAATTTATGGTAGTCTATAATTGTCACCACATTGTTGGATGGAGGTGGGTGACTCAGAATAGTTGGAACTGCGTCTTGTGCAGAAGATGTAGAAGAAGGTGGAACTGATTCCAAAAGTAATGGGTATAGATTAGAGGAGGTAAAAGTAGTATAATAATAGTCAATGATCAACCCAATAATTTTAATAGGGTGAGAATTTATTTCTTTGGGTGTTTCCTAGATTATTTCACCACTAGATATAGAGATAGAAAAAGTTGGTGACCATGTTTTTTTAATCATTTGTGGTTATGGAGATAATTTAGTTGTTGTTGTACCGAGTGATTCTTAAAAAGTTATAATGTGATATGAAAGACATTTTTCAGGTCTCATAACTTTATAGTCATCACCCCCAACCCTTTTCATGTGATCTATGGGGGTGATAATGACCATGAGGTTAATTATTTTTAGGATAATAAGAAACATGTGTTGGATCACACAGATATAGTGTTTTAGGAAATGGTAGTGATGATAATTTATGTATTGTATGAACATGGACATGTTTGAATGAAATAGTTTATGGAAGAATAGGATAAGAGGGATCGGTGGCCTAATCTTTTATCATCATAATCACAGACATTCATATGATTACAGTTCATGGACGAGCTATTAAAATGTAATAAGTTTGTAATATCATGAAAAATTCAGAGGATGTATTGATATCAATTACATTTGTTAATTTGTTTAGGTATTCAATAAATCAAATTACCTTTTTACCGTATATAGTTTCGTAGTGAAATTGGATAATTTGGGAAGGAAAATGGGTAGTGAAATGTTGGCATATAGTTTTTCAAAACAATGCCCCTATAAATGGAAACTGTACATATATATAAAGAAGGTATTTTCATGGATGATCTATAATTTTTAAAATTATATTCCCTCTTATTAGTAACCATGAGGAAAGCTTTTATAAGGGGCATGCATAGGTGCACTATTAGGTAATGTTGTGTACCCTATGTAGAAAACCATTCATGTAAAAATTAAATCCCCAAAATTCATTAAAAAATATAGAACCCATGACTTATATAACTAACACCCTTTATTGACCCTAAATCTATTTATCATATTTATATAGGTTCATAGACCTCTTCCAAGGCTTTACAACCTCATTTTATAATGAATTGAAGATATGATGATTGATATATACCAATAACAGATTCAAAAGTAGATCATGTTCTTTTTTGGGATGTATATTATTCCACATCAATTGTGTATATTTATTGGCAAGCATTCATCGTCAATCTTGAGGAAGGTTTCCTTAACTCATTTCCCATTATCATGACATCCAATTTCACGTATGTGTTGTGAAATATAAATTGACACATTTTACTATTGAATCTTGAATTCTAGATATTAATTGATTCATTAATTTATAGAATTGTAGAGTTGGATTAATTAATTAAAGAATGATTTAAAGGGATTTTGGGATTGTGAAACTTGACTAGTTAATTAGATAATTAATTAATAATATTTTTTTATTATGTCATTTATTTTAAATTGGGGTATTCTAGTTCATTAATAAATTTAATTTGAATTAATTGATACTAGAAAATCATGATACGATAGAATTGTGTATAATACCTTCATCTGTTAAATGAATTGAATATTTATAAATGTTTACTCGTTATTTCTCAAATTTAATTTTATGTGATTATTTTATGGAAGATGATTTTTGTGAGAAATTTTGATTGTATTGTGATGTGTTTAAACTATGCTATGGGCCAAATCGTGTATTTATGGAGTTGGTTTCCTCGGTAACTTATTTGGGGTTTTGTGGATAATGTTAATAATAACTTATTTGTGATAACTATTTAATTATGAATTGTAATTTATACTTTATTCAAATGTTTAAAATTTTATTGACTAGATATTTTCATAGATGCCATAGGTAGTGGGATGTTGAGGTGAAATCACGCCGTACTTGGGGTGTCTATTCTGTACTAGAATAGACTCTATTTTAATGTTAGGATAAAGGAAGGATTCCAATATAAGATGGATGATGTCAAATGGATCATGGATGATGTAACATGATGACTTTCGAGATCATATTTTGAGTGTTAATGTGAAATTATTTTTGGTTTCATTGGAAACATGAAATGTATCTGGATTGAAATATCTAATGATTTAGTTCAAGAAACTGTATTCCTTTTTTATTTTCTTGTGATACTTGTACGGTTCATTTTTCTCTTATATAATTTGGTGATTATTAATTATTTCCAATATTTTCTAGATTGATATTTTCGGTATATAATGTCGCTGATTGATATTAGAACCTCAATGCTAGTTTTCAGCCTCTTGTATATGGGGTGGCGTGTCAATGTTCATGTGACCAACCAGATTAGAGCACCAGTGTACTGTAACCTGGTCGGGACATTACATTGGTTTTTTGTTATGTGATCACCATGATAAAAAAAATTTGTGGGCCAATTTATGATTCTCCAATTGATTAGTCCATTAATTTCATAATGCCTGATTTTCATTAAATTTATTTTTGGAAATATAATTTGATGAAAAAGGAAATAATTTTTTATTTGGAATGGAGTATTATGAAAATCCTCGAATTCCAAAGGAACATGAAATTTCATTTTTATTTGAAATTATGGGGATTTTTTAAATTGGATTGTTAATTTCATCTAAAAAAATGGATTATATTGATTAGATATTATATTATGGTTGGTCTTATTATATAAATTTCATGAAAGGATGATGCAAAAATGATATTTGATTATAGAATTAAATTGTAATATTTGAAAATAGTATCGGGTAATGACTTGTCTCGGTAGAACACCGACTTCATCTCTCTTCAGAGTGTTGGCGACATAGCATGCATCTCAGATCAGAAGGTTTCAGTTTGTGCGGTCAATGGATCAGGATTCGGTTCAGTCTGTAGCAGCCAGCCATTGCCTATGGTGTTCTTCTGGTGATGTTCGGTGCCAGTTCATGAGAGGCCTAAACGGGTGTGCTCATGGTCTCCAGAATTTGTTTTGCATTTTTTTTGCAGTATTGAAGGTTTGTCATTATAATTTGGTTTCAATGGATGTTTTTTTGGGATGTGTTGGGTTTTCTGGTTTCTTGAGTTGGTCTGGCTTCTGGATTGTTGGAATTTTTTGTGATGGTTTGAATGGTTTGACGTATGGATATGTCTTATGATGGTTTGATGTGGAAAATATGTTGGAATGGAGATGCACCTCAACTTGAAATCATGGTTCATGCCTTTGAAGAGGTTCCAGAGCTTTCTATTCATCTTTGCAGTTCAGTAAGGATTTGGATATTTAAGAGGGTGTGGAATCAGCCATCAGATCGGGCATGTGCTTCGAAATAGTACACTTGCTTTCCGTTTAGCTATGTAACGATGGAGAGAATTACCACGATTTTATGCTAGGGAGGGGTGCTCCATGTTTTCTGTTTGGTTTGTCTCTCTTGACCTTCGGGTGTGATATTTTTTATGTCTATGATGTTTGTTTGGGTTCTACCCCTTCTTCCCATTAAAGGGGTCTTTCTTATAAAAAAAATTGGAGGCCTACGAGCCATTGGATGGATGATTAATTGTTCTAGAACATGATATTCTGGGAAGTTAGTAGTATATTTTGGAAATGAGTGATAGGAATGAAATTCCATAGTAACAAATTAATGATGAAAAATCATAAAAAATCTAGTTAGGAATATCCAATTTTTAATTGACCTTTTATGAGTTCTACTTTTCTTGATCGTAAAGGATTTGAGTACTCATATTATATGATCAATGATAAGATTGTTTATAGATCATATAACTAGAAAACCATTGAACCATATAGAATATGACAATGGTTATATTTTTGATCACATGAACATATATGAAATTTATATTCAATCAATTTACAAATGATTAGTGATTCAAATAATCTATTTTATATCGAATTATTACAGATTCCATAGTTTTAAATGATTCCATCATTTGGAATGAAAATAAATTTTTTTAACAATAATATTGTAATTTGATGCATGTTTTATTTAAATTTATTAATCAAGATTTGGTTTATTACTGTGAAATCTTGTTATGGAACACTTTATGAGACCCTATAATTATTTTTAAATTTAACAATTTATCTTCATTTGGGATTTTATAGATTTTATTTTTCTAGTTTTCATTAATGGTAAATTACCTCTTCGATGGAATATTGGAAAAATATTATATGATTTACTTTTATCTAGTATAATATTATACATTGATGACATTTTGGTCAATTTGTTAATATATCAGATGGATTCTACAAAAGGCTCCTTTGGGATTTTTCATTTAACATTATGATATGAGTCTTCTTTTTCCAATGTTTTGTGATAAAACCATTAATACTTTTACATTGTCTCATGAAAGTGTTAGGTCTCCAACCCATGGGGATCAGGAACACCCTTATAGCTATGTTAGTTCCATCATGGGTATCCAGGTATGAAGTTATTCATCCCACATTATGAAAATGTTATATCAATGGTTCATTTATCCCATCGTTCAATTATGTTAGTATAAAATTGAGATAGATTTAGTGGAAATAAAAGGTAGTTAAAAGTGAGTATTTATCCATATCTCAATGTAATTATCCTTAAGTTTCAACGTGTTTTTTCCCATTCATCATGAGTATTAGTTCTATTAATCTCTAAAAATTATATTTGGATACATAGATATAAAAATATTGTTTTCTTATTGGATATGATTTATTTTCTTATTTATCGATTTTGAGTGATGATATTAGTATTGTATTAATTTCTTAAATTTTTTTCTAATTCGGTATAACATCATTGTATAACCTCGAGATTCCAAAGTAAAAATATTATGGTGGGTAGATGTTTGAAACGAAACATCAATCAAATAAATAATTATAATATCCTTATAATTTAAAATATATTTAGTATTTTTAAAAAAATAAATATATTTAATGTCCTATAATGAACAAAATACATATTAAGATTTCATCACCGAAAAGATAAATTTTTCTCAGTAGCTTTCATTAAATGAAAGAACGATTTTCATAAAAAAACACAATATTATTACATTATTACTATATAAAATATTAATACTTTACAAAGACGTTGAAATTTCAAGTTATGAATAGAATTAACTTACATATCAAAATATACGTTTCAGAAAAATAAAAAATAAATTAATGGATTACTAATTAATTAGAAATGAAAAAATAATCTATTTTAATATAAATGAAATATTATTAATTTAATGTTCACAAAGGTATATTTACATAACAAATTAAATAAATAAAAAATATTGAATGATGTTAATGATATATATATATATATATATTATAAATTAAATAAAATATTTTTTATAATAATCCAATAGATTTGATTGAGATAACATAAAAATAAACTCAATGTTACATGTAATGGACTTATATTTTTTAAGGTAATGGTACCATATTTTAATGGAGATCATATTTTCAATAATATTATTCATAGGTTTATGAATCTCATATGTCAATGGAAGCCATATATTTCGTAGATAAACAATAAAATTATGTTAGGTATTTTTTTATTTTTCATTGAAGACTAATGTTTTTAATCAATAAAGAAAACATTGATATTTAAAACAGAACAAATTTTTCATATAATTATTGTATATGTATAAATTACATTTTAGATTGGTTTAAAAGTTTAATTAGATAACATATTTATCAATAAATATAATTTTTGTCATTTTATTCAATTTCACATTGAAAATGTCTTTGAAAAAGGATCCTTTTAGATGTTTTTTCATTAAAAACATGCATTATTGTCCCGGGAATGGGATTATATTTAAAATAATATCTACCAAATTGGTGTTTAAAATTTAAAAAATGGATTAAATATTTGGGAAAAGACAATTTTATAATTTATAATAAGTTTATCTTATTTTTTTACCAAAATTATTATTGAATGTAATTATTATTTATGAAACAATTAATGTTAAATTAATCTTATTAAGGGATTAAATCATGAAAATAATGCCTAAAAGACCTATACACTTTTCCAAAAAATATTTTATTTCTATAATTAGTGCATAAACCCAATTTTATCAAATTTGGATAATTTTTTAACCAGATTAAATAAAAAATGTTTATGGGGAACATTTCTATAATATTTTACTAGAGTGAAACTCCTCCCCCATTATAAATGGCCTCATTTCCTCCTACATCTTCACACCTCTCAAGACAAATAGTATACGCCCTGATATACAAAATTCACCCCCAAATATCTATATGATACTACTTGATACAAAAAATTTTGCTGAAATAAATCCAAGGTAGACATTTGGTGGAAACCAAAATGAGTTACCTGATGAAGAGGTTAAGTCTATCCTCAATATATTTAAATTTAATTCCATTATATAATCACTCTAATCTTATTATTTCACTATTATATAACATAAAAATTCTCCAAAGTATTCCATGATGTTTTTATGTAACGGTTTTTGACTAGAAGATACCTTCACCACCATCTAATGGATAATGAACATACTATTAGCATGTACATCTTACTACCACCACATGAAATAATGATTTTTAATTTTTATTTCACCACATCTCTTTGTGGACATTATGATGCATTAAATATTTATATATGTTATATATTATGTTTATAAATCTATTAATCTTCTTTAAATATATTAAAATGCAAAAATTTATATTTTTCATTTTGGGTAAAACGATAACATCATTTTTAGATTTGTAGACGACCTCACCCTCAATGTGATTTGATTTTTTCACCTGATACATGGATTATATAATTGATGATTTTTATTAAAAATATGTTACATTGAAAATTAAATTATATTCATGGCATAATTATCTATCTAGAATTATAATATATATCATTTTCTTTATTTCCTTTTACACACTTAAAATTTTATAATTTCATTCAGGGATGTGTAGACTACCACCTCCTTAACGTGATGTAATTAATTTTATATTATAATAATAGAATATATATGAATATATAAATAAATAAAATAATATTTATGATATAACTAATATTTTGGGAATATAGAGTTTTACTTACCTTCATTCCATAACAATCTTTGAAATATGAGAACGATGATCTTGTTTATTAACTGTGTGCCTTGTCCTTGATCTTAATTTTGTCACTTTTGAAATAATAATATCTAATTATTTGTCTTAAAAGTATAATTTATATATTATGAAGATATATTTATCATGATAATTAGTATGGAGTATTTATAAGATGATCCATTTGAAATGAGTGTACCAGCAAATTCATTTTTGTGACAAAAACCAAATTTGGAAAAAAACCCCAACAGAACCAAAATTTATTCAGTTGTTGAATAATATATGATAATAAGTGAGATAAAATTAATTAAAAAATTAAAAATCATATTAATAAATATATTAATAAAAATATGCTTTTTTAAGAATGATAAGACACACGAGAGAAGTTAGACACTATGTAAGTGGTTCTTGCCTCCTTTTCATTCAATGAGTCAAAAAACATTATTGTGGAAACAATTTGTTATATATTTTGTATATACATCCACATAGACAGCTAATATCATGAATAGATATTTATCCAAAATATTTTTCATTTCAATTTTTTTTAATTTTATGTTGTCTTCAGTTATGTGATTCTAATTTGAATAGAATTTCATAACTAAATTTATTTTCATTGAGTTATATTACTTCCTCATTGCCATTAATATTATATGATTTTAATGTGTTGAATAATTAGTATTTATTTATCTATGTACATTTAAATTATGTGGATTTACATTTGATACACATAATCTACATATTGAATGAATTTTACAATCACTTAATATCATTTCCAATGGTTTATTTAACAATCTATGATCATTTGAAAATATTAGTATATGATTTATCATTTATGTTAATTATTTGAAAATTTTTCAATAAACATTTAAATTTTGACCTTTTATAGTTATTAATGACAATTATCATGTACTAGTAGCATTTTTACAATTTAGTGTACTCAAGGTGTTTTAGAAATTTTTTTATGAAGCCTCGACTTCATTTATATCATTAGTAGGAAAATAATTTTTCTTATAAAATTACAATGTTGTATAAAAATGATTTCTAAAATGTTCTTAATGATTTAGAATTGATTTAGTAAATATACTTTGACACTATTTTATTTTAATTTTTTTCTGATGAAACTTATCTTCAGTCTCCCAATATAGAATTTTATAAACATATTACCGTGAAAAGAATGAATATTTTTTACCTCATATGGAATGTTCAAATTTAATCACCATAATTTTATTGATGAATCATTTACATATCTAAAAAGAAACATTTAAAATAAATTGTTTTCAATTTTTTTTTCTTATGAATGTTTTAAAATAGATTTTACAAAATAGAATAATATTAACCAAAATAATTCTATTAAAAGAAATTTTTGTTGTATATCTATTCATCAACAACAAAAACCCATTATCTTTACTAAAAGTGTGAGTGTTGTATTGAACCCATATATACTCTTCCTTATGGTGGTTTATTATTGATTTCAATGAGGATAGTATTCGTATTAACTTCCATGAATCATTTTTTAATCCCCATGAAATATTTAATCTCCTATGATTGTTGAACATTTATTATCACCATAATTATCCATTTCATTTATGACGGATATTATTATTGGCTAGACCATATATCATAATACATAGAATGTTTATTTTAATAGTTATTTTATTATTTGGGGGAAATTATGATGATTTAAAATGTTTTATTAAATAAGGATATGTGACAAGTGAATTAATTTATTCTGACTATTCAACTTGAGTAATTATTTGGATAATCCTGATAAGAAGATATAAAAAAAATTATCTCATCGATGTATCAAATTGTTATCACAAGAAAAAAAATTCCAAAATTTATGTGTTCATACCATTGGTTTTAAAATATCTTGTGAATGGTATTGATGTTATATGTTTTATGTTCCTTAGACATGACATCCACTAAAAACATTGACTTAATTTGGTTTTAGTTATTATTAATCCAAGATACTTTATTTCGACATATCTATGGATAAATTTCATTTCATATGATTGATTAAATGGAATATTATTTGGTGTATATCCATTGTATTTTTATTTTTCCATATATAATTATTTGATTTTTGTGGGTTAATTGTTAATTAACTAGCCATGATAATTTATTCTCATTGATTTATTATTTATTCCTCTTTTCATAACATTACAAAGGATTTCAGCTCACCCTTATTATATTTCATATCACATGGTTATGAAAAATAAATCATTGAATATTCTTTTATGGATGCAATTTTTTTATTAGGTTTCATGTATGAGTTTTTTGTTTTCTACTATATTATAGAAATCATCTCTATAATATGTATTTCTAAGTCTATGAAACTAATTGGTCCTTCATGTTTTTATTCCTTATAATATGTCCAATGTAATAATTTGAAAAACTGGAAATGGGCTTCTAGGGTCGAGGATCTATAATTGGTATCGTAGGATGTTTCGAAGCAACATTGGAAACTAGATTTAGAAAACATCGATTAGGGAGCACAACCTTATGATATAAAATGAAGGTAACTGTACAATAACACCATATAATTTCTCTAAGGTATAGATTTTTTGGATATTCATTGAAATACATAACTCTCTAGATACTACATGTCGATGTGGTTCTGGAAGAGATGTACCATTGATTTACAACTCCATCATGGTGTCTCGGGCAGACATTGGGTAACATGGAACATGAAAACAGGCCTAACTATGCATCTGGATTGACAGTACTGGGTGATATGCTTAGGATAATCCTAATTTTCACTACAAACTATTATGAATTATTTGAAGTGATAATGAGAACAAATGATCATGATTAAAAATAACTTGTTTTAGATTTATGATTAAGTTGTCATCATATAGATATATTAAAAATTCTTATATACTTTTCTCATTATGACTATTATTTCTCAGTACACTGAATATGGTTTTAGTTATATTCTATAACCTGATGAATTCTAATTAACATCGAACGTATAAGATAATGTGGTGAAAATGAGAAACCAAATGAGATTCATTATGGATGTAAAGATGTCTTATTTATTCAATAAAACCAATGAATAATATGAAAACGGTTTCTAAGAAATTTAGTGGTGGATACCACAAAGAAAGGAAGGATCAATTTATTACATCTTATAAGTGTGGATGGAGACACTTACGAATGTGTCTAAGTAGACTAAGGAAATTATTAATTTGTGGGAAATAATTGTATAAGTAAAATGACTTTTTAGGACAAATTAAGAGTAAATTCTAAAGAAATGAAACTGATAATAACAATACATTTATAGTTATTTTAAATAATGTTGGGAGCCTAGGATTTACATAAGTAAATTCCCACTCTTAAAGGATTAACCTTATACTAGGGAATGATGTATGTAGGATGTAAATGGATAAAATAGTTATGTGTTGATGATTTTGTTAAAACCATAATTATGAGGTTATTTAAGGATTATATATCTAGGATGTCCATTAAATTTATTTTTTTATTACATTTTTGGGTTTTATATATAGAAAATAGGTATGCCATGCTCCAACCTATCATGTCCGATAATACGGAATGGATGGAACCCCTGATAAATGTATGATAATGGGTTATCATCTACCCTTGGACTACGTGATGTCCTAGTTTGTGTATAATTATATATACAATTTGATGAATAAATATTTATTTTGAACCAGTAGTGTTACTTTTTTGGTTTAGAGATGAATATATATTAACCATATTAACATTGTAGAATAGAAAATGACAAATAGATATACATGTCACTCGTTGATGGGCCATACTATCAGGTAAACTTTTTAGTTCTTCATGGATCAATGTTAATTGTTGAATACCATTTTAATGAGGTAAGGGATGAATTATAATTTTATTAAGGCCTAAAATAATGTTGATACTGTAACTATGAAATTGAAAGGTATCATGAAATTTTTTTTTCATGTATTCATATGTAGAAAAATAATTACTCAACATTCGAAAAAAGTTAAAATAATGTGTTATCCTAACACATTAGTTTTTGATGAACTGATAATCTAATAAATAATCATAGAATTATGTTTTTCCAGACCAAACAATTTCATTGATAATTCACATATTTTGTTTTCGGAACTAAATCATTCCCTATAAATATTTATTATTTTCATCTACGTTTTTATCTATACATTCCATTGATTTTATTCTACTTAGATACATATTTATTTTTTATTCCATATGAAACACATAATTCCCCTTATTTATTTTCTATATGATATTTTAAGAACCCATCTCATGATGTGGGATTTAACAATTGTAAATATCAAACTATCCCACATAATGATTGAGTTTAAATTGCAAGGGATCCATTATATGAAGGTGGGGAGAATTCTACCTTTTGAAATTATTGAGTATGAATATTGAATTTTAAAGCATGTTTGACTCGCAAAATCAAGTGTGTAATAGAATATAATATACCATAAATTTATAAAAAAATCAATATACCATATGGATTTTAATTCATGAAACACTATTTATATTTCATCTCACACAAGACATACATTTCTCAATAGATTTTTTTACATAGAAGACATTGTTTCACAAAAAACACTATATCATTAAAATATTATTATTTAATAACCTAATTCATATCATATCCCTTAAATTTATTGAATATGAGTAATATTACATAGATTTTTAAATTATATGGTTTGTAGAAATATAAAATAAAATAATGGGTTACCAATTCATTTGAAATTACAATATAAACTAATTGAATATAATGTAAATATATTTATTATTAATATGATCACAATGGTATTTTTTATTAAAAAATAACAACAATTCCAATTATTTAACGTATTTAATGAAATATATTATTTATTTATTCATTAAAATACTTTTTATAATCATAAAATATATTCAACAGACATAATATTACAATAAACAAAATATTACATGTAAGAATCCTACATTTTTATTAAGGAACTTTATCCATCTTTTTATAGAGAACCTGTTTTAAATACAATTTTTATACTTTTAGGAATATTATATGTCAAAATGAAGTTAATATATTAATTAGAAATGTAAAAATGATCATAGGTTCGATTTTTTATAATGTTTTGAGGATTAATTTTTCAATGAAGAGAAAAAAATACCGATATTTATCTTAAAAAATCCTTTTCATCTAATTAATTCAGAAAGAAAAATTTATATATTATAATGGTTTTAATGATTAATTATATAATATTTAAATTAATTAAAATAATTTAGGTCATTTCAGTCATTTTAACATTGAAATATTTTTTATTTTTTTCATTTAAAATATGTACTGATGTCCCGTTTGCGGCGTTAAATTTAAATTAATTTCATCCAATTATTTATAATTAAATATGGAAAAATGGATTCAATATTTTTAAAAAATATTTTTAATAATTTATAATAATATCAACATACTTTTTAACAATAATATTTTGATAATGTGATTAAATGTAATTACAACAATTAAGGTTAAATTTTTCTTAATAAGGGACTAAACCATAAATATAAGTGGTAAAACAACCTATAGACTTGTCCAAAAGCTATTGGATGGAAATATTTTGGCATTAATATCAATTTTCCCTAATTATGAATATTATTAGTTCACATGAAACAAAAATATTTGGTGGGGATCCTTTGTTTTAAAATATTAAAATATAGCCAATCCCCCTCCATTATAAAACTCCTTCATTCCTCCAACATCCTCACAACTATTGTGCCACATAGGATAGTCCATTAACTGAAATATTTACTATAAAACAACCCTGAATTATATATTTAAGACTTAAAGTTTCAGGAAATAAATCCATGTAATCCTTTTGGTTGAAACCAAAAGGAGTTACTTGGTTAAGAGTTAACATCTATCATAATGCTCATTGAATTTATTTCCATTCTAAAGTCCTTAAAATATTGATATTCCATTTTTATATAACATAATAAGAATCCAAAAAAGAAATTTATTTTTTTATGTTATAATTTTGAATAGACCATATACACATATCCTTTAAATGATAATCAAATATATTGTTTACATGTACGACAAACTATTGTCTCACAAAACAATGATTTTTCATTTTATCCATTTCCACCACTAACGGTGGAAATTATGATAGAAAATATTTTTGAAAATGTTATATATGTTATTTATTATTTCTCTAGTATTATTTTATTAATTTTCTGCATATATCATTATGTATTCCATTTTTTGTGAAAATGATATCAGCTTTTGTGGAAGTGAAGATTACCCCCACCTCAAAATGATGTGATTTATTCACATGATACATGGAATGTATAAAGTGTTGTATTAATTAAAAAATGTGGCAGAAAAAATCTATATGATATTCAATAATTAATTATCTATATAGAAATATAATATTTATCATTTTTAATTAACTATTTAATCAATTAAAATGTTATAACATCGTTCGTTGATGTGTGGACTACCACATCCTCATCACGAAGTGATTCATATTTTCTCACAAGAACCCAATATATAAGTATATATGACAAAAACAATTTTGATACAATGATCATTATGTAAATATATAATGTTACTTAACTTTTATACACAATAATCAAGGAAAACTGGGAATGTTACTCATGTGTACGTATAACCTACTATATCTAGGATTGTAACATTGGTTATTTTTTTTAACTGTAATTAATGATTTATTTTAAAATTAATATATATATATATATGATAAACATATCATTATTTTTATTATGTAGATGTTATATAATTACCCATATTTCCATACTGGCATACCAATGTCCATTTTGACCTAAAAATGAATTTATAGGAAACAACTAATGTAAAATGAATTGATTTAGTATTTGAATGCCACATGGTAATAAGTGAAATAAAATTCATGATAAAAATTAAAAATAGTATCACGTAGGTAATTAATTAACATATTTTTTTATTAATATAATGACACATGAGACAATTTGGATTCAAGGTAAGGGATTATTTTTTCATTTTCATTCGGCGAGGCATACATAATTATTCTATACCTAATTTCATATATATGTGGAATGTACAACCACAAAAAAAATTAATATCATAAATACAACATTATTCAGGTTATTTTAATATTCAATTTAATTTATTTATTTTAAGGTAACATGATTTAAAATTTACAATGTTGAATTGAATTTCATAACTTAATTTTTTTAATTGAGTTATATTACGACCTCATTATTGTTAATATTATAATATTATAAGTGTTTCATGTTATTACTATCTATTGATGTATTTAGGCTTAAATTTTGAGGATTTACATTTTATACCCATAATCTACTAATTTATTGATTTTTACATCAACATTATATCCTTTTAAAGGGTTTATTTTATAGAATCATTTTATTATATATTGTTAGTATATTATATAACGTTTCAAAAATATATTTGAGAATATTTTATTAAACCTTTTCATTTTGATATACACTAATAATTGATTAAAATTATAAAGTATTTATACCATTTTACCACGCTTTTTTAAAAATTGTGTTTTATTAAAAAAACATTAAGATAACCCAACATCATTTGACTATTTAGTCAGAGAACTTATTTTGTTTAAAACCCATTCTTCATTAAAATTATCTCAAAAAATTACTTAAACATTTAGGAAATAATTTCCTTAAGACATTTTTTTATTATTTTTTATTAATTGTTTAATGTAATAATATTATCGATTTATCAGAAAAGAGATTTCAATACATTTTACAAAGTAAAAAAGGAATATTCTCTTTACCTCATATGTAATGAATAGATTTACCCTTCATCGTTTTGTTAAAGAAACGTTTTAATGATTAAATGGTTACTTATTGTTGATATTAATTTCAAAATATATTTTCAAAATAATTTTTTTTCAACATGTTAAAAAAAATAAGAATATTTTATCCAAGAATAAATTTAAAAGAAATATTTATTTTATTTTCATTTCTCTACAACAAAAACCATTTATATTTACTCTAAATTGAATTTTATTATGGATGTCATCCTTATTCTTCCTCTAGAATGGTTATTATTGATTTGGAAAAGGTCAATATTTACCGTCACTTCTTTGAATCATATTTACACCACTTGAAATATTTATTCTTCTAATACTATTAATCACGAAATTCCCCCAAATTGTACATTTCATTAATCATTGATATTATTGTTGTCTAAACAATATATTATATTACAAATGGTGTGTATTTTAATATTTTTTTATTATTTATTGATATATTGAGGTTTCCATATTCATAATACAATATAGATATTTGATAAGTCGTATTATTTATTTCGAATACTCGATAAGAGAAATATTTTGGTCATATAATGAGTTCTTGACCCCAAACATTGTAGATATCCTCAATGAATCATCCGGTTCCATTATGAAAAATGAATTTCACAAATTTAATGGGTTTCTAAACATGGTTTTAAATACTTTTGTGAACAATCATGGTGGTATTGGTTTTCCTGAAACATAGAATTGACGTACATTAAGTCAGCATTTTCCTAAATTAGTTTTAGATATAACTAATAAATGTGATATTTCATCAACATATCTATAGATAAATTACATTTTTTTCATTAGTTTTATGGAATGTGTTTCAGTTTCTAACCATTCTATATTGATTCTCCCATATCTATTTATTTGGATGGAATGTGATACCAAATATTTACCTATACTTGTTAATTTATTCCTAATGGTTCATTATTTATTCCTCTCTCAATACTCATAAAAATCATTTTAGGTCACCCTTATAATATTTCATTTCACTAGGTTATAAAGAATAAATCATTGAATAAGATTTCATGGATGCAGTCTATTTCTTTTATTAAGTTATTTTTTTTGTTTTCTATTTCTCAATGTATTATGAGAGTCGTTATTTTAATATAGATTTCAAATATTTTCTAAAGTAGTTATCCCTTAACAAATTGATTCCTTTTAACCATACAAATTTTAGAATATAACATACCGACTCATGGATTCTAGGTTCGGGCATTACAATCATGACATCGATAATACATTTGAATTGGATCCATGATGTAGTTGGTGATGTACCACAATGATAAAATAAAAAAAATTGTACAAAATCTAACTGAGGTTACTGTATGTGTTTTCCAAGATTTTTGGATGGTACCAACATCTATTCCTATCTAGGGTCTAGTTTTAGATCTTTAGAGGGATGAATTTATTAATAATTTTAATGAGATCCTATTCCAAAATCCACCATCAATCCATGGATCTAACAGACCTAAAGAGGATGTGTATTTCTTAAGCATGATTGATCTTTATTTTGAGTTCATGGAGATGCCAGCTAAGATCAATTTGAAATCATCCACCATCTATCTTAAAGGATGTCGAACAAAATAGTGGATATGATTGGGTTGGTGAATTAGCATGAGGATTTATAGTGGATTTAGGTCAGGGTTTTCTTCAATAACTATTTTTATTTAGATTCATTGGTTCTGGATAAGGATATGGATTTTTTTTACTCGAGCACACTAATAAGACTATGACAGTATTAGAAAATTTATTCTATGTTATTGTGTTATTTTCATAAGACATAATATAATATAATATTATGAAGACTCACCTATTTGATATGGGGGTTTATTCTAAGAGTATTTCTTAGTGTTTCATGCTGAAGTAGTGTTTTAATGATAAGATTATATATGGTTTGTTCATGGTCATGAATGATCCAGCTTGAAAGTAAGTGTTGATATGAGTACACTTTTCTCACAGTGAATGTTATGTGAGAACCCATAAAGGTAAAAAGAAGTGTGATGGGTTTTATGGTGGGTCTAGATAGAAGTTTTATTGTAGTCTTAATGAAGTTCTTAATAGTTTCCTTTGACTTAAATCAAGTGTGGAAGGATTAAAAATTTAAAACATGGAATCAATAAAGAACCCAATACATGGATTTCTTGATGATGTTTTGGAAAATAATATAAAATTTGTTATATCATTCCTTAAACACATCATTTCACTAGTTCATTAGATGTAAAAATTCTTGAATGAAATTATATGCTTCAAGATCTAATGTGTTCTAGTCAAAGAAATATGTAAATAATATTCTTCATGTATTTGATGTGTCACAATAGGAATTATATATGGGTCCCAAAATTGTGAGAGGAACCATCACTATAGCCTCATAATTTGTGAATTATTTTTATAACAGTGCATTACATTCATTAATATCATAAATTTTTAAGAACTTGATAAATATTACTATAGAGAATTTACTATATGTGAAGGATATTAATACACATCTCAGAACAAAAATAATGTATTGTCTTTTATCCATTATTTTTCATAAATTTATTAGTGATTTATCAGAAATTTTAGATTATTTTTATATATAAAACCACTTTATCTAATATAGGGATGGATTGGATCATTTCTAATATATACTGGAATGATTTTTATCTTCAATGGGTCGCATTAACTACACCTAATTTATGTACTGTATCATTCAGGGATATTGGGACCCAAAGATGAGTAGAGATTTACATTATTATATAGAGTTGTAGAAATTACTAATATTGTTTTATTTTGATTTGTAATAGGAATATTTGGGTGGTGATATCTTTGTAGTTTTCAGTATGTTTTCCAATATTTTTTATTCCAACTACTGTTTATTTCCATGGGTAATAGTGGTTAATTTATCTATTGATTTAGTGTATGGTACTCTTCATGTTTCAATACCATCATTCCGAATGTAACTAGCATAAATAAATGATTTAAAGATTCAATTTGATGATATTTAATAGAAAACATATATATGATCGAGTGTTTAGACATGGTTGTTTATTATTATCTTTTCTACAAAATATGATGGATCACTTCACTTTTTTATTTATTAATGGATTGTCTATTAAGTTATGGTAACGGATAGGAATATGTTTCCTTGTATTGATGATCTGGATGACCAATTGAAAGGGGTGAAGTTGTTTTCAAAGACTGAACATTTATATAGTTATCAGAAGTTGTGAAAGAATAATATCAAATTCTAAAACCACCATCCAGTTCATCTATGGCAATTATCTATACCTTTTAATTCATTTTTTATCACCATTTATCCTTTACTCATTATGGATTTGAAAAAAAGAATCATTAATGAGTATCTATAAATATTTGTGGTGGGATTTTTGAGGAAACTCAAGTTAACTATATGTCAAACGAGGATCTTGTGCGTCCTTTTAGTGAATTTATAGAATTTTCACAAAATAAAAAACTATATATTAATCTATAGAAATGTGATTTTAGGATTTGAGATGTCTGTTTCAAGGGAAACATGGTGTTAGAAAATGGTACCCCAATTGATCATGATAATTTCAATGTTTTTATGACATGTCATGAACCATAAAATGTTTTTTAGAATCAAATATACTTTTATTTAGCATGGTATTATCACATGTAAATAAAAGGGTTTCTGAAATATGGATTCTTGGATGAATACTCTAACTCAAAATGGATTACATATTATTTGGGGTGATAAATTTCATTGTTAATTTCTTTAATAAGAAACTCCATTTTGCCTTTGTCAATAGTGTTGAATTTTCTAGAGGTTGAGCAGGGATATGCTGTCTACAATAATGCATCATGTTCGGGTTTGGTATGTGTTCTAAATCATGGTTCTCACATTGATACCTATTTCTCATGGCCACATAGACCACATGAGTATTATTATCTCACTCGTGACCTTGAATTCACAGTTGTGATACACGTGCTTAAGAGTAAGAGGTAAAACCATTGCTAAAAATGTTCTACACCATTTCTAGATCATAATAGATTCTATTTTATCATTTCTCAATAATATTTTAATTTCTTCCATTAGTGTTGGTTGAATTACCTACAATATTTTCAAATAGAAATTTCCTATACCCTTAAGAAATGAAATATCATTTCTAATTAGTTTTGTAGGAAACATTTGTCCTAGTCCAAGATATATTCTTCGGAAGAGTGGAAACTAATGAAACATTTCCCACAATTCCTTATAGGAGATTTATAATTATGGGACAAGTATTTCATTGTGAGTTTTTAGTTTACCTCGTCTCATCCAAATATGACTCATTATGAACCACAACATGATGATGAGTTATAGGGAATTATAGAATTTATTTATGGTAGGGAGTCAATTTTAGAGTGTTAATTATCCATAAAGGGTGTTTTATTTATTTGGAAATTGTTTTTTGGTCTAATATCATTGTTTAAATATGTTTTTGGGATTTCAATAATTCCATGCGGTTTTTGCACCCGGGAACAAAAGTGATGATTTAGGAAATTTGGTGTCGAATCTGATGGCTAGATATGAGATGGAACATTTTTGGTTTTATCTCTCATTATTATATGTTTCAATGTGTAATGGTTGATCATTATATAACTCAGGGTTTTCTTCGCCCAGTTATAGTGACAACATTGATGTTGGATTAGATTATAATGAAAATTTGGGTTGGGTTACCACATACCTAGAGAAAAATGATTTGACATAGGTTATCAACAATAAGATGAAAATATGGGATCACATTATATGATTGTTTAATAAAACCTCTATTATTAGAGAAAAAAATATCTTTTTGTTAAATATTATTCATATTTCAAGAGTTTCATCTGCCATAGTTTCTAATAGGGATTCCTCTTTTACTCCACCTAATTGGAGAGGCCTCCGAGAGGAACTCTTATATCAAGTTCATTTGAGTACATCTTACCATCATGGGACGGATGGCTACATAAAGAGGCCTATATAGATTCAAGAGTATATAAATCATTCATACAACGTTGATTTTGATTGATCTTTGGATAATTATTGGGGACATGATGAGTTCTCCTGTAATAATGGTTTCCAATTTATGATCATAATGTATCCTTTTAATGTTTTGTATAACCATACACTAAAATCTCTATTGTGTTGATCAGATATTTATGAAAGGACATTTTCTGGACTGAGCGTATTTTATGAGATGAAAAAAATGGTTTATTAGATTCCTCATATAATACTGATGATAATTAGATGGTATTAATATTATGATGAATATAATCATATAGCATTGGAGTGACCTATTGGGGATAAGGAGTTCTTCGATTTTCCACATAAATTGGGTTCATGAGGGATTGGGCGGAAAGGGAAACATCCTCCTTTATATGGACATTTAGAGGGTGTTGAGTAGGTTGGGAGTGTGGATAATAGTTTAGAACATCCCCCATTGGTGATGTCACTATATAACACGTTTTATATATAAAAACTATTGAAATTTCATTCTTATCCATCTAATTTTTGAGCTATATTGATCCTTATATAAAGCTTGGTTTATCTTTGATTTACTTCGCAGTAAAGATATTGGATTCTAAGGTAATTTATTTTTTGGGTGGATGATACCTTTGGTTTGAGTGTTAGAAAATCATTCTTGTAAAATAAATGACATTTGGGAGAGATAGGAACTGATGACAGATAATTTTCTTAATATTTTTTCATTGGAAACCTTATGAAAGGATTTATACTTATAGGAATTTTAATTGGATTATAGGATGTAACATCCTTTTATAAACTTCAAGGAGCTCGTCAACCATCTAGTTTGAACATTCGTTGTTCAAAAATATCATTTTGAGGATTTTGAAACGTGATTAATGTGACTGAATATTTGTGGGTTAGTCTCTGATTTACCAATTCATTATACATTTAATTTCATGATATTTTAAATTTATTTAAATTTATATTTGAAAAACACAATTAATGATAATTGTAAAATGATGTATTTAGGTGTTCAATTTGGGGAAAATCCAAAATTCAAATGGAATTTTAAATTTTAGCGAGATTAGAAATTTTTGATATTTTGGAAAATGGTTTGTAAAATAAGTCTTAATAAAAAAGTATAAATTTATTTGATAAGAACCAAATAATTGTTTTATCTTGATAATGGGATGGAATGATAATGAAAAAAGAATGTTTTGGGTTTATAATGAAATTATCTTATTGAAACGGGAAGTGGTTATATTTTATTTTAAATTTATTTGAAATTATTTTCCCTTAATTTATTCATTGAATGTGAATTTTAGAGCCTGGTTAGATAGTTGGTTTTCTAGGATGGTGATTACCTAATGACATATTGATGATACAAAATCAGACAAAATCATCTTTGTCACATCATATTCATGATGACTGATTTATGATAGTGAATCAACATGAGCCTGAGTCATATGTGCACACATATTCTCTGATCACTGATATGAGTGTTTGAGGATCCTGTAATAAGAATACAATCATAAAACAATATAGATTTCCAATGTCAGTGTTCTGATTACAAAAATATATACTCAATTTATTTTAAAACATCATTAATCATGCATACATATATGTATATATATTTATATTTCAATTATATTTTTATGAAATTAATATACATAAATGTTCCCACTATTTTAAAATGATTTGACACAAAATTTTACTACCATCCCCGTTTTATATAAAAATAGAAGAATAATTAGTTATACTATTATGGAATATTTGGTGACACCCTACTAGGACATTGAGATATGAAATTACCATCACATTAGGTAATATGTCTATTTTCTACTTCTATGTTTAGTTAAATGGAATGTTCCTCATGGAAGAGGTGGATGTTCTCAACCATTATGTCTTTGAATATTTATACCTTCAAGATGTTTTATTAATTTATTTTCTTTTCTAGAAATTTTTTGATTTAATATTTCAATATTTTTTATACATGTTTTTCTTCTAATACTGCCTCCATTTGGAAATTTCTTTGACAACAATTATATTTATTTTTTCTTAGGTCCATTATGTGACAAAATTGAACCCACATTTATATTTTTTTATGTCATGTTTTATTCACGGGATCAAGTGGATTTGGATAACTTTTCAATCTAGTTCACATCTAGCTTGGGTACTAGGGTACAAGGGAAGTTGGGCCATATCATGAAAAAATTAATATTAGGTACAATAATAATTTGGTAATCACGCTCAATAACGAGTGGAAAATGATATTAACAACCATCATATAACTAAATTACAATTAAATGATGTATTATACTTATAACTTTTCAAACACATACCTCTAAATATTATTTATATTAGGTATGGTTTTGTTAAAATGATCGTAACGTTTTAATTTATATTGGTATAAACTTTTTAAAACCCAATATTAGTTTTCATGTCTTAGAAACTATAATTCAAAATTGGTTTCTTATAGAAAATACTTTTTCAAAAAAGTAGTATATAATAATTATCCCTTACTATTTCTATTTAAAGAAGTAAATATATTTGAATAATCATATTCAGATTTAATATCATGATATGGTTAGTTGTTATTTTGTTATGTCAACCAATTATATCCAGCCATGAAATAGAAAATCATGAAAATTCCCACATATTAACATAAATTATAAATATAAGTGGGTCCAAATATTAATTGTCACAAACATGAAAACCATTCCATAAATGGATGAATTGGGCGACCAAACTCAACCAATTATGAATGGAAAACCACCAAAACCTACATATTTATTGAAATTACAAACCAAACACAGAACATATCCGAGAAGAGAGGGGTCCCCCACTAACCATATATTCAAAATAGGGAGATTGGAGGATAAAAGCGATGTGATAGTACATTGATAACTTATTACTTGATTTCATTAATTAAGAATGGTTATAATTCTCAAAAGAGATGATCAATGGGTTCCAAGGTTGTACAGAGTCCGCAACTTCTTGAAGGTTGATAAATAAAAAATCCTAAAAGGATGTATAGTCCTCTATATAATGATAAATTTTGAATTTTCTACCAACTGTGTGGTGATAAAATTATACCCCAATGTCTCCCTCAATCAAAGTTGATCTGAATCTTTTTTAGCCATTTCCTAATTTTACACATGTATTCAATCTATAATTTTACTTTCACTATGAAATTTCCATAAAATAGTTAGCTATGATCACGGGGATCATTAATTAACTAGATACCACATTTTATCCAAATGTAATGATGGTTTATTTCATTATTCTGGATCATATCATGTGGGTGCGGTCTATGATGAACCATGCTAAGAGATGAATGGGACTTAATTGGACTACCTTTAAAAATATATCATCTAAGGATTTCATTGTGGATATAGGTTTGATATCCCATTCATAGTTGTTCATAGAGATTCAAAATTGATTGATGATGAATTTTTCATAACCTTCTTGATTAATATATTTTCTAATCTTCATTCATGTTTTGACTATGAACGATGAACGGATGTAAAAAAAATTCTAGTGAAGCCTTCAAAGAGATTTGAGTGAACTAGTCATGATCATTATCCAAATAACCCATCTTAAGGTAGTAAAAATACCTTGTTGATAAAAATAGTTCTATCGTATAATACATTGGAATGTATTTTTCTAACTCATAGTTTTTAAATTGAAAAATGTGGAACAAATATTAGTGACTTGAGATAATCACACAATTTATGATTTAGTAATTTTTTATTTATTGGTGATTTTATGATTTCATTACATCCATATAATATTTTTTCTTGAATAGGGATATGAGTTGTACATCATAATTTTCTAAAGGGCAGTTGAATTATTTTAGAACTAAGATGAAACTGAGTATGTTTTTTCATCTATAATCTAATGAATGGTTAGATATAATGATTTTGATGATGGAGGAAATTATGCAGGCATGCATCCTATACTTTTTTCCAGTGTGGGTTAACAAATTAGAATTGTTAGATTACACATATTATAATAATTTCAATTATTTGGTATAGATAATTGATTTACACGCCCTATAGTTTCAGCAATGTCTCTCACTAATATGTTGGAATGAGTGAGTTGATGAATCTATTTTTAGAATGAGTAAAACATATAGTACCCTTGATATAATGTAATTTATCAATTATTGGGTGGTTACTAAACATATTCAAAAGTGAAAGTATGGAGACTAAATAATATGATGAATAGATATTTCTATTAATGTATGAGTACTCGTAATTATGTTACCTCAAATATGGGATCATCATTTTTAGAAGCAAGTGAATTTGGAACCATTTTTTGTGGAATAGTTAGAGATTAAGGAAAGTATCATATTAGTGGGTTACAGATAGGACCACAGTACACGATGTTCAGGTACACATAACAAATTTCACATATCTCAAATATAGACAAAACAACCTTATTATATTCATGTGATCGAATATGAGGACATTTATATTAAAATAGATAATTCTTTGACAGAAATCTTATTGTTGATTATTAACTAGTGTGAAAATGAATGATGGGGAAGATGGTACCACTTTTGTGAGTATTATATTATTATATAATAATCAAATAGGATTCATTGTATTGGCAGTCTATTGTTTTGACTCAATGTTTATAGTTGTTTAATCATGACATCTAGAGGAAATTATTGAAATGTAGAATTTATTAGAGGGTGATATTTGTAACACCCTTGAAAATACGATGTTGGTAAATTTCGTATAAGATTTTCATAATTGGTTACTGGATCATGTGATTGATTATAATTTATATGAGTTTAGTTTGTTAATTTTTGAGTCCTAAATATTATTTTTTTGTGTTTTTAGGTACATAATGCGAAAACTTATATCGTGATATATGCCATTTTATTATTGGAATACCTGTGTGAATCATAATAGATCATAATCCCATGGAGGTGTGTGATATTTATCATATGCTTCTATAATCCCACATATGTAATAAAAATCGATTAGCATCCCCAATCCATGTGGTGTAGTGTGGATAGTCCAAAATGGGAATGGTCATGAAACCATGACATGGTAGGATGTCTTTTGGGTTTTCAAGGTATGAGAATCACAATAATGTGGTAATATTGATTATTAGTTTTTAAAATTATTGATTCAAACTATGATTTTATAAGGAAATTTAAGATTCTTAATGTAAAAACATGAGTTATTTATGGGGGGATGTTTCATTAAATATTATCCCATTGACCACATTATTATTTATTTCAACATGAATCTTTTCTTTATTATCAAATATTAATGAATGATTTGTAATATCCCAACGAATCTTATTGAATTCAAATATCAATTTTCACATTCATAATTTCTCATAATTGCATGATGTAAAAAATGGGATATTGTTGATTTTTTTTTATATTAGATCATGGAGATTATAGGATCTTTCTCATAGTTTCTATTCTGGGAGCGATGGGTTCTCCTCTTTGGATCGAACAAATATCTACCAATGAAATTGGATGTTTTTGGGGACCCTTGTTGAGATATATGGTTCTTGTTTGAGTATAAATGTTATATAGGTGAAAAGTATCAGTAATAATATTATGTTTTCTATCAAAAAGCATGAGTTATGGTGATCGTTAGTATATAGATCCCATCCATGTCAATTTCATCATGATGTGATGGAATGTTAAATTGTTCTATTAGACCCTTGCTTTAGGTTAGAAACATGTGTGCATTAGTGAAAGTAACATATGAGACCAATGTTTCATAGCGATCACTTGTGTGTATGTTTCTCAGGAGGAATGGTATTGAGTTTGATTTTTTTAAAAGGGTGGGGCTGAAGCCTCATTTTATTATTTAAATAAAATACCTCTTTTAGTCTCGGTATAGGGAGACCCATTACATAGCCTGAAGGCCCAACACCACATGGCATGAAGACTAGGCTTGAAACCCCTTTTTCCCAAAGAGCCCCTCTGTGAATAGTACTGCTACAGTACTCGTGCTGCTACAGTACTACCTACAGTACATCCACAGCTACAGTTCCTGCTATAGTGCCTCCGCCACTACAGTGTCGCTACTGCTACAGTGTCGCTGCTGCTATAGTTCTGCCGCTGCTACAGTACTGTTACAGTGCCCTACTACAGTTCTGCTACAGTACCCCGGAAATTAGTCCCCGTCTGGTTTTGATCCTAGGTCATTTGGAAGCCAAGAAGAGGCTTGTACCACTAGGGTACTAGCTTGTTGGCATATTGAGTTTTTTCACATGTGTGTAAGTATGTATATTAAGAATCATGCTAGATATATTACATTTGTTCATTAGGGGTGTCCCTTGTTTTGTGTGAATCTATTCCCTTTGGATGTTGTTATTCTTATGGAATGGGACTAGAGGACCATTGAGGATTAATTATACATTATATGTGAGTCATTTATATCATTGAACTATGAATTTGTTGGATCAACACAGATGGTAGGGGTACAACAACCATGAGGCATGACCTAAGTAAATGGCATGATATTAAATTCATGTTCATTGAACAATGATTACAATGGGGGTATGATTCTGTTGTGGCATGGCCCATTATTGAGGTTGTGCATGATGATCTTTTGGTTCTACCCAATAAAAGTTGGTATATTGGATACTCATTTATATCTGTATTTCCATCATTCGAGACCATTTTCATAACATTTTTAATGATTGATAATTCAACAGGGAACCAAGGAAGAAGTTGTCAGGGTTCTTGGAGACATGATTACCTAATTATTTCTTTATACATGATTAATGGTTTATTTATGTTTAATTCCATTACTATAATTAAATGAAACTCTTATAAATATGAACATATTCTAATGATGCATTAGTTTTTTCCTACTTGTTTTGTACTAAAACCCCAAAGGGGGAGCTTGAAATGTGTGCTAAAATCATGATCTATGATATGAGGAAGGGGAAGGGAATAATGAATAGAGATGAGGAGACAAATAATAATGTTAAAAGGGGGTATTCTTTTGGGTTTTTTAATGTATCCAATGGGTCATTAAACAAATTATTGTTATTTCATATTCATTCGTCGAACTTCAACATTAGGGTTCATCATAGGGAATAGTTCAACATAATCTAATGTGTACCTTTACGTATATAAGTTCATTATGAGTAAAAATTACGGTCTTATCATCATGAGTGGGGATACCATACCCTTAATATCAAAATTATTAAAGAAACAATCTATAATTTAAATTATAATTACATATATGTAAGTGAATAATTAATAACAGTCATTGTTATATCACAATGAATTCGATGTTACCTTGATACACACATGAAAATAAATCAGGGTCCCCAAATAGGGATGTTCACTATATTATAAGAATAAATATGAATTTTTGTAAATACAGTATTGAAAAATTTCAGATTTCATCTCATAACCACATATGATAACCATTAACCATCTCCATAAATCTCTATCACTAATATCATGCCCTTTCTAAGATCCCTAATCATGGTTTCTACAAGTGAATCAATATACACATGCTATGTGTAAGTATAAACCCATAAGGTCACCACAAATATATCTTTAACATATGTAAAAATGTAAAAGTTTTTTATTACAGTATAATAAGTTAAATTTAAATCAATAATTTATTTAAAGTGTACTTTGTGGTCAGTCAATAACCAAGTTAATTTGAACCCCATCCATTCCAACTTGATCTTCATCATAGAATAAAAATCATAAAAAAGATGGTATCATGGTCACCTTGGATTCCAAAATATATATAACTATGTATACTCAAGATAAAAAAGTCTTAGGTCATACACAAGTCCATAATAACACGAATAATTAATGGTACAATATACCATACCATCATAACCCATATCAATCACATGTCCGGATATATGGTTTCCATATCCCACAACTAACATTTTTTGGGAGTCATGTTCAGTACAACCATGTATTGTTAATTATTCCATCATCATCAACATCACATATTTTAAATTCTCCTCATACAAGGATTCATAGATCCATAATGGTCCACCTATCACTAAATACTACAATCTAAACCATTAAACGATATAAATTCCCAAATAATAAGGAATATCACATATAGAAACTAACATATTATATTCATCATGGGTCTTTATAGAAATACACCCACACACGTGTGATCATACTAAAAAAGGTTCACAATAGCTACACACACACATAGACATGTAATTCATATCTATCATAGTTCTTGTAGGAAACAAACACACACATTGAACTATACTCAAGCATAGGTCTCTATACACACATGAACATAACAACACATCATGATAATGAAATATACAATGTATTTATTTTTTAATTGGAATCTTACCTCCAACATGTAGACTTCAACAACACATATTCATGTTATTTATCACGTATACCATGAATCTTCTCCAAACTGAACAAACATTTTTTCCAAGGGTCCCTAATAATAAAAACCATTAATAATATATTTTTCTTAGTCAATGTAGAGTAATAGGTCACACCAATATGATTGATAAGATAAACGAGAATTACATACACAAGTGTCCATATATAAATGTCAAATACTCTATCCCTATTTTCAAATCATCTCAAATGTTTGATCAAGGTTGTTATAGTAAAATTATGCTTGATCACAATAAGGGTAATTCATATATCTTTATATATTCACTCGGATATGAAATCCAATAAAAAAACTAATTAAAATTCAATAATATTTTGAATAATGGGTCAATAATGAAATCAATATTACATAATAAGGATCACACATGTTTAATTCAATTATTGTAACAACCCCATTAATTTTTACTTCCAGATCAGAAATCTAAAAATAAGGTAACAATTATCCCCCGGATATGGTGATTCCCACCATGGTCATGTTTTGATCAAATAAACCAATACCATGAAACAAATCATGGGAACCCACTAAGTGATGGTGTTAATAACATTATCATTTTGGAATCACCATTCCAATCATAATTAAATTGTGATGTCAAGGTGGGTATGGTCATCGAGAATAATCACAGTTCCACAAGCTCATGACCACACCATACCACAAGCATTTCATTCATCCTGTATTACACAGGTAGTTCCCATGAGTAAAATAACCTATATAAAGGTATGTTCTAGCCCACGGTGTATTGTAAACTAGTTACCATAATGTAGTCCTACTTGTGGTGTACATTAATATAAATGAATACCAATTTTATCATCAAAAAACATCAAACTCAAAATAGATCCAAGTAAAACAATGAAATTTTTCAAAAAAACATTTACACAAATTTGATCATAAATTTTTTTGAATTTTAAAAATCAATGGTGTTACATCAAATCATGGGAATCATAGATATTATATACAATTTAATTTTCCCTATGATTTATTACATCACACTTGAATTGAATAAAATAATTAAAAATTGTTATATAGCTTTATTTTTAGAAATTATTGTTATGTTGACTAAATATTATTATTAGAATGTAAAAATTAATGAAATTTAAATATTTAGGATGGTTTTATTAAACAAATATATTTTTAATTTAATGTTTATTTTACCTAATAAATTAAAATTATTAGTTTTAAAATATGATTCTCATGATTATTATTATTTCAAACAAATTTATAGAAATTTTTTTCATTAATATTCACAAAAAATATAATTAATATAATTTAATTATGTAATTTTTATTGTCTAATTGAATTATATATCATTTATATTTTATTTTAAAAATAAATAGGTAAATTTTAAAATCCTAATTTGATTATTATAATTTTATTTTATAATAATATTTTCATAGTTATGATAGGAATAATTTTATATATTATTATTATATTGTTAATTTTTTGTTTATTATTAACAAATAGAGTTATACCCAATAATTAATATCAAATAATTTTATAATTATATATGATAACAAAATAATTTATTAAAAAGTGCAACTTATTATGGATTAATGTTGTGAAAAAAATTTCATATAAAAATTTACAATATTGAATTTAGTAAACATGTGATTATAATTTTGAATCAAATTATATATTTTAATCTAAAAAATATGCCTTTATCTTTTCCATTTTATAAATTATTCCCAAGGTTTAATTATTTTATGGAATTATTTTTCAAAAATATAATTTTTATTATTTTAATTATAAACAAATTAATATAATATAAATAAATAATAGTAATAATATTATCATTATAATAAATTTAAAATAGAAATATATAGGTTTTCCAAATATTTTTTTTATGTTTTATGTATACCAATATTACAAGTAATGTTTATCACCTAAAAACATTATTTTAAAAAATGGATTTCATTTCTAAAATCATTATTAAAGACCTATATAATAAAATATATTTTATACTTTTTATTCTAATATATTATACATGTAAATAATAGTGACCACAATAAAACCCAATATTTGTATATATATTAAATATATGAAAAAAATTTAATACATGATTAAAAATAATTTGAAATTGATTTTTTAAGCTTTATGAAACACAAAACATCCCCCACACAATTATTTTCTATTATTGGATCCAAAAGATCTTTCAATATTTCCTTTAGATTTTACATTAACAAAAAATCCCACTTCTATCCATTATACAATAATGAATCATCACCCTACATATCAAAACCCCCAAAGCCTCTGAGATTGCAAGAAAATTAAACTATGTAATCCCAAAAAACTATTATCTACATTTTAGATAATTGGGTCCTCTCAAATTTCCATCTCATAAAGCCTACAAAGTTTTAATGGAGATCTTACAATGTGAATGGGAAAACAATTAATTACTCATTTTTCATTTATTATTCCATATTTCTTATTATAAATCATTTTTGAACAATATAAAAATGTTAAAATAATTTCATGAAGATTATATATACAATAAAAAAAATACGATTATACGGTAACAATTTTATAGTTTTCTATTTGGCCATTCTAAAATTGAATACATAAGATTTGTTAGTTGTGGACCATCACCACCATAAGACACATGATCCATGTTTCAAAACCTATATTAATGAATTGTTAAATTATTGTTTTTAATGAAACAGTTTATTTTAAAAACAACATAATGGTTTATAAAATATAAACAAATTCTATATTTTTATAGTTGTAATAAAATGATAATTTCACATATGTGTATATGAAGACTTCCACCATGATAAAGAAACAAATTAAAATTTTAATTTAGTTATTTATTATTTGTAAAAATATGATAAAATATGAGTTACAATATTAAAATAAAACATTATTCTTATTATACTTTGGTAATAATGAAATTATTCCAAAGGAATCACTCATATTTCCATTATCACCAATAAATTCTAGCAATTTATTTTTGTGTTGGTTGAATAACCAAGAAGGATAATGCTATAAGTTTATATCATTGATGAATATGAACATATATTTATGTGAATTATTAAAAATATTTCTGAAAATAATATTTCGTTTATGGTCATGGAAATTGTATTTTGATATTTATTTTTCATTAACATGCACCCTTTAATTGGTAATTTATTTTGAAACAAGCATATCACAAATATAATATCCATGAACCATAAAAAAACTAATGTAATGAAATTTTAACATTTTAATTAATTATATAATGTTAAATATTTTATCCAATATAATATAGTAATGATTTGAATGGTGTAAATGAATGGGTACTGACATCGACACTACCATGCACGTGTAAAATGATTTCAATAAAATACATTTTATGATGATAAATGAATAAAAAAACTATTAATAATGTAGTAAAAAATCATTATTTATGAATAAAAAATATAACAAATATGAATATGGTTTTAATATATGTTATAAATATAGTTATTCGTTTTTTATAGGATGTTAGAAGATGTTCAACTAAGCAATAATACAGGGTATAAGGTTTATCATATTAATTTTAATTCTTTGAGACTTAATTCCTGAAAACTAATTTTCTTGAATTTTTTTGGTGTGTATAATACACATGTTATAATTATATTCATAGATTTAATTAGTATAAATGGGAGTATTTAACAATTCGAGATAAAATATTACAAGGACTTTTGGATATTATGTTTCCAATGATCTAACAGAGTTCCTTAAAATGATATCAGTTAATTGGGTTATAATTATTCTTCACTAACATCATTATTATATATCAGATACATTATATACAATAATTTTATTAAAATGTATTTCATTTATTTCAGGTATTAACATTTCCCACTGGTAAAATCACATTAAAAATGATTCTTAATTCAAAAATATTGTTTTTATAAAGGAATTTTCCATTTTAAAATTCACTAAATGATCCATATGTGTTCCTACCTAAATAATAATTTACATGATAAAATTTTTATGTTCTGTGACGATTTTATAATTAAATTATTAATTACTTTTTGGCGAATTGGATTGAGGGATATTATTCCGTATAAAATATAATAATGTTAGGAATAATTTCAATCCTATCTGAAGACCTATTTTTCGAAAATATAAATAATCACTCAACCCTGCAATGTTGTTTTTTTAATATTAAGATATTTTTTTATATTTGATAGAATTTATATTTAAATATTTTTAAAAATATGTTTTTTCAATCAATTATTTATTATTATTTTCAATTAATTTATTTTAATATTATAAAATTTATTTCCCTCTCATATTTTTATCCTATGCTCTGCATTTACTTTAAAAAAATTCTATTATTCATAGATCTACTATTTGAATATTTTATAAAAAGGATTTTGATAAATATATTTCATGTAACATCCTTACAAATTATTTTCGGATGTGATTCGTAATCTCAAATAATGAAAAAAATGTTAGTAAATTATTTATATAAAATTATATTGATTCTTTTATTCCATTTTCCACATGGTATCCAAAAACTCTATAACCATTATAATTATGTTTCATTAATAACACTACAAGTTATATTATTAAAAATCCATCTAGTTGATTTATGTTTTTTTATCTACAAATCAACTTTTTATGAAACAATATGTCTAACAATTTTGGAATGATATGAAAATCACATTCTTTCCATCAGTTCATAATGATAAGATGAATGAATGAGTTAATGTGGAATACATATATATGGATGATGATTATTGGGGCCTTATATAACAATCCCACACAATTTTTTAGTTTTAAATCTCATTAAATAATAATGGGTAGACATCATTGTATATGTTAAAACATAAAATATGGGTATCATATTTTTCCTTAAAAAATAAATCATGGAAAACATATAACTTTTCAAAAAATAAAACTATTTTATAATGGGTTTTGTCACAACACAAAATTTCTGACATTTGGGGGTTGTCTTGAATTTAAACCACTTAAATAATTGGTTTTCTCACCACATATATTGGGGAAAACATTTTTAATTCAAATTATAATGTATGGGAGTAAAGGGGTTCTGATAATATAATGTGTTGGAATGAATGGTTTTATTACAATTTTATAAAAAAAAATTCCAATGGTTATTCCATAATTAAATTGTATATTTTTTTAACGAGAATATGTATTTCAATGTTATATATTTATGATTTTCTCCCTACCACACATTTATTACCACACACTCTTATATTTGGTTACATGGTTCTTCCATCGACATTACATGTCTTGTTTTCATTAATTATAAAAGACCATATTATATTATTTTCATTTTATTAACAATTCTCTCGTGTGCTTATGTTTTATCATAAGATTATTATATAACCATTGATGACATGTTGATACACATTACCTTACTTTTTTTATGTTATCATCACTCACTTGTGTTTTTATTCCCTTTATTATGGCGATACCTATAACCTATGAGGAGTGTAGATTTTGGTTTAGATAGTTCAATTATAGAGAAATATTCATAACTACCATACAATAAGACAAATAAGATGCTTATCCTCCAATACACTAAACCGTATATTAGTAGTATTGTTTTATTATTGAGATATTTAATGATTAACATATGTAAATTAAATAAAATAATGATAAAATTATCTGGGATCATATCACTTGATTTAATTGACTTTGTGTAAAGCATGAGTTTCTAACATTGGACGAAGGATTTTATGTTTGAGGAAAGATTTATTAAATCACTATAAATCTTATCAATAATAAAAAACTTCATTTAATCATAAATAAATTTCTAAAAAATATATTTACTGAATTAGAAATAATTTTATTTCATTTAAAGACTCATTTATATAATTTTAATGTATTTGCACTATCTCGTGTGTTCCAACTTTATAATTCATTTGTTATTCATTAAATATAAATTATTTAATAATTATTAATAAATAAAACACATTCCTAAATTTAGTGAGTTCTCAAAATATTAATATTTCACTATTATGGAAGTGACACAATGACAACATTCTCATTAAAAAATGGATGGGAAATCACTTCAACTGTAAACCAATATTTTTACTTCTTTATTCATAGATTTTCATTATATTTATTTTAAAACATTTAAAATTCATCAAATATCATTTTCTATACAATAATATAAATAGATATTATAAATTTTAATGATTCACATTTATTCCATCTCAATAGGGAATATATTTAAACATTTCATCATTAAATCTATTCATAAAAATACACATTACATTAATAGTTTTTATACTCCCTACCATACAAGGAATTAATCTCAATATATTATCTACATATTATATTCCATGATAGGAATAAATTTTTATCAAAAAAATATATATATATTTAAACCATCAAGATAATTGATCTATAGGATCTCCATGATATGTCTCAATAAGCTTCTTTTAACTATACCGTCACCTTCAACTGATAATATTCCTTTTAATTAACATTACAAAACTCCCAAAACATTTTGGATTTTTTTCCATTGGGGATATTAGTCTGATTGATTTCATGAGATTATCGAGATATATCATTTTCTATAATGAATTTTTAATATCCATGGATTATATATTTATTTCATGTTTGTCTTCCATTACTGTAGAATGCCAAAGGAAGGTGGGTGAAATAGTTAGAAATATCAAGGATGATTCAGAGTAAAATATTTTGGGTACATTGGGGTTAGGGTTCATAATATAAGTGGGATATGTTCTTATGAAATTTTTGTCATTTGGTGTGGAGGATTATTTTGGATGATAGTATTGAGGTCACTATTAAAAATGATATAATATAGTTCCCTGTTATGTGTTTGATATTCCATATTATCATCCTGGTATTGAGTTTTCATGTGGCATGGGTACACATGATGAAACACATTAGTAGTGGTACGAGATGTTCATATGGGAAGTTTAAGTGATATGAGACTCATCCCTATTTTTTTATGGTCTTATAGGTATTTTGGGTTACGGGATCACCATTGTGTGTTGGGTGTATGTTGGTAACTTGTGTCAGTGTCATTATTGTATTTGTGGAACCTATTTTTCCCTATAATAGTATTGATATTAAAGAAAATCAATTCTTCATTTCAATAATTTTTTGTTTCATTCCATTCATTAAATTAGGTTGTGATTATAGGTGTGTAATTATTTGTTAAATTAGATGTATGTATAGGTTTCATGTGATTATTTCCAATTTATCATCTATGGAAATGGTGGAAAAATGATTTGATGGGATTTCTAAGAGATACGAGCCTATCCATGGGATCTATGATGTGATTTTTTATGGTTATGTATACATTCAAGAATTTTTTTTCTTTTATTGACTATGATACCATAGTTTATTTTTATAGATGATAATTTTATTCATTTTTAGTGAGAGGTAATTAGTCAATAGAGTTATTTTGAGGCCTATCCTTAGTGTCAATAGGTTATTCAATGTTATCCTTAATAAGACTTGTTGTGTTCCCTTTCCATTACAACTGAAAATTATGGTATTTTCAATTAACAAATAGCGATTCGATCACATAGAAAATAGTCTGTAGTTCCAGGATCCCATCACTATTAACCTATGTTAGAAAATTGTATCAAAAAATCATTTTTTAGTGGCATACATTTGAAAAAAATTAAGATAGGGTACTCTTGAGATACTAATAGTTCTCTGGTATTTATATATAATATATTATCTTCGATGGATATTTAATTTCATCACAAATAATTTTTCATTATGAAATTAAATAAAAATATAAATTAATCTCTTGTGATGGATATTTTTTCCCTCATCTAAAAAGATCGTAATTTAGAAAAACAATATATGTCAAACTATATAAATATGAATTAGTAAAAAAATTAAACATGATTTTTTCATTCAAAACTAGTCATAATATGTTTATAATCATAAATATCAATCACTATGGAGGTGGGTCATCCAATAGAATATTTGGTAGGAAATACCCACATATACCTTTCATTAGTTGTCATATGTTTTCCATCATATACTCATCTTGATGCTTATTCCATCAAGACTGCTACTCATATTTCTCATATTTATGTTGATAAATGTCCTCATGCTCTCTACATAGGGTCTCTTTAAACTCATACCGAGCTCATAGATTCTCCTCAAACTTTGAAAATGACTAGTAGGAATATGAATTATATCCCATTCATCATGATAACTATAACATCCCAGCCTTAATCTGGTACAACCCATTTTTAATTTATTGTAGACTAATTAATTAAGCGACTCGGGGAGCATTCTTGTGCACCTCTCTGCATGTCCCATGAGACATTTTAATTAATTTAAATAACATCAGTCGTTTATTGATAAATTTTATGTCATGCATTAGCACTATGTTGGGGATTTTAAATAATTAATTGTGATTTTGAAAGAGTAATAATATAATAATGAAGACATAAAATAAATCAAGAATGGATAAAAAAAATTTGAAATAAAATAGAACGGGGCTATAAGAAAAATAAAAAAAATTAAAATAGGGGATTTCCATTTTTTATTATTTTTATCATTTTCTTCCATTCCATACTTTTATTTTGTTTATTATTTTCTTTTATTTCCCTTTCCCTTGTATTTTATTTTTCTCTTATTTATTTTATTTTCTTTTTCATTCATTTCTCACATTTCTTTTTTTCCTCTCCTATCTCCTTCACCCTTCTCTCATGTCGCACCTCCAATCCCCCCTAGGTGGTGCACCCCCCTCCCTTCAAAAGGTCGTAGATCCTCCATCCCTCATTTGATATCTTCTTTGTTAGTCAAGAAGTAATCCTTATGGAAAGGATAACATTTCTCAATTGGAATCGTTCGATTCCACTGAGTATTATGTGCATAGTTCATCATGTAAGATGTTTACCATATTTTGTGGTTTTTCTAAAATTCATTGTTTTCTTCCATTTTAGGTCAAATCAAATCCTAATATACATCTTAGAGTCATATACGACTACAAGGTAGGGTTCCTACTCTCTTTCCCTCTGTTTCATTGTAGTTTATCAGAAAGAACAATTGTTCCTTTAGTCGGTTCCTACTAGCTTTGCGTAATTTTAACCAATTTAATTACATTAATTTTTTTGCCTAATTGTTGTAGCAATAAAAATCATTATTTTATTTTATTTTATTTTCAATAAATTCAGACACCCCTTTAGGTGTTCTGACATAGTCAGTGTATTTTTCCATTAGACGGGTTGATAATTTAATTAACTATAGGTATGGCACATCCCCCATTTACTATTTTATAATTTAATAAATAGTTATTTGAATTGTTGCAACAAGTTCAGAAACCCCTTTGGGCATTGTGACATTGTCAGGGTATTATTCATTATCCGAGGTATAGTTAAATTAATTTTAGGTGGTGTACAACCCTTTTTAATATGATTAAATAAAATAAATAGTTTCTTTGAACATGAACATGATCTGTTAGATCATTGGCACCTGTTTTGCTAAAAAAAATTATTTTAAAATTTTCATTATCATTTTATGATGATATGATGAATATTTCCTTGTAATTTTTTATGGTGAAATGTTAAATTTATACCTTATTATTCATGTTTGTATATGGTTTGTATTCAAGCTTTTCTTATATATGATGAATATTTCATATCATTTACATTGAAAACTCTAATTAAATTCTCGGTGGGGAAAGGAGGAGGGTCACATATTAAGGGCCACGCTTAGAGCCCCTGTTTCTGACTGGTCACCTCTATGTGTCGGGGGTCAGTGTCATTTGACTTTCTATACAAAGACTTCCCCAGGCTTTCTAATACTTATGAGTGATACTGGTTCCAAAAGTGCCAATCAGAACAGATCTATTGAAAATGTGGCTTCGCCAACCTCGGATGATACTCGACCCATTTTTGTGTGATCAAGACAGAATGAGGGTAAATCCATGCCTCAAGCGATACATGGTCTTTGGAAAGATTGACTTGGACATGCTCGGTAGTATTGGATAAATTGATGGATGTTTCGTAGCGATACCTTCGGGACGAGTTCAGACCCCTACTCTGAACATGGAACATAATAATGAAGCATTTAAGGTTTATTTTAATGCCATTTGAGTTTCTTAACAATTTATATTTTCATCTGATATATCTACGGGCACATGTTTTGTACTTGACTTAGACCCAATATAAAGCACAATCTTGGGGTATACTTATTCTTTGTTTTAACTAGCTTCTAGGTTATATATATATATATATTCATGTTAATACATTATGTTGACAGATACCCTTTCAGACTACCCTCTTAGGATGAAGCAACTGATTAGGCACCAGTTCCATTTATAACCAAAGACAACTTATTAATTTCATTGTACTTAAATTAATTATCTGAAATTGTTATGTACTGGAATAATGCATTTTTATCGTTGGATGAAATGGAAAGGTTTAGACACCATGACTTCCCACCTTCTGGGATTTTATCTCACACCCTGGACGGACCTCGTTGACACCCATGTAGATTAAATGTTTTCTGGTATTGATAAGGGGAATTTTGATTCTTCTGAGGCTTGAATGTTCATTACTACTAAATATAGATACTAGGGTAGAGGACCAGGAATTGATCATGATGCAGTTGCTAAATTGGGTCTTATAATTTAGTTGATTGTGTGTTTGAGTTATGTTTTGTCATGACCCGTCCTCGGGGCCCCTACCATGACTACCCCAAGCATGCCTTCCATAGGCCAGGGGCTGGCGACTAACACCAAAGTCGTAAATCTCGATAACTGGGAAGACATTTCCTTTATAAAAGTAAACAAAACATCACAGAGTAAAAGCGGAAGTAAAACACTATGTACAAAAGAAAGTGTCGAAAAGTAAATGGGAAAGAATACAACCCCAACTAAAAGTACAGCAACTACTGAACAAAAGTAGAACAGAAAAAAATAACAAACAGCTGGGAAAAAGGAAGAAGATCATGTGTTGTCCTCCACGGATCCTACCTGAAGTGTGGGTACAGATAGCGGAGCTCCTGGATCATCCACCACAGATCCTACCTGAAGGGTACGTACAGATAGCGCAGCTCCTGGATCATCCACCACGGATCCTACATGAACGGTAGGTACAGATAGCCTCCACAATGCTCTCTCTCGCCAACCTCCTCCTAGTGTTGTATCGCCATGAAATACACCTCCGAATACCGTCTAGTCCTAAAACACTCGGCCTCTGCCAGCGCTGCTAATCATCTGCAACCAACACAATGAGGTGCGGGCATAGCCCGGGCAGGGGTGAGTGTATGATACTCAGTAGGGACCCCGAGACCCTTAAGGTATCACTAAATCAAACAATGATAACCAAAAATAATATGTCAACAGATAACCTCTACTTAGGTATATGCCCATACATATACCTAAGTAATCAAGTAAGCCATCTCAGTCATGAGGAAACAAAAAGATTATGAAATCAACGGATAACCACTACCCTGTTATACACCCATACATATTCCAAAGTTATAAAGTGACCCATCTCTATCATGAGGTAAACACAAAGATCATAGACTCAGCTCAAACCAGGATTTTTATTTTCGAAACTATAACTGCTGAAGAGCCCCGTCTCTGGAGTGTACAGTGGTACTGTCACAACTCCTAGGTACTGCTCACTAACCTAAGACTGATGAGGTACTCCTCCTATCGAGTACCGTGGGTCAGCCACCCAATCGAAGTAGTGCTTCCCACCGGGGTATGCCACCCAAACTCAGTAGTGCACACCCCCTAATAGCTTGCAGAGGTACTCTCCGGACGACTACCGCGAGTATGCACTATCACACAGTAGTGCTCTGTCCTCTATGGGTCTGCACCCAAACAATGTAGTGTTCCGTCCACTGGGCTAGTCGACTCACTCCAAGTCGAGTTGTCAAGAAGTCGTCAGGTCTTAGCCGGCTACACGGTCTCCGTACTCCGTATGCTCATCTCCGGGGGGGGGGTCCGCTCCACGAGCTAAAGGTCGATACTAAATGTCTCTCAATGTACCATGAAGAAGTATCTCAAAGGACCACCTATTCAAAGGGGTCTAAACGCAATAGACGGTGCGTCAATCGGACGCCCGGTCTGTGAGTTATTAGCCTTTTTGTCCTAGGGGCCCGGTTTGTTTCGTGTGCTAACCATCCCTCCCGTACCTCATATACACTGAACTCTCATAGGGTATACTCATAAGGACTGTTTCTCAACATGTTCAGCAAAGCCACTGACGGTTCGTCAAACGGACGTCCAGTCTGAATGTTATCAGCTTTTCTGTTCCAGGGCCATGTTGGATTTCAGGTACAATCCAACCCAGCCACTATCCAACTACAACCAAAACACAGGAAAAGTATACCAAATGTTCCATCTCATCAAGCGGAAACCAACAAAGTTGACGGCATGTCAATCAGACGTCTAGAGCTCACGATATAAGCGTTTCTGCTCCGAGGGCCTGGTTGGATTCATGTATGAACCAACCCAATCGAACCCAAAGTACTCCGAAACCTTGAGAGTAATATACCGAAACGACCGCCTCGATCCAAGGATTGCTACATAACTAACGGTGCATCGATCAGAGGTCTGTAACCCATGTTATGGGAAACAGACCGAAATAGTCCGAAAATGGGGGGGTCTGGACCCGGTCCGTGTCCGAACAGGGTCGACCTGACCCGGGTCCGTGTCCGACCCAGTTGGGCGTGGCCCGGTCCAGCTCGGTGCGGTCGGTCCGGCCCGGGGCGGCCCAGCACTGGCCGAGCAGTTCGGCGTGGCGCGGCCCGAGTGGCCGCTAAAAAAGGGGGGCGCCGCCCCCTTGAATAAAACAGCGACCCCTACGCGTGGGGGACGCCCCTTGCCAACGGACGCGGCCGAGCGCCGCCTCTGGCCTCCCTCGGTGCCGCGCGGTCACGAGACCAGCGGTCTGTCACTATGGCTTTAGCCATGGCGGCCCTTCCTGGCAGCGCGTCGGGCATCGCTGCCACCTGTCAGCCGGCCGGTGTCAGCCGCCGTGCCGACGCGGCACGCCGACGGTGTTTTCTGAGGACCGCCAGACACGCTCCGGTGATCCTTTTTGCTTTCTGCCTTCACCAACGGTCCTCCCGGGACCTGTCCTTCACTGCGGAGGCTTCATATATTCTTTGCAGCCATGTTTGTTGTCGCCCGTCAATCCGCGCACAATGATCAAACTGTGGAGTCTTCGAATCTCCTCTGCGGCCCTGACTCCAGCCGTAGTTTCGTTCGGCCTCAAATATGCGGTGCCATGGCGTCGTGCTTCTTCGTCATGTTCTTTCTTGTTTCCATGTGGTGTTGTCGCACCGCACCACCTTTGTTCGTGCCGCAACAAACAAAACAACAAAGGGGGTGGAGAGTCGGTTGTGTTCGTGCGGTCCGAGCTCCTCCCATTATGTTGGTAACAAGCGGCCCAAAAGGCGAAGAACGATAAGGATTTTTCACGAACAAAAGTAAACAACCCAAATAGTTTTCCCCGAAATCAAGAATTCCCAACCCGCAAACATATTCTTCATGGATCAACATGATATTTTGTTAATCCGCATTCTTAGATTTAGAAGGAAGTAAACAAGGGTTCACTAACAATAAAAAATAAATTCCCTACCTCGAGCGTAGTTGAACGAAGGCTCGTCGTGGAATTGCACATCGTGGAAGAAGGCATCGCAGAAGGGGGATCTTCGCGTCGTAGAGAATAGATTCATCGGCGTCGCGTCATCAATCTCCGAGGATCTGATGTTCTTGTCGACCTTCGTCGGAGGTCGGCGTTCTTCGATTTCTTCGCGTTCTTCGCGTTTTTAGATAAAGAACGAAGAACTTCGAGAATTTGATCCGTTCGCTCCAAAATTCTCCCACACAAACCAAGAAAAAACAATAATAAAATAAGTCACCTTCTTATTTTATAACTCAAGCCTTCAGTTTGAAATTCAAAATTGAATCAACAATTAACACAATTAATTGCAACGTTTTAAACCACCCAATTAATAGAGAAATTTAATATTTAATTAAACACGCGACCTGACTTCGTTTAATAGGGGGTTGTGGGTGCGTTACATTAATCAAAAAGGGTTTGAGGAAGTTGAAAGGGTGGGGCTCGTGTGGGTCACACTCAACCACTCAACCACATAGCTTAGGTTAACACTTCCTTGAATAAAAATAAAATCTGTTGCACAGTATTTTATTTTATTCTTTAGTTAACCCAATTATTTAAAACTCCACCCGAGCAAACACAACTCCGGAAAAGGAGTTCTTAAGAAATCACCGACACTGCGATAACATCTGTGCCCTCAGATTTCAATTCCGAGCACCAGTTCAAAAGTTAGAAAAACCCGCTCGTTCGATCATTGAATGTACCTGAGCTAATCTTCGGAAACTGATTCTGGGCACACCGAGCCTCAAAATCAGGTTCCGTCAGAAACTGTGTTTTTCTAAAATCCCATAGAAAATTAAGAAAAAATTTCCCTGGAATTTTATGGGTCTTTACATTAATCCCAACTTAGGGCTTTACGTCCTCGTAATGATTTAACACAAACTAGGGATACAAAAGCGGTATAGATCACGCATCTGAGCCTTCCACTCCCATGTTCTTACCTGGAGGTTCTCGTACTGCTAGTGAAAGAACACTCGAGGAATAGACCATCCTCATAGGATCCGCTTCTATCGATCCTCAATCCCCACTAGAACCTCCATGAATGTCACCCCATCGCCATCGTCCAGCTCCTCATGGTCGATGATATGCGAAGGGTCGAGCACATATCTCCTCAGTTGAGATACGAGGAATTTGTGGTGCACCTGGTGCAACTGAGGTGGATGGGTCAATCGGTAAACCACCTCTCCTACCTAGCTTAGGACCTAGAATGGTTTGTTGAACCTCAGAGATAACTTGTCGCCTCGGTCACATCTCCATAAACCTCGTAGAGGTGAGACCCGTATAAAGACGTCATCATCATCCTCGAAATCTAGAGGTATCCAATTCCTATTAGAACTGAAACACAAAAAGACTGCTTCCACAAGGATAAGGTTGACCGACTAAAGAGTGATAGGTCTCACCCTCCTGTGCATGAGTTTATTCTGTGCTGCCTTGGGTTTCATTTTCGCAGACCAAGGAAAACGGATCCCGACGTTGTAGTTAAACAACATCCTTTTTTCCTAATACCGTCAATTTGTGTATGAACTATGATTGCCCAATCCATACTCAAACCAATGTCGTAAGGCCTCGACCCTGCCACCAAGAGATTCCAACCAAAACTCTCGCCTCGAGGGTCTGACCACACCGTCGAAGTAAGGGTGATTATCGAGAATTCTCCCAATGCATCTCCAGACGTGAGGGTCAAGTCTACATCTTACCAGAAAATCTAGGTCTGGGACAATATTTTTGGAAAGAAGGAATGATTCATATAAACTTATATTAATACGGTAGCTATTAGTGGACACAGACTGTCCCTTGGATCATTTTTAGATCTATTGGGTCACACTCCTTGACTGCATGCAGCCGCACTCTTCCACCACCTTCCAGCTACCAGAGCCATGGAGGGACAACTAAGGCGGGTGGTTGTAGCATGTAAAAATGTACACCACCTCATGCTCCTCTCCTAGCTCTGCCTCCACGTCTTCTGCTTCACAAACTCATCTCTACTTAAAGCTTCCTCTTCTTGAAACATTTAACACGCTCGAGTCTCTAAGACTGGGGTCGGTTTCGTGTTTCTTACTGCACTATGCAGTCTTTATCCGCTCCTGGATGATCTGCACCTTCATTGCCTACGATCTGAAAGAGCTGATAATATTTCTCCCTTTCCGAAAAGAGAAACTTAGTCTCATCCCTCGGATGAACCACGCCCATTGCCTAAAACAGTCAATCCTGACATGAATGATGCATTCATGCCATGGATGACGTCGTAAGGCCTCAACGTAACTACCAAGAGATCCAACCGTCACTCTCACCTCCAAGGGTTGAGTCAGGCTGTTGGCATCAATGTCGGGTCACTGTGTCTCCTCTAGTATAAATCTCGAATGTGAGGGTCAAGTCAACAGTTTTAACCGGGACCTCTCAGTATCAACCAAACAAAGGATAGGAAAGAAAACATCAAAAATATAAGTGTCTTTTTATTATTGCAGCTCATAGTAAAAAAGACACAAATACAACAACATCATGGAACTAGAAGTTCAAGGGATGTATCCACCAGTTCGGCATCAGTATGAGGTCACTGGGTCTCCTCCAGTAGAAATCTCGATAGTGAGGGTCATGTAAACAGTTTAAACTAGGACCTCTCAGTATCATCCAAACAAAATGACAGGAAAGCAAGCATCACAAAGATAAGTTTCTTTTATTATTGCATCTCATAGTACAAAGACAAAAAATGCAACAACAACAACATGGAACTAGAAGTACAAAGAACAAAAAGGTATCCACAAGTTCTGCTCCTGTCCACCTGCTTCCGGAGTTTCATTTTCTAGGGTGTGGTTATTAAATTTTTGGGTTAAGTAAAGGAATAAAATAAAAGTGGTGCAACCAATTTTATTTTATTTAAAGAAGTTCTAACCTAAGCTATGTGGTGAGTGGGACCCACATCCTAACTTATCCACTAGGTAGGATATTAGTGGGCTGGGGCCCACACGAGTCCCACCCCTTTCATCTTCCTCAACCGCTCCTTTATTTCTGTAATTCACCCGCACCCCCACCCAATTATGGAAAGTCAACTTGTTTGTTTATTTAAATATTAAACGCCCCAATTAATTGGGTAGTGTAAACATTGAAATTAAATTCAATTAATTGGTTGATTTAATTTTGAAATTCAAAAACGTTGGTTTGTGTGTCAATAAAATAATACAAGTATTATTTTATTACGGTTGGGATTTTTGTGTTGAGTTTTTTGGAGAAAAAGGGGAGTCTTGATGTTCTTCCTCCTCAAACGAAGAACGCAAAGAACAACGACCTCCGACGACGGACGACGGTCAGAGACGCCTTCCTCTAAGTTTGATGACCTGACACACATCTCCTCATTCCTTCTCTCTGCGTCAAAGGAAGGGAGACATCGTTCCTTCATGACCTGATGATCATCTTCTTCCACGACAATCAAATCAGAAACATCCCTTTCCGCGAAAAATATCATTCGGTAACAACGCTTGATGTAGGAGAATTTATTTAGTATTCTCCTTTTCATTTGAGAATAGAATGACGAGTGCGGACCAACCATTTCCAGGTTGATCCGCCGATCGTTCGTTCCTGCAGGTTGATGTTGGGGTTGTTTATTTTTTCCTGTGAATTAATTCTTTGTCGTACGTCGACTTCTTTTGTTCGCCGCATGTTATAATTATAACGGGAGGAGGTCAGACCGCACAAAGACGACCGACCCCCCCCCCCCCCCCCCTTGTTGTTGATTATGTTGTGGCTCGAACGAAGGCATTGTGGTGCAATGGCACCGTGCGGAATCATGGAGGAATACAGCAAGGATGGGCATTGCTGTCGTGCAGCGCCGTTGAGGCCGAACGAAACCGCGTCTGGAGTCGGGGTCGTGAAGGCAATTCGAACACTCTGCTGGTTGAACGTTCTGCACGGATTGACGGGCGATGACAAATGGGGCCGCAAGGACATTTTGAAGCATACGTAGTGAAGGTCGAGTCCTGGGAGGACCATTGGCGAAGGCGGCGAGAAAAACGGACCACCACAGCGCGTCCGGGGGTCCGCGGATGGCGGTGGCGGCGCGCCGCCGGAACGGAACCACTGCGGCTGAGCCGTGACGGCAGACCGAATCGGAACGGCTAAGAAGTATCGGTGGTTAAGCGGCATAGCTTAAAGCCGAGCCTGTTACGTTGACCGCGGGGGGGTTGTAACCCCCCCCCCCCCCCCCAGCACCGGCTGGCCACGCGGGCGCCGCAGCGCGCCGCGCCAAAGCCAGGCCGCGCCTGCCGGGCCAGGTCACGGCCTGTTGGGCCAGACCCGGACTCAGGTCGGGTCGACCGAGTTCGGGCCGACCCAGGGGGTTTCGGGCCGGGTCGGACTGGGCTTGAACCCCTATTTTTGGGAAGTTTCCATTCAAATGCCCATATCTTGGGACATAGACCTCCGATCAATGCATCGTTAGTTGCGATGCGATCCTTGGACCGAGACGGTCATTTCATTATATTAAACTCATGGTTTTCGAGAACTTTGTGTTCGGAAGGGTTGGTTCGAACACGAAACCAACCAAGCCCTTGGGGCGGAAACAATTATATCTTCAGTTCCGGACGTCCCATTGATGTGCGGTCGACTTTGTTGGATTCCTCTTGATGAGACAGAAAATTGGCATACTTCTCCCATGTTTTGGACGCAGTTGAATAGGTCTGGTTTGGATTGTACCCGAAATCCAACCGGGCCCCTGGAACAGAAAGGCTGATAACTTTTAGACCGGACGTCCGTTTGACGAACCGTCAATAAAATTGGTGATCATGTTGAGAAACGGTCCCTATGAGTATACCCTATGCGTGTTCGGGGTTCTATTTTCATACTGCCAAGTTGGTTCGCACGCGAAACCAACCGGGCCCCTGGGACGAAAAGGCTAATAACTCACAGATTTGGCGGCAGTTTGACGTGTCGTCTGTTGTGTTGAAACCCCTATGACGAGGCAGTCCATTGAGATACTTCTTCGTGGGACATTGAGATAATTGTTGTATCAACCTGTTGCTCATGGAGTGGACCCTCCGGAGACGAGCATATGATGTAAGGAGACCATGTAGTCAGCAAAGTCCTGACGACTACCAGACCGACTCGACTTGGAGTGAGTCGACTAGCCCAGTGGACGGAGCACTACTTTGTTTGAGTGAAGACCCATGGCGGATGGAGCACTTCTGAGTTGGGGTGCAGACCCGCGATACTCGTCCGGAGAGTACTTCTGTAGGCTATTAGGGGGAATTCACTACTATGTTTGAATGGCAGACCTCGGTGGGAAGCACTACTGTGTGTGGGTGGCTGGCCCGCGGTACTCAACAGGAGGAGTACCTCAACTGTCTTAGCTTAGTGAGCAGTTCCTCGGAGTCGTGACAGGACCACTGTACACTCCAGATATGGGGCACTTCAGCAGTTACGGTTTCGATAATAAAAATACTATTTTGAGATGAGTTTATGACCTTTGTGTTTATCTCATGATTGAGATGGGTCACTTGATAACTTAGGTATTTGTATGGACATATACCTGGGTAGTGGTTATCCATTGATTTCATGACCTTTTTGTTTCCTCATGATTGTGATGGGTTACTTTATAACATTGGTATAAGTATGGTCTTATACCTAATTAGTGGTTATCTATTGAGATCCTTCTTTGTGGGTATCCTTGTTGGATTTAGTGAGACCTTGAGGGTCTCGGGGTCCCTACTGAGTATCGAATACTCACCCTTGCATGGGCTATGCCCTCACCTCGTTGTGTTGGTTTCAGACGACGGGCAGTGCTGACAGAGGCCATGTGGTTTAGGACTGGATGGTACCCGGAGGTGGACCACATGGCGATTCAGTATCCGGAGGTGGACTTCAATGTGAGACGACACTCAGAGGGGGTTGACGGGTGAGAGCGTTGTTGAGGCTATCTGTACCTACCCTTCAGGTAGGATCCATGGTGGATGATCCAGGAGATGCACTATCTGTACCTACCCTTCAGTTAGGATCCGAGGTGGACGACCCATGAGCTGCTTCCGTTCCTCCAGCTATTTGTCTTTTTCTATTCTACTTTCATTCAGTTGTTGTTGTACTTTTAGTTTGGTTTGTTTTCTGTCCCATTTACTTTTCAGCATGTTCTTTTGTACTTATTCTATTACGTCCGCTTGTACTCTGTGGTGTTTTGTTTACTTTTATAAAGGAAATTCCTTCCCAGTTATCGGGAATTGCACCTTTGGTGCTAGTCGCCAGCCCCTGGCCTATGAGAGGCCGGCTTGGGGTAGTCACGTCACGGGCCCCGAGGACGGTTCGTGAAAAATTGGGGGGGGGGGGGTGATTGTAACATCCCCAAATCATAAAGGGTTAAATGACTATGTGATATGACTCATGTCAACATGGTGCATCTTACTTTTCAGGAGACTGTGTAGCCGGTTGAGACCTGACGACTGCTTGACTGACACGACTTGGAGTGAGTCGACTAGCCCAGTGGATAGAGAACTACATTGTTTGGGTGATGACCCATGGAGGACGAAGCATTATTGTGTGATAGTGCAGACCCGCGGTACTCGTCCGGAGAGTACCTCTGCATGCTTTTTGGGGGTGTGCACTACTGTGTTTGGGTGGCATACCCTGTTGGGATGCACTACTGTGTTTGGGTGGCTGACCCGCGGTACTCGACAGGAGGAGTACCTCAGCAGTCTTAGGTTAGTGAGCATAATCTCAGAGTCGTGACAGGACCACTGTACACTCCAGAGACGGGGCTCTTCAGCAGTTACGGTTTCAATAATAAAAATCCTGGTTTGAGATGAGTTTATGATCAATGTGTTTAACTCATGATTGAGATGATTCACTTGATAACTTATGTATATGTGTGGTCAAAAACCTGGGTAGTGGGTATCTGTTGATTTCATAATCTTTGTGTTTCCTCATGATTGAGATGGATTATTTGATAACTTAGGTATATGTATGGATATATATACCTAAGTAGATGTTATCTGTTGAGATCTTCTTTGTGGTTATCCTTGTTGGTTTTATTGAGACCATGAGGGTCTCGGGGTCCCTATTTAGTATTGTATACTCACCCATGCACGGGCAATGCCCGCACATCTTTGTGTTGGTTGCAGACGATGGGAAGCACTGGCTGAGGCTGAGTGTTTGAGGAATAGACGGTATCCGGAGGAGGACTTCACGACGAGTCGACACTCGGAGGAGGTTTATGGGAGAGAGAATTGTGGAGGATATTTGTACCTACCCTTCAGGTAGGATCCGTGGTGGACGATCCAGGAGTTGCACTATCTGTACTTACCCTTCATGTAGGTTCCGTGATGGACGATTCGGGAGCTGTGCTATCTGTACCTACCATTTAGGTGAGATCCAAGGAGGACGACCCAGGTGCTGCTTCCTTTCTTCCATCTATTTTTTTCTGTTCTACATTCGGTCAGTTGTAGATGTAATTTCAGTTGGATTTGTATTCTGGCCCATTTACATTTCAGCACTTTCTTTTGTACTTAGTGTTTTACTTCCGCTTGTACTCTGTGATGTTTTTTTTACTTTTATAAAGGAAATTCCTTCAATGTTATTAGGATTTACATCTTTGGTGCTAGTATCTAGCCCCTGGCCTATGGACGGTGGGCTTGGGTTAGTCACGACATGGGCCCTGAGGATGGGTCATGACAATTGGTATCAGAGAAGTCAGTTCTACCGCAGAACTTATAACTCTGACATTTTTTTTCTGTGAAGCGATAGTGTTAAGAGTAACAAGTGTGGTTTTCAGTTCAGGGAGTCCAGTGTTGGTGCAGGCGGCCGATGTATCCATACACTAGGACCCTGACAACTAATTTCTAACTTTGTGCACGAAAACACTGATTGCGTGTGTATTTCCAGAAGTTTTTAAAATGTCAGCTCAAACCAGGATTTTTATTATCAAAACTGTAACTGCTGAAGAGCCCCGTCTCTGAGTGTACCGTGGATCTGTCACGACTCCGAGGTACTTCTCACTAACCTAAGAATACTGAGGTACTCCTCCTGTCGAGTACCGCGGGTCAGCCATCCAAACACAGTAGTGCTTCCCGTCGGGGTATGCCACCAAAACACAGTAGTGCACACCCCCTAATAACCTGCAGAGTTACTCTCCGGACGTGTACCGCGGGTCTGAACTGTCACACAGTAGTGCTCTGTCCGCCATGGGTCTTCACCCAAACAAAGTAGTGCTCTGTCCACTGGGCTAGTCGACTCAATCCAAGTTGAGTCAGTCAAGCAGTCATCAGGTCTCAACTGGATACACGGTCTCCGTACTCCATACGCTCCTCTTTGGGAGGGTCCTCTCTACAATCTACAGGCCAATACTCCAAGTATCTCAAATTCCCACTAAAGAAGTATCTCAAAGGGCCGCCTAGTCATAGGTGTCTCAACACAATAGACGGCGTGTCAATCGGACGCCCGGTCTGTGAGTTATTAGCCTTTTTTTCCTAAGGGCCCCGTTGGTTTCGTGTGCGAACCAACCCAGCCGTATCTCAACTGTACCCCGAACTCGCGTAGGTTATACTCATAGGGACCGTTTCTCAACATGATCACCAACACCGCTGACAGTTCGTCAAACGGACGTCCAGTCTGAAAGTAATCAGCTTTTCCGTTCTAAGGGCCCGGTTGGATTTTGGGTACAATCCAACCCAACCACTATCCAACTGCAACCAAAACTCAGGAGAAGTATTCCAAAAGTTCCGTCTCATCAAGAGGAAATCAACAAAGTCAAACGCACATCAATCAGACGTCCGAAGCTCATAATATAAGCGTTTGCGCTCTGAGGGCCCGATTGGTATCTTGTGCGAACCAACCCGGACGAACCCAATGTACTCCAAAACCTTGAGTGTAATATATTGAAACGACCTTCTCAATCCAAGGATCGCTACACAACTGACGGTGCGTCGATTGGAGGTCTGTAACCCGAGTTATGGGCAACAGACCGAAACAGTCCGAAAATGGGGGGTCTGGGCCTGGTCCGACCTGACCCAACCCCCCTGGGTCAGCACGAACCAGGGCGACCTGACCCAGGTCCAGGTCCGACCCGGTGGGGCAGGGCCCGACCCGGTCGGCGCGGCACGGCCTGGGGTGGCCGGTCCGGCACGGGGCGGCCCGACGCCGGCCGAGCGGGTTGGCTTGGTGCCGGCCGAGTGGACGTGCAAAGGGGGGGGGGGTGCCACCCCCTTGAATGAAACTGCATCCCCTCCGCGTGGGGGCCTACCCTTGCCAATGGACGCAGCCGAGCTCTGCACCCCGCCTCCCTCGGTCCCACGCAGGCACGTGACGAGCGTCCTTCCGCCGCGACTTCAGGCGCAGCGGCCCTTCCCGGCGGCGCACCAGGCACCGCCGTGCGGGCGAGGCGCGCCGGCGGTGTTTTTTGCGAACCACCGGACGTGCTCCGGTGGTCCGTTTATCTCACTTCATTCACCAACGGTCCTCCCTGGACCCGACCTTCACTGTGGAGGCATTAAATTTACCTTGCGGACCCATTTTTCATTGACTGTCAATCCACGCACAACAATCATCCAGTGGAGTCTTCGAATCGCCTCTGTGGCCATGACTCTGGCCGCGGTTTTGTTCGGCCTCAATGGCGCGGCGCGACGGCGCCACACTTCTTCGTCACGTTCTTTCTTGTTTCTGTGCACTTCCTTTGTTCATTCCGCAATGAACAGAACAATAAAGGGGGAGTAGAGTCGGTCGTGTTCGTGCGGTCCGACCTCCACCCGTTAAGATGGTAACAAGCGGCCCAAAAGACGATGAGAGACAAGGAATTTTCACGAACAAAAGTAATCAACCGAAACAGTTTTCCCCAAAATCAAGAATTCCCAACCTGCAAACATATGTTTCTTGGATCAACATAATATTTAGTTAATCCGTGTTCTTAGATTTAGAAGGAAGTAAACAAGGGTTCACTAACGATCATAAATAAATTCCCTACCTCGAGTGTAGTTGAACGAAGGCTCGTCGCAGAATTGCACGTCGCGGAAGAAGGCATCGTGGAAGGGGGGTCATCGTGTCGCGAAGAAAAGATTCGTCGAAGTCTGGTCGTCGATCTCCGAGGATCTGACGTTCTTGCCGACCTTCGTCGGAGGTCGGCGTTCTTCGTGTTCTTCGCATTCTTTGCGTTCTTCGACGAAGAACGAAGAACTTCGAGACTTTGAGCCGTTCTCTCCAAAATTCTCCCGCACAACCCAACCAACAACAATAATAAAATAAGACACCTACTTATTTTATTACTCAAGCCATTAGTTTGAAATTCAAAATCGAATCAACAATTAACTCAATTAATTATAAAATTTTAAACCGCCCAATTAATAGAGGTGTTTAATATTTAATTAAACACACGAGTTGACTTCGTTTAATAGGGGGTTGCGGGTGCATTACATTAATCAAAAATGGGTTGAGGAAGTTGAAAGGGTGGGGCTCATGTGGGCCCCACCCCAGTAATATTCTATCTAGCGGATTAGTTAGGATGTTGGTCCCACTCAACCACTTAGCGTAGGTTAACACTTCATTGAATAAAAATAAAATCTGTTGCACATTATTTTATTTTATTCTTTAGTTAACCCAATGAAGTAAAACTCCACCGAGCAAAGGAAACTCTGAAAAAGGTGTTCTTAAAAAATTACCAGCTCTATGATTCCATCGGTGCCCTCATATTTTAATTCCAAACACCAATTCAAAAGTTAGAAAAACCCGCTCATTCGTTCACTGAACGTACACGAGCTAAACTTCAGAAAATGATTCCGGGCACACCGGGACTCAGAATCAGGTACCGTTAGAAACTGCGTTCTTGTAAAATCCCATAGAAAACTAAGAGAACATTTCCCCTTAATTTTACAGGTCTTTACATGTTTTTCGTACTTCTAGTTTAGACTTACATAATGTCATGGCATCTTTTTGTGAGATCTCGCACATGACATGTATCTATTAGTTTGATTATTTATATTTATTTTGGTGATGATTATTTATTAATAAGCTTCAGTTCCTTATTTATGTTGTTATTTACATTCGTTGTGATATTATACATTTTCCGTGAGGGCATAGTCTCCCCCACAGACACAAAAATGGTCCTCGCAGCTAGTCGGCATCCTCTGGCATTCTGGGAGTAGGCTACAGTTTATGTGACCCACCGGTACGGCTACAGTCTTAGAGATGAGCTAGGTCGAGATGTTACTAAGTGGTATCATAGGAGGTTTTAACTATTTTCTTACTATTTGGGTTAGATCAGAGGCTAGGATATATGGATTTTGAATGTACCATGTGCTTGGACGTAGGTAACCCATGTATTGGGGAAACCGAAATTCCTAGGATGGGAATGTAGTTATCGATTATGCCGTTTACAATTGATATCATTTCATTGTTGATTGAATCAGTTGTATTGTGTTGTTATTATGATGGTATCGTTGAGATAATCTATTTACCATTGAATCCCGATGATATGAGGGAAACACATTCCATGCGTTATAATAGGAACTATAGGATTTAAATTCCATGAATATTTCCACACCATATCTATATTTAGTGTGTATTTTCTAGTTTGAATGTGAGTGATGTTGTGCCTAGAGGTAAAATTTTGAAATGATGGATTTTTGATGATAATGTTTTGATAGTCTGTTAGATGTTAGCAAGACATAATTAGTAGGGGGCTTTAGAACATGTTTATTAATCCTATTGAGTTCTTGCTTCCATATCAAAACCCAACTCTTGAGGAGGGTTGTCTATTTTTTATTGCACAGAGGAAGGCTCTGTACTTAACCACTTTTGCACTGTAGTAGTTTTTATATCTTTCCTTACTCATTGTCTAAAGGTGAGTGTTTGGATATTATAGAAAAATGATGATGTGACATCTTCAGGATATTCTTCAAGAGAGTGGCAATGATCACATTCCATATATGGTACGTCTTGAACATCTACAGGTACCTATCATAGATCCACCTAAGGAACCACTTCCAGTTGTTCTTCCGAGGGACCCTAACACTCAATTAATAGGTAATCTCCTCAGGTTTATGTAGTTAGTTCATAATATCCCCAGACCGCCCCGTCTAAGGTAGACCTCACGCAGGACTTTCTGCAGCAACCCCCTCCCACCTTCTCGAGAAGTGGTGACCCTCATGCAGCAGAGCCATTGATAGAATCTATAAGGTATACCTTTGAATACCTTGAGACACTACCAAAGCGAAGGGTCATTCTTGAAGTATATATGCTCCATGACACCGCAAATCACAGGTGGGAAATTATTTCCCAGTCTGAGCAGACTAGTGACATGGCATGGGATAACATCCATGTAACCTTCTATGACAACGGTTTCCCACATACATTGAGATATGATCTTTTGCAGGAGTTCATATATCTCAATCATGGCTCTATGACTGTGTTAGATTATTCTACTCATTTCATAGAACTTCAGTGTTTTTCCCCATCTTTGAATCGCAATGCTCATTCTACTGTGAGATGTTTTGAGGACAAGCATGTGTATACTATCTTCTTGCAGGTGAATGTCTTTATTTTAACCACTCTTACAGATATCGTGAAACAATATCTGATCTCATAGAGAAATGTCAGGGAAGCCAAACCAGCAAGCCAAGGCAGTTCAGTTCTGAGAGAGGGTGATGGATCCTCTAGTAGTAGGAAACACAGTTTAGAATGTGAATGTGGGGAAATCTTATCCAAACAACATGTCTTTATAGTTATGTCACATGTTATCAGTGTGGAAGGGATGGTACCATGAAGACACATTGCAGAAGAAATCCTAAGTAGTGTCGATCTTGCGGTTGGATGGGTCACCTTCAGCATTTATGACATTCATTATCTTCATCAACTATTATAAGTGGATCTGCACCTGCACCTCTATCAGGTATCAGATCTATGACTCCATAGCATGTAGTATGTTCTTTTCCCATTGGTTGATCAGGTCGACGTAATGGTTGCAGTCATGGTCTAGGAAATCATGTTCTAGATTATCAGCATCAGCAGAGTGGACCTGCCCAGGACAACCAAGCAGCATATCAGGGTCGTGTCTTAGGTCTCATGTATGCAGTGCAGTCAGAACCAGAGCTGCAGAGTGTAGGACCATCTATAGTTTGAGGTACTATTCTACAATCCTCTACTTTAGTTTCTGCACTTTTTGATATCGGCACATCACACTCATTTATACCTGCTATTGTTGTTGAAATTATTTATATCCTAACTGATCATTGTTAGGTCCAGAAGGCTGAATACCCTGGGGGGGGGGGTGAATCAGGGTAGGACTAATTTAAAATTAAAGCATGTTGTGATCATGTTTCACTTTTATGAAAAACACTCTTCTCTCCCCTTTTCCCATTGAACAATACAAACAGAAAGTAAATCATTCACATGACACAACAATTTTTACCTGGTTTACCCTCACTGGGCTACGTCCAAGGAGCATACACTAACAATGTGCCGATGTACCAAATCCACTATAAGTGCACTGGTGTTTACAAGGTTCGGGATAGATCTCTTCAATTCCCACTCTCACTTCCTTTACAATGTCTAGGGTCATCTCACTACTTTCCCGATGATCACTCCCTATTTCTCTCTATCTAGCTCACTACCGGTGGAGTAGATCACCTTCATCCCCTTCCTTTACTTACTACTTTGGAAAGGATCGACTCACAGTTTATTGACATGTAGGTCTCTTCATTATCACTAATGAATTCGTCCAATGTTGTATGTAGGAGCTCTGCTGAAGTCCACCTTTCACCCGTAGATGAATATCACATGGCACTAGAGGTATCAGGAAATCTTCCAACTTCCACGTAGCCTTAAATCACTGCCTTGAAAAAAACTTATTTGGCACAATTCTCTATGCCAGCGGGCAAGTCTCGGCAGGCATGTCAAAACTGTCATGGAAGTCTCTCTCAACCACTTGCACGACAATAGTTTCTGCAACTCCAATCTTGTGCGACCCACACACTATTATGCCCAAACTAATTTTGGCGCCCAACCATCACCATTTGAATTTCTTCAAAATCTGGTGTCCATGTGTTACCAAACCACTTGTGTGAAACCTTCATCTTCAACTCAAAACATGTGCGACTCACTTCCTTTCTCACCCAAACCACCTGAGGCCAACAACTATCATTTGGTGTGCAACTTCAACTTGAGCGACCACACACCACTTGCGCGACCACCACACCAGCTCAAGGGGACCTCTGATTTTTCAATGTGTTGAACTCTGCACTGAATGAGGAGGGTTTCACCTATATTTATAAGTATTTGAACATGTTTCATGATGCCACACAAGTCTCCCCTTGGCGCGCAAGTTTCAGCGCGCAAGTCTCCTGCCGTGAAAATCACTTGTGCGACCAACTCTAAAACATGGGCTCCCCATATCACTTTTCCATATTTTGATGCTCTAATCTTAAAAAAAATAGCGTGAACACGTTTCATATCCTTCGAGTACATGGAGTGCGATTCCATTTTCCAAAAACCACTTTTCTTCATTTTTCGAAATTCTTGAATCAAACATGGATCGTTAACCATAGTCCTTGAACTCGAAATGCCACCATGAAATCCCCTTTGTCAACAAATTTATATGTCCTGGTTTTCTTTGTCAATAATCACAACACATATGTCCACTTTTTTAACAAACACAATCACCTAAAAAATGCTTCAATGATTCCTTGAGGTATTTTTCTTAACAATCTACCCCTTTTGGTTTGTTGAAAACTCTTCCACAAAAAGATACATCATTAATTATTCAGCCACCATTCACCTATTGAGATTGTGATAGCGATCAACGATTTTCTCAACACGTATTCTAAGCCCACATGATCAATGCTCGAAATGAGAAACAAATGTAAATGAAAAGATCATCAAAAAATCACTTCATCTCTGACACCCATGGTTGACACCAAACTGATACCAATTATTGGAAATAATCTTAAGTAATTCCAACACCACTCTTCTACTTTTATCGAAATCCTCAGCTGTCGTGATATCTATTCATTGATCAATCACTTATAGCATTGTCATATTTGATACTCGCCCCCTATCTTTTCACAACTTCAAATCTTGTCAGCTACAAATCCTCTTTAGCACTATTGCCTGTGTTGTCCAAGCTAACCTCTGCTAGGCACTATGGACCAGCTTCAACTCCCTCTATCTCGCTGTTCCACCTATCAGCTTCTCCCCGTATCTGTCATGATTTCTCAAATAGTGACAATGTCTCCCACTAGAACAATCAGTATTTCCTCCCCCTTTGTCGACGAACCCAAAGGACACTCCTTTGCATTCTGTAACAGAATAGAGAACACATATCAGCACATTATAGAAATACACATCAAACATATGGGAGAGGGGAGATTCCACATCCACAATCTTTTATGTAAAAGGAGACAACTGAACACCTACATCCAGTCGATGCCTTTCAAACTCTTCCTTGGGTATGGCTTTGTCAGAATATCTATAAGCTATAGCTGTATAGGCACATAATCTAACTTCACAAGCCCTTTCTCCAAATTCCTCTTAATGAAATTATATTTGATCTCAATTTTCTTTGTCCTTAGGTGATGAACATTATTTTTGCTCAGATTGATAGCACTTGAGTTATCACACTGGATTCTGATAGGAGACTTCTCTTCAACTCCCATATTGTCAAGCTGCTGCTTCATCCACAATAACTGTGTTCATGCTTGAGTGTCCACAATATTCTCTTCTTCCATGATGCTCAATGAAATGAAATCTTTCTTCTTTCATAGCAAATAAATACACAATTATCCAAGAAAGAATGCACCAACTGACATTGATTTTCTATCATCTGTTGAACCGTCCCAATCTGCATCTGTGTAACCCAATATCTGTGATTGAGATATGTCATTATACATCATACCGAAATCCACGGTGCATTTGATATACCAAAATATTCTTCTCACTGATAGTAGGTGGTTTTATTTTTGATGGATTTGGTAATATGATGCTTGGAATGTGGTGAAAACTAGATCATGACTTATTGCTGTTAGGTACTGTAAAATAAAAATAATATGCCAATATTTAGTGATATTAACTGCCCTACCATCCTCATCTTTGGTTAGTTTCGTCAGGGTAGCAACTTGAGTCATCATCGTATTCGAATATTCCATTCCAAACCTTCTTAGAACATCCTTAGTTTATTTGTATTGAGAAATGAAAGTGCGATGACTTCCTTGTGTCACCTGTAAACCATGAAAAAACGTTAGATCTCCAATCATTTCCATTTCAAACTTAGTTTCCATGATATCGGAAAACTGCATGTAGTGAGCTTCATCTGATTCACCAAATATTGTGTCATCGACGGAAACCAACACTATCATCCTTTGATTACTATCGTTGTGAAATAAATATTGTAGTCAACTCCCCCACACTGGAAACCATTCTTCTTCAAGTATTGATCAAACATTGAGTACCATGCTCTTGGTGCTTGTTCCAGCCCATAAAATGCCTTCTTCAGCCTGTAAACATTATTCTCATCATCATAAATGTGAAAACCATCGGGATAATCAATGTAAAACTCATTTTCCAGAACCCCATTTAGAAATGAATATTTGACGTCCATATGGTACACTTTGATCTTTCTTTGCACTCATATGGCTAAAAATAATCTGATTGTCTCCATCCTTACAACTAGTGCAAATGTCTCATCAACATAAGTACCCTCTATTTGTGAGTATCCTTTGCACACCTGTTTTGATTTGTTTCAAATCATTGTTCCATATTCGTTCATCTTGTTGCGAAAACCCCATTTAGTCCCTATGACATTCATATCTGCTTACCTCAAAACAATCTCCCATGTCTGGTTCTTCTCAATTAGATAAAGCTTCTCATTCATAGCCTATACATAGTTTTAATCTTCAGCTGCATCAACAAAGCAATTTATTTCTACCTATGATAGAAAAGATGTCTCCAGTAGTTACATAATTCTTCTTGTTTGAAATGGATCTTCATGATCACCAATGATATTTTTTCTATCAATTTCATCTCGACTATTTGGATTCCATGGAGATACAGACATGACACATATTTTCTCATTGTCAGTATCTTCTTTTGAATCTTCATCAGTCACTTTTTCTCCTCCTGTGTTTCTTAACTCATCATCACTTTCATCCTGAAACTATTCCCTGAGTTTTTGAGTATTCTATTCATCTGCAACTGTAGTGACAACATTGCTCTAAAAAAAATTTCCCAGCCTTCTATTGAAACATTTATACACATCTATTTTACCTGAGTAGCCAAGGTATATCCCCTCATCTCCACTTGACTCAAACTTCCTATGATTTTCTTTATTGAGAATGAAACACTTACTTACAAATATTCAAAAATATTTCATTATTGGATTCTTTCCGTACCACATTTCATATGATTTATTTCCTTCCTTCAGACACAATAGAGCCCTGTTCGAAATATAGACCGATGTCAAAACTGCTTCCTTCTAAAATTTCTCTGGTAGGTCCTTTTCAGTAATCATTGTTCTGGCCATGTTATTGATGATCTGATTTATCCTTTCAACTACTCTATTCTGTTAGGGAGTTCTTACTGATGAAACACGATTCCTTATCTAGTGTTTATCTACATAGTCTTCCACTTGACAGTTTTTGAATTCTATACCATTATCAGTACGAAGCATCAGATATTTCTTCCCAAGAATCGTTTCTGATTCCTTCCTATACTGCTTGATACAACTTAACACCTCTATATTATGGGTAATGACCAATACCCAAGTCATTATTCTATAATCATCAATGAAAAATAACATTGAACCTTTCCTCATTAATGGCTCGTGGTGAGATAGGTCCACAAACATCACCATGCACCAATTCAAGTAATCTGGCTGATTTCTGTTCCTTTGTCTTGTACGTCTTTCTGATGATCTTCCCTTGTTGGCAAGCATCGCATGTATGAGTGTGAACATGTCATTATTTGTGAAGGTCTCTAGAAGCATCACACTTTACAAGATCATCCATACATGGTTAACTTATATGACCGTGTCGCTTATGCCACAACTTTTTTTCTTACTCTATGGATAAGAGACACATATCTTCTTCCACACTTACAAGGTAAATATTTCACTTTGTCCTTTTTCCCTATAGAACAACTACTCCATCTTTTCCTTTCACAACACATATCTTTATGGTAAATTAGATAGAGTTCCCAGAGTCACATAGTTGACTGACACTGAGTATGTTATGCTTGATTCCCTCTACTACCAAGGCATAAGCACGTCTCATTTATTTTCTACAAAACATGGCCTTTCCTGAGCCCACAATCTTTTTTCCTTAATCATTTCCAAATTTGACAACTCCTTCTTTGTCATATTTTATTTTTGAAACAATATCCTTACTACCTGTCATGTGTGATTTACAACCACTATCAATGATCCACACACCAGAGCGATGTGATTCCTTAAGGTAATTTTATGCCACCACAACCTTCTCAATTTTCTTCTTCTTGGTCCATTCATTTTCCTTCACACTCGGAATGGATTGATACTTCTGTTCTTTCTCAGAGTGTGATGGAACAACTTCATCTTGCAAAAATACAAATCCATTCTGCATTATTAACCCACCTGTTGATTTATTGATCTGCTACTTGTAAACATTTTGATTCTTCATTGGATCATTCCTCTGTATGGTCGATGTGAAGTACCTAGCCATGTGACCGAATCCACCACACCAAAAACATTTTCCTTCAAAATATTTTCTGGAAAACCGTTCACTATTTGGATACCACCTTTGTTCTTGTTCACTTCGATATCTCTTGTCTATGGAACACACATACTCTGAATTTCCCTTCTTTCCACAATAAAAACAACTGATATGCAGTGCATTCCTTTGTCTGACTTCTACCCTATGTGTTTCCCTTGGGATCTCTGAATATTCTGATTCTTCCTTTTCCCAAATCAACCTTCAATCTCTGAGTGGGTGCTTGCGACTGACCTAAATTTTCACTTTTTTTTTGGTTTTTGGTCATTCCCCAAATCAGTATTAGTATCTGATATCGATTTCTTCTTATTTCCTATTGAAATACTAGCTTCCTCTTTCAACTTTTCTGTCTTCTAAATGACCTACTTTTCTGATATCACATTGGGGGTCAAGTCGTTTTCTTGAATCGTTATTTTTTGTCGCAGACTGACCACTTCCTATTCATGTTCTTCGATACACTAGACTTGAACATTCACTTTTATATTCATGCCATCAATCACACTTTTATGTTCATCATTCTTGCTGTTATACTTACTAACTGATTTTGAGTTCTCTATTGTTGATAACATGATTTTCTCAATTTCTTCCATCAACTAAGACTTCTCTTCTTCCTTCGGCTGTATATAGAGTTTGGAATCATGAACAACTTTGTTGGTGTTCTTTCTTTTGGCTCTCCAATCATCTATCACCTCAAGAACAGCCTCTAACTCAGATTTCATATCTATTCTTCATTCAAGTTCTTCTTCTTCATCATCTCCTTCAGTATCGTTCATCTCTGGGGAACTACCGGCTACTGCCACTATATAATTTTCTCCATGATCTTTACAATTTTTAATCTCCTCCACCTCTTCAACCACAGACTCATCTGAACTCTCTATTTCATGTAAAATAAGATTCTTCTTCTTGAGGAAATTTCTATTGAACTGATTCTTACCATTCACATAGGCTAAAGATCTCTTCTTGGGAATTTTAACTTCATCTTCATCATTTTCTTCATGAATATTTTTGGGGAACCTTGCGGAATGATGACCATATTTTCCATATATAAAAAAGAAAATGGTAGTTTCCCTTTGAACTATCCTTTTCCTATTTGATTATTTGAGGATAATAATGAAATTACTTCAACTATCTCTTATTCATCCTGATAATCTTCAACGGTGAGATTCTTCATGGCCTTAAATGCCACTTATTTTGATTTCACCTTTTCCACATCCTCATTATCATTGTTCCTAATTTCATATGAAACCAAGGTACTATGGAAATTGTCCAGTGTCAGGCCTTTTGGATCTTTATCTTCTAGTACTGAATGTTTTTGGTTGAACCGAGGATGAAATTTCCTCAAGATGCACTTTATGGTCTTTTTGTCTTCAATTACTTCAACTAGTCCCCGCATATCTTTCAAAAAAAAAATTACCCTATCAAAGAATGCATCAATAGACTCATTCAGACTTATTCTCAGATCTTCATACGTGTTCCATAGAACATTGATCCTTGCCTCTCTGACTTTTGTATCCCCTTCATATATGTTCCAAGGCTTTTCCCACATTGCATGTGACATTTTCGTGACATCACCTTCGTATAGATACCATTGGAAAGGGCTGCACATAAATCATTACTACCCTTCACGTAAGCATCTATCTCCCTTTTATCAGCTTCTGATAATGGTCCTCTGTTGATGTCAGCTGAGATGACATGCATGGCTACGGAAAACCAATAAATTCCTAATGATCGGAAATAGTGTTTCATTCGATTCTTCCATATCTAAAAATTACTTTAGTCGAAGATCATATTCCCTTTATGATTGGTGACCTCCATTTAGAGAAGAACTAATATCAACCTTTTCCTCTGATAACAATTGTTAGGTCCACAATGTTGAATACACTGAGGGGGGGGGGTGAATCAGGGCATGACTAATTTAAAATTAAATCTCGTTATGATATTTTATCAGTGTTAAGAAAAACACTGTTCTCTCTATTTCCTGTTACAAAATATAAAAAAAAGTAAAGCATGAACATGACACATCAATTGTTACTTGGTTCACCTTCACTGGGCTACGTCTAGGGAGCATACACAGGAAATGTGCCGATCTACCAAATCCAGTAATAGTGAACTACTATTTACAAGATTTAGGATAGATCACTTCTATTCCTAGGCTCACAACCTTTACAATGTTTAGGGTCAGTTCAATGCTTTCCCAAGGGTAACTCCCTATTTCTCTCTCTCTAGAATACTGTCGGTAGAGAGGATCAGCTTCTTCTTCTTCCTTTTCTCACTACTCTAGAAAAAATCCTCTCCCAGTTTATATACCTGAAATTCTCTTCATTATCACTAATGAATGCATCCTCTATTGTATGTAGTGGCTCTGCAGAAGTCCACCTTTCACCCGTTGATGAATCTCACTTTGCACTGAAGGTATCTGGAAACCTTGCAGCTTCCATGCAGCCCTGAATCACTACCGTGAAACAACCTTACTTGCCACCATTATCAAATCCTACATGCAAGTTATGGCGCACAAGTCAAAACTAGTGTGCAATTATACCTCATCCACTTCTGTAACACAAGCTTCTACAACTCCAAACATGCACGACGCACACCCTTTTATGCCCAAACAAATTTGGGTGACAACCAACAACTTTCGTGCTTCTTCAAAATCTTGTGTGCATGTGTCACCAAACCACTTGTGTAACGCCTTCTTCTTCAACTCAAAACATTAATGACTCACTTCCTTTCTCACCCAAACCACCTTAGGCTTGAAACTATCACCTAGCGCGGAACTTCCACTTATGCGACCACATACCACTTGCACAACCACCACACCTGCACCACAAGAGCTCTGATTTTTATTAGTGTTGAACTCTACACCGAATGAGGAGGGGTTGAAATCTACTTATAGACAATTGAACACCCTACACGATGGCGCACAAGTCTCCCTTCAGTGCACATTTTTTTGCATGAAAGTCTCCTACTGCGCAAATCACTTTCGCGACCAACTCTAAAACATGGGCGCCCCTTATCCCTTTTCCATATTCTGATGCTCTAATCTTAAAAAACATAGGGCGCAACAGTTTCCTCTCCTTTAAGTACAAAACAACATGTCCCTTTGCAAAAAACAACTTTTCTTCATTTGTTGATTTTCAAACCCAAAAATTTGGAAATCACTAGAAAATGACGACACCTTGTATCTGTTCATTTTGTACCACCTTCATATCATCCATTCCTTTTTCGACATTCTTGAATCAAACATGGATTTTTAACCATAGTACTTGAAGTCAATATGCCACCATGAAATCCTCTTTTTCAACAAATTTTTATGTCATGGTTTACTTTTTTAATAATCACAATACAGATGTCCACTTTTTCAACAAACACAATCACCTCAAAAATGCTTCAATGATGCCTTGAGGTATTTTTTGCTGACAATAACCTTTGTGACATCATGTCTCTCAACACTCCGCTCTGGTTCAACGATGAGGGAATATGCCAGTGCCAAGAGTTCCCCCTCGATATAGGTGGGTACTGCATTGTTAGAAATTTCTATATCCATGAAATGTCTTGCATTGAGGTCATTCTCGGTATGAACTGGATTGCTTCTTATTGGGCCAATGGACATTTCTATCCCTTTTAGGTTTCCTTTACATCCCTTGAGGGAGATACATTTCATCATAAATGACAATGGGATATGCAGGCGGACCCATCTAAGCCTAACTATGCATGGTTGGGTAGAGTGACAGCCTAGATGGAAAGGCTCTTCATGAGGGATTAGTAATCACATCTACTTGAATTCTATCCAGTGGTGGACATTTTCAAGGAAATCACCCCTGACGATTTACCTAACATAACTCATATGAGAGATGTGGAGTTCACTATTGAGATCTTTCCAGGTGTGGTACCAGTGCCTATTCCTCCTTATAGGATGGAACCAACAGAGCTACAAGAACTGAAAAAGTAGTTTTAATACCATAAGGCTAAGGGTTTTATCAGACCTAGCACATCCCCAGGGAGTTAACTTGTCCATTTCTCCAAGAAGGTAGACAGTACCCTCTGGTTATGCATGGATTATCGTCAACTCAACCAGCTCACGGTAAATAATTGATATCCTTTTCCCCATATAGATGATTTTTTAGACCAGCTACGGGGAGAAACTATTTTCTCCTAGATTTATCTATGGTTGGGATATCAGTAGGTGCAGGAGAGTCCATCTTACATACCATGTACAACATTCCAAAGTAGGTACGTCATGAATGAGTATCTGGTTATGCCTTTTGGCCTCAAGAATGTGCTGAAAGACTCCATGGCTCTGATGAACCAGGATTTTAATCTGTATCTTGATTAATTTATGGTAGTCTTCATGGAAAACATCATAGTGTATTCATGTTCAAGAAATGACCAACAAAAAATCATGATATCATGTTGAGTACGCTGAGAGAGAACCACCTATACGCTAAGCTCAGTAAATGCCACTTCTAGATTTATAAGGTACAGGTTTTGGGTCATATTATATCATATATAGGGGTATCAGTTGACCAAGAAATAGTGAGCACCGTTGTTTCATGTGAGCAGCCCTAGAGTGTATTTGAAATCCGTAGTTTCTTAGGACATTTTGGAAATTACATATTTTTCAACCAATATTTATGCAGATAGGAAGCACCTCTTACAAAATATACTAAAAAGTTGTAAAGTTCATATGGTTTGAATCATGAGATAAGTCTTTTCAAAAATGTAAAGGAAGTCTATTCTCAGCCCAGATCCAGATTCTTCTTGAACCTGGTAAGAGCTATATATTTTATTGTGATGATTTTGGAATCAGACTAGGTGATGTTTTGTGGTAGGGAAATCGAGTCAGGGCTTATTGATCCTGATAGATGAGACCTCACAAGAGGAACTATCCTACCCTGACCTTGAGTTGGCAGCTGCAGTTCATGATCTCCGTTGTTGCAGACACTATTTATTGGGTGGAAAATTCATTGATTACACGGAACAGAAAATCATAAAATATATTTCCACTCAAGAATTCCTAAACATAAGGCAATACAGGTGTGTCGAATACTTTTAGATGTTTAATGCTGAGCTTGATTATAATCCTTGTAAGGGTAATGTTGTGGCAGATTGTCCAGCAGTAAGTGGCCGATGATGGCCTTATTTTTAGAGAAGCATCTGGATATTCAAGAGAAGAGTGGAAAACATATTCTCGCAGCCCTAACAGTGAAATAATCTCATCAGGATAAAGTCCACAGGAAACAGTGGACTAATCGTAAGGGGATCGTTTTGAGGGAAAGAATTTCAGAGGAGAACCCACCTCCTTGTTGGGTTGTTGGTGGAAAAGAAAATCTCCTTTAACGTGGTTGTGTATGTGTACCTTCAGGTATATAGGAAGAGATGATCTAAGAATCATAAACCTCTATTTGGATAGTTCACCCTGGGATGACCATGATGTATAGATATATGTGTCGATTGTATTCGAGGTCTTATATGAAAAATCATATAGCAGGTTTCATCACTTGGTGCTCCACCTACTAACAGGTGAAGGTAGAGCACCAATGACCTAGTGGACTCCTACAGCCTCTATCAATTCCTCAATGGAAATTGGATGAAATCACCATGGGTTTTGTTAGAGTGTAACCATGAAATCCTCGAGGCACCGATGTAGTATCGGTGGTAGTCGATAGGTTGACCAAGTTTTCACACTTCATGCCTATCTGAGAGACCTTTAAGATTGATGAGTTGTGGAGGATTTATATCTGAGATATTATTTGACTTCATGATGTACCTTGTTCTATTGTCTCAAAAAGTGATTTCTTATTTACTTCACAGTTCTAGAAAGGGGTTCACAAGGAGTTGGGTTTACAACTACTTCTTAGAACTTCCTATCTTCCTCAGACCTATGGGAAATTAGAGAGAACAATACGAGTGTTAGAAGATATATTGAGGGCATGTATCCTTGATCTTGGATGTTTCTGGAATATGTATTTACCTCTGGTTGAGTTTACATATAATAACAGCTTCCATGTTAGAATTCAAATGGATCTATATGGTTCCCTCTATGACAGGACCTGTCATTATCCTTTAAGCAAGCCCAAAGGAGGTTAGGTAGCTCTGTTAGGTCCTCATAACGTTATGTATACTTCTATGAATGTTCAAATAATTTAAAGACATGTGACTACAGCTTAGTGCAGATAAGAGACTTATACTAATTGTTGATTTAGACCTCTGGAGTTCAAGGTGGGACATCGAGTCATTCTGCATGTTTCCCTAAGGATGGGTCAAAGGCAGATCGAGAGGTAGGGGAAGTTATCACCATGATACGTTAGGCCATTTGAGATTTTGGAGAGATTGGGGCCGGTAGCCTATTAGTTACTGCTACCTTAGAGGTACCATGCCATACATGATGTTTTCCATGTATCTCAACACAGACAATATCATCCAGACTCATCTCATTCTTTTGACCATGACGACATCGGGCTTGATGGTGATGCATCCTTTGAGGAGCATCTGATCTGTATCGTCAATCGTAGAATGAAAGTCCTCTGAGGAATGTTAGTGCCTCTGGTCTAGTTTTTGTGGCAACATGGTCACATTTTGGATGAGACCTGGTAGCGAGAGACAGATGTTCATGCGTAGTGGACGGAACGTTTCTCTGGTGACATTCCACTACCATCGGAAGGGAAACTCGAGGATGCGTTGTTTATGAAGGGTGGTTATAATTTCCCGATGTTAATCATGTACAGAAAATTTTAATTTTATTAAATTCTAAATAATTAAGCGAACTGTGGCATGCGCCTGCGCACCTCACTACGGGTCCCAAGCAGCTTAATAATTAAATTAAATAAATATTGGCATTTAATGAAAAATGTTATGTCACACATTAGCACAATTTTCAGGATTTTAAATAATTAATTATGAATTTAATAGATTAATAATTTATTAATGAGTATATAAAATAGTGCAAGTAAAGATAAAAAGAAATTTTGATATAAAACAGAAGGGGTTCTATGGGAAAAATAAAAATAATTAAAATGGGGGATTTCCATTTTTATATTTTTTTTTATTTTTTTCCCTTCGATCCTTTTATTTCATTATTTTATTTCTTTTTATTTTTTTATTTTATTTTTCTTTCTTTTATCTCTTTTCTTTTTTTCCACTGCTCTCTCTGTAGAGACCCGAAGCTAGACGTACATGGACATTACATTACTTTTTCGGAATACTTAGTACATAATAAAAACACACACATAAGGATCGTAATAGTTTAGTGTCTTTGGAAACTTGGAATATAATCTTCTAATCGTGGTGAAAGATCTTCAACATCTCCCATAAAGATCTTCCTTTTTTTACCTAAAACCTTTCTTTATATCCTAGGGAAAAGAAAACATAAAAGGGTGATCTCAAATGCTCAGTAAGGGTAAACAAAAGAAATATCAATCACATCGTATACATAAGCACATAACTTTTGGAAATCTTAACCTGTAAAAGAGATCATAATTTCATAACCTGGGATAACTCATGGCAGTGAAATTTAATCACAATAATCATAACTTAAAACATTAAACTTTATGGAATACACACATAATCATAGAGAATCATTTCTTATTAGTCTAGAATCATTGCCAAGACTATCTTAGTGGACAAAGTCCCTTTCTGAACTGAGTCACCCTCATTCCAGTCCTGTTTCACTGAACTGGTATAACATACCATTCTAGCCATGTCTATCTCTTGAGATATAAAATCTATACCCAATGAATTGGAGGTATATATAGGTCCCACCAATCTCATAATGATACCATTCTTATGTGTACCACAAAATCATAAATCATACATCATTGCATAACCCATGTAATAAAAATGTGAATCTTAAACATCATGACATCATAAAACAATTCATATAAGATAAAGGAATTCATAAAAATAATTCCATCACAACATAATCAAATCAATGTAATATTAGGGATAAAAATATAACCCTTTATTATCTTATATGGAAGATAATTTTGATAAAACACTTGAACTCCATTCTTGAGGAAAATATCCTTTCTACTTCAAAAACATTTTTCCTTTCTTAACATGTCATAAAATTTTAAACTAAAATAAGTTGATTAAAAATAAACTTGAAAACTTTAAAAGGAATCTTCTTGGAAATAATGTTTTAAAAATCCATTCATTCTGTATAAGTTAAAAAAACATTCTTCGTACTTTTGTCGGAAAAGTCAAAAAGTACCTCGTACGAAAAAACGACAAAAGATTTCTTTCATATTATTTACTAAAAACTCACCGAAGGGTAAAATTGGATTTAAAATATTGTAAGTGGATTGGAACAATATTACATATTGAGGGAACATGTATGTGGATGATAAAATACACCCCATTAAATACCAAAGTATAAACAATCTTGGATAAAAATGAGATTGTGATATTTCCCCTTACCTTAGGTCTGATTTGCTTCGTAAGTGTCCGAACCTCCTCTTCTTTGAAGCGCCTTTTTGAGACCTCCTCTTAGGGCACTAAAATTGGTCTTTGAGGAAGACTAGAACCTCTAGGATGTTTCTAAGGAAGTGGATAAGAGAATTTGGAAGGGGTTGGCCGAGCTTGAAGGTTCAAAGTTGTGTGAGGAAGAGAGGGAGGAGGTTCCCTTTTTATAAGGGAGGAGAGGGGCACCTTTGGAATAACTAAAAATATTATTTTATTATAAATTGAAGTTCGGTTTTAAATAGCTCCAAATTGATTTATTTAGAGTCTAAGGTGGGTATGGGTCGAAATCCTCTCATCCAATAGAATTTAGACAAGATTAGGTTCCTATTTTAACCTTATCGTATAGATTTAACATTAAGTTAAATAATTTTACTTTTACCGTGTCTTCTTGTGTTCTTATACTATAAGGTTAATAAACATACTATATCAAGCCAAAAGAACCCCAAGTTGTTTATTATTAATATATATAACCGTATCTAAGTCATTTGGCCGAACCTTAGATTTTTAGGAATAAAATAACAATTAATAATATAATATTTGTTTTAAAAACTATTTTATGTCAATTTTGACACTATTTAGTAATTGATTTTTTCTGAAAATCTTTATAGAATGATAAGTTCGAAAAAAGTTAATTAAATATATACTAACATGTCATATTAACCTAGAAAATTAGTTTAATTCATAAAAAGTCTCAAATTACATTTATTTGGGCATTTATAACATCAATTCTGTTAATATTTTCTTAAAAAGGTAATTACTGCATCATCGTTGTGTCAAAAATAAATAAAATTATTTTCAGTATAAAAATTACAAATAAAATAAAATTATGTAGGAAATCATTTTAGCTTTCTAATGAATATTTATAGTCGAAATTATATTATGTATAACCATATATTAAAAATGTTTTAGTAAATAAACATTGATTTTAACTATTTTAACTCTTCTTTGAATTAATTAATAATAAATGTCCTAATCTAATCCAAGTGGGCCTAAATGATAATATTTTACACTTAAGGTAGTTTTTGGTCGAGATACACATGACCAATAGGACTAGGACATGTTTTAGGGTAATATTAATATCATTTTTACCCTTAATTGCCCTATTTACTTTTAACCGTGGTAAATAAAAGTAAAAAGTTACTATTCACCAAAAATTATTTTCATCTCATTGAAACACATTTTACTTACTGACATAAACCGCGTCTCTCTGATTTTTGAAATTCAATTCACAGAAGCGGTAAAATTATGATTTATGAAAAAATTAATTTTTTTAACTACCACATAGTAGTTTCACTATTCATCAAAAAATGAAGTTTTTCAGAAAAATGCCAAAATTTCACCCTAAGATATAATTGATATTATGAACTAAAAAATGATTTCTATTTTACAAAATTGAAAACATATCAGTTGCATTAATTATTTTAAAAATTAATTCCCGTCATCAAAACAAATAGCGTGTTCTTAAGAAATAATAACTAACAAAAGATTGACACTTGATTATGTCTGGTTTAAATGTGAAATTACATCCAATGACCAACACTATATTAAATTGTAAAAATATATTCTAAATATACTTTAAAACCACTCAAATTAATAATTTATCACTATCAATTATTTTGATTAAAACAGTTGTTTTTAATTAAAATTTAATAATTTTCACTATTCATCAGAATATGAAAGTTATCCGAAAAGTACCAAAATTTCACCTTAGGCTAAATTTGATACTCCGAATCCAAAAATGAAGTCCATTTTGAGAGATAAAATTTCTAAAATTTTAAAATGCCGTTATTACTACTCATAACGGCTAGTTTTAATAATATCTTAATAGCATATCGTTGTTTAGTGAAACTCGGTATTGCGTACTACACACGCTATCGAGGAAGGTTGTGATTGCGTGTAATGCAAGGAAAGTCAAGGATGCATGTTTTGTAAGCTCATTTTAGTGTAGTATACAACACAAGACATTAATGAAATTAAAAAGAATATTTTTCATAAAATCTCGGGGTGTTACATTCTACCCCCCTTAAAATGAATTTCGCCCTCAAAATTCATCGGGGTTATAAATGGTTTACTATTCGAAAGTTTTATTTTATAGAAACCCACATCGTAAAAAGGAATACTAAAACCAATATTTAAAAACAAAATTATGAAACATAACAGTTACCCAAATAAACAAATCACTGGGTTCCCACATAGGTGAAAATATGGATATGGAAGAGAAATCTAACCATCATGTTCTGATGGAGAGTGGTAGAGAACATGGCTATGGAAAAGCCTGAACTCACAAAGACATAAATTTGTGATGATCTAAGGTACCATCTGATTCATCAGATATAAGAGCACTAGGACAACATTTTTGGTTTTCAAGATCATTTCCCAAAAGTTGATGAAATTGGAATTAGAAGAAATACTTTTGTGATTTTGGTATAGTCTCACCGTTTGTCGTTCTTTAGACAATTTCCACTTCATATCTTAAATAAATGAAATTTAATTTGTTATTCGTGAAGTGTTAGTAGATCATGTGATAGAATGACGGGTCATTCCATCTATCTCAAACAAAAGTTTAGCAAAAGTTATTAATTATACATAAGTCGATCTATAGTGAGATTAATCATATATGGTTCCTAAAATGGACTTATACATCATATATCATACTTCTTAATATAATAAAACTAGTATCTACTAAATAGGGACATCCTGTAGGCCAGTGGTAGGCGATAAAGGCTAGTCGCAATTCGGTTGTGGGTTCGATTCCCATGGCCTTGTCCGACGCGATGGGTTGTCGCCCATCCTGCAGGTTTTCCTTTTTCTAAAACTATATTAATATAACATCCCATAAATAATATCAAAAAAACTTCTATCCTTAATCAATACTACATTATTTCCTACATAATCCATTCCAATCTTTAGGCTTGTAGTCTACTCTTAGAGATTTAATACCATCGTTGATCCCCATATATCATAAAATATATCTTGTTGGTCACATTCCAAACATTCAAAAACCTTAATCTTGTACTCTCTTGAATACCCATTGAACCTTTTTGAAAACATGAGTGCTATTAAAAGTTAACTCTTTCCACATACCAAAATCCTCAAAATTCTATATACTCAAACCATGATATCTCTTCTTCATTATATCAATCATGAGATCATGAATACTGTCAAACATTTCATTTTCTCCTTATCCCTTCATTATGCGCATATCATCTACTTTCCAAAATCTTTGAATCACTTTTCATGGTTACTGGTACCTTAAAATTATTGAAATCCACAATAGACCAATACATAAATATTTCAATACACCATAAAAGTACCTCAACAACATTATTCATGAATACCAATACATAAACACTTCAGTCCATCCACATCAATGATTGTACTGGAATAAGTCCTTCCTTGATTTAGAAGTAACTTTTTAGGTCAGGGCATTGAGTTGGGTAATGCCCATGTTCTCCGCAAATAGGACATTGAACTCCATAATAGTCTGTCACTATATGACCCTTTTCTCCACACAGATAACATCAGTCCCTCCATTTGAGGTATTCCTCAAGGTTCTTCTTCCCTTCTATAGAAATCTCAATCTTCTTTTCTCTATGCTCCTCACTATGCGAACATGCATAAAATTCCATCTTCCTCTTATTTGATGACTTAGGAATACCACTAAATTTCACCTTGTTAATCATATATCGTGATGACTGATTCGGAATAATCACAATATCTTTATCTCTAGGCATTATGTAATTTCGTTGCTCACAGTCACCAATTTGTCCATTGGATTCAATGTTAACTGAATTTCTTCCGGTTCCCTCCATTGACTAAAACATAAAAAGAATCATGTAAAAGGAAAAAATAATGCTAGAGAAAACAACATAGTAAAGGGGGAGTACCCTCAATATCTAACATCTTAGGATAAATTCTAAGATCATTAGTGCAATTCTAGGACTATAACCTATACGTATACTTAACCTTAGAGACATCCCTATACATACCTTAGAAATATCTCTAGGGATCTCACTAACATTTTCGCATCCTAGTTTCCAAAGTTTGACTAAACCTTTCCTCTGATACCAACTGTAGAGACCCGAAGCTAGACTTACATGGACATTACATTACTTTTGTGGAATACTTAGTACATAATAAAAACACACACAAGGATCGTAATAGTTTAGTTTCTTTGGAAACTCGGAATATAATCTTCTAATCGTGGAGAAAGATCTTCAACATCTCCCATAAAGATCATCCTTTTTTTACCTAAAACCTTTCTTTATATCCTGGGGAAAAGAAAACATAAAAGGGTGAGATCAAATTCTCAGTAAGGGTAAACAAAAGAAATATCAATCACATCCTATACATAAGCACATAACTTTTTGAAATCTTAACCTGTAAAAGAGATCATAATTTCATAACCTGGGATAACTCATGCTAGTGAAATGTAATCACAATAATCATAACTTAAAACATTAAACATTGTGTCATACACACATAATCATATAGAATCATTTCTTATTAGTCAAGACTCATTCCCAAGACTATCTTAGTGGACAAAGTCCCTTTCTGAACCGAGTCACCCTCATTCCAGTCCTGTTTCACTGAACTAGTATAACCTACCATTCCAGCTATGTCTATCTCATGAGATATAAAATATTTACCCAATGCATTAGAGGGAGATATAGGTCCCACCCATCTCATAATGATACCATTATTATGTGTGCCACAAAATCTTAAATCATACATCATTGCATAACCCATGTAAAAAAATGTGAATCTTAAACATCATGACATCATAAAACAATTCATATAAGATAAAGGAATTCATAAAAATAATTCCATCACAACATAATCAAGTCAATGTAATAATAGGGATAAAAATAGAACCCTTTATTATCTTAGATGGAAGATAATTTTGATAAAACACTTGAACTCCATTCTTGACGAAAATATCCTTTCTACTTCAAAAACATTTTTCCTTTCTTAACATGTCATAAAATTTTAATCAAAAATAAGTTGATTAAAAATAAACTTGAAAACTTGTAATGGAAGATTCTTGGAAATAATGTTTTAAAAATCCATTCATGCCGTATAAGTTAATAAAAATTCTTCGTACTTTTATCGGAAAAGTCAAAAAGTACCTCGTACGAAAAAACGACAAAAGATTCCTTTCATATTATTTACTAAAAACTCACCGAAGGGTAAAATTGGATTTAAACTATTGTAAGTGGATTGGAACAATATTACATATTGATGGAACATGGATGTGGATGATAAAATACACCCCAGTAAATACCAAAGTATAAACAATCTCGGTTAAAAATGAGATTGTGATATTTCCCCTTACCTTATGTCTGATTTTTATCATAAGTGTCCGAACCTCCTCTTCTTTGAAGCACCTTTTTGAGACCTCCTCTTAGGGCACTAAAATTGGTCTTTGAGGAAGACCAGAACCTCTAGGATGTTTCTAGGGAAGTGGAGAAGATAATTTGGTAGGGGTTGTCTGAGCTTGAAGGCTCAAAGTTGTGTGAGGAAGAGAGGGAGGAGGTGCCCTTTTTACAAGGGAGGAGAGGGGCACCTTTGGAATAACTAAAAATATTATTTTATTATAAAGTCATTTTCGGTTTTAAATAGCTCTAAATTGATTTATTTAGAGTATAAGGTGGGGATGGGTCGAAATCCTCTCATCCAATAGAATTTAGACAAGTTTAGGTTCCTATTTTAACCTTATCATTTAGATTTAACATTATGTTAAATAATTTTACTTTTACCATGTCTTCTTGTGTTCTTATACTCTAAGGTTAATAAACATACTATATCAATCCAAACGAACCCCAAGTTGTTTATTATTAATATATATAACCGTATCTAAGTCATTTGGCCGAACCTTAGATTTTTAGGAATAAAATAACAATTAATAATATAATATTCGTTTTAAAAACTATTTTATGTCAATTTTGACACTATTTAGTAATTGATTTTTGTGAAAATCCTAATAGAATTTTAAGTTCGAAAAAAGTTACTTAAATCTATACTAACATGTCATATAAACCTAGAAAATTAGTGTAATTAATAAAAAGTCTCAAATTACATTTATTTGGGCATTTATAACATCAATTATGTTAATATTTTATTGAAAAGGTAATTACTGCATCATCGTTGTGTCATAAATAAATTAAATTATTTAAAGTATAAAATTTACAAATAAAATTCCATTATGTATGAAATCTTCTTATATTTCTAATGAATATTTATAGTCGAAATTATATTATGTATAACCCTACATTAAAAATGTATTAGTAAATAAACTTTGATTTTAACTCTTTTAACTCTTCTTTGAATTAAATAATAATAAATGTCCTAATCTAATCCAAGTGGGCCTAAATGATAATATTTTACACTTAAGGTAGTTTTTGGTCGAGATAAACTTGTCCAATAGGATTAGGACATGAGTTAGGGTAATATTAATATCATTTTTACCCTTAATTACCCTATTCACTTTTAATCGTGGTAAATAAAAGTAAAAAGTTACTATTCACCAAAAATTATTTTCATCTCATTGAATCACATTTTACTTACTGAAATCAACCATGTATCTCGGATTTTTGAAATTCCTTTCACAAAAGCGGAAAAATTATGATTTATGAAAAAATTAATTTTTTTAACTACCACTTAGTAGTTTCACTATTCATCAAAAATTGATATTTTTCAGAAAAATGCCAAAATTTCACCCTAAGCTATAATTGATATTATGAACTAAAAATGATTTCTATTTTACCAAATTCAAAACATATCAGCTGCATTAATTAATTTAAAAATTAATTCTCGTCGTCAAAACAAATAGTGTGGTCTTAAGAAATAATAACTATCAAAAGATTGACACTTGATTATGTCTGGTTTAAATGTGAAATTACATCCAATGACCAACAATGTATTAAATTGTAAAAATATATTCTAAATATACTTTAAAACCACTCAAATTAATAATTTATCACTATTAATTATTTTGATTAAAAAAGTTGTTTTTAATTAAAATTTAGTAATTTTCACTATTCATCAGAATATGAATGTTATCCGAAAAGTACCAAAATTTCACTTTAGGCTAAATTCGAAACTCCGAATCCAAAAATGAAGTCCATTTTGAGAGATATAATTTAAAAAATTTTAAAAGGTGGTTATTACTATTCATAACGGCAAGTTTTAATAATATCTTAATAGCATATTGTTGTTTAGTGAAACTCGGTATTGCGTACTACACACACTATCGAGGAAGGTCATGATTGCGTGTAATGCAAGGCAATTCAAGGATGTGTGTTGTGTAAGCTCATTTTAGTGTAGTATACAACACAAGACATTAATGAAATTAAAAAGAATATTTTTCATAAAATCTCGGGGTGTTACATTCTACCCCCCTTAAAATGAATTTCACCCTCGAAATTCATCGGGGTTATAAATGGTTTACTATTCGAAAGTTTCTTTTATAGAAACCCACATCGTAAAAAGGAATACCAAAACCAATCTTTACAAACAAAAGTATGAAACGTAATGGTTACCCAATTAAACTAATCAATGGGTTTCCACATAGGTGAAAATATGGATATGGAAGAGAAATCTTACCATCATGTTCTGATGGAGAGTGGTAGAGAACATGGCTATAGAAAAGCCTGAAATCACAAAGACATAAATTTGTGACGATCTATGGTACCATTTGATTCATCTGATATAAGAGCACTATGACAACATTTTTTGTTTTCAAGATCATTTCCCTAAAGTTGATGAAATTGGAATTAGAAGAAATACTTTCGTGATTTTGGTATAGTCACACCGTTTGTCGTTCGTTAGACAATTTCCTCTTCATATCTTAAATAAATGAAGTTGAATTTGTTATTCGTGAAGTGTTAGAAGATCATGTGATAGAATGATGGGTCATTCCATCTGTCTCAAACAAAAGGTTAGCAATAGTTATTAAATATACATAAGTCGATCTATAGTGAGATTAATCATATATGGTTCCTAAAATGGACTTATACTTCATATATCATGCTTCTTAATATAATAAAACTATTATCTACTAAAAAGGGACTTCCTGTAGACCAGCGGTAGGCGATAAAGGCTAGTCGCAATTCGGTTGTGGGTTCGATTCCCATGGCCTTGTCCGACGTGATGGGTTGTCGCCCATCCTGCAGGTTGTCCTTTTTCTAAAACTATATTACTATAACATCCCAAAAATAATATCGAAAAAACTTCTATCCTTAAACAATACTAAATTATGTCCAAGATAATTCATTCCAATCTTTAGGCTTGCAGTCCACTCTCAGAGATTTAATACCATCGGTGATCCCCATATATCATAAGATATATCTTGTTGGTCACATTACAAACATTCAAAGACCTTAATCTTGTACTCTCTTGAATAACCATTGAACCTTTTTGAAAACATGAGTGCTGTTAAAAGTTAACTCTTTCCACATACCAAAATCCTCAAAATTCTATATACTCAAACAATGATATCACTTAGTCCTTATATCAATCATGAGCTCATGAATACTATCAAAAATTTCATTTTCTCCTTATCCCTTCATTATGTGAATATCATCTACTTTCCAAAATATTTGAATCCCTTTTCATGGTTACTGGTACCTTAAAGTTGTTGAAAACCATAATAGACCAATACATAAATATTTCAATACACCATAAAAGTACCTCAACAACATTATTCTTGAATACCAATACATAAACACTTCTGTCCATCCACTTCAATGATTGTCCTGGAATAAGTCCATTCTTGATTTATAAGTAACTTTTTAGGTCAGGGAATTGAGTTGGGTAATGCCCATGTTCTCCGAAAATAAGACATTGAACTCCATAACAGTCTTTCACTATATGACCCTTTTCTCCACACAGATAACATCAGTCCCTCCATTTGAGGTATTCCTCAAGGTTCTTCTTCCCTTCTTTAGAAATCTCAATCTTCCGTTCTCTATGCTCCTCGCTATGGGAACATGCATAAAATTCCATCTTCCTCTTATTTGATGACTTAGGAATACCACTAAATTTGACCTTGTTAATCATATATCGCGATGATTGATTCGGCATAATCACAATATCTTTACCTCTAGGCATTATGTAATTTCGTTGCTCATAGTCACCAATTTGTCCATTGGATTCGATGTTAACTGAATTACTTCTGCTTCCCTCCATTGACAAAAACATAAAAAGAATTCTGTGAAAGGAAAAAATCATGCTAGAGAAAACAACATACTAAAGGGGGAGTACCCTCAATATCTAACATCTTAGGATAAATTCTAAGATCATTAGCGCAATTCTAGGACTATAACCTATACGTATATTTAACCTTAGAGACATCCCAAGACATACCTTAGAAATATCTATAGGGATCTCACTAACGTTTTCGCATCCTAGTTTCCAAAGTTTGACTAAACCGTTCCTCTGATACCAACTGTAGTGACCTGAAGCTAGATGTACATGGACATTACATTACTTTTGTGGAATACTTAGTACATAATAAAAACACACACACAAGGATTGCAATAGTTTAGTGTCTTTGGAAACTCGAAATATAATCTTCTAATCGTGGTGAAAGATCTTCAATATCTCCCATAAAGATCTTCCTTTTTTTACCTAAAACCATTCTTTGTATCCTGGGGAAAAGAAAACATAAAATGGTGAGACCAAATTCTCAGTAAGGGTAAACAAAATAAATATCAATCACATCATATACATAAGTACATAACTTTTGGAAATCTGAACCTGTAAAAGAGATCATAATTTCATAACTTGGGATAACTCATGGCAGTGAAATGTAATCACAATAATCATAACTTAAAAAATTAAACTTTGTGGCATACACACATAATCATAGAGAATCATTTCTTATTAGTCAAGACTCATTTCCAGGACTATCTTAGTGGACAAAGTCCCTTTCTGAACCGAGTCACCCTCGTTCCAGTCCTGTTTCACTGAACCGGTATAACCTACCATTCCAGCCATGTATATCTCATGAGATATAAAATCTTTACCCAATGCATTGGAGGGAGATATAGGTCCCACCCATCTCATAATGATACCATTCTTATGTGTGCCACAAAATCTTAAATCATACATCATTTCATAACCCATGTAATAAAAATGTGAATCTTAATCATCATGACATCATAAAACAATTCATATAAGATAAAGGAATTCATAAAAATAATTCCATCTCAACATAATAAAATAAATGTAATAATAGGGATAAAAATATAACCCTTTATTATCTTTTATGGAAAATAATTTTGATAAAACATGTGAACTCCATTCTTGAGGAAAATATCCTTTCTACTTCAAAAACATTTTTCCTTTCTTAACATGTCATAAAATTTTAAACTAAAATAAGTTGATTAAAAATAAAATTGAAAACATGTAAAGGAAGCTTCTTGGAAATAATTATTTAAAAATCCATTCATGCCGTATAAGTTAAAAAAACATTCTTCGTACTTTTGTCGGAAAATTCAAAAAGTACCTCGTACGAAAAAATGACAAAAGATTCCTTGCATATTTTTTACTAAAAACTCACCGAAGGGTAAAATTGGACTTAAACTATTGTAAGTGGATGGAAACAATATTACATATTGAGGGAACATGGATGTGGATGATAAAATACACCCCAGTAAATACCAAAGTATAAACAATCTCGGATAAAAATGAGATTGTGATATTTCCCCTTACCTTAGGTCCGATTTGTTTCGTAAGTGTCTGAACCTCCTCTTCTTTGAAGCGCCTTTTTGAGACCAACTCTCAGGGCACTAAAATTGGTCTTTGAGGAAGACCAGAACTTCTAGGATGTTGCTAGGGATGTGGAGAAGAGAATTTGGCAGGGGTTGGCCGAGCTTGAAGGCTCAATGTTTTGTGAGGAAGAGAGGGAGGAGGTGCCCTTTTTATAAGGGAGGAGAGGGGCACCTTTGAAATAACTAAAAATATTATTTTATTATAAAGTCAAGTTCGGTTTTAAATAGCTAAAAATTGATTTATTTAGAGTCTAAGGTGGGGATGGGTCGAAATCCTATCATCCAATAGAATTTAGAAAAGTTTAGGTTGCTATTTTAACCTTATCATTTAGATTTAACATTAAGTTAAATAATTTTACTTTTACGGTGTCTTCTTGTGCTCTTATACTATAAGGTTAATAAAATTACTATATCAAGTCAAACGAACCCCAAGTTGTTTATTATTAATATATATAACCTTATCTAAGTCATTTGTCCGAACCTTATATTTCTAGGAATAAAATAACAATTAATAATATAATATTTGTTTTAAAAAATATTTTATGTCAATTTTGACACTATTTAGTAATTGATTTTTGTAAAAATCATAATAGAATGATAATTTATAAGAAATTTAATTAAATCTATACTAACATGTCATATTAACCTATAAAATTAGTTTAATTCATAAAAAGTCTCAAATTACATTTATTTGGGCCTTTATAACATCAATTATGTTAATATTTTCTTAAAAAGGTAATTACTGCACCATCGTTGTCTCATAAATAAATTAAATTATATAAAGTATAAAAATTAAAAATAAAATTCCATTATGTAGGAAATCGTTTTATCTTTCTAATGAATATTTATAGTCGAAATTATATTATTTATAAACCTATATTAAAAATGTTTTAGTAAATAAACATTGATTTTAACTCTTTTAACTCTTCTTTGAATTAAATAATAATAAATGTCCTAATCTAATCCAAGTGGGCCTAAATGATAATATTTTACACTTAATGTTGTTTTTGGTCGAGATACACTTGTCCAATAGGATTTGGACATGTGTTAGGGTAATATTAATATCATTGTTACCCTTAATTACCCTATTTACTTTTAAACGTGGTAAATAAAAGTAAAAAGTTACTATTCACCAAAAATTATTTTCATCTCATTGAACCACATTTTACTTACTGACACCAACCGTGTCTCTCTGATTTTTGAAATTCCATTAACAGAAGCGGTAAAATTAAGATTTATGAAAAAAATAATTTTTTTTAACTATCACTTAGTAGTTTCACTATTCATCGAAAATTGAAGTTTTTCAGAAAAATGCCAAAATTTCACCCTAAGATATAATTGATATTATGAACTAAAAAATGATTTCTATTTTACCAAATTGAAAACATATCAGTTGCATTAATTAATTTAAAAATTAATTCCCGGCGTCAAAACAAATGGCGTGTTCTTAAGAAATAATAACTATCAAAAGATTGGCACTTGATTATGTCTGGTTTAAATGTGAAATTACATCCAATGACCAACACTGTATTAAATTGTAAAAATATATTCTAAATATACTTTCAAAGCACTCAAATTAATAATTTATCACTAATAATTATTTTGATTAAAAAAGTTGTTTTTAATTAAAATTTAGTAATTTTCACTATTCATCAGAATATGAAAGTTATCTGAAAAGTAGAAAAATTTCACCTTAGGCTAAATTCGATACTCCGAATCCAAAAATGAAGTCCATTTTGTGAGATAAAATTTCTAAAATTTTAAAAGGTGGTTATTACTATTCATAACGGCTAGTTTTAATAATATCTTAATAGCATATCGTTGTTTAGTGAAACTCGGTATTGTGTACTACACACGCTATCGAGGAAGGTCGTGTTTGCGTATAATACAAGTCAAGTCAAGGATGCGTGTTTTGTAAGCTCATTTTAGTGTAGTATAAAACACAAGACATTAATTAAATTAAAAAGAATATTTTTCATAAAATCTCGGGGTGTTACACTCTCCCTCTCCCTTCCCTCGCGTCTCACCTCCCACCCCCCCAAGGTGGCACACCCGTCTCACCCACACTTTGGAAGTTCATAGCTCCTTTGTCCTTCATCTGATATCTTTATCGTTAGGTGTGTAGTAAACCATAGGGAAAGGGTAAACTTTCACAAGTGGAATAGTTCAATTATGTTCTATATTATGCAGACAGTTCATTACATAAGATTTTTACCATTTTTTTGGGTTGTTTAAAATCCTTCATTACCTTATGTTTTAGGTCAAATAAAAGACTACTACAGATCATAGAGCCATCTATGACTAAAAGTTAGGGTGCCTATTCACTTTCCCTCCATTTCGTTGTAGTTTATAAAAATGCACCATTGTGTTGTTAATCGGTCCCCACCAAATTTCAAAAAATTTATCAAATTAAATTACCTTAATTGTTTTCCCTAATTTTTGCAGCCATGATCATATTAAATTAATTTGTATGATTAGTTTCAATAAGTTTGGATAACCCTTTGGGTCTGCCGACATGGTCGGTGTATTTTTCGGTTTGTCGGGTTTATGATTTAATTAACTGCTGGTATTGTGCAACCCCTTTTTACTATTTTTAAATTAAATAAATAGTTTTTTTGATTTGTTGCAACATGGTCAGACACCAATTTTTCCATGCCAATATAGTCGAGGTATTTTTCTTTTAGTCAGGTTATAGTTTAATTAATTGAAGTTGTTGCCCAACCCTTTCTACTGTGATTAAATTAAATAAATAGATACTTTGAACATGAACATGATCTATTGGATAATTGGAACTTATTTTTCTCAAATTTTTTATTTATTATAAAAAGTGAATTATCTAACTATGTTGATAAAAAGTATATTTCCTCATAATTATTTTTGTTGTAATGTTAAATTTATACCTTATGTTGAACGTGTGTATCTAGTTAGTATTCAAGATGTGACTTTATATGATTATAATGTCATATATGATACTATGAAAACTCTAACTAAATTTAGGGAGGGGAAAGGATGTGGGTCCCATATTAAGGTCCACACATAGACCCCACGTTCTTGATTAGTATCCTTTATGTCCCAGTGGTGGTGTCATTGGCGTTGCCGAACTGAGACTTCCACATGCTTTCTAATACCTATGTGTGATACCAGTTTCAAAAGGGGCCATCAGGATGGATCCATTTGAAAGGTGGCTAATCCAACCTCGGATGATACTTGAACCTTTTTTACGAGATCTGGATGAACATAGGGTAAAGCCATACCTCAAGGGATACATGGTCTTTTTAAAGATTGCCTTAGATGGGCATATTTATATTGGACAAATTGACAGATGTTCCGTAATGATATCTCCAGGTTGGGCTAGGACTCCCACTCTCAACATGAACCATAATAACGATGCACTTAAGATTTATATGACATCTATTTGAGTCAATTGAAAAAAAAAAATTCTTCTAATATATGGAAGTGTAGCTGGTCGGCACATGACCTAGACCTCAAGTTATACCGAAATCCAGGGGTATACTTTATCCTTGTTTTACCTTGCTACTTGGTTATATATATGTGTTAGTGTGTGTGTGTGTGTGTTCATTCATTCTGTTGATAAGCACCCGTTCAGAGTACCGGCTTAGGATGAATCCGGTGATTAGGCAGGGGTGTCCTTTAGAACCCAAGCTAACTTATTTATTTAATTTCACTTAAATTAATTAACTAAAATTTTTATATAGTAGCATAATGAATTTTTATCATTGAACCAAATGTAATGGATTAGACACCATGGGTGCCGAACTACAAGGATTTTATCTCACACTCAGCTTTGGAATTGTTGACTCTTGAGTAGATCACATGCTCACAAGTATTGACAAAGGGAAGTCTGCTTCTTCTAATTCTTGATTCTTCATTAATGAATATGATGGAGACTGGGGCAGAGGACTAGGCCTTTATCGTGATATAGTTGCTGCTTTGTATCTTTTATTTTAGTTTACCGTGTGTCTGAGTTAAGGTTTCCGTAATTCTAGTATAGACTTACATAATGTCCTGACATCTTTTTTTGAGCGTCCACAGTTTACTATTTTCTTTTAGTTGAATTTTTTAAATTTATTCGGCTGTAGATTATTTTTCCACTTGATTCTGTTATTTATTATATGTTTTTGTTTATTTATTCTTTGATATTATCCACTACCCATGAGTTAAGAGTCTCCTCCTCTAACACAACATGGTCCCTTGCTACTGGTCTATAACCTTCTTCATTCAGGGAGATTCTCTTGAGGTTATGCGACCCACCAGTCCGGCCATCGTCTTAGAGGTGACCCAGTTCAGGATGCTACAATGATGACCATAAAACAATACCATAAAAACAAAAACATGTCCATTGACAAATAATACCAACTACTCATAATTTCTCTATAATATAATGGCTCACATGCATCCATGATTCCACATTGAATCATTTCACACTGGTCTCCTAACCATATTACATAGAGAAATTCAAAAACCTATGTGTGATAATCGATGGCTCATATATCTCATTAAAATGACATTTTAAATTACAGTAGTTAAAATATTCAATTCAATAAGTTTTAAGAATCATAACTTTTATACTAAAAATAATTTATAACTTTTGGACACCCATAATCACTCTCAAATACATCATAATAATATTAGAAAAAATGATATATGAGAATATATAAAAATATTAAGGTGTGTGAATAATATATAATTTCACTTTTAGAGTACATATCCAATTTAATAATAATATATTCAAAATAAAAAAGATAATAAACCATAGAACAATGTAATGAATACTCATGGAACAATAAATTTTTTATTATAACACAACAAAATGTCCATAAATGAACATTATAAAATATAATAAACATGATATAGTTGGTAGATGAGTTGAATTAATTAATTAATTAATATAATTTTTTATTTGGGATATTATTTTACTCTATAAAATGAATTCGAACAAAAGTATATGTAGTACTTTACCAAATTTCAATTATTTAGTTTAAAATTTTACTTCATTGATTATATGATTCCATGATATTTCATAAGATGAGTTTTTATTATCCAATTGTATATTTCCACTGTTTTTATGAGGAAATATATAATATAAAAATAATCAATTCATTGATGAATGTTCAATTAAACCATTTGACATTTTTAAGGGAAATTCTATTAAAAATATTCTTTTAATGTTTTATTTAACAAAATAAAAATGGAATTATTGTTTAATAAACAATGAATTATGAAAAATTACTTTTTTTATGAATCCTTAATATTATGATTATTACATTTAAATGTATACTATTTATTTTCAATTAAAATGTTTCCATATATAAGTGTGAATCATTATATTAAAAATTAAATTTTTAATATTTATTTTACTCAAATTTTTATTAAAGGTTTTTTTACTAATGATAAAAAATAATTACATTATTTTGAAAATTTTGGTTTTCAAAATATTATTTTAACATAAAAGGGTGTTTTGATGTTATAAATTGTTTTATGTATGATTTATAAGGAGTTTCTATATTGTTTTACAATGAAAATTGTAAGCATTATTTTTTTTCATGGTATGGTGCTTAGGAATTATTTGAAATAGGTCAACCAAATATATATTATAAGAATGGTTGAGCCTGATTATTGCTCTAGGGTGAGCGTGATATAGCTTATACAATGTTATAAGCCCCATTATAGCCTATCGTTGAGCTAAATATATCTTATATGAAGAGTGATCTCCGTTATAGATATCTGATAAATTGGATAATGATTATACATGATTTATATAATATGGTTATACGAATTAAAATGTAGTTAAAAGTGTTTGATGAATATTACTCTCTAAGTTTGCGAAAATGGATTATTAATTACTTTACAGAGGGTTTTATGGAATTAATTGAGAATAATGACTAATTTTGTTTTCATATGATAATGCTTTAAATCAAAGACAATATTTTATTGGAATCACATGATAAACATTATATAAGTTCCTTTTTCTCTCTATAATAATTGTTTTACTACATCTTATGTTCTTTATTGAGATTGTAATTATAATATTTATTTTTTACTTTTCTAAAAAAGTTTTATGTTTGGGTAAAGCAATGTAAGTGTAAAATTGAATGTCCAGTTTATTTTTCATGAAAATCAATCATGATCTATCATTAAAAGTTTAATATTTTTCAAAAATGGATAATGATTGGAAGAACCCAATTTTGATTTTATGGTTTTATCTGTATGAGTGATGAAATAATTATATAAAGAAATAATATGAAAGGAATATAAAATTAAGAGAATTAATTATTTATGTAAAACATAATATTAGGTAATGTTTTAAGGTTCTGTCCTTAAAATTGGAATTAATATTTAGTTAAAATAACACTATAAGTTAGGATAATGTTAATAAAATTCCATTAAAATATGTTGTCTTGTATTTATGTCAAAATAATATATATTTTTATGATTACCATGATGAATCATCTAAAAATGTTCGTAAAGAACGATCTTCCAATTAGAAAACTATGAAGCTGAAGTTGGAAGACACCAGTAGGACAATATCTATAATATATAGCTAACTTGAATGGTTATATTATCAACTGATCTATTTGTTATAGTAAATTTTTTGTAGACACAAAATAAAAATGTGATTTCCATCCATTTAGGGAAGTATCTGGATCTACTAATAGAGATATGAAAATTGTGGTGTATTTAAGGATACAACATCCCCATCATTTATTAGATAATCTAACCATATGATATCTTAAAGATTGGTAAATTCACTAGAAAATATATTTGATGTTCGTGGATGTTTTCAACATCAACTGGAAACACAATCCATTTATCATTTTGTAGGTGAATTTGATTTTTTTGTTTGCTTATGAATAATAGAGATACTTTTCATCATCATTCTATGGAATGGGACACATTTATCAATATTTTCCGTCAGAAATGTTTCCATAAGGTTTCTCAGATAATTTTGGATAAATTATTCTTTGTATTTAGGAAAAATAATGATGATTCGATGGATACGTCTGAAAAAAAATTTCATGGTTGTCCAGGTTTGTACAAGAAATAATTACAGATGTTGGAAGTAAAATTAATGATTTTTAATAAGGATTAAATTTATGATTTTGAATTTATTTTTATGAATGGGAATTTAAATTTTTTGAGAATTATTGTTTATTTTTTAAGAATTTTTAGATGGATATTCCAGAAATTTTTGTCCCATAATATGAAAATTGTAAGAAATGATTATGGTGGAAGGAAATGGATGTGAAAATGAACAATTAAATATACTGGTAGTCCCAAAATATGGTCCATGTGTGGTAGAAATTTTTTATGAAATGTGTTTCAGGGAATGGGATGTATTATGTATGAAATACATATATAGAAATAATATTCATGACTATAATAAAAAGATTCATAGTCAAACATTGAATTTCAGTATAGATATCCAGTCAATAATGATATTTTTTAACTATAATGAGTTGTAACATTTTCCTTGCATGTGTCTAAATTTTCTTACAAAAGATAAAAATCAATATGATCAGAATAAAAATGGTGTGGAAAATCATTTTAAACTATAATATTATATGTTGTGCTATCTGGTGATGTTGTGAATGTTGTAGCTATCTTGTTATTTTTTGGAGGATGATCATTTGTGTATTGTTTTAGGAACCTTGTTTTAAAGATTCAAATAATTACTGTATTTGGGATATATTTATTGGTTTTTAACAAATAAATGATGTATATCTAGAACGTATGTCTATGATATGAAAAAATATTATTTGAGGAAAAATAACTTACTTGTTTTTTGGATATATGTTAAATATTATTGGTAGACATTATAGATTATGTGTTATAGTATTCTGATGTATTTAAGGGTTAATAAAATTTGGGAACATGAGGGAAATGATACAATGATTAATTGATAAATTTTTTTAAAAACATTCTTTGATTTGAAATCCCAATATGATTATGTTGAAGAAAATATAGTGGGATATTATTTTTTGAATATAAGTTGAATTATAATTTATTAGAATATATGATTTTACTATAAAATTACTGTGATTTAGGTTTTTTAGAAAAATTATTAGAATATCTTGGTGATTAGGAAATTTTGAAACTAATTCTTTGTAAGGAGATTTTAAGAGTGATTGATGTAGTTTCGAAATAAGTATTTCATTTTTCAGGGATATCTATGCGATCAAATACTTTAGATTTTGGGGATTCAATATTAGTCTAGAATAATTTATTGGGATTTTATGTAAATATATTTAGGGAATTTTGGAGATTAATTACTTTTTTAGAATTAATATATCTTGTACTAACCATTATATTTTTTTAATGTATAAATATAAAAGGAATAGTTTGTTTTTCATTTCTAGATTATATTATACATATAAGTGTATTTTAATTATTCTTGGAAAAAATCCATTGAGGTAATTTGTAGAAAAAAGAATTACTGGATGAAATTAAATATGTTTTTAATTTATTCATATCATATATTTAAATTGAATCATATTCTTATTCTTGGATTTAACATATTCTTGAATTAAAAGAGGTAAATTTTTTCCTTCTTATAAAAAAATGTACTTTTTAAAAAATCATGAATTTCTTTCTTTTTTACTCTTAACTTTCTCATGACCACAGTATATCATTCATTAGGAGTTATTTCTAACATCCATGATTGTATTTTATTACATGGGATCCTATTATGTGTTATATTAAGGGACCTTTGTAATTTTCTTATTATCCTATCAAGAGGTACTTTAAATTTTCATTATAATGTTGCGGGTTCTAAAAAATGTTATTTTTAAAGATAAACCTGATATTTTCATTCCCATGATAATATTCTGAGGAATAAAATTATTAAAGGTGGTAGAATATAACATCTTGTGATTTTATAATTAAACATTATTTTTTATTCTATAAAATTTAATTCACATTAATTATATAAAAAATAAAATTAGATATTAGTATTTATGTATTACTAGTATAAACTAACTGTAAAAATAATAAGTATTAATCGAAATAAATATTTTATTAAATAAATATATGGGTACAACTCAATATTAATGATTTTTTTTCATTCATAGAAAATAACCAAAAACATTTTCATGGTGTCATTTTCTTCAGAAAAAATAAATTTTCATCAAAAAATTCATTTTTTATATTTAAGAACAAATAAAATAATAATATTTTATAAATTAATGAAAATATATTTGATAAATTTATTTTTGTTTTAAAACCACCATATCACAATTTTCTTAATAATTTTTTTGATAATTTTATGGAATGATTTATTTTTCAACGAATAATGAAATGTATTTGATTTTACCAAAAATTATATGTAATTTTCATTTAAATATTGTGATTTAAATTTGTAAAAAATTATATTAATTTAATTTTGAATTATATTAAGTCAATTATATTATTAATATTTCTTTTTATCTATAATATAGTTATGAAAAATTTTATATATAAAATGATATATTTTTCTATCGAAATGTATTTCCAAAGAATTTTTCAGTTTAATCATGAATGAAATTCATCTACTAAAATGTTGTGAAATTTTTAAAATTGATTCCATATTTATAATAAATGTATCCAATTTTAGAAAAAATTTCCATTTTATTACAATATAAATTATAAACTTAGTTTTTTTTCATGGTTAATGTTAAATCAGGTAATTTTGGATAAAAATAATTGAAATGCATTTCAAAATTCAACTTATACTAGTCAAAATATATTTTGATTTGTATATTTCAAATAAAATAATACATAGGTATATTTTTTCCCTTATTTTATCCAAATGGGTGACATTATATCTCTTATATTAGTTTACATTATAAAAAGTCAAACATGTCACACTAATGTTTTAATAATTATTAAAAAATTTATAGGTGGTCATCTTGAAAATATGTATGACAGTAAATATTTTGTAAAGCCTAAATATTTATATTCATCATGGTAATTTATTTTTTAGGGAATAATTAATTAACATAACAGATTTCACAATTTTGATTCATCACTTATTAAATTAAGTAAAAATCAAATAAATGATATTAGTTTTTTTAAAATTATTATATATTAGGATTTTAAATGTGATCCTCTATTTCTGTAGATAATTTTTTCATTTATATGATATAATAAAATATTTGGATCAAATTTGACGCATTTTGTTTTGATATTTGTAATGTTATAGTAAAGAATAATTTTCAATTTGATAGTAATGGCATTTCATGAAAATAATATTTTATTAAATTTATAATAAATGATAAAATTATTTAATATGCCCATAAAGGATAAAATATAGTTCAAACTTAAATACCCTATTTAATTAAAGTTAATTGAAAATTATTTATATCTAGAATACACTTATTATATTTTAATAATTTGATAAATTCTAAATTATCGAAAACATAAATTATAAAATAGAAATGATTACTTAATATCCTTTACCGCCAATTATTCTTTTATAATGATAAAATAATCACAAAATATCTTCTCCACATCACTTATTTTTGTAGAGGTGATATTCTCACCAAATTTCCAATTCCACAATTCATAATGGATCAATCAAGGACATGATCGGAAAGTGGTAAAATTCTTACAACATATCTCTTAAATAATTTTCTTCTTCTACATTCTCTTCACATCAATCACCCATTAATTAATAATAACTCTAGTATCTACTGTATATATATATATATATATACTAGAATGTAATTTTTTTTGTAATTTCTATTATCCATCATTTAACATATATCCTCTTATTCATTGAAAAAAACCACTGTCCTAATTCTAAAGGATAACCATCTTTGTGGATAATGAGACATCATTTTCCCTATCCAAATTCATGGATTATAATATCACTATTATAATGGTTAAATACGATTTTAAAATGTATTTTATAACTTATTTGATGTTCTAGAACTAATATATAGAAATGATATTAAATAAAATGAAACAAATTCATGATGATAAGAAAAAATTTCAAAAATAATCTCAATAATTATCATTAACAGTTTTTTAAATTAATCATACTAATTCAAGAATGAAAAAGGATATATGGGATCATATAAAACAATTTGAAGTGCATTAAAAAAATATAATTTCTCTTTTGGATTACCTTTTCCATAAGAATATAAAATCCATAAATAGAATGAAGTTAACCAACCTTGAAACCATAACACTAATTCTATATGTATAGCGATTTTTATCATTATAACCCTTTGATAGAGATTTATATTAATTTTATTAAATATTAATTAATATTTTATAAATTGAAGAGTATCAAAATAAATTTTTTAATGAATATAACTTTATTATCTCTATTATTAATATAATGTAAAGAACTTATTCAGACATACAAAAGTGAATTATTAATCAGATTTCCATTCATTGGGTTAACCATCTACTTCATTGTTAATGTCACGAGAAGAATATATATAATATAAATGTTTATTATCTAATGATATATTTAGACTTTTATACGTAGAAATTATTATTATAAAAATGATATAATCATTTGATTAATATTGTATTCAATAATATGATATTTTGAATATACATTCAACTAAATATCTTCTCTTAATATTTATTTGAAGAATTTTAAAATGGAAGTTTTTAAAAATATATGGAATGAATGGAATATCTTGAATTAATTAAATACTTCTATCCTTCATTTAAAAGATAAAGTTTTTATTATAATAAAAAAATCATATATACTGGAGATTATTTTTAAAATGTTCATATTTTTAGAATAGAAAATTTATTTTCCTCAAAAATGATATAAATGATATTTTCTTCATTTAATAACCCCATTAATATTATTCTGAGTATTTTTATATTTTAAATGGTGTATTAATATAAATGGTTATTTTTATGTCACAATGTGTTTCAAATATGAGATTAGTGTATTTCAATGGTTATATAATGATAAAAGGAATCATTATAATTTTTATTCATGTTCCGGTACATGAGAATTATAACAAATGAGTGGGAATGATATATTATATACAAAGGGATTATCCACATTATACATATTTAGTGATTAATATCTTGATTTTATGAAGGGTTTATCCCCATTATAGCTCATCGATGATCCCAATATTGTTCTTGAAAACAGTGTGTCCCATTATAGCTCTATAATACATTAGGTAATGATTGTATTTGAATTACACCATATCTTGTTTACAATTCAATGGTATGTAATTGGATTTTATTAACATGATTATAAAATTTATGAAAAAGTGTATTTTATATTAACGTAATGGGTTTTAATGATTTATTTACGAAAAATGTGTGTTTTTTTTTCAAGTGAAACTTCTTATTACATACACTCGAATATAATTAACAGTAAATGTAAACATTAATGGATTTTCCCATGTTTTTACTAGTATAATTGTTTAATATCTTTTTATGTCCCCTACTTATGATTTTTTCTCCTCCTATTTTTTTCAATTTTTTCACAATGTTTATGTTTGTGTAAGGTAAAATAATTTGAAAATTTTAATTTTTTGAATATTTATTAGGAAATGAAATAATTTATTATTTGATATAATTTATATGGTATGGAATATGGATACTGATTTGAAGATCCAACATTTTATGGTATTTATGTTTGTGTATTGTTATAATTTTATAAACATGTAAATTGAAAATACTATTAAAATTAATAGAATTAGTTTTATTCATTATAATAAATATTATGTAATTTTTTATGGATGGGACATAATATTATAATTATTTGAAGAGAGTATGGAAAATTACTTTATCTATATTCTTTCAGAGTAGCATGTGAATTTTGTGAAAAATATGTCCGGATATGACCAAAAAATAATCTGTTAATAAAATAATATCAGTTTAATGTTACAAAATTATTGATTATAAGAGAATGTATCACTCAAGTTACAAATAATTTAATTTCATGATAATTTATAAGATGATATGTGTGAGCCTTTTTATTTTCATTATCTGAAATCCAATTTATCATGAACTCAACTAAATCACTGTTATTACTAATTGAAAATAATTAATTTAATTTTCAATATTTCATCAATATTTCCAGTGATACGGCTCTTCTGGTTTTTTTAATTGATATTTAGTTTTTAAATAATTAATATTGAAAATATAAATTTCTTCTATTAAATATGATTTCAATAAATTTCAATTTATTGATTCTTATTTCATATATTTTTCACAAATTTCTATATAAATATCTCATATGGGTACTTCTCTTTGAAATAACATAGTCCGATTGATTCATTATCATATAAAAACAAATGTTTTATTAAATCAAACAAATTAATTTCTAAATCCACCAATTCTACATAGAATTTAAATATCTTCCGCATCATACAAATTGATGCATAATCTATTGTCACCGAAAAAATGATAGGTAAAAAATATTATATTTCAATAGAGTAAGCCAAATTGATGATATAAATAAATCTAAAACGAAATAGCTAAAAATATTTCCATTATAACATTATTATTCATATATTGTAATATTGTAATATAACCATTTCTGGAAAATCAATTCTATTTAGAAGAATAACCATTAGGTAACCTCCACATTTCATTACAATGACTGAAATATGTACTATTTTATTTTAACACAATATAATTTTTCTTGATTCATTAACTTCTATGATATTTATTTTTCAAATAAGTATATTTATGGTGAAATTTTTTTTAAATGATATAATCATCCATTTTCAAATCTTTTTTCATACCAGGGGTGTCAAAAATCATAGTAAATATACTATCAAAATAGTTATTATAAATATTCATGAAATAATACATGTGATATACCACTAAATCTAATAACAATTGAATGTAATCATAATGTTTCTATTTTATTAAATTGGAATATTTACCAAATCTATATATTTTATGTTGATTTATATTTAGTCCAAAGGTAATTGGATATAATAAAGTGATATACAACAATAAATCTATACTAGATAATAATTTTGGAGGACTATCTCTTTTAATTATACCCATTAATAGAATTATTTTTTGTCCTTTAAAAAGATGGTCAGTAGGAATATATATGCAATGATCGATGAGAAAACATTTTCAATCCATTGAAAATCATAATTTCCATTTTGTTTCTCATAATGAATGTAAATGATTTTTTAGAATTTTTAATCCATTTAGATAATAGTCTATATGATATAATGTCACTATTTTATATATTAAGGAATAATTATTTCATAAATTCTTTTTAATAAATATCTTATGTACTTACACCATTTCATTAAAATAAATTTCAGTCTTTAATTAATGAAACAAAATAAACATCAATATTATTTTTTGGAAGTCCTAAATTAATAATTTTAAAATGCTATATTTTTCATTCATCTAACAAACTTGAGGTATATTTTTCAGAGTCAGAAAGAATATCCAAAAATAATAAGTATTACATTAGGAACCTAATGGGAAGAAACCATTAATAGAAATCCCCAATAATTCATTATGAGTTTTTCATGAAAAATATTGACACAAAAGGTAATTTTTTTTCATGATTCACAAATAGAATTAATATTTTATATTTTATCCATTAGCATATTGGATTTGATTCATGGAATCAATGTTTTTGTCTTCTATATCATTTGTAAACAATGTATTCTGGGTATAAGTGGGTAATACCTCAACTATTTGATAAGAACATATCCAAACTACCCGTATTGTTCCACTTTGTAACACGATTTTCCATATATAGGAAATATTAATAATGAAACATTTTAATAATAATATAGGATTCAATAATCTAAATGTTAATTAATATTCTGATAAAAAAGACCCATTTTATGAACTAACCTATTTCTGTCATTGAAATTTTTAGGTATCACATTTACAAGATGTAATAATGATTTAACAAAACATAATATTTGAACACAAGAGGTATTTCACGTTATATTAATTTTTTTAATAGCCATATATTTATTACCAACATCAAAATTTATTATCATGAAACGAGGATATAAGGAATCCATATCATACATTAACAAATTATAAAATTGAGATGGTTCTTTCTCAGGAGTTGAATCATAATTTGAGTTTTCATTTCTCGAAAAGAAATGATAACAACCCCATGAAAAATTTAATTGAAAGTGAATGATATTGAACCAAATAATTAATATCTCCTCTATAACTAAGTCAACCATATTGAGAAAAAAATATTTATATCCTAAAAACAATAAATTAAAAGGATGAAACATAATTCTGTCAAACATATCAAAACCCCCACATTACATTTCATACAAGTATACATAATTATGATTTAAAAATAATTTTTTTGATCATGAAAAACATAAAAATTCATAAACACCCTCAAAATATAAAATATTTTTATGAGGCCCACACATATTTTGGTGATGATTTATTGTCATGACCCCCTCCCTCCAAAGATGCCCCTCCTGAGCTATCAATGGTGAAAAAGAGATAATGACCCCTGAGTCCCGCCTCCAGTAGGCCCCAGGTTGGCAACTAGCTCCAAGGGAATGAGTTTTCACAAAGAATAGATGCATTACACTTTTATTATTTTATGATCAGGAAATAGGAAAAGTCAACCACCAAAAAGGAAAGGAAAAAGTGTATAGAAATAAACCCAAAACATTCCCACATGCATGTTTAAACATTTTTATATCAAGGTTATAGTACAAGAAATCTCAAAGTATAATACAAAATGAAACAAGTGTACAAAAATTGCAAAAACTCCAACTGTCCGACTAGTAGGGTCCCACACGGCCCTGGTAGTCCTCCTGGAAACCTAACAGTAAATGTAGGGTGAGCATACAAGTATACTCAGTAGGGAATCCTAAATCTCTCATGCACATGTGGGGAGACATACTAATGTCCAATGAGAACAACAGAAGAATCCTAGTAAGGAAATCTATCCACCCAACCACACCAGCCACACTCACCAAAAACACAATCACAACATGTAGTAGTATTTATGAAACAAGAGTATTGGGTACCCCTTACCATTTCCCAGTAGTTAGCTACTCTTCCTAAAGGAGAACGTCCTGATGCCGCCACACACTCCCCGCCCGCACACACCTGGGCCTCAAAAACCACACATCCCACCCGCACACACCTGAGCCTCACAACCACATATCCCGCCAGCACACACCTAGGCCTCACAACCACGTAACCTGCCTGCAATCACCTGGTCCTCAAAACCACGTATCCCGCCCACACACACCTCGGCCTCATCTCGAAGATTATTGGGAAACAGTAGAAACTGCCCGAAGAGTCTTGGGCTAAAACCACCCCAATCTAAACCAACCCGAAGAGTCTTAGGTGTAAGGTTGCCTCAAGCCATCACATTCTAGTGGAGAAAGTGCAAGAAAGAGCTAGTAATTAAGGGAAAAACACCCTCTCCCATGAAATGGGAGTGTTTGGAACTAAGTGCTCAACATTGGTGGGGTGCGATAAAACAAAAATGATACAGATATATATATATATATGTATACCAAACACACAGCCCAACCTATGGCTTCAAAATAGAGAAACTGTGCACGTTCCTTGACACTGCTACTACGAAGAATGCATACAACAAGCAACCCCAACCCCATTTAGTTTTTCACGTTTCAGTAGAAATAGTTTATTTAGTTTCTAAACTACTAGGAAACTACCCACAACGAACCACATCGATCATTCGTAAAACATATCCCTTCCATCCACAAATCATGTTAGGAAAACACAAGCAACACAACCAAGTCCTTCATATCAACCAACCAACCCATTTATTATTAATCTCCTTCCATTACCATGACCCAACATTCATTAACTCTTCCACTTTTTATTTATTATTCACAAACCATAGTCCATTCACATTCAAACCCATCCCCGTATCCCCACTTCCAACTGTCATAACAACAACTGCAATGTACAAAATTATCCCTTTAATACCATTTATCGCAGCCCCGCTGCCCACCTGATCCACAAAAACCCGCAAATCATGGTTCGTGCCACATCATCACCCCTTTAACACGATTTACCGCAGCCTTACTGCATGTTCTATTCGTAATAACCCAGGATTCACCCCTCCCTTTCAGACACCAGTAACCTAGCCAAAACCCACATGTTCATTATTCCATTTTATTTAACAGGGGTGATCACATAAGGGTTCCAGATTTTAAACAGCCAACTTTACGTGATTAACCAAATTCCACATTCAGAAAAGTTTCACTCACAAAAACATTCTAGAAGATAGGGAAACATTTAATTTCTCAAGAAAAGGCCCCCAATGACCATGATTTTCAGTAGGCATAAGCCTTTTCAATTCACATTATAATATCAGAGGATATAACGATAAACATAACATCTTCCCCATCCCCGTTCTTTGACCAGTTATTATCTTCACTTATTGGTTCAACCGTTTCTCATGAAAACAAGAGTATTCCCACCGCACATGATGCAGAAATTAGTGAGATGAAGGTAGATTCCTTCCTCAACAGGTTCCGATGGCAACGCTCCGCCGGATCAACCATAGAAGACGTTCGTTGGAGCCCGTCACTTCTACCGAGTCCTGTAAAAACCTCCTTGGTTGGATGTTGGAAAGTAAAGGTCAAAGGAATGACAAGAGATCCAAGCTCGGAAGTTCCTCCTGGTGGTTACGATCCCGTGGCCGCTGACTAATCATAAATCGGAGCTCGGACGAAGAAGTTATGGAAGAAAAAGGGCCTTCGAGTCTCTTGGGAGAGCTCTACTCAGAGGAATGGGGAGGAGAGGGTTGAGTTGAAAAGGAGGAGGGGACCCCTATTTTTATTGGAAAGAAAAACAAAAGTACATGGCATATATTTTATGGTACACCACGTGTAATCGGCCATTTCACACGGTCACCACTCGGCTTCCAACACGGCCTTCAACGCGGCATGCTACCGTTGACTGGTCAGCACATAACTTGTAGGTAACGCATACGCGGGGAGGGACTACATGGAGTGTACCCATTTATATCACACGGCAAAGACACAACTCCAACATGGCACACCGCCGTTGATTGGTCAACACACGGTAACACCTATGTGGGGAGAGACTGCACTGCATGTAGTTTGGGGTAAACGACGTGCACCCATTTATTTCACACGGCAAGGACATGGCCTTCAACACGGGGTATACCCGGTAAGGGGTTACATGGCGTGTACTCAAACTACACTGCGTGTAGTTTCAAAATTCTGGAATGTGTGTGAAAAGTCCATTTTACCCTCCAGAACACTTCGTGGCCTTCTTTTTTTGACAAAGCAATGGGCCGGAGAGGTCCGGGCCATTACATTAGATACCTCTTAAAACATTCACGTCCCCGAGAATTCAAAACCATCCCAGTAGAACCCAACAAGATAGCTCTTAGGGTTCTCGTTATAAAAGGAACCCTACCAACAACCCTAATCATATGTGTCAGGAATTCCTTCTCCTATGTCTAGATATTATCCGCTTTAGGCGGCACTGACTCACCAGCACGAGTTTAATCGCATCCTCATTATTGCGTATCAATTAATCATTGGGTCTTCCCACTTTCATACATTAGGATTTTTCAACTTACACTACCCCAACACCACACAACCAGCACACTGCCCGAACATGCGGTTTGGGGAAAAAAATTCCTTCTCCTCTGCCGAGATACTATCCGCTTTAGGCGGCACGGACTCACCCACACGGGTTCAATCGCATCCACTTTAATGCATCTCGATTAAGGGTCAGGTTTTTTTTCCTTTCCCCACACATCCAGACATTTTACACATTACCATGGAACAATGAAACAAAAGGTCTCACAACCGACAAGCCAAGCATTCCATATATCAAAGGTACATAGTATAACATCAAAACAATGCTCAGAAGAACACGGGAAAACATAAGTCAAAACAAATCTGGGTACTGAGCGTGCATCTGGGCCTCCCGCTCCCATGTGCTTTCCTCGAGGCCACCATGACACCACAACACAGGAACCAACGGAATGGTTCGTCCATGGAGCACCTTCTCTTTATGATCCTTGATTCTGACTAGTCGTTCCTCAAAGGTCGCATCGTCTCCCATATCTAGATCTCCCTAGTTGATAACGTGGGAGTCATCATGTAATTACCTACAAATATGGGAGACGTGGAAGACGTCATGATCCTTCTCCAACTGAGGTGGCAGGGCCATCTGATATGCCACCTCGCAGACTCGCCTCAGCACCTCAAAAGGTCCGATGAACCTAGGTGAGAGCTTTCCCCCTTTCCCAAACCCTCAATGCCCCCATCTAGGGTAAACCTTCAAGAAAACACGATCTCCCAACTCTAACTCCAAGGGCCTCCTCCGTCGACCAGAATAAGACTTTTATCGGTCATGTGACGCTTTCATCCTCTCAAGTACAAGCTGGACTTTCTCTATGCTTCTTTGTACTACCTCTGGCCTAAGATCACCTGTCTCACCAACCTCTACCCAGCAAATGGTTGAACAACATGGTCTCCCATACAAATCCTCAAACGGCGCCATGCCAATAGTAGAGTGGAAGCTGTTTTTGTAGGAAAACCCTACTAAAGGCAAGTGTCATGCCCATGATCCTCTGAAATCCAGAACGCATGATTGCAGCATGTCCTCCAACGTCTGGATAGTCCGCTCTATCTTTCCATCGGTCTGGGTGTGGAAAGCAGTGCTATGGCATAGCTGGGTGCCAAAAGCATAATGTAACCCCCTCCAAACTTGTGAGGCAAACTGTGTATCCTAATCTAAGATGATAGTCTTTGGGACTCCATTCAAACACACCACCTCATATACGTACCTCTGTGTTAAGCTACTCACTAGGTCTGACATCTTAATTTCTAAGAAGTGAGCTGATTTCAGTAGTCGATCCACCACTACCCAGATAGCATAATAACTAACCTGAGCTCTGGGTTGTCCTGTGATGATGTACATTAATATTTCATCCCACTTCCACTCAAATACATCTAAAGGATGCAAAAACCCACTTGTAACACGGTGTTTATCCTTCATTTGCTGACACACTAGGAATTTACCCACAAACACTGCCACTTCCCGTTTCACCCCAGGCCACAAAAACTGTTCCCTTAGGCCTCGGTACATTTTTGAAACTCATGGATGTCCCGCCAAGGCTGATCTATGGAACTCTTGGAGAACTCCCTCATGGATAGCCTCTTGAGAAAACAACCTTCCATGGAAAATCATCCGATGTCGGCTATCCTCTGACCATCCTTTTGGAGCGTTCCCCTGATCGATATGATCCCACATCACTTCCGCCTCGGAGTCCCCCCAAGAAGACTCTTCCATCTACTGTAACAAGGAGGATTGCACCGTCATCTGAAACAAACAGCTCCTTACACCTGCTACCCTAGCATCTATGTGCAAGGCTACCAACTCCCCCATCGCCTTCCAAGCCTCAGCGGATTCCCGAACCACTTGCGGATGAGACTTCCTAATCAGGGAATCAGCCACAACGTTTCCATTACCTTTAGTGTAATAGATCTCAAAGTCATAGTCTTGGAGAAACTCGACCCATCTCCACTGCCACAGGATCAGGTTATGCTGGGAGAAGATATGACGCAATAACTTGTGATCTGAGAAGACTACAAAGTGCTCCCCGAAGAGGTAATGTCACAAAAACATCAGTGTTTACACTATTGCTGCAAGCTCTAGTTCATTGGTGGCATAGTTACGCTCATGAGGTCGTAACTTCCTAGACTGATAAAAGATCACTCCCTTTTTCTACATCATCACGCACCCCTGAAAAAGGCCAGAAGCATCACAAAACACCTTATACAACAACCCATCATCTAAAAACCTGAGTACGGGAACACTGACCAACTTATCCTTTAGATAGTCGAAAGAATTCTGGCACTTCTCGGTACATAGGAAGACCTGGTTCTTTCTAGTCAATGTTGTCAATAGAGAAGCAACTCGAGAGAAGTCCGAAATGAACCTCCGATGGGAACTTGCTAACCCCAGGAAACTACTAACTTCTGCCACGCTATTGGATGATACCCAGGAAACAACTGCCTCCACCTTCGATGGGTCCACTGGCACTCCATTCTGAGACACTACGTTCCCAAGGAAGTGTACTTCTTTCATCAAGAACAAACACTTTGACAATTTCCCGTAAAGCTGGTGGTGTCGAAGGACTTCAAAGACTGCCCTGAGATGCTCAATGTTATCCTCCTCTGATCTTGAGTAGATTTGGATGTAATCGACAAAAACAACGATGAACCGTTCCAAAAACTCTTTGAAGGAAATGTTCATAAGTCCCATGAACATAGACGGTGAATTTGTAACTCCAAACAACATCACTATAAACTTGAAGTGCCCATACCTGAACCTAAATTCCGTCTTCGAGATGTCACTGTCCTTTCCCCTCAACTGATGATATCTAGATCGTAGATCAATCTTGGAAAACCAACCTGCTCCCCTCAGTTGGTCGAATAGATCATCTATCTTGGAAGGGGTAAGGGTTCTTGACCATTACTTGCCTCAACCTTCGGTAGTCTATGCATAGCCTGAGACTACCATCTGCCTTCTTCACGAAAAAAACTAGAGCACCCCATGGCGATACGCTGGGTCAAACAGAACCCTTCTCCAACAGATCATCAATCTAAATATACAATTCTCGCAACTCTGATGGTGCCATACGATAAGGGGATATCAAAATTAGATGGGGACTAGGATGTTAGTCTATCCCAAACTCAACGTCATGTCGGGGGGGGGGGGGTTTAGTCACAACCTCCTCAGGAAAAACATTGAGGAACTCCCCAACAACCCCCGGGACATCAATCATCTATGTATCAGCTGGAACCACTGATAACCCACCCAACAAGGAAAGGAGTGGCCCCACATGCCGGCTTCCCACCTAATAGATCCTCTCTCCAATAGAAGATACACACTGCCCATCCACGTCGGAGAACGCGACTATTCTCCGGAAGCAGTCGATAACGACACTAACAGAAAACAACCAGTCAATTCCTAGGATGACATTGTATGGCAGCATCTGTAATAGAAGAAGGCCCCCACTAGAACGATGTGGTCCCAACGTTAGCCCACATCCCTGGAAAACACAAGATATGCTGGTCTGGCCTCCAACTGGTGTACTCAGCACTAGTGGTACAGAAAGTCTCTCTACGTCTAGTCTTAAAGCATGGGCTATGCCAGGTGAAACAAAGGAGTGAAAAGATCCCGAATCGAACAAAGCCAAAACAAGAGTGCTGAACAAACAAATCATACCTCGCACCACCTCTTGTCCTGCTGGAGCTGTCAACTCAGCTGCGTGCAACTGTATACACCCAGTTCCTCTGCCTCTCTGATGTCGACCAGGTGCCATAGCAGTACGGTAAACAATGAATGCCTAAGCCCGACTAGTAAGGAAAATTATCAAGGTTTTATTTTATCATTTTATTTCAATTTCTTTCCCAGAACACCCAAATCATGTAAAACACAAGCATGATGATTCAGGTACCTACCTTAGGGTCTCTACCCCGCAATCAATGTAGTCTCACTTCATCATTAGGTAGGCTCAGAGTCCTTGAATCGGATCACGGGCGGGGGGGGGGGGGGGGATAAAATCCCGTGCCCTTGCCAGTCTTCCCTGGCATATGTCACGCACCAAGATTAACGAACACTGTTTCCCTACCCTCCCATGCAATCCTCACCGTGCCTAACTCCCGACGTCATCCTATCTCTCAACCTCCCTCTAATACCATTATGTCCCGACCCCCTCCCACCATAGATTCCTCTTCTGAGCTGGAAATGGTGAAAGTGAGATAATGACCCCTGAGTCCCGCCTCCAGTAGGGCCCGGGTTGGGGACTACCACCATGGGTATGAGTTTTAACAAAAATGGGAGGCATTTCCCTTTTATTGTTTTAATACCAGGAAATAGGACAAGTCAACCAGTAAAAATGAAAAGAACAAGTTTATAGAAATAAACCCAAACCAATCCCACATGCATGTTTAAACAATTTTAAAAAAAGGTGAAAGTACAAGAAAGATCAAATTATAATACTAAAAAAACAAGTGTATAACAACAACAACAACAACAACAACTCCAACTGTCCGACTAGTAGGGTCCCGCACGGCCCTGGTAGACCTCCTGGAAACCTGAATGTAATCTTAGGGTGATCATACAAGTATACTCAGTAGGGAAACCTAAAGCTCTCGTGCACAAGTGGGGAGACATCAGAATATCTTCTGAGAACAACAGAAGAAACCTGTCGAGGAATTCTATCCACCCAACCTCACCAGCCACACTAACCAAAAACACAATCACAATAGGTAGTAGTATATAATAAAAAAGAAGATTGGGTACCCCACACCATTTCCCAGTAGTTACCTACTCTTCATAATGGAGAACGTCCTGACGCTTCCACACTCTCCCCGCCCGCACACACCAGGGCCTCACAAACCAAACATCCCGCCCGCACACACCTCGGCCTCACAACCACGTATCCCACCCGCACACACCTGGGCCTCAAAACCACGTATCCCACCCGCACAAACCCGGCCCTCACAACCACATATCCTGCCCTCACACACCTGGGCCTCATCTCGAAGATTCTTGGGAAACTGTAGAACCTACCCGAAGAGTCTTGGGATAAAACAACCCCAATTGAAATCTACCCAATGAATCTTAGGTGTATGGTCGCCTCATGCCATCACAGCCTAGGGGAGAAGGATTAGGAAGTAGATAGTAACTAAGGGAAAAAAACATCCTCTACCATGAAATGGGAGTGTTCGACACTAAGTGATCAACATGGGTGGGGTGTGATAAAACACAAAAGATACAGATATATATATGTATAACAAACACACAGCCCAACCTATGGCTTCTAAACAGAGAAACTGAGCACGTGCCTCGGCTCTGCTACTACAAAGCATGCATACAACAAACAACCCCAACCCCATTTGTGTTTTCACATTTCAGAAGAATTAGTTTATTTAGTTCCTTAACTACTGGGTAACTATCCACAACTAACCACATCGATCGTTTGTAAAACATATCCCTTCCATCCACAAATAAAGTTATGAAAACACAAGCAACACAACCATGTCCTTCTTATCAACCAACCAACCCACTGATTATTAATCCTGTTCCATTACCATGACCCACCATTCATTAACTCTTCCACTTTTAATTTATTGTTCACAACCCATAGTCCATTCACATTCATAACCATCGCTGCAGCACCGCTGCCAACTGTCATAACCACAAATGCATCATACATCATTATAACTTTAATAACATTTATCATAGCCCCGCTTCCCACCCGATCCACAACAACCCACAAATGAAGGTTGTGCCACATCATCGCCCCTTTATCATCATTTACTACATCCCTGCTACCTGTTCTATTCGTAACAACCCAAGATTAACCCCTCCCTTTCACACACCAGTAACCAATTCAAAACCAACATGTTCATTATTAAACTTTGTTAAACCGGGGTGATCACCCAAGGGTTCCAGATTTTAAAAAGCCAACTTTACATGATTAACCAAATTCCACATTCAACAAAGTTCCATTCACAAAAACGGTCTAGAAGATAGGGCCAAATTTAATTGCACAAGAAAACGCCCCCAAAGACTGTGATTTTCAGTAGGAATAAGCATATTCAATTCACAATATAATATCACATGATATAAAGATAAACATAAAAAATTCCCCTTCCCCGTTCTTTAACCAGTTATTATCTTCGCTTATTGGTTCAACCATTTCTCCGGAAAACAAGAGGATACCTACCCTAAATGATGAAAAAATTAGAGAGACGAAGGTAGTATTCCTACCTCAATAGGTTCTGACCGCAACGCTCCCCCGGATCAACCATAGGAGAGGTTCGTCAACATCCGTCACTTCTGTCGAGTCCCGAAAAAACCACCTTAGGTGGAAGTTGGAAATGAAAGGTCAAAGGAAAGACAATGGATCCTGGCTCGGAAGTTCCATCTCATCATTACGATCCCGTGGCCACTAACGGATCATAAATCAGATATCAGGTGAAGATGTTATGGAAGAAAAAGAGCCTTTGAGTCTCTTGGGAGACCTCTGCTCAGAGGAATGGGGAGGAGAGGGGTGAGTTGAAAAGGAGGAGGGGACCCCTCCTTTTACAGGAGAGAAAAAAGTACACGAAGTGTACTTTATGGTACATGGTGTGTACCCGACCATTTAACACAGTCACCACGCAGCTTCCAACACGGCCTTCAACGGGACATGCGGCCGTTGACTGGTCAACACACGGCTTGAAGGTAATGCATACGCTGGGAGGGACTACACATCATGTATTATTGGATACACAGAGTGTACCCATTTATTTGACATGGCAAGGCCACGGCTCCAACATGGCACACGGCCGTTGACTAGTCAACACACGGTAATACATATGTGGGGAGAGACTACACAGCATGTAGTTTGGGGTACACGAAGTACACCCATTTATTTCACACGACAAGGACGTGCCCTTCAACACGGGTTATACTCGAAAAGGGGGTACACAGAGTGTACTCAAAATACACGGAATGTAGTATCAAAATTCTAGAAATTGTGGGAAAAGTACATTTTACCCTCCAGAACACTTCGTGGCCTTCTTTTTTTGACAAAGGAATGGGCCGGAGAGGTCCGAACCATTACATTTACCCACACATAATCTTATAATGTACACAATTTTCCACTTATATATTCTAAATTTTCTTAAAATTGATATATTAAATTATTTTTTATCATTAATATAATAGAATGATTAAATGATCAGAAAATATTGAAAAAATTAAAAACAACAATTTTATTAAATATAACTTAATATTTTGAATTATTGGTTTATATAAGTATAAATTTAAAATTATTAGTAGATTAAAATTAATATTGAATAGAAATTTAGAATATTTTTTAACATAATTTTTTACTAATTACTATATAAATAATACTGTATAACATTTTTTAAAAAATTATCAAAACATTTTACAAATTACTGCAAATTATTACAAAATATATCAAATTTATAATAATTACCAAAATATGATTACAAACTAATTCGAATATTTACAAAAATTACATGTAATAAATAGTGATTATTATTAATTATTGGAAATTAAAACTAATTTATTAAAATTAACTCATTTTGTTATTAATTACCATAAAATTTAGTAATTATCTTCTACTACAAATAATTTTTGCAATTTTCAAAAATTTACAAAGAATTTATACTGAAAACAAATATTATATATATATTTTTACTAGTTTCTTATATTTCTTTTACAATTTTTTACTAATTATTGGTATGTACCTATTAATGTAAGTAATTTTTAATAATTACCACTAATTTCCAATTATTACTAATATTATAGCTATTTTTTAGTAATTACCTATAATTTTTACAAATTATTTCTAATTTTCTAAAATTATGATAATTTTCCTCTAATTATCTATATTATTAAAAAATTAAATCTATTTAAAACTCAAATTATTTCATTATTATTAATTAACACTTGTTTTGGAAATATTTTATTCATTACGGAAAAAGTACTGATTTTTTATCAATTATTTGTAGTTTTTTTATATCTACAACTCATTTCTTAATAAATACATCTCTTTTAAACTAATTACCAATATTGTTTTATCAATTTATACAAATATTTACAATTCACAGGATATTACCAAAACTTTTTAACAGTTACTTCTATTAATTTACCAATTATAGCTATTTATTATTAATTTCTAGAAATTACCATTAATTTATAAAAATTAGATGTATTTATTTATAATTACCACAATTTAAAACTAATTAAATCTAATAAACACTAGTTTTAAATAATTAATTTAAATCATAATAATTATTTGTAATTATTGACATTTTTTAAAAATTACTCATAGTTGACCGTATTTTTTAAATATTATATCTATTTTTGAAAAAACAATTTATTTACCACAAATAATTATTAATTACTATTGTTTTTTAATATTTACAACTATTTACCAGTAATTTTTACCAAGTATAGTTTTTTAAAATTATCTTCATTTTTCACTAATGACCACAAATTAAGCATAATTTTTACGAACTATAACAAATCATTATTACTTACTATTTTTTATCTTACAGTAATTACCTATATTTGTAAATAATTGCAGATAATTCTTACTAAATACATGCTAAATTTTACTAATTGTAGTTAATTGCCAATAATTATTACTAATAATTGGTAATTAAATACAATTTTTAAAAATTAATATTAATTATAGTTACCATTTACTAATTATTGAGTTTTTTTAGAAATCGTATATAATTTATACTCTTTTATACTAGTTACCAAATTTTTTACAATTTATCACCAAATTTGACTAAATAAATATGAATTTTACAAATTAATATTACTTTATAATAATTACATCTTATTTCCATAATTAATGATAATTTTTAATAAATTTTTTTATTTTCAAAAAATTTTAAAATTGTATACGACAAATTAACTAAATATTGTTAGTTATTACTAATTTTTGTTAATTTGTTTTCTAATTAATATTAAATATTTCTAAAAATTAAAAATTATTTAATAATTATTTTAATAATTAATACTTTTCTATAAATTTATTATAATTAATATCATTTAAGGAAAATTAATTAAAATCAAAACTAATGATTTTAAATTACTGTTAATAAATTCTAGTTGATAATATTAAATTTAATATTTTAAAAAATAAAAGAAATTCCACAAAATGGGTGTTTTGAAAAAAATAAATGGTGGTGTGATGTTGAAAGAAACTTATACTGGAGAAAAAAAAATTTAGATAATCATGGAAAATCCATGAGATGGGTAAATGGATTTATATTGGTTTAAATCATTAGAGGCACTATATATAGTTTAGAGTAGTTTTTATAGAAGTATTTGTGATAGGTTACTTCACTATTAGTTCCCACCATTAATATTTATGTTTTTTGTAGAAACCCATTTGTGACAGGTTCTGTTGCAATACATCTCTGGTGAAAAAATATATGTGATGGGTCCAATCATGTTTAGCGTCATAAATAAGAAAAATTATGATGAGTTATGGCACAATTAATAGAGATTATATAGTGGTGTTTTTATGGAACCAATAATAAATTTTATTTAGACTATATTTTATTTGTGATAAAAATATTTTTTCCATCATAAATATGATTTGAATATTATAGAACATAGCCCAACAATTTTTATTGATATCTGAGATCATTTATCGTGGGAAAAATTATAATACAATAGTTACATGCAACAGAACATGATTTCCAAATAAAATATCTCGATAAAAATGAAATTTTGTGAAGGGATCCCTTCCCGTACAAAAAATATCTTTTTCGCGTAGCACCTCACTATGATGGTACTTGCAAGGACAACACCCAGTAAGAGGGTATTGGTCTATGATATGATTCTGAAATCTAATATAGTTTAGTGGGGATAAATTTTTGTGTTGTGGAAATAGATGAGCTATATACCATTCCATAACAAGGTGAGTGGTCAAACTAGTTGTAGTATGATATGGGGTATGAGCATGATAATTAGAATAAGACCTCACCCTAATTGAGATGGTAGAGGTAGATGCATTGTAGGAAACCCTACTCTATTTAAAAGTGTATGGTTCAATGTTCTGGAACATGTTCACTCCTAATTTAGACATTATTATTTCCTTGTATGTTCAAGTGTAACGGTGGAATGGTTTTCACATTATGTCCTAAAAAAAATTCATGTGTGTTAATCAGTGTATCTATTTACTTCAATCGAGCCTTCACATTAACATTATTGAGTCTATTATGTTCACATCCTGAGACTCTAATGATATATACATCTAATACCCTCTTTGAAAACTCTGGTGTGTTTAGGGACATTATGGATTCCATTTAGGATAGGGTTCCTTGGTAATTAATATAATGAATCCAGAAAATATTATATATGGTTTTCTTATGGATTAGGGTCGCCGTGGAGATTCATAATTTTTTTATATATTAGAGGATTGTTGAGCAGCCTGTTGGGATGTATGTATATAAGAAATCACTATTTACCTATTATAGGATGCGATTATATTTATTTTCATAGTATCTTTTATAGAGATAAGTAGACACTACATTGTCTAATATGCAATTTTATTTTATGTTTAATTATATTAATATTATTAATGATTATATAATTGTAGAAAAAGTCCTCACAATTTATAATTCATCCCATCAAAACCTATTTATATCTTTATGAGTATAAGGAGGAATGATTGGAGACATGTGGACACCCAAGGTAAGATCATTATTATGAGAATTTATCTAGGGTGTTACAACAAAGACATATTATCATACATCATGTCTCCCATAATATCATTAACTCTATCGTTACATAGCTACCTACTCTCTCTCAAAGACAAAATCAAATAAAACATATACTCACATGATCATATTAATAAAAATAATAACATATTTAAGGGGTAGATATGTATAGTTCGACCAAAATTATATATATGTAAAAAGAATATTTATTTCTAGTGAAACATTAAATAAAAGAACCTCATTTCATAATTTGAGTAATCAAGAACCCGAAGTAATATGAATTCCATATGAATCCTTTAGGTAGAAAATTCCTGATTTCAAAACCTATTACCAGCCTTATATAGGAGTAAAAATTTAAAAAAATTAAATACAAACACCAACGAAACATTATTAATAAATTAAAAGAAACTATGAAATATAAATGAGGTAACAATAATAACTTCAATGGTAACATGTGGAAGTCATACATGTATATGTTCTATTTGTTGGAATAAGGACCATTTCAAATTACAACATAATCATATCTTAAATATACTATATTTCATTAAGTAATAAAAAATAAAAACATGATGTGATACCACATCACATTATAGCTAATATTTTTTACCTCATATGTGATCAATTTAGGTTCCACATACCTCAAGGGTATCTTCCCATACCCTAGTGTCTTTCATCAAATGTAAAGGGTCAATGTGTAATTTGAGGATACTATACAGTACATAGTTTAGATACCTGTAGAAAATAAAATAAATTTAATAGCTATCATTTTAAAATAATATTCTAATATAGATGTGTATTAAATTCAATTTTTAGATATAATTATTATATAACCTTTGTTAAAAGAATATGTATACCAAACGTTTCCTTTATTCATATATATATATACATATAGGACCACCATGAGTCTATTAATATATAAAATGATCTAAAATGAACAAAAAATGGGATGATCCATCCAAACTGGTGTAGAGTCCCGACCCAGCTACATTTCCATTTCATGTATGGCATTTCCACAACTAATTATGAATTATTTTCATACATCTACTATTTAACATTGGATTTTAAAAAATTGATTTGAAAATTGATTGGTAAATTTTTTTAGGAAAAATAATGTTAAAATAAAAATATAACAATAGTCTTTTTAAAAAATAATTGTTATTTATATTCATTTTACATCATTTATTAAAAATAATATTTAATTATAAATATTTAATGTCATTAAAGTTATTTTAATTTTTATAGCTTATCTACAATTTTTCTAAAAACAATCATTAAATATCACGTTGGAATTTTTGGGAAACACAAGAATTATTGATTCATAATTTTTCATAAAAAATACTTCTGAATATTTTTTCAAACCAATGTATTCATTTTGATAATTTAGACATTTTATTTTCCTTATATAAATAAATCACGTTGATCACTATTAATCATTTCTCTTTAACGTTTTATGTTCAACAAAATTTTAATATCTCAATCCCCAACTATTTCTTTATTGGAACAATTTTATATGATAATATATCTACACTGTAGTAATTTTTTCAATTGATTTTCTTTATATTCATTTCTTATAAATTGTAATTTGTTTTTTATGAACATGATTCATTTATTGGAGAATAACCATCCTGTAATGTCCCATCTTTTCAATAGTAATAAAGGTAATTATTTTTTAAATATTAATAATATAATAATCCCTAATAATGTTGTCTAATCATGGCATGTATGTAACATTAGCATCTGGGGAGTGTTCTGTTCACACGACTCGTAAATGGGAAAAATAGATAAGGAGGTATGGTTTTACTGAAACCTTTCTTCCCTTGGAGGATGACTATGTTGACAGATACATATATTTGAAAAATTCCATTCCAATAGTCCTTACATGGTTAGGTAAATTTTATAACAAACAATGTGGGGTTCAAATCGAATATACGAATCCACACATAGTTGCTTCATTGTTTTACTAATTGTGCACCTAAATATTGATAAATATATGTTAGCGTGAATTTAAATTTTTCCCTAATTAGACCCTAAATCATATTTTCATATTATGTATTCATATAGTGGCTTAAGAAGTGGGTTCACGTCTTCATTGAGACATGAGCCCTCCTATTCTAGGTATTGAGATAGATCCACTTCGAGCCTGTGTGCCTTATTCTTATAGAATTGAGATGTTTCTCATATATAATCTAATCTAATCTGAATATGAGGTTGATATTAAATTATGAATCATAAACAGATGAGAGTTATGTGGTCATGTTGTTTTCCCATTTACTTTATTTTCATTTCATAACTATATTATATTATTCCATATATAAAAAAATTGATCATCTCTATTATATTGATTAAGTCTTTTATAACTAATCATTTCACCTTTGTTATTAGCTATTGTTCCTCGTATCGTGGGTTTTAGAATTCACACACTGCATACGGCCACCCCTTGGGAATTCCACATAGAATTGGCCATTTTTGAAAAAAAATATGGTACTTCAAAAACACAATTTAGTTTTCCGGTTGGATTCAAAATGAAATATCCCTAGATACATGTTTAATCTATTCAACATAAGACACCACATATGTTGTTTGTCCTCTGTGACTTCATATATCCCATGCGATCATTTGAATTGTTGAAAATTGATGCTTTTGTTTGTTACTTGTTTCTGTAAAATGTATTTTCTATTCTTTGGAAAATTGAATGAGATGGATTATTGCAGGATAGATCACACATGATGTATTTCCCTTCCCTGAAATGAATTAAATTAATTTTGATATATATATATAGGATGGTTAAACCATTACATATCTTTATGCTTTAAAAAAATTCTTATGTTAATTGAAATAGTTTCAATAGAATCATATATGGACAATGACATACATAATATGTCTTTTACTCATGATCCAAATTAAAAATATGACCATTCCATTGATAATATTTAAATTGAAATAAATAATATGGTATTACTTATGTATTAATTTATAAATGAAAATGAATATTTATATATATATAGCCTATTTCAAATATATTATCTTGAACCCTCACATCCGGATTCAGTACAAAAAAATATGGCAAAATTTTTTTCTAAAAGAAAGTGAATAATTACATAACACGTTATTCAATAGAGTACTTTTAATAACCTTGGATTAGGAATATTATATATGAATATTTAATTTAAATTAAACTGTATAAAATTAAATAAAAATAGTGTATTCAGTTTTCTTCCTCCATAAGAAGATTACGTCACTAGTGATTCTACAAAACTAGTAAACAAATTAAAACGTATAGTGATCATTTAATATTCATAGTAATGGGTTTAGAACATTTTAATAAAATCATATAAAAAACCACTTTAATTAAACATACATGGTTAATAATATATTATCATAACATTTGTATACAAATTAAAAATTTTGAAATACATTATATTAAAAAAATAATTATAATCAAAGAGATCATTCAGATTTACCTATAAAAAATAATTATTTTGGGTGGAAAATTTATTATTCTAGGTAGAACATAATAATACCATCAGTCCTATAGTCATAACTCATATTTTAAAATGTCCCCTTATGATTTATGGGCTCACTCCTTATAACATAATATAATTTATAATAGTGAAATTTTTTTAAAACACTTTTAATGGATCTTCCTTTCTAATTCTTGACACAAAACATCACAAAAATAAATACATGAAATTATTTTATTTAAAATAAAATAAAAATAATTAGAATATATCATAAACATTTCCTTGAGAATTTCTAAACCTATTTTTCAGAGAATCCATTTCTTAAATAACATGGTTTTATTTATTAAACATTACTAATATGAAAATTAAATAAATGAATAATTGATTAAAATTACTTGAATGTCGATGTTATGCATAATTCATTTCCATTTCTATTTAATAGTGTGGAATCCATAATTTCAATTCACATAGTATGATAAAATTGAGCGTGGACTAATAATTTTAAAAACGATTATGAGTCCTTAAATAAAAAAGTTGTATATATATGTATTATTATATGAATAAGTTTATAGATTTTGAAATTGAATTCAATACCATGAATAAAAATAAAATTCCTATTATGATATAAATTATGAAAATAAAACATATAGATGAATTTAAATTCATATATATATATATATATATTTTCAAATTAAAACATAAATATATATAATAAAACAATACCCCTTAAAAAAACATAATATGTAAAAATAGATAATCCCATACTCATAAAATATCACCCTTACAACATTTAGAAAAAATTACTATTCGACATAATTAAATAAATTTAATTACACCCTTATAATGAAAATATGAACATAATTTATAATATCCCTTATAACCCAAATACTAAATATATATTGAATGAGTATAAAAAAATTATTTTAAAATGATCCCATTAAGTCAAAATATGAATATGTAAAATAGGGAAAAAATTATTTTATGAAATTGTGTAATAAACCATTGAACCATAATATTAAAAAAAATTATGTAAATATTTTCCCTTAAATGAATTGCATAAAATAATCTTCTGATACTACTTCACATCATCACTAGACTATGAATTGGTTTTTTAAATCCGTTTGGTCATGTTTATATTGTTTTCATATCCACGACCAACATTATTTATATAGTTGAATAATCATTTATCTAATTTATTTATCTGTGGACTAGAATTTATTTCTCTATGATTTCAAGACATTGAATAAATGAACATGCAATTAATATTGGGTATATTGTTTGAAACAAAAAATTGATCAATACATTCAATTATATAAATAAAACCAAAAAACTTTTACAAATTCATCCGAAAAACGAAAAAAATAGTGACAGATGTAATATAAAAATACCACTAAGGATATGCGATTACACATAAGAGGATGAAAAAGTGATCTACACTTATTCAAAAATTATAACTATAATCAATAAAAATGTATATAGTTAATCAATGCAAAGAAAACTCAATAGCGAATTTAGATGAAGAAAACATAAATATTGAAAAAAATAGATGATTTCAAACTAAAAATAAAACATATACCTTTATAGGTTGAAGAAAAAGAGAAATCAAATCACTTGGCTTGGAGCAAACCATATCATACGTCGATATAAATTTTCTATCATCCATGTTGCACATATCATCTTTACCAGTGACAGTAACCCTTATTCATGGACTGAAATAGCACCGCAAAACACAGATACTCATCATCGAAAATTGTTCTTTCTCGAACTCCTCCATAAGCTCGAATCCCCATTAGTGCTCATCATTCCTTAAAATATAGATCTATTATTTTTATTTTATCTAATGTCATGAATCATAGGTTCCTCATCATGCTCGACCATTAGGAAGGAGACCCCACATATTAGAAACCCTATTTTGATTTCCCCCAAAATTTCTTCCACTACTCAGTCATGATTTCTTCTTACGTTTATCATTATTAAACAATTATTTAGGTTTTGATATATTCATAATTTCATTACAAAATTTATATTTATTTTAAATATTATAAATACATTAATTTCAAAATGTTTATATCAAATAATAATAAAACAATAATATTTATATTTTGATAAACCATTTTTTGGAAAATTTCCATTACTCATATATTTTTTTAAAAAATATTAATTTAACAGGAATATATAAAATTTATTAATTTAAAATTATTTATATCAATTAAATAAAATTTAAATATTAATAATGTACATTGGTTTATTATTATTTCAAATAAATTAAAATTATCACCATTTAAAAAAATATTAAATTATTATATTACAAACAACAATTTTATTACAATTATGTATGTATATATTCCATTATATGATGATATTTTAATTTCATGTCATGTTTTTTAAATTTTACATTTCTATAAAAGAATAATCAAATAAATATATTTATATAAATATATTTTCCATTCAAACAAAAAACTACTAATTTAATTCTTATTTTAAAAATACTTGACTACTTAAAAAATATTATGATATTTGAAAATGTTAAAAAAATTATCATCAAATATTATTAGATAAATATTTTTATATATAATTAATTAAAATAATGTGGCTATTTATTTATATTATTTATTATCTAATATTATTTATTTAAATTATATCACAAATTTCATATGAATATATGGGTTATTAGAGGAAAAGAAATGTATTGGAGGTAATGTGCAATCCAATTTATACATATTATCCACCTTTATAAAATATGATAACTATGGTAAGAGGGTGATGATCCAGAAGGTTAATCACACTTCCTTTAATAGGAGATTTGTATGAAATCTCTCACTACTTCTACTATATGTGAGATGAAATGTGTATGCCATGATTCATCTTAGAGTGTTTCTATGACATTCAGACTCACCAACCTTTCTAATATAGTATGGAAACAATCCCACTATCGAGATTTATGTAATGTACACTATCGTTGAGGATTTTTGGATTTGTATACCAGTGATAGATGTTTTTGCATTATATCTTGTCCACCCAACACTAGTATTCCAATAATATGGCCATTAAGCATTGACAAACACATGGATCATATATGTGGACACTATATATATATTATACTATATATATACTAGTAATATATATATATAGTGTCAGTTTAGTCATTCATTCTTTCAATGAGCTATAGAATATAGAGGTATTATGTGGAATTCTAGAACATATGTTGTATGTTAATTTATTTCAAAATTACATCAGATATTCGATATTATTTATAGACTGTTTAGTTAGAAGCACGACTTGGATTATATGTAGACACTATTGGTGGTGGAAAACTAGGAATTTTTCTCACACCATAATCAGTCTGCCGTTGTTACACATGATGATTATTTTCCTTGATATATCGATAAGGGAAATTTCAATTGCATAGGAGGTTGATTTTCCTTTTGTATATGGAGATTATGAGCAGAGGACTTGGCGTAAACTCGATATTCTTACAAATCAACATTTTTTGTCTTTTGTATAAATTTATAGATTGATTTTGAAATTATTATTCACTTTTATATTATATCTTTCCAAGCTTCATTTACCAGAAATATACACACTATATTAATTTATTACACTTATATTTTTAGTTTTTTAGTCCTCAGTTGTTTTTATTTATTTTTATTGAATTTTTATGCAAATCATATTGTTATATTTATATGATTGTATATGATTCATCTACTTTTTACTATTTCATACTTCATTTGTTCTACTCTAACATGAGTTTATAACCTCGCCATTGTACCACCATTACCCCCTTACTTTTTGTATGTAGACTTTGGCATATGGGGAGGTGAGCTTAGGCCCAGGTGACCCACCAGTCTGGAAACCATCATATTTTTTATTAACGATTGGATGTTACAATTTTCCAAGAGATCCATAGGCTAGATCCAAAAAACGTCATGAGTTTATAATCTCTGATCAAAAAAAATAAATAAATGTTATCTCTTTTTGGAGGAAATTTGTGAATGTATTTTAATCTTCAGTTCTGATTGATGTTATTTTTTATTACTAAAATATTTTTTTAAACAAATTATATATTTCAACATCGATTATATAGACAAATAACATTATTTGTGTTATTAGCCATCAATTAAATATTTACCTAATATTATTCCATGTGTGTTTTTTATAATCAATGTTAGAAGGTATTTACTATGTCAATGGGAGTAACATCATTACAACCTAAAATTAATATACAATGAATACAATGTGTAAATTTATTTTCCTACAGTTTTCATATCCATTCAATGTAGGTACCTTGACCATATCTGTAAATGTAATATTGTTGTCTTTATATATAAAATGGAGCCTCTAAATAGTGTGAGTATAACTCATTATTCTTACACCAATAGTATTCCAAACATATCCAACAGATACAAGATCATTCATAGTGATACATAATAATATTTAAAAATCTAAATGAGGCATCGATTAATGAATATATACAAGACATGTGTACTACATAACAGAATGGCTGTGACCATACCAACGTTTTTCACTATTGGTGTGTCTATAACAAAATCATATAGTTACCAACTAAGAAACATGAACAGAATCATATATATGGGTCATATTAGCCATTAATTTTAAAATAAACAGTGCATGAAAATTATTTCCTAAGAACTAATAGAGAATAGTTGATATATTTCCATGATTATATCATAAAATTAATTAGATGGGATATAGGCCCAAATAACAAACACACAACTATGGGAATTACATCCTTGATCAATATCCTACTGATGAGATTCATATTTTGAAAAAATAATCAACTAATGTAATATAATAAATAGATAATGGAATAATCATCAGAAGGAAATGCTTCTATAACTCCCCAAAAAATTAATTTATGACTACCACTAAACATTTCATATTTTTGGTGGTTTTCCCTAAACATAACAACAATTTTTTAGGAAATAATGGTTAATTTAGAAAAATATTATTATATTTTTATAATGGTTACAAAATAACCAATTTTTTTTTTCTATAAGTTAATATGGGTATCCTATATAAGAAATACATGTTTATATAAAATAAATAATACTTTTAATATGATTAAAATTCAATTTTATGACCTAAAATGAAGAAAATTATCATTTATTTTATTTTATGTCATACAAATGTATATTTCATGAATAATATGACTAATGAGAATCCATTTTTTTATATTGAAAATTGGTTAACACTAATTTAGTTGGTATATGATATGGAATAAGAATAAAAATAATTTTTTTATAAATGTTCAATTTCCTATTAAAATATGATTTCAATTATATTTCATTATTTTATTCAAATAATGAATTCATAAATTTTAGAATTTCGTATTAATAAAACTATAAATCATTTAGTAATTCATAAAATCTAACTATTCTATGTTTTATTTAATTGTATTTTTCAGTAATGTCCAGTTTGATGTCAAGAAATATAGTTATCATGAAATATTTAATTTGTATGTTGTTATCAATATATAATAATTAACTAGAAAATTATAAATCATTTACAAAATGAAATATTATTTAATATAAGAACCTAAATAATTTCAAAATATTATTTTTTCTTAAGAAACATATTTCCAGTATTTTTATATCTATTTAAAATGTATCTTTAATATGAATACTATTTTCTATACTTTCATTGAATTAAATGTTTTTAAATGGAAACTCATTTTTTAAATTAGAGGGAATTATCATATCCTATTTTTCAACTAATATAATTAAATTTATATTAATTTAATATTTTTTTAATACATTTTTATCATATATATATATATGTATTTATTTAATGTCTCAATGCATTATTTAACTAAAAATGGTTTTATGAGTTTATGTGTTTACATTTTTTAGTTAACTTCTCATACCAATAGAAATATTTTATTATATAATAAATTTATTTTTTGAAATCATAATGTTAAAACATTTTAATCAGATCATTTTTCTTTTTTTCATTAAAATTATTAATTAATGAAATTTTTTTCGTAGCACGGTAAATAGTAAAAATAGAAAAACTCTATTTTAATAATGGGCAAATACAAAAAAAACCTTAAATACATGTTACAAAAAATATTTTAGATGTTTCTCAAACAAAAAACAATTTTCTTTATTTTTAATATTTCATTCGTATGGAACATTAATAGTGAAATTTAAATATTATAATTCAATTAGTATTTTCAAACCACCCCTCTCAACTTTTAATGGGGTATCATATTCATCACATGAAGAATAAATTATCCATTCAATTAATAATACATAATATTCTATTTTTATCCACATATAACCCTTATCCAAATTTAAAATATTCTAGTCAATATTTTTTTCATCAGAAATTTATATCTAAGGTGACATTGAATTATATTTAAAACCCAATAATGCGAGTATATTAAATTACATTATTTTATTCTTAAAAATCTTCATTAAATTTTATTATATATAATATTATATAATGATTTTATAATAACTTATATGGTTTAATTTTAAAACAATTATGTTAATATCTTCATTTAATCATATATCTTATATAGTAAGAGAATCAAAAATTCCCATCATGAATTTTGCAGAGGACCACCTCTAAGACATAAAGTGTTTTATTTTCCTAAACCTACACAATTATATATATATATATATATTAGTATTGTATTAAATGATAAATATTATTATGAAGGTATAATTATGGTTTAATAAATATATTATAGAGAACCTATTATGGATATCACAAAAAATCATCATTAATTAAATCTTTTAAAATATTTATACAATATAAATTATGTTATCATATTTCAATGAAATGTAATTATATTAATTATATGTATATATATTCATTACTAATAATTAAATATCACACTAATAAGAAAAAAATAACATCATTATGATTCTAGAATAATTATATTATAACAAAACCGCATCAAAATTACTCACTAAATAAGCATATATTCACGTTTGGGTTGGTTTAAACACCTACATGAACAATACATTGAATTTATATCATGAAGGCCTAATGTAACATAATTTTGGTATGATATTATGTAAATGATAAAATAACTATTTTGTGTTCTTGTATATTATAGGAATATGTAATTCACTATTTATGAAAACACACTTCGATTTTAGAGCCATTGGGACTTCAGGTCATCAAGGATGCAGTGATGTAGGAATGATGGACATGAGGTGATTTAGGACTGATGCCAATAGGGAATTCAAGAAATCCAATTGCGGTCCTATATTCAATTATTTCGGGAAAATTTCCACAATTCCTTTTGTCCAAAACTATTATAATGTAAAAAATTGGTTAGTCTAGTGGGTTATCCAATATGGGGATATTACATACCATTCAAGTCTCTGAGTGTGTAGTGTGTGTGTGTTTGGGGGGAATGTAATATTACCCATAAAAGCCTTATATATTATTAATGAACATGGATATGATTTTGGTTACTAATTAGGTGATTATATTAAATAATCCTTCTATACATGCAGTTAAATTATGTCCTAGGATGTTATGAACATGAAGTATGGGTTTTTATCTAAAATTACTCAATTGAATATGTATTTATTTTTGTAATGAAAATTTATTTTTTATTGAATATAACTCAAATTGTAGATATTATATCATCCATTATTTTCGTATTATGTAATTTAATTGAAAATTATGATCCCTCAATATGAAGGATTTTTGATTAATGTGTTACTCAAGATACAATGTTATTTCATCTTGTCAATAATAATTCCATATGAGATGGTACATGTTACAAAACATATTTAACTTCTTTAGAGTATTCCCTTCCCATGGAATCTTCTTTCAAATAATTTTTTGTCTGAAATTCACTAGTAAAATAAGGTTTACTTATTCAAGTTGTTGTTGATATGGATGTTTTCCTAGTAGTAAGGTTTCCAGGATACTCAAATACCCTTTGTTGTGATATATTATTTTAATTTGAAAATTTTTCTTCCATGATTGGATCTCAAACTATAATAATTTATGGAATTTTAAAATCCTCTTTACTAAAACCATTTTCAATAAAGAATTTTTTTTACTCATTAAAATGAGGGCTTTCAACAAAGTGGAATTCAAGTATTAAAAAAGAATCTTTCATAATTTAATTATTTGGAACAGAATTTCAATATTATTTCTTTTATTTTTCATTTATATATTATTGGTTATTTCATAAAAATTAATTGTTTTAATTGGGGGTTCACAATACCTTTTCAAATATAATTTCTTATTCTTCGCATAACATCCTTCACTACGTTATGGTTAATAATTGTTTCCAAAATCACTTTTACGATTTCAAATCCATTCCCATATCCATATATTAATGGTTTTTCCATAATGTGTCGTATGATTCACAATTTATAATCTAATATATATATATACATATATATATATATATATATTTGGTTTATGAACCCAGGATACAAAACAATCTAGTCTATGATCAATTATATTTTGTTATCATTCATGAATTATTTTTCAAATATGATTACAATTTTACCAACACCCTTATAGGTATCATTTTATAATATAGGGATATTTTCATATAAAAAAACACTTTATTTATTTATGTGGATTATGATATTTATTACTCTAGTATTGCATAAGACAAGTAATAATTTATCTATATAGTTAGACCATTACATTTTACATATATCAAATTGGATGATGTTCACTTATAAATAATTTATATTTATAGAAATTGAATAATATTGGAAATTCTTTTGATTTCATTAAAATATGGATGATTATTTTCTGCTAATGAATGTGGATCATGTATTAGTTTTCTATATTATTTTATAAAATAATTGTAAATTATTTATTCATCTGATGTTTCTATAGGGATTGTTATGAAGTCTCTTGTTCACTCCTATTATGAATTACATGGGAATAATCTGGCCATAGGTGGGGCTCAAAATTATATATTCACATGAATCATCAATAAATCACAAGTGAAATAATAGTTTTACTTGTACATATATTTTTTTCCAAATTTAGAGATAAGTATAATTTTTGGTCTCAATCGAATGTAATGTGGACTGGAATAAGGCCTTCAAATGTGGTTTTTGATATATACAATATGTATTCCATAAGTATGAGATTTTTACTATTTATATCCTAATTTTCATTTATTGTCACATATATAGTATGGTTATTATTTCTTATTAATTATAGATAAATGTTTTTTATTCATTCACTTTTAAATATTAATATAATATTTAATCTATTACATCTTTAGTAATGTGATTCCATTAATTAGTTTTTGAGCTCACACCATTCTTATGATTCCATTCATCATGTTATGAATAAGGGTAATAAATTTGAAATTAATATAAGGATATCATTTTTGGGTGAATTTATGAGATATATTTAGTATTTATTATGGATTAATAAGTTTATAATATATATAAACTATAAATGGTCAATATTTTGAGAAATATGTTTTGTTTTTAGATAATATAGTTTCATAGTTCATTAATGATCTATGAAATATAGGATAATTTCAGTTTAATGGATTCAATAATTGTTAATGATTTTTTAATTATGGCTGGTTATTTCTCAGATTTTATAGTTGGTATCAAAACATGAATTTAATTTATATGTCAATGAATATCATATATCAGAGTACAAGTTCAAGTATTCATTATTAGTATCAAAGGATGGTTTTAGATAACATTAGAGTTGATGATATTTGTAGAAGATTACTTACATGATAATATGCTAAGAATGATCATAGGCTCTAAGGTATAGAAAACACTTTTTGATAGATGAATGATTTAATGTTAAATTAATAATGAAGGTTTTTATGGTGATTACAATATGTGAACTTCAGTGAAAGCCATGTAAAATATCTATGTTTTTTATAATTTCATTATTTTATTGTTATGTAGATATTATGTGTTTTTTTCTAGAGATTTATCCCTCTTATGAAACTACATGTTGAAGAATTATCATAGATAGAATTATCTAGGGGTAATAACATTGAAAAGGTTTTACTGGGAATACACTAAATTAAAATGTGTAAAAAATAAAAACCTTGAATGAAACAACTATGGGATATTATTTTCTTAATCACATTCTCATTATAAAGCATTCTGAATGAATTAATAATTATGTTATCTTGTGATCCTAGGGAACCTAATAAAAAATTAACCATGGAAAACCAATTATCATAGATGGAAGAGTAATAGGTTTATCCAAATGTTTCTTATGTAAAAAATAGATATCATAAGGGGAAAAATCAGTTGAATGATTTTTTCAAATACATATTTTAGATAATACCATACCAATTTGTGTTTTAGTATTTGGCTGCAAATTTATCCTGGAGATGAACATGAAAATCTATTCATTTAATATCAATATACTCCATTACTAAATAATGGAACATACTTAAATCACTGGTAATCTTATTATATGAATATATTGATTGAAATTATTATTTTATTAATATTAATGATAAATTATAGGAATCTATTAAAATAGAAATTAATTCTTGATAATCATAGATTTTTTCATTAGTGAATGATATTTATAAATGATATTATAGTATATTATAAAATTAATGAGGATTATGTGAAATATATAATTATTATTCTTTAGTAGTTTCAGTTTAACTGTATTGATATTTATATTAATCATTAGTAACAACAATTATAATTGATTTTATGATAATGATATATTTTTTGTCGATAACTACTAGAGAAAACATGATTGTGGGTTATATACCTATTATGTTTAAAATATTGGTGATGATGAGATAATAAAGGGTTGTTGGATTTTAAAGATGTACATAAGATATTAATTGGAATCGTTGGAATTTTTAATTTATTAATAATATTTCTAGACAACATAATCTCATTTTTTGGTAAATAATATGTTGTGGATAAGTGTGTGACAATATGAACCAATGGTAAATAACATTTTGGGGTTTAAAATAGTGTAATTTTTTGGATAAAAATATAATATAGTTTTGGTTTAATTGATTGGGGAATTAATTAAATTTTTGTAATGGTAAGGTATTTAGAATATATTATTTCGGTATATAAATACTAGGGAATATGATTATAGTAATGAATAATGTTGTTTGAGGAAGGTTATGTAGGTTTTTTAACATCCTATTAATGTTTTAAATATGTTTCCAATCCCCTAATTTTGAGATTTCATACGTTGGGTTTTTTGGGGTTTCATCTGATGAAATATTATTGTTTTGGGAAATTTCTGGGATACTTCATTTTTGTTACATAGTTTGATAAATTGCTCACCTTATCAAAATTAATAGTGGAAATTTTGATAGTTCACTTCACATGGATTGTGAATAGTTTGAAAAATCATGCTCCCTCGTAGGGAAAAAATGCAACACAATTATCATATGAGATTGGTAGGCTCACTATTAAAAAAATGTTTTCCTAGTCCCACGAAACAATGTATAAATGTTTTAACATTATCCAAATTTTAATTTTATTTTACTAAACCCTCTTTTTAGGTCCTGAGGAGATCTCTTTAAACCCAAATCAGTTTCTCCCATACTGGGAAGTCTCAATAATTATTTTGGCTCCTCTAGCCCTTCCTGAAATAAATATGATGCTAGAATAATACTTTTCAATCCACTCCATGTTAGATTCCTACTACCATTCGTGATATCCCTAATGTCTCTATTTATCATTTTGGTTCTATCGTTCCATCTTATCAATTAGGTTCTAATACCCACTTCTGGGGTTTTTATTCTTTGTTTCTATCCTCATATCCCTGAATCCAATCGTATTTTTTTCATCCATCGAAATCCCGATTATGGTTTGATGCATTGATATCTAGAGGGTCCTAGGTAGCTGGATACATTTTTAGCCTATGATTTACAGGCCAAAATTTTCCAATTTTGTAAATTTATTTTAAAAAAAGTAAGAAAAATCAGACAATGTTTTTTTTTGTTTTGAAAAATTATTTTGAAGAAGTATGTATTCTCATTGTTTTTTGATAAATGGGACAAAATTTTTTATTTAAAAATCATTTAATTCTTTTTGAAAATGAGTACATGGGTTACCTAGCATACTAGGTGGATGTTTAATATTTTGGACATCATCCATTGTTGGTGGTTCCAATTCATCATGTTCCACATGTCCTAGAGAGTAGATTATTGGATCAAGGTAAATAAATTATATTGTTGTGTCACACATTGGGGTGTATCCCTAGTCCTGGAGTGTAGATCATGAACATTATGTACTACAGGGCACTATTCATATATTTTTCGGGTTCGAGTAGTCTATTGATTAACCTATTGTTTTAAATGGTGTTCTTGTACCTATGTTTCTACTAATATTTTTATTTATTGTATTTTTTACTATTTTATCATTAATATTCATGTTTCTTGTTGTGAAAGATAATATAGAAAATTTTCTTCGAAAATGATATATCGGATTTAGAATAACTTTGTATAAAAAGGAAATGCATGCCATATTATCAATAAAAAAGAACATTACTACATTTAATTCCATGTTTTATTTGATATGTGAATACAATAATTTGTATATAGAGACTTTTTATGGAGAACCTAGGTGGGATCCTTTGGGTCCTATTTGTAAAACCCATACGCACCCCATTAGTGGCGTGTATTCCATTGAATGTATTTTAATAGAGGGAAAGGAAGGGCATCGTAGTGACATGATAATTATTAATTTTAAATGAGTAGGTTAGATAGTGTTGAGATGGTGTATGTTTTCCCACACAATCAGATGTTTTTGTTGATAGTTTTCATTTTTTTGTAGTTTGGCTTTTCTGGAGTTTTTATCTTCAATAGTGGTTGTTTTGTATACACTATCTTATACTATCTTGGAAACTATATATATTATTTATTCACTTTATTTCATTCTATATTTAGTATTTGTATATATATTACAATGTTCTTCATTCAAGTTGGGTGAAATCATTCCCTTGAAGGGTTTTTCAATTCTCAGGTTCTTGTCACCAACCTATGGGGAACGGTAACACCCATTGCGTATGTAGCATATCATGTCAGTTAGCATGATTGAGGGTAAAATAATATTGATCGTTACAATGTATAAACAGAGGAGGAATGTCTTAAAGTGTTTAGGTATTTGTACATTTGGTATACAGGACATGGGAATGTAAATACAATATAGTTGTGATGCGATACGTTCATATTTATCTCTTTTGATGACTAGAATCATGTTTCCGTGAGACATTCAACTATATGTATCTGGTGATATGTTTTATTTGAAAATTCAGTTTCTATTATGGGGGGTTTATGTTTAATCTAATGTTTACCCCATTTTCTTATCAGTGCATCTATTATTTTCTGCATCATTAGGACAATGAGACATCCTCCATGAGTTCCTCAAGGATGGGAGATGATGTTCCTTAAAAAAGTTCACCAATAGATAAAATCATGTTGAGGATATTTTATGGGTAGTTTGTGATGTTAATTAAAATGTACCAAGATTTTATAATGTCGTTTTTAAGTAAATGCATGTGATGATGGAGAGATAGATCAACCATGATATTTTTTTACAAGAATCCATCATCCTTTGATGGAATGGATGAAGGTCAAGAGCTATAGAGATGGCTGGATATGATTTATCTAATTTAATACTATTTGGTGAACGATGAGAATATAAAAGTGATGTGTGCATCGTTTAGGATTGAGGGTTCTTTTATGTGATGTTGGGATTCCATTATCTATATATATAGATAGTTGTAATTGGATTGGATGAGTTTAAGAACCATGTTCTTCAAAATAATTTCTATAGATTCTATGATGATGGATAATTCTCTGGAGTTCCTCTCTTTTTATCAAAGGGGGTGTTTGAAATTTCCATAAACCATACTATTTGTTGAGCTTCTCGGTTTTTCTACAATCATAATGAATAAGGACCATTTTACATCGCAATAGTACATGAAGGGTTTGTGACTTGATATCATATCTGATGTATTTATTTTATATCATGGTAGTTATGTTTAATGAGTGGATAGTGCTATGATTGTAGATATGATTTTTTATGTGAGGTTGAACTTTCCACATCTTCTAATCCATCTACAAGAATCATTAATGGTGAATATTGGAGGAAAAGGATTTGGTGGGATCATTGTAGGAGTAGTGGAAGGGGGTATTAATGGTGAGAATCATCTACACCATCTATTATATCTAGTACTATACCTCTTCCTTTATATTAGTGTGGAAACATGAAAAACACTAGATTTTTTCCTATTCCCATGAAGATGTGTAGGGACCAAAAGCTTGACTTACATGGACATTAAATTACTTATGCAGAATACCTAATACATAACAAAAACCAAAACTCAAGGTCTATAATCGTTTAATGTATTTGGAAACTGGGAACATAATATTTTAATTAGAGTGAAATACCTTCAACATCTCCCATAATGTTCTTACACTTTTTTACCTAAAACATTACTTTATATCCCGTGGAAAAGAAAACATATAAAGGGTGAGGTCAAATTCTCAGTAAGGGTAATCATGGAGAAAATAAAACAAACCATATACATTTGAACTTCAAAACATGATCATAATGTTTAACCATCAAAATATTGAGTTCCTAAATAAATCATGGACGTATGTAAGGAATAGAACATAAAGGAACATCAATCTTGATAAAATAGAATGAGAATAAAACATTTAATTGTGTCAAAACATTGAACACATGTTAGGATTTCCATAGTAGCCAAGTCCTTGCAACCAAGATCATCTTAGTGGACAAAGTCCCTTTCTAAATCGAGTTCACTCCTCATTCCCGTCTTGTATCACGGAACCAAATTATCTTACCATTCTAGCCAAGTATATATCATGAGATATAAATAATTACCCAATGCATTGGAGGGAGATATAGGTCCCACCCATCTCATAATGAAATCAGTTTTACTTGTTCCACAACATAAACATAAATTATTCATCATAACGTAAAGTATTAAAATGGGTTCATAAACATAATCCCATCATAACATAATCCATATAAAACAAATGGATATCATTTCAGTATATGAAAAGTGGCACTATGTAAATCACAGAGATATTATACATGAAAAATCCAAATATTGAATAATGTCATCTTATATGGAAAATGGTTTTGAATAAACAATTGAAAATAATTCTTAAGGAAAATATCCTTTTATATTAAAAATAATTTTTTTTTTCACAAAACGCCATGAAATTTTAAAAGAAACGGATTTTATTGAAAATATCCATGAAATTTTGTAGATTAAACTTCATGAAAATAAGGTGTTATGAAACCGTAAAAATCCTTTCATGCTGTATAAGATAAAAAAGACATTCTTCTCAGACTTTTACAGGAAAAGCCAAAAAGTACCTCGTATGGAAATCAAAAGAAAGATTCCTTACATACAATGTAGTACAAGTAAAAAATGGTTAAAAGTACATTAAAGATACATGAAACCATTTTTAAAAAATAGCTACATGGATGATAAATATAACCCCATTAAATACTTACGAATAAATAATCTCAGATAAAAATGAGATCGGAAAAGTTATTCCTTGCCTTAGGTCTGATATGATTCATACGTATCCGAACCTCATGTACAATGATTTAAATATTGTCATATACTTATTAAAGAATCAAATTAATTGTTATGATATCATATATGGTTCACTTATGACTTTATATTACCCGTTCTTTTGTAAATTCTATGTTAATGAAACGTTTTGTGTAAAATAGTTTTTTTTATCGTACGTGTTTGGAATTATTATTATTGATTTTATTATTACTTATATCATGATTTACTTACATCTAGAATGTAAATCATGATTTATATATCATATATATTATATATATATATAATATACATAGATGAATGAAATGAAATACACTGTTCATGGAGAGGGTACGCTGTACGTACGCATGAACGTTGTTTTCCTTTCCTTATGGACTTGAATGGAAGTAAGAAAATGACACACACACACACACACATATATATATAAATATATTAGCTTAATTATGTCATATATTTCATTTTTATTCAGTATATATACTTTATAATCATTCATTAATTGTTAACATGGAGAATGAATCTCATCGCGTCATGGAGACGGTAATACGTATGTACGCACGAGCGATGATATCCTTCCCATAATTATTCAATGAAAATGGAGTGGATGATATAATACAAAAAAATCAGTATGATGTTATAATAACCATATATAGTAATTCTTTACACCATTATACCCATCCACGTAAGTTGGTGGTGGAAGAACAGATTACACCACATCTTGGAGACAGTATTCCGTACGTACGCACACACGATGATTTAGTTTTCCATAGGATGGATAGAACGTGAAATGGGTTTGTTTCATATTTATAATAACAAATCATTATATTAGTGATACTGATGTTATTACATTATAATTAAACTACTAAAGAAGAAAAAATTGAAGAATAAAGAAACTTGAAATATCTGTAGAATAGATTACCTCTTTTTCGACACACCTCTTTTAAGTATCCTCTTATGGCACTAGAGTTGGTCTTTTGAGAAGAATATTAAAAGTATAAAATTACTAGAGATGTTGAGAAGTGAAATTTTTAGGGTTTTCATGGGCTTGATAGCTCAAAATTGGGTAAAGGTAATAGGGAGGAGGTTCCCTTTTATAAGGGAGGGGATGGGAACCTTAAGAAAAACTTAAAATATTATTTTATAATAAAGTCATATTAGGTTTATAATAGCTAAAAATTGATTTATTTAGAAGATAAAGTGGGTGTGGGTTGAAAGAATCTCATACAATAGGTTTTAGACAATTTAAGGTTACTATTATAACCATATCATTTAGATTTAACTCTTTGTTAAATAATTTAACTTTTACCGTGTCTTCTAGTTTTTTTTCACTATAAGGTTATTAAAATTACAATAAAAATCCCAACTAACCAAAAGTGGATAATTATTAATATATTCATCATTATCTAAGTCATTTTTCTGAACCTTAATTTTTATGGAATTGAATAAAAATTAATAATATATTATTTTTTAAAAAAGAACTATTTTATGTCAATTCTGACACTATTTGGTAATTGATTTTTTTTATAAAAATCATATTAGAATGATTAGTTCTAAAAAAATTAAATAAATCAATAATAGCAAGTCATATTAACCTATAAAATTAGTGTAATTCATTAAAGGTCTCAAATTAAATTTATTTGGGTATTTATAACATCAATTATGTTAATATTTCATTAATAAGGTAATTACTGCATCATCATTGTGTCATAAATAATTTACATTATTTAATGTCTAAAAATTATAAATAAAATATCATTATGTAGGAAGGATTTTTATCTTTCTAATGAATATTTATAGTCTAATGTTTCTTATTTATAACACAAAATTAAAAATGATTTAGTTATTAAACATTGATTTAAACTATTTTAACTCTTTTTTAAATAAAATAATAATAAGTGACCTAATCTAATCCAAGTGTACCTAAAGTGTAATATTTTATTCCTAAGGTTTTTTCTGATCTAATTACACTTATCCAATAGAATTAGGACATGTTTTGGGGTAATAATAATATCAATTTTACCCTTAATTGCCCTATTTACTTTTAACCGTGGTAAATAAAAGTAAAAAGTTATTGTTCACCAAAAATTATTTTTATCTTATTGAACCACATTTTACAACTTTATATCAACCATGTCTATCTGATTTTATAAATTACACCCACATATGTGGTAAAATTATGTTTTATGTAAATTTTCAAATTCTTCTAGGAGGTGGGAAAAACACGGTGAAAAGTTCAATAAAATTTTTATATATCTAAAATTATTATAAAATGACTCTAATGAATTACATTGATTTTATATAGGTATTAGGTATAAATTTTTACCTAAAATAAATTTAAATAAAATAAATAATTATTTAAATAAAAAGTCTGTTTTTAAATAGTAACCCAGTGTTTTCACTATTCACCAAAAAAAGAAAGTATCTAGAAAAATACCAAAAAATTCACCCTAGGTTAATTTCGATATTCCTAATCAAAAAATGATTTCCATTTTGAAAGTTAAAATTTATAAAATTTCAAAAAGTGGGTATTACTATTCATAATGGCTATTTTATAATAATATTATAACAATATATCGTAGTTTAGTAAAACCCAGTATTGCGTACAAGACACGCTATCGGGGAAGGTCGCGATTGCGTGTTATGCAAGCCAAGTATGGGTTGCATATAGTGCAATACTTATTTCTTGTTACGTATAACATAATCCAACTGTATTTAATTTATACATTGAATATATATATATACACTCAATGTTATGTAGAATAACTACTATCAAATGAACATGAAATTGTGTGTAACACAATGCAAGAATAGTGTTTCTTATACTGCAAGCTAATACGATGTTGAGTATAGCACAAGATTATCTTGGTGTAGTGTAAAATAGAATATATGAAAGTAATTAAAAAGAATATATCTCATAAAATATCAGAGTGTTACATTTTACCCCCCTAAAAATGAATTTCACCCTCGAAATTCATCGGGGTTATAAATGGTTTACTACTTGAAATTTTCTTTCATAGAAACCGAAATCGTAAAAAGGAATACCAAAACATCAGTTTAAAAAGTATTGTAAGAAACATGATGGATACCCAAAGTAACTCATCACTGGGTTTCAGATAGGAAAATATAGGTGAAAATATAGATATGGAAGAGAAATCTAAGCGCCAATTTCTTCTGGAGAGTGGTAGAGGACATGGCTATGAAAAATACCACAATCACAAAGCCATAAATTTTTGATGATTTAAGGTACCATATGATTAATTTGATATAAGGACACCATGGCAACATTTTTTATTTTCAAGATCATTTCCCTAAAGTTGAAGAATTGCTGAATTAAAAGAAATATTAACTTGATTTTGGTAAAATCTTTCTGTTGTTTGTTCCTTGAACAATTTCCACATCATATTTTAATGAAATGAAGTTGAATTTGTCTTCAGTGAAGTGTTAGAAGATCATGAGATAGAATGATAGGTCATTCCATCAGTCTCAAACTAACGGTTAGAAAAAGTAATTAAATATACATAAGTCCATCTATAGTGAGATTAATCATATATGGATCCTAAAATGGAATTATAATACAAATATCATACTTATTAATATAATAAAACTAGTTTTAACTAACCCTGGACATCCTGTAGGCCAGTGGTAGGTGATAAAGGCCTGTCTCACTTCAGTTGTGGGTTCGACTCAAACAACATTGTCTGACGCGACAGGTTGGCGCCCATCCTATACGGTGTCCTTTTTGTAAAACTACATCATTATAACATTACAAAAATAATATCTAAAAAAGTTATAACCTTAAAAAATACTAACATATGTCCAAAATTATCTATTTCAAATCATTAGGCTTATCCAAAATACTTCTGTCCAAGCTCATAGTATAAGGAAAAAATTACTGGAAATGTCATCTATCGAGCATGCGAATACCATCATTTATCCCCAATTTATCTTGTTGGTCACATTACTATCATGTGAATACCTTAATCATGTATTCTCATGAAAAATTAATACACATTGAACCTTAGTGAAAACATGAATGCAGTCAAATGTTAACTCTTTCCACATACCAAAATCCCAAAATTTCTATATACTCAAACCAAGATATAACTTTGTCCTTATATTAGTCATGAGCTCATTTAATTATTTCTTTATCCCTTCATTATAAGCATATCATCTTATTTCCAATAATATTTCTATCACTATTCATGGTTACCAGTACCATATAATTATTTAAAACAAATACATAGATATTCCAAAATTCCACGATACCATAAATGATATTCCATGATACTATTTTGAAATCCCATTACAGAAAAACATAATCATTACACAACATCATTTTCATACACAAAATCACAAATTGTGATCTCATGTGACTTCCCTTTACACATTTCCTTCATAGTTTTCTTAGGTTTATCATAATTATCCATTTATAGGGAATTTATTTGTATAATGCCCCATTTCCTTGCACATGAAGCATTGAAGTGTTAGTGATGAGTTCTCTGTATTCTATTATTTAGTCACATCATTAGAAACCCTTTTTTCCATTACATTGACTCTTATCTGCTCGATGACCTTCCTTTTCACACTTAAAAACATTTTATAGTCCCTTTATGAAAATCTCCACCATAAATCTTTCCACACGTTGAGAATAAAGGAACATTCATCTTCTTTTCACCATTATTCTGAGATTTCTCCTTGAACTTCATCTTTCATTTCTTGTCAAAACAATTAGATCGATATGTAACACCAAATTCCATTTCTACCTTGATATCACAACACAAAATTTCTTCATTTCTGCTAGAGTATCTTATTGTTAATGCCCATCTAAGACTTGGTTTTAAGACACTAAAAAATTGATCAACTTTGCTTTCAGGTTGGACGATAAATCCAGATGCGTACCATGCAAGCCATGTAAAATTCACCTCGTATATGCCAACTGATTCATTATCCTTTTTGTCAAGCTCTAGGAATTGCTTTTCCATCATTGTTCTAAGAATACTAGGGATTTACTTATTGAAAAAAAAGTTCTTGAACTTGTCCCATTCCATGGATTCAATTTCATCTTGGGGACTTGTATTCATAATTTGTGTTTACCACAGGTCTGCTTGTCCTTCTAAATGGTAAAATACCAAAATGAATTTTTCATGCTCTGATCAACGAAGTTTGGAAAATATCTTTTCAATGGTACTGATCCATTGTTCAACAACATGTAGATCAGAAGACCAACTGAAAGAAGGTGGACGTTGCCTCATGAAGGACTCAATAGAATATTGTCCACTTCTATGCTCATTTGGAAGTACAGAATGATTCATATCATGTGTAAGTATAGTAATAAGAATTTCCACTCCATCTCCCCTAAAATTGGTTTGTTCTGGAAGAAAATCAATGCATTTACCATTACATTAATCAACACGGTTCCTTCGGCTTCCAGCCATCGTCTAAACCCCAAAAATAAAAGTGTGAGAGGACAAAATAATTCTAGGAAAACAACTTAATATAGGGGAAGTACATTGAATATCTAACATCTTAGGTTTAATTATATGATCATTACCATAATCCTAGGACTATAACCTATGGTTATACATAACCTTAGGGACATCCCTAGACATACCTTATAAATATCTCTAGGGATCTCACTAAAGTTTTTGTATCCTTGTTTTCAAAGGTTTACTGAACCTTTCCTCTGATACCAACTGTAAATATCCAATTATTGGAATACATGGAAATTATATTACATTTGTGTGATAATTAATACATAAAAAAACAAACACTTAAGGATAGTAATAGTTTAGTGTCTTTGGAAACTTGGAAAATAGTATTCTAATCATGGTGAAAGATATTCGACATCTCCCATAAAGATCATCCCTTTTTTTACTTAAAAACTTTATTTATATCCTGGGGAAAAGAAATAATATAAAGGGTGATCTAAAATGCTCAGTATGGGTAGGAATGGAGAAAATAAAACAAACAATATACATTCGACCTTAAAAACATGAACATAATGTTTAAACATCAAAATCTTGAGTTGTGAAATAAATCCTGGCAGTACGTAAAGGATAGATCATAATGGAATATCAATAATGAAAAAATACCTTGAGAATAAGACATTTAATTATGGAAAAACATAAATCACATGTTTTTATTTCCATAGTAGGCAGGACATTGCTTCCAAGACCATCTTAGTGGAAAAAGTCCCTTTTTGAATCGAGTTCACCCCTCATTCCAGTCCTGTAGCACTAAACCAGGTTATCTTACCGTTCCATCCATGACTATATCATGAGATATAAATCCATACCCAATGCATTGGAGTGAGATATAGGTCCCACCATCTCATAATGAAATTATTCTTACTTTGGCGACAATATAAACAAAAATCACTCATCATAACCCAAAGAATTAAAATGGGTTTCATAAACATCATCCCATCATATCATAATCCATATAAAACAAATGGATATCATTTCATCATAAGAAAAGTGAAACCATGTAAATCATAGAGATAATATTATTGAAACAGAAACATATGAAATAATGTCATCTTAGAAGGAAAATGGTGTTTATAAAACACTTGAAAAGAATTATAAGGAAAATATCAATTCTTCTTAAAAACAATTTCATCTTCCAAAACACCAATTTTTTTTAAAAGAAATAGATTTTATTGAAAATAAAAATGAAATATTATATAGTAAACTTCATGGAAATAAGGTGGTATAAATCATTAAAAATCCGTTCATGCCGTATAAGTTAAAAAACATTCTTCTCATAGTTTTTCCGGAAATGTCAAAAAGTACCTCGTATGGTAAACAAAAGAAAGATTCCGTACATACCATGTAGTAAAAGTTAAAAATGGTTAAAAGGGACTTTAAACATACATGAAACAATTTCTAGAAAATAGGTACATGTATGATAAATATAACCCCAGTAAATACTTACGAATAAACAATCTCAGATAAAAACGAGATTGAAAAAGTTATCCCTTACCATAGGTCTGATATGCTTCATACGTATCCGAACCTCCTATATAATGATTTAAATAATGTAATATACTTATTACAGAATCATATTAATTGTTATGATATCATATATGTTTCACTTATGACTTTATATTACCAGTTCTTCTGTAAATTCCATGTTAAAGTCGTCTTTTGGGTAAAATCGTTTTATTTATTGTACGTGTTTGGACTTGTTGTTCATGATATTATTATTACATATATCATGATTTAATTACTTATATATTGTAAATCATGATTTATCTATCATATATATTTAGTATATATATATAATATATAGATGAATGAAATTAAATACTCCGTTCATGGAGAGGGTAGGTTGTACGTACGCATGAACGCTGATTTCCATTCCTTATGGAATTGAATGGAAGTAAGTACATGACATATATATATATATATATATATATATCTAGTAGCTTAATTATTTCATATATTTCATTATTAATCCTTATATATACTTTATAATCATTATTTAATGGTTAACATGGAGAATGAATCTCATCACGTCGTGGAGACGGTAATACGTATGTACGCACGAGCGATTATATCATTCCAATAATTATTGAATGGAATTGGAGTGGATGATATACTATATAAAAATCAGTATGATGTTATAACAACCATATATATTTATTCTTGACACCGTTATACCCATCCAAGTAAGGTGGTGGTGGAAAAACAAATTACACCATGACGTGGAGACGGTATTCTGTACGTATGCACGCACGGTGATTTAGTTTTCCATAGGATGGATTAAAAGTGAAATGGGGTTGTTTCATATTTATAATAACATATCAGTATATTTTTGATACTGATGTTAGTACTTTATAATGAAACAACTAAATATGAAAAATTTTAATGAATGGAGAGAGAAATGATTATAGATATGAATTTTTTATGCGAGGATGGACTTTCTATATCTTCTCATCCACCAACAAGAATCATTAATTGTGAATATGGGAGGAAAAGGATGTGGTGGGATTGTCGTAGGAGTAGTGGAAGGGGGTATTAATAGATAGAATCATCTACACCATATATTATATGCAGTACTGTACCTCTTACTTTATATATGTGTGGAAACATCAAAAACACTAGATTTTTTTCTTATCCCCATGAATATTAGCAGAGACCCAAAGCTTGAATTACATGGAGATTACATTAATTTTTAAGAATACTTAATAAATAACAAAAAACAAAAACTCAATGACCGTAATAGGTAACTGTGTTTGGAAACATGGAAAATAATCTTCTATTCATGGTGAAAGATCATCAACATCTCCCATAAAGGTCTTCCCTTTTTTACCTAAAACCTTTATTTATATCCTAGGGAAAGGATAATATATAAATGGAGATCTCAAATAATCAGTAAGGGTTATAATGGATAAAATAAAACAAACCATATACACTTGAACTTCAAAATATGAACATAAAGTTTAAACATCAAAATCTTGAGTTGTGAAATAAATCATGGAAGTACGTAAGGCATAGATCATAAAGGAACATCAATCATGATAAAAAAACATGAGAAAAAAACATTTAATTGTGGAAAACAATTATGAAGAAGTTATTATTTCTATATTAGCCAAGGCATTGCTGCAAAGACCATCTTAGTGGACAAAGTCCCTTTCTGAATCGAGTTCACACCTCGTTCCAGTCCTGTATCACTGAACTGGATTATATTACAATTCCAGCCATTTTAATCTCATCCGATATAAATAATTACGCAATGCATTTGAGGGAGATATAGGTCTCACCCATATCATAATTAAATAATTCTTACTTGTTCCACAACAGAAACATTAATCATTCATCATAACCCAAATAATAAAAATGGGTTTCATAAACATCATCCCATCATAACATAATCCATATAAAACAAATGGATATCATTTCATCATAAGAAAATTGAAACCATGTAAAGAGTAGAGATATATAAATGAAACATAGACATGAAATAATTTCATCTTATATGGAAAATGGTTTTTATAAAACACTTGAAAATATTTCATGAGGAAAATATCCTTTTTTTCATAAAAATAATTTTCTTTTCACAAAATGCCATGAAATTTTAAAAGAAAAGTATTTTATTGAAAATAACCATGAAATATTTTAGAGTAAAATTCATGCAAATAAGGTGTTATGAAACCGTAAAATTCTGATCATGCCCTATAAGTTAAAAAACATTCTTCTCAATCTTTTTCTAGAAAAGTCAAAAAGTACCTCGTATGGTAATCAAAAGAAAGATTCCTTACATAGAATGTAGTAAAAGTAAAAAATGGGTAAAAAGGAAATTAAACATACATGAAACCATTTTTAAAAAATAGAGAAATGGATGATAAATATAACACCATTAAATACTTACGAATAAACAATCTCAGATAAAAACGATATTGGAAAAGTTATCCCTTACCATAGGTCCGATATGCTTTGTAGGTATCTGAAACTCCGATATTGTGATTTAAATAATGTCATATATTATTACATAATCATATTCATTGTTATGATATAATATATGGTTCACTTATTAGTTTATATTACCCATTTTTTTGTAAATTCCATGTTAATGCAGCATTCTAGGTAAAATCATTTTATTTATCGTACGTGTTTGAACTTGTTGTTCTTGATAATATTATTACTTATATCATGATTTACTTAGTTATAGAATGTAAAGAAGGATTTAGATATCATATATATTCAGTATATATATATATATATATAATAGATAGATTAATGAAATTAAATACACCATTCATGGAGACGGTAGGCCATATATACGCATGAACGTTGTTTTCCTTTCCTTATTGACTTGAATGGAAGTAGATGAAATATATATATATATATATAAATAATTTATATTAATTATTTCATATATTTCATTATTATTCATTATATATACTTTAAAATCATTCTTGAATGGTTAACGTGGAGAATGGATATCATCGTGTCGTGGAGACGATAATCCGTATGTACGCACGAGAAATGATATCGTTCTCATATTATTGAATGAAATTGGAGTTGATTATATAATATCTCAGAATTAGTATAATGTTATAATAACTATATATAGTTATTCTTTACACCATTATACTCATCCATGTAGGGTGGTGGAGGAAAAACAGATTACACAAAGGGGTGGAGATGGTATTCTGTACGTACTCACGCATGGGGATTTCATTTTCTATAGGATGGAAAGAAGGGGAAATAGGGTTGTTTCTAATTTATAATAACATATCATTATATAAGTGATACTTATTTTATTACATTATAATGAAAAAACTAAAGAAGGAATATTTGAAAAAGAAAGAAACTTGAAAGAATCTCTAGAAGAGATTACCTCTTCTTCGACGCACCTCTTTTAAAATTCCTCTTAAGGCACTAGAGTTGGTATTTTGAGTAGAATAGAAACTATATAATATAACTAGAGAGTTTTAGAAGATAAATTTTCAGGGGTTTTCCGAACATGATGGCTCACAATTGTGTAAAGAGAAGAGGTAGGAGGTTCCCTTTTATAAGGGAGGAGAGGGGCACCTTAGGAAATACCTAAAATATTATTTTATAATATAGTCATATTCGGTTTATAATACCTCCAAATTGATTAATTTAGAAGTTAAGTGGTTATAGGTAGAAATCATCTCAACAAATAGGTTTTAGACAAGGTTAGGCTACTATGTTAACCTTATCATTTAGATTTAACTCTATGTAAAAGAATTTAACTTTTACAATGTCTTCTTGTTTTCTTACACTATATGGTTAATAAATATAAAATAACAATCCAAAATAACCCCAAGTGGTTAAATATAACTATATTTAATCATATATAATTCATTTGGCTGTCCTTAGATTTTTAGTAATTGAATAACAATTAATAATATAATATTTGTTTTAAAAACTATTTTATGTCAATTTTGACAGTATTTGGTGATTGATTTTTTGTAAAACTCATAACAGCATGATTAGTTAGAAAAAAGTTAATTAACTCAATAATAACATGTCATAGTGTCATATAAAATTAGTGGAATTCATAAAAAGTCTCATATTACATTTATTTGGGTATTTATAACTTCAATTATGTCACTATTTCATAAATAAGGTAATTACTGCATCATCATTATGTCATTTATAATTTACATTATTTAATGTCTAAAAATTATAAATAAAATATCATTATGTACGAATGATTTTTTTATTTATAATGAATAGTTATAGTATAATTTATCTTATGTCTAACCCAATATTAAAAATGATTAAGTTATTAAACTTTTATTTCAATTCTTTTAACTATTTTTTAAATAAAATAATAATAAGTGTCATAATCTAATCCAAGTGGACCTAAAGGGTAATATTTTATTACTAAGGTTGGTTTTGGTCAAATTAAACTTAAACAATAGAATTAGGACACGTTTTAGGGTAATAATAATATCAATTTTACCCTTAATTACCCTATTTACTTTTTACCGTGGTAAATAAATGTAAAAAGATACTATTCACCAAAAAATTATGTTTACCTTATTGAACCACATATTACTCCTTAATATTAACCGTGTCTCTCATATTTTCAAAATTCCAAACAGAATAGAGGTAAAATTATATTTTATGTAAATTTTTAAATTTCCCTTAGAGGTGGGTAAAAGACGGTGAAAAGTTCAATAAAATTTTTATATATCTACAATTATTATAAAACAACTCCAATGAATTACATTGAACTTATATAGGTATTATGTATCAATTTTTACCTAAAATAAATTTAAATAAAATAAATAATTTTTTAATTAAATAGTTGGGTTTTAAATAGTAACCCAGTCTTTTCACTATTCATCAAAAAATGAATGTCTTCATAAAAATAACAAAAATTCACCCTAGCCTAGTTTCGATATTCAAAATCCAAATATGATGTCCATTTTGAAAGATAAAATTTATTAAATATCAAAAAGTGTGTATTACTATTCATAACAATTGGTTTATAATAATTTTATAACAATATATCGTTCTTTAGTGAAACCCGATACTGTGTACAACACACACTATTGAGGAAGTTCACGATTGTCTATGATGCATGCCAAGTCAGGGTTGCGTGTAGTGCAAGACTCATTTGTTGTTGTGTATAATAGAATCCAACCATATTTCATTTATACATTGAATATATATATATATAGAGTCAATGTTTCGTAGAATAACTACTATGAAATGTACTTGAAATTGTGTGTAACACAATCCATGAATAGTGTTGTGTATACTACAACAAAATACGGTGTTGCGTATAGCGCAAGATAATCATAGTGTAGCATAAAATAGAAGATATGAAAGAAATTAAAAAGAATATATCTCATAAAATCTCGGAGTGTAACATTCTACCCACTTAAAATGAATTTGGCCCTCGAAATTCATCGGGGTTATAAATGGTTTACTAATTGAAAGTTTCATTCATAGAAACCCACATCGTAAAAAGGAATACTAAAACTTAATTTTAAAAAGGAATGTTTGAAACATAATGGATACCCAAAGTAGCTCATCACTAGGTTTCCACATAGGAAAATATAGGTGAAAATATGGAAATGGAAGAGAAATCTAAGCATCAATTTGTGATGGAGAGTGGTAGAGGACATGGCTATGAAAAAGCCAACAATCACAAAGCCATAAATTTGTGATGATTTAATGTGCCATCTGATTCATCAGATATAAGGACACTAGGACAACATTTTTTGTTTTCAAGATCATTTACCTAAAGTAAAATAGTTGTTGAATTAAAAGAAATACTAACTTGATTTTGGTACAATCTTACTGTTGTTTGTCCCTTGAACAATTTCCACATTATCTCTTAAACAAATTAAGTTGAATTTGTCTTTTGTGAGCAGTTAGTAGATCATGAGATAGAATGATAGGTCATTATATATGTCTGAAACTGAAGGTTAGAAAAAGTTATTAAGTATACATAAGTCCATCTATAGTGAGATTAATCGTATATGGTTCCTAAAATGGACATATACTTCATATACCATACCGCTTAATATAATAAAACTAGTTTCTACTGACCAGTGACATCTTATAGGCCAGATGTAGGTGATAATGGCCTATCACACTTTAGTTATGTGTTCGATTCAAATAGCCTTGTCCGACGTGACGAGTTGGCACCCGTCCTGCAGGGTGTCCTTTTTCTAATACTACATCATTATTACATTCCAACAATAATATTAAAAAAAGTTATAACATTAAACAATACTAAATTATGTCCTACATTATCAATTTCAATTCATTAGGCTTATCCAAAATACTTCTATCCAAGCACATAGTATAAAAAAATAATTACCTGAAATATCATCTACTGAGCATGTGAATACCATCATATATACCCGATATATCTTGTTGGTCACATTCCAATCATGTGAATACCTTGATCATGTATTCTCTTAAAAAAAGAATACCCATTGAACTTTTGTGAAAACATGAATTCTATATAAATTTATCTATTTCCACATACCGAAATCCCAAAATTTCATTATACTCAAACCATGATATGACTTTGTCCTTATACCAGTCATGAGGTCATTTCAATTTTTTCTTTATCTATTCGTTATTTGCATAACATCTTCATTTCAAAAATATTTCAATCACTTTTCACGGTTACCAGTACCATATAATTATTGAAAACCAATACATAGATATTCCAAAATTCCACGATACCATAAATGAGATTCCATGATTCTATTTTGAAAACCCATTACATTAAAACATAATCATTACAGAACATCATTTTCATACACAACATCACAAATTCTGATCACATGTGACTTCCCTTTACACATTTCCTTAAGAGGCTTCTCACGTTGATCATAATTATCCATTTTATAGGTAATTGATTTACATAATTCCGCATTTCCTTGCACATGATGCATTGAAGTTTTGGTGATGCGTTCTCTACAGTATTTTCTTTATTCACATCATTAGCAATCCTTTTTCAATTATTTCGACACTTAGTTGCTCGATGACCTTATTTTCCACAATTAATACAATTTATAGTCCCTTTATGACAATCTCCACCATGATTCTTTCTAGACATTGAGCATAAAGAATCATTAGTCTTCATTTCACCATTATTTTTAGATTTCTCATTGAACTCCATCTTTCATTTCATGTCAAAACCATGAGATGGATATGTAACACCAACTCCCATTTCTACCTTGATAGCACAACACACAATTTCTTCATAGCTACTGAAGTATCTTATTTCTAATTCCCTTCAAAGACTTGGTTTTAAGCCACTGAAGAATCAATAATATTTGCTGTCAGGTTGGATGATAAATACAGATGCATACCCTGTAAGCCGTGTAAAATTCGCCTCATATATGCCAACAAATTCAATATCCTTTTTCTCAAGCTCGAGGAACGTATTTTCCATCTTTTTTCAAATAATATGAGGGAAGTACTTATTGAAAAACAAGTACATGAACTCTTCCCATTACACGGATTCAATTTAATCTTGGGGCCTTATAATATTAATTAGTGTCAACCACTGGAATACTTCACTTTCTAAACGGTAAACAACCAAAATAATTTTTTCATACTCTGAACAGTGAAGTATGGAAAATATGCTTTCAATGGTACTGATCCATTGTTCATCAACAAGTGGATCAGAAGACCCACTGAAAGAAGGTGGATGTTACATCATGAAAGACTCAATAGAATATTGTTCCCTTCTCTGCTCATTCGGAAGACCAGAATGATTCATAGCTTGTGTAAGTATAAAAATAAGATTTTCCACTCCATCTCCCATAACATTGGTTTTTTCAGGGGGAAAATCATTGCATTGTCCATTACATTTATTAACACATTTCCTTCGGTTTCCATCCATCATCTAAAACCCAAAAAGAAAAGTTTGACAGGATGAAATAATTATAGGAAAAGAAATTAATAAAGGGGAAGTAATTTCAATATCTAACATCCTAGGTTTAATTATATGATCGTTAACGTAATCCTAGGACTATAAGCTATAGTTATACTTAACTTTAGGGACATCTGAAGACATACCGTAGAAATATCTCTATGGATCTCACTAAAGTTTTGGCATTCTGGTTTTCAATGGATGACTAAAACATTCATCTGATACCAACTGTCGAGACCCAATGCTTGACGTACATGGACATTACATTACTTTTGCGGAATTCTTAATACATAACAAAAACCAACACTCAAGGAATGTAATGGTTTAGTGTATTTGAAATCTTGGAACATAATCTTCTATTCATGGCGAAAGATCTTCAAAATCTCCCATAAGGATCTTCCTTTTTTTACCTAAAACCATTCATTGTATCCTGGGGAATAGAAAACATATAAAGGGTGAGCTAAAATGCTCAGTAAGGGTAATAATAGACAAAATAAAACAAACCATATACATTTGAACATCAAAACATGAACATAATGTTTAAACATCAAAATCATGAGTTGTGAAATAAATTTTGGATGTACGTATGGCATAGATCATAAACGAACATCAATCATGAAAAATTAGCATGAGAATAAAACATTTAATTGTTTAAAACCATTAATCACATGTTTCTATTTTTATAGTACCCAAGGCATTGCTTCCAAGACCATCTTAGTGGAAAATGTCCCTTTCTAAATCGAGTTCACTCCTCATTCTAGTCCTATATCACTGCACTAGATTATCATACCATTCTAGCCATGTCTATATCATGAGATATAAATCTTTACCCAATGAATTATAGGGAGATATAGGTACCACCCATCTCATAATTAAATAATTCTTACTTGTTCCACAACATAAACATAAATCATTCATCATATCCCAAAGATTTAAAATGGGTTTCATAAACATCATCCCATCATAACATAATCCATATAAAAAAATGGATATCATTTCATCATAAAGAAAGTGACACCATTTAAATCATATAGATATTATAATTGAAACATACACATATGAAATAATGTCATCTTAGAAGGAAAATGGTTTCGATAAAACACATGAAAATAATTCTTGAGGAAAATATCCTTTCTTCATAAAAATCATTTTCTTTTCAAAAAATGCACCGAAATTATAAAATAAAAGGATTTTATTGAAAATAACCATGAAATATTGTAGAGTAAACTTCATTAAACTTAGGTGTTATGAAACCATAAAAATCTGTTCATGACGTATAAGTTAAAAAACATTCTTCTCATAATTTTTCTGGAAAAGTCAAAAAGAACCTTTTCTGGTTAACAAAAGAAAGATTCCTTACATACCATGAAGTAAAAGTCAAAAATGGGTAAAAAGGACTTGAAACATAAATGAAACCATTTTTAGAAAAAAGGGACATGGATGAAAAATATAACTCCAGTAAATACTTACGAATAAACAATCTCGGATAAAAACTAGATTGGAAAAAGATATCCCTTACTTTAGGTCTGATATGCTTCATACGTATTCTATCCTTTTGTATAATGATTTAAATAATTTCATCTACTTATTATAGAATCATATTCGTTGTTATGATATCATATATAGATCACTTATGACATTATATTACCCTTTCTTTTGTAAATTCGATGTTAACGCGACGTTTTGGGTAAAATCGTTTTATTTGTCATACGTGTTTGGACTTATTGTTCTTTATATTATTATTAATTATATCATGATTTACCTACTTCCTAAATGTAAATCATGATTTATATATAATATATATTAAATATATATATATATATATATATATAATAAATATGAATAAAATGAAATACACCGTTCATGGAGACGGTAGGCCGTACGTACGAATGAACGATGTTTTCCATTCCTTATTGACTTGAATGGAAGTAAGTTGAAGACATATATATATATATATATATATATCCAGTAGCTTCATTATGAAATATATTTCATTATTATTCATTATATATACTTTATAATAATTCTTGAATGGTAAACATGGAGAATGAATACCATCGCGTCGTGGAGACGGTAATCCGTACGTACGCATAAGCGATGATATCATTCACATAATTATTGAATGGAATTGAACTGGATGATATGATATCTACTAATCCATATGATTTTATAATAACCATATATAGTTATTTTTTACACCATCATCCCCATCCAAGTAAGGTGGTGGTGGAAAAAAATATTACACCATGGCGTGGAGACGATATTCCGTACGTACGCACGCACGATTATTTATTTTTCTGCAGGATGGATTGAAGGTCAAATGGGTTTGTTTCATATTTATAATAACATGTCATTAAATTAGTTATACTTATGTTATTACATTATAATGAAACAAGTAAATAAGAAAAAATTGAAGAAGAATGAAACTTGAATGAATCGGTAGAAGAGATTACCTCTTCTTCGACGCACCTCTTTTAAGATTCCTCTTAAGGAACTAGATTTGGTCTTGTGATAAGAAAAGAGACTCTATAATATAACTAGAGAGGTTGAGTAGATAAATTTTTAGGGTTTTTCCATTCTCCATGGCTCAAAATTGCGTAAAGAGAAGAGGGGGGAGGTGCCCTTTTATTAGGGAGGAGAGGGGCACCTTAGAGAAAAACAAAAAAAATGTTATTTTATAATAAAGTGGTATTCGGTTTATAATGGCTCCAAATTGAGTTATTTATAATATAAAGTGTATATGGGTCGAAATTATCTCAACAAATAGGTTTTGGACATGTTTAGGTTACTATATTAACCTTATCATTTAGATTTAACTCTATGTTAAATAATTTAACTTTTACCGTGTCTTCTTATTTTCATACACTATATGGTTAATAAATTTACTATAACAAGACAAAAGAACCCCAAGTGCTTTATTATTAATATATATAACCGTATCTATGCCATTTGGACTATCCTTATTTTTTTATGAATAGAATAACAATTAATAATATAATATTAGTTTTAAAAACTATTATATATCAATTTTGACAATATTTGGTAATTTTTTTTTAAAAACTCATAACAACATGATAAGTTATAAAAAAGTTAATTAAATCAATAATAACTTGTCATATTAACCTATAAAATTAGTTTAATTCATAAAAAGTCTTAGATTACAATTATTTGGGTATTTATAACATCAATTATGTTAATATTTTATTAATAAGGTAATTATTGCACCATCATTGTGTCATAAATAATGTACATTATTTAATGTCTAAAAATTATAAATTAAATATACATATATAGGAAAGAGTTTTAGTTTTCTATTGAATATTTATAGTCTAATTTATCATATGTATAACCCTATATTAAAAATGATTTAGTTATTAATCATTCATTTTTACTCTTTTAACTATTTTTTAAATAATATAATAATAACTGTCCTAATCTAATCCAAGTGGACCTAAAGGATAATATTTTATTCCTAAGGATGTTTTTGGTCGAATTACCCTTATCCAATAGAATTAGGACATGTTTTATGGTTATAATAATATCATTTTTACCCTTAATTACCCTATTTATTTTTAACCGTGGTAAATAAAACTAAAAAGTTACTAATCACCAAAAATTAGTTTTATCTTATTGAACCACATTTTACTCCTTGATATTAACCACGTATCTCAGATTTTCTAAATTCCACTCACATAATCGGTAAAATTAAGATTTATGTAAATTTTCAAATTCTCCTATGAGGTGCGTAAAAGACGGTGAAAAGTTTAATAAAGTATTTATATATCTAAAATTATTATAAAAAAACTCCAATTAATTACATTGAACTTATATAGGTTTTATTTATCAATTTTTACTTTTAAATTATTTTCATAAAATAATTATTTATTTAAATTAAAAGTTGTTTTTTAAATATTAACCTAGTGTTTTCACTATTCATCAAAAAATGAAAGCTTTCAAAAAAATACCAAAAATTCACCCTCGGATAATTTCGATATTAAAAATACAAAAATGAAGTTTATTTTGAAAGATAAATTTTATAAAATTCCAAAATTGGGAATTAGTATTCATAACGGCTAATATATAATTATATTATATCAATATATCTTTTTTTAATGAAACCCGGTATTGCGTACAACAAATTTTGTCGAGGAAGGTCATGATTGCATGTGATGCATGGCAAGTTAGGATTGCATGTAGTGCAAGACTCCTTTGATGTTGCGTATAACATAATCCAACCATATCCCATTTATACATTGAATATATATATACACACAATCAATGTTGCGTAGAATAACTACTATCGAATGAACTTGAAATTATGTGTAACACAATCCAAAAATAGTGTTGCATATACTACAAGCTAATACGGTGTTGGGTATAGCACAATATAATCATGGTGTAGCGTACAATATAGGATATTAATGAAATTAAAAAAAATATCTCATAAAATCTCGGTGTGTAACAAGATGTTCCACAGTTGTTGATGTGTTGTTCATTTTAAAAAAAACATTTCATAGGCCTATTCAACCCCTTGATATGTTCAGGGTTTTTCGGATCTAAATTCTATAGTGGGGAATTCATATGATTCAATGCCTATAATGATCTAACCACATGCCTTTGGAGTGAATCACATTCATACAGTAGGTGAGTTTCAATTAGATGTTGATGTAAGTCCGACGATAATTAAAGGTTCTATCATTATTGAATATTCAGTACCCAATAATTTATTTCATAATTAGGAAACCCAATAATGTATATCAGCATTTTGTTTCAATATAATGAAACATCAAATGGAATTTATTTCCTTTTTTATAATGTAAGTGACACCCTATGTTTTGAGAAATGGTTATTGGTTTTGAGGTCTTTCTTGTTCATCAAAAATTTCTCATACAGAGTCTATCTAGTATTTTCAAAATCATCATTTTGATCTACTTGATGTTATTATTGTAATGTATTGTATAGAAACTCATTGAGATGTGTGTTATTTTTATAATTGGAATTTTTTATTTCTAACTATCAATGAGATCTCTCATGTGTTTCATGGAGAGTGGGATCCGATGTCTGGTCGTGCAGGCTATCCCACCCATAGCTCATGGTTTTGTTTCAACTATTTCAATTGATCCCAATGATGTCTCTTCTGATTTTGATCTTAAAATTATAATTTATTACTGTTAGAATGTTTTACAATACCAATTCTCCATTCTTCCATCAAGGATAGAGAGATTCAGAGTATAAAATTGGCATGGGTCTAGGTATACAGCCAATATTGATACCTTACAATATTGTAACTATACAGGAGATTAATTTGATTATGATTTAGTTTGATAATCAATTGGAAGAGGTTTTTCCCCTATTGTTTCACCTTGGGATGCCTATGTGCTCTTTTCCAAGAAGGAAGACGGTTCACGTCAATTATATACTGAATATTGGAAGTTCACATAGCTAAAAGGTATGACCCAATATACTTTACCTTTTGTGGTTGATTTGGTTGATCAGTTAAAAGGAGAAAATGGGTTTTAAAATATTTATATTATTTTATTTTATCATCATGTTAGTGTTTGGAATTCTGATATACAAAAGATAGAATTCTACACAAGTATAGGAATTATGAATATATATTGATGTATTTTGGTATAACTAACAATAATATTGTTTTTGTGGATTTAATAATGGAAATATCCCCCCAATATCATAATTTTTTTTGGTTTTATTCTTGGATGTTATCTTTATTTTTAAAAAACCCATGCATGAGCATGATAACCATCTATTTTTGGTTCTAGATGATCTGATAAGTCACCATTTGTATAGAAAACTTTCAAAATATTATTTCTGGATTGATAAGTAATTTTTATAGGGGAAGTGATATCTGAACATGGATTTTCTTTTGTTCCTAGAAATTTGATGGCAGAATTTTCATAGACTAAATTAAATAATTTCTTTTAGATTCATATTTTCCTTGGTGTTTCTTGATAATACAGAAGGTTTGTTAATGATTTATATTAAAAGAAATAATCTTTTATTGTTCTTATAGAGAAATTGGTGAAATTCATCTGGGGTTCGAAGTATCAATATTCATTTAATTAATGAAAGGATCTTATTATATCATCTCGTATCATGGTCGTAGATATCGAAAGTATGGCATATGTGGTGATTTGTGATGCTTTAGGTACTGGTTTCAGTTGTGTTATGTGGTATGATGATCATGTGTAGGACTATGTATTTTGTTAGCTCCACCCACATGAGATGAATTACCCTACTCTAGACATACATATTTTTGTGGTTATTTATGATCTTATGTATTGGAAAACTATATTTTTGGGATATGATCAAATTATATTATGATAGTAATGGTATGAGATATATCATTTCTCATAGAGAAATGAATATCAGAAGGAGATTATAGGTATAATACTTTATAAGATTTAATTTAATATCTCCTATAACTCAGGGAAGGGGAAGGTCATTGGGTATTCATTGAGTATGAAACATTTGAACTATGCATGGGAAGAATCATTAGAATAGTGGAATGTGATATCATTTTTATCATAGTTTCATAATGGAGTCCAGGGATCAGTTGAATAACTCTATTTGAAAAATGATTAGTTGACCTCTTCCCTTCTATAAAATGACTCTTTTGGAATAATATCTTTATGATGAGTTCTCTGTAATTATAATATATCTTAATGGTTATAAGACCATTGATTAATGGTTATTCTCCAAAGAGGATGTTATTTTCATCTCAAGTCATTTTGTGGTATGAAAATTACATAGGGGAGATGTAATGATTGATTTATAAATTTCCCAGTGGGCAGTGCACACAGGAACCATAAATATGTTTTTTAAAATGTGGAATCAATTATGGTTTCCTGGTTTGATATGAGGAATTGAAATTTTTTCATCTCATTGTTATACAAGAAAAATGGTGAAAGACAAGAATCAGAAAAATTTGGGTTCTCTTTGTGACTATATGGAAGTGGGGTGAGGTCTCTATGAACATTGTTGTTGGATTTACACTAAAACATAAAAAATATAATTTTATATGGGTTGTGATTGATATACTGACGAAATTATATCAAAAAATTCCCATTCAGGAAGCAACCATTGTTTATGAGTTAGCAATTAGATATGTGAAATAGATTTTTCGGTTTTATGGAGTTTAATTTTTTATTTTTTCGAATATGGATCCCTAGTCCACTTATTGCTATTGGATATGCCATCATGATTCATTGGGATCTCATGATTTTTTGACAATGAAAGTTACATCTGATGTTGGATGGATAGAATGAATGAGTAATACAGATTCTTAATGATATGCTTTTAAATTGTGTTCTTGACATCATTAGTTCTTTGGATGATCATTACAGACTAATTGAGTTCCATATAAAAACAATTAATTTTCTAGGTTAATAATGGATACCTTTGAGGCCTTGTATATAAAACCTTGGAAATCATTGTTGAGTTTGTTAGATATTGGAGAATTCTTTGGGGTCAGATCATCTTTGGTATCAGATTTGAAAAAAAAGATTCCACTGATTCATCATATGTGATTGATGAAATATAGATAATATAAATCGTATTTTTTTATATTTGTAGACTATTAGAGTCTTTAGTTAGTGGACATGTTTTCTTGAATGTTTCACCCCAGATGCATAATCAACATCATAGGAGGAATGAGATGATTTCTCCATATTTTGTGTTACCATTCAAGGTTGATGATAATATGGGGAATGATTCATATTATTAAGAACATCCACCAAAGTTGATATTGATACATAATGCATTTTATGTATCTCATCTATGAATGTCTCTATCTGATTATTATCTTGTTCTGAGTTGCATATATCTTAAAGATGAACCTTATTTATTTTGACTGAACAACGAGATAAGATAGTTAATTTTGAACTCAATACTTCCTAAGTGGAAAATACCTTTGGTTCTTGTTCTATAGAAGAAGAGTTCTAATTTACATGAGATGCGGGGGAGGGAGTCACTATTTAAAAAGTAGTGGCCTCATATTATTTTCATGGAGGATTCATTAGTTTCATTATAGGGAATTCATTTTTCTATGATGGAGAGGCTAAATATTAATGTAACCATTTAATGGTATTTCTAATCACCTATTTTTGACAATTATTTTCTTAGGTTTCATTTTTGGGATTCTTCAAGATAAATATTATTGTTTTTCGAAATATATATTGTAGTGAATGGTTGGTTAATAGATTGATAAACTATGATCCCTATCTATAGAAACGGTGCATCCCATATATTAAATGGGCATAGACGATGCATAATTTTAATAATCTATGAATCTTTTCCACTAAAACATTGTGGATGGATTTTAATTTAATCTAAATTATAATTATAATTTCATGATTCTTCTTTTTAAGTCCTATATGGTATTAATTCAACCCAAATGAGATTTTCCCATTCGTATAACTCATAATAAGAAATCAAGGGCCATCCAACCACTCATTAATGTGGTTTAATTCATGGAGAACTTTGATCAATCCTCTTCCAATTTGTATAATCCTTATGTTCTTGATCTTTAACATTATAAATCATTCTCCCTAGGGTTATGTGGATCCTTTTGTTTTTTTTGATATAATATCCACTAATTTGTGGTTATAAACATTGGGTTTGATCCTCATTTCCCCAAATCCATTTTTTGTTCTTATTACATAGAAATCTGATGTATGTTTTGATGAATCGTGATATAGAATCTACAAGGTACCTAGTTCTGTCTCTAGCTTATTATTGATTAACTATATTGTTTATATTTTATAAATTCAGTAATTAATACTATGTAATAAAATTGGGATAAATTTTTATCTATGTGGAAAAGTTATTTTGAGGAATACCGATTATTCCATGTTTTTGATAATTGTAAAGAAAAGGGGTATTATCAATGCTTTAAATAATTTTATAAAAAGAGAACAATGGTTACCTTAGGAATGAGGTGGAAGGTTCATCTTGAGGTCATCATCCATTATGACGGTTCACATTCAACACGTTCCACTTTTCATATAGTGTGAATTATTGTCTATAGGTACATATATTATGTTGGGGCTTTACACATTGGGGTGTCTCCTTTTCCCCGAGTTTTGATCATTAATCTAAGGTACCGTAGTAAAATGTTCGTTGAATTTTTTGTATGACTAGTATACCTCCTAACCTCTTATATTCTATTGTGTTGTGATACCTATGCTGATAATATTGTGTTTAATTTCATGGATATTTAATATTTTATCCATGATATTCATGAGGATTCTTGTGAAATATTACATGGAAAATGTTCATTGTAATTTTTAGAGGTGATTATTTATAGAACAATTAATAAATGAAAAGTGTAACATATTTTCTTCAAAAAATATATTTTCTATTACCATTCAATGTTTAATTGAAATGATCATATGTGAATTGTTATAAATAGATTTGTTATAGAGAACCTGGGTGTAATCCTATAGAGCAATTTTTCATCCACCGTACACACCACATTGGATGAGCATAGACCTTTTTATGTATTTCGATGTAGGGAAAGGCAAGGAGTAGTACTAAAGCATTGTGTTTTCATTTTAGCTGAGTTGTGTATAATGATCTTGAGATAGAGGGAGTTTTCCCAAAATACTACACCATGTAGTTTTATTTTTCATTTTCCATTTATGTTGGACTTGTCTCCTTGTGTTTGTTGATAATCTAGTTGTTATTTTGTTTTTAATTGCCCTTAATAGTCTTTGCACCTATATATATCAGTATTCCACTCATTATTTTTTTCATTAAGAATGTAAATATATATATCCATGTTCATCGTTTTGGTTGGGATAAATCATTCCCTTATTATGTTGTTCGATGCCTGGGTTCTTTTTTTTCAGACCATGTGGTTCAGGAATACCCTTGACATATGTAATATATTGGGTTAGTTTACAGGTTTAACCATAACTTTGGTTGGGTTATCACAATATTTGGGTGAAAATATTTAAATGGATTTCAGGTTTAAACTATTTTTTTGATTTTTCATGGTAATATGGGATATATTTATTGAGTATAATTTAAATAATTATGAGATAATGTAGATTAATTTGATCTAGGTTGATCCACGAATGATATATGTTAAAAATAGATTAATATATGTTGAACTGGGGTTAATTAGTAATGATTTTAAGTAAATATAATCTAAAATAATATTTATAAAAAGTGTATTTTTTCATGGTTAAATTTATATATCTATATTTATAATAATTAAATTAAAATTAGAATCTCACATTTTTTGTCATTTGGATTTATTTTTCGATAAAAAAATAAGGAATCGTGGTTGTGAGGAAATATGGAAATATCAAATCAATGATAATCCCAAATGAATGGGAGTTGGAGTGAGAAAACATAAGACTATTCCCAAATAGCTATCAAAAGTATGATTAATAATGTAAACATATTCTATGTCTCAAAACCAAATTTTATGTTAATTATTTAGTATCATAAAATATAAAGATATTAACACATTGAAGGAAAAGGGATTTAATTTCATTTATCTCAACAATGTTGGAAGAGGAAGCTGAGAAATTAGATTAATATAGAAGGTAAATTCTATTATATTGGGAATGAACGTTATTAGACTCATATGTATATGGTAATGAGAGTAGATATAAAAAATCTATTTGTTCAGTTAACGATTGTGTGGCATTAGGTGACTAAATTTCTTAATCCAAACAACAATGTGGATAATAGTCACCACAAAACAATTGAACAAGAGAAATCCTCTGAAACTTTCATTGATTAAGTATATAGTGAGTGTTCCCATATTTTTTTATATTATATTATTTCATGTATATAATCACCTAATTATATATATTTATTTGTAAATAAAATCCACATAGTGTAATGATTATAATATAAATCATTTTCAATTTTTTAGGGAGGATATTAATTATTTTTAAAAATATTCTTCCCTTAATATAATAAATTCTTAAAATGGGAATGGATTATGAATATTTATAAATAAATTATAATTATTTTTTATTTATATTAATATGATTCTATATCCTATTGAACACATGATCATCTAGAGTAGTGTAGTTACTTATGATTTTTCATTGGAAATTAATATAATATTTGATATCAAATTATGATGATGCGGTTTATTTAAGAGTGGATAATTTAGCTCCCCAAAAAATTTAATATATGATTACATTTAAATATTTAAATTTTACTCAGAGGCTACTTCATACAATATATTTAACAAAAATGAAACCAAGATATATATTGTTAAAATATATCTATTTAGATTTTACTAATATAAATGTTGATTTAAAATTAGTTGGGGTGAATTGGAGTAATTTATTGACAGATTATTTGTATACAGAAAACAAACACCTCATTAAATTGAATAAAATTCAACAAGTAATACAAAATTGACTAATAAAATCATTTATTTTCTTTTATGCGACAAACATTTAAATTTTATGAAAAATAAGATAGTGATAAATTATATTTGATATTTACAATGTGTTAAAAGCAATTTAGTTGGTTGATGATACAAAATAATAATTATTACTCTTAAAATTTGAAATTTTCTTTTTATATTTAAAATGGGATTTAAATTATTTTTTATTTAATATATCGGAAAAAGAAATTATAAATATTTATAATTTGAATTAATAAAAATAAGTTAAATTTTTATACTCGTAAAATAAAAATTGACATCCTATTAATTTCTAATGTGTTACACAAAAGGTTTATTTTCATCAAAAAATAAGGTTTTATCAAAACCTTTAATTTGTATTACAATATAATTATATATGAAAGAGCATGAAATTAATAAATTTTAGTATGTAATCTATAATTAATTTTAGGACTAAAATTATTTATTTAAACATTTTAATTTAATTTATAAATCATATAGCATACATTTTTATAACAAGTTATCATGTTACGTTAATATTAAAAATTAATTTTATATTTTCACTGAATAAAAGTTTCTTCTATGAAGATTAACTTTTGCATTATAATGGAATCATAGCATACTTTTTTGTTGTTATAGGTTAGTATATTTCAATTAAATCATAATTTATTTTAATTTTACCTTATATATACATTTAAATATTAAAACATTATGTATCAAAAAGTTTTTTTTTCAAATAATATTTTATATTTGGTAATTAACATTAATTACCTAATTTTTGGATAATATAGTTTTAATATTCTAATAATGATTATTAAAATTAGTTGTTGATTTCAATTTTAATTTTTCTCATTAAAATTAATTACTTTCTTAAACAATTTTTTACTCCATCTAAAACTAAAATAGTATAGTGTGTCTGACTTTATGGAAATGAAAAAAATGAGACAAATATGTTTAAAAAATGATGAATTATGTGTTTATTGACAAAAAAATGCCCCAATTTCCCAAATTTTTATTTTTTATTCCCTTGAGATTTTTGCAGTGAACAAGAATTACTGATATTCAACTGGTGTTTCCAAAACCACCCATCCTGCCAACAATAAAATTGTAACATCTTCCCCACATTAAGATCTATAAATAAATCAATTTTCACTTTCATACACACCAATTTCACAAATCATAAAACACTATTTTACCATGAAATGCATTTGGACACCATGATTCAGTATAAGGCCTCAATTTCCATCGAGGCCTCTATGGAAAATTCATGTCTCGGAAGTGAGTATTATCATGTACATAGTTTTATAATAAATAATCTAATTTAAAATTTTTATAGCCACACTAATATAATGATAATAATATAATTTATATATTATAATGAATCTGTATTAATATTATTCTCATTTTTTCTTATTTACTATCCATTTAGTAAAACAAAACTATCATTCACGCATTCTATGAACTACCCCGCCATAATGAATCATTTTTTTCCGTTTCCTCCATATATGGTTGGATATAATAATTTAATAATATCATAAATAGTATTAATATGATATAATTAATAGTTTTCATGAAAAATTATACAAACCATTACTTTTATAATCATCAAGCGGTCGTCTTTTATAAAATAATATAAAATAAGTGTACTAAGTGGATATTGGTCTATTAATTCTATGAAATGCGTTTATATAAATTATATCATCCTCATAATCTGTTTTAATAAAAAAATTTCATTGTAATAATGTATAAATATGATCATTATGCTCCTTTTATGGTAATATTTTAACAAAAACACATCATAATCATTCATAAAATCTAGGTATGTTCTGGTTTTGGTCAGTTTAACAAAAAATATAAACAAAAATATATATTTATATCAAGAATGAAGAGGGGAACATAATTACCATTATAATATTATATAAATGTTAATATAAGAATTTTTTTTCTATTATTTAATAAATTATTAAATCACAATTTAAATGTTGAAATTCAATAAAAAATGATTTTTTCAAATTAATGATGAATTATAAAGACTAAAACACTGATGAATGTATTTTAGAAAATAATATATGATTGTTAATAAAAACCTATATGTACCATATTTTCAATGTAATTATTAATTTTTTTGAAGAATGAATATAATAACTACTAAATAATAACTAGTAAAGATAATCAAGACCATAATCACCTAATATGAGGAAAGGGTATTCATATCAAATTACTCCTTTGAAGACATTATTGGTATTTTGACAAAAATTATTTGTGATGTATAAACATCTTGTTTTATAAATTATATCATGAATAAGATTTTAATCACGCCCTGGTATGTTAAATTTCATGCCCCCTTTTGTAACTAGTTTCAATTAATGTGTTACTCAATCATGAATGGTATTTCAGGGTATAATTTAAAATTTTTTGATACATGAAAAATGTTATGTTCCATTATAACTTTTTTATGGATTATTCACTACCAATGGAATTATTTTTATAATTATTCATTTTATATATTGGTATTTAATATGAAAATAATGTTTTATTAAAAAATATAATTTTATTTAATTTTATTTCAGAATTTATTCCACAAAAACACACATAATATAGTCTCTATTGATAAAACATTATACTATATTTGGTTAAATAAACTCATAGTACAATTACATGAAAAAATGATACAATGAAATTATTTAAACAATTCATAACATGAATTTAAATTACCTTGATCATATAAAACTATACAGGATATCCTATACATGTACCTAAGAAAGGGGAGATCTATAAATCCCGATATGGGAAGAATGATAGCATGAAATGAGGAATGTAATACATGAGTAATATCAAGGTTATATATACGGGTGATATTAATAAAAAATAATTATAATGCATGATAAAATTAAATTTCATTAAGGAGACAAAAGAATGTGAATACAATAAAAAATATGAAATCATAAGATTTAGTCATGTATAACCATCAAGAAATCATAACATAGTGTGTTTATAATAACCACACATCAACTATAAATTGAAAATAATGAGATATAAATAGTAAATAATGAATTTGAGAGGTATATAATTGTGTCCATACTCATCAAATTAAAATAAAAAAATCTTTTTATTCCACATAGATCACACAATAGAAGAATTAATTTATCCAAATTTAATATAACGTTTAATGAGTATGGATAACATATAAAAAAATCCAAAATCAATTAAGGGGATGTATTTATAGGTCAATACCACTGGGTAGAAATGGGGATAGGTATTAAAAAAATAAAAGTTTATCATGGAAAATCAAATGATAATTTCATCAGCATAACCGGTGTATATTAATTTTCAAATAAGGATTTAATGAGAGTGAATGGTTTTATAAAATTAATTATGAATCATAAAGAAAACAATGGAATGTTTATAATACACGTTACATCAAGGCCAATTGGAAGTAAAAATTCTCGCAATAATAATGTAAATGAATGTAATGTTATATGATATAGTCCTATTCTTTGAGAGTGTTATTCAAAAATATAAGGATGATTATTTAAAGGGAATGGGAACACCTTGGAATGTATTTCGAGAGTTTATAGAGTGAAAAATAGTGATTAATGGGGTTTGAGTAATGTAGAATGATAAATTACTTTTGTATTTATTGAATAGGTGATAAGAAATAATTACTAATTTTTAAGAATAGGTTTTGGAGAATAAGATATAAATTATTCAGAACCATAAATATTTCAATGTGTTCTCCAAAAAACGAGGTTTGAAATAATTACTTATTATATGAACCAATCTTAGTAAAATTATACAACTGTTGTAGTTGAAGAGAGTCATGTTTATACAGAGTTTTTTATTAATTATAATATAATAATAGGATAAGAAGGTCTAATAAAGGGTTTTAAAGTTAATGAATTATAATAAAAAAATATTTCAATTGGGGGATATATTTTTTTGGTTATTCCATTTATAATATTTATTACATATATTTTTGTAAATTATTTTTTCAAAATACAAATGTATTTGTAGACTATATTTAATTTTTAACTATAAAATTTTTCTACCTATTTTTTTTTTGAAGAAATCACAATTGGATATCATCAAAAAAATGATTTCATAAATTATATTTTTTTCAAATACAATTTTATAAATTTGACCTTTTAATATTTTTAATAAAAATATTATTTATATAGATAATACTATTTCTAACGTGAGAACCACTTTCCATTCATTTAAAAAATAACATTAGATGTCATTAAATTGGATTTCCAGTTATATTTTAACAAATTATATTTAATAAAATTAATTTATGTAAAAACATTTGTTTTAAAATTTTAATATTTATCAAATTTTCTGTATAAATTGATACAATACAGTACAAAAATTTACATTTTTATATTTCTCATATCTAAATCATATTTTTGTCATTATCATAAAATAATTATAAATATATAATTATAATTAAAAAGGGAAAAAATAATAATTATTTATATAAAAATAGTATATTAAAATCCTTACTAGTGGTTCGAAATACAGAAATCCTTATTATACTAGTGTATGACCTATGTGTTAGGGGTGTAATTTTGGTAAATTCTTGGTATTTTTTGAGAAACAAGGTTTGTGTCATGATCTTGATAGAATTAATATTGTATCATATATATTTTTTCTTTTCCCCAAATTTTTAATTTTGTTTTCGGCATAGTTAAGAAAAAATAGCATGGATATCATCTAACGTAGATGATTTGATAAATTGTAATCATATAGTTTGATCATACAGGTCGAGGACATCACATCCTCCTTCTATTTTCAAATATATATTTTTATGACACATAATATAACAGTTGTAATTGTATATTTATAATAAATAAGTCACATATTTAAATAATATTTAATTACATTTAAATTTTATTGGCTATATTTTATAAATTTTCAAAATTACCAAGGTAGTACATGTTGTTAACATTACAATATTACTCAATATAGAGTTTATTTATTCATAATGAGATATTATTTATAAATTTGAGAGTAATTACATTCTTCATCCAATTAGAAATATCATCCTGGAAATTTCAATGATTATGATTATGGTACTTTTATTTCATTTCCTATTCTAGTTCATTTTTTACATCGTCAATATTATAGATCATTTACAATACATTTACCATTTGTGTTATCTAGTTTCATATATCATTTTATAAATAATAAAATATCATCAATATTTTATCCTCATATGAAATATTTGTCTATAATGATATCGGCATTAGATTATGTACATTTGTGGGGTATATTATTTAAATCCATGAGAGGGATTCATGGAACACATCATGTAAATGGGGAAGGTTAGACGTATTTATTTTAGATTGGGAACAACACTAAACGTATCATGGATATTAATGGGGTTGACATTTCTAGGACCATTTTTATACTTCTTTCCAAAACCCATGACATTCTTCCATAGTTACATATCAAGCAATAATTATCACAGACCTCAAACACTGGGTAAATTAAACTGCTTCCTATATAGCTTTTCTATAAAATTATCATCAATTACAATTATTATGAATCGTTTTAAACATACCAATAGTTTTTGGATATGAATATGGAACATCATCTTCCACCCAATAAAATAATCCCAATTTGTGTTATTTTAACACCTCTTCTTATAAAAATCTTCATAAGGGTGCATTTGAATAATATTATGTAGTGAATTTAAATATTATTACTCAATTAAGGGTTGGTGATAATAAAAATATCAATGAAAATAGATTGATAATTATCTCATCATATATTATATGTTTTTAATATTTTTATTAATCATACCATCAATTTGAGGTTGATAAATAATATTTATGGTTGTCACAATATCACGATATTATTGATGGATTTTCTAGAACCTCATAGAAAACCATGTATCATAAAATGTAAAATTGTGAGTGATACTCCATTTATAAATAAAATTTTTCATATGAATATTATCGAATGTTTTCCAAGAGAATAATCATTATAAAATTCATTAAAATGTAATAAATTTTTAAGTTGATCTACTACAACACTAATGGATTTATTTTATATAGAATCCCTATGGAATCCATTGTTGAAATACAGAGTCCAGGTTTCTTATTTTTTATACATAGTATGAGAAATAGTTCCATCATGCAGATATACCTCTTTCATTCATCTATAGATTTCTAGAATACCAATAATATAGATACATATCCTTTAATATCATTCTTCATGTTATCCCAAAAAATAATTTTTTTAGGTAATTTAACATCATAGTGAAACTAGGATAAATCGAGAAGTGAAATATATTCACATTATATAGATGTTATCACATTAGTTATGGTTTTTGCGTGACACCATTATGTGTTCCACACCATATGACTCCATATTGTGAAATTTTAATCTTAAAAAATTTCAATATAGATTTCCATAAATACATATCATGTTTAAATACAACCTTGATCTGATCATGAAAGGATAGTTTAGAAATTATTTTGTGAATGATAAGATTGTGTTCCTTTTATGGTCTCATGTCCATAATTTCCATGTGAAAGAAGATACGATCCATTTAAATTTTCATTATGGACAGGTTAGTAGAATCCTATCAATGCATGAAATATAACACTCTGTACACTTCCAATGATAATAATGGATTAAAAAATCATAATCCATGACGATCATTAACTATAATTAGGGGTGAATATTGAAATAAATTTTTTAGAATATATACATGAGGAATTTAGGATCTGTTAATATTTTTATCTTCTCCCCATATAGATAATTCCGCCAAATTATTAAATTTAATGATCATTTTTCCTTTAATTGATCATGGGATTCAAAGGTTTTCTCATGTATTTTTAATTATTTTCAGTAATGGACTATCACATTTTTATATTTCCTAAGAATAAATCCCAATTCATTTTTTATGCATCACTGTAAATTAAAAATCCATCCCAACTAGTATGTAAATGTAGTACATTGGTAGTATTTTTAATTTTTAACTCATTAACGGTCTCCTCGGATTTACTAATCTAGAAAAACATCACTCTATTAAATGTTTTCCTTTTTGGTAGGTTTTATAATCATGAGATGATCCAAATAAAATAAAATATATTTACTAGTAAATCTTAAGAATCTATGGATATGCAAATAATATTTTGGTATTTATCATTATACCATATCCTCTATCACTAAATGATCCGTGAATATCCCATTCGTGATGTTAACATTCCACAGGAAGGCATCATTATCTATATGAAAATAACAATAAATATTCTTTTAATAAAAATTAAATATCATATGGTATTTATTAGTGCAATAAAATGATACTAATATTCATCAATTCTTATTTAGTAGACAATGACATCATATATAAAGTCTAAAAACTTGTTATCAAGGTATTATTAAAGAATCTATTCAATATTTCGATGATGAAATTTGGGGCACTAGTGATCCCAAATGGAGTCACTCTAAAATTATAGTGTTCATACCTTGTATGAAAATTATTCGTGGGGATATATTATTGTATCAAAATTTTCGTAAAATATATCTTTTAATGATCAACATTAGATAATTATTGGGATCCATGTAGGTGTTTGATTATTTCATCAATTCATTCATTATGTTACAAGTTCTGTAACATGATAACATTGAGATCTCAATAATTAATGTTTGGGTGCCTTTTCCCATTCGTTATAATTAATAATATGATGTGAATAATTCAATTTAGAGAACATGGGATTATAAAAAATTTATTTATATTATACTATAATAAATTAATTGTATCTACATGGTCAATAGTGGACATTCTATATCTAGTCAATGATATTTACAATTCCTAATGTATATTTTTGATTTTGAAATATATCACTCTACTAGGAGTAATAGAATAAAATTATTTGAGTAACACATCTATGAAATTTCTAACAATGGGCATGTCATCAATTTTGTTGTTTTCCATTATCTCAATTATTTAGGATTTATAATATTTCTTGTGAAAAAATAATATTCATTATTAAATTGTAATTCCAAAATAGATCCATCATAATCATTACACATATATAGAATCATAGGGTATTTCTTGATACAAGGGGTATTATTTTATCTTTAAAATTAATTTCGGATTTATACTAAGAATGGTAATCCATACAAATAATTATACAAAATTACTATAAATTTTGTATTAAAAAAATTCATATATATTCAGCCAAAAAAATTTGATAGGGGATATGTTAAACAATTTTGATGTAATAATCATCCCCTATATAATATTAATTGACAAATAGACATCAATGTTTTGAGGAGGTGATTGAATAGTTCAACTATACATGAATGATATGAAAGAACTCATATAAACCTAATAAAAAATGCATTTTATGTCATTTAAATAATTAATAGAATAATATTCCCCAAATAATTTCAAGGATTGACCTTATATGTTTTTAGGGAATATGATAACAATTTCTCTAATAAAAATAACATTTATTATGATTATTTATCATTGAAACCCCTTAGAATTTTTCATTATACCGCATAGTGTCTTTATTCGTTTTAGTTATAAAATTTAATAACATGATCAGGGTTGAATTAATAATTTTTTCCTTCCATTACATTGGTGGGATTCACTCCCTTCAATTTTCTATATATATTTCCTTCCTTCCAAAAACTAAAATATTTCAATATCACATTTCATGAAATTTCCTTTATGCTTCTTCCCACAAAATGGTAAAGTGGGTTGATGTAATTCCTTACCACTGAGATATTTATCCATCACTATGAAAAAATTAAATTGAACACTCCACTGTAAATTTATATTGAACATACCTAGGATATTTTAAAATCTCTAATTCAAAAATGATGTCACATAAGACAATGTTATTTTTTAATTCAATGTATTGAAACACAAAAAATCATTTATTTTTCATTGTCCCATGGAAGATTCTGTCAACATTACGTAAATAGTTGTTGGAAAATCAATATCTATATCACAAATGTATTTTTATGTTTTCTATGTATACATCAAAATATTATTTATAAATTTTCCAATGATCAATTAACTCTATCTCCACATTAACTGAGATATTTTGAGTAAAATATATATCAAAAACCACTATATTGAATTAATTCCATTCCATTTGTTTCATTTCATTAACAACATCTGTATTCTAACTCAAAATTCCCCATTGATCAACCTCACCCTCCTTGAAATACGCATAAAACATAAAATTATCTTTCTCATATAATTGAAAGAAGGTGAAATTATTTTCAAATGTGTTTTTTAGATTAATAGATTAGAAGATATAGTTATATTCAGAGTCCTTTTTCAATAAATGTCTTTAAGTGAAAATTATAATTTCGTAAGGACATGTGGTTTTTAGAAATGATCCATCTTTCAATTCAATAAATGAGTTAATTGAGTAGGAATTTTCTCCATGTACTGGTATTCTAATATCATTAGGTTAGACATATCATTTGGGAATTCATCAATGTTTTGATATTCTTGTTATTGACTCAGTTACTCCCATTTCCATCCGTAGACTAAACATGTCACGACCCGTCCTCGGGGCCCGTTCCATGACTACCCCAAGCACGCCTTCCATGGGCCAGGGGCTAGCGACTAGAACCAAAGGCGTAAATCCCGATAACTGGGAAGAAATTTCCTTTATAAAAGAAGACAAAACACCACATAGTACAAGAGGAAGTAAATACTATGTACAGTAGTCAAAAAGTGCTAAAAGTACAAAGGGGCTGGAAATACAATCCGAATAGATAGGTACAACTAAAACTAAAATTAAAGTACAACAGATAATACAAGAACATGGAAGATGACTCACAACTCCTAGATCTTCCACCACGGATCCTACCTGAAGGGTAGGTACATATGTCCTCCTCACCACTCCACGTCCGATCGTCCGTCCTTCTGTCTCCTCTGGGTACCGACTCGTTGTGAGATCCACCTCTGGGTACTGTTCAGTCCTCGAATTCTCGGCCTCAATCAGCACTGCAAGTCGTCTGCAACCATCACAACGAGGTCTGGGCATAGCCCATGTATGGGTGAGTATACGTTACTCAGTAGGGACCCTGAGACCCTCAAGGTCTCTCTAAATCTAACAAGGATAATCACAAATCAGAAACACAATATGTAACCCTTACTTAGGTATAAGCCCATACTTATACCTAGGTTTTCAAGTAACCCATCTCAATCATGAGGTAAACATAAGGTCATAAACTCATCTCACACCAGGATTTTCATTATCGAATCCATAACTGCTGAAGAGATCCGACTATGATGAGTACAGTGATCCTGTCACGAATACGAGGTACTGCTCACTTACCTTAGACTGATGAGGTACTCCTCCTGTCGAGTACCGCGGTTCTACTGACAACTACGGGGCGCTCTATCCGCTGAGGGTCTGCCGCCAAATACTGGGTGCTCTCCCAAATAGTATACAGTGGTACTCCTCCTGTCGAGTACCGCGGGTCTGCAGCAAACTACCGGGTTCTCCGTCCGTCGTGGGTCTGTCCCCAAATACTGGTCGCTAAATCCACTGGGCTAGTCGACTCAATCCAAGTCAAGTTGGTCAATCAGTCATTAAGTCTCAGCCGGCTTCACGGTCTCCTTACTCCGTATGCTCATATCCGGGAGGGTCCGCTCCATGAGCTACATGTCGATACTCCAAGTATCATAATGTTCCATGAAAAATTATCTCAAAGGCCCACATTGTCATAGGGGTCTCAACTCAATAGACGATGCATCAATCGGATGCCCGGACTGTGAGTTATAATCCTTTTAATCCCAGGGGATTGGTTGGTTTCGTGTGCGGACCAACCTGGCCGAATCTCAACTATACCCCGAACTCTCATAGGGTATACTCATAGGGAGAGTTTCTCAACATGATCACCAACACTGCTGACGGTTCGTCAAATGGACGTCCAGTCTGAAAGTTATCAGCTTTTCCGTTCCAGGGGCCCGGTTGGATTTTGGGTTCATTCCAACCCGGCTACTATCCAACTATGCCCAAACCTCAGGCGAAGTATGATAAATGTTCCGTCTCATCTTGAGGAATCCAACAATGTTGACGACACGTCAATCGGACGTCCAGAGCTTATGTTATATGTGTTTCCGCTCCGGGGGCACGATTGGATTCGTGTTCGAACCAACCCGGCCGTACTCAAAGATCTCTGAAAACTTGGGTTTAATATACAAAAACTACTGTATCAATCCAAGTATTGCATCGCAAATGACGATGCATCGATCGGAGGTTCGCAGCCAATGTTATGGGCGTTTGAACGAAAATTGCCCGGAAATAGGGGGTGGGGACCAGTCCGACCCGGCCCGAGACCCCCTGGGTCAGCCCGAACCGGGTCGACCAGACTCGGGACCAGGTCCAGCCCCTAGGGTGTGGCCCGGCCCGATGCAGACGGTCCCGCCTGCGTGGCCAGCCCCGGCCCGCACGGGAGCCTTGTGCGCCGCGTGAGTGCAGAAGGGGGGAACCGCCACCCCTTCAGACCAAGTGGCAGACCCGCGGGGGGTCCGCCCTGCCTCGTCTACCAGGGGTCAGACCCCCGGATTTTCCAGAGTCTGACCAGTCGTAACGGCCGGCCAACACCTCATGCGAGATCAGTTGGTCCCGCCATTCAGCTGACGGACGGCCAGCGGCTCCGGCCGCCCTCCTTTGCTCCGCCATAGCCCATGGTCGCGGCCATGGTCTGACCGGCGCGCCGCGACGGCGCCACGGCCATCCACCACGGCCCCGCTCTGGAAATAGTGTCTACGGGGTTCTCTGGCGCACCGTGACGACGCCACGCCCCTTCGTTGTGGCCCGACTCCGACCATGAGTTTTTTTGGCCTTAACGGCATGGCGCGACGGTGCCACGCTTATTCGCCGCATTTCTCCTTGTTTCCGCAGGGTGCAACGACACCGCGTCGCTTCCATTTCAAGCCACGGATATAACCATCAAAAGAAAAAAGGGGAGGAGGTTCAGCCGTGTTTGTGCAGTCCGACCCCCCTCTTTTATTTTGATAACAGGTGGACGATATTATCGAGGAACGTCCAAATAAAAATCAGAATGTGAAGACAAAACCCCTACCTGATGAAGTCATCGAAGGAAGGTCATCGCGGGAAAAAGTATGTCGCGGGAAACGGTGTCGCGGTAGACGTCGTCACGGACTGAGGCTCCGTAAGCGTCGTTGGCGTCATGGAGAAGAGAATCTTCGGCATCGCGGTACACGACGTCGCGTCGTCGATATCCAAGGAACAAACGCTCTTCGTCGTCCTTCGTTGGAGGAAGTGGAAAACTCTCCAAGTGTTGGGCGCAATGCTTCGCTACTAGCGTTCCATCGCTTGAAGAAGCCATCCAGAACTCCTCCCTTGGACTACATTAAATAGGAGTGGTGGGTTCGTCGTTGGCATGCAAGTCATAATTGGGGGATTTATGACATAGGGCCCCACTCTATTAATCCGCTGAGGGAGATCATTAAAAAAAGGACTAAGGATCCTCATTAATTAGACATGTTGTCATTTTAATTAAAAAGAGGGATGAAGGTTATTCACACCACAACAAACCCAAAATAAAATAAGAATCGTCAATATTTTATTATGCCATAAATTCCAAAGAATTCAAAATTCAGCTCTTAATTAAATTCATTGAAACGTAATCAAATAATTTAATGAGAGAGTTGAATTTTAATTAAAGAGATAGAGAGGAGGTACACATTAAACATAGAGGGGGGTTTTTAATGGGGTGTTGGGAATTTTAAGGTGGTGGGGGCTCGTGGGGGCCCCTCCCCAACATCCTCACTTCTCCCATTCCCATACACTTAACACAACAATAATGATATAAAAATAAATATGTAAAACAAATTTTATTTTTATTCCTCACATTTTTAAACTACTCCTTCCGAGAAAACGCAACTCCCGAAAGGGTCTACATAAGCAAAAATCAGCACTGCGAGTTCAACGGTGCCCTCAGAATTCCATTCCGAGAACCAGTTCAAAAGTTATAAAATGACGCTCGTACGTTTACTGAACGTACCTGAGCCTACCTTTGGAAATTGATTTCGGGCACACCGGGCCTCAGAATCAGGCACCGTCAGAAATAGTGTACTCATAAAATTCTAAATGAAATAAAGAAAAAAATTTCCGTTCAAATTTACGGGTCTTTACATTACTCCCACCTCAGGGCTTTACATCCCCGTAAAGCTATAACACAAAATAGGGAAACAAAAGAGGTACTGAGCACGCATCTGAGCCTTCCTCTCCCATTTACTCACCTAGAGGTTCCCATGCTGCCAATGAAAGCCCACAAGAGGATTCAACCGTCCTTGTGGACCCGCTCCTGTCGATCCTCAACCTCTACTGGAACCACACAAAAGTAACCCCATAGCCAACGTCCAAACCCCCATGGTCGATAACATGCGCCTGGTCGTGCACATATCTCTTCATCTGAGATAATTGGAAGACATCATGCACCAGTGCAACTGAGGTGGATGGGTCAAGCGGTAAACCACCTCACCTACCCTGTTGAGGACCTAGAAGGGTCCAATGAAGAGTAGAGTCAACTTGTCTCCCCGGCCAAAACACTATAACTCACGTCGAGGTGAGACCCGTAGATAAATGTGGTTTCCCTCCTCGAACTCTAGTAGTCTCCACCTCCTGTCAACATAAGTATTTTGTTGGATCTGAGCTTTCCTCATCCACTCCTGGGTGACATGGACCCTTTTTTGGTCCTACAAGAGCTGCTAAGATTTCATCTTTGCCGATAAGAGAGATCTGGTCTCATCCCCTGGATGAACCACTTTCTTTTCCTAATACAGTCAATCCCGACATGGATGATACTAATACATACAACGGATGATGTCGTAAGGCCTCGACGCTACTACCTAGAGATCCAACCGTTACTATCGCCTCCAAGGGTTGAGTCACATTGTCGGCATCAGTGTGTGGTAACTGGGTCTCCTCTAGTAGGTATCTCAAAAGTTAGGGTAAAGTCGATGTTTTTTTAACCAGAACCTCTTAGTAACATCAAAAAGAGAGGACATTATAGTAAATTGGATAAAGAAAGGAGTCTTTTACTAATGTAGCTCAATGTACAAAGACACAAAGCATCTACAAACAAACATCAACAAAGATAGAAGAAACATGATAAAAATTCTCCTTGTCTGGAGATAGTCCCTCTCTTGTGAATCTTCTCCCAGTGCTCCATGATCATAGGCCTTAGCTTCCTGAAGCTGAGCTCTCCCATGTCCACCTGTTCCATTTGGTCTGGGTGGACCTCCTGGTTGAAGTGGTGGAAACACCTCGAAGCATTGTCCACCTCCAGTTGCACGATCAGCTCCCCTGCTCCTTGTGGTCCGCCCTGATCGAACCTCTTCCTCTGTCTAAGGGGTTCTTCATCTATCTTCTGATCATCTATACGGTGGGTCGGACAGTCACGTGCCATATGACCAAGCCTGCCGTAGGAGTAACAATGCCCACTATTGGAACGACTGGCTCTGACTCAACCCCGGTTTCCCCACACAACTGAACCTGAGTCATGCAGTCGGCCACCGGTAGGTCTGGTCCTATTGGACCTCTGCGTCACCTGTCTACTGCCCTTTGCAGAAGACTCTAACGCATGCCAGCTAGTGGTGGGTCCTACTACTGGAGACTGCTCTGAAAGGAAACTATCCACTAAGAGGGCTCGCTCCAACACCCCTATCTGCGTTAGGATGCTGTGAGAAACAAAAAAAATATCTAATCTCTCTCTTGAGACCCTGCTTGAAGGTTAGGGCCCTGAAGAACGAGTCTCGTACCATATCTGTGGAGAAGCGCGAGAGTTCTATAAACCTTGCTGAGTACTAATCCATCATCATGCTAACCTATTGTAGATGCAGTAGCTCTTGTATACATACATCTCGAAGGGTGGCTGGTACAGACTCTACCCGGAATAGGCTCTCGATGTCTGCCCACAGAAGTGATGCGTTGTCATGAATCAGAATAATTAGGCTCCACGATCTGCATGATGAGACCAGAAGGAGGCTGGAATCATGGATCACCATGAAGTCCGCTGGCATCCCCACTAGCCTGAAGACTCTCACCATAGCCTCCAGCCAATCCTCAACCGCCTGTGGGTCCATCTCTCCCCAAAACCTGGGTGGCCTCTAGCGCTGGAACTCGTGCAACACGCTCAAGCGGCGTGCATTGCCTACTGCTAGGGCTGGTGGAATTGGTGAACCAATGTATGGTAGTATCTCTAGTGACTTTTCTGGTGCCTCAACTATAAGAGGGCCTTATACTGAGGCCTCATCGCTTGGCGGGTTGTCAGTGGGTACCACACTCGGGGCTCTTGCTGGTCGTCCACGGGGAGACATCCTAAAAGAATCAAATAGGACACAGTCAAACGATTTATACCTGGTGAGATGACCTGGTTTCAGATGACTATTAAAAATTTTGGAAACACACACGCAATCAGTGTTTTTGTGCACTTAGTTGGAAATCAGTTGTCATGGTCCTGGTGTATGGATACGTCGGCCACCTGCACTAACACTGGAATCCCTGAACTGAAAACCACACAAAGAACTCTTAACACTATTGCTTCACAGAAAATAAAAAATATTAAAGTCCTATGTTCTTCGGTATAACCGAATCCTCTAATACCAATTTGTCACGACCCGTCCTCAAGGCCCGTGTCTTGACTACCTAATGCCCGCATTCTATAAGCCAGGGGCTGGCGACTAGCACCAAAGGTGTAAATCCTGATAACTGGGAAGGCATTTCCTTTATAAAAGTAAACAAAACACAACAGAGTATAAGCAGATGTAAATACTAAGTACAACAGTAACAAAATTGATGAAAGTACAAAGGGGCCAGAAATACAAGCCCAACAGATAGTTACATCGACAACTGTATGTAATGTACAAAAAATAAGACATGCAGTTAGAAGATGACTCACAGCTCTTGGATCGTCCACCCCGGATCCTACCTGAAGGGTAGGTATAGATGTACTCCTCAGCACTACACGTTTGATCGCCCATCCGTCTGTCTTCCCCAGGTACCGACTCATCGTGAGATCCAACTCCAGGTACCGTCCATTCCTCGAACGCTCGGCCTCTGTCAGCGATGCCCGTCGTCTGCAATCAACACAATGAGGTGTGGGCATAGCCCATACAGGGATGAGTATACGATACTCAGTAGGGACCCTGAGACCCTCAAGGTATCTCTAATTCCAACAAGGATAACCACAAAGAAGAAACTCAACAGATAACCCTTACATAGTTATAAGCCTATATATATACCTAATTTATCAAGTAACCCATCTCAATCATTAGGTAAACACAAGGTCATAGACTCAGCTCAATGCAGGATTTTCATTATCGAAACCATAATTGCTGAGGAGCTTTGTCTCTGACAAGTACAGTGATCATGTCACGACTCTGAGGTACTTCTCACTAACCTTAGACTGATGAGTTACTCCTCCTGTCGAGTATCACATGTCTTCTTCCAAGTACCAGACGCATCGTACGCTACGGGTATGCCGCAAAATACTGGGCGCTCTCCCTAATAGCCACCAGAGGTACTCCTCCTGTCGAGCACTGTGGGTATGCATCCAACTAGCGGGCGCTCCGTCCTCCATGGGTCTGTCACCAATTACCGGTCGCTCCGTCCACTGGGCCAGTCGACTCACTCCAAGTCAAGTCGGTCAAGCAGTCGTCAAGTCTTAGCCGGCTTCACGGTCTTCGTACTCCTTACGCTCGTCTCCGGGAGTGTCCGCTCCACGACATACATGTCGATACTACATTTATCATAATGTTCCAAGAAGAATTATCTCAAAGGACCAACTCGTCATACGGGTCTCAATGCAACAGACATCGAGTCAATCAGACGCCCGGTCTGTGAGTTATTAGTCATTTCATCCCAGGGGCCCGGTTGGTTTCGTGTGCGAACCAACCCAGCTGAATCTCAATAGTACCCTGAACACTAATAGTGTACACTCATAGGGACCGTTTCTCCACGTGATAACCAATGCCGATGACGGTTTTTCAAACAGACATCCGGTCTGAATGTTATCAGCTTTTCCGTTCCAGGGGCCCGTTGGATTTCGGGTTCAATCCAACCCGGCCACTATCTAGATATGCCCAAACCTCAGGAGAACTATGAAAAATATTCCATCTCATCATGTGGAATCCAAAACTGTTAACGGAATGTCAATTGGATGTCCGGAGCACAAGTTATAAGCGTTTCTTCTCCGAGGGCCCGGTTGGTTTCCTGTTCGAACCAACCCGGATGTACACAAAGTGCACCAAAACCTTCAGTGTAATATACCAAAACGACCATTTCGATCCAAAGATCAAATCGCAACTGACTCTACATCGAGCATAGGTCTGCATCCCATGTTATGGGCATTTTAAATAAAACTACCTGGAAATAGGGGTTCAGGCCCAATCTGACCCGGCCCGAGACCCCCTGGGTCGGCCCGAACCGGGTCGACCTGACTCAGGTCTGGGTCTAGCCCACTAGAGCGCGGCCTGGACCGGCTAGCGCGACCCGGCGCAGGAGGCGCGGGTGGGCCATCCCGGTGCGGCCGGTCCGACCGGCGCGGCCGGTCCGTGTCCGCACGGGCGCCGTGCGCACTGCGGGAGCGCAGAAGGGGGGAACCGCCACACCTTCAGACCGAGCGGCAGACTCGCGGGGGGGGGGGGGGGGGGGGGGTCTGCCCTGCCACATTGACCGAGGTTCAAACCCCCGGTTTTTTAGGAAACTGGCCGGCCGTAACGGCCGTCCAGTGGATCATTCTGGACCAGTTGGTCCCGCCCTTCAGCGGACCAGCGGTCGGCGGCTCCAGCCGCCCTCCTTTTCCCTACCATGGCCAATGGTCGTGGCCTTGGTTCGACCGGCATGGCGCGTCGGTGCGGCGCCTCTCTACCGTGGCCCCGATCCGGCCGGGGTGTCTTCGGTGTTCTCCGGCACGGCGCGACGTCGCCGTGCCCCTTCACTGCGGCCTAACTATGTCCGTGGGTGTGCTCGGCCTTAACGGCATGGTGCGACGATGCCACGCTTCTTTGCCGCATTTCTCCTTGTTTCCGCGTGGTGCGATGTCACCGCGTCTCTTCCATTTTATGCCATGATGATAACCATCAAAATAAAAATGGGAGGAGGTTCGACCGTGTTTTTTCGGTTCGACCCCCCTCCGTTATTTTGATAACAGGTGGCTGATATTTTCGAAGAACATCCAAATAAAAATCTGAACGTAAAGACAAAACACATACCTGATGAAGTCGTCGAACGAAGGTCGTCATAGGAAAAAGGATGTCGTGGAAAACGGCGTTGCGGAAGACAACCTCGTGGACCGAGGCTCCGTAAGCGTCGTTGGCGTCATAGAGAAGTGAATCGTCGGCGTCGCGGTACACGACGTCTCATCGTTGATCTCTGAGGAACCAGTGTTCTTCGTCATCCTTCATTGGAGGAAGTGGAAAAATCTCCAAGAGCTACGTGCCACGCTTCGCTGATAGCGTTCCGCCGCTTGAAGAAGCCGTCTCGAACTCCTCCCCTGGCCTCCTTTAAATAGGATTGGTGGGTTAGTCATTGGCACGCAAGTCATAATTGGGGGACTTATGACATAGGGCCCCACTCAATTAATCCACTGAGGTGGATCATTAAAAAAAGGAGGTAGGATCCTCATTAATAAAACACGTTGGAATTTGAATTAAGGAGAGGGAGGGAAGGTTCCTCACACCACAACCAACCCAAAATAAAATAAGATCCATCCATATTTTATTATGAAATGAATTCCAAAGATTTAAAAATACAACTCTAAATTAAATTCATTGAAACTTAATCAAATAATTTAATGAGAGAGTTGACTTGTAATAAAGAGAGAGAGGAGTTACAAATTAAAGCTAGAGGGGGGTGTTTAATGGGGTGTTGGGAATTTTAAGGAGGTGGGGGCTCGTAGGGGTCCCACCCCAACTTCCTCAAATCTCCCTTTCCCATACACTTAACCCAACAATAAAGAAATAAAAATAAGTTTGTAAAACAAATTTTATTTTTATTCCTCACTTTTTTTTAACAATTCCTCCCGAGAAAACGCAACACCTGAAAGGGTCTTCTTAAACCAAAATCGGCACTACGAGTTCAATGTTGCCCTCAGAATTTGAATCCAAGCACCGGTTCAAAAGTTATAAAATGCCGCTCGTATGTTTACTAAACATACCCAAGCCTAACATCGGAAATTGATTCCGGGCACACCAGTCCTCGGAATCAGGTGTCGTCCGAAACTGCATACTTGTAAAATTCCAAAACAAATTATTAATAAAATTTCCCTTGAAATTTACTGGTCTTTACAAAACTTATTGAAATATTAGGTATAAAAATATTCATAACTATTAATTAGATAAAATGGAAACCATGAACATTAATGGAACAACTAATAAATGACATAAATTATATATCATATGATGTTTTCAGGATCAATATATGGCATACATGATGTATTTCCTAAAAAAAATTCATAAGAATTTGTATTCCCTTTACAATGGTTCATAATGAAATGTTAAATTAACAATGGTTCATAATGAAATTTTAAATTAACAAGTCATATAATTAAGAGTTTCAAACCAAGTGTCATAAATGTTTTCATTAATGATACCAAAGAGACGATAGAGTTAATTGCCAATACAAACTATTAATGTTTATATCATTTAGGTATATATATAGTAGATCCACATATATTGGTATTATCTAAACCAATATTATGTTTCTTGAATACTAGTCACTCAATTATTTAATGAATAATGTGGGATTTTTTCATATGTTTAGTATTATCACTAATACTTTTACTATGTATTTATATTATTAATCCCAAATATTTACTAGACCATTATCTAATATTGACTAGGCTTGCACATATTTTCATTTCAAATTATTTATTTATTTATTTTATAAACCAATTGATTATAAAATAAAAAATTACTAAGAGGAATAATGTTTTTGGATACGTATATAGATATAATGACCACAAGGATATCATAAAAGATATTTCTTATTATGAAGAACAATGAACAAAAAATGGTATACTATATGATAAATAATAAAAAATGCATTGGAGGGTTAAATAATTACTGGACTATACCTGAAATTCATTTATATACATGAATTTGGGTTCTAAATAGATCACACTTTATAAGAATTTATATCATTAAATTTAATACCCTGAAATAGTAATGTGGGATAAATACATGGATGTATACAATACAGGAATTTTGGGAACATATAAGCGAGTAACAGTGATGGGAAATGGGGATGGGTCTTATGATCACAAAACCATGGCATGGAAAATCACGGGATTATTTCAGTAGTATAGTGGGTGTGCATAAAGTATACAGGAAAATATTATTAAGAGAGAAAGGTGTTGTATCCTTATTTTGGAATCATATGGAATGTAAGGGGATGTGAAAATAAACAACCCAACATGATCAAATAAATCTCAAAATACATATTATATGGAATGTACATGAATAAAAATGAATATGATAAAATCTATTAACTTGAATGGGTAATTCATTAATTCTAGGAGGATATTATTAATATGATGTTAACACATTGGGAGTAATTTAGATAGGTATAGGGATAAAATCATCATGATTAATGTGGTTTGATTTAAGAGGAATTAATGGTTGGTTATGTATTAATTGGAAATGTTTTGGAAATTATTTACTAATTTATAAACATAAAATTTGGACTCTATGTGATAAAATAAAAAATAATATGGACTATTTTTCCCCATGGATTATACATAATTTATTAATATTATTCAATATGTTTTTTATAATTTCCGAATCCATAAAATGTTATCATTTATGATGTGGATGTCTATTGTGTTGTTATAGAAAAAATTTTAAAACATTAAATTATAATATAGGTTTCAGAGGATTCATTAAGGGTATGTAAAATTAATGATATAACAAAAAACCAATAAAATTTAATTGTAAATATATTTTTTAAAGGATTACCATTATAGTATTTTTTATTTTTTTGTGTATAATTATGTTATAATAGACAATGTATTTTTTTAATGTATTTTTTAAACCAAATATTTTAATTTATCATGAAATTATTATATTTTAATCATTATATAAAATTAACCTTATCATTTAGAAATTTCTTTTTATTTAAACAATTTTTTTTATATATGTTAGAATTTGAAATTCTAAAATATAATCATTATTTACTATAAAATACTAGTATGTATAGCACTAAAAACATTTTGACCCTTATAAATAATACATTGGACTTCATTAAATTATATTACCATTTATATTTAATAAATGTTTTTTTAATATTGTAAATTCATGACTAATTTTTCAGCTAAAAAATTTATAATATATTAATATGAGTGTTTTAAATGAAACTATACACTTTTCCAAATGTTAAATTTTATTCTCTTTATATGAGAATATATTTTTTCTCAAAATCATTATACATATATATGAATTAACAATTGATAATTTATAAACATAATTAATTTTCTTAAAAAAATAAAATATTCAATTTAATACTACAAGATTTTTGATATATGATACCATATTACAGTTTTGTATTCCACAAGAATAAGTATTTTCATGTTTGTACACTATTATGATGAATAAGTTAAAATATCTTGATCCTTCATCTTGATAAACTATAAATTATCCTATAAAAAATTTCAATAATAATTTAGTTATTAAATCATTGATCGTTCTTTGTAAAGGGAAAAGCCATGGGATGTCATCTCCATTATAAGCTCATATAAATGGGATTAATTTTGTAAGATGATATAGTTCGAGAAAATATCTTATTCCTTCTATTATAATTATATACAATTATATAACATTTTATACAAATATTTTTTTTCTTATCGAAGATATATATTATCAAGGGTCATGATTCTTAATGGACCATTAAATATTATAGTTTATATTTTATAATGATTTATAATCACTAATATTGAACAATTATTTTCTATAAATTCATTATATAATATTTTATTCATGAATTAAAATTGGAATATTATTGATATAACTTTGGGTCATTACATGTTCACTAATTCATGTGCATATTGTATTCCATTTTCATAATAATAACGATTTTTGGTAATTCCAATCCCCATAAATGGGTTATAAATTTTTATAATAAACATTTTACATCCATTCATGGTTTCTCCCATAATAATATTATATATTATTTTACACTACTAATTAATAAAATTATGTTTTCATAAAAATCACATTTATTACACTATTTAAAATGATGGGTTTCCATTAATATAATTTAAAGGGTTAAAAATGACCCATTCATAATCAAATAAATTTGATCCATGTTTTTCGAAAAAATATATATTATATTCATGTCTCCATTAATGAATTATTTTTAATATTTATCTGTTCGAAAGAGTTTTTACATTAACTTATGATCATCATTTTGTATTTAACCAATCACATCCACATTTACATCATTGTTGAAAACGTTTTCTAAATGACATTTTAATTTTTCACTTCAGTTTCCCCTTAAATTCTAGAAAGTAATTTCCTATAGAGGGATTATTTATCACTATTTTATTATAATATATATATATATATATATATTATTTTTGGGAACGAAATAATATATAATAACTATCCAATTTATCATCCCTTTTTAGGTTCCATCATTCTTTCATTATTTTTGAAGAGTTTTTTCATATATTACTACATATTTGTAAATTTCCATGACCATACATAGGATATAGTCCTTTTAATTCACACACATATTCTTTCTAAATTAATTCTGATCATGACTATTCTAGTAATGACTAAACTATATGTTAATATCTCTATACAGTTTGATCATCTAACATTATATATTTCAAAATTGATGATGTTCAACAAGAAAAGAATGTTATTATATTAAAATGGGGAAAATTATTGGTATTTAATTTGTTATTATTTTAATATGAATTATTATTATCTACTAATGAAGTTTTATTTTTTACTGATTTTCATTATTGATCACTATATTCATATACATGTGTTAATTTATCCAACTATTCTTTAGGGACTGATATGAATGGTCATCTTTATCGTTATGGTAAATGCTCTTCAATAATATGGTGATAGATGAGGCTTGGAATTTTATTTCCCATGATGCATAGTATAGTATCATGAGACCATAAAACTTTTTGAACATAATATATTGCTTATGAATTCAATAATAAGATTTGACTACTGTGTCAGTAAAGTGTTATGTGTCTTAGAATAAGGAATTTAAAATAGGTTATGATATTCAAAATTATTAATTTAATCATTATAATATCTGAAATATAGAAATTCATGAATTTTTTTTCATGGATACAGAAAGCCCCATGTTACAAGATGATTATGTATCCACGTTGCTTACAGACTCCTAAAATATATTTATTGAATGTTTATGTCATGACTATTTATGTTATATGAGTCCTATTAATGGAATTTTATACCACAAAATTATTATGATTCCATTACATATGAAGAAAATAATATTATTACAGAAGAAAAGGTTAAATTGATAACATGTAGGTATTAATTTATGTGATTTTATGAAAAATATGAATTAATTATGTGATATAAAATATAAAATGGAAAAAATGATCATTTGTTGATAATGATTTTGGAGATATCAGTTTATGATGCTTTATAATTATATAATTAAATAAATTATAAATGGTTTTTAACATTAATGATATTCATTCATAATTGTTTATTTTGTACATATGGATGGTTATATCAAGGATTTTATAACTAAAATCAAATAAATTGTGTAATGTATGTGTCAATGAGAACTAGATATTGGATTGTAGGTATGGTGAAACCAAACATCCGATGTCCTAAGACACATATCAATAGAGGGAACCATATCCCTAAATAACCATTTGTTATACTCCTATCTAATTCTAATCCATGGAAGAATCACATTTTGATCAAAATGACAGACATCCAAGTCTATAGATACTAGTTGGGAATAACATCACATTAAAAAAGTTACCAAGGTCACATTGAAATTCGGTTCCACAAACTAATGGGAATTAAATATCATGCAAAATATGTATATCATAGAAATTATATGATATAATATAATGGGAATAAAATCCCTCAACATGAAAAAAATAATTAAAATTATCATAATATCCAAATCAAACCCATCCACAACCATTTGTGTTATAACATCATAGAAACATAACCAAAGTAATTTATTTGTTTTATATGTATCTATTGAAACATGAGGAATAAATTTTCACTATTTTTTAATATCTCATATAGTATTATTATATATATATATATATATGTCGTTACCTCTGAAAACAATCCTATTTACAGGTCTTTACTCTAGAAAAATATAATCAAATACAAACTAACTAATAAATGATGAACTCTAAAACCCCATTTTAAAAAGAAATTCACAATATGGAAACATTATCTTGATCCCAATTAGGATAAACTCGTATACATGATCCATATTTTGATATATCCTGAAGCACATTCCCAATCACAATGGGATAAATACAATAGTTTTTGGAATAAAAAAATAAAATATTGGAAATAATTTCATGAGATAATATTATATTAATAGATGGAATCCAACACATATTTTCAAAAACAATTTTCCTTATGTTTGATTATTTTTCTCATAATAAATAATCATTTACACATATTATCAAATTGATAATGTAAGAAAAATTTGATAGTAACTCATTAAAGAACATTACATTTACAAAAGCATATCTAATAACTCCTATATCAATAAAATTAAACATTAAATACAACATAAATAAAAAATATAAAAATTAAGAATATATCATATGTTCTTATATTGAATAATATATAATATGTAAAAATTTCCAAAAAAATCAAGGTAACCACAGCTACAAATCTCAATGTGTTAACAGAATTATGATCAATATTTTATACTAGAAAACCCAAAATTAATTCAATGGATCATCCACCAAATCCAAGTTAAACCTCAGAAACCTATAAATGGATATTCATGATATGGAATTTCTAGTATTTATCTTCCCCAAAACCAATATCCAAAAATAAATATTAGTTCCATTTAAGGAATTCTTTTAATATTATATAAGTTAATCATTTCACATTCAATTAATACCAAAAACATGTTATCATTGTATGAAAACATTTTATAAATAACATTGGTGTGAAACATTTGGAAATAAAATTACTGAAAATATTTAATCCAACATTGCTACATAAAACAAATAAATGGTATGAAACCATTCCTTAATAATACATATGTGTTGATAAAAGGGATGTAATCTATTCTTTTGAAAATGATTTTGTCATTAAATTAATAATTAAGTAATTGAAAATTTAATTATTTAAAAATAAAAAAACAAATGTGGTATGAAAAAACATAATAATAAAAGAAACAATAATGAATGATCTCATAAATTACTGATAATACTATCATCAAATAAATTCTAAAACCATAATAATTGAAATATAATCATGTGTAATTTTTTTGTAAATGTTTATATTACAAAGAGACAATCTAGGTTAATACCATATTACATATCAAATCACCCCAACACAATTAATTGAATAAACACGTAGTTATAATATAATAGAGAATGAAAGAGAAATAAAATTCAAAAATTCGACTCAGGTCCTAACCTGTAGTAACTATTTATGGAAATTTATTAACAATCTTAGTAATCAAGCGTTGAATTCCCACACATAAAACATTGGTTTTCAAGGAAATTAAATATATTTGACCAAAAAAATAATAAAGAACATAGATTTATGTATTTAAATAATACAAATATACCCTTTATATTGAACACCCATCATAGTAGAAACCTCATTTTCATTAAGAATATCTATATAAAACATATCATTTATTCTTAAATTTCATCAAATATTATAAATTCTATTTTTTTAAACACACAATATGATTTTAATACATATATGGTCACATTACATTATAAACACATTTAATAAACATTAAAGAATGACATAAACATATCATTTAAGAAACCAATTTATAGTTGTTCAATATGGAATCCAAATCCCATAACATAATTTATGTAACTCATCTAATCATAATAGCATAATAATAATTTTTTATGTCATCAATCACCCCTCCATTTGAAACAATTTAACTATAATTAATTGGGTTTTCCTTATAAATTACTATAAATAAAAAATTTAAAATTTAATAATAAAATATTTTTTGGATAAACCCTCTAAATAATTCATCATCTAGTGGTATTTCATGGAGAAATGAATTAATAAGTTTGAAAACTTAGAAATATAAAAACCCATAGATAATTGTGGGTATTTAGATAAAACATTATTCCTTTTACAAAAAATTGATAGATATAATTATTACGATAATTGTTTCATTCAAATATTAAAATATGAATAGAAAATAATTCATGGTTATTCATTTTAATTGTATATTCAATATTATTCCTACTTCAATAAATCACATTCACTAATCATTATAATCTACCCAAACCCCAACTAGAAGTGAATCCCAATTAAATGATTAACAGGAGACCTCAAAAGTAAAAAATAGAAGGAAATTTTTATTTTTAAAGAATCATTTATTAATAAAGACAATTGTAGGGGAATATTATAAGAGTAAATTAAGGTAAGAGATAAATATATAATATACATCAAACAATTCCTTAAATAATCATCCTCAAAAGTTGATATAAATCATTATGAAACCCAAGGACTAAGTAATTATTTATAGGGAGAGTATACGAGGTATGAATATCATGTGGGTGGAGAAGAGGACCCCCAAAGGATTTAAGAGAGATAGATAATTAACTAAATTCAAATTTATTTATGAACATGATATTTAGTATGGCTTGGAAGCACATTTATCTAATACAGAAATAACCATTAAACCATTCAAAAGAATACCTGGAAGAAGCAATATAGATTTCCAAACAATGTGCTGACCCGGTGAAACAATCCCCAATATAATTATAGTTTGATGGTTTTATACCCATGTTTTTTAAATCAAGATCCAACTATGTCATCAAATCTATAATGAGCTGCATGTTTTTATGGCTGGTTCATATGATATTAACTATCCTTGTGAAAACCATACAACATGGGAAACCATAAAATTCATTATAAAATTCAAAGAATAAAAATATGTGTCAAGTGGTAATAAAAAAATTACTAAATAAATTAATACAAAATAAAAAGTGAGGTCAATGTGTTACATTCTAACTAGTTCAATATTTCTCATCCCTCAAGAAACTCCTTCCAAATTATATACATATCCTATGTCTGTAGATGATAATGAAACTAATAGTAGTCAATCTGAAATAATATAACCTAATGATAATATCTAAATGGGTTTTTAGTAAAAAATTTATTAAACATTATTTAATTTCTATTTGCATTGAGAAGTATTTCATTGTGATATAAAAACCATATGTTATAACATACATTTATCATCCATACCCTAATGATAAATGGATAAGGGTGATAAATTTAATTTAATTTTGGTCATTTTCACTTGGTCAGTGAGACTGTGTATCATGTGCCACATGAAACAAGACCAAAACAACGTTATTATTTAGTTAATACATACATAAATTCATTTTAATTAATCCCCATGAATATGACTAATAAACTTCACACCAATCGGAATGAATCATTCAATTTTAGAACCCCCCCCCCAAATTAATGAACAACTAGTGTAAACTTCTAAAAAATTGATTGAAATTGTTAAACAATGGAATATGATTTATAAACTAACAACATGTTATGTACAATGATGAATGAATCTTAAATACACCTAATAATGAATGATATACGAATTTAATGAAGAATGTGTTAGAATGAAAGTATGATGGCCCAACACTTCAAGAAAGATTTCAATTCCCCATTTAATAAATTTTTTTGAGATGTTTTATATTTTAATTTTTTAACAACATTATAGTAGTGCATTGTGGATTGACAAATAATTTCATGAAAAAACATTCACTGTGTATTTTTTAAGAGAATCATTTCCCATCCGTATAAACTATACCATTCTCTATCATGGGACTTCACTCCCTTCATATCCTAGATTTAGAGTGAAACTGAGACACATATTGAAATGAAACCTACCCATTCTCAAACCCCTTTCCTCCTCACACCCTCATGAGTATACTATAATGGTTCATTATTAGTGTAGAAGCATAGACATCCACATTACATTCTCTAGATGTTACTGTAATATCGAATTAACCATGAAAAACATTTATATGATATGGATGAACCCTTTTCCAAATGAATATTTTATTCCTACCTATGAAATATATATAACTCTTTCAAAATCCCTTTCAATACGCAACACATATTTTTAGTGTCTTGTTGAGACACTTATAGTTGAATGTCATCTTTAACATCGTAAAAACTACCAAAACTGACCCATGAATATCTTTTGAATAACTCCATTAGGTGTAACACATAAATAACCTATTTTGAGGAAAATTTAAAAAAATTCATTTCATTGGAATAGTTTTAGTTTTACATATCATGTATAATACACACACCAAACATTCTATTTATACGGTTCACATATTTTTCCATTCTATGACCCGACCAAGGCTTGAAACCTCATCAAAAAAGGATCTACGCAAGACTATGACATTAACCAAATTTGATTGCTAAAACCCTTGGGTTGGATAGTAACTCCTAGGTTTCCAAAAAATATATAAATAATGACTTGACCAATAGAATATAATAAATATTAAATACATATATATAGAGAGAGAATCATAATAGAATTGAAATATGAAATAATAAGAAACAAACAAAATTACTGATTAAAAATGGCGATCCAAAAATATATTACATGGTGAAGAACGTAACTAGTGAACACCTAAAAAAAATCTATGAGATACTCTACGTGACACATAAGATTCATCCAACAATATCTCAAACATATAACCAAAAACCAAATTATTTGAAACTTCACTGGCTCACCATAACACCTTTCTCTTTTCCAAATAATTAAAAACATGTTATGGAAATCCATAATTTTGTGTTCAATGTTGGATTACAAATTGACCATTTGGATCCAACAAAAGTGTTCCATATAAGTATTATTTAAAATGATCCTCAAATTCTCAATATATATAAAATTATAATAATATTTTGTTCACAATCATATCAAAATAATCATATAACACATCCCCTTTATGACTTATAAATTAAATTCCATAAAACATGATCCAATTTTTTTAATATAAACAATTTATTAAATGATGCATAATTTATTTCATCATACCCATAGGAAAAATCAAGTTGAAATAGGAAAAGAGTATAATATAATAATGGATATCTCCACAAGGATAATGTGGCTCAGTTTGGTAGGGTACCTTGTACCATCAAAATCAAATCAATATTATTGACCATTAATGTTTCCCTAGAGTAAAATAGGTAGGTTAATGAAGGAAAACCCCAAGATAGAACCATCTACGATGTATAAGAATCTGATACAAATAAAAACTGGGATTATGGAAAAACAAAACACACCATGAGTGAACCCATAAATGGAGAACAAGAACAATTCCTAACACCATACCCCTAATAGGTACCAAATGATCCCAGATGTTGTATGTTGATAAAGAATTCAATTGGGACATATCATATTAAAAATAATTTTCAAAAAATAATTTTTCCATTAAAATAATAAGTTTTAATCCATTTCCAATAACTATTTTTATGGGGATAGAAAAATATATTTATGTTTACAAAAAACGTTTAAAACCAACATTAATTCAAACAACAAAACAATTATGCCTGAATATCTGGAAAATAATAATATATCCAATGGGAATTTAGGAAATTAAATATAATCCAATGAGAATACATGTATTTTCAATAAATCACATGAGTCTAGTCCACTAACATCACACATGAGATCGCTTAGGATAATACCAGTATCAATATAATACAATAAATGGAAACATTATATAAATATATAAGAGATTCTAAATTTCAATTAAAATATCATAGAATCAAATATATATTAGAATAATGTTTGTGGAGAAGATAAATTCTAACAAAACTTTTAGAAAAAATGATACACTTACTACACAATGAGAACTGGAATCTTTGACCAAAATAGATAATGGATATATATGAATCATTATTGGGATAATGTAAATATTTATAGATTATATAATCATGTAATATATAAACATTCAATCCAAAATATGATGGTATAAAGTTTGGAAAACTAAAAAACATACTAATTTTTTGAAGATTGATTAACCCAAGATCAAAATAATAATTAAATATGTTTAGTTGAACCATGAAAAATAATGGAAAAAATCTCCATGGGACCTAAATAATAGGATGATAAATAAGGGATTAATTATTAAATAAAATAAAGGTAATAGATTGAAATTTATACAAGTGGTTAATCATCCCATCTTGACAACACTATCTTGTCACTATATTCCAATGCAGATCTGGTACGGATAAGTAGATGACATGAACCATGATATGTACCACCATATGGATGAATAAATTCCATTATTTTTCCAACAGAACACCTAAAATGATTAATTCTATAATAATTCCACCTTATAGAAGGTGGGATTATTATAGGAAGACAGTACTTCTAGATTCCATCATCTTAGAAGTGTGGCTAACTAGACAAATGGAGTCGTCCAAGTTACACCCATTAAGGATATGTCATTATAATATAATTTACGTTAAATCTAACACTTATAGAACCCAATTGATGAACAATTATACATAAATAAATATATTCCTCAACCAAGGGGTGATAATTCTCCATGTGAGATGAATTTATATAAAAAAAACACTTGGAATAATGATTCTATGAAAGCATATGAGGTCAAATATATGTTACCAAAGATTCATACTCCCAATTCTCATGATAAAATGGTCTTTTCAACCATCACCATTTTACTAACTAAAAAACCATTAAATATAAAACATCCATATTAGAATCCATCATCCACACTAGCTACTCCTAATCATACACTTCTGGATGCATCTAAACATACTCCTAAATAAAAACATGGTATAGTTTAGGATATTGCATCATGATTTTTTATGTGGAAAGCATAGTGAATATATATCAACTAATATGGTAATTCCAAAAAACAAGAAAACATTACAATAAAATCACTGATCTTGAATGGTGAAACCAATCTCAGAACCATATTCACTTGTATCCCCAGACAATGGAGACCAAACTAATTTGAATTATTTTTTTAGACCCAAACATCAAATTGAAACTCTAATGGAATGTATCTAGGATCTAAAAAAATATATTTTTTAACTCTCACTTCAAACCGACTATCCACATATGTGTGGAATTATCACTGAAATATCATGAACTTTACTCAAGAAAAGATGAGTTCCTCTCGCACCTCTAACCAATATAGAGTTAACATGCATGGTTGAATATAAAATGATTATATAGGAGACATAATAATAGTTGTATAGGAAATATTAATTTTTAAAAACCAAACTAGTAACATAAGGTATTACTATGATATAATTAAAACCAAGACATCATATCATTTATTATCCCCCAAAATATGAATTTCACACTACATATAGTCGTTTGCCTATGGATGATATGTTGAACATAGATTTAATTGTGTCTCAGTCACTCAATAAAGAAATATATAATATTATGAAGTAAATAAGAGATCCACATGTTGTATTATGATAGGGAGAACCCCTAGAAATCACACACTCTATTACATATACATATTTACTAGTTAATCAACCTTGGTTGTGTCCCTAATAAAAATTAAAAGGGCCAAATTTATCATTAATCAGTCACAACCCTAAAATAATTATATCCTTATTGATTCCAGGGTAATCCCACTACTAATTCCATATAAAACATGAAAAATTTATTGTTTTTTTATAGGAATGTGTAATGAAAACTGGAATACTTTAGGTGATCATCATTAATCAGAAGGAAGGTGTAACCGTGAGGCATATAATTAAAAATTCCACAATTAATACCCAAAACCTTTTTTTATTCTCATTTCATAATACATACTCATGTTCTATTTGTAATATATAATGCATAACTCCAAAAATCATACATCCCAAAATTTTATATTGATAATTGGATGATGACTAGATTAGTCACATAAAAAATTCCATCAATCGGGTTATACAAATAGTTAACAAACATTTAGAATATAAGGACTCAACAATTCATCCGAAAATAAAATACTGGTTCTCATACTAAGTAATCTAGAATCTAAGAGAAAATGAAAAATGAAAACTACATATATCCATACATAATTCATTATTTTATGAATCCATATGTATCTTATAATAAAATATTTTATAATTACACTCTTCTTTTAACTCCATGATAGACTTTGGATGCAATATCCTAATGATTGAATTGTCAAACACATTTATCTTACCATGGGTATAGGCAATGCAAAATTCATATATCTAGAGAATCACTTCAAATCACCTTTTATTGTGTTTTACATTATTTTTAGAGAATATATAATTTTTTTGATTATATGTAATTTTGAACCTTTCTTCCAAAATACAGTTTCTGCAAAAAATGACAGCATCCATAATAGTATAAATTTCCAAGTCATAAGTGGGGTAATAATTTTTCTTTTTTCTAAATCTAATGAGAGAAATAATAGATCACATTTTCATCCTACATAATCCCACACCCCAATCATTAAATGGAAAAATCACTATAAACTATATATCCCTTACTAGGATTCAGTGATATCATAATAGGAGCTGAAGTTACATATTATTCCAACTAAACAATAGAAGTTTAACATTTTCAATGCAACGAGAATATCACCTCATTATTTATCAAAGTATTCAATTGTGATTACTACGTAAATAAATTATTAAAAACATACTTATAATATATAGAATGATGTATAATAATTTATTATAAGTGTAATTTTTGGGGTTTTCCCATGATACGATAGCCTTTACCTTTTTATGATAAATTGATATACCATGATCCAAATCACATACCCTAGGATCGTTAAAATAATTTCCTAAAGTTCTATTTTAATAATTTATAATATACACGGTGAATTCTTAGGATTCACTTAACATATTTTATATGATACTCATACTCACATTCATATATATAATACAAAAGTATGCAATCTTTTTATATAAAAAGAAATCTATATACTGGTGGAATATTGAGTTCTTCGGGTCCAAAAATACTACAAGGGAATTAGTTAGGAAAAAAACATCCATAAATATTATAAATAACAATATATTCTCCTAAACTAGTCTTCACGATATCAATTTTTTTCTCTCTAGGATGATTAAAATTCAACAAATATCATACCTCAAAAACTACCTTACCCCATTTAAAACATAAATAGATAATTCACAAGGATTAAATTTTACATTCTCAAAAATGATACCTGATTCAACATCTGATAATCTACAAAATGATGAATTGATCCATTGTAATTTTTTGGAAATATCATAACAAAATGGATTTTAATACACTATTATGTATAAATTAATTTTCAAATAGATCATGTAATTAATCTCATTCAACTGTGCAGGTACTGTACTACAAAAAGGAATAAATATTATCTATGTACCCAAAAAACATCAATAGAGACCTCTACCTTAGTTTATAGTGGAATGATACATAATTGTTATTGAAAAAATTCAGAAAAAATTGAATATCCATGAGATGATTACCATGATAATATACATCATTGGGATCAGAAACTATAATAGGAAAGAAATTATAATCTTCTAAAGTGAATGACGTATAGAAGTAGAGCATAGATCCCATTCTCCTTGGAACACTCCAGATATAACATCATAAAAAATATAATGAATCATGACCATGATAACAATCAATATTTTATTAGTATGAGAATAAGAAACCCATTTTGATAAGATTATTTAAATTATTTGTTTTAGAATTATGAATTCTTGAGACTAAATCAGAGTCTGCTATCAAAGCCTAACAAGTTAGAAACTGAAACCCCATCATGTTCATATTAGGAAGAGGTTGTTGATGTTCCATATCATATCATGTTCTCTCTATCATATGTTTCAACAGATCCACAACACATTTTGATATAAATGATATGGATCCACCCTTGTCAAATTTTTTTGTTACTATTATTGATACAAAACAATGGTACAAATCAATAATGTTGGATCTCCACTATCCTTCCCTATAGTCTCTTAAAATCTTAAATATAAACATTAAATAATACTTTATGAATGATTTGAATTGACATTGATGATCCAGACTACAAATTAGTGGCCTTGGGATCTAATGATATCTAACAAAATTTTAGGAACCAAAAATGCTTCCATGAATCAAGGAAATTATCCTTAGCAACCACATGCTTTATTTGTCTTTAGAGACACATGTAAATATTTGTAAACTATTTCCTATCATTCCACATAACTATAATGTAAATGGTACGCTTATAGACACGTCTAATATAGTAGAAAAACCTAGATGATGTGAACTACCACCACTACCCTTTTTCATATCATAAAACATTCATTTTTTCTCATTTGTTACTCAAGAATTACCACTTGATGAAATGTGAAGCCTAAAAAATTATATCCTTCCTTCCATATAAAACTATAAAATTATACCCTTTTTGAATATTTCATAATTTTTGTTAAGATGTCCCATATCCACCTATGACTATATTTTATTTTGAATCCATTTTCATTATTTCTGATCCTTCAAATTATCATTCAACACCAACTATGGATAAAACGAAAGAACAAAATTAATGGTTGGTCTATATAATCACAAAATGATCTCCATATTGATAGAACTGTAAATTCATACACTTCTTCATCATTAATAATTATAAGAATAATTTCAAAATTAAAATTTTCATACATATTATCCAATATTATCCCATGTTTCTGTTCACCTAAATGATAAATTCAATAATCCAATTTCTAGGAAACTAAATTATAAAAGTAATGCAATTCACCATGAATTTTTCTGGAACCTCGAGGATTTCAATGAATAGATAAATTTTTTACATTAATTCCACCACTTCTTGAGGTTTATTATTTACCCAAGAGATATAGTTTTTTATAGTAATAATAATTTATCTTGATCATTTCCACATAAATCTAATTTTTGTGACTATTTGTCATGGTTTTGAGAATGAATCGCATTCGGATCCCCCACATGAACATAAAACATTATAGCCTCAATGAGATTCAAATAAAGAGGATCATTCTTTTGAAGAGTATTTCCCACTTCCCCATTCCTTGGAAACCTTAGGAGACATATCAAATGTAGGATTAAACATAATAGAAATTGGATAAAATGATCATTCAATAAAAAAATATGATTAAACTCAAATAACATTAAAATAGTCAAAGTTATAGATTAAAACTCAACATAAGATGCACACAATTTAATATATCATGGTGAATTATGGATTTTTAAATTGAATGTTTTATAGGAATTCAATTGAAACATACACCACAAGTCCCAAAAAACAAATATTCCATTTTAAAACATCACATGATAAAGAGAATCTATGCCCAATCTTCCTTTGATATTATGTTATCACTGCCCATCCCTAAAAACCCATCTATATTTACTTATTAAAAAACAAAGTTATGGCCTTAACATCATTATGTATCTAAATGGTCTTGAAACTAGTATATATGATTTTAATTACAATCAAAGGTAAATTGATTTCCAACATAAAAAAAAGAAACACGGAGTATATATATTGAGATAGAGAGTGAAAAAAGAAAAACAGAAGTTTTATATAATAATAAACGAATAAAATTTAGATTATAAACTAAATAGAAAATAGATAACCAATTTATATAGAAAAAACCAAAAATTGAGAATTTACGGCTAATATTTCGGATAATTTGGAAACATTCAACAATTTCACCACTAGCTACACAATACCTAGAAAATAATAAGCAATTATGCCTCACTCTAATGACTTTTAGTTTTTTCATCAAACATAAAATGTATACATTCCACTATGATATTGTTTAGTGTGTGGGAATAAAAATAAATTTAGGATAACAAAAAATTACACCATAGAAATTTGAGGTCAAATAATCTAGATATGATCAATAACTCAAAGAAATATGATGATCAAAATTATTTTCCGGTTAATATTAAAATAATTGTAAAAAATTACCACTATAACAGTTCTAAAAAATATACAATATAGAATTTTTTAATGTAAATATTTTAAACAATACATTTATAATATAATTTATCATTGTGACACCATGGACATATAATGATCATATACAAATTGGGTAAAACCAATTGAACCATAATGAAAATATCCCAAAGGATAACATATTATTGGGAAAGATTATTCTCATGTACTGATATAATCAAATAAATGGTAGGGAACACAAACAAGTACATAGGACAAAATGTCCTATAGAATAAAGGAACGCGCCTCAATAGAACCCCCTATAGATTCTATGAATCATGTTTATATACAAATTGCCCTACGGAATAAATGAACCCAATATGTGTAATCTCGTTTATTTTAAACATGTACGATACCCAAAACCATACACCCTCTAAGGTACCGATTTTTATAATTTTTTTGATGGTAAATGTTATTTAAAGGAAACATAAAATTTCACAAACAATAAAAAAATAAAAAAATTCCCATTAATAATAATCTTTGAAAATATAATTCAGAACCATTAATCAGAAATTTGAAAAATATAGACCTGTTTCCCAAAAATTGTGGAAAACTAATTTATTTATGTATTTCAAGTATATAAAAATTATTCTAGTAATTTTCTTGAAACAATTTTTTTAAAAAAAATTCATTCTTCATATGGAAAATACATGTGACATAACCCCCAATCGCACACATGGGTTCAGACAAAAAAGGGATCCATGTAGGGAATGGTAATATATGAGATATCTATAATAGATAATAAACAATGATCCCCAAATATTAGAGTCAATTGTCTATAAGGAAATTGCTAGTAGAGATGTTAAATGATCATAAATAATGTAAAATACAAGAACCACTCATATCCAAATAAGATATAGCCTCCAAGAACTAAATAAATAATCTCATTTGCGAAATAAGAGTGGTAGCATCACATGATCAGTATATTATAACAACACATAAAAAATACACTACTAATATAAAATATTTTTTAATAATGGGAAAAATTGAATTATAAATACATATTCATCTATGAATAAAAAACCTACTATAAAAACAACAATATGATAAGTCTATAGGCATGAAGAACACCCAATGGAATCCCCTAGAAATACCAAGGTTGGTAAATGTTCAAAAAATTGTGATTATGGAGTTACAATGGGGTTTATTTGGAATAAAATGTTGTCTAAAAAATTAATTAATCATCCCACCTTAAAATTAATGTAATGAATTTGGCCTCCATACGTTTTCTGGGGGTGCCATGTAGAGCGCTTTCACCCTTGTAAGAACCACTGGATGGCTGGTGAGACTCCAATAATATTTGTATTCCTCTATAATTCAGTAACTAGTATGTGGGAACCCACCAGCTAGTCGATGGCCTTATTTTTCCATCCATTAATGCTATTCCAGAAGAATGTCCACCAAGTAACCTATGAAACCTCCTTAAATCACAATGATAACCAATTAAACATAAAATAATTTTTTACACTAAATATATTGATACATGTTTTATAACATCAAAATATATTGAATAAATTATAAGAACATTACCATAATGTAATGAAAAAATTTATCTTTGATTCAAGAACAAAAATGGATTATTATTTCTCATGATACATAATTTTAAAATGGTCCACGTTTGTCTTTATCAAACAATATTAAAGGATACAATGGTTTATGTTAAATCATATATTATACATATATTTTAATGTCCATTATGAAGACATTTTATAAGACACTTTTATACACCCAATCATGACTATAAGATAACTACCTCTATCATTGATGGATATACATATTAGAGTATTCTGTTATAAAACACTAAACCATAACATAAACATTCAATAAAAGAGAATATAAAGATCCTCTAATTTATTTATTAATCAATTTTTGATATTATGAGACCAAATTCACAAAAAGGGAATACATTAATAAGAATGATGAGTATTTAACGACCGTATGTTAAATATTTAAGAGAATCATGGTCTACAAATTATTATTATTTCTATTTTGGGGAAAAATTCTATCCTCAGAGTTCTTAATCATAATACCCTATGAAATACTAACACCAATTATAATAAACTTAACCATTCTAGTATGTGTAATGTATATTAATGGATGTTGTAGAATATAAAAAAGTAGACTATTGCAATGAAAATTAATATGTTTTTTTCTTAAAATCATCATAATTCAATGTTCTATCTACATCATCCACTGAAATTATATGAAGAAATAATTTTAATTTTTTTTATTCTTCACCTAATTAAGTATAGTATCTAATGTTTATCATATTATATCAATATGTTATATGATTTTTAAACTATTTATTTATATATAAAATAAATAAATTATATCTGCTAAATAATCATACAGTTAGTATAAATGAGGTCAGAATAATACCTCAAATTGTAGTTGGACCTACCTCAAAAAATAAATGGATTCTACCTCAGTTTTATAGAGTCATCACTAATCCTTTTCAAGTATTTCTATCCTTTTTTGTATCCATTATTCAGATTTTTCTTTCAACCCATTTATAATTTTGATCACTATACTGAATTGTTGGACCCTCCAAATTACTTTTGAGAGGAAAATAGAAAAAAACCATCATGTAGCCCATCAATCTAAATTAATATTAATGATAGAGAATAAAGTGTAATATTGTTCAATATAATCCTTTTATATACATTGATTTGTAATAATTAACTAACCAACATTAATATAACCTATTTAAAAATTAATTTATTTGATTCATGAAAACATTATCCCTATTTGTATAAATAATGACTAAATTCATTCCATTTCCTATAAATAGAATAAAAGTTTAATATAATTTTTTTTAAAAACCCAATAGTATATGATAGGGGAACATCAAATGATTGAACCTTGTTTGTGAACATCATGAGTGAACCACCTACGATTTCTGAGAATCGGATCCCCAAAACAACTAGTCCTAGTGAATATGGGAAACCCACCTGACTAAACCTTGTGATGGTGAAAATGAATAAGGACTGAAACCATACCCCCTACTTGGTACTGATGGTTCCCATGTTCTCTATATGACAAAAATATTCTAGTAAATCATGATATTTAAAAAATAGTGTCCATAAAACCTTTTTCCACAAGTAACATAATTATACAAAGATGTTATTATTCAATTTTGTAGTGCATTGAAAAATACATTGATCATAATAAAACATTTGTAAAAACAAAAATTATTAAAAAAACATTTTTTATGAACATCATGAATATCATAACAAAAACAATGATCATTTATAAAATTATTTATTAACCAAATAGAATGAATTGTTCATAAATAAATCATGTGAGATTACTCCACCATCTTCATTCATGGGATCAAATGAAAACAATGTGATATTCAAATAATAGAAGTAATGGTAACACCAATAAATTTATAGGAGGCCCTCAATATCCATTAAAATATCTTAAAATTTAATTTATGTATGAAAATTTTATTTGGAGACGATAGAACAAAAAAATATATATAACATACATTCCACTTCTAGACTAATGTGATATGGCCTTCCAGAACAAAATGATAAATGGATATATATGAATCATTAGAGGGTTCATGAAATGATCAATAAATTATATTAACATAGAATAGATAAACAATTAAACAAAAATATCAAGGAATAAAGGGTGAAAACTAATAAAACATATAAACTAATAAAAAAGCACTAGCCTTGTATCAATAAAATAATCAAAAAAATTTTGAGGAGCCATGAACAATTGATGAAAGCCTCTCCACATGGCCTGAAAAATTAGGATAAAAATTGAGTGGATTAAGGAGTTTAAATTTTTTTAAAGGTAATATATTGAATTTTACACCCTTAATTAATAATCACATCTAGATACCATCAATTAGTTACTATATTTAACCACATTACCAGTAGTTATATGTAGATTTCTTGCACAATTCAATGAACCACCATTTGGATGACCAAATTCGATCAATTGGCCAATTTAACACATGAAACTTCTTAATTCCACCATAATTACACTATATTGAATGTGGAATTATAATAGGAAGAATATAAATCTAGTAATCCACCAAGTAACCAGTGTGGTTCACTTGTCATTTGGAGTAATACTACCACACATTAAGGATATTCTACTAAAATTGAAACCATGTATACACTGACACATTTAGAACAAAAATGGTGACTACATAAAAATAAAATAAATACATTCCTCAACAAGTTTTTTAAAATTATCCCCACTATATGAACTTATAACCACAAGAAATAACAAGGATGGAATATGTAAAGAATATTTGTGAGTCCAATGATATGTTACCAATGTTTAATAATCCAAAATCGAATGAGAATATATTGTTTTCCCCCATTATTGTTTTACTAATCAAATCAAAATACCACATTGAACATTCATATAAGAGTGAATGATCTCCAATGTCTAATCCAAAATAGACAGATCTGGATCGAAATAATCTCCATAGCATTTAACAACATTGGATACAGCATGATAATACATCTTGAGTTGTGGTATGGGGAAAACATATTTAATATCTATAAACAAAAATGGTACCTCCAACAAAATTATACATATACAAACAAATAACTGATTTCGAATGGTTCAACCTATATTATCACCCTCTTCCACTACACCACTTGTAATCATTGAACCATCCAATGGGATAATTGTTTGTAAAACTAAATCATAAACAACACTAATGGAATGTTTTTTATAATAAAAAAAATATTTTCAATAAACTATCAGATAATGATCTGAGAACATATGTGTGTAATCCTTATTGGAATATCAAAAACAATACTAAATCCCCTAAGAGAGGCCTCGACCACATCCAACCAATATAGTGGATACATTCATTGGTGAAAATAAAATGTATAAGTGGGAGAAATATTACTAGATGACAAAATAATATTTTAATAATTCCAATAAACTAGGATGATTTCTTTATCCTAACATCCATCGAAAACCATGATATGGGAATAATACATATCCTATGAATTATTCATTTCACGGTGTATGTAGTCATCCAAATATGGATGATAAGATGTACTCAACTCAAATTGATTCCAAATCACCCATAGAGAATTCTATATGATAAAGAAGTACAAATTAGATCTATATAAGTTATTATGGTGGATTGAACACCATGAAACAATATAGTTTCAGAAATTTACATCATACCTAAATCATTAACCTTAGTTGTGTCCCTAATAATAATGAACTGATCGAAAATTTATCAACCAATCAATCACCGCCCCAATATAACTCATTCCTTAATGATTATACAGTTATCAAACTATGAATAACATATATCACCTTAATTTTTCATATATTAGTATTGGATGAGGTGTAAGAATACCATATGTATTTTTTTTCTCTAATTTAATAAGGGGGCACTGTAACCATGAGACACATAATAGGAAATGACTCACATCATACCCAACATCCATATATGTTTTTGTATTTGATAAGATAAGATGATGTTGTTGGATATATGACCAATGACTAACTGATCATTCAACCAATATTTTTTATAGATTATGGTATGATGAATACATCCATAAAGTAAAGAATTTTATCAGAGGAGAGAGACCAAAATGGAACAGTATCTTACTATATAAGGACATAATAATTCTTCTAAACTCTTTTTACTACTACTGATCCATATATTCAACTCTTGAAGAGATGATGGATGTTTAAAACTTCTTACAACCGTACATGAATCATCCTCTCATTAATCTAAATGTATCTAAAGAAAAATTCCCATAAAATTACACTCTTATTTGAACTCTAATGTAGAATTTGGATTAAATTTCCAAATGTCAAATATTTTGAGATACTTTAACCATTTTCTTTATCTATGGTTTTGTAATATTGATAAATGATATTACATATGATATTAGGAATAGAAAATATTGTGAACTACTCTTTCTAAAGGAAGTGTCTCTAAAACATGATAGAATGAATACAAGGGGAATTTTCAAAGTCATGAGTGGGATAATTCTTTTTTTGTATTTGAATATAATGAGAGTCATATAAAATTACATGGTTATCCTACATATTCCTTCATCTATAAATTTTACAAAAAGAATCATAATAAAATATTTATGTCTTACCTGGTTACGGTAAAATCAAAATAAGAGCCAATGTCATTTACTGTTTCAACAAATCAATATATGATTTATATTTATATTCACATGGTAATAATAACCCGTTATATTTTTATAGTTTTCAACGATTTTTAAACTTATATAAATTATTTTGAATAACATTTTAATTTATAGAATGATCTAGGATTCTCATAATACTAATGGAATTTTGTAGTTATTCCCATGATAGGATACCCTTTACCTTTTTGTGTCCATCTGAGATAAAATTCTCCAAAATCACATACAGAAGATAAAATAAATAGTATTTCAAAAAACACCATTTTGTAAATTTATCATATACGTGGTGAATCCTCATTATCCGTAGAAAATAAATTCAAGAGTTGTTAATCCTGAATTTCATATCTTTAACAACTAAAAAATTATACATGAATACCAAAAAAATTATCAATATACTAGCCGAGTATCTAGTTCATAAAAAAAATTATTGGAGAATTAGTTATGATAAAAAATATCCTGATATATTCAAAATGACAATACATTCTGCTAAAAATAGTCTTCGATGTATCTAATTCCTTACCTATATGATGATGATAAGCCAACTAAATATCAATCATCAAATCCCACATTACATCATTTAAAAAATAAAATTATAATCAGTATGTGGAATTTATTCTTCTTCATAAATGTTACCTGATTCATGTTATGATAATCTACTCCATGATTAAAATAACCATTTTCATTTTAGGACAATTACATAACGTATATCTATGTTAATACAGTTTGATGAAAAAATAACTTTTATAAATGATCATATATATTTATCCTAATATCATTAATGTATGAAGGTCACATTCTATATAAAGAAATATAAATCATCAATGTACAATACATAATATCAATGGAGACATCTACCTCTCATTCTGGGGGATGTATAATGTTTAATTCTAGAAAATATTCACGAAAATAATATAAACCCATGATAATATCAGTATGCGATGATACATCGATGGTCATAGATGCAGTAGATGACAGAAATCATAATCTATTAATGATATGTCCATACGAAACCATACCTCAGATACCACCCTCCTAGAAACACTAGAGAGATCCCATAAAAACAAAACATGAAAATGATAACAATACATCTCATCATAGTATAAAATAAAAAAATGCATCTTGATAATATTAATCATGTTATTATAATTAAGAACTAAAATGTACTAGGCTAAATCACCATCAACTATCATAATCTAAAATGAATGAAAATGAAACACCTTATCGTTCATCTTAGGAAGCAATTTATATAGATCCAAATCATATCACCTGAAATATGTTTGACGCTTAAACGCCACTACGAAATAGGGCATATAAAAGAGTTAGAGACACCATTATAAAATAAATCCATCTATATAAATGACACATAAAATTTTATAAATATTAATAAAGATGTGCCAGAATTTAAAATTTCTTGAAACTCAAACATTATTTCATGTTATATCCCGACTACTAATTTTTAAATGAGGACTATTTAAATTGATCATTTCGAAAAACATAGTGTAATTTATAGATGAATATCTCTATCCTAATCGGGGTGAAGGAAATTCTTGGAAGAACATCTATATATGAACCTAGAGACCACATGGATTACAATTCATTAGTGACACATTGAGATATTTTAATGTTTTACCAACCATTAAAAAGTATTATAATGTCAAGGGTACATGTATTTCCACTTATAATAGAGTATAAGAAATTTACTACAAGTAATTACCTCCACTACCCTTCAATATTTCATATAACATTCAATATTTTTCATGTGTCCCATAGTAAATACAACTATAAGAAATGGTAAGACCAAAAAATTATAAAATTCCTTAAATATAAATATCTACCATTAAAACCTTATTGACTATTTCACAATTGGATGTGAGATTTAGAATATAAACCTATGAATTAGTATTAGGCTATAATCCTTTCTCATATTTATATTAATTCATCTTATCATCCACCACCACCTATAGTGAAAAACATACCAACTCAAAGTAAGGATATTGTATTCTATCATTAAATAATTTCCATATTAATAGGGGAGAAAATTGATATACATTTTTATTTTATTTTTCTATTATGAAAATAAATATTAAAATAATGTTTTAATAATGACAATCCTCTTTTATCCCATATTACAATGTACAATATAGATGTAATCCACTAATCACATTCTAGGACACTTAAGAATAAAAGCAACTCACTTCACCATGAGAAATTTTGTTTTCCTGTGGAATTAAAGGAACAAATCATTATTTCCCCATTAATTCCTCCACTGATTGATGTTCTCTATTACCCTTATAAAATAACTGATTATATTTTATGAATTATTATTCTTGATTGTTTCCTAATAAATCTCATGTTAGTTCTTATTTATCATTGTTTTGAAAATGTATCACATTCAGATTCACGACATGAACATCCTACATGATATCTTATAAGATATTATGATTAAGATGAAGATTCCATTGATTGGTATTTCCAACTAAATCCCACCCAAGAACCACTACAATTCATATTTGGGTAATGAATCTATATACCAAAAATGGAATAAAATGACCATAAATTGAAAAAACAATCTATTTAAACTTAAATAAAACAATAAGAAATATATATTAATATTCAAACCTGAAATATGTGATAGAAGTCATATTATATAATTGTCAACTAGTTCTTTCTAAATTGATTATTTTATAGGAACTCATTTTAAGCTTACATCATATATCTTGAAAAAATATCCCTTTTACGAACATCCCAAGACTAATTAATTCTGAGAAACACCTCTATTGTTTTATTAAATTATCACCTCTCATCTCCCAAAACCTCACAAAAAATGCTCATAATGAATCTAAGATAAGACTGGAACTTCATTATATACTTATATTGTGTATAAACAAATACATAGAAATAAAACAACAAATAGAGGAAAAACATTTCCGTCCTAAAACAAGAAACATGGAATATATATATATAATGAAAAATTTAAATATTCTATAATAAGAAAAAAAATTATAGAAAAAATAATGTGTAAATAAAGAACCAATGTATTTGGAAAAGAACATAACTGAATAACCAACCAACGGTAACTAATATTTGTGATATCTGGAAAAAATACCACTATTTCACAACTAGCTATCCAAATACTAGGGAACTAGAGGAATTGATGCATCAATAAAATTCATTTCCTTTTTCGACATCAGGAAACAAATTGACTACTCACCCTTATGTGAGTATCTAATATATGAGAATGAAAAACCAATATGATCAAACACATGTTTTCCATAGATATTATATGTCAAATAAACTAGGTATTCCAAATATTGGAGAAAACTAATATTCATTCACATTCATAGAAAAAAATTAATACATTTATAACATTAAATGTCTTATTTTATATAATATAAGGTATTTATTAATGAACATTTTTCAATTAAACCATTGATAAATGGGTGATTGATTATTGTCTTCATGGTCATTGAAAATTCAAATCAAAATAGGGTATATCATACTGTATTATAATGTAGATCCCTCCAACGATAACATATGATTGAGAAAGTTTAGTCTCATATACCACCGTGAAAAAATAAAGGGTAGTGCACACTAAAAGGTCCCTACGAAATCAAGGACTATATAATAGAGGAACACCCATTGATTGAACCCCCTAATGTGTATAATAATCAATTCTCTAGAACAACGGGGGCTATAAAAAAGGAACTCCATATGTGTAAACTCTATTATGGTAAACATGTACAAGAACCAAAACCATACACCCACTAAGGGACTTATTTCCCTATTTTTTGTGTTCTAATTTTTTTTAATGAAAACTTATCATTTCCTAAACAAGTTCAAAATAATTCCCTTTCCTTAAAAATAATGTTTTTAAAATAAATTTCCAATCCTTCTCGTACTTCTATAAAAATATATATATATATACAAAACATAGTGGAAAATAATTATTTTTCAATACCCCTTTTTTAATTAATATCAAGTATATCAATACCATTCCATTCATTATTCCAATTTAAATTAAAAAAATAAAATCCATTTTTTTTAAATAAAATACATGATATTGAACAATAGACTATACATATAGGATGAAATGAAAATAAAACGGGAGCCATCCATTAGAAGGAAATATAACATTGGAGAAAACAAGAATATTTCCTAAACAATTATTCCCAAATATTATATTAAATTTTCTATAAGACAATGATTATTGAGAGGGTAAAAGATCACACAAATTGTAAAGGACTAGACCCATTCCCAACTAAAAGAGATACAACCTCCATAAACTGAATAAATAATTGATATTTGAGAAATAAAACACATTTCATCACATTATTGACTGATTATATCAACACAGGAAAATCTACTATAATTACTATAGATGATTTTTTAATGAGAGAAAATTAATTACACATATTTATTCATTGATGAATGATAAACCTATTATCACAAAAACCAGATGATAAGTTTATAGGATCCATAAGCACGCAAAAAAATACCCTATAACATCCCCAGTTGGATAAGGTTTATAAAATTTGGATTAGGTGACACAATAAAGTATAAGAAGAATAAAATATTCTTTACATCCTTAATTAACCATCCCACATTAACACCCCCAACTAGTCACTATATTCCCCATGTTAGTTGGTGGTGAGAATTATAGCTCCTTAAAAACTAGAATAACCCATGAATGGATAGTTGATATCCTATATTAATTTTATTATTATATAAATCACTGAAATGTTAGTGGCATCCCAATATCCAGTCTTTGGCCTTCTATATCCATCCATTAAGGTTGTACCACTAGAAACTCCACCAACCAACCTTAAAACCCTCTTTAAATAAAAGTGATAACCAATAAATATTAATAGAAATTTTTATATTTAATAGGCTGATATATATTATATGACCGTTAATTTGACTCTATAAGTAATATGAACATGGACATAATTAATAGAACACATTGGAATTGGTTGCATGACCATTCATGTTACATAATGTTTCATGATACATTATTTTAAAAGAAACTACACTAGTTTTTATCACAAAACATTATATTATACAACGGGTGTTGATAAATCATCCAAAATATCAATTTTTTATAATTTCCACCAAGTCAGTACTTAATAAAAAACTTTTATGAGCCCAAACTCGTCTATGATACACTTACATCTATCATAGGTGAAATAAATATTGTAGTATTCTATTATAAAACACTAAATCGTTATATGACCACTCAATGAAAGAGAATATAGAGAACCTTCCATTAGTGATCTCAATGAATTAATGATATTAATATATATCATTACATGCAATGGTATTTTTAGTATTACTATTAATGATTTCATGACCATTCCTTAAAAATTTTAGAGAGACTTAGACCAGAAATTATGCCCCTTTTTATTTTGACACATCATTTTGTCCTCATTTTTTTGTCTGACAACAACGTAGGAAATACTAGAATATCATTTAATATAACAATATTATAAAATTAAAGTCTAAAATATAAATAAATGTATGAGAATAACAAACACTAGACTATCCTAATGAAATTTTTGTACATATATATATAATGGTCATGAAAATTGAATGTTGTTTCTTCATCACCCACTATAACAACAATTGATTTTATATTAAATTAGATTATGATTATTTCATAGAATAAGGTATAATTTATATTATTTATGTTAATTTATCAATATATAAAAATAAATATCCTCTATCCATTTGATATAATATATATGAATTGATATAAGTTAATTAAACATATAGTGGGTTTAAAAGAGCTCAGAATAAAACATAAAATTGTAGAAGGACCAATATGAAAATAGAAAACAATGGAGGTGAACTTAGTTTTATAGAGTAATAGATAATCCATTTTTGGTACTATTATCATTCATTATCTCATTAATTATGTAAAGAATCGTAAAATTCAATTGAAATTTTATCTTAATTTTCATTGTAATTTTACATGAACGCAGTTTCTGACGGCGCCTGATTCCGAGGCCCGGTGTGCCTGGAATTATTTTCCAAAGTTTAGCTCAGGTATGTTTAGTGAACGAATGAACGAGTTTTTCTAACTTTTAAACCAGTTCTCAGAATCAACTTCCGAGGGCACCGATGGATTCGTAGCGCCGTTAATTGCTTAAAAAGATATTTTTTGGAGTTGCGTTTTCACGGGAGGAGTTGTTAAAATTTAGTTGAAGATAAAATAAAAATTGAGTTAAAATTTTTGTTTTCTTTAAAGTAGTTATATCCTTTGAGTGGAAGTTATGGAACTCCCCATGAGAGGTTAAGAGGGTGTTGGGGCCCACACGAGACCCTAACCCCCCTGGATCTTCCCATAACCCCCTTGACCTCCCATAACTCACCTCCCACTTTAATATTGTAACTCCACTATAACTTAAGTGACTCCTCTCCTCCTCACCTCCCACATTTATTCATGCCACCTAAACATTAATTAATTTGACAACTCAAGATCAATTAATTAAGTTTGTTGGTTTTGAATTTTGTAATTTTTAATGCATGCATTGGGTAAATAAAATAAGGTGGATCATTATTTTATTTTGGTTAGAATTGTTGTTTTAAGAGGAAGGGAAGAGCACATTTGAGTTTTGAAGAACTTCCTGCTCCGAAGAAGAACACTTCATCTCCTTTTTTCAAGAAATTTAGAAACACCGAAGTTTTGAAGCAGAACGATGTCTCATCTTGCACCTTCTCTGCATATCGAAGGAAGCAAGATGCTGCATTCTTCATCGGGCTATCACCGATGATGTGCCTTCTCCTCTTCTTCCTCCGAGTCAAGGGAGGAGACACCACCGCGGGGAACATCACCATTGACAATGACTCACCCTTCGACGTCAGCGGAATCAACAACAATCTTCCACGACGTCCGATCACCGCGACACTTACCTCTTCTGTGGATCCACGACGTGTGATGTCTTTTCAAGGTAGGGGTTTGGTTTCTATGTCGTGAATAATTTTTTGATGTTCTTAGATATTAACAGCTAACTGTTATAAAAATATCAGAGGAGGTCGGACCGCACAAACATGGCTGAACCTCCTACCCTTTTTAATTTGATGGTTATCTACGTGGCTTGAAATTGAAGTGATGTAGTTCCATCACTCCATGCGGGAATTTAGAGAATCACGAAGAAGAAGCGCGACGCTGTCACGCCAAGCCGAAAAACCATGAAGACAGAGTGATTTGTTATTTGACGTGCAGATTGATGGGTTACGACGAATCAGGCTGAAATGGAGTTTGAATTCCTTCGTAGTAAATATCGGGTCCCGGGAGGACTGTTGGCGAAGGTGGCCGGAGAAACGGACCACCCGAGCGCGTCTGGTGGTTCGCAGAAGGTGGTAGCAGCGTGCTGTCGGAGCAAACCTCCGCGGCTGAGCCACTGCGGTGGGACGTCAATGGAATGGCCGGGCCGTTCCGTGTTTGAGGCGGCACAGCTTTAGGCCGCCCTAGGTTGACAATCTAGGGGGGTTTGTAACCCCCGCACCCATCGCATCGTGCCAGCGCGGGGCCAGCTGACTTCCCAGGCCAGGCCGGGCCGCACAGGCCAGGACGGGCCGCGCCCAGCGGGGCCGAACCAGGACCCGTATTGGCCGACCCATGGGAGGGTCGGGCCGGGCCGGGCCCCGACCCCCATTTCGTACATTCTACGATTGTTTTCTCATAACATGGGTTGCAGACCTCCGATCGACGCACCATCAGTGGCGACGCGATCCTTGAAATGAGATAGTCATTTCGATATATTACAGTCAAGGTTTCAGAGAACTTTGGGTTTGGTTGGGTTGGTTCGGATACGAAATCAACCGGTCTCTTGGAGCGGAAACACTTATATATTGAGATTCGGACGTTCGATTGACGTGTTGTTGACATTTTTGGCTTCCTCTTGATGAGGAGGAACATTTGGATTACTCCGCTCGACGTTTGGACGTCTTCAGTGTGCAGTCGCATTGGTTCGGACATGAAACCAACCGGGACCCTGAAACGAAAAAGCCAATAACTCACAGATCGGGTGTCTGATTGACGCGCCATCAGTCTCGTGGAATTCTCTTGATGAGATGGTACTTTTGGAATACATCGCCTGAGTTATGGATTCAGTTGGAGTATGGACGGGTTGGATTGTACCGAAATCCAACTGGGCCCCTGGAATAGAAAAGCTGATATCTTTCAGACCGGACGTCCGTTTGACGAACCGTTAGAGGCATTGGTGATCACGTTGAGAAACAGTCCCTATGAGTATACCCTCTTAGAGTTTGGGGTACATTTGAGATACAGACGGGTTGGTTCTCACATGAAACCAACCAGGCCCCTAGGACGAAAAGGCTAATATCTCACAGACAAGGAATCCGATTGACACGTTGTCTATTCCGTTGAGACCCCTATGACGAGGAGGTCCTTTGAGATACTTTTTCGTGGGACTTTTGATACTTTGAGTATCGACCTATATCTCATGGATCGGACCCTCTCAGAGACGAGCATACAGAGTGTGGAGACCGTGTAGCTGGCTGTGGCCGATGACTACTTTTCCGATTCGATTCTGAGTGACTAGCATAGCCCATAGGGGAGCACTACTTTGTGAGGTGGTAGACCCATGGCGGAGGAGCACTACTGTGTGAGGTGGCAGACCCGCGGTACTCGATAGGAGAAGTACCTCGGTAGGCTATGAGGGGGATAAATTATAACGACCCATACTTATATACATTTTTAGTACTTCAAAATTGAAGCACACTTATTACAACATATAACAAAACCAGGAAAGGACCATATATGTATAGAGTCTTTAGAATCTGGGAAACATAATCAACTGGTTCATAAAGTATCAACTTTTCCTCCCACTTATTTCATCATATCTAGAGTCCCTTTTTGGAATATCCTACTTAATAACCTTCTTCATGACCTGGGGAAATAAAACATAAAAAAGGGTGAGCTCAAATTCTTAGTAAGGGTAAACAAAAGAAATATCAATCACACCATATACTTAAGAACATATCTTTTGGAAATCATAACCTGCATAAGAGATCATAATTTAATAACATGGGATAAATGATAGTAGTGAAATGTAATCTCAATAATCATAACTTAAAACATGAAACATTGTGCCATAAACACATAATCATAGAGAATCATTTCTTTTTAGTCAAGACTCATTGCCAAGACTATATTAGTGGACAATGTCCATTTCTGAAACGAGTTCACTCCTTGTTTCAGCCCTGTTTCACTGATCTAGTTTAACCTTCCGTTCCAGCCATGTCTATCTCATTAGATATAAAATCTTTACCCAATGAATTTGATGGAGATATAGGTCCCACCCATCTCATAATTATACCATTCTTATGTGTGCCACAAAATCATAAACCATACATCATAGCATAACCCATGTTATAAAAATGGGAATCTTTAAACATCGTGACATCATAAAACAATTCATATAAGATAAAAGAATTCATAAAAATATTTCCATCACAACACAATCAAATCCATTTAATAATAGGGATAGAAACATAATCCTTTATTATCTTAGATGGAAAATAATTTTGATAAAACACTTGAACTCCATTCTTGAGGAAAATATCCTTTCTACATCATTTTTTTCCTTTGTTAACATGTCATACAATTTTAAACAAAAACAAGTTGATTAAAAATAAACTCAAAAACTTGTAAAGGAATATTCTTGGAAATTTTGTTTTAAAAATTCATTCATTTTGTATAAGTTAAAAAAACATTCCTCTCGTACTTTTTTCACAAAAGTCAAAAAGTACCTCGTATGGAAAAAAACAAAAGATTCCTTTCATATCTTTTACTAAAAACTCAACGATGGGTAAAATTGGATATAAAATAATATAGAAGGATATAAATATTACATATTGAGAAAACATGGAAGTGGATGATAAAATACACCCCAGTAAATACCAAAGTATAAACAATCTCGGATAAAAATGAGATTGTGATATTTCCCTTACCTTAGGTCCGATTTGATTTGTAAGTGTCCGAACCTCCTATATAATGATTTAAATAATGTTATTGACTTATTCCAGATTCATAATTCTTGTTATGATTTCATATATGGTCATATTGTTAGCATCTTATTAGTAATATTTCATTAATACTTGTTATTCAGGTGATTATTACTTTTTGTTCTTATGCGTGTTTTGTCGAATAAATTCTTATTCTTGTATTTAGGTTATAGATACCTCATTTCCAGAATGGTATTAGTGTAATATTTATCATATTAATTAATTAAATTCATTTATATAATCATTATCCAATGAATATCATATAGAATGAGTCGCATCACATCGTGGAGACGGTATTCCGTACGTACGCACGAGTGATGATATCATTCCTATGATCATGGAATTGTATTGGAGTGTATGTATACTATTTAATAATAAATATCACTTTATAATAGTCATATATAGTCATTATTTACACCATTATACCCATACAAGTAAGGTTGTGGTGGAAAATAGAGTACACCACGGCGTGTAGACGGTATTCTGTACGTACGCACGCACCGTGATTTCTTTTTCCGCAGGATGGATAGATAGTGAAATAGGGTTGTTTCATACTTATAATAACATATCAGTATATGAGTGATACTGATGTAATTACTTCATAATGAAACACCTAATGAAGAAGAAGTGGATGAAGAAATAAAGATGAAAGAATCGGAAACGGACATTACCTCTTTTTTGAAGTGCTTCTTTGAGACCTCTTTTTAGGGCACTAAAATAGGTATTTGAAGAAGACCAGAACCTCTAGGATGTTTCTAGGGATGTGTAGAGGAGAAATTGGCAGGGGTTGGCCGAGCATTAAGGCTCAAAGTGGTGTGACGAATAGCGGGAGTAGGTTCCCTTTTATAAGAGAGGAGAGGGGAACCTTTGGAATAACTAAAACTATTATTTTATTATAAAGTCCAATTCGGTTTTAAATAGCTACAAATTGATTTATTTCTAAGCTAAGGTTGGGATGGGTCATAATCCTTTCATAAAATAGAATTTATAAAAGTTTAGGTTCCTATTTTAACCATATCATTTAGATTTAACATTAAGTTAAAAAAATTTACTTTTACCGTGTCTTCTTGTGTTCTTATACTATAAGGTTAATAAACTTACTATAAGCCGCCAAACGAACCCCAAGTTGTTTATTATTAATATATATAACCTTATATAAGTCATTTGGCCCGTCCTTAGATTTTTAGGAATAAAATAAAAATTAGTAATATAATATTTGTTTTAAAAACTATTTTATGTCAATTTTGACACTATTTAGTAATTGATTGTTTTGAAAATCATAACAGAATGATTAGTTAGAAAAAAGTTAATTAAATGAATAATAACATTTCATAATAACCTATAAAATTAGTGGAATTCATAAAAAGTCTCATATTACATTTATTTGGGTATTTATAACATCAATTATGTCAATATATCATTAATAAGATAATTAGTGCATCATCTTTGCGTCATTAATAAATTAACTTATTTGAAGTATAAAAATTACAAATAAAATATCATTATGTAGGAAATATTTTTATCTTTATAATTAATATTTATTTTCTATTTTATCTTATTTATAACCCTATATTGAAAATGATTTTCTTATTATACTTTGATTTTAACTATTTTAACCTTTCTTTAAATAAATTAATAATAAATGTCCTAATCTAATCCATGTGGGCCTAAATAGTCAAATTGTATTCATAAGGTTGTTTTTGGTCAAATTACACTTGTCCAATAGAATTAGGACATGTGTTAGGGTAATAATAATATCATTTTTACCCTTAATTACCCTATTTACTTTTAACCGTAAAAAGTAAAAAGTTACTATTCACCAAAAAATTATTTTCATCTCATTGAACCACATTTTATTTACTGACATCAACCGTGTCTCTCGGATTTTTGAAATTCCACTCACAGATGTGGTAAAATTATGTTTTATGAAAAATTCAGTTTTTTAACTGCCACTTAGTGGTTTCACTATTCATCAAAAATTGAATGTTTTCAGAAAAATACCAAAATTTCACCGTAGGCTAATTTTGATATTCCGAATCCAAAAAATGAAGCCCATTTTGAAAAATAAAATTTATAAAATTTCAATAATTGGTTATTAATATTCATAACGGCTAGTTTTAAAAATATTTTAATATCATATCATTGTCTAGTGAAACCCGGTATTGCGTACGACACAAGCTATCGAGGAAGGTCGTGGTTGCGTGTAAAGCAAGCCAAGCTAGTGTTGTGTGTAGTGAAAGATTCCTTTGATGATTAATATAACATAAAAACAAAATATTTCACATAAAAGTCTCGGGTGTTACATTCTACCCCCCTTAAAATGAATTTAACCCTCGAAATTTGTCACTTTGTCACAAACAGATTAGGATACCTCTCCCTCATCATATCCTCAAGCTCCCATTTAGCTTCTTCTAATTGGTGGTTCCTCCATAAAAATTTCACCAATCGAGTGGTCTTCCTTCATAGGACTTTTTCACAACGATCCAGAATCTCCATCTGCTGTTCTTCATAAGAAAGATCTTGCTCCAGCAGTACCACTTCTGAGCTAAGTACATGTGAAGGATCAGGTATGTACTTTCTCAGGAGAGATAGATGGAACACATCGTGAACTGGAGAGAGATTCGGTTGAAGCGCCAATCGGTAAGCTACCTTCCCAACACGAACCAGTATTTCGAAAGGACCGATATTTCGGTTGTCGGCATAACTTTTCTGTTGACTCTGAGCTACTCTTATGTGTTGTTGAATAGATCTGACCTTTTCTGCTATTTCATCAACGAGATTAGGTCCTAATATCTATCTTTCCGCAAATTCATCCCAGAAAGTTGGAGTCCGGAATTTCATTCCATAGAGAGCTTCATAAGGAGCCATCTGAATACTGGAGTGAAAGATATTATTATAAGTAAATTCCACCAAAGGTAGGTGTTGATCCCAACCACCTTTGAAATCCATAGTGTAAGCTCTCAACATATCTTCTAGATGTTGAATTGTTCTCTCAGACTGACCGTCTTTCTGAGGATGATAAGCAGGGCTGAATCTCTACTCTGTATCCAGAGTATGCTGAAGATTTCACCAGAACTTCGAGGTAAATCTCGGATCACGATCAGATATAATAGAAAGTGGTACTCCATGAAATCTTACCACTTCGTTTACATATATCCTGGAAAGCTGATCGAGATTGAAATCCTATCTAATAGAAATGAAGTGTGCAGACATGGTAAGACAATCAAATATGACCCAGATAGCATTATTGCCTTTTGTAGTTTTATGAAGTCATGTGACATTGTCCATATTGATGTTTTCCCATTTCCATTCGGGTATGGGTAATGGTTGTAACATCCCATTAGACTTCTGTCTCTCAGCTTTAACTTGGTGACAAACCAAGCAACGAGAGACATATTCAGGAACATCTCTTTTTATGCCATCCCACCAGAAGTACTCTTTCATGTCCCTATATATCTTCGTGCTTCCAGGATGAATAGAGAATGAAGAACTATGAGCCTCATATAGAAACTCCTTCTTTAATTCCAGGATGGGAGGAACACATACCTGATTCCTAAACATTATTATCCCATCACAATCATAGTTGAATTCAGGAACATTTCTCACATTCTTTTGTAACTCGACACCTTCTTTCTGTGCCTCTTTAATCTTCACATTTATAGATGGTTGAACATTCATTTGAGAAAGATAAGATTTTCACCCTCCATTATAATTCCAAGATCCATACTTTGTAGATCCATAAATATTGGATCTTTTGTGATCCTCATCATGGATAAACTGGCATGGTCGACTTAATGCATATGCCACCTTGTTTGCTTTCCCAGGGTGGTAATGGATTGAGCAGTCATAATCCGTAATAAGCTCCATCCATCTTCTTTGGTGCATATTCAGCTCCTTTTGTGTGAAAATATATTTTAAACTTTTATGATCAATTTAAATATCACACCGTTCACCATAAAGACAATGCCTCCAAATCTTTAATGCAAATATTACCACAGCTAACTCCAAATCATGAGTTGGGTAATTTTTCTCATGGATTTTCAACTGTCATGAGGAATAAGCTATCACCATATCATTTTGCATAAGAACACATCCCAATACCTTCTTGGATGCATCACTGTAGATCACAAACCATTCCCCACTACAAGGCAGTGTGAGCACATTTGCACTGGATAACCTTCATTTCAACTCCTTGAAATTCTCTTCACATTCCACCGTCCATACAAACTTAACTCCTTTATGAGTCAACTTGGTGAGTGGATTAGATAATAGTGAAAAATCTTTCACAAAACGTTGATAATATCCAGCCAAACCAAGAAAACATCAGATCTCAGTTACTATTGTTGGTCTCGACTATCTTTCGATAACCTCTGTTTTTGCAGGATCCACAGATATCCCCTCTTTTGAGATTATGTGACACAGAAATGCAACTTTTTGAAGCCAAAATTCACACTTGGTAAATTTGTCATAAAGCTTCTCCTTTCATAGGTTCTTCAATATAATTCTCATGTCATCTTCATGTTCGTCCATGATCTTTGAATATACTAGAATATTGTCTATAAAGACTACCACGAACTGATCAAGATAGTCTCTAAAGACTCCATTCAGCAGATCCATGAAGATAGTAGGGGTATTAGTAAGACCAAATGACATCAATATAAATTCATAGTGTCCAAACCTTGTACAGAAATACATATTTGGTATATGCCCTCTTTTGACCCATAATTGATGATACCCTGAACGAAGATCAATCTTGGAAAATTATTGAGCTCCTCGTAGTTGGTCAAATAAGTCATCAATGCGTGGGAGAGGATATTTGTTCTTGATAGTGATCTTGTTAAGTTCTCGAGAATCAATGCGGATTCTCATTGATCCATTGTTCTTCTTAACAAACAGAATAGGTTCTCCCCAAGGTGACGCACAAGGGTGTATGAACCCCTTATCAAGATTCACTGGGAGTTTCTTATTCAATTCCTGCAACTCAATTGGGGCCATTCTATAAGGTGTCTTTGAAATAGGCAAAGCACCTGGTGTGAGTTCTATTGAAAACACAACTTCACGATTTGGTGGAAGACCCGGTAATTCCTCTGGAAAGATATCATCAAACTCCCATACAATGGGAATATTCTTAATCGTGAGTTTCTCACCAACCATTGGAGATAAATAACCTTCATTTAGTGGAATCAAGACCCAAAAGATGGAAGGAATTTCCACTGGATGGTTTTGTTCATCATTGCATTGATAGACGATCATAGATTGATCTAGAATATGAAATGTGACTTCCCTTCTTTGGCAATTGATATGAGCTCCATATAAAGAAATCCAATCCATGCCAATAATCACATCAAATTCCACTATAGGAAGTATCACAAGATTTGCTGGAAGCACTTTCCCACAAACTTCGATCAAAGATGAATTATAAACTTTTGATGTGACTGTTGTGCCATTAGGGGTTGTCACAGATAACTCAACATCTAATTGTTGATGTAATATGGTGATATCCTTAGAAAATTCTTTAGAAATAAAAGAGTGGGTGGATCCAGAATCAAATAAAAAAATTTCTACTCTAGAGTGGATGGTAATTGTACCTTTCACCACATCGTTATCGTTCTCCACATCGCTGATAGAAATTGCATGTGACTTTCCTTTATTGTTAGCCTTAATATTTTGTTGACGTCGGCCATCATCATCAACCCTTGGATTTAGGCATTGATTTGAATAAGCCCCATCTCCTTGCACATGAAACATTGAAGTGTAGTAGGGTCATTCTGTGTATCCCTTCCTTTGTTTTCATCATTAGACATCTTCTTCCCATCATTGCAGCATTCAAATTCCCGATGACCTTCCTTTCCACATTTGAAACATTTACATGTCCCTTTAATAAAACTCCCTCCATATTTCTTTCCACACGTTGAGCATAAGGGAAATATCATCTTCTTTTCAGTGTGCTCTTTAGATTTTCCATTGAATTCAATTTTCTTCTTCTTATCAAACCCATATGACTGATGGGTTACTCCAATATCCATCTCGACATTGAGAGCACATCGAACGATTTCCTCATAGCTATTGAAGTCCCTTATGGCTAACTCCCTTCGATGACTTGGTTTTAAGCCACTAAATAATCAATCGATCTTACTCTCAGGTTGGATAATAATACCAAAAGTGTACCTTGAATGTCTTGTAAAATTTTCTTCATAAGTACCAACAAATTCATCATCCTTTTCTTCAGTTCAAGAAACTCTTTCTCCATCTTTGTTCGGAGAATACGAGGGAAGTACTTATTGAAAAATAAGTTCTTGAACTCGTCCCATTCCATGGACCCAATATCATCCCATTGCCTCGTATTCTTAATAAGAATCCACCATTGATCAGCATAACCTTCCAAACGATACACTGCTAAGATGAATTTATCATGCTTAGATCATTGAAGAACTAAAAATAACTTTTCAATAGTTCTAATCCATTGTTCAGTAACTAATGGATCAGTAGACCCGCTGAATGAAGGTGGACGCTATCTCATGAAGGATTCAATAGAATTTTGCTCCTTCCTTTGCTCGTTTGGAAGTCCTGCATGATTCATAGCTTGAGAAAGTTGTGTGAGCATGGCTAAAATATTTTTCATTCCAGCTCCCATAATGTTTGGTTGCTCAGGGAGACAATCATTGCATTTCCCGTCACATTCCGCATTAACACGATTCCTTTGGGTTCTAGCCATTGACTAAAACCAAGAAGAATAGTGCGAGAAAGACTAATTATAATTGGAAAACCACATAATCAAGAATAAAATTTCACACTTAAGGTCTTATCCTAGGTTATTCATTGCCATTTCTAAAACATTGATATTGTGTTCTATGCTTAGACTTATCCTTAGGGTTCTTACTAAAGCTTTCACATCCTAGTTTTCAAAGGTTGACTATACCTTTCCTTTGATACCAACTATAACCACCCATACTTACATACATTGTTAGTACTTCAAAATTGAAGCACACTTATTACAACATATAACAAAACCAGGAAAGGACCGTATAGGTATTGAGTCATTAGAAACTGGGAAACATAAACAACTGGTTCATAAAGCATCAACTTTGCCTCCCACTTATTTCATCATATCTAGAGTCCCTTTATGGCATATCCTATATAATAACATTCTTCCTGAACTGGGGAAATAAAACATACAAAATGGTGAGCTCAAATGCTCAGTAAGGGTAAATAAAGAAATATAAATCACATCATATACTTAATAACATAACTTTTGGAAATCTTAACCTGCAAAAGAGATTGTTATTTCATAACATGGGATAAATCATAGTAGTGAAATGTAATCCTAATAATCATAACATAAAACATGAAACTTTGTGTCATACACAAATAATCATATAGAATCATTTCTTTTTAGTCAAGACTCATTTCCAAGACTATCTTAGTGGAAAAAGTCCATTTCTGAACCGAGTTCACTCCTCGTTTCAGTCCTATTTCACTGAACCGGTTTAACCTGCTGTTCCAGCCATGTCTATCTCATGAGATATAAAATCATTACCCAATGAATTGGAGGGAGATATAGGTCCCACCCATCTCATAATGATACCATTCTTATGTGTGCCACAAAATCATAAACCATACATCATAACATAACCCATGTAATAAAAATGGGAATATTTAAACATCGTGACATCCTAATACAATTCATATAAGATAAAAGAATTCATAAATATATTTCCATAACAACATAATCAAATCCATGTAATAATTGGGATAGAAACAGAACCCTTTATTATCTTAGATGGAAAATAATTTTGATAAAACACTTGAACTCCATTATTGAGGAAAATATCCTTTCTTCTTCAAAAACATTTTTCTTTGTTAACATGTCATACAATTTTAAACTAAATGAAGTTGATAAAAAATAAACTTGAAAAATTTTAAAGGAATATTCTTGGAAATTTTGTTTAAAAAATTCATTCATGTCATATAAGTTAAAAAAACATTCTTCTCGTACTTTTGTCGGAAAAGTCAAAAAGCACCTCGTATGAAAAAAGACAAAAGATTCCTTTCATATCTTTTACTAAAAACTCAGCAAGGGGTAAAATTGGATATAAACTATTGTAGAAGGATATTAATATTACATATTGAGGAAACATGGATGTGGATGATAAAATACACCCCAGTAAATACCAAATTATAAAAAATCTCGGATAAAAATGATATTCTGGTATTTCCCTTACCTTAGGTCTAATTTTCTTCATAAGTGTCTGAAACTCCTGTATAATGATTTAAATAATGTTATTGACTTATTACATAATTATACTTATTGTTATGATTTCATATATGGGCATATTCTTAGCTTCTTATTAGTAATATTTCCTTACTACTTGTTATTCGAGTGTTTATTACTTTTTGTTCTTTTGCGTGTTTTGTCGAATAAAAACTTATTCTTCTCTTTAGGTTATAGATACCTCATTTACAGAATGGTATTAGTGTAATATATATCATATTCATTCATTCAATTAATTTATATAATCATTATGCAATGATGATCATGTAGAATGAGTCACATCACATCGTGGAGACTGTATTCTGTACGTACACACAAGTGATGATATCATTCCTATGATCGTGGAATTGTATTGGAGTGTATGAATACTATTTCAGAATCAATATCACGTTATTATAGTCATATATAGTCATTATTTACACCATTATACCAATCCAAGTCATGTGGTGGTGGAAAATAGATTACGCCACAGCATAGAGACGGTATTCCGTACGTACGCACACGCGGTGATTTCTTTTTCCACGAGATGGATAGATGGTGAAATAGGGTTGTTTCATACTTATAATAACATATAATTATATGAGTGATACTGATGTTATTACTTCATAATGAAACAACTAAATAAGAATAATTGGAAGAGGAAATAAAGATGAAAGAATCGGTAACAGACATTACCTCTTCTTTGAAGTGCTTCTTTGAGACCGCCTTTTAGGGCACTAAAATAGGTCTTTGAAGGAAAAAATAACCTCTAGAATGTTTCTAGGGAAGTTTAGATGAGAAATTGGCATGGCCTGGCCGATCTTGAAGGCTCATCGTGGTGTGAGGAATAGGGGGAGGAGGTGCCCTTTTATAAGGGGGGAGAGGGGCACCTTTGGAATAACTAAAACTATTATATTATTATAAATTCCAATTCGGTTTTAAATAGCTCCAAATTGATTTATTTAGAAGATAAGGTGGGTATGGGTCGAAATCATCTCATCCAATATAATTTAGTCAAGTTTATGTTCCTATTTTTACATTATCATTTAGATTTAACATTGAGTTAAATAGTTTTACTTTTACCGTGTCTTCTTGTGTTCTTATACTATAATGTTAATAAACTTAATATAAGTATCCAAACGAACCCCAAGTTGTTTATTATTAATATATATAACCTTATCTACTTCTTTTGGCTGAAATGTTGATTTTTAGGAATAAAATACCAATTAATAATTTAATATTTGTTTTAAAAACTATTTTATGTCAATTTTGACACTATTTAGTAATTGATTTTTGTTAAAATCATAACAGAATCATTAGTTCGAAAAAAAGTTAATTAAATAAATAATAACATGTTTGTTAACCTATAAAATTAGTGGAATTCATAAAAATTCTCAAATTACATTTATTTGGGTATTTATAACATCAATTATGTCAATATTTCATTAATAAGATAATTACAGCATCATCATTGCGTCATAAATAAATTAACCTATATAAAGTATAAAAATTACAAATAAAATATCATTATGGAAGATATCTTTTTTTCTTTCTAATTAATATTTATAGTATATTTTATCTTATGTATATCCCTATATTAAAAATGATTTTCTTATTAAACCTTGATTTTAACTATTTTAACCCTTCTTTAAATAAATTAATAATAAATGTCCTAATCTAATCCAAGTGGGCCTAAATGGTCAAATATTATTCCTAAGGTTGTTTTAGGTCGAATTATACTTTTCCAATAGAATTAGAGCATGTGTTAGGGTAATAATAATATCATTTTTATCCTTAATTACCCTATTTACTTTTAACCGTAAAAAGTAAAAAGTTACTATTCACCAAAAAATTATTTTCATCTCATTGAACCAAATTTTACATAATGACATCAACCATGTCTTTCGGATTTTGGAAATTCCACTAACAGAAGTGGTAAAATTATGTTTTATGAAAAATTCCGTTTTTTAACTACAACTCAGTGGTTTCACTATTCATCAAAAATTGAATGTTTTCAGAAAAATACCAAAATTTCACCCTAGTCTAATTTCGATATTCCAAATCCAAAAATGAAGTCCATTTTGAAAAATAAAATTTATAAAAGTTCAAAAAGTGGTTATTACTATTCATATAGGCTAGTTTTAAGAATATTTTAATAGCATATCATTATTTAGTGAAACCCGGTATTGCGTACGATGCAAGATATCGAGGAAGGCTGCAGTTGCCTGTAAAGCAAGCCAAGATAGTGTTGTGTGTATTGAAAGATTCATTTTTTGATTTATATTACATAAAAACAAAATATTTCACATAAATGTCTCGGGTGTTACATCACTACTGTTTGAGGTGGCAGACTCATGGCGGAGGAGCACTACTATGTGAGCTGACAGACCCGCGGTACCCGACAGGAGGAGTACCTCAGCAGTGTTAGGTTAGTGAGAAGTATCTCGGAGTTGTGATAAGATCACTGTACACTCCTGAGACGGACTCATCAGCAGTTATGGGTTCAATAATGAAAATCCTGGTTTGAGATGATTCTATGACCTTTGTGTTTACCTCTTGATTGAGATGGGTCACTTGATAACTTAGGTATATGTATGGGAATATAACTTGGTAGTGGTTATCTATTGATTTCATAATCTTTTTGTTTCCTCGTGAATGAGATTGGTTACTTGATAACATCGGTATATGTATGGGCATATACCTAGGTAGAAGTTATCAGTTGAGATCTTCTTTGTGGTTATCTTTGTTGGTTTTTGTGAGACCTTGAGGGTCTCGGGGTCCCTACTGAGTATCGTTATACTCACCCCTACACGGGCTACCCCCACACCTCGTTGTGTTGGTTTCAGACGACGGGCAGTGCTGACAGATGTCAAGTGTTTGAGGACTAGACGATACCCAGAGGTGGACTACATGACGAGTCAGTATCCTGAGGTGGACTTCACGGTGAGACGACCCTCGGAGGAGGTTGACAGGCGAGAGCGATGTTGAGGCTATTTGTACCTACCCTTCAGGTAGGATCCGTGGTGGATGATACAAGAGCTACGCCATCTGTACCTACCCTTCAGGTAGGATCCGAGGAGGACGTCCCAGGAGACGCTTCCGTTCTTCCAGCTGTTGTCTTTTTCTGTTGTACTTTTGTTCATTTGTAGTTGTACTTTCAGTTGGGTTTGTTTTCTGGCCCATTTACTTTTCAGCACATTCTTTGTACTTAGTGTTTTACTTTTGCTTGTACTCTATGGTGTTTTGTTACTTTTATAAAGGCAATGTCGTCCTAGTTATCGGGATTTATGCCATTGGTGCTAGTCGCCAGCCCATGGCCTATGGAAGGCGGGCTTGGGGTAGTCATGACATGGGCCTCGAGAACAGGTCATGACAAATTGGTATCAAAGGAGTCGGTTCTACCACATAACTAATAACTCTGATATTTTCTTTCTGTGAAGCGACATAGTTATGAGTACCGAGTGTGGTTTTTTGTTCAGGGAGTCCAGTGTTGGTGTGGGCGGCCGACGTATCTATAAACCAGGACCCTGGAAACTGATTTTCTACTTTGTGCACGAAAACACTGATTTCTTGTGTGTTTCCAAAAGTTTTGAAAGTCAGCTCAAACCATGTCAGCTCACCAGGTATAAATCGTTTGACCGTGTCATGTTAGTTTCTTTAAAGTCTACTCCCCTCGGATGACCAGCTAGAGCCCCGAGAGTTGATCGTACTGATAGCCTGCAGATCGACGTGGCCTCAGTACAGGGCCCTATCCCAGTTGAGGCACCAGCGGAGGCACCATTGGTACTAATACCAGTGGGGCCACCAATGCCACCAGCTCCAACAGCAGAGGGTGCACGTCGCTTGAGCGCACTGCACGAGTTCCAACGTTAGAGGACACCCAGGTTCGGGGGAGAGACGGACCCGTAGGTGGCTAAGGATTGGATTGAGGCTGTGCTGAGATTCTTCTTTCTAGTGGAGACACCATCAGACATCATGGTGATCCTTGATCCCAGCCTTTTTTAGGGAGCTTCAGGATGATGGTGGAGCCTGATGCTCCAGATGCATGATGAGGCAACACTTATGTGGGCAAACTTTGTCAGCATGTTCCGGGTAGAGATTGTACCAGCCACCCTTTGAGTGGTGCGTATACAAGAGATGTTGTATCTACAGTTGGGTAGCATGATGGTGGAGCACTACTCAGTGAGGTTCACAGACCTCTCACGCTACTCCACAGATATGGTATGTGACCCGTTCTTCAGGGCCCGAACCTTAGAGCAGGGGATCAGGCGAGAGATTAGATATTCTATTGTTTCTCACAGCTTTTCGACGTAGAAAGGGGAGTTGGAGCGAGCCCTCTTTGTGGAGATTTTCCTTGCTGAGTAGTCTCCAGCAGAAGGACCCACCACTAGTCGGAATGCGTCAGAGACTTTTGTTGCATGCTGTGGACAAATGACGCAGAGGACCAAGAGAGTCAGACCTACAGGTGGTCGACTACATGACTCAGGGTCGGTAGTGCGAGGCACCAAGGGAAATGACAGAGCCAGACCTGCCATGTAGTGTTACTTCTGCGGCGGGATAGGTCACATGGCACGAGACTGTCCGACCCGCCATGCAGATGACAAGTAGTTAAATGAAGAACCTCCCAGGAAGAGGCAGAGGTTCGATCAGGTCAGACCGCTAGGATCTGAATGCCAAGGGAGGGGAGCTGGTCGTGCAGATGGAGGTGGAAGATGCTTAGAGGTGTTGGCACCACCACCACCAAGAGGTTTACCCCAACTACAGGGAACATGTGGACATGGGAGAGCTCAGCTTCAGGAAGTAGAAGCTTACAACTACAGAGCTCCAAAAGTGAGTGGACAAGAGTGGAACTAGTGGTGTATATCTAGTTCCATGTTGTTGTTGTTACATTTGTGTCTTTGTACTATGAGCTGCAGTAATATAAAGACGCATAACTTTGTGACATTTTCTTTCTTCCATTTTGTGTACTGTGTGGTCCCAGTTAAGACTGTTGACTTGACCCTCACTTTTGAGATTTCTACTGGAGGAGACCCAGTGACCTCACACTGATGTCGACAGTGTGACTCGGCCCTTGGAGTCGAGAGTAACAGTTGGATCTCTTGGTAGTAATGTCGAGGCCTTACGACGTCGTCCATGGCATGAATACATCATTCATGTCCGGATTGACTGTATTAGGAAAAGAACGTGGTTCATCCAGGGGATGGGACCGGATTTCTCTTATCGGCAAAGAAGAAATCAAAGTAGCTCTTGTAGGACCAGAGATGTTCCTGGCCATGACAGAGTAGGTCCAGGTCATCCAAGAGCAGATGAGGACAGCTCAGAGCCAACAGAAGGCTTATAATGACAAGAGGAAGAGACCACTAGAGTTCGAGTATGGCGACCATGTTTTCTTACGGGTCTCACCTCGATGTGGAATTATGGAGATTTGGAGAGGTGGAAAGTTATCTCCGTGCTTCATCGGACCCTTCAAGGTCCTCAGCAGGGTAGGCGAAGTAGTTTATCGCATGATCTTTCCACCTTAGTTGCACCGAGTGCATGAAATCATCCATGTACCTCGGCTGAGGAGATACGTGCATGATCCTTCACACATCATTGACCACAGGGAGTTGGATGTCGATGACAGGGTGACTTGCATGAAGATTCCAGTGGATATCGAGGATCGATAGGAGCGGGACCCATGTGAACGATCGATTCCTCAGGTGCGTTTTCACTAGCAGCACATGAACCTCCAGGGGAGCACTAGGGAGTGGAAGGCTCATATGCGTGCTCAGTACAGCTTTGGTATCCCTAGTTAGTGTTAAAGCTTTATGGGGACGTAATGTCCTGAGGTGGGAGTAATGTAAAGACCCGTAAAAATCAAGGGAAATTTTTTCTGAATTTTCTTTGTAATTTTATAGAGAACGTAGTTTCTGACGACATCTGATTCTGAGGACCAGTGTGCCCGGAATTATTTTCCGAAGTTTATCTCGGGTACGTTCAGTGAGCGAATGAGCAGGTTTTTCTAACTTTTGACCCAGTGCTTAGAATTGACTTCCAAGGGCAACGATGGATTCGCAGCGCTGGTAATTTCTTAAGAAGATCTTTTTCGGTGTTGCGTTTTCACAGGGTGAGTTGTTAAAATTTTGTGGAAGATAAAATAAAAATTGAGTTACAATTTTTATTTATTTAAAGAAGTTATATCCTTTGAGTGGAAGTTAGGGATCTACCCATGAGATGTTAAGAGGGTGGTGGGGCCCACACGGGACCCTAACCCCCCTTGATCTTCCCATAACCCCCTTGACCTCCCTTAACTCACCTCCCACTTTAATATTGTAACTCCACTTTAATTTAGTGACTCCTCTCCTCCTCACCTCCCACATTTATTGATTCCACCTAAACATTAATTAATTTGACAACTCAAGATCAATTCATTAAGTATGTTGGTTTTGAATTTTGTAATTTTGAATGCATGTCTTGTGTAAAAAAAATAAGGTGGAGCCTTATTTTATTTTGGGTAGAATTTTTGTGTTTAGAGGAAGGGAAGAGAGCTTTTGAGTTTTGAAGAACTTCCTCCTACGAAGAAGAACGCTTCATCGCTTTTGTTGAAGAACATAAAGAACACTGATGTTTCTACGAAGAATGTCGTCTCATCATGCACCTTCCCTCCACGTCGAAGGAAATGAGATGTCGTATTCTTCATCGGGCAATCACTGACGAAGTTCCTTCTCCTCTTCTTCCTCCGCATCAAGGGAGGAGACACCACCGCGGGGAACATTGCCATTGACGACAACTCACCCTCCGGCGTCAACAGAATCAGTACTGATCTTCCGCGACATCCGATCACCGCGAGGTTTTCCTCTTCCGCGGCTCGACGACATGTGACGTCTTTGCAGGTAGGGGTTTCGTTTTTTTTCGTGAATAATTTTTGGACGTTCTTCGATATTAACAGCCAACGGTTATCAAAATAACAGAGGAGGTCGGACCACACAAACATGGTCGAACCTCCTCCCATTTTTATTTTGATGGTTATCAACGTGGCTTGAAATGGAAGAGACGCAGTGCCGTCGCATCGTGCGGGAATTTAGAGAATCACGATGAAGAAGCGCGATGCCATCACGCCGCGACGGAAAACCATGAAGATGACATGATTTGTTATTTGACGTGCGGATCGACGGGCGACGACGAATTGGGACGAAATGGCGTTTGAATTCCTTCGCAGTAAATATCGGGTCCCGGGAGGACTGTTGGTGAAGGCAAAAGGCGAAACGGACCACCCGAGCGCATCCGGTGGTCCACAGAAGGCGTCGGCGGCACACCCCGCCGGCGTGGCAGCGTTCCCCCGGAGCAAACCGTCGCGGCTGAGCCGTGGTGGTGGGACGTGAACCGGAATGGCCAGGCCGTTCCAGGATTGAGGTGGTGCAGCTTTATGTCGCACCAGTTTGCAACTGTGGGGGGGGGGTTTGTAACCCCCTGCACCCGTCGCACCACGCCAGCGTGAGGCCAGCCAGCTTCCCTGGCGGGTCCGGGCCGGCCTGCGCCCTGTGGGGCCGGACCCGGACCCAGTTCGGCTGACCCAGGGGGGGTCGGGCCGGGCCCAGACCCCCATTTCGGACTGTCTACGGTCTTTTGCCCATATCATGGGCTGCAGAATTCCGATTGACGCACCGTCAGCCTCTACGCGGTCCTTGAAACGAGATGGTTGTTTCGATATATTACACTCATGGTTTTAGAGAGCGTTGGGTTCGGACGGGTTGGTTCAAATACGAAAAAAACCAGGCACTCGGAGCGGAAACAGTGATATCTTGAGTTTTGGACGTCTGATTGACATGCCGTCAACTTTGTTCGTTTCCTATTGATGAGGAAAAACTTTTGGCTTACTCTTATTGAGCTTTGGACACCATCGGAGTGCGGTCTGGTTGGTTCGTACATGAAACCCACCGGGCCCCTGGAACGAAAAAGCCAATAACTCACAGACCGGGCGTCCGATTGACGCGCCGTCTGTCTCGTTGAATTCATCATGATGAAACGGAACATTTGGCATACTTCGCCTATGTTTTGAATGCATTTGGAGTATGGCTGGGTTGGATTGTACCGAAATCCAACTGGGGCCCTCGAACGGAAAAGATGATATCTTTCAGACCGGACGTTCGTTTGAGGAACCGTCAGTGATGTTGGTGATCACATTCAGAGACGGTCCCTATGAGTATACCCTATGAGAGTTTGGGGTACATTTGAGATACGGCTGGGTTGGATTGCACACAAAACCAACTGGGCCCATGAGACGAAAAGGGTAATAACTCACAGACCGGGCGTCCGATTGACACGTCGTCTGATGCGTTGAGACCCCTATGACGAGGCGGTCCATTGGGATACTTCATCATGGGACTTGTGATACTTGGAGTATCGACCTGTAGCTCATGGAGTGGACCCTCCTAGAGACATGCATATAGAGTGCGGAGACCGTGTAGCTGGTTGTGACCGATGACTGCTTGCCCGATTCGATTCGGAGTGACTAGCATAGCCCAGTGGGGAGCACTACATTGTGAGGTGGCAGACCCATGGCGAAGGAGCACTACTGTTTGAGGTGGCAGACCCGCAGTACTCGACAGGAGGAGTATCTTTGTCGGCTATGAGGGGGAGCACTACTGTGTGAGGTGGAAGACCCATGGAAGAGGAGAACTACTGTGTGAGGTGGAAGACCCCTAGTACTCGACAGGAGGAGTACCTCAGCAGTCTTAGGTTAGTGAGAAGTACCTCACAGTTATGACATGATCACTGTACACTCTAGAGACTGACTCATCATCACTTACGGTTTCGATAATGAAAATCCTAGTTTGAGCTGAGTCTATGACCTTTGTGTTTACCTCTTGATTGAGATGGGTCACTTGATAACTTAGGTATATGTATGAGCATATACCTGGGTAGTGGTTATCCGTTGATTTCATAATCTTTGTGTTTCCTCATGATTGAGATGGGTTACTCGATAACTTAGGTATATGTATGGGTATATACCTATTTAGACGTTATCTGTTGAGATCTACTTTTCGGTTATCCATGTTCCTTTTTGTGAGACCTTGAGGGTCTCGGGGTCCCTACTGAGTATCGTTATACTCATCCAAACATGGGTTATGCCCGCACCTCGTTGTGTTGGTTACAGACGATGGGCAGTGCTGATGGTGGCCGAGTGTTCGAGGACTGGATGGTACTTGGAGGTGGAATACATGACGAGTCAGTATCCGGAGGTGGACTTCACGGCGAGACGACACTCGGAGGATGTTGACAGGCGAGAGCGATGTGGAGGCTATCTGTACCTACCCTTCAGGTAAGATCTGTGGTGGACGATCCAGGAGTTGCGCCATCTGTACCTACCCTTCATGTAGGATCCAAGGAGGACATCCCAGGAGCCGCTTCCGTTTTTCTAGCTGTTGTCGTTTTCTTTTGTACTTTTGTTCAGTTGTAGTTGTACTTTTAGTTGGGTTTGTATTCTGGCCCATTTACTTTTCATCACTTTCTTTGTACATAGTGTTTTACTTCCGCTTGTACTCTGTGTGGTTTTATTACTTTTATAAAGGAAATGACTTCCCAGTTACTAGGATTTACGCCTTTGGTGCTAGTCGCCAGCACCAAGCCTATGGAAGGCGGGCTTGGGGTAGTCACGGAACGGGCCCCGAGGACAGGTCGTGACAAATTAATAATGATACTCCTTATCAATTTCTCATTATGATCCCTATAGTAAATTATTTCCCTCTATATTTTATTTTAGAATAATATAAAAATAATAAAAAAGTTACCCATCATTCTATAATGAAGGTGATACTAAAGCATAAAATGTAATTGTTTCTCTATGTAGACATTTAATATAAATTTATTGGTAAAAAGTTAAATTCCAACATAAATTTAATTTAATTAAAAATTCCTTGAATTTCATTCCAAAAAAATATTCCTATTTTTATAACCATTGAAAAATTATTTATATTACTTAAATAGGTAGAAAATTAATTATTATTATATAGAATTTCTATATGTTAATTAGTTATAATGGTCATAAATCCTAGATCAATATATTTATGTTATTTACAAAAAATAAACCATGACTAAATATCAATTTAAATGATCATTTCATTCTGTTATTCTTTTTGTCCTCGTTCATCAATTCCTCTGGAAGATAACACATAGGGTCAGTAAAATATAATTATGTGACCACCACTACAATATATTATTCCTATTATAGATTCTATATGCCTCAATGGTGGATTTTGAATCCTATTTTTGAAATTTAATTGCTCAAATTTACTAGTAATTGATCAAAAATTACTAAATTTGAGATATGCCACTGAAAAAATAATATTCTAACTCCACAATTGATTCCTATCAAATATTCAAAACCAGTAATATGTGGTTAAAATTTTATAAATATAATTATATATACTCCCATAAAACATCACATTTAAATGATGATTCATTTTATAAAAACTAATTCTAAATAAATCTATCTCAATCAATCATAGTAATCTTCCATATTCAATTATTAGACCATCTTTTTAATCAGACATACTGGCCCAGGATCTACACTAGAAGCATTGAATATAAACCTAGTCATCACTCTGTATGAATTATTATTAGTGGAATTATACAAAAATCACCAAAGTATTAATTATTTTAAATTTGGAAAATATCATTTGGAGGATATATATAGTTTTATTTTTGTTCATACATAGATATTAAATAAATATATTAATAAAACCTGTTGTTTTCCATAAAATTTTCAATCAAATCTATTAATAAAAAACCATTTTCTGATTGAAATTAATTTTTAAAAATCATTTCATAAAACTATTTTTATATTCTTTGTATATAAATATTCTATACTATTTCATGTAATTTTTTATAGGTTATTTTATTATGGTAATATTCATGAAAAAACTAAAATGATTTTTTTAATAATACTTATTCATATATGACATTATCAGAATTTTAATTACACCATAAAAAGTAATTTTAATGATTTTCAAGTGTAATGTAATATGTATCAAGTGATGTGTTTTGGGGTATTCAACATATAAACATTTGAGTGGAAAAAATCATATTGTTTTATTGGATATTACACTTAATCGATATTTATAATTTAAATAAATATCATAATATTTTAATTGAATGTGGTGAAAAAATATTTTTATTTTTCATTGGATGATTGGTGATGTTCATAGAAGAAGTAGTTAATGCATTTAAACTCTAAGGGATTTTCCTAGAAATGTTTCCCATATTATTTTAGTACAATAACAAATACCCAAAAAAGGTTATTGAATCTTCACATAATTTTAAACATCATTTTCAGAGTATAAAGGAATTTATAGTCTTGAATAAAACCATTGATCCCATGCATGAGGTATCTCATCCCTTTAAATAACCATCCATGAATAGTTTAATGAAATAATACACATCAGCAATATTAATCATATATGTATATTATTCTTCATGATTCACCTATTAAATAAATTAATTGAAAAATTTGTTTAATTTAATTCATCCAAAATATATTATAACAATAGAAATAATTTTGGACAATTTATGCACATAATGTTATACATATGTGGTATTTAAATTCACTCAACCTATAAAGAGGTGGATGGATACACTAATCCTAATTTATTTTGGAGCACCATATTCTGTCATATATAAAATATATATAATTTCTTACTTTATAAACTAAAATAATCCACTTACACCAAATAAAATTAATAATTTATGAAATACTATAAAAATATTTTTTAATCAATAGTAAAATATTTCTAAAATGATTTTATTAAAAATTATAAGTTTTGAATCATATAGTATTCCTATAAATTACACATTATTAAAATACTTAATTGAATAATCCTATTATCAGTAGAAGAATTTGTAAAAAATGATAAACCCTTATTTCATATAATTATGTGAATTGAAAATTCTAGAAATTCCACAGTTCTACAAAATCAACTATGGTGTTGGGTGTGAACTCCATAAAAATTATCATGTCCCTATAAAACCATGTAGTCAAAAACATATTTCATATAAATCATATATAATCCTATACAATACTTTTGTTCATGACACCATGAATTAACTAAAAATTGATAATTTCAATATATTTTTGTCTACCTCTTAAATTCATTTTTCTCTGAAATTTTAAAATGTGGTTGAGGGATACATCACATATAATATATCATTTATACAAGGATAGAGAATTTATATTATCCATGAATATGGAAACCTATCATGTTAATCAACAAAATGTGGTAATGAATTTCCCCTGTTAAATTATATGAAGGGAATGATTTCATTGCTATTATTATAAAGGGACTTGTCCCAACTGGTTTTTGCTCAAACCGATAAAACGACCCAAAATAAACCCAACCACCCATATGACAGTTATGTAACTATTCAATTGTGTATGAAATGTATAATATATTAGAGTCACTAATTCAATATATATATCCAACCACAAGTAAAATGTTCAAAAAATTATAATAAAAAATAATGAATATCATTGGATTTATTATATTACACATGAAATACTTTTCAAATTTAGTCTATTTAAAAAGTATCTACATAAAAACACATAATTATTTTCTTCATATATAATATCAAATACTTTTAAATGGATGGAGGGATCTATTCAGTATAATAATAACATATTAACACAACCTAATTAATTCCATGATGATCATGGATTTGGGATAATTCAATTTTATTCACAAAGGAGATTTTATAATTTAATTATTCATTAAAATATGATTCATCACATATTATTCCATTAATAATGTAGATTAACTATACTATAAAATCATTATATATTATATATCACCTACATCAATAATTCATGTCTCAGATAATTAGCGAACAAGAATGACACTCATGATGATATTATGTAAATGAAATCATGGATATTTCTACTAAATATTCTTTTATAGGAACACGAAATACATTATATATACCATATTTATGATTTAACTTATGATATATAATTTACACATGAAGTGATTACTCGTTAAAAAGATATGGGTCTCCAAGCCAATGTGATAAATCCTTTTTTTTCATAGTAGATCTCAATTTTTCCATGAATAGATGGAAAAACCTCAACATCAGAGGTAAAAAACCAGTTCCAATTAGATTCCTTTACAATATCTATTTCAGTGATTTATTCAGTGTCTATAGTAAAACCATATAATTTATTAGTATAAATATCTATTTATAATTTTTTTTGTGTTTTATATAATTTTGTACACAAAACACTAATATAATATCAACCCTTTCATACAATTGAAATAATTAAATTTTTTTAATAAATGAAAAGTATTAGAAGATATGTAGTTATTATCCATTAAATATAAATTTAGAATATATATTTTTAATGTAAAATAGTTTTTGTTTCATAAAAGTCTATTTATACATAATAAATTTATTTTTACTAACATATATTTAATTCATCAATATTGATAAATTATTATAATTAAATTACTATATTATATCTATTAAAATTAATAATCCTACATTTAATATTGTAAATTGATCAAGGAATGATAATAATGCCATTTTATGCTTTAAGAATGATTTTTCCTCAAAAATGGGTTTAATTTATTTTGTTCATGTATATTATAATTAATATATTTCAGGTTTATAGATTTTAATATGTAAACATTGATTAATTTATTGGATCATCATGTCAAAATTATCTATGAGTGATTTTTTGAAACTTATAAAAAAATTGATTTTCGAATGAAGCGTGAAAGAATATTTATTTTTACAATACATTAATTATTTTTCATTAGATAAATAAATTAAAATTTTATTTAATGTTTTTTCATTTTTTTAAAATTCTCATAAGATTCCATTCATAATAAATAATCTAATTTATTCCCTTGTAAGAATTATTTTATTTCATTTTTATAAGTTTATATTTATGATTAAAACACATTTATTCTAGAAAATATATTTCATTGATATTTTTTTATGAAATTAAATACATCCACATATAAAAATAGAATATTGAATAACATATTTCATATTTGTAGTTATTTTGTTAAAATATTTTAATTTTTTAAAATTCATATTTTCTACATTATGAATAGTAGCCTTGCTAAAAAAAATTCACAATGATATATGTGTTAAATCGGTAAATTAGGGTTTCAAATTTATGATATGGTAATAAATTATCACCATTTTGCATTATTTAACGTAATATTTTTATCAATATCCCATTATCTTCAAATTTTCTTAAATACATTCAAATTCAGAATGGATTATACATTAATAATATTTAAAAAAATTATGAATGATTATAACTGTGCCCCTCCCATCACTTATCAAAGGAAATTAAATATTATTTGATATCCAAAAAACATTATACCTTTATTTCAACTAATATAAATACAAATTCTATAAATAAATTCCTCTTCATGTCCTTTTTATCTTAGTCACCCCAAAATACCACCCTAGAAGGCTTTATGTGTGTGTTGAAACTCCTTTTCCAATGAAGATGTATAAATATAAACTTAATTATTTCATTATTATTTATTGTTCTATTTCATAAAAATAAATCATATAATTGTTTTTATAAAAGAATAAGTAATACTAATATATGAATATATTATTATGTTTATGGTACATTCCTTTTTCATCTCTATTTCTATCCTATTTAAAATTAAAATATACCTCGTTCAAAAATTTTATATACCACCTCCATGAAATATTGTGTTTCATTTTTCATAATCACATCACATATATTTATAATTTTATACTTTTAATAAATATAGGTTATCATTATAGAATGATTATTATATTTTATTGTTAATTTTTCTCTAAATTTAAACCATTCCTTCAATTAGGAAAATATAATTTCGTTTGTGCGTATGTGTGGAATACCACATTAATGAAGTAATGTGAGTCATTTTACATTTAAAATTAACATGTATGATAATATTATAGAATTATAAAATATATATTATCATTAAAATACATTTCTGATTCTCAAAATGTAGTTTATTATTTTTCTTTTGATATTTACAACCATTGAAAATTAGAAACATTATTCATGTTTGTGTATGGACTAATATCACCACAAAGTGATGTAATTTATTTTTAATCACCACCCTATCTGGAAGCTTATAAATGTGAATAAACATGAAAAAATATGAAATATATTACAAGAGTTTGACCCTCTAAATAGTGAATCCAATTTCATGATGAATGGATCCAAACATCAAAAATTAAAAAAGCATTAAAAACTGATGTGTTTTCACACAAATAATGATTTTAGTGTTTTATTATTATTAAAAGGGTAATTATAAATTTGAAGGTAATGATATATATCTGATATATCTATATATGGTAATTTAATAGATTAATAATACATATTTATTTTTTATATAGTTTTATATGACATGTATATGGAAATATTGGAAATGAGTAAAGGATTCTTCCTCTCCAAATTTTTTCATTAAGGCATGTTTCATGTTATGTTTCTATTTATATTTATATGTTATATATATATTCACTTTGATAAAAGTTTTCATTAATTTTTTAATGTTCATTTTATTTAATGTTTTATTTTTTTTCTTTGATAGTGCTGATTATTAAAATATTACCCATATGGAAGGAGATTATATTACAACCTCATTTTTAATTAGGATTGTTCAGGTCCATTTATAAATATAACAAATAATCTTTCCTAACTATCTATTTAACCCAAAATAATTTCTTATCATATTTATATATTTTTCAAATTTATTAATTATATTTCTCGCCTACATGGTATGGAAAATGATTGATGGAATGTTATTATGAATAATTGAATTTAATTTTCATTCATGGACCAGAATAATTTTCATCAACATCCATCATTTCAATTTAATTATAAAAAGTTATTACTTATTATTAAATAATTTTATAAAATAATTTATAAAATCCTTGACAATAATTACAAATATTTGAAAAGGAATTTTTTAATTGGTTTTGATAAGATTCATTTTTTACATTCATTACCAATATCTGTAATTATTTTTCTATACCTTTATCGAATGAATGGATTCTTCTATCAACATGGTAAATAAATTCATTGAATTATACGTACAAAAATCCATGTTTATTTCAAATGAAAATAATTTTCTCTATATTATGTGAATTTATAGTTTTAAATATATGGATTGAAACGTGTATTCTCTAATAATTTCATATAATAATATTAAATGTTCTTTTATATTTATTGTTATTCTATGAAAAAAATCATTTTCTATTTATTATTATTCTTTGGGATTTGATTTGATGATATAATCCACTTATATTATCTGGATAGTTATAGATGATAATGTTTTAAGAAGTTTATTATGAAACTCATTTCATTCACATATGTTAATTATGAAATGAGGAAATAATTAATGTTGTTGTAAGAACCATAAACATCAATTCTATATATGATTTATAAATAGGAGATGAATTTTTTTTTATGAAAACTATTTATGTCCCATGGTATATGTTATAATGTAATTATTATTATTTTTTACCATTGGGCACACTAATGTACAGATTAAATTACATGATGGGTGGGCCTAGATTTTATATCCTTCCGTTACAATGGGTAAACTATGAAATCTAATAAAAAACTAGATTATAGAGTAAACATAGTTCAATAAGATATATTTCCACTATGAAATTATTAGTAGTGGACTTTGAATAAGTTAATGATTAAATAAAAAGTGGAATAAATCCCCTATGAGATATTTCAACTATGATAGCCTTGGTAGTGAGCCTTGAATATGAGATTAATTGGAATTGGGGAGTTATCCAAAACCTGTATTGGTCTTTATCCACGTTGACGGTCTTGGAAGTGATCCTGGACTAAGAAAATGTTTAATTTTCTTAGAAGTATATATTATACTTATGTATTCTCCTTATGATATGTTCTAATGGAAAAATATTGATAATTTACAATTCCATTGCCTTTTAAAATATATATTCCATGAACCTTTAATAATTTTAAATGACTTATTGTGTGTCATGTTAGTATATTATGATCATGTCATATCACCCTTATTCTAAAATTATACTCACATATGATCATTGATTAATATCTCATTTTTTATAAATATTGAAAACAAAATCTCATCATTTCTTATATATCTCATTATAAATATTATGAATAATATTTTTAAACATGGTATGTCTATTAATAGAAATTTGTGAGATGAACATTATGAGAAGTATTGAAGATCATTCATGAAATATTATTTTTTAACTATTCTCAAATGTAACTAAACCATTGCAGTTCTAATTTGTATATTATTTCGATACATATTTAATATTCATCAAATGTAACATAATATTTCTATATGTAATGGTCTGGTCACCTTAGTTGGTATCAGATAAGTGTTCAATTATATTTAGATTAAAATAATAAAAACATTAGAGAATCATTATGGATAATCATATGTATATTATATCATTATAAAGATTATTAATGCAATTATTGAGTGAATATTAATTTAATTAAATTCAAATAAATATATTAATAATTGAAAAAATCATTGATATAGATACATATAGGTGTAATAACCTAAAAAATTATTGTTGAGTATTATAACTCAATCATCAACAGGTTCAAGAAAAAGAATAAAAAATACACACCAATTTTAACACTATGCGGTGATCCACATTATTTAATTCACATTCTCATTATGAATCTTTTATATTATTGACCTGATACAACCAATAGATATCATATTTAAAAATAATTTTCTTAGGATAAACCTAATATAAAATGGGTTTATGAGATTATATCATAATTTGGGACATGTTATAAATAATTTTCCTTACAATATGATTTATTACTCTGACCAATGTTGGAAAATACCCCCACACAAAAATTTTGATTTCATCAATGATAAGAAACATCAAGAATATTGTGATAAAAAATTTGATAAACAGTGGCATGACTATACAATGGTGAAGATAAATATAATTGGAATAGGAATGAATAATAACATGATTATAAATAATCCTCTAACTAGAAATTTTCCGAATATAAAGAATCTAGTTAAAATTATAGAAAATATAAAATTCTTGTTTTGGAATAGTTAAATAGACAATGATCATGGTGGAAAGAAGATTCGGTTTACAACATGACAAAAATGTCGGATGAAGCGCCAATGTGATGTTATAAATGGAACTATAATATATATTATGTGGGGATGAATATGGTATATATTAAAAATTTTCTAATGAAAAAGTACAATTATTGTTCACGTAATGATGGTACGTATTGTTAAACTTACGGTACCATTAATACTTCATTTTTATAAATGCATGGAATATGGGAACTATTCAAGTAAATTTCCCAATCCACAGGCTAATAACTATGATAGATATTATAAAAAACTCTGGTAGAATTGATGAAATGATATAAAATAACAACACAATTTGGTCTCTAAATTGATGTGGATTAAGATACATGAATCATTAACACATTAATTATGGGTGTTGTGTTAGGATCTTGTTCAATCAGCTTCTTTTTTATTGAAATTGTTTTATATGAATTTAAAAATTACTCCTGAATCACTAGATATTAAATCATAGGTAAAAAATATGTACTATTTTTTTGATTTCATCTCACACATATATAGCCACTAATTTTGATTTTTAAAGGAATGTGCTTCCAATAAATCATTTTATTCACTATATTATTTAGTTTTATATGATTTAGGGAATAGATTAACTCTTATTATAAAAACCAAATATCAAATTCTAATGAATGGATGTCATTTTATTATATTCCATTTAAGTCTATGATCATATATTATTGAGAGGATGAGCATGAAAATACAATGGATATTGTAAACATTATATATCATTTAAAACATAACCATGAGGTGAATATATCTCGAATGGTACGGGGATCCATAATTTTTGAAATCATCAAATAATAAATATGGGAAAATGTTTGATTTATATAATAATAATGAATTATTAAAATTATTATTCTTATATTATTACAATATTATGAACAAATATAGATTCATGGAGTTGATTATTGATTTTTTTCACCTTAAATTACCACCATGGGATGGATATCAAGGTGGATAATACATTGATCCATATGAACCATTCTATCTATTACATGAAGTGTATTAAAACATATCTAATACACAGGTATTTATAAAATTTAGATCATGAAATCGTGAGGAATGGTTGCATGTCAAATCATTATCAAATGAGTGTATAACCATAGATATATGTAATAATTAAACTATCAATGATGGAGAAAATAAAAATACATAAGAAGGAAAGAAAATATTCTAATTTCAACCATTATTATGATCTATTAAAATTATTTATGAGCCAAGAAATTCTCTAATAATTACTAGATGTGAAGAATGAACCATTTGATAAAGAACATAGTACATAATTCTCTATTAATAAATGAAGTGAATGATCTATTTATGTATCATATAATAATAATGGAGAAAAATTAAAATAGATATTTTCTTAGTATGTATTTTGATATCTGGTTTTCCTAAAAGTTATGATTTAGAGGAAAAATTCTATTTGGAAGTTTCTAATATTTACTATAGTGGGAATGGAAATCTTCTCCTTGTATTTTGTTATGATATTAAAAATACCCAAAAATTACATAATATTATTTTGATATATTAACTAATCATATGATGTAAACGAATTTGATTTATATAAAATATTATTTCCTTCTTCATCATCTCTATTAGATTTCAATTATTGTAGTGGTAAGGAATTATGGAGCATCACATCCAACTGTATCTGATCAGGAACTAAGGTATACCTAGATGTTTTGGAAATTTCTTCGATATGAGCCAAATAAAATTTTAATAATTTTCACAACAATATATCTTCATATTGAAGAGGTTTATAAATGGACAATTCAAACCCTATAAGAAATGATGAGATCCATTTCTTTGAATTTCAACGGGTTTTGGGATCACAACAATCCTCTAGTCACATTTAGTATAAAAATAACATTCAGTTGATCATTCAGATGGGTCCTTGTGAACCATTTAATTTTATGAAATGATAAATTGATCATTATAGGGTTATTTTGGAGAAATTATCGTATTTTTACTTTATTTATAGGAAGAAATCATTGAATATGTTAGATCTATTCGGAAACACATCAAAGATGACTATATTTTAATGTTGTGTCGTGATGACAATCCTTAATGATATATAATGTTAAATTATAGTTGTAGTGTATTCCTATAAATGTCTAATTGGAATATGTTTATGATATTTGGAATAAAGATAATGTTCATCCCAATATATGATGAAAACTTCAATATTATTGAACTTATCAAAACATTATCCTATGACTAGGTGCCTCTATCTGTACTATCCCAATATTTTTACGAGACCAATGAATATATTTTTTTAAGGTTTATTTGTTTTATGTCATTAAGTACTAGACATAATTTTTTTACCACCAAATCATGATATTTCTTATGAGTAACAATGAGTGGATATTTTTGTCGAAGTGAGAATGTGTCAATGAATAATACAACTCACATGGTCAATGTCTAGTGGTGACACAATATGTTTGTGGAATCTATATGGTAATCCATATATGAGATAAAAGAAAATAATACCCCTGTATTTAAATTAGTTTAGTGGAATATTTAAGGATTAATCTAATTATTTATAGAGTGATACTCTATAATATTTTATAAGATATATAATTTTCCGTTTAAAATTTAAAGTGTCTAACAACTATCCATACACAATGACTCATATATACGTGAACTATATTATACTTTTGAGATATATTTCAATTTATTTTTCTTAAAAAAATAAATATTCAAATTTATTTGTATCAAAAATTAGTTAAAAATAAATATAAAATATATTTTAAATTAAAAGAGAGTTTTTTAAACAAATTAATATTTATATTAAAATTTCTTTTTATATTAATATATTAAATATATAATTATTGATAAATTATTCAACTAAAATTTTTATATTATATATATTAAAATTAAATAAAATTATTGTATTGATGTTTACTAATATGGATTTAGAATAATGTCATATTTTTCAAAAAAAATTCTTCGCAAGTGGTTTTTATTTTTCTTTAAACTCTTATATTATAAAAAATAATTACAAATATAATAAATTCTATTTGAAAAAATGAAATAGTTTTTCATATTATTATATAAAAACTAACATATACATAATATTTTCGAATTTTTCTAAATAAATGATTAATGAGTGAATAAAGAAAGTGTTGATCTATGAAAAAAATTATATTATTTTATATAAAACAAGTAATATAAATGTTTAATTATATTTTGATGTTCTTTTAGAGATAAATATATTAAATATTTTTAAATATAACATTATTAATATTATAGGGATTATAATTTAAATTAAATTTTATACATGTTCATTTTAATGATTAAATAGAAAATTTTTCTAAAATTTTTGTTTCCTTCCATTTCATAAACTAGTTTAAAAATAATCTCTCCCAATTATATAAAATTAATCCAGAAAAAATTATTTAATATTTATAATTTGGAGGATAATATTTATTAATTATTTAAATTTAATTCTCTATTAAAAGGAATAGTAATATGGGAATAATGTTATTACCATGGTAAAAGGAGAAAACAAGTTACTTATTGTTATGACCTTGTGATAAGGTCAGAAATAAATCTATGAATTATGATTTTATTAATTTATTCAAAAACATTTTTATTATTTCTTATTTTTTATTATTTTATTGATACTTGAAAATGATTTAAATACTTATAATATTTAATTTTTTTTAAATAATTACAAGTGCACCACTACTAACCCTTATAAAAGGGAATCACATCTCACCATCTATCAACAACTCTTGATCCCTTTAGTTTCGCATATTAATATCCAAATAGACTCAGAATAATCCTACCAACAACCAAAATGTCATGGTGTCCCAAAAAATACTAGCCAAGATGGATTAAATTATAATTATTATGGGATTATCTAAAGAACATATAAATCCATTAACTGATATATTTCATTTTGATTTATTCTTATACCTCTATAAAATTGTTAATATAAATGTTGGTAATAAAAATAATTCACTAAAATATAATAAAATGTTATTATGTTAATTTTAAACCCCCTTTTCCTCTCTTCTTCCATATTATGAGAAACTAAAACAACTATCATGCATGCGTGTGAACTATCACGTCATTAAATAGATCTATGTTTTCATAATTTTTTATAATGTGTTGTAATATATCTTAATTTAATGGATATATATTTTTTTATATAATATATTTATATTTATGTAATGAAAAAATATTATTTACCATTTCACCATATAAATATTTATAAAGTGATAGCGTCGTTCTTGAATGTATGTGGAATATATCCACCATAAAGCAAGGTGATTCATTTATCATTTAAAATGTATATTTATAACAATATGGATACATTTAATAAATGTGTATGATATTTTTGATATATTTTTTATCGTATAATTTAAAATTATTATTTATGTATATTTTGTTAAAAACATTTTGAATTGAAACAATAGTCATGAAAATATATGAACAAGAACCTCCCCTATGTGATGTAATTTAATTTTTAACACTATACTATTTTCTATTATAATATTAAATGTTATTATTAACTCCGATGTTTATGAATGTAATTTTACTATAGTTATTATGAAATTTTGGAAAAAATTTAATGATCATAATTATCAAATCGAAATATGCATTGGAAATATCCCACTCTGTAGCCGAATACCAATTTTATTAATGAACTGATAATGAATGAGTAATTTAAAATAATAAGTTATTTAATAATAGATATATATATATATATGTTAATAATTTTCTAGAATATATATATATATATATATTATAATTTTTTAAAATATTATGATTCATGATGGGACATGAGGTCAAGGTTATTCTTCATTATATTTATTCACTAGATACTGTTTCATGTTATGCATCTATTTAAACATTTATGGTTCATGGAAATATCGTATGATATATTATATCTTTAATTTATTAATATTCATATTATTTAAAATTAATATTATTAATTACATATTTTAGTGGTTTTTTGATTGAAATGTTACTAATGTTGTATGGGATTATGTTGTAATATGATTATTAATCCAGATTAATCATGATTATATTTAAATTTTGAAAATTATATAGTCTATCTTAAGTTTAATTAACAACTATTTTATTCTCACATGTTTATTTATAGGTTTTTTATTTATTATTGAAAATTTCATCATCATTGTTTCATAAAACACTAAAATTATGTTATTAATAAATGTCATGTTTATTTCTATATTCTCCCATGAAAAAATTTATTCAATATCCATTTTTCAAAAAAAATAATGGATATTCCTATTTAACCATATATATCTTTTAAATTCAATTTTCTACTATATTTGAAATTCATTAAAAATGTTAATTTTTTAATATTTTTATATTATAAATTTTTAATTTTATTACCAACATGTGAAACGAATCATTGATTTAATATTTTTTAATGATCAAAATTTATCATCATCATGAAAAATGTTTTCTATGAGTCCTTATTTATATGTTTTTATGGATATTTCAATTAAAATATTTTGAAAAATATTACAGGAATTTTTATTTTTATGGATACATAAAGATAGTGATATATTCCCTTTTTATCAATGAAATGTTATAAATGTTATTTAAAATGAATTTTTAATCTACAATAATATTTTTTGGTATTTATTATTATTTACTATATATATTCCATAATTATACCATCTATATCAATTATATATATGGTTAAAGATGATGATGACGAATTATAAATGTTTTTTTAAAACATATTAAATTCCTATGGTACAATTAAGATATGATAAAATAAGTAATTATTTTTTTTACTACCAACATAATTTCCCTCGATAGATTATGATTATGTTAGGATAAAATGTTTTCGATACCCATTTATTTCCAATGTATTATATAATGATCGAATCATGAATTTTTTATGATCTTATTACTCCAGTATATATTGTTTTAATTGATGGGTTGGATAGGAACTACATATGACCTTATTGAATTAAGAAAATAATGATATCTCATGGGATAAAATGAACCAAACTCTTGAGTAGACCAAATTCAAGAAGGGATATATTGCACTATGTTTATCATGGAAGTGATCCATGAATAAGGAAATGATTAAAAATAGAGTGACCTCAATCCACTATAAGACACTGTCAACATTGACAATCATATATTTTTTCGGTAATTAATGAATTTATATGAATGGGGATATAATATAATATCCTATGTGATTTTAACCACTATGATTGTTTTGGATGTGATCATTGACTAAGGGAAATATTTTATCTACTTATTTTTATTCTTAAATAATATTTCTTATTCTGATGATTTATTTCAATATTTTATTATTCTGTACTTATATAAATTATATATTTATTGAGAATAAATTAATCTTCTAGGACTATTGATTAATTTATTTCTAGTTATTTTTATGAATTTTATATGTTATGATCGTGTTCCCAAAATTTTAGACTGATATTATTCCCACTTATGATCATTAATTGATATAATTTTTTTTACCCTTAATGGGAATCTGATCTCACCATTTCATGTTATTCAATTTTCTCTAGGATACAAATAATGTTTATAAATTATGAATGTTTTAGAAGGTTATTATGTGAGAATAATTTTTTTTAAATGATTATGATCATTTAAAAAATAATTTTTTTATAAATAGTCTATGGATACCCAAAACCATTATAGTTTTGTGGAATGTATTAGTGTGAGATATATTGATTATTATTCTAAGATTATGTTATTAATATTTATATACAAATAAAATCAACCCACATATTTCAAAGAATGTTATTGAGGATTTCTTGGAACTATTATATTTGAAATCCGAAAAATGTAATACAAAAAATGAATCATTGTTGATATTTCATAACATATCTACTATATTGAAAACATTCATTTGTATAACATTTTAAATTTTTTAATCATATCCTAAAAAGATAAATAAAATATCGTCTGTTCATACCTTATACATAAAATTTATTATCAATGTAATCCAATAAATCTTACCAGCATTAAATATGTATCTATATGTTATTCAAAGTTCATTGGTGACATCATGAAATGTATGACGTATGATGTTATTGATAGATAATATAATATAAATATATTTAATTATCTCCATCCATTAAATTATTTAAAAGTATTTTGAACCTTCCTATGATTCAGGACATACTACCCAAGTGAATATTACATTTCAGATTCTCTATTCTATATATATTTAGTTATTTTTAATATGTATGTGTCCCTACTTTTTATAAGAATAATATTAGATGAATATCTGTAGATATCCATAAAATTAATGTAGGAAGATTCACCAATGTATTTTATCGATAATCATTTACCAAAACATAGATTCACTATTTAATGTGTTGAGGGTAAATTTTTATAAGTATTATTCCATCCCCATACAGAATAAGAATAAAAGCTACATTCCCAGTAATTATCTTATTAACATATTAATTATCTATTTTAATGAACGATAAAAACTATTTCATTTTTTCATTAAATTCAATATATAAATTTTGGGAAGATTATATCCATATATAAATTTATCATTATAGTATTCATATAATAACATAATTATTTGGAATAGGTAAATTTACAATCTATATCATATACACATCATCCAATAATTTTCTATTATAGAAGATGGTATTTAAATACATTCATTTACCTTATAAAAATAGTAATATATTTCTAATAATAAATTCAAAATAGAGTTAATAATCAATACTAGTGAAATTATTTATTCATATTCTATATAATTTTTTTGTCACTTTAACACTGGGTGATTATTTTATGTAGAATATATACCATCCATATCAATTTTACATTATATAACCAACTTCCACCCCTTATAATTTACCACGTTATTTGTATCCAACATGATATAAAAATGGTTAGTGTACATGGATTACATTACATATACAATTTCATTTAACAATTTGTTATAATTTACACTCTCAGTGAAATCATGTAGAATAATTGTATAATTATTGATGAAATTTTATTAATTATCATTGATAAATGGAAATTCATTTCTCATAGGTTCATGATTAATCATACAAGAAATTTGAGGTTCTTTTGTTTCCTTACTCATTTATTCAACCATAACTATTTCTGTGATCATCTTAACCGCCATATCATGAAAATCTCTACATTGTTAGTATTTAGCATTTCCCGGATCAATATTCCTTTCACTTGAATATAGATTCAAGTGTTATCTCTCAACGAAGAAATAGTATCATGATACAAAAAAATAATGTCAGATTGAATCAGAGATATAATATCCCATTTTCTTTAATAAGACTAGAAAATTTTCATTATTTTACATTGGTACAATCATTTCATGTTCCAAAAATCATATTACATTCTTCATAGCCCAAATTACTCATAATAATATAATTATATATTCCCAAATATATATATATATATATATATATATATTTTCATTATTAATACATTATATAGAAAATTAACTAACAAAAATACAGAAGTCTATATTTTATAGCAACGTAATATAGTAGGATGGTTAGAATAAGTCATCATTAATGAAACCATAAAAAATACAGTATCAATTATCCTAGAATACATAACATTTTATAAAGATATTTTATATAGATTTCATTGTGAAAAATTCTATTAGTTTTCAAAAAATATTTTATATATTCTAATTGATATTAAATTAACATGATTATTCATTATATTTTATTAATTATGTACTAATATATAACAGATATAAAAATTTAATATTTATAAAATTGATTATAAATAAATTAAATATTTTATATGATGTAGTAAATTATATAAATATATAAGTATGGTTTCTGTAATGGTGGATAAAACAAGAAATTTTATTATTTAATTGGAACATGTTCATATAAGATTTAATTTCATTATAGAGTTTTGTTGGGGTTCAATGTAATTATTTATTTTTGTAGCTAAAAATTATTCTATATATTTTATTTAATGATGAACCAGTTTCTTTGATTAAAAAACAAATGCATCAATGTCATGTTCCCTTTAATAAATTTATATATTATAATTAAATAATCTGCATTATAATATATATGGTTTTACAACAATATTTCATCCATATAGGAATAAAAAAATGTATAATATTTTTTAAAATAAAAATTAATCATTTTCCATTTATTCATGTTTACATCATTTATGTAATGATATTTAAAAATTAATTACATTTAAGAGATAAATATTTGGTATATTCTTAATGGATTATTATCAATGAGAAGAATATGTTTTGGTCATATGAAATGAATGTTTTTAATATGTTATTTTATAATGAAAAAAATAAATTAATGATATATAAGGTATGTTTGTATCCCTATAATAATAAATATTGAGTATACCACAACGAATTTTATATATAATTTCATTTATATCCAGAGCATTTATAATAATTTCAATATTAATTAATATGGGATAACCAATTTCCCTATATATGAATATTAAAACATCGTAATTTTTCAGATAATTAGTTTTTGTTTCATCTAATCATGTAGTGGGAAGATATTTTGTTGATCATGTAGTATATTTTTTTCATTGAAAAATTACTATTTCTCAATTAATACAAGTAGTGTCATAGACTCTATATTTATTTTATATGATTTATATAGTATATTCCCAAGGCTATATATTTTAAATATGATTCTATTTTAATTTTTTATAATTGTTAATCTCAATAATATATTTTTCAAAGGATGAGGATAGTAATGATTTAATAAATTTTTTCCCACTAAAATTGTTTGAATATTTACCTTAATTAATGTATAATTTATCATTTTGATTAATTTCAAATTTCATTCATCCTTGAAAAAGAATATAAATAGAGAGAGGCAATTATTTTACCTGATCCATTACATTATTCACATTTATAATGAAAGGTATTTGAATGAACATGATACAAATTGTGTCATACATGAGTTACTTTGAATGGTAATTATTTTTTGCATTATAAGAGATGTGGCTAACTACCCATCAGCAATGGAAAAACTGAGTTCCAAAATATTTTGAAATATATATTTGTTCAATAAAATTTATTGTTTGTCACCTAGCACCATCAGTAAGCCCTGAATATTTGATTTTTGTCATAAGGATATGTTATCTCTTTTTTCCCTCTCAGAACATTCACACAAGCTATATTTCCTCCATATTTTTTGTGGTCACTATATAACTTATTCCCTTCCTGAATATGTCAAGGGAAACCATAATTCAGCCTCATATCTATTTTATTATATTGAAATGCGACATTATAATTATTCTAATCTTTTAATAATAATGGGGATAGATTTTTATGGGTCCTCAAACCCATTGTATACACCCCAATGATTATCATTTGTTTTCTAAAAATATAATTTCATTTTCATGTCATTTTTTATTTCTTCATTATGATATCCATTCAAAGTCAATGGTTTGAGATAAATTTAAAAAATGTTAAATCAATCATTATATACATTAAAATAAACCTTATGTGTATATCATAAATGGTATAATCGTGTTATACTATATGATCGCTTGGAAATCTATATTATGTCCCTTGATTAACCATACAATTTTTAATTGTATATGTTATATGAAGTGACATCACTTATCACTATATGTGATATAATTATTATCTTGGATATGTGAAAATGTTTATTTAATTTTATTTTTTTACAACATTCCTAATACAAAAATCATTAACATAAAAAATATTGCTTCTTTTCACAACATATGAATCTATTGTATCCTTTGTTGTCTCATATCTATGCATATTATGTGTTTCATGAATTATTATGAATATCGTATTATCATGTAAACTAATTTATTATATCTTTTCATTGATCTTTTATACCTTGTGGATATTATTATCCACATAATTTTTCTTTGGATATAGTGTCTAAAAGTTACATTATGTGATATTGAGGATTCATTACCCTTATTTCCCTTTTGTCCTATAAAATTATCACAATAGTTTTACAATGTGATTCATTTTTGTTGATATATTTATATGTTTTAAAGAACATCATAACGCATAAAATTATATTTAATAGACACCAGTAATGATATATCCATAAAACATAATCCATTTAAATAAACATCAGAAAAACATATCGAATTCTCCCAACACTTTTAAATCACATTCCACTATAAAAATTAGTAAACACAAATAATTAAAAAACCATAGGTTGATGAACCCCCCATTATATTTTCATGTTCCCTACATAGATAATACCCACTAACAAAAATGCAACTTGCTGACATGATAAATAGATATAGAAATTCAATTTCTCAAATCGATACCCACTCGGAGAATAATAAAAAAAATAACAATGTTAGGATAATTAAATATTACAAATAATTCCTAAATCTATATATACATATAAAAACCACATTACATTAGTGAAACAAATAAAACATTATATAATTTAATATATTTACATAATTATTATTTTTGGATATAAATAAACCCCAAATGTGGTTTAGTTCAAACATGGGATCTGAACACAATTTAAAATTACACTTTTCATATTTTTGATATATCATATGTTTTTTGGAGTTGTCAAAAACATTGTCATTCATGGATATATAATCTATATTTTGAAAATATCCAAATTTTTCATTTCTTTATAATGTTATATTTTTTATATAAATGTTTTTATGAGTGTATTTTATATGAATCACGTTGGGAATTTTTTTAGTATAAAAAACGATTGAGATGATAATTTCATGATGTAAACTAAATAATAATAATTTTTCATCCATAAATGTTTCTTGATGTCATGAATATCATTATTTCATAATTCCTATGAAACATTGAAGTTTATTTTCAATAATTTCATTATAAAACACCATGAAAAATGTCATATTTATTTTACCAATATCCACAATGTAGACACACTTATTTAATTGTTATATTTGATTCTTCATTAATGGATTCTATTAAATTTTTTTCTCACTTACGAAATATAATAAATTAATAGAATCTTTTATATTTATTTATTATAGACATTATTTCATATTGATTATTTTAATTTATTTATGACCACATTTATATCATGCACATTGAAAAATGACATGTATAATTCATTAACTCTATGTAGTTATATATAAAACTTTTTAATGATATTTTGGTATTAGTTGACATTAACTAGCTATCAATTCATATCATTCATCAGTTTTGTAATAATGAAAATAATACTATTCAGTGTGAAACATTTTTCATTTTAAGTGGTTTTGAATATCACTATTGAATATTTATTATCTGAAATGAACCATTCAGGCTTCATGTAAATGATTTAAAACCCAATTAAAATCACTAATTCTCCTATAAATTGTATCTCATATTTTAATTATAATATATTAGAAAATAGTTTTTAATCATCAAATTTTTAACTCCAAATTATATTTCCATCAACATCGACCAATAAAATGAATATTATTTAACAATGTTTTTATCATTAATATAATGATCCAATACCCCCAAATAAATGTTAATTCGTTATAAAATTATTCAATAATTGAGTACATGAATCGTGGTTAATAATTACATCTATATAGATATATCTTCTAATCAAGGACAATTCAATATTAAAATTACATATTAAACTATTATGGTTGGTTAATGAATTCCTCCTCTTTAAATCCTATTATTTTTTATTAAAACAATATAAATATATAAATCATTATTATTCCTATTTATATTTATAGAATGACATATATAGCATTCTTACAACATATTAATTGGTCAATTTTTTTTTTACAAATACAAAATAGAGAATGGAGTATTCCATACACACCTAAATCATATTTTTCATTTCAACTTCTCCATTACCATTCATTTTTTTCTATAATCATTTAGGGTCATCAATATTTATTTTTGATTTGCATGACCAATTCTTATCAGATCCCTTCCAAGGTCAATAACAAGTCTATGTTTACCTACCCTATCTTATCTGAAATATGTTAATGGTAGGGGAAAACACCAAGGGAGACAACACGTAGAAAATTATATATATTTTCCCATGAACCTAAAATATAATCCCACCCAAACATACACATTATAAAAAAGTTTAAAATAATATAATATTTTAATTATTCAATGAATACATAAATATCACACCATTCCTCATGGAAATTATAATATATAGCCCATTTAATTAATTTTTTTGACTATCATGAAATACAACCTGAGATATTAAATGACCATGAATGATAGCCAAAAGTAGACTTTTTGGAAAATGACACGGGCACCTATATAAATTAACTTTCAATGATCATTAGTATGTTTTATAATAAAAACTAACACCACCAACTCTACCTAGTTATATAATAACTAAAATTCAAAAATGATTGTTAAAAAAATCAAAATCACGTAACATCCCATTTAGAGGTGAGTATACTGAATTAGTCAGATATGTAATGGAATAAGTACCAATTACAATATCATCCATGAATAAAAATTAAATTAAATATAAAAATATATAGTTATTTGTCATGATCACGATTCTAAAAGATGAGATATGGAATGTAAAAGCTTCATGACCTTACTTTTTTAAGATGAAAAATATACAATGCCCCTAGAGTCTAGCTTCCAGCTGGCCCCCGGGTGGGGAATTGCACCAAGGGTATATAAATCTCACAAATATTAGATGAATTACCCATTTTAGTGTAAACATGATCAAGAGATACGATGTATAATCCTAAAAAAAGTCCCTGACACAAATATATATATATAAAAAATCCAACATCAGTCTCATATGCATGATTAATGAAAAACTACTAGAAATATATAGAGAACTATAATGAAAATACCCAATGAAAAAATCTATGAAATGACATGAAAATTATCACAACGTCCGAGATAGTAATGTATATGTCGTTCCATGTAGTCTCCCTAGAAACATGAAAATAATTATTTATACATAGGGTGAGAATAACAATATTGTATGTAGGAAAATCCAATTTCATTCTTCACAATGTGAGAGAATCATAATAATTACCTTCTGGGAAAATAGAAAAAACACAAAAGTAACTGAAAAGGTATAAAATACACCCCAAAATCATAATGTAATGATCATGAAATATCACAAGTCATCTAATGTTAAATATTAATGTCATATCAATTTGGGTACCCCACACCACAACCAATAGGATAATTGTTCATCCCAAATGGTGAACATCCTGACGCTACCATGCACTTCCACATGACCCAATGACACAACCAACCTACACTCACTTGGCCTATATACCCCATCACAGATGAATGCACATGGTCCACAACCACATAACATCCCACCCCTAGAGTCTTGGGCCACAAAACACAAACCTATCTAATTAGTATTGGTCTAACAATTCATAGAAGATAGATAGAATAATGTCAATAACTATCTATCAATCTGGCCAATGACATTTTGGGAAAGGACAACCTACCCCATAATAATGGGGTTTTTTGGAATGTAGTTAACAACACATGTGGGAAAGTATATTAATCACAAAAAACAACTAGTATATATATGTGTGTGTGTGTGTGTTCCGAACACTCATCCCAAACTATGGATTATGAAAAAAAACATACAACCAACAAAAAACATCCCTTTCTACCAACCCTATATTCTTACATCACCATGAATGCCGGTCACATCCAAAATGATAAAAGGAAACTGCATAACATTTAATTACCATGTTGGTATTAATAATTTTACATTTATTCTATCCCTACATGAGAAAATATAAAACATCACTCACCACATGAAACATCACATCCCACACAAAATTCACAAATGTCTTTGGAATCACAGGATGAATTTCCCACATAAGGTGGGAAAATCCTTCTTTATACTCATCCCTCCTAATACATTCTTGGTAGCTACGTTTCATAAAAATCACCAAAAGTAGAAATACAAAAGTCACCGTTTTTGCAGTCCCATTGTGCACTTTAGTATATTGGACACCCATTTGACCACTATCACTGTAACTGATCAGTGTAATGCCACCTTTTCCTCCCTCTCAAAATGAAACACCCCAACACACCTCTTCACAACCACACATGGAATTCCAACAACATAAAAACACCACACCCAGTAACATCAAAAAATATATTTGATCTTATATCCATGCTTCCAAACCTCTACCCTCATGTAGTCCCACAAGATAACAAGATCATCCATTCCAAATTCAACCAATATCTCAACCTGATATTCCACTACACCGCATGAACCACCACATAATCACAACCACACTCCCAGACACAACACCACATAACCATCCCAAAACACATGGATGAATATATCTATACAAAACACACAACCACACCAAATAGCATGGTGTTTTCAAATTTGCTAACCCTCATTCATTAATTATACTTTCATTATTCACTGGTGATCATATAATGAGTTTATTTATATGTAATCCATTTAATAAATAAGTTATATGTTATGAATCACATTTCCATGTACACATTCATTCAATAAAAGGTTAACATTATGTATTCATGTGTATGGTGCACATACAGAGACTGATAATGAAAATGATTTTAAGAAGAGGAAAACCCATAGAATTCAAAATACAGGTCAAGGATTACATATAAAACAATTTCATCATCCTTTTCATCTTCCCATAAATTCACATAAAAAATAATATTATCTTCATTAAATATCATTCCTACCATATTATCTGGGGGATATAAGTACACCCACCATGTATGATAAATAATAGAAAAAGAGAGAAATGAATAACTTCTAATAACAACATTTGATCAAAGATTCTTCCTTATGAAAAAAATATGTTGTCGTGTGAGTAGAAGGAAAGACTCTGAGATTAAACTGAGAAAACTAATTCAGCACTTGCTCAAATTCCTTGGGGATGAACAGATCTCATCACACCATGAGAAAATTGAAGGGTCCAAACAAATAGAGGATCTCAATTCCTGAAATGGTAGATATTATACAAGTTAAAGTGAAACAGTTTAATTAATATCCATTAGAATTCCATTAGAAAAACTCAAAAAATTACTTAAACTCAATTTACATCAAAAAACCCAGGAGTGGTTGAACTTGAATATCGAGGTAAAACTAGAAATGAAACCTTGATGGGAGAGTCACCGACATGAGTCACTAAAACATAACCCTCCAACATGACTCACCCATGCATTACCCGCCAACAAGAGTCATCGATGCCTAAATCTCTAATGTGACCTGCTGAAAGAAACTCTTTGATGCCATTAACTGATGTCTTTCATTGAAGTCACTCACCAGCGTCTGTCGTATTGATGCCCAACATATAGATTCCTAAACCTAAAAATTCCACTACCTAAAGTCACCCTGATTCTGTGAAGATGATATACAGATGCTAACCTACTAATTCTGAGATACTGATGAAACATAACAGTTCCCGAGTCACCGATAGAAAAATGGAAATTTTGGAAAACATATGAAATGAGCTTCAATTGCCTCCTAGAACCCCCCCCCCCACAACTTGATTACAAAAATGTAATAGACCACCACGGACTAGTCCATTACATAATTTACCTCTAAAATTATTCAATCTATTTATAATTAAAAAAAAAACACAGAAGAAGTATGGGTCCAGACAACCACCTCATAAAATACCTCTCAAGGAAAACCCACTCTATGTTGTTCGAAATCTGGGGTGAAACCTAAACATCCATGAAAATATCCAACCACATATTATAAACCAAACATAATCTAGTAAAAAATAATCAAGAATGCATTTTCGGGAAGCATTTTTTATCTAATTCCTTCCCCCATGTCAAGATACTATCTTCTCTGGGTGACACTAACTAGCCTGCACGAGTTTAATCACATCTCAATTAATACGTCTTGATTATGATTCATGTCCCCCCTTCACATGTCTGGACTTAATCAAAAGCTATGTGATAAGGATGAAATGAATCTTATAAAAAACAATATATCATCCCTTTTCATTATAAAACACTTAAACATTATTTATTACATAAAAAATCAATTAAGACAACTCTGATGTTCGAGAGGTCTAGTGTCTTTAGAAACTAGGGAAATTACAAAACAATATAAAACATAGAAGAAAACAAAATTTTTGAAAAATTATATTACATGACCAAAAAATTCATTAATAACTTGAATTTCATTGAATATAATAAAGACATACATTAAATAGGCTACATCAATATGATTAAACTTGGATTAAAATGAAAAAGTAATAAATCCATTAATAAAATTACATTTAGTAACGACATAGTTAATGGTTAAAATGAGAGAGGATAAATAATCCCTCATTGAAATAAAATAAAATAGAGAGTTATATAATTGTTAAAAATGAATTACAATATAACCTCTCAAAATTACATGAACAACTTTTGAATAAGATCCTTGAACATGATAGGAGGGGAGGAAATTCAGGATCTCTTACAGGAGTGTGTGACTTCAAGAGATTTAGGAGGGGATTCTTGAGAGATTGTTGCACCTGGGGAGGTCTATAGAAAGAGTAGGGAGATTAGGGACGTTCTCTTACATATTTAGTGATGAAAAGTTGGAGCTTGGATGGGTTTATATAATAAATGGGATGGAAATTCTATAAAATTTCACAATCATAGATTTTGGAATCTATAAAAATAAATTCTAAAAACAAAAAACAATCCCATGGTTTTTGAATTTGTTTTAAATAGTGTATTGGAAATTATTATTTTATAATTCTAACGGCATACAATATTATAATATAATTCATTTGTATGATGATGTGAGTCACACTCTCAAGGAAATCATTCTAAATTGTTATCTTATTTAATAATCATGGTGGGACAACTAAGTCGTCGTAAAATTAATTGAAATAATATATAATCACATTATTTTAAATGTAAAACATATCATGGAAGAATAACCATTTTATAGTTGTTTATTACATCACTATTGTGTCATTAAGACATCCTAAAATAAATTATATATTTATATTGTTTTTTATTTTTAATAAAAAATTCGATTTTCTATGAAAGTAATGATAATTTCACCATTGGAAATTTCAATGAAATGATCCCAATAATAATATTCATTTTAACTAAATAATTTTCTAAACATTTTTCATTTCAATTTAAAAATATAAACTAAAATTTGTTGAAAATTCAAGGGTTTTGAAAAAAACAATTTTCAATCCATAATAAAATTTACCATTGTATTCATAAAAATTATAAAATTATTTATATTCAAAAAATGTTTTTCTATAATAATATTTTACTAAATTTTTATTTAATGACAAAAAACATTAATTCACTAAAATATATTTCATAATCAAATATAAATATTAACGAACAATTTTATTTGTTCTTTAAAAAACATTTACAATGTAACAATAATAAAATGAATATATATTTTTTATTATATAAACAAATAATGCACATTATCATAATTCATGGGTCTTTTTACATATCTTGTTATTAAACTAGTATATTCCATAATAGTATTGTGTGTGATGGTGGGGATTTCATATGGACGTTTGGTGAACATGGTTTTGGTCGTGATGTCGATGATCATGAATTTATACCATAAATGGTTTCTCTGATACATATTTTTTTGGATATCATCATGGGAATGGTCTAGGGAATATCCTAGAAATGTTACCTCCCTTGAAAGATCCAATAATGGGCATCAAAGGGAACGACACTACTGGTTGAGGCCATCACATATTTATCTGTATCAAAAGGATTTCTTAAAACCCTATATATATATATATATACTTGTCATAGTATCACATTCAATTGATATATAATAAATTTTAATGATGCATAACTGTTATTGAAACAAAATAAATATTGTGTACGTGTTTTCTATATCCATTTGACATTAAAATAAATGGAATTTTATTCTTGAATGTTCGGGTCGTTACAACATTCCTCACTTCAAAAATATTCCCCCAAAATTTACTTTCCCCACAATAAAATAGATGTGGGTAACTATGTGTCATCACATACATTGGTTCATACCTTGATTTTTCAAACATGTTGTTTCTCCACATTACATTGATGAGGGTCATTGTATTTTTTGTAGAACTTTTTTCCATACGATATATGATCTTAACCATATTCTCTTCATTGGAGAGGTAGTTCTCCAATGGTACCACATCATGATTGAGTACATGTGATGGGTCATGTATGTACATCTTAAAAGTGATACATGGAATACGTCATGTACTTGAGACAGGTTTGGTGGGGGAGTAATTCGATATTCCACTTCTCCAATGCGACCAGGGATCTAAAAATTGTTGATATAACTTAGACTAAGATTTCCCTTCTCCCCAAATCTCATATCTCTCTTCCCCTAAGATATGCATAGGAATACCATGTCTCCAACATCAAAATATAGGACTCATCGATGGTTTTCACGATTAATATTCTGTTGAGTCTAATATGATTTATTATGTTGATGGATGGTCTTATCATTCACCAAAATTTCCTCGACCATTTACGGACCAATATGTTTTTGATCCCCAACATCATCCCAAAAAGTTGGTGTTCTTCACCTATCACCATAAAGGGATTTATTAGGATCCATATGAATTATTTAGTGACAAATATTATTTTATGAGAACTCAACAAGAGGAAGATATTGATCCCATCATCCTTTAAAATCCATTGATTATACCCTCAAAATTACATTGAGGGATAGGATATCCCACTATGATTAGCCAACAGTTTGAAGATGATATGTCATATTGATGTTCTCTTAGTTTTAAAAGCATGTTGGAGACTCTTCCATAACATAGAGGTGAATCTTGGATCTTGATCGGATTCAATCGATTGTGGTACTCCATGAAACCATACAACTTCTCTGATATGTATCTTTTCTAGTTGATCCAAAGAGAAATCCTATCTAATTTCAATGATGTGTACCGTCTTTGTGAGATTATTTACGAAAACCCGATATCATTATTTCATTTTGATTTCTTCAGAAGTATGGAGATAAAGTCAATGGTGATGTTCCCCCATTTCCATGATATATTTGGTAATATTTTAATAATATTCTTAGAAACACTCCTCTCGGCCTTCACATGTTGAAATACCATGCACATTGATGTATACATAGTGATCTACTTCTTCATGTTATCCTACAAATAACAATCTCAGAGATATAGAGACATTATTGGGATTCTTAGTTGAATGGAAAAAATTCAAACAATGTGAATCTTCAAAAAGATTATTCTTTGTCAATTTATTTGATATAAAACATATTTTTGCCCCAAATATCACAATTCCATTTTCATTATCATTTAACACCAAGGATTTCAATTTTCAGAGAGTTTCCATATTCTTCTGATCATCCACATCATCCATTTGAGAATCTGATAACCTTTACAAAGAGTAAGTTGAAAAATCATTAGAGAAAGGATTGATGATGTTCCATTCTATATGATGTTAATGTACATCTTCAAAAAAATCTAATAGGATTGGATCCTATTTAATTCTCATCAATGTTAGAATCGCTAGGTCCTTTTTACTTAGAGTAACCATTTCCTTGTTTTCGTTACCAGGGTGGTAATGGATTGAGTAGTTATAGTCTTTAATCAGATCTAACCATCTTCATTGGCATATATTCAACACTTTTTGTGAGAATATATTCTTCAGGATTTTTTGATCCGTATATAATTCACAGTTTTATCCTTATATTTAATGTCGAAAAATCATTAAAGAAAAGATTAATGCGGTCAACTCTAGATTACGTGTTTGATTGTCTGGACCATGAACATTAAATTTCATTGGAGAAATTTCAATGAATTTTTCATTTTACATTAACACCTAACCCATGTCCTTCATAAATGAATCAATTAATACCACAAATAGTTTTTCATTTCTGCGTACTATAAGAAAAACCACAATGGTAAACCAACATTCCAAGTACTTGATTAAATCTTCTCATTCATCATTCCTAGAAAACGTGATTCCCTTCTGATTTAGCTTGGTAAGATGGTTTTTCAATTAAAGGCAATTTCACAAAAATCGGTGATATTATCTAGCTAACCCGAGGGATACTATGGATATATGTCAAATATGTTGGCCTCATTCATCCTTCAATTCCATTTTTCATAGAGAGTTCCATAGATATACCATTACATGTGATGATATGATCCTAGAATGGGACTTCCTTGCACCAAAACTCACACTTGTTGTAGTTTTCATAGAGCTTTTCCTTTCCCTTGGTCTCTAGTATAGTTCTTATATGTTCCTCTTACTACGACATGGTTTTTAATTATATAAGATAGTAATCTAATAATAACACCAAAAAAATGTCAAGGTAATTTTTAAATATTTTATTAATCATGTCCATGAAGATTTCAGGAGCATTATTGAGTCTAAATGGAATTACTATGAATTCATAGTGCAAAAACCTTTTAAAATGATCAATCTTGTGGATATCCTCTTTCTTCACACTCACATGGTAAAATCTCGACCTCAAATCCATGTTGGAGAAGTATTGTGCTCCACATAGCTGATATAATATGTCATCAATTCCTTGTCGAGGATACTTGTTCTTTATGTTGATTTCTATGAGCTCATAATAATCAGTTTAATTATGCATTGACCCATCCTTCTTCTTAAGGAAGAGGACTGGTGAACCCCATGGTGATGCATGTGGTCATATAAACCCTTTATCCAGATTCTCCTTTAGTTGTTTTTCAGCTTCTCAAGGTACACAACAGAAATTCTATATGGAGTATTGGATATTGTAAATTAACCATGTATATGATCAATTGAGAATTCAACATCTCTTCTATGTGGGAGACCATGCAATTCCTCATGAAACACTTCACAAAATTCCCTCACAAAAGGCATGTCCTCAAAGATGGTTTGTTCCATAGTCTCAATCTTCCGAGAAAAATAAAAATGATCATAGTGATATAATATCATTGCTATAGATGATGGTGAAAAATAATATTTACCATCATACTTTCTCTTTTATAGAATCAAGGATCAATTCTCCCTATGTAGTGTGATTTCTCTCTCATGGAAATTTAGTATGGATCTATATATGGAAATCCAATTCATACCATGAATTGCATCAAATTCCACCAGAGGGAGTATGGTGTGGTTCACCGAGAAGTTCAATCTACAAATTTTTAATAGGGTTGAGCTATATCAATGGCCTTCAATAATTTCCCCATTCTCTGTTCTCAATGACTTCTCAATTTACATGACTTGTGGTGGTGCTTCGATTATTCTACTAAAAATTATGGATATAAAAGAATTTGTATAACAATAATAAAAAAGGTATATTATTTATTATTCAATGGATAACTAGAAGACCTATCCCAAGATCATTTTTGGGATTTTCTTCTGTGGTAGTGATGGAAAAAATATCACCATTAATGCCTTGGAGGTTAATGGTTTCCTCTGAAAACCCTTGTCTTCGGAAACTGTTTTGCAAAGTGCCCTAGCCCTTTGTTTTTTGTAAAAATTAACAATGTGTTCAGGTTCGAATGGAGAATTCCTATCCTCTATCTCAACAATGTGTTTTTCTATTCATAAATAAATGGAAGGGTTCCCTTATCTTACACACATAATGGATCTAGTCATCTCATTCAAGCAATTTATATGGTGTTTTGTTCTCCATCATTGGTATGTGAGTAGCTATAATTTCTTAGCACTATTAGATTTTTCTATCGGATGATAAGAATTATATTCTACTTTATTCTTCTTATCCACATGATTCCCCTTATTTTCTATGATTTCCATTTCTACAATAAGGGCACATTTGAAAATTTCATCATAGTTATCGACGTCACGGATCGCTAGAGATTCTTGTTAGCAATTTTATTGGACACCAAGAAGTGGTCAACTTTGTACTCAGGAATATTTATAATGCCATAGGCATATCCTGAAACCCTTGTGACGTTTTCCTTGTACGCTCCAATGTATTTGTAGTCATTTTTACATTAGGTAATAGAAATCACATTCCTTCTTAAGTTAGAGGGTGTGATTAAAATGTTCTTCCAAAATCATTTTTTGGAAATTATTCTATTCCAACACCTCAATATCTTCTTCCGGGGTCGTTTTTTATTAATTTCCACCATTGATGTACATCACCCTCTATACGATAACTATATAGAAGAACCATCTACTGTTTGGAACATTTATTGACATAGGAGATCATATTAATGGAGTTGATATAATTATTGGTGATTGAAGGATAATATGATCAATTAAATTTAGGAGGACTTTGTCACATTAAGCACTCCATTACACCTTGTTTTTTATTCAGGGGGTGTTTGACGTTTCTCATGAACCAGATTTCCATTCAAAATGTGAGTTAATTGAGAGAGTATCATGAAAAACTTTGTGATTCCCACACCTATTGGATTTTAAATAAAATTAGAACAATAATCACATTAGTTTTTAGTCGGAGTCCCCCAATTACCGGCCATTGGATGGAATAAAAAGAACTTTATGGGTAACACATAATGGAGAACCCAATAAAAAAGGGATAGATTATAAATTTAATTTATTTCTGTATCATTTGAATTTATAGGCTTAAATCTATGTATCCATGATATAATTCACATAATTTATTCTTATTTTCTTTATTTTATTTCCTTAATAATGCTTTATACTGTTATTATTAATCTAACAATACATATCCCCAGGTATTTTCGAAATTATATTTCAACAAGGCCTGTTTTCAAGCACCAATCCCCATTCGATTATAGATCAAAGCAGATTTTTTGGGTTTTACACCTAGAAACAACTATGCTAGAGCCTCCTCTAAATTTTCATATCTTGACAGGGATGTATTATCTAGATAAACCACTTAATCTATAATCACAAAAATTTATGGATGATTTTATTATACATAGTTTTATCCGTTAGGATTTTACTATGATTTTAAAAGCCTAAAACCAAGAATAACTAATCATATAGTTTGATACCAAATTTTACAACACTGATATTTATTACAAATATAAACATGAATTATTACATAAACATGCACATAAGAAAACTGGATGGATCAAGATGACTAGTGGATTTGGAGATTAAGAACACTACATAACAAAATAAAACATAAAATAAAACATATTTATTGAAAAATTAATTTAAATGACCACACATTTCTTCATACTAACAAGTCCATGGGATAACCTATGTACATACATAAAAAAGGGTACATCAACATAATGAAACATGTAAAAAATGAGAAAGGAATATATTCCATACTAAAATTTGGCATTGTAACAGCTTAGGTCAGAGTAAAAATGAGGGATGATAAATATTATAACAATAAAATGACATCAATTGGATAGTAATAGAATGATTATAAAAGAATTAAATTATAACCATCCAAATTACAAGAACTACTATCGAATAAGATTTTTGAATTTTAAAGGAGGAGAGGAAAGTGAGGATCCCTTACATGAGGGTGTGACTTCATGAGATTTAGGAGGGAATTATTGAGATCTTGGGGACCCATGGTAGGTTTATGGATGGATATGGGTAGAGTAGGGAAGTGATACAACGATTTTGAGTTAATAGAAGTGGGATATTTGGTGGGGTTATGTATGAAATTAGAGGGGAATTCTTAAATATTTCACAAACTGAGTTTTATGGAATCTAAATAATTAAAATTTACAATACCACAAACCATCCAATAGATTTTTACCCATTGTTATTTCAAATGCGGAGTATAAAACTGTATCTTATAAGGCCAATGGCCGATCATATTATAATATTATACTTTCTTATGTGGAGGTGAGTCAGACTCTCAATAACGTCGTTTTAAAATGTTAAAATATTTAATATGTTTGGGGGCTCCACTAAATAATTTTACAATTAGTAAAAAAATATAAAATCAAATTATTTTAATTCTATAATATATATTTTACAAATATTTCTTTTATAGTATTCTATTACATCAATATTATGTCATTACGATGACCTAAAAAACATTATATACTTATATGGTATTTAATTCTTACCTAAAAAAGTGATTATAAGAAAATTTTGGAAAATTCAAAATTGTATAACGTTCACATCATGATTCTAAAAATAATATTAATTTATCTAAATAATTTTCTAAATATGTGAATTCTCAATTTTAAAATAAAAACTGACATTTATTGAAAATTCATGGGTTTTGAGAATATCAATTTTACAACCTTAATAATAATTAAAATTGTATTGAAAAAATTATATGATCATTTATATTTAATAAAAATTAAATTATTAAAAAAATTGATATAATATTATTTAATTCAAAAATACATTAATTAATCAATATATTTTTCTTAATTGAATTTAAATAATAACTAAATATATTATTTCTGCCTTAAAATCCATTCACAATGTAACTATAAAAAATGAGTGTATTATTTTATTCTATACAAAAATAATACGAATAATCATAATTATAGGGTCTTGTTACATATCCATTTATTACACCAGCATATACACTATGAGTATTGTGTGGGATGGTAGGGCATTTTGGGGCCATTCAGTGAAGATAGTTTGGGTCGTGATAATGATGGGCCTGAACATCTCCCATAAACAGTTCCTCTCATGCTTATGTTGTGGAATCTCAACTTGGGTTTCACCTAGAGAAAATCCCAAAATTGTTATTTCCTTGGAATAAACTAATAAATGGTCTTCAAAGGGAACAATCCTACTGATTGAGGCCATCACATCCATTGTTTATGTCAAAAGGATTTGTTGAAACCCTAATATATAATAGTTATATGCTCACTATTCAACAACTATATTATCAATGGTAATGATACATAATGGTTATTTAATCCTGATAAAAAAGTGAATTTGTTTTCTATGTCCATAATACTTTAAAGGAAATGGAATTTTATTAATGAATGTTTGGGATGTTACAAACTATGTCTATGCACTACATAACAAAGATAAACAAACTAGAAATAAATCAAAACACCTATGGGTTATGGTTATGCATCTACATCTATCACTCCAATGTACATTCCACCAGACCACCATGCCTCCACAAGACATGAAAAAATAGAATGGTCCATCCACAGTGTATCTTCTCTTGACGATCCTGGATCTCTACTAGCTCTCTCCATGAATGTTGCATAATTATTTATATCCAACTATACTTAGAGAAAGAATGGGGAGTCATTGTAGAGATAATGACCATGCTATGAGAAATTAATGATGTCGTGGAACTTCCTGGACTCCGGTAGAAACCCAAACTTGTATACCACTTTTCCAACTCACCCAACACCTCGAATGGTCTGATGAACCTTGGGGAATGTTTTCTCCATCTGCTAAATCTATGCTACCCTTGTCAAGGGGAAACATTCAAGAACACATTATCCCTATCATTTAATTGAATATATCTTATCCTATGATTGCTATATGACTTATGATATTACTCTTCTTCCTTCACTTTATCACATTCAAGTTGAACTTATTCTGTGATACCAAACAACTCATTTGGTCCAAGAATAGTTGCCTCCACAACTTCCATCCAGAACCATGGTGGATGACATGACCATCTATATAAAGCTTCTAATGTAAACATTCCAATCGAAGAGTAATAGATATTATTGAATGTGAACTATATCATGGGAAAATGTGGTACTATAGATCTTCCAATTCTCATACAACATGCCAAAAACATATCCCCAATTGTCTATATGGTCCTATATATATTCCCATCAACATGATGGTGGAAATAAATACTGATAAATAAATGATTGATGAAATCATGGTGTAATCCCCTCTAGAAATTCCAGGTAAAACATGTATCCTGATCTAAGACTATTGATCATGAAACCCCATGAGGCTGCAACACGTTATTCGAATACCAATGTGTTATGGAATCCATTATGAAAAACTATTATATATATATGATGTGATCCAATTTCCCTAATCTATTCCACCACTACGCAGATTACATCGAATCCTCTATAAGCCCAAGTTAATCCTATGAAAAAATAAATTGAGATGTCATACAACTTCCACATGGGGATAAATAAGGGATGAAACGAACCACTAGGAACATAGTTCTCATCCGAAACCTTCTGGCACAATAAGAATATTTCTACAAACTTCACCACTTCCCAATTCATCTCGGCCATTAGAACTCTTCCCTCAAGACACGATACATTCTAGAAACTCCAACGTGTACCTCTTGGGGTTTTATGTGAATCACTTAGAGAACTCCATCATGCATCACCAATGGAAAAAATAGCTTCTCACATAATAGAAAATGCTTCTGACCATCCTATGACCACCCCTCCGGGGCATCACCCTGGTCAATAAAATTGAACATTACCACTGCATCAGAGTTTCTCCGTTGATACTCCTTCAAATTCTGCCTCATATATGGATGCACCATCATTTGAAAAAGGCAACCTCTGCTTCCATACAATCCAACATCTAAATTAAAGTCACCCAACTCCTCCATCACCATCCATGTATATGATGATTCCCAAACTACATCCTTTTATGGATTCTTGTTGAATGTATTGTCCAAAACATTACCCTTTCCTGAGGTTGAGAATATCTCAAAATCATAGTCCTAAATAAACCCCATCCTCTACCATTAGTGAAAGATCATGTATCGCTGGGAAAAGGTATACCTAAATCTCATTTGATCTTTGAAGACCACAGAGGACTACCCAATAAAGTAATGTCACCAAAACATTAATGAAAACACGACAGCTGCTAGCTCATGTTCATATGCTGCATTGTTACATTCATTAACATAATTTACAATTAAAATTCAGTACTATTCATTTAATGGACTTTCATCCATGAAAGTGATGTAATTATAACTAAAAATAAAGTAAGTGAAAACATGTAACTCTTTTATGTTTTATATATATAATAATATAAATGTAATGATAAACATGAAAACACATAAAACATTAATAGTATCTAGAAAACTAATAAAATTATATACATTTTATGAATTTATTTATTATTTTTATAGAATAAATAATTTTCATTAATGATGACACAAAAGTGACATAGAAAATATTAATTTAATAAAAATATAAAATACATTGTTTTATATTTATTAAAATAAATATAATATGATATAATTAATGTTATCCAAGAATTTGATACATGAATATGACATTATAGGAGTGTATTAAATATTTTTGTCAGTATTTTTCCTCCCTTTGGATTTTATTTAATGAAAATTAATGAAATACTAAAAAAATTGACACTCTGGATAATTTATAAAATTAAAATATTATTAAAATATTTAAAAATTAAGAAAATTAAAAATTAAAAAGTGTAAATTATAAGGTCTAAAATGTCATAATGTAAAAAATTATGGAGTATTGAGAACCCATAAGTGAATATTTATAACATTTTATTATTTAGTATATTATTATCACAAATGAAATTAAACAGATTATAAATCAAAGTGAAACGGTTTAATGAAAAATCCAATAATGTCTAAATTTTATTAGTTGAGATTATTTTGAATAATAAACAAATATTCATCAAATTAATCCACATTGGAGGTAATTTAATTTAATAATTAATTATATTAATTGAAGAGTCGTGGTATTTATAATGGTTCCCCTCCACTCTATTATTTAAGGTCACATCCCCTTATATTTTAATCACACCTATAAACATCTTTTTCCTAGAAAACCCCATCCCGTTTCTTTTATAACATCGAAATAGTAATCCAATATGGTAGTTTTTTATAGAAACCATCATAAGAATATCTGTTTTTAATGTTAAAATGTGATACTCAAAATATAGGTAATTGTTTTATCACCTCTTTCAAAATTATTATCTTCTTAAACTTACTCTTATTATATTTATACTATAAGAAATTATAAATAGAGTATATTATACATTCTAAGATGTTATTATATTTATTTTAAATCCTTATACAACCTTTTGTTGATTCTATGAATAACAATGTAACAATGTGTGCATACTAAGGCTTATTGTCTCCATGACATCGTGTAATTTGTTATTTAAAAATGAATAATTTTGATGGATATATTGATAAGAACAATGCATTAAAATAAATAAAAAAATTTATTTATTCTTTATAATTAATATGACATCCAATTATATACCATTTAACTATTAATTGAATGATAGAGTCATTCGTGCATACGTAACACCTACACTCTCCACGATACGACGACATTCATTCAACATAATATTAATTAATCCATGATTATATACATGAATAGAATAAATAATTATGATATATGTTATAATAATATCATTTTTTATATTATATAACTAGAATAAAAGAATTATAACATGAACTTTTCAGACAAATACTACATAAGAAAATAATGTAGTTAATATCCAAATAACCAGTCACAATGAAATCTTAATAACAAATAGATGATAATATGATCATATATGATATCATAAAAATGTATATGATTCTGGAATAAGTCAATAGAATTATTTAAATTATTATAAATGTGGTTAGGATACATACAAATAATATCTAACCTATGTTAAGGGATAATTTTCCAATCTCATATATATCTAATATTATTTATACATAAGTATTTATTGGGGGTAAATTTATCATCCATGTCAATGTTTTCTATACAATTAATCAAATGTTAACTATAATTATATGAATGTATCAGGTTATTTAATCCATTTATATTTTTTATTAAATTCTACAGAAGGAAACATTCTTTTTTTCCATAATGGGTACTTTTTGACTTTTCTGGCAAGAGTATGAGAAGAATTATTTTTTAAAATATATTGCATTAATGGTTTTTGACATCTTCATAACACCTTAGTTCAATGATTCAATCACTAACAAATTTCATTTTTATTCTCAAATAAATTCTTTTTATTTATAATAGTATGTCATTTTGAGAAAAGAAAACATTTTGGAATGAGAATGTATATTATCATCAAGAATTATGTTCATGTATTTTATAGAAATTATTTTTCATCTAAGATGATGCTATTTAAATAGGGTTATTTTTCTTATCTCTATTATTACTATTATATGATATTTATTATGATGGAATGATATATTATATAAAATATGTAATTTTTTAATGATGTTTAACAAACCCTTATTATTTTATTGGTTATTCAATGATGAATGATTTATGTTTTTATGGAATATTTAAGAATAATTACCTTATGAGATTGGTAGGACAAATATATCCATCCAATGAATTGGGAAATGATTTATATCACATTATATAGACATTAATATAATTTACTGTAGTGTTAGTTCAATAATACATTGAAATAGCTACCGGTAAATCAGGTTCGATAATACAGGGCTGACACGACAAGTTAATCGGGTGTCGTAACACAGGATTGAATGATTTGTAAATATAGTTAAATAATTCATGGATGGAATAGTAATTAATCCATGTTTAGTAATGGAAATTTTCCAATATGGTGGTCTTGGAATAAATTCCTTTTCTACTATGAATATCACATTCTGTGCTAATGTTTTCCATAATACAATGTTTTATGAAAATTTTATTTTATCATGGTTAATGTTCCTTTATGATATATTCCCTACATACTACCATGATTTATTTCATGACTAATAATTTTGATATTTAACCTTTTTATACATATTTTTATATTCATATATTTATGATCTGTTTTATGTTCACAATTTATTCCACCTCTTATCATTTGAGCTCACCATTTTTATGTTTTCTTTTCCCCAGGATATAAAGAATGGTTTTAGGAATGTAAAAGAAATGGGAAGAACATTAGGGGAGATATTGATGATAATTCAATAAGATAGAAGATTATATTCCATGTTCCCAATGATACTAAACTAATATGGTCTTTGGGTTTATATTTCTGTAATGTATTATGTATTTCGTATAAGAAATTTAATGTCCATGTATATCAAGCATGGGTTGTTAGAATTGTTATCATGCCACAGGTTTAGAAAACCATTTGAAACTATGATCAAAAATCATTATTCAGATCCATAGATATATTTATATGGATATGTATAGGAATTTACTATATAGTAGTCCTGTATAAGATACAATCATAGGGTATTTTTGAAAATTGTGACTAACCTAGGGTTAAAATGAAGATATCAAAGATTGAAATAATATAACTAACATACCTTACAAATATTTCTATAATCAGTGATATGTATTTATTACCAATTTCATTCTATTCTTAGTCAATATCCATATCTATATAAAATATAGAAAACCCTTCAATGTCAATATATTAAATTTATGGTAATTATAAAGATCGATTTGCTGTGTGAAATCTTCTTGAAGAGAATATTGACAATGGTATTAGTATCTTTCATACTACTTAGGGTAATGAAATTATAAATGACATGTGAATGATATGTGATTTTAATAAAACATTCATTATATTAAACATATGATTCTTACTGTTGAGAAACCATAATACATTTTTCATATTTTAGGGATGATGGAGATGATGAATCATGAGTAATTTTTTATGAATAAAGATGGGTGATTGAAGGGTATATGTTTCCAAATTCAATGATTATGTTATATAAATCATGAAATATATACGTGTTTTTAGTAAAATCTTTTCATTTAGGATTTAAAATTATATTTTGAATAGATCTAAGGATCTAGATTGTTATTTATGGGTAAGGTGATAATCTTTGAGAACATATGATTAAGGGAATGATAACCAGTAATATGTCCCTTATGTTAAGATAATGATGTTTGGATAATGATATGTTGGATTTAATTACATAAAATGGATGATAATTGTTTATTTGGAACTAATTGTGGAGTTTTTTACAAGAGGGATATGCTATCGTGGATTAGGTATACAACTTTTTGGGATGTAAGGAATATATATAATAATTTTTGGAATAAGAAATCGTGATTTGTTTTCAAAAAAGGTTATCTGATAATCCACGTTGTCACTATGACTCATGATAATACATAATGATGGACTTAATTTTTTTTTAATTTGATCATCATGATATTTATTATGATATATGGGGGATAAATAAAGGTATTCACATGGTTATTATATGACCTTTCTTATAATTTTATTTGTACGTTGAGTATAGACATAAGTATTTTGGATAAGCCTAAAGGTTGGAATGGATTAAGATAGACATCGTATAATATAATTTGAGGCCATTTTTTTAATATTATTTCTATAATGTTATAATAATATAGTTTTATAAAAGGGATAGCCCACATGTCGGGCGAAAACCTGTCGCATCAGACAAGGCTTCATGAATCTTACCCACAAAAAAAGTTTGGCATCCCATTATCACATAAAACTAGCCTTCTAGAATTCCATGGGTAGTATAAATTCTTTTTCATCTAGTTTAGCATTATGATATTGGATGTATAAGTCCATTTTGGAACTGTATACGATTAATCTCCACATTTATGGATAAATGTATATTTGATAAATTGTGCTATCCATTTTATGACACATATATATATGGAATGAACTATGATTTTATTAATGAATCACATGATCTGATAACACATTAGGAAAGAAAAATTCAACTTAATTTATTTGAATAATCGATCATGAAGAAATTATTAAAACCATGAGCACCAATTATAATGTACTAAAAATCAAGTAAGTATTTCTTATCCTGTTTTTTAATATTATGATAATCTATTGTGATGTAAAAGGGTGTTTTATTATTTTCATTTTTTATTATATTAATCACCTCTTTAACAGTACATTAATTTTGGGTTTTGTGATTGTTAACATTCAATATATCATTAAATTTTTTATGATTAGTGATCTTTATCAATCTCTATAATGATTTATGCTTCTCCTCAATTACAAATATTCACCTATATTCTCATACGAGGACACCTAGTTGTGATTTACGTTGGGTAAATTTTTTTCTAACTATTATTTTATTAAGGATGTTTTAGATTTTAAGATGTGGTATTTTTTCCTTTTATAACCAATATTAATTTAAGGGCCGAATTCATTTTACATGGGGTAAATTTTAACACCCCTATATTTTTATAAAATAGATATATTTTTTTCATTTATTTGATGAATTGTGTTGTACGCGAAACAAATATAAGCTTGAAAAATACGCAGCACTAGATTATCTTGTGGTATACACTACCATATTCTTAGATTTTTTTACATTAAATTTCATGTTCTTTTTTTATAATTAATTTCACAAAAGACCCATTATATGTGATAAATTAATATTATAATCTAGTCATTATTAGGGAGAGAATGAGTAGTTTTAACTTCATTCTAATAATCTATTTAAATGAAAGTTAATGAGTCTAAAAAATAATTAAATCACTCTTAATGGATATTATTTAATTTGTGTTTTAAAATCATATTATATTTTATCTATATATGATATAAAAAACTATATTTTCGGTAGAAGAAGAATTTTTCAAAAAAATAGAGTTTTACGACCTTTTGATAGAGTACAATATTTTAGTTTAGTTGTTAAAAATTTTATATGTTTTAATTGAAAAAATTACATTATTATTCGAAATAGGGACATAAAAATTAACCTAATATGAATTTTTGGTATTTTTGAAGGAAATTCATATTTTAATGAATAATGACAAATACCGCATTTTAATTCAAAACTGCCTTATTGTATTATTTATTTATATAGATATATTATATTTTTAATTGTTTTTAATGTGTAATTGGATTATGTTTTTATAAATTAATCCAATTTGGGTCATTTTACGGAACATTACATTTATATTGGTTATAAATACAAGTAAACATTTTGATATTGTTTACATTGTAAAAACATTCTTTTTGGTTTTGACAATAAGAAGTAATATTAAATTAATTTATGAAACATCAATATTTCGAATTTTTCAAAACAGAATCCATATTTAGAATCCATGGGTCAAAATTATGTTAATATATTACTTAAATTTTCTGAATATATGAATAGTAAATACAGTAATTTATTTTGACATAGTTAAAGGTAAATCAGGTAAATTATGGTAACAAAAAATATGATAATGATAATAAAATTTCTATAACAACTTATAAAATCATATTTGAGGAATTAAAGTTTACCAATACCACCTAGGGTTTATGATGGATTCATTTAATGGAATATTTTCCCTGAAATTTATGTAATGATAATTAAAATAAAAGAAAGATAAAACATGTCACTCTCTTATCTCTTATAAGTATAAATTTTTTTAATGTTATTATAAACATAATAAAACATCAAACATAAATACTATAGAGAAATAAAATTAAATTATCTTAAACATGTGAATTTGTTAAGAATTTTTATTGATTAAATAACTACCATTATTGATGACCCATTAGTGATGTATAAATTATTGTTTTAATAGAAATATAAAATATATGGTTTTAGAAATACTAAAATAATTAATATATGAAGTAATTAATTTTATAAACTAATTTTATAGGTGACCAAGAAATGTTATTAGTTTATTTAATTTTTTTTATCATCTGTGTGGATTTTATTTAAATTAAAATACAATAATAGTTTCAAAATTGGAACTGTTGAAATTTTATAAAAAACATATTATTAAATTATATAAAAATAACAAAAAATTTCAAAAATTAAAATGTCAAAATTATAAGTTATAAAATAACATTAAGTATGAAATTATTTACAATTTACATTACATAAGTAGATATTTATAACCTTGTAAAATTTATAATATTATTACCACGATTAAAATTAAATTGATAATATAAGTATAAATCAAAATGATATGGTCAAAAAACTAAACATTTATAAATTTTATTGGTTGAGATGATTTCGACCAATACTTATCCTACTATAAAAATTATACACTTTTGTGTTATTTTAATTTCAAATTTCTATTATTTTAATTTAATAGTTTTGGTATTTCCAAAAGTTTCCCTCCCCTCTCTTATTAAATAATGATTTCCATATCATTTGATCACACCACTAAAGCCCTTTTTCATGGCCATACCCTTACCATATACACTCCCAGAATCCCTCACTTTATCCTAGAGGCTACACTATAGGAAGAAATCCATCCTAATGAGAAATTTAATGCAAATCAAAATTTGATACTCGAAAAGGTTGTAATTTCTTAAGCAGTTCTTCCAAAATTCTATTATTCATATACATAATCTTATTATATTTCTCCAAAATAAATTAATAAATAAAATAAATTATACAATATGAGATGTAATTATAATTATGGGAAAACCATATACCTCCTTTTATACATCATATGAATAACAATATAATTATGTGTGTTTACGTAGGGATTACCTCTCCTACATCGTGGTGTCATTTTTATTCAACAATACATATTTTGGATGGGTATAATGATGATTATAATGGATTTAAAAATTAATAAAACATGATAAATATTATTTATAATTAATATAGCATCTAATTCTATACCGTTTAACCATGATGTGAATGATCTCGTCGCTCGTGTGTACGTCTAAATATGGCATACCATCTCCACAATGTGATGCGATTAATTCTATTCATATATATATTTTTGATTTTATTGTTTCAAATTTTTTACATTTAATAATTATAAAGGAAGGAATCTTCTTTTATTTTCCATACGAGGAACTTTCTCACTATTCTAGAAATAGTATGGGAAGATTTCTTTTTTATCATATATGCCATGAATGGTTTTTTAAATCATTATTACACCTTTGTTTCCTGAAGTTTACAATAAATTATTTCAAAAAAAATTTCAAATAAATTCTTTTATTTTATATTTGCGTAGACTCTTTGGAAAATAAAATGTTATTTAGGAAGAAATAATATTATTCCGAGGAATTTAGTTCATTTGATTTATCAAATTTATTCTTCATATAATATTACAGTATTAAATTATGGTTAGGATTATATATCTATTATTACATTGATTTGAATTTTTTAATGATAAAATATTATATTATATGGATTATTTATGATGTAATGATGTTTAAAAATACTATTTTATTTCATGGGTTATACAATGAAGAATGATTTATGTTTATTGAGGCACATGTAAGAAATTTTTCATTATGGGTTTGGTGGGACCTTTATCTCCCTCTAATACATTGGATAAAAATTTATATATCTTGATCATGACATATTTGGAGTGTTTTGTAAACATGGTTTGGTAATAAAGGAATGGTATGTAAATCTAGATCTATAATACAGGGCTGGAACAATAAGTAAATATGGTTTAGTACTACTTGGATGGAATGATATATAATTCATTGTATGTAATAAAAGGTAGGAATTCCATGTAAAAAAATTTAAGTAAGGTAAATTTCTCAATATGAGGGTATTGGATGAAATTACTTTTCTACTATGAATATAATATCATGTGCTTATTTGTTTGCACAATTCCAGGTTTTACGCCAATGTTATTTTATCATTTATAATGTTATTTTTTGATCTATTCCTAACGTAAAACAATTCTTTATTTCATGAATAAATATTTTTACATTATGTTCATGTTTTTATATTCTTATATTTATGGTTTTTATGTTCAAATTTTTTTCCCGAAGTAAGCCTTTGTTCCCACCCATTTTATGGTTTCCTTTCCCCATGATATAATGAAAGGTACTAGGTTAGAATAAAGAAGGTGAAGATCATTTTGGGTGATGTTGAAGATCATTCACCATGATATAAGATTATGTTCCAAGATTACAATGAAACTAAACTAATACATTATTTATTTTTAAATTTATTAAATTTATTAAGTATTCCACAAAATAAATTCAATGTTCATGTACTTCAAGAATAGGTCATTAGAGTAAAATCCTAGAATTTTCTGGTCAGAGTCATAAATAGTGCATCCAATCCAAGGAAATTAGTTATGAATATCCATTAATAGCCTTCTAGATCGAGAAACCTAAAATCATATACCACATTATTGGGTTCTTCTCAAGAAACAATTTACTCAACATTAAACGGATCCACTGCTACAATATATTGAGACACCACATTCCATAGGAAGTGGTAACACAATGAACAATACATGCACTTGGATAACATTACATAGAGCTGAGGGTGTTGAAGGGAATCCAAGATAGTTTTGAGATGCTTGATTTTCACCAACTCTGAAAATGAGTATATCATGTTTTCATTGAAGTACACAAAGATAAAACGGTCAAAGAACTCATAGAGGATGGATTTCATAAGTCGCATAAACACAAAATGTGTGTTCGTAACACCAAATGATATAACCATTACTTCGAAGTGCCTATACCTGAACCTGAAATAAATCATCGGGATGTCACCCTCCTTCACCCTCAACAGTTGTCACCTAGACCGTAGTTTAATCCAATAAAACAATCTCTCTCACCACAATTGGTTAAAAAGATATTCTATCCTTCAAAGAGGGTAATTTTTCATGATCATTACCTCATTCGACCTAGTTTATTCTATATATTTCCTTAGAAGACCATCTTCATTCTTATCAAAAAAGACAATACCACCAAATTTTGAAACACTGGGCTAGATAAATTCCTTCTTCATAAGATCATCAATCTGAATATACAATACATATACCTCTGAAGGTACTATTTGATACGGAGCAAACAAAAATGGACTAACATCGGGTTTTAAGTCTATCATGAACTCATCTTCATGTCAATGGGATAGGGTTATAAACTCTCTAATGATAAAATAAAACAAATCCCCAGCAACAATGGGATCCCCCACCTTCACAACATCCACCGATTCTACTGATAGTTTGACCAAAAAGGAAAGAAAAGGCCCCACATGCTGATTGCCTCTAAGAAACCTCCTCTCGCAAATGAATTCAATGCATTGTCTATCTTTTGAAAATAAAATCCTTCTCTATAATAATTATATAATATGATGCCTCAATTACAACCATTATATGAAAAGGATGAAACCATATGACTGCATTTGTAGAGGAAATAGATCCTCGCTCGACGGATGCGGCCCTAATATCAGTATGCATCCATGTAAATAATCAAACAAGATAGTATGACATCCAACTGGTGTACATAAACCTAGGGGAAAAGAAAATTCTCTCAACATACATTACAAGAGCCAGGTTAGACTGGGTGAAACAAAGGTGTTTTGAGATATTAAATTAAACAAGGAACAAAGAATAGTATTCAACAAATTGATCATACATAGAACGATGTATTTTCCTAATGTAATTTATTCCACTATAGTTTGAAACTAACCTTGCCTAGATTCTCTTAAATTATTCTTTTATCCTCCTTCTCGACCATGGATGAGTCAATGTTTCTGAGGAAATCCCAGTGGTTGGCATTTTCCTGCTCTGTCTCCCCTCGTGGGAGAAGGTGCCTCCTTTCCCAGCTACTGAAATGGTCTGGATGACAACTGCTTTTGTGGCGGAGACTGAACCAACCCACCTCTATAGTATTGATCTAAAAATGGGCACTGACACTGAAGGTTCCCAAACCTCCAAAAGTGAAACACCTTTGTCCATGCCAATGGGAAAAGGATGAATACCATAAAGACATAACTAAAACTACTATGGTCGGTACCCAACTTGGTGAAACCTAGAATGTCCTGATGCTGGAGACCTACTTCTAATAGCCTTACCCATTGAAGAACTCAGTTTGATAACCTCTTATAGAAATCCTCATCATGAGTTCATACTACCCACTACTATATATTTCATATGAACCTCAATATATTTTTGTTAGTAGTGGGGGGTAACTTCATTCTTGAGCGAAGGACATAGAACCCCTTCTAAAAATCGCACACGAGACTTCTCATCCGGGAGGAGATCTAGAGTAATGCGAAGGAGATCATTGAACATGAACCATGACTCCCATACCGAAATACACCCCACCGGGGGTGGTAGTTCTAGTCTGATTCCATACTATATTGAGGAACATATTGATTCTTCTTGTAACCCATTCTGTATATCGATCCCAAAACATCACCCTCCTTTATCTCCCACACGTACAATGTCAACCACTAATGCACATCGCCCCACATTTTACTAACCACCAATAGAACATAGTACTTCATTAGATCCTGGATCTAGAATAAGGTGATCACCAAATCATCAATCAATTCTCCATATCTATATATATAATGATTACTTCTTAAATTACTAGTGTCTTCCACCAAAATGAATGAAGGGTCTTCTGCCACTGATCATCCTCCTCCAATGGGTAAACTCTTCATCAGTCGAGAAGGTCAGCTTGCTGATCCTCAAATTCATGATACACATGTGGACATAGAATGACTTCCATAGCTAAATGGTAAATGAGTAACTCCTACGAAAAAGTAATACAAAATTTATTTACGATTAAATTTAACTCGTTATTTATATATTTTTCCCCTTTACTCAAAAAATTGAACAGAAATCATCATAATGAATGTACCTTTCCTATGGTATCTATCCCTCAAATGGTTTAGCTTCACATGACTGTTTGTTAAGCTCAGAGACATCTTATCAGATCATGGGGGACCTAGAATCACAATTCATAGCCAGTCTTCATGGTCCTATGTCACAAACCATGATCTCCAAAAATCCCTACCATCTAATGCAATCTTCACTATGCCTAACTCTAATCTGTATCCTATCTCTCATATATAACTCTTTGATACCAATCTGTCACAACCCTCCATCTTCATGGTGATGGAAGGGATGAAAAAGTGTCATGATCTTCCTTTTTCAAGATAAAAAAACTTATAATTACCATAGAGTCCCACCTCCAGTAGGCCCTAGGGTGGAAACTGGCACCAAGGGTGTATAAATCCCAAAATATGGGAGGTATTACAACTTTTATAGTAACAAGGATCAGGGGATAAGATGTATAATCCTCAAAAAACCTCCTTGACACACATATATAATGAATTCAAAAAAAATTCCACATGGATGTTTAATTTAAAATTGATATAAATATAAAGAAAACTCTAATGTAAATACCAAAATTACAAATATAATAAACTACCTAGAAATTGTCCAAATGTTTGTGCTAATACAGTCCATCATGGTTAGCATAATACCCCTAGAATCATGAAAAAAAAAATATATACATAGGTTGTGTGTACATGTATACTCAGCTGGAAAATCCAAACTCACTAATGAATAAGTGGGAGAAGAATACTAATACCCCTGTGCGAAAATAATAGAAAATCAAAAGATCCTAAGAAGCTAAAATATCAACCCAAATAACCATGGGAAGCCCACCAAATAATACAAGTAATGTAAATTAAAATAGTAAGCACACAGATTTTTCGGTTACCCTAGACCAATTCAAATTGGTTATATCCTCGTACATTAAGAAAATATTCCTAACACAACCACTTTCTTCGACAAGCCACACTTTCACAACCTGAACACACACAACTAGGCCACATATCACATTTTTTTCGGCAAAAACCTAGGCCACAACCACATAAAATCTTTCCTGCAAACTCTTAGACACAAAACAAAAACCTACCAAAATAGTATTAATCTACTAATGCCTAGTTGAGGGATCTGTGAAAATCGAATATCCAGACATCCATCTGCCCACCGAGATATTGGGCAAGGACACCCGGTCCCATAAAAATGGGTGAGTTCAGAACATTTTTCTCAACACAGTTGTGGTCCATATAGAACTAACATGGAGATTCATATATATATATATATATATGTGTGTGTGTGTGTGTGTGTGAGTGTTTACCAATCACTAATCGCAACCTATGGGTTCTCAAAACATAAAGCAATCCCACAAGAATGTACCCTTTCTGCCAACCCTACATTCACAATTATCCAAAAAATGACAGTCACTTACATATTTAAAAAAGGAATCCCCATAAATTATAATTACCCTGATATTATTATGTATTTACCATTTATTCCATACCTATCCAAAAAAATATTAAACACAACACACCAAAAACAATACACAGTCCAAAAAAATTCTCTAGAAACCCTGGGAGAATGGCCCACACAAGGTAACAACATCCTTCTTCAAAATTAACTCTACTAAAACATCCTCAATATCCCCACCGCACAAAAAAACCAAATATAGTGAAACAAAAAATATACCGGCATGCATTCCCACTACACACTCCCCACTCTAGGATACTAGTTCAACCACTTACACCAACATTATTCACTATAAAGCTACCATGTCCTTCCCTACATCATGAAAACAGCCAAAACACCTCATCTCAACCACATTTGGAATCCCCACAACAAAACAACACCACACCCAACAACATAAACATAACAAAACCCCATCCACTTTCCCCACATCCCGCCACAGCCAAGATGTAGTCCAACTAAATAAAAAGTTCATCCATTACAAAATAAATTAATATCTCATATTGAGATTACAGTAAACCACTCGTATAGACACACACTCACAACCACAATCCCAGCCACAACACCACAAAACACGCACAAAACACACGGTCGAAAAGATCAATACACAACACACAACCACAAAAAACATCTTGGTTTATTTAGATTTAAAGGCCCTCATTCATTAATTCCACATTCATTATTCAGAGTTGATCGTAGAACAACATCATTTAGGGGGAATCCATTTATTTAAAATTTTATGCATGATAAATCATGTTTTCATTTTCAATGAAATTCAATAGGAGAATTATACAATTATTCATGAGTACAACATGAAAAATGATTCCACCAAAGAAATTTATTTTTAGGAGAATATAACCTATACAATTCCCTATATAGATCAAGGATAACATATAAAAAAAATTCATTATCATCGACATCTTCCCAGCCCATCATTTATTACTTCTTATTACTTTCAATAAATTTGGCTACAACAGTATTTTGAAGGGGAAATTAGTACACCCACCATGAAGGATGTCAAAAAGAAAAAGAGACCATGAAATTTATACCGAGTATAGTATATGATCAATAATTATTTCTTATGCCAAAAAAATGGGTTACGTGAGTAGTATGAAAGACTAAATGACAAAACTAAATAGGCTGCTACATCCCAGGTGCACAACTCCTAAAATAATAAAGTTTCTCAGGAATCTAAGAGAGAACAGAAGGGTGTATAGGAAGAGAGGATATCTTCATTAGAAAATCCAGATCCTTCATCAGTATATGGAACATTTTAACACGGTCCATTAATGTTGTATCTTGGTGCCACACTTATGATTTGACTATTTCAACATCCATTGAATGATATGTTTATATATATATAATTACTATCATTAGAAATGAAATTAAAAACAGTCATAGAAGGCTTTAACTTATATTTCCATTAACCAAAATATTTGAGGGGTGGAGTTGAATTTTTTTGGGAAAACTATAAATGAATCACTGATGGGTGAGTCACCAACACGAGTCACCAATAGTTAGTCACAGATACCTAACTCATTGGTGTGAGTCATCGAAACCTTACTCACTGATTTGAGTAACAGACAAAAGACTCAAAGACATTTCTCACAAATACCACTCAATGATTCCAGAAACTAACGCCACTCATCACTGCCCATCCTACCGATGCCCAACCGACTGATGACTTGACCAACCAATTCCCTTATATAACGACCCCCTGATTCACCAACACTGATATACCTATTAAAGATATTAAGACTATCCTACCACCACTTATCTAGAAAATTACTCACTGATGCATGACTGACCAATGTAAAATCTATAAATTTGAAAAACTCGTGAAATTAGTTAGCATTTCCTCACATAAAGAATGAAACACTCAATTTTGGAAAAGTAATGGGCCATAAAGGTCCAACACATTACACTCCCTCTTTAAAACTCAACATAACTGATGCATGAAATTTATAAACTATAAATTGTGATATTATATCATAATTATGATCTCTAAAGAGATTATATTTTCAATCAAAATAAGATGAATTTTATAATGGTCGTCATTCAGAAATCTATATCAAAATTTATAGCAATACCAAAACTCCCTAAATCTCTCCCTATAATAGAGATCATAAAAATAAATGTAAAAACTAATCCATATGAACTTTTCAATTCAATTATAGAAAAACACATGAAAACTCATCTAATATAAAATGATAACTTTTTATTTATAATGATTTTATAACACTAAAATTTCTAAATGCAATACATATAGTGTATCCTATTGGAACAAAATGTGATGTTATAAAATTATATATTTAACATATATGTGGAAGGAAATTAGATTTTGAATATGTAAAATCATATTTCAATCTTGAAAATCCAACCCAACCCTGAGGATGTTAGATGCTACTCCTCCCATAGTGTTATTACGTAATAGATGGTGTCTCAATAATACAAATATTACATTGAATTCCGACCACAAGGAGTCATTTACCAAACAAACATTAACTATAAAAATAGTACAATGAAAGATTACAATGTGGGGGAATCATTATTTATAATTAATTAAAATGAACATACTTTCATTACTAAAGAAAACCTAAAATATACATAAGATTAGGTATAATAATTCAGTAATCATCGATGGAATTTTCATTACTATTATCCACTATGAAAAAAATACTACTCTATTGAAATATAGAACATCAAAATTTGGTAAACAAAAAACTAAATTGAAATCTTACACATAGGCATTAACAATACCATATATTGGTCAACTAAAATACCAATCAAGATTTCACTCATTAATTTGTTTAAAAAAAATTTTAATATCCATTTTTATTCAATGAGTTTTATTAAAAATTTCATTCCATTTCCATTATAAAAAATAATATAATTAGATCCCATGAAAAAATATATAATATCTCATAAAAACAAATCCAACAAAAAATAACAATATAACCACACATAATACCATGAATTAATAAACATATATTAATCTAAACTAATATCACACACCGATTTTACTATATAATTCTGTAAAAATACATTGTACTATGGGAATAAAAACGAGTATAAAAAATAATGAGCTGATCAGATATCTTGTAACCTCACGTTAATCATACAGATGACATAACCATAGTAAATTGGTAGTTTAACACCACAAATTCTAATTACCAACCTAATTCCCCCACCAATGTGGATTCTTTTAACAGCCCATGTTTAATACCTCATCTACTCAAAACCATCAAATTATTCGTAATTACACACATTTATAAATAAAAATAAAATAATATCGAAAATATTAATATTAAAAACTCAATTTAGAGACCAATAAAAAAATAAAAAAAATATCAATACATATAACTAAAAAAAATTAATAATAAACACAATTAATTCCAAAATTCATTAATAAAAATAATTGAAAAAGTTTTCACCATTTTCATAGATATATTTGAAAATCCCACAATCCATGATTTCTATTATATTACATTACATTAAAAAATTATCCTAAAAAATCCAAAACCATCAGATAAATAATTATTTTAAACCATAAGAATCATTTATATGAATAAAAATCCAAGAAATAATATCGAATAAAAATAGGTTAAGTGTGAAGACACTGAACCCAAACTGATGATAATGAAAAACCATGCTACTAATTCCAATATCCATACTCATAGTTGTGTCCCCAAACCCCTACAAACAAAATTCAACCTTATTGAATGGTTTTTTACCATTCATTGTAAAACCCTTATGTAAAATAATTGATTTAATTATAATAATATCATACGGATTATAATGAGTAAAATGTCATCAGTTTGGATATTAAACATATCATGAAACAAATGATAAGATACTTTGATAAAATAATTTTGAAAATTCTTCCCCAAATAGCCATAGAGTTGAGAAACCCAATATAATTATGATAATAAAACAAATATTCCAAAAAAACTAAAAAAATGGTGACAATTATTATTGGATAAGTTATAGTGTCACATACAATTTCACACAATTAGAATTTATACCAATTGTATCATATTACCTTATGTCCACCACCCCATATTATGGAGGTTTCTATCTAGTAGTAATGGTCTATTTTTATTCTATAGAGAGACTAATCCCTCAATTGTGATCAAATATTTGTTCTAGTCAAATAAATATAAATTTATTAGTTTTAAAAAATCTATATAATAAGATGTGTCCTATAGTAGTATCAATAATAGAAAATAAAATATCATATGATGTAAGAGAATGGTCTACCAAAATATCCAAAAACATGGAATGATATTGCAAAATCTCAATGTAATTAAACTAATTATAATGTCCAAGGGGTCTCGATTATTTACTAAGTATGATATCCTAACTCTAATGAATGATAAAACAAAACTATCAAGGATAAAACCTCATCCCTACCTAAGCCTATGACATAGTGTATTTTTTATGTATAAGATTCCAATGGTGACAATGAATAGGTGAATACAACATAACAGGACACCATAAATTATCACTTAAGATAACTAGAATATATATCCCATAGAAATTTATTTATGCTTCATATTAAAATATAAAAATGATAAATATAATACATATCACATCCATAACTACATCACATGACACACAAAAGTGACCCTACATTTATTGGGATGTTCTAGAGTGTCTCCAATAATATCACAATTATATAAACTTTTAATAATGATATAAAAACAATCGCACCACATAATGTTCCACAAGATGGCCTCTACCATCTAATTATTTTACCCATTAATTATGTATTAGTAATGTTATTGATTTTTCGACTAAAACTATGTGGATTTTAATAAAAATAATGTTTTTGAAATATTGTATAGTATGAATATAGTTACTACTATACATGAAAATGTGTCTAATTAAGTATAAATTTAAAAAAAATTACACATGGTTTCCAAAACCATAATGCCAATCTATATTGGTTTTTATTTATTTATTAAGGGGGTTATGTTAGGATCATTTTTTATTAAACCTTGATGAAAATAATTGTGATTTACTCAAAATTTTATAATTTTAAATATATAAACTACACTCATATTAAATAAACTCCAAATACCATTATCCTTTTCCTAGCTCAGATAAATCACATGTGGGATCCTTGGTATTTAAAACCATATCAATCTTATTATGTTCTATTAGGGATATCTCAATTCAATCCTGGTGTTCTTCAACAAGTAAGCCCTTTCATTTTTTCCTCATCCTTTATTCGTATTTTTATTATCTTACCTTGGCATGTTCCTATCTTGTTCAATCAATAATATTTGGTTTTTTATTATGTTTTTTTTCATGTTTTAGATTTCATACATTTTTATTTAGTTTCTTTATTCCCATATCAAATGGATTCATTTAAATGACACATGGTTTGAGTTTGGATTTTATGTGACTTTGTTTTTTCACCACACCTAATATATTAATAAGGAACCTTAAAGGAGTTTATATTAAAATTTTATTTTAGAATATTATGATTCAAATATATATATATATATATTTAATCCTTAAAAACTCCATATTTTATTTCAATGAAATGTTTTTATTCTATGTGTTTTGGAAAATTTTCATTCATTAACTAAACTTTTTATTTATTATTTTAGAATTATAATGAATCGATAAGATTCTATTATGGGTTTGTGTTATTTTCTGACATGGATAAAAAATTATTATGGATTCTTGGTTATTCATTTAATTTATACCATTTTATATTAATATTGTTTTTGATTGTGTTCCCCTGTATGATTATATGGTGATTCTTAGGAACACACACACACAGATATATATATATATATCTCTGTGTATTTAATTAATATTATATAATTATATAAACATGAAAAAATTAATAGGTGTGTATATATATATTAATTGACTTCCTTATTTAAAAATATTATTCGTAAAAAATATCCATTAGTTATTAAAATGGATTTAAAAATATGACTTCATAATGTTGGTTTCATAGTATCATTTGGAATATTAAAAATACTTTTACTATATTTTTTATAAAATTGATTTTCAATAGGATTTATTAAATTATAATACATTAATATTTTATATTCATAGTTGGTACATTGTATATATTCTATATAATATTGTTCACCCATAGGGAACCTCTTTAGATTATAGAGGTAATTCATATAAATTTGTATGGGGAGATGGGATATGAATTTTAATTAGGTCATGTGGGTTGTTGATGGATTTATTTGGAAAAAATCCTACCACATCCCCCTATTTTATTATATTCAGTTTATACTAGAAATATTTATGATGGACGTGATATAGTTAATGTTTACTTATAATTAGATAGAATAGGTCCCCTATGTTGTTAGATATATTCACTGGGGGTGGAATCATTGATCCTATTAGAGATAATCATGGAGGATATATAATTAAGATCATATATATTATTAGAGGATTATTCCTGGATGAGTATATTTAGGGTCCCCTCATGAGATGTTTTGTTATTTATCATGACCATGTATTCCTTATTATCTCATATAAAATATATTATGTTTAATTAGATCCTCAAAACATTATCATTCCATTATTTATGGTATGTTCGTTCTTTAATATTCATGGATTATTAGTTACAAAATATTTCTATTTTTTATTTTATGTTGTTTTTTGGTGTTGTTATTGGTGTGTTTTAAAAAAATTTAATTTTGTCATTTTAAATATAATTTATGTCAATTTATTTATGAAAATAATTGATTAAAACATATTTTGATGGTTAAAGATGAATGTTTTATAATTTATCATGACTATTAAATTAAAATTACAAGAAACACATATTTATATATATAATTTAGAACCATGATTATTGGGACATTTCATAAAATTAAATTGATAGACTCCTAAGTGATTGCCTACAAAGCATTGAAATTATTAAAAACATCTATGGAAACTCAATGTCAATATATTTTATAATTTTCTATATGATCAGGTATAAAATTGGGATATCTAATGAATCATGTCCTTACAAATTTTTATAGTAAAATTGGAAACAAGGAGATCATGTTGTTTTTCAATTGATTTTAATTTTGATTATTTTTTTTATCTGTCATGATGGTCATATTGATGTTTTTTTAGTCAACTATTGTTGTTTTATTTTTGGTGGTTGTCTACATATAATCAATTTTATGTTTTATCTACTCAATGTATATATGGTTATATTTTTTATTCACTTTTACATCTAATTCATGAAACATGACATATTGTTGGAATGTTGGACTATTATATATAATCATAATGTAATTTTTTAAGAATTAATCCCCATTTAATTTATTTGGATGCGTTTAATGTTTCTTATAATCTCTAGGGGCATCAACGAATACCCTCTTGTATGTATTAGGAAATGAGGGTTCTTTGTTTAGAGGGTTACCTGTAATGATTTGTGGGAAATTGGTAGCATAAATTAGGATTCATGAATATATGGTTTTATGTATCACTATATATTGTATTCGATTTGTGGTATAATAGATATTTTTACCACCATAAATTGTTAGGATGTATTAGAAGAGTTTCAAAAGCTCTTACTCCTATTGATCCTTGAATTGAAATATATTTTGTGGTGGATAGTGATAATTTCTATGACTTATTAATTTATCACATGTGGACAATTATTTAGATTGATTGTATTTGATAGTAAATATATGTTTAATGAGACATTTTATATTTAATATTCATTATAGGTGTAAAGGAATGGGATAATTTAGGTTACTAGTTAGCTTGGATTTACTATTAAACCATGTAGAATCCATGTGTATAACTCTATTAGCTGTATAGTGCGCATTTCATGGTTGTATCATGGTGGAAAAATCCATGAACAATAAGTAACCCACATGTTTAACTATTTGAAACTACTTTTATGTAGTTTCTTATTTTATTGTTCATGGTTGTTCTTTGGTACATTTAAAAGTGTTCTTTTTTTGTTTTAATTAATATTTTATTCATTCTATGTGAATTTTATAATTAATATATGTCGTTAAAAAATTGTGTGATGTTCATTAAAAATTTTAAATGTAATTTAATTATATGATGTGAAAATATTTAATTTTCAAGGACATAAGTATGTTTGAAATATTATGATTTCTTAATTTTTAAAATTTTTTCCCAACGGGGAAACTAATGGTGTGTAATTAAGCTTGGTTTTTTAAATTATTTTAATATAAATTTATAGATTTTGAAATATAAAATGTGGAACTTTTTAATTTTAAAGAAAATAGATATTTTAAAATTGTGTTTAGGGATTTTTATCAGTTCTATGGTTTATTATTTTTATTTTATATTTATTTTTGACATTATATTATGGATTATGATTTTTATCTATTTAATAGTATAATTATTTATTATTTAAATTATTCCATTCATCATAAGAGTAATGATGGTTTTTATAGGTTAATGTGTGGCTTTTTTAGTTGACACACCATCCTGAACTCATCATAACGTGGTATAGTTGGATTACAACTAGGGTGTTCCAACACTCTAATATAATCTTTGTTATGTGGAGTCAATAGAGTTCTATGAGACTAATGACGAAATATTTTCAACTAGTAGAACTCAAAAATATTTTAGACATAGGTAATTTTTTTTTTAAGGTGACATTATTTGGGTCTTGCTGAATGAGTTATTTTAGCTATACAAATCTCAATAAACAATTATATGTTACACTTCTCTAGTATAGATGGATTCTATGGGGGGAACTTATGAAATTTGGTATATTTTTATTGGTTAATTGTATAAAATAATACAAATATGATAATGAAATTAATCGTAATGAACAATCCTGGGAGGGATCTTCTTCATCAGATTCTACTTTTTAAAATTATATTCATTCAATCATGTTCTTACAATTTAGTAGGTTTGGGATTTCTATTCCAATTATATAAGTTTTTACCAAGGATTATCACAATTTTTGTCTCTTAGGACACCTCAATATGATGTGTAATACACAATATCATCCATGTATCAATTATATTTAATCTAGGAATCATGATTTTTTTTCGGATTGTTTTTTAGGTATCCCCTATTATTTATTCAATGTTTGTTTATTGATTTTTCCAATTACATTTTATAATCTATATAATGTATGGCTTTATTTTGGGATACAAAATATTTTAGTTTCATTTAGAGATAGAAAATTTTTTATTTAGTAATTATGAATTTTTCATCGATATGATTTCACTTCTTGAGAAATAATTTTTTTTATATTTATAATTCCATACTTCGGATTTTATTGATCTCCCATGTTATTTGAATCATAAATAGATAAAAAATCTATAGAAAATATTTATTTGATGTATTATAATCATATTTATCTTATTAAATTTATTTATATGGTAGAGATTCATTTTTAATGATTTTAGTTTATTTAAAATGTGTATTGGGGAATCTAGTTTTAGTTGTTTATAAATTTTTTTGTTATTACTTGTGTATTTTGCATCCATTTTGTCAGATATAATTGGATATATTGTGGAATAATGTATTATGGGGGGGATTTTGATCCTAAATTAGTTGTAAAATCATTATTGTTTAATTATTTTATTCGTTTTAGTCTTGTTAAAAAAATTCAATAAATAGTAGTGTGAATTATAAAAACAATGATGATTTCACATAGGTTTATAGTTGGGACATAGTAAATAAAAACTATAAAAAAATTTATTTAGAGGAATGAAATTGTTAATAGTGGAATTTCTCATCAATAGTATACTATTTCTAAAACTATGTTTCCAAGACATGTGTGTGTTTTGGGATTCTATTAAGGAGTACCCGGTCGAAATATGGTTTCGTAAACTGTGTGGCGATGTAATTTATCATACGATGAATCTTATATCATTAAATACCTAAAGTAAAATACTTTTAAAAAATCGTAATGACCAATGATCTAACTCCTCGATCAGCTCAAATCAACCTCAATCCTTATTGCTCTACATCCATTTTCACCTCCTGGAATTTTTCATAGTTTTCTCCCTCCATCTGTGTTGCTCATTTAGAGAAAATCCAATTTTATAATCTATACATACTTCCTTATTTTTTCAACCTGTCATTTTTCACAGTTATATATTTTATATATGCTAAGTTAATGTTTTTATATTTTCTAATTCATTAAATGATTTTATGGTGTGTAGATCACGTCGTTGGTATTTTTATAGGGGTTTTTTAGGATTCCATCGAATCCATACATGATTTGGGGCAGGTGGTTCAATGACTTGTATTTTTCATTACACGTCCTATTTTATTTATATTTCAAATAGTATCATTACCAAATTTTATTTAAGTTTCTAATTAAATTCTTTTTATAATATAAATACAAACATATTGTTCATTTATTTTTAATGAAATTGTTTTATTCCATATGATTGTCAAAATATAGAAAGAATTTTTTGGTAGGAAATGTTTTTTATTTGATGTTTGTTGTTTCCAATTAATTTTTTAAAATTGTATTAGAGGTTTGAGGTATTCGGTAAATTGGTTTCATTCCACTTGATGACTCTTGGTGATTTATTTTTTTAACCACCCCCCTTTTTAATGGTATGTATTTTATACCCTATCATAATCCTATTTGGTTCACATTAACCCACAGAGACAGACACATATATATATTATTAAGAATATATATATTTATATTTATATGAAAAATACAAACATATATTAGTGTGTTTATATATATATATATATAGTAGTTCATATGAGAACATCTATAAAAACATGTTCCTTATAAAATCATTTTTAGTTTTTAAAATGTTATGTAAAATAGATCTCCACATGAAAAAGACCTAAAATGGACTCTTAGAAACAATTAAATAATTAGAAATATATTTAAAATAATATTATATTTAAACTATTTTATACGGTATTTTTGTAAAGGAGACTACATTCAAATGTCTACTGTACAGTTGTCACATTGAAATTATTTTTCTATAAGTGTTAACCTCAGGGAGGAACCCGAGATTATATGGAAACCATTCTCCCTGGGGTATACATAGATGGGGTGAGTATTTAATTTAGCTTATTTGTAATCATAATAGATATATTTGATTAGAAATACATTCAATGTCCCGCAATTATCATCAACATTAGATTACATTAATCTTATTGAGGGATAAAATATAGTTATCAATTAAACTAGATTAGATGTTCTATATCCCCTATTCCATCAGATCCACTATGGAGATGTTCCAAAAACTTGGCTATAAAATAGAAGTAACATTTTTATTGAAATATTTTTGGTTGGATTATTAATCTATCATGAGTACATCTATGTTATCATCGTGATAAGTTATGTAATTTCCCATCACAACCTATTAATAATTTTTACCAAATATATAATTTTTGTTACATAATTAACTTACTTATTTATGGTTTCAATATTTGTATTATGTTCATGGTTACAATTATTTGGTTAACTTCTCATTAAATGTTTCTTTTTCATATATTATGGGGTAATTTTATGTTGGATCGAGTTTGTTTTAATAGTGGATTTTAAAAATGAAATTTTTAAATAGATGTATATAAAAGGTCACACAAATTATTCTTTATAACATATTTTATTTTTAATGAAGGAAAGAATGGAAAAAAATTAATATTTTATAAATTTATTTAAAAATTATATTTGTAGATTTTATTTCTATATAAATTATTTTCCAATTATTTAAAATGATATCCATGGAATCTATATTGATTTCCTAATATGATATATTATGAACAAACCCAAGAGGGGGAATTTGTTTCAATATAAATAAGTCTTTTTAGAAGGAGTGTGTATCTTTTACGGTTATATAATGGAGTGAGTGTTTATGGATGACTGGTGAACATTAGATTTCATGAATATCATAATTTAATTCCTATGAGTTTATTTTTTCAGAGTGGTTCTATCAAGAAAATAAGACCATATAGTTGTTATATAATATTGTTGTTGTTTTTTCTTTATTAGTGTAGTCTATTTAAATTTATATTATTGTTTATTTTATTCACTTTCTCATTGGTTATAATTATATTTATTAATATATAATTTATTTTCTTATTTATTTACATGCAATCCTATTTTCTAACATCTCAGTGAAGGACCCTTGTAATTTAATAAATTTATTTTGTTATTTAATCTCATTTTATTGTAATGATTCCATCAATGGCTATCATTAGCCCATGGAGTTGAAATAAGTCCCATGGTGTGTCATATAAATTATTATGAGCTTGATTTAGTGGTAAAATTATGTTGGTCAAAGAAAAAAATTTCTCAAAAAATACATATTCATCTTCATAGATGCATCACACCCAACCCACATACGAATCCCTAGGTAGTTGACATATCATATGAATATAAAAATAAATTGAGAGTTATTACATACAACATGTGTCACATTCTCTTAGGAGGCATCACATTCAAACTATAATATCATAGACCCTCTATAAGAATTATGTATAACATATATAATTGTATCTTAGGAGGAATTATATACTACACACAAAAATTCATCTAGGAGATTCAAACTTTCAAAATTTTTATAATGAATATCATAATGGATGGGTGAGGGTGCTCATAAAATCCAAAAAAATTGTTTTTTCAGACTCATATGTCATTATTATATTATTCCACTATAATTAGAAATTTTGAATTCTCTCAATCGAATACACCAATCACAAAAAATAGGAATATACATGAAGAAATTAAATAATTCAAAACCTAAGGATATAACATGGTTAACCATTAAAGAAATATCCACGGAACATTAACTAAGTTATTATCTAGTGTTCATTAAATTAACACAACATATAATATATGTTATAAATTTATTTAAATTGAACACTATTCGTGCAGTGGAAATCCCTTTAATTCTCTATATAACAATTGATTTAAAACATGTCATAGATGGTATATATATATTTTGGAATTATTTATAATTATATAATAATGATTTCATATTCTATATCAAAAAGTATCAATAACATACCATGAATATTTATATTCCGCACTGATTCTCTATAATTATCATCTTTTTTACATGTTGACTTTTTCTGATAGAAGAGATCAACTCCCAAATATAATGGTTGAAACTTTATTCATCCACTAAATATAGATATAGAAATAAATATTTATATATATGGATAAGTCCCAAAATTATTTATCTTATTACTTTATTTCTTCATCAACCAAATTTTATAGTGTAATCCACTATTTCTTCCCCAATACTTCACCCTCAATCAAAATCTGATGTAGAAATTGAAACCATTTGGCCACACTATTCATAATTTTATTTTAATATATAACATTATTTTTCATTATTTTTTATAATTTATTGAAGAAATAATATATAATTTAATTCATTCACCCCCATTGATACAATGATTATGAATTACCCTCCATTTTTTACTATCTTAAATTATTTTTTAGCATTCCAAAAATTATATTTTCTTACAGACCTGGTTTTTTATTTATAAGACATTAAAATATTTCTACATATATTACTAGTGCAAAGAGATGATATGGCATCCGATTCAATGGCCCGATATGCAAAAAATTAATATTAATAAAATAGTAATTACATTTTATATTATGCATTCACATATTTTTAATAAATAATAGATAGATATTTAAAAATAATCTATGATAAAAACATTTATACCACAATTGAGTTTGGAATCTGATGTCCCCTCTAGCAGTGTTGTAAAATGAGACATCATATGGAACTCAGAACATTCGCCTAGTAGAGGTACATTAAGTGGATTAATTTATTATTCAAATTATTAAATAATTAATTTTAACCTAAATGATATATAATTATTATATTGTTATATTAGAATATCCTCAGTTAGTCTCATAATTATGAAATCGATGGTGAAGCTCTCATTCCTTCTCCCTCTGGTACATCATTCAGATGATGGAAGAACACCAGATCAGATCATATTTGGGCGCAAAAAATGAAGAAACATCTTTCAAATAATTGATGTATGAATTATTAATCAAATATCAATAATTAATTGAGGTAGGTATATTTATTTGGTTTTTTCTGAATTCTATAAAATTCATTGACTACATCAATCATTTTTTATTGATTTTTATTCTTCTTGTAGCATTTACATTTTTCCATGTGGAGGAATATAATTATGTACATTTTTATTTGTACCTGTAATCCATTATTCTTCATCACAAAAATTCTTTGTTTGGATCATTAAACTTATATTTATGTGCCTTTATCAACAATATGTTTCACATTCTTCACTGGATGTTTCCCCACGGTCACAGTTCGACATTACTGGAAGGTACCAAGCTCAATCTGAATCTCGAATTCATGAAACATCGCTAAATTTTTTTTAGAACCCATGATAGATCCAGGAACACTCTGAAATGAGGATGATATAGTTGGTGATTAATTTTTTAGAACTCGATAAAATGAAGACTATTGGCATGAAAAATGTTCATAAAAATCCTAATGATGAACGATGGTCATTTTCAAGCAAAATGTTAATAGAGACCATGATTTTTGGTCTTATTAACGATTTATGGGATAATTCTAGTTTATATATTTAGGATATCGAGAAGATTGGAGACTATAGAATAGATCAAGGAATTTTGGAATGAACATAACTACATATTGTGTTGTTGGAATGAACACATTGTGTAGCCCCTTCTATGGCTGTGGATAAAGTTTGATAAATCTTATGGAGGACATGACGTGTAGTACCCTAATATTCTATGTACCACTTTTCTAGGTGGAAAACTCATGTGATGTGTAACACATATATGAATCCAATTTGACATATATAAGGTCCAGTACAAGGATGTGTACTCTGGTACATAGCCATGACAAGAATCACACAATCTAGTCCCTGCTAGCCATGACATTTCATGTAGTCCAAATAAATATTGTTTATTACTACATGGGATGGATCCACGTACATGCCTGGAAAAGGTCCATTTAGTGGAGTTGTACCACGTGTCGTGGGGTCCCCCTCACACACCGGTTAACCTTGAGAAATATTAAATAAACATCAATCACCCTTAACATCATCATTTAATCTCATTTTTTAGCCCACAATTATTCTATAAATAATGGTTTTTTGGCATAGAATGTGATGTTTCCCTTAACAATGGATTTTGTGATGTGATTTGTAAGGTTTTAATCATGATCATTTTGAGGAAATTTTTTATGGTGGTAGTGATTAGGCGGGATCACCATAGTGTTATTCCCGATTTGAACACACATGTGAAATAGGGAATGCATCCTTAATGACCATGAATATAAACCCTTATCCCAGATATCTATGGATCCATGAATTTTTGGCATGGGACCTCAACCCTAAAAGTGCAACCCTCCTATTGAACCAAATCATGGTTTCTATACCTATATATTTTGGAATAATGAGAGTGCGGCACAATGAAGAGTCTTGGGTCGACATTGATTGATATATTCTGCCTAGACACATGTGATTTTGGGCATCATTGATGGAATTTTGGAAATATTCAATGCACTTATTATTGTGATGATCTATCAAATTTAAATCCCCCTTCTCTCTCACGTTGTAGTCATTTGATTTATCATATATTTTTTCACTTTAATCTATATCAACACATTGGATTTTGATACTCTCTTTCCTAGAGAGGAAAAGTCTCCTGTGTTATGAAACTTGAATTCAAGGTATATCATATACTATTTTGATGAGTCTATTCATGTAGTCTATGTGGTGAAGTCTCAATTGATAGATAATCTACTCATCGTGTTTTTTCCCTTTGTCTTGGATGAGTTTAATTTTTCTCTTTTTTTGGGTTCTATAGTAATATTTCATTGTAACTAGTTCTATCTTCTGTATTTATATTATATTCTCTCTCCTAATAATCCCACTTCTACCTCCAGGGAATCCAACATTGTATGTTTATACTCACCCCTGTATTGGGTTTTCATACACATATTGTGTCGTATTCAAATGACAGAATTTCCGACCATGAATACACATGATCATTGGGATACTAGGTTCGTGGAATATGTGTGGTAGTTGTAAATTGGGATTCAAAAGATCGACTCTCCATCAACTATTAACTCTTTCTAGTTTTTTGTTAGGATGGGATACATTTCATATTAGGCATGCATTTTTCATTTTACTTTTGAATTTACAATACAATACTTTTCTATTGTCAGGTTGTTCATTCATTATTGTTTTAATTTATAGCAATTTTGCATCATTTGATCTTTTCATCTTTACTTTTACATTGAGATGGAGATGTGTCTTAGTGTAGGTTCATTAGAAAGGGATTCCCCAAATTATTTATGCCTTTGGAACCTATCTCTACCAAATAACCTATTGAGGTGGGCAAAGGGTTGTTGTTGCTCAATCCCTAGCATGGGTCAGGTTATGAATAATTGGTATAAAAGAATGTTTTTTAAGAAGGTGATGGCATGAATTGGTTTCCCAATTCATTCCCCCAAAATAATTTATTAAAAAAACATAATGATTAACATTATAGACTCGAGGTGTAAATAACTTACACCAGTACGGAGTTATAGGGATAAAAAAAAGGAACTCAAACAAACCATAATAAAATTGCAGCAAGCCAAAGAACGTTCACCATAGAAGCATCAATCATTGGATGTTAATCTATTCAAAACCATCCTTCACCATCGACAATTCTGAAACTTCATGAGGATGGACAAAAATTGAAAGAATTATCCTTGCATCCGGACTCCTCTCAAAATAGAAAGCCATAAAACAGAGAGATATCAAAACGGTTTCAATGCATACTCAAGACATCAAAATTGTGAATGAAAACAGATTCAATTATGTTTAAAAAAAAGCCCAACTGGAAACTGCATAGTTGGAAATAGATGCTAAGATAAGAAGAACTTTCTTGAAAAGAATTCCACACTGAATTCCACAAAGCATCACTGAAAAACAGCCATGTAGACCAGCAGAAATATATAACAGAAGATCCAAACCAACCCATCCAATCTAGCAAGAACCAGAAACCATCAACAGATGTAGAAATGTTAAATCACCTGATTGGTCTTCATCCAAATAGTTTGTTGTAAATGAATAGCTTTTCAAACAACTGGAAAAAGGTCTACCAAACCAATGACAAAAAAATTGCATGTAAAAACCTTCATAAGATGCAACGTCTCATTCTCAAATAATGAGACTATAAGAGAAGTCAAAAGATTCTGCAAGATTGTTCCAGCAGTAAACCACGTTTCTAGAGAGAAATTTCAAAAATATCCAGAGATCAGACATATGTCAATAGTAGGATCGACAGGAAAATAAAGATATAATGCATAATCAGAACAACAAAACTAGAAAGCCTCAATGAACCAGGAACCAAATATCATTTTGTAGGTATGTCCTTAATATTGATGTTTGGGTCTTTCTTAAATTCCCCAGACACTCTAATAAACATCTTTTTCTAATATCAAGATAATCATCGGTAGTCATTTCACAATTTTTATATTTTCAAAAGGCAGTTTTGTCATCTTCTCTAAAAAAGGAATCAAGTTCCTTTGATAAATCTAGTTTCTCTTCATATTGATAGGCATCCCTATAGGTAGGATCATTTTCATCATCCTCACTTCAGGAATCTTCTGAGTCAGAACAATTAGAAGATTGTAAGGATTCAGGTTAGGGTTCAAGAGGTACATGTTTTGGAGGGAATTCATTATCAATAATCATGGCAGATATTGATCTTGTGATAATAGTCCTCTCCCTTTTGGAATTGTTCCTATGATTTCTAGTTTTCCTAGAATTCAAGGTGATGAAGCCATCATACTAAATTATGTTTTTTTTCTATTTTTTTTCCTTCAAAGGAAAATCCTCCTCCCATTGAGAGATCTTATCATCATCTTCTTATAAAGGGTCATCAAATTCCACCTATAAAGATTCTTTATTCTCATGACCCTCTTCATTAGTCTCATAACCCTCGGGTATGGTGTTAGGGATAACATTTTCACCATGATTGGCCAATTGAGGCTTTAAATCATCCTTGTAGTTCAAGGTGTTATTGCTATTCTTAGGGATGTCAATCTGGTCCAAAGTCATCACTTCTGGAGTAATCTTTTCAACACAAATTGACTTTAAGTGGGGCAGGGGGAGAGGGGATGTAATTCAATCCCACATCCTTTCGTGGTATGGCCAATTCTAAAGCATTTCTTATAAAATTCTGGGGAATTATCAAAAACCACATCCTGTAAAAATCGATTCTCCCCATTTTGAATCCAAAATATCATAGGTGCATGCATGATATAGGATTGAGTATTTGACATTCTTTATTAAGTAATCTCCCCATTGTTTATGATATATATATATATATATATAAATGTATTCCCATCTGAAAATGATACTCCTTGATATCTTTTAGGATTCCTTCACGATGATAACTTGCCAGGATACTAGATTTGGTTCATAACGATGATCAGATGAGAGAAGATGTATCAGTTCTAGGATTATCCCAATATCCCCTTCCTACTTCTGGGAAGGTAATAGGACCTCTCCCTTTCGATCAAGATATCATTCTAGAAAAGTAAGTTACAGACACATACAATTTTAGTGTGTTCTACGAGTTCCAACATCAGATATTCCCAATGTTCTGTAGCAAGCCATATCCTCTGACAAAATAGGATTTAATAGATTCTATGGTTCATATCATTAAGATTTTTAAGACCCAAATAGACTTGGTGGTTCATCATGCTGCTAGAATTTTCCATGAAGTAGCTAGGAACTAGTGGAAACTTATTATGAATATGAATGATGAATCCAAAATCTCTTGGAAAAACAAACATATGATGTTTTTGGAGTCGTACAACCCCACATTCTTTTTCTCAGTCTAGATATATGAGCTTATGTAGTTTAAATAAGGAGGTAAGATAGTGTATGAGTACACAATTAGGTTCACTATATATGAACTATACTCCCTTGAATGTATATTTGATGGGTACTTCAGAGAACGTCTATTTGAGTAAGGACTCCATAGAGAGATCAGAGACAAAAATGTACACTTATGAAATACCACCTATGAAAGGTTGTTGGATAGGGAACTGTTGGTATAAATATTTTTTTCAGCTGTAATCTTATAATTAGAGCTGCTAGTTTTCACCAGCAACATGAGTCGTCTGAAAGACCACGATGATTTCAGGAACAAGGATCACAATGAAATACTTCATTTAATGATCAAATGCAGTTTTGTAGTTAGAGATAACGTAGAAGAAAATTTATTGTAGAGGGGTTGGTTATTTAATTATGATGAGGATGTCACATGGCATGAGAATACCCAACTAGATATGTAGTGTAGAAAATATAGAGAGATGATAGACCTACATTATTAGGGATATCCTGGGTGGGGTCAGGTCGGTCCCCATTGGGGGAAGCTATTAGTGGATATGTAGGATATATGGGTGGTGGATTTGCATATGATATCCTTCGAAAGAACACCCCTCGGAATCCCACGTTAGGTTCATGGAGTTTTTAGCTAGGTCCATCGATGGAAATAAGCTTTGGATGTTTTTGATCCCATAGTGCATGAGATAAAAGTGGCTTGATCAGTTCTTATTCTTCTATTTCATCAATTTTATTAGATATATTTTCCATTAATTATGTTATCCATATAATCATTGTGAGTGATTTTAAACATGCATTTTATGTTCAATAACATGATATTCAACCTATGGATCTTGCAAGGAACACTCCATATTTATCATTCATATATCGCTAGTGTGAGCTATCTATTGTTAGAGGAAGGTTCATGAGGGACCTTTTGGTCATCCAAATCTAACTATATGAAATCATATTGGATATGGGTTGGATATCCATGTTCTGATCAGAGATCTACTATTACCATGGACTACATATATTCCTACACACAGCTTGGAAAATATTTACTATTTCTAGATAGAGATATCTCATGGAAGGAAAGGTAGGATCTGAAAATTGGAGGCTGCAGTCAATCATCCACTATGTGTTGATTCTAACCATTGGTGAAGACTTATCTTCAATAATCATGGATCCTTCAGTCATGAAATATTATATGGGGGATGTCATTATGAATTTTTTGGGACTACCGTGATGATGAGAGATGGATATATTCATTAACATTCATCCTAGGAGAACACTAATATCTTATTTGGAATATCATACATATCCTACCATGCTTGAGGAACTATGGTTACAGTTGTAGGAAATTCACGAGGAAGGATTCATCAAACCCATTGAGTCTGCTTGGTCAACTAATATATTATTGGTGAAAATGTATTATTTGAGATTATGACATTTCTTGGATTATAGTCATCAGAACTAGGCCATGATAAAGAAAATGTACCAATTTTATAGGATAGATGAAACTTTATATTAGTTACGAAGTGAGATATGGTTCCTGATGAATGATATAGGGTTCTTGTACCACTAGTTGAGGGTTCATATGTCTAGTATTCCATAGTTAGAATTTTGATATCAATATGGACACAATAAGATCATAGTGATGCTTTTGGAGTGATAAATTACCCTATCATGTTTTTGGAATTGATGAATCAGGTATTCCTGTCATACATAGACCATATTTTACTCTTCTTAATCTACCAAAAACACATATTTTCTACATAAATGGAAGTTCATGTAGTGTTCTTGAGGATTTTACTACACATCCTATGAGAGAATAAAGTTTATGGAATTCTCTCCAAGTGAATGTTCGTATTCATGAAGTTCAATTTATAGGACATATTATTTTTATCAAGGTATATTCATAGATCATGGAACAATTAATGAAATATTTTAAAGGGATTCGTACAAGAACCTATCATAGTTATAGAGAATTAATTTTCTATATGGGGTAGTATAAGAGGTTTGTAAAAGACTTCTATAGAATTGAAGACCCTTTAACATCCCTGACACGGAGAGGGATTGTGTTTACATTGAATGATCCGTGACAGAAGGCCATTGAGGATGTATGGTTTATAATAAAACATAATAATGTATTGAGATTAACATAGTATAGAGTATAGTTCATAGTGTATTGTGATTCCTTAAGAGATGGTCTTGTATGTGTGTGTTTCTATTTAAGTATGAAGTTATCCCATATATGTCGAGGGAGTTGATAACACATGAGTAGAAAAACATGATCGAGGACCAAGATCTGGTAGAAATAGTCTTCTATTGGAGGATGTGGAGACACTATATTCAGGGGGATTGGATTATGGATTACATAGACTACTAGTGTTATATGTACGTCTTCAAAAATAGGGACTTGGACCAGATACAATGATTCTAGATGGAGTTTTTCTAGGACAACTAGGTCCAGATAGTCTATACTACAGGGAAGGGAATCATTGATGAAGATGACCATTTCATGAATTCCGATGATCTATCAGTTTAGGATGATTTGGAGAAATTATCTTCATTACTACTGGCCCTAGTAGAGAAGGTGGGACCATTTTTTATATCGATGATGTTGAATACATAATATGATGATCATTTGAGATTGTCCTATCCAAGAGACATCAATTTCAATGTCTTATGTGAATAAATATCCATAGTAACCCCATCATATGGATATTTTGAATGAGATAATCACACCATGTTGTATTAGGGGAGGAATGTGTACCTTGTCATGATGTATGGCTAGGTGATTTGGGAATTTCTCAATTATCCTATATCTGTACATCCATATGCGGGGAAGATGAAAAAATGTATTTATAAGATTATTTTTTGTTCCATAATGAATTGAGGAATATATTTGTTCATCAATTTGTTCTTCACTTTTAAATAGGTGATGGAAGTGTACATTGATCTAGTCAATTTTTTGCAGCCCCATGAGATCCCAGAGTGGATGTAGGATGAATTATCCCTAATAATTATCACAGATCATCCACACATTGAAAAGTTCCATAAATCCATCTGGTTGGTAGATGACCAACTCATAAATTCATAACATATCATTTCTATCAAGGATTACAGTTATGTTAAATGTATGGGGATGATATATATATGGTATATATTTTTTGTTTTGTGGGGTTCCCTCGACAACTTTTTTTGATCATGATGGGCAGTTAACATCACAATTATGGAAAGCATTGATGGAAGAAATATGGACCCGAATAAAGATAAGAATAGACATTCACCCCTATAATAATTGGTAGGTTGATCACACTATCAAGGTGGTATATGATATGTTGAGGGGCATACTGTTAGAGATTGGATGGAGCCAGGGGGATCACATTCCCTTTGTATGTTTTTCAAATGAAGACAACTAATACAATTATCATCATAGAAACTATTGAGGCCTTGTATGAAAGACCACAATGGTTACCCTTTTGTTCGATAGATATTGCTGATTCATCTCTTATGGGCCCATAGTTGGTGTAGGAGATGATAGAAAAATTACAAGACATACCAGAGGGAATGTAAAAAACCTATGGAGGAGATAAATATTACATAGATCATCATTTTATTTACTTTTAGTTTTACAATATATAAATTTTATTTATCATGTATCCCTAATATATTTATTGTAGAGAATCGTCCAGGAAGAAATGATAACATAGAGGATCATTTGGATGGTTGATATTGTATATAGAGTTTGTGAGGTTTCCTTATGCCTCTCTCTACCCCAACACCTAGAGCTGGTGTACAATTCCTTCTACTGTTTACAGTTGAGGACATAGTGAATTACCCCAAGCATGTCATAATTGGGGGAAATTTGGACATCAATGATGTATCCAACTATTAAGACCACCTAGTTGTGATTGAGGATTATATGGAGCAGACCCTTTGTGGATAAACCATCGCTTTAGTTAATGTGTTGTTGTAGAAAAGAAATATGAAAGAGTGTTCCAGAGAGTGGGAGATCCATGTGATTGCTTTCGGTCCTAATTTTTTACCTAGTATTTATTTTTTGGGATAGAATGTTTGAAGGATGGAATAATGTACATAAAAATATTTTTCCTATTATTACTATGAAATATTTCTTATTATATTTCTTGAGCAAGAACTAACATGGAGTGTGATTCTGAGACTCAGTGTGCCTAGAACTAATTTTATAAAAATAGTACAATATATTTTATATTACATGGATAAATATATTAATGAAAATTTGATAACACTCAAAAGACAGATTGTATAAAAAATATGAGACCATAGTTGAGTCAGGAACACAATGTTTACCATATGTGCGACATAAAATGAGTCGGTGCAGAGAGATTAGACACTTCACTTGATGGTGGTACATTATGTGATTTAATTTATTATTATTTTTATTAATTATTTATTTTAAAATTAAATGATATATTATAAATATATCATTAGGGGATAATCTCTATTGTTATCCTCATAATTTTGAAATCACTAGTGATTCTCTCATTCATTTTTCATTTGGTTGGTCATCTCATATAATGATGGAACTTCAAATTAGATATTATCTGGGAACAACGAATTTATCAAAATCTCTAAAATACATAGAAGAGGTGATCATCATCAAAAATAGATTTTCATTCATGTTGTATTCATCATTTTTTTTGCAACATTTTATTGAATACATTAAGTATATCAAACTTTGTTCTTAAATCTGTGTTCCTTTAGTAGCATGTTCATGTTAATATGTACAATAATCTAATTATATTAATTGTTTATCTAATGTTAGGTTCCCCTATTCTTGATCAATTAACAATTAAAGAATGAAATTTTTCCATAAACTATTGTTTTTTATTTCTTTAACCCCAATCTTCTTCGCCTTCATCACTAGTTTGATTCCCACAGCCCCGGGTCAACATTGGTTGGAGGTACAGAGCTCAATCGGACCCTCAGATTCTTAGAGGATTAGAAATAAATGAAAATTTTGATGTACAAATCACAAACATAGTATCATTTCAAAGAGAGAATGATCTATTTTGTTATTAATGTTCAATAAATAAATGAATACAGTCAGGAAAACATGAAAAACGTATATTGATACCCCCATGATAAACTATAGATGTTTGTGGGAGAATGATGGACATAGATAACGATTTTTTGTGACATATGTGGGTTTTAGGTGGATTCAAGTTGATATCTATGGAAGATCTAGAATATTAATGGGAAATTATTTGATTTAGGATTTCTGAAAAAAAAACATACATTACATTTTTTTCAAGGATTAACACGCATTGTGTATCCCATTATATAGATGTAATTATGTTTTGAAAAATCATATGGATGAAGTGGAGTTTAATACTCTCACACACCATGAACTACTTCCATAGTCGTAAAAACATTGTGATGGGTCACACATATAGAAACCATAGTGGATGTAAATAAGGTCTGTTACAAACTTGTGTACTCCAGTAAACATACAGTGAGAGAAAACAAAACCCTGGATCTGATTATGAAGGTTACTACTTGTTGTCCGCCTACCTGACATGTACTACCACATGGGATTGATCCATATTCCGATCCAGAACATTGCTTGATGGTTTTGTAGGACAACACATCATATGGGTCCTCTCACAAGCAGTGTACCTCATTAGTTCCTTTGAAAAATAATCTATCACCCGTATATCGTTCATTTCAAATCATATATTAGGAAAATGGTTTCTTGTCCAAATTTTTATTCCACATAGAATATAATTGTTCCCTTAGTTGTGAATATAGAGATAAGATGTGGATGTTTTGGGGATTGACAACTATTGAGGTAATGCATGATGATGGTAGTGATCAGAAGAGATCACCACATGTTTCTTTCTGAGTGGAACTTATCTATAGGGTAGTAAATGGATCATCGATGCCCTAGACCATAAACATCCATATGAAATTGTAATGGGTCCTCGACTTATAGTTTTCTACCCTAATGCAGGGAATCACCCGGTTCTTCAATGACCTGGACTAGAACACTCCAGCCAAGCTAGGATTTGGTCATCCACAATTAGAGTAGAACCCTCCTATTGAACCTGGGGATGGTTACTCTACCTAGATAATTTGTAACTAAGAACATGAATTATAGTGATTATATTTGTCTTGACTTTGATGGATATCTTCTAGGATGATAAATGGGATGTTGGTAATTATTGATAAAATTTTGGAACTATTGGATACTCTTCTTTTTTGGATAATCTTTGAGATAAATATCCCCTTACTCCCTCATTATGGATTAATTTGAGTGGCCATATATTTTTTCTCTTTATTATGTATCCATGCCTTGTATTTTGATAATATCCATCCCGAATATTAGAAAATGTGTTGGTTATTAAGCATGCATTACATTTTTTCTATAGAATGTTTTGATGAGTCTACACTCCTATTATTGGCAGTGATAGATTGATGGGTTGTTCTTATACACCATATCATTATCTTATAATACATTTATGAGATTACTTTCATGCATGGTCTGTGTTGAGTTATACTTATTCAATCTACATAGTTCTATAAACTTTCTTTCTTTTCTATGGTATCTATTATTTCTCCACCGTAAGCTTTTTGGTAATTTTAATTTATATGATTATTCTCTCCAATGCATTGGATTTTTCCACACAAATCATGTCCTCTTAAGATGAAGGGTATTTAAAACTTGAATATAGAAGATTTTATGGACACTAGGTGGATAGACTGCATATGATGGTAATTACAAGGGATTTAAGGGGGTATACATCTGTTGATTAATATTCCACTTTTATTCTAGGATGGGCCACATTTCTGGTTGGACAAGTAATTTCCCCCATTTACTTTTCAATTTATACTATCATACATTTTTACTATCTAGTGGTTCATGATTTCTTGGTTTACTTCATATAATTTTCCCATCTCTTATTCATAACCACATCACTTTGTAATCTGGATGGACATGTGTGTGGAAACATTTACATAAGGAAAGGCCTCTTCGAGTTAGTTATGTTATCGTCTCTTGCTTCCCCCTCTTGACTATAAAGGTATAATTATGGTAGTTGTAGTTCAAGCACTGACCTGAGGGGGTCACGACCATTATATAGTGATTTTAGTTTCATTTAATTTGAAAAACACTTAAATACTAACCATAAACTATATCTATGAATTTGATGCCTAGTATACTTTGTAATTTTGAGAATGAATTATAATTTTTTGGTGTCCATAATTTTAGAATTTTTATCATCATTTCATCCATTTTGTGGAATTTAATTATTTAATATAACATTGTTTCATTCAAAACATAAATAAAAAATTTATACAACATCAACTCTAATTTAAATCATTTCAAAATCTACTATACATATTTTCCATCACACTAGATTATGTGTAATGTTGTATTTTTCCATTGTGAAATTTCTAATATTCATAAAAAATCTACCCATTCTCTATTCTAAGTATATATCGCTCATTAGAAAACAAACACATTGTTTTAGGTCCCTTTATATTATATTCATATGTTGTGTTGAATACAAACATTAAAATGTTAAGGCCTCCAAATCACTAGTTCCTCAAAAAAACATATTAATACATCAGAGAACATTAATCATTTATTAGAATTTTCCTTATAACCAAATTTTATCATAAACTCATTTATGTAATTGAATATCCATCATATAATTGGTATGTAAAAAATAAAAATTCCACTAACATAAATCTCAATTTTAATCATGTTTTTGATTCGTGTGTTCCAATGTGGACTCTATAAAATTTACAGAGAAATTTATAATTCCAAAATTTACTCTATATAATGGACAACTAAGTCATGGGGCATGACATTAAAAATCAAAATATGTAAATGTGTGTAACATTATGATATCACATAATAAAAATTATGAAAAATAGGTAAATATTTCATTCATCATACTTCTTCATAATTTATAGAATATTAGATGAAATGGAATCACGATTTCTGACATCCACAATCAAAACCAGAATTATCAACATATATAAAACGTCATTCACAAAATTATTTTATCAGTGATATAAACTTCAACAGTATAATTTCAATCATATATTATTGAACACCATATCCAACCCTGTGAAAAATGTGTATTTTCTGTTCACTACTATTTCTTCCATGTCATTATATGTGTAACAACTCTCAATGTCATTTAATATTATCCAAAATCACACTATGTTCAATAAATTCTTCTCTATTTCAAGAAATATATATATAAAATCTAAAAAAAATTACTTCTATTCTAATTATTGATAAAATTTAATGATTGTAAATGAATCTATCAGAAAACACTATTCTTGTTATAAAAATATGACTCTTTTAATTTTTCATGTAATATATTGGATCCATAATCCATAAGAAAACACTGATGTGTGATGGTAATGGGTTCATGATCCCTATATTTATATCCCATAGAAAACCATAATGAAAATTTACCATTATTCTATACATTGTTTCTATATAATATATACCATTCAGTTTCTCTAAATATGACATCAAATTTCCATCACCTATTTTTTATCCTCCAATGTGGATCCATTATATTTTTTTACTACTAATTATCCAATAATTTGATTTTATATACATTAAAATATATATCTAATTTTTTATGGGGATAATTGTTGTACTCAGGTTCCTTATGTGCTGATTGAGATATATTGATCATCCCCATTATCGTGAGATATCCATCTTATCTATATAAAAATAAACTAAATAGTCTATAATGAACATAGCTTTTAATTTTTTTTTGAAAAAAACATTATCTTAAAAATAAAGTGATTCATTGATCATCATTCAAAAAATCTAATGTACATTACAATTTGGATCAATGTTTGTAAATTACATATATTGGTTTCCCCACTTTTTATGGATTATGTAGATATTTTTCCTCCATTTGGTACACATTATTTTAATGTAAATCTGAATATACACTTTTGTTATGATTCAACATTAACAACAAATTATTCCAGGTTTACCACCATTTAATCATTGTGCCATTTTATCCCAAAATCATATATCATTTAAATAATAATTTTAATGATTTTTTATTCCTATTAAAATCTGATTCATCAAAAAAACCATTAATACATTTGGGTCAATATTTAGTGTATTAAACACCATTTTTTATAACAATATAAATGATTGAAATTACATTCACATAATATAAGAAGATTAAAAATTCACATACTATAATGTGTCTAGAAACATCAATAAAACTAACATAAAACCATTTGTAATTAATAAATAATGAATTATTATTTCATAAAAACCTCATATTTAATCAATAGATACTTTCAAACAAAAAAACAAATTTCTACTTGATGCCTATGTTTTTACGTTTATAGGGATATTCCAAATGAGGCTGAATAACTATTACGTTCTCATCACTATATCTCTTATAACTCCTAATCAAAATAAAGCATATATTATTTTTTATCATGAAGAACCACATTTCCTTAATAATTGTTTCCTAAAATAAATTATTTGTATCCCGAATGAAATGTATAGATGACAAAATTCATAGTAAAAAAATAAATACAAATGCAATTCATGAATGTTATTGATTATCATATATATTTTCCTCTATTTCATGTGGTGGTCATATTCAACCTAGGAAATGGAATTTTTTTTCTTTTTGATCATTAATGGTTTTTTAGAAACATGGTAACATTTATATAATGATTTAAGACATATTCACCTTTATAGTAGCCACCTTACCACTTGATCATCTTTAATTCTAACATGAAACACCAATTATGGAATTGAAAAATGTGATTTTTTTCATGAAACCACATTTTATGTCACATGATTTATTTGATATCATATTATATTTTTTCATATAGTCTGATAATAAATTTTATTTTTTGGATTTTTTGAATCACAATGTAACATATACCGTATATAAAGAAAAATAAATTTTCAGAATGAAATCATCTCATTAGAATGATGAATCACCACATATTTTATCAACCCCTTAATCATATACCACATTAATATGATATTATAAATACATAAATTCATGGAGAGAGTGGTATTTCATTCATCCTCATTTTGGGGATATTAGATCCACTTGATGAACCAACCCAGTGCATTACACCTACTTCTAATCCTTGTTAGTTTTTATTTTTCTATACCACTTTTACAAACCATTCATAATCCCTTCTTGGTTAATTACATTTCCTAGCATAGGGATGTATCTCTATATTGATGGTAATTCAACATGTATATGATTATTCCCATGATGAAACATTAGAGAATTATTTTACATGCCTCATAAAAATAGTAAGTCTATAAAACCATCATCATATATTAAATATTTATGATATTTTTTAAATCCCAAATTAATACCTTCTATATATCATCACATATTTCCATGAAATTCACATCAAAAGATTATTTCTATGGAAACAATTCATTTCATGGTCATCTAATTTCCTCAATACCAGAGTAGAGTCATCCTTCCTCTACCAAATTTGTTTCCATTCACTCTATGAGGGATTCAATGAGTTCATCAGCATAGTTTCTTAATACACCATTCATTGAACTCCATGATTTCACACTAAAATGGAAAATTTGTTTTCGATTATATCATTTGTTCATTAAATATGGTGATTCTCCTTATATTTTATATGAATAGATGATTTCTCATTAATTTATTTAGTTTTCATACAACCACAATTCCTTTCCATATATATGTCATTAGAAATAAAAATATCATCCCTTGATGAAGTCATATGTCATATCACGTTATCTCCATTGAAATTTTTTCATAATAGGATTATTTTTTCCATCATTGCCTTGTGGTTTATAAATAAAAATTCACGGGTTTCCCAATTCACTCATAAAATTATATTTTTTAGCTATTTAAATCTAAGTTCCTATAATATTATATTTTTTGTGTATATCATTTATTCCCACTAGTGTAATATTTCTACATGTGTAGACACCACCTAATGACTTTTATGGGAAGTATATTCATCTTCGTATTAGAGGTTATCATCCTCTCTTCATGTAACTCATTTTTTAATATTTTCACTTAATTAGGAATCCATGCTCACTATCCTTAAGAAAACATCAAATTTAAATGTTTTTTAATCATCATGTAATTTCTTAATATTGGTATTTCTTCATTTAATTATTTATCCATGGTCATTTTTAACTATCTAGAATGAAATTTATATAATAATATCTATTTGGGACATTAACATTTATCCCAATTTCATTATATCCATATTAAATAAAACATCAGCTCTCCATTGGCATTGTTTGTCTACATATAGGTATTTTATGAATTTATTGATAACTTCTAGTATAATTTACATTGAATTGATCCTCGGACTTATTTCATCAATATCTATCTATCCATTACATGAAATTTATTCATATTTATGAGTATATTTTAGTAATAGTTCTATGATGTGATAGATACATTTTATTCCTCCAATGGTGATTCTATGTTTTCATGTTTTTAACTTTTATATCATTGTTATAATCAAGTTTAAAAATAGAATAACCACATTTAAATTAAATTGGAGCGTCTATCTCCAGTAATAATTATTCTTATTTTTCATCATCCATCATCATTTTTACATAAAGATATATTATATATAGTTCATTACTAGTCCATCCTAAAATAAAAATATTTCTTATAATGAATTGGGTTTTAAAAAACTATTTTCTCCCACTAATTTTTTAAAAATATACTCAATATATATAGTGTAAATAATGAATTAGCACTATGTGTATCTTTCTCATAAATATTATTGCACACATATCTATTCCAAATCTTATCTATACTTGTATGACAATCCCCGTTACAATTACTAGTCCAATTATAATATAAGGTTTTATATTACATTATGATTTTATCAAAAAATATCATGAAACTTTTATTTTTATTCATCGAATAAATAAATATTTCCTTTAAAAAATAATGATTTATTCCATATCATATGTTTGAAGAAAAAAATATAGTTATATTGAACCATGATAAATATTCCTTCAGATTCTAGACCATAAGTCTATAGAATAATTACAAAGAATAAACTAAGAGAGGGTTGAATGAGGGTGTGATCAAATTTCATATAAATATTTCTTCACTGGTTCTCCTAGGTTGTTATGATCGTGTTCCCTTATTAATGGAATATATTAAATCATTTAATCACATTCCAAATTTTCCACAAATGATAAAATAGTGATCAAATTTAAATGATACCTGATATATGTATTTTACATGATTAAATACTAAGGTAAACTCCCATTAATATTCTAATGTTGATGTATTGTGGAAAAATAAATTAACACAAATTACTATGTGTTTTACAGTTTGATTATAAATGAAAATTAGTAATCTCAGGGAAATCCCTATTCAAATATATTTGTTCACTATATATGGGAATTTCACGGATAATTTATAGACATATAGGTCGTCTTGAATAGTTTAAGGATTCCATTACATCTTTGAATTCAATATATGTAACTAAAATACCTTGCATCAGTATCTTCCAGAATGATAAAATTTTTTACTCCAATAAAATATAGCTTTCATATTCAAATAATGATTAGATCAAATCTCCAATATGAGGGTATTATATTTTATAATACAAAATTAGTGCTAGAGAAATTATTATATATATGATGTTATTTTCAATTACAAAATATATAATTTCCATTTTTTCATTACTATCTAGATATTTAAATGAAATGCTTATTCATATTTCGTGATCCATCAATCAAAAATTATATCAAATATGAGAATGGAATCCATCTTGTCTCCCTCGTCCTCCTTTATTTAAAATATGAAATATAATTTTCATGTATTATCTTGTACTAATATATGTATATTTATAAAAATTCATTCATATGACCCACTGCTATGTTCAATGTAAATTATTATCTTTTTACAAATTTTTGAGACATTTCTAAGTGTACAAAATATATTTAGTGTGTTCATTATATTTCATTCAATATGGATAAAATCCAGAAGTCCCAATCAATTATTTATATTATATTTTTTATAATAATATACTATATAATTAAGAAATTTATTAACCACAACATGGTTTCCTACACCGTGGTTTCATTTTAATCAATTTAATCATTATTTGATTAAATCATTATCACTTTATATTGTTCTAATACCTCAATCAAATTCATAATTCTCACTCCATTATCTACCATTTACATTAGTTCATAATCTAATCTTAATTCTATTTATCTGTTTACATGTTTTGGTGTGATATATTGGTCCATGTTTCACTATCATATACTCATAGAAAACATAAGTCATTCTATTATACAAATTTATATTCATTAGTGAATAACTTATATTTTTATGTGGGTTCATTATTTTTTTTCAAAACAGGTTATAATTGACATTGATTATGGGGTAGAAAACTATAAATCACATGTACCCCTAAAATTATATTATGAATCCTTTAATATTTGATTATTTTCTATAAATTATTACTTATTTATTATTTTTTATGATTAAAATTATTGAGATTTGGAATATAATCAAAAAATATATATAACTATAAATATATAGGGCCAATGAACTCCATCTCAACGTACGTCAAATTATGGTATCTAGTGTTTCATCATATACTCCCTTAATTGGGGAGATAAAGTGACTTTTCCTAATAATACATGGAGATGTGGGGAAATATTTTCCTTTATAAAACCCAAAAACTATAAATATGAAAAAATAAGAAGAATTTGGATTTACCCAAATTATAATTATGATGAAAAATGGAAATTTCATTCTTTGGAATTATTCTTCATTCACAATTTGTCTATCCCATTTCATTATTATTTCTCATTTCGTCATTCAAATGTATATTTATCAACATGTATCCTTCCTTATTCATAATTATAATAAAATACTCTTTAAATTCAGAATTATCCAGCTAGTATTCAATCATATATAACTCATTCTGAAACAACTATAGAATATAGATTGTGATATCAATTTTTGTTATAGTTGAATTTATCCTCTAAACATCCATGTGGTTCAATGTGCACTAACTCCTCAAATTATTCGTCTACATTTAGGTTTAGAGATACATCATCAAATAACTCTTTTTCTAATAGATAAAAAATATAAAATTGAACTAAATTTTATTTGGTAATAATTATTGAATAAAAATCAAGTGATTTACCTCAAATATGAAACCTAATACGTCTTTTGTTCAGACACATCATGTATAACATAGATCAATATAGCTCTAAATATATCACATTATACATTCATCATATGACCTCTAGTACAATCATGTCAACCCCATGTCATAATACCATAAGATCCCTCCTCAAAAATAATTACAAACACTTCTCGATAATCACATCCATCCCACATCAAAATCTTTTAAGAGTTATCATTTCCAACCCCCATCACAATCCATCTAAAGGTATCATGTCAAAACCTAAAATCACACTCCCATGATAAGCATTTTGTTCATATTACAATTTCACATATCACTGATGGTTGCAATTATACCCATCCCTATCAATTCATCCCCATGAAATCCTATATCATCCATTGTTGGTATCAAACCAAATATAGGAATAAAATAGAGAATTTGTAATTATACCAAACACAAGTCCCAAATCAATCACAAATCACATATCACCCACGGCTGGATTTACACAAATCCAAAATCACACATCATCTTATATTAATGTTTTTAATTACAAAAATAAAAAATATAACAACCTTATTTATCTAAATAATTAAAATATAAAATTAGTTTAAATCATTTAATTATAATTCAAAAATATAAATAAAATTGAAATAATTATATGTATACCACAAAGTTAATGTGGTTTTTCCATCTCAAAAATCTATTGTATATATATCAATTTATTGTTAGTTACACGCAGACAAAACAAACCCCATTATGAACCCCCATATATTCTAGGGAATCACCAGTATTCCCTTATATAATTATCCTCACAATAATCAGTATAAGACTACAATACTGATGAATATCTACCAAATTGTATCATGGTCATGACCCAATTACTATATTTCAAAAAACATCGGTCAAGGGATATAACTATATTGGAATAATGTCCCACTAAAATAATTCCACTCACATCATGATTTAATAACATTATTAGAACAAGAAAACTATAATATCAAATGATTAGTTTTTAAAAAAATCTGATCTCACATAAAATTTCCGAAAAATTCAATCAATTTATTTCCAACAAATTCACATGTTAATTAAATGGTATATCATCAATATACTATGTACTACTAAAATAGGAACAATCACCCCATGTACATTTCAAAAAAATATGATAGATTAAAAGCTAACACAGGTTATAATCGACCACCACATATGCTTACAACACTTAATCAACCATATCCCCCACTCAACATATGCAATGAGAATCTATTGAAGGTACATTAAATTTTAATTTACAAATTGATACCCATAATTTGTTTATAATGAATATTTTATGTACTTGTATATCATTCCCATGACCTTTGGTGCACAAGGATTCATGTATTCATGTTTATTGTAATGCCCCGACCCTAGTTACCCAGAGTCGGTGCATTATTACATAACATTTTCATGATCACAAGAAAGATCAAATCTCGAAAGACCGATTGGTTTAGTAGCCTTGGAAACACTAGATATATTCATAGGTTTTACATTACATCATAAAATGAAAAACTACTACAACAACATAATGTCTCCATAATCCACACTCATATCCCCACATAATATCCATGAAGGTCGTTCATAATTTACTTCTTCACCTCCTGGGAAAAATAAAACAGGGAAAAGGGGTGAGCTCAAATGCCCAGTAAGGATAACAATATAGTAGAGACTTTCATAAATAAGAATAAACATTTAAGGCAATGTATAACTAAAACAAAAGCCTTTCAAACTTGAACTTTCAACATTGTATGTCATTAATAAAATGAAATAATTCCATTTACTTATTCACATGGATATTCTACTAATCGAATAATCACATGCAAAATCAATAACCACTTTCATAATGTTGGAATGCATAATGACAGACTATCATAACCACATAGCCAAGGCCTCGTTCCAAGACTACAAATAAGATTTTGTCAAGGCCTTGTGCCAAGACACTAGTTTGTCTCATTAGACCTACCGATGCATCGAGGAGCTATAGCGGGCTCCACCCGTCACATATTAAGTCCAATGCATTCCCATATGAAAAGGTTGAAACATAACATAAACATTCGTATTAAAACTAGCATACGAAATGTCAATAATTTCACCATAAACTATGAATTGTATAAAAATAGCACATCCACAGTCAAACATATCCCAAAAACTTGAATACAATATAGAAGTTTTGTATCATAATAAATCAACATAAATAAGCGTAAAATCCATCAAAGGATGTCGACATAGATGAAAGCAAAACACTTTTTAGAGAAATATCTCTTTCTATTTTTGAAATCATTTAAGAACCATATAAAATAAAACATTTTCATTGAAAATATTCTTATAAGCTTGTAAGGAAATCTTTGAAGATTTTATAATGGTGGAAAATAACCGCACCCGCCGTATAAGTTAAAAAAACATTCTTACCTTAATTCCGTCGAAAAGGTTAAAAGGACCTTGTTTTGAAAAAGACGGAAAGATTCCTCTTATAAAAAGTCAAACAAGGGTATAAATGACTTTAACCCATATTCTTGTAAATAATAATAATGTTTTGAAATACATTTCTAAGAAAACATGGATGTGGATGATAAAGAGATCCCAGTAGATTATTACATATAAACAACCTCGGATAATGAAGAGATTGTGAAATAACCATTACCAATTTGGTAACTTATGAAACATACAACCCATGAAAGAGGTATCATACAATGAATATGTAAATACACATAAATTATAGTGTATTTCAAAAAGAATATAATTATGGGAAGTACATACACCACACAAAAGGTGATGGTGGCAATATGGCATGAATCTCACGGGAATAAGGAGTGAGATGAAAACCCCTTACCTTGTACTTTTCCTTGGTTGGGGTAGGTTAACCTCCTGTATAATGGTGAAATAATTTTTATTAAATTATACAAGAATCATATACATTAATATGATATCATATATTATCTTTTAATATTGATTTGATAATAATATCTTAGTATTATCATTGTTTCGGGTGTTAACATACTTGTTTTCTTTTATATGTTTTGTTACGTAAGACATGTTTGTAAAGGATAGGTTGTATATTATTCATATCCAGAATGATATCAAGTCCATAAACATAATTTTTTAAATAATCAAATGATAATTATTCTTGAATGGATACGATGGATAATGAATCTTATCGCGTTTGTGGAGACGGTAGTCCGTACGTACGCACGAGCAAGAATATCATTCTTTTGATATTAAAATAATATATAAATGGTTGTTATATCATATATACAGAATCATTAACATGTTATATTTATTATTTACATGAGTTACATATCATTATTATACCCATCCAAATAATAATATATTGAATAACAATTACACCACGACGTGGAGACGGTAAGCCGTACGTACGCATGTATGGTGACATGTTATTCAAAGGGTGGATAGAATACTGAATATGGTTGTAACATATTTATAATAACATCACAATATATATATGATACTGGAGTTATTATTTTAGAATGGTAACAACAAAGGAAGAAGAAGTGGAAGAAGAAATGAACTTGGAAAAGTGTGGTGAAATCATTACCTCTTCTTCGGGTTCTTCCTTTTGATTTGATCAAAAGGGCTCCTTAGGTTGGCTTTCTGATCAAAATAAGGCCTCTAGATTGTTGTGAGGGAAGTTGGGAGAGTATTTGGGCAGAGTTTGGCCGAACCAAAAGGCTTTGACGATGTGAATAAATGAGAAGGAGGAGTGCCCTTTTATAAGAGGGGTGAGGGGCACCTTTGGAAAAGCTAGAAATATTAATTTGTAATAAATTCATATTCGGTTTCTAATGGCTAAAAAGTTGATTATTTATATTTTATTGTGGGGATAGGTCGGAAACAACTCAACCAATAGAATTTAGACAGGTTTGGGTAATTATATTAACCTTATCTTTAAGTATTAATTGTAAGTTAATTAGTTTCACTTTTACAATGTCTCTTTGTAATTTTATATAATATGGTTAATAAACTTACTATATACATACAACAGACTCCCAAGTGGTCCATTAATGATTAAACTATCATGATATAAGTCTCTTGGTCGAACCATAGATTTTTAAGAATTTAATATCATTTAATAATATAATATTTGTTTTAAGAACTCTTTTATGTCAATTTTGTCACTATTCAATAGTTGATTTTTTTGAAACTCATAACAGAATGATTAATTGGAAAAAAGTCAATTAAATCGATCCTAATATATCATATTATCCTATAAAATTGTTTTAATCCATTAAAAGTTTCATATTATATTTATTTGGGTATTTATAATATCAATTATTTTAATTTTTCACTATTATGATAATTACAGCATCATCATTGTGTCATAAATAAATTAAATTATGTAATCTCTAAAAATTGAAAATAAAATATCATCATTTAGGAAATCTGTTTATATTTCTAATGAATATTTATAGTCGAAATGCCAACATATATAACCCTATGTAAAAATTGTTTTTCTAAAAGATATATGCTTGTGTCATTTTTGTATTCATTTTAACTTAATTAAAAAAAAGTGTCCCTATCACCTACAAGTGGCACCATGGGGTCCCAAAATCGACCCAAAGATGCCTATGGTCAAACCTGTATCAACAAATAAGGCTAGGATACGTTTTAGGGTAATTTAGTATTATTATAAAATTATTTTTTAACACTTATTTACTGGATTTACCCTTAACCATGGTAAATAAAATATTTACCGTAGTAATTATTCAAAATGTCTAAAAATAAAAGTTACCTATTTACACAATTTGGAAATCCTGATTCCAAATATGGAATCCATTTTTTCTAATTTCAAAACACAGAAGTGGCAGAAATTAATTTAAAATTAATTCCAGCTGTCAAAACAAAAAGCATGTTTTTAAGAGATAATAACTACCAAAAGATTGACACTTGTTTATGTTCGGTTTATTTGTAAAATTATGTCCAATGACCAACATTATATTAAATGGTAAAAATATATTCTAAATATACTTTAAAACCACTCAAATTCATAATTTATCACTATTAATTATTTTGATTAAAAAAGTTGTTTTTAATTAAAATTTAGTAATTATCACTATTAATCAAAATATGAAAGTTATCCAAAAAGTACCAAAAATTCACCTTAGGCTAAATTCGATATTCCGAATCCAAAAATGAAGTCCATTTTGACATATAAAATATATATAATTTCAAAAAGTATGTATTACTATTAATAACGGCTAGTTTGATTGGTTATAGTGTGTTAGAACTCGGTGTTGCGTACAACACACACTATCACATTATTCAAAGAGAAGCGTACCGTAGAAGCTTGGGGTGTTACATTCTCCCCTCCTTCAAATAATTTCTTCCTTGAAATTTCTAGAATAATTATCACATGAAAATACTCGGGTGGTTCTTCATCATAAGTTCCTTGAGTTCCCACGTTGCCTCTTCCATCTTATGGTTTCTCCACAAAACTTTTACCAGACGCGTCGTCTGGTTTCTCAGTACTTGATCTCTCGTATCAAGAATCCTGACGGGATCTTCACAATAAGACAGATCGGGTTCCAGTTCTAATTCCTCATAAGTGATTGCATGCGTTGGGTCAGGCATGTATTTCCTCAACAGAGATACGTGGAACACATCATGAATTTTGGTGAGACTTGGCGGCATTGCCAATCGGTAAGCCACAACCCCAATTCGTTCTAGAATTTCGAAAGGTCTGATGTACCTGGGACTCAATTTACCTTTCTTACCAAAACGTATGACTCCCTTCCATGGAGATACCTTCAGGAAAACATGATCACTGACTTGAAATTCCAAATCCTTTCTTCGATTATCTGCATAGCTCTTCTGCCTACTTTGAGCTGCTTTGATGTGATTTTGGATTACCTTCACCTTTTCCACCGTTTCCTCCACCAGTTCTGGGCCTACAAGTTTCCTTTCACCAACGTCATCCCAACAGGTTGGTGTACGACATCTCTTTCAGTATAACGCTTCATATGGTGCCATCTGAATACTCGAATGGAAGCTATTGTTATAGGAAAATTCTACCATAGGTAAATATTCATCCCACATACCCTGAATGTCAAGTGAGATGGATCTCAACATGTCTTCTAAGGTCTGAATAGTCTGTTCTGATTGTCCGTCTGTCTGAGGGTGGTAATCAGTGCTCAAATGAAGTTCAGTATCCAGGGATTTCTGAAGACTTTTCAAATATCGTGAAGTAAAACGGGGATCATGTCCAGAAACAATCGATAGGGGTACTCCATGAAGTCTCACAACTTCATTAATATATAGTCTTTCTAGACGTTCCCGGGGTAGATCTTCTCTTATAGAAAGAAAATGTGCTGACTTGGTAAGACGATCAAAAATAACCCATATTTCATCGTTCCATATAGGAGTCTTTGGTAGCCCCATGACAATGTACATCGTAATATTGTCCCATTTCCACTCCAGTATGGGAATAGGTTGCATGACTCCTCTAGGCCGTTGCCTCCCAGCTTTCACTTGTTGACAAACCATACAACTTGACCCAAAATCAGTAATCTCCCTCTTCATGTTGTTCCTCCACAATTGTTCCTTCAAATCTCTATACATTTTGGTGCTCCCAGGGTGAATAGAGAAATTGGAACTATGAGCATCATCCAACAATTCCCTTTTTAGATCAGGTATATCGGAAACACAAAGTCTCTTCCCGAATTTCAAAATTCAATCTTCATACACAAAGTCTCTCAATCTGCAATCATTCATTGCTTTAATCTTCTTTTGAAATTCTTCATCATCGGTCTGATGACTCTTAATCCATTCTAGTAAAGATGGTTTGGCAACCATTAGAAAAATAATTGATGTTTCACCTTCCCTTTTTATTCCCATGTCCATCTTCACTAGATCCATGAAAATTTGATCCCTTTCAATTCTCATATTGTTCAAAACTCCATGGTCTTTTCTACTAAAAGCATATTCCACGTTTTTTACTTTCCCCTAGTGGTAGTGTATCGTACAATCATAATCCTTGAGTAATTAAAGCCATATCCTTTGCCTCATGTTGAGTTCCTTTTGAGAGAAATTATACTTCAAACTCTTGTGATCAGTATAAATCTCACATTTTTCACCATAGAGGTAGTGCCTCCATATCTTCAAAGAAAAGATCACAGCTACTAACTCGAGATCATGAGTAGGATAGTTTTTTTCATGAATTTTCAACTACCATGATGCATAGGAAATAACTCTATCATTCTGCATAAGGACACAACCGAGTCCTTTCTTTGATACATCACTATAAATAACGAACCCATCATTCCCCTATGGTAGAGTCAATATAGGGGCATTGACTAATCTTCTCTTCAAATCTTCGAAACCTTCTTCACACTCTTTTGTCCAAACAAATTTAACCCCTTTACGTGTGAGTTTCGGTAATGGGTTAGCCAATCGGGCAAAATTCTGGAGGAAACATCGATAATAACCTGCCAAACCAATAAAACTACGTACCTCAGTTATACTCGTAGGTGCTGGCCATTCTTGGATTGCCTTGGTATTAGATGGATCAATAGAGATTCCATCTTTAGAGACAATATGGCCAAGAAAAGAAATCTCCTGAAGCCAGAATTCGCACTTTCTAAACTTCCCATATAATTCATGCCTCCTCAGAGTCTTCAAGATAATGCGCAAGTGATTTTCATGATCTTCATAGGTTTTGGAGTATACCAAGATATAATCAATAAATACCACCACAAATTCATCGAGATACTCCTTGAAAACTCTATTCATCAGATCCATGAATACAGAGGGTGCATTAGTCAATCCAAACGGCATAACAGTAAACTCGTAATGCCCATACCTGGTTCAAAATGCTGTCTTCGGAAGGTCTTCCTTTTTCACACACAACTGATGGTATCCAGATCAAAGGTCAATCTTTTAAAATTATTGAGCTCCATGCAGTTGGTCAAATAAATCATCAATTCGAGGTAGGGGATATTTGTTCTTTATCGTTATAACATTGATCTCACTGTAGTCGATACATAACCTCATAGATCCATCTTTCTTTTTAACAAAAAGAACAGGGGCTCCCCATGGAGAAACAGTAGGGAGAATGAATCCCTTATTACTCAATTCCTCTAGTTGTGTCTTTAGTTAGACTAACTCTATAGTGGCCATTCTATAAGGGGTCTTCGATATAAGCCTTGATCCAGGAATCAAATCAATGGAAAACTCAAATTCTCGTTCTGGAGGATGTCCAGGTAAATCTTTCGGAAATACATCTACAAATTCTTTCACAACATGTACATCCTCTATTTGAACATTACATTCCTCACCGACAGTTATTTCATTCTCTTCCTCCCCAATAATTGAATTATGTTGATCTACTGGGGGTGGATCTAAATAAGAATTAGGTGGTGATGATTCTGCTCTAAAGATAAGGTGTTCCTCATCATTATCATCAAGAATCGTAACCTATTTCTTCTTACAATAAATCTTCGAATCATAGTCCAAAATCCAGTCCATACCGAGGATTATATCAAACTCAATCATAGGTATGACGATGAGATCAGCAGATAAAGAACATTTATGTGCTCTAATGGGGACTGATTCACAAAACTTTGTTGCAATGATACTTCCCTTAGGAGTTTTAACTGACAAATCCCTTATTAAATCAAATTGGAAATATCTAATTTTCTTAGAAAACTGGGATGATTTGAAACAATGCGATGATCCAGAATCAAATAATGCATTAGCTAAACTTGAGGAAACCATTAAATTACCTGCCACCACGTCTTTCAGAGATTCTTCCTCAGCAGTAGTGATAGCATAAGCCTGGCCTTGATCCCTTGGCCTTTTCTGAGGTAAGTTCTCTTGTCTCTTCGGACATGCATTTTCATAATGCCCGATCTCCCTGCAATTATAGCACTGAACGTTGGTAGCTTCCTTCTTCCCCTTGCAATCACGAGCTTGGTGGCCTTTTTCACCACACTTGTAATAGACTCCCATTCCCTTCAAGCAAGTACCAGGGTGTTTCTTCCCGCATTTACCAAAAGATGGATATTCAACATTTCCCTTCTTCCCCTTATTTCCATTCCCAGATTGATCAGCAGGTCTCTTCTTCTCTTTCTTTTCTTTAAAGTCATAAGACTTAGAGAATTCCTTTTCGGTCTTGATATCACATGAGACAATGTCTTCGTACGACGAAAAGGATTGTGAGACTAATGGTCGACGAAGAAATGGTTTTATCCTATCAAAGAAATGATCAATCTTACTTATTGGGTTACGTATATAATCTCCATCATACCTTGCTAACCTTGTAAAGTTAGCCTCATACTTTGTGACATTCTCATCCTCCTTTTGTCTCAGACTCAGAAATTGCCTTTCCATATCTGCTCGATGGTCGTGAGGAAAGTATTTTTCTAAAAATAGATCATTGAACTCCCTCCATTCCATATTTGATACTTCATCATCTTCCTTCATGTTTTGAATCAATGACCACCATTGATCAGCATCTCCAGTGAGGCAGTAAACTTCCATGATAACTTTTTCCCTTTCACTGCTCCCCAAAGCCTGAAATATTTTCATTAGGTAATTTATCCATTGCTCAGCTACTAAGGGATTTGTAATCTCATTGAATGTTGGTGGTTGTTGCCTCATTAATCGATCTAACATTGATCGTCCACACTGTGGATCAGGGTGCTCCATATGGGTAAGGTTATTAATTATAACCTGAGTAAGTTGTCCCAGTATGGTGATTAGCTGATCGGCACCAGTTGCATCACCAGCTCCACTATAATTATCTTGAGCAGTAGGGAAATCCCTACATGGAGTGTGTTCATTGATACGGTTTCCATTTCTTCCACTAGGTGCCATTTCTAAACAATGGCATAAACTAGATCAGTTTATGAATCAAAATACATAATCCCATACTTATAAAACACTTAACATAAATTGAACTATTTATGGATATAATCCATAATCATATAAATGTTTTCATTGAGGATGTATATACTCATAAACCCATCATAAAGATTTGTAAAGAAAATGAGAGTTATCCTAAGCATATCCCTCGGGAGTGTCGTAACCAAGAGTGCAGCAAGGCCCGTTGTCGTGCACCAGTTCCCGTTTGAGTCTAGCTCAAAGCGGTGTTTTCGGGTTTTACCACTAGGTACATCTGTGCCAGAGCCGCCTCTACCTGCTCGTATCCAGACAGGGATGTATTGCTCGTAAAACTCACAAAATTTCTACAATACCAAAATTCTAGGAAGTTCTTCTATACTAATCCTCAAAGTTCATCTTAGGTCTACATGCTCTAATGAGAGTTTATCTAAATCTAGCTTCCAAGTTTTTTACTAAACTTCCTCTGATACCAACTGTAACGCTCCGACCCTAGTCACCCAGAGTCGGTGCATTATTACATAACATTGACATGATCACAAGAAAGATCAAATCTCGAAAGACAGATTGGTTTAGTAGCCTTGGAAACACTAGATATATTCATAAGTTTTACATTACATCATAAAATGAAAAACTACTACAACAACATAATGTCTCCATAATCCACATTCATATCCCCACATAATATCCCTGCAGGTCATTCATAATTTACTTCTTCACATCCTGGGAAAAATAAAACATAGAAAAGGGGTGAGCTCAAATGCCCAGTAAGGATAACAATATAGCGAAAACTTTCATATATAAGAATAAACATTTATGGAAATGTATAACTAAAACAAAATCCTTTCAAACTTGAACTTTGAACATGGTATGGCATAAATAAAATGAAATAATGCCATTTACTTATTCACATGGATATTCTATTAATCGAATAATCACATGCAAAATCAATAACCACTTTCATAATGCTGGAATGCATAATGCCAGACTATCATAACCACATAGCCAAGGCCTCGTTCCAAGACTAAAAATAATATTTTGTCAAGGCCTTGTGCCAAGACACTAGTTTGTCTCATGAGACCTATCTATTCATCGAGGAGCTATAGCGGGCTCCACCCGTCACATATTAAGTCCAATGCATTCCCATATGAAAAGGTTTAAACATAACATAAACATTCGTATTAAAACTATCATACAAAATGTCAATAATTTCACCATAAACTATGAATGGTATAAAAATATCACATCCACATTCAAACATATTACAAAACCTTCAATACAATATAGAAGTTTTGTTTCATAATAAATCAACTTCAAATAAGCGTAAAATCCATCAAAGGATGTTGACATAGATGAAAGAAAACAACTTTTTAGAGAAATATCTCTTTCTATTTTTTGAAATCATTTAAGTTCCATATAAAATAAAACATTTTCTTTGAAAATATTCTTATAAGCTTGTAAGGAAAGCTTTGAAGATTTTATAACGGCAGAAAATAACCGCACCCGCTGTATATGTTAAAAAAACATTCTTACCTTAATTCTGTCGAAAAGGTTAAAAAGGACCTTGTTTTGAAAACGACGGAAAGATTCCTCTTATAAAAAGTCAAACAAGGTTATAAATGACTTTAACCCATATTCTTGTAAATAATAAAAATATTTTGAAATACATTTCTAAGAAAACATGGATGTGGATGATAAAGAGTTCACAATATATTATTACATATAAACAACCTCGGATAATGAAGAGATTGTGAAATAAACCTTACCAATTTGGTAACTTATGAAACATACAACCCATGAAATAGGTATCATTCAATGAATATGTAAATACACATAAATTAGAGTGTATTACACAAAGAATATAATTATGGGCAGTACATACACCACACAAAAGGTGATGGTTGCAATATGGCATGAATCTCACGGGAATAAGGAGTGAGATGAAATCCCATTACCGTGTACTTTTCCTTGGTTGGGGTAGGTTAACCTCCTGTATAATGGTGAAATAATTGTTATTAAATTTTACATGAATCATATACATTAATATGATATCATATATGATCTTTTAATATTGATTTGATAATAATATCTTAGTATTATCGTTGTTTCGGGTGTTAACTTACTTGTTTTCTTTTATATGTTTTGTTACGTAAGACATGTTTGTAAAGGATGGGTTGTATATTATTCATATCCAGAATGATATCAAGTCCTTAAACATCAGTTTTTAAATCATCAAATGATAATTATACTTGAATGGATACGATGGATAATGAATCTTATCGCGTTCTTGGAGGCGGTAGTCCGTACGTACGCACAAGCAACAATATCATTCTTTTGATATTAAAATAATATATAAATGGTTGTTATATCATATATACAGAATTATTAACATTTTATATTTATTATTTACATGAGTTACATATCATTATTATACCCATCAAAATAATAATATATTGAATAACAATTACACCACGACGTGGAGACGGTAAGCCGTACGTACGCACGTATGGTGACATGTTATTCAAAGGGTGGATAGAATACAGATTATGGTTGTACCATATTTATAATAACATCACAGTATATATATGATACTGGAGTTATTATTTGAGAATGGTAACAACAAAGGATGAAGGAGTGGAAGAAGAAATGAACTTGGAAAAGGGTGGTGAAATCATTACCTCTTCTTCGGTTTCTTCCTTTTGATTTGATCAAAAGGGCTCCTTAGGTTGGCATTATGATCAAAATAAGGCCTCTAAGTTGTATTTAGGGAAGTTGGGAGAGTATTGGGGAAGAGTTTTTCCGATCCAAAAGGCTTTGACGGTGTGAAGAAATGAGAAGGAGTGCCCGTTTATAAGAGGGGTGAGGGGCACCTTTGGACAAGCTAAATATATTAATTTATAATAAATTCATATTCGGTTTATAATGGATCCAAAGTTGATAATTTAAATGTTAAGGTGGGGATAGGTTGGAAACAACTCATACAATAGAATTTAGACAGGTTTGGGTACTTATATTCACCTTATCTTTAAGTATTAACTGTAAGTTAATTAGTTTCAGTTTTACAATGTCTCTTTGTAATTTTATATAATATGGTTAATAAACATACTATATACATCCAAGAGACTCCCAAGTGGTCCATTAATGATTAACCTATCATGATATAAGTCTCTTGGCCGAACCTTATATTTTTAGGAATTTAATATCAATTAATAATATAATATTTGTTTTAAGAACTCTTTTATGTCAATTTTTACACTATTCAATAGATGATTTTTTTGAAACTCATAAAAGATTGATTACTTCACAAAATGTCAATTAAATCAATCCTAATATATCATATTATCCTAGAAAATTGTTTTAATTCATTAAAAGTTTCATATTATATTTATTTGGGTATTTATAATATCAATTATTTTAATTTTTCACTATTATGATAATTACTGCATAATCATTGTGTCATAAATAAATTAAATTATGTAATATCTAAAAATTGAAAATAAATTATCATCATGTAGGAAATCATTTTATCCTTATAATGAATATTTATAGTCGAAAATCAAACACATATAACCCTATGTAAAAATTGATTTTCTAAAAGATATATGCTTGTGTCATTTTTGTATTCATTTTAACTTAATTAAACAAAAAGTGTCTCTATCACCTACAAGTTGCACCATGGGGTCCCAAAATCGACCCAAAGATGCCTATGGTCGAACTTGTATCATAAACTAAGTCTAGGACACGTTTTAGGGTAATTTTGTATTATTATAATATTATTTTTTAACCCTTATTTACCGGATTTACCCTTAACCGTGGTAAATAAAATATTTACCGCAGTAATTATTCAAAATGTCTAAAAATAATAGTTACCTATTTACACAATTTGGACATCCTGATTCCAAATATGGAATCCATTTTTCTAAATTCAAAACATAGAAGTGGAAGAAATTAATTTAAAATTAATTCCAGCTGTCAAAACAAAAAGCGTGTTTTTAAGAGATAATAACTATCAAAAGATAGACACTTGTTTATATTCGGTTTATTTGTAAAATTATGTCCAATGAACAACATTATATTAAATGGCAAAAATATATTCTAAATATAGTTTAAAACCACTCAAATTCATAATTTATCACTATTAATTATTTTGATTAAAAAAGTTGTATTTAATTCAAATTTAGTAATTTTCACTATTCATCAAAATATGAAACTTATCCAAAAAGTACCAAAATTTCACCTTAGGCTAAATTAGATATTCCGAATCCAAAAATGAAGTCCATTTTGAAATATAAAATATATATAATTTCAAAAATTAGTTATTACTATTCATAACGGCTAGTTTGATTGGTTATAGTGTGTTAGAACTCGGTGTTGCATACAACACACACTATCACATTATTCAAAGAGAAGCGTACCGTAGAAGCTTGGGGTGTTAAATTCTCCCCTCCTTTAAATAATTTTGCCCTTGAAATTTCTAGAATACTTATCACATGAAAGGACTCGGGTGGTTCTTCATCATAAGTTCCTTGGGTTCCCACGTTGCCTCTTCCATCTTATGGTTTCTCCACAAAACCTTTACCAGACGCGTCGTCCAGTTTCTCAGTACATGATCTCTCGTATCAAGAATCCTGACGGGCTCTTCACAGTAAGACAGATCGGGTTCCAGTTCTAATTCTTCATAGGTGATTACATGCGTTGGGTCAGGCATGTATTTCCTCAACAGAGATACGTGGAACACATCATGAACTTTGGTGAGACTTGGCGGCATTGCCAATCGGTAAGCCACAGCCCCAATTCGTTCTAGAATTTCAAAAGGTCCGATGTTCCTGGGACTCAATTTACCGTTCTTACCAAAACGTATGACTCCCTTCCATGGATATACCTTCAGGAAAACATGATCACCAACTTGAAATTCCAAATCCTTCCTTCGATTATCTGCATATCTCTTCTGCCTACTTTGAGCTGCTTTGATGTGATTTTGGATTACCTTCACCTTTTCCACCGTTTCCTCCACCAGTTATGGGACTACAAGTTTTCTTTCACCAACTTCATCCCAACAGGTTGGTGTACGACATATCTTTCCTTATAACGCTTCATATGGTGCCATATGAATACTCGAATGGAAGCTATTGTTATATGAAAATTCTACCAGAGGTAAATATTGATCCCACATACCCTGAAAGTCAATTGAGCAAGATCTCAACATGTATACTAAGGTATGAGTAGTCCGTTCTGATTGTCCGTCTATCTGAGGGTGGTAAGCAGTGCTCAAATGAAGTTCAGTATCCAGGGACTTCTGAAGGATTTTCCAAAATCATGAAGTAAAATGGGGATCACGATCAGAATCAATCGATAGGGGTACACCATGAAGTCTCACAACTTCATTAATATATAGTCTTGCTAGACGTTCCAGGGGTAGATCTTCTCTTGTAGAAAGAAAATGTGCTGACTTGGTAAGACGATCAACAATAACCCATATTGCATCGTTCCTTCTAGGAGTCTTTGGTAGACCCATGACAAAGTCCATCGTAATATTGTCCCATTTCCACTCCGGTATGGGAAGAGGTTGCATGACTCCTCCAGGCTGTTGCCTTCCAGCTTTCACTTGTTGACAAACCATACATCTTGACACAAAATCAGCAATCTCCCTCTTCATGTTGTTCCACCAAAAATGTTTCTTCAAATCTCTATACATTTTGGTGCTCCTAGGGTGTATAGATAAATTGGAACTATGAGCATCATCCAACAATTCCCTTTTTAGATCAGGTATATCGGGAACACAAAGTCACTTCCCAAATTTCAAAATTCCATCTTCATACACAAAGTCTCTCAATCGCCCATCATTCACAGCTTTAATCTTCTTTTGAAATTCTTCATCATCGGTCTGAGAACTCTTAATCATTTCATGTAAAGATGGTTTGGAAACCATTTGAAAAATAATTGATGTTTCACCTTCCCTTGTTATTCCCATGTCCATCTTCACTAGATCCATGAAAATTGGATCCCTTTCAATTCTTATATTGTTCAAAACTCCATGTTCTTTTCTACTCAAAGCATCTGCCACCTTGTTTGCTTTCCCCGGGTGGTAGTGTATCATACAATCATAATCCTTGAGTAATTAAAGCCATCTCCTTTGCCTCATGTTGAGTTCTTTTTGTGAGAAAATATACTTCAAACTCTTGTGATCAGTATAAATCTCACATTTTTCACCATAGAGGTAGTGCCTCCATATCTTCAAAGCAAAGATCACAACTTCTAACTCGAGATCATGATTAGGATAGTTTTGTTCATGAATTTTCAACTGTCGTGATGCATAGGCAATAAATCTATCATTATGCATAAGGACACAACCAAGTCCTTTCTTTGATGCATCACTATAAATAACGAACCCATAATTCCCCGATGGTAGAGTCAATATAGGAGCATTGACTAATCTTCTCTTCAGATCTTCAAAACATTCTTCACAGTCTTTTGTCAAAACAAATTTAACCCCTTTTCGTGTGAGCTTCGTTAATGGGTTAGCCAATCGGGCAAAATTCTGGACGAAACGTCGATAATAACCTGCAAAACCAATAAAACTACTTACCTTAGTTATACTCGTATGTGCTGGCCATTCTTGGATTGGCTTGGTCTTAGAAAGATCAACAGAGATTCCATCTTTAGAGACAATATGGCCAAGAAAAGAAATCTCCTAAAGCCAGAAATCAAACTTGCTAAACTTCCCATATAATTCATGCCTCCTCAGAGTCTTCAAGATAATGCGCAAGTGATTTTCATGATCTTCGTAAGTTTTGGAGTATACCAAGATATCATCAATAAATACCACCACATATTCATCGAGATACTCCTTGAAAACTCTATTCATCAGATCCATGAATACAGAGGGTGAATTAGTCAATCCAAACGGCATAACAGTAAACTCGTAATGCCCATACCTTGTTCGAAATGCTGTCTTCGGAATGTCTTCCTTCTTCACAAACAACTGATGGTATCTAGATCGAAGGTCAATCTTTGAAAAGTATTGAGCTCCATGTAGTTGGTCAAATAAATCATCAATACGAGGTAGGGGATACTTGTTCTTTATCGTTATAGCATTGATCTCCCTGTAGTCGATACAAAACCTCATAGATCTATCATTGTTTTTAACAAAAAGAACAGGGGCTCCCCATGGAGAAACACTAGAGTGAATAAATCACTTATTACTCAATTCCTCTAGTTTTTTATTTAGTTCGGCTATCTCTACAGTGGCCATTCAACAAGGGGACTTTGATATAGGCCTTGATCCAGGAATCAAATCAATGGAGAACTCAACTTCTCGTTCTGGAGGAAGTCCAGGTAAATCTTTCGTAAATACATCTACAAATTATTTCACATCAGGTACATCCTCTATTTGAACATTCCTTTCCTCACCGATAGTTATTTCATTCTCCTCCTCCCTAATATTTGAATTAAGTTGAGCTACTGGGGGTGGATCTATATAAGAATTTGGTGGTGACGATTCTGCTCTAAAGATAAGTTGTTCCTCATCATTATCATCAAGAAATGTAACCTCTTTCTTCTTACAAAAAATCTTCGCATCATAGTCCGAAATCCACTACATACCGAGGATTATATCAAACTCAATCATAGGTATGACGATGAGATCAGAAGATAAAGAGCATTTATGTGCTCTAATGGGGACTGATTCACAAAACATTTTTGCAATGATACTTCCCTTAAGAGTTTTAACTGACAACTCCCTTATTAAATCAAATTGTAAATATATAATTTTCTTAGAAAAATGGGAAGATATGAAACAATGTGATGATCCAGAATCAAATAATGCATTAGCTAAACTTGAGGAAACCATTAAATTACCTGCCACCACGTCTTTCGGAGATTCTACCGCAGTAGTAGTGATAGCATAAGCCTGGCCTTGATCCCTTGGCCTTTTCTGAGGTAAGTTCTCCTGATGCCTAGGAAATGCATTTTCATAATTCTTGATCTCCCTGCAATTATAGCACTGAACGATGGTAGCTTCCTTCTTCACCTTGAAATCACGATCTTGGTGGCCTTTTTCACCACACTTGTAACAGACTCCCATTCCCTTCAAGAAAGTACCAGGGTGTTTCTTCCTGCATTTACCAAAAGATGGATATTCAACCTTTCCCTTCTTCCGCTTATTTCCATTCCCAGATTGATCAGAAGGTCTCTTCTTCTCTTCTTTTGCTTTAAATTCATAAGACTTAGAGAATTCCTTTTCAGTCTTGATAGCACATGAGGCAATGTCTTCGTACGACGAAATGGATTGTGAGACTAATGCTCGACGAAGAAATGGTTTTAACCCATCAAAGAAACGATCAATCTTACTTTATGGGTTACGTATATAATCTCCAGCATACCTTGCTAACCTTGTAAAGTTAGCCTCATACATTGTGACATTCTCATCCTCCTTTTTTCTCAGACTCAGAAATTTCCTTTCCATATCTGCTCGATGGTCACGAGGAAAGTATTTTTCTAAAAACAGATCTTTGAACTCCCTCCATTCCATATTTGATACTTCATCATATTTCTTCATGTTTTGAATCAATGACCACCATTGATCAACATCTCTATTGAGGCAGTAAACTTCCATGATAAGTTTTTCCCTTTCACTGCTCCCCAAAGCCTGAAATATTTTCTCTTGGTAATTTATCCATTGCTCAGCTACTAAGGGATTTGTACTCCCATTGAACGTTGGTGGTTGTTGCCTCATGAATCTATCTAACATTAATCCTCCACGCTATGGATCAGGGTGCTCCATACGGGTAAGGTTATTATTCATAACCTGAGTAAGTTGTCCCAGTATGGTGATTAGCTGATCGGCACCAGTTTCATCACCAGCTCCACAATAATTATCTTGAGCAGGAAGGCAATCCCTACATGGAGTGCATGCATTGATACGGTTTCCATTTCTTCCACTAGGCGCCATTTCTAAACAATGGCATAAACTAGATCAGTTTATGAATAAAAATACATAATCTCATGCTTATAAAACACTTAACATAAATTGAACTATTTATGGATATAATCCGTATTCATTAAAATTTTTTCTTTGAGGATGTATATACTCATAAACCCTTCATAATGATTTGTAAAGAAAATGAGAGTTATCCTAAGCATATCCCCTGGGAGTGTCGTAACCAAGAGTGCAGCAAGGCCCGTTGTCGTGCACTAGTTCTCGTTCGAGTCTAGATCAAAGCGGTGTTTTCGGGTTTTACCCCTAGGTACATCTGTGGCAGAGCCGCCTGTACCTGCTCGTATCCAGACAAGGATGTATTGCTCAGAAAACTCACAAAATCTCTACAATACCAAAATTCTAGTAAGTTCTTCTATACTAATCCTCAATGTTCATCTTAGGTGTGCGTGCTCTAATCAGAGTTTATCTAAATCTAGCTTCCAAGGTTTGTAATAAACTTCCTATGATACCAACTGTAACGACCTGACCCTAGTTACCCAGAGTCGGTGCATTATTACATAACATTGGCATGATCACAAGAAAGATCAAATCTCGAAAGACCGATTGGTTTAGTAGCCTTGGAAACACTATATATATTCATACGTTTTACATTACATCATAAAATGAAAAACTACAACAACAACATAATGTCTCCATAATCCACACTCATATCCCCACATAATATCCCTACAGGTCGTTCATAATTTACTTCTTCACTTCCTGGGAAAAATAAAACATAGAACAGGGGTGAGCTCAAATGCCCAGTAAGGATAACAATATAGCGAAAACTTTCATAAATAAGAATAAACATTTAAGGCAATGTATAACTAAACGAAAAGCCTTTCAAACTTGAACATTCAACATGGTATGGAATAAATAAAATGAAATAATTCCATTTACTTATTCACATGGATATTCTACTAATTGAATAATCACATGCAAAATCAATAACCACTTTCATAATATTGGAATGCATAATGCCAGACTATCATATCCAAAAATCCAAGGCCTTGTGCCAAGAATTCAAATAAGATTTTGTCAAGGCCTTGTACCAAGACACTAGTTTGTCTCATGAGATCTATCGATGCATCGAGGAGCTATAGCGGGCTCCACCCGTCACATATTAAGTCCAATGCATTCCCATATGAAAGGTTTAAACATAACATAAACATTCGTATTAAAACTGGCATACGAAATGTCAATAATTTCACCATAAACTATGAATGGTATAAAAATAGAACATCCGAAGTTAAACATATCACAAAACCTTCAATAGAATATAGAAGTTTTGTATCATAATAATCAACTTCAAATAAGCGTAAAATCCATCAAAGGATGTTGACATAGATGAAATCAAAACACTTTTTAGAGAAATTTCCATTTCTATTTTTTAAATCATATAAGATCCATATAAAATAAAACATTTTATTTGAAAATATTTTTATAAGAATGTAAGGAAAGCTTTGAAGATTTTATAATGGCAAAAAATAACCGCACCCGCTGTATAAGTTAAAAAAACATTCTTACCTTAATTCTGTCGAAAAGGTTAAAAAGGACCTTGTTTTGAAAACGACAGAAAGATTTCTCTTATAAAAAGTCAAACAAAGGTAATAAATGACATTAACCCATATTCTTGTAAATAATAAAAATGTTTTGAAATACATTTCTAAGAATACATGGATGTGGATGATAAAGAGATCCCAGTAGATTATTACATATAAACAACCTCGGATAATGAAGAGATTGTGAAATAACCCTTCCCAATTTGGTAACTTATGAAACATACAACCCATGAAAGAGGTATCATACAATGAATATGTAAATACACATAAATTAGAGTTTATTACACAAAGAATATAATTATGGGCAGTACATACACCACACAAAAGGCGATGGTGGCTATATGGCATGAATCTCATGGGAATAAGGAGTGAGATGAATACCCCTTACCTTGTACTTTTCCTTGGTTGGGGTAGGTTAACCTCCTATATAATGGTGAAATAATTGTTATTAAATTATAAAAGAATCATATACATTAATATGATATCATATATGATCTTTTAAAATTGATTTGATAATAATATCTTAGTATTATCGTTGTTTCGGGTGTTAACTTACTTGTTTTATTTTATATGTTTTGTTACGTAAGACCTGTTTGTAAAGGATATTTTGTATATTATTCATATCCAGAATGATATCAATTCCTTAAAAATCATTTTTTAAATCATCACATGATAATTATACTTGAATGGATATGATGGAGAATGAATCTTATCGCGTTCATGGAGACGGTAGTCCGTATGTACACACGAGCAACAATATCATTCTTTTATAAGAGGGGTGAGATGCACCTTTGGAAAAGTTAGAAATATTAATTTATAATAAATTCATATTAGGTTTCTAAAGGATCCAATGTTTATTATTTAAATTTTAAGGTGGGGATAGGTCGAAAACAACTCAACCAATATAATTTAGAGAGGTTTGGGTACTTATATTAACCTTATCTTTAAGTATTAACTGTAAGTTAATTAGTTTCACTTTTACAATGTATCTTTGTATTTTTATATAATATGGTTAATAAACATACTATATACATCCAAGAGACTCCCATGTGGTCCATTAATGATTAACCTATCATGATATAAGTCTTTTGGCCGAACCTTAGATTTTTAGGAATTTAATATCAATTAATAATATAATATTTGTTTTAATAACTCTTTTCTGTCAATTTTGACACTATTCAATAGTTGATTTTTGTGAAACTCATAACAGATTGATTACTTCGAAAAAGTCAATTATATCAATCATAATATATCATATTATCCTATAAAATTAGTTTAATTCATTAAAAGTTTCATATTATATTAATTTGGGTATTTATAATATCAATTATTTTAATTTTTCACTATTTTGATCATTACTACATCATCATTGTGTCAACAATAAATTAAATTATTTAATCTCTAAAAATTGAAAATAAAATATAATCATGTAGGAAATATTTTTATATTTCTAATGAATATTTATAGTCGAAAAGCCAACATATATGACCATATGTAAAAATTGTTTTTCTAAAAGATATATGCTTGTTTCATTTTTGTATTCATTTTAACTTAATTAAAAAAAAGTGTCCCTATCACCTACAAGTGGCACCATGGGGTCCCCAAATCGACCCAAAGATTCCTATGGTCGAACTTGTATCAAAAAATAAGTCTAGGACACATTTTAGTGTAATTTAGTATTATTATAATATTATTTTTTAACCCTTATTTACCGGATTTACCCTTAACCATGGTAAATAAAATATTTACCGCAGTAATTATTCAAAATGTTTAAAAATAAAATATACCTATTTAAACAATTTGGACATCCTGATTCCAAATATGGAATCCATTTTTCTAATTTCAAAACAAAGAAGTGGCAGAAATTAATTTAAAATTAATTCCAGCTGTCAAAACAAAAAGCATGTTTTTAAGACATAATAACTATCAAAAGATTGACACTTGTTTATGTTCGGTTTATTTGTAAAATTAAGTCCAATGACCAACATTATATTAGATGGCAAAAATATATTCTAAATATACTTTAAAACCACTCAAATTCATAATTTATCACTATTAATTATTTTGATTAAAAAAGTTGTTTTTAATTAAATTTTAGTAATTTTCACTATTCATAAAAATATGAAAGTTATCCGAAAAGTACCAAAATTTCACCTTAGGCTAAATTCGATATTCCGAATCCAAAAATTAAGTCCATTTTGAAATATAAAATATATATAATTTCAAAAAGTAGGTATTACTATTCATAACGGCTAGTTTGATTGGTTATAGTGTGTTAGAACTCGGTGTTGCGTACAACACACGCTATCACATTATTCAAAGAGAAGCGTACCGTAGAAGCTTGGGGTGTTACATTTATGGTTACCTAATGGCCATTGAAATTTATATCGTACACATATGGGATAAATAATGACAATTATTAATAAATTTTAATGATTGAAAAATAAGTGGATTAACTATTTATCTCATGAAACTTGAAAAGAATTTAGAAGGAATCAGAAAAACAATTACAGACCACCTACCAAAAACATGAGCTACACCCCCAACCTAATTGAATTATGTAAGACTCAATGTCTATCAAATATTATCAAGAGTAAACATTGGAATAAAAAAACCTAATCATCATCCAAAATAGATCATTAAAAATTCTAAAACCACTACATGAACAATTCGTAATTTTATAGGAATCATTTTTAATTCATCATATATTTTCTTCACCAAATTATCCTAATAAAAATCTCTATCATATCATGATAATTCAATAATTTTTCATTGTAATTTTCACAAAATCACAATAAAAATAATGAAACACCGATAAATCAATCGCATGCCATATGAATGAAGGGTTTGATAGTAGATGTGAAGGGGAGGATACCTCCCATGGATTTCTCTGAATCCACCTCAGAGGCCCTAGAATAAGATTAAAATAAAATACATTTAAAATAAAAATATAACACAATTTCAATAATTGACCCTGGGAAATCCGGAACCCATTCATCCCACAACATCCACCAAGTGATCGATAGGGTACCCAGTGGCCCTATCATGGGGAACCTCACCAAGTATTATTCGAACCAAACAAGGTAACGTGATACCTTATGTAGCTAATATTCAAATTTTTTTGTTCTCATAAACCCTCATTACTCTACCCATCCCTTAACCATAGTAGACTCCATTTCATAAACTGAAATTTAATTAAATCAAAGGATCTCCCAATCATCAATAAATAATCCATTAAAAAAATCATGCAAAATATGTTAATTTTTTTTAAATTAAATTTATTCGTTACTCCTCCTTTTATAGTGGTGATAATGGTCCAAACCTCCCCAACATGAAACTTCTCATCCAGGAAATTAGTATCCATACATCACACTTCAAGTATCATGGAAAAAAATATATGTTTCACGGATTAATTCCATGCATTTTTCATGTTATGGACACACCTACACTAAAAATAAAATAATTAAACCTCCCAACATAAAATACCTTCATGGAAATAATGATCATGATCTGAATAATGCCACTAGCCTAATGGTGATTCCCTCTTCTATATTGAATTTATGAATTCATATTCCTCTGAAATAAATCCGATGAATTTAAAATCATCTATTTGAACTAGACCAATTATCAGTTGGTAATTACCCTAAGTATATCCCTCACAATATCACCATAATCCAGAGTCTCATTCTCAGGAATAACATGAAATAAATTTCCCCTATTCATAAGACTAATTATCCTAATAAGAGAATGGCACGAAAAATTCCCATATACAAGAACACAACTAATCGATTACATAAAACACATATATGACAATAAATATGATTGAAAACCATATTATCTATGAATATGTTAACAAGATTACTCTCCTTACATGGTCATTGAATATGACTAATTAGTAAAAAATCTAAATTTCAATACCTAATCCATATAATAAAATATCCATTTGGGTGGTACCTCAAAATAAAATTTCTCTTATACTGAATCAATGAAAATGATCCCACATAAAAAACACTATTCATCAAACTATTACATTCAAAATCATTTTCTATATTTCTAAACATTTCCTTTTTCAAGATCCACATCATTATACAAAATTGTACAAAACATTGAACCTGGATCAAATGTATTTTATATTATTGTTCTAGATTCACCAACTATCATATATTGTGGTTAATCTGTCAACAAAACACATACTAATAGAAAATCAACACCCCAATAATCTATTAGTCAAAAAATATGTGGAACACACACTGATCCATAAGAAAATCATAATAAATTATTACATAACTTTCCTAAATTATGAACCAATAAAATATTCGATTATTTTTTTCCCTCCCGACCTATCATAGTATTATAGAACACAATGGCTAACATACCATTTCTCATATACCTTATAAACAACTGATTCATCTATCTTTTTACACGATCACCTCAACATAATACAAATTCTAATGGCCCCTGTTCATTTCAAAATCTCTCAGAAAACTCCCCTTCCCACTTACTAGAAATTAAATCATTCACCTGTCCACTCTGTTCATGACACACATAACCAACCACTGGGGAATTCGCTACTCTATAACAACACAGTCATATCATAAAGGGATGCATTCATCATTTCAACACGATGTCTTAGGCAATTACTATATCATATCATATATAATAATTATACCTTAATCATATCCCACAAATACCACCAGCATCTGACGAGCAACCTAAATGTAATTACTGAACATATGGGTTTAACACCCCCATCCCCAAACATGGCCCCATATAAATTTTTGGAATAATATTTTTTTGGGACTGAAGACAACATACTAACGAATTCTAACTCAAACATTGGGAATGTGTCACATAATGTATATTTTTCAACATAATACCATAGGGAAATCAACATAAGAGTATTATAACACTGACATACAGTGTTCATATAACATAGATTAACAAAAATGAACCCAATGACATATCATTGTTCCCTTACTAGATGATCACACTAAGACAACATATTTTGTCCCACTTCAATTATTATAAAAAACTATACAAACCATAAATCTCATATTTCCAGAAAAAATACACTTTAATCCGTTGAAGGTAAGTTATTATCACACAATACACCCTTAATTTTTTGGAAAATAGTTAACATTTTGAAACAAATAATTTAATAAAGTCTTTATTAATAATAATAAATGCTAAAAAAATTTACTTGAACTGCCCCAATATATATCCCTAAAATAATTCTCTCGAATCCTGACCCACTAGTTGACTATTCTCCACAGACATGTTTAACTCATCCCACATATGAATATCCCTGTTTAATTTCACTCCCTAAATTTTAAACAAGGATTCCCTAGACATTAATATACATCATACATGATAGATCCACTAATGATTTAGACACAAAAAATTATACCCTTTAATTCCATCTATAATGAATCCACATGCTAGTAAAACCTCCCTTTTCATAGTCTACCCATATATATCACAACCGTTTAAAAAAAATTCCTAAAATATTTTAATTATCCAATATAAAAAGACTCCCCTAAAATCAGTATTAAAATATCATAATCAATAAATGAACCGCCATGTCAATGGACATTACCCATATTATCAATAATCAGGGACACTCTCCATGTAATCTTCTTAAGGATCAGTGAAACTGAATTCCCAAAACATGGAGAAAACCCCACCTTATGTATCCACATATTAAGATACTCCATTAAGGATCAGTATAATATAAATTAACATATTTGAAATATACTTATTGTGGATCATTTTATGGAAGTAAAAATAATAAGTATTGTTAATATATACTACTAAAAATAAATTTTTTATAGAAAAAATGAATTATTTATTATTTTTAAATTTAATTACCACTACAATTTTAATAGAACCTATATTAAAAACACATATAAATATGGACATATAAGTTGAATAAAAATGTTCCAATGACATTGGATTAAGAATAACCTTTCTACACCAGCGTAGAAGAGAATTTCTAGAAGTAAATAAATCAAAAACAACATTCATTGAGAAATAAACTAATCATTAACATTGGAATTCTATAAGAGAAACAGAATCTCGATTTTAAGCAAAATTTCTTATTCGGTAGGTGTTTTCAAGATAAAATACATATAAACCCTCCAATGTTTTAATAAATCCTTTTTCTATATACCATTTCGCAAAAAATAATTTAAATAAAAAATATAGTAAGAAAACATTTTAACCTATTGACCTATAAGCATGATTGACAAACAGAATGGTGGAGAAAAATGATCTCACAATCACTACATAGTATTCTAATAGATTCAGAAGTGAAATGATTTTTTAAAGTTTTTAAATCATAACATTATATCCTTAGGTAAAAATGAAAATAAATTCACGAAAAATAAATATAAAATCAGTTATTGACATTAAATAATTGAATAAATGGGGATATATCCGGAATGAAAAAAAATAAAAAATTTATTTTATATAGTAATATAATGGTCTATATAAATATCATATGAATCTTTATGATATTAAAAAAATTATCTTTTTGTTCAACATACACAACACAATAAATAAGTAATCAAAAAAAGATAGACACCACAAATTATGATGTCTTGAATCAGTCCAATCTCCTTACTCTAACCAGCTGCGTAACTCAACAATCCAATATAATGTCTCCACCCTTATTTTCCCTATTATCATAAGGTGTTGGTGGATACCATAATGCCATAGTACCTATGATAGTCGTGAGTAAATTTTAGTAAGCCACCATCAAAATTATCCCTAAAATAACCAATATATATTGTTCTTGTATTGTGACTTCTTTGAATAGTAAGTAAATGATAATCATATAATAAATACCAATTATGTCCATGAGTATTACCATATAGGTAGTTGAATAACCATAACTATATAGGTTAGTGTAATAGTTTATTTTTGAACATATCCCAATTATATTTAATGGTATGATGTTACATATCATGTGAGATTATGAAAATTTTCAAAGCATAAGTCATCATCATCATTGGATGTATCACATCTAAACCGAATCTTAATACATATCAACAAATCACAGATAACCAACATCAAAATAAAATTATAAACATAATGACCAACTAATGTATCACTCCCATGGAGGAATAACATCCAATAATATATATTATAATCCCTTAGGAGGTATCAACTATGGCCCAAATTACAATCCATCATGAGTTATACCAACTAACCATCGTCACAATCCATCAAGAGGATTCACTGTATAATTGTATCATAATACCACATGAGGAATCATATCTAACATGTATCCTATTCCCATAGGATGAATCAATTTTAATTAATACCATTGTCCCTTTGTATGGATCACATCCAACAGACATCAAAATTTCTCTAGAGGCATCATATCTAACTGATAACATGATTCCTCTGGTGGAATCATGTAGGATAAGAAATATCATAATCCCTTGGGAGGATTCACATCTATCATTAAATATGACCTATATAAAAACTTCTTAATGCACAAATAACATTTCAAATATTTTCCATGAGCGATATATCATCCATGATTGTAATTACACAAACACTAAACACATCTATCCAAATTTCATATTACACTAAACCCAAATCACACATCACGTCATGTTAATGGTTTGATTTAATCGTATCCAAAATCACACAACCATGTTTAACATAGAAAGGTTCATTTTATTCATAAAAAATATTTATTAATAATCCAATCTTATTATGAATCATTTTAATAAGCACACCTATTATATAAGGTTCATTTATTTTGAATTATTTTTAAAACCCTATCTGGTAATTATTTTATGTTTTTTGAAACACACGTACCCATCCCAATTATAAATATATTTTGTTTATTATTGATAAGTGTTTTAAAATGATATAATTTTCATCTGAATTATTATAAAGAGACATGTGATTCAATAATAGTTCACCACGTTGTGTCAGGATTGTGTCACCACACCCAAGATCATATATTTTTTCCATTCCCCATGGTTTGGTCTACTACTAAATAGAAATAATACTCCACTAAAAAAAATCCAAAATCACATAATTATTTAATAGTCAAATTATTTAATATAATAAATACAATTAACACAAGTTATTAATTACATCTCTCTATCTCCAAAAGTCTAACAAGGAATATCCCCCCACGCATAACAAATGTATATCTATTTTACGATATACTGACCGATACATATTATAATGAAAAGTGCAAGACAATAACCCATTTTATTGGTTAAAAAACCAAGAGGTGATAATCTAAAATTAGGGTTTCACTTTTAAAAGACTTATTTCGACCTCATGTGGTCGAATAAATTCCCCACTCAAAAGAGACTAATGGAACTCATCCTATTTTGATTAGGTTTTATTTTTAAAAATTAATACACCATGTTGTTTAAAAAAAAATATAAAATATAAGTTCTAATCAATTAAATATCCATTGATATACTAGTATTTATAAAAAAATTTCTAGGGTCCCTCATGGTCCTGTAAAATAGGAACCTTTTCATGTTTTTCAAATGTTGAAAAATTATTTTCATTGAAGGTAAATAAGAAAACAAGTGATACAATATAACATTTGTCACACAATAAAAAAATAAAAATCAACGGTAATGTAATTAGTGAGCACATACATATTTCCAGATATACTAATCCATGATATTTTGAAATACCAACTTCCCTCCACCCATCATTTTGTGTTACATATTGTTTATGTATTCCAAAATATAATTTTTCCAATTAGGATAAACATCTTAAAACAATAGCAAACCATTAAAGGGAAATATATGAATAAAAGTGTTTTATCCTATTCAAAGAATTTTTGAACTATATCAAATAGATTTACTCTCTTATTTATATCATTTTACAATTCCACAATCGAATTATCACGAAATCCTATAATTGAAGATGAAACACGACCAAATTGACCACATAATAATATTAAAAAGATAGAGATGAGAATATAAATGAAGTGACTCACTCAGTATATTTTTATAAATTAAACTGGGGATCACCAATAGAGTATTAAATTGTAATTAGTTAAATAGTCCAAATTTGTCAATGAAAAAAAAACACTCTGAGGCATACTATGTACCTAGTCCTAGAGAATACTCCACCCAGTTCTCTATAGGGTTCCCACTTTAAATCTCTATTCACAAAATGAACTTGTATAGAGGGAACCTCCCTTTGTGTAAAACCCATAAACTTATTTAGATGTAAACACATTGAAATTTCATTGAACCTCAAGTGTATTCCATGTTTATGAATGATTTGGTTTTACGTGACGAGTTTTTTTTCTGGAGGAGGGCCAAAAGTTCAATATTAGATGTCTGTATGGGATCATTGTGTCAATTTTTGGAGTCCCAATGTAAAACATGAGGTAGGGAATGAAATAAAATATGGAATATGTCTCTTTGTAGGGATTATAATATATAAAAGGAGGGGGTCTCAAGATAGACATGATTGTGATGTGCCCAAGGGTTACTGTAAGGACATATTGAAGTTAGGTGGTTTCATTGGAATAGAAATGGTTTTATCATGTACCATACACTCAGTATTTTTTAATTTTTTGTTTTATTTTTTTTCATATTAATGAATGTTTCTTAATAATTATCTAGGTAAAAAACCACCTTTCTAAATTTCTTATGATCACCTTATTCCTAGTGAGTTCTCATGAATTCCTTGAAAAAATTTATTTCCATTTGATAAATGATATATTTATTGCTAAGGATAAGACTCATATTACATATTTCTTCAAATTAAGGAAAATTTTAGGTATTATAAAAGTTATATCAATTATACCTTGTATTAGGTTTCTAATCTACAACTTCGATTAATTTAATTTTGAGATCATATTAGTAGCTCTTATTATATGAGTGAACATTTTCATGAATAAGTTATGTTGTTTAAAAAAATACTGATCAAACAATTTCTAATTTTTATCATGTCTGTATGATCTGTGGTCAGGATTAAATATTAGTTTAATGATATAAAAATATGATTTATTTTTATAATAAATGAATTTATAGTTTCCCAGGGGTTATGTATATTATTATAGGTAGTGTGGAACAAGACAGTAGACTATTTTTTACAATGACCCATGGAGTTTTGGAAAATATTTTTGACTATATATATGTATTTATAGATTCTTATAATGTAACCTAGTATTCATGAATGTTCTAGAGAAATAAGACATGAAATAATTAAACTAATAAAAATAAAAAACCTCGAATTAAATCTTGTAAATGAAATAAATAATTTTAATTGATTACTGTGGTACTTATATAGTTTGGTATTCCATAGATAAACTCAATATTATCAATTTAAACATAATTATTGGGGGTTTCCTGGGATTACCAACCTCGAATCCATTGGTACATGGTGATCTAGGGATGTTGGGGATTATAACCATTGGATCAATTTATAAATGGAGGCTATGGGATGTTGAGGATTACATCTTTATGATCGAATTATTATCAATAATTGTGAGGTGTTAGGGGACACCTCTGATTTTTCCATCGATAATGATTTTATTGGATTCTAGGGATTACATCCATCATATATGATGTATCATAGTGATGATGGATTCCAAGGATTTCCCCCATCATGATTTACAATGATTCATTATGGTTAGGTAATTCATTTGATTATATCATAGGAGCTTTAGGAATGTGATTCCTTCCACTATTATATGTTTAGAAAAATATATTATAGGTTAATAAAAATATGGTCATAATCGGGTGTTACAATTGATCCAATGATTGATTATAGTTATTTTATTTTGTTGTATACTATAGTTTTTTACATCAGTATTCACTACCTCTCTGAGAAGTTATGTTTTTGATAATCCTATATAATGTTGAAAAATGTTTTACACACACCCTACTGGGGGAATCACTCACACTTGCAAAAATTCAATGTATTGATGAGAAAATAAGGGTATGTAACTAATCATTGAATATTGATTTATTAGCTTGTATGCGTCTTGGGATTCTGAACTAAGGAATTAGTTTTGAATAGATTGGTGGAATTTCCATTTTCATTACTTTTATTCATTTTTAATATATTTTTATATGGGATCCACTATGTATGTATAATTATATTTACATATATATATATATATGTACATTGATTTCACATGATTATATGGTTTAGTAGAAATTTTCTGATTTATAAACTTTATCTATCAAATAACATTTAATTTTAATTATTTTAAATATTATTTCACTCGAATACAAGGGTAATGTCTTCCACTATACAACCACAAACCATTATAATAGTGGGTATCCGGAATAAAATTTGGATGGAAACATGAGGTTATATAAAACCTAACGTCCATACATAAGAAAGTTATCCATCATCATTATTATGTTAAAATGCAGTATCAGGTACCTTTATGTTGACATATTATATTAGAAGTGTTATTAGGAGAATGGTAATGTTTATATCATTGTAACAAACTCATTCATATGAGTAGATATCAAACATATGAGGTATTGGGTATGTTTTAGGATATATGCCAGTTGTTATTCATTTTATCAAATTAACTTGATATTTTTCATTTAATTTAATAAAAAATATATTATGATTATGGTTTATGTGATTTCAACTAATAGATAAAAATTGAAAGGCCGATGTGTAAATGCATCATTATAGGAATTTTGAACTCATGTTTGATCCACTTGACTTATTTTGACTAGTATATGAATCTGGGATATCAGATAGTTATTTAATGTGTTGGCATCAAAATAAATGGTTTTTCCCCATAAAAACATTGGGATTATTATTACCTAAACAAATCAATATAAGGTTAGAAATAAAAATTTATGGATTATAAATAAAATTAATGAATGAAATACTCTATAATTTACTATAAAAGAGATATATAACATTCATTTAACCCATACCATAAATTTTGTGAAGGGATATATATATATATATATTATTTAATAGAAAATTTATTTCATTGTATTTAATGAATAATTAGGATAAACTCAAACATATAATTATCATATAAGTTACAACATCATAAGATGAAAATCATCAGGTGGGTTACATTCATGTTGATAATTTAATAACTATAAATATAATTAAATTTTATTTTTATTGTATTTGATAATGAATGAATGATATGCGAAGGGTAATCATGGACATGTAATTTTACTTCATTGTAATTATAAATGGGTATTTGGATTGGGGGATGAAATATTTATATGCATAACGTTTTTATCTTTCTATTCATTTTCATAATGATATACTATAAAATAATAGTGTTGGGAGTCTCATTCATAAAATAGATTATTCAAAAAAATAAATTGAATACATCCAAAGTAAGGGTTTCCTTAATCTTCTCCACAAGGGATATTTTTCAGCTATATTTGAGGAACATAAATAAATTATATAGAAATCATCAATATAGGTAATTCCCTTTTTCAATATTATTAATTTTCATTTCTATACAATAACCATTTTCTGGAATGTAGATCTTAAATTTGTGGTTTATTTATTCATCCACTAATACTATTATTTCATAATAAATAAAATATAATACTTAAATTTATAATATAGTATAACTAAAATAATATTTAACGTATAATTATTAATTTGATTTTTTCTATATCTTTTAATAGACATTTTATTTAATTGCACATTATTTATTATGTAATTATTGAAAAATAAATGAAATGATGTTATGTGGATCCTATAAGTATGATCCATGATCAAGATTATGGGTAGAAGAGGCTACAGTGAGTGTATTGGTTGAAATAACTTAGGAAATAAGATTTAATTAATGGTATTATTTCATGTTTTTCATTTCATTCCTAGAACTGTAACTTCATGAATATTTGTATTAATGTGTTCTATAGTGTATTTTTTGGAATTCTAGACAGATTCCCCTATGATTCACTTTTATATATAATTAGGTGGTTCTTAATTCGGATGTCCCACTAGTGGTGTGTATAGTTCCTACCATTGAACTATGATTATCATTTCATGTACATCATCAATAGATATTATATATAATTGTACAATAACTAGAGAGAGGGTACATTTGTTAAGCCTTGGATGATAGATATAACTAGAGTGTTTAGAAACATAATCCCTTATTGTTTCCTATGAATGGTGATCCCTGGGTGTCATTATTCTACATAGTGATTCACCATATGAATTAAAAATATTTTACATTTAGTATAAATTTAATTTATTTGTGATTGCTTATAATGCACGCAACACCATGTTATACTAATACACTATTTTTTCATTTTTTTACACAATAAATACAATTATAACACATATAGAGAATGTATATATATATATTTTATATTTCATATGTGAAATAATATATTTTTATATTAATCCATTAAATTTTATAGGGATATAACAAGTATTATTACAATATTACACATAAAAACCTATAAAAAATAGATTTACCACTTTTCAATGGTGAAACTATTTTATATCTAATATTTTAGAATTTAATATATTCTAATTTAAAAAATTAAATTAATAATTTATTGTGGAATATGAAAATTTACATTAGTTATATTTTGTTTTTGTTCTGATAAGTTTCATGTTTTGATGAATAGTGAATGATAATAAATTATAATTGAAAACCACTTTTTCATCTAAATAACACATACTGTGGAATTATGGAATTGAATGTCTTTAATGTATAACTAGATGATTTTTTAATAATTTAATCATATGTATATCATTATCATTAATTTTATATTGACTGTAGACATAAGTATGTTTCAATATATTTTGTGTGTAAACATTAATAACATGTTTTCTCACCAAATCAATGGGATTAATATTAAACTAATTAATTGATCTTCTATGTTTTCTATTTCAAAAAATATATTATATATCTTTATTTGGGGTCCATATTATGTAAATTGGTTTCTATTATTTTTTGGAATTTGAATGGTAGAATTTAGTAATATTTTTATTAACACAGTTAAGTGTTAATCTCTTAATTATTGGCAAATATAATATTATAAAGACTATAAAATTACCTATACACTTGTCCTAATATCACATGATGGGGTTTTTTGACTGAAAGGTTCCTAGTTCTGATATTATAATCCTTTAAAAGACAATTTAGATTGAATATGACATTCTTAATATTTTATTTAATGAATTGTAAAATATATCATTCCCATATATTCAGAAATATACAAATTTAAATATTGTGTAATAATAAAAATAAATTAATCTATTAATATCCATTTGGAATTTGGATTATTTTTATTATGATCGTAATTTATCACTTTTTTTAGGAAATAAATAATTACATCAATTTCTAAGATAACTATAATGATCTAAATTTTTAAATAATTTAAATAATAAAAAATTGATATCCAAAATATTAAAATAAATAAAATTTTATATAATTAATGTAATAATTAAATTTTATGGATTCATTTCATGTGTCAATGATGAGTAACTTTTTTTTGAAGATTTCGTGTTTTTATGATATTTTAATTATGAAAAATAAATAATAGATTAAAACATGACCCTAATGATATTTTAACAATTTAATATCTTATTAAAATATTTAAAAATCAGAAAACATATTAAAAAAATTATTATTAATTGGTCTATAATTATATAAAATGTTCATTTATGGTATAATTTATTTCAAATATTAAAAAATTACAGAGTTTGATATTGAAAAATTTGTATCCTTAGTTAAATTTAAAATATGTCAAGTATGGGTTAATCATATTGATAATGTTTAAAATAATTCCAAAACATCTACAAAATATTTTATTTTATTATACTACAAGATTATGTCATCTTATCATTTAAAATTAACATTTTGGAGTTATTTTGAATGATATTTAATTTATTATATACTATTATTTTTTGAATACCAAAAAGTGCTCCTCACCTCCATTATTGAATGGCACATCCTCACACATATAATGTTTTAGAATTGGGTTTCACAGATCAAAAAACCCCTTTCCATTTCTCTTATAAACACATATATACACATCCTAGTGGTGTTATTCATATCTAAAGAAAAACCCTATTGCCCCTAGTAGGATCTCTAATGGAGGTTCTCTGAGGAAGATTTAATTGTCTTTACCGACTCCTTCAAGATTATTTCTTCTTTTACTTCCCATTTTTGGGTTGTTTCAATTATAAGGTAAAATGAATTATATCATCTATATAATGATATATTATTATTATCTTGTGACAACCATATCAATCATTTTATATATCCTATTTAGAAAAATTACAACAAGTGAGTACGTATAACTTATCATGCCCACAAAGTGATACTTTTTTTAATTAGTACTTTAAATGGTTGAATATAATGATTGAAATAATTAAATATTATTATAATTATGACATGATTTTGTTTCTATATTATTAACATACCATCCAATTTGTTACCCTTTTTAGACTTAAGGGATGATATCATCGTTCATGAAAAAGTATGGCATATCATCTACACTGCGTAATGAGATTAATTTTCCAAGTTACCCATTTATGAATGACTATAAAAAGATATATAATTATTAAAAATAATATTAATAAACTTAATATATTTATTGAAATTAAATATATATATATATATACAGTAAAAAATAAAGTGGAATTACATTAAGAAAACATGCATTTAAATATGATACAGTTATCACCTGAAACAAGGGAATCAAAAAAATATTATTAACATAATGATATTATAAAACCATATATGATAACATAATTTTAATATTAACTACATATAATTTAATATCATGATTTAGTCCAACATAAATTATGTTAATGAACACTCAACTTAAGTAAATTACATGGTAAGGGTTATTTCACATTCTCATTGTTATTAGGGATTTTTTATATGTAAGTATATGTGGGGAAATATTTATCATCCATGTACATGTTTCAACAGTATGTTTCCCAAAATATATTTACTATTTTCCAAAATTTTAAAAAAACTTTTACGGAGTTTTTATGTTTAATAAAATGGTTTATAATGAATATTTTTTTATTTTTCAAATGATGTAATATTAGTAATTTTCAACAGAAAAAATATATTTTTTAATTATAAAGTGTTAAAATATATTTATGTTCTATTGATGCTTAAATTTTTTGAAGAATCTAATACAATATTATAATATTAGTATCAAATAAAATTTATTATTTTATAATTTTAGGGCATTAAAATTAATAATTTTAATGTAACAATGTGGCATTTCTCTCAAGATGTTTTTAATTATTTTGTTCGGATATTTTATACTATTTCATCACCTATTAAAGGATATTATGAATGATTTAGGTTGATCTATTATGAAATTACATTCCATATTTCACTGAATGGTTTATAATTTTAATTGACTAGGAATTTTTAATTTGGATTCCAGTAGTGGATTATGGTGTAGGTATTCATATTTCATAATATTTTTTTAATAATAATGTGTATATTGTTTTATATTCATCATCCAATTCATACAAGGAATGTGTTGGAATTATTGAGTGAATGGTGGATCCCTCTACAGGCCCTTGATGCTTCCATAGGCATCATAATAAAATCTAATTTGGGGATTGGATGATGTCTTTAAAGTTTATGTTTGTTGTCTTTGATTAGGTCGTGATGATATGATTATGATGTCTTACATTATGCAATGTCTTTTTATGAATAAAATAATTTATTTTTTATGTGATTATTTGATTAGTAATATATCATTATCATTATTTATATTAAATTATTTTTATTATTCCTACCATATTATGATAATGATTTTGAATAAATGGACAGTGTTTCATCTATACAACTCTACATAATGTTTTTGTATATTTAATCATGATAACATATGTTATACACATACCCCTACATAGAAAATCATCTTCTAAATTTTTTATGTTTTATTCTTCCTATGATTCCATGAAGTGTATTATGAAGGATGTGTAGGAAAATACTATGATATTGATAAATATTTAATGGATTTTTATGTTTTATTTATGTTTTAAATTTTATTATTAGGGTAATGTAAGTAATTGGGATTCTATGAGTTATGAACAGGTTGGTCCTTTGGGATTTGATTATTGCATCTGTTAAAAAGTTTAAAAAATTAATTGTAACACCCTACCCCTACCTCATTGGCTTGAGGAGGTAGTGAGGGCTACTTGTCCTTAAGAGTCTTTCCCAAGGAGCCAAAGGCGGGAAGAAATGCCGACGGCTTAGAGAACAAATTGGGGAATGATTTTACATTAAGACAAAACCAACCAGTCCAACCAAACCATCCACCATATATCACTATATGATGCATGTCAACCAAAAAAATTAAGCATGTATTCCCAAAGGACAATGATGTTGTTCCACAATACATCCCAAAACAATTACAACTAGACATATCTATCCATCATGAGAGTACAATGTAGAAACTAAACAACCACACACCACAAGCCAGAACACAACCACAGCTCCACATTAATCCCCATGCTCCAAGAACCAACATGACATCATAATGCTCCACTAAAGGAAGGAGATTCCTTACCATTGTCCACGTCATGGTACACGACATCAGCAAAGACAAAAAAGTTCCAATACATGGGGTGAGTACTAAAACTCACTAGGTTTTCCCCAAATGACTTCCCAACACACGCCACTAGGAGAAAGCTATTAGAACATTTATATAATACAATTTATAAAAAATATTCACAAGTGAAAGCATTTCTGTTGCCCAAACATGACCTTACCAAGCCATCACACCCAAACCAAGGTACCTTGGGAAAGCCAAAGTAAAACTGCAACAAACCATTTCATCATTTACACGTTAGCATGAAAACATCCATCTTGGAAAGAAATGCACAACAATCAACCAAAATGGTGGGACTTCTGCCGAACCTGTTCACCCATTCACACTAAAACAACCAAAATGGTGGGACTACTACCCAACCCGTTCACCAATTCACAACTAGCGATTCTTCCCGACCACTACCGACATGGTGGTTCTTCTGACCACAATCCATCACCATTTATAGGGAGACTTCCTGCCCACTTCTACACAACATTTTAACAAATCACAACCAAACATATAACCCACCAATGTCACAACAACATTCAATCAACCAATTCCATTTCATACCAATTCACATCAACAAATCATACATTTATTGAAAACAAATTTCAATGCAAAACCTCATTTCAACAAAAAAAATTAAATTGAAAAACAATTTTCATCAACCAGTTTCTCAAATAAATCTCAACAACCCATTTTGAAATATATATATTAAAATCCACAACAATAGAATTTCACCATGAGACCCCCATTTTCCATAAAAATCCCCAAATGGATTTCCAATAAATTTTTCATATTGAATCACAATTAATTATCATCACAATATTTAATTGTAACTACGAACCAACAGTTCTAAAAATGAGGAGTCAAGAGAGAAGCCACCTACCTTTAGGGTTTCTGAGGAATCGACCCACAAGAAACTGTGCCCCAAAACCGGTGAATGCACCACAGAAACCTCTCTTTATCCATTTCCCTAGCATCCATAATCCTCGAAATCATCATACAAGGCAAATGAAACCCTAGATCAACACAAAAAAGTGTAGATCTAGAAAACCAAGAAAGTGAGAAGAAATGATCTCGAGAAAACCAAAAGGAACCATGAGAGAAGACTTACCCCGGAGAAATTACTATCAAACCACATTTACGACCCTTCGATTTGTATCCAAAACATGTGCGAGGATGATTGGAGAGGAATGAGGTATGACCGATTGAGCCCGAGTTTTAAAACCCTATTTTTTCGTGGCTGCATGGTTATCCCACATGTTTTGTAAAACCTTACACTAACTATGTGAACGCTACTTCCTCGAGAGCAAGGGTCTGTACGGTTTTCTCACATGGTTTTTCAAACTGTGCACAGACCATGTGAAGCCTACCATCTCCCCCTGCACGGTATCTTGTAAAATCCACACAGTTTCCACTAATCGTGCTCAAACCGTGCACCAATAGAAAAGCCTCTAAACTCATCCAAAAAAATTTAAAACTATCCTATCCTCTTACCAACTCTTCCCATGTACCTTAATCAAATAAAAAATTCATAATAAAAGGCCACATAACTCAAACTGGGGGTTCTACATTCTCCAAACTATTGGACTTTCCGTCCTCGGAAAGTAGTGAACCCGCCCTTTAAAGAAAGAGCTCGGGCCATTGCTCGACCATTTCTTTCTTTTTCTCCCAAGTCAACTCTTGAATCTGACCATGTTTCCACAAAACACAAACTAAACCGATGATTTTACCACACATGACATTCTCTTGACTATCCACAACCCGCACTGGCGTGTGCACCAATTAAGCAACTTGTTCTAGCTCAACATGATACCAACGAATCAGATGGTCACAATCCGGCTGATACTGTTTCAACTGTGACACAATAAACACATTGTGCACCACATAGAACCTATTTCGAAAATACAAATGATAGGCCACCTCGCCAACCATCTCATGAATATTAAAAAGGCCCAATATACCTCATAGATAACATTCCATGTTTCCCAAACTGACGATGTCCCAACCTTGGAGAGATCCTCAAGAAATCATGATCACTCACCTCGAATGAAAATGGCCATCGACGATGATCCGCATAGGATTTATAATGTCTTTATTCCATATCCATTCCCATTCTAATAAACTTGATCTTTTCTGTAGTCTCTTGGAAAAGGCTTGGTCCAACCATCGAGTAGTCACCCTTTTCCACCCAGAATAGTGAAGAACGACACTACCGCCCATACAATGCTTCAAACAGAGCCATATGTATGGATTCCTGCTAATAGTTATTGTACAAAAATTGAACCAATGACAAGTGCTCCTCCCATAAGCCACCAAAATCCATGACACAAGCCAGCAACATACCCTCCATAGTTTGTATCATTCTCCTGGATTGACCATCTGTCTGAGGGTGATACGTTGTAACCATGGTCAACATAGTTCCAATGTCTTGCTATAATGATTTTCAGAAATGAGATGTAATCCTCAGATCTCAATCAGATAAAATCGAAACTAGAACACCACGACTCTTTACCACCTCCGGGATATAGATTTTGGACAGATCCTCCACCATATGAGATTCACGAATTAGGATGAAATGGGACGACTTAGTTAGATGATCCACTATCAACCAAATGGAATCATGATTTCTGATAGTTCTTGGGATACCTGTGACAAAATCCATCGCTATTGGTTCCCACTTCTAAACAGTGATTGGTAAAAACTGCAGCATTCTTGCTGGCCTCTAATGCTCTTCCTTGACCTGCTGACAAGTCAAAAATCTCTAACTAAACACATCCACACTTCATTTTATACCAGCCCACCAAAACTATGCTTTCAATGCCTTATACATTTTCTAAATTCCAGGATGAACAGACCACCTGGAATGATGATACGCCCTGAGAAGATCATCATGACAAGAAACTGCTAGAACCATCCGATTTCAAAAACAGAAAACTAAATCTCCATTTAGTTGCCAACCCTCAATGTTCTCCCCACCATTGAGTCTCGCCTAATGGTTACACAATCAGAATTAGATATTTGTGTCTCTTTGATCAGGACAACCATGTCTGGAATCAGAATAGCTAGAATGATGAATGCTCTATCGCCCTGATATTCACATTACAACCGTATATCAGGTATAAATGACATCAACTTCCACTGGTCTTATGTCTGTTTTAGCATCTAAGAAAATTATTTACTACATAATTCATCTACCACCAAATTTCCCTTTCCCGTTGAGTACATAAAGTCAAAATCGAACATCTAGAGATATTCCATCCATCTACTTTGCCTCATGTTCATATCTCTTTGTGATGAAATGTTCTTCAACTCTTATGATCTATAGGTACCATGAATTTCTCACTGAGAGATAATGACACCACACCTTCAATGCATGGACCACTGCTGCCAAATACTAATCATGATTTGGGTATTTTTTCTCATGAACCCTCAAAATCCGTGAGCCATAAACCACCACATGATTCCCTTTCATGAGAACACTCCCCAACCCAGATTCTGATGCATCACAATACACCACATATCCTTTTCATGGTTCTAGCAATACCATGGTTGGCACTGATGTAAGGAGACTCTTTATCTCTTCAAATCACTACTGACACTGTTCATTCCACAAGAATAAAACAATCTTTCAAGTCAAAGCTATCATCAATGAAGCCAAATGTGAAAAATCACGAACAAAACACCGATAATACCCAACTAGACCAAGATAACTACATTTCCCAAACAGATTCGTTGGTGGTTTCCACAAGAGAATAGCCTCTATATTTTCTAGATCCACTAAATCACTCATTTTAGAAATAAAATGACCAAAAAAATGAACATCCTATATCCAAAAGTCACACTTTAACAATTTGGCATACATCCGATGATCCCTCAAGATCCCCCACACTGTCTCCAAGTGCTGCTCATTCTCCACCCTTATCTTGGAATACACTAGTATATCATCTACAAACACCACCTCAAATGAATCCAAATATCTCTGAAATATCTGATTCATCAATTACATGAACACCGCTGGAGCATTTTTCATACCAAAGGGCATAACCACATATTCATAATGGCCATATGTATTTCTAAAAGAGGTTTTAGGAATATCTTCCTTCCTCACCAGAAAATGATGATATCCCGACCTCAGGTCGATCATGGAGAACCACTGGGCTCCCCTCAACTGGTCTAATAAATCATCAATTCGTGAAAGTGGATATCTATTCATTATCTTAACATGGTAAATTATACGATAATCAACACATAGACTCAATGTTCCATCTCCCTTTTCCACAAACAACACCGACGCTACCCATAGAGACATGCTAGGCCGGATAAACCCATTGTTTTCAAACTCTTCCAACTGTACTTTTAATTCCCACAATTCAGCTGGTGCCATCTGATAAGACGGATGCGAGATAGGACTGGTCCCCAGATAGAGACCAATCGTAAACTCCACTTCTCTTATGGGAGTTAACCCATTGAATTCATTTGAAAAAACATCCATCAAATGATCCACCACATCCAGAAGAACACTCTTCTCAACACCTTATACTAATTCCAATGACAATACCTCAAATTGATTCGATAATGTACCCACTGATGGTGCCAATAAACCCGTAACACCCTTACATTCATGCCTCTCTCTTCTAAAGATATGTCTAACTCCTTCGTGTGTTGTAAAAGCTATTGTATGGGCATCACAGTCGATGTGGGACTTAAAATCCACCAACTAATCCATTCCCATGATTACATCATACTGATCCATATCAAGCATTGATAAATTCCACATTAGCTCAACTTCTCCCACAACAATACAACATGATCTACACAAGAATGCTCAATACTCTCTTCAACCCAGAGGAGTTTGATGTTTTAAAACCGAGGGCACCATTTCTACCCTTAAACCCATAAAATAAACCACACATGTAGCAATAACCTGTGTGAATCACCCGTATCAAACAACACTTGCATCAAGGTAGATTTTAAAAGAATTGTACGTTGCACCATGGATGGTCCCGACTGATCATCCAACACAACCTGCTCAGCTCCAAACACATGTTTTCTTGGCACACCCTACTCTTTATTTCCCTTCTGAGGTGTCATGGTATTCCCAAAATCACCATGACCCACATTACCCCACTTTCGAGGGGAATGCTGATGCCCCCGTCCCGTCGAAGCATAGGACATCTGAGATCCCTTAGGTGTGTCACATGAAGCTGACCTTGGAGCATTCGCACAATAACACTATAAATACCCCATTTTCTTAAAATTATGACATGCTCGAGGTGGTGTTGTACAATCCCGCTTGTTGTGGTTCATTGAACCATATTGAAAACATCCCGAATTGCTCAGAGGATTTGGAAGAAGATTCGCTGATCCTTCTATTGGATTATATTCCATATTTACACCATAGAAATAAGTTTCCCTTCTTCTCCTAAGCCCAACATTAGAGTTCCCACTATTACCCCTGGGAACCACCATACATCCTCCTCCCAGAGTGCCTAACCAATCTCGCATTTCCACTGAGGTTCTATTCACCATCTATGTGTAATCATCTATACATAGTATCTCTATCTTTAAATGGTCTTCTTACCTTACCCCCTCTTCGAAGATCCTAGACTTCAACGACGTGCTACTCACCACCTCAAGTGCAAATGTCACTATGTTCATAAACATAGTTTCATACTCTATCACATACATATTCTCTTTCTTCAAACAAAAGAAATCAATCATTCACTAAATTCTAAACGTATGTGGGTAGAATTTTTTCTTAAAAATTTCCTCAAATCCTTTCTACATCGAACCATAGTCTGTTTTAGCTAAACCACCTACTATCACCATCGAAGGGAAATATCTTCCAACATATACATGGCCAACTTCACATTCAACTCTATCGGTGTTCCCAAGAACTCGAAGATCTTTTTCATTCTATTAAACCTTGATTTTTCCCTCTTCGGCTCTAAATCACCCCTAAATATGGGTGGATTCTGCTTTTGAAACTGAACTACATGATCCACATTCCTTGGTTAATCCATTTTATTTACACTTTCCACTGCTTGGAAATCTTTCACTATTCTTTTCACTAGCTGCTGGTTCACCTGAGGCTCAGGTGCTACCACATTCTCAGCAGCCTCCTCCGTTTGGTCTCTACGATGCCTACCCGGTTCCATTTCAATAAATAGAAAATAATCAACCATGACTATCACTTCCGTAGACATCACTAAATCCCATTTCAAATAACATTACTAAATACTATGACAACAAGTCTTTCCACATTTCCACATTTACCATGATTCACAATTTTTGACAACCAAACCATTTTCAAAATACGACAAGTTTCCTTGTTTCAAATCCATTCTTTTTGAAACCCAATACTGATTTTTTTTAAAAACCACATATTCAGATCACATCATAAATTATTATACCTCAATGAAATATGCATCCTAGTGGGAATTCATTTCATCCATGCATGTCATGCTCATCTCACTTGTTACATAGATGACAATGAGATATCAAATTTCTATAAGTGTCTCAAAAATACTTAGGTACCCCATTCCTTGGTAACATGATGTTCTACATAAAAAGGTTATCTATGTCATTTTATGCTATACATTTCATGTTCTGACTTTCCAACGCCTTGCTACCATCCCGACTCAAGGAATATACCACAACGAATGTCAAATCCCCATCTGAGAATCAACTCCAAGGGACCAAAAAATCTGATACCACTAGTAACACCCTGCCCTTACCTCATTGGCTTGAGGAGGAGGTGAGGGCTACATGGCCTTAAGTGACGTTCCCATGGCACCAATGAATGGAAATAAATACTGAGGGCATCGAGAAGAAATTGGGGAGAGTTTTTCCCTTAGGAAAAAACCAACAAAACCATCCACCATCAATCACTATATGATGCATGCCAACCAAAAAATTCAACCATGTACTCCCAAAGGACAACCAAGTTGTACCACAATACAACCAAAAACCATTATAACTAGACATGTCCAACCGACATCAGAGTACCATGCAAAAACTAAATAACCAAACACCACATGCCATGACACCACCACAGATCCACACTAAGATCTAGGCTTCAAGATCCACCATCACAATGCTTTACTAAAGGAGGGAGATGCCTTACCTTTCCCACGTCACGGTACACAACATCTGCAAATACTCCACAGTGCCAATATAGGGGGTGAGTACTAAAACTCAGTAGGTTTTCCCCAAATGACTCCCTAACACATGCCACAAGTATAAAAACATTACCAAATTTATATAAAAGAATTCATATAAAATAGTCACATGTGAAAAAATTTCCAGAATCCAAACATTCCCTTACCAATCCATCACACCAAAACCATGATACCAAGGGAATTCCAAAGAAAACATGCCACAAACCATTTCATAATTTATATGGTAGCACAATAAATTCCATAATGCAAAGAAATTCACAAAAATTAACCAAAATGGTGGGACTTCAACCCAACCCATTCACCTATCCACACCAAAATATCCAAAAGGGTTGGACTTCCACCCAACCCATTCACTCATTCACTACTGGAGCTACTCCACGACCAATACCCACATGGTGGTTCTTCCAGATACTATCCATCGTCTTTTTTAGTGAGTCTTTCTTCCCACTTCCACACAAAATTTCAACCAATCACAACCAATTATATAACCCTCCAATGTCACAACAACATGCAATCAACTAATTCCATTTCATAATAATCCAATTCAATAAATCGTCCATTTATTGAAAAACATTTGCCTTGATAAACGAAATTTCAATAAAAAAATTCATTATTGAAAACCATTTTTCATCATCCATATTCCTAAATCGATATCCTCAACCCATTATATAATATCTATTTTAAAATCCACAATAATATAATTTCACCATGAAACCCACTTTTCCCCCAAAAATCCGTAAATGGATTTCCAACCGATTTAACATAACAAATTACAATTAATTTTCTGTACAATAATTAATCGTAACAAAGAACAACTAGTTCTAACCATGTGGAGTCGAGGGAGAAGCCACCTACCTTTAGGGTTCCCAACGAATCGACCCACAAGCAACCGCGACCCAAAAATTGGCGAACACACCACCAAAACCTCTCTAGATCCTTTTACCTGGCATCTATAAGCCTCAAAATCATCATCCAAGGAAACCACATCCCTAGATCTACACAAAAAATTGTAGATCTAGAAAACCAAGAAAGATATAAGAAAGGATCTAGATAAACCCAAATGGAACCATGAGAGAAGACTTCCCAAGAAGAAATCGCCTTCAAACCACCTTAAATCACAATATATTTTCTTCAAAAACGTGTGGGAGAGGACCCTCAACCCCTAAGAACCCAATATACCAAGTGATGCTCAAGTGGGAGGATGATTGGAGAGGAATGAGGCATGCCCGAGTGTGATAGGGTTTTAAAACCATATTTTTAAGTGGTCGCACAGTTATCCCGCACAGTTTGGAAAACTGTGTGCTAACCGTGAACACGCTACTACCTCGAGAGCAAGGGTCTGCATGGTTTCCTCACACAGTTTGGAAAACCATGCACTGGTTGTATGAAGCCAAATGTATCCCCCTGCATGGTTTCCTGGAGAATCCCCACAGTTTCCACTAACAATGCTCAAACTGTGCACCCATAGAAAAGCCTCCAAACTCATCCAAAACTATTCCAAACTCTCCCAACCTATTCCCAACTCATACCATTCACTTTAAACACAATAAAAAATTTCAAAAACAAAGGCCACATACCACAAACCAGTGGTACTACATCCTCCCTACATTTGGACTTTCCGTCCCCGGAGAGTAGTGAACCCGCCATTTTCCGAAAGCGCTCAGGCCACTGCTCGACCATTTCTTTCTCCCGCTCCCATGTCTCATATTGAATCTGACCATGTTGACACAAAACATGAACAAAATAGATTCTTTTATCATGAATGACATTCTCTTGACAATCCTCAAACTGTACTGGTGCGTGCACCAATGAAGCATCTAGTTCTAGCTCAACATGATCCCAACGAATCACATGGTTGTGATCTGACTGATACCTTTTTAACTGTGACACATGAAACACATTTTTCATCGCACTGAGACTTGGTGGTAAATCCAAACCATAAGCCACCTCACCAACCCACTCAAAAAACTCAAAAGGCTCAATATTCCTCAGATATAACTTTACATGCTTCCCAAATAGATGATATACTATCCTATTAGAGATCCTCAAGAAAACATGATCTCTCACCTCGAACGACAATAGTCGTCAATGACGATCCATATAATGTATCTGATGACTCTGAGGAGTCTCCATTATTTATTTGATCAACATGATCTTCTCTGTAGTCTCCTAGAGAAGGCTCGGTCCAACCATTGAAGACACACCCATTTCCACCCAACATTGTGGAGAATGACATGACCTCCCATACAACGCTTCAAACGTAGCCATATGTATGGATTCATGGTAATTGTTACTATATGAAAACTCATCCAACAACAAATGCTCCTCCCACGAGCCACCCAAATCCATGACACAAGCCCATAAAATATCCTCCAGAGTTTGTATCATCCTCTAGGATTGACCATCCATCTAAGGATCAGATGCTGTACACATGGTCAACATAGTTCCAAGAGCTTGCTGCAAGGATTTCTAGAAATGAGATATAAACCTCAGATATCTATTTAATACAATCAAAAATTGAACACCATTAATCATTATGACCTCTCAGATATAGATTTTGGACAGATCCTCCACCGTATGAGAATCACGAATCGGGATGAAATGGGCTGACTTCATTAGACAACCCACTATCATCCAAATGGCATCGTTCTTTCTGACCGTTCATGGGAGACCTATGACAAAATCCATCGCTATTTGTTCCTTCTTCAAGACACTAATTGGAAAAGACTGCAGGATTCATACTGGCCTCTAATGCTCTACCTTGAGCTGCTGACAAGTCAAGCATCTCGAAACAAACTCAGCCACACTTCTTTTCATACCAGCCCACCAGAATATCGAATTCAATGCATTATAAATTTTTTGAATTCCAGGATGAACAGCCCACCTGTAATGATGATACGACCTGATAAGATCCTCCAGGCAAGTAACATGTATAACCATTCGATTCTGAAAACACAAAACTAAATCTCCATTCAATTTCCAACCTTCAATGGTCTCCCCACCATTGTGTCTTAACCCCATGGTCACACACTCAGAATTAGATATATATTCCACATTAACCAGGACAACTAAGTCAAGAATCAATAAAACAGGTATGAAGACCACTCTATCACCATGGTCTTCTAATTGCAACCACATATCACCTATAAACGACATCAACTACCCCTGGTATGATGCATGTTTCACCATCTGATCATATGATTTTATTTTTGATGCATCTACCACTGAATTTCCTTTACCCGATGTGTGCATCAAGTCAAAATAAAACATCTCGATATATTCCATCCATCTCCTTTGCCTCAAGTTCAAATCCATTTGTGAGAAAATGTGCTTCAAGATTTTATGATCTGTATATACCATGAATTTCTCACCTAAGAGATAATGACCCCACACCTACAAAGCATGGACCACTGCTTCCCAATCCAAATCATGAGTTGGGTAGTTCTTATCATGTACCCTAAACTATCGTGATCCATATGCCACCACATTATTCCCTTGCAGGAGAATGCACCCCTACCCTGATCCTGATGATTTAATAAAATATATTTGGGAACAAATCCTAAAGATTGACATTGATGATATTTGTTAGATAAAATAATAGAATTTTGTTAAGGGATATATTATTTCAGTCTTCCTATTAATATAATTGTTGGTAGATACTACATGTTTATGTGGGTTGTACATATTTGTAATTATGGGTAATTACTACGACATGGCGTGCCAGGACTGACAAGGCGTAACCTGGTACATGATAATAGGGGATTACTATGGCCCTAGTTTTACACTCCTGAGGGATATTCTTTGGATAATTAAATATTTTTATTAAGACACAATGATGGATTTAAAAGTAAATATTTCCCCAATGAAACCATGTATATTAATTTTATATTAGCTACTCATAAATTATAAATTCATGTTATGTGTTTTAATAATTCTAAATATCTAAATTATGAATTTTGACATAATATAGTGTGTCCACCTGTTTATCAATGGAACCTATATAAAAGAAATGGAAACCATATCATTGAACATAATCCATGTAGTGAGTTCTCTAATATATAAGATAATGATGTTGGACTTGGAGAAACATCTGGTTTTGAGAAAATTCTATTTAAACATGGACAATTGACTAAGGTAATGAAAAATAACTTTACCCATATAGAGAATCCCAATCCAATATATAGATGATACATGTTAGACCACTTCACGTGACAACACCATCCAACATTCCATAGGACTTCAAATCCATATACTATTCAACAATAGATAAGTTCATTATGGAATTAGGTTTGGGGAATTAATGAAAGGGATAAGGTTTTCATTGATATTTATTATCTCTCTGGGTATGTGGATAATGGTTGGTAACTAATTCAAAACAAGAAAGAGGAAGAAGATATACTAATTATTTTTTGGAGTTATTTTAAAGAATATATCATAGAAAAATATTTCCCTAATTAATTGAGAGTTGATATGGAGAGAATATTATTGAATATGAGGAAATATGAGGATCAAAATATTTCTAAATAAGAAGATAACATTACGATGTTATAATTGAATGCCTTGAATTGAATATGTAATAAAAATTGATAAAAATAAATATTAATTAATGGGTTAAATCCATTCCTCTGATGGGAACTAGTTTCCAAAAATTAGTCATCATTTGACGATATAGTCTTATGTTTTATCTTGATAGAAATTGAGTTCTAAAATTATTATTACTTTAATGGAAATAAAAAAAATAAGTGGTTTACTGAGTACTTTTCAAAATGAAATAAGGAAATGTGTATGAAAGGGATATTTTAATTTCCATTCTAGGATAATTGTTGGAAGAAAATTTCTAGTACCTTCCAGAAGGAAATGTGTGTTTGTCACAAGTGCGTAGATAAATGACACCACACATGTGATTTTAAGGTAAATAAAGAATATAATATTGTGTAGTGTATGAACTATTCTAATATGGCACACTAAGAAAATTCATGACCTAATCCTCAAGGAATATTTACCAATAAATATTAAAGGGAGAAATTCCATGCTTTTGTGATAAAAAATGATGAGGTTAATGTTCTTAATGATGTCGTTGAAGATACGTTAATTATCTACCAAAAATTATTTAATGCATTATTTTATTCTAGATCATCTAATTCACTTATATATTCCTAGTTTTCCTATTAAATTATACATTTCATTACTAGTTAGTAATGGATTTTTTATTTAAGACTCATATGTGATGAATCATTCGAAAAAATATGTGTTAGTTAATCAACATTATGACACATAAAAGGTTTCAATCTATGAACATTTCATCAAATATATTAATGACTTTGAAATAATGCATGGTATGTATTTTCTTCCAAATTAAGATGCCAGTTTTTTCCCATGAATAATTAAAATATATTTTTTTAAAGGTAGTTGAATCGCATATCTTTGAAGATAAAACATCATTATCTAAGTCTTTTCTATATACAACACTAGTACTTCTAAAGAATGAAATTGTTGGGGAGGAATAGAAAAAACATATAGGGATGAATATTGTGCTTATCAAATTGGGGATGATATTTTTTTTCTAATGAATTGATGTAAGTTACAAGGAATTAACTAGAAATCATCCATAACATGATGTTTAATTTTCCATTTATTTAATATTGGATGAAATTTCAATTTCAATGAACCCATAATGAATGGACCTTGTCGGATTCTTGTAGTTGAAGAAAAAACTGGAGGATTTTTATAACAAGGGATTTATTTTCCCTAATGTTTCAACGTGAAGAGCCTATGTTTTATTTATTAACAAGAAATATGGATTCATGAAATTGTGTATTAATTATAGAGAAATAAATACAGTAAAAAATTTAAAACTATCCTCTACCTCACATTGGTGAATTATTTGATCAACAATACATATCCAATTATTTCATAATGATTTATCTATGTTTTTTGTATCACCAATTGTCAGTAATGATGAATTAAATTTTTGATACATCATTTTTCTTAAGGTATTGACAATTTTAGTTTATTATAATCTGATTTGGATTGACTAATGAACCCTTTGTATTTACGTACCTAATGAAAAAAGTGTTTAAAGAATACCATTACTATTTATTAGAGGTATTCATTAATGATATTATTTTTTATTCATAATGATATAAACATTGTGATAATTAATTGTAGATTTTTCTTAACAGTCTTATAATTGAATAACTATATGGGAAATTTATTATGATTGATATATGGCCTTAATATGTTCATTTTCAAGGTTTTATTGCCTCCGTGGATAGAATATCAGTTGTTCTTTCAATGGAAAAGGTGTTCAGAGAGTGGGCATCACTAAAAACCATATCCTATGTACATATTTTCAGCAGTTTAGCAGGATATTTTTGTGGATTTATTCATAATTTTTCTCAATTTCCTAACCCAATAACCATGTATACACGTAAATGAATAATTTTTGGTTTGAAAATGGAATGTGAAAAATGTTTTCATAAAAAATAAATATTAGTCAATGATATGATATTTACTCTACAATTTGGAGTGATAAGTTTTCATATATAGTGATTCATTTAAGAAAGAACTTGGTTGTGTCCAAAATAAAAATGATAAAGTTGTTGCATATGAATCAATAAAATTGAAGACTCTTGAAAATAATTATACAATACATGATCTACAGATAGTAGATTTAATATTCTAACTAATAATATGGAAACATAATCCATAAGGTGAAATATGTGAGATATACACAGATCATAAAAACCTAAAATATATATTCTCATAGAAATAGATCAATTTGAGATATATGAGAAGACTTGAGCTACACAAGGATTATGTTTTCACAACACAATAACACATAGAAATAAACAAGGTAGTAGATTCATTGTGTAGGAATGATTATGGAGTTCAAACCTAAATGAGTATTACGAAGAATTTTATGTTCATTGACCCAGTGAAGATGGATATGGAATTTTAAATGGATGATGAGATATCAATACTCATTAAAATAATTGGAAAACAATATTTATTTTTGATTATAAAGAATTATCAAAATAATAATGATGAAATTAAAAAAATGAAATTACAAATGAAGGAAAATTATAAAACATTTTATGGGAAGATGGGGTTATAATATTTTTAAGAGTTTATCTATTCCATTTATTCCTATGATAAAAGGAGAATTATTGCAGAGTTTTCATTGAATTAATTTATTTGTATTCCCCAGTAGAATTAAAATATATGAGTTATTGAAGAAAAATTTAATGGGGGATAAGATTATGTGGAAAATTTATGAATTTTCATCAATAATTTTTGGATTCTAAACAAGAGAATGTTGTGAGGAATCATCCTAATGGTTTCATACAACCAATGCCAACTCCTATGTGGAAATGGTTTGAAATTAATATGGAAATTTTAATCAGTCTAACAAATACTCAAAGAACCATAATTCATTATTGTTTACCATTGACCACATAATCAAAATCTAGAATCTTTTCTCCAATAATATAAGAACCTGCTCTAAAGATCCTCACAAGACTCTATATTAGTGAAATTTTAATAATTATGGTTGACCTATAATTAATGATTCTAATGGAGATCCACAAATTACATAAATAATTATGAAAAGTCTTCAGAAGGACATAGAATTTGATCTTCATTTGAGCATGACATACCATCCTCCAAATGATGAGAAATCTAAAAAAAATCATTAAATTATGGTCATGTTTTTTTAATTCTTACTATAAATTCAATGTATGTTATACTAATACTTACCCTTGTCTATTTTTCCTACAAAAATAGTTTCCACTCAATTATTTAAATGGTTGTATATAAAGAATTATATGGAATTTGATTTTATACTTTAAAATATTGTGACGATGTTTGTGAATAGGAGACCATAGGATGAGATCTTTTTTATGAATCATCAAAAAGGAGTATGATATTAAGGTTCACAATAATGCATAAAAAATATAGGTAGAAGGGTTATTATTATTATGAGAGAGATGATTTAGTGTTTCATGTGTGAGATCATGGTTTATTTAATGTACCTACATGGAATGTTGTTAAATTAATTTTTATTAATAGGAAACTATGTCATAGGTAAATCAGTATGTTTGAGATTCTTGAAAGGGTTGGATATTTTTTATTGTTTTGAAATGTCCCTATAACTCATAAATGTACATGATATTTTTCATATATCTTATCTAAATAGGAACATGATGGACCCAACAAATTTCTGATATACGATGAAATATAGTCTTCTAATATCCTTTGTAAGTATGAAGAACACATCTAAATTAATTATACATGAGAGAAGGTATTGAGAATCATTTTGATCATATGGCAATGATTCTCTGGAGAAATGAGAATATTGAGAAAGTAACATTGGAACCAGAATAATTTTATAAGGAATAACTGGACAAATATTTATTATAAGGTGAAAAACCTAATATTTCAAGGGTAATATTTACTTATATGGGTAGAATATATAACCAAGAGAATATACGTTATTTTACATGTAGAATAAATTTATTTTTTGTGATAACATTGAATAAACATAACAATATGTATAAAAAAACTATTTTGTTGCATATTTCATAGTTAATTAAATAATAACACATATAGATAATTAATATAAAAATTTTATATGTTATTTATCTAATCAAGTATTTCTATACTCATCCATTATTTTTATAGGTTTTAAAAAAACCAATAATACACATTAAAATATATATTTAAAATTCAATTTTACCACCATTTTATTGGGGAACCTATTTAAAACCCAATTGTTAAAACATTTATATATTCTATTTGATATAAAAACATTCTTATTTTAGTGATGTATATGAAAATTTATTTTTCATTTCTTTTTGTATCTTTATGATAATTTTCATGTTTGGATTAATAGTGTAAAATAATGAATTTTAATTCAAAACAACTATTTTCATCCAAATAATTTATAATATTAAATTATTTTATCGAATGGAATTAAAATAAAACTAGATTATTTTTTATATAATAAAATTATTTTCATTATAATTGATTTCTCATTGATTTTAGATATAAAAATACTACCATCTTTTTCATGGTTGACCATTAATAATCATTTACTCACCCCATTAACAAGATTAATTTTAAATTAATTCAAGAAAATTCTATGTTCCAAATTCAGAAAATGAGATATCATATTTTCAATAACTGCTTAAAAATTAGGTAAATATTTTAATTTTATATTTGGGAATATGAATAGTATGTTTACTAGTATTTTAATTACCACAATTAAGTGTATGTCAGGTAATTATTAGTAAATGTAAAATTATAATGACTATACAATTACCCTAACACTAATAATAATTTCATTTTATCAGTTTTTTTCTTACCCAAATGTTTGTTAGGAAAAAATTATAAATGTTTTTAGCCACATGAATGAGAGTATTTCATTTATTATCTTTTATTTATAGAAGAGTTAAATATGGAATAATCATATTTAAATAAATATAACTATTTTAATATAGTGTAATACATATGATAAATTTCACAATAAATATTAATTATAAATATAATAATTTATTAATTGTCATTTTTAATTATCTATGTTTTTAAAGAAATACATTATTACCATAATGTCTTACACAATTGAGATGTAAATATTATCTAATTAATGTAAATTTCAAAATAATTATGTTAAAAAAATAAAATACTAATAAGAAATAATTAAAGTAATTCAATAGTTTACTTGATTATATTGAAAAGTAAGGGATGTGTTAATACAATTTTTTAATCATATAATGTTATTATTATATTTTTTAACGGAAAAATAATATAGATTTTCCTAATTGATACTAATGATATTTTATCAAAATAAAATTATAATAAATTATTTAAAAATATTAAAAAATACTTTAAAAAATTATAGTATGGAATAAATGTTATAAATTATTCATATATGGTCTAATTTAGATCAAAAAATTAAAAATTAAAATATTTTATCATTGAAAATGTTATTGTCTTAGTTGAAATAATAATATGTTAACTGAGGTTTATTCAAACTTATATATTTTAAAATTACAAAAATACATTTCTAAAGTTGGTTGGTTCTTATAGTATAGCCTGATATCATATTGTTTTTAATAAATTACATATTCATGATTTTTGGATTCAAATTTAATTTATTATAATATAATATTTATGATATTCCAATAGAGCCCCTCATCTCAATTATAAATAATAATCCCCTACACCGTCTCATTTCATCACAATGAACCTTATATATCGACCAAACCCAGACAATTTCACTTATAAATTTACTTATCTTGATCCTAGAGGTGCTGGTATTCTCAAAAGACCAAACCTGGTGTCACTAAGAAGATATACAAATGAGGTTTTCTAAGGAAGATGTAATCATCTTTTCCGCATCGTTTATGATCATTTCATCTTATAGATCCTCTTCATGGGATATATTAATTAATATATAATAACTAATATATCATAAAAATTCTTATATGTTATTATGATTATGTTACAACCAAAACACACATTTTTATGTATCCTATATAATATGAAATCATCTTCTGTGAATACATACAACTCACTATTTCAACGATGTGGTCCAATTTTTTTCATTAAAACCTTATATAAATGGGTATAATGATAGAAATAATAAATATATATATTGGATATGAAATTAATTACTAGATAATTAAAACACAATCCAATTATATAACCTTTTCCCATTTAATCGAATGATTCCATCACTCAAGTGCATATACGACCTAGTGTCTACAGAATACGATGAGATTCATTTTCCCCATTAATTATTTTAGAATGATTATGAAAATGTATATAATTACTAATTATATCTTCTATGATCATAATATAATCATTAAATTAATTATATAAATCCTATTCATAGTAAACATGACTTACACACAAATAATGCATAGAAAAATGATGGAGTTAACACCTAAAACATGGGTAATAATTACATATTATTAAAAAGGATATAAGAAAATATATGATATCAGAAAATTGAATATGATTCTGATATAATGTAATAACATAATTTAAACCATTATATATGAGGTTAAATCACATTCAACATAATAAATGTACATATTAATGGTAATTTCACAAGCACAATATTATTTGGGATTTTTTATATATAATGTTCTCATAGGGAGTATTTATTATCCATGTCCATGTTTCATAAGAATGTTTCGAAAAATATTTTTACCAATATTCTAAAAAGTATTAAATTAGTTTACACGTGTTTGAATTTATATGATGTTGTCAAAATGGATTTATTTCATTTTTCAAATGTGGTACTTTATAGATTTTTGGAAGAAAGGAAATTTTTTTACATATGCTAGTTGAGCGGAATTTTCTTATATCTTAATGACTTAACATTTTTAATCCTCCCTTAAAATTTCACTATTTAGTTTTTAAGGGAATTTTTTTTACTCTATAATCAGATGTATTTTAAATAAAAAATATAAATTTAAAAAATTGATATTTTCTCGAGATATTTTTAAGGATTTTATTAGATTTGTTTCATATTTTCTAACATCATTTATTGTATCATATTATTGATTTTGGTTTATTTACAATGATATCATTTACCATATTTCATTGTTTGTTTCATTATTTAGTTTTGTTATAGTTTTTTTATTTTTATACGATTCAAGGTTTGTGGTTTATGTACCCAAATTTTATATGGTAGTTTAAATACAATTGATTATGTTTATTTTGTTTCATCACCCCTTTGATATGAAGAATGAATTTGACATAGTAATTGATGGGTGGTTCCTTCTATTTCCACTAGATTCATATGTTATTCTAATTATACAATGTATTTTGCATATGGGATGATTTCATATGCATTTTTGTAGGGTGTCATTGATGAATCATTGACATTTTGTTTCTGTTTTCCTATAATATTAATTCCATCATTATGAAATTAATAATTGAATTTCGAAGTGCTTATTAAATTATTATAATATCCATGTGACTATTTATGTTGTATTATTTAATTTAGTATTATCATATATAAAAAAATACTATTTTAAAAATCATATGTTTGAGTTATACACCTTGACATAATATTTATATTTATTTATTCATGATATCTTCTACCATATGCTTACCCTTAATAAACATCTAATATTACCCCTTTATTATGGATTATTTTTCATTTATTACATGAAATATACTAGGAAATATATGAAGGGTAATCTAGGAGAATAGGGACGTTATCAATGGATTTTATATGTTTTATTTTACATTTTAAATTGTAATGTATGGTTAATGTATGTAATATTACATTAAAGACTAGTAGATGATTAGTAGTTTAGGGTTTGAGTATTTTATCTATGACTGAAAATTCATTTTTATTTGATTTTCTAAAATGTATTTTATCTATGAATATTAAAATATGTAAAGTACTAAATATGGTCTATTGGGGTTTTTTTTGTTACACATAGTGTCTATCTATATGATCATTGACCATCTAGACTCACACCCATAATAGTGGTTGTAGTTATCAATTTTTATTATTTTAGGTCTTGCAAGTTCTAGTGATATTTTCTTATCATCGTAGATCAGTTTGTGCAGTTTCTAATAAAGGGATCCCAAATATATTTTGTTAATTATTTGTTCCTTGACACACTGATTATCTGTATTACTATGAATTCGAATCACCATCCTAGTTATATATGTCTTAGATGGATTATCCGGATTAACCCACATACTTATTAACATTCCTCTTTGTTGGTTAGGGATTAGATGGAAAGAGAAAAATGTTTCGATGATGGTCTAACACATGAGGACAATAATCATATTATTGCATTTTTTCTTCCATCATTTATAGATGTTCTAAATAAATAACATATTATAGTGTGGGATATTATATGGGTCGAGGATCATATTTTATGGTGTATTATCTCGGCATAGTAAGTTGGAATTCGGTTAGTATGAAGTATTGTTTTTAGGGTTCTCGCCTTGGTAAATATGAGAAGGGTTTTGAGGTTTTTTGTTCATCTATTCCATTTTAATCATTTATGTTTAGATCCATAAATATAGTAATAATGGAAATTTTTTAGAAGCTTTTGATTGACCACCTATTGAGTGTAGATTATATGGGAGGATGGGAAACAACTAGATACTATACAGGTATAACACATATCTCATTATGATGTAGGATCTAAGTCATTTCATGGATACAAAAGTGAATAATCCATTCCATGAAAAGAATGTATTAGGATCTCTATAATCCGTTCTAGTAGAGGAAAAATATGTGGATCCCATGATAAATTGTAGTACCACCAATCGAGTTATATTTAATATAGGACTAAGGAATTATCACAATTTTAAGGAATGCATAATATTCATTTTTTAATCTCACTCCCACTATATAAAAGATTGTTTTGTCTAATTTTCTCCTTGTTATATCAACAAAATTCACATTATAAAGTTCATTATATATCATCATAAAATCATACTCTTTCTAATTAGCAATATTCCTTGATGGAAAGGTTCTATCGATTGTGTAATTTTATTGTGTGATGTTAATCAACACATGCATGGGGGTGTGATTGGTGTGCATTCACCAGTGTAGCGATCATACCCCTATGATTTTTGTATATGGATTCTTCTAGGATCAATTTTATTAGTGATTAATGAGTTCAATTTTAATCTCTAGTGGGGATAATTATTAAATTTTCATGTTTGTAACGCCCCGACCCCAGCTACCCAGAGTCGGTGCATTACTTCGTAACATTGGCATGATCACAAGAAAGATCATATCCCGAAAGACCGATTAGTTTAGTAGCCTTGGAAACACTAGATATATTCATAAGTTTTACATTACATCATAAAATGAAAAACTACTACAACAACATAATGTTTCCAACGTCCACACTATAAACCCCTCATAATATCCCTGCAAGTCAATCATAATTTACTTCTTCACTACCTGAGAAAAATAAAACATAGAAAAGGGGTGAGCTCAAATGCCCAGTAAGGATAACAATATAGCCGAACATTCAAAATAAGCATAAACATTTAAGGCAATGAATTACTAAAACAAAAGCCTTTTAAAATTGAACTTCAACATGGTATGGCAAAAGTAAAATGAAATAATGCCATTTACTTGTTCACATGGATATTCTACTAATCGAATAATCACATGCAATATCAATAACCACTTTCATAATGTTGGAATGCATAATGCCAGACTATCATAACCACATAGCCAAGGCCTCGTGCCAAGACTACAAATAAGATTTTGTCAAGGCCTTGTGCCAAGACACTAGTTTGTCTCATGAGACCTACCGATGCATCGAGGAGCTATAGCGGGCTCCACCCGTCACTTATTAAGTCCAATGCATTCCCATATGAAAAGGTTTAAACATAACATAAACATTCGTATTAAAACTAGCATACTAAATGTCAATAATATCACCATAAACTATGAATGGTATAAAAATAGCACATCCACAGTCAAACATATCACAAAACCTTCAATACAATATAGAAGTTTTGTATCATAATAAATCAACTTAAAATAATCTTAAAATCCATCAAAGGATGTTGACATAGATGAAATCAAAATTCTTTTTAAAGAAGTATCTCCTTTTATTTTGAAATCATTTAAGATCCATATAAAATAAAACATTTTCTTTGAAAATATTCTTATAAGCTTGTAAGGAAAGCTTTGAAGATTTTATAACGGCGTAAAATAACCGCACCCGCCGTATAAGTAAAAAAAACATTCTTACCTCAATTCTGTCAAAAAGGTTAAAAAGGACCTTGTTTTGAAATCGACGGAAAGATTCCTTTATAAACCTCTTATAAAAAGTCAAAAAAGGGTATAAATGACTTTAACCCATATTCTTGTAAATAGTAAAAATGTTTTGAAATACATTTTTAAGAAACATGGATGTGGATGATAAAGAGATCCCAGTAGATTATTACATATAAACAACCTCAGATAATGAAGAGATTGTGAAATAACCCTTACCTTGAACTTTTCCTTGGTTGGGGTAGGTTAACCTCCTGTATAATGGTGAAATAATTGTTATTAAATTATACAAGAATCATATATATTAATATGATATCATATATGATCTTTTAACATTGATTTATTAATAATATCTTAGAATTATCATCGTTTCGGGTGTTAACTTACTCATTTTCTTTTATATGTTTTGTTAAATAAGCCATGTTTGTTGTATCTTATTCATATCCATAATGATATCAAGTCCTTAAACATCATTTTTAAATCATAAAATGATAATTATACTTGAATGGATACGATGGAGAATGAATCTCATCGCGTTCGTGGAGACGGTAGTTCGTACGTACGCACGAGCGACAATATCATTCTTTTCATATTAAAATAATATATAAATGGATGGTATATCATATATACAGAATAGTTAACATGTTATATTTATTATTTACATGAGTTACACATCATTATTATACCCATCAAAATAATAATATATTGAATAACAATTACACCACGACGTGGAGACGGTAAGCCGTACGTACGCACGTATGGTGACATGTTATTCAAAGGGTGGATAGAATACTGAATATGGTTCTACCATATTTATAATAACATCACAGTATATGTAAGATACTGGAGTTATTATTTTAGAATGGTAAGAACAAAGAAAGAGGAAGTGGAAGAAGAAAGGAACTTAGAAAAGGGTGGTGAAATCATTACCTCTTCTTCGGGTTCTTCCTTTTGATTTGATCAAAAGGGCTCCTTAGGTTGGCTTTCTGATCAAACTAAGGCCTCTAGGTTGTAGTGAGGGATGTTGGGAGAGTATTTGTGCTGAGTTTGGCCGAACCAAAAGGCTTTATAGGTGTGAAGAAATGAGAAGGAGGAGTGCCCTTTTATAAGAGGGGTGAGGGGCACCTTTGGAAAAGCTAGAAATATTAATTTATATTAAATTCATATTCGGTTTCTAAAGGCTCCAAAGTTGATTATTCAAACGTTAAGGTGGGGATAGGTCGAAAAACACTCAACCAATAGAATTTAGACAGGTTTTGGTACTTATATTAACCTTATCTTTAAGTATTAACTCTAAGTTAATTAGTTTCACTTTTACAATGTCTCTTTGTATTTTTATATAATAGGGATAATAAACTTACTATATACATCCAAGCGACCCCCAAGTGGTACATTAATGATGAACCTATCATGATATAAGTCTCTTGGTCGAACCTTAGATTTTTAGGAATTTAATATCAATTAATAATATAATATTTGTTTTAAGAACTCTTTTATGTCAATTTTGACACTATTCAATAGTTGATTTTTGTGAAACTCATAAAAGATTGATTACTTCGAAAAAAGTCAATTAAATAAATCCTAATATATCATATTATCCTAGAAAATTAGTTTAATTCATTAAAAGTTTCATATTATATTTATTTGGGTATTTATAATATCAATTATTTTAATTTTTTACTATTATAGTAATTACTGCATCATCATTGTGCCATAAATAAAATAAATTATTTAATGTCTAAAAATTATAAATAAAATATAATTATTTAGGAAATCTTTTTAGCTTTCTAATTAATATTTATAATCTAAAATCCAACATATATAACCCTATGTAACAATTGTTTTTCTAAAAGATATATGCTTGTGTCATTTTTGTATTCATTTTAACTTAATTAAAATAAAGTGCCATTATCACTTACAAGTGGATCCATGGGGTCCCAAAATAGACCCAAAGATGCCCATGGTCGACCATGTGTCAACCAATAGGGTTAGGACACGTTTTAGGGTAATTTAGTATTATTATAATATTATTTTTTTAACCCTTATTTACCGGATTTACCCTTAACCATGGTAAATAAAATATTTACCGCAGTAATTATTCAAAATGTCTAAAAATAAAAGTTAACTATTTACACAATTTGAACATCCTGATTCCAAATATGGAATCCAGTTTTCTAAATTCAAAACACAGAAGTGGCAGAAATTAATTTAAAATTAATTCCCGCTGTCAAAACAAAAAACGTGTTTTTAAGAGATAATAACTATCAAAAGATTGACACTTGTTTATGTTCGGTTTAATTGTACAATTATGTCCAATGAACAAAATTATATTAAGTGGTAAAAATATATTCTAAATATACTTTAAAACCACTCAAATTAATAATTTATCACTATTAATTTTTTTGATTAAAAAAGTTGTTTTTAATTAAAATTTAGTAATTTTCACTATTCATCAAAATATGAAAGTTATCCGAAAAGTACCAAAATTTCACCTTAGGCTAAATTTGATATTCCGAATCCAAAAATGAAGTCCATTTTAAAATATAAAATATATATAACTTCAAAAAGTAGGTATTACTATTCATAACAACTAGTTTGATTGGTTACGGTGTGTTAGAACTCGAAGTTGCGTACAACACACGCTACTGTTTTATCCAAAGGAAAGCGTACCGTGGATGCTTGGGATGTTTCATTTTAAATTTTTTGATGTCTCCATTTAGTCAAAAAGTTTAAAATATTGTATTTAAAAAGGTTTCACTATTAGAAGTTGATAAAAGTGAAATACTGAAAATGAATTTGTTCTTGCATTATGACTAAGAAACTCATAATAGGGATTCTAAAATTATAAGGATTATATAAAGTTCAAAATGTAGTTAATACTATTCATGACCTCTTTTAATGGTGTGATTGAACTCGGTGTTGTGTGTAGTGCAAGTTATTGAATTATTTTTAAGAAATAACACACTCTGAAATCCTGGGGTGTTACATTCTCCCCTCCTTCAATAAATTGCGTCCTCGCAATTTGAAATTGTTCTTCGAAAATAAAAGGTTGAAAGTAGAAAATATATTTGTGGGAAAACCCACATCGGAAATTGGGTTACTAAAATTTAGTCTTAATATGAGGAAAAGAGAAATCAAAGGGTCACCACCAAATTATGATCTCGATTAGGAGAACATTGGTGGAAATTGGAGACATATAATCGGAGGAAAAACGTAAATATTTATAGGTAGTGATTGAGGTCATCAATCACAAACAAGTATAAAATTGAGTTCCTTAAATTCATCAATCTATGAAGAATTGAAATACCATCGGTTCAACAAAACATAGGGTATTAGGATAACACATTTTTGACTTTTCAAAATATCCTAGTTGAAATCCCACATCGAAAAAATGAATTAATGAGGCCTCTATTTAAAATAAAGAGTCGAAAGTATGAAGATTACCGAAAATAACACATACTAGGGTTCCATGTAGGAAAATATGGGTATGGAAGAAAAATCTAACCATCAATTATCTGATGGAGAGTGGTAGAGAACATGGCTATAAAAAGGCCAACAATCCCAAAGCCATAAATTAGTGATGATTTAAGGTACCATCTAGGAAAACATTTTTGTTCAAAGTTGCTTTTCTTAATATTGAGGAATTTATTTATGAGATTGGCTAAGATCATAAGGAGATATACTTAATTTATAATTAGAGTTTTATCCATTAATAAATTTCTACCACAAACTCATCTTTCACTCTAAAAGATAATAGAATGTAAATAAAATTTCTATTTACACTATTCGTATAGGGTTCCAAAATAAACGAATTTATAATTCATCTACATGATCTTTTAATAAAAACTACATTATTCAATCCAGGACATCTCATGGTCCAGTGGTAGGTGATACACCCTTGTCGCCCTTCGGTTGCGGGTTCAAGTCTCGTAGCCTTGCCGGACGCGACGGGTTGCCGCCCGACCTCTGGGTTGTCCTTTTATGGCAATCCAAAATAATCCAAACTAGAACTATCCAAAATACTTCTGTCCAAACTCACAGTCTAACATTTATAAGGAAGGTAAACATAATATAGATCCTTTTTACCCCGTAATAGCATATGAATACCTTCATCATGTATTACCATATTCCTTATTGATTACATTCATGCTCCCTTATTCCATATAGAATTCTGGATATACTTCATCAATCCAAAAATGTTTTAAACCCCAACAATGATGGAATATACAAATCATTAATCAGTTCCAAGGTAGTCAAGAATATCCAATATATTTTTTCCAAAATAATCATGTATTATTCGAAAATCACTACCTCGGTATCAGAACTATATTATGGTTTATCATTCTCTTAACCATATATTTTCCAAAAATTTATCCTGCTATTGAGTCACTTTTCTTTGTTCCACACAATCTCAAGTCCTTAATGAAATAGTACTGCAGTACAATCCTTATATACTCCATAATTATTATAACAAGTACATTGTTGATACAACACTCAATTGACATAATCAACATAAGAACTCTAATCATTCCTCTTCATCTGTGGTAGTATCATAACTTGATTATTATCCAATAACATCATTTGCGTCATAGTCTGATGACTGGGACATAGGTTCGCGTAGTGTCCAAACTCCTTGCAAATGAAGCATTGTACATTTGAAACCATTTTCTTACCCTTGCAGTCACGTACTTTGTGCCCTTTTCCTCCACACTTATAACAAACTCCCATTCCTTTCAGACAAGTTCCAGGGTGTTTCTTTCCACAGTTACCACATATGGGAAAATTCTTCTTTTCCCTCTTCCCTTTATCCATCTTTCTCTCTTCTATCCTTTTCTTCTCTTGCTTCCCTTCAAAGCCATAGGACTCAGTAAACTCTTTACATATCTTATCAACACATGATATTATTTCTTCATATGATGATAATACATGGGAGACTATTTCTCTTATAAATTCTAGCTTAAGACCATGAAAGATATGATCCTTCCTTCTCTTTGGATCATGTGCATTTCCGGAGTTCTCATTCCTTCTACTGGGCGCCATTTCTAAACAATGGCATAAACTAGATCAGTTTATGAATCAAAATACATAATCCCATACATATAAAACACCTAACATAAATTGAACTATTTATGGATATAATCCATAATCATAAGAATGTTTTCTTTAAGGAAGTATATACTCATAAACCCTTCAAAATGATTTGTAAAGAAAATGAGAGTTATCCTAAGCATATCCCCCGAGAGTGTCGTAACCAAGAGTGCAGCAAGGCCCGTTGTCGTGCACCAGTTCCCGTTCGAGTCTAGCTCAAAGCGGTGTTTTCGGGTTTTACCACTAGGTACATCTGTGCCAGAGCCGCCTCTACCTGCTCGTATCCAGACAGGGATGTATTTCTCGGAAAACTCACAAAATCTCTACAATACCAAAATTCTAGGAAGTTCTTCTATACTAATCCTCAAAGTTCATCTTAAGTCTACGTGCTCTAATCAGAGTTTATCTAAATCTAGCTTCCAAGGTTTGTACTAAACTTCCTCTGATACCAACTGTAACGCCCCGACCCCAGCTACCCAGAGTCGGTGCATTACTTCGTAACATTGGCATGATCACAAGAAAGATCAAATCCCGAAAGACCGATTAGTTTAGTAGCCTTGGAAACACTAGATATATTCATAAGTTTTACATTACATCATAAAATGAAAAACTACTACAACAACATAATGTTTCCAACGTCCACACTATAAACCCCTCATAATATCCCTGCAAGTCAATCATAATTTACTTCTTCACTACCTGGGAAAAATAAAACATAGAAAAGGGGTGAGCTCAAATGCCCAGTAAGGATAACAATATAGCGGAACATTCAAAATAAGCATAAACATTTAAGGCAATGAATTACTAAAACAAAAGCCTTTTAAAATTGAACTTCAACATGGTATGGCAAAAGTAAAATGAAATAATTCCATTTACTTGTTCACATGGATATTCTACTAATCGAATAATCACATGCAATATCAATAACCACTTTCATAATGTTGGAATGCATAATGCCAGACTATCATAACCACATAGCCAAGGCCTCGTGCCAAGACTACAAATAAGATTTTGTCAAGGCCTTGTGCCAAGACACTAGTTTGTCTCATGAGACCTACCGATGCATCGAGGAGCTATAGCGGGCTCCACCCGTCACTTATTAAGTCCAATGCATTCCCATATGAAAAGGTTTAAACATAACATAAACATTCGTATTAAAACTAGCATACGAAATGTCAATAATATCACCATAAACTATGAATGGTATAAAAATAGCACATCCACAGTCAAACATATCACAAAACCTTCAATACAATATAGAAGTTTTGTATCATAATAAATCAACTTAAAATAATCTTAAAATCCATCAAAGGATGTTGACATAGATGAAATCAAAATTCTTTTTAAAGAAGTATCTCCTTTTATTTTGAAATCATTTAAGATCCATATAAAATAAAACAATTTCTTTGAAAATATTCTTATAATCTTGTAAGGAAAGCTTTGAAGATTTTATAACGGCGTAAAATAACCGCACCCGCCGTATAAGTAAAAAAAACATTCTTACCTCAATTCTGTCAAAAAGGTTAAAAAGGACCTTCTTTTGAAAACGACGGAAAGATTCCTTTATAAACCTCTTATAAAAAGTCAAAAAAGGGTATAAATGACTTTAACCCATATTCTTGTAAATAGTAAAAATGTTTTGAAATAAATTTTTAAGAAACATGGATGTGGATGATAAAGAGATCCCAGTAGATTATTACATATAAACAACCTCGGATAATGAAGAGATTGTGAAATAACCCTTACCTTGAACTTTTCCTTGGTTGGGGTAGGTTAACCTCCTGTATAATGGTGAAATAATTGTTATTAAATTATACAAGAATCATATATATTAATATGATATCATATATGATCTTTTAACATTGATTTATTAATAATATCTTAGAATTATCATCGTTTCGGGTGTTAACTTACTCATTTTCTTTTATATGTTTTGTTAAATAAGACATGTTTGTTGTATCTTATTCATATCCATAATGATATCAAGTCCTTAAACATCATTTTTAAATCATAAAATGATAATTATACTTGAATGGATACGATGGAGAATGAATCTCATCGCGTTCGTGGAGACGGTAGTCCGTACGTACGCACGAGCGACAATATCATTCTTTTCATATTAAAATAATATATAAATGGATGGTATATCATATATACAGAATCGTTAACATGTTATATTTATTATTTACATGAGTTACACATCATTATTATACCCATCAAAATAATAATATATTGAATAACAATTACACCACGACGTGGAGACGGTAAGCCGTACGTACGCACGTATGGTGACATGTTATTCAAAGGGTGGATAGAATATTGAATATGGTTGTACCATATTTATAATAACATCACAGTATATGTAAGATACTGGAGTTATTATTTTAGAATGGTAAGAACAAAGAAAGAGGAAGTGGAAGAAGAAAGGAACTTAGAAAAGGGTGGTGAAATCATTACCTCTTCTTCGGGTTCTTCCTTTTGATTTGATCAAAAGGGCTCCTTAGGTTGGCTTTCTGATCAAACTAAGGCCTCTAGGTTGTAGTGAGGGATGTTGGGAGAGTATTTTTTCAGAGTTTGGCCGAACCAAAAGGCTTTATAGGTGTGAAGAAATGAGAAGGAGGAGTGCCCTTTTATAAGAGGGGTGAGGGGCACCTTTGGAAAAGCTAGAAATATTAATTTATATTAAATTCATATTCGGTTTCTAAAGGCTCCAAAGTTGATTATTCAAACGTTAAGGTGGGGATAGGTCGAAAAACACTCAACCAATAGAATTTAGACAGGTTTTGGTACTTATATTAACCTTATCTTTAAGTATTAACTCTAAGTTAATTAGTTTCACTTTTACAATGTCTCTTTGTATTTTTATATAATATGGATAATAAACTTACTATATACATCCAAGCGACCCCCAAGTGGTACATTAATGATGAACCTATCATTATATAAGTCTCTTGGTCGAACCTTAGATTTTTAGGAATTTAATATCAATTAATAATATAATATTTGTTTTAAGAACTCTTTTATGTCAATTTTGACACTATTCAATAGTTGATTTTTGTGAAACTCATAAAAGATTGATTACTTCGAAAAAAGTCAATTAAATAAATCCTAATATATCATATTATCCTAGAAAATTAGTTTAATTCATTAAAAGTTTCATATTATATTTATTTGGGTATTTATAATATCAATTATTTTAATTTTTCACTATTATAGTAATTACTGCATCATCATTGTGTCATAAATAAAATAAATTATTTAATGTCTAAAAATTATAAATAAAATATAATTATGTAGGAAATCTTTTTAGCTTTCTAATTAATATTTATAATCTAAAATCCAACATATATAACCCTATGTAACAATTGTTTTTCTAAAAGATATATGCTTGTGTCATTTTTGTATTCATTTTAACTTAATTAAAATAAAGTGTCATTATCACTTACAAGTGGATCCATGGGGTCCCAAAATAGACCCAAAGATTCCCATGGTCGACCATGTATCAACCAATAGGGTTAGGACACGTTTTATGGTAATTTAGTATTATTATAATATTATTTTTTTTAACCCTTATTTACCGGATTTACCCTTAACCATGGTAAATAAAATATTTACCGCAGTAATTATTCAAAATGTCTAAAAATAAAAGTTACCTATTTACACAATTTGAACATCCTGATTCCAAATATGGAATCCAGTTTTCTAAATTCAAAACACAGAAGTGGCAGAAATTAATTTAAAATTAATTCCCGCTGTCAAAACAAAAAGCGTGTTTTTAAGAGATAATAACTATCAAAAGATTGACACTTGTTTATGTTCGGTTTAATTGTACAATTATGTCCAATGACCAAAATTATATTAAGTGGTAAAAATATATTCTAAATATACTTTAAAACCACTCAAATTAATAATTTATCACTATTAATTATTTTGATTAAAAAAGTTGTTTTTAATTAAAATTTAGTAATTTTCACTATTCATCAAAATATGAAAGTTATCCGAAAAGTACCAAAATTTCACCTTAGGCTAAATTTGATATTCCGAATCCAAAAATGAAGTCCATTTTAAAATATAAAATATATATAACTTCAAAAAGTAGGTATTACTATTCATAACAACTAGTTTGATTGGTTACGGTGTGTTAGAACTCGAAGTTGCGTACAACACACGCTACTGTTTTATCCAAAGGAAAGCGTACCGTGGACGCTTGGGATGTTTCATTTTAAATTTTTTGATGTCTCCATTTAGTCAAAAAGTTTAAAATATTGTATTTAAAAAGGTTTCACTATTAGAAGTTGATAAAAGTGAAATACTGAAAATGAATTTGTTCTTGCATTATGACTAAGAAACTCATAATAGGGATTCTAAAATTATAAGGATTATATAAAGTTCAAAATGTAGTTAATACTATTCATGACCTCTTTTAATGGTGTGATTGAACTCGGTGTTGCGTGTAGTGAAAGTTATTGAATTATTTTTAAGAAATAACACACTCTGAAATCCTGGGGTGTTACAATGTTCATATTATCTTCATTCATTATTAGGTTTCTCTAAAATCTCCCAATGGATATATTTATGTCAATGACTATGAATGAGACTAATATTTGGTTCATTAGTGACCTGAAAATTAGTACATTGGTGAGATTATATCTCAGTTGTCTTTTCTTTTTTATGTTTATGAGATATAGTAGGTGTCTTATCCTCCTATTGATTATTTTCTAAGAGATTCATTTCCTATAGATTTATTTTGCTTTCCACCAAGGGTTTGGTTGATTATAATTTCAATATAATTTTACATACATGGAATCTATCAACATAACCACATATGATATATCATGTAGTGATTTAAGAGATGAATTCTCAACTGTACAATTTATAGTTCAAGGTATTTTTACATCTGAGTACATCTATTTAGGGATATCCAATATTATGATCAATGGAGGTGGATGGCTCTCTATAGCGATTTCAGGACTATAAGAAGTTGAACCAAGTGATGGTAAAATTAATATCCTCATATATGTTTTGATGTCCAATTTTATTATTTTAGGGGATCCATATAATTCAATAAGATTGATTTTGTAATGGTTTATCACAACCTATGGGTGATACCATAACACAATCCTCGAACTACTTTTATGAGTATGAATTGTTCTAATAGGTATAGGGTGATTTATTTTAGTACAACGAATATTCCAGTAGTGTTTATGGATTTTATGAATTAGGTATTCCTTATATATCTAGACACCTTCAAGGTCATTATCATTGATTCAATTATCATGATATTAAACATGAATGATGAGAACACAATACATGGAGGCATTATTTTGGAAACACTATGATATAATAATATCTATTACATAGTCTTATTTTTTCTCTTTTTGATTAACCAATTTTAAATCACATGGAGCATTTTAATATTGGATAGATTTTCGGTAGACACAAAAATTCCATGGTGGGTTTTAATGAATGATACATAGAAAATTTTTATCACAAGATGTATGTGATTATATTATTATTTTAAACGGTTTATATGATTCTTATATTTATTGGAAGAACTGATGATGGTCTTGATTAAGAACGGTGTGAAATTCATTTGTTCTGAAGCTTGGGAGAGACCATTTTCATATCATTATAAAATATTACTACAAGGACGATCCTAATCATATGACAAATCTGTGTAAATTGTATTTCACATTCATTATTATATAAGGGATTAGGTTTAGAAAATAATAAAGATAGTAAATTCATGTGTTTTGTTATAGTTCTAGTTACCCAATGATTTTTGAGAAAATATATGGACCTCATGACATGGTGTGAACTGTATTGGTATATACCTTGAGGTGTTAGAGGCATCACCTATTTGAACATAGGATTGAGGAGTATATTGAACATAAGATCCTAAACAATATTTTATCTATGGGGGAATAGAACCTTCAGTATATAATATGAATAAAATTTTAACATTTACTTAATTTTAAACTTACATACATCTATGTTATTTGAAATGTAGTTGTAAATAAATTTATATAAAAGAATAAGGAAAATTAATTAGATGAGTCTAGAAGTGGGTGTATGAAGATATACATTTTTTAGAAATATCATGTCACACTTACATAACCGAGATTAAATTACCATACTTGTAAATTATCATATTCTAAATCCCTAATAGGGGGAATATGATATAATCATATGACCTAGATTTTATGGATTTGAAAAAAGTTATATTGTGGAGATATACAATTATATTCATCTCTTGAAAAAGAAGAGATAAATTGTATATATGTTCGTATAGATGTACCGATAAGAATTTGTGAGGAATTGATAAGGAATTAATATTCCAAAAAGTGTGTGGTACACTATTTAATTACTAAGATGTACCAGGAGATACCCAAAAAATATTATTATCCATGGATGAAGAAGGATACAATGGATTTATTCACATGATTATATAATTATCAGTAAGTAGAGGCCAAGAACGAGTAACATATTGGAATTCATAATTTACAAGTCTTTTTAAAGTGGATGTTGGTTGATGTCACCATGGATATATAGATAGGGTTATGAAGGACACTATAGAGTAGCATTGTAGAATTGGAGATCATAGACTAACAAACTAATGTTGTTTATTTATTATCAATCCATGAGACCATTTCAGATATTTAGATATGGAATCATAATGATTTGTAGATATTTTTCACATATTATATTTCTCATAGTATTGTTTTGGATAGGTACACCCACTTAATATTTAAATACTGATTGGGTTTGCATAAATAACATGGTACAATGGTGATTATGAGAACTACCTATAATTCGATGGATGATAGATTAAATTTATACTATTAAAATTTATCAAGTACATACAATATTATTTTTTATAGAGTTTGGTTTTTCTTAATAGAAACAAAATGATTAATTTATTTATTTAATACAGATAATTACATGAATTTGGTTTAGATATATCAATTTGAATCCTCATTAAAAATGATTTGTATTTTACTTTATGTTGTTTACAAGCTAATGATTTATTGAATAATGGACTAATTATTATATAGGATACAACATAGAATATGTACTTTTTGGGAAATTTTTGAAAGACACCTATATTAGGTAGAGCTCATACATAAATAGGTATAATTTTACATTCTTTATAGTGGTGGGTGAAATCGTATTTTAATGAATTTTATATTTATTGGGACACCATAATTTTTATAGATAAGGAAAATTAGTTATTGTGTGCATCCGTATATATTATAATATATAGTGGGTTTGTATAGTGTCATACTGGTGAGCGCTTCTACAAGAGTATTTATCAATCACTGAAATTTTCTATATATCATAGATTTTATTATATCATCATGTCCTATCTCTTGTGTTCAACATTGAAGTATCAAAATTGAGGATTACACTTCTATTCAGGCATATCTAGTTCATATTGTGTATCTGTGTATGAAGTATTTGTTCATATTGATTGTTTCTTAGGTTTATTACTAATTAAAAACAATAATTATTAAGAGAAAAATATGGAATAGTTGTTCGACAAGTCAATATATTGGCTAGAGTATTTCTACAATATGTTTCGGTGATGTATACATTTTTAAATCATAGATAGGCTAATATAAGTGGAAGAGTATTTAAAATAACATACCTAAATTATCTGATAACATATATAAATGTATCTAATCCTAGTTAGTCATTATGGTTTTTTAATATTGCATTTGGTGGTAGTGAAAAAGCAGGGGGGTTATGATTGTTTGAGTGGTGATGCAAGTAAATTTCTGTTATATGTTTGTATTTTCAATGTATCAATTGTGTGTTGTGGTGTGAATATTTGTATATGGTGTCCCATGGTATCTATAATATGGGGATGCACCATGATAATTCTAGGGTGGAATAGGGTCCCTCAATATAAAAATGAATTTTCATCAACTAGACGTAATGCTGCTACCCTATCAAGGAATGGGGATGACCTCACCTTGGACAAGGTCATGACATCAGATTTATTGTCACACATTGATCAATAGATATGGTGTTTATTTAAATTTATTTTTTATTTATTTATTTAATTTAATAATGTGAAAAAATTTATTATTCTCTACTTCTTGAAACACCCTTCATAAATTTTATGTGTTTTCCCCTATTTTTGATCAGTTATCCCCTATTCCATGATTGAATCACACCCCATAAATCCTTGGGATATCTAGTGGTGAGATAAGAACTCCTCTTCTAACATTACTGTAATTTCATTTTTTGTATGTGTTATTATTCCAGTTATAGATACAATTCTCCATTACATGGTTTATTATTATTTGTTGAATCCTTCCAATTTATCTCCTCTTAGTTAAAAATATTGGGTGAGTAGCTTCTTAAATAATACAATAGGTGGCTATTATACATTAAATTAATTTCATTCAAATTTTCTATGTTTACAATACAAGAATTTTCCCATAAATAAGTATAATTTAATTTCAAATTATAAATTAACTAATAAATTGGTTCCCTCTCTCATGTAATTAGACCTTTATGTTGGACGTGAGTATCCTCTTACTATCCACTGACCTAGACCCTTTACTATTTATCATGATTACCTAATAGTTTCCAGAATTAATTGTCACTAGGTATATGTGTCTAGGAAATTACCTTGTATCCTATGAAGGATAATGAGACATGATTCATATGGTAATAATAAATATATTTATTGACCATGAATAACGAGTATTAAATTAAATAAATTATTTAAATGGGCAATTTTTTATATTTTTACAATTGGATATTAGATACTACATTTTTATAATCCATTTAAACCTAGTTATATGGGTATTTCATGGATTACAAATCTATGATATTTTTATGAATGGATTTTTGGAAAAATAATAAAATACCTTAATAAAATTAATTATTTAATATCCATTTAATATAATTTCATGGGGACTGATTTTAAAGAAAAATTTCATGTAATGTTAGATGAAATTGAAATTATTCATTTTTTTGTGACACTAAGTTAAATACAACGAAATCCATTAAAAATATATTTGTATATCATTTATGAATACAATATTATATTGGTCCAACATTGATATATCTATATGATCATATTTGATGATTTAATATACTAACCCTTAATTTTAAAATGAAAAATCAATGTAGATTTTGGCATGACTGACATATGGATAATTGATATTAATTTTTTGCGACCCAACCTTCAATAAAAGAAATATATTACTATATATAACATTCAAGAAAACGACATTATATGAATGTTTCAAATTAAGAAGTGTATATGGGGATATTTCTTCAATTGTAATTTTATATATTTCATTTATGATATAATAATGGGGGTGGAAAACAATTTAACTCCATTTGTTTATGTTGATTAATCAGGATATAATGATCTTCTAATGTCATATTTAAATTCATATCATGTATTCTTATGTTCAAATTATTATTAATAATATAATGTGTGATAATAATTTAACTTTTCATATGTGATTGTATCATTTTTTTAAAAAATAATTTCAACATGATTGTATTCAATTAGAATATTTCAATGGTTGGTGATTTTTGAATCCACCAATTACGTGGATTTGTTTTACATAAAGAAATATTAATGGATAAATGTGGTTACAATAATTAATATCTATAAATTCATAAAAATGGATTGAGGTTATATGTAAAACCCCTTTAATTGATATGACTGATCCTTCTAATATATAATTACATTATTGAATTTAAATCAGTAAAATTTATTTTTATTATAATATAAAGGAGTGTATTATAGGATTGTATAAATATATCAATGTGCTATAAAATAATTTTGAAAAGATAATAAATATAATTATTTAAAGAAAAAGGTTTGTGATAAGTGTTGTATGACCCACCCCTTACATGAATAAACAAATAATTACTAAAATTAGTGTAAAATAATTATTTTTATTATAATTTTATGTGAATAAAAATATATTGAAGTTATATGTTTACTGGGAGATATTAATTAATTTGAGATGATTTAATATGCTTCATGTGTTATTCATAATGTTTATAATAAGTTCATGATGCTTTGAAAAGGTCCTAGAGTTCTTTAAGGGTTATTAAGAGATTGTACATTCCCATATTATACTTTTAATAAATTTGAAATTAATTAAATATTTGTAGTTTTTGGATTGAAAATATGATATTTGGTTATGCATAGTATTATTATATGCATTATCATATAGATAAAGGATCTATTTAAGTATCAGTATTGTAATATAAAACTATTAATTTACACAAAATGTGTTATGTGAAATTATTATCTAGTGTATTCATCACTCTCACCCATCATTACCTAAACAGCATACTAATATGATCAATAATGATCTCAAATGCATATGAATATGAAATTAAATATTTCATTGATGAGGTATTATGTAAGCATGATTCCCGATTACAAATGAAAAAATCTCTTCTTCTTACACACCATGTAAATATGTTTTGAAATTAATCAAAAATGATTTTATCAATCGTCCGTTTTGGGATTTTTAAGCATATACTTCAAAAATTATTTAAAATTTAATTCAATAATAAAAAATGATGTTTTAATATTAAATTCCCATAAATCAAATATTTGGAATGTTTATTGGGAAAATTTTCCAGGATAAAAAATAAAAAATTAAATGTGCTATTAGATAATTTAACATAATAAAAATATATTCATTAATGATTTAAAGTGTATTTATGTTGAATTGATTGTGGGGAAGTGAAGGAAATATTTAAATGATATTCTTCAAGGTTAATTAAATATTAAATTAGAGTTAAATTCGTGTTTTTGTAGTTAATTAACATTTTTAATAAATTTCAATATAATTTTTGATCTAATCATTTTTTATAAATAAGGTGAGATTTTAATTGTTTGAAAATAATATCATGTTTAGAATAAATTAATATTATTCTTATAGATAAATTTAAATACATACATGAGGATACATTAACAAATCTCATCTCTTATATTTTTACTGATTTAAAATATTACCATTTAGTCTTTATTTATACTATGGTTTAAAATTTTTTGTGTTAGTATCTATTTTGGAAATAGATGACTTTGAGCTTCTTCAATGTTAAAAAGATGTTAGAGACAAGCTGTAAATGTTTTTTCCACTTTATTTTTTATAACACCATGATAATTCCAAAATCCTCACTTATTTTGGGAACTTTTTTTCTACAATTATTTGGTGGAATCAAATTCATATAAAATTACTTGGATGACAAATTGGATGAGAGAAATTTATGAAATAATAGAAAAATAATGGGTAATCCAATTTATATCAATATATGATACAACCATAGGAAGATAAAAATAAAAATTTAGATCATGGAAGTGTCCAAAATATGATAATGTTGGATAAAAAGAAATTTGGGATTTTTAGATCAAAGTACATAGACATATTGTGTATTCTGAATAATTTTTTTAAAAAAAATTATTGATTAGTATATAAGAATAATTGAAATAGAAAATATAGTAGTTTGAGATATCAATTTTTAGTTTTGTGTGACAAACATGTAACTCTTGAATGATGTGGGGAACATTGAATAGAGTATATAAATATTGTGGAATACCATTTAGGTGTTGAAAAATAAATATATTCTTAGATGATTGTATTATCCTATTACAAAAAAAACATTTGAGTATAGGAACCGAAGTGATAAAGATAGTATGGTATTATTTTTAATTATTATTTTCATTCTGATAAATGTGTGAGTAGAGTGTCTATAAATTGAGATCACATGATTTTCTGTTCACAATGTTAAATGAATGTATGTATATTTTTTGATGTTCTAGGTAGTTTTGTTGTATGTAGAGACTGTGTTTATTTTATTAATCATAATGAACATTAAAAATTGATGACTTTGATGAGAGGAAGGTGATAAAACTTATAGATGTTTAAGAATATTATTTATATATGATGATCTATATTAAAAATTTCCTGCAATGAAAAACATGAATATTGTTTTTGTGATGCTATAGAACCATTGGCACTCAGGGTATGCCTGAAGTTCATAGTGAAACACAGTTACTGTAGTTAGAGATAATGGTGTTATGTTATACTTGTGAAAATAAATAAATACTATGGATAGTGATATGGTGCATTTGTGTGATTAGAGAAATCCATTGTAGTCAACTTTTTATTATAGTGGGAAAACAATGATTGTTTAGATTAACTGATAAATGTGTGGAGATTGAACTAGAGAAGAACAATTTAAAATTATCATTTTCTCTCTTATTTATTTTATTTTAATTCCATGTTCTATTAATACATGTTTAATTATATAATAGGACCATATTTAAAATCCCATAATATATGTTCATAACATTACAGGATAAAATATAAATTAAGATAAATTTTTTGGTAAAAAATTAAAGCACATTATTCACTACCATGAGTTTACATCAACGCTAATGATAATTTCACTAAGGGCATATATCCAATACATTCATTTTATTTTTCATATTTTAACATAGTATTACTTTTATTTTCATATGTTTTCATACTCCGAGAACCAATATAATTGGAATCATGTTTAGAAACTATTTTTATTTTATGTCGCTTTATTTATTGAAATTACTCTATGTATTTCAATACGTTTACTAAAATAATGGAAATATTAGTATGTGGAACTAAAATTATAATCATATTGAAGGTAAATAATTATAATAAATGTATAAAATCATAAATATCTTGTATATACTAACTCATGATATGTCATATTTCAATATATTTCATTTATAGAGAATAATATATTTAATTGTAAAACTGAATGCCCTAAATAACTATAAAATTATATAATAAAAAATATATAGACAACATATAATTTAATTAATATTAAAAAATTATTAATATAAATAACAACAATTCAAACCTATAAATCAATAGTTCCACTGTATTTGTGAGACTACATACCCCTTCAATAATTTTAGAATGAGATTTGAAAAAAAACATTTATTCACTTTTTATCCAAGAAATAACTATGATCATTTTAATAAATTGGATATCCTATTTAAAGCTATAAAATATATTGTCATCCAAAATATATGTAATGTTGTAAAATAGGGTAAACATTGTGAAAATTATCATAAGCGTCAAAAAATTAACACCTAGAATAATAAAATAAAAAGACTATAAACATTCAAATGGAAATATTAAATTAAAATATAACAAAATCATGGTAAACAATATAATAATAAAATTTGTGATGAATTTAAGGAATTTAATTAGAATCATAACTCATCGATCACTTCAAAATCCTATGAACATTTTCCAAAAATATTGTATTCTCTATTCTCGGAATACCAATGTAGACATATCTATCTACATCATTCTCACACATATAATTATGGAAAAATCATACTACCTCATTCATATTCATAATTTTATAAATATATTTTATTTATTTCATAATTTATCAAGGGGTTGTCAAATTTTGGGGCCCCTCATAATTATATAACTCCAATAATATCTGCTCCATATAGAAAAGATCGCATATAGGTCATCAAAATAAAATAAACACATGAGATGGAAATGGGTTACATAATAAATCCATAAATTCATTAAAAGGAATATCCTATATATAATTTTCATGAATTAATTAAATAAGGATTCTAGGACATTTATAATCAAACAAATGTTTTTGGTTAAGAAAATGTATCCATGTGTAGAGGAAAAATTCGTATATAATATGAAGAATGAGATGTGAATTTTAAAACCACTATAAAAAAATTTACAGAAAAGGTAAAAAATAAATTTATAGGGATAACCACTTATTATCCAATGAAATTAAATATTAATTATTTTTATGTTAAAATTAGGATATTTTGATATCATAGAAAAAAATCATCATTTTGTTATTAAATATTTTAATGGAAAAAATAGAACTACATACTTTCATAGGTTTATTATAAATAAATATATGGAAAGGAAAATAGATATATATTAATATAACAAGAATATAAAAATAATGTAAATCACTTTTTATATAAAATATGTATAATAGGAAGATAGAAATTAATCTATATAGGGATTGAGGGTGATAAAAAACTAATCAATAATAGTAAAATCAGTTGTAGGGAACCCTTACCGTGATTCCTGAACTACTTTAGATTTTAATATAACCACATAATATATATATAATCTATTTTAATCAATTTAATATCACGACTCATTCATTATTTAATGTTGTATTCTTCAATTCATCCATTTTATATTTGTATATTTTATAGCTCCAAAAAATATTACATGTAATTGTAACAATCAATCATCACTTCAAAAATATAATATTATCCAAAAAATTCACGAAATTATAATTACATTGATTAAAATGTTTCATTTCTTTAATTTTCAACATTTAGTCTAATTTGTTTACAAATGAATATTTTTTTGGTATTCTGATTTTAGGGAAATGCAATTTTTGTGATCATTTGTTTTTCTAAATTTTAATAAGACTACTTTTTCATTATATTATCATCATTATTTCATATGTTTTATATTATTTCACGAAATACATTTTTGGAACCATCAATGTATTCTTATAATATAATATTGATTGAAAAAAATATAATGATAGTTAAAACTGGTCATGATTACACGGTAATTGTACGAAATAATAAAATAGATTTTTTGATTAATAGAAGGATATAATTTATAAGAAATTATCATTATATATTTTAAATAATTATGATTGTTATTTTTATAATGACTTGAAATTTTATATTGTTTTGACAGAGAAAATAAATTTAAAAGTCCTTGAAATATAGCCTTTAATTCATCCTTTTGACATGGATCCTGTTTAAATATCTATATGTTATATTGGATAGTGATTTTGGTTAGACAAAATCTTCAAGAAAACTGATTTGTGGGTTTGGTGAGCTATTTTGGTATATTAATTAATAGATATATTTTATTATGTGAACATTAATCGGTAGAAGTGTTGTGTATATATATGTTAATGGGTGGGTTTAAAATAAAATATTGAATAATTTATTATCTTTCCTAAAAATTATAATTAATATTGATTCATTGGATTGTTTATAATATTTCATTAATTTTAGGCCAGTATAATCGATTCTTACTTCAACATGGAAGTAATTAATAATATGTTTAATTTGAAAATAAAAATACCATATTTTCCTTATTTCACTAACCTCCATTGTATTTTTCATTTTATGAAAATCATAAAAGATTCACCAATACCAATTTTAAATGTGAAAACCAAAAAAGTGAAATTATTATTTTCAAAATATTATTCCCATTTGTTATTTTTTTATAAATTTATCAAATATAAATATCATTTATATTAACATATTTTAAAAAACTTTCATAATTAATTTATTAATATATATTTATTTTGTTATATTGTTTGAGTAAATATTTTTTTATTTTGTAAATATATCAAAAAACATTTACTTTATTAAAATTAGTTATGATGATTTTAATATTAATGTTATAGTAACCTGGTTACTATTATAATTGTGAGTTAACTATTTAAACATGTGTATTTCCAGTGGCCATATAATCATTCAGATCATATAAATACCTCATATCGACTTCACTCCTCATTCAATAAATTTTCCTACAATTTTCATGATAATTTAATTATAAAATTTTAATGGTATCTATGACATTATATTTCTTTTTCACCATATTTTTGATTACTATGATATATCAAGTGAACCATGAAACTATAGATATTCAAATTATTCACAAATTAATTATTTAGTTTTTTCATCACATTATAATTCTTTTTATTTCAAAGGGTGAATTTTCTATTATAAGATATATTCTATATTGATGAAATAAAATAATGTCATATTGTCTTAAATAGAGATTCTAGTTGTAATGTTGTATAGCTTATGTGAATAACACACAGTCATGTAGATGTATATATATATATTAAAATGAAAAATTCCATATAGAACATTGTGAGATAATATAGTGAAACCCTATATGCCTACCCCAAAACACGTTTTAGTGTTTTCATGGCTAATATCCATGGACCTTTCGACTATGAAACAACCATCTTCCATATAATACTCATCCTGAACACCCCAATTGATCCTAAAACCCCCAAAAAACCACCCTATATTTCCAAAACACTTTTACAAAATTTGATTAATGAATAGAAACAAAAAAACCATTTATATTCTTTTAAACTAACACAGACTAAATCATTTTCATTTTCACTAAATCTAAGGACATTAAAAAATTACCTTGTTATTTTTTTCATTAATGAAAAACCGTTCACATGAAAATATATTAAACAATCACCAAATAAGTAGGTATATAAACACCCCCATCTATAATTATTTTCATCCCTAAAAATCATGTATACATTTAAATATTATCATTCTATTTTTAGTAAATAAAACTATATAGATTTTTCCTTCAATGAATTAATTTCATTTATATTCAAAATTCATTCAGCTAAATTATATCACCATCATCATTTGGAACTAAAAAATTATGACATGATTATCTTAAGAAATCATGATGGTCACCTATTATATTCTTCTAAATCAATGTTCTAAAATATCTAAATTATCAAATCTAATATAGAACAAAAATGGTGACCTAACACGACATTCAATAACTACTACACCTATATGAAAAAAATTATTTAATAGAACCATCAGAAATTCATCTCCGAAAAATTCTAGAACCCTGAAAATTCCTTACATGATAATCCAAAACATAATATCCATGAATCCTAAAAAATAATTTTGTAATATAATATATCACATAAATTGAAAATTTTAAATTCACCACACTAAATTATTTAATGGTATTCAATAAATATAATCCTTCCAAGATTGAAAAGATACAATATAACTAGAAAAAATCACAAAACCCTATAAAACAACAATTCTCATTCAAGAAAGATTCATTTATGATATTATCATCACATATATTCCTGAAACTGAAATGTTTTATTCATAAAAACTCTTATAAAATAATTGATAAACCATCCATTTTTAATTAATAACATGATTTTCCACATTTTAGGTCCTATAAGAAGAACCATTTCCATTAATGTGTAATTGCATACTCTAATACATGGACATGAAACAAAATTTCCCAATCATTAAAGAAAATGGAAAACCTAACATTGACATGAATATAAACCTTGAACACCATATATGAAACTGAAAACAATAAAATCAAATAGTGAATAAAATCAATCCCGATATTCTATTCTCTATGCCAACATAATAACTATGTACTGATTATTTTTTCCCTAAATCTGAAACATTTAGATACACATATTATCCATTAGATATTATGAAAATTTTCATAATCACCAAAAATAATGAATTTTTCTATTTAGACATCATTATGATGATAAATTATCACACACCTAAATGCTTACCTCACACAACCTAATAGGTTTTAAAATAACACATTTATATAAGTATGTCCCAAATCCAGTTCTAATTCAAATGGAATGTTACATGTTTACATGGGGTATCTTTACTACATGATGTCAAAAAAATGAATACACATTATAAATCATCATCAAATAAAATATAAATTTTAAAAACATGGTTAAATTTTGAAAAAACCACAACAGTGAACCCAACACACTTCCACCCATGATCAATCAGGACTATAACTTTTATATCCCATAAAAAATCTCTAAAGAGATACCAAAATATGATTTCATTGTTGAAGAATAATACTACCATAATTTAACCATAATATCTAATTAAAAACCCTAGGCTGATGCCAACAATAAATATTTAACAAACCCCTTTATCTCCCAAAGAATATCCACACATAAGTTGTTGGTCGAGTCCCTAACTCATCAATCTACCATTGATTTTCATGCCAAAAATTCTTTTTGAAAACATTATCAAAACATGTATAACATACCCACAACCTAGAAAATCATTTCATACAAGGATTCTTAAAAAATCATATTATTAACCATAAATAAACAAAGAAAATTTTTCATGACAAAGATAATAATATAAAAATAATTTTTCTAAAAAAAATATAATTTCTAAAATAAAATATTCTAAATTTCATTTTTATATGGTTTTTATAAACTGTAATGTTTCCAAATAATTAATTACAGAATTCATTGAAAATAATGTAAAAATATATGACTTAAATTTTATTTAACTAACTTTATTATTAAAAATATTCACATCTTAACAAACTCATCAAATAATTTGTAAAAAATTCCACCACAATTATATCCTAAAAAAATTCAATTAATATAGATTATTAAAAATATTTTTCAATTATTAGTCTAAAAATACCCATATTCATTTAATCCCATATAATATAATATTCAATTCAAATTAATTATAATTTAGTTGAAAATAAATTTTAACAGGGCTGACACAGAAAAATTAACCTCTTAAATGTTTACTATTCTCCATAATAGAAAATAAATCCATAATTTGTAATTATATAACAAATTACATTTATATGATAGTATATAAAATTAATTGGAACTAACTAAAATGAGATATACATCATTTTCTAGACATGTAAAATTGTATAAAATGTTGAAAATGTTATTCTTGTGTTAAAGATTCCAATATATATTAATCATTATTAAAATCTCCATTTATGATTAAATATTATAAAAAGAACATTTTATTTTATTGGAAAACCAATATAACTGATTATATCATTTTTAAATGACCATGAAAAAAAAGGATAATAATATTTAGATTTAATTTATAAATACATCACATAATTCATGTTGGAATAAAATTCAACAAAAAGGATTTAACCCAAAAAAATGATTTCCAAAAAATTATAAATTATATATATATATTTACCATGAAACGCATAATGGATATATATTTTTTAATCATTTTAAAAAATAATTTTTATTACAATAGAAAATAATTATAATTGTTTCAATAATTTATTTTTAAAAACAAGGAACCTCATCTTGAATGAAAAACTATAAGCATTTAACCAATTTTTTTCAAAAGAATGGGTATTCTAAATGTAGTGATGTTTTATCATCTAATGTTACATGTAATCAAATTATTTAATAAAATTGGAAATCCAAAAACTATTCTCATTTAGTCAATAACGGTGATAAATATAACATAAAATAAAATACATCTGATGATAAAAAACAATGTAATGACTCATTATGTAGCCATAACCAAAAAAAATTACCATGATCACATATATATACATTTTCTAAATAAAAATATATATTCATAAATTTTCATGACATAACAAAAACCAGTACAATATATCAAATAATTTTCTTCTGAAATGTAATATAATTCAAAGAATAAAATTTTTTATCCTTTGGAATTTTTTAAATTACATTTACAATAAAACACCCCAAAAATAACACCCATTATAATATATAATATGAAGCCATTATATTGGTAGCATAATATTAATGAGAAACAATTTCCACCATGATCTATTGTTTTGAATAAATATCATTAAATAAAAACAAAACTAGACCAAGTGTTTTTAATTAATTTAACACTAGAAATTATTGGACTTCCTTATGAACTCTTTTCAATTATAATTTTGGAGATCATGTATTATTATAGGATAAATCATTATTTATGAATCATATTTTATCTATTATTTTTATACCATGATAAATGAAAATTGATGAAATTGGTTGTATCCCATCCTAGTACATCTACACTAACATAAAGCCAAGATGAATCATAAAATTAGTCTTCCCATTGAATCATCACCTTATTAGAAATTTTTCAATAATTGAATCATAACATACAACATAAATCACAAGTAAAAATTTAATAAAAAAATATAACATCCGACCACATACCTCAAAAACGTTATTTAACATCGCATCCTATATGTCACTAAATAAAACACCCATATAAGAGGATCCATATAACCAAATTTGTGACTTATGGTCCACTATAGGCAATCAAATACCCCTAAGGCTCTTTTATAATACTGTATGGAGACTATGAAATAGAGATAGAGATAATAAACAAAAAACATAAAATAAAATAAAATAAAATATGTCGCATAAAAAATGTTTTAAAATTTAAAAACAAAAAATCATAATTAATTAAAAAAATAGATGACTCCAAAAATAATTCAATTTCATAAATATATTCAAAATATAACCACTAGTAACAAAAAGTATACAAAATCAATATTACCCAAAAATTATTTGAATATCTCAATGTGATCTAAAATCTAGCTCGAATCACATCACATAGATCAATCACAATTTGTTAATAAATCATATATATTAGTGAATATTAATTCTCATATCCAGTAATAACGAATTCTAAATAGGTAAAAACAAAAATTCAATGTTAAGTGGGAGTAAATATCAATAAGGCACCACATCAGTTGTCTAAAAAATAAATTCATTTTAAAATTATATGAAATATTGGTGTTCAATGAAATCATAACTCATTTATTATTAGAGAAATTATTAAATGAATAATAATAAAAAATGATGTCAATGTTCTACAATTACACCTAAGGTCAATCAAAACTACTTCATCTAGTATCAACTATCTTTGAGAACAACGCATTATTGTGACAACTCGAGAACCCATGTAGTAACATTTATATCCACTCATGGTATTTTTATTTTCATTGGTACATGAGTATTTACGTCCACTCATAAGGTTGAATTCATAACCAACAATGTAATGAATATAAATTTATACCTAATTAGGGATTATTAACAACCACCTATAATGTTCCCTTCTATCTAAGGTAAACACAAAAAATAATGATTAATTTTTTCACATGGAATGTATATCAAATAGAAAAATTACACAAAATTTACCATCTTAGATAAATAAAAATAACATTTTAAATCCAATTCAATATATAGCCATTTAATTTTTTAAAAAATTTCAAATTAAAACTTAAATCAATTCACTGAGATTTCATTATTATTCTTAAATGAACTATTATTTCCATTTCTCACATTTTAATTAAACACAACCACCATGGATTCAAATTTCAAAACAGTTACTCGATGATAATAGATATTTCATGGAATTACCATGAAAAAATTCCACTTATTGGAATATAAAAATTTTAAATGGATATAATATAGGGAAATAAATGTTTTATAAAATATAATTTAAATTTGATGATGCACAAGGAATACAAGAATAATTAAAAGAAAATATACATAAGAATTGTAGGAATGGATATATGACAACATAAAGACCATATATTATAGTTCTAGAGGAGTCCACTGATCATATTTTAGACATCATTTTATTTAATAATATGACGAATCATGAAATTCGATAAAATGTCGAAAAAATTTCATATTATATAAACATAGAAGGTTATTTCATTACACTAATTGAAATATATAATTTAAAAATGTGGGTTCACATACATACCTAAAGGTTTTTATCACAATTAAATAACGATAAAATATATTGATGTTGAAGTATATCAATTATTTTAGAGGAGGAGGAATATCGAGGCTCCTACTAGTGGTATACGATTAAAAATGATGGATAATATAGAAATAGGTATATGGAAAAATTTATATTAAATGACCGAAAAAATATTTTTTCAAAATTCATATTACACCCATGTAGACTACTTTCATCCATCAAAATTCCAATGCGAATCTAAATATTGTTCTTGGGATTGATAGTTATGAGATGAGCCCAAACTCCATCTAATTCTATAATTTATCAGACTATCTTCCTACTAGACCCTTAAAAGTTATTCCATGGGACTATAGTATCATGTTTTACTCCTAGTTCCTGGAATAGGGAACCATGTTTTCTTCTTACACCATTCATACAGTACAAATTTTGTAATGATGTTTTTAATATGGGTTTTATAATACATTAATATAGAAAATTACTAAAATCATTGTTGGGGTCCCTTATCCACAACACCATATTTCATCTTTTCTAAGATCCATATTTTTAGATATCAGAAGTTATTTTTGTGTAATTTATCTATCCATCAAGTATAGACATTATATTATAATTCATAAGTCACCTCCCAATTACTCAAATGTGGCATAATCATGTGTAAAAATTGAATATACATCACAATGGAGTTTTATCACATCAGTCCATGATATAAATACTCTATTCATCAAAATATTCATTATATTTCAGCTCAAAATCATTAATATAGAAAAAAAGTGATATGTACAAATAATAATATAAACAATGAAAGATGTAAAATGCATATTTCATAACAATTTATCTTAGAGTAAAATCATAAAATTATTCAATAGTTAATAATCTTTCAATCACCTCAAAAATCTGAAAATATCATAGTGCTAATATTCATTGTTTTTGTGAATCCAATTTAAATCTATACTCGATTTTTCCCATTAGAAAAACTTTTCTCACACCTTGTACTCTAAGAAATGAAATAAATAGTGAGGATATGATCTAAACCTTAAATGGGTGGTTTAGAAAATCTTCATGATATATTGTTTCTTCTTAGTGGTCTCAAGTACATGGATTGTCACATGTGTGGAAAACGGTATAGATCTTGGCATGATAAAAGGTGTTCTTAAAGGACACCAATTTATGGTTTGAAATGGATCGATCTACATATACAAAAGGTAAATATTATTATAAAATAATTCAACAATTCTATATGAATATCCCAGTGAAGCTATATTTTTGGACATAAAAATGTATCATTTCCACTATCACCTATATTGTATGATAATATTTCCCATTTTGAAATATATGGTATGATATTTTTTGTTTTACCTACATTCCTATAAACAATATAAGTGCATTGTAAAATGTTCATTTAAAAATGTCAACGTGGAAAAAAATGATACCATTTATAACCAAATTCATGCATACCACTTCCTCATAAAATAATCATACAAGCTCAATCATTTAATAATTACCCTTTATCAACATGAAGTGGCTCAATTTCATTACATCACCAGTGATTACCCATTGATAATCCTAATGTCAATCCATATTCAATAACTCAATCACAAAGTAAGTTTTCATGTTAAGCGGGTTCTATTCTAGAAATGTTGAATAAAATAGAAGACCATTAGGTCATTTCTGGTCATCATTCACAGTAAAATATTTGGAAAATAAATTGATTAATCCCCCTATGTTCCTATTCATTATAGTACAGAAATATTTTTTTATGCATGGTACATCTTTTTCAAGCTTTGATTCATATCCCACTTCATGGATTGTAATTATATTATCACCTCATCATGCATACTCATATGGACATCCATTAAGAATAAAATATATAGAATTTCATGATAATCCTAAGGCTAATCAATTCTTAGATCCCTAAGATATTTAATATCCCTTATCACTATGAAGAAAGAGTGTTAATTTTAACTATACATTAACAAATTATTATTTGTTTATGTAAAGGATATGGAACAATAATTATCACTACCATAATACATTTGTAACCTAAATAAAGATCCGGTAACCGATCTATAATTATCCACTCAATAATAAATCCCTGAACTACCTAGGTCTTAGTCTTTTTTACTCATGAAATCGGAAATAACACTCTAATTCTCAGTGAATTATGAAAAATCAAATTATAAGGACTATAGGTACTCAACTACTCTCATCTCAGTCAGGTACTAATAATTTCAAGAGAAAATATATTTCAACATTTCATTATTAGTGTCATCCCTGAATCTACCTATCAGAAGATAATATCTCTAAAACATCAAATCAAATACCACCACCATACAAACACAAATACAATTTTAGGTAGTTATGTTCATGTGACAAAAGATATATGTACCAACAAGTGACTACCATTATATTTTGAATAATCACTTCTTCTAATCTAATACAAGAGGAAACTAAATATAGATTGTAATTCTTTCCATGATATGGTATATTCTGAAAAATTATAAAATTCGACCACATTTTTATCACCCTAAAATCTACCAAACATGAATTATACAAATCATACATCACTCCCTTATTGGTCATTATCATCAATTAAATTATCATGTAGGTGAGGTACTATATATATTTGAAATAATAGCTTTACAATAACAAACATATGAATATCTCAATGGTTTTCATGAGTTTTCCCCAAGAAACTATAACATCAACCTTTATATAATCTACTAACCCCCTTGACTCGAATAATAGATAGAACAAAAACTGACTCAGTCAGTCCAAACTATCATTTCTATAACATAAGAACCATATTTTACCAAAATGTATGCTCTGAAATAACTAAGTATTATGATCGTGTTCCTCCCTTGTCCTAGGGTACATCAACGTGTCATCAATGAATAATAAAAATAGACACCATAAAGGGATGTAAAACAATTTTAATCAAACCCATGAATACTAATAGTATGTAGATCAACACAATATGAATCATAATTTACACATAAAAGTCTTACCAACTCCTAAATTTCATGAGAATAATTTCAAAATTCAACAACCTCAACTAGTGGTAGCCTTAGAACAAATGAACATTCATGAAAATAGTTGAAATATTAATATAATCACACAAACCATCAATATGTTTATGTTGATATAAAGTTTTATTATCACAGGAAAAAATTCTCATTATCCCCCCATTATATCTAGGATCCACATGATTATTGAAATAAAATATTTGCAGTTCCCTTGGAGGATGTGCTGGGGTAGATGAAAAAATTTCCCACTATGTTCTGTACATGTAATTTCATCTGTTAATGATTTATTAGTACCATCCTATAAAGGTCAATATATATATAATTCTCCCTTATTTGAAAAATAATGATAGAAAATTTGATCACAAGATAGAGAAACAATTCTAACTCATCCTTATAAAAACACACCCCAAAACTGATCAATGATGAGAGGGAAAACTACCTATTACATGTCTCCCATTTAAAGGATGAATCTAGAAAACAATGATGTGATTCCACCTTTTAATTGATGATCAACCCCATCATGGCCTATATACATCCAGTCATCAATATAATCAAATACCACACAAGGAGGATAAATTAAGTAAACTCATTGATGATAACAATTAATCATATCCTCATAATGAAGAAGCATTTATATCATAATAATTTTGTCACAAATAACCCTATCAAACAATCAAATTTCCCATTGTAATTAAATACATCCATAAAATTTCCAAACACGATACTTGAAAATTCATTCTAATTTTTATACTAGTGATATGATTGATTGAATAATATAATGGTACTCCATATACATACACAATCCTCCAACAAACTATGTATATATTAAGGAAATATAGGATCATGCATCAATTAAATAATAATAAATAAGAAAATCCACTAATATCATGTCATGAATAATATAGGTCCCCATATCATAATCTGTTGTGTAGGATTGAAAATAATAAAATGGGAAAAACCACATCCCTATGGTCCAATATGACATCCCTATTTCGTATTCTAAAGTAGCCTCTATTGATTTTGATCATTGGAACCACTTAAACCACTATTAAATGAATTTTTATACAAATCAAAACATCCATTATATTATGGAATATATGTTTCTACCACATAACCCAATGATGTTATAGAAAATATACCATTAGGTTCCTTCTCTACCCTAATAAAAAAATATTAGAGGTTCACAATTCATCCAAAATGATGAAACTCTGTGGTTATTCAAGCACACTACATCATTTTATATCCCAAGCATTTAGAATGATTGAACTGTCACTCAACACATCTTCTTGGTGGATGTAAGGGTCCCCACCATACATATAAATCATAACACTATATTGGCACATGTACTAACTCAATATTTATTTATACCATATAAACCACCACACTTGCCACCAACAGAGTAGAACTGTAAAATACCCTGACCATCAATAGTGTTCCTCTTTGTTATTAAAGAATGGTTTATAGTATTTAAAAAATATGTTATGTACTCTATATTAACATGAACTATGATCACCGATCATAATTCCTCATCACAATTCTTATTTATGTTGGTCTAATGACCTATAATTATGTGAGAAAAAAATGTTGTGTTATTTATTCCATTTAGCATTGTTTATAACCATAATTACCCTTAAATACACTACATAAAATTTCTAACCGTATTGAACAACGTTTTTTAGAATTAAAAGGATGGATAAGTTGGTGTGGAAGTCCGACCAGTTCTGCCCAACATATTTATATCCCTGGAAAAGAACATCATGTCAACATTGTGCCTACACTCATAAAATATAGATAAATAGATTCACCATTTTATTAGAAGGGTTCATCATTTGATCAATAATAGTAAAACTAGATTCTATGCATATTATATCATTCCGTGGACGACCCTTACCTTTGAACAAAAATGGGTGATATCACTAAAAAATGCGAGTATGATTAGAAATTAATGTTTCATCTTATGTTATCCCACTCTCCATGGACCGAAACACATGAAAATCACCATCCCAAAGAATATAATCCACATCCATACCATTCACAATATAACTCTTTATCCCTCCTTCAAGATAGGAATATTCATCATCACCCTCTAGGTGTGTGACCCCGGCTATACGAGATGGTATGTTGCTATAAAACCAATATGAAAATATAAGAACAACATAATGGTGAAATAATCAATTCTCAAATAGACAAAGACTGGTATAAAATTACGTACTCTCAAAATCCATGTCTACTTCTAATGATGAAACCATATAACCATTTATGAAATCGCCCAATTTATTAATTTTATTATTCATCAAGGATTATCAATTTGATATAGTTATATTCTAATTTTTTTATTTTCATTAAAATTAGATTTCATTGATTCAATATGATATGGTGTTATTCACAATATATAATTTAAATCACCTAATAATATTCTTAATATCACCACATGTAACCAATATAAATATTTAATAATTAATTTATATCTAGGTGATTCATATAAAATTTTTAGGGGATTTCACCATGTAAAATGTCACCATTTGATCTATTTTTTATTTTTATATTTGTTATTATTATTATTTCGATGCATATTTACAGTTCAAATTACTTAATGGGATGTTATATTAAAATGGTTTTGACCAAAATATTATAATAAATTTATTATGGATGTCATGTTAGAGAAATTAGATATAATATTATATGATATGATAGAGGTAATATGGTATATATCATAGGTACATGGGGGAATATACGTTTTCATTTATAGAATGTTTTCCCTACACTATGTGGGACATTTAGGTATAAATACCCATGCTTTGTGTTTATTAGTTTCCACAATTGTTTTTTATATGAGAATATTATATGATAATTAATTTCATTTTTTTTAGTTATTTGATTGAATCTCACCGTATAATTGATCTTGCATAAAAATGGTCACTATCACAAAATGATTCTTAGTTAATGGGGGAATCACAATAGGTCCTTAAAATATCTATTAAACAATATATAAGGAATTAATATTCATTTTAAATTGGTAGATCGTAAATTTAATTTAATGTTTATGTATAATTTATGTGTTGGAAATATGGTGTTATGTAAGTATTGTTGTGATGATAAGAATTTAGTGATATATAGTTTAATGAGTTGAGTTTAATGCTATTGTGTTTTAAATTTTTTATTTTTCGTAGTATATACAACCATAAGCCTTATATTTAAATTGTTTTATTAATATTTTGTGAAATATATTTTTTTATTTTTATTTCATACAAATTATTTACAAATTATTATTTTTTAATTTTTATACCAGATAAAAATATGTGACTTTTGGATCCATGTTTAATACTGACTTGGATTATATGTCTAAAATGTATTTATTTTTTATATAATTTTTTATTTGATTTTGAATTGCCAATATGGTTGTATTAAGAGGATAAAATCATTCCATGTTTAGTTTTTATTCAATCATTGAAAAAATACCTAGCATATGGGGAAGAATGATTAGTTAACATGACTCTCCAAATGAGGAACAACTTTGATGAATTTGATCTGTGATATAAAAGTTTTTTAGAACCCTTATATATAATAGATCCACTATTAATGGAATTTTTTTTATCTTCAGTATTTAGTAAATGTTCTGAATATTGAAATATTGTGATATGCTATAATGATTTCATTCTCACCTCCAATGAAAACTAAATCTTTATCACTACATAGGATGTAAATAAGGGACATCATAACAAAAATATTATAAATCTCATGGGGATTCTATTAGTATCAAGTGGTGATTATAAAATCATTTGATTCATTAGTCCAATTAAAAATTATGAAATACATGATAGGTCCATTTTGTAAGGAAAGTAGAATCTCATCCATATGTTTCCTTTTTCTAATATTTGATGAACATTTTTTATTCATAATATGCACACTTTATATCAATAGAAAAGACACATTACGGAGTTATATGTAGAAAAACTATTTATCAAATTACTAATGTATGTTTTCTAACATAATCTAATTAACATCTTTAACTGCTATGTATAGATATTCATATATATTATATATACATCATAACACATATATGTAATTTAAAATAATTATGAACCATACCATTACATTATATATAAAATTGATACCACAATTGATTATTAGTATTTCCTCAACATAAAACACCTACCATGATGTATCATTAGCAATAACCCACTCGTATACAGAATATTATTTTGGGTTCTTTATTATACTAAAATATTGGATTTCATTTTGAAATAATGTTTTCAAATTCTATGAATAATACTTTTGTCCACAAATGAACCATTAAAATTTACAAACATTTATAGTTACATTTGGAAATATAATACTTTATATATATACGTATATATAATTTTCAAATCAATAACAAAAAATTCATACTATTAATTAATATAACATATATTTTATATATCATAAAATCATGATGAGAAAATATAACGATAAATATCTATATGAATTTCATCTTTAATTCTGATGAAAATATCGATTCATGATAAATGAAATTAATTTTTATACACTATAATATGTTAAATTGATTTCTAAAAACACACATTACTATTTTTTTAGATAATGGTTTTCAAAACCTTCATGAACCATATTGGACACAAACTAATATGTGTAAATATATTCCATCATAGATATCAGGCTCTCTAATGAAGAATCTGAAATAAAAATACTAATTGGCTAAATATAGGTAGTATGATTGTAACAACCGAGTCTTTTATGAGAAATATTTTGTTTTTATGTTATATACATCATCAAAGAAATATTTCAATACACAAAACACTAACTTGTTTTACACGCAATCACGACCTTCCTTGATAGCATGCGTTGTACGCAATACCGAGTTTCACTAAACAACGATATGCTGTTAAAATATTATTAAAACTAGCTGTAATGAATAGTAATACCCACTTTTTGAAATTTAATAAATTATATCTTTCAAAATGGACTTCATTTTTGGATTCAGAATATCGAAATTAGCCTAGGATGAAATTTTGTATTTTTCGGAAAACATTCATTTTTTGATGAATAGTGAAAACACTAGGTTACTATTTAAAAACTGAATTTTTATTTAAATAATAATATATTTTATTTAATTATATTCTATGTCAAAATTGTTACATAATACCTATATTAGCTCAATGTAATTCATTTTAGGCATTTTATAATAATTTTAGATATAAAAAATTTTTATTGAACTTTTCACTGTCTTTTACCAGCCTCTTAAGAGAGTTTGAAAATTTATTTATAACATAATTTTACCACTTAGGTGAGTGGAATATTGAAAATCCGAGAGAAACTGTTAATATCAAGGAGTAAAATGTGGATCAATAAGATAAAAATGATTTTTGGTGAATAGTAACTGTTTTACTTTTATAACCACGGTTAAATGTAAATATGGTAATTAAGGGTAAAAATGATATTATTATTACCCTAAAACATGTCCTAATTCTATTGGATAAGTTTAATTAGACCAAAAAAATCTTTGGAATAAAATATGACCATTTAGGTCCACTTGTATTAGATTAGGTCATTTATTATTAATTTATTTAAAGAATGGTTAAAATAGTTTAAATCAATGTTTAATAACTAAATAATTTTTAATATAAGGTTATACATAATATAAAATCAAATATTAATTGTAATTAGAAAGCTAAAAATATTTCCTTCCTAATTGTATTTTACTTTTTAAATAATTTAATTTATTTATGACATAATGATGATGCAGTAATTATCTTATTAATTAAATATTAACATAATTGATGTTATAAATACCCAATGAATATAATTTGAGACTTTTTATGAATTATAATAATTTTCTAGGTTAATATGACATGTTAATACTGATTTAATTAACATATTTCGAACTAATCATGCTGTTATGATTCTCACAAAAATCAATCAACAAATAGTGTCAAAATTGACATAAAATAGTATTTAAAAAAGTATTATATTATTAATTGTTATTTTATTCCTAAATATCTATGGTTCTGTCAAAATACTTAGATAAGGTAATATATTTTATTAATAAACAACTTACGGTTCGTTTGGCTTGTTATCGTATATTTATTAACAATATAGTGTAAAAAAACAAGGAAACATGGTAAAAGTTAAATTATTTAACTTAGAGTTAAATCTAAATGATAACGGTAAAATAGTAATCTAAATATTTCAAAAATCTATTGGATGAGAGTATTTCGACCCATCCCCAACTTAGCTTTTAAATAAATCAATTTGGAGTTATTAAAAACTGAATATGTCTTTATAATAAAAAATTATTTTATGTTTTTCCTAAGGTGCCCCTCTCCTCCCTTATAAAAGGGCACCTCCTTCCTCTCCTCCTCACAGAAAATTGAGCATTCAAGCTCTGTCAACCCCTGCCAATTTAACTTATCCACTTCCCTAAAAACATCTTAGAGGTCCTGGTCTTCATCAAAGACCATCTTTAGTGTCCTATGAGGAGGTTAAGAAGAGACGCTTCAAAGAAGAGGTAATGTCTGTTACCGATTCATTCTACTTTATTTCTTCTTCTACTTCTTCTTCTTTAGTGGTTTCATTATTAAGTAATAACAACAGTATCACTCATATACTGATATTTTATTATAAATATGAAACAAACCGATTTCACCTTCTATCCATCCTATGGAAAATGAAATCACCGTGCATGCGTACGTACGGAATACCCTCTCCACGCCGTGGTGTAATCTATTTTCCACCACCACTATACATGGATGGGTATAATGGTGTAAATAATAACTATATTTGATTATTTTAAAGTGATATTAATTCTTAAATAGTATATATACACTTCAATACAATTCCACGATCATTGGAACGATATCATCGCTCATGCGTACATACGACCTACCGTCTCCACGATGTGATGCCACTCGTTTTACATGATCTTCAATGAATAATGATTATATAAATGAATTGAATGAATAAATATTATATATATTACACTAATACCATTATTTAAATGAGTTATTTGTACCCTAAAAGAAGAATAATAATTTATTCGACAAAACACAGATAATAACAAAAAGCAATAAACACCAAAATAACAAGTAACAATGAAATATTTCTAATATAAAGCTAAGAATATGACCATATATGATATAATAAAAATGATTAAAATTATGGAATATGTCAATAAAATTATTTAAATCATTATATAGATGGTTCAGACACGTACGAAGCAAATCAGACCTAAGGTAAGGGAAAATCTCGTAATCTCATTTTTAACCGAGATTGTTTATACTTCAGAATTTACTGGGGAATATTTATCATCCACATCCATGATTCCTCAATATGTAATATTATTTCTATCCTCATACAATTTTTTAAATCCAATTTTACCCTTCGTTGAGTTTTAGTAAAATATATGAAATGAATCTTTTGTCATTTTTCGTATGAGGTACTTTTTTACTTTTCCGGCCAATGTACGAGAAGATTTTATTTTTTTAACTTATATACCATGAATGGATTTTATGAAAATTATTTCGATGAAACTTTACAAGTTTTCATGTTTATTTTTAATCAACATCTTTTAATTTATAATTATATGAACTTTTACGAAAGGAAATTGTTTTTTAACTAGAAAGGATATTTTCATCAAGAATGGAGTTCAAGCATTTTATCAAAATTAATTTCCATATAAGATAATATAGGGTTATGTTTCCATCCCTATATTTACATTGATTTGATTATGTTATGACAGAATTATTTTTATGAAGTCCTTTTATCTTATATGGATTATATTATGATGCCACGATGTTTAAGAATCCCATTTTTATTACATGGGTTATGCTATGATGTATGATTTATGATTTTGTGGCACACATAAGAATGGTTTCATTCTGAGATGGGTGGGACCTATATCTCCCTCCAATACATTGGGTAATGATTTAAATCTTATGAAATAAACATAGATGGAACGACAGGTTAATCTGGTTCAGTGATACAGGACTGAATCAAGGAGTGAACTTGGTTCAGAAATGGACTCTGTCTGCTAAGATATTCTTGGAAATGAGTCTTGACTACCTAGAAATTATTCTCTATGATTATGTGTGTATTCCAAAAAGTATCATGTTTTATTTTGTGATTATTGGGATTACATTTCACTATTATTATTTATCCCATGTTATGATATGATGATCTCTTTTGCAGTTTAATATATTCAAAATGTTATGTTCTTATGAACATGATATGAATGATATTTCTTTTGTTTACCCTTAATGATCATTTGAGCTCACCCTTTGGTATGTTTTCATTTCCCCAGGTTTGGAAGAAGGATATTATTTAAGATATGCCAAATGGGACTCCAGATATGATAAAATAAAAGGGAGACTGTGTAGATGATTTATGAACTAGTTTTTTAGGTTTCCCAGTTTCTGATGACACAATACCTATACAGTCCATTCATGGTTTTGTTATATGTTTTAATAAGTGTTCTTCAATTATGAAGTAATAACAATGTATGTAAATTATGGGTCATTATAGTTGGTATCAGAGGAAAGGAATAGTCAACCATTGAAAATATGGATGTGAAAGCCTTAGTAAGAACCCTAAGGATAAGTCTAAGCATAGAACACAATATTAGTGTTTTAAAAATGGCCATGAACAACCTATGATAAGACCTTAAGAGTGAAATTTTATTCATGATTATGTGGTATTCCTATTATAATTAGTGTTTCTCACACTATTATTTATGGTTTTAGTCAATGGGTGGAGCCTAAAGGAACCGTGTTAATGCTGAATGTGACGAGAAGTGAAATGATTGTCCCCATGAGCAACCAAACGTTATGGGAGCTGAATGAAAAATCTTGTATCCATGATCACAAAACTTTATCATGCTATGAATCATACAGGACATACAAACGATCAAAGGAGATAGCAACATAATAATGAATTCTTCATAAGGCAGCGTCCACCCTCATTCAGCAGGTCTACCGATCCATTAGTGGCTAATCAATGGATCAGTACCACTGAAAAGATATTTTCAATTCTTCAATGTTCTGAACATGATAAAGTCATCTTATCAGTATATCATTTGGAAGGTTAAGCTGATCAATGGCGTAATCTTATCAAGAATACCAGGCCAAGAGATGAAATTGAGTCCATGGTATGGGACGAGTACAAGAACTTATTTTTCAATAAGTAATTCCCTCATATTATTCGAACAATGATGGAGAAGGAGTTTCTTGAACTAAAGAAAATGGATGATGAATCTGTTGGTACCTATGAAGAATATTTTACAAGACCTGCAAGGTACGCTTCTGGTATTATTATCTAACCTGAGAGTAAGATTAATCGATTCTTTAGTGGCTTAAAACAAATCATTCGAAGGGAATTATCCATAAGGGACTTCAATAGCTTTGAGGAAATCATTCGATGTGCTGTCAAGGTTGAGATGGAGATTGGAGTAACCCATCAGTCATATGCATTTTATAAGAAGAGGAAAATGGAATTTAAAGGAAAATCTAGAGAGCACATTGAAAGGAAGCTATGTTTTCCCTTATGCTCAAACTGTGGAATGAAACATGGAGGGAGTTGTCATAAAGGGACAAGTAAATGTTTCAAATGAGGAAATTAAGGTCATCTTGCATTTTAATGCAGCAATGATGGGAAGAAGATGTCCAGTTATGCGAACAAAGAAAAGGCTACACAAAGTGAAACTCCTATACTTAAATGTTACAAGTGCATGTAAATGGGTAATTATGCTAATCTAAGCCCTAATCCAAGTGTTTTTTATGATGGTCGATGTAAAAAAAATCTTAAGGCTAATGACAAAGGAATGACACATGCAATTTCTATCAGCGATGTGGTGTACAATAATGAAGTGGTGAAAGGTACACTTACAATCCACTCTAAAGTAGCAAATGTTTTATTTGATTCTGGATCCACCCACTCATTTAAATATGAAGGGTTTTCTAAGAGTATCGCTATATTACCTCAACAATTAGACGTTGAGTTAGTTTTGAAAAACAATAATGGCACAACAGTCTCATAAAAAGTTTATAATACTTCTCCGATTGATGTTTTTAGGAAAGTGAATCCTGTAAATCTTGTGACCCTTCCTATAGTGGAATTTTATTTTATTCTGGGCGTGGATTGGGTTTCTTTATATGGAGATCATATCAATTGCCAAATAAGGGAAGTCACATTTCATATTCCAAATCAATCTATGATCATCTATCGATGCAAAGATGAACATAACCTTCCAGTGAAAATTTCTTCCATCTTATGGGTCTTGATTCCACTAATGAAGTTTATTTATCTCAAATGGTTGGTGATAAACTCATGATTAAGAATATGCCCATTGTATGGGAGTTTGATGATGTCTTTCCGGAGGAATTGACGGGTCTTCCACCAAATCATGAATTTGATTTTTCAATATAACTCGTACTAGGTGCTTTTCCTAAGTCAAAGACACCTTATAGAATGACCCCAATTGAGTTGCAGGAATTGAAGAAGCAACTCCAAGAGAATCTTGATAAGGGATTCATACTCCCTTGTACATCACCTTGGGGAGCACCTGTTCTGTTTTATAATAAGAAAGATGGATCAATGAGAATCTATATTGATTATCAAGAACTTAACAAGATCACTATAAAGAACAAATATACACCCCCATGCATTGATGACATAATTTTCCAACTACGCGAAGCTCAATACATTTCTAAGATTGATCTTCGTTCAGGGTATCATCAATTAAGGGTCAAAAGGGAGGATATACCAAAGATGGATTTCCATAAAATGTATGGACTCTATAAATTTATAGTCATGCCATTTGGTCTTACTAATGCCACTGATATCTTCATGGATCTGATGAATAGAGTCTTTAGAGACTATCTTGACCAGTTTGTGGTAGTCTTTATAGAAGATATTCTTTTCTATTAAAAGTGCATGGAAGAACATGATGATAACATGATAATTGTATTAATGATCCTGACAAAGGAGAAGCTTTATTCCAAATTTACCAAGTGTGAATTTTGGATTCAAGAAGTTGAATTTTTTAGTCACATAATCTCAAAAAAAGTGGATATCTATGGATCCAGCAAAAACAGAGGTTATCGAAAGATGGACGAGACCAACAACAGTAACTAAGATCCGATGTTTTCATGGTTTGGCTGGATATTATCGACATTTTTTGAAAGATGTTTCACAATTATCTAATCCACTCACCAGGTTGACTTGAAATGGTTTTATGTTCGTGTGGACGGAGGAATGTGAAAATAATTTCATGGAGTTGAAAAGAAGGTTATCCATTGCACCTATGCCCATACTGCCTTGAAGTGGATAAAGGTTTGTGATCTACAGTGATGAATCCATGAAAGGGATGGGGTGTGTTCTTATGAAAAATGATATGGTGATAGCTTATGCCTCACGATAGTTGAAAATCCATGAGCAAAATTACCCAACTCATGATTTGGTGTTAGCTTCGGTAATATTTGCATTAAAGGTTTGAAGGCATTATCTTTATGGTGAAAGGTGTGATATTTATATAAATCATAAAAGTTTAAAGTATAATTACACACAAAATGAGATGAATATGAGCCAAAGAAGATGGTTGGAGTTGATTAAGGAATATGACTTCTCAATTCATTACCACCCTGGGAAAGCAAACAAGGTGGCAGATGCATTAAGTCGACAAGACCATGCTAGCTTATCAATGATGAGGATCACAAAAGATCCAATATTTATGGATTTACAAAGGATGGATCATGCAATTATAATGGATGGGGAAAAATTGTATCATTATCAAATGTATGTTCAACCATCTATACATGTGAAGTTTAAAGAGGCACAAAAAGAAGATGTAGAGTTACAAAAGATGGTGAGAAATGTTTCTCAACTCAACCTAGATTGTGATGTGATAATAAAGTTCAGTAATCAGGTTTGTGTTTCTCCCATCTCAAATTAAAGAAGGAGTTACTAGATGAGGCTCATAGTTATTTATTATATATTCACCAAGGAAGAATGAAGATGTATAAGGACCTGAAAGTTTACTTTTGGTGGGATAGCATGAAAATAGATTTTGCTGAATATGTTTCTCGATGCTTGGTTTGACAGTAAGTTATAGCTTAGAGACATGAGTCTAAGGGGATGTTACAACCATTACCCATACCCGAATGGAAATTGGAAAACATCACTATGGATTTTGTCACTGGACACCCTAAAATAACTAAATGCAATAATGTTATCTAGGTCATAGTTCTCATCTTACAATGTCTGCACACTTCATTTCTATTAGAGAAGATTTCTCTCTGGATCAGATTTCCATGATATATGTATTGTAAGTGGTAATATTTCATGGAGTACCACTTTCCATTATATCAGATCGGGATCCGAGTTTTACCTCAATGTTCTGGAAAATTCTTCAGCATACTCTAGATACAGAGTAGAGTTTCAGCACTGCTTATCATCTTCAGACAGACGGTCATTCTGACAGAATAATTCAAACTCTGGAATATATTTTAAGAGCTTGTTCTATGGATTTCAAAGGAGGTTGGTATCAACACCTACCTTTGGTGGAATTTTCTTATAATAATAGCTTTCACTCCCGTATTCAGATGGCTCCATATGAAGCTCTCTATGGAATGAAATGCCGAACTCCAACTTGTTGGGTTGAAGTTGGGGAAAGAAAGCTATTAGGATGAGATCTTGTTGATGAGATGGCAGAAAAGGTCTGATCTATTCGACAAAACATAAGAGAAGTTCAGAGCGACAAAATATTTATGCCGATAATTGAAAAAAGATCTAGAGTTTGATGTGGGTGATAAAGTGTTTTACGAATATCTCCTTAGAAGAGAGTAATATGATTTGGAAATAAGGGAAAGTTGAGCCCTAGGTATATTGGTCCATTCGAAATACTGGATCATGTTGGGAAGGTAGCTTACCGATTGGGGCTTCCACCGAATCTCTCTCAAGTACACGATGTGTTCCATGTATCTCTCTTGAGAATGTACATACCCGATCCTTCACATGTACACAACTCAGAAGTTGTACTGCTGCAGTAAGATCTTTCTTATGAAGAACAACCGATAGGGATTCTGGATCATAGCGAAAAAGTCCTACAGAACAAGACCACTCACTTTGGTGAACGTTTTTTGGAGGAACCACCAATTAGAATAAGATACATGGGAGTTTGAGGATATTATGAGGGAGAGATATTGTCATCTGTTTTTTACGAAGTGACGAATTTTGAGGGCCAAATTCATTTTAAGGGGGGTTGAATGTAACACCTGAGACTTTTAATAGAAATATTTTGTTTTTATGTTATATACATCATCAATGGAATCTTTAACTACACACAACACTATATTGGCTTACACGCAATCACGACCTTCCTTGATAGCTTGCGTTGTACGCAATATCGAGTTTCACTAAACAACGATATGGTATTAAAATATTATTAAAACTAGTCGTTATGAATATTAATACCCACCTTTTGATATTTTATAAATTTTATCATTCTAAATGGACTTCATTTTTGGATTCAGAATATCAGAATTAGCCTTGGGTAAAATTTTGGAATTTTTCTGAAAACATTCAATTTTTGATGAATAGTGAAAACACTAGGTTACTATTTAAAAACCGAATTTTTATTTAAATTTTTATTTATTTTATTTAAATTTAATTTAGGTCAAAATTGATACATAATACTTATATAAGTTCAATTTAATTCATTGGAGTCATTATATATTAATTTTAGATATAAAAAAATTTATTGAACTTTTCACCATCTTTTACCCACGTCCATGGAGAGTTTCGAAATTTAAATAAAACATAATTTTACCGCTTCTGTGAGTGGAATTTCGAAAATCCGAGAGACACGATTAATATCAAGGAGTAAAATGTGGTTCAATAAGATAAAAATAATTTTCGGTGAATAGTACATTTTTACTTTTATTTACCACGGTTAAAAGTACATATTGTAATTAAGGGTAAAATGAAATTATTATTACCCTAAAACATGTCTTAATTCTATTGGATAAGTTTATTTCAACCAAAAACAACCTTATTAATAAAATGTGACCATTTAGATCCACATGGATTAGATTAGTACATGTATTGTTAATTTATTTAAAGAAGGGTTAAAATAGTTAAAATCAATTTCTAATAACTAAATCAATTTTAATATAGGGTTATACATAAGATAAATTATACTATAAATATTCATTTGGATGATAAAAACATTTCCTACATAATGTTATTTTATTTATTATATAATTCAATTTATTTATGACACAATGATGATGAAGAAATTATCTTATTAATGAAATATTAACATAATTGATGTTATAAATACTCAAATGAATGTTATTTGAGACTTTTTATAACTTCAAATAATTTTCTAGGTTAATATGAAATGTTATTATTGAATTAATTAACTTTTTATGAACTAATCATGCTGTTAATATTTCCACAAAAAAAATCAATTACCGAATAGTGTAAAAATTGACATAAAATAGTATTCAAAACAAATATTATATTATTAATTGTTATTTTATTCCTAAAAATCTAAGGTTCATCCAAATGACTTAGAGAAGGTAATATATATTGTAATTATACAACATGGGGTTCGTTTGTCTTGTTATAGTATGTTTATTAACCATATGGTGTAACAAAACAAGAAGACACGATAAAAGTTAAATTATTTAACTTAGAGTTAAATCTAAATGATATGGTTAAAATAGTAACCTAAACTTGTAAAAAATTAATTGGAAGAGTGGATTTCGACCCATCCACACCCTATATTCTAAATAAATTAATTTGGTGCTATTAAAAACCGAATATGACTTTATAATAAAATAATATTTTATGTTTTTTCTATGGTGCCCCTCTCCTCCCTTATAAAAAGGCACCTCCTCCCTCTCCTCCTCACACCACTCTGATCATTCATGCTCAGCCAACCCCTGAAAATTACTATTCTTCACTTTTCTAGAAACATCCTAGAGGTCCTGGTCTAGTTCAAAGACCATCTTTAGTGCCCTAAGAGGATGTTAAGAAGAGGCTCTTCAAACAAGAGGTAATGTCAGTTACCAATTTTTTCAACTTTATTTCTTCTTCAACATCTTCTTATTTAGTTGTTTCTTTATGATGTAATAACATCAGTATCACTCATATACTTATATGTTATTATAAATATGAAAAAACCCTAATTCACCTTCTATCCATCCTACAGAAATCGAAATCACCGCGCGTGCGTACGTACGGAATGTCGTCTCTAGGTCATGGTATAATCTGTTTTCCACAACCACCATACATGGATGGGTATAATGGTTTAAAAAATAAATATATCTAATTATTTTAAAGATATATTAATTATGAAATAGTATACATACACTTCAATACAATTCCACGATCTTGGGAGTGATATCATCGCTCGTGCGTACGTACTGCCAACCGTCTCCACGATGTGATGTGACTCGTTTTACATGATCCTAAATTCTTAATGATTATATAAATGAATTGAATGAATAAATATGATATATATTACCCTAATACCATTATGGAAATGAGGTATCTGTAACCTAAATGGTGAATAAGAATTTATTCGACAAAACAAGCATAAGAACAAAAAGCAATAAACACCCGAATAACAAGTAACAGTGAAATATTACTAATAAGAAGCTAAGAATATGACCATATATGATATCATAACAATGATAATGATTATGTAATAAGTAAATAACATTATTTAAATCATTATATAGGATTTTTGGACACGTACAAAGAAAATCGAACCTTAGGTAAGGGAAAATCTCGCAATCTCATTTCTATCTGAGATTGTTTGTACTTCATAATTTACTGGGGAATATTTGACGTCCACATCCATGTTTCCCCAATATTTATTATTATTTCTATCCTCCTACAATTTTTTAAATCCAATTTTACCCTTCAGGGGGTTTTTAGTAAAATATATGAAAGGAATCTTTTGTCGTTTTTCGTACAAGGCACTTTTTGATTTTTCGGGACAATGTACGAGAAGAATGTATTTTTATAACTTATAAGACATGAATGGATTTTTAGAACACTATTTAAATGAAGCTTAAATTACATGTTATCAAGTATTTTTAATAAAATTCATTTATTATTGAAATATATGACATTTTATGAAAGGAAAATGTTTTTGAAGTAGAAAGGATATTTTCCTCAAGAATGGAGTTCAAGCGTTTTATCAAAATTATTTTCCATATAAGAAAATATAGGGTTATATTTATATACCTATTTTTACATTGATTTTATTATGATATGATGGAATTATTTTTATGAAGTCCTTTTATATTATATGGATTATGATATGATGCGACGATGTTTAAGAATTCCATTTTTATTACATGGGTTATGCTATGATGTATGATTTATTATTTTATGGCACACATAAGACTGGTTTCATTATGAGATGGGTGGAAACTATATCTCCCTCTAATTCATTGGGTAATATTTTATATCTCATGAGATAGACATGGCTGGAACGACAGGTTAATCCAGTTAAATAAAACCGGAATGAAACGAGTAGTGAACTCTATTGAGAAATGCACTTTGTCTGCTAAGATAGTCTTGCGAATGAGTCTTGACTACTAAGAAATGATTCTACATGATTATGTGTGTCTGTCACAAAGTTTCATGTTTTATGTTATGATTATTGGGATTACATTTCACTATTATGATTTATCCCATGATATGATATTATGATCTCTTTTGCAGGTTAATATTTTCAAAATTTTATGTTCTTATGAATATGATATGAATGATATCTCTTTTGTTTACCATTACAGAGCATTTGAGCTCACCCTTTTGTATGTTTTCTTTTCCCCAGGTCAGGAAGAAGGATGTTAAGTATGATATGCCAAAAAGGACTCTAGATATGATAAAATAAAAGGGTGACAGTTTAGATGATTTATGAACCAGTTGTTTATGTTTCCCAGTTTCTGAAGACACTATACCTATATGGTCCTTTCATGGTTTTGTTATATGGTGTAATAAGTGTGCTTTAATTCTGATGTAGTAACAATGTATGTAAAGTATGGGTCGTTATAATTATAATTTTCAATGAACATTACATAATCATTATTTTATATAAAAAAATTACATGTTTGTTGAATTGGTCAAATACTACCAGAACATCAGGTTACAAGTGTATCCTGAGTTAATATTATTTTGAATACTTAGAAATGAATATAGTCAAATTCCATATTAGTTATAATTAAAATAAATCATGAAAATATATTATTTTAACTTCCCTCAAAATAGATCATAAATTAATATATTTCTTCTCATGTAATATAGTAGTTTGTGAAAAATAAAAATTCTTATTAATTAAGAGTATTGAAATAACTTCCATTAGATTACAAGGAATGACCACAAAATAGAAATTATATAAATTGTTGGAAATTTTTAGATAAAAATAATGTCCCATATATTCTTCAAAATACAAAATTCTTATTAATGAAAAATCAGGATACCTAAAAGTTTATATAAAATATTGTGTCTTTATAACAACGTTAGAATGATTTCCATTAATAATGTATTAAAAATTGCAATGGAATTTATTTACAATGATTTTTAATGGTCAAAATGAATCAAAAATAATTGAACCATGAATATAAATGTAACACCCTAGTTTTTGTTTAATTATTAATTTTTCCACATTAATTTAACCTTTTTTATAACTTCCATTTGATTTTACACTTGAAATGTTTCTATTAAATTAAATACCAATATTTGGATTGTGTTATATGAATCACCTAGATTATTTTGATGTACAAAAAACATATATTTTATCTTGACATATGTGGAACACCATGGTTAGCTTTTGAATTGAATTACATTACATGAAACACTTACTTCCTCCACTCCATATGTAACATCATCGTGGGATACATTACACACAACACACAGTTTCTATTAAACATATTTTATAATTATAATTATTTAAATCATATAATTATAACAATGTCATTAATCATAGTAATACTATTAGTTATAACTAATTAAAAAATTTAATTTATAAGGGTTATATATAAATAAAACATATTAGTGATGAGGGTTACTTTTTGTGATAAAATAAAATTAATTTTATAATTTTGAATTTTGAAATTATACTAGGGTGACTTTTTGTGAATTTCCTGAGAAACATAATTTTTTGATTAATAGTGAAAAATTACCGGATTTTAATTATGATATACTTTTTTATATTATTTATCTACTTAGATATGTTATATTTAATTTTTTATGAATGTCTGATTGGGTATTAATTTTTATCTATTAATATAATGTAGTCTATTTGAATCATTTTCACATTGAAATCGGTTATAAAAACATTTCAAAAGATATAAAGATCAAATTTATAAACTCTTAGTGTCTTCCTATCAATGTGAGTAATTTTAAATAAATTTTTAACACTTATGGGATTATAATTTTGAAAAATGGATTATTTTTTTGGAATAATATTAATTTATAATTTCTAATAAGTTAAAATTAGTTATTGAAAATATAAATTAGTGAATGTAATTAAAATTGATTAACTGGATAAAGGTTAAATAATGCTTAACTAAGGAATAATAATTATATTTTAGACCAGAAATGACATATAAACTATTCCAAAACAAATTTTTTGCCTATTATTAAGGAATTGACCATCCTTTAATTATTTATTTTATTAATTTATTACTTTTTAGGTAAAAATATTGAGAAATTTAACTTCTTTTCAAAAATATCTAGTTAGTTCATTCCCTTCCCTAAAAAGGGTCTCCACATATCCAATATCTTCACATATCTCAAAAAACATGGGATCATCAAAGATCATCCCAAAAAAATTTACTAAATAAAAAAAATCATCTTTGAATCATTAATTTGGTATAAAGTAATCCAACAAATCCTTTTCCTCAAAAAAAAATGAGTTACATGATTAAGAGGTAATATCTTCTCTCAAGATCCTCCCATTTATTTTATTTAATTCACCACATAGAATCTCTTTATTACAATAATTTATAACAAATAAATTATCCTTAATATAATAGTATTTTGTTAGGACATTGTTTTGACCTGAACAGACACAAAACTACCCCTAAGGGGTAATTAACATAATGATTACATGTATGGAGAACTACAACCTCACTAAACGATGATTGTTTATATTTACATTACAACCTCTAATGGTGGACATTATGATGGAAACAATATTTATATATTTAATATAATATATTTATTAATTATTTATGTTTTGTTAACAATTTTACAACACATATCAGAGTACATTTCATTTTTTATTAACATGATAATTTATTTTGAGGATGTGTGGACTACCGTCCCCTCAAAGCTATGTAATTCATTCATACACTACATAAAATGTATTAAAGATGTATTTTGTAAATATATATGTAATATATGATGTAATAGATATTCAATAATTATGATATATATTTACATATAAATAAATTTAATTCATTTACTTTTTTTCTTTCAACGCGACAATAATACAAAAATATCATGCATTTGTATGAACGACATACCATATCCATGAATGGTGTATTCATTTTCATAAATCTATATGATATGGATTGTATAATAAACATATTCTTAATATGAATTTTATTTAAATATATATTTAAATTATTTATTCATTACATTAATATAAAAACCATAGTTATTACACATTAAGACACATATGAAAAACACATATTAGCTAAAGTGAAAACATAACATTGAATTATTAAAAAGAAGGTAATAAAAATACATAATAAAAAAATATATGTAATTAGAAGTTATAATATTGTATTTTTATATATTTATAATAACATATATTTATTTTATAGTTGGAATTAATGAGTACAATCAGATTCAAGACACTATGTAAGGGATTTCACCTAACTTTTTATTTCTGTGAGATACAATCGTTAGTAACAACCATTTCCATTTTTGTGGTTCATATACTTCACGTGGATGTATTATATTATTATTTCTATTAATTTTATGTGTATTTAAATATCCATTATGTGATCATTATTTCATGGTGTTGATGTTTCAAAGGTTAAAAAACCAGTAAGGTAGTTTTGTTTCAAATTTCATTCATTGTGAAAGTTGTTTTTATAGACCTATTTTCCCAAACAGGGAGTTTCATATTCCAATTTAAATGTTATATATTAAATGTTTTTTATTTCATTATATTTTATGCTTAATGTAATTTATTTTTAAAAAATGGAGTGTATTATTGCTTGGAACCAATTGGTAAGTGTTTAGTGAAACAATATCATCACTTTTTGAGGTTATTTATGATTTTGCATTCATTGAAGAAATATTATGATACATGTATAGATAATATTCATTAATATTCATCTAATAGGGTTATTAATGATAAAATCATGTATTCGATACAATATTCCTTTATTTTTTAAATAACAAAGTTAATAAATTTCTTTTACAAAATCCTGACAATACCCTCTATTCGGTCAAAAATTTGTGTTTTATAAAAACTATGTTTTTTTAAAGGGGTTCCAAAAAAATTAATAATATTGTCCAAAAAAATTTATAAGAAATGATTACACATTTCTTTGTTTAAAAATTCATTATATTGAGTCTTCTTTTATATTTATTATTTATGAATTTTTCATTAAAAATTAAAATGAAAAATAAATTAATTTTTGCATCGTATGTCATTTACAGGACAACCCACTATCAATCCATTCAATATTTGTTATCATGTCTAAAAGTTTAATTTTATTGAAATTTTTTTCAAATTCATTTTTTATAAAAGATTTCCATGATTATTTTTTACTATATTAATGAAAATGGTTTTTAAAGGTTTTTATGTCTTATAGAACCTTTTCTAAAGAAGAAAAGTTATTAACCTCATGAAATGTTATAAAAATATTACTACATGGTATTTTCCATCTAATATAAAATCCATTGATTTAACTAATTCCTTTATATGAATTTATACAAATTTTCTATTCATATTATTTTTGAACGATTTATTTTTTTGAATGAATGAAGCTTATGAAACAAATTTCACTCCCACTAGATTTAGGATTTTATAACCAGCTCCTTTTCATTCGTAATAATATCATGAAGTCATTATGAAACCAATCATATTTTCATATATTATTATGTGACGAAATTTTACTGATATCCATTTAATTTATGGGTTATTATTTGATGACTGTAAAACTTATTTATTTTAATGTGTCCTCTTGTGTTGATTTATTTAATATCTTGTGGAACATGTTTAAATGATTTTATTCTGATATTGGTGGGACCTATATCCCCCATAAATGAATTAGGTAATGATATGTTTTATATGAGATCAGACGGTACATGTGTTGTTTCCAAATAAAAAAAACTATATATTAAATGTGGTTTATCCCAATCCTAAATGTTAGAGGGTAGACATGATATAGCCCAAACCTGAAAACAAGAAGGTATATGGGTTATATAAAAAGTCTAAAAGTAAGAGGGTGCATGGGTTGTAGCCTAATCCCAAATACAAGAAGCTACATGGGTTGTATCCCACACAAAAAAGTAAGAGGGTACACATGTTGTTATACCATTCATGATGCTTTTAAATGGAAAAGTGACCAAGAAAAACAAGTTATAAAGGCCTTTCTAGATATCATTGACATAAAATTTCGTATTGATATATGTATTCCACAAATTCCATTTGTTATTACTATGTTATTATTTGATTTTATTATGTTATTTATTTCCATCAGATTCATGAATTATGAAATTTAAATATTTATTTTGTTCTCTAATATATAAGTTATGATCGTCATAAGATAATCCAAAGTTCTATACCTATATGTTATTGTTTTTATTACAAATTTCCTTTATTTACCCTTGTTGAGAATCTAATATCAACCATTTCTTATTTTTTTCCATTCCCCATTCTATGAAGAATGGTTTTAGGTAGAAGTAAAAATGCATGGGATATTTATGGGATATGGTGATGAACATTCACTAGGATATAATATATTCACTCCAATATTCAATAACACTAAACATTTTTTGAACTTATGAACATATTATTTCAATATACTGAATATTCATAAAAAAATATAATATACATTTATTTTCATATTGGATAACTATATATTATATAAATTTATTGGTTTAGTCCTATAATGGAAACTAGGATGATAAAACATTACTGAGATACCTAGTTATATAAATGAGAAAATTTCAAGGCGTGTCTCTATGGGTAGGCCTAATGATTAGATAAAGAATCAAAAATGTAAAATAATATTATTAATGTATATAGTGGGTGGTTTCATAGCAATACATCCCACTATAGATACTATAAATAGATGTGGATCAAAAATAAATATACCTATGAGATAAAACACTACCACGATGTTTCAAGGATGAATCAAAGTAATAAGGTACATGACAATATCCCTTGTTGCAAACATGGTTTGAAACTTCAAGGTTATATGCTTTGGGAAATCCCAAAATATTTACGATCAATCATGCATGATAATAATAAATGGTGTACATAGATAACCTTGGTTAATAATATGGATTCATTGATTATGGAAGGATTCATATTTGAATCAAAAAATTTTAATTTTGAGAATCATACATTAGTACATAAATGAACAAATAAAATTTATTAACTCATTAGTTCCATTTAGGACCATTATACTTTATATATGTATATATCATTTTCAAATGAATAACATAATTAAAAAAATTTCATTATTTTTTTATACATTTAATATATCAGAAAATAATGATGAGGAAATTTAATGAGAAATATCATGATGGATTTCATCATTAATTCTGATGAAAATATCCCTTCATGATCAATGACATGATTTTTTATACAGTATCTCCAAAAAAATGATTTATATGTAGAAAAAATACCATTTTTGTTAGTTAATGATTATTGGAAACCATCATTTACCATATTTTAATCAAACTAATAATTGTAAATGTAGTCTATCATAAATATCATGCTCTCTAATGACGACTCTAAAATGAAATTACTAATTGGATACGTATAGGTATTATGGTCATCTTCAATGATCATTTCATCATTATTATTTTACAAAAATAATTTATATGTTTGATTCATTTGTCAAATACTACTATATCATCGAGGTACATATGTAACCCAAGTGATTTTTATTAATTATTCTAATGGAAGTTACACAAATTTCATATTAGTTTTAATTATTATTTTTTTTCATAAAAATATATTATCATAATTACCCTCTAACTAAATAATCAATTAATATATTCCATATCATGGAATATACTAGTATGTGAAAGAAAATAATTTCTATTAATTATGTGTATATATATCACTTCCATTAGATTACAAGGAATAAATAAAAAATTGAAATTATATAGAATGAATGAAAAATTTAGCTAAATTTTTTTCCATGTATGCTTCAAAATCGAAAATTTTGATGACTGAAAATTTAGGATACCTCACAATCTATATCACAATTAGTTTCTTTGTAAGTAATTTATAAAGTTTCTATTAAGAACCTATTCAAAAATTTCAATTGAAAATAATTATAATTATTTGGAATGGTTACAATGAGGCACTAATAATTGTACCATGACCATAAATTTAACCCCCAAGGTTTTATAATTATTATTTTTCTCATATTAATTTAACCTTTGTGATAATATCAATTTCATGTAATAATGAAAAAGTTTATTTTGTATTAAATCAACATGTTTGGATTTTGTTGTACGCAACAGCAAGTTAATTGTGAATTACAGACAACATAGATTTTATCTTGATATATAAGGAACACTGAGTTTAGCTTGGGAATTGGATTATATTACATCAAACAATAACTTGTTATACTCAATAGTAAATATAAACTAGGTATACATTACACGAAACACTCAGTTTCTATGAATCATTTTTTAACTATTATAATTATTTAAATGATATAATTAGAAAAAAAATAATACATATTAATATTTATTGTCATAACTAATTTTTAAACATAGTATGAAAAGATTATAAATAAATAAAACATATTGGTGATGAAAGTTATAATATTAAGTAACTTCTTTATTTTTAAAAAAATTATAATTTCTCGAATGAACTTTTTTAAAATTACTTTTATTAAAAATAATAAACTTTATTTTGGACACATTTATAAATTGAATTTGGTAAAATAAAATTCATTTTTGATTTTAGTATTCCGAATATATCTTAGGGTGACCTCTTGGAATTTTTTTGAGAAACATCATTTTTGGGATAATTGTGAAAAATAATGGATTTTAATAAAAATATTCTTTTTCATATAATTTATCTATATAAATATATTATATTATATTTTTTTAATGGTTGGTTGAATATTATTTTTATCAGTTAATCTGATGTAGGTCATATGAGTTGATTTTATTTTGATATTATGTTATAAATGTTGGAAAATATTGAACGTTTATATTTAGAAACTCATAGTGGCATCCCCTCAGCGAGACTAATTCTAAATTAATTCGTCACACATATGTGATTATAATTTTGAAAAATTAATATAATATTTTGAATGAGATTAATTTATAATATTTAAGAAGATAAAATTATTTTTTGAGCAAAAATACAGTTGAATGTAATTAAAAATAATTACATTGATAAAGGTAAAACAACATTTATCTAAGGGAAAATCATTATATTTCAGGTCTAAAATTACATATAAACATTTAAGACCCAATTATATGGATATTATTCATACATTTACCTTAATTTAGTTATTTATTTTTATTTATTATAAATTTTTAATGTAGAAATGTCGGTACATATAACTTGTTTTCAAAATTACCAAATGTGTTCTTTCCCTTTACTATAAAAGCCCTCCACATCTCCCTTTTCCTCACACATATCAAACCACTTAGGATCATCTATGATCTTCATAATACACATCCCAAAATCCATACATTCCCCTCTTGATTCATTCAATTGGGTATCAATAAACCCTATTGTGCCTTTTTCCACAAAACAAATTGACTTACCCTATTAGGTGGTAACATCTTCTCTGATGATCCTTTATTTTATTTTATTTTATCCACCCTATAGAATATCATTATTCAATGATTTTATAAAAAATAATCTAATATAAACTATAATTTCTTAATGATAATTGTTTAATCTAAACATACATAATCTAATATCTAATGGGTAATGATCATAATATTTACGTGTATGGTGAGCTACATCCTCACTAAACAACGATTGTTCATTTTTCTATAATGTCTTCTCATTGAAGAAATTATGATGGAAACTAAATTTATATATTATATATATTATATATATTATGTTATTATGTTCCTATAATAATTTTACAAAAAAATATCTCTGTACATTACATTTTCTTCTAACATGATAATTTTCATTGAGGAAGTGGCGACTACCTCCCCCTCAAAGTGATGTGATTAATTTATACACTACATGGAATGTATTAATGATATATTTAGTAAATATATATGTAATATATGATAAATAGAGATACCATAATAAATATATATATTTATAAATAAACACATGTATTTCATTAACTCACTTTCTTTCAATAGGACAATTAAACAGAATTAGTTTTCAGGCCTACAAACAACTTACGGTCTCCTTGAATGGTGTATTTCATTCCATTCCTTTATTACAGGCTACTATAATAAAAATAATCATAATATATATTATATTTAAATAATTTTTTTCATTATTGATATCATGATATGAATATAATCCCTAAAGTTATAAAAAATTAAGACACATACGAAAAAAGAATATATTACCCGAAGTGAAACCATAGAATAGAATTATTATCAAGAAGGTAATAAAAATCCATTATCAAAAAATATATGGAATTATAAGTACTAATATAGTGATTTTAAATATTTATAAAAAAATTATTTTAATTATCATTGGTTTGATTGAGTACAATGATAGTCAAACACTATATAAGGGAATTTCATCTCACTTTTTTTGTGACATATAAGCTGTAGTCACAACCATTTCCATTTGTGTGTTGTGTAAACATCCGTTGGATGTATTCAATGGGTTTTATAAATAAATATATTGGTATTTTCATATCCACTATTTGATCATTATTTCTTGTGGTTAATGTTTCAAAAGATACCAAATCGTTAAAGTAGTTTTGTATCAACTTTCCTTCCTTGGGACATATGTTTTGTTGGGAAACAATTTTCTCTCTAATGGTGTATATGATTCCATTTAACTTTTTATATAATGAATATTTTTCTTCTAGTGATCTTCTAAGCTTCATGTAATTTCTGTTCATTACATGGAGTGTTTGATAACATTTAATCATGTTGTAAGTGTTTATAAAAACAATTTCATAGCATTTTGATATTATTTGTGATTATGATTCCACTAATAAACTATTATGATCCATATCTTATGTAATGTAATTAATTACCTTCCCTTAATGTTATTAATGAGATAATCATGTATTGGATTCAATTTTACAAACAAAATACACATTATTGTTTTGAATTTTATTTTTTGAAATCTCTACACTACCCTCTATTTGGTAAGAAATCATTGTTACATAAAAATATTTTTTTTCTAAAAGGGGTCCCCACAAATAATATACAATTCTCCTAAAATATTTATAAGAAATGTTTACCAATTTATTCATTAAAAACATAATTGAATGGAATATTCTTGTATATTTCTTAACAGGGAATTTTCTAATGTTTTTTCAATGCATAATGATTTTTTTACTTCATAAGTAATTTACGAGCATACATGCACTAAATTCATTAAATATTTCATATAATGTACTAAATGATAATTTTTAAATAGAATGTTTTCAAAAGATATTTTCTATAAAAATATTTTTTAATGGTTTTCATTATTCATTTATAATATTTTATAGAAATGGTTTTCAAAAGGTTTATTGTATTAAATATCCTTTTCGAAAAGAAAAATGATAATTACCACATGAAAGGTTTTCAAAATATCATTCCATGCAATTTCCCTTGTTATATATAATCCATTAATGTTTTTAATTCCCTTTTATGAATTTATCATAATTTTCACTTCATATTATTTTTGAAATGTATTATTTTTTGATGTAGTGATGATTATGACACCAATTTCACTCCAAATAGCTCTATGCTTTTGAAACATGCTCCATTTAATGGGTTATGCTTTCATGAAGTCATTATTAAGCCATTATTTTTTTCATAGGTTATTATCTGATGAAATTTTATTGATACCCAATTCATTTAATTTGTTATTATTTGATTATTATGAAACGTATTTCATTTTGTGAGTCCTAATATTATGAAAGTTCTATTATTTTGTGACACATTATTGATTTATTTTATTATGAGATTGGTGGGAGATATATCAGCCAAAAATTATTTAGGTAATGATATTTTTTATATGAGCTAATAGGGTACACGTGTTGTTTCCTAAGACAAAAAAAACAGGAAGCATCATCATATTTAGAGGAATCCAAAAAAGATAGAGGGTACACGGGTTGTAGTCCAATCCTAAAAACAAGAAGGTATATGGGTTGTAGCATAAGCCAAAAATTATGAGTGTACACTGGTTGTAGAAAAAGGAAAAAACAAATGTTACATGGGTTAAATCCCCTGGTGAAAAGTAAGATGGTACACGTGTTGTCAGACTATCCCTGAATCCACTAAATTATACTCAGACCAATACTAACATGTTAAAATTGTCTTTATCAGTATGCTTGATATAAAATTGTCTATTGTGATGTATATGAAAAAATTAAATGAATTATTCCTATGTTATGCTTTCGTTTCATATTTTTTTACTTCAGATTCATGAATTATGATAATCTAATTTTTTATGTACTATAATATATAGGGTATGATCATAAAATGTTATATCCATATTCTATACCCATTTTGTTTTCTTTTCATTCACATATACTTAATTTACCCTTTCTTTTAATCTGAGATCACCCATTTCAAATTTTTTCTTTCCCTAGTATATAAATAAATGATTTAGGTAGATGTACTAATTTGTGAGATCTTCATGGGAGATGGTTATGATCTTTCACTAGGATATATGATTATATGTCCATGATTCTAGATATGTTAATATTTTTTGGTCTTTAGGAATTTATTATTTCAATGTAATTAATATTAATCTAAAATAATGTAATTTCAAATTATATTAATCTTGGGTCTCTATATATGGTATTAATAAAATGGTTTAGTCACCCATTGGAAACTATATTTTTGAATAATAAGTGAGATAACTTGGTAAATTAATGAATAAATTTATAGGTATTTCTCTAAGGATAAGTATTAGTATTACATTACATTTCAAAAGGTGTCCTATAATATTGGTAAAGGATAGAGTGGGTGGATTCCTAGAAATAAATCTATTTCGATATACTACAAGTAGATATTTCTATGGAATAAATTTACCATGGACTAAAAACTCCACCACGATGTTTCGGGTCACACTCGGAGAAATTTTGTATAAGACAACATGCCTTGCTACAAACCTGGTTTGAAACTCCTAAGGGATATGCTTTGGGAAATCATAAACACTTCACAAACTATCCAGAAGGATACAAATAAATGTTGCCCATGAATAACCTTGGATAAACCTATGGTTTGATTGAATATTGAAGGTTCTATAATTTATATGTCGTATAAGTGACCTTTCAAGAACATGTGGTACCTCTCTTGTATTATTATGTATTAAAATATTAATTTTGTATTTTTTTCAATGCATGAACCCAAATGAACCACATTAATGATGATTGTGTGGGAAAATACATGGATTTTTCTTCTAAATATCTAAATGTTGTGGGAGTAGGAATGAAATCCCACATTTCCTAGATAACACAGCTTTCTCACGTTATTAATTTTTATAAAGATCCAACTGATAAAAGGAGATAATAGTGTTAAATTTATTTTTTTATGAGGAAATATCAACATTCTTTTAGTTGTTCATTTGATCCACATTTTTCTAAACATTGGATCAGTATAAAAAAATGGTATTCTCTATTCTTTATTGTTCAGATCCTGAGAAATGAATTCTGGTTGTTTGTTGATTAGATTCTGAAGCGGACCTGTGGTGGAATATAATCATGGAAATCTATAAGAAATATGAAACTAAATATATGGATTTTTTTGAGTTCAAGAACATATTAATTAATATGTACATTCCTCAGGATCAACATATATAGATAGAATGATAGTTCCTTGAGTTGAGGAAAAAGGATTATAAATCTATTTCTACCTATGAGGATAATTTCACAAGACTTGGAGGTATGCTTAGAGAATTATCATACAACCAAAATGTATGGTTTAATTATTCATTAGTGTATTAAAGAAAAGTCTCATAACGTCATTGTATGTATGTTAAACTGGTAATTATGAAGAGATTTTGCATAGTTCAATCAATGTTAAAATTATGGCTGGATATATGTATCATTATCATTCGTTTAACAAGAAGTGAATGGTGGAGTTCAATGGAAAATCTATAGACCATGAATATAATAAGATGAGAATTCCTTTGTGACCTATGAGAGGAATAAATCAAGTTGTTATTGACTTATTTGTACTATTAAATGTTTTACGTTCATAAAGGAAGGATATCATGTAACGGTACACTAATGTGATTGGAAGAAGTTACATAATGATGTTAATAGTAAGATAACTCCTTAGGATGAACCTCCCACACTATAGTCTTTCGACTGTTGGGTGTTTTGTAATTTCACCAAAAGGGTCCCAAATACAATTGTTAATATTGGTGCTCATCTCCAATAACATCTGTATGTAATGTAAAAAAGGGTGAAAATATGAAACACAATTTGTGAAGTGATCCATGAAAATTGGAGAACACTATAATGTGTAATATCATACGGGATTCTGAAAAAATAATATATATGAAAATAATTTTTATCCTTTTGTGGAACTTTTTAGGATTCCATGAATTGATTATATTACATTATATTAATAACTCATAAAAATATAACACTAATTACTAATATAAAAGACAGTAGGATAAGACTTTTCTCAACATTCCATCATTAGTGACATTAAACAAGTGAAAACCTACTATGTTATATCCTCTATTAAATAATGTTTTTCAATGGAATAATATTCCAAAATTATTTTCATTATAAATTAGTAACCCAAAAATTGTTATATAAAATAACAATTGATAACTAACACCATTTTTCATGCCATATATAACAAATAGTATTCATATTTTTTTTATGAAAATAGGATATCAATAAATCACATTGATAAATAATCATTTAAAATAATTTAATAATTTTTTTGGAAAATATAATTCCTTAACTTCTAAAACAAAATATACTATTATTAATTATCGAGATCATTAGAGGTTAATCAGGTATTGTCATCATGATGATCGTTATCTAATCCTTGAGTGATTATAATTGTCTAGTGGGAAATGAAATATAAAATTCATGTTAATGAAAAAATATAGTAATTGGAGTTCCATATCATTCTTATACTCCATAAATTTTTTTAAATTTCACTGATATACGAACTTTCTGAAAATAATAATTTAGAAAACTTATTTTTTCTCAGAATATATAAATGAACCATCTGAGGATTTCATTATATTTCAATTAATAAAAATATAATAAATTTTCTATTTCAATTCTACCATATATGTTCATCATAAAATCAATCCCTCAAAAATTATATATAATAAATATACCAAAATAGTCTTTTAGTTTTTTCAAAATAGATACTTTGCAATTCTTTTTAATATTAATTATTATAATGGATGGTGGAATGCGGGGTCATCTAATTAAATTATAGTTCAATATAATTATCCCATGAAATATATTACTTGTGGTGATTGATGATAAATTACCTCTGTGGGTTCATATGGATATTAAGATGAAATCAATAGGTGGTTCATTCCATATTAAACATAATATAACCAAATATAAATTATTCCATCCCACAAGTATGTTGACCCAAATAAAAGCCAACTATTAAATATGGATTCATCAACTAAATTTTTGTTTTGTGATATCGTTGAAATAAAAAATATGCCACTTATAACATAGTCATAATTTTAACTATTTCATAATTATTGTGGTATATATATATATATTTTAATATAAATCAACTAAATCACCCACCAATCCCACTGACTAGCTGAAATTGAATCCCAGAAAACTTCAGTTGAACTGCATCCCTTTTTAATTGAATCATTTTGGGGACTTAATAGTTAATTAAGAGATGATTTCATAAGTTTTCATTGAAATATTTTAATGTTCAAATTACAATAAATCATTATGTTATGAACTCCAAATAAATAGATACGTTTCATTGAATAGAGGATATAATTTTTGTATAATAACAATTTACAATATCATACTAGAAAACACATTAGATCTATCCTTTATAACCAATAAATGATATTACTTATTTATTGGGTGTCTTGTCAAAAAATATTTATTGTAAAATAACTATCAACACATTCTTAAATAATTTTAAATAATAAAATAAAATTAATATTGATGAGAATGACATGTAGAATAATATAACTAACATTCCAAATAAAAAAATATGTTGAATTATAATGAACCATGACATAAAAGTTAATGGTTTTTTATTTTTCACCATTTCAATGGTCGAACATTGATTCATGAATCCATAAATTACATAGTTTCATTGATGATTGAATATTTATAAAAACATTGGAAGTCATCCAAAATATATCAAATAAATTTTAAATATTATCATCATAAAAATTATATCAAATTTCATATAATCATTCGATTATAAATATTTTACTCTTCCAATGTTCCATATTATGATTATATGGTAGTTTTTATCTTTTAAAAGAATTATGAATTCACTAATACATGATTTCATGAAAAGTCCACCCTCTAGTGAAACAAAATATGCAAAAATTTTGTAATGTGGTTTAGTGTGATCTGGATAAAATACTCTTGTATCTTAATAAAAACATGTATACCATAATCAATATCATTATATATAATATATATACAATTATAATGACTTTTTATAATGTAGAATACCAACCAAAATATATATATACCATATCAATTTGTTAATATACAACACATACATTAAAAATTTTCTAAAATAAAATGACAAAATGAATTACAAATTATTATTTATCTAGATCCGTACAATATATTTCACTAAAATAATTGATACTTTGTATTTAATTTTTGAAATGAAATAATAAAACATTTATAATTTTCATATGATATTTAAAATCCCATATTAGAAATTGAGTATAAATTTATTGATCAATAACATCTCGAACACCACCATCGATTAGCTTAGCCTAATTAATAGTGCATTAATGGTGTCAATGGTTGATGGTTCTCATGAACTATATCATGATAATCATAGATAATTCTTTTTAATATAATCATAAACTAATAAATATATCAATGTACAAACATATGAAATTTCTTGTGTTATTATTTATCGACTTAGTCAGGATAATAAATCATATCTTATTTTATCATAGATATACTATATAAGGTATAAGAGACTCTACTAATGAAAATTTTATAATATCATCTCTACTATAATAATATATGATATTAATTTATTTGGGGTAATTAATGGAATACTTTGAGGTGGCTTTTTCATTCCGTCCATTATTTAAAATTCATTGCACATTTGAATAAATGATGAATAAGGAATGACATTTTTATAAAACCCGGATATATAATTTTTTACAAAAAATATTATTTTTATTATCGAATATATAATATAATAAATTCAATTCCATGAATCTCATGGTTATTTTATTTTAATGAAATTATATATTAATCATCCAAACTCTCATTTTTAGCCACAAAATATATCATTAACTTGCAATTCATTATAATTTCATGAATGAGAGGGTATATTCAAAGAATCATTTAGAAAATTTATTGGGATCAAAATTTTATATAACATATTATACCATGTGTTATTATGTAATTAAATATATTATACACCCAATATATTAATCATCACCTTCATTTTAGTGAATCACTTATTTCATCGAAAAACTATAATTTTTACCATCTTAGGTATTAATGTACTCCATTTTCACTATCATTTCTATGAAATTATTATAGTGAATTATTACATTATATAATTACGGAATGGTAGGAAGGTTTTTTTCAAGATAAATTATCGATTTTGGAGTTTAAAAAATTCATAATTTGAATGATATTTTGGTTTTTTGGTATCTTTTTAATATTAAATTGGAAGTTTATTAATTGCAATAGCGTAATGAAATTCATAGAGGAATTTCTTTAAAAAAACAATCAGAGACTCAGGTATTTTTGGAAATATAAAAATCCATTGGAACAACATTTTTATCACACCATGATTTCAATATCTTTGGAAATGGGATATTACCAATAACCATGTCTTCGAGAACCCATTATACATCCACCAAGATCTTGGTAGTGTATGAGATTATTGGTGAGGGTCTTCCATGAATCCAATAGTGATCCGAACTACATTTAGAGGCATTTTATAATTTAGTTAGGGGTATTATTCTCCTTATATTCATATAATCATGAAATAAAGTACAAAGGGGGGGATACTTCCCTCTCCTCACATTCACTTATCACTCTACTCTCGGATTTGGTTTCATTCAACTCGTTATTTTCACCAATCTAGAGTAACCTTGTCTTTTTATATTTGAATCATTTCCATTATTATATCAATCGAGATAATCCATTTTGGTTAGTTTCATGTTAAAATAATATAATAAGTATTTAATTCATAATTAATTTTTGATTATAAATTTATAAATTTTATTTATTATAGACCCAATAATTCATAAAATGTCATCTACACTACAATGAACATGGTTTCTATATTCGTAGACTATATTAAAATAATTATTCTTATGAAAGTGATTTTCCCCTAGTCAACCACGGTCCAAAGTTATTTTATTCCACAGAGCATCCAATACCTCCCAAATTGTAGATTTCTCAGTAATACATAATCCTATTAAGACTCTCATCCAGCCTTTACTATGGGTGTTCTATCATCAATTGAATTTTCTCTGTAATAATTTTAGGATTCATCCATACGACATATAACATATCATGAATCAGTATAGAAATCATAACCATGTGTTTAAATATTACTAACCCGCCATGAAAACCGTGGAAGAACATCCCAATGAACATCATAGATCATTAGCCAACGAGCCTGCACCCATGTGGTACATGCTCCTTCTTTTCATCCAAATGACACGGGTTTAAATCCGGGAAAGGTTGAATTTTTGGGTTACTGTATCAGGGTATTGTAGAAGGGCACTGTAGCAGGGGCACCATAGCTGAAATTGTAGTAGTGGTGGAACTGTAGCGGCTATAGCACTGTAGCGGTTGAGGAACTGTTGCAGGATACTGTTGCAGCGGCGAGTATTGTAGAAGGTATTGTAGTTGCATAGGGTATTGTAGATGTTCTGTTCACAGAGGGTCCTTTGGGCCAAAAAATGGACTTTAAAGCCCTTTATTCAGGCCACAAGGCCTTGGAAATTCAGGCTTTGTATTGGGTGTCCATCTACCATATAATAGGTATTTTCTTTAATAATAAATTGAGGCTTCGTCCCAACCTTTTTAAAAAAATGACCTAGATCATTACATGGAAACCAAGATTAAATCATCAACCTGGGATCTAAAGTGACACCCATAATTATATCTACCCTAACCCATAACCACCATTTCACTATAATCAAAAGTAATAGGGTACCTACATGGTTATGATAAGTCATGGTATAGTAGAGTCACCCTTCTATGGGACCTCAATTTCAGTCATGGACACATTTCATCCATTAAACCCCTATTACATCATATAAATTGATGTTATCGAGTGTTTAGAAAAAAAATTATAGGATACATAGGGCCTCACCAAAATGGAATTATCTATTATATGGAACATGTCCCATCGATGCCCTCATGGACCCTCTGGGTCAAATAGATAAACAAACTCAATTTGGGTGAACCTAAGGTATTTCCACCTAGGTTGATTGAAAGTGAATAAAATATGATCGACCATCCTTCCCTTACCTCTATCATATATGTTTCTTGTGGCCCTGTGAGTATATTCACAATACATTCAGGTTTATCCTCACCTCCCATGAATATTGGATGCCAACATGTATCTTAACACTAATGACAGAAACCATAGGTGGATAACGTGTGAAAGAACAAGAAAACTGTTTTCATAGCCCTTGTCACTTTTCTTATTTGAATAAACAAATTTTTTAAATAATAAAAATTATAGTTAATTAAATTAATGAGGTATCATCCCTTGTACAATTCCCAAGAATCAACATTCATATAAAAATAAAATTTTCATATGGAATGTATACAATTCCACCTATAATTTTCAAGCATATTGATTTACACACAAAGTTTAGAAGTGGCTTCCAAGGACCATGATGGTCCATTTTGACTCTCCCATAAAAAATTGATCTAACATTAATGGAAGAAGATCCTAACTCATTCCAAAAATAAAAGTTAATTCATTATTACATTTTTAATTAAATAATTAATTCAATTTAGAAAATCAATAAATCAAGATAACTCTCATGGTCGTTATGATTCAAATAAACCACCTAAAATGGCACCCCTAGGTCTGTCTCATGTCTCAACCCAATGATGGGTGAAATCACAATTTCTAATTCTATATAAACTGTAATTAAGTTAAATTTTTATAATAAATATTGATGCAACAAACCAAAACCAAGATGATGATACACCACATATAGATTACGTCCTTATCTGTCATCAAACCATGAAATGGGCCAATAATATATAACCATCATAGTAATGAAAATAAAATAAATGGGATCCATGAAATTTGATACCCAAACAAATCCTAATCTCCATTTACACAATGATCCATCACACTATATCAAATACTTTAGCTCTTCCTGAAATATACTAGCATCCAAGTGAATGTATGCTTTGTTGACCATGTTAATTGGAGGTTATATAAGAATGGGACTAGAAAAAAATTCTGGAACCACCAATTCCATCCCATACTAAATGTACTTGTTGCAGAAGTGTGCATGTGACATTCATTGATTACATAAATATATAACATAATACATTAATGGTGAATTTTATTGAGACCATGATCAAATATACCATATTCATCTTGATGTTGTAGTGTATTTGAGAAAAAATGGTGTTCTTTCCAAAAATATCCATGTAATAAAACATTGAGTGCATTGTTTCCAAGAAGATATCATTAACCACCCATATGAGCGTTTCCCATATTCATCAATATCCTCTTTTATGGGTTATTTTTCTCCAATAATATCTTAATAGTAACAGAAAACCCCACTTTTGGAGTTATATAACTTTATATTATTCCCAATACTATAGAAAACCTATATACATACATACCATGGTATAAAATACCATCCATGACATATCATATATCAAGCCCCAAGAAATATTGCATGCCATGATCCCCGACTGAAATAACTATGTCTAGATAGCATGTGAGGGCCCAATAGTTATCCATTCCAGAATCACAAGGGATCCCATGTAGAATCACAAACATTCACTTTGAGATTATTCTTGGTCAGGAACAAGCCCACTTAGTATCATAGCTAACATCATGCATCATATATCCCATGCCTTGGAAATAATTTCCATTATTATTTTACTACCCCCAATGTAATGTAATGTTCCATTCATAAAACCACCCCTTTGGGGTATACCAGATCAATAATAAATATAAATATAAACATGTCTACTTGTGGCCATAATTCCAACCAACAAGTAATATCATATTTTGACTCCCCAAATAATGAACAAAATCATCTAATACTAATATATATATATATATATATATTAATCCTAGTTTTAATGTGAAACCTTTGATCATGTAAACCATTACCCATAACCACCCTCTCACTATGGTCAATAGTCATTATGTGTCTACCAATGTCCCCTCTATTTCAGAATAGTAGATGAACCCCAACAAGGGTCTTCAATGTCATTCACAGTCTTGGATCATCACCTGGCTCCTTATGAAGTCACATGACACAACAACATCAAAGGGGTATTATGTCCAATAAGGCTATACAAGGCCTCAAAACATGATTAATATCAAACATAGGGCACATGACCCATCCATTTCTATCAAGACCCACTAGTTTGATCTTCTAAATGATGGAAAATATGGTCTACCTATGTTATATTGATCCATGAATAGTCACAATGTATGGAATGGAATCAATCGTCCTCCTCCCACCTCCATCTTGGTTGAGTCCCAATCCTATACACAAAAAAATTCTTAATATTCATTTTTGGACTCACCTAAATGATGGTATTGAGTCCTATCGATATCTCAGAAATCACTACCCAAGATGTCATTGGCATATGATTCAATATAGAATAAAATTATTCTTTGTGAGGGTTGGTTCTCAACCATTTTTATTAAACAAATTAATTTAATTATAATAATTATATTTTATCAAATAAACTAAGGAACCTCCCTCATGTAATTCCTAGGAATCCTAGTAAACACAAACAAAAATATTTCATAGGGTATGTATACGATGCCATCTATCATTTTGTATGATTTCTCATTTACTCCAATGGGATGGAAGTGCTTTCTATGTCTCATCACTTACCACCTGGACTCTTCCATGGATAGCCTCAATTTCCTTGATATTATAGGAATCAAAATATTTTCTATAATTATCAATTCATTAACTAAAAACATTTATAATTGTATAAATATTTATATTTAAATGTATAACAAATATGAATAATACAATGGGTTATCATGCTACACTATAACCACATCTAATAAAACCATATTTGTATTTCATGAGACCCAAAAACTATTCTGGGTTAAATAACCATCATATGAAACAAAATCAACAATAATTTAAATTATATTATAATTAAAAAGTTATGAAAAAAATACAATGAAATGTACCACAAAAAAATGATGATCTACTACATGTATTCATCATCCTGGGGTACTCTATACTATGGTAGAGTAAAAGGCTTATCATTCTTAGATAATTCTATAATTATCTGGTGGAATTGAATCCAAATATCTTACCATATAATCTTAATTTTATAATATAATAGAGTGGATGTTTAATGTCCCAATTTTTTTGTATTATATTTAAATAATATACCAGTTATTTTTATGTCTAGCCATTAAGATGATATAAAATTCAATGTCTGTGGTTTCTAAAATAAATATATTAATAATATTTTAATATTAAATAACATGATTGCTTAGTTTTCTGAAAAAAGTTGAATAAATTAAAATCGGTGCTCAGATCATAAAACTGATGGCACCATTTCCTTTAGTGAAGAGAAATTACAACAAGTGTGACATCACATAATCTAGAAAGGGTCAACTGTGAAAATAGTATCAAGTGTTTTTAATGGAAAAAATAAATTTAATATTTATGTTATATTTCAAATTCTCTGATTCATAGACTTTCTTTTTTATGTAATATTTTAGATATATATCTAGTGTTAGGCTCATAATCATTAAACTCCATGGATGATCATTAAAGAAATGGTGTTGAATTCTCTCATCGGGAGACAATGGAATTGTAGATTAATGATCAACGACCACCATTAATTATTTAACTACATAGAATAAATTTATTTTCAATATTGATAGATGTAATTCCCATGTTCTAAGGGTTATTTTCTATTTCTTTCCATGTTCTTGAATTCAATGATGAACATGACCAAAAAACTAACTTATTAATCTGTTGATCAATATTTCATTTCATGATGGGCTATTAATAGTGGTATTATCAGAGATTGAACTTATGAGAATTGATATGATTTATTGAATACTCATATGGTAATGGGTTGAGGCTAGAACAAACAATGGTTGAAGACCGTTCCTTGTATTTTACTTTTGTTTTGCCTCCCCTATTTTCTATTCATTCTTTGTTCTTTTAGGGTATTTGGAATGATTTATCGTTGCAACATTTTTTCATAGTGCAATGATATGAAATAGAATATTCATCCTCAAGATGACCAAAAGGAGGTGGGGAAACGATGGAAATAGATGAATCAGAGTGAATTATAAAAATAAAATTTCCAGGCATTAGATTTTGTTCTAACAATTCTCATATCTGAAACAAGGTTCAAAAGAACTGGATTATATGTAAGGGTGTTGAAACATGCCTAGATGCCCATATTTATGGCCAATGGAACAAATAATCATATTATGAGAGATATTTCAAAGCACACAAATGAAAAACATGAGATTCTTTAAAATCATGATGATCATAGCGTGTAACCCGGGTTTACACAACGTGTCTCCCCAACTGGGTAGTAGTTTGGGAATCGGGAGAGAGTTAAATTTCACATAGACTGTGACCCAGTGAAATGGCATATATTCCCTTCCTTGATAATCAAAACATGTCAATGGATATACAGATACATGTGGTGGATTACATAGGTTTCCAACATAGTGTGTACCCCACCACTTGACTTTTCTGGGACCATGTACATGGAATGCCACATGTATAGGTACATGGGAAGAGAGACATTTCATGAGACCATGTACTAGAACACAGCCAATGTACCCAGGTGGTCATCAGATAGATGGAAATGACACCTGAATTCTTGTACTAGCCATGTACCCATTTTATAAATGATACCATTTTAATGACACAATAAATTGTACACAGGTAGTACTCGGGGTTAAGCGAAACCGTGTGTTACCATACTGAAATATGTTTTTGAATTTATACATGACCAAATTATTTTTTACACCATATCTAGGGAATTTTTTAATTTGGTTTGTACCCATTATTACATCCATGAAAGTGGGTATGAATCTTTTCCATATCATTGTATTATAAACCCTTTAGTAGTATATCAATGATAGTGTTTTTGGAAACCCCTAAGAGGCCCAGAGCATGATCCCCTATTCATTTATCATTCCAAAGGTAGAGTCTTCAGTATTGATGTAACTGACCATAGAGGGAATATATCCTCTACATAGTAAGTTAAAAGAGAAGTATTTTCTTATATAACCTAAAGGAATTTCCTTAGTTACTCATATGTGGTATTTTATTCTCTTCAGATCTATCAGTGTATTTCTTTATCATTTATTTTTTGGATGACCAATAATTGTCAAACATACATAAATAGTGCTATCAGACTCCATAGAATGTTCTACCAGATTGATGCATCATGGAATTTTCTAGTTGAATCCCATGTGTTAGTATATAGTGGATCTGACTTACCTTTAGACTAGGTATCATAGATTACGTATATCTAGATATTCATATCGAAGGTATGATATAAACATGTTTAGCTATGATTTTAACCTTCATATTTGAAATGCATTATTTTTTTGGGGTTTCATACTAAGTATTGTTATATTCATCCTTGAACTTTCATTTCCACACATTTTTTGTCTTGGGTATTTGAGAAAATATTTTATAGAGTCCTAGGCAGACCCGGACTAGACAGAGCATTGTGATATCAGGTATTATGAGGGGGGATCCTACGAGTACAAAAAAATAATTTTGGTCCCTTTTTTAATGATGTAAATGTGTTTATTGATATCTGTTTGGTGGTATAATATTATGGCCCAGTAAACATTAATGCGCTTTTCATTCATGTCATACACTTATTGGGATACAGTTGTATGAATGCAGTTGGTTCATAGTGGTTTTTACATTTAGGAATATTTGGACTTAGTGACTTATGTGTGCATATAGGTACATGGGAAATGCCTCTCATGTAACATCCCCAAATGATAACGGGTTAAATGACTAAATGATATGACTCATGTCAACAATGTGAACCTTCTATTTCGGGAGCCTGTCTGATTAGAACTCCACAGTTAAGCGTGCTTGGCTTGGAGTAGTGATTAGGATGGGTGACCCTCTGGGAAGTTTCTCAGGGTGTGTGTGAGTGAGGACAAAGCACACTGGAAAGGATATATGTTGGCCTGTGGGGACTATCATATTAGTCAGATGACCCGTTCAGGCATGTGGGTGGACCCTAGGGTGGGCTCCACATGTCTGCGGGGCAACTGGTGGAACATGGTGGGCCAAGACCAGACAACCATGTTAATGCGGGGTGGTTGTGCTGTTACCGGGACCCGGTTGTCACATTTGGTATCAGAGGAGGAACCCACCCTTATGTGCGTGGTGCACTTCCTGGGTTGAGATGTAGGGCCCACAACGAGGGCGTTGTGCTCTAAAGAGGGGGTGATTGAAACATGATAAAGGGATAAATGACTAAATGATATGACTCATGTCAACAAGGTGCACCTTTTTTTTCGGGAGCCTGTCTGATTAGAACTCCACAGTTAAGCGTGCTTGGATTGGAGTAGTGATCAGGATGGGTGACCCTGTGGGAAGTTTCTCAGGGTGTGTGTGAGTGAGGACAAAGAACACTGGAAAGGATATATGTTGGCCTGTGGGGACTATCATATTAGTCAGACGACCCGTTCAGGCATGTGGGTGGACCCTAGGGTGGGCCCCACATGTCTGCGGGGCAACTGGTGGTACCTGGTGGGCCAAGACCCGATGACCATGTTAAGGCGGGGTGGTTGTGATGTCACCGGGACCCGGTTGTCACATCTCATGTCAGTAAAATACATACTCAGTTCTAGTCACCATCTTTTAGCCCATTGGAGGCAAGCATAAACAGTCATAGAATGGGCCCCACAATGATGTGTTATGAAAGAGTGGTATCTGATGTAGTCAGTTCTACATTAGGACAATGAGATTATGGTAAAGGTTTCGAGAAAAAATGATAAGGGTTTTGTGTTCAAATTTTAGGCTAGGGACTCCACTAATGGTGTGGCCAACCGAAAAGTTCATACCCAAAGACACTAACAACCTTTTATTGGACTCGGTGGACGATAACACAAGTAGAAGGGATATTAATTATACATGAATCATATAGGAATTGTTTTTACATTACCTTTCCTTCTTTTGTCAGTTCTCAATATATAATCACTGACCATGGAACATCTTGTTTCTCACTAGATTCTCCTAAGATGCATAATAGTTATGATTTAATATTCTGATCAGAAGGATGTCCCCCACAATTAATAGTCTTGAATACATGGATCAATTACATATATTTCACCTTTAGATGGTGAACTAGATATATATCAACTTTTGGTGTAGAACGTGTTACACACTGTACCAACAGACGATAAGCGTATGCTAAGGGATGTTAATGAGTTTCAGTGTGTGAGAGTCACATTAGGTTCCATGTAAAACCCATCCATCTGGCAATTGTGGTCCGACATGAGGTGGTGAACTAATTTTTATTTCTATTGGACACCAATGAGTCATATGGTAGTCCTGGTGGAAAGACTTATAAAATATTTATCATGGTGATAGTGGAGTTTTTCTATCTAGATTCATGATGTTATAACTCATTCATGGAAATAGTTTGTGATACTATATAGAGATAATTTCCCCCAAATTTAACATAGAGGTGACTCTAAACCAGAGCTTCCCCATATCTAGTAGGTTTGTATGATAGTGGATGATTATTTATAGATTTTCACCAACCATTCAACATACATGAAAAATATGGTTAAAGACCGGTATATTATATCTTGGAAAATCGAGGATTGCCTACATAGAGATATCTGAGCCATCGTCATGCCTCTATGAAATCGGAATTATGATAAGGTTCTTGAGAGATCTTTGGTGGTAGAAAGATTCTTGGATGAGGATATACAACTACTGATAGTTATCAGTGGCTGAGTAGGAGAAGACACCATGCCACAAGGGATTCAACATAAGTCACAGGGATCTAGAGATGGGAGATTATTATGGAGGTTGTCCCATGAAAGAATATATATTGTTCAGCAGTCATAAGGTGGGTCCAGACAGCCTAGGAAGATAGGCAGATCTATTCGTGTAATAGAAGAGGACATCTCTATTGAGATTGTCTGACCCATCATGCTTATGAAAGGGAGAAAGTATATGGACCATCTAGGTAGGGACAATGATAGGAGAAGGAAGATCTATAGTGCCTCAGACATGGTAGATCAGCTTGGAATGAAATAGGATATTGTGTACATGTCGACGTGTTACCACCACCACCCTCATGTGGTCGACGCTAAGCCATGAAAGCTAGAGTACAAGGGAAGTGGAAGAATCTTGTGGTCGAGGAATATAGCCTATGGGCACCTATAATAATTATCGGTATGAACTATATCTTTTGTTTTTGGAAGTATTGATAGATGTAGGTGCTAGTAACTACATTCCCACAACATATCTTGTTCGAGGCCAAATATTATAGTCGAACTATTGACTCGGACCTTACGCTTAAAGAAACGTACATGAGAAGACTCAGTGATCACACATCTATGGTGACCGTGTGACATGACCCTTTGTTGCTAGTGAATTTTTTGGAACATCTATGTGGTATCATTAATGTCATCGAATTTTATTCACGCCATGTATTGGTTATCCACATTCCATTCCCAGATTGACTATTTTAGGAATGGTATGTGGTGTGTCCAAATGGATGGAACATAGTTTTAATTTTTCTGTTAAATTTAATCCAATGGAGAACAATATAAGTTCATGCATAGGTGGGTGCGTTCGATTACACATTAGTTGTTTTGACTATCTCATAGTGCAGCAGATTTTAGGAACATCTATTTTCTTGTAGTGGTGGTGGTGTAGAAAGGTATATTTCCTCAAGATCATCTAGGATAACCTCCCCTCTAGGAAATAAAATTCTTCATTGATATAAACAAAAATAATACATAGATATCTACACCATCATATCAGATGGATCCAATCAAGCATTGTAAGTTGAGGATATAGTTGGAGGACTATCAGAGGAAGTGATTCATGAGACATAGTGAGTCATCTTGGGTGGCCCTCAAATTTTTTTACATGAAGGCTTTCGCAAGATTTAATATTTTTTGGACTACCAGAGCTTGAACTAGATGACCATGAAAAAAATTATCTATTACCGAGAGATTATGACCTCTTTGATTAGTTTATATGGGTATGATTTCTCTTGATGGTTGACTAAAATTATGCAATCCCCGGCTGTGTGTATGGGAAATGATATATCGAATAGGAATTTCAGATGTCGTTATGGTAACTATTATTACATGGTGATTCCACTTTGAATGTAGAAATCCCCAGTAATGTTAATGGTACTCATGAAAATGCTCATTCATTCAAACATTGACCATTTCATGGTATCATTCCTTGTTAATATCATTGTGTACTCGACATCTGAGGATGATAACACATGACACTTAAAGATGGTTCTTGAAAAACTCCGAGGGAAATTTATTTATGGGAATCAATTGATGAGCCTATTCAAGATTATGGTTTTCCAAATTCTAAGAAATTTTATCTCTGTAGATGGAGTAGTTGTGGACCTGAACAAGGTTGAGGTAGTCTTAACATTGGAGATACCTAGGATAATGTTGGAGGTGTATAGGTTCTTCAGTATATCAAGATATTTTCAAGGATTCAATCCCTAATTATCAAGGGTATCAAAACCAATGACATATTTGACATGAATGGGAAATCCTTTCATGCGGAAAGAGATATGCTAGTAGACTTTTCAGAAGTTGATTTGGAGTTTGACGAGGGCTATGATAGTGAGTTTGACAGAGGTGGTTATCATGTATGTAGTGTTATATGAGGCATTAGAGACCATGCATGGTTTTTTATGGATGTAGAGGAAAATGGTGATTTCCTATGGTTCATTCCAATTCCAACCACATGACCTGAACTACACGACCCACGTTCTTGAGTTATTTAGGTTTTCCTATTCATTGATGATTTGGTGAAACTACATAACGAGTGATAGTTTTATCATCTAACATGATCACATGTTTTCATATATATATATATATATATATTCTCTTATAATGATTTGAGTTTGATACATAAGTTATGGATAGTGATCATCCAAGAATATGGAATTTATATTTTTTATACTCTTGGGAAGGGGAGCATAGTGTTATATTCTCTCTGTAGGATATCTAGTTTTCAGATTCTGAATGAGGTTTTAGAGAAATCAGCCACATTATAGTTATTCTTTTTGGATGTGTATGGAGAACCATACCTGTAGTCTTTAGTTTTTATCCATTTACACATTCATCATCTCATGGAGGCATTGCTTCAAGATTCTTACTTTGAGATTATACATGCTCAGAAGTCCACATGTTATTCTCTTGATGGTTATTCAAAATGTGGGTAGCACATTTTCATTTTCAGAGGATGTATTTTTGTAAAATTAGAGTTTTAGAACTAGTTTCTCTAGTAGTTTAATTCCACAACTTATGTGGCACATAATGGTGTTTTGAAGATGTACTAGGACCACTGACATTAGTTTTATTGTCCATGAATGAAGATGATAGTTTTAGAGTTTGTCTATTTATCCATTAATTTTTATAATGTGAAGGCTATGTACTAGGTTCCAATAGGGTTAGTTTAAATCTCCTAAGTGGTTATAATTTAATGTTCATAATTTCATGTGTATTATTTTAAAATTTTATATGTATTAATTTCCAAACCAGATAATATGGCACTGCACAATTCCGAGGCCAGGTGTGTCCGGAATAATGGTTTGAATAATATTAAAATATATATTACTGCATACATATTGTTTTCCCGAATAAGTGGAATAACATCTTAACAGGTTCTCATATCTTAAATTTAAGGGAACCATTGTGTTAAGAGTAACATATTTACCCAAGTAACATATTAACATTGGGTGACGTGAGCCAAATGTGAAATTCATTTTCGATGTTTTGAATTAATAAAATAAATTGAATATTTATTTTATTTGATATTTTCATTAACACACTAATGATGAAATGATTATTTTTTTGTAATCCCATATGAAGGGATATAGGGTTTGCCTAATATCTTAGTAAATTCCCTGGAGGCTCTATAGGGAAACCCAAGGGATTTCTCTCAGCATGCGATGATGGAATTGATGAAGAAAGATCGACGAGTGTGTTTCATGATGGATCTCACCATCGTTAAACAATATTCATCATTGAGTGATCCAATTCAAAGGTAGGACCAATTATTATTGATTTCATTACCAATTATTTAATTCTACAATGAATTTGGACCAACCAATGAAAAGGATGATCATTAGTTTGGTCATTCACTGTAAGATGGTTTATTCATTGCCTGATTTTTCTGGATTTATCATTTGATAATTTATTAGATTTGTTGACCATTATTATGTGAATCTATTGATTATAGAAAAAAATGGTTTAGGTTCATTCTTTGGATTTTTTTCCTAGTTTTCTCTCTCCATTTTTTCTATGTGTTCTTCATTAATCTATTTGGTTTTGATCTATCGATCACTGTGTTTTTTTGTCTTGGAACAATATTTAGAAATTGATGATCCATCCTCGGGATGACCTAAAAAATTTATAGAGGTGGTGAAGAAGGATGAATTAGAGATAATAGGAAGAAAATTTTCTATGATAGGTAAGTGTTGGAAGGGATTTAAACATTTTTTCCATGCATAATGATGGACTGAGAATTTTCAATTCAGTGTTATGGTGAAGAATCCAGCCCAGATCCTACAATTTAAGTTAATAGGCCTTAGAATCGGATCCCAAGAGATCAGATAAGGTTCATGGAGGAAGTACCCTAGATTCTTCAAATTCCTGAGGAACACGACATTTGACCTGGAGTTATAGGGCTTATGTCTTCCACTGACTAGTGGCTAGGGTTTCAAGAGAGAGTCAAATGTCACATGGCATATGGCCCTATCAGATAGTGTGTAGAACCATCCCAGATACATGGTACGTCTATCAGGAGATACATATACATGAGTTAGAGTACACGGGTTTCCTAGATGTTGTGTACCCCAAAACACAGCTTGGCCTTGACCACATACACTGACTACCTTGTGTATTGGTAAATGGGAAGAGATACAGAAGTTGACACAGTTTAATAGATCAAAGCAGGAATACATTGATGGACCCCAGATGAAAAAGAACATTGTGAGAATTCCTTTATATTCCATGTACCTATATTCAACAAGACACAGTTTTAATTGCACTGGTCATTGTACATGGTAGTAACCGGGGTCATTGGACACATCATGTTACAGTACTACACATCAATTATCCCATTATATATGTATTGATTCTCTATTCCCACGTATCTTTGTCATGATTAATCTGGTTTCATTCCCCTATCTCATACCTAATAGTGGGTATGAATCATTTCATAGTCATAAGAATATGATCCCTTCAATATATCTTCCTAGATAGATATGTTTGAATCCTTTGAGTGAAAAGAAGAAGGATCCTCTATTCATTATTCATTCCCTAGGTAGAGACTTCACCATTGACATGACCATCGTTACAGAGAATCAATCCTATACATAGTAGGTTCTTCTAGATAGTGTTTTTTGTATCACCCCATGGACCTGGATATTATTTTCAACTATGGTATCATATGTTAATCAGATCTATCATTGTATATCTCTCTCATAATGGTTCCTGATGAACAATACATCTCATACAGATGTCATCAGTTCTATCAGACTTAAAATTGTGTTTTCCCTGATGAGTGATTCTTTGAATTTTCATGTTTAATCCCTAGTATTAGTATGTAGTAATTCTTACCTACCTCAAGATTGTGTGTCTTTGATTGATTAAATTAAGGAATTTTTATTAGTGATGTGGACCCAATCTTTTGTAGAGATAACTGTGTTATTTTGTTGTTTATTTTTTTGTAGTTTAAGGGTTTTAAACTAAGTATTGTTATACTCACCCCTTTACATCCTTTTCCCACACATGTTGTGTCTTGTGAAAATGATTCACCTTTTTATAGAGTCCTAGGAAGACAATAACAGAAAATTACTTTTTGATATCCGGAAGGTTGATGTGTATTACTATAGCTAGAGAAATAAGTACTACTTCCATATTTTAAAAGGTTAGACTTTTTCTTGAAGGAATCATTTTGGTGGTCTTGTATTCTGTCTAGGTTTACATTACTGAACTTTAATTTCATGTCATACACTAGTTAGGATATAGTGGTATCCATGTATTTGGAACATAGTGCTTTTTAAATATTAGAATTTTTTGGTCATGAATTTTTATGTGTAGATGCATGTACATAGGTAATTTCCCCCTGATAGTAATATGACTACACAGTTATATTCATTAGCCAATGTCCTAATGAAGGCATGATTTTGGAGTCACTTCACGAGCTCCCCTAGGATGGATCTTGAAATGAATGTCTATAATGATTAAGAGAGTCAAGTATTCATATAAAATAATTAGAGAATCACATCCCAAACACCCAAAATTATGGCGTACTAAATGGGTAATGATGGGAAGATCTCATAGGTTTCATGTAAGATATGGGGAATTAGATAGATGGTTCCTTATTGAAACTTATTTTGGAGGTTTTAGTATCTACCATTATTAATAGGTTTTATTGTTTGAACACCTGGTTTTACAAATTTTAAACACACAATTTTGGTTGCGCTAACACAAGTCATCCACCATGCATAGTTATAGAGAAAACATTGGAATATCATGTAATGAGCAAGAAACATGTCTATAATTTACAAAGAAATCATTGACGATTTCTGAAATTGTGCACATAATTATTTTGTGTCACATTGTTGGGGTTCATGGTTAGCACTACACATGCACCCAAGGATACATTTTTTATAACTGAAACACTACTAGAAATTTGGGCTATAGCCACGGTTCTAAACCGTGGATATAGGCCCTCAAACCATGGCTATAGTTAATAGCGACGGTTCCTCGAACCGTGGCTAAGTTTGGAGTGGCTATAGGCCTAGACCTATATCCACAGTTCCAAACCGTGGCTTTAAATCTATAGCGACAGTTTCAACGGTGGCTCTAGGTATACAGCCACGGTTTGAACCGTGGCTATAGTAAAGGCCGGACAGAATATATTTCCACGGTTTTAAACTGTGGCATTATGTCTATAGCCACGGTTAAAAACCGTGGCAGTAAACCAATTGACACAGTTTAGAACCGTGGATATAGGGTGTCCCAATCCATAAAAAATAGCCCCTGGACACCCCCTGGACAACCCCCTGGACACCCCCTGGACACCCCCTGGACACGCCCTGGACACGCCCCTGGACACCCCCCTGGACACCCCCTGGACACACCTGGGACACCCCCTAGACACAAACTGGACACCCTCTGGACACCTCCTGGACACACCCTGGACACCCCCCAGACACCCCCCTAGACACCTCCTACAAATCCCCCCAATGAGTGCTAGATGAGATGAGGGAATTGTGGAAGGAATTTCATCTAAAACATCCAAAAGCAGACATTGAATTTCCATCACAACATGCTGATCCGGTTCAGAGGACATGTGCAGAGGATTAGGATGATCTGGTTCAGACAACATGTGAAGATGATGAGGAAAAAGAAGAATTACCAAACAAATATTATGTGATACATGTACAATAAAATATGCCAGACAATTCCAAACCAATTTTTTCAGTTGAATTGAGCCTTTGTACCACCTGCTATGCACGTTCTGTGGAAAGATGGATGAGAGGCAGCGCTGAGAGGATATATAGTTTAGGAATGAGGAAATACGAAAAATTATAGAGCTAACCATTCAATGTTTCTCTAAGGAGGAGTAACCGCCGCAGGGTGTTGTCCTGGAGCAGGGCCAAATCACGGCATGACCGCTGCGTGACCGCGGGGTGACCGCGGCGTGACCGCGGAGTGACCACGGAGTGACCGCCACAGGGTGTCGTCCTGGACGAGTAACCGCCATAGGTTTTCATCCTGGAGTAGGGACAAATCACGGCGTGACCGCGGCGTGACCGTGGCGTGACCGCGGCATGACCGCGGCGTGACCGCCGCAGGGTGTCGTCCTGGAGGAGTAACCGTCGCAGGGTGTCATCCTGGAGCAGGGCCAAATCACGGCGTGACCGCGGCGTGACCGCGGCGTGACCGCGGCGTGACCGCGGCGTGACCGCGGCGTGACCGCGGCGTGACCGTGGCGTGACCGCCGCAGGGTGTCGTCCTGGAGGAGTAACCGCCGTAGGGTGTCGTCCTGGAGGAGGGACAAATAACGGCGTGACCGCGGCGTGACCACGGCGTGACCGCGGCGTGACCGCGGCCTGACCGCAGCGTGACCACGGCATGACCAGGGCGTGACCGCGGGGTGACCACGGCGTGACCGCGGCGTGACCGCCGCATGACCGCTGCATGACCGCGGTGTGACCTCGGCTTGACCCCGAAGTGACTGCGGCGTGACCGTGGCGTGACCACGGCGTGACCGCAGCCTGACCGCGGTGTGACCGCGGCGTGACACCCCCTCCCCCCTGATGGACACCCCTCCCCCCTGCCAGACACCCCTCCCCCCTGCCGCATAGCCCGTGACAGCCCGCCCCCCTGCCGGACAGCCCGCCCCACTAATGGATAACCCGCCCCCCTGCCGGACAGCCCGCCCCCCCCTGCTGGACAGCCCCGCCCCCTTCCTGGACACCCCTCCCCCCTGCTGGACACCCATCCCCCCTACTGAACAGCCCTCCCCCCTCCTGGACATCCCTCCCCCTGCTGTACAGCCCTCCCCCCTGCTGTACAGCCCTCCCCCCCTAACGTGGGGCTGCATGTTACTGACTGTTGCCTTGTGGCTGGAGAGGAGCTGGAGAGGAGATGGTGAGGCGAGGCTGGAAGTCTTCTGCCTGGGCTGCGAAGGGTCCTGGGATGCACCTGCATTAGGGGTCCTGGTGCTGGGTGCTGCTGCGTCAGGCTATGTAAAGGGGTGTCTCTAATAAACTACTAGGGGCTGTATGGTAACTTGTGTTAAATAGTTGTTAGATGTCAGGTTTGTTTGGTGGTGTTAGGCGGTGGGTGGGGGATATTAAATGGAGGGGATATTGTTGGTGGGGGGATACGAATTGTTTAGTATTTCTTTCAGCTATAAGAGCCAAATTGGATAAGGTCTCCAAGGCTAGATGCAGTGAGCAGGTATAGAATCCTCTTCTAGAAATAGTGGAATAATTTTTTTATTCTGTGTACTACAAGGAATTCAATGTTGTTCAATAATCGAGAACTAATTTTTCAACTCAGCATGATGGAGCTGCTTATGGATTGAGTATGACTCAGAAATTACTTCCAATACTTTGTAATCAATAACATGGAATGTCCCATAGAGGTTTATTACTCATTGGATCGAATATCTCAAGAATATCACTCGACTCAATCAAGTTATTTCACCTGAAGAGGTGAATTTCACAACCATTCTCAACATTAGGAATCGAAGTGATAAATTGGGAATTAAAACCATGGGGATGCACCACTGAGGTGAAGAAAGAAGTGACCGGCATACAAATATCCACCACCCCCTCCCCCACCAGCCCCCTTCCCCAGCCCCCACAAACCCAGCCCCCTTCCCCCCCAGCCCCCAGCCCCCAGCCCCCAGCCCCTGCCCCCCACCAGCCCGAAGCTGCACCAGCCCCCCCCAGCCCCATGCCCCCCAGCGCCTAGCCCCCCCTGCCCCCCTGCCCCCCAGCCCCCAGCCCACCCACCAGCCCCCCTGCCACCCGCAGCCCACCTACACCCCCCACGAAGCCCACCTGCACTAGCCCCCAACCCCAACCCCAAGACTCACCAACCCCCCCAGCCCCCTGCCACCCCCAGCCCACTAGCACTAGTCCCCCCCCCCTGCAGCCCACCTTCACCAGCCCCTAACCCCAGCCCCCAATTGCACCAGCCCCCCCCATCCCCCTGCACCCCACCAGCCCCCCCCCCCCCCCCATCCCCTAGCCCACTACCCCCTTGCCGCCACCAGCCCCCTGCCCAACCCCAGCCCCCAACCCCAGCCCCCATTTGCACCAGCCCCCCCAGCCTCGTGCCATCCCCCAGCCCACTAGCACCAGTCCCCCCCCCTCGCAGCCCACCTGCACCAGCCCCCAACTGCACCAGCCCCCCCCAGCCCCCTGCCCCCCACCAGCCACCCCCCCCATCCCCCATCCCCACAACCCCATGCCCCCCACCGGCCCCCTGCCCAACCACAACCCCCAACCCCAGCCCGCAGCTGCACCAGCCGCCCCCCACCCCCCACCAACCCCCAACCCCAGCCCCCTGCCGGACACCCCGCCACCTGAATGGAAATATTTCAATAACAATTAGAAATGAATTAAATGTATATAAATTAAACAGAGATATAAATGAAAGAAATAAGTAATAAAACCTGAATTAAAAATGTTGGATTCAGTAATTAAAAAATCTAAAAGGCCATTTTAAGATAAAGAGGCTCTGCTAGTCCCCCTGCCCCCTGCCAGTCCCCCCTGCACCCTGCCAGTCCCCTGCAAGTCCCCCTACCCCTGGACACCATCTGGACCTCCCTAATAGTGTTAGATTCCCAAATAAAGGGTAAGTGGTAGATTTCTAATCTACACATGGATTTTCCATTCACTGATCCCACTATAAGGCACATAGATTACCTCTTGATTTAAGAGGCATTAACACATGATAATGTAGACTTTACCTCTACTCCAATTGATGCCCCTTCCACCATTATAGGCTCCACTACTATGATGCCAACTAGTTCAATGGTACTAAGATAATAATTGTGATCACCATTAAGATGTAATCTATTTTAGAGACTCTTATATATCAGGTAAATACATACAAATGTGTCAACGCTATGTGGGGTCTGTGACAATTTCTGGTTCACACTCTATTCTAACAATTGCATCATCCATATCATCAAATGCAACATTCGAATAAATACCAACAGGTTCATCCACAACATCATTGTCATCCATTCTTTCGTCAAAAATATGTCTAGGAATAACATCAACAATCACACCAAATTGTGGTTGTAACGGGTCACTTACATAAAACACATAATTAGCTTGTGACGCAAGAATATAAGGTTCATCGGTACGGAGCTGGAAGTTCATATCAATCACTCTAAATACACAGTTATCAATATGCATTCCTTGTCATGTCATTGAATCAATCCACTTGCATTTAATCATTGCGACACGACCATGTGCATAGTATTCTAATAAAATGATTCTTTCAACAACACCGTAATATGATATATTTTCTGAACGAGGCTGCATGTCTAATGCACTCGCATAACAATATGTAGTGGTTCTTATCGTGACACCATCATGGTGTGTTGCAATTTTTTTGTAAAACTATTTATAAAAAATTCATATCCATTGACAACCATTGACTTACAATCACGAACCACATCGTTTGGACCAAAGGAAAATGCTTTTATTTCATCTGATACTTCAATCATTGGTACAGTTAAAACCTAAAAGATACCAAAATAGAATATTAAATAGAGACATGTGATTATGTTATGAGAAGATGAAAAAGAAATCTATTACCTTTGAATTTAACTAGGCAACAAATTCTTTGCTGTGCAACAGTTCCTTCCTCTTAATAGATAGAGAGTGATGTCTCTTTTTTATAATTTCATAATGTTCTCTACAGATATGAAAGCATTAAAATGCCACAAGATATAATGAAATAACACAATGAAAAAAATAAATATCTATTAGTTTACATACTTCATATAATCATCAAGCACACCACAGTTGAATAATACCGTGCGATGTGCCATTTCCCACTCTTCCCTGCTTAAAGTACACAACGAGTATGATCCAGATATCCCACCTGTTTGGGGAATTAAAGGAAATGTAGTCTCAATTGGATCATATTTCTCATCTTCAGTTCTCATTAGTCGATTAGACCTCAAAGTGATGTTAGCTAGGTACGATGAACAGAAATCCATGCATTCTTGTGCTAAATAGCATTTCACAATGGAGCCTTCAGGATGATATTTATTTCTCACATAATATTTCATTATAAACATCATTATTTCGGTAGGACACATCCACCGACTCGAAATAAGACCACCAAAGTGAACTTCCGTGGGAAGATGCACAGTCAAATGTTACATAATTGTGAAAAAATACGGTGGGAAAATTTTCTCCAAGTCGCAATGAATAATCGGTGCATCTCTCTGCAATTTCTGAACAACACTTCTGCTTAATCTTTTGGCACAAAGATCTCGATAAAATTGAAATAACTTAATCATTGAAACTCTAACATTATGTGAAAGTAAATGAAAAATTGAAATGGGAATCAACTCATGTAACAAGACATGGTAATCATGGGTTATAAGAGATTTGAGTTTCACATCTTGTGTATTCACCCTTTTCGAAATATTACCTGAATAACTATCTGGAACCTTCAAACTTTCCAAGACACGAAAAAATTGTTTTTTCTCCACATTTGTCATCGAATAACAGGAAACATGGACTTTCCACTTATTTTGACCAATTAACTCAGGATGAAGTCTTGCTCTTATACCCCAATCCATCAAATCACGACGACACCGAAAATCATCTTTTGTTTTTCCTTTGACATTTAATATAGTAGTAAGTAACATATCACAAATGTTTTTCTCGATATGCATTACATCCAAACTACGACGTAATAAATTCGATGACCAATACGACAACTCAAAGAATATGCTTTTCTTTCTCTAATTGCTGTTGGAATTCTAATTAGCTTTCTTTCGCTTTCGGATATTTGATTGACTTTAGCCAAGAACATAATTCAAATCATCAAGTTATTTATCAATATCAGTCCCTGACATTCGTTGAGGTGTCTCATCTGTCTCGATGGAATTATCGAACTGTCTCCGATTTTCCTATATGGATGATCCATTGGTAGAAAATGTCGATGGCCTATGAAGCTGAAAGTTCGTTGAAACATTAATCTTCGGAAACGTATATTTTTCATACAAATAGGACATGATAATTTCCCTTTAGTACTCCAACCAGACATCATTCCGTAGGCAGGGAAATAATTTATCGTCCATAATAAAGCTACACAAAACATTAAGTACTCCTTTCTGAATTCATCATACGCTTGTGCACCAACAATCCAAAGATCATTTAACTCCTCTATTAACGGCTGCAAGTATATATCAGTATCATTTCCAGGATCACTGGGTCCAGATATCAATATACTAAGGATAGTGCATGGCTTCTTCATACACATCCATGAAGGAAAGTTATAAATGTGAATGAAAATAGGCCAAGTACTGTGTGAAGTATGCATTTGGAGAAATGGGTTGAAACCATCACAGGATAATCCCAATCTAACATTTCGTGGTTCGGCTGCAAAATCAGGATGTAACCTATCAAATTTTTTCCAAGCCAACCCATCTGCAGGATGCACTATTTCATCGTTATCTGTATTTCTTTCATCTGTATGCCATCTCATATTCTTTTCCATTTGTTCTGGCATAAATTTTTTTTGAATCCTGGGAATTAAAGGGAAGTGCCGCATCACATTCTATGGTATGCGAGATTGAGATCCGTCCTTATTAGTCTTCCACATTGATGTGCCACACTGTTTTCACTGACTCAAGTCTGCATTCTCCTTCCAGAACAAACAACAGTCTTTGAGACAAGAATGAATCTTACTAGATGAAAATCAAAATTTTTCAACCAACATTGATGCCATGTAATCATTTTCTGGAATACATGCATCATCAGGCAGTAAATCCTTAATAAATGTATGTATATAGTCGACCGCAGTATTACTAAATCCATACATTGTTTTCCCATGATATAATGGCTTTAAAAAATCAAGTTTGCTCATTTTTCCACATGCTTGATATACTGGGGTATTTGCATCTTCCATCAACTTTCTAACACTCTCAATGTCATCATACTAATTAATAGATGAGAACTGTGTTCCAGTATTCATTTCCTCTTGCAGTGGTCTACATGAGGATCTAGCTTCAGAAACAAAAGGAAACCGATCAGAAATAAAAATTTTCATACCAATCTTTTCCGCTGAATCGATGGAATTCAACACTTTAGCTTTTTCTCCATTGTGATACCACACATGATAATTTTTTGGAAACCACTTTTAGTGATATGGTAACTCACTTACTCACGAGTTAACCAAGGTCTTCCAACACAATCAAAACACGGGCATCGAATCAACCTTCCATCTGAATCATTAGTGAATGAAAAGTCCAAAAAATATTGTATCTCCTTCTGAAATTCATCAGTGATCCAATAAATGTTATACATCCAGTAACTATCCATCCTGAGGCCGATAAACATACATTAGATAAATAATATATAAAACGAATTAACATTATATGTATTGTTTCATAAGATATTAAGTAATCATCAGTATTGAATTTTTATAACACAACCACGATTATCTAAAGTATTGTATTTCCCTTCCAATGAAAATGCTATTAATCAATGCTATAGCAGGGTTCTAGGACCTATATTTTATGGATGGATACTCCAGGTATAATCAGACATGGATGGCCACCAAGGATGTAGATTCTCCCATAATTATGGTTCCATTGGGGAATTTCTAATTTTAATTGATTCTCATGGGATAGAATAAGGCATAATTCACTTATCAACTGTCCATGCACCACATCTTCAAGCCAATTATCATGAAATTTATGGAATGCTACTAGGATTATTTGGTAGAAAAATTCTACCGTATTTGGACCATATCAAGGATCTTGAGAAATTGTTTATCTTCCTATATTTCATACACTATAAGATAAACTCCCTGAAGTTCACATTCAGGGTTACCTCTATTAGGTTTCTCCACTTTACTACAAGATATATGGTCATCGAGATTGACCCAGAGATGGTCAAGTCCATCAATCAGATTCCTCCCCCATGGAATCTCTAAGTGTTCTGGGGCCTCCATGGTCTATTCACCTATATAAACTGATTTTATGTGAATCTAGTTGTATAGTGTAAGATCCTCTAGTGTCCAATGAATAAAAAATATTATCAAATTTACCCTTAATAAAAACATCAATATCTTTTTTTGAAACATCACGAATAAGAGAATCAACGAGAGGATCACCTATCTAATAATTTTTCCAAACCACGAGAGATGAATCCTAAGAGACATTCCATTTAGCATCAACATCAATAACGGAAAATGCAGATAAATAGGAAGACCAAATAGAGGAATAAATTTAATTTATATTTCTCTTCTAAGAATAATAATGAATTTAGACGATCAGAATGCAGTAGCTTCTGAGGGATAAATTACTAGTTTCCAAACTAAATAAGCATAAAAGAGTTTATTATAAAGACTGATATTTTCGATACCAAGGCCCCTCTATCAAATGATCTGCAATAAGTGTTCCAAGGCATAGTTACTAATATTTTTTCCAAAATACTACCAATCTAAATAAGGATTTTCATGGCCACAGTAACAGGCTTGATAAGAGAACAAGGCCATTTATAAACCATATGGGAATAAAAAATTTAGAAACAATAATAGCTTTAACCAAACAGACATGACAAGCTATTAAAATGGATTTTCCATTCCATGTTTCAAGCTAATTTTTGATCTTACTAATTATCACATGAAAATAATAATCCTTTGGTCGGCCACAGAACATCAGAACACCAAGATATGGAAATATGGAAAAACATTCCTAATAACCAAATCCATGATGACTTTTGATTTAATAATTTTTTAGATATTTCTACTAATGTAGACAATGGACTTATTCTAACTAAGTTCTTTCCTAGAAATATTCTCATATTAAAGAAGAGATTTCATGATATTATCAATATTTATTTTATCCAATTTATTGAAGAGGACGATATAATCAGCATAATGTAGTTGGGTAGAAGTAAAAGAACTATTACCAACACTAATAGCCTTCATCTTTCCATTTTTTTCCATGAGGGAAAACAATCGAAAATGAAAATTTAATGAAATAACTAAAATAATAACAAAAGGTGGATCACCTTTCCTAACTCTTCTAGAACAATATAAGTATCCCTCTGGGGATCCATTTACAAGAAATGAGATATGACCAGATGTAAAATTAATCAAAATCCAACTAATTAATGTGTCCTAAATAACAAACATGAGAATAATTTAAAATATAAATCCCCAATACAAGGTATGAAAATCCTTTTTAAGGTCTAATTTATTGGAAACATTCCCCCCCCCATGAATAGGGTTTTTAAAGAGATTGAATCACCCTAAATCCATAACAATACAATCATCAATGGTCATTCCTTTAATGAATCAAAATTTATTAGATGGAACAATTTTATTAGAGATGGTAGAATGTCTAATTGAAATGATATTTGTAATAACTTTTTTTAAAGTGTTGATAAGAGCATTAGGCCAGAATAAGTGTATCTCATTTTCATTTTCTATCATTGGAATTTGTGAATGGAATTGAGAATATAATCCATTAGGTTGAAGGTCCCAATTGAAAATCATAAGAGCATGGTTTAAAACATCTTCACCAATGATCTCCCAATAATTCTGAAAAAAGAAATTTATAATTCCATCAGGACCCTGGGAGCTTTCCGCCCTAAAACTGAAAATTGCATCGTTGATTTATAGTTCCAAATTAATTGATAAAAGTTCTGTATTATCGTTATGACATTACAATTTGGGTATAATACCCTCAATTGTGGGGGGTGGTAGATGAGTCATTAATGTGATATTAATTATGAAAAATAATTTTCTCTAAAAAGTCATGTCTATTGTCCAGAATCTGATCTTCTATTTTTAGTAAAGAAAGAGGCCTAAAAATTTTCTGAACAATTTGAATATTATTAATCTAATTGGAATTTATAACACAATCCTTATTTCAATTATCTCTAGATGAATATTTTTTATTACATCTTAAATATTGGATAAATAGTTAAGATTAAGAGTCATCTCAGATTCCAAAGAAACAACACTAGAGAAATCCTCATGGGTACAATGCTCTTGGAAGGAGAGACGAGAGGCATCAAGATTGGATATGTCCATGTCAAGATGAATAAACATATCCTTACTCCAATGTTAATGATTTAACTTCTGAATCTTTAGTTTAAAAATACATGAAATGTCATTCTTCTTACCACCTATTGAACAAAAAACTTCCCAAACAACATTTTCACATTCTAGATGAATAACACAATTTTTATTGAATCTAAAGGGTAATGGAGACTTAATACCCTTTCCTGAGATAAAATAAAAAATAATTTGATGATCATTGTAAAGATGAGATAATGATATACTTGAAATGGAATCCCAACAATGTAAAGAAAAATCATTAACAAAATCCATATTGATTTTTCTGGCCATCATACATTTGGGGTGACCTTTATAAGAAGTTATCTTTTCCCCCAACATGATTCACTTCAATCAAATAATTTTTATAACAAAACCATTGATTTCACTGAAATAAATTGACCAGTTCATAGGACATATTTTTTCTTCCGGATTGATAATCAAATTAAATTCACTAAGAATGATCCAAGGATCCTTAATAGTGATTTTGAGAGAACCAATTACACCCCAAAGAGTTCATCGATCTAGATAACTATTACTGACATAAATTAAAGAATAATCCAACTTGAATCCAAAATCAGAAAAAGAGAAACTAACATGTTGGTTGCCTGATCTGACGAAAAGGGGGTTAAAAAGAGAAGAATTAACCCACACCCAATGACTTTTGACATCGAAGAAACTGTTATAAAAACATAATAATGTGAAGCCAATATTTTTAAAATTATAAAGGCAGTTAGAAAAAACTGTTTTGAGATCTTCATTCCCAATTATAATAGGTCAATAAAGACTAATACATAAATTATGATACCTAAATATGTCTCTATTCTCTAGGACTTGGAAATTCTAAAATAAGACTCTCATTTATATCCTGATTTTGGGTGGATCACCCTCTAATTCTCACCCCCTCTTTTTATTAGTAATTTCATGTCGATTCTGTATATTAATTATGGGTATATAAATAGTGTGAATTTGACAAGTTATATCTAAATGAGTGGAAATATTATTGAGAATGATCTAATTAATACTGATATGGATTTTGAAAAAACTATTGTTAAAGATAATGATACGGGAAATGATAAAAAATGGAATGATAAAGATACCGGCAATGAGGTCGTCCGGAGGAGGCTATCGGGAGGAGGAGAATTTGTCGGAGGAGGGGATTCTGTCGGGAGCAGGGGAGTTGCAGTCGTCCGGAGGAGGGGTGTCTGTCATGGGAGGAGGGGAGTCCGTTGGGGGAGGAGGGGAGTTCGTCGGGGTCGTCCGAAGGAGGGGAGTCCGTCGGGGGAGGCACGGTCGTCTGGGGAGGAGTGGTCGTCGGGAGGAGGGGAGTCTGTCGGCGTTGGGGGAGGCGCTGTCGTCTGGGGAGGGGGGAGGCACGGTCGTCTGGGAAGGGGAGTGCGTCGTGGGAGGGGAGTGAGTCAGGGAGGGTTTCGTAGGAGGAGGCCGAGATATTGGCCAAATCGCACATATAGCCATGGATGAATTTTCAACCGTTGGTATAACCATGCTATAGCCACGGACTTATAAAACCGTGGCTATAGGCCCGTGGATATTGCTTCATTTTATAGTAGTGAAACTCTATGACCTGAACCTCCATGATTTCACTTAAACCTACAATCCCAAAAAAATAAATTAGATATAAATCCATATATAAATGTTTTAGGGTTTCCAACCCTAAAAATTCGATCATGAATCTCTGATAAAGTTACACATTGAGTTATTCACAACTACAATATTATATTAAAATTAACATTTAACATGATTTTTTCTTCCATGGAATGTAAATGGTAGGAATATATATGAATATATATGTTATGAAAATTTATTTTTCTCACACATTTGTTTATTATATATTTATTAGTAATAATATTATATTATTTTAAAAGAAAATGAAATATTTTTTCTAAAAAACAGTACCATTTCCAAGAGAAGAGATTATCATTCCTCATATACAAAATTTAAAATTAGAAATTTCCACTTGTGAAAAATTTATTTTGAAAAAAAAATAATTTCTAATGCGTAATATAAAAATAATCTAATATTTAAATTTTGGTATTATTCTGAGAAGTTTCCTTTTTATGATGAATAGTAAAAAATTAATGAATTTTATTTGAAAAGTGCCTTCTTGTTTAAATAATTTATATTCATAAAGTTAATTTTTAATTTTTTAACAAGTAAAAATATTTTATGTATAACTCTATTAGCAAAATTTAGATCATTGAAATCATTTTCATAGTGAATTTAATATAAAAATAGATTTATCCTATAAACATTTTCATTATTAAAACCTTATTTCTCTTCATGTCAATGATATTAATTTTATATTTATCTTTTTCCACACATGTAATATGAAATTTGAAATATGGAACCAATATTTGGAATTATAATAATTTCTAATTTCTATAGTGGAAAAAATAACAGTTTTTCCAAAATTATTTGTGAAAATGTTATAATTTATTATATATATTAAGGAAAAACGAGTATATATAGTTTGAAAACAGAAAATATAATTTTTAATGCATCAAATGTTTTTCCAAAACCCATTTATTTTTCTTAATTTAGTTTTTTATGATCATAGTATAGAATATTGTTTTTAGGGAAAAAATTTCATCAAAATTCACTCATATAATTTTCTTATTAATTCAAAAGGCAGAAAATGTTCCTTTTATAATTGCAATTTCTATATATAATTAGAAAATGGAAATAATGACATTAGTTAGATTATAAAAATCCTTATGAATGATAATTGATTTCTTTTACCAAAATAATTTATATTTTATTTTTATATATGAATTAGGTACATAAAACGCATAAGAAACGACATCACAATAATTAATATGATAATAATTAAATAAAATTAATGATTTTAAAAATATTAAAATGTGAGTAAAATATTATAAATTATTGAATAAACTTTATTTTTTATAACAATATTTCTTAATAATTTGTTTTAACACATAATATATTAAAAATCATGTATTTTCATTATTTTTTATATTTAAAATAATTATATAATTTCAAAATTTCCAATAATATTATTATATAATAAAAGATATTTATTAAAAATGATAAAAAATTTATAAAAAACCCTTTTTAAAAATTTGGTTATAAATATTAATAAATATATTATATGTTCCATTAATGGACCTATTGAACTTCGATAATGGTCACATTGACTACTAAATAGAAAATCATTGTTAGCTCATTTAGGTTTAATAGTAGTTTATTGGTTATTAATTGTGATTTTGTTATAATTAATTTACATTAATATGCGATATTTATTTTATAAGTATTTATCATATTATATAATTATTTGGTATATTTTTTAAGTAACTATATCCTAAATTTTGTATTAATTGATAAATTCTATATGTTAGAAAATTAATAACATTATGAAAAATAGAAATGTAAGAATAAGGAATCATATATGTTGAATTAGAACATTGTAAAATATATTTTATTTTGGGGATATGGTGGTGTTTCTGAAAAATAATAATCCTTTACCTAATGTTTTTATAATTTTTGAGCAACCTGATGTAATGAATACATACTAATAGTGAATACATTTCAGTATTTACAGGAATGTCCATAGGGGGTGCACCTGATAGACATTCGATAGCTAGGGAGAAAATTGATCTTATAAGAGGGAGCACTGTTGCACCGATGGTGTTGCTAGAGGAGGTTATAATGAAGTACCATACATCCCTATTGACAGTATATAAAGTTGGAGAAAAGATGTACACGGACCATTGATAGATTTTCTGGTAGCTGAAGATGATGAAGGTAGTGGGACAGTTCATTTCTCGATGCCTCACTTGTTAGAAAGTAAAGGCTTAACACTAGGTTCCATCGGGCTTGACCTAATCACCTGAGATACCATATTGATAGTTGGATGGAATATCTATGGACTTCATAATAGGATTACCACGATCATCTAGGGGACACAATACCATCCGATTGATCATTGACCGACTGACCACATATTATAACTTCATATTGATTTGGGAGCAGGGTTCAGAAGAGAGATTGGGACTCCTCAATCAAAAATATATTGATCTGATTCATGTACTTCCATCAAAGATAATTTTATATCATGAAAATAATTTCAAATCCTAGTTGTGGAAGGGATTTCATCAGGTATTTGGTTCTTAGATGCATTTTAGAACAACTTTTCATTCACAGACGGAAGGACAAACAAAGAAGAACATTCAAGTTCTCGGGGACATGCAACAGGCCTATATCTTGGTCTCCGATTTTATTTGGTAGGAGCACCTACCACTTGATCAATTTTTATAAAACAACATCTACCACTCCACCATTTTTATGGAAATGTTCAAGACCTAGTTTAGAAAACTATGCATGTAACCAATCTACTGGAATTTCCTTAGAGAATCAAAACAATGGGTCTATAGATAGTACATGCTACCATTGAGAAGGTACAGATCATCCAGGATCGGATGAGGACAATATAGATTCGGAAGAAGTCAAATGGTGATAGGAGAATGATGTCATTGGAGTTCGATGAGGGAGACTATGTGTTCCTTGGGGTGTGACCTCGACTGGGATTGTGGGGATTTCACTAGTATGGGACGTTATCATTATGAAACATTATCCCTTTTTGGATTCTATATAGATTTGGTGAGGTGTTTTACCACCCAGATTTTTCTCTGTAGTTGAATCAGTAATTTGATATCAACCACATGTCACAACAGAGGAGTTACATTCTCGATCCATTACATTTCATCGATTGGAGATAGCTCGACATGGATGATGGGAAAGTATTTGTGGCGTACTCCAGTGCATATTAGTGATCTATAAGAGAGGATCCTTAATGGGTAGTCAATTCGTATGGGGTACATTTGTTGGTAGTATGATAATCTCCAATAGAGAACATGTGAGTGAAATGCTCAGATTCATGCTTAATACCCTCATATTTTTCTTTTTTATCCCTTTTTTTCCTTTCAGGGACATAAATCACTTAAGTGGGTTTTATGTAATAAATTTATTTTCTATGCTTTTAAATTTATAATTTATTTTGGAAAATTCAGAGACTAGGTTCAGAGACAGGGTGCGATTCTGAGACATAGTGTGTTCAGGAAAAATCAATGAACCATTTTCATCATTAAATACAATGCATGGGATGTTTTTTAAAATATATTACATCTAATAGAGATACTAGATTAGATATATGAGAGGATAATAATTTTTACCATAGATGGACTACCCTAGGTGAGGACTATCATTAGCTGTAGTGGGTCAACTGTGGAATGTTGATTTTGGACGTATCAGTAATAAAATATTTCATAAAAATATATTATTTTTATGCAGTGAACCTTTTCTTCATATTTGAGTTTTTCAAGAATTTAGGGTTATCACTATATCCCTATAATTATACGGATATGTGTCGAAGGAATTTCCCTATATGGAGATAATGGATCGGAGAGCGTGACATGGATCCAAGATTGAATTATTGACGAATAACAACGACACAACTTCTCCCATCATCAAAAACCAAACCAATCCCCAGGTAAGTTGTTGATTATTTCTGACTCTTTCCCCATTCATTACTTTGAATAAATAAATGGACCAACAAATGAAAAATTTGATATGTTGTCCAATCCATTTCCTGATGGGGGTTATCAGGCGGGATTTAAATGGGGTGTAGATCTGTGGGACTACATTAATCGTAATGATCCCTCTAACAAGAATGAATAGGTGCCGACATGAATAAAGACCATTATTCTTACTTAGGGTAATTTTTTTCTTCACCTTTTCCCCATTGTTATTCATGTACATTATTTACTCGTGATTTTATAGGTGGATGAATATTGTGGCATCATTTCATGGTAAATAAATTTATGTCTAAATATCTGAGACCACGATGGTGCTGCAGATGAATGAAAGTTACTACCTGAGGATTTTATATGCAGGTTGATAATGAGGGAAGATCAATAGGTAATCTGTGGGGTTTTCAGCGATGGCGGACAAACACAGCCCGACGGGGTTGGTCTAAGTTGAGCCCGAGGGAGAGGACACAAGTGGGAAGTATAGAGGAGGCTGATCCTGGTAGGTGGGGGAAAGCATTGGAGCTGGTGTGGCTGAATGCTATGACACTCAATTGGAGTCCATGATAATAATACAAGGATGAAGCTCAGTTCCACATTAGAAAAACACGTGGAGGCGAGGCTGCTGGGATGGTGGTGTGGCAGGATGACCAGGTGGAGTGTGGAACAACCCTACATCTAAATGGGGGCATGTGTCCAGGGTGGAATGCATGTGACATAGGGATCCTGGCCACATTGTGTGCCAAATTATGGAGCTAGGCCACTCCAGCGGCCCAACGTTCTAGAAACAGAGGATTAGCAGGCTGGGTCCAACAATCCTAGTGGGCCAATCTAGAGGGATGGTCCAGTTTGAGTCAATATGGACTGGGCCAGGTCGGGTCGACCAGACCCGGTCAGTAGGTTGGGGGGTTGTTCTGGGTCATGTGGGTTGGGTTGGACTCGGACCAGATCAGTTCGGAACTTTTTATAAAATCAGTTGTATCATTCAAACCGTATGTCCTTTTGATGAGATGTTTTTGGCATATCGAACCATACAACGAGATATTAATTTCGAGATACTCTAACTGAGTCTTTAGGGATGTTGTAATAGGACCTATTCGATTGAAGAGTATATTCTCCTAGAATAAGAAGACAATGAGAGGATGTATGTGGACACATGTGATATTAAAACTATGATATTGAAACTATGACTTGATGACCATGTTACATTGGGGATTCATGAAATTCTAACAATTTGTGTCATACGAAGAGGATATGTCATATCAAAACTACATATCTTATTGAAACTCTATGTCTTACAGAGACTCTATGTATTACATATACTCCATATTTTAACATGGAAATATGTCTTATCAGTACTGTGTGTTCTGCATATTATGTTTGATAATCCAAATATTCATTCTATAGACTAATACATGTGTGGGATGACCATGTATTTCGTTTTGGTATAATTCCAGTGGTTCATTTTTCTATTCAATATGTATTTGGTTGTGGTTTACATCATGTATTTCTTAGTGGTAATCCATTATAGTTCTAGTGTGCCCTTCTGAGTATTCCATTACTCCCCCATATATATGATTTGAACAATCATGTTTTGTGTTGTGCATACGATTGACACATTGATGGAGTTTTTGGTGGAATAGTACTAGGTCGTGCATAGAGTGACCAGACATGTGAGGTGTGATCGGATGGCTCCATAAAGCAATCCCATACCTTCCCTTCTTTTAGTGTTTTTTGGGAATGGGTTTCATGAAATTGTGCATTCATGTTGGTAGACTCTTTCTTTGGTTGGGCATGTATTATGGTCATGTATACATTATAGTTTCCTACATTCATACTCTGTTGTTGGTATCATAGTGTATGCATATATTACATATTGTATTTACTTTCTAGGAATTTGTTCTTGGAGATGTTTTCATTTGTTCATGTACATAGGAAAATTCTTCCAATTATATGATATTCATACTCAGCGCTAGTCGCCATCCCCTAGCCTATAAGAGGTGGGCTTGAGATAGTCATGGAACATGAACCTCTAGGAAGAATCGTGACATAATTGATGGTTTTAACTGCATGATATATCAATTTAATCATTAATCATATAAAACACCATGTTAATTTCACAATACAAAAAATGTTGTGATTATCTTGTGGTATATAAAAAATTATGATTGGATTGTGCAATAGAAATTATCGAATTTAGCCGAACTACAATATACTATTAATATTATTGTTTAATATTATAGTTATTTCCATCACATGATAATGAATGAATTAATAAGATTAAATAACATATGAAAATTTATATTTTCAAATGCTTATTATTTATCTATTTATTAGAAATAAAATAAGATTCATTTGAAGTGAAAAATAAATTTTTCATTAGAATTATTATCTTTTCTAAAAGACATGATAATCATGAAAGGTATGAATAATTTGATAATAAATCATACCAATTTTAGAAAATTTATTTGAAAAAATAACATTCCTTTATAAATGTGGAAAATAAGAAATATATAAGATTTTCTTTTATTTTTATGGTTAGTTTCATTTTTAAAATAAATGTTGAATAATAAATAAATATTAATTGAAAATATAATTTTCATTAAATAATTTATATTTATATAATATGATTATAATGGTTTTTAAATATAATATAGTAAAATTTAATATCAACTAACGTAATTTATAACATTCAACTCTTTTTTATCTTAAATTATAATATAAAAACATTTAAAACTTTTGAACGTTTCTTATTAAAAACATTTTCTCATAAAAACTAATGTATTAATTTTAAATTTATATTTTATAATTATTTGATTGAAATTTGTAAAAATGGATTTCATATATTTTGAATTAGAATATTCTAAAATTTATAATAAGTGGGAGTTAATTTTTCACGAAATTATATGTGAAACTATTAAATTTAATTAAATTAATTAAAGGAAAAGGAGTATACATATTGGTTAAACATATAATATAAGGTCTAATAAGGAATCAAAACATATTAAAACCATTTTATAGAAATATTTAGACCCTTGTAAAATATATAATTAATTATAGTATTTTTTGGGTCACTTTTTTTTGAACGGAATCCAAAAAACAATTAAGGTATAAAAAAAGAAAATAATTTACCATTCATCATTTTATTTCCTATAATGATTTGGAATTGGTTAAAAATATCATTTTTAATTTAATAAACATTCATTACAATGTTAAATTAATTTTTTATCACAATATATTATATTTAATTTTTCGTGTTTAATTAGTTACTTAAAATGCATAAAACATCAACCAATTATTACTCAGAAAATATTAAACTAAAATAAATGACACTAATGATTTAAAAAGTAAGGTAAATTGAAAGAAATATTGTCTTATATTTTTATTTATAGATTATTATATCAAGTTACAAATGTTTTAAACTAAATATATTAAAATTCCATCATAGTCATGATATTTTTACATAAAATTTATTAAAATAATTTTAAAATTAAAATTATTGTTATTTTGTAATAATTAATATTTTATTAAATGATTAAATATAAAAAAATGACATCTTCATTCATGTGATTTTTAACTGCAAATAATAATATATATGTACCATTAATTGAACAATTTAGATTTCTAAAGAACAAATTTTCCCAAATATAGTAAACCTTTTTATCACGGTGAGGATTGGTGTAGGTTTCTTATGCGTTAAATTTTCCTTTGTTAATAATTATTTTTATACACATGTGAGATCATTATTTTATAAATTAGATACCATATTTAGGAATTGGTGTGTCTAAATTATCTAATATGTATCACATTCATAAATTTATAATAGATAAATTCATTAATTTTTAAAATTAGTTACCTTAAACAATAATAATTTTAAAAATGAAGAAACATAGAAATTAACGATGAACATTATAAAAATAAATTTTCTGGTCTTATAAGGGTGAATAAACCTATTAAACCATACCATATGTAATTATTTAATTTTCTAAAACATTATGTATGGTAGAAATTATAATAGTAAATAATTTTTCATTTTTATATGATTGTGACTCCTCATAAACTATAAAATGGAACACACTATCTCATTTAATTCACACCTGTCAATCCATTTGGAATTACCAAATTCTATCAAAAAATCTTCCGAATATCCAAAAACTCATAATAGATTCCTAAAATTGGGACAAATCCATCCACGTAATTCCATTACAGAAAACCAAAATGACATACCGAATGAAGAGGTAACCTTCGTCAACAAATTTTTTTTATTTCATACTCAAACCCCATGTATTATTTTTATATAATTATTGTATAATAACTATATTATAATAAATATAAAAAAGGTTATGATGTAATAGTATTAAATAAAATCACCCAAAAACAATAATATGAGTTTAAATAACATAATTCATGTGTATAATAGACTAGAGCCTCGTGAACCGATGAATTTGTTTTTTCAATTACCTCTATTCACTGTTGGAAATAACGGTGGAAATGTTATTTAAATATTATAAATATCATCTTAATTCTATAATTTTGATTATATAATGTGTATATCAACCATTCCTTCATAGTTTCCATTTTTGGGGAATATGATAACATCATTTGTGTGTAAAGTGCAATACCACCACAAGAGGCGATTTGATTCATTCATGCTTTACATAAAATGTAATAATAATTGGTCTAATAAACATATGTCATATATAATATAGAGCTCCTCATTTATTACATTATTTATTGTTTGGAATGCAATTCTGTATTTCTAGTATAATCTGAAAGGAAATCCATAATCTTCCCTCATTATTTTCTTCCTTCCATACATATATCAAATTCAACATGATTTTCTTTAATCTAATGAACCCTAGTAATTATCAAGATCAGATTTATGGTTTTAGTCATTCTATATAACGGAATTTACTGTTATTTCATGACAAAGGTATTATCTTCCTCAGTTGAGATTATCTATTAAAGGCGATGAATTTGGACATGGTTGCCCTTAATTGGAGTCAGGTTCTTTTCATGTTTCATTTATATATCCAAAAAATTAAATATTTAATTTTCTAAGTTAATTATTATCAATAAATAAATTCTATTTTCAATAGTTTTTGTAATTTTTTAAAAAGTCAATAATAGTTTAAGTACATTTAGTTGATGTTATACATTGATTTTGAAGCGTTTGATGTAATTTTTTATGATCCATGAGATTGTGAAATTTTTTATGTGGGTCATTATAAATGTACTGATTTATTACTTTATATTAAACACATTTTTAAATTTTTAAATTTGTAATAATGATTTCTCATATAATTTAAATAATTTAATTTATTTAATAATTTTATTAATTTCAAAAAAGTGGGGTTATATTTTAAATTATAATATGAATGGTTTTAATGAGTTGATTGACAAAAAATTGTATATTTTCAAATGATAATTTATGTAGATATTTATTAATAATATAACTATTTCAAAGAGATTTCTAATGAATATATTGTTTAAAAAAATAATGACTCAAACTATATGTCTAACAATGATAAATATCTTCCTCCACCATTGATGGATGTAATGTGAGTCCTAGGAGACTAAGTAATGTATAAAAATATATGAAATTTATATTTCTAATTTTTATCCTTCCATGGGTTGAATAATTGTTGAATTAGAGAAATATTGAGATGTAATATGTTATCATAGTTTCTTGTCACTATAGAGATGCGTTATAGGGTCAGACTAGTTCGAAATTACTACTTAGATAGATATATTCTTAATGGTCAGCCTAGGTTTTCTATCTCTAATACATGATTATTCTAGAAGAGTAAAATGTATATAGACATGAAGAAAAGATATAATTGAGTTGTACATAGGGTATTATGTTTCAAACATTATTTTTATCCTCTAGTATTAATTTATTTTTTTCAACCAATTAATACATTTTTTATCTCATTATATATTAAGTATATATTTCATTTCTACATATATGTACATTTATATGATAAATTGGTTAATTATAATTTAAAAAAAATTTAAATTAATTTACAATATGTGGTTTTATAATATTAATTCATTATAACCTATTGAAAGTTATATCAATGTTTTTGTGAAAATGTGCATGTTTGTTTTCTTGTTTTCAAAAAATTATTATGAAAATAACATTATGAGAATTAAATATTATTCAACATGATATTTGGTTTCCATTAATTCCTACATGGAAAAAATATTTTCTTTTGATATAAGAAAATTATCATTAATCAAATGACTCTTCGAATGGAAATGACACAGACTATTTTTTGAAATAATCCGAGGGGTTTTAGCTCAAACCCTATATATACCATATTTTATACATCTCTTATGATATATTTTTAGAATCCTATTTTTTTTTCTATATAATTTTTTCCTTCAATGTGTTAGTCCGTTAGGTCCATTGGTGATATATTTTGATCATGATGTGTGATTATGGGTCATAATGTGACATTAGTAGTGGTTTGGTTATATATTTCTTTTTACTGTATTTTAATTTATATATTATTTTTATATATTCCACTATATTAAAATTAACTATGATTTTGGATCAATGTTAACATGATAGATATATGTTTTTATTATTTCTACAACTTTTAATATGCCACGTATAATCTCATTTTGGAATGATATTTTTATTTAATAATGATGAAATTATTTTTTCCTATCATTCATGGACTGTGTCTACCGAAGACCCTTTCTGGTTCATAATTATAAAAAGTTGACACCTATCAAATGATCATATCTCTATGACATAAAAATTAACAAATACTCTACCGGGATCTATTAAAACCATTAATCCATAAGTTGAGATATATTGGGTGGAATGCTGAGTCAAACTGAATTTATTTTTTAAAGTACGAAATCAAATAATATATTTCCATAGATAGAATTAATTAATGGTTTTACTCAAAAGTAATATATGTGTGTGTGTGTGTGTGTGTTCATGTTTTATTTTGAGTGTGTTATAGTAGAAATGATATTAAGATTATCTTCTGAAATCAATATTTCGGTGTCATGAGAGCCAAGTGAGATCTAGATCAGTAGATTCGTCAATTTAATATGGTTATTAAACACTTGTATTATCGACTAAAGTGTGTTTTTTATTATTTTGATTCGTTATGAATTTTTATTTTTTAAAATTTAATCCTTATTGAGTGTACTAGTGATTTTGGTGGACCATGTTATCATTCATTATGGATAAGAGTATAGATCAAGATCTACAAAGTAATATCAAAATGTATAAAAATCCATGTGGAAGGGTTAGACAACCATTATAGTGGTTGATTCATTGATGGAACATGGATAACTAACCCAATCGGAAAAACTATTCAATTTTTTTATGTCTATACATATTTATTTTCTTCCTTGTTTTATAAAAATTCATCCCAATGGGTCCTACAATTATTTATAGGTTGATTAATGTAGTTTTATAGAGTATTGACACTGTTAAATGATGTTTTGATAATTTATTATGCCCGAATTATTTTAAAAAAAATATAATTTGGTTACTAGTTAAATAAACTGTATTTCTGAATGGAACAGTTATTTTTATGATATAATATATTATCAATGATAATATTATATTACTTTAACAATTAAATTGAATTTTTTATAATTGAAATGTTATTTTTTTTTAAATCAAATATTCTAAAACATGTTGTTTTATTCAATTTATAAAAAACTCTATATTTAAAATGACACATTATATATGTGGTATATTTCAGTATGAAAATTAGAAAAAAAAATTAAAAGGGAATGTCATTGATATATATTTATATTTTAAATGAATAAAAAATTTATGGAAAAAATAATTTCAAATTGAAACTCATGTAGTATTGTAAAAATAAATTATAAAAAATTACAATTTCATTCTAATTATAGTATTATGTGATCTGCATTTTTAAAAAAATAGTATGTGAATTTTTGAAATATTTTTTATCACTTTTGAAATATGATGATTTAAAAAAGTATTATTATAATAAATTCAATAATTAATATGTAGTTAATAGAAAGGGAGTTTGATTATTTTGAAATTATGAATTTACTTAAGGAAAATAAAAAAATATCATTCCATTAATTGAAATGGTATTGTTTTACTGAAATGATAAGTTGTAATGATAGATAATTTTATGTTTTTGACAACTATTTAATAAATTATTTTTTCAATTGGTGTGAATTTGATATATTTGTTTTGGGTAATGAAACATGTATGAGACATATTCATGTTTCATTAACTATAGATCGACCACCATAAAATATCAAATGAAAGTATTTAGTGAGTATTTACTATGATGACGGGTGTGATGAATTCCCTAATTAATTTTCTCTATCTCACTAATTTATTACTCTTAAAAGACATAGAATATTTTTGTGGTGTTAGAATCCGAATTTCCTTAGGTATTTTTAAATTATAATAATTTTTTTATATGGTGAGGATGCTCATATTAAGTTTTTTAAAGGGATATATCATTTTTGGAATCGTGGTTATTTGATATTTCAAGGAATTTTTGGTTGATTACTTATATTTGTATCTAATCATGTTAATTTTTGAATGGGAAATGATTTATTATAGAATATGTTATATTTTTTTTTCTTGTATATTATTGGATATCTGATATTGAGGTTTTAATGGATGCATTGGTGCTTATATAACGTTGTTTGAAATTTTTTCATAAGGTTTTCTTGTGAAACTTCTTCTAGATTGGTTTTAATGAATTAGAATTTTGAATACCTTGGGTCTTTTTTGTAGTTGACTATGATAGCCATGGAAATATTTCATATTAATATATATATATGGTCTATTACAATCTTATTGGGTTCACTGTAATACGGTTACCCCAATATGAGGTTCTGGATATTAAATTCAATTCAATTTTTTGACGCATGGTTTGTTACCCTGTATTTTCATATTGATGATTTTATTATGATGACATACATATATATAGTTACATAGGAAGTGATTTGTTCGTATGAACATTGTGGTTTTATTTCATTGAGGTTATGTCATTGATCATTAAGTGGATGTTGTTTCCATTTGGTTCCTGGTTTTATTTATTTATTTACAATCTGTTTATGTCATTCCACACCATTTAAAATAAATTTTTATTATTGTGGGAATATAAAATATTCCGATATGATCTTATATCCTTGTGAAATTTTAATTTCTTATAGTATTCTTCTTATATAATTTTAATGAAATTTTCTTATTCGCTCAGTGGATTCTAGAAGTTATGTGTTGTCCAATAAATATTTATTAATTATAATATTTAGACATTTTTATATTCCCTCATCATCCAACCTCATATATAGTTGTTTAGGTTGTTGAATAATATATTTATTGTATAGATATAAATTATAATTTATCTAAATAATGTTAAATTATTGGGAGAATTGTGAAACATGGTTTTCACTATTATTTTTTATTTTATATGAATTTGGGGTATTATAATTTTTTATATATTTTCATCTTGATTTTTAATGATCAAGAAATATTCATATATTTCCAAATTTGTATTAATTTTTTATTGAAAATTATTTGATGATTCTTACATATGTATTGTCCTTATTCTCTTTGGTTCATTCAACAGTTTTCTATACTAACAGTGCAGTGTTTAGTTCAGACAATGAAAAATATTTTATAAAATATATGGTTAAATTTGGGTTTAGACTATTACTAGACACCTTTTCCATAGTAAAGAGAATATATGTGTATTGATATATTTTATAGATGTGGGGTTCCAATGGTTAGAACATGGTTTTGTTAAACATGTTAAAAAAATTACGAGTTTTTTTCATTCCAAGGGTTTCTGACTTGGTGGGCCCATGATTTAAAAAATTCGTTATCTTAATCATGTGAGCATCTCTGTTTATATAATATGAGAAATTAAAAAAACCCTATAATGGTTTTAGGGATTATAGGCTTCTTTTTGTCCTCTCATAGTTAGTAAAACCACTATTTCTCATGAATGAGATCCTCATATCCTCACATAATTTTTTGGAGGTCATTCATTTTTTATTTCCTAGTGAAAATATATTTTAATAATTCCTCTTATCGCATTACTAAATTATTTCAATCCATCTTTTTATTTACAATTTTTTTTACCCCAATCAATAACTAGGTGATTATATTGTAATATTAAGTATTTAATTTGATTCTAAAATTATTTTTTTCGATATTATTGATTTTAAATAGTTTGTTATTTCTTGTTTGAGGATTCACCATTGACATGGTTGTGTTCTGACTTGGTTCTTCTGTAATTGAAGTTTCGATTTCATGTGTTTCCTTCAAATTACATATCATTTAATGATTACAGAATTAAAATTCAAATTTTTAAAATAAAAATATATGTGAGAATGATTTTTTTAAATAATTCTCTAGTTATCCTCACATTGAACGGTAGTTTTTTAGTTTATTCCATATTTAAACATTACTGGTTTTTCTACAATGTTGTTGTAAAATTGGATACAAGCCTAATTTTAAATGATCCATTGGATTAATAATTTTTTATACCATATGAATAATGATTAATTATAAATCATGTGGTTTTATGAAATTTAAAATAATATTGAATTTACTGGTTTCATTAAATAATTTAAAAATAAAAAGGGATTTCCTTTAATATATTTTTTGGAATTGTTCCAAACATTTCCATGATAAAAAATAATGTATTCCTTATTATTTTGTTATTATAATTATTAAAATTAATATATATTGAAAAAAAATTTAAGAGAAAGGGATGGATGCATATTTAACTCTAGGGATGTTTCATTAAATTGGATTTAATGACATAAAATGTGTCTACGGAAAGAAACAATGTTTTGAAAGGAATATTATAACGAACCATACATTACATACTTTTTTATTAGTTCAAATTGAATCACACTTATTACAACATATAATAATACCAGGAAAGGACCGTATAGGTATAGTGTATTTAGAAACTGGGAAACATAATCAACTGGTTCATAAAGCGTCTATACTGTCTCCCATTAATTTCATCATATCTATAGTCCATTTTGACATATCTTAATTAATAACCTTCTTCCTGACCTGGGGAAAGAAAAGATACAAAAGGGTGAGCTCAAATACTCAGTAAGGGTAAACAAAAGAAATAACAATCACATCATATACATAAGAACATAACTTTTGGAAATCTTAACCTGTTAAAGAAATCATAATTTCATAACATGGGATAAATCATAGAAGTGAAATGTAATCCCAATAATCATAACATAAAAGATGAAACTTTGTGGCATACACACATAATCATAGAGAATCATTTCTTGTTAGTCAAGAGTCATTGCCCAGAATATCTTAGTGGACAAAGTCCATTTTTGAATCGAGTTCACTCTTCATTTCAATCCTGTTTCACTGAACTGGTTTAACCTGTCATTCCAGCCATGTCTATCTCATGAGATATATAGTCTTTACCCAATTCATTGGATGGAGATATAGGTCTCACCCATCTCATAATGATACCATTCTTATGTGTGCCACAAATTCATAAACAATACATCATAGCATTACCCATGAAATAAAAATGGGAATCTTAAACATCGTGACATCATAAAACAATTCATATAAGATAAAGGATTTCATAAAAATAATTCCATCACAATATAATCAAATCAATGTAGTAATATGGATAGAAACAGAACCCTATATTATCTTAGATTGAAAATAATTTTGATAAAACACATGAACTCCATTCTTGAGGAAAATATCCTTTCTACTTCAAAAACATTTTCCTTTCCTAACAAGTCATAAAATTTTAAACAAAAAGAAGTTGATTTAAAATAAACTTGAAAACATGTAAAGGAATATTCTTGGAAATAATGTTTTAAAAATCCCTTCATGCCGTATAAGTTAACAAAAACATTATTCTCGTACTTTTGTCAGAACAGTCAAAAAATACGTCGTACGAAAAATGACAAAAGATTCATTTCATATCTTTTTCTAAAAACTCATTGAAGGGTAAAATTGGATTTAAAAAATTTTAGGTGGATGGAAATAATATTAAATATTGAGAAAATATGGACGTGTATGATAAAATACACCCAAGTAAATACCAAAGTATAAACAATCTCGGATTAAATGAGATTGTGATATTTTCCATTACCTAAGGTCTGATTTGCTTCATAAGTGTCTGAACCTCCTGTATAATGATTTAGATAATGACTTTTACTTATTCCAGAATACTTTTCATTGTTATGATATCATATATGTTTCACTTATGACTTTATATTACCCGCTCTTTTGTAAATTCAATGTTAAAGAGCGTTTTGGGTAAAATCATTTAATTTTTCGTATGTGTTTTGACTTGTAATTATTCATATGATTACATATATCATGATTACATAATTATAGAATATTAAACATGATTTATATATAATATATATTCAGAATATACATATATATAATTGATCAGTAAATGGAATGAAATACACCGTTCATGGAGACAGTAGGTCGTATGTACACATGAACACTGTTTTCTTTTTCTTATTGAGTTGAATGGAATTAAGTAGATGATGTACATATATATACACATAAATCCAATATCATTATTATGTCATATATTTCATGATTACTTATTATATATACTTTATAATCATTCGTAAATGGTTAACGTGGAGAATGAATCCCATCGCGTCGTGGAGACGGTAGTCCGTACGTACGCACGAGCGATGATATCATTCTCATGATCGTGGAATTGTATTGGAGTGTATGTATACTATTTTATAATCTATATCACGTTACAATATTAATATATAGTTATTATTTACACCATTATACCCATCCAAGTAAGGTGGTGATGTAAAATATATTACACCATAGCGTGGAGACGGTATTCTGTATGTACGCACGCGCTGTGATTTCGTTTTCCGTAGGATGGATAGATGGTGAATTAGGGTTGTTTCATACTTATAATAAAATATCAGTAAATTAGTGATACTGATGTTATTACATCATAATGAAACAACCTAAGAAGAATAATTGGAAGAAGAAATAATGTTGAAAGAATCGGTAACGAACATTACCTCATCTTTGAAGCGCCTCTTTGAGTCCTCCTCTTAGGGTTTTAAAATTGGTCTTTGAAGAAGACCAGGTCCTCTAGGATGTTTTTAGGGAAGTGGATAAGCGAATTTGGCAGGGGTTGGCCGAGCTTGAAGGCTCAATGTGGTGTGAGGAAGAGAGGGAGGAGGTGCCCTTTTATAAGGCAGGAGAGGGGCACCATTGGAATAACTAAAAATATTATTTTATTATAAAGAAAAATTCGGTTTTAAATATCTCAAAATTGATTTATTTCGAAGATAAGGTGGGTATGGGTCGCAATCCTCTTATACAATAGAATTTAAACAAGTTTAGGTTTCTATTTTAACCTTATCATTTAGATTTAACGTTAAGTTAGATAATTTTACTTTTACAGTGTCTTTTTGTGTTCTTACACTATAAGGTTAATAAACTTACTATAAAAAGCCAAACGAACCCCAAGTTGTTTATTATTAATATATATATCCTTATCTAAGTCATATGGCCAAACCATATATTTTTATGAATAATATAACAATTAATAATATAACAATTAATAATATAATATTTGTTTTAAAAACTATTTTTTTCAATTTTGACACTATTTAGTAAGTTATTTTTTTGAAAATCATAACAGACTGATTAGTTCTAAAAAAGTTAATTATATCAATAATAACATTTCATATTAACCTATTAAATTTGAGGAATTAATAAAAAGTCTCAAATAACATTTATTTTGGTATTTATAACATCAATTATGTCAATATTTCATTAATAATATAATTACTGTATCATCATTGTGTCACAAGTAAATTAAATTATTTAATGTCTAAAAATTAAAAATAAAATTCCATTATGTTGGAAATATATTTAGATTTATAATTAATATTTATAGTCGAATTTATCTTAGGTATAACCCTATATTAAAAATGATATACTTATTAAACTTTGATTTTAACTATTTTAACCCTTCATTAAATCAATTAATAATAAATGTCCTAATCTAATCCAAGTGGGCCTAAATGGTCATATTTTATTCCTAAGGTTGTTTGTGGTCAAATTACACTTATCCAATAGAATTAGGACATGTTTTAGGGTAATAATAATATCATTTTATGCTTAATTACCCTATTTACTTTTAACCGTGGTAAAAAGAGTAAAAAGTTACTAGTCATCAAAAATTATTCTCATCTCATTGAACGACATTTTACTTACTGACATCAACCGTGTCTCTTAGATTTTTGAAATTTCACTCACAGAAGTGGTAAAATTAAGTTTTAGGAAAAATTCATGTTTCTAAGTACCACTTAGTGGTTTAACTATTTATCAAAAAAGGAATGTTTCCAGAAAAATACCAAAACATAGGCCTAAGATATATTTGATATTATGAATTCAAAAATGATGTCTATTTTACCAAATTCAAAACATATCAGTTGCATTAATTAGTTTAAAAATTAATTCCCGTCGTCAAAACAAATAGCGTGTTCTTAAGAGATAACAACTATTAAAAGATTGATCGTTGTTTATTTCTGGTTTAAATGTGAAAGTACATCCAATAACCAACATTGTATTAAATTGTAAAAATATATTCTAAATATATACTTTAAAACCACTGAAATTAATAATTTATCACTATTAATTATTTCTATTAAAAAGGTTGTTCTTAATTAAAATTTTGAAATTTTCACTATTCATCATAAAATGAAAGTTATCCGAAATGTACCAAAATTTCACCCTAAGCTAATTTCGATATTACGAATCCAAAAATGAAGTCAATTTTGAAAAATAAAATTTAAAAAATTTCAAAAATTGGTTATTATTATTCATAACTGCTAGTTTTAATAATATTTTAATAGCATATCGTTGTTTAGTGAAACTCGTTATTGCGTACTACACAGGCTATCGAGGAAGGTCTCCATTGGGTGCAAGGAAAGTCAAGGATACGTGTTGTGACAGCTCCTTTTGGTTTAGCGTACAACACAAGACATTAAGGAAATAAAAAATAATATTTTCCATAAACTTTCGGGGTATCACATTCTACCCCCTTTAAAATGAATTTCGCCCTCGAAATTCCTCGGGGTTATAAATGGTTTACTACTTGAATGTTTCTTTAATAGAAACCCACATCGTAAAAAGGAATACCAATACCAATCTTTGAAATAAAAATCACGAAACGTAACGGTTACCCAAATAAACTAATCACTGGGTTTCCACATAGGTGAAAATATAGATATGGAAGAGAAATCTTACCATCATGTTCTGATGGAGAGTGGTAGAGAACATGGCTATCGAAAGGCCAGCAATAACAAAGCCATAAATTTGTGACGGTCTAAGGTACCATCTAATTCATCAGATATAAGAGCAATAGGAAAACATTTTTTGTTTTCAAGATCATTTCCCTAAAGTTGATGAAATTGGAATTAGAAGAAATACTTTCGCGATTTTGGTATAGTCTCACCATTGGTAGTTTTTTGGACAATTTCCACTTCATCTCTTAATGAAATGAAGTTGAATTTGTCATTCATGATGTTTTAGCAGACCATGTGATTGAATGATGGGTCATTCCATCTGTTTCAAATAAAAGGTTAGCAAAAGTTATCAAATATACATAAGTCCATCTATGGTGAGATTAATCATATATGGTTTCTAAAATGGATTTATACTTATATTATACTGCTTCAAATAATAAAACTAGTTTATACTAAACGGGTACTTCCGGTAGGCTAGTGGTAGGTGATAAAGGCCAATCGCACTTCGGTTGTGGGTTTGATTCCCACAGCCTTGTCTGACGTGATGGGCTGTCGCCCGTCCTCCAGGTTGTCCTTTTTCGAATGCTATATTACTATAACATCCCATCAACAATATCGAAAAAATGTTCTATCCTAACTTATGTCCAACAGAATCCATTCCAATCTTTAGGCTTATCTAAAATACTTTGGTCCAAGCTCATAGTATAAAGAAAATGATTACATGAAATGTTACATAACAATCACGTGAATGACATCATTTATCCCCCATATATCATAAGATATATCTTGTTGGTCAAATTACAAAGATGTGAACACCTCAATCAAGTATTCTCTTGATGAATGAATACCCATTGAACATTAGTGAAAACATTAATTCAGTCAAAAGTTAACTCCTTCCACATACCAAAATCCAAAAATTCTATATACTCAAACCATGATATAACCTACTCCTTATATCAGTCATGAGCTCATGAATACGGTCAAACATTTCATTTTCTCGTTTTCCTTTAATTATGCGCATATCTCCTTTTTTCCAAAAATATCTCAATCACATTATATAGTTACTAGTACCATTGAAAACCACAATAGACCAATACATAAATATTCCAATATTCCACGATACTATATGCATTATTATTTTGGAATCCCATTACATAAACACTTAATCATTCAACCACATTGCTGTCGTATTCAACATCTCCAATAGTGATCACATGTGACTTCCCTTTGTCCTTTTCCTTAAGTGGTTTCTCATGTCGATAATCACTATCCCATGGATTAGGGCTTTTATTAATATAATGCCCCATTTCCTTGAACATGAAGCATTGAAGTGTTGGTGGTGCGTTCTCTGCAGTCTTTTCTTTATTCACATCATTAGAAACCCTTTTTCCATTACTTCGACACTCAACTACACGATGACATTCTTTTCCCCACTTAATACATTTTCTAGTCCCTTTAAGACAATCTCTATGAAGCTTCTTACCACACATTGAGCATAAAGAAACATTCATCTTATTTTCAACATTATTCTGAGATTTCTCCTTGAACTCCATTTTTCGCTTCTTGTCAAAACTATGAGATGGATAAGTAACACCAAATTCCATTTCTACCTTGATATAACAACGCACAATTTGTTCATAGATACTAAAGTCTCTTATATCTAATTCCCTTCGATGGTTTGGTTTTAAGCCACTGAAGAATCGATCATCTTTACTTTCAGGTTGGATGATAAATCCAGATGCATACCTTGCAAGCCTTCTAAAATTCACTTGATATATACCAATTGATTCATCATCCTTTTGTTTTAGTTCAAGAATATCCTTCTCCATCTTTGTTTGAAGAATACGAGGGAAGTACTTATTGAATAATATGTTCTTGAACTCATCCCATTCCATGGACTCAATTTCATCTCTTGGCCTCGTATTCTTGATAAGATTCCACCATTGATCAGCTTCACCTTCCAAACGATATATTACTAAGATGACTCTATTATGTTCAGAACATTGAAGAACTGAAAATATCTTTTCAGTGGTAATGATTCATTGTTCAGCAATAGGTAGATCAGATGTCCCACTAAAATAGGAGGACGTTGCATCATGAAGGAATCAATAGAATATTGTTCTCTTCTCTGCTCATTTGGAAATCCAGAATGATTCATAGCTTGTGTAAGTATACCAATAATATTTTTCACTCCATCTCCCATAACATTTGTTTGTTCCGGAGGACAATCATTGCATTGTCTATTACATTGATCAACAGGTATCCTTCGGGTTCCATCCATAGTCTAAAACCCAAAATGAATAGTGTGAGAGGCAAAAATCACCCTAGGGAAAACAACATAATAAAGGTGGAGTACCATCAATATCTAACATCTTTGGTTACCGTAAATCTAGTAGTATAAGCTATACTTAACCTTAGGGACATCCCTAGACATACCGTAAAAATATCTCTAGGGATCTTACTAAAGATCTCGCGTCCTAGTTTCCAAGGTTCACTAAACCTCCCTCTGATACCAACTATAACGACCCATACATTACATACATTGTCATTACTTCATAATTGAAGCACACTTATTACAACATATAACATAACCAGGAAAGGACCGTATAGGTATAGTGTATTTAGAGACTGGGAAACATAAACAACTGGTTCATAAAGCGTCTACAATGTCTCCCATTTATTTCATCATATGTATAGTCCCTTTTGACATATCTTACTTAATAACCTTCTTCCTGACCTGGGGAAAGAAAACATACTAAAGGGTGACTCAATTTCTTAGTAAGGGTAAACAAAAGAAATATCTATCACATCATATACATAAGAACATAACTTTTGGAAATCTAAACATGCAAAAGAAATCATAATTTCATAACATGGGATAAACCATAGAAGTGAAATATTATCCCAATAATCATAACATAAAACAAGAAACTTTGTGGCATACACACATAATCATAGAGAATCATTTCTTATTAGTCAAGACTCATTCCCAAGACTATCTTAGTGGACAAAGTCCATTTCTGAACTGAGTTCACTCCTCGTTTCAGTCCTGCTTCACTGAACCGGTTTAACCTGTCGTTCCAGCCATGTCTATCTCATGAGATATAAAATCATTAACCAATGCATTGAAGGGAGATATAGGTCCCATCCATCTCTTAATGATACCATTCTTATGTGTGCCACAAAATCATAAACCATTCATCATAGCATAACCCATGAAATAAAAATGGGAATCTTAAACATCATGACATCATAAACCAATTCATATAAGATAAAGGAATTCATAATAATTATTCCATCACAACATAATCAAATCAATTTAATAATAGGTATAGAAACAGAACCCTATATTATCTTAGATGGAAAATAATTTTGATAAAACACTTGAACTCCAATCTTGAGGAAAATATCCTTTCTACTTCAAAAACATTTTCCTTTCATAACATGTCATAAAATTTTAAACTAAAAGAAGTTGATTAAAAATAAACATGAAAACTTGTAAATTAAGCTTCTTTGAAAACATGTTTTAAAAATCCATTCATGCCGTATATGTTAAAAAAACATTATTTTCGTACTTTTGTCGGAAAAGTCAAAAAATACATCATACGAAAAAAGACAAAGATTCCTTTCCAATCTTTTTCTAAAAACTCACCGAAGGGTAAAATTGGAATTAAACAATTGTAGGTGGATGGAAAAAATATTACATATTGAGGAAACATGGATGTGGATGATAAAATACACCCCAGTAAATTCCAACGTATAAACAATCTCAAATAAAATGAGATTGTGATATTTTACCTTACCTTAGGTCCGATTTTCTTCATAACTGTCCGAACCTCCTGTATAATGATTTAAATAATGTCATTGAATTATTCCAGAATCATAATCATTGTTATGATATCATATATGGTTCACTTATGACTTTATTTTACCTGTTCTTTTGTAAATTCCATGTTAAAGAACGTTTTTTCTAAAATCGTTTCATTTGTCATCTGTGTTTTGACTTGTAATTATTCAAATGATTTCTTAGATAATGATTACATAATTACAGAATATAAAACATGATTTATATGTAATATATATTCTGAATATACATATATATAATAGATCAGTAAATGGAAAGAAATACACCGTTCATGGAGACGGTAGGCCGTACGTACGCATGAACACTGTTTTCGTTTCTTTATTGAGTTTAGTGGAATTAAGTAGATGACATACATATATATACCCATAAATCCAGTATCATTATTATGTCATATATTTCATGATTACTTATTATATATACTTTATAATCATTTATGAACGGTTAACATGGAGAATAAATTTCATCGCGTCGTGGAGATGGTAGTCCGTACGTACGCACGAGCGATGATATTGTTCTCATGACAGTGGAATTGTATTGTAGTGTATGTATACTATTTCAGAATCTATATCACTTTACAATAATCATATATAGTTATTATGTACACCATTATACCCATCCAAGTAAGGTGGTGATGGAAAATAGATTACACCACGACGTGGAGACCGTATTCTGTACGTACGCACGCGCGGTGATTTCGTTTTCCATTGGATAGATAAATGGTGAATTAGGGTTGTTTCATAATTATAATAACATATCAGTATATGAGTGATACTGATGTTATTACTTCATAATGAAACATTCTAAGAAGAAGAAGTGGAAGAAGAAATAATGTTGAAAGAATTGGTAACAGACATTATCTCGTCTTTGAAGCGCCTCTTTGAGTCCTCCTCTTAGGGTAATAAATTTGGACTTTGAAGAAGACCAGGACCTCTAGGATGTTGTTAGGGAAGTGGAGAAGAGAATTTGGCCGGGGTTGGCAGAGCTTGAAGGCTCAATGTGGTGTGAGGAAGAAAGGGAGTAGGTGCCCTTTTATAAGGGAGGAGAGGGGCACCTTTGGAATAACAAAAAATACTATTTTATTATAAAGCCAAATTCGGTTTTAAATAGCTCCAAATTGATTTATTTCGAATCTGAGGTTGGGGTGGGTCGAAATCCTCTAATACAATAGAATTTAGACAAGTTTAGGTTCCTATTTTAACCTTATCTTTTAGATTTAACATTAAGATAGATAATTTTTCTTTTACCGTGTCTTTTTGTCTTATTACACTATAAGGTTAATAAACTTACTATAAGAATCCAAACGAATCAAAAGTTGTTTATTAATAATATATATAACCTTATCTATGTCATTTGACTGAACCTTATATTTTTAGGAATAAAATAACAATTAATAATATAATATTTGTTTTAAAAACTATTTTATGTTAATTTTAACACTATTTATTAATTGATTTTTGTGAAAATCATAACAGACTGATTAGTTCGAAAAAAGTTAATTATATCAATAATAACATGTCATATTAACCTATAAAATTAGTGTAAGTCATAAAACGTCTCAAATTACATTTATTTTGATATTTATAACATCAATTATGTCAATATTTCATTAATAAGATAATTACTGCATCATCATTGTGTCATAAATAAATTAAATTATTTAATGTCTAAAAATTACAAATAAAATAAAATTATGTAGGATATCATATTAGATTTCTCATTAATATTTATAGTTGAATTTATCTTATGTATAACCCTATATTAAAAATGATATACTTATTAAAAATTGATTTTAACTATTTTAACCCTTTTTTAAATAAATTAATAATAAATGTCCTAATCTAATCCATGTGGGCCTAAATTGACATAGTTTATTCCTAAGGTTGTTTTTGGTCGAATTACACTTATCCAGTAGAATTAGGACATGTGTTAGGGTACTAATAATATCATTTTTACCCTTAATTACCCTATTTACTTTTAACCGTGGTAAAAAAAGTAGAAAGTTACTATTCACCCAAAATTCATTTCATCTCATTGAACAACATTTTACTTACTGACATCAACTGTGTCTCTTGGATTTTTGAAATTCCAGTCACATAAGTAGAAAAATTATGTTTTATGAAAAATTCATTTTTTTAACTACCACTTAGTGGTTTCACTATTCATCAAAAAATGAATGTTTCCAGAAAAATACCAAAAATTAGGCCTATACTATATTTGATATTAAGATTTAAAAAATTATTTCTTTTTTACCAAATTGAAAACATTTCAGTTGCATTAATTAATTTAAAAATTAATTCCCGTCGTCCAAAAAAATAGCGTGTATTTAAGAGATAATACCTATCAAAAGATTGACAATTGTTTATGTCTGGTTTAAATGTGAAATTACATCAAATAACCAAAATTGTATTAAATTGTAAAAATATATTCTAAATATACTTTAAACCACTCAAATTAATAATTTATCACTGTTAATTATTTCTATTAAAAATGTTTTTTTAATTAAAATTTAGAAATTTTCACTATTCATCAGAAAATGAAAGTTATCCGAAAAGTACCAAAATTTCACCCTAATCTAATTTCGATATTCCGAATCCAAAAATGAACTCCAATTTGAAAAATATAATTTAAAAAATTTCAAATTTTTGTTATTACTATTCATAACGGCTTGTTTTAATAATATTTTAATAGTATATCGTTGTTTAGTGAAACTCATTATTGCGTACTAGACACGCTATCGAGGAAGGTCGTGATTGCGTGAAAGGCAGGTCAAGGATGCATGTTTTGAAAGCTCTTTTTGGTGTAGAATTAAACAAAAGACATTAATGTAATTAAAAAGAATATTTGACATAAAATCTCGGGGTGTTACAAATATTTAGTTCCTTGTAATATTGTCTTACTAAGGTATGCGCTATCTAATGATGTGTGACCCTTATTTATATGCACGTGATATGTATTTTTATCATATATGTGGTGTGTTTAATATTTTGGATCTATTATTGATTATTATTCACATATATGAAATGTTTTTGTTTCTATCAAGGGAGTCGGTCAAAATATAGGGATATTACATATTCCCTACTTCTTAATCATTTATCATTGATTACTCTCCTGTATTTTTTGGATTTCATTGGAGTCCTACATGACTATATATATGGTCAATATATACTGAAATCTATGTATTTGGAGTACTATGAGGATAAATTATTTCCCCATGATAGCATCACACTTTTGGGATAATTTAAAGAATCTCGTTAGGTGGGAATGACTACCAAAATTTATATGTTCGTATAGGATGAGATATGGTTTGTGTATCTTGACTATGATTATATTTCATGAACCTGAGGGGGATTAATATGACTCTTAGATCTTATTTTTGTCTTCTTATGGGATATAGTCAAATTCCATGTAGGAATCCCCTAGTCTTGATTGATTTCATGGAAACATAGTTTAATTATTGGAATTTTACTTCCTTATAGATATATTTGGTTCTTTATTTTTTAGTCTTTGATGTTCTGATTTTATTTTATATTATTTAAAATTTATGAATGGAATATAATATATGATTTGATAATTAATTTTTTTCTTTAATTATGGGAATATATTTGAGATATTTTTTAGACGGGGGTTTAGAAATTTTTCTAAAAAACATAATGACTAATCCACCCCATGTATTTTAAAAGTGTTTTTAATGATATTTGGTTTAATTTATCTTTTGTGTTGAAAATATAACTTCCTTAATCATATTTGAAAAAATAAATAATAACATTGATTTATAATTTTAAATGATAGAAACTAATTGGTTAACCCTATTTCGAATGCATAACTGACTAACTTTATACACTACTAGATTATTCAACTATTATGTTTTCCTTAAGGGTTTTATATTTCATTATTTTGTGGCTATGGATAAATCCATGTACTTTTTGTTATAATATATTTGTGATGGGGTTTTGTAGTTGTGTGAGGCCATGGATAATGAGGATACATTGATTGTGATTTTGAAATATATCATCAGGTCTGGAAGTGTGATTATTTGTTTTTTTCATATTTAAATATATATGTATTTAATGATGTTGAAAATTATTTTTATCACAATTTAATGTAGTTTTTGTTATTTATTTTTTGTAAATATAACTCATTTCTTCAAATTTATAATGGATATAAGTATTTAATGGCATAGATGTCCAATGTACTGATCAATCATGTTGGGTTTCCATCTGGCATTTCTTATTTATGTTCATAAATATTTGAGGGTGAATATTTTTAAAATATCACATAACTGAGATCCAAAATATACTTTTCAGTCCCTGGGATCTACATTTCCACATGGTTTCCATATATAATTTAATATTAGGAGACTTTTGGAGTCGACCTTGGACAATTTGTACATTACCCAAATATCTCTAAAAATAACCCAAACTATTGGAATACTATTATGTCAAAAAAAACTCAATCTAAAACATCATATATATTTTTGACCTCATGTTTACTCATAGTATATATAAATATATAACCATTAAAAAATTCTATGGTTAACACCCTTTTATTCTTATTCACATTTAAAAACCAAAATTACAACACAATTACCAATAGTGTAGAATCCCTCATATATGATTTCAATCCCATACTATTTTTTTGAATAATAGTGAAACACACTCAATGTGGAATTTAGGGATATTTCCTAACACACCATGTTATTCGATGAATCTTATAATAGAATCAATTTTAAAAACCAAAAGCCACACAACCATGATATATCGACTCTCATGTTTACCCATACATGTTTTGTAAAATTACAAAGACCATATGATAACCCTAAATCAATAATTTTGAATCAATTATAACAAGAAATTACTTTAGATATGATATTTGAAAATTTGATTAATCAATCATTCACAGAGTCGAATGTTTAAAATATTTTATAAATTAGCAAATGTTAAATCTTAAAATCATAAAATATAATAACTATATAATAAAATATTTTATTAAAAATGTCATATATTACAACTATTCCATTCATGATATTTTTGATGACCTGTGAAAATATATTGATGATAGGGTGATATTCATTACTAATATGATGTGGAATAATAGGAATAAAGATTATATATAAAGCCACATGGGTACATAAGAGATTATAATAACAATTATATCACTAGATGTGTTGGATTATAATAATATTAATTATACGAATGATTCATGGATTACAAAAGAAACATAATATTAAAATATCAAAATTCACAGATCACATCTGTGATATCACAACATTATGATGAATTTTGACTAGATCATTCCCAAGGATAATATTTTGTAACAAGAAAATTGTATTGTGTAAATGAATAAAATTATAGGAAAATATTACTACATCACATCATATAATTATTATCTCATGGTATATAGATCATTAACCAATTCATTAGAGGTATTTATAATTTTTATCCCACGATGATATCATACTATGTTTAAAATAATGACTTCGACATTTTAAAGTGATGAATATCATGCGTATACATTGAATAATACAAAGAGAGGATGAGGTGTATTTTATAAATTTCATAAAAAATATATCGACTAATAAATTTATAGTTTCCTAAAAGAGGAATCAAGAACATTATTTTGGGTGTCCATATGTACAGTCAAACAACATATAACATAGTTCACAAAGAGATTAAAAAATAACCCTCATAAAAATCAATGATTGATTTAAAAAAAAATTCATCACAAATAATTTTATTATGTATTAATAATTCATCCATGAAAATGAAAAATAATAATAACCCTAATATACAGAAAATAAACAAACAAATAATGAACATATAGATTGAGTGAAATATAAATTTAGTAGAATCATTGAGAATGATAAAATTAGTTAGACTATAACAACAATATAAAAGAGAAGATTTTGAGATTCCCCATAAAATATTTTCAGGTTATAATGTTAAAATTTATTTATAATATTTTAATAAATTGATATAGAGGTCTATTGAAATGGAAAATAATATAATTGATAATTAATTTTTATAATAAAATACACGAAAAATAATTTAATATTTTATTATATAAATAAAATCAAAAAAATAGAAATATTAGGAGTAGATTCCATTCCTTAGTACCATTTTTATTTCACCTCTCATATACCACATTTAGAACCAGTACATATTTTTCAAAAAAATTAATATAAAATATATTATATGAATTTATTTTTAATTAATAAATTATATTGATTATGTTTTAATTGTTAACATTTCATTAAATATGATATTATGTGATTGTGTGGTAGATGGAAATATTTACATTAGAATTTAATTGTTGTAATTTTAATAATTTTTTATTAGTAAAATTAAAAAATAATAGTTAAAAAGAAATTTATACACACATATTGGAAAAAATACACAAACATTTCATGATGGATATTGTAAATAAAATATTATCAACATATCATAAGAAGGAAATCTTGTATTTAATGAGAAATTTTTTATGATGGGTGGGGGAGATGTATTTATACATATAATTTAAATAATTATAATTTATTATTTCTTAATATCATTTATATTATACTGTAATTTTTATTAAGAATTTTTTTTTAGTATTTTATAATTGTATTTAGAATATGATACCAGAATAAGGGAAGTTAAATGTGATTTACCCAATGTTGTTTGGTTCTATTAGTTTACAATTATATTTTTGATAATCTCAAATCTCAATGAAATAAATGAAAAGATGAATTGGAGGATGAACATAATATTTTTACATTAAATGGAGAATATTGTACCACTAAATTTGGGTAATGGTTAACAATGGATCACTAATAGTGGATACATTAAAAAAATTTATGAGGAGTCTACATGGAGTACAAACCAAAAACGATTTTGAGTATCAGTGAACATTGTCTAGTTGAAAGAGAGTGTACTCATTTAACAGAAAAAACTAAATTGGTTGGGTGGTGTTATCAATAGTTAAAAAATTGATGTAAGAGATGATAAACTAGCTATGAAATATAAACTGGTTTTCCTGGATAGGTGTGAAGAATTCCTATAAAATAGGTTCAATGTGTATTGGGGAAGAAAGTTGAATGAGGGATTAAAATGATAGAGTTATGGTAAATCAATCTATGTGTATTTATATATTAGGGATATTGAATTTTTTTAACAAATACACATAAATGAATGTTAAAAAAACATAAAGTACGAAGTCTAGCACTTGATATTGAAAAACTCAAAGAGTTTAGTGATTATACATTCTATGTTCATGGGACTGGTTAGGAAGTGTTTTATAAGTTTTATAAATCTTAAAAAGGGGAATAAATTGTTTGTAAGTTGTAGATATTGGTATTAGTTAAAATAAATGTTCATTGGCACAATATGTTTTTTTTAATCATCCAGGATCCAAATATGTGAATTACCATAATATAGATTAACACATGTACCTATATTCAGCAATTATGTGTGTTTACAAATATGATGATCTATGAAATCATGTTTAGCTAAATAGATTAATGGCCCTTGTATGTAATTTATGTGTCTATAATCTACTATGTATCAAAATTCTATTATCACAGATATGAATTAATTTCCCTGTAACAGAATCAATATGTTTTTTAAAATTTATTTTAGGTGAACCGTATATATATATATATATATTACAACATCATAATAACCATTAATCAAACATATGAGAATCAATTTTGTTTGAAATTTTTTTGTATAGAAAATTAAATATCATGAAATTTTAATTCACATACGCATTGAATGTTTATTGTTTTCTTATAATTTATTATTATTATGAGAAATTAATAAATGCTAGTGCTTATTTTTTAAATTTATATTGAATAAAAATTAACCCTATTTATTAAAATTACATAGAATTTTTTTTGGGACATCAAAGGGGAAGAATCAATATATATATTCTCTGGTGCTAAAAATAAATTTTATTCATTTTCTAAAATAATTAATATAATGGATCATCGATGCTCAAGATGATATTTTTCAAAACCAATATCAATGGATCTGGTTTATTTTTATAATTCTAGTGTAAAAGAGATTGAAGATCAATACTTTTACCATGAATAAACTTTCGGATTAATGAATATATGTTAATTTAATTAAAAAACCTTCTAAAATGTTGTACTATTTTTATTTTGAGAATATTACAATTAAAAATTAATTCAATACATCATTTATTTTATATATTTTTTATACTACCAATGAAAATATTCACTATGGATTTGGGTAATGATATTTTGATGTATAAAAGTATTATACTACTAGTGATTTTATATGAGGTCATCTTCTTTCAAGCTAATAATAAAATTAAAAAATGTGGTAAAGGTTGTTACATTCTGACCGGGGAACTACTTAACTCATTTCCGATGTTTTTGGATCACATGGACTCACGAAAATCTCCCCACACACTAATGGATTCCATCTATAAGCTATGGTATAAAGGATGTATGGTTGGGAGGCAATACCCTCTAATAGGACTAGAACATCAAATATAGAAATAAGCATACAAATGTGGAACCATGAACTGAAAAAATATAATAAAAATGATGTAGAAAAATAATTAACTAGGCCACTTATTTATAATTTTAAAATCCACAATGAAGTTTTATATTCATTGATACATTGAATGATGATATAAAAAAGGGAACATGGTACTTGAATATAAAATTATTATATACATAAAAATAGAAAAGATCAAAAATAATGCTCCAATACCATCTCAAGCATATTATTTTTCCTCTACACATAATCTCTATCTAAAAATTCCTCACATATTATCTTTATTCCATGTGGATTTCCTTCATAGTACCCATACTCATGTATTCCACTCAACTAAAAAAGTCTACCTGAGTATTGCGTGATAAAAAATCCCAGAATTCAGAAAACAATGTTTATATATGTAATATATGAAGTTATGGTGGCTAAAAAGTGTTCGTGTATAAATATATAATTATAAAAGGTGAATAAATAACCCTCCTGTGGAGATTCATCATGGACACCTGCCAGCTCTACCTTCTTCATCTAATTGATGGAATTAGTGTCTGATCTGTAACTACATATATATATTCATAATATATATATATTATACATATTAATTTCATCCACCTATATTGACCAATTACGTACTTACATAAGTGTCCATATACCTAGAATTCTTGGTGCTGGCTTAACCAAGTCATAACTAATAAATCTAAAACCAGTATAAATTACCCACTTAGATCATTAATGTGTAAATAAAATTTAAATTAAAACACATGAAGAATTACCACTTATTCATTTTATCAGTCATGTCCAAATGCAACAAGTCATTGCAATTCACACTAAGCATTAGATAAATAATGAAACATCATAGTGTCATATCCAAACATTATATGATAATTAATATAAATCAATTAATTAATTTAAAGAACAAAAAACATCATGAACAATCGATTCTATTTAATAAAATCCATAAATATATCTATACATAGAAATTCATTTTACAAAACTCTAAGAGTCATTTGGATGGGTTAATGTTCAATTGGTAAATTATGTACAATGTAAATTCAAATTTTATATTGGTGAAAGCAGATAGAATGTGCCTTAGGATTGATAAAAATCTATCTTTTAGAGGTAAAATAAATTTCCATCCCATGAAGAACAATTCAGAGGTTTTACATCCTTTTAATTAGTTTTTTATTAATGTAAATAGTAGATAGAACACCAAGGGGGTGTCCATGATAGAGGTTGATATTCTAAATCAATGTAACATCGATCCTTAGGAGTATATAACAGTTTTTATAGCCGTTAAGAATGAATAAAAATATTTTTTTGTGACACATCACAACAGAAGGAATGTATAACAATGATGTGGCTATGAAAATATCATAAAATTTGATGAAAATTATTATAAAACCATCCACAGTGCCATTGAAAACTCCACATTATATTGAAGACATAAATTCTATGCAGTTTGAGAGAAAATGATGAAACAATTAGACACTGTAAAATTTTGGGAAAAGTTCATGCTCTTGAATAGTGAAAATGTATATGAAGATAAACCTAGATTGGATAAAATATGATATCACATATTACAGAGATAAATTCGATGATTATTATGGATCTAGATTTTTAAAAAGGATATAGAATTTTTCAATGAACCTAGTTTAGAGGTTATGGGAGCAAAGAGGGGGAGGGAACAAATCATCACCATGTAATGAGGAAGAGAAAAAGTGGGTGATGAATGTAGAATAATTATATAAATTTTCATATTTTTTCCTCAAATATAAGGGAACATTGTTTTCCATAACATTTTTGTTAAAAATTTCAGAACAAATAATATTCCCACTAGACAATGGAATACCCCACTTGTTTAAGGCAAACCGTATACCTCATAGTATGAACACTAAATGAAACCCCCTATCATACCTACATAAATTTTTTCATGGCTGTTCACCTAGGTACAAATTGTTAAAGACAAAATATATGACCCATTATTCTCCTTGGTGACATCCCACGTGGTTTTTAGAGACTATGTGGGATGGGTGACATAGTTTTTACTAACCATGTAGTCTAGTCAATTTTCCAAATTCATTTTGTTTTTGGATCTGAACAATCCTCGGAAACCCTCCTAACCCCATGTGTCAATTAGGTAACATTATTTGGTACTATTAAAACAATTTAAAACAAAAAAACGAGTTATTACTTTAGGAAAAGATGGTTTTTTTCAATATCCACTCTCTAATGTAAGTCATCCCTCATATGGACTTCCAAGGGTAATGATTTATCAAAAGAGAATAGATATTGTCACTAAGATCTTATATCAACTTCCAATTATCCGGCCTCATGGTATACCTGACCATACTGTTATAACACCCATATGAAAAGAAATAGTATTCCTAATAGTGTCTTCAAGATCTAATCCATAATACAATCTATATTCCGTTTAAAAGAAGAATAAACATCTATGTCAAACTAATCTGGATAAAATACATGTGACAGTTCTAGATAATATTGGTGAAGCTGAGATACATTAAATAAAACAATCATATATCGGTATCTCTAAGGATGTTCGATCAATTATGCACCTATTCTGATCCATATTATATACCCAAAAGGCCCAAATAACCATGATTATATCTTAACATGTCTCTGAATATGTTCATGGAACTGCCTAGGAGATTCAGTCCTGAAGACATTATCTTTATCCTAGAAGTCAAGAGTTTGGTGGAATATGATGACATGTGACTACTATCAGGACTAGGCTGTCATCATGGACATTCTGATCAATTATATATTCACAATGCACTCCTTCATGAGACATGGTCCAACCATTTCTACCCCTACAGAAATTAAATACATAGGTGAATGAAATAGAAAATCACAGAAGAAATTATTAGAATCCAACTCGATGGTATCCTACATTCAGTTATTATATGAAAACTCAATAAAGGGAATGTTTTTCTTCCAAGAACACCTGGAATTGAAGACATAAGCAAATAGAATTTACCCTATAATCCGTATTTTACAATACTAATTTCAATTAGTCTGGGTTGATATACCCTTCTCAAAAAAACCTGTGTACCCAAGGCAATTTGTAACCCCTATAAGAACCATGACGTAGTGAGAGCATATGTATTAGAGAAGATAAAATGATAATACCCATTAATATATTTAAAATCCCTAATATAAATACTCTTATGATCATATAAAATGATGCTATCTCATATAGGTAATAATTCTAAGACGTTCATTAAATGATCAATAAAAACACACACTGTATCATTACTTTGAGGAGATCTTGGAAAACCAGACAAAAAATCCATTGTATTGTCAATCATTTTCCAATTAGTAATGACAAATTGTTGTAAAGTACCTTCTATACACTATTGTTACACTTTCACTAATTAATAGGTGGAACATAGAGTTTGAAATATAGATATCTCACATTTTATACCTAGATTCCAATATTTGGTCTATATGTTCTGATACATCATGGGGACCACAATATGAACTGCCCATGGAAAGGTATAAAATTTCAGCATCAACTCCTCTATGATGTCTATTGGATCCCATAAAATTCCATGGAATAGTAAAGTATCAACCCCATACAGTGTCCATTATGAATATATACAATTAATTGATACACCTGACCTTAGGAAATTAAATTGAGGAACATATATTTTCTTCATTATTACAATTTCAAAAAGAGTAGAGGACACAACAAAGGATGAGAGGATAAATATAAAATGATTATACTTCCTGATAATGTATATATCTAAAGATAATTCCATGATATGGAATACACTACATTCCATGTAAACCTCTTATTCTAGTTTATTCGAGATCATAGAATCAACTACTGCATTTCAATTACCAGGTGTATAGTCAATCTCAAAATAAAATGATGGTAGATTCTCATCCCATCTGTTCTACTTGAGATTTAGATCTCACGGTTTAAATATATTGTTTATAATTTTTTATCATAGAGTACCAAAAATTTATCTCAAATTAGATAGTGTGTCCAGTAAAATATGTAATGAAAAATACCAACTAGCTTGAGGCAATGTTTTCGGTAATTTCTCATGACATACCTCAATAGAATAGAAATGTAAAGTACAACTCACCCTTCCTGCAACATCGAATTTCACAACCTTATACCAAAATAATTATAGTGGAATTTTTAGTAACATTCAAGATTTGATTGAATCGGTATTGGCACTAAATTTATCCTTCCATTCAATTAAATAAAGGTTGATTCATAACCATCTAACCATAAGAATCTCACACTGTACTTTTTCAAGCTCAGAAGAGGTGATGTAATACATTATAAATACTAGAAGAGGATCATTTAATATATGGATATCTCTATCAAAATATGTATCTCAAATAGTATCTCATGATGGGGCCAAGATAACACCACTATCAATTTCAATGGGTTTATAAAAACTCATGACTCTAACATGATATGACCCAAGATGTGGAACTTATCAGTATAAGAGTGTAATGTCTTGGGCATTGAATATATAAAATTATATCATAGTTTATTCAACATTAAATCAATATATTTGTAATTCATTTTTCAAGATAATGAATATTCAATGATATCACCTACAATGATTAACAAAAATAATTCATCTACAACTAAAAACGTGATTCATGAGAGTGGTAAAAATTTCTTGAGAGTTCTTGAGTCTGAACGGCCTGACCAAATACTCATATATATCATACCTACTCTGAAAATTATGGTGAGGTTTGTATAAAATCCATACATTAACATGATTATTACCCAATAATGAATATATCTTTGAAAACACACTCTCTCTTTATAGATTATCAAACATATCTTCTATTCAAGCAGGTGGATAACAATTTTTTACAATGAAATTTTTCAAGGCACAGTGATCAATGAAATCCATAAGGTTAACATCCATCTTTTTTAGAATATAACCAGAAAAACCTATGGAGAATTTTTAGGGAATATAAATCCATTAAACTCTATATCATCTAACTATTTATGGAAATCTACAATCTGGCAAGGATCCATCTTATATGGAAGAATGGTTACTAGTAATGATCAATAAAATTGTTCATTAGTAATCATTAACTATCCCACTGAAGGTAGATAATAGAAGTATTTGGGAAATATAAATCTTCAATTATACACATTATGAGATAAAAATACAGGTTTTAACCCCTAATCATCCATGAAAATAATCGATATTTGAGCTATCGCATTACCCAGCCCCTAATGCATGAGTATTATTCAGATAACATGAACATATCATTCTCCATTATGAACATTCCTACCACCCTCTAGTGATGTAAATTAAAAAATCTAATGATAGTATTATATATTTGATTTATGGATAAATTTAAAGTTAAATATTGTTGAATACATAAATGATATTCAATTTGGGTATGGAATGATTCGATACGATGATGTCTCCACCTATCTTAATGGGTAAATCCCTAAAATGGTGAAAACACTCTAATCATTTATATATTAGAAGTATAAAGTATCATAACGCTATGAAATTGTTCGATGTTGAGGCAAAAATATACCATAATAGTATCAAATATAAATATTTGATATGTTACTTTGTTAAATAATGTAAAAAATAAGTTTTGGAATCTAGAATTGTAGCTCATATAGAAGAAGGTCTGGATCTTAGCTCCTCTAGCATATGTTGGGATGCATGTCATTGGACTATGCCATTAACATGAATTACTTCCTGACTAACCATAAAGAGAATAATATTTTGGCTCCATGAATCATGAGTCTAACTACCTCTACATCAACCACTTCATCAGCCTGAGAGGCTAGTGGTACTCTAGAGGTCTTCCAGACATGTTCAAATGGGTGTCACTAGGGGACATGGGTTAGTATTAGATCTAAACTCACCAGTAGCCTATAGAAAAGGTCTATAGATATGCATTTCATTTCCCATCATAGAAAAATATCTTCATTCCACAAGATCACTTATTCATAATTGATTCACTTTTCTAGGCTTCCCACAATAATAAAATATTATATCATTTTTGGATGTGGAGTCATAATTTTTTCACTTCAATGAGTATATATAGAACAACTCTTTTACCCCATTGAAGAACCATTAAACTATCTTGGTGCCAAACCTCTTTAACTCCTACCATATTTTTCCCTTGAATTGTACTAAAAAATTGGGGTGTGGATAACTATCTCTGATATGGTATTCAATCTGATTTCATTTACCTATGAATAGAATAAATATACCATAAAATCCTTGAATCTCTTTGTGGTTATAACATTAACTCATTCTGGAGAATGAGACACCCATAATACCGTTTTAGTGTTATTATATTATTCTGTAATAGACATACCACCCTGATGTTGTTTAAAAAATACACCATCTCTATCATCTGTTAGAGTATCTGTAAATAAATAATCACATAATATAGTCTAGAAATATACCTGAACCATTTCACTATGTCGATCTTCACAGGTAATAACATCCCACCAAATCATGGTAGAATCAGACATTATTGTGGAAGAATATTTGAAACTCAACTCTGAAAGAATCTTCAAATGTCCTAATGTATAAATAATACATTCGAGAGAATACTCATCATTTTTTCATCCTCCACCCCATGTATTGGTTGAAGGATTCTTCTTCTCGAACTCTTAATTCATCTATTCCATATTCAAGGTCAGTCAAACAACATCATTCATATTATGTGACGTGTGTGTAAACTCTTCGTGGAACTGGGTGATACTGCCCATATAAGGAAATGGATGTGGTTCCACATGTTGCAATAGAGGAGGAATCACTAGTAGCTCCGTGCATGCCACCTATAGAGTATGTTCATCACTTCCATTATGTAATTCGACAAGGGGAAACTATGTTGGAAAAATACTATTATTCCAAATACACACCATACAATACATATAATAAAATTGAAAATATTATGGATTCAAAAAAACGATAGAGGCATATAAATCCTATATATAGATCTTATCATTATTTCTACGACAAAATCATGGACTGGGTTGTAAAAAGTGAACATAATAGGCCATAAGTGAGCAAGATAAACCAACTTCCCACTACTAATTTCGAGTTTAGTAAAAGTTATATATTTCATAGGTATAAGATTGTTGTTGTCACATTAAAATTTATATTCATTTTATGTTTCTACCCCTTAAATAATTAAATATAAAAATATGGATGAATTAGATAGATCACCTTAACCAGTCCATGAGGGCCGAAAATCATTATAAGAAAAAATTATTTTCTCCACATAACCCAGACCATAACACATTCCATCCCATGTGACCAATGGTCTATGAGTCAATGTGCCATAAATAACAACTTTAGGTGCCTGGATCAGGCTTATATAAAATGACATTGGTAGGATAAGGAGAAAACATTAAGTGTCAAATAAGATTTTAAATACTTTCAAGAAATGTAATCACAATTCCATAGATAAACAAGGAAATAATAATATGAAATTTGAAATGTATTCTCAATGTAGGAATGACATGGAACATTGCTTCACATATTAGTCTTATTGTGCCTATAATTATGCATCTTATGCAATAACATCATTTCAACAATCATTAATAAAAGAAATAATCATATCAATAATACTAATATAAATTAAGTTAGAAGACATTCATGTTACCAAATGATGAAGTCTTATAAAATATAAATGGGTGATTCAAAAACTACATTAATCCATCCTAGGGAATTTCGTTTTTCCCAATAGATGGTTTATTAATTTCCTTGAACATGGTCATTTCCAAATTTGTTTAACTCCTAGTATCCTATCATTTATATGGGGTACATTTAAATACAATTAATTTTTCAATCCTGATTATTTATGGGATATACTTATGTAATTGATTTTCTTTCACACATTTACAGTTATATTACAATTTTGTAAAATAAGTGGTGGACCCACCAAATCCTAACATCCATAGATACCAAAATGGATATCACATGAAAATAACTTTTTTATGATTTTTAATATATATTTTATCTTGGAATATAGATTTTATGATATTTTCAATATTATATTATGGAAAATGAATTATTCTGGCCTATGAAAAAAAGAACAATATAATGTGGGAAGAAAATATGTGATTTTTATATTCAATATTTATTATCATGAAGATATATTGATATCTCTAAGTTGTATAATAATATATTTCACATTATTGTGATTGATAACATGAATCATGTTATCATTCATGGTCATTTTGATGGAACTAATGTATTGAGAAGATGAAAACACAGAAACATTAATTGATATTGATATTTAAAATGAATAATGGATAGAATTCATCCAAAATTGAATATTATTATATTTTGGAATTGATATTTTAATAATATGTGTAGATTATAAATAGATAATCCCACAAGCCTTTGAATATTGAGTGCAGAAGATATGTAAATATATTATTTGGAAGAACATTGAATCTATGATTCTTATAGAGGAAAAATATATATAGTGTTTCTTGAAGACCTATTGGATCTCAGATCCCTATTTGTGGAGAAATTATATTTTTTTGAAAGAGGTAAATCATTCTCTTGAAAAAGAATCAACAAAAAGTTAGTATAATGTAAGAAACTGATCTATATAATTTTTGTGATGTAATCAAAATATTGTGTCTTAGGATGTGCATGTATACCACTATATTCTATAACTCTTTAGTGAAAAGGTGTTGAAGAAACCAAATGATATGTTGGAATATGATGTCCTTTATGATACATAAATGTGTTTATTATTTCACAATATGAGACAATGGAATTGTGATTATAGTATAGTTATAGTGCATGATGACTCTCCTTTAATAATTAAAATAGAAAAATTATATTGGCGAATCCATTATTGGAATGAAAAACCAATTATTTAAAGGAGAATTCCATTATACCGTTTCTTGTAAAAATACTTTTGTTCATAAGACTCAATTTAAAAAAGTATATAATTGAGGAGATATGACCCATGATAGATTGTATTTAGACTAAATCATTCTATTTGGTTAATTTAAAATCTAAATAATCTTAAATTTTTAAATAGATCATTAATTAACCACACCCATATGAGTTTTCCATCTGTCCTTTAGGAACCTTATGTGGAAGTATAGAAATCCAAGGTAGCCTTCATGATGTTTCCAATGATGTGTGGATTTGAAATTCATAGAGAATATTTAGATTAATAATTAAACATCTAAATCTATTAAAGAATATATAGAAGAATCACCCATGACACTAAAAACTGGATAAATAATGTAGTATGGATGATTTGAATAATCTCAACGACGTAAGAGGAAATATCATTAATATGATGTTATGATAATCGTTTTAATTTAATTGTGATTTCAATATATTTTTAATCCACTAAAAATTCTAATTCAAATTGAGAAAAACCTGATGAGATCAAAACTCTTAGATTTTTTTTAATTTGTTCAATTGTATTTACATTATGTTCATAATGATGATATACCATATATACATGGTTTAATCAATGTCTTATTGGAGGAAAAATCATATATAGATAATGAAATAGATACTATAGGGGATGAAAATTATAAATTTATTTGAAAATTCAATACACTCATTGAATCTAAAAATGATACGGAATATTATGCGTCAATATACAATGAAAGAGTTGTATTACATGATTACGCATTCAAAACAGTTAATTTTATGGAAATTGTTTCTTATGATAGACTCTAAAATGGATTTGATATCATTGATGAATGTAGTGTACATCCTCACCATTATGTTACTTGATCCAGAAGCCAAGAAGAAAACTTTGGAAGTTAAATATATGGACCTTCATAACAATAAGATAAATGATATTATACCAAAAACCATAAGGGAGCCGTATATCAAATATGGATAAATATAATATATCAAACTGATTGAGGTCCAATGGAGAATTCCCCATATATATACCATTGAAAAAAGTAACCCTCAGTGTAGGTAAAATGGATTTTCATTATTATAGAAGATATATATGTTATGAAAAAATATAGATTCTCTAAAAATGTGTAAGGATAAAAATTTTGACAGTTCCACCAACATGTCATAGATGGATGTGATTATTTCAAAAAATTCATCAAAATGATGTAAAAATATTGGAGGGATTCCCCCAAAAAAATCAGGTCATGCTAGAAATTCAATGTCTAAATAAAAAATAATTAATATTATTGAATGGTATTGGTTGTATATGAAAGTATATTATGAAACATATAATTTATAGCACAATATATTAATATTGGGATATTAGATAGTTCTCAAAAAAAGATAGGAAATTTGTATAACATATAGAACCCACTATATCCAAGATTAAACCTCATGATAAAGGATTAATATGATTATAGAGAAAACAAAATTGAATACATTGAATATTGGAATGATTTTATCAACTTCTAGGGCTACACATATTATAAATAATATAATATGAGAACAAACTGATGAAAAAAATGATTATGTAAAATAAATTTAAATTAAATAATTCATGTATCATTTCCTACAAACCATGAAATATAAAGATAAAAGGATTAATATAATAGAAAATTTCAATCAATGATATGCACATGTAGATATCCATGGTGGAGGACATTGTTGGAGATTAGATAGAGAAGTTACCAAAATAGTGTAAGTAATAATTTATTGAAGGGTTGTGTGTATGGTGTTGAATGGTAGTTCATATTGGTATCATGTGTAACTAATGTATTAATAAATAATAAATGTTATAGAATGTAAAAGGGAAACAAACTATTATATAAATTTAAAATATTATTATCAATGAGAAGAAAATAGTTATTATGAAATGTAAATAGGTATGGAAATCAAAGGGTGGAAGCGTGAAGAGAAGTAGTGTTTTATTTCAATGGTTTTGAAATATATCTAAACCATCCTACTCATGTTCAGGATATTTTGGAACATCCTCATTTTCCACAAAATCAATATAGTTTTGATTTAGTGATAGGAATCGAATGTTGTGTTGTGTGGGATGTATCCCTTGAGTTGTAGCCTCTAAAAAATCCAATATATCAATGATTTATGCACATTACCAAAATATATAAATTTTTATAGATTTGAACAAAATTCATGTTTGAGGTATGATTTTAATTTTAACTCATTTTATTCATTTATATTGGTTGTATTGTTAAGGTTTTTATTATAAATTCTAATTGGGATGACATTAATCTATAAAAAATTTGATTTATATGTTCAAGTGAGTGAAAAATCATAAATTTTCTTAAAAATTTGTATTTATTACCCCATAAGATAAATATTGAACTAGTATAACATAAGAAAATATGAATATCATTATTTTACAAACAGGTCACTATTGTATTATATTAAAATGACCGCATATAGATATACAATATATTATGTAATATTTAACAATACAAGTAATTCCAAAATATATTTTGATGATACTATACATATTTTTTTTCTTATAATCACTCTAATGTGGTAATTAGGGATTTACAATTAATTCCTTATCTCATTGAATTTTTGGTGTAGTTATATACATAATCAATGGTATTCCATGTTTTGTGATTTTTTTATTCATCAATAGTATCCAGATTTATAGTCTTCAATTGGTATCAATATTTCAAATTTAAAATTCATATAATAAAATTAAAAAAATTATAATGAAGAATATATATGGATTCATAAGGGGAATATATGTTTTTAAATACTCAATATGGTATTAATTAAGTATGATTAATATTATTTATTTACTCCGATGTATATCAATGGGGATCTGCTGACATATCAACTTCAATTTCTTGTGATATCATATCTTAAGTGGTATCAAATATAGATTTGTTAGAAGGATGATGATGAGAATATCTTTATGCATTTCAACATTTTCAGTTATGGGAGGGTGACCATTATTCTGATGGGATATGAATTTGTTCTCTTTTGAAATTATTTTCTATTATGGGATGGAAGATAAATTCAGTACTAATTCTCATTGTGAATAATTGGAAATGAAAACAAACACAAATGGGTATATTGAGGTTCTTAGAGGTGATTTGTTGTATATTATGTCAATTGTGATAATTTTAGTTTTGATTTTCAAAATAATAAATTGAAGGATGATCTATGAGATCGAATCAAAATACACCTGTTATATAGAGAATGTAATGCCCATGAATTTGTATAATGGTTTTGAAAGTCCCTCCCCTGATCGATGATTGTGATTATTGATTAATGTGGTAGATTCTAGATTATATATCGCAAAATATTACTAGAAAACATAATCACTGTATGTTTGGAATAATTTGAAATGATTTCTTAAAAATGTACTAATGTAATTGAATGATTTATATACTATTTCAAAATGATGATAAAAAAGGAAGAGTTGGTCAATTAGTTAAACTCTAACATATACATTTAATAATTTTAATAAAACATGTTAAATATTTTTAGTATTTAGGGAGGATGTAATAGGAATAATTGAATAATAAGATATTGTTCTATTGAATATATACATGAAGGATGCTAAAATTATTGAATAAACACACTTGTATAATGGATGAAAAATTCTTATGTTGGAAATTTGTTGCAAAATATTGAATAACACAAGATATGAGTTTTAATATGCCATTTTCGATTCATGGAATCATTTTTATGTGTTTGGGATTTTTCTAAATTATCATATGCTTTTTGAGGTGATTTTATGTTGTAGAAAATGATTTGAGAGAATCTATTTTTTGAATTCAAAATATGAGTGCTCTAAAAATTCTTGGATCCATGTATGTGAATTCTATCAAAATATTTGAATCCATAAACCTGAGGTTAACAAGAAAAAATAAATATTTTATATGTTAAAATCCATATATTATTTTATAATGATGTTTGAAAATGAATAATTTATATTTATTATGTATCCAAATTCAACTATATAATATAATTTAGGCACCATGTACATGAATTATTCTTAACATATCTCAATTCAATAACCTATAAAAATACTATATAGTAAATCCACAGGTCAAAATTTAGTCCATAAATGAGAATTCAGAACCATATATGTGAATTAATCACATATTTGAGTCTTTATATAAAAAGAATCACCTAACTAAATAATCTATATCTTTGGGAAGAAATTTTATATTTCCATGCATTCTTATTTAGTTGATAATTTAAAATGTATTGATTCTCAGTATATGAAATAAATAATAAAACATCATGATGCTTATTTTTTCCAAAATTAGGTCCCATTTTTATAAATTGAAAATGAGATGAACGAATTTAAATATTCACTGTTTTTCAAAATTATTTCCATGTTTATTCAAGAATTATATAGATGACTAACCATCCAATATCATGTTTATAGGTTTTATTAACTATTGTAGTTGATCAGAGGATCTTTAAGTTTTCAATAGGAACTAGGGTTGAATTTTTATTATTTTCCCCAGAAAAATATAATATATCGATGTTGAGATGCTTCTACTATGTATACTATATTTTACAATATTGGTACTTGATTACTGTAATACATGAATATAATTAAGAGTGTATTATGTAATAAAAATTGTATTTAAATGAATAATCTATTTAATTTTCAAATTAAATGGAAAGTTATATAATTTTTGGATGAAAATAATTATTTATGAAAATGTGATGAAAAATTGGAGAAAATATGAGAAAAATACCATTCTCTCCATTAGTGAAGTGATGTGGTGCGACACCAGATTTTTTTTAAGATTATACGTACATGGAAAACTGGAACAGAATGACTACACATCTTGTAATATCTTTACACGTTGTGAAATGTTCATAATAAAATTACCATGTTGGATAAGTCAGGACATCAGTACACCTCATGAAAATAAATTATGCATCATTAGTTTCCAATTCAAATTTTGAAGTGAGTTAACCAGTCAAATCAGTGTATGATATTCATGCATTTGGAGGCAAACTCATTGAGGTTTTACTCTAAATGTAAACCCTTTATGCATCATGAAATATGTAACGCATGAAAACAAAAGATGTTACAAAAAATAATGACATATTTTCTTATAAAAGGAGCGCCCTCACTGCTCTTTCAAGACACATTGGGACCTATAGTGGCCAAGCGATACCATGGGGTGACCCCTAGACAAAATAGTTAAACTCCGATATCCATCTTCACTCTTGTTTATTATCATCTCCCCTCTTTAGGTACCAGTGCTACTAGTTCTAATCATGCATAGCATGATCATGTTGTCTAATTAGTGCTAGGTGATGTTATCATATGTGGATGTGTTTAGATAGATTAACTCTATTTTATTATTCATGTTTTGTATTTCTATAACACATTCAATCAATTACAATTCATATTCATTTCATATTTCATGACCATTGTCTGTGATTTTAGGTGTTTCATTATATTGCATCAATTAATTTGATTGTTTTTAACATGACCATTATGAAAAAAATTGATTTTGTTTAAATAATGTTTTTTTTCATCTAGTTCGGAAGATACACATTGTAGATGACCATTCCATAGGTGAAATTCATGGATTGGGGATATATATCCAGACCATGGATCTATACTAACTAAATTCTTACAACAAACATGAATATACCTATAATTATCCATCCTTAGTAATTTAGGTTTACCCATTACATTGGTTAGAAAGGGCTATGCACATGGTCATTCACATAGTTGATTAAATCCTAGTATCCTTTCATTTAGATGGCGTATATTCAAATACATTGAATATTTAGATCGTGATAATCAATGGAATATACTTATGAAATTGATTTTCTTGCACACATTTAATTTTCTATTATAATTTTGTAAAATAAGTTGTGGCACCAACAAAAATTTGACATCCATAGATACCAAAATGGATATCACTTGAAAATTACTTGTTTATGATTTTTAATATTTATTTTATCATGGACTATTAATTTTATGATATTTTAAATATTATATTATAGAAAATGAATTGTTGTGTAATGTGATGTAATGAAAAATATTATGTGAGAAAAAAGGTGTGATTTTTATATTCAATATTTTTTGAGACGGAGATATAATGACATCTCTAAGTATAAGAATATATTTCATATTATAGTGAATGATAGTGTGGATCAAGTTATCATTCATGGTCAGTTTGATAGAGATGAAGTATAGAGAAGAAGAATATCCTGAAACATAACTTGATTTAGATGTTTGAAATGAATAATTCAGGTAAGACATCCTAATATGAATATTATTATATTTTTTAATTAATATTTTAATAATATGTGATGTTTTTTTATAGATAATCTCATATGATCGTGAAGATATAGTGTGGAAGAAATGTGTATCTATTTTGTGGTAGAACATTGAATCTATCTTTCATGTAGAGGAAATGTTATATATAATGTTTCTTGAAGAACTGTTGGAACTCAGATCCCCTATTGTGGATGAAGGATATTCTTTTGATAGAGGTAAATCCTTCTTTTGATAATAAATCTAAAAAACTAAGCATATGGAATGAAACTATTCTATATAAATTGTGTGATGTAATAAAAATTTTGTGTCTTTTTGTATGCATGAATACCACCACATTCATCAATACATTATTGAGAAGGAGTTGAAGAAACCAAATGAGATCATGGAATGTGAAGTCCTTTTTGAGACATGAATGTGAATATTATTTCACTATATGAGAAAATGGGATGGTGATTATATATAGTTTTAGTGTGTGACAAGTATCCTATTATAAATAAAATAAATTGATTATAGTGGTGAATCCATTATTGTAATTCATAACCGATAATTTAATGTATAAGGACACTATACCATTCCTTCTAAAAATACTATTGTTCATAAGCCTATATTTACAAAATATTGAATTGAGGAGATTTGAGCCATCGTAGATTGTATTTATAACAAATCAGTAAGTGTGGTCAAATTAAAATTTAAATAATTTATAAAATTTTAAATAGATCATTAATCAACAACCCCTATATATGTTTTCTAGGAGTCCTCTTGGCACTTTACGTGGAATTATATATATATCCAAGGTAGCTGTCAAAATGATACCAATGAAGTATGGATTTGAAATTCATAAGGAATATTTATATTTATAATTTAAAAGGAAAATATATAAATGAATATATGGAATAATCACCCATGACCATTAAAACAAGATGAATAATGTATAATGTATGATTTGAATAATCTCAATGAAGTAATAGGAAAAACCATTAAAATAATGTAATAATAATAGTTTTGATTTAACTATGATGCCAATTGATTGTAGCTGCACTAATAATTTGAATTTAAATAGTGAAAAAACTGATGAGATCAAAACTATTAAATAATTTTAAAAATGTTTTCAATTGTATTTACATAATTTTCATAATTATTATATAAAATATATACATGGTTTCATCAATATCATGTTGGATGAAAATTAATATATAAAGAATGAAATAGATAGTGTAGGGGATGAAAATTATAAATAGATTGGAAAATGCAATACACTCATTGATCCTATAAATTATATCGAATATTACTCATCATTTTTCAATGAAAGAGTTACATTACATGATTATGAATTCCAAAGAGTTATTTTTATAGAAATTATATCATAAGATATATTTTAAACTGTGTTCGATATCGTTGATGAATGTAGCGTACATCCTCATCATTGAGTTACTTGAACTAATAGTCAAGAAGAATATTTTGGAAGTGTAATATATGGACATTTATAATAATAAGATAAATTATATTATACTAAAATCCAGAACATAGCCATATATAAAATATTGAATAATATAATATATCCAATTGATTGAGGTCATCTGGGGAAGTCCACAGATCTATCCCATTTAAATAATTAACCCTCAGTGCAGATAAAATGGATTTTAATAATTATAAAATATATATAAAATATGGAAAAATTTAGATTCTGTACAAACATTTATGGAAATAAATGTTGACACTTCCACCAACATTTCATAGATGGATGCGACTATTTCAAAAATATCACCGTAATGAAGGAAACAAAACAGGGGGTATTGCACCAAAATATAATTATGTCATAGTAGAAAGTAAATGTCTAAATGGTAAATAAGAAGACTTATTGTGTGGTATTGGTTCTATAAGATATTATAAAATGAAAAAATTAATTTGTAACTCAATATATTAATATTTGGATATTAGATATGTCCCAAACAAAGGAGTGAAAATGAGTAAAAAATATATAACCCACTATTTAAAAAAAATAAACCTCACTGGAAGGTATGAATATGATTATGGAGAAAAAATATGAATAAATTGAATACTAACTTGATTTTTTCATCATAGATGGCTTCCCATATGATAAATTATGTTATATGCGAACAACCAGATGAAAAAATGATTATGTAATATAAATTGAAAATAAATAATTCATGGATCATTTCAAATAATGAAGGAAATATAATTATATAAGGATTAATATAATAATAAAAAAATTCAATAAATGGGATGCACATGTATATTTCCATGGTGGAGGACATCGTGAGAGATTAGATGGAGAAGATACATAAATATTGTAAACATGAATTTATTGAAGGGGTGTGTGTAAGGTGTAGTAGGTAGTTCATATTAGTATCATGTGTAATTAGTTAATTAATAAATAATAAATGTTATAAAACATAATAGTGAACTAAAATATTATATAAATATAAAAAATTATTATCAAATAGAAGGAAATAGTCATTATGAAATGTAAAAAGGTAGGGAAATCATATGGTGGACGCATGAAGAGAACTAGAGTTTTATATCAATGGTTTTTAAATATATCTATTTCAACCTACTTAAGTTGAGGATATTTTTTAATATCCACATTTTCCACAAAATAAATCTAGTAGTGATATTTTTATGGGAATCGAAAGTTATGTTGTGTGGGATGTATCCCTTGAGTTGTTTCCACTAAAAGAACCCAATGTACAAATGATTTATGCAGATTAACGAAATATATAATTTTTTATAGATTATAAAAAAATTTATGTCTGAGATATGATTTTCATTTTTCCACATTTTTTTCATTTATATTTGTTATATTGTTAAAATGTTTATTTTCAATCTAAGTTGGTATGACTTTAAGCAAGAAAATATTTAATTTATAAGTTCAAGTGAGTGAAATTTCCAAAATTTTCTTCTAAATTATTATCTGATACCGAATAACATAAACATGGAACTACTATAAAATAAGAATTATGAATATAATTATTTTCAAACATTTTTCTATTGTTTTATAAAAATACCACCACATATAGAAATAGAGTTTTTTTATGTAAATGTTTATGATAAATGTTATTCCAAAATATATTCTGATGAAACAATACATATCTTTATTTCGTATAGTCACTCTCAAGTCATAATTTGGGATTAACTATTCATTCCATCTCTCATTGAATTTTTGGTTTTGTTATATAACAAATAAATTGTATTCCATGTTGTGTGAATGTGTGTTTATTCATCAATAGAATCCATAATTGTAGTCTTAAATAGGTATCAATATTTAAAATTTAATATTTGTATCAGAATATTATACACAAATTTTCATAAGTAGAACATATGTGGATTCATAATAAGAATATAATTTATTAAATACTCAATATGGTATTAACTATGGATGATTAATTTGATTTGATTATCCAATGTATATATATGGGATTCCATTGAAATATCATCTTCTATTTCATGTGATATCATATCTTAAGTGGTAACAAATATAGATTTGGTTAAAGTATAAATATGAGAATATCATCATGAATTCCAAAATTTTCAATTAAGGGAGGGTGACCGTTATACTGAAGGGATATGAATTTATTGTCATTTGAAATTATTTTCAATTAGTGGATGGGAAATAAATTAAGTATTAATTCTCATTTGGAATATTCAGAATTAACAACAAACACAAACATATATATTGACATCTTTAGAGGTGTTTGGTTGTATATTATGTCAATTGTGATATTTTCAGTTTTTATATTCAATATAATAAATTAATGGATGAAATAGGATATCGAATCATAATCCAGCAATTACATAGAGAATGTGTTTCCCATGAATTTGTATAATGGTTTTGAATGGATCTACCATGTTAAACAATTTTTAATGTAGATTAAATAGGAGGATTCTGGAATAGAAAACAGAAAAGATTCCTAGAATCTATAATCACTAAATGGTTAGAAAAATTGGTAATATTTTCTTAAATATGCACTAATGTAATTGAATGATATATATAATATTTCAAAAAGTTGATAAAAACGATGAGTTGGCAAAATAGTTAAACTATAATTAAAAACATTTATATTTGCTAATAAAACATGTTAAATATGTTCAATATTTGGAGAGGGTGTAATAGGAATGATTGAATAATTTAATATTTTTGTATTGAATATATACATGAAGGATGCAGAAATTAGTGAAGAAACATACATTTATAATTCATGAAAATAGTCTATGTTGTAAATTTAGTGCTTCATATTGAAGAACACAAGAGGTGAGTTTTCATATGACATTTTCCATTCATGGAATCATTTTTCAGTGTTTCAGAAGTTTTTTAAATTAACATATGTTTTTGAGGTGTTTTTATGTAGTAGAAAATGGCCTGAGATAATCTATTTTTTGGGTTCAAAATAAAAGTACTATTTACATTCCAGGTTCCATGTATGTGAATTCCATCCTAATATGTGAATCCATACAGCTGAGGTCAATATGAATAAGAATGATTTTATATGAAAAATACATATATTATTGTATAATGATGTTTGAAAATGAAAAATGTATATTTCTTATGTATCCAAATTCAATAGTATATTATAACATAGGCACAATGTACTTGAATGATCCTTAATATATTAAAATTCAATGACCTATCAAAATAATATATAGTAAATTCACATATGAATATTTATGCCATATATGTGAATTCAGGCCCATATATGTGATTTCATCACATATTTGAGTCTTTATATGAAATAAAAAATCTCACATAACTAAATTTTCCATATGTGTGGAGTGAAATTTTAGATTTCCCAGTTTTCTTATTTAGATGATAATTTAAAATGTAATGATTCTCATTATATTAAATAAAGATAAAAGCAGCATAAACCATATTTTGTCTAGGATTTGATACTATTATTATTAATTTAAAAGTGTAAAAAACAATTTATATATTAATTGATGTTCAAATTGAGTTTCATGTGTATTCAAGAATAATATAGATGATAAAAAATCCAATCTCATGTTTCAAGGTTTTATTTCCTATAGTAGTTGATCTGTGGCTGTTAATGTGTTCAAGATGAATTGGGGTTGAATTTTTATTATTTTCCCAAAAAATACTATATTGATGTTGAGATGGATCATCTATGTATAGTATCTTGTACAATATTCATATGTTATAAGTGTATTTCATGCATTTAACTAATAGTGTATTATGTAATGAAAAACTTATTTAAATAAATAATCTATACAATTTTAGAATTAATTAGAAGGTTGTATTATTTTTGGATGAAAGTAATTATTTATAAAAAAGTTATGAGAAAGGGGATAAAATATGAGAAAAAGGACCCTTCATTCCATTAGTGAAGCGAAGCGGGGTGACACTAGATTTTTGAAGATTTAGTGGACATGGAAAACTAGAATAGACTAAGGACACATGTTATCTCTTTACACATTGTAACATTTTCATAGGAAAATTGTCATGTTGGACAAGTCGAGACATCATTACACCTCATGAAAATAAATTATGTATCATGAGTTTCCAATTCACATTTTTATGTGAGTCAACCAGTCAAATCAAGGTATGAGATTCATGCATTTGGAGGAAAACACGTAGAGGTGTTACACGAAATGTAACCCCATTATGTAATGTGAAAGCTGTAATGCATGAAAAAAAATATTTTATAAGAAATAATTACAAATTTTCCTATAAAAGGATCACCCTCACCACTCTTCCCAGACAGTTGGGGACCTATAATGGCTATGCAATACCATGGGGCGACCGATGGACATTATAGTGACCATCCAATATCCAGCATCACTGTTATTTACTTTCATCATCCCTCTTTGGGTACCAATGCTACTAGTTCTCATCATGCATAGCATGATCAAGATGTTTAATTAGTGTTGGGTGATATGATCATAGGGGGATGTGTGCATAGAGATTAACAATATTTTATTATTGATGTTTACAATTGCTACAACTCATTCAATCAATTTTAATTCATCTTATTTTCTTATTACACGACATTTTTCAGTGATTTTAGGTGTTTCATTATATAGCATCAATGAATTTGTTTATTATTAACATGAACATTATGAAAAAAATCAATTTTGTAAAAATAAGGTTATTTTTCATCTAGTTCTGCAGATATTCTATGTAGATGACCATTCCAAAGATGAAATTCAAGGATTGGGTATAGATATCCAGACTAAGGTAATATAATAACCCAATTGTGACACCAAACATGAATATACCTATATCAATTTAATACATATCACATGAACATGAAAACCATTGAAACTATCATGACCCCCATTTCAAAACACAAACCAATCATTACTGTTATTTCACATTTCTGTAATATTATTATAAATATCTATCTTTGTTTTCTTAAATAATTTATAACAAATAGATCATCATTTTGGGACCAGTAATTGGACATGATAATAACTACTTTTTATTTATTATTTTTTGAATTTTTATAAAGTTCTAAATTTGGTTTTCCGTATAGGAATTATCGACGCACCATGGAATATCAGTACTATTATTTTTATCATTTCATACTACCAAAATAGTTCTATTCATCATCTATATTTTTAAAATTTGATATAGATATAGAATTTAATATTTTTTATTTCAAGGGAGATATTTTGATAAAGAGGTGGTTGATCCTACCAGTGATTTTATATGGAGAAATGTTTGAAATTCCCTAAAAAAATGAAAAGAAAAATATATGCAGGAAATGATTTCTTTTAGACATAGATAATCTTTTGAAATGTTAATGTTAATCATGATAATTTATAAGAACATCATGTATGCCGAATTTTCCTAATGACACTTATTTTTATAATTCTATAATGAAAATTATAAGGTGATTCCCACTAAAATTTCACAACCATTAGTACTAATATGGACATCCAGAGATAATCACACATAAAGATTATTAATATTTGGGTAGATCATGGTTAAAATATTTTATGGTATTTTCAATATTAAAATAATGATTATCATATATTAAAAAATTAAAAAATATGTTATGTTAGAAAACATTTGTGATTGATGAAGATAATATATATTCTAATACATTTATGATGATATCTCTATGATGAAGATCATTATTTTTTCATTAGATAGTGAATAAAAATAATATACCAACATTTATTCTAAGATCTGTTTTAGATAAACAATGTAATTATAAGAATCATATCATGAAACATCCCTATTTATCAAATGTTTCAGAAGAGGTAATAAATAAATCTGATTTTCTGTGCAAATTATATGATATTAGTGTCTAGCATTCATAAATATTATGATTTATTGGATGTATAAGATAAAATGATACTGGAGGCATAGTGAAAAATCTTGGTTAAATGATTTGAATAAAAGACAAAAAATTGATCTTCAATTTGGGACCAACTATCATACAGTGTGTCCTGAAGACCTTTTTCCATACAATGTCTTCACTATTATAAGAAACTGACCTATTAAATTGATATAGACAAATACTTCTACCGATTAGATATATAATTCCATCAAGGAGAAAGAAACAATATATTCTGTATACATAGTATTGATCAATTAAACCTGTGAGTGTCGGTGGTATATAAGAGACCATGATGAAACTATGTGATTATAGTGAGAAGCTATTGTAGAATCCTGATGGGAGGCCACAAGGTGACATCCAATGAGATGTTGTAGATTGGTTGTTGCGAACTCTCATTGAGATAAGATCAGTGTGATTGTAACATATTTTTGATATATAATGTAACTTCCACATTTAATAAAATGATTTTGATTAAAATATATAATATGTGATTGTGTATAATAACCAATCATTGAAGTGAGTATGAATTTTCACCATATTTTTTTAAAACATACATCAATCATATATATCTATTTAGAATATTATTTGGGTTAGGTTTCTTGACATTTGATTGAGGGAATCGAGAATAAATTACTCATGGAGTTCTTATTTGAAAGGAAATAATTCTTTTAATTTTTATGACACCCCTATTTCACACCGACACTCATTGTGATGTATCAATCCCCGCGGTATCTTAAAAAGAATAGGAACTAATATTATATTGTGATTTATTTTACTCCATTTGAAATAAACTAATTTCAAAGAGTCATGGAATGGTGTAACAAATAATATATCATCAATTATCATATGGTACTTATGAGGATAGAATTGAGAAAATCTTTGTCAAATGGATTAATATTGGTAGTGAGTTTCTATAAGGATTTCATTTGAAATTTGTATTAACAGGGAAGATGTATTTTTGTGTAACACATTGGATTCCATATTATATTATATAAAATTTTATTTATAGTGAAAATCTTTGAGACTATGTTTAATTTATTAAAAACATTCATGACAGTAAAACACATTAAAAAATGAATTTATATATTAAGACAACAAAAAAGGAAAAATGGATCATATTTTTTTGAAAGAATAAATTATATTTTCCGAATTTATAAATTATTTTATTCATTAATAATTTTTTTACTTCTAATAAATAATTTTTTTTTCTTATTAATATTATTGGGGTCCAACAATAAATTATAGAAATTATTATGGAATTAATATAAAAATATTATTTTATTAAACATCTCATATATGAAAAACATTTATTATTCATAAAAATTTAAAATATATAAAAATATACATTTTATATTTTAAAAATATTATTTAAAAAATGAACGTAAGTTCATGATAATAATTTTCAATATTATATGATTTTAATATATTAACATTAATGTAATAATTTTTGTTTCTATAAAATATGTTTAAATATTCAATATAAAATATTTAATATTACACATTCTCTATGTTACATAAGATTATAATTTATATAATAAATTTGTAATATTTATTATTACATACTGTATACATTATAAATATTAAATACTAAAAAATTTATTATTTCAACTGTTATTGTAATATTATAATGGCAAAATTAAAATTTTAATTGTAGTTATATGATTCAAAATACCACATTGGATTTTTATGTACTATAAGTTCCAATTATTTCCTTTATTATGTAATGAAAATGTTTTATTTGGGATATCTATTCATATTAAAAAAAACTAAAATAATATTTCAAGAAAAATTTATTTTTTTTATCGTTTTCTATGGTAGTGTAATTTCTTGGTGATCATGAACCTACTGATTTTTTTGATAATACATATATTAATTTTTTTACTATACCATTAGGCCACATTTATTTTCGTTATGTGAATTATCCTTTATGTTTAATTAGATGTATTGACTAAACTAAATGTTGTTCATTTTTATTACATAGTAAATGTGTTTAATACTACACCTTATAATTGAATTGTTTATTGGAATCATGTATTTAATAACTGTAAGAAAAAATTATAAATGCATATATATTTATATTCTGATTCTAGAATTTACAGATATTAATTTAGTTTTATCATTTATATACTATGAATGATAAATAATGAAAATATAATCGGGTAAATTTAATGATGTCACAGACCACATAACTCAATTCATAAGGAGTAATCATATCTAGGAAAGTAATGAAATATTAAAACAATACACCAATTTCCAAAAACCTAACATGAACCACTTCATATTGATTTTGATATTTTGGAAGAATAAAATTGTAAGAACTGAGATCTTCTTTTCAGGTATTGATCAATATTTATGGTTGTTTTTTACGAAAATAGTAGAAAAGTGAAATTTACTGTGTGCACTTTTTATTACACTCTGTGTAAACTTTTTCCACGTGTAGTATTGTACTTCTCATGCAACGACCGAGTACCGAGCCGTGTAGGTGACCTGGCTGACCGCTTAAAGCGGGAGCCAATTGTGGCAAGTACATGGAGTGTACATTAAATGGAGATACCATGTAATTTTCTATTTAATTAATGAATCACCATAGAGTTACATCTCAACTACATAAAACACTTCGTCTCCCTTTTTCTCATACAACAGAACGATGTGATGGTGAAGAAAATCGATCTCCATCTGATTCTTCGTACGACATCTAATTAATACGTTGTTGGGTACATTGGATTCCCACAGGTGAGTTCTCTATTTCCCTAGAGCATCACTTCATGATTCTTCATCTCTCATGGGTATTTCAAGTATAATTGTTTTATTCAATTTCATAGATCTATAACGGTCTAGGCCGATTCAAGGGCTGACATTAAAGAGTGTTCAACATAAAACATCAAGGTAGGTGGTTAGTGCTTTTCTTTAATTGTATTCGGATTATATATTCCTAAAGTGCTCAATACACATTATTTCGAATATTATGTTATTTTTATTTTGACCCTTCACAATACCTTCTATGTCGTGGTTGAGTGATTAAGGGTTTTTCTATATGCATAATATTGAATACTATTATTAATGGGAAACACCATGGGTGTGTTCCCTTGTCGACTTTTTATGTTATTTTATCCTGGAATGCCTATGAGGTGTACATTATTTCTATGAATTTAGTTGTTTAAGAAGGATTTGACTGATTATATGAGTTTTATATTTTATGCATGACAATTTTGTCCATGTACTAGCTATATATTACATGTTCTTCGTTGTTATTATTTGTGTTCTGGTTTTTCAGTGGACCATGAGATTCTAGTACAATAAAAATGTGGGGGGTTTCCACGTTATTTTGCAAATGGTCGTGAGATACATGGTGTATAATTTCACCCATGGGGTGTTGGATTCCAGAGCTACCCATAGGTATTTTATTATTATTATGATAACTTTACCTATGGGGTATTGACCAAGAGAACTACCCAGATATCTTTTATAAATTGGTTGTGTTTTACTGACCCAATGGTATTGACCATGAATGCATCCCAGGTGGTTATTGGTAAATTATTAGTGCTATGTTAACCCAATGGGGATAGATTGTAAGAGCTTTTCTAGATGGTAGACTCACCAAGGTGGTCATTTTTAATTTATTAGGTTTCTGTTAAACCAAAGGATTAAACCGTGACTGTGTTCCTAGATTGTTTTATGAATAATTGAATGATGTTGGCGAGTATACCAAGACAAAGCAGAAGCATGGACTACGTCTTAATTGGTTTTTAGATGGTCTTATGAGACATAATTTTTTACTATTATATATAGTGATGCAAATCATAGTCCATATCCCTCGATTAATTATTCAATAGATTGAATAAATAATAAATGTAAATGGATGTTATGAAAAACAAAATGATTGTTTACTTTTGAGTACTTCCAACTTTATTTCTTCATTTCAATATACAACCAGCTATATATACTCACTGACAGTTAGTAATAGATGTTTTGTTGGTTTCCTACATTGATTCGTCTCACACCATATTTGTGTCAATTTTTTGGACCCAAATAGATTATATGGTTGTAGGTATGAATAATGGAAAGTGCACTTCATCATCTGGTACCTGATTGTTGTTAGAGGTGGAGATTATGGGACCAACATGAGGCTTTTGATGTTGTAGATGTTTAAAAATTTTCTAGACTTTTGATTTATTATTATATTCTAGAATTGTGACATGATTGGATTCATTCCTAGAAACATGTGACATGCATCATTTATATATACTCCAGTTGTTTTATTACTATTAGTCTTCTACTGCTTTCATCTGTTGTATGTATTACTACATCAACTATTGGCTACTATATTCTTTCTTCTATGTAGACTATACCAATGAGAGCATTGTTTCCATACTATAACAACCATGGTTCTCGCCTCAAGTCGACAGCCTCTGGAGTTATGGGAAATCTACATGACCCCATGTGACCAACCGGGTACGGGGAACCTTTGGGAGACACCCGGATCAACGACAATAGTAAAATATTAATGAATACAATGACATTATATTACATGTTTTATGCCATACCATGTAATAAATAACAGATCTAGTGAAAATCTATTTCGGATCCAAATATGGTACGTAGTGTAACATAGCATATCTTTCGTATGAATTATCCTATAATATGTTCTGTTTGTTTAATAACATAATCTAAATAAAATCACTAATGATAATTAACAATTAATTATTTAATTAAAGTTTAATATTATAATATAAAATTATTAATTTATTTTAACAATAAATGAAAACTAATTATAAAACCTATAAGAGTAATATAACAATAGGTATATAAAATGGAAAAAATTATAATTTATTCTTCCTCATAGTCTTTAGAAAATAGCATACCATCAAATGTAACTAGAATATGATTGAAAATAAATTATATAGTATAAATTTAGAATAATGTAATTGGCGGTAGATTTAGGATAATTATGTAAAACAATATATATAAATGAAAGTCTACATGTGATGATTATTTGATAATATTATAAAATCCCATTTTATATATGGTAATTTGAAAATAAACATTTTGTATAAATTTAAAAAAAGGTACATTAAAATTTTAAAAAATAATAATAAAATATATAAAAAATACAGATAATTACTTTTAAGTAAAATAAATGTTATAATTTTATAATAATAACAAGTTTTAGTTATATAAATAAAAGGTATTTATTTCTTAAAATGATCTTCATATTAATTAACTATATGAAAAATCATGATAATCAATTTTATAGAATTATTCTAAAATATTATATCATATATTCATATTTATTAGTCAACATACATCCCTGAGACGAATTGTTATTGATATGAAATATGAATAAAATAAATTAATGTTGAATTTTTATTTCTAAAATAAATTGGTTTTTAAAAATAGTATATCTTTTTTAGAAGTTATATTTAAAATAAATAAATATAAAATATGAATAAAATGTGTTCATTATTTTCAGTAAGGATGTTACAATTAACAATGATGGTATGTTTTATATTCTCAAAATAAGATAATGATGCTAAAATTGATTCATAATAGTAAATGTTTGAGTTTCATAAATAATTAAAACATTGAGTAAAGTGAAAATATATGTCTAAAATAATCTCATTAATATAAGTATGGTGAAAATAATTAAATATCTTCAATATATAAATTTTTTTTGTCACTTTCCTAAAATAATTGCATTCCTTATACAGTAGTTAATATGAATCTTTAGATATTATATTAGAAATTATATATAATATAACTCTTACTATATCCATTCCAAACAACACCTATTGTTTCTTTTTCACCCTTTACTATACAAAAATTCACCGAATAAAATGTTTCCATATTTTTCTAGGGTCATTAACCACCATAATATTTCATAAATAATTTATCAAAAAGATTAACTTTAAGTGAAAATTATTCTCTTCAATGAATGTATTATTTTATACATGACTATATCCTCTATCATATTCCATTACCACTTCTTGACAAAGAATTCAAACATAAATTACATGTAATTTAGATGATCATTTTTTTTGAAAGTGTTATTACAATAATAAAATAAAATATTCAATCGTTTTATTTCATTATAGTAAGACACATTTTGGGCACATTCAACCATGAATATGAAACATTATAGACTAATTTCGTCATTATTTATTATAAAAAGATATATTATTATAAAATATTAAATTAATTATGAATTTATATTCTTTCCATAATTCATTAATACTAATATATACCTAATCATTTTTATTATGATTGCAGTTTTTCTAATTAGATAAACAAACCTAACAAATCAATCATTAGTATTTTCAAATCATACTCATAGTTACCCAGGAATGAAATAATAACATTTAAAAAATATATTTTCTAGTATCTTGAATATTATAGGGATTCAGAACCCGTGAACATGTAATAGAGATTAAAATTTCCATACTAATGTAAGCATGAAACAAATGTGATAATTAAAAGTCGTTGATTAATGATAGTTATTCATGTGAAATAAATTGTAAATAAATAATTCAAATTGTGATTTTATTTGAACTAAATATAATTAGTGTTATTATATAATTGATTAAAATCTATTGTCTATTATTTAGGGATTTGGGGTTCATTCCATAAATCGGGTATTTATGAATTGGATTTTCATCATTAATTTTCATTTATTGAGTTACATTATATTATTATTAAACTATAACATTTTTCGTTTGTTATTAATTATTAAAAAATTATATCCTACTTTTTATATAGAATTTATATTTCTTTATCTTAATTATCATGTATTATTTATTTTTACCCCATAAGATTAATCATTTTGTATGAATAATTCCTCCTTTTATTTTAGAGATATCTATTATAAGGAATTGAAAATTTATTTTTGATATAATATTTACAAGAATTTCATTTGGATATATAATTTTCCACACATATTTACATCCTAACTCATCAATAGATTTGTTCCCTCAAATAGGAAAAGGGTGTAAGACTATCATCAGTTGGTGTACTTCCACAAATACTTCATAATAGAAATTGAAAATCATAAATGTATTTTTTTTAATATACAAATACCAAAACACAAAATTATGTAGGAATTATTATTGGAATAACAATTTACACCAATATATATTTAAATAATATAACCTTTTAACAATTGAGAAATTGGGATGAATAATCTAAATTCATCCTCTTGATAGAGGGACACAAACAATTGTGTTTGGTATCATTTCCCCATTGATATATACCCATATAAGAAAAAATCTAGAGCTGATGGAGTTCCTCATCAACTGTACCGTTATATATGTTGAGGATATTTCCCTACCATGTATAAGGAGTAACACATCCCCTTCTATATCCTATCATAGATTGGATTCTTTTTCAAAATATTTATCCCATATCATGATATTGTTTTTGATTAATTCTTTTAAATTCGTTACATATATAACATTTGAAGAATTGATCGAAATAGTAAAAAAATTTCCACTTATTGAACATTTATTATTACAAAGTGACACTTAGAGAAAAGTATTATCAACCGTCATTCCTCAATAAATACCCCAATAATCATACCCTATGATATATTATTATTATACTATAAAAATTTTCCCTATACGAGGGAAATATTCAATTATAAAATCCAACTACTAGATATACTCATATAAATAAAACTAAAAAAAGATCATATGTCATAGTTATTTGAAATATCCCAAAATATTTTGTTATATATTGACCATAAATATCTCCCTAAATATAAAACTTAACTAACACATTATACCATAAGACACAACTCCTCGATCTGATGTAGGGATCAATTTTATATTCTCATCATGTCTCAATTGATGAGATCCATAATAGACCTATTATCCCCTTGAATCAATTCAAATCCTACCGAAATGAATGTTGCATCAGTATAGATAGTTTTTCACTTCATGTTTTTGGAAAAATCAAATTAATTTGAGATATTATCCTCCCTTTTATCATTAAAAAAATCAAATTGATCGAGAAACATGATTTGTTTTCCTTTCACATTTTTGGAGGTCACATGCACTACTCAATTAGATGAATATTGAGTAAAATATTTTATTAACTATGTAGGATGTATAATCACCAAATTTTTAAAAAAAATTATTCATTAACAAGAATTAAGTAACATATCAGTCATTTTATAATGATTAATTTGAACTTATTACATAAAATGTCTAAAATATAAAACTATTGAATCTACAATATTAACCAATAATGATAAGAATAAAGTGGATGTGGTTGGATAATACTCAATAAAATATCTACAGGTTCCCCATTAAGCTCTAGGGACATGTAATATACATAAATATCATATATGAATACCATATTGAAGGGGTATATATTAGAATGAATGTTATGATTTATGATATGTAAGAAACAATTGATTTATTATTTTGGATAATTGGAATCACTGATAAACATAAAAACCACACCATATCTAAAATCTCATTCTTGGTAAGTCCAATATCAACATTAGGGAGTAATGATATCCCAATCATAAAAATATATTTGATTACTATTTGTTTCCCTTAATTATTTGAAAAAAACTATATGTTTAAGTGTATCCTTATTCGTCATATTAATATTATTTTGGTTCCTGTAAACAATATAAAATGTCATGATATGACCTTATTTATTGGGGAAAATAGTAAATGACCACCTATAGTGGGATTTAATTTGCATTAATATAATCATTTACCTCATGGTCCTTGAGTAGAATTTTTATAATATACAAAAAAAATACATGCCATATACTACGATGTTCTAATAAAACATAAACACCATATACATGATCGAAAATAAACATGATATATATTACATAAGGAATTAATAAGAATTAATTAAAGAAAAATATATATGAAATGGACTATTTATGTAGGAAACGTATGTGGATCCATTACCATCCCAACAATGATTACAATATTGGACATTTTTTGTGACCACTCTCATCTATCGAAGGTTAAGGGTACCTTAACTGACCTAAAATTATCATTCTATTATGAAATTATGATCAAAAAAATTTATAGAGAAAAATAAAACTCTCCTTGACTAGAAAAATATAGATAAATAATTATTCTTATACAGTATATAACAAAAATTATATATAATATATATATATATATATAAACTAATCCCATAGATATTAGTAGCCATCAAATTCTATAGAAAATAGGAGGAACCTCTCAAACTAAGAAGACCAAGTTTCGTTTATGTATTTCAATTTTTAATAAACTATTATGTTACTAAATCCTAATCCAAATACTTTTCATTTGGGATACAAATGTAAAATAATGATTCACCCTCATATCAAATAATAAAATAAAAAAATAGAAGTAAGAACTGTGCATGTAATTATTCATTGTCCCATTGTCACATCAACTATAACATTGTCTTATTTGAGAAATGATAAATTATGTTACATATTATATCACAAATATTAGAATCTATAATTTCATTGGGGTACTTTATCTTAAATAACCATTTAAAAAGTACATTGTGGTCCAAATCCATCACTATACCCATATATACTTGATGATTCCATAAAATCTATCTTTGATGATACACGTGACTATGATCGAGTTGATTACATCCAAAATATGCCTCATCCTACACCATAAACTGTAATTCTAAAATAATAATGTTGTAAATAAAATATAATCATAAAAATGTATTACTCTGTCGAGGAACCTTGATAGGCTTTGAACACATGACATAGCTTCCAGTACTATAAGTACACTATGATATATCATTATAAAGGAGGATACATACAACCTTTACCAAACAAAATTGTCACACACTCACCAGGTACCACCCATCAAATTTACTCTAGAATCATGTGAATATGATTCCACTATATATACTAAAATATGGAATCTCACATGACACTAATCCATTCAAATAACCTATCTCATTTTTGTAATTCATATAAACACCTTCAAATAAAAAATAAATAAAAAAACACACTTAGGATAAATGAATCAAACATAATCTCATCTCAAACATGACATAGATTCTAGGACTTACTCTATATTAGTAATAGTGTAAAGTAGGGTAAACCCGTGAAATAAATAACATAGTTTGTCATTGAGAGTCCTTCTAAATACCGATCATTGAATTCCAATTTCCATCGCATCATGAATGTCTCTAAAACCAACTCCACAAACAATTATACCTAGATGGATTCCAATATAAATCAATCATTTCTATTTAATAATAGTATGGATGTATAAAAATTCATAGCGGTCCATTAATCTAGTAAGAGAATGCAATGAAGGAAAATTAAAAATGGATGATTACATTTAAATACTGGAAATGAACTCTTATTGGTTCGATTACCATCCCAATGATGACCTAAAAAGAGAGTTAAAATTATTAAATGGAAATTATTTAAGGATAATGTATCAAATATTTTCAAATTAAATATTAATTGTGTATACATTTCCTATGGTTGTTGATGGTAGGTATTTTATAATTTAATGGGTTATAAATTTTCCATTAAAAGTGTTTAAAAAATATATTAATAAGCTCGTGATTATATAAATAAAACCATTTTTATCTTGATTGACTCATGTTCCTTAGAAAGTAAGAGGATTTTTTATATGAAATTATTGAATGATTTCTAAAATAGTTTCCTCAACTTGATTTACTCATATCTATTAAATTGTAAGTAATTATAATATCTCTGAAAAAAGAGGCTCATATACCTATACTCCAAGGATATGAACGTGAGTATGATATGATATTTCATCCTAATATTATGCATTGATGATAAGAGAATAATCTACCCTTTACCTTTTCGACATAAACATGTTTGATTGAGAAGAAATTTTTCTGAAATTTTAAATGATTAGTTTTTATGTTTTAAAAATATATTACATATGATCATTTAAAAAAATGATAGTAATACTATAAATAACATCCTTACTGAAATATTAACTTAATATCTTATACAAAAAATCATTACCCTAGGAATTATCCACTAAAACATTCATTTTTATATAATATAGATCATCATACCATTCTTACCCATTTATTATGTCCAATTCACATATTCATGTACATAGAATAATTATATCAATGTTTAAATTATAAAATATTAAGTTAATATATATTTTAATAAATCAAAATGACACAAATAAATTTTATTCTAAAATATTAAATAATGCATAATTGGGGTTTCATAAAACAATATAACTTTAAAAAAACAATTTTCCCCAAATATGTGCATGGAAAAGTTATATGAATCAATGTGATGCGAATGATTCATTCACTCATTCATTCATATAAATTTTTATATTGGTTAAATAAATATACAAAATATATTTAAATCATGTTGAGTAATGTATGGAATCCATAAATGATAGGATTATTTACGATAGTCCTACATCACTGGTAAATTTTTTTTTATGGAATATGTAACTTGTGAAAATCCAGAATATAGATTCGAAACTAATATTTAGAAAATAAAATATATTTTATACCATGAATCGAAATCATAGTTTGATATATAAAGGTTCTCTGATACATTTTAACAAAACAATGGTCTAAGTTAACTAATTTATTCCAGAACACCATATCGAATCAATGGTTTCTCTATATATACAATATGTTGTCAATTAGAATGTACAGTATGGTTAATAAAATTTGGATACTATTCCATCATTTTCATTATTAATAAATTCATGGAAATATATGTCATAAAATTATATTATATATAACATGGAATCATATGAAACAACTTTTCATAAAAATATTATCACATGTAACAAAAAAATAATAATAACTCTTTTCACTAATACAAAAATATTCATAAGAATTAATACCATAGTATTTCAATAATATATAAATTTATTAATAAATATAACAATATAATTGGATTTACTATAAAAAATGTCCAATAAAATTTCACAGTAGATCCTCAATTTCATGCTTAATTTTACCAAAATTAACCCCTATATATCATATCATTTAGCTTGATTGGATCCATGATAGTGAAATTTTCACACCAATTAAAATAAATATTTATTTCTGAATATGAAAATTATTTTGACACTATTAACATTCCATTTAACTAAATATGATAATATATACATTTTTTATAAACTAAATGATTAAAAAGTAACACACATACAAAAAAAAATTTGGTCATTCTGTGTTATCCTATCCTTCATGAAAAAAATCATTACTTGCTTTGGAAAATTATAGTAGAAAGAATAAACCTTTATCAAAGGGATAACATAGACATCATAATGAAAAATAAAATGTAAATGTATATCTCAATAATATTTTATAATCTGAATAATAATAAAGGGGAATTATATTTGATTACGATGGAAATAATATTTTCCGTAATTATTGAGAATGTCACTATAGACTATTATACGAGAATTAATTAGAATCTATATCTAAATTATATAGATGTCCCAAAGTATCCCACCTTTGAGGTATATAGTCCATATAGAAAAATATATATATTATCACCCATTACACTACATTTTTCATAATAATAAATATATACAAATACTATTGTGGGAATAAAATATCTTCAACATAGATAAATTATTAAAATATAGAAAACCTACTATCCATTAATAATAAATGGAATAAAAATATTAAATAATTATTAAATAGACTAATCATTTAATTTTATTAGGAAATAAAGATTAAAATTTATTTATAACTCATGAGAATAACTCAAAATTAAATTCAATATCCTCCCATTGATATATATATATATATATATATTGGATAAATCATGTGTGACTAACCAATAGAATTCATACAAAACTCATGATATCATTTTATTTTACTTACTCATATATGAATAAATGAATAACTAATCTAAGGTGATAAGGATTTCACATTTTCTAATATTTAGATTTAAACACCCAAATTTGAATATAATTTACTATACTGGACAACACCTATTATATAATGGAAAAAATCATAAATGTTTCATCTAACCTAGTGGAAGACTCTCAATCTAGTTATTTGGTGTTTCCCTCACCTCATGGAGTCAATTAAGAATTCATAAAATACTTAAAATGTAAATGCACACACCTTTCCAAAAAATATATATTTATGTTCATGTAATATCATAATGTTAGTATAGAATGATAAGGACCATGAAAATTAATAATAGAGGATAAATAATGCAAATAGAAACAACACAATTTAAGAATAAGACATCATATTAAAAATATTGACATAAACCTATATATTTAAATTTTTATATGTTAGAATATAAAATAGAATATGTATCCTAGCACTACATATTGAATTTTTTTATCATTTATATGAGAAGAATAATGAATAATATGTTTATCGATTCTAACACTATAAATGGAATGAAGAGAAAATATTGTGAAGAGATCCAAGAGGATAAACGAGTCAACACTAATAGCCTAGTATGAAGATATAAATTATTAAAAATAATAGATAAGGAAGTTGAAAATACCTAAATAAATGTTTTTATCATCCTATAAATAAATAATGACTTTTATATACCTACTACGAAGATGTAGATCTAACTATAGACATATCCTAATGAAATATTCATGATAAATTTCTATAATAACAATTTTTTCAATGTTATTATCAATTAAATTATTTATGAACTAAAAATATTTTAAATATAGGATTTATTTTGGATGTTAGTATGAAAACAATAGAAATGAAATGAATAAAAACTCTCTAATATGGGTTATTACGAAAGGTTTGGATACTAGGTTTACCAGGTGGAATTTTTCTTGAATATACATGATTCTATAGAATATATCACTTTTTTAATTATTTATCAATCATAAATCATCCCTTAAAATATATATTTAATTTAAATTTCTCTGAACAATCCCAATGAACACTATAATTTCATATCCAATATAATAAAATAATATTAGAAACCCATAATCAAAGATAAAAACTTCCTTATGTCCAAACTATTTTTTTATTTCATCCCACAACATACTAAATCTAATATTAAATTAGAAAATATAGGTGAATAACTTTAAAATGTATTCAGAAAATAAATAAATGGGTGTGTATATAAAGGGAGAATATTATTGACTATTTAATTAAATGCTTAAAAACTTTTTATCTCACTATGAAATTAGTTAACATCATAATAAATTCGTAACAACTCTTACGAATACCAATTCCCTTATCTGGTTCAAGTCATTTGGTCTGTCTCATATCATCGTGAGGATTTGAGGCCATAATAACAAACTGGGAAATATATAGGGAAATGAAACATGACTACTTAATAAAGATAAGTATAATGAGACTGATGGATTCAAATAAAATGGGACTATGTAAAACCATTCAAAATCTATTAGAGGGAATCCCCAAAATAGAAAATTTATATTTTATTCTGTTATACCTTTTTGATAAGCATTGAAATCCATAGAAATCAGCACCCATGTTTGTCAATATTTGCCTCTCCTCAAATGATTTTCCTGTCAAAATTTCATTGATTTTTTAGCATATTATTTTAACAAGTTATCATGGGGATTTTTTAATGATCCATTGTTATTTTATTCACATTATATAGAGCTTGATATAATCATTAACTAGATTATATTTAATGGAGATCGAATGTGTATAAAAAGGTATAATAGTATATTTCATGAATTTTATTATAAATAATAGTGTAAGAGTGTTTTCCTGGGGTGAAACACTAGGATAACACATAATATGACATCTGGTGGACTAAATAACATTTTAATGAGTTACAATATGATTATTCAGGTCCAAAAACAAATTATTACACGTATGAGGTTGTTTTGGAGGTTACATTCATGGGATGTTGATGGAAATGTTTCAATTAAGTTTTTTCGGTATTTATCATTATAGAAGAGATAAAATCTACCAATCATAGTATAATAATATAGATTAATTTTTAATGGTTTCAACTTGTATATTCGGTTTTGATATGGAATTGTAGTTCTTTTGTAATGTGAGGTTGATCTTGAGATGTCATTTTATAAGGTACTGACACCATGTCTAACATCATGCATAAAATAAATGAAATTTAGATGATATTATAGTGAAGAGACTTGTTTAATAAAACAACAACACTAACTTATATTATTATATTACTCTACCCCTATAAATTATTTAATAAAATTTACCTTTTGGATCCTCCATATGATTCATTCATAACCCAATTAATTAGGAATAATTATTATAATATATTTATAAGATCCCCTCATGTTAATGATATGTAACAACATTTATCTAGAAACAATTCTATCGTGTAATGGGAAAGGGATTAATTATTCTGAAATGATATGTCTATGAACATTCCTAATCCTGGGAAATATGTTATGCATCTTGATTTTTATTATACCATGGGTTTTAAGGTGATTCTATAAAAATAATAGTCCCAAAACTTTTAATCTTACATAGGTTATATATTTCATATTTTTTAATATGCATGAAACGGGAAATATGATTTAACATCACATTCCATGAACCCTTGGGAATGATCAACCCATTTAAATAATCAATATAAGAAATTCTTTTTAACAAATATATATATATATATATAATTTTTTCCTTAAAAATTGTTTAAGAACTAAAAATATGAATTTAGGGAATTTTGACATTATAAACATTATTTACACTATGAAGATAAAATGAATTTAGTTTTTATAATCACACAAAAAATATATATTATATACAATAATTTATATACTATTAATATTTTATAATAATTTAAATCCTTCTCATACATTTGAATTTATGTTTTTTATCAAGGAAATCTCTCAAAAACTATTTTCACATTTAAATTATTTTATACAGTGTCCACATCGTGATTAATAAATGTTTAAAGGAAAATTGATCATTTAATTTCTAATATTAAGTCAAAATAAAATTTCAATTCTTTCATATTCATATTAATCATTCACATCCCAATTTTTCACTTCTAAGATACATCTTAAATAGTATTGTTATATCTCACAATACCTTTGTTCATTTCACCTCAATATCCACCTCAATTCTATTCCCCTGAAAAACAATTTCTTTTTCATATAATTTAGTTTAATTCATACATGTGGATTGAAATTAATGGATATGTGGATCCAATAAAAAAATTACAAATTCCAAATATAATGAATCATATTATGCTATTTTTGAGAATAAATGAATTGTATTATAGTTGGGACATTCTGCTCAAAAATACCTCTAACACATTATTAATATATTTAAATTTTCATACACCTACACACATGCATAATTTTTTTTTTAATTTTAACAAACATCATTTCAGATCACATTTTTTATTTTACTAATTTTTTATTTTACTAATTTTTTATTTCCCTATATATTTTTTTAAATACCTATATTAAGTGATACTTTGGGTTTCCATAAAATTCACCAAAATTCAATTTAATTCTTGATGTACTTTTCTGTTCAATTATTCATCTCCTAAATAATTATAAATTTAATTTAATTTCCCAAAATTCAATCATGTGATTAGATATATTTTAATGAGTTTTGCTTCATCAGGATAAACTCCTTAAAATGATATTCTCATGTAATTAAAAACTAATAAAATTTATGAATTATAAAGAAAAAAATAAAATTAAAAAATATCCACCAAACCCAATATTGAATTTTTATTATTAAAACAATTATCCTAATAAAAAACACTATAATTATTTATAAAATAGAATGATTTTATTAAATTGAGAAATTAAATAAAATTTTTAGTTTAAGAGGGTTTGAAATGTTGAAGCTCTAGGGTATCTCAACAAACAATATTATTTTAATCATAACAAATTGATAATATTCCATTAAAATTTTGTAGTATGACATTAGGATCACCCATAAATACCATATTGATTTCATCAATGTTACCATCATTACATATATGATGAATAAATACATTTTACATGACGAGTCTCTGTAACCCCCCTATTGTAGTAGATGGTGGACTAGTCGACTATACAATAACCCCTCAATAATAATATAAGTAGGACATAATCATCAACCAAAATTAAATGTGGTTGATTTTAATCTTCCAATATAAGGAGACCACAAATCATTGATCATTACTCGTCCATAGAAAGGATTCCCCAACAAATAAGTAACGTAATTCAAATGCATATAATATATATGGACCTAATTTGACATAAACTCTCTACATTGACATATTCCACCTACACTGCATAACATCCCACAACCTCATTTCACTATGAACTATACTGATACTTCTAATAAACACCTAGCATTTGGTACCACTCCCCATATCCAAAAGGGATCTGACATGAATCTTGGGTGTGTTGGGTGATATTAGGATGAATATACTCATTTTTTATATCAATAATAATATTTTTTGAGCTAAAAATAAATAAATTTGAATGTAATTAATGATAATGAATATAACGAGCCAAAAGTACACCATAAATATAATATTCAATAAATACATGTCAATCCAATACTATAAAATAGAATAAAAATGGGATGATCATTTCTGTACATGAACAAAACATCCCAAAATATCACTATCTTGATATAGAAGAACCACCAAGATCATCTATCAAAATTAATTATATCAGGTTCATGAACCCAAAAAACTACCATGTTGACTATGTTCTAGACATATCACTAGATACCATTCCATCACTGAAAACAATAAAGTATACATGTGTCTTGAATATCCCATGATAGGTGTGAGTATTACCTGAATATAATGTCACCAATGGTTTCCCTTTCTTATATCCATACATATACCAGTGTATAAAAAAACATAAATAAATTATAGAAAAAATTTCACATATCTAGATCCACATGTTATCAATGGTTCTAAGTGGGCATTATATGGACAATTCCATTGCCTAAGTGAAATAAACATCCACATTATATCATACTGGAAGGTTCCTCATCATTCCATGACATTTTCTAAAAAATTGATCCACATGATAATCATTACCAAATATCATAGTGGAGAATATGTCACTGTTCCATCATAATAATTTTTGAACTAATTGATGCCTCATGGAATACCCAATAAAAATAACATAATATCCATGGAAATACAGTACCCCAAAAACATCTCCCAAATAAAATACCCAAAAAAATCCAATTAATTGTCATGCACATAGTTTAATGTTCTTGTGATAATGGGCCAAAAATAAATGGTGATCCTCATCCCCATGAATGGTGGTATACACTACCACAAACCTAGTGGTATCTACAAGAACCAAATTGGTGTTCTCAAAAACCACAAACCATGCCCTTCTTTGGAGAAAAACTCTTTATTACATTTGGTCAACACCATTATCTATTTTGTATGATATATGGAAGAAAAAATCCATAATAATTAGTCAACCACTTATAATATTTTATATCCAGTGTGGACACATCGCCAAAAATACCATTACATAACCACTGTTAGGGGAGTAACCAATAATCACAGGACACAACAAGATAAAAAATCAATGCTATAAATTATCCACATCACCAAACTACCATAATGTTCAAAATCATACACATCGTCCTGAAGAACTATATTTCTTATATTATAGAGATCAACACCACCCATATACACACAAGTCATGCCCAACATTATCCCATGGAATCCACTCTCCCATAACTTCATTTTAATAAATTCTATATGAGGAGTTATAATGAAAAAATAACTCTACTAACCTATATCACATCGATGAAACATTACCAGGTTAAATAATTCCCTTTCACATATTATTCAACCCATCAGTACTAGGTATAATAAATAATAAAATTATATATTAATTTTTCTAATCCGGAAAACCCTACTAACAAATATTTATCACTGATCACATTAAACATGGATAATCTTTGAGAAAGATTGAAAAAATATTATTATTTTAGATTTTTTCTTGTATCATATGAGCCTCTGATTCAATATAATATGTTAGTAAATGGAAATGATGTTTAATGACAAAAACAATTACATAATTTCCATAAATTGTGAAACAGCTCAATTTGGTGACATAAATTAACGAATAAATGGTGGAGACTATTATCATAAACCAATAATGACTCATCATATTTAGAGTCAATATCTGACATGAAATGAGGGATATCAATCACATAGAAAAAAATAATCAGGTGGTGGGGATTCATCTGCTACATTTTAAAAAAACTCCCCATCAGCATTAGATTGTTTTATTAAATGTTTTTAATTATTTTTATCCTAAAAACATTTTATAATTGAACTACATATTATCATAGTGATGTATCCAGATAGGTTACCCATGTAATTCTCTAAACCAGCTCACTATAAAATGTAATCAGAGAGAAAAAAGTGACCCTATGAATTCCTCTAGATACTCAAATAATTTTCAACCAAAAGTGTCTGTATAAGGATGTATCATGGGGAGATTTTACCTCATATATCGAATTTCACAATCAAGAAATAAATTACCATTTATAATGTACGACGCATACCCATAAGAGTACACAAATTTCAATAAATGAGTAGAAACTACTAATATCATATGATATAATGACATATAATGTAACACCCCAGGTAAATAAAGAATATTACATCTTTGTATTTTTCCATATTTTTGAATAAAATATTAATATTACTTTAAAGGGGATGCTATGCTCGATGGCGAACCCAATACGCAACAACGAGTTTCTTGGGAATCTTACGTTGCACTCTAATAATAAAATAATATTATTTTAAATAGTAGTTAACGCCTAGTCGTTGCAATGGAGGGAATGAACAGAACTACCTACAAAATGATTATATATGTTTGTCAAATATTTTTACTCTTTAAAATAAATGTTAGAGGATTAAAAATGCAAATGAATCCAATTTTATGCGTAGACATTCTAATATTATTTTAAAGGTTGATTTACCGCCTTTTGAAGGCGAACCTCGTTTAAATCCAGTTTTTGACAATTTTATGTGTTATATTTGACAAAATAAAATTATTATTTAGAATCGGGACATCAAAATTTATTTTCTTTAAATTTTTGGTATCTTTCTGATAAAGTTCATTTTCTTAATGAATAGTGAAAAATGTTGTATTTTAATTCAAAACCACTTTTTAATTTAGTTTATTTATATGAATAGATTATCTTTTGGATTGTTTTTTTAGTAAAATTAGAATAAATTTTTACCATTTCATCCAATATTGTTCATTGAAATTAATTTCACTTTGAAATTGGACTTAAACTAGTGTCAATCTTTTGATACTTATGGTTTCATAAAAACACTATATTTGCTCTGACTGCGACAATTAATTATAAAATTTATTAATTCATCTTCTATGTTATGAATTTGGTAAAATAGACATCATTTTTGAATTCGGAATATCAAATATAGCTTAGGGTGAATTTTTGGTATTTTTCTGAAAATCTCAAATTTTTTATGAATAGTGAAACCACAAAGTGGTGGTTACAAAATTATATTTTTCGTTTAAATGAAACATTACCACTTCTGTGATTTGAATTTAGAAAATTAAATTTAAATGATTTTAATTGTTATGTAAAATGTGGTTCAATGGGATGAAAATAAGTTTTGATGAAAAGTAACTTTTAAGTTTTATTAATCGCGATTAATGGTAATTAGTTTGATTTAAGGTAAAAATGATATTATAATAAAATTAAATTATCTTGACACTTGTAATAACCCTATTGGATGAGTTATGGCCGATCGAGACAATCCATGGGTCGATTTTCGGTACCCCATGGAGCCACTTGGGTTTGATAATGACATTTATGCCTTTTATATAAAGTTAAAATAAAAATGTCACAAACTTGATTTGTTTTACTAAAACAATTTTTACATGTGGTTATACAAGTGATAATTTTGACTATAAATAGTCAATGGAAAGAAAAAAAATTTCCTACATCATTGTAATTTTTTTATAATTTTTAGACATTAAATTAATTAAATTCTTTATGACATCATGACGATGTAGTGATGACCTCATTATTTAACGATTTAAATAAAATGGAAATATAATGAAAAATATAGGACCTACACATGTCAAAAACCTGTTGGATGGGTGTATTTCTAACCTTTATCAACTTATCCTCGAAACACATCAATGTGGGATCATTAAAATCTGAAATACATTTGAAAATAAAGTAACATTTTATACTTTTCCAAGAGTGCCCCTCCTCTGCTCTTATAAAAGGCCCCCACCTCTTCCACCTTACCCACACATCTCAAACATTTGATTCAACCATGCTCTGATCATTTTGTCTCTCCACATCCCTCTCCTCATCCTAGAAGCCTTAACATAGGCAGGAAGCTCTTCAAGAAACCCTTTTGGTTCAAACCAAAGGGAGTTACCAATTTTTAGGTAACATCTTCACTTGTGCTCTTTTGTTTTATTTTGCTTCTCCAACTCCCTAAACTCTTTTTATTCATTTATTTTGTAACAACTCCAGTACCTTAAATATACTAGGATGTTGTTATAATAGGTATTCAAGCTACACTTACACATACCTTCATCTAATGGTTAAAGAACATACAGTTTCTGTGGATGATTAATTTCTGCATCACGAAACGATGATTGTTCAACACTCATATAACACATTCAAAGGTGGCCATTAAGATGTCACTATGTTTATATATGATATATAAAATATTTATGTTTTACTTAAGCTTCTGTATTTTTCATCTGTGTCATACCGTTATGGCTTCTATTATGGGTATACATTATATCTTCATTTTAGGAAGTGCGGAATATCGCCCCCACAAAGTGATTTGATTCCTTAATTCCATATGTGGGATGTATAAAAGATGGATTTAAAATTATTATATATAAAGTTATACTGGAATTATAATATAACTTTATATCATTATTGTTTTCTTTCGATTAAAATATGAGATAGAAATGAAAGTAGCGTTCATGCGTACGTACGGCTTACCGTCTCCATGAACGGTGCATTTCATTTCTTAACCTCAAATGTAATGTACTATTATAAGTACATATATTGGATATATATGATGTATGATATATCTAAATGATTAATATAATTCTGGAATTAAAAATATACACATCTCTCATTTTATTTTTAATTCCATTAATATGACATAGAAATGAAAGTAGCTTTCATGCGTACGTACGGCTTACCGTCTCCATGAATGGTGCATTTCATTTCATACCTCTAAATGATTATGTAATATTATAAATACATGTATATACTGGATATATATGATATATATAATATCCAAATCAGGAATGTCATTCTGGATATAAAGTACCTTTGACCACACAAACAACATGTAATTGTAAGAAGTCCACGTTTGACTTAAGAACTAAACATCGACAAAACAAACAGTATTGACTTAAATGATTACATAATGTTTATAACATTTCAATAATTGATATAAAAGGAATAATTAACTTGAAAAAGGTTCTTAAGAAAGTATAAATTAACTCATGTTTATTATTCAGGACGTTAATGAATGATCGAGTCAAGTCAGACCAGAGGTAAGGGATCCTACTCTGTTTCTTTTTAAGTACGCTCTTTTATGTCATTACTTTTAAAGATCATCTTTCTTGTTATTGGGATGTTATTTTATATTACTCTTAATGTAATTTTTATGTTCATATGATGAGAGACCCTATTCTCTCTCATCAATCCATTTTGTAGGTTTTGAGTGGCGCCGTTAGGCTGCCGAATTTTCGTAAGAGATCTAACCACTCTCTATCTTTTTAAGTACTCTCATTTATGTCACTTCTTTTAAGCTCCACATTGTTATGTTGGGGGGTGTTCTTTTATATTACAATTTCTATAAACTTTATGTTAATATGATTAGATACCCTATTTGATCTCATCAATCCATTTTTGTATGTTTTATGTGGCACCATTAGGCTGCCGAGTTTTCGTTAGGGATTTTTCATCTCACTTTTATTCCCATGAGATTTATGCTACATTTGCCACAATTTCCTTTGAGTGGTGTATTTATTGCCCATTATTTTAATCATTGTGTAATATAATTTCATTTATGAGAATATACATAATTGTTGTATTGTCCATCTTCCACGGGGTGTATGTTTCGAAAGATACCCATGTCGGTAAGGGAACATTTCACCCTCCTCTTTTTAAAAGACTTCTTTTGTTATGTCTTTTAATTCACATACTATTATGTTGGTATATGTTCTTCTATATCATTATTGATTTAAATTTTATTTCCATGTGATGAGATACCCTTTTTATCTCTCATCAACTCATTTTATGAATTTTGTAGTGACACCTGCAAGGGAACTTCTTAACCCAAATTTAATTCTTTGGGATAAACTTATACTCCTTGAATATGTCATTCTATGAAGATGTGTGAATAAACTCTGATTGTTTTACACTTTATATGCACTTATATTTGGTTTATTCATTTGTCACACATAATTATGTAATTGATTTATCCTTAAACCAAGGATAATGTCTTTGTAAGGGACTTCGTCTCAATCTCCTTTCATTGGGGAATATTTCATTTTATACACAACTTTCTTTTATACGGTGTATAAACCCCTTTGACATTTACTTTTATACAAAAGGAATCTTTTTCTACAAATCGTTTTACTAAATGACAAAAAGGAATGTTTTTTTACGTACACAGTGAAAACTACCTTTTCCGCCACCGCGAGTATTATTTGATCCTTGGCTTCTTCAACAAGCCATAATGTTTTTAAAATAAGATAAATATCATATACTCTCTTATGTATTTTGGTATTGAAAATGGTTTTGATATAGGATTATATTTTGTAAATATATTTAAATTATATATTGTGATTGAAATGTTGAAATGATATCATTCCTTTATATTGGTTTTATGTGTTATAATTTTATAATGGTACTTGGTCATTTTACGGGTGGTTACGTGATAAACCATATGACGGGTGGTGCCGTGAATACTAGGACGAGTGGTTACGTTATAACCTCCAATTCATTGGGTATGGAAGTCGGCTGTATGGCTATTCCATTAAGTATGTATGGATGTTGGCCGAATGGCTATTCCATTAAGTGATATGTGTGGAAGTCGACCTTATGGTTATTCCACTTAAGTATGATTATGTCCCAAGTTACCTTTATTTGTTATGTGATCTTTATATGGGTTTTATGGTAATATTTTGGTTATAGAAGGGTATGTAACGAACTTTTATTCAGTGAAGAGTTTTTAATATTTTGAAAAGGTGAAAAGTATTACCTTGATAATGTATATATGGTTTACTTGTTGTTTTGAAAACTAACAGTTTTCATTATTTGTGTATCCCTTATTGAGCTTTTTATGATCATCCCATGTTTTTGAAATGTTTTTCACAGGTCATAATGGGGAATAGTGTCAAGGATGGAATCAAGGGAAAGTCATGCAACCTAAATCATGGAAGTGGACATGTTTCTTTTAAAGAGTTTTTATTTAAAGTAAACTTAGTAAAAGTTTCTACTTTGTAATCCTTTGAGATGTAATAGTTATGTCCTAATTCTCTAAAACTGTAAACCTGAAAAGATCCTCAATGTGAATTATTCAATTAATTCATTATTAAGTAAGGATTAAGGCTGGGGCCTTATAATTGGTATCAGAGGTCGATTTAGACAACATTAGGGATTGAGTGTTTTTGTAGGACACATGATTAGTCCCTATATCTATAATTTCAGGTAAATCGTTGTTTTATAACTTTTTTCAGGTCAAGTACAGTCGGTTACGTATGGAAGGAGAAGGATCTCAAATGAAATTCATATCTCTTCCTGATGACATGCTGTCAATAATTATTTCAAAGTCATGTTCGGATGATTGTGAAACTTTTTCTAGCATACAACTCACTTGAAAGCCGTTGTTTGAGATATCAAACACCTCCATTATACCTCGTTATCATCATGGATCATGGGTTGTTTTTAGACAAATACTATTTTCACAATATTCTCATATTTTCAAGAAAGTTAAATATTAACAAGGTATTTTCAAATATTTTACCTTATCACAAGAATTTGTAGCATATTATGATTTTAATTATGGTGCTGAGGAAGGAGACCCTTGCGCAACCTATTTATATTTTATTTTAAAATATAGTCTATCAGCACATACTTATGGTATTTTAATAGGACCAATAATAGATATTTTCAACTCAAATTCTGTCTGAATATTTTATAGAAATCTTGTTTTGTCAGGTGTTTTGGAATTATATGTCATACATGATTATTTTTCAAAAATGTTTTTCTGTGAACACCCATATGACCCATGTTGTACAAGGTGTATTTTGATGGAGGAAGCAAAAGATTTTGAAGGATATATAAATAATTGTTGTAATTCATGGGACTTATACCTACGTGAGCAATATGATGATGAAATAGAGTGGACGCCATGATCAAGGGATGATGTTATTCATTTTGTGAATTGTTTTATTTTATCTTATGGTGGTGAAATAAGACATCAAGATTTAAGATGTTGAGACCGTAAATAATTTGGATAAAAATGAGAGGTATAAGGAAACTATTAAGGTTAAAACATGTTAGGGTTATTTTTGGAGTTTTATAAAATGGACAACACGCAGACCATGTGACAACCCGCCGCATCAGGCAAAGCTGCGGGAATCGAACCCACAACCAAAGTGCAATGGGTATTTATCACCTACCACTGGACTACATGAAGTCCCTAGTTAGTATGACTTATTCTTTTTAGTTAGGTGACTTTATGAATTAAGAGTAAGTTGATTTTGGGTTTTTATGAAAATGATTAACTTATCATGGAGGATATGTGATTAGGTTAATTACTTTTCAATGAGAGACTTTAGGAGAAACTGATGTTTTTTTTGAGATAAATGTTACGAATTAACTTGGAAGACTATGTGACTAAATCCTTCAAATATTTGGGATTCAATCTTAGTTTGGTTTACATTGAATAATTTTATTGACAAATTGTTTATCGAATGGTCCTCGTTGAACTTTGGGTTTTGTTGGGAAAATTTTAGAGATTAAGAATAGATTTTCTTTTTATAAAGCGTTATCCTTTTCTGGATTATCTGATCTTGTACTAACCTTTTTGGTTTTGGTTTTGGTTATAGTCTAAAGACATGGGAAGAATATAGTTCTCTTTTTTGGATTAGTTGATTCTCTAGAAATTGATTATATTACTCTTAATGCAAACAAGTCTTCCTAAATACTCGTCTTTTGGAAAAAATATGAGTTTGATTAAGGAATCAAGTAGATGTTGGAAGTCTACGTGACAAGTATGTTTCATTATGATTTAGTTAGGCTCAAAAATAAATTCCTCAATGAATATTAACTTCAAACAAAAATGTTGTCTGTTAACTTTTCCTACTGGGGTATTGAATACCGTTTAACCCATCAAAAGTTTGTGATTTTCTTGTGGTTAACTTTCTACTAAACATGTTTTCTATCACTATCCATCAGAACATGACCCTATGTTTTCTGCTCCATGTCCATGTTTTCATACTTGGAATCCAAGTATGGGTTAACTCGGGTGACCTCTGTACTTATCTTTCTTTATTTTAATGTGACTGCTTTACCGACTCTTGTTCCGATGTGGGACTTTCAAGGATGTTTCCAAGATAAATTTTAAAATTGAGAGGATGTAATTCCCAAAAGGGGGGAAGGATGTAACACCCCAGGTAAATAAAGAATATGACATTTTTATATTTATCCATATTTTTTAATTAAATATTAATATTACTTTAATGGGGATGCAATGCTCGATGGAGAACCAAATACACAACAACGATCTTCATGGGAATCTTACGTTGCACTCTAATAATAAAATAATATTATTTTAAATAGTAGTTAACACCTAGCCGTTGTAATGGCGGGAATGAACAGAACTACCTACAAAATGATTATATATGTTTGTCAAATATTTTTACACTTTACAATAAATGATAGAGTATTAAAAATGCGAATGAATCCAGTTTTAAGCATAGACATTCTAATATTCTTTAAAAGGTCGATTAACCGCCTTTTCAAGGCGAACCTCTTTTAAATCCACTTTTTGAAAATTTTATGTTTCATATTTGACAAAATAAAATTCTTATTTAGAATCGGGACATCAAAATTTACTTTGTTTAATGTTTTGGTATCTTTCTGATAATGTTTATTTTTTAATGAATAGTGAAAAATGATGTATTTTAATTCAAAACCACTTTTTAATCTAGTTTATTTATATGATTATATTATCTTTTGGATTGTTTTTTTAGTAAAACTAGAATATATTTTTACCATTTAATCCAATAGTGGTCATTGGAATTAATTTCACTTTGAAATTGGACTTAAACCAGTGTCAATCTTTTGATAATTATTGTTTTATAAAAACATGCTATTTTCTCTGACTGCGGGAATTAATTATAAAATTAATTAATGAAACTTCTTTGTTATTAATTTGGTAAAATGGACATAATTTTTTAATTCTGAATATCAAATATAGCATAGGGTGATTTTTGGTATTTTTTTGAAAATCTCCAATTTTTGATGAATAGCGAAACCAAAAAGTTGTGGTTACAAAATTTGATTTTACATTTAAATGGGATGTTACCGCTTCTTTGATTTTAATTTCAAAAATAAAATTTAAATGATTTTAATTGTTAAGTAAAATGTGGTTCAATGGGATTAAAATAATATTTGATGAAAAGTAACTTTTATGTTTTATTAATCGTGATTAAAGGAAATTAGTGTGATTTAAGGTAAAAATGATATTATAATAAAATGAAAATATCTTAACAGTTGTCCTAACCCTATTGGAAGAGTTATGGTCGACCAAGACAACCCATGGGTCTATTTTTGGTACCCCATGGAGGCACTTGGGTTTGATAATGACATTTCTGCTTTTTATTTAAAGTTAAAATAAAAATGTCAGAAACATGATTTTTTTTACTGAATAAATTTTTACATGTGGTATACAAGTCATAATTTTGACTATAAATATTAATTGGAAAGATAAAACGATTTCCTACATCATAGTTTTTTTTTATAATTTTTAGACATTACATAAATTAAATTCATTATGACATCATGATGATGCAACGATGACCTCATTATTTATCGATTTAAATAAAATGGAATGATAATGCAAACTCTAGGTCCTACACATGTCAAAAACATATTGGATGGGTGGATTTCTAACCCTTATAACTTTATCCTAGAAACACATCAATTTGGGACCATTAAAATCAGAAAACCATTTGAAAATAAAGTAACATTTTATACTTTTCCAAGAGTGGCCCTCCTCTCCTCTTATAAAAGGCCCCCACCTCTACCACCATACCCACACATCTCAAACCTTTGGTTCGGCCATGCTCTGATCATTTTGTCTCTCCACATCCCTCTCCTAATCCTAGAAGCCTTAAAATATGCAGGAAGCTCTTCAAGAAACCCTTTTGGTTCAATCCAAAGGGAGTTACCCAATTTTAAGGTAACATCATCACTTGTGCTCGTTTGTTTTATTTTGCTTCTCCAACCCCCTAAACAATTTTCATTAATTTCTTTTGTAACATCTAAAGTATCTTAAATATACTAGGATGTTTTTATAATATGTATTTGAGCTACACTTACACACACCTTCATCTAATGATTAATGAAAATATAGTTTATATGGATGGAAAATTTCTTCCTCACGAAACCATTATTGTTCAACACTCATATAACACCTTCAAAGGTGGCCATTAAGATGTCACTATGTTTATATATGATATATAATATTTTTATGTTTTACTTATGCTTCTGTATTTTTCATTTGTGTAATACCTTTATGGATTCCATTATGGGTATACGCGATATCTTCATTTTAGAAAGTGCGGACTACCGCCCCCTTAAAGTAATTTGATTCGTTAATGCCATATGTGGGATGTATAAAGGATATTTTAAAGTTATTATATATGATGTTATACTGGAATTATAATATACCTTTTTATCATTATATTTTTCATTCCATTAAAGTATGAGATAGAAATTAATGTAGCGTTCATGCGTACGTACGGCTTACCGTCTCCATGAAAGGTGCATTTCATTTCATATCCTCAAATGTAATATACTATTATAAGTACATATAATGGATATATATGAAGTATGATACATATAGAGGATGAATATAATTAAGGAATTAAAAATATACACATCTCTCATTTAGTTTTAATTCCATTAATATGTCATAGAAATGAAAGTATCATTCATGCGTACGTACGGCTTACCGTCCCCATGAATGGTACATTTCATTTCTTATCTCTAAATGATTATGTAATATTATAAATACATGTACATGCTGGATATATATAATATATATTATATCCAAATCAGGAAATTAATTCTGTTTATAAAGAACCTTTGACCACACGAACAACATGTAATTGTTAGAAGTCCACTTTTGACTTAAGAACCAATTATCGACAAAACAAACATTATTAACATAAATGATTACATAATGTTTATAACATGTCAATAATTGATATAAAATGAATAATGAACTTGAAAAAGGTTCTTAAGCATGTAGAAATTAACTCAAGTTTATTATTCAGGACGTTAAATAAAGATAGAGTCAAGTCAGACCTGAGGTAAGGGATCCTACTCCTCTCTTTCTTTTTAAGTACGCTCTTTTATGTCATTTCTTTTAAAGATCATATTTCTTGTAATTGGGATGTTATATTATATTACTCTTACTGTAAATTTTATGTTCATATGATGAGAGACCCTATTCTCTCTCATGAATCCATTTTGGATGTTTTGAGTGGCGTCGTTAGGCTGCTGAATTTTCATAAGAGATCTAACCACTCTCTTTATTTTTAAGTACTCTCCTTTATGTAACTTCTTTTACGCTCCTATTTGTTATGTTGGGGGATGTTATTTTATATTACTCTTTCTATAAACATTATGTTAATATGATGAGATACCCTATTTGATCTCATCAATCAATTTTTGTAAGTTTTATGTGGCACTGTTGGGCTGCCGAATTTTCGCAAGGGATTTTTCATCTCACATTTATTCTCGTGAGATTTATGCTACATTTGCAACAATTTCCTTTCAGTGGTGTATGTACTGAAAATTATTTTACTCATTGTGTAATATACATTCATTTATGAGTATTTACATCAATTTTTTATTGTCCTTATATCACGAGGTGTATGTTTCGAAAGATACCAATGTCGGTAAGGGAACCTTTCAGCCTCCTCTTTTTAAAAGACTTATTTTGTTATGTATTTTAATTCACATACTATTATGTTGGGATATGTTCTTCTATTTCCTTATTGATTTAAATTTTTTTCCCTGTGATGAGATACCCTTTTTATCTCTCATCAACTCATTTTCTGAATTTTGTAGTGACGTCATTAGGCTGTCAAAGTTTTGCAAGGGATATTCTTACCACAAATTTGATTCTTTGGGATAAACTTATAATCCTTGAATATATTGTTCTATGAATATGTGTGAATATCCTCTGATTGTTTTACACATAATATCCACTTATATTTGGTGTATTCGTTTGTCACACATAATTATGTAATTGATTTATCCTTAACCAAGGATATTGTCTTTGTAAGGGACTTCGCCTCAATATCCTTTCATTGGGGCATATTTCGTTTTATACACAACTTTCTTTTATACAGTGTATAAACCCCTTTTAATTTTACTTTTATACAAAATGAATCTTTTTCTACGAAGCGTTTTACTAAACGACAAAAAGGAATGTTTATTTTGACGTACGCGGTGACAACGACCTTTTCCTCCGTCGTGAGTATTATTTGATCTTTGGATTACTCAACAAGCCGTAATGTTTTTAAAATAAAATAAATACCATATACTCTTTTATGTATTTTGGTATTGAAAATGGTTTTGATAGAGGATTCTATTTTGTCAATATAGTTGAATGATATATTGTGATTGAAATGTGGAAATGTTATCATTCATTTATATTGGTTTTATGTGTTATAATTTTATAATGGTACTTGGACATTTTACGGATGGTTACGTGATAAAACATATGATGGGTGGTTTCGTGAATACCAGGACGGGTGGTTACGTTATAACCTCCAATGCATTGGGTATGGAAGTCGGCCGTATGGCTATTCCATTCAGTATGTATGGAAGTTGTCTGAATGGCTATTCCATTAAGTGATATGTGTGGAAGTCGACCTTATGGTTATTCCACTTAAGTATGTTTATTTCCCAAGTTACCTTTAAATGTTATGTGATCTTTATATGGGTTTTATGGTAATATTTTGGTTACAGAAGGGTAAGTAATGAACTTTTATTCAGTGAAGAGTTTTTACTACTTCGAAAAGGTGAAAAGTATTACTTTGATAAAGTATACATGTTTTACTTGTTGTTTTGAAAAACTAACAGTTTTCATTCTTTGTGTATCCCTTACTGAGATTTTTATGCTCATTCCAAGTTTATGAAAAAAATTTCAAAGGACTTAACGTTGAATAGGGTCAAGGATGGAATCAAGGGAAAGTCATGCAACCTAAAACATGGAACTGGACATGTTTATTTTAAATTGTTTTTATTTTATGGAAACTTATTAAATGTTTCTACTTTATAATCATTTGTGATTTAATAGTTATGTTCTAATTCTCTAAAACTCTAAACCTGAAAAGATCCTCATTGTGAATTATTCATTTAATTCAATATTAATTATGGTTTAAGGATGGGGCCTTATAGTTGGTATCAGAGGTCGGTTTAGACAACTTTAGGGATTAGAAGTTTTTGTTGGACACATGATTAGTCCCTATATCTATAATTTGAGTTAAATCGTTGTTTTATAACATTTTTCAGGTCAAGTAAGGTCGTTTATGAATGGAAGGAGAAGGATCTCAAACGACATTCTTATCTCTTCCTGATGACATGCATGAAATAATTATTGCAAGGTCATGTTCGGATTATTGTGAAACTTTTTCTAGTATACAACTCACTTGCAAGCAGTTGTTTGAGATATCAAACACCTCCACTATACCTCGTTATCAACATGGATCATGGTTTGTTTTTAGATAAATACTATTTTCACAATATTCTCATATTTTCAAAAAAGGTAAATATTTTTAAGGCATTTTCAAATATTTTACCTTATCACAAGAATTTGAAGCATATTATGATTTTAAATATGGTGCTGAGGAAGGAGACCCTTGGGCAACCTATTTATATTTGATTTTAAAATATAGTCTCTCAGCACATACTTATGGTATTTTAAAAGGACCAATAATAGATTGTTTCAACTCATATTCTATCCGACTATTTTATAGAAATCATGTTTTATCAGATGTTTTGGAATTATATGCTATACATGATTATTTTACAAAAATATTTTTTTGTGAACACCCATATGACCCATGTTGTACAAGGTGTATTTTGATGGAGGAAGAAAATGATTTTTAAGCATCTCTAAATCATTGTTGTAATGCATGAGACTTCAACTTACGTGAGCAAGATGAAGATGAAACCAAGTGGACGCCCTGATCAAGGTATGATGTTATTCATTTTATGAATTGTTTTATTTTATCTTATGGTGGTGAAATAAGACTTCAAGAATTAAGATGTTGAAACCGTAATGAAATTTGATGAAAATGAGAGGTATAAGTAAAATATTTAGGTTAAATCATGTTAGGGTTATTTTTGGAGTTTTATAAAAAGGACAACACGTAGACCGTGTGACAACCCATCACGTCGGACAATGCTGCGGGAATCGAACCCACAACCAAAGTGAAATGGGTATTTATCGCCTACCACTAGACTACGTAAAGTCCCTGGTTAGTATGACTTATTATTTTTATTTAGGTGACTTTATGAATTAAGAGTATGTTGATTTTTGGTTTTTATAAAAATGATTAACTTATCATGGAGGATATGTGATTAGGTAAATTACTTTTCAATGCGAGACTTTAGGAGAAACTGTTGTTTTTTTGGAGATAAATGTTACGACTTAACTTGGAAGGCTATGTGACTAAATCCTTCAAATATTTGTGATTCAATCTTAGTTTGGTTTAGTTTGAAGAATTTTATTGAAAAATTGTTTATCAAATGGTCCGTGTTGAACTTTGGGTTTTGTTGGGAAAATTTTCAAGATTAAGAATATATTTTCTTTTTATAAAGGGTTATCCTTTTTTGGATTATATGATCTTGTACTAACCTTTTGGGTTTTGGTTTTGGATAGAGTCTAAAGACATATGAATTATATAGTTCTCTATTGTTGATTAGGTGATTCTCTATAAATTTATTATAGTACACTTAATGCAAACATGTCTTCATAAATACTCATCTTTTGGAGAAAATATGAGTTATATTAAGGAATCTAGTAAAATTTGGAAGTCTATGTGACAAGTAAGTATGATTAATTATTATTTAGTTAGGCTCAAAAATATATTCCTCAATGAAGATTAACTTAAAACAAAAATGTTTTCTGTTTACTTTTCCTACTGGGGAATCGAATACCATTTAACCCATCACAAGTTTGTGATTTTCTTGTGGTTAACTTTCTCCTAAACTTGTTTTCTATCACTCTCCATCAGAACAGGACCCTATGTTTTCTCCTCTATGTCCATGTTTTCATAAATGGAATCCAAGTATGGGTTTACACGGGTGACCTCTGTACTTATCTTTCTTAATTTTAAAGTGATTGTTTTACCGAAGCTTGTTCCGATGTGGGACTTTCAAGGATGTTTCCAAGCACAATTTTAAATTTTGGAGGACGCAATTCCCAAAAGGGGGGAAGGATGTAACACTCCAGGTAAATAAAGAATATGACATTTTTATATTTATCCATATTTGTGAATAAAATATTAATATTACTTTAAAGGGGATTCTATGCTCGATGGCGAACCCAATACGCAACAACGAGTTTCATGGGAATCTTACGTTGCACTCTAATAATAAAATAATATTATTTTAAATAGTAGTTAACGCCTAGCCGTTTTAATGGAGGTAATGAACAGAACTACCTAAAAAATGATTATATATGTTTGTAAAATATTTTAACTCTTTACAATAAATGTTAGAGGATTAAAAATGCGAATGAATCCAATTTTAAGCATATACATTCTAATAATCTTTAAAAGTTTGATTAACCACCTTCGGAAGGTGAACCTCTTTTAAATCCACTTTTTGAAAATTTTATGCCTTATATTTGACAAAATAAAATTCTTATTTAGAATCAGGGCATCAAAATTTACTTTGTTTAAATTTTTGGTATCTTTCTGATAAAGTTCATTTTTTAATGAATAGTGAAACATGTTGTATTTTAATTCAAAACCTCCTTTTAATCGTGTTTATTTATATGATTAGATTATATATTGTATTGTTTGTTAGTAAAATTAGAATATATTTTTACCATTTAATCCAACAGTGGTCATTGGAATTAATTTCACTTTGAAATTGGAATTAAACTTGTGTTAATTTTTTTTATACTTATTGTTTCATAAAAACTGGCTATTTGCTCTGACTACGGGAATTAATTATAAAATTAATTAATTAAACTCCTATGTTATGAATTTGGTAAATTTGACATCATTTTTGAATTCGGAATATCAAATATAGCTTAGGGTTAATTTTTGGTATTTTTCTGAAAATCTCCAAATTTTAATGAATAGAGACACCACAAAGTGGTGGTTAAAAAATTTGATTTTTTGTTTAAATGGCACTTTACCACTTCTGTGATTTTAATTTAAAAAATCCCATTTAAATTATTTTAATTGTTATGTAAAATTTGTTTCAATGGGATGAAAATAAATTTTGATGAAAAATAACTTTTATGTTTTATTAATCGTGGTTAAAGGTAATTAGTGTGATTTAAGGTAAAATTGATATTATAATAAAATGAAAATATCTTGACACTTGTCCTAACCCTATTGTATGAGTTATGTCGGACCAAGACAACCCATGGGTCGATTTTTGGTACCCCATTGAGCAACTTGGGTTTGATAATGACATATATGCCTTTTATTTAAAGTTAAAATAAAAATGTCATAAACATGATTTGTTTTACTAAAACAATTTGTACATGTGGTTATAAAAGTCATAATGTTGACTATATATATTCATTGGAAACGGAAAAATATTTCCTACATCATTGTATTTTCTTTATAATTTTTAGACATTAAATAAATTAAATTCATTGTGACATCATGATGATGCAGCGATGACCTCATTATTTAACGATTTAAATAAAATGGAATGATAATGAAAAATCTAGGACCTACACATGTCAAAAACCTATTGGATGGGTTGATTTTGAACCCTTATCACCTTATCCTCGAAACACATCAATGTGGGACAATTAAAATCTGAAAACCATTTGAAAATAATGTAAAATTCTATATTTTTCCAAGAGTGCCCCTCCTCTCCTCTTATAAAAGGCCCCCACCTCTACCACCTTACCCAGACCTCTCATACCTTTGGATCGTCCAAGCACTGATCATTTTGTCTCTCCACATCCCTATCATCATCCTATAAGCCTTAACATAGGCTGGAAGCTCTTCAAGAAACCCTTTTGGTTCAAACCAAATGGAGTTACCCAATTTTAAGTTAACGTCTTCACTTGTGCTCTTTTGTTTTATTTTGCTTCTCCAACACCCTAAACTCTTTTTATTAATTTCTTTTGTAACAACTCCAGTATCTTCAATATATTAGGATGTTGTTATAATATTTATTCGAGCTACACTTACACATACCTTCATCTATTGGTTAAAGAACATACAATTTCTGTTGATGGAGAATTTCTGCCTCAAGAAACAATGATTGTTCAACACTCATATAACACCTTCAAAGGTGGCCATTAAGATGTCACTATGTTTATATATATGATATATAATATTTTTATGTTTTACTTAAGCTTCTGTATTTTTAATTTGTGGCATACCTTTATGGATTCCGTTATGGGTATACGCGATATCTTCATTTTAGGAAGTGCGGACTACAGCCCCCTTAAAGTGATTTGATTCGTTAATTCCATATGTGGGATGTATAAAGGATGGATTTATAGTTATTATATATGATTTTATACTGTAATTATAATATACCTTTATATCATTATTGTTTTCTTTCCATTAAATTATGATATAGAAATGAAAGTAGCGTTCATGCGTACGTACAACTTACCGTCTCCATGAACGATGCATTTCATTTCTTATCGTCAAATGTAATGTATTACTATAAGTACATATAAAGGATATTTATGATTTATAATACATCTAAAGGATGAATATAATTCTGGAATTATAAATATACACACCTCTCATTTAGTTTTAATTCCATTAATTTGACATAGACATGAAAGTAGCGTTCATGCGTACGTACGGCTTATTGTCTCCATGAACGATGCATTTCATTTCGTACCTATAAATGATTATGTAATATTATAAATACATGTATATTATGGATATATATGATATATAAGATATCCAAATCAGGAATTTCATTCTAGATATAAAGAACCTTTGACCACACGAACAACGTGTAATTGTAAGAAGTCCACTTTTGACTTAAGAACCAAATATCGACAAAACAAACATTATTAACTTAAATGATTACATAATGTTTATAACATGTCAGTAATTGATATAAATGGAATAATGAACTTGAAAAAGGTTCTTAATAAATTATATGTAAACTCAAGTTTATTATTCAGGACGTTAAAGAACGATCGATTCAATTCCAAACCAAGGTAAGGGATCCTACTCCTCTCTTTCTTTTTATGTACGCTCTTTTTTGTCATTCCTTTTAAATATCATCTTTCTTGTTATTGGGATGCTATTTTCTATTACTCATACTTTAATTTTTATGATCATATGATTATATACCCTATTCTCTCTCATTAATCCATTTTGGATGTTTTGAGTGGCGTCGTCAGGCTGCCGAATTTTCCTAAGAGATCTAGCCACTCCCTTTCTTTTTAAGTACTCTCCTTTATGTAACTTCTTTTAAGCTCCACTTTGTTATGTTGGGGGATGTTCAATTATATTCCTCTTTCTAAAAACTTTATGTTAATATGATGAGATACCCTATTTTATCTCATCAATCCATTTTTGTAAGTTTTATGTGGCGATGTTAGGCTACCGAGTTTTTATAAGGGATTTTTCATCTCACTTTTATTCCTGTGAGATTTATTCTACATTTGCCACAATTTCCTTTGAGAGGTGTATGTACTGCCCATTATTTTAATCATTGTGTAATATACTTTCATGTATGAGTATTTACATCAATGTTGTATTGTGCTTCTTTCACGGGGTGTAGGTTTCGAAAGATACCCATGTCGGTAAGGGAACCTTTCACCCTCCTATTTTTAAAAGACTTATTTTGTTATGTCTTTTAATTCACATACTATTATGTTGGGATATGTTTTTCTATATCCTTATTGATTTAAATTTTATTTCCATGTGATGAGGTACCCTTTTTATCCCTCATCAACTCAATTTATGAATTTTGTAGTGATGCCATTCGGCTGTCAAATTTTTGCAGGGGAACTTCTTAACACAAATTTGATTCTTTGGGATAAACATATACTCCTTGAATATGTCGTTCTATGAATATGTTTGAATAACCTATTGTTTTTTACACTTAATATCCACTTATATTTTGTGTATTCGTTTGTCACACATAATTATGTAATTGATTAATCCTTAAACCAAGGATATCGTCTTTGTAAGGGACTTCGTCTCAATCTCCATTCATTGGGGCATATTTATTTTTATACACAATATTCTTTTATACGGTGTATAAATCCATTTTACTTTTACTATTATACAAAAGGAATCTTTTTCTACGAAGCGTTCTTACTAAACGTCAAAAAAGAATGTTTCTTTTAACGTTCTCGGTGACAATGACCTTTTCCGCCGCCGCGAGTATTATTTGATCATTGGATTCCTCAACAAGACGTAATGTTTGTAAAATAAAATAAATACCATATACACTTTAATGTATTTTGGTATTGAAAATAAATATGATAAAGGATTCTATTTTGTCAATATATTTAGATGATATATTGCGATTGAAATGTGGAAATATTATCATTCCTTTATATTGGTTTTATGTGTTATAATTTTATAATGGTACTTGGACATTATACGGGTGGTTAAGTGATAAACCATATGACAGGTGGTGCCGTGAATACCAGGACGGGTGGTTACGTTATAACCTCCAATGCATTGGGTATGGAAGTCGGCCGTATGGATATTCCATTATGTATTAATGGAAGTTGGCCGAATGGATATTCCATTATGTGATACGTGTGGAAGTCTACATTATGGTTATTCCACTTAAGTATGTTTATGTCCCACGTTACCTATATATGTTATGTGATCTTTATATGGGTTTTATGGTATTATTTTGGTTACAGAAGGGTAATTAATGAACATTTATTCAGTGAAGTGTTTTTACTACTTCCAAAAGGTGAAAAGTATTACTTTGATAAAGTATACATGGTTTACATGTTGTTTTGAAAAAATAACATTCATCATTCTTTGTGTATCCCTTACTGAGCTTTTTATGCTCATCCCAAGTTTTTGAAATGTTTTTCACAGGACTAAACATGGAATATGGTCAAGGATGGAATCAAGGGAAAGTCATGCAACCTAAAACATGGAACATGACATGTTTCTTTTAAAGAGTTTTTATTTTATGGAAACGCAGTAAAAGTTTCTACTTTGTAATCTTTTGAGATGTAATAGTTATGTCCTAATTCTATAAAACTCTAAACCTAAAAAGATCCTCAATGTGAATTATTCATTTAATTAAATATTAAGTAAGGTTTAAGGCTGGGGCCTTATATATAATCATATAGGAATAATCACCAAATGTTATGATAATATATACATAAAAATAAAATAAATTAATTTCAGGTATATTTTAGTTCTACTAGGATAGAAAACGTGAGAGGAGGTGAATCAGGGTATGAAAAATTAAAACAACTACCCCTTTTGATCTTGTTTTTTGTTAGAAAAATATATTTTCTCTCTCTATTCATCTCATTGTACAGTATGAATTAATCTTAAATAATGCACAAGACCATGAAATTTTACTTTGTTCACCCTTACAAGGCTAGGTCCATGGAGCTTACAACGGTAATGTGCTGATATACCAAATCCATAATAAGTGAACTATTGTTTAATAGTTTGATGTGGACTCATTCCCCCTCATGTTTTACCACAATTCACAATTTTAGAACTCAATATCTTCTTAACTAAATTGATCTCACTACTTCATGAAAAGATCCTCTCAGAGTTTATAGACTTATAGGTTTCTTCGTTATAAGTAATGAATGCATCCAAATTATGGGTAGATGATATGTTGAAGTCCAAATTTCATTCAATAATAAATATTCGTTTTCCACTGATATGTATGAAACAGCCTTTGGAAATACCTTCGTAATGCACCTTACTTCATGAATCTCCCAATTTCGCGAAGCTTTAATATGAAATCATGATGTCCTTACCTATTTGCAGAGCATATAAATTCATATACCTCACTATAATGTGATGTACACTCTTTCAGAGAGATCAACACTTCACAATGAGAAATACATTGCAAAGCATAGGTTGGCGTAGAGCTCAAGCCATCGTAAAGAGACTTCCTTCATGAAGCTCACCGAGAAAACATAGAACACACAACATTGGCAGAGCTAGATTAGCCACCATGAAACTCCATTATTTTTCGAAGTACCCTGCCTCCATGAACCTCCTTCACTATTTTAGAGAAACAATTTTTTCATAGAAAACTTTATACTTCTCTCGAGTGGGTTGAGGTCTATTTATATGTGATTCCACCCACTTGAGAACCTCACATTTGATGTCAGGACCACATCAACATATATCGCAAAGCTCGGAAATTTCTGACGAGATACACTATATTTCTCAATGCACCATGGCTATTATTTAGATTCGCAAAACTCGTTGAAATGATGAATCATTCCTTACGAACTTTTGGGTTTCCGAAATGCTATTATGCCATGTTCTACATCTCGTCTGTTCATGTAGCTTGTCGTAATTACAAAGAGAACCATAAACATTCTTAATATCATCATGAACTCCACTTCATGATGCCCATATCTATGAAACTCAGGACATTACCATGTTTTTTTGTGATCTTTACAGAAATCAAAATTTTGTGATGCTCACCAAATCCCAAATTTTGGACCCCAAAAATTTGGATAAAACTAGAAAATGGTGCCACCATGTATCTGTTCTTTTGTACCCCCTTGAGATATTCTCTTCCATTTTCATGGTTCATTTTCAACATGGATTTTAATCAAAATCTCCTGAAATCAAAAAATCACCATGAAAACCAACATTGTCAACTAACAAATCCAACACAAAAATAATACAATGTCTCCTTGAAGAATTCATTCCCAAAATTATAAACTATAATGTAGGAGGGTGCATGAAAATATATATTCCTCAACCAATCCATGATAATGGGTCCCATATGAGATCATGAATCTCTATCATGCAATCTCTAGACTCATACAAATGTTTACCTTCAATAACTAGTGATCTCTTATTTGGTATCAACATTTAATGGAATCTCATGAATGTTATGAATAAAAAAACTCAGAAATGAATGACCAACATGGTCCTTTACATATATGAAAATGTTATCATATGTGTAGGTGACAAACATATATATATATAACCTAAATAAACTATAGATCATAAATAAATATTACCACCAAAAATACCTTCATCCGTTCGATACTAGATTATATCAATGAATATAATGTGGATATTTTCATCCACATTTACAAAAAACACCACTAATGTATTCCACATATAACATTTTCTAAGACGAAAAATAATTTTCAATCCTTGGAAACATGAACCTGATCAACAATAACTATATAATCATGTGTTTGAATGTAGATATGAATGATCATCCACTCAATAGACCTTTTCCTCACATTGGGGATCCCACGATCACACCTCCCCCGATGAGCAGCAATCTATCAAGAGATACCAGTCATTCCACATTCTCGTGAACAATTTCATCACAAAAAACAATACACAACTACACTTAAATGGTCAGATACACACCTATGAACCATTCCATGAAAACCCACTATCATGAAATGCATTTTTATTTTTGAAAAATAATTAAATTTAATCCTAAAACATAAAATTTATACCGAATTGACTACCATAAAAGTTAATTTTTCAGTATGTGGATTTAATATCTGGATTTTTTGGGGCCTGTCTTCAAGAAATACTTATAGAAAATTGTTGATTTCACTGTACTCTTGTGAAATTTATTTATAACACTAAACGAAACAAACGTTAAATCAACATGAACAAGATAAATACAAGAATAAAATAAGAGGAATGATTTTATATGGACGATCATTTTGGCCTAAACCAGAATCACCTCTAACGATGGGGATTTGGATCGTGGGAGGTATAGAAATAGAATATATGTGAATGAGAACCACCACTAAATAAAAAAGGGGTCGATCACCCACTTTAAATAATTTAAAAACAGTACAATATGTGTAATTGTTTATTTAAAGTGGTATGGTTATGAATTTTTTATATAATTCATCATTTATCCCCTCATCCACATTCAAAACCATGAGAACACCCATAATTTCATTAATTCTGTGAATTATATTATCACCAATTGAGTGAAAGAATACTATTTTTTAGATTCCCATTTCTCTAAAAAATCAGGTAATCCCTCTGAAAAATTTAAACCATTTTGTAATAAAAAACTCTATTAGAAAAGGAAATTTCTATTTATTAAAACCATCAGAAAAAATTTTGAGTCTAAGTTCTGAAAATGATATATCTAATTGATAAAAATTGAAATTCAATCTACATTACATTACATGTAAAGTGACATGGTGTTATAATCACCCGACTATAAAACATATCATTCCCATGAAGTCTCATCAATCTTTCATCCATGAAACATAATGTAGTCAGGTCACCTAAACATGGGAAATGAATAAATAATCATTATTTTCATACATTGATATTTCATTAAAAATGATTAAAAATAATTACATAACATTACAAAAACACTCCATAAAAATATGGGTTAAGTGGTTTTGGAAATATTGAAACATAACCTACATGTTCGTAAATCATTAAAATATTATCCCACTTATTCCTTATAAAATGAAATCTTTTTTGACATATAATACATAGAACCATTATATGTATCCTAGGAAAATAAACATATGAAAATGATGGTCACATGTACTAATAATGTTTCAACAAGGTAGATATCAAATAAAAAATGAGAAAACGTTTAAAAGAACATGAACATAACATTTGAAAATTATACGATACATATCAATGATCCGAATCCAATGTTATTGAATAATTAAAAAATTTCGTTATACATGACAACTTAAATAAAAAGATCCATGAGAGAAAAAAGTATTAATTATTCATGGAATTTTGCATATATATCAGCGTAGACGATTTATTTTTTTTCACACCTTCTAAGCCTGACAAACCATAAATCCCACTAGAAACCCAGTCCACATAGTGGAAAGTGTTCACTCCTGAAATCACATGAGTAGTCAAGGTTCACTTCAAAGAAAATAATAGTGGAAAATGTCCCATTCCAAATAGAGTTGACTCCCCATAATGTATTATTTAACTCAATATTGTAGTATAGTTTCCAGTCGCCTCCTATAAATTTGAGTTCACATCCCATTTCTGTCCTATAATATTGAGCTGAGTTCAAATTGTATTCTTTTCCAATCTTATTAAACAATATTCTCATCCCATTTTGGTGTTATCTTACTAGATTTAGTTCACATAACATTTAATTCATTTCATACTAATCTGATTTCACTTCATATTTTTGTACGATCTATCACATGGGATACAAATCATTATCCACTTCAATTATGGGAGATATAGGTCTTTCCACTCATTTTTATAACATAACCATTATCATTGGTTATTAAATAACCACAACACTTGTTTACACAATAACCACTATCAAATAATGATAAAATAAATATTTTATAAAAAAAACATTCATTGTATAAGAACCCATGTAATGAAATGAGTTTATAAACATTTCATCATAAAATAACACATGGAAAAGAAACAGGTTTCATAAAAATAAAATCTCTAAAAATTAAATCCATTAAAAAATAATAATAAAGGTGTCTTGGAATTATATCCCCAATATAGAATGAGTAATGTCAATTAATGTTATCCTATATAGAAAATATGATTTTGAAATATCACTTCAAATAATTCTTCAAATAATAACATTTCCATCATGAAATCAAATATTTTAAATAGTAATTAATTTTTCAAAGGAAAATTCTTTATTGAAAATAGAACTATTGATTTTAAAATGTAAAATAAAATAATTAAAGACTATGGTGGGGGGAAAATTCTCTCATGCATTACATTTTAAAAACTTATTCCATTAGTATTTTATAAAAAGAGTCATAAACACTCTTGTTTATAAAATAAAAAAAGAGTCCTTTCATACAATATTATAAAAAGTAAATTATGTGTACAATTCACAACAAAAAATCACAATGAAAAGTTAAAAAATTTAAAAAAAAATATTTTAATACATGTATGATGAATAAAATTAATGTATTTTTGGATACATTAAAGAGAAAATTTTAAAAAATAAAGACCCATATAAATATCATATCGTTAAAGTGAGAATTCATTAAATGAATATATTATCTTTATAAAATAAAATAAATTTTAAATAAGATTAAATTATAGAAAATATAATCAAATATAATCTCACAAATAATCTTATCATATCATAATCAATGAAGTATATTTTTAACCTAATGACTGTAAATTCTGTTAATAAATCCCTTAAAAAATTGTAATTATTCGAATAATATGCCCCATAAAAGTAATAGTTATAAAAAGAAAAATTCAATACCATGATGAAAATTAGATTTCAGGATATTATATATCAACGGAATGTATATACACATGATAAAATAAATATGTTTTGGATAATTAATATATCTCAAAAAAGTAACTGTGAGATGAGAAATCGTTACCACGAGCTTCTATTTATTATATCTTATAATATCCACAATTAGACATGATTTGAAATATTACTAATTTATTCCAATAAATAAGTAATATTTCTATATCCTTATATGATAGTTTTATAACATATTCCAACCCTTTAATTACTACTAATGTTTTATTTTCATTATTTTGGGATTGTTTTTGTCATGTTTTCATGGCCCGTTAATTTGAGTATGGTTATTGATTTATTATAAAATGGATCCAAAACAAGATAGGGAAAAATAAATTATATTCAAGAAACTATAGAAGTTTAAAAGGTTCTATATTTCATTTCCATTCTAAATTTATGGTTATTAATTTGAAAAAATGTCAATAAAAAATGTTTAATTTATTTTAATGGGGTTTCATACCATCAATAAATAGTGTTGTTTTATTTAATATTATTTATATATATTATGTCTACACAAGAGATATTTAATAATATATAAATGTAATTATTCTTAAACTAGAATAATTCATTTATGACCATTTAATTAAAAAATCATTATTTAAGGAGAATATTGACAACTATAAGTTGGGAAATGGTTTCATATCATTGACTTATAGGAGATAATAAAAGAAATTGATTTATTACATTAGATTATTAAAAAAAAATAGAGTATATAAAAAAAATTATTTTATTATGATTTATTCAAATAAGGTTGTGAAGAGAAGGTAGAAGAAGTAATGAAATTAGGATTAACTATTTGTGATAGTTACCACACAAAAACCACATCCATGAAAGACTCATTAATGAACATGGAATTGGAAATTGGGTGAGACAAAAATCACATGAATTTTGGGATATTGGTGGGAAGATGTTAGGGATGATATTTTAAAATCACCACAGATTTTTTGGAGATATGGGGTGGTGAGGGTATGTATTAATACATTAGGTAGGGTAATTTTATGTAATTTAATAATGATTATATTAAATTTAAAGGCAATCACATTTGGGTGCATTTATTTGAAAATAATTTGGTAGATAATAATTATTTTAATGGCCTCATATAGTCAAAAAACACACAACAAACAATATAATGTTTTATTTTTTAGGTATTTTAATCGATTAAATTTTATATTTAACCTGCACATTGTTTTACCTATAATTAATTAGTTATTTAATCGCGTTATATTTTTGTGCCTAAAAATATAAATTAACTTTTTAAAATAATATGTATATCATAATTCAAAAAATAGAATCCATTTTTAAAAATTATAAAATTTTATTTTTCCAAATTTCATATACAATGAATCTTAAAATCGAAAATATAATGGTTATTATATAAATGTGTTTAGCACATATGCCTCAGCCTTGTTAGATACTATATCAGGTATAGTCTCAATTACTATAGTAATTACTACTCGGTACTATAGAAGCCATAAATATTCATCTTGAGCTTCCGATTTGGGCTTCGAGTCCTTAAGGCCTCCAGGACTCCTAGGAAATTAGGTTAGAAAGGACTTTGGCCTCCTTTATGGACTTCATACAACCTCATGGACATTGGGAAACAAGATCAGTGCATTCTACCCCAGACGGTCTCTAAAAAATGGAGCAGCCCCAGAAGAAGATTGAGAGAAGTTGTACTCACCAAATAAGAAAAAATAGATTTCGAAGAATGAGATGGTATGGCTACGCCCTCGGGACAAACCGAAGCTTGCGCAAGAAGAATTTCTATATGAGCATTCAATGGTGGAGGGCTACCATCATCATATAAATTCTGGGGAGGTGGAGATACATGTAGTTATAGTCTGGTTGAATTCCCCAAGACCCTCGGGTCATGTAATGTCTCTTAATCATAAAAGCCATGTAATCTCTAAGTTCATAGGCCTTGTATGTAATCCTCCTAATCCCTTGAAATGAGGGATATCAAAAACTAATAAAATGAAGGCCTTCGGTACATTTGGGAGATGAAATATGATTATGAAAAAAAATTTGGTATACAAGGAAAATGAATAAAGGTTGTTTAAATGTAATTAATTAGAATAATTCTAAATAAAATATTCATTTTTTACTTTAATATGAATTTAAACAAAAAGTAAATAACCTTTAATTACAGCTACAATTTGGGGTTTGTAAAAAAGGTAATTTTAACTATTCACTAAAAAATTAAACTATCCAAATTCACAAAAAATAAATATAGTAATTTTTTTTATTTTGAATCATAAAATTAGGTTATTTTTATAAAATACATTTTATAATAGTTTTAAAAATTAAAATTTTTTTATCATAGAATGAAACAAATGCCATTTTTTGAAAAAATATAAATGTGAAGAATAAATTGTATTATTGAAAACAATCTTCATATTCAAAAAGAATTTACTAATGTCCCCCGTAGGTGGCTGGGCTAGCTGGGGGGTTAGGGTATGGGGTGCTGGTCATGGGCTCGATTTCCTAATCCTTCTTTTTAGAATGTGTGTGTGGATAAACCAACCTTATAATAAGAATTAATAAATACTTTAGAAATGAGTTGGAAAATTATAATTTTCATTACCTGTATATTAATATTCATCCCATGAAATTAAAACGATTATTTATCATGGTTGTGTTAAAATAATAATATTTTTCAGATTTTAAAGCACGATATTCTATTAAATGAAATCAATTGAAGAGATTATAATTTTATTAAAAAGTGACATACCATAAAATTGCGGGGGTATTAAATTCTACCCCATGTAACACTTATATGTTTTTATGAAATGTGTTTTCTAGAAATATTTTATTCTTTCACCGATGTATTTGTATGACAACGTATTTTTAAATGGACAGTGAGATTCCCATACTATAAAATGCCTATTTTAACATTGTCATTTTGTTCGTAAGAATTAATATATATGAGGATGTCATTCGGTACTAATTATTTTTGAAAAAATATAAATAAATTTTTTATTTTTACTTTTGAATTAATAAATTGATTATATTTCTAATATTCAATAAAATTATTGAAATATATATTTTAAATATATATTTAATTTATTTTGATATTCATCTAGTAGATATTTCTGTCCTAAAGTATGAATAAACCATATTTGTTATATAAAAACTCATAATGGTAATTTTCCACCTTTTAATGGAGAACCAATTTGAAATTATGATTTTGACACATTAATAATATCTATATGTGTACACAACCAGGTTCATTAGATGTAGGGTATAAAGTTTTACCTGCAATGAAATTCTAATATTTTTCTGATAAGATTTAAACTTTGATAAATAGTAAAAATAATCAAATTTTTAATTGAATACAACATTTTTAAATGAAATAATTTATGTGTTTAAATTATAATATTTAAATTATTTAATGTTTAAATAGGTTTTATAATATAATTTATCATAATCTATGTCACTGGCATTAATTCTACATTGAATTCATATATAAAAATGTTCCAATCTTTTGAAATGTTTTAACTTTTAAACCACATCATCTATGGCTAAAATGAGATTAATTGAATATAATATAATTCAGCATTATTGTATTGAATTCTAAAAAATGGATACCCAATTTTTTATCACTAGTTCAAAAATATTTAAATAGCTTGTTTTTAATTTTGAGAACTATGAATATTAACATTGGTATTTTTAATAGTACGGTAAAATTTTAAAAGGGTTAATTAATTTTTAGAATACAATTATAATATAACTATAAAACATTTCATAATATCATTGGATGAGTTTTTTCTTCCAAAATTATAATTATGTGTAAATAGTGTCATTCTGATGTCTCTTGGATGAGATTAGAACATCAAATTTATTTTTAATGAAAAGTAAAAAATGCCCCACTTAAATTTTAATAAATAATTAATTTTTTATTTAAGAACATACAGAATATATATGTAATTATTTTTATCATGTTAATTTATTTTTAATTTTTATAAATAAAATTATTACCTTAATGACTTATTCTTCGATTATTTAAAAATTAATTAATGGATGATAAATAAATAAATCAATTTTTCTGAAATAATAATAACCATTAAATGACCAAATCCTATGAAAAAAATTTATTTGTGGAGTATATATAAACTAATATCATCCAATGGTCTTTATATTTTCCAATTCCATCCTTATATAAGAGATTGCGATAGTTATATAATTTTAATAAATGTGATGTTAATGTTTTCAAATTCCTAATAAAATAAGTATAACATTTATAATATTGTATTTCCAACAATATAGATTCAACTAAATATATTCATAGTAAATATAATAGATTTATTTTCATCGTTGTATTTTATTTTTATTTTTAATCAAAAATAAGAATACAAAATAATGGGTTAGACATGTCTAGAACGTAAAATGATCACAGTTCTGTAATGTAGGGCTAAAAGGAGGAGTGAAATCTGTTCACTAATGGACATTGTTTGCTATGATGGTCTTAAAAATGAACCATGACTAATATAAAATTATTTTATTTACTTATGTGTATTCCAAAAAGATTCATTAATTATTTTATTGAATTTATGGTTATGTTAGTTGATTCCTATGAACATTTAGAATTTATCATGTGGAATGATATCATGATCTTTCATATGTTGGATAAGATTCTCAATTTTTGGTTAATAATATTATGTTTATGCTATGATTGATATTTCCCTTGTTTACCCTTACTGATCATCTATCCTCACACCTTAATATTTTTACATTCCACATGTCATGACAAACTCTATTAAGTATGAATTTTCAAAAATGGGTCCAGTGATGACGAAATAAGTTGGAGACAATGAAGATTTCTTCTGAATAAGTTGTTTATGATTCCTAGTTCCTGAAGTCATTATACCTATAATTTTCTTTTGTTTCATTGTTAAATTTTGTATTGAATATTCTTCAAAATTAAACTAATATCAATTTATATAATGTATGTGGTGTTATAATAGTTAACAGAGGAATTATATATTTATAATTGGGAGACTAAGATGAGAAAATAGTACTAAGAACCCTATGTATTTTTGAATTATAGGTTACAATTATTGTTTTTTAGAAATTATCCTGAATATTATGGGATAAAACCTAAAGTGTCGAAAATTGAACTCCTAATATTGATTATGATTTTTTCAAGTTATGATTATTGTTTCCCATACTATACATCTTCTTTATAGTCATTGGTTGGATCATGAAGGAACTGTGTCAATGCTGAATATGACAAGAAATGAAATTATTAACCAATTCTGAAACAAAATGTAATGTCAGATTGAATGAAAAATGTTTTAGCATTGTCAAAACAACATCATTAAGAAATGAATAAATAAAGTCATCCAACATAGAAAAGGAGAGAACAAAATATGGGTAACTACTTCATGAGGAATCATCCACCTTATATCAATGGGTCTTCGGGTATATTAGTGGATGAATAGTTGATAAATACCACTGAAACGATATTTGCAGTTCTCCAATGTTTAGAACATGATAATTTCATCTTTGTAGTCAATCCTTTGGAAGGTGAAGTTGATCAATGGTAGAACCATATCAATAATATGACAAAAATATATGAAATTGGATCCATATAATTATAAGTGTTTAGAATCATATTTTCCATATAAGTACTTTCTGAATATTCTTCGAGCACTGAAGGGTACATAGTTTCCTGAAATAATGAAAAAGGATGATGAATCTGTTTGTACTAAATAAGTAAATTTTACAATACATGAAAGGTACCCTTTTAGGATGATAATCCGACATGATAGTAAAATTGATCAATTATTTAGTGGAATAAAACAATGTCTTTGATGGGCATTATCAATAAGAGACTTCAATAGTTCTGAAGACATCAATCGATGTGCTCTCATGTTTGCGATGGAGATTGGTCTAACCCATTTTTCCTATGGATTAGTTAAGAAGATATAAAAGTAAATCAAGGGAAAATATAATAGCCACATGGAAAAGAAGATAACTTTTCACTTATGCTCATTTTGTGGAATGAAAAATGGATGGAACTTTCCTAAAGGGACTTGTAAATTTTCTAAATGTGCAAAAGATTGACATCATGTAGTTGAATGCTGAATGGATAGGTAAAAGATGTCTACTGATTTGAATATAGAACCTACTACCTATAATTATCCTCCTACACTTCAATGTTACAAGTGCAAGGAAATGGGTAATTATTCCAATAATTCTTAATACAAGGGTTAATGATGACGATTGACGTTAGAAAACATGTAATGAAAAAAGTCTGAGGAATGTGACATGTGATCACATTTGACAATATCGATTATGATAATGAAGCTGTTAAAGATACACATTACCTAAACTCTAAATTTGTAATTGTTTTATTTTATTTTGGATCCACCCACTCATTCATTTTTTTAATATATTTATATGGGTATTGATGTTTTCCCTAAAAAATTAGCAGTTGAGTTATTTTTTACAACAACTAATGGAACAATAGTCCAATAAAAAGATTATAAATCTTCTCCGGTTGAATATTGGGGGAATATTCTTCCCTAAACACATGTGATCCTACCTATAGTTGAATTGTATGTGACTCTTGTCTTGGATTTGCATTCACTATAAGGATCTCATATCAATTTCTAGGGAATGTATGCCATTTTTCATATTCCAGTTCAATCTATGAACATCTATCATTGAAAGGATTAATATAACCTTCTAGTAGATATTTCATCCATATTATCTCCTTGATTCCTAAACATAACGGTACATTATCTCATATAGTTGGAGAGAATGTCATAAATAAGAAAACACCATTTTTATGGGATTTTGATGATGTATTTTAGAAAGATTTACCATGCCTTCCACAAAATCATGGGGCTGAGTTTTCAATAGAACTATATTGTGTGCTATTATTATTTCATATACATATTATAGAATGGACCCAACTACATTGCAGCAATTAAATAAGAAACTCAAAGGGAGCCATGATAAGGGATTCATTTTCACTAGTGAGTTACCCTATGGAGAACCTAATATGTTATTTAGGAAAGAAATGCGTTAATGAAACTTAACATTGATTATTGAGAACAAAATAGTATCACTATCCATAATAAATATCATCTTCAAAAAAATTTTATTATTTGACAAACCACGTGGAGATTAATACATTCACAGGATTGATCTTCATTCAGAATATCATCGATTATGGTTAAAAATGAAGATATACAAAAGATGATATTCCATACAAGGTATCGAATCAATGAATTCATTGTTACTAATTTTGGTATTACTAATTCCCTTACTATATTCTTGGATCAAATTAAAAGAGTCTTTAGAGACTATCTTGATCATTTATTAGTAGTATTTATAGAAAATATCTGCATCTATTCAATGATCAAGGAAGATCATGAAGATCACTAGGAAATTGTATTGATGACCTTGTGAATGCATAATCTTTTTGAACATTTTACCAAGTATGAATTTTTATTTAATAATGTTTTAATTTTCTGTCACATAATCTCAAGATAGGGGATATATGTGACAGGATATTATTGAAACTGAGATCTGATGTTTTGTTTGTTTGGTAGGATATTATTGAAGTTTTGTGAAATATTTATCACAATTATCAATTCCCCTCACTATGTTTACTGGGAATGGAGCTAAGTTCATTTGAAGGGAGGAATGTGAATAAACATTCAATGATCACAATTTTAGTTTATCTAGGGAACATGATCTCACACCACATCATTGTAGAAAATGGTTTCTGATCTACAGAGATGAATCCAAAAAGGGGTTTGGGTTGTGTCCTGAGTAAAAATGATATGGTGATAGCTTATGCCTCATGGAAATTGAAAACCCATTATAAAAATTACCTTTTTCTTGATTTGGAGTTTGTTTTTGTGATCACTACATTAATGATATGAAGGTATTATCTTTATGATCAATGTTGTGATATTTATATTCATCATAACTGATTAAAGGACATTTTCACAAAAAATGATTTTAATATGCATAAAAGAAGAATATTGGAGTATATTGAAGACTATGACTATTTAGTATAATTCCACCTTGGGAAATCGAAGAAGATTCCAGATTCATTGATTCAAAAGGGTCATGCCAACTTATCAATGATGAGGGTAATAGAAGATCCTATAATTAATGATTTTCAGATTAAGTATCTTGAAATATTAATGGAAGGGGTAAATCTAATATTTCTCAAAAAATTTGATGAATAATCATTTTAAGTAATTAATAAAGAGGCCTATAATGTGGATATAGATATATAAAAAATGTGGGAAATGTTTTGGAATTAAAAAATTACTATCATGGAACATTAATGTCCATAATCAGTGTCTGTGTTCCTCCCATATCATTGTTAAAGATTGATCCATTGGATGTGGGTGATAGTTCCTCGTTTTCTATTCACCATGGATAGATTAAGATGCACATGGACAATAAATATTATTTCTAGTGGGTTGGAATGAAAATAGACGATTTTCAAAAATTTCCCCTAGTGTTTGGTTTGTCAGTAAGTTAAAGCTGAAAGATAGAAGTCTAAGGGGATCTTACAACCATTACCAATACTATAATGGAAATGGGAAAAATCTCAATTGACATTGTTATCAGACATTCCAAAAAAATTATAGGCTATAATGGTATATGGGTTATGGTCTAGCAGCATAAAAGTCAACAAACATAATTTCCATTAGAACTGATTTTTATCATGATCATATTTCTTGGATATATGCAATGGATGGGGTCAGATTTTCGGGAGTACAACATTCCAGTATCTATGATTAGGATCTATGGATTAACTCAATGTTCTGGTGAAGTATTCTTCATGGTCTGGATACATTGTTTTTTTTTCAGCACTACTTATCGTCCTCACTAAGTCAGTAAGTATATGTGGACAATTCCATCTATACAATACATATTGAGAGATTTTTATATAGATTCCAAAGGTGATTGGGATCAACAACACCCTTTGGTGTAATTTTCATAAAATAATATCATTAAATCAAGTATTCAGATAGATCCTTATGAGTCCCTCTATGTAATATTGTGTAGAACTCTAGCATGATTTGATGAAGTTAGGGAATGAGAGAAATTTGGACCAGATCTTGTTCATGAAGTGAAAATGTGGTCATATCTATTCATCAACACATAAGGGTAGCTCAGAGTTAACAAAAAATGTTATGATGACATCTAATTAAAATTCCTAGAATTTGGATTGGGGGACAATGTGTTCTTATGAATATATCTTTATAAGAGTGTAATTATATTTACAAGGAAGGGAAAGATCATCCCTAGTAATATCGTTCATTTTGAAATTCTAGATCATGATAGGAGAATATTTTACCAGTTAAAGATTCCACTAAATCTCTCTAAAGGTAATGATGTGTTCTATTAATCACTCTTGGGAAAGAACAAATCAGATCCTTAACATGTACTAAACTCTTATGTTGTACCGCTGGATCAAGATAACTTTATAACGTACAAATAACAGAGATTCAAGATCGTAGAGAGAATGTTCTGTGAAATAAGAAAACTAGCTTGGATAATGTTTTATTGCAGAACCACCCAATTGAAGAAGCTATGTCGGATCATTAATATTTTATGAGGGAGGGAGATCCACTTTATCTGTATCCATGTGAAGAAATTTGGTGGTGAAATTCAGTTAAATGGGGGTAGAATATAAATCATTTATGTGGTTATGAAATATTTTTTCCAATATATTTTGTTCGTAAATAGCATTATTTTAAAAAAATGATGACATTAGAAAAATAATAATATTCCTATAGTATTTAATTTCTATCATAACCTATCAGTTAGGTTATAGGGGAAAAATATGTATCATGATATCATTTGAAACCAATTATTTATGAAAAAATATAAATCATTTATATATTTTTATTTTTCTATTAATAAATTGAGTTAATTACTATTAGTAAACCAAATTAATGAATTATATAAGTTATATATGTAATAAAATATTTTTATTATTCATCCAATTGATATTTAAGTCATAGGGTTAGAATAAACACTATTTTTTGTATAAAACCTTTTATTTTCAAGAGGGTAAATTTACGCATTTTAATGGTGATCCTATTTTAAATTAAAATTATGAAAATTTAATAAATTTTATATAACATAGTAAACATGTTATTATTAGTGAGGACATAAAGTTGTACATTGGATAAAATATTAAATTTTTTTTGTATAAATTTCAATTTTTGATGAATAGTATAAATACAATAAATTTTAATCATAAACCACTTTTTTCCTGACAATAATTTAAATGGTTGAATTATTATATTTAATGGTTTTAAAGTATAAATAGTATGTATTTTTATAATTCAATATGATTTATGTCATTTTCATTTATTTTACATCCAATTTAGATGTAAAAACATTTCAATCTTTTGTAAGGATTTATCCTTTAGAACTCATTCTCTATTTTTGACAATGAGACCAATATTTAATTTATTAATGAAACATCAATGTTTTTTTGAAAAATGTATTCCATATTTGGAAATATTAGATCCAAATTATGTAAATATGATTGTTTTATTTTTTTTTCATTTGGAAGAGTAACATCTATAATATCTATTAATACTATAAAAGGTTTAAAAATACAATCAAAGGTTAGAATAATATTATAAAATTAAACTAACATTTATCTTAATAAAATTGGATTAGTGGGATTATATCTAAATAATCCATCGTTTGAAATGGAGTCCTTTGGAAGCCGATTGGATGAAATTAGGACATTTCATTTATGACTAATGAAAAGATAAATATGTCTCACTAAAATTTTAATAATTTTGTAATTTTTAATATAAATATTTACCGAAGATAAATTAGATTTTAAGGTCTGAATTTAGATATAAAATATATTTATTTACCATGGAAATTTATTTGTAATTTTTTGAAAATAAAATATTACCTTAAAGATGTATTCTTTCATGATGTAAAAATAAATTATTACATGAGAAATAAAAAAATGTTAAAATAATTATAACCAACAAAGGACCCAATAACGTGAAAAAATATTATTTTCCTAGTGTATATAGACAACAACAGACCAAGGTTCTAGTTAGTGACCATTTAGAACCTTATAAAATTCATGGTGATGCTTATATTAATATATATAAATAGATATCAATGTTGTGACATTCATAATTTATTATGTTTGAAAATTTAAATATTAGATTTTCTAGAAGTTAAATTCCTCTAACATCGTTATTATTTAATATGGTAGATTTATCTTCATCATGTAATTTCAGTTTTAATTTTTATCAATCATGTAAGTATGATAAATAATTACAAAAAATATATGTAATAATTATATAATAAATTGAGTATCAGATAAATATTATTACAAATATAGACATAAAAAAATTAATTAAAAAGTCCAATTATTTTTCTATATAACCTTGAAATCATATGAATATAATAAATTATTTGGATCAATGATAAGTTGTTATCGTATTATTTTTAATAATAAATGAATTCAATAGTGTAAAAACTATCATTACTGATTGTTTATGAAAATAATGTTTTATTAAATTTTCTTCAAATACGAATTATCTTTAACAAAATATAAAATAATTATAATATATTTGAATATTTTATGTGGTACTTATTTGGGGAATAATGGATATCAATTAGGTAAATATTTCACCCTTTTAACATTGACAGTTATGATATTTTAAATAAAATTAAATAAATTATCTAAATGTTAATTAAAAAGATAATGCATTAATTGAAATAAAAACATGTATAAAATTTATTATAATATTATATTACAACTATAAATCATATAATCATATAAATTTGGAAATTTTATATGATTTGGGGTGGGTTTTGTTTTATTATAAATTAATGTTTTTGGAGATCCCAAAAGTGCACCACACCACAATCATAAAATGGCACCTCATCCCTCAACTATTCACTTCACATTGAGCCTTTATGATAATCTATACCCTATAATTTTCCATTATAAACATTATGAGTTACATTCTAGTTTTATTTGTGTTCTTAAATGACTAACTATAGTTCTCTAACTAATGATTTGGAGGAATCACGTCGAAGAAGAGATAATTTCATCTTTTGATTCATTCGAACTTCATTGTTTATAAAATTCCTCCCATGTGTTTTTTCATAAAAATCTAGTAACTCAAATATCAATTATATACTGAGATTTTATTATAATTATGAAACATGTGTATAACACCTTTTATCTATCCTATGAAATATGAAATCACCAAACATATGTATGTTTGACTTATTGTCTCCATATTATGGTGTAATCTATTTTTCAACACACATTACATGGATGGGTATAATGATGGAAATAATAACTATATATTATTATTTGAAAATGATATTAATTCTTAACAGTTATACACCATCCAAACCAATACCACTCAACAAACATGCAAATGATATCCTCTTTTGTGCGTACATAACACCTACCATCTCTATGATAGGATGCAATTCATTCATGGAGATATTTATAAATGAATAATTATAAAAATTTAAATAATTAATAAATATTAAATATATTGTGTTAAAATAATTTTTGAAATATATAAATATGTCATAATAATTGGAACCAAAACATATTCAACAAAACATGCATAAGGATGTAAAGTAATTAATATTTGAATAATGAGTAACAATGAAATGTTATTAACAAATGGATGATAATTTATCACATATCATATAAAAAATTATTATGATTCATTAATAAGTCAATGAAATTATATAAATAATTATAAAGGAGTTTTTATTTTATACAAATCACATCAGACCTATGGTAAATGATAATCATTCAATATCGTTATTATTCGTGATTGTATATTCTTATGTATTTACTAGTGTATATTAATCATCCACATCCTTGTTCCTAAATTTTTTAATAATACGTCTTTTCATTAAAAATTATTCAAATACATATTTCCCATAAGTAATTTTTTACTAAATGGTATGAATTGAATATATTATCATGATTTGATATGAGGATTTTATTCGGTTTTCAGACAAAAGTAAAAAATAGAATGTTTCTTAACTTATACAACATGAAAGTATTTTTGAATGTATTCATAAAACATTATTTACATGAATCTTACTATAAACGATTTCATGATTATATTAAAAGTAATTATTTTCTACTAAAATTGAGTTACATTTTGAGAAAATAAAATGATCATGAAGAAGAAATTACATTTTCCTCATGAACTCATATCAAGTGTTTAATCTAAATTATTTTCCATTTAAGATGATGTAATTTTATAGGGTTATGTTTCTATATATATTATTAGTACGGGTTTATTATCATAATATTATAATTATATTTATGAAATCCATTTGTTTTATATCTATTGTGATGGAATAATGTTTAATAATCCAATTTTATTCCATTATTTTAATATGATGAATGATTTATCATTGTTTTGGAACATCTAAAAAATGATTTCTATATGATATCTGTTGGACATAAGTAACCATAAAATTAATTGGTCAAATATTTATATCTCATGAGATATACATGTATGTAACATGAAATAATCTTGGTTCAGTAATACAACGATGGAATGAGGAGTGAACTCGGTTCAGTAGTGGACTTTTCCTGCTATGATGGTCTTGTAAATCTACCTTGACTAATATGAAATGATTTTATATGCTTATGTGTATTCCACAAAACCTCATTTATTATGTTATGTCTTTGTAATTATGATCATTGATTCCTATGAAAATTTACGATTTATCCCATGGTATGATATCACTATCTATCATATGTAGGATATGATTTTCAAATGTTATGTCCGTATGTATTATGTTTATGATATGGTTTATATTTCCCTTGTTTACCCTTACTTAGCATCATATCTCAAGCATGTATATTTTTCTTTTCCATAGGTCATGAGGAAGGGTAGTAAGTTAGATATTTCCTAAAGTGGACTAGTTATGGTGAAATAGTTGGGTGGTAATGAAGATGAATAATGAACTAGTTGTTTATGTTTCCATGTTTCATAAAGAAATTATACCTATATGGTCCTGTTATGGACTTTTTATTATTTTTTAATTAATATTATTCAACATTGATGTAATATAATATTTTGTAATTTATGGGGTGTTAAACCCCCAGTAAAATTAATTTCTCCATTGATATTTTTTACTCAGATACAAATATATGAGGATTAATGTATGTCATGACATCCTCAACATCACATGTAGCTACTCAAATATGGTGGTTCCACATATAATTTCATTAAGTAGATGTATGGACATGTTTCGTTGAACATTATATCTATTATCTAGATTATCTACTAGTTTATCTTCATAATACATATCTTTATACAGATGTATGTACTCTTAATTTGTAATATGTGAAGGATCATGCATGTACTTCTATATAAGATAATCAGGAACAACATCATGAACTTGGGAGAGAATCAGTTGAAGAACCAATTGATATATTATCATCACGATATGATCATGAAATTAAAAAAACTACCATATCCATTTTAAATTTCATAGTGAAAATGAAATGAGGGTATATGTGAATTCCATTGTGGGAAATTGACATCATAAAATCGGTCAACATTAATTATTCATAAAATGATGAAATTTAAATGATAATGGTTTATAGAAAACTATGATTCTTATTATAGTAAAATTAGTTTTAATTAATAATAATAACATGGAATAGATTTATAACTACATTATTTTGATGGATAATTATAGAGAACATGGTCAAGAGAAGGGTAGTGACCAAAAAAACATAGACCATATTGGTCTGAAAATCGACATTGAATTCATTAGAAGTGATGACAATAGGAAAAATATTATTTTAAAATACTTTCAGAATATATAAATACTTGATTTTGTCTCATGAGTAAAATAACCCTCTAGTTTTGTCCATTGACTGTTTTTTTCATTATTTATAACCATGAAAAATGTTGCTTAATTGTTAATTCTTGAATAAGTAGTGGATATTAAGATCCATAATTGGATTATAATTCATTCATTGGGTATCTAGTATTAATTGTAAAAATTGTTATCATTTGTTATCCAACAAACATAATTCATTTCATGGTTATGTAATCAATTAATCTACTAAAATCAACTAAAAACATGTATAAATTTTCTTAAATTGTTACCCTTATGATCCTTCCAAATGATTAAAATTAAAAAACATTCGAATGAATGTAACTATATTTTCAAAATAACATTTTCATTAATCCTTGAATAAATGATATAGATCTTTATATTAACACAAGAAACATAGTAGGATCATTATCACTATTCTCTTTATACAAGGTAATATCCAAAAATAGCATAAACATTTAATAAAAACATTAATACATTCAAAATTTAACACATTCCACATAACATAAATACAAAAAATTTATACATTTAATCTATAAACCACATCTTCAACATATTACTTTTAAATACTGTGGGGATCAATTATATCCCATTTATATTATCACAAGTAAACATTTATTATATCATCATTATCCAAAAATTATTCAAATTATAATGATATATTTCTCTTAGTCCTGTTTTTTCTAAAAATATCCCCTTAAAACCTCAACCACATTTACTGATAAACTATATAATTCAATATATAAATTCATAAACTTAAAAAAAACTATTTCATTACTATATAACACTATAAAAGTACTTCCATAAAACCAATATTGAATTAAAATATATTAAAAAAATCATGAGACATACTTGTTAAATTATTATACATGATTCATCGTTGTATTTCGTAACACAAAATTAATATCATAAGTTATTCATAGTTTCTTCATTATCAACAATATAATCATTACACATATATATTTTTGAATCTATTCACAAGAATTCTCCCAATAGAATTGATTTTCAAAATCCCGATACATTCCAAATTTAAAACATTTTTATGTCGATGATTTATAGTAATACCATTATACTCATCCATTGAATTAATTTTTCCTTTCAGGTATCCTTTAAAATTACATTCTTTGTGTCCTAATGTTCAACAGCAATAGAATATTATAATTCCATTGAAACATTCTCTTTATTTCATCTTCCCACACTATTTTAATATTTTGAGATTATATATTATTTGTAATTACAATGTTTCTCCTTAAGTCTACAATTTCATTTGGTTTCTAAGGAGGAAAAACATTATATTTCCCATCACATTCACAATTACTATGATTTTTCCTAGTTCTATCAATTATCTAGAATCCTAAACAGTTACTTAGATAATATATAATAAAAATGGGACACCACATAATCAAGTTAAATTGATTATAAAATCTCAATATATGAAAAATTTGGTTTCATCATGGGTTACTAATTATCAACAAAAATTTTCTAGTATTGTAACATATAATCCAATTTATCATTAGATATTCCATTTATTATTTTATCATCGTAGTTTCTAATTGTTAAAAAACACATCATATTATACAAACTATAACAACAAATAATTTTCCATGATATATATCTCATATAAATAGATTAATATCCAATACACAAAATTACAAAACCATGATATAACTATATGGGTTTAGTAAATTTGGAAACATTCAATCATTATTAACTAGTTTGTCGGACATCTATATCATCTCTAATTAATTCGATCATTACTAGAACCATTTTTGAAATACCATGTGTAAAAAACAATTAATATCCTCGAAAATGAAACATAGTAAACCGGTGATCTAAAATTATAATTAATGGTAAAATAGGGAGATACTGAATATAAAGTTTTCATAATGATATATGGACATGAAGAAAAAATGTTAAAATTATACCCTACGTATAAAATATCATAACCTTTAGTAATAAATTATTTCATTAAGGTTCATAAGACATTATATATAATATAACATGATACATTCAAGAATAATAATTGAATAATACAAGGAATGCCTAATTATAATTTGTGTATAAAATATATGTGAGGCTATACCTCTTGGGTGAGACACACAACAATCAACAGTGGCAGCCCTCCCCTTATAGTGTAATGGGGTAACTCTCGAAACCATTGCATTATTTAGTTATTCCTCGAGATACCATAATTTTGTATTTATTTCCTTATTAAACTAGGTTAACTCTTCATTCTGGTCCGGTTTTACTGAACTAAGCTCAATCCTCTTTCTTGTTATGTCTTCCTCAATGGAGTTGATATCCGATTTCAGTCTTGTCTTACTGAATAGTGTTCACATCTCATTTCTAGCTTGTCTTACTTAACTGTGTCTGGTCCCCTTTTCATTCCAATCATACTGAACTATGTTAACATCTAATTTCATTCATATCTTACTGATTATAATCAACATCCCATTTTAGTATTTTCTCTCTCATGGTATATAAATCCTTACCCAATTAATTGGAGTGTGATATAGGACCCATCATTCATTGGTTTTAACATAAACACATTACATTGTTATAACCCTATTGTCTAACTTTTTTATGAATTAAATAACAGATTATAATGAACAACATACATCTTTGTTCTATAATATCATAATTCATTAATTATATCATAATCCATGTATGGAAATGAGTTAAAAAATAATTTCATTATAACATAACTGATGGAAAAAGAACTAGTTTCATAAAGATTGCGTCAAAATAAATATATTCCAATAAAATAAAGAATAATAATGTTATAGTTGGATCCTAAAAAAATAATAATCATCATAAAATAATGTTATCATATATGGTGAATTAATTTGAATGAACACTTAAAATAATTGTTGAAAAATATAACTTTTCCATTTTTTAGTAATTTATTTTCAAAGAGAATCTATCTTATAAAGGGAAATTTATCAATTAGAGTAACCTTTTATTTTTTTAATTTAAACATAAATTAATAAAATAATTATTTTTAGGGGAAATCATCTCATTTTTTATATTTTAAAAAAATTCTCCCATTTGTATCCAGAAAAGTCAAATATAACCATGTATAGAAAAATGAAAAAAAGAATCCCATCAACCAATTTTATAAGAAATTAATAAATTGAATAATTTAACATTAAAATTCATATAAAAATTTTAATAGCATTTTTCTATAATATTTTAAAAAACACGGAAATTGATTAAAAATATAGTTTCAATGGAAAAATTATTAATATAAATTTTAAAAGAAAATACCATATAAATCTATAATCAATAAAGTGATATTTATTCAAATAAAAAATTGTTTCTGTCATTTACAAGTACACATAAAAAATTGGAAATAAAACATAAGATAATCAAAATTCATCACACAAATATCCATAATGCGGAAATATTAATAGAGTAGTTGTTTATCCAAAACAAGGAAAATTGTGTTAAGAAGTAATGTTCCACATTGTAATGAGTGGAAACATATTCACTATAAATTTTATAATAATCAAATGAAACATTAATGACATGAAAAAATTTTATTTCATGATATGATAAATCAAAGGGAAATATTTTGGACCTCGAAAAATAAATAATTTTTTAATAAGTCATATATGTCAGGGAAGAAAAAATGAGACATGAAACCCTTACCTAATGACTACCTTTAATTTTTAATAATTTAACATCCTTAATAATTTATAAATTAATTTTATTAATTCATTTTACAACTATTTTAATATTTATAATACATTATCTAAAATTTTAATATATATTACCTCCAATTCACAAACAATATTTCATTATTTTAACTGTTTCGTGTATGTTTGACTAACAGTTTCATGGTTAGTTTATTTAGTCATGATTATGGATATTCTGGTAAAACAGAACTAAAACACCATAATGAAATGAAATGGTTTTAATTTAATTCAATATGTTTATAGGTTCGATATATAAATTTTATTTTCTACATAATGGACAAATCAGTTTATACAATTTAATTGATAAATGATTAGTTTATTTTGGTGGTTTTCCAATCCACCATGAAATACATTTTTATTAAAATTTATGTATATATATTAGTTCTAGAAAATTAAATAGGGTATAATATACATATTAAAATCTTATTTATTTGTAATAAATTATTTATGAGCATCTGAGAATGTAGTAATAGAAAATGAAAATTCATTATCCATAAAGATGATTAGATGACATAATTTTGAAAATGGATATTTTTCATTGAATAATATGAGATAAGAAAAGGGGTAGATATATGATTTTAAATTCGAAATATAAAATTATTATATAAAAAATATTCAATAGTTGTTATAATTTTATGTTTGATTAAGGTGAATATATAGTAGAGAAAGAAAAGAAATTAATATATTTTGTTATAGAATGTTTCCTCTTCAAAACCACCTCCTTGAAATACCACATAAAAAACATGAAATTGGTATTTGGTTGAGACAAGTTAAAAATTGATTAGAGGAGAGTGGGGAGTAGTGGTATTGGAGGATACATGAAAATATTAATATCTTTAATGGATAAATGGGGTTGTGAGAGACTGTATATATACATGAGGAGTCGTGGTTTTATGTGGTGAAGATATTATAATTTTATATTTACAACAAAAAAATTCTATTTAAATAATTCAAATGATTTTGGATTATAATTAATTTTTTCAATGAATTTTTTAGTTCAATAAAGATATAAAACACACAATTGCTGTTGTATTTTGTATTTGTTTTCATATTTGACCTTTTAAAATTTAACCTGCTACATTATCTTACATATACTATGGTATATTTTTTATCTTAGGTAAATATTTTGGGCCTAAAACTGAAAATAGAATTATGAAATATTTTTTTACATCATTATTCAAAATATAAAATACATTTTTCATATTCAAAACCAATAATGTACAAAATTATATTTAAAATTATACAATCAAAGCTGAACGATATAGAGTCTTTTTATAAAATTTGTGTTAATCTAAAAATATATTTCTATCAAAATAAGCTATAAATATTATTAAAAATTATTTAATTACACTATAAATAACTAAAAATTACATATATTTAATTAAGATAAATTTAAAAGCATTAAATTATTTTTAAATATATTGAAAATTATGGTTTTATCAAAAAGTTAACTTTTAATAATCATTTAATATTTACACCATTCTAAAAACTTTATAATATTCATCCCAAAATATTTTTGAATTTTTTAATAAAATATAAATTTAATTTTATCAAATTCATTTTATAGTAGTAATAAAAATTAATAATATTTATTTTCTCATAGAAATAAATAAAAAACAGTTTTTTGAATCAAAAAATATTTTTAGAATAAAATGATAAATTGTGTTTATATTCACAAATAATATATTGATAAATTTTCAATGAATTGGAAATTTATATATTTAATAATGTGCTTAATACAATTCATTCGATCCAATTTGATTGATATGTTATAGTGGTCATAATAAATTAATTATATTCTGGAGTTTGTTTATGGCCATTGCTTAATGAAAAGTATGAAATAAGAGAGATTGAATTTATTTAAAAATAAAATCACTATAAAATATTTCAGTGTTACAAAATTCAAAAAACATTACTTTGAAATGGGTATTTGTATTAATTTTTGTGAATCTAATAATTTTGTGGATAATTCCAAAAAATGGGCTACCAAATTCCCACATAAATATAATATATACAAATCATTCCTGAACAACTGTCTGTTATAGGAATCCAATATGTCATTAATAACCTCAACATGATTCTTATAGATCTCCCTACAATAAAATTAGTCAATAACCGCTAATTTAGACCCACGGTACTCCCCACCAGATGAAATTTCCACTTCGAAATATTTCATTTGGTTTCCCCAATAAGCTAACAACGTCTCATATAAAACTCAAAACACTAATCTCATCTCAATATACCTAACATTAACATCATTTACAATCATAACTCTATTTAATAAATATATTCAAAATACATTACAGTTTCCATTGATGAATCCTCAATAATAGTGAATTCATATGTCCTTTTTTCGTTAATATCCCACAAAAATCAGGACTCCCTCATTCCCTAAACTATGAAACCATCATCCCTTTATTATCGAGAACATTCATCACATAATGATGAATTTTTTTTCATTTAGGATTTCCCCATATATCATGAAATGAAATAATGTTTCAAAAACTAATCTGATAAATAAAATTTGTTCACCCCTTCAACCATGTCAAAAATCATGTGACAAACAATAGATTACCCTTGGGTCACACTGTGAATACCATGTGCCTAATTCTAATGCAGCGACATAATCAAAAACACTATCCACATCCCAATGATAGCAATTATAGATGAACCCAAGAACATCACATCATTTCATTCACTGGTATATTAATGTCGTCCTAATATTCCAATGACTTGTCTCAGCACACACCAACCCTTACATCATTATGGTAATTTACAAATGAATGATATTATTTTCCCCACTATAGGTGTATCATAATTTTTTACCGGATTACTTATGAACTCAACATTTGTGTCCCAAACCACATACATCGCCTATCAGGATTATTGGTTTAGAAAATATTTCTCATAATCAAGTTCCAAAAATATAATTTTACTATATTTTACATGATAATGAAAACATAACGCGTGACATCTACCAAGATTAAACTAAAGATAAATTTATTCACTCAAACAATATATATTGAGATTCCCCTATGCTAATTCCCTCTCACCACTCCTTGAGCATTAACAAAAAATGTTACATCACTACAAACATGTCACTCCTCCCAAGATGCACTCATACATCATGTCCACCCTTCACACATTCTATAATTGTCTATCACTAATTGGTTATGGCAGAAAAACTAATAATTTTTCATCATATCCTCTACTATGGAGGAGAATTTATCACCAAATTATAATTATTTCATAACCTTTTTTAGACCATTTCATAATATACAATGAGCCCTCAAATCATACTAGGTCATTACTCATTTCATCTTAATAGGTTCCATGATATAAATAAATCATTCACAATAAACTCTTTCAAAATATATGTATGTGCACATACATACTTCCCAACTATAATCATGTCATCATGAATTCATGTGTTTCATATCATATATTTAGACCATCTTAAAAGAAATTCAAGTTTCCTTGATATAGGACCAACCATGGTGTTACAATTCTATTATGTGAACCCCAATTGTGTCATGGTTAATCACCGTATCTCCTACTAACTAGTACCATCCCAACAATATAGGAATGTATCACTAATATAACAACATGTGAAGTAAAAAATTGACTACATAACAAAAAAAATGTTTCAACCCATTTTTACATAACAGTATTAAATCTCATCCATGTATAATAATGATAGGAACGAAAAAATTATTCCTTTTTAAATCAACCTCGATATCATGATAATATCGCCCATGTTGATTAATCCAAAAAAAGCCAAAGGAATCACCTTTCATTCAACTCGAAGACAATAGTAAAACATTGAATCCCTCCAACAAGATTCATTCCAACAACACTATAACTATAAACACTACTTTAAATGTCACTATAATGGTCTTTTGTCCTCCCAATTATTCAAAAATACATATCTGAGAAGTGCATAACATAAGGGATTCATCTTTTTTCTTGTATCATAAAAACTATAGTTTCAATATTACAGTGAGAAATCATGGGGCCCATATATGTAATGGGAATAATATTTCAATTCATCCACCCATAAGGAATGGATTCTCACATATGCTCTAGAGGTTCCATGACATTTAGAGGAACTATATGGGTGGGGGTTTAAAAAATTTCATCAAGGGATTGACATTACTATTTTGAATCCATAGGATTTCAAACATAAGAAATACTTCAAGATATTATTTGAACTGATTTAAGAAAAAAAATTGAAAAAAACAATTACCACATTATATAGGAATGTGTGTTCAAGAACCAACTATTTCAAATGACTATTCCTTGATGAAATCTATGGTGTATCCTTCTGGATCATCCTCATAAGATTCAATTGTCTATGAGAATATTGATGGTCAATAAATGGGTTCTAAAATGCATATATAAGGGAGTATTCAATATTCTGATAACCAACACTATATTATTTCATTGATCTATAAAGGAGATCATGAATCAATTTAGTGGAATGAGAACATAATTCTCCAGGATCTAGGAAGGATTTTGGAGGAGTTCTCAAATTCCATTGGATAAAAATTCACTAATAAAATAATTCCATATTCCATATATAGTGGTGATTAAACAACTGTAATGATATCATTATACCAAATAGAAGAAATTATCTCTAAATAATATATAAATTTCATGTTATAACAAAACAATTTTTCAATAATTGTCATTTATATTTTTCCTCTTACCTATAATACTAAATCAATTATATCTTCTATCATTGAACACAATTCAAGGATAAATTCAATAAAAACCAGGAATGACCATAGATGTATCTTTAATATAATAAATATACTATTTGATTAAACTGAGTCATTAAATCTACTGGTCATTCACAAAAATATTTAAAAAGTATTTAATATTAAAATAAGAATTGTTCATTAAATATATCTTTCAAGTTATTCTCATAATATCATTTCAATAAATTTAATAAATAAATTTCATTCAAATTATTATTAACATAAATAATATAAATTTATATATTTCAAAGAGATAGCAGAAATTCCAACACCACATTGAACCCATGGTGAGGCCCACCATGTTCTAAATAACTATTTATAAGAATAGTCTTTTGGTTTGAAAATGGTAAGTTTTTGACACTCTATTACATTATAAAAATATCAGTGAGTTCTACTCATAGTTCTTGAGTGTAGTCTATCCACCCATCAAGGCCCCTATGGATAAAAGGAATAGTCATTTTAATAATAACATTCTACCAACAAACATCACGTAATAAGATATATTTATCTTATGAAATCTCATAAAGTATGATTAAAACATTATTTCATCTTACATTATAGGATTTTTATTCATTGACCATATAGATAGACATATCATCATCAGTTGTGGCGATGTATTTAATTACGATACTACCATACCGATCAACTTGGTCCCAGATATCACATCCTTTAGGAAGAGAAAATTTTTATCTAGAATATTAAATGAACAACATGCCATCAACAATGCGCCCAATAAATTCTACCATTCCATGGCATTATGTTTTATAGTTCTCATCATGAATCATAGTATATAATCAAATAACTTGCCTTTAAAATATTATCTTTTCTGGAAAATATTAATTGTGTTGTTAGATACGAACAACCAATTATTTATGAAACATGTGATGTCCCTATTACTGGGTTTTCCTCCTAATCTACACAACTCATGATCCGTAGGTGTGATCTTGCTAATAGTATGCATTAATGAATATTAGTCCCCAAGAACAGATAGTTAGTTATAATCTAAGTCCAATCAAAATGATTTTTCTAGACAACATAACAAATTTCTAATATTACAGTCATAGAATATAAAGGTTATCATTATTGTAGGGAACATTCATATCTTCATTATATAAAAACAATCTAATGAAATTTAGATTTAAATAGTGGAAAAGCAATATATATACTATAATTATATATATAGTTCTTACAGAACTCATTGTATTCTGGATATGGTAATAGATAATTATATTTCATGTTTATTCTAGAGTATCCACTATTATAACTATACTGATCCAAGAATTTTATACATTAATATTATAGAATTGGTTTTGGAATATTTATTTCATTACAAAAATATATGTCTCATGACTGTAAAATATTTTTGACTTCATAAAATTGTAACCCATTCATCAAACATAGTTATGAATCGACACTTTTGCCTACAAAAATCACCCACTTTAGTACTCCTAATCAAAAATCCCATTTATATAATGGGGAATGAAAACCTACGAATGACTGAGCTCAAATTCTCAGTATTGGTAAATAATGGGGATATGAAATAATAAAACGAATATAATAATATGATAACATGGTAATAACATCTTATGATCATACCCAACAATTCAAATATAATAATCATTATTCATGGAATAAATTCCTGAAGAACATAATGAATGAATAATATGTGAATCAATAGAATGATCCATTAGAGAAAAAATGTAGGAATGCGGCATAAAATTTCTATCATATACATAGGAATATAAAATTACATCATATATGTAAATGATCATTTACAAAATCTATCAGTGCATTTCATGGTGGATACACATACTAGGTGGAACACACCACCATCCCTAGTCAAACCCCATTTCTTATTGTGGATTGGATTTACTCCCCATTCCGTATAGGTTGTCTAGGTTCCCTCCCAATATTATTTTAATAATCTCGGATCACTCCCAATACTATCTAATAATAAAATTCCTATTACTGAACCAGATTCACTCCCAAGTCCTTAAATCCTTATCTCATGATATATAAATCATCATCCAATAAATTGGAGGCGAAAATAGGTCCCACCCATCATATTATTAAATCATTCATATTTATCCCAAAATATAATAAAACATTAATCATGTCATAAACCAGACAACAATATAGCATTCATAAACATCATATAATAACCTATTAAAAGAAATGGATATCATAAACATTTAATCATATCATAAAATCTATAAAAGTTACGGGTTTCATAAACATTTCATCATAGAATAACCAGGGATATGATGTGGGTCTCATAAGTATTTAATCATGGTATAACCCTTGGAAAATAAATGGGATTCATAAAAAACATATCATAAATGGTATAAACATTTACAGAAGGAATGTGAATGTTGTCCATGGATCATATTTCTCCAATAAGAATAACCTATATCAAAGGATTCCATTATATATGGAAAATTATTTTGTAATATAACATTGATCATTTTATAATGAAAATATAATTTCATGGAAAATAATTTATTTTAAATCATCATTTTAAAAATCATTTACATTGAAAGAAAATTTTCAATCTTATAACATATTATTTAAAAATCATTTAATACATTTCAAGAGGAAAATATCATTTCACATTCAAAATTAAATTTTAATTCGTTATACATTTTCAAAAAAAATCATTTAAAAATCAATTTTTGATATTATAAAGATGTATTGGATAATATATTAAAAATATATAAACATAAAACCATTTTCATTGAAATATACTCTGAAAACATTGTATAGAATATTTTAATATAAATTTAAAAAAATTATAAAATATATAAAATATCGAAATAAATTTCATATGAAAATGCCTATGAAAAATTATAATGTATGATTTGAAAATGGTTTAAAACAAAACCTAAACATATAATTTTATGATAAGTTTTTTACAAAATTTGACTTTAAAAAAATAAAGGATTCTTTAAAATATTTTAATAAAACTTCTTGAACATAAAATATTTTTTGAAGACATTTATAATGAAAACCACAATAAAAAATATTGAATATCCAAAATATTAACAAAAAATTATTGATATTAAATTTATTCTTAAATATTTGAAATTATGAATCAATTAAATTATTATCTTGATGGAAGATAAATTTTTTCAAATTTAGCATTCCATTTTAGCTGTAAAAAAATTAGAAAATTGCCTTGATCAAGAAAATGAAATGAAAATTCATCTTGAAAAAAAATATTCTAAACTAATTATATATTTGTAAAAATATATTATAATTGTAATGGGTTAATAAAAGAAATTTTTTCAAAAATTATTTAGAAAACATGATTTTCTTAATTTGAATACTAAAAATTGTAACAAAATAGAAAAATAAGGCCATCATTTATTGAAAACAAATTATTAATTATCATAAGTAATAATAAGTGGGAAAATTATATCAAAACATGCATATATTAGTAATAACCTATGTATAATAAAATACAACAAAACAATTGAGAGATGGACCATAAGAATTCAGTAATAGATGAATAATTGTAAAAAATACCCATAAAAAATGTGATGGTAGAAATAAACTCTAACCTAATTGGTAGTGTTGAATATTAATACCCATGAAATAATAACATAATATGATTCATCAAATATAATGAAAAGAAATGGATACATGATATATCATTCTATATGGATTTATATACTCCATGTATATTAATGAAGTTCTAAAACATTAAATCTATATCAAATAATGGAAATTGAGACAAAATTACCTAAAGAAGTCGTTAAATTTTGAACCATAAATCCAATTAAATATATATAATAAAATAGACATATAAATAACCATAAAATTAAGTAGGTGATTCATATAATTCATTCATGTGACAATATATACACAAAAAAATGGGTTGTGAATAAGATATAAGTCTCATTGAATGAATAGTGAGAATATAAATCTATTTTTCTACATAAGTAAATTTGAATATTGAAATACCAGAAATAACAAAATCAGCTGACAATTTTTATGTCATTAAATAAATCATACTAATGATATAACCTGTATATATAAAATATATACAATACAAAATAAGAACCAGTGGTGAATATATCATTTGTCTTACCTATATAAAATTGATAGGGGGAAACACTTACATTAATTGTTGACTTACTTAAAATGCAGAAAATCTTGATGTATAATTAATATTAGAATATTATAAATCTATTGTATTATAATATTGTTATTTATAATACCATATATTATATTATATGAATTATTATTACTCTCCAATTAACAATTCCATGTTAATTAAAGGTATCGAGTAATATCTGCTTTCTTTTCCATATATGTTTCACTTGTTATAATTGGTCATTTATATTTAATCATGATTTACGTTTCTCTATAATGAAAAAAATTATATATATTATATAAAAATTTATAGTAATCTATAAATATTTTATTTAGAACATGACATACACCATTTACAGTGATGGTAGGTCATACATATGCAAGAATGATGTTCCCATTTTCATATCATATTGATAGAGGAAAAATTAAATTCATTTATGAATATATATAAATATAAATATAAATATATTTTAATTTATAGTATCATTATAAGGATAAAATGTCCCATATTTTTATTAAACCCATTCTTATTACACTCTTCATAATGCGTAAATGAATCACATAACGTTGGGCAGTAGGTATTTCATAAACCCACAAATGATGATATCATATTCACAAAAGAAGTAAATCCTGATATTATGTTTTATATAAAAATTATATAATCATATGGAAATAATAAATATAATATAAATTATATAAAAACGATAATTATATAATTAATCTAAGCCTTAAAAAATTGTAATGGGAGAACATATGACATCTATTCGCGAGTCGGTATTCCATCGTACATATGACTGATGATTGTGTATCTCACTTGATGGAAGTTCATGTGATAATAGGTCATACAATTAATATGAAAAAAATATAAGTAGATTTAGGATTCAGTTTATATTATCTAATTCGGTAATAATAATTTTTAATGGTGTGGGGAATGAAATTATATAATTTTTATTGTTGAAGGATGTTACATGTACTTTGGGTAACTATTTTTGGTTTTTAAAAAATGAAATAATGGGGTTGAAATTATTTTCCAAGTGAGACTTCTAGGAATATATTCGGGATTTTGGGAGCATATTTCATCGATTTATTCATGATCCCATATCATTTACATATTTGAATAAGTGATTTGTGAGTTTCCTTTTATAGCGGAGGAGGAGTGGAATTATTGTATATAGAAAACGTTAGAGACAATTGAGAGGCCTTAATTAAAGCAATTTACTTCAATATGGGTCTATTTTAACTAAAATAGATGAAATATTCTCAATGTGAACATAAAATGGATTCTGGAAATGTTTATACCTTATTGGGACCCTTAAGAAAATTTTTAACCACTATGTAAACTCATATTATCGAAAACATTGTAATTACATTTGATAATATTTTTTCCTCAAAACAATGTTGAACATACAATAAATTATAAATTATTTTAATTCCAAACAATTTGGCTATTTTTCCAAATATCAACCATAGACGTGTAATAAATTAATTTAAATTATTCCTTTAGATGAGATGAAACATATGTTTGATAATGTCAAAATGTTCAAACATTTGATATATTTATATATATATATTCTTTTTCAAATATATTTAGTTTAGATAAATTTTATTAATATATGTATAATTTATCTAAATATAAAATATTAAATATTAAAATTATTACTTAAATATATAAATAAATTATATAGAAATGTATTTTTCAATTAAAATTTGGTGTTTTCAATATTCATCATAAAATCAATCATTATAGAAAAATATAAAATACTCACCCAAATAATATTTATAAAATCATATTTAAAATATTGGGATTCATTTATGAAATAAAGAATAAATATTATCAGAAACATTTATTAATAAAACTCTAGAAAAAAGGCGATAAAACTGCCTTTTCAAATAATGTAGCTTCATTTTCTTAAAACTATATTTGATCTTAATTTATTTCTATCGAACATGATGTATGAGTTTAAAAAAGTATATTGATTTTATAATATATAAATTCTATTTTAAATTTTAGTCAAAATAGGTTTTTTAATTTATTGAGATAAAATGCGTTTGTTCATAGGGAAATTGATTTCCAAGAAAATGAATTTTGTAATTTTCAATATGTTCTTACAATCATCTATATATTATTTATAACAATTGATTAAATATATATAGGTGTAAACCATATTTTAAAAATTTAGATAATATTATTTTTAAATTCCCTTCCAATGGATAGGTGATAAATATAATTATATTTTAATAAAAATGATAGTAATATATTGTTGTTCAGTAATACTCAGTCTCACGCGTAACGTATGATATGAATGGATTCATCATTGTATGTAACAAAAGACAAAAATAGTTTCCCATGTTCTTCAATATAATATATGAGTTTTGGGTTTCCCACAATGGATATGTTGTTCTATACAAATCAAGAATAACATTGTTCTCTCATATAACTCATGTTATATTAAGTGTTTCAATAAATTAAAATTGTCAAAAAGATTAAATTAATTTGAAATTATATTCTTCAAAAAATCATTAAGTGTTACAGTATATCACCTATAAAATTAATTTCCCCAACTAATTTAATCTAGTTCATCAAAGCCTTAATACTTGAAAAACTATTGACTCGAAACCGACATCATAAAAATAAACTGTAAAACTTCATTTAAAAAATGAAATGTTAGAAACAAAATAGTTTCCAAATGTAATTAATATATTATTTTTCAAATTTGAGAACATATGCTAATATTTTGATATGGGAGGAATGAGTAAATATATATATAAGGAGATTAATTTTATTAATCAAAATTATGTGGGTTATCCAGAGAAAGTTAACAATAACCAAACCAAAATCGCAATATGAACGAAAGAGGTCATTAATACCATAATAAATTTTCATAATAGGAAATCATTTTATCTCAAGGAAATTTTCATAAAATTTTATAAGCTTCATAAGAAACTATAATGAAATTAATTCATTCCATTATATAATAAAAATCTCAACATTGGTTGTTTCCTTGAGAAATTTTTTGTTTTAATTATTAATCTATAAATAGAAGGTGATTATTTTATTACTAAAAAACTATCATTTGAAAATATAGAAGATATTCATTAATTATATTTATATTTGAAGGAAAAATTTGAATATCATATATGGATAAATCATCATAATATGAATTTATAAGTTAATATTTTACACCACATCCAAAGATAATTGTAAAACATTCTATATATATTTCACCTTATAACCCATCCAAGAGATGAGAATTTGAAACTTTAGAAAGAAGGTGATTAAATTTTCAAAATCATCATAACATTGAATAGACAGAAATAATAATTTGGTTCTTATTTATAAAATATAAATATTTTCAATAACGTTATCATTTATTCTACAGAAACATGGTACTAATATGATATTCCATATATAATTATTGAAAAAATTCATCTTTCTTTTTTCAAAATATCATTGGAAATAATCTATATATAAAAAAATAATTTAAACATCATCAAAGAGAGAATAAATATCTTTTAAAAGTTCATTAGTAAATTCAATCATAATCATCACCATCAAATTTACTTTATCCAAACAACATTATATAATCATTATGAATATATTAAGTGGTATATTTCCATAAATCATATGTTTCACATGAATATAAAATTTCCATTAAAAAATTTTGTAATCCATCAGAACCATTTAGTATATTTTTATAAATCCTCATAAGAAAACAAAATATGAAAAATATTTTTATATTACACATTTTATATAACGAAATTCATGAATATAAATACATAAAAACACAAATTATTCAACTTCATCATTATTTCATTCACATTGAAACACCATCCCATTATATAGTACCTCTTTACTTTCACATTTCACATTTTGTCTAATCATCAAAAGAAATATTATAATTATAAATACCACCTTGTTTGTTCCCTCATTAGATTTCCACAGAGGACATTAGTTTTCATTATGACCATTATTTCCACATTTATTTTTTTCATCAATTTCAAAAAATATAGTGAGGCCAATATTACCATACATTGAAATAACCAAACCCTTCATATTACTTTTCAAGATACTTGACTTGTATCCTTCATTTCTATTTTGAAAAAATATTCTTATTATTATTAGATATTCTCTTGGGTTATTCCTTCATCATTCTCAAAATGTATATACATAACCTAATTTACTCTAGGTATTTATTTCTAAAATTTTCAAAGAAAATATACCTTATCTTGTTAGGTGAGTCTATGATTTGATTAAGGTACTCATTTTCAATCATGTTAGGTGAAAATGAATTAGGCATTGTCATAAAATTCATCACTACCATGATCATCCAATTGGATTCTCATCGGAAATTTTCCCATCACTCTAAACATTAAACAAATTCATTCTAGTTTTTCCAATATTAAAAAAACAAAAAAAACATAGTGATAGTTACAAATATCAATTTAAAACATTGTAATCATTAAAAATATCTGATATGATGTCTAAATTAGTACACCTTCCATAATATATGATACCATAGATAATTCATATTAATATTCTATATAAATACATCATGGTGGTTTATAAACAAATTAATAATTTACAAATAATATCACCCAATAATGTCAAACTAGTAGTGAACAACAGACTATTTAATGAAATAGTTCTAATTCAAGTCTAAATGATTTTTTTAGGGTTGTTACCCATATGTACAATTGTTCTAAAGCCACATCAACTTATATTATTGTAACATCCAAGGTAAATAATGAATATTAATTCTTCATATTAATTAATATTTATGAATTAAATATAAATTTTACTATAAATAGCATGTGTTGTTTGATGGCGTACCCAATACGCAATAATAAAATTCTTGGAAATCTTATGTTGCACACAAATAATATAATAATAGTATTATAAATGGTAGTTAACACCCTGCATTTGTAATGGAGGGAATGAATAGAAATAACTAAAATATGATTATACATGTTTTTTAAATTTTTTTTCATTTATCCAATAAATTTTAGAGGATTACAATGTCGATGAATCCAATTTTAAGAATAAATACTATAATATTCACTAGAAGGTCGATTAACCACATTTTGATGATGAACCAATTTTAAATCAACTTTTTTTCAATTTTATATGATATATTTGACAAAATAAAATCCTTTTTATAATCGGGACATCAATATCTACATTGTGTAAATTTTTGTTATTTTTATGGTAAACTCTATTTTATAATGAATAGAGAAAAATGTTGTATTTTAATTCAAATCCACCTTTTAGTATAATTTATTTATATGTTCAGATTATAATTTTAATTGGATTTAATGTGTAATAAAAATATTTTTCTACCATTTAATCCATTTTTGGTCATTGGAATTAATTTCACTTTGAAATTGGACATAAAATAGTGTCAATCGATAGATAGATATTGTTTCTTAAAAACACGCTATTTGTTTTGACAGTGGAAATTAATTATAAAATTAATTAATGAAACTTCTATTTTATTAATTTCGTAAAATATTCATCAGTTTTTAATTCATAATATCAAATATATCTTAGGGTGAAATTTTGGTATTTTTATAAAAAACTTCATTTTTTGATGAATAGTGAAACCACTAAGTGGTAGTTAAAAAACTTAATTTTTCGTTAAACAAAAATTTACTGCTTAGGTGAATTTAATTTCAAAAATCCATCATAAACGGTTGTCATTAGTATGTAAAATGTGTTTCAACGGGATGAAAGTAATTTTTTGGTGAATAGTAACTTTTGAGTTTTGTTACCAAAATTAAAGGTAATTTTGGTAATTTATGGAAAAAATGATATTATAAGAATATAAAAATTTCTTGAAACATGTCCTACCCTTATGAGATGAGTCATGGCCGACCAAAAAATTCCATGGGTCAATTTTTGGGACCCCATGGTGCCACTTGGGTATCATAATGACATTAACACCTTTTATATAAAGTAAAAATAAAAATCTCACAAACATGTATTGTTTTACTAAAACAATTTTTACACGGGGTTATATATTTTACCTTTTCAACAATAAAAATTCATTATAAATATAAAAATATTTCCAACAACATGGTAATTTATTTATAATTTTTATACATCAAATAAATAAAATTATTTATAAAATAATGACGATGCATTCTTTGCGTCATTAATGAATAAATTAAATAAATAAGATGAGAAAGATTAAAAAAATATCCAAAACTTGTCAAATTCTTTTTGGATGATTTTTATTTATAACATGAACCACCTTAGAATCGAATTTAATGATTTTTGGAGCTTTAGAAACCGAATTTCATTTTATAATAAAATAATAGATTCAAGATTTCCAAACGAGCCCCTCCTCTTTCTTATAAAAATAACCCACTTCCTACCCATCTATCACACTTCTCAAGCAGTTTGGCTTGTAAAACGTCTACTCAAATAACCTACCAATAAATGAGTCATAATCGTAGAAGCCTTACCATAGGGAGACATATCATCAAGAAACTCTTTTGGTTCAAACCAAGAAGAGTGACCCGATTTAAAGGTAATGTCTTCTATTTAGTTCTTTTGTTTTATTTTTCTTCTCCAACCCTCTAGACTCTTATTATTAATATATTTTGTAAGAAAACCAGTATCTAAAATATATTAGGATTATTTTATGATAATTATTCGAGCTACACTTACACACAGCTCCATCTAATGGTTAAAGAACATATTGTTTCCGTGGATGGAGAATTACTGCCTCACAAAATGAAGATTGTTCTATCTTCTCCATCCACCTCTCATGGTGTCCATTATTATGGAAATATATTTATATATGATATATATTATATTTATGTCCTCTATATGATTCTTTTTTTATATTTAAAACTTACCTTTATGCTTTTCATGTTGTTCAAATTTGATGATTTTATTTGAGGAAGTGTGGACTACCACCCCCTCATTTTCTGTGACTCGTTCATGCAATACATGGAATCTATAAATAATGAAATTAACTAACCTATGTGACCTATATAACATATATATTATACTGGAAATATAATATATATATATATATATATATATCTATCTATCTTTTATTTTTATTTCCATTAATATGACAAAGCAATGAATGTAGCCTTCATACGTACGTTGGGCCTACCATCTCAATGAACGGTGTATTTCATTTTTATCTACAAATGTTATGGAATAGTATAAAACGAATATATAATGGATATATATTATATTTAAATCATTAATAATATTCTAGAGGGGATGTAATTATAATTACATGGTCAATTCTTTTCAAACAAGTTCATTTTTTACTCATAAACCGAACATCGACAAAACGTATGATAAGAACTCACATAATTAACTAATTATTATAAAATGATAATATATGATATTAATTGAATAATAATCATTAAATCATTTCCTTAATAAATTATAAATTGAACTTATTTTATTATTCAGTTATATAATGAAATGAATAAGACAAGTCGGACTCGAGGTAAGGGATCCTACCTCTCTCTTTCTTTTTAAGTACTCTCTTTTATGTCACCTCTTCTAATCTCCTGTTTCTTATGTTAGGGGATGTTATTTTATATTCCTCATATTGTAATTTTTTTTCATTTTATTAGAGACCCTATTTTATCTCATCAATCCATTTTTAGATGTTTTATGTGGCGTCGTTAGGATGCCGAATATTCGTAAGGGGGTTTCTTATCTCGCTTTAAATTATATGAGATTTCCATTGTTCGCAACGTATTTATTAAATGTGGTGTATTTTGAACTGAAATTTAATATATATTATCATAATTCTACTTATATTCCTGGTATTATGTGATTCAGTGAGTGTATATAATCTTTTGGTCATACGACTCAATTGATAACAACGAGGTAATGGGTATTTATCTCAATTTTTGTTCCTATGATATTCATGCTACATTTTCCACTATTTCATTTTTTTGTTGTGTATGTAATTACCATGATTTTATTATTTGTGTATTATACTTTAATTTATGGGTAATTTCATCTTCATTGTATGACCCTTCTCTCATGGGGTGTACGTTTTGAAAGTTACCCAATTCGGTAAGGGAATCATTCACCCTCCTCTTTTTAAAAGGCTTCTTTTATTTTGAAATTTAATTTACATCTTATTATGTTTGGATATGTTATTAAATATCCTTACTGATGTAAATTTTATGTCCAAGTGTTTAGATGTCATTTTCTCAATCATCAAATCCTTTTTTGAATTTTAATGTGTCGTCATTAGGAAGTATAATTGTTTCAAGGGAACTTCTTAACTCAATTTCAATCCTATTGGTTAAACTTTTACTCCATTAATATGTCATTATATGAATATGTGTGAATGACTCTGACTGTTTTACACATAATATCCACATATATTGGGTATATTTATATTTTTCGCACATAAATTATGTTGTTGATTTATCCTTAATCTAAGGATATCTTCTTTGTACGGGACTTCGTCTCAATCTCCTTTAATTGAGGTATATATTTTTTTATACACAATATTCTTTTATATAGTGTATAAACCCCTTTTAAATTTGATTTTATTCAAAATGAATCTTTTCTCTATGAAGCATTTTACTAAATGACAAAAAGTATGTTTCTTTTTAACATACGTTGTGACAACGACCTTTCCACCGCCGTGAGTATTATATGATCTTTGGCATTCCTAACAAGACGTAATGTTTTTAAAAGGAAAATAATTACCATATACTCTTTTATGTATTTTGGTATTTAAAATGGTTTTTATAAATTTTATGATTATATCAATGTGTTGTATTGATATCTTGTGATTAAAATGGGGAAATTTTATGTTTTTTTTATGCATGTTTTATGTGATACGATTATGTTGTGGTTCCTGGGAAATTTTTAATAAATCGGGTGGTTCCATGATAAAATAAGGGAGGGTGAGCCCATGATAGCTCTCCAATGCATTGGGAATGCAAAAGAGTTAAACAATAAGCTTTATCTGAAGATATTTAGGAAATATACTGCGATGGGTATTCCAAACATAACCATGAGGGTTACTCCCTACATAAGAATGTTATGAATGCCACAAGTTACCATATAGGTCTTATGATTTTAATGATTTATTCATGAATCTTATGAATTCATTTGGTATGTTAATGTGCTTATGTTTTAGGAGTAATGTATTATTTAATTGATTCTTATGTATACATGGAATAATTTTTTCATTCCGTATTTATATATCTCTTAATGAGATTTTTATGATCATCCCATGTTTTGAATAGTTTTTTACAGGTCAAGATAAAAGTACATGATCTTATGATAGTGTCGAGGAAGTGTCAAGAATTAATCCATGTATTATTTTAAATATGATTCCTTTGATGGGAAAAATGAATACTATATTTTATGTAACCACCTTGTTTAAATTTTGAATGAAATGAATGATTTATGATCTAATTCTCTAAAACTCTAAAGCAGAAAAGATCCTCAATGTGTATTCTTGAAATAACTCAAGATTAAATAATGTTTAAGGCTGGGGACTTATAGTTTGTATTAGAGGTTGGTTTAGATAACATTAGATGCTATAGTGTTATTTAAGAATATGTTACATGATTTGTATAACCACAGTGGTTAGTATATTAGATGGAGTCATTGTTATTTTTGAAAGTTGGAATGAGTTTGAGATAACATGGATAAGTATTTATTAGTGTTTATCTTCCTCATTAGTATATGATGATTTTGTTGATATACACACACTGTAATTTTTTGTTTTAGTAAATGGATGGATCTAGCAGGAACCAATGTGATAATGTTTTTGAAGGAAACTGTGGTGGTTCTCGGATTAAGAGACTTGATGAAATGGGGGAATCATTGAGAAATCTTGTGGTTATTCTAAACCAAAAATCAGGACTCACGATTAACCACTTGAACCTTGGTTACTTCTATAATGCATTAGGTACTAGAGAACCAAATCAATGTGGATGATCAGGTAATAATTATAAAGGTAACCATTACGGTTTATATGATCCTTACTTTTGAGGTAATTATGGGTTATAATATGTTATGATGGAAAATTAAAGGCATGAGATAGGCATGTGGTTATATTATGTTATGGTAATTTTTTAATATTTTATCTCTTTTTGGGGAATGTTTTAAGAAATTATACAGTTTTGGAAAAAGGACATCACACAGTCCGTGTGACAACCTGTCAGGTCGGACAAAGCTACGGGAATCAAACCCACAGCCAAAGTGCGACTGGAATTTATAGCCTACTACTGGACTACGTGACGTCAATGGTTAGTATGAATATTTATTTTTAATTATATGATCCTATGAATCAAGAATAAGTTTATTCAGGGTTCTCTATTCAAATGATTAACCTCTCATGGAGGATATGTGATTTGGTTAATTACTTTTCAATATTAGACTTTAAGAGAAAAAGATGTTATTTGGAGAAACAAGTAATGATTTATCTTGGAATACTATGTGATTAAATACATTGAATATTTTCCTTTCAATATTAGTTTTTATTACTTTAAATAATTTTATGGAAAATTTTGTATCGAATGGTCTTTGTTGAACTTGGGGTAATGTTTAACAAATTTTGGAGATTAAGAATAACTTTTCTTTTTTTAAAGGATTATCCTTTTTGGGGATTATATGACATTGTACAAAAGTTTTGGTTTTGGATAATGTCTAAAGACATGGGAACTATATAGTTCCCTTTTTTGGATTAGGTGATTATATAGAAGTTTATTTTAGCACTCTTAATGTGAAAAACTCATCTCGGATACACATCGTTTGAGAAAATATGAGTTTGTGGTAGAAATATAGTAAATGATGAAAGTATACATGAAAAGTAAGTGTGTTTCATTATGTTTTAGTTAAGCTCATAAATAAATTAATCATTAAAATGTAACATAAAACAAAAAAAAATTCTGTTAACGTTTCCTACTGGGGAATCAAATACCGTTTAACCTATCACATGTTTGTGATTTTCTGGTGGTTAACTTTTTACTAGACATGTTTTATATCACTCTCCATCAGAAATTGGCCATTCATTTTCTTTTCCATATCCTTGTTTTCATGGAACCCTAGATTCTTCTATCTTGGGTGACCTTTTTACTTATCTTCTTTCTTTTAAATGGATAGTTTTATTTACTCCTTTTTCGATGTGTGTCTTTCAATGATTTTTCAGAGCCCAGTTTTAAAATTGCAATGACGAAATTCCTAAAAGGAGGGAAGGATGTAACATCCTAAGTAAATAAAGAATATTAAATTTTCATATTTATTTATATTTTTGAATTAAATATTAATTTTACATAAATAGGATTCTATGTTCGATGGCATACCCAATACGCAACAAGGAGTTTCATTGAAATCTTACGTTCCACACTAAAAATATAATAATATTATTTTATGTAGTACTTAATGCCTAGACATTATAATGGAGGGAATGAATAGAAGTATATAAAATATTATTATACATTTTTTTAAATGTTTTTACATTTATCCATTAAATTTTAGAGGCTTAAAATGTGGATGAATAATTTTTTTTTCATAAATACTCTAACATTATCTAAATGATCGATTTACATCCTTTTGATGAAGAATACTTTTAAAATAAACTTTTTGTAAATTTCATATGTTATATTTGAAAAAAAAATTCTTTTTTAAATCAGGACATCCAAATCTACATTGGGTAAATTTTTTTATTTTTATGGTAAAGTTCATTTTTTAATGAATATTGAAAAATGTTATATTTTAATTCAAAACCTCCATTTAGTCTAATTTATTTATATGGATAGATGAAATTTTTAATTTGTATTAAATTTTAATTAAAATATATTTTTACCATTTAATCCAATTGTGGTCATTGGAATTAATTTTCACTTTGAAATTGGACAAAAAAAAGTGCCAATCTTTTGATAGATATTATTTCTTAAAAACACACTATTTGTTTTGACAGCGGGAATTAATTATAAAATTAATTAATGCAACATATATGTTATAAATTAGTTAATGTTGAAATCATTTTTTAATTCGCAATTTCAAATATATCTTAGGGTGAATTTTTGGTATTTTTCTGAAAAAACATCATTTTTTGATGAATAGTGAAACCACTAAGTGGTAGTTAGAAAACTAAATTTTTCATTAAATGAAACTTTACCACTTCTGTGAATTGAATTTAAAAAATAATACATAAATGGTTTTAATTATTAATTAAAATTTGGTTCAATTGGATGAAAATAATTTTTTGGTGAATAATAACTTTTGAGTTTTGTTAACCGCGATTAAACGCAATTAAGGTAATTTAAGTTAAAAATGATATTATAAAAATATAAAAATATCTTGAAAAATTTCCTACTCTTATTGGATGAGTCATGGACGAGAAATATAATACATGTGTCAATTTTTGGGATCCCCTGGAGCCACTTGGGTAAGATAAGGACATTAATACCTTTTATTTAATGTAAAAATAAAAATGTCACAAACATGTTTTGTGTTTACTAAAATAATTTTTACAAGGGGTTATATAAGTTATATTTTATACTATAAATATTCAATATAAATATAAACATATTTCCTAAAACATGGTAATTTTTTTATAATTTTTAGACATCAAAAAAATAAAATTATTTATGATACAATGATGATGTAGTGTTTACGCCATTAATGAATAAATTAAATAAAAAAGAAGATAATGCTTAAAACAATATTCACCAATTTTCCAATACGAATTGGATGATTTAATTTCTAAAATGTGACACCTTATCATCAAATTAAATTATTTTTTGAGCTTTATAAACTTAATGTCATTTTATAATAAAATAATAGTTTCAAGATTTCCAAAATTGCCCCTCCCCTCCCTTATAAAAAGACCCCACTACCTACCCATATCTCACACTTATCAAGCCCTTTGTCTCGACCAAATTCTACTCAAATAACATAAAAATATACCTATTTTCATCCTAGAAGCCTTACATTACTCATAAATCTCTTCAAGAAATCCTTTTGGTTCAATCCAAGAGGAGTTACTCGATTTAAAGGTAATGTCTTCTCTTATGTTCTTTTGTTTTATTTTGTTTCTCCAATCCCATAAAATATTTTTATTCATTTATTTTGTAACAAAACCAGTATATAAAATATACTTGGACGTTTATATGAGATTTTTTCAAGCTACACTTACACACACCTCTGTTTAAGGGTTAAAGAACATACTGTTTCCGTGGATGGTGAATTACTTCCTCACGAAACGATGATTGTTCTATCTTCTCCTACCACCTCTCATGGTGGCCATTATGATGGAAATATATTTATATATTATATATATTATATTTATTTCCTCTCTATGATTCTTTATTTTATATTTAAAACATAACATTATGCTTTTCAGGTTGTGCAAAGGTGATAATTTCATTTGAGAAAGTGTGGACTACCGCCCCCTAATGTGATGGAAATCATTCATGCAATACATGGAATGTATAAAGACTGAAATTAATTATCTTATGTTATCTATATAATATATATAGATATATATTATTCTGTAATTAAAATATATATATCTTTAATTTAGTTTTAATTCCATTAATATGACAACGAAATTAATGTAGCGCTCATGCGTACGTACGGCCTACCGTCTCCTTGAGTGGTGCATTTCATTTTTATCTCCAAATGTTATGGAATAGTATTAAAAGAATATATAATTGATATATATGATATTTAAATCATTAATACTATTTTGGAGATGATGTACTTATAACAACATTGATAATTCTTTTCAAACAAGTTCTTTTTTGACTCATATAGTGAACATCGATAAATCCTATGATATGAACTCACATAATTTAATAATTATTATCAGATGATAATATATGATATTAATTTATTAATAACCATTAAATTATTTCCTTAATAAATTATAAATTTACCTGTGTTTATTATTAATGAATATAATGAAACGAACAATACAATTTGGACTCGAGGTAAGGGATCCTACCTCTCTATTTATTTTTAAGTACACTCTTTTATGTCACTTCTTCTATGCTCCTATTTCTTATGTTGGGGGAAGTTATTTTAAATTATTCATACTTTAATTTTTATTTTCATATTATTAGGGACCCTATTTGATCTCATCAATCCATTTTTAGAAGTTTTATGTGGCCTCGTTTGGCTTCCAAATTTTCATAAGGGGATTTCTTATCTTGCTTTTAATTATGTGATATTTCCATTGTTTGCCACTTATTTATTGCATGTGGTGTATTATGTACTACCATTTCATATATATAATCATGATTATATTTATATTCATGGTATTATGTGATTCAATTGTTGTATATTTTCTTTTGGTTATATGACTCGATTGGTCCCAACGAGGTAAGGGGTTTTTATCTCACTTTTTGTTCCCATGAGATTCATGCTAAATTTTACACTATTTAAATTTATGTGGTGCAGGTACTGACCATGATTTTATTCTAAGTGTAATATAATTTAATTTATGGGTAATTACTTTTTCATTGTATGACCCTTCTTTCATGGGGTGTATGTTTCGAAAGTTACCCAAACCGGTAAGGGAATCTTTCACCCTCCTCTTTTTAAAAGACTTATTTTGTTATGTATTTTAATTTACATCTTATTATGTTGGGATATGTTTCTATGTATCCTTATTGATGTAAATATTATGTCCAATTGATGAGATACCATTTTCTCTCTCATCAGCTCATTTTCTGAATTTTAAAGTGATTCCTTTAGACTATCAAATTATTGCAAGGGAACTTCTTAACACAATTTAAATCCTTTAGGTTAAACATGTACTCACTGAATATATCATTATATGAATATGTGTGAATGAATCTTATTGTTTTACACTTAATATCCACTTATATTGGGTATATTTATATTTTTCTTGCATAAATCATGTAGTTGATTTATCCTTAATCTAAGGATACCATCTTTGAACGAGACTTCTTCTCAATATACTTTAATTGAGATATATTTTGTTTTATACACAACATTATTTTATACAGTTTATAATCCCCTTTTACTTTTGATTTTATTCAAAACTAATCTTTTCTCTGTGAAGAGTTTTACTAAACGACAAATAGTATGTTACATGTTAACGTGTGCGGTGACAATGAACTTTCTGGCACCATGAGTATTATATGATCTTTGTTGTCCTTAACAAGCTATAATGTTTTTAAAAGGAAAATAAATACCATATACTCTTTTATGTATTTTGGTATTTAAAATGGTTTTTATAAACTTTTTGATTATATCAATTTGTTTTATTGAAATCTTGTTATTAGAATGTGGAAATGTTATGTTTCCTTTATGAATGTTTATGTGATACGATTATGTAATGGTTCTTGAGAAATGTTTATGAAATCGGATGGTTTTGTCATAAACTAAGGACGGGTGAGCCAGAGATAGATCACCAAGGCATTGGGTAACAATAAGGAGTTAAAAACTAAGGTTTCTCAAAATAGATTTAGGGAATATACTATGATAGGTATTCCAAACATAACCATGAGGGTTACTCCATACGAAAGAATGATATTAATGCCACAAGTTACCTTTGTGTCTTATGATTTCTATGAGTTATTCATGAATCTTATTATTTCATGAGGAATTCTAAAGTGCTTATGTTTTTTGAGTAAATTATGATTTCATTGATCCTTATATATACATGGACTAATGTTTTCATTCCATATTTTTATATCCATTACTGATCTTTTTATGATCATCCCATGTTTTCGAAAAGATTTTAACGGGTTAAGGTAAAAGTACATGATGTGAAGATAGTGTCGAGGAAGCGTCATGAAAGAATCCCTATTTTATTTTAAATATGTTTCCTTTGATGGGAAAAATGAATACGAGCTTTTATTGAACCACCTTGTTTAAATGTGGAATGTAATGCATGATTTATGATCTAGTTATCTAAAACTCTAAACCTGAAATGACCTTTAATGTGTATTCTTATAATTACTCAAGATTAAGTAATGTTTAAGGTTGGGGCCTTATAATTTTCTAGATATGTGTGAATTTCTTTTAAAACCCCTCTCTCAATCCATTACCAACATTCTTAGAAATATTCCTATTCATTATGTCATACGTAGATAGATCCATAGAAACATGCCATTTCATATGGTATGAAATATCAGTTGGGGTCTCAATAATGTTTCCCCATCCATGTTTCCAATGGATGGTTGACATATCCATTGATATAATCTATAGTGATGAATGCTTAACATACAATGATATTACATTATTTTTTTCAACATTCATCCCATTACAATGTTTTAGGCTAGAGTATCATAACTTTTTAATGTATTTGGAATCATGGAACAAAAATTTTTAACATGGGGAATATGTTTAATTTTTCCCCTAGATAGATTCCACATTAATAATGCAACTCAGAACCATTATTCATAACCTAGGTATAAGAAGCATTATAACTAGTTAGATAAAATGATTTTTGAGGGTAAATAAAGGATATTTGTAATCATAACATGTACATAGGGGTATGATAACATGAGGATAACATTTTAAGATAATAACTATCATATCAAAGATAATACACATGATTCCTATAATAAATTTATGAAGAAGATAAAGCTTTAATCATTATGGAATCAATAACATTATCCATGAGTAATAATATAGGAATAAGAAATATAATTATTGGTATACAAATAATTATATATAATCATTCAATATATGTCAATAATCATTTAAACAAATTATCAGTAAAACTCATAGAGTCTTATCTTATTGGGTAGGGAAAACCATCGTACATAGTCAAAAACATTTCCTTATAGTGAAATGGGTTCACTCCCCATGATATCTTAGTATTCGAAGTTATACCCAATTCCATAATAGTAATAATGGTTTGGTCATATGAACATCATGGTGAAAAAGTCCATTACTGGACCAAGATCACTCTATATTATTGCAATGTGTTTCTCATTATATATAAATCTATAACTAATTATTTAGAGAAATATATTTTTCTTATTAAATAAATAATTATATTATATATTTTTGTGCCTTAGAATATTAAAACATTCATCATATATTGACCCATAAAAAGAGATGGGTTTCATAAAAAACCTATCATGACCCGTTAAATTAAATTAGAATCATAAACATTTTATTATATCATAACCTATTGAACAGAGGTTGGTTTCATAATCATTTCATCACATAATAACTCATTAATGGAAGCCGGTTTTTGAATCTTTTTATAATGGTATAACCCAATTTAGTTAAATAGATATCATAATCATTATGTCATAAAATACATACCCGTATAGAAAAAAAATTATGAATGGTATCCTTGGATCATATCCCCAGAAAATTATAATCTATATAAAAGTATTCAATTTTAGTTGGAGGAAGACTCTGAATGATGTATTGGAAAATTTCATATAGAAAATGACATTTTATTCAAAATCATTCTATTGGAAATAAAAAAACGAAATAGTTTTCCTTATAAACAACTTTGAAGAATATAAATTATTCGTCAAAATTAATTTAAAACATTTCTTGAGGAAATTTATTTTCATATTGAAATAATATTTTTAAATAATAAACCATTTTTAAAACAAATTTCATTGAAACTATAACTGATAATTTATAATGGAATATTTGAAAATGATTTAAATTTTTTAAAACAAAAAATAATTTGGAAAATCATATTGTTCAGAATGTTTCTTGAAAAAAAACAAATGATTGAAATTCATTTAATTTTTTTCAATACAATATAAATGATTATTATATTAATGATGTACAAAGGATATATTTAAAATCATTTAAATATAATCTTCATCATAATATATTTGTGAAAACAATTTTCCTTCAAAATAGCTCAGAAAAAAATATAATGGATGTTTTAAAATTCTATTAAAACACTTCATTAACATAAAAAATATTTGGAAAAAATTATCTATTAAAACCACATTAAAAAACAATGAATGTATAGAATATTGGGAAAAAAATTTTTGAACAAATTTTAGTTTTTTCAATATAAATAAGATACTTCAATGAAATGGAGGACATGGTGGTGGATAAATCCATGCATTCCAAACATTCCTTTTACCCTGTAAAATGCATGGAAAGATTATATAATTTCAAATTACAAAATATTTTCAATAAAAATTATTCTAGATTAAAGGAATAAATATGTTCAAATTTTCATAAAAACACTTTTATAATTAAATTACGTTCCAACGAGTATAAAATTGAACCAATACATGATGATATCATGAATAAATATTTGACAATATAATTAAGGAATTATAATGAGATACGGATCATAAAGGTTAATCAATGGAAGCATAATATTAAAAACCATCCAAATAATATATATGTAAATAATCATAAAATTAATGATAATAAAGTTAAATAAATTAAATTTTATTATATACACCGCAATAAATAAGAAAATGGTTAATAAGGAATATGCTTTGTAGAAATAAAAGTGACACTATAAATCCCATTAATACTTGTGTAAATTTTGAATCGTCAGATATTTTGAAGATAAAAATTCAATTGAATATTTTAATATCATTAAAAAAATTAAATTAATGATATAAAGTGTATCTATTATGTATATATAGAACACACCAATAATAAGTCTTGAATATACCATATATCTCAGTGAAAAAAAGTGGGATGAAGAAACCCTTAACATTAGTATATAATTTTTTTGTACATGTTCAAAAATCATGTATATTAAATAAATGTTAATTATAAATCTGCCAATAAAACATATTCATATATATCATATCATATATGATTTATTATTACAATATATTACCTATTTATTAACAATTATATGTTAATGATATGTGTTTGGTAATATCTGGTGTGTTTTTTATATGTTTTGACTTGTCATTTATTTCCTTCTTATTTGATCATGGTTTCCTTATTGAAAAAATTTAAAACATGATATTAATATCATATATATTATTTTTATATTTATTTATAATAGTATACAAAATCCTGAAATTTAAAATGAGATAATCTATACATGTAGGCATTAGGTTGTATGTACACATGAATGTGGATTCTTCTTTCATTTCATATTAAAATAATGAAAGAACTAGATATATATGAATATATATTATCAAATAATGTAGAATTATTTTTATATATATATAAAATATTGTAAAATCCCATAATCTATCACTCTATCATTTTGTTGAAAATGGATGGTCATGAGACCTCATGTGCACTACCCAGTATGTGATGGGATGCCTTATATTACCAGGGGTGCGAAATGTATAGTGGGGAGACTATTTCCACGTGAATGATGTTGAATAGAATTTCTAAATAAACCATAAAATTATATGAAATAAAATTATTATTATACATAAATATAATAATAAAATCCATATGAAGAATCCACAAAATAATAAAGGAATAATGTAATGACATGCTTGAATATAACTATAGGACATGCTAGAAACAATACAATTAAAATACTATTCTCTTCAAATAATTACTCAAAAGTACCCAATCCCAAACACCACAATATTCCAACCTAAAAAATCCATCCCATCACCAATAAAGCAATCTATATTAAGGATTATTTCCTTTATCTAATATATTAACCACATAATATGATCAAGTACCAAAAAACAGCCCAAATAGGGTGTCATTATAACATAGTAGTATGAAACCACCATGTCTAAACTAACCATTATGATATGAAGTGTATGAATGAATTCCATAAAATTCATTAGTAATTAATTTTACAAATAATAAAATAAAACAACAACTTACTTCATCTCTTTTATGAATTATCTTTGGGCATGTCTTATGACCCTTCCAACAACAACCATAAAACTAATGTAAAATAATATACTTCAAATCCATGCTAGAATCTCTCTCATCATCGCTTATGACCATTCCATTCACCACCATATAACCATGGTATAATCACATAAGTTCTTTTCAAATCTCTTTATTCCATAAAACATCATGGTAAAATCCATATTATTATTAATACATGTGAATGGCAGTAAACTACATGCAATAATAATTGAATCATCGGACTCTGCCAAGCTCTATCACTATCATCCACACAAATAATATGTGTGTTCATGTTCCAATAAATAGACGGATATATAAGAATTTCATCATGAAAACCATGTATTGTGAACCTTCATGTATATCAAAATGTTACATCATATATCTCAATGGTTAATTAGTTAATTTACAATTTCTATTTCAAAAAAAGTTAAATTTAAATCATAGTTTTTAATATGTATATCATTATAAAATTATCCTCAAATTAGGGATTTTAAAATAAGATATTGCCTAAGGTGCCATGATATACTATTAACACTTTAATCCAATATCCAATTCAATTATATTGAATGTTCCCTCACCCTATGAGTATCCATCGTCATGATTAGAAGATAATTGAAAACACAGGATTTCAGGAATAATCCCAATAATTATTCAATTTTATTGCGCCCATATTATTTCAGCATAATCATAATATTTTATATATTTCACATTTATTTATCCATGATGTTTTAATTTAGACCCCTACCTCTAACTGACAGTATAAAAATTCCTTCAATGGAAAATGACCATGTGGAAGAAGGTGCAGACGGTTAAAAAAGGTTCCAAGATTAATATTGATCAAGAAAAAATTAGACAATTAAATTTGTTAAAAATATTTCACCAATATAGTTGAATTACCAAGGAATATAATCTTGGAACCTGAACATAAATAATTATTAGGGATTTACGGAATGAATGTGCAGTCTAGAAGGGAGGTAGACATTAAAAATCTCATATAAATTCTCATAGTGTCTATAGAATATGATCTATATATAGCAGAATGGAATGAATATTCATAATAATAACAGGGATAAAATAAGAGGTTAGGTAATTACATGAAATCTAATCTGATTATACACTGTGTATATTATTTTAATGGAATATAATAAAAAACCATCACCCTTAATTTATTTTATTAAAACAACCATAAAATTAAACAACATATAGTTTGTTTTCATTATGTGTAAATTTTCTATAGATTGTTTTTCAACCCATTTTTGTTTAGAATAATATGAACCCATTTTAAATCATCACAAATTACCTTGAAACCATGTCACTATTCACCCATTTGTACCATGAATACATTAATTTAAATAATCATACATCGCCAATTGTTAGGGTGTTTTATCCTGTAATGAATCTTCATGCTGATCCTCTCTCGTTGTTACATGATTTCTGGACTCCCAACACTGCAATTATTCACTGGACATAAAAAAATTATATAAACCAACCTAAATAAAATGATTAACACAAAATTTAGAGATAGACATACATGAAGAAAATAGGATCTTATAACCTCCCCGCCATATAACTGAATGTCCTTGAGCTACTAAAATCATCAATGCCAGCTATTGGTGAACATGTTTGGAAACTTTTTTGAAGTATCATAATCCCTCTCAGAGTTCTCCTCCAAAATTCAACCATTCTTCCAATCCACTTGAACCAACCATATAGACCAACCCTATTGGTATTTCTAACAAAAATCCATAAACTATATCAGATGATCCACAAAGGATGCTTCAACAAAGATCATGACATCTGCGAAATTTATCACATAGGATTTTTTAGGATGATATCGTCAAATCTTCATCTCATGGAATGCATATTTCATGTAACTATAGGGATGTGAATTTTCTAAAAAATATTCCACTAGAGAGACCCCAACCATTATCTCAAATGTCTTGAAAATCATTGGTGTTGGCTTTCACTATTTCGGGATATAACATTTCCCCAACCTTTGAGACAGTAGAAATAAAACATAATGAAAACCGTCAACTTCCATCAGCCACCTTTGGTGTTAATCACATGATTCATTAATTCTCTTTTCAGTCACCAACTAAATTCCAATGAACTTGTGATTCTCAGATGTCTCCTACCCAAAACACATATTGATTCATCCTTTATTTAAATTAATTAAACCTTTATTAATTTATTTTAGGTATGTAATGTGTTTTTGTGATTTTTGGGAAGGTTTGGGAACCCTTTTGAATGTTTGGGGGGGGGGTTATAAGGTCCATGGTTTGTATGGTTAGTGAAAACCATGAAACGACCATTAGAAACTGTGCATAGTGAGATATGGAAAAGGGAGGCGGTGAAGGGGTGGGGTGTAATTGGTACAATCCATTCATCCACATAATAGAAACTATTAAATGTGAGACATTGGGATTTTAAATGATAAATGAAATATTTTTTTAAAGTGCGGGAAAACCATATGAGGTTCTCTTTAATGTAGAGAGTAGCACTCAATCCACGCACGATTTTCTAAATGTGACATTAACCATGCCTAGCTCAAAAATTATATCCTTAAATTGTGTATCTAACATTTTTTAACATCTAATATAAGGTTTTTAATCCAAATAACCCCTAACTCTATATTTATCACCCCCAAAGGCTAACAAACATTTCCCCATTGATACAGAGCCGATATGATGGTTTTTTAACTGTGTTGAAGAACGATACATGTGGAATGTCATTTATTATTTCGGTTTTTTAATTAATTAGATATATTTATCTTTCTATGTATATATCTCTATATTTATTAGATATAGTCCACTAGGGATATATATATGTTAGATTTTGGGAATATTAGTTATATTTGGCCTTATTAATGATATGTATTTAGTTCTGAGTGGCTTTTTGGAAATTCAACATGGATTGGAGTGATGTTTTTTTTCATTCATCACTTTCAAAAAATATTCATGGATGGTGTCTTCACTATCTACACCTATTATTGGAATATAAAGGCTTACAATGAAATTTTTTAAATTGATTAAAATTGATTGTAAAAATTGGAGTAAAAACATGGTAAAACCCATATTAAGTGAGGGTTTATGGATTTGCGGAAATTGTAGAATTGTGATGAAAAATGATTTCTTAAATAATTTTAAAATTATTATTTAAAAAATTATTGTTTGGTTATATTTTTGGAAAAATTATTTTTAAAGTTATTCAATAACATGTTTGTTTTATTTAAATGGTTTTGGGAATATGGTTTTGGAATGGGTTTTCATAATTTTTTAGTGTGAGATATTATTTCATTATTTGAGAATGGTTGTAAAATAACATGGTGAACTGTGGAAATGGTTTAATGGAATATGGGATTATATTTACCTTTTGATGAAATAGTACATAGATGAGAAACATCTCATGAGTATTTAACATTCAAACCATGTGCGATGCGTGATTTTTGGGATTGAAATAGGACATGACAAAAAGGGAATATAGATAATTGTTGAATAACATTTTTTTCTTCAATGGAATTATTTTTGGAATGGATTAATAATATGGGAAAAATATTTTTGTTCCAGGGATATTTAGTGTCTATTTTTTTGTATTAATTGATTTAAATAAGGTGATATCATTTCTAATCCATGTTGTCGGAGTAGGTAATCCATTTTGGAAAATCCTTCTCAGTATCATTTATCACCCCATCATTGGAAATTTATTGTATTTGTATATATTTTTCAATAAAAATTTGGATAAAGTGATGTATCACATTTCTTTAGTGATGAAATGTGATACATGAAAAAAATATTGGAGTAGGAGCAAGGAGCTTGTTGAGATGTTTAGTGATTTTCTTTGGAGTTTTTTTGTTTTGTCTTCCTCTGTATACATTGATATTTTAGTATTAAATTGTATTATTAATAATGTTTTGTTTTGATATAAATAGTATAAACTTCAGTTTTTAAATTTCTATCATTCATCATTAGTAATTTAGTAATGGCGTGTGTGGTTGGGTTTTTAAAAAAAATTAAAAATCACCCCCATCAGTTGTTAAAGCCCATTGAATTTATTTCGAGCCATTGGAAAATTGGTGATGTCTCTTAAAGAAAAAATAATGTCCTTCCCCATTTTCAGGAAAATTTGGATGTGTGGGATTACATAGAAATGGTTACTAGAGTGATGGTGTTATAGACGGACATATCAGTAGTTACAGTTTGGGAGAACATATTAATACCAATAGGAAATGGGGATAAAATCTGATGGTTGGGGGAAGTAGAAGTGGGGCACCAATATCAAATGTATTATATTGAATTAGATTAATAAATATCAATTATTAAAACATCCTCGATGACCCTATAATTTTTTTGGATGTTTCCATGTTGTCCAGTCAACAAAATTAAGTGATACTTTACGCCACCACTAAGATACTACCACAATTTCATCAAAATGGGAATTGATTAGACCTAATGTAACATTTTTTCAAGTCTGGGTGTTCGAGAGACTTCTCTTGTGTCATATGAGTCATATGATTTATCATTATACAGGTAACTAAATAGTCCTTATCTGTAGAAATGAGTTCTTTTTATGGATTCTAATAATTCCATGACCCCTTAGTATTGGAAATCATTATATTGATGTAAGGGAAAAGTGTCATGGGAATGAAATTATATGGAACTAAGAATGTTATGGTGGATGACCAGTGTGGACCTTTGATGGTGTCATGAAATATTCTTCTAAATTACACAATTATGAATGTTTTTTCAATACAGGTTCTTCCCATTACATTAATTCTTCACATGCTATTGATTTTTTCTGTGTATGTGTTGAGACGATTACATTTATGTTGAAACATAAAACATCTCATGGTCATTGTGATTGTTGAACCTTTATGTGTATGGCACATTCTATAACTATTGATGGAGCCGAGATGATATGGTTTTTTATTGCGATGGTAATGGATGATTGTGTTATAGTCCTGAGTGATGATTGGTTTACAATGTTCAAGGCTCATATCGATTGTTATAAATGAATTGTTGGTTGTAATACTGAGGATGCCATATAGATTCTATTTCGAGGAGACCAGAATGTATGGGAAGTTGAATTGGGTTTTTTGGTAATAGAAATTGGAATGATCTCATACTAATTTGAAAATTTTAACTTGGAGTCGATGGAAGATATCAAGTATAGTATTTCTTTCAGTTATGTTCGATCATTTAATGCAATACTTTTCTATAAATACGGAACATTTGGCTTTATCAGCAAAAGAAATGGGTTGTAACCATGCTAGAAATGTGATGTAAATAGGGGTTATGATAAGGGGGTCCCATTTATTAGCCCTAAAAAAATAGCAGATAAATTCTCCTTTTATCAGCGCCAAAAAAGAGCTGATAAATAGTGACTTTTATCAGTGAAAAAAACTGCACTAATAAAAGGGCCCTTTATCAGTGCTTTTCATAGCACTGATTAAAGACCCATTTTAGTATCACTTTTTCAGTGATGATAAAAGTCAACAAAATTAAAAAGAAAATATAGTGTTCGGGGGGGTGGGTGCCTTTAATAATGCTAGACCCACCCTTTAAAGGCACTAAGAAGACCCCCGGCCACTCTCTGCATGATGCACTTGTCCGTGCATCCCCCACATGCCCGTGTGATCCAACTTCCTCCAAAACTCAAACACGATACCCCCTACACACACATGAAACATTACCACTATGCTATATAATTTGTTCTTTGTTTAATGATATATCTATTTATATATATTTATAGTTATATTAATTAGTATATTAATATAGAGTGATACTGAGATTAATCTATTTAGTTATATATATATATATATATTCATATATAAATATTTTTTTATTTTTTTATTTATTCATATTTTAAGATATATTTTTAATTATTTATTTTAATATATAGTTAATTTATTCGTATATCAATATAGATTCATATTAATATGAATATATTTAGTTATATTAATACATATATACCTATTCATATATTAATATATATATATATATATATCTATTTATTCTTATTTTAATATTTATATATGTATTTGATTATATATATAGTTAAATTGATTTATATATTAATATTTTTTTATATTAATATAAATATATTTAGTTATATTAGTGAATATATATTTATTCATATATTCGAATAAATACATTTATTTGTATATTAATACATATTTATATTTATTTTTATGTATTTTTTAGTTATAATATATTTTCTGTATATTTATTTTTATATTAATATATATTTTTATGATTTGTTTTAAATACATTTATAAGATATGTATTTTTATGTGTGTTTTTAAATAAATTAATAAATAAAAACATACATATATAAAATACACACACACACACACACATATATATATATATATATTTACAAATAAATACATATATATTTGTATCTGAAAATACAATGAATGTTACAATGACCATAAATACATATACAGAAGTCTGTATCAACTAAAAAACCAATAAAATCGAAGAATATGAAACAATATTTGATATGATATGTGGTAAAGCCATAGATGACATCAGTATCAAATGTTATACTAGTATGAATGTTAAAAAGAGGGGAATCCCGACTAAAACACAATTTTGGAGGCCTTATGGACATTTTAGGGCCTCAAAAATTGGAAAAGAAGGTTCCCTTGGGTCACTAGCACATAGAGCTCATATAAATCATTGAATTGATATGTTATAAAGAAAAAATAGACACCTGAATCATATGTTATGATATTTTGAAGTATGAGTTACATTTTCAACATATTTTAGATCTTTTATTAATTTTTTTATGATTTTTTGTTTCTTTAAATTGTAATTAAATGATTATTAAACAGTGATAATTATAAAATTATTAATTTATAATGTTATTTAAAATACCTTAAAGCCATTTTCCCTAAATTTATTATATATTAAATATAATAGTCTATTTATAATTATCTAAAACATATTTAAAATATATATATTAAATTTATATCGATATAAATATACTTTTGTAACTACAAATTGTTTTTCATGATTATTTTTTGTAATATACACTTTATCAGTGCTAATAAAAAGTTATGATAAATCCCCCACCTTATCAGCTCCTTTTTATAGCGCTGATGAATCCCCCCTCCCCTATCAATGATTTTTTTAGTGTTGATAAAGGGTGGAACTGTGGAATCCCTATTTTTCGGTAGTGTATGAATTAATATGGGTTTCCAAACACAAGGGATTTGGATTTTTCCATTTATCTCTTCACAGTTAATTCTACCATATCCCTCCCACCATAGTGGATTGAACTAATAGAATTAATGAATTAAATTATTAGTTGGAAATGATTTGATGAAATGGTATCATTTAGATGAGCGAGTCTCTATGGGTAGGACCATTTTTGTTTGTAAGAAGGTAGATTGAACATTTCAGTTGTGTGTGGATTATCATTAACATAACCAACATAAAATAGATAATCTATATCCACTTTCATTCATGGAATATCATTTTGAAGAATTGGGTGGATGTAATTTTCTCTCCAGGATTGAGTTTTTATCAAGATATCATGAATAACTAGTTCAAAAAGAGTATATTTCAAAGGAACATTCATGTTTATATATGGAAATTATGAAAATTTGTTAATTTTATTCAGTCTTATGATTGAACCAATAATAATTATATCACTGATGAATCATATAAATCACATTTAGCTGGATTCATTTTTCTGGTGTTTCTAGATGACATATTTTCTTTTTCAACAAAAAGGGATGAGCATTAGCAACACATGATGAGAATGTAATGAATATTTATGAATCTACAATTTTATGTCAGACAATCAAAATGTGATTTTTTATATGAGATATATGTTTACCTGGACATGTAATATTTAAAAAAGTAGTTTCCATAGATCTAGAAAATATAATGGTGGCATTCTCTTCAAAACCAACATATAATTTCTTTGAGACACACATTTACTACTCACTATATGGTTTTTCTCGACACTTATTTTTCATTTTTAAGGACCGGAATCCCCTATGAACATATTGAAAAGGAAAAAAATATTATTCTAATTTAGTGTAGAATGTCATATGTATTTTCAAGGGCATAATATTCAACATATAATGGATTTTATCTTGATATTGGAAGAATAAGGTCAATGTTTTGGAGTGTATTTTGATGCTTCATGATCAGGGTTGTGAAATGTTTTCGTAAAGGGAGATCATTTTGTTTCAAATGGCCTAAGAAAACAACAACTTCATGTAATGAACTATATGACACCCAATTTGGAGTTACCTATCATTGTTTTCTTGGATTAATTAACAATTGGAGGATAAATTTTCTATGATAACCTATTATATAAGCATGAAACATATTTTCTCATAAAGGGATTTAAACACGAGACAATGAAAACTTATGGAGTATCTAAAACTATGATCCATTGACATGATGTATACACCAGGTAATTTAAATATCGTGGATGTTCATAAAGAACAAATTATATTTCTTAATTGTAAAAATGAACGTTAAATGAGTGAATGATGATGTCAGTCACAGATGGAATGGACATGGATTTTTAAGAACCACTGGAAGATTTCCTTTTCATTACAGTTTATGTGATTCCTGGATTAGTGGAGATGGTGAAAGAGGCACAAACATCCAATTTAGTATGCATTTATATGTGGTTGAAGCTCAATGTTAGGGAGTCCTTTGTCGGCTGGAGGCTAGATGGGTGTTTATATTTGTGGGTCAGAAATTAAAAGTCAATTAGATGTCTTATAATGAAAAAACTCATCATACATACCACAATTCAAAATTGGAATGTCATCATAGAAAAACCAAGACGTATAAGGTGTTTATAGAATTTTTTTGTTGGGTTGGCATGAAAAGGAAGGGGTGATTTTGGTTTCAGACGCATAACATTAATTTAGGTTAATTAAGAGAATTAGTGACTAGTAGGTATGTTGAAATCTTTTACTATTCCAATTTGGAATTGGGAGATGATAGTTATAGATTTTGTAACATATCTCCTTTAAGGTCCTGGAATTTTAGTGTGATTTTTTAATTTATATAGAATTATTTAAAGATCGAGATATTCTATTTCACATGATTCTGAGGCCCGAATATCAAGGAATGATCCATATAAAAATGTTATGATTTAAAAAAGAACAAGTGGTCGGTTTCTATGAAAATGTCTAATAACTCTTAAATGGCTTCCCAGATCATAAATCTGAGGACATTGTTTTATTATGAATGGAAGGTTTCTCCTATGCAAGACTTTTATTTAGAAATAATAGGGATTTAGTGAGAAAACACTAAAATGGAACAACCTTAAATAAAATAAATAATTAAAACTACCTCATTTTTCAAATTCTTGTTACTCGGGAATGGTGACATAGATTAAATATCTCATACCACCACAGATCTAGTGAGGGTATGATTTTCATAGTCTAACCCTAACATTGGATGGGGCTGGTAAATAGTGGAAGATAGTTTTTGGCCATGAATTAATAATTATTAACAATTATTTTATTCTAAAATCCTGATAACATCTAAAATGTTTCTCTGATTCAGAATATGGGAGTAACATTGTGCTCGTGGGGGTGTGTTCCCCTTAGGCGGAGCCTAACCTCGACCTAAACGGGTCATGGGTGAATTCTATTTTTTGAATATTTTTTAAGGATCATTTAAATAAACATATGAGGAGGATTTTATGTCTTTTGAACCGGTGTTTGGATTGAAAATCTGAGGACACCCTTGAACTCTAAATGTTGGAATTCATGTAGAAATGACTGAACATTGGCCAACAAGGGCCAATTGGAAATGTAAATTTTAGGAGTTTTCAATAAAAATAATAAAAGAATTTAAAAGAATTATTTTATTTATTTTCGCTCCATTGTTTATCGGAAGGTGATGTTGCGGTGCAGCGATGATGCAAAAATGAGGTGCATTAATAGAGGAACAATAATATTTTTTTTCAAACTGCAACATTGTTTTTATAATGACTCATCAAATGTAGCTCATTAAATGAGTTCTATTTAATGAGAATCAATAATTCACGCAACAACACTACATATTTGTTTTATTTTTATTGTCTAATTCATTAGTATACAGAGAATTAAAAACTCAGAGGATTCTCTCACAAAACTCCGGTAAATTACATCTCTATCGAAATATAATGAACGTCAGTTGATCTACATCATCTTCAACGATCCTTAATGAACTTATCCGGAAGTAACGACATTGACTTCATAAAACCTCGTGGATGAATACATCAGCATTAAACATCAACAATGTAGGGATTGTTTTAATTTGATGTTTTTCCTCATTATTTTTTAAAAATGATGAATTTTGATCAACCCATGAACAATTTGAGCCGTCGTTTGTGTATTTAGAGGGATGGAAACTTATGTTGTGGATTGAAATAAATATGATTCAACTTGGCATGGATCGATTAAAATCAATCCCCGAACCTCCCCATTTTTTAAAACTCTAATACGAAGGGCCAGGGCTGACACAAACAAGGCCCGAGAACATCCTCTCGTGTGTTCTTTGTTTCCATACTGTCGAAGTGACTAAAAGATAGAATCTTGTTCTTCATGTCAAGGATGTTGGTGTCTCGGGGACACAGATCCAGGTGTCACAATGAGCGGCCCACCAGAGCGTGTCTGGTGGTCCGCTGAAGGATCATCTGTTGCACCGACATTGGTGAAAACGACAGTTGTACGTGGTTGTGGTGGCACGCACCCTCCTCACATTGTTTTGCGGAACAGAGGGTCACCCACCACGCCAGTGGCTGGTTGCAATGTGGAAGAGGGTAGCCTACATTCAGGAAACATGGAAGTAAACATGATGTGCTCCATAAACCACGGAATATGGGCCCCACATTTTCTCTATTAGTGGTCCAGGTGGGACGCCGTGTAGCTTCCATTTCCCAGTCAGGTAGTCCACCTCAGCCACCTCATGCGGTCAGGCCTTAGGCCCTTAGGCCGCACCCCAAAGAGCAGGTCAGACCAACCTGGGGGGGCTATCCCACAGCCCAGCGCGCCAGACCCACACCGGTAGGCTAGACCATCACTAGTGGGTGGGACCCTCAACTAGTTTTCCATGTCTGTGCTGAAAGGCTGGACCCATGCCCTTGCTAGGGATGGATGATACTGGTTCACTGGGCGACATAGTGGGCTGGACCCCCAGCCAAACTGGGTCATGTCCAATGAGGCCCATTGGCCAGACCATACCATACTGACCTAGAGCCATTCTAGTTTATGTTGAGTTAGTAAATTTTTAAATGGGGTTATGTTGGACCTATGGGATGGGTTGGTCGGTTCGGTCCGAGCGAGTCGGACTGCTCTCAGACACAACTGGAACCTGGTTAGTAAAAAACTAATAACTAGCAGAACAAGAGTCTGATTAATGCATCGTTTTCATCGCAAGCAACCATGTGATGAATGGGTGCTTTTGAGATACTCTACTAGATTTTTTTCGGGGGTTGGTGTATGACCGAGATGCATAAGGCATGAATCCAATCAAAATCTTTTTACTAAAACCCATGTATCTTACAAACCACTTGTCTGATTGGCGATATGTTTATGGTTTTAGGAACCCCTGATGAGGAAAATCATTTGGAATGATATATGAAGGATATAATTAATTTTTATATGGGATTAATGGATTGAGGAGTCGTTTTCCCATTCGGGCTATATACGGAACCCTTCGGTTGGCTGACACCTGAAAACTGCTAACATTCGACTCTGTATGACTTAAATAATTCCATGTGGGAAGCACTTCTTTGTGAATTTGTAGGTCCATGGAGGGAATCACTTCCCTATGACGTTTCATTCCAAAGGTAGATGATTAGGATGAGTACATCAGGTTTCCATGATTAGTGGGATGTAATGCTCTATGACTTTGAAGGCCCTCAGTCGGAGGCACTTAGATGTGACATTTCATGCCCATAGTACATGGTGGGGAGGTGTACCTGAAGAGTCAAAGGTTAGTGGTAAGAACATATTCATGAATTTGAAGGACCAATGTTCTTGTAAGAGGAGGATTTCTTGAAAGGAATAGTTTTTCGATGTTGTGACTGATGTTTCCACTATCAATAACCTAAATCTATGCATGGGGTGAGCTGTCTTGTGTTTTATTCATTACATTGTAAATTTCTGTGTAGTATTTACTATTATTTTTGGGGTCCCTACTGATTACTTTTATACTCCACCTGTATAGGTTTCACCTGTACGTGTTGTGTCTAGTGCAAACGATCAACATTTCGATAGACTATGGAGGAACAGTATCTAGAAGTGCTCATAGGGACGATACCGTTATACTCTACGATAATGGACCTAGTGGCCTAGGACCAAGAGTGGACCAGTAGGACTGTGTGGATAAGACATTATACATCATATTATAGTATATACACTACTCTCATAACAGGTTTTGGGGTATTCATGGATGGCGATCAGATTTCCCTTTTTGAATAATGTTGTTTTCAGTCCTTTTATTGGGTTTATATTTTGGACTACATTTATTAGTTGTACTCATCTTTTTTTAGTGATACATTTTATCTTGGTTAGTGGGTGGTACATGGTAGGTCATGTTTGTGCATACATGTACTCAAGAAAATGACACCCACATGTAGGTTGATGCATTCGACACAAGTTGCTGGCCCTTGGCCTTCAGGAGGTAGCCTTGGTGTAGTCACAACATGGGCCCCCTGGGATGGGTCATGAAAAAGTGTTACCATAGGTTGGTCGGTCCTACCACAAGGACAATGAGTCTGTTTTTTTGGGAAATATTTTTTATTGTTATAAATTCTACATTAAATTCAGGGAGTCTTGCGTTGGTGCTTCGAATGACGTATCCTTACACTAGGAACATGAATTATTCTTCTCAGATGTATACATGAAAGAACTAGTTGAATAAGTGTGTCAATATGTTGTTTTTAATAATTTCCTTCTCACCAGGTATAACCTTCTAGTTGTGAAACATCTTGATCTATCTTTGGTGTTATCCATGTGGATGACCATCCAGGATCTAGATACATGCTACTGAGGACTATCTGCAGAGGGAAGAGGTGTCTATTCATGGACCAGTTCTAGGGGTGGCCCCACTGGGTGGTATAATAGTGTTACCACCACAGTTGATCAGCTATAAGTCACACCTCTAGTGGTTCATGTTGATCCATCTTGCTAGACCGAGTCGTGGATGACACTTTTGTCACATAAAAATGAGGCACATCATTTGATTGTGTGTTACAGGAATCTGAGGCAACGATCAGACAAGATATACAGTCTGTAGGAAATACATATTACTGGTGTAAAAAGTAAGTTGTGGTACTAGAGTGTTCATAGAAGGGAACAAGATAGATTCCAAAAGTGAATTCTTGTATATGCTTGCCATGAAAAGGGACATCCCTTGAAAAATTGTTCCACCAGTCATGCTGCATGGCATGAGATGAGGCAATTGAAGACAATCAAGGCTTATACCCCTAGGAAATCGGGGATGAATCAAGGTATGATGCATGCCTTTCTACTTTAGCGGCATTATTTAAAGACAAATTTTCTAGTGATTTCTATTTCATTCCACTACTTCTTGTTTGATACATGGAGGTTCAGGTTAAGACTGAATACATAACCCTCATCATTATAGACTCATATAAGAGGAGACACAATGACCACACACTGGTGCCAACAATGTGACTTGACTTTTGGAGGTGAGAGTATCGGTTGGGATCCTTGGATATTAGCATAAAGGATTTACGACATCATTCTTTTTATGGACTAATACAATTCATGACCTGATTGAATTTATTATGAATATGATGTGGTGAATCTGTAGCGATGGAACCATGTTTACCTTTATCGATAGAGGAGAAATCTGTGAAGCTCTTGATGGACACAAGCAGAGGAGGGTGTAGCCAAATCCTATTCAGTTTTCTAGTTCGTCCAAAAATGCATTGAATTTAATGAGTTCTCACGTTCCTTAGATACAGAATACTATAATAACGACTCCCTTAATGGTGTTCAATTTTTACCTCTCCATTGAAAGTAGAACTTCTTTTTTGATCTTTTCCCCGGGATGACACTGATATCCACACCAGCATATTGGATGACTCTATCTGAGTTTCATGAATTGATGGTATGACAGGAGGATGGGGGAAGGGATTACACGCTTGCGATCAAAGAGTATAACCCTAGGGATCCTTGAATTATTCTAGGTATGGAATGTGTCCACTACTAGCTATCATATTAATATAATCATGTGATAATCATTTCATCATGTCACTAATCATGTTCAATACCCAGAGATTCTAGTTAAACCATTGACATGATCCTTAAATATGGAGATACCAATGAGATGAGACTCTGTAATCACAATTTTTCCTATGGTGTGATATGATCCTTAAGGTGAGATTTTTGGTTGGAACCTTTTTATGGCTACATCTAGGCCTTATGCCATTATATTGGTCAATGAATGTTCTTCCAAAATTCAGGATCAAATTGATTGTTTTATGTACAATGGATGTGGTATATCCACATTATTGTCATGGGTTTTTCCATGGTCGGTTAAAAAAGTGGGAAACCTAGGAAGAATAGAATAAACTCATGAATTAGAGGGTTTAGTCAACAATTCTTGAGTCATCCAACCATATCCTCATGGAATTAGTTGTTTTGATTTTATAGTTCCCAAAAGTAGAGGAGGAGTACATGAACATCCCCTCAAAATATGTTTTTAAGTTTACCACCCCTAAGGGGGAGGGACTTCTATATCATTCTACACACAGAGGTGGCAATTATATCAGCATCAGTATACTAGAGGGATTTCATAGAGAATTGAAATCTGGGTCATAGGTGGGGGACTTGTGGAGGAAGGTCTTAGTAAAACCAAGTGTTCAAGGTTATGTCTGTATTACCTTCACTTTAACCATGAATCCATGGATAATGAGTACCCTCTATAAAAGGGTCTATGGGCACATCAATCAGTCGAAATGGGTATCCTTTCATGGGGACTGAAAGGGGATTTCCATATTTTCAGAAGTTGAGGCATCGACGATGGCACGGTATATATCATTACTATGAGTTTGAGATAGTCTATAGTCCTATAAGGGGAACGTGGTGGAAAACATGCTCATTATGTGGTCTGTTTTATAGCTACAGAAGGTGGAAATGGAGCAGCTAGCCGTGATATAGATATCCTTCTTTGATGATTATGGGGAAGCTTACATTCAGTCAATGACTCCCACTCCCCAAATTTTACAGTGAGTCAGGGAGGAATAGTTCATGGATGTAGACTACATGTCTCGACCTTTTCATTTATCCTCAGGAATGGCTAATGATTTAATTTTGATAGTTTTGATGAAATTCATCCTTTTATGAGGAGAAACCACAGTAACAGTGATGTTACTGGAGGAGGTGTTGGGAGATTTCCATACATACCCTTTGGTGGTTCATCATGCTGTGTAAAAGATGTACCAGGACCATAGACTTCAGTACGTGTGGCCAGGAGATAGTGACCCTTGGTGATTGAGGAGGGAGATCATGTGTTCTTCAGGCTTCACCCCAACTATGATTGTGGAGATTTGGCAGAGAGACAAGCTATTGTTTGGTTCATCGAAACATTTAGAGTCTTTTTAGAGTTGGTGAGGGGGAGTAATGCCTAGATATTATAAAAAAATGCATAGGGTGCATGATGTTTTCCACATTTCACAGATGATGAGTTATGAACATGATTTAATGCACATTGTTAAGTGCGTTGAGCTAGAAATTGACAAATGGGTGATGCTTGCGGAGTTCCATGTGGAGAAAGAAGATTTATAATATCAGGTCCAATAGGGGTTGTCGACTCCTCTATTATTTGTTCGGTGGCACCCCGAGAATCTTTAGGAGAGCACAAGGGAGAATGAGGCCCATATTACTTCTTAGTACCCTCTTTGTTTTGCATGCCATTGTTTTGGATTTTGGAGATGAATATACCAATAGTGGGGAGATTTTAATGTCCCGGAATTTTCATGTAATTGTTTTTATCTATAATGAATTATTTCAAGACTTCCAAATTCGACGGTACGTTATTCTGAAGCCTGGAGTTCCAAGAATGATCCGTCGAAAAATTTTAAGATTAAAATAGCACTCATGGGAGGTTTTCATGAAATAGTGTAATAAATCCTAAAAGGGTGCCCAAATTAAAAATCTGAGGGCATTGTTGCCTTCAGGATGGAGGGTTTACCATTGTCAACACTTATGTTTACTCAATGTTGGTATCTAGTGATAAAACCCTAAAATAGCATAATCGTAAATAAAAAAATTAAATAAAAAAATTTTAATTTTCAAATTCTAATATCTAACGAATGGTGACTCAGATTAAAAACATTATACCACTACGGACCTTGTGAGGGTATTCATTCTTTAGGTGGATTTGAACATTGGCTAGCGCAGGAAAATACTAGAAGTTAGGTTTTTTGTGGAGAAAAAAATAAATAATAATAATTTTATTGTCAATTCCTTTAAACTCCCAAAATGTATCTCAGATTGCAAATATGACTGTACCATTGAACTCATGTGTGTGTGTTCCACTTAGGAAGACCCTAACCACAACCATCACATGATGTGGGTGAATGTTAATTTTTTGAACTTTTTTAAAGGTTTATTTAAATAATCATGCGAGCCAGATTATTTTACCTTTTGGACCGATGCTCGGATTGAAAATATAGGGACACCATTGAACATGAATCACTAGAATTCAACTAGAAATGTAACAACATTGGCCAACAAGGGCTGAGTAAAAATTTAATTTTTTGGACTTTTCTAGAAAAATAAAAAAATTATTTAGAAAAATTATTTTATTTCTTTTCACACCTCTTATCGGTGGACAGAAATGCTGCAGTGCGAAGATAAGGAGATGATGAGGCATATTAATGGAGGAGCAATAATGGATCTTTTTAAATAACACCACTCTTTTTATAAACACTCATTTAATGTGGATCATTAAACATGGACCATTAAATGAGAATAATTAATTGACCCAATGACACTACGTTTTTTTTCTTATTTATTTTCTAACATGTTGGTGGATAAAGAATTAAAAAATTGGAGGACTCTTTGATGGTACTCCATTGAATCTCTTCTCAAACGAATATTAAATAATTTTGGTGCGTCTTCATCGTATTCATCTCACCATGATGAATAGAGCCAAAAGTGACCACATCGAAGTCTTGAAACCTCAAGGATGAACACATTGGCATCGAACATCAATAAGGTAGTGGTTTATTTAATTTTATGTTTTCTCCATTCTTTTCTAAAACAAGGAATGGAGATCATACCATAAAAATTTTGATCCGTGATTCCTGAATTATGTTGGATGATTACTTTTTTTGGGTTTTATTTAACTAGGATTCAACATTGTATGGAATGATTGAAATAAATCCCCAAACATCCTCCTTGTTTTTTATCTCAAATGTAGTGGGCCAAGGCAGACATGAACGATGCTCGAGAACGTCCACTCATGCATTCTAGGTTTCCATACTCTCGAACTGATGGAATGAAAAAATCGTGGCCTTTACTAAGAAGTGGGCTACCTCTGGGGGCCACAAACACATAGTCCCTAAAGAAAAGTCCACCAGAGCGTGTCGAGTGGTCCGCTGAAGGCTCGACTACTACACCAGCATTGACCGCACACACCATCTGTGTGCCGATCAGACGAACAGAGGACTATCGGCCATGTCAGCATTCGTGTGGAGCGGTGTGCCTGTCGGGCGCGCTGCTATAGCTGGATGAAGATGTGGTGGGAACCGCATGAATGACGGTGTCACGTGGACAACCCTCCCAGGTGGTGATGTTATGCAGTCTATCGACTATGGTAGGAGGGGCCTCACGTCCATGGAGCCAATCGAGCAGGAAGGACACAACCGATTCTCACGTCCCTGTTCGACAGCGCACCCCTGCCACCCCATGCGTCAGGGTCTCAGGAATTTGGGTCGTGCCCTAGATAGATGTTTATTCCTGCCTATGGGCTAGACCCACACCAGATTATTGGCCTCATGCCTTTGGTTAGGCAGGATTACATCAGTTTTTCAGGCGACCAGGTGAGCTGGACCCTCAGCCACACTAGGCCATTTCAAGTGAACCCCATTGGAAAAAACAAACTAGAAAGACCCATACCCCAACCAGGTCAGTTCGATTCATTTGATTTTTAAACTGAGGTATGGAGAACCCTCATTTCAGGTTGGTCAGGTCGGTTTTACTAAGTCAGACGAGGCCCAGACACAACCGACACCTAGTTACTAAAACGCTAATCGCTAATAACAGGAAGACTTTGTGTCTGATTGACATGCCATCTATGGAATGAATACCCTTTCAAAGATCAGTTACTTCTGATATTATCTATGGGAGTTTTTGTAAGGGGTTTCTGTATGGCCGAGTTGGATCGGTCTCGAATCCAACTGGGCCCTTTTTACTAAAATGCTCGTATCTTGCATCATGCTCGAACTATTGATGAGCCTTTTGCAGCATTAGGACCCTATCAATAAGGTGTTCCATTGGAAAACTCTATGGTTAATTACATGGATTTTTGATGCGTTGAATGGATTTAGGTGTGTTTTTCCCAATCACACTGCGTAGGGAACCCTGCATTTGGATGAGACCTAGGACTTCTCACTTTCGACTCTATAAGACTCGACTATGGCCCAGTGGGAAGATATTATTTGTGACATTTCATTCCCCTGGTTGGAAGAACATATGTTTTAATTTTCATGAAATGGTATGCGACGTGGAGGAGTACCTCATTTAGCCATGATTATTGGAATGCACTTCTCTGTGACTTTACTGGCACATGGTGGTGAGCACTTCTCTGTGACATAGAAATTACACGGTACACTATGGGAAGGAGTACCTAATTAGTAAAAGGTTATTGGGAAGCACTTATTCGTGACATGGTGGGAACACTGTAATCATTAGTGGTGTATTTATCTAGTTCTGAGGTTTTCGATGTTGTGACGGATGTTTCCTCTATCACAACCCTAAACCTATACCTGGTGTGAGATGTATTGTCTTTCATCATTTACATTGAGGATTGTTGTGTGGTCTTTCCTACTTGTTATTGGGTCCCAAGTTTGTAAGTTTTTACTCACCTCTGCATGGTCTTCACCTGCACATGTTATGTTTGCTGCAGACGTTTGATAGTTGGACGGGGATTTTGGTCGACCAAGACCAAGTGGTGCTCAGGGGTATGAGACTAACAAATGTTATGACATTGGAGCTAGAGGCCTAAGACTAGGTGGGGTCTAGTAGGATTGGGTGGAAAAGTCACTCTACGTCATATTCCTGCTACTACTGAACTCTCACGAATAGGTGGGGTTTTTTGAAAATGGTCATCAGAGTTTCTTTTTCATACTTTAAATTTTTAGACCTTTAATTGGGTTTGTACTCTTCCCACTTTTAGTAGTTGGACATGGCATTTTTTTATTGATATTTGATTCCTTGGTCTATGTGTGGGACTTTTTTTTGGGGTGTGTGTGCATACATGTACTCAGTAAAAGGCCTCCCATTTGAAGGACGATGCCTTCAGTGCTAGTCTCCATCCCCTAAACATCAGGAGAAATTATTGGGGTAGTCACGACACGAGTCCAGGGGGACAGGTCAGGAAATCTCTGATGAACTATTTAGAAACATGATACCATAAGGGTGATAGAGGATCATATCACAATGATAGACCATTTCATCCCTATTCGGTATTATCATACAATGGAGGATATTTAAAAAAATATCCAAAATGTGGAAATGAAGCATGGCATAACAATTTTTATAGTGTCAAATAGAGATCTATGATTTCTATCTTGTTTCTGGAAATCCTAAAAAACCCCTAATTCTTAGTTTAAGATGAGTACAATGTATCACCCATATATGTATGGGAAATACAAAAAGGAGGTACTAATATTGGAATATATTTTTCTAGCTTGTGTGATGGATTTCTATGTAAAATGGAAAATTCAAGTATCATTAGTGGAGTTCTCTTATAAGAATAGTTATCAACCCACATTAAATATCGCTCATTCAGAAGAATCATATGGGCATCCTTTTTCTCCCCATTATTGGGTGGAAATAGGTGAGACTTCAATAGTTGGGTGGGGACATGTCCAAGATAAAGAGGAGATTATTTAGTTTATTTGAAAATATATGGAGATGGAATAGAGTAATTAGAAATCATATAAAGATCATTGTTAGTGGTCATTTTTGTTCAGGTTGAGTGATCATGTGTTCTTGAGAATATATCCAATGTATGAAAAAAGGCATTTTAGGAACTAGGAAATGTGATCTTCTCGATACATAAGAAAATTCGATATAGTTGAATGGGTAGTTCAGGTGACATATCATTTTTCATTGCCACCATAGTTATGTGATGTGCATAATGTGTTTCACATATATCAGTATAAATAATCTCTTCCTGATCCTCACAATTTTATTATATGGGATCTTGTTGAGCCATAGCAGATCCATAGTTTGTGAACCTGCCTGTGCAGATTGTGGTGTGGGAAGTTAAATTTTTTGTGTCAGAGAAGCTTCAGTCTAGTACGATTTTTGTAGAATCATGGCCAGATAAAAAAATATACATGTGATTGGGAGATAGAAATGATAGATATTTGTCTTCAACTCTTTTGATACTCATGTGGTTTTCACCTTTCTTTCGATGCAATGGACAATGGGTGAGATGTAACAACACCAGGTACATGTAAGAAACACATTGGTTATCTTTTTTAAGTATTTAATGATTTTGGGTGATGGTTGGGAGGGTTTCAGAAAAACATGGAATGTTTATGAGGATAATAATAATCTTCACAATTTTTTTACAGATAGAGAAAACCATACAACACCTACAGGAAACTATGCATGTAGAGATATTCTCCAATGATAAGGTGTATGTGCAGGAACACAGTTTTTCCAAACCATGTGGTATCTTAGGAGAAAACATGAAATTTGAGATAATGTGATATATTATGGTTAGATAATGGTTTATCTAACTATTATTTCAAACTTTTCTAGATTCACATGGATATTGAGGCTAGTTCATGGTTAGTGCACAATTTTTCTTAATTGTGAAATTAGTTTTGAATGTTTTAAACAATAGATCATTAAATTATATATCTAAATTTTTTAAACCTCAAATATTTTCATTTATTTTCCCAATCATCCATAACTCGATATTTATTCGTCTGAAATGAAAACTAATATTTTCAAATTGATTCAAAACCAGTTTTAATTTATTCCTAGGTGTATTAGAGATGTATTATCATGGTACTCCATCATTTATGGTTGTTTTTTGAAGTTATTATTAGATATAATTCTCTCCCAATCAATATTATTTTTATATATCTAGTCCTTTATAAATATATATAAGGTTTTTCATTATAATACTTGTTATATTCGTCGTTTTGATGATATGGGAAGAGTTCTATGGTGGTTTTTTGGATATTCAACTAGGTTTTGTGGGCGTTTGATTGACATTCATCATTATTACCACAATTTTCAGGGTAATTTACATCACACTCAAATACACATTTTATAACATGATGGATTATTGTAATATTTTACAAAATGATTGAATTTTACTTTGTTATTTTTTTGAAAATCCTTGTAGAATCCTTCTTTAGTGATGGTTTTCGAATTCGTGGAAGTTGTGGATTTTTTTTGTGAAATTCTCTTTTAAATGGTTTTAAAATTTTGTTTTTTAATGGTTATTTAGTTTGATTATTATAAAATTTTCTTCCATAAATGATTTCAATAAAAATGTTGATTTTTTGAAATGGATTGTTTATGATAGTTTTGTATTGGTTTGGAGAAATGTGTTTGCATGGGTTTATATTTCATTTTATGTGGCCTATTGAAATATGAAATTATGTACATTTTAAAATCTATAAAGTCACATGGGATATTAATTAACCATTTATGACATGGTCTATCGATGAGAAACTACTCTTGAGTGTCTAACACTCATATCGGTGAGTGAATTTTTGATGCGTGAGTTTGCGGATTTAAATGTCATACCCCAAAAATGTAATATAGATTAGAGTTGAAGAAATTTATAGCTGCTTCATGGGAGAATGATATTTTTTTATAAAATTATTATTTTTAGAAATATCATTGGTTTGATGATACTATATTTCAACAAATTTAAATACATTATATATATATATATACTTTTATATAATGTACTAACATGTACTATCATAGTGACATGTGTGTGGAAGTCATTTGGGGAATACAAAATGAGATTTATTACACATAAATTATTGGAATCATTTTTTATTTTCTATATATTTTTCATCAATACCACTGAAAAAGGTAATGTATTACACTTATTTATATGTACATTGGGATATATGTGGTGTTTTATAGAGTTAATGACCAAAGATTGTTGATTGCTTTAGAGTTTTTCATTAGGGTCCTTTAATTTTTAAATCCATTGTGTACATTGTTATTATAGTCTTATGATAGGTTATTGTCATATATTGGTTTCTATATCAATCATATTTACTTATTTTATTCATCATTTTTACCACACATCCTTAGCAGTTATATTTTTATGGTGTGTTTGGTATTGTTGTTTTAGTTCAAAATGAAAATCATCCCCATCTATTAATAAAGACCATGAAATTTATTTCATGCCTTCTGCACCATAGTGATGTGTCATAAGCACATGAAATACCCTTATTTCATCTCAATCCAATTAATTGTGGCAGGGTTTTACAGGTCATAATGAAGGCTGACTCACCTTGCTCCCGCCAACCATGAGGTGACTCGCACAAACATCAATAACAACCATTAAAAAGATCCATTTGGATAGATTTATGGACAATATTATTATATGTAACTCCACAAGGGGAATATTTATTTCACATAAACCAAAAAAATCCAAAAACATTCTTATAACATGTCCAATAAAACCATAATTGTTTACTCAGATTGAAAATATGTCCATTGAGGATAGGATATTTTTAATAGAACTTATGATCCTAGAGCCTTATAAATACCCTTAGATAAACATTATGTTAAATAGAGATATATTTCTAGAACAGTCCTTTTTGGTACACAATGAAACTGATCCACCTCACGAATGTAAAGACAACCCAGATCATCAACTATGATGGTTTTCCTATTTGGTATGAAGTGGGATTACATAGTTATATGATCCACAAAAATCCAATAAAAATTCATTATTATCGGTTTTCCTATATAATCCAATCATATATACATTGTCACATCATCCCATTTCCACTCAGGAATTCGAAAAGAATGATAAATTCCAGCTTGCATTGAAGCTCAGCTTTCAATTTCAGAAAATTAGAGCATGTCACCTAGATACATCATACATTCTTATTCATTATAGACCAAAAGTAATATATTTAGATATAAAGATACACATCTTAAAGTAGGATTAATATCCCTTCTTGAAGCATGAAACTCCCTCATCAGCGCTTTTGGTAAGCCTATCAAAACCAATATTCTATCATATAGTAGAAGATAATTTCCTCTACTGATAAAATATCCTTATTCTATCTCCCCAAAAATAATATTTTTCTATCAGAACTAATCCCTCAAGATAAAAAATCTTAATTCACATAATTTGGCAAAAAAACATAAATATAAATGATGTTGAAGTCAAAGTTACCTGACCCTAAGACTCAAGAACATTAAGATTTCTATCTAAAAAAGTCTCATTATTCACCACTAATCAACATATTACTCAAATTCCTATGACTATTTAATTTATATAAATGTTTCATAAATGATGTTTCCCTATACTGATATATGAGCCAATTAAATGTTTAATGACTACAAATACTATGTCCACCCCTTTTTTTGATGGTTTGGGTATCTCAGGTAAAAGTTGTTCCTAAAATTCTTATGGTTTTTGTATACCAAAATTCTATCACCAAGGAGATATTGTCTCCAACATCTCATGGATTTTACAAATTATTATTTAACTAAAACATGAGTAGTGTCTTTCCCCCATGTATTCTCACCTTTATTGATCCATGAGATACCGCTCAATCCTCCAACATTAAAACTGTTCTGATTCCATATATTAATGTCTCATATTAAATAGTATATGTTTTACCCATATCTGGAAATGTGAGGATATGTGATATGTTTATCCTTAATTACAACTCTCTAAATTCTCTCTCAAAACAGTAAAAATAATCATCACCCGGATTAAGGTCATCCTAGAATTTGGTGCTACCAAATGGGATAAATCGTGTATAATGTATCAAAAATTCCCTATTTTACCAAATTAAATGAATCGTTAATGATTTCTAAGGCCGTTATAAAGATATTATGGCTGTGAACTTACCTATATTTACTGTTACTTCGGCCTTTATGATGACATGGCCAAATAAGTGAACTTAAACAATCATGACACTACAATTGGTTAGATTATCTAAAAGAGGACCCTCTCACGACGTACATCAGTTGATTTCTATATTTATGGAATGATCATCTTCATACTAGGAATATGAAAACATATAATCAGAAAAACCACAAAAAAATAGTGCATAATAGGATAAAAGAAAAAATTCATTATTTCCGTGAATATATTTTTATTGTTATTAAACCCAAAAAACATCACAAAAAATTCATACATGAAAAACATTATTCTAAAATTTTTCTGGGATATGTATGATGATCTAACAATTATATAATGTTAAAATGATCTGAAATAAATCTTGGACAAGATAATGGCACCTATAAGTTTAATGAGATTTCCGTAAATGCATGGAAGAGGATACTGGTTCTTGAATGTCATCTGGTTAAACCTACGTTAATCCACACATAAGCTCAATGACCCATAAGCATTTTTGGAAAAAACAACAAGAGAACTCAAATCGGATTTCATTCCTATATAAAGATTGTATCATATAAATTCCATATATTTATTTTATTTCTGAAAACACACACATCCAAACCAAGGGGGTGAATGTAATGAATTCCAAGAGAATCCACTTGTAGAAGAATAACATTATCGAATGGAAGAGAACCCATGGTAGAAAAAAATTGTACACTAATTCACATGGGTGACTCTGGATGAAACATTGGCTGACACCTTATTAACCTCCCACCCTGTATGAGATAAATGAACATTTCCTTTTAGGAAAATTTTTCATCTCTATATCACATAAATAATTTAAAATGGGGTGACACCAATACCTTTAAAGGAATTGAGTATGATGGAGTAGCTTCTCTCAGGTTAATGTTTTTTGGAATCAAATATTTACATCCCATTTTGTATGGAATTGTCCTACTCAATAATTAAATTGACATCACTACGGTAAAATAATAAAAATCCCATCACTACTAAACCCTCAATATCTCAGAAATTTCCTCCTCCATTCATTTGATATATTATGAAGGAACAACAATCATTTATCTTAAGGCCACAAGTATGAGGCTTCTAATACACCCAAAATTCATATAATCCCTACGATCTAATGTTTTGGTCTATTAAATTGACAATTGTTCCACAAGTGACATCCCACCTATATGGGGGGAAATCCCATTTTTGAAAGAGATGAGTCAGGCCCACCACTAATAGGCAAGACCAATCCTCTATGTCGAATGTTGAAAAAGTCACACTAACTTGTCATGATTAGTTTTTTCAAAATCACCCAAAACCCCAGTGCTAAAACTACAATCATTGCCTTAATATCTTGATAGTTATTCTCTATACACCCATGATAGGATAAATCCAACACTACATATGGCTTGATGGCCATTATAGCACTGAAATTACATCACATATCTATTTCCCATTCAAATTCATATTATAAATTTGCCTTATTTTCTTCCATGGCCTTTTAGAAACACATCTTGTTGATGAATGATGTATTCCAATCCTCTTGATTTCATTATCCATCAAGATAGAACATTTAGTGATATTCCAACTGAGGAAATTAAATCTCCCCATAATGCCATAGAACTATATAGAAGACTCTCCTTTTTCATGGATGTTGTTTTTACAAATGATGTTGAGATAGTCATTACAGAAGAATAAAAAATTCGGTGAACTAATGAAGACTGTACTATAAAGGTCGATGGAATGCTAAATGTTGTTGAAAATATCATGTTGTTAGGGATTAAATTTTTTTCAAATAAATGGCATAAAAACTAGCTTGAGATAAATATATATTAGAAAAATAATAACTATACAAAAAATGATATTTCCATACCAATTGAAACTCCAAATGATTATCTCCCCACAACACAAAATCCACCTAGAGTGGCTTTGTAGCACACTAATATGACCTTTCATCATTTTCCAAAATCACTTAGATCTCCCCTATAGATTTTTCAGATCCCCCCATACATACCATTAATATTTACTCCAAAAAGACATCATTAATATAAAACATAAAAAAACTAACCAAGATTGAATTTTGTCCATTAACTCCACCATACATTTATGAATGATACCATCAGCCTTGAAGGTCTCCCTAGCCTATCCCATTAGGCCTAGAGTCATTTTAATTTTTAGTGTGCATCCCAGATGAATGATGTTAAAAAAAATTCAATCCTTCTGATAATAGTGATTAGAACATTAACAATATCCAAAATGTAGAGATGAAGGGAAATTAGGACATAGTTGATAGGAGATATCCAACTATCGAATCATCAAAAGATATTTCTCTAGTCATTAATATGTATAGTGACAATGTCAACCATCACCTAAAAATGGTGACTTCAGAAAAATCAAGGGGATATTAGGGAACCAATGTACTATATGGAAATGTTTCATCTATTAATACCAGGGAAGTACTCAAGTTTCATCTCCACACAGTTCAAAAATGTTTTTGAAATGAACACACTACTTTTGAGTAGTTGATGTGATGCCTGACCAATTTTCTATAATCCACCATAATATTGTTAAAACCTATTCTAGATCTCTTATTACCATTAATGATGAAAAACATATCATCCACAAATTATATATTAGACACACTGATAAAATTTCTATGGAACACAAAATGAAGAATGGAGCCATAAAGAATCATTTGTTTGAGGAATATACTATGACAGTCCTAATCAATAATGAATAGAATTTGAGAAAAGGAGTACTATTTTATCAACCTCTTAAAAACATATTGAATCCCATCATTATTCTAATAATGGATATCACTATACAAGGGGACCAATATCACTTGAAAAACAAATCAATAATATAGATAGAGAATCCCATGTCAGCCATAACCTTGATGATAAATATCCATTATAATCTATTATTATCCTTATAAATATTGATTTTGATGAAAACATTATAACCAAGAGTTTTGTTTTTCAATTTTTTATATCATTTCATGATATATACTTATAATAGGGTCCGTGGATCTTACTTTGAAAAAGCCATGATAATACTTAGAGATCCACCAATGTTGGTGCATCATTACCCTATAATTTAAAACACATACAAGAATTTATATGGGAAGTGTCACTCTCAGATTTCCCTATAGTTTCTAACATAGGATGGATTAGTAACCATGAATAAAGTTTATACATATCATTTCAAACAAGAATTGATCATAATAGAAATGATAACCACCAATCTCTAGGGAACACAACATGAAACATTTCATATTCTCTGATCAAACACCCAACAGTTTGTTGATGGTCAAAACCCAATTAAATATTTCCACATCAATGAATAAACCATATTACATAAGAGTGAATGTATAATAATGTGATTCTATAATATCAATCAAAAAAACATTATGATAATGTTATATGATTTTTAACACTGATAGTCGATGGTCCTATATCCATCATAACTGATGTATTCTGCATAACAGGCATATGACTTTTACCTCTAGCATGGGTTTTAGTATGACTTACCTATGCTATATACCTTGTCTGGTATTATTTCTCAAGCACTCAGAAACAACATCCCCAACCTCTTCCTAAATTGCCAGTGGAACTCCAGTTAATATCTTGATGAGGGGCAGCTACACCCCTTCCTGACCAAGATGCTTTTTCTATTCCCTGTCTACTAGATTTTTTATAATGTTCATACATAAATTCTAATGACAACCTAGTATTTCAAAAATAGAAAACTCGACTATTTATTAAAGACACTAATGGAAGTTGTGGAAGAACGTTCCAAAATAAATATCACTATAAAAGAACATGATGACGAGATGGTTGTCCAATGACGTGACTCCTCTTCCTATTTATACCTTGGATGAAAATTTCATACAAGAATATCTTTGAACATGAAGAGGATATAGTAGATCACCCTTAAAAATTATCAAGGACACTTCTCTGTGCCTCTATGGGATTTCCACCTATGAGGAGTGTATAGTTCATCATGTCCTATAAGCTTATGAAATTGAAAATGTTTACCTTAAACCTGATCATATTGTGAAGATTGTCATAAAAATTTATCACCCTATAAATCCCAAGATCGTAAATAGATGGTGTAATAAAATATACGTCAGTGAAATTTCAAGCATTGTCTATAGATAACTTTATCTCATACGTTTGATTCAATAAATCATGAGATTTTACATCCCATAATATTTAATGATATAAATATCTCAATAAATTGTTCTTCAAGTCCATCAATGACTGCTAATCCTACATCCCATCGTACTTCAAATAATCCCATAATGGATTGGCAGGTACACAATGTATGTATGCCACATTCTTTACGATCTTATTTTTAGGTTTCACCATATTCTTAATGATTTAATTAACTAAATAGATATAGAAAATGGGTACCTAGGATCCACTTTACCCAGTAAACATTGGTGAATTCTTCTGTTGAATCACTCTTTTGAACACAAAAATTAATGTAACGGTATGAATAACATCCCTTTACATGGATCTCATGACCTTGAGGAACTTGTCACAAAGCTGAACATCAATATACTACTCATGAAATATAATAATTTCTAGTTATGCTATGTTACGAGCATACTTATTTCTATCCTCGGGATGTTCATGTTTATGATTATGAGGATATATTTTCCCTATAAGAAAAATTCACACCATAGAGGACTTTCTAGCATTAAGGTTGACATCAATAGGTGACTACAACAGATAACAACTAAATAATTCAGGTCAAATCCATAAAAGTATTCCAACATGGTAGTAGGAATATACCACTTTTTATTAGAATTAGTCAATTGGAATGGTAAACAACCACTATATATTAGCATAATAGTATAAAAGAGTTCATGTTATAGGTTTATTCCCATAATATTATCATTTTAACATGGAAACAAATTCCATTCAAATAGATTTGATAACATAGTATAACAATATATATCTCAACAAATAATTATGGGAATTTCAATTTATTTTTTAAATACCACTTTAAATTTTAATGGAATTTAATTAATAGTTATATCAATAAGATATGTGCCAAATATTAGGGGTTTTATAACAAGAAATCAATTGGCCTTAGTATAGTTATACTATTTAATCTTTTATTAAGAATCTAAATAGGATGAACCATATGAAGCTATTTATTGAAGGATATGTAGATAGCCATTATGTTGGATATAAGTAGGTGAGTCGATGCTATTGGGACAAAGTATCCTATTGGATAAGTGAGAGTCAGTTCAATTGATTCCAATGCATATTGATATCGATCAGAGTAGAAAACATTCATATTTTTTTAATGTTAATGACACCAATATTTTTTATAGGGTGATATTTTATACCTTTGGGTGTATCCTACATTTTTTTACCAAAGGATTTTGAGATAAGGTAATCTAGCACCTACGTTTGTTGAACAATTTGAGGTTGTGGAGAGAATATGACTAGCGTTGTACCTATTAGATCAACCACAAAGGTAAACAACTATGAATGTTTTTTATGGTTCACATGATCTAAATTGTCACCCCAACCATTCTCATGTGACCAATGTTGATGATTTTGGTCTTGAAATCAATGGTTAATTTGAGGATAATCCCATAAAAGTGTTTTATTTTAGTGATAAAGTGTTTTGGGGAAGACCCAGTCCATAGTTTCTGAGATTTGAAAAATGGGGCCATGTTCTATATGATACATTGGAGAGAGATGTAGATATGTGGGATTAGGGGACTTATAATTTTGTCTTGGAATCATATAGAGTTTTGAGATTATATCCCAAGAATGAGTTTCCATATAGTGTGGAGATTGTAATTTCCTGAAATCATCTAGAGATCTCACATGAACTTTTTCAGCTTCCATTTTCCCTTCTTTTGAGTAATTTTTTTGGTTTTTATATTGAAATATTTTGGGTAAAATTTTGATATAATCTTAAATAAGATATATAGTTAATAGTTTGAACATGGTTTTCTGAAGTCGTACACCCAGCCCATAAAATTTTGTGATCTTAAATAGAGGTGATCAACATTACTAGATCATTGCTTTTGAAACTATGTACCCTAATAGGAGTAATGGTGAACCCCCTAACACTAAAATAGTTAAACTGTTTACCATCACCATTCAAAAAACCATGTTCCCCCACCTATGAAACCATTCACACCATTTTAATTAAACCAATAATTAGTTTTTAAAATCTTGAATTCCCCGAGCTTCACCCCAATATGACCAAACTAATTTCTATCATATTCCACTCATATTTGGAATTTATAAGATGAATTACTCTCTCTTTTAACCACTGTTATTAATGATTTGAAGCCTTTATTAAAGATGTTCACCTATCTCGGTATGATAATATCATCTAAATTTCTTTCAAGTACCTCTCAATTTTTTCCCTCATATGTAAAATGGGTATTTGCCCCAAATGGTGTAATATCTAGGTCTAGGTTTTTTGGATATTGATTTGTCTTTTCATGGATTTATAATATAGATATACATCTCATTCATCATCATGTTCTTCATCATTCTTCAAAAATTTCGAATTTCTGGTGGCGGTCATTTATCACCATTATTAAGTAGGTGGTTAAAATTGGAATAATCTAGTCATTATTTAATTATGTATGTGTAATTGATAAATTTAAACATTCATGAATGGGTAATTTCATTATTTTTTAAATTGACTTAAAATGATTTCCATATAATGATGAATTGGGTTAATTTTTGTAAAATAATTTATGATAAATTGGATTTATTTGTATTAATTATTTTTGGGAATAAATTAATATAAATCTTAGGGATTGGTTAATGGTAATTTGAATAATTTATTTTTTAATTAATTAATAAGTAATTATTATTTTGAATTTGGATTAATAATATTTTTAATTAATTAATTGGATGTTTTGATTGAGGAATTGGATGAAATTATTTTTGAATTAATTAATTGATTTTTGTAATGATTAAATTGTATGATTAATTCAATTATTATTTGACTTATTATTTGGGATTTAGAGTAATGGGTGACTTAATGATATTTTTACAGAATTGAAAATGGAATTTTATGATATGATTTAGTTTACCATTTCTGAGTTTATTAATTTCATGATCAAATAATGAAAAGTTATTTGATGGTTATTTTTAATATTATTCTATTCTGATTAATGTGTTGAAACATGATTGTTTGATATCTTTAAATGGTAAAATTTTACTATAATTATTTACAACAGGGTTAATGTTGATTAACCTCGATTGATGATAAATATGTTATATTTTGATATATGTGATGAATGTGTGTGTGACAATGTGTACTTCTTCAAAATCCCATGGTGATTATATTGATAAACATATGCGGGGCATGGTTTGTTGTGCCAAACGAACATATTGATAAAATTATATACAGATGTGGAACATGGAATGTTTCATCAAAAGTGCATAGTGAAAAATGATTGTGGGAAATGGCCAGCTTCGAATTTTTTTTATTGAGTAATAAATGAATTGTGGGTCATAAATCGCTTCGTCAATTACATACGTGGTCATAGGAATGGAAATATGATACCAAAATGATGGAATTTGACTAAAATTATGATTTCCTCTAAAAATGAATTAAAATGAATGTATAATGAAATCTATAGTGATATAATGAATTTCTAATTGAATATATGACTGGGTTCAAACACGAAAACATGCCAAAGCAGGTATTGATTTGTTTATGAGACATTGGGAACCTTTTATTAATGTGGTAAATAATAAATAATTGATTAAATATAATCAATTTAAATTATCTCTTGTATTTTATTTTTATACTAGTTCAGGCACTATTATTGATTGGATATTGTTCTCGAAATCCTTGTTTGTGGCCTACAATGTTTTACTCACACTCTATTTGGTCTGCCTTCATTGTACCTGAATAGAAATCAAGTTTGTGCTATAGGGTAATGGAATGGGCCCACTGTTAGATAAATGAGTTGACATGGATACTCGATGAGGGAACAAGACAAAATTTGTGACCCAATTTGTAGTTTTTAGTGTTTTTTTAATTGGGTTAAATTTATATTGACACTTCACGCACACATGGAATGATATTTCAGAAGTTTTGTTTTGGGTATTGTTTCCTAGTTTAGACATTAAATGATATTTTTCTTCTTCTTGATATGGATAAATAAATTTTTTTATTTCATTTTATTTTTAATCTATTTTTATTCTTTTATATGGAGGGAAATGTCTCCATGTGATTAATATATTATACCCTTGTTTTAAATGGCAACCTCTAGCTTTCAAGGATGTGCGCTTAAGGTTTTGTGACAATCCATTTGGGTGCACCGTTGTGTGGAGCCCGTATCAGTTCATTACAAAAAGGGTGTATAATGTGTAATTTTGGCCATCCAATATATTTTGGACATTTTTATATGTTATTTGGACCTCCATCTTAATGTTTAACCAGTATGTAATTTTTTTTAAAATATTAACTTTAATCCATTTAAATATATTTTTAGTCAAAAACTATGTTGATGTTAATAGAAATTACATGCAATTATTAATAAAAATATTGTTTTATGTTTTATATATTCCAATCAATGAAGTGGTATAATATTTTTAAAAATAATCTCGTAGTCATCACTAAAAAACTACTGTTTAAATTTACAATGATAAAACGATTATAATGTTTTTATTTACATTTTCAATGTGGAATTTGGTAAAATAATCACAATTGTATTAATATATGAATAATTAATCTATATATAATTCAATCCAAAATTAAAATAAATTATATATATATAAATAAATTATATGAAAATGGTTTTTTCAAATAGAACTATTTTCCATTCAGTATTCATAAAAATTTTATGCTTCCCAGAAAAATAAAAAATCAGAAGAGGTAAATATTCATATTTAATGTTATCAAAATAGGATTGCATTTTTAAAATGGAAATTCTGAAAATTTAAAAAATCAATTTTAAAACAAGTAATCTACTAAAAGATTATAAAACAATCTTTTAGATTTATGGAAAATTTTATAAATAAAATACCATTGTTCTTATTTTATTACTTTTAATCATGTGGGATTAGTGTAATAATATTTAATATAATTTATAATATATAAATTAAATTTAAAATATTATATAATTTTATTCAATTTATGGATATAAATTGTGATTGTACATAGAAAAATAGTGTTCATTGAAAGAAAATAATATATATTAAAATATTTATTATATTTTTTTCTTTGTAATTCATAAAAATGAATTTATTTTATATGCTTTTGTAGAATGTATTTTTGAAATTTAGACAATCATATTCATAACTTCTATTCAAATGTATTTCTGAAAAATATAGTAATATTTTATTATTATTATTATTATTAGTATAATTTTTTCTATTAAATATTGGTCTTATATATAGAACATTTTATAGATGGAACTTGGAATTATTTATAACATAAACAAAACATATTGTTTCATGTACTCCAAGTTAATCTATGTTTTTCCAGTAACCGTTTCGTGAATTAGTGTAGAAAAAAATAAGGAAAAACATGCTTTGATCATCGAAATCAAGCTATATTCATTTTTCTATAAAATGGAAATTATCAAAGAGATGTAATTGATTAATAAAAAAAATACTTCTCACAATATATTGGTGTTCAAAAAATCCAACTTTCCTGAAAGAAATCATTATTACAATAAACATGACTTCCCTCGCATGATGACATCATTAGTCTACTATTTAATTACTCAAGGCATTGGGCCTTCCCTATCTCAGGTGTGTTACTAATCTACTATTAGAAACATCACATCCTTGAGTAAGATGACTCAATATATGATATCCATGATATTATTTTCGTTATTGAAATAAATAAAAATATATCATAGATATTAAAATTTTAATAATATTATAAAAATTTATATTATAATAAAATATAACGCATTAGTTTAAATTCCTAAAATTTCAAAAAATCTAGGCATAATTTACCATACTTCTTTAACTACCACAAAAAACACAATGCATATATTTTCAGAAGATATGTCAACATCATTATTAAATGAGATTTAGATAGTCATTAACCCAGACTATCTATGAAATTATATTATATTTCTCTAAAGGAATATATTTTTATTTTCCCCAAAATCTATTTCCACATTTTCTTCATGTGCAAGGAACATATCCCTTGTCATATCTAAATAAAAACGGTATAGTTTTCAATGTTCATATACAAATCACATTGATTTTACTGATACTTACAAAACATATTTTCTTAAAAAAAATTTCTTATCTAAATAGCTTCTTGTGGAAACATTGAGAATATTCATTCCAAATTGTTAATTTATGTTTATTCTCTTCAATTTAGTAAATATATAGATTCCAACAACATGAAAACATTATTGTAATCTAATGACATCACAAAATCATTATGGTTCTATTGTATAGCCACATTATATGGAAGGTATCCATGATATCTAATTAAAAATTAAATTATCATTGGGAGTAGTTATAATTTTTATAATTCTAATGGATTTTGGAATGAAAAAATAGTATAAAAAAATTAGACTTATTGTTACGACCCTTATACAATCCTTGTATAGTCTTACCTTAAAACTCACTAATGGATTAAATCAAATTAAAATTATTTCTAATTATAGAAATTATTTTGGAACATTGATTATATTTCCTAAATACATATGAAAATCTAAATTATATATTAATTCCTTTTATTTATTCCATGATTGATCCATTATTCATATAAAATAACACATCACCTACTATAGTGAATATACAACCAAAACTATGGTTTTCAACATCATACATTGTATATATATCTTTATAGATATATATTCTATCACCTAACAATATCAAATGAAATTATAAAATACAATATATTAAATTTAGGATACTAACAGATATGAACATATTTTTTAAAGATTAATTTTTTTGTTTGAATAATCCTTAACAAACCCTTTGAATTGGTAGAAACGTTTTGTAACATGAAAATTTTATTTAATACTATAACTCATATGATATCAATTTTCCATTCTATTTGTATTATGGTTGTCGAATAAATTTTTTATCTATGTAAAATATATCAAAAAATGATGGAATATTTTCAATATATATGTGAATCATTATTGATACTCATTTTACAAAAGAAACATGACTATTATGTGTATTAGGAAATATATAAAAAAATCTCCATGATACATTTTCTTGATCCACCTTTCAATGTAAATATCATAATGTATTCTCCTTAGAAATTTCATAACATTGATGTTTATAATGATATTTGAGTTTTTGACTAAATCCACTCTAGATTTTAATATTGAGGGATTCTTGGAATTGATATTATATAGTATTAGAGATTGAATAATCTCATACATTTAACCATGAATATTATGTACTTCACATTTACATTTATTAAAATTAATAATGGAATTATATGATTTATACGAAAATACCACTCACGAAATCATGAAATAGTTCATGCTCTCTTACTGTACAAATGATGAAAGATTTGTGGATTTAATTAATTTTTTAAGGATCATTTTTTGATGAAATATATAAGTCATTCTATTGATAATACATAATGTCTTTATATCCAACAAATTTTAACACAATACATAGTATATCCCTCACAAATACTTCTAGTTTTACAAGACAATGGACTATATTATCCCAACTGAGTATTATATTCTCAGATTTTATATTCATCGGGTATTATAAGTGATTCATCTATTAATTAAATATTTATTGTTTATGAAATTAAATAAAAAAATTCATTCCTAAATGTTTTAGTAATATTTAAAAAAAAGTGTAGTTTTATAAGAATAATTCTCATGAAACTAATATCTTGTATTTCTCTCCAATGATGTAGGTATCATATGTCTCATCCTCATAACAAAAACACCTTCACATCAATTACATTTTCCTTAAATAATTTGTTCAATATTTATAAACAAATATATAAGTACATATTTTATCTAATACTCAAGGGGTACAAATTAAATATTAAAAAAATGATGATTATATGGAAGGATAATCTTATCCTTTATAATTATTCAAATAAATACACTTTCTCTTATAGGGGCATATCATTCCACATTTGATAAAAATTAACTAATGTTAAATGTGATTCCTTTTAATCATTAGTTTCATAGAATAAATGGGTAAATGTGACAATGGTAGTTTACTAAAAATTGTGGTATTCACCATTTCATTCTTACTATTCCCTTATGAATTAAACAGTTAAAATTCTTTAAATTCTCAAATTTTTGTTTACATTATTCCAAAAGATATTGATGTTGTTTCTGGAAACTATTCATTTGATGAGTTACAAAAAAAATAAAGAATTGATGTTTTAAGGAAGAGAGAATGTGATGAATTAAATTTTTTTTTCACACTTGAATCATTATTCTTCTAATCATTCAATTTATTTTACCATCCATTGTGCATGGGTTCCCTATTTATGTTTTCTTTCAATGTATAAATTATCAATTTGATCAATATCCTAGTGATTTCTCAATTTTTGTCTCCTCATAAACTTACTGGAGATGACCAACTTTTTATTGTCATGCATTTCTTAATGATTTATTTGAAATAATTGAACATATATTTTAGAATACTGATATAAGCATGAAATGTGTCATTTATTATTCTCTTATAAGAAACATTCTCATCATCAATATCATCATATGGGGGCTTATCAGATAGCGGGGACCCCATCATCTATGATTTCTTTTCCTATTGTACTAATATTCCCAAGAACATGGTGAATTCATGGAAATATATTCTGCAAAAGAATTGTTATTTTCCCAATATTTATTTTATTGTATATATGGATTTACATTAAATTTTATAATAAATAAAAATAATAATATGGGTATATTTATATTTATTATTGATATTAAATTACTGGTTATATCAGTAAAGTTCAGTTATTGTATTATTCAATGGTTTTATCCATCACATTAAGATTTGAAATACCTTTTCACATAAGTATTATAATTGTAATGTTCCCAAAATCTAGTCCTCATTGTCCATGTTATGGAAATACCACTACACGAAGATAACCAATATATTTTTTTGTCTGAAAATCATATTTACTTATTACTCCATGATTTTTTCAGTGATTTATTATACTATATGTATCATAAAATTGATTTACTCAACAAGGATTACTATTAACGTTCCAATAATATAGTGAAGAATACATAATTTTTTCATTCTATAGTTATATAAAATTGAAGTTTAAAAATTTTCATCATTAATTAATTCTGAAAGACAATTTTTATGAATATTAACTGATTTATTGTACATATCTTTTTTATAGATTAATATAGATTTTAATTAAAAATCTAAAAATGAGAGACAGAAATAGTGATCCTAAAAATCATTTCATTATGATTCTATAATGAATGGTGTGGCACCAAATATTTAAAACATGATTAAAGGAACAGAAAATTCAAGAATAAGTTAAGCACCAAGATTGAATATCACAACTGAAGAACAAGGCTGAAATAGGGTGTATTCTCCTAGAAATTCCAAATTAGAATTATGAATGCATTATTAATGATGTCAAATTAATCAAAAATAAAATTTCTAGTCTCTTACATTACCTAACATCAACATCAATAATGATTTGAAACCCATCTACAAGACTAAAAATACGTGGATCTGAGGGAATTTAAATCTAATGATCTTTTGACGTCTAATTGATGACCCAAAAAGTCTATTACCATTAATTGGGACAATTATAATTAGATTGGGATACCCATAATATAAATAATTATATGGAATGGGGGATAGAAAGGATCTACTGGAGATGATTATATATAGATGAGGAAACCATGTTGTTTCACTACATTGTTGTTCTTTAATTATTTTATTTACATTCAATTTCTATGATATATCTCCTATCCGAAATCAACTCAAAATCCTCATCCATTTAGATTTAGTTCCATTTAGAGAGTATAATATGGGGTAAAATACCTATGTACATAATATTAGGTTTTTTCCTCAATGAATAATACCATTTCAATCTTTAGTTAACTAGTTTCAATTAATTATTTACTTAATAATTCTAAATAAAAATGAATTATAGTTTTATAATAATAATTTTTATCATTTTTCTATTTTTCCATATCTCCCTGCATCTAATTTTCAAATTTTCATTATCAATCATATTATTGTTGTGTCTTGAGTGGTCAATGATCTGAATCACATGCGTAGAATTATTGTAGATATTATTTATAATTATTGAATAATAATAAAAAATTTAGGGATTCTATATAATATCAACATAATAGTCTATGAAAATTATAAAATAGAAATGAGGATAGGAAAATTAATATTTTTATTAGGAATATCGTCAACAAAAATATTTATACAAGGGAGAGAGAGATGAATCAATACTTGAATCACTCTCTTAAAATCCTATATGAGCAAATTTGTAAAAAAATTGATGCAATTATATAATCTCACTAGGTATAAAAATACATGTTCAATAACCTCTTTCACAATTATTTTATAATAAATCAATTCAAACATCTTTCTAGTTTCTAAATCTTAGAACCAAAATTTTAAAATAAAATTGCCTAAAAAATAATTGAAAACATGAAAAAATATTTTCTTATACATTCTTATATGTGAGGCTACCTAGGATAACTAGAATACAATTCTAGGTAATAATTTTTTCCTTTTAAACCCATAATAATCATTCATCATCAATAATTTACACTTATATTAACTCCCTACAAGAAGGAGGCACCCTCAAATAGGGCCAATAAGCATATCAAACTGCATGTTTTTTTTCAAATTTAATCATCACAAGTTGTTATGACTGAATATTACATTGATGGATTTATTTTTTTTAGAAAAATGAATTACTTTGATATTTTATATGATCAATTTATGTTATTTCACTCACAATAATATATTTAATTAAAATGAAACTATTCATCTCATCCTAATATATTTTAATCTAGGAATTTTTTATTTATCATGTTATGTGATCATGTAAACAATAATATTCAAAAAATAATAATAAAATAGACATAAATTAAATAAAAACATGAATAATATTTATTTATGATTATATGTTGATCCATTGAATATAGATAGTTCAACTGTGGAAATTGGGGATAACACTCGGTTCATGATAGGCTCACATTGCAGCTCACTCCCTATTCCAATGTTTTCATGTCTCATCTAGAATACTACCGAGTCTTAGTGTGGTCTGAACAATATATCGTCCTTGAAATTACATATATACACATGGGGATTCATAAAATACAAGAATAATGATACCAATGGATGTGTAGGCCCTAATATATATAATGCAGGGAATGATGATGCTATGACCAAAAACATTATTTGTTACAAACATTTCACACCTTGAAAAAATTAAATAAATTAACTTAATTAAAAATATACATTTTATTGTTAATTATTATGAATATTCAACATATAATATACATTAGATATAAAAATAAATATTTTATATTATAAGGGTGAGAAAACTACATTTTTATATGATATTTTATCTATATTTTTAACCAAAGAAATCACATTCAATGACCTGAAAAAATACTAACTTATTCACGAAAATTCATGAAATTTTTTATTTTTAAAAACAACATTTTAGACCATCCCACCCCCCTCGTAATTGTTGAAACCATAAAAATTAAATTACTGGCCATATATGGGCATGATGGGGCTGAGCGGTGGGGATAGATCTATCATGGGAAAGTCTGGGTCAGACTTTGTTACCATCCCAGTATAACGTATGAGTGAATGAGAGGTATTGGGTATTTGTTGGAACACAATGATGCCTCTCTCATTTAAAAAATTTAATAAATTATGATAATGCATGTGGCATAACAAACATGATATTCCCTATTTATGGGTAGATATTCTATTTCAAAGGGGTGCGTGAAGATGGCCTTTTATGTCAATTTTTTAATGTATCCTTTTACATATCTACATACATTATCTTTTTGGAGGGGGCATATCAGTTTGTAGCCATCCCCTACCATACTGTTAGATTTTTTATAATTTTTATAATATTTATAATTTAACAAAACATATTATTCTAAATAATTTTACACTTAATTTTTTTTAAATATACTCCTAATTGGAAAAAAAATGTTTGATAACCATAATCTAGGGTTAACCAGAAAAGTAACCCCCATGACCACTTTTTGGTAATATAATAAATGCGTGTGTGTATATATAACTATGTGAGAGTGTTCTTCATTTTAACCACACAAGAACACAGACTATGATCATATTAAAATATTTGGATGACTACAAAAACGTAACTCAAGATTGGATTGATTTGTGGTTCATCACAGCGTAACACTTGTGACACTATCTACACTAATCTATTGAAAATTTAATATACCGTTTCATTAATATATTATAAAATATAATAGATACCAATTATTGGTGTTTCAAATTAATGTTGAAACAAATTTGTGATTGATTTTAAATTTCCAATCACATTATTGATGTAACAACATCAGATTTTATGATATTCGAACTATTAAAGGATAATGACTTGAGTGAATTAATTTAATAAAAAAATAAAATATACAATTTAATCATTGAATGTGAATGTTTTCAGGAAAACAGAACATCATTTTGACTATTTCATAAAGGAATTGAATATATATAGCTTTATACCATCTACACGAACATTGAATGTCTACAGAAATTTTGATCATCTATATCCTAGAGTTAGAACAAAGATCCCATGAAACTGTTGATGTCCCGATGATCGCCATAACATCATTCTATTAATTGATAAGGTAAATCATCAATTGTTGTCATGTAATTGGTATTTGTATCATTATTTTCTTTGACGGAGGATAGATGATCTCTCAAATGTGATTGGATGAATAATCACTTGGAAAGGAGCTCTATCTTGCCTATAATGTAGAGATTAATAACATAATAAGTGATTTCTGGACCCGATACACATAATTCCATCTAAATAATTCGTACATGGATTGTTATGATAACTTTACTATTTAAAAAACATCATTTATATTATTATAACATAGTTGTAATTTAATTTAATTATTACATGATAAAATTGAGTAATTGTCTTGACTCTTAGTTCAAAATAATGATAAACAATCCTTAAATATATTAATAATATAAATTCATTAAATATATATTACAATTGATTAACATAAAGTAGTATGAATGATTTTATCAAACAATTAATATATAAGTTCTCAAAAAAATAGAATAAGGTTATTATATTTATTTTTGGGAGATGGTTGAAACTCAAACATCACCTGGACATCAATGTGGTCCCACAATATCCAAAAAATTCATTCATGAGAATAGAACTATACTTTTAGTATACTATGTGTCTAAATATATATTCCAATATCCTGATAGTATTGATTATTAATCGTATACCATGAAAGTATTCTAACAACCCATCATGTCCTAAAAATATGTAAGGAAAAGTCATATAAATTTCAACCTCCTATGAAGACATGTTCTAATATATTATATCTTTTTTTGAAGATATCTATTAAATAATTATTCACACATATGTCATCATCCTTTCTTGCATTATTATTCATTGAACTTACAAGATGGGCATATGATCCTTCACCAAGGTTAGGAATTTATTTATGTCACTATCATCCTAAGGAACTAGGCATCCGATATTAATTCCTTTTATAAGCAACAAATTTAATCTTGGTTATTCAATCAATTTCATACCATCAATGACACACCCAACATAATATAACTCACCATGAAATAAATTTCATTGTTTTTACAATATAAATTTACGTAGTCATATAGAATATACTAATTAATATATGATGATAGGATACCCTTTCACTTATTCACTGATAGGAACTACAAATGACAACTGAAACATGTGGTGCACCTATTGGATGGTCAATCTTAATGATATAGTTACCTCATGAACCCCAAATGTAAACATCATTAGAAAATGTTTTAATGTTAATGATCCCCCACACTTGATACTCATATATTTCTTTATAAAGTTAGAATTATTTATCAAGGCCATAGTATAAATGTTTTTTATTTATTTCATAATATCTCAAGGTTCAAAACATAGTTCATAACTAGTATAAACAATATATATGATAGATATTATATATAAATTACCAAGTAATTAGTTAAAGATGAAATATTAACATGTAAAAATTATGAATACATCATTAATAAGTCACTTTGTACATGATATGGAAATCTAAAATTACATTTCATATTGGTTTAAGGGGACTCACATTTATAATTGTATCCTCATATAGTACTACTCACTCAAGAAAAAAAACATAAATAGTCTTCATTTTTATCCAAATGACATCAGTCTAACCATTAAGTCAATAAACTATTAGAATTTTTTTAGAGAGTTAATTTTCCCCTTTATACTTGAAGAATCCTTATAAATGGTTAATTACAATTAAATAACTAAACCAATGGAACTCACCGTCATTGAGTATATTTACATCATAATTCTCCCTTGTGGATCTCATCAAATCATAAAGAAACAAACATACAACTTGAACCTCCATATGGTGATCTATATCCCAAAATATATTTTAACATTATTTAGTTTTATAAAATTTGATTATGGACTACATGGAAAAATTCCATATAGGTTTTTACTAATACATTATATTACTAAACCCTCAAAATATTTACCCATGATGGGTACACCATCAAGTCCCCAAATACCCACACCAACCTATTATGGTCAATACACATCCCCAACATCGTGGGATGTATCATCACCAATACTATCATTAATATTGTGATAGGATCCATTTCACCTTTCATCATGAGTAATTATTCACATGTCAACCAAATAGAGTTGAATTTCACCATGGTGTTATATGAGAAAACATCATAGAAAAAATTACTGAAACACAATACAATTGAAACTCTTTTCAATGAAAGAAATACCACTCTATCAAGACCCTAAATTTCAAGATAATCCCACCATGATGAGATTGATTCATGAGTCACATCCTGCCTATGCAAACCAAGATCCAACTAATGAACATATAACATTAAAATAACCCCACCAAAAATAAATAGAAATTATAAGTCCATAAATATTATGAATAAAATAAAGTTAAATTTATATAAATAAAGAAACAAATACTAAGAAAAAAATAAAAATCTATTGGTATAATTGAATTTTTAGTTTAATATGTGTTTACGATTCACTAGCCCAGAATCAATCATAGGATCCATAATTTACCATATCTCCTAGATGCCATATCCTGAATAGTAAGTGAAATAAAAATCACATATACCATTTTTAAATTCCACAAACAAGCTCATTCTGAATTTGGATTGGATCAAACTTCCACCAAACCTCAGGTGCACCTCTCCATACACTAAAGCATTCAGACTAATAGTTGGGGTCATAAAATGGTATCATGGGTAGTCTATACATCATATACCATAGATTGAAAATTAAAATAAATAATTAAATATCATGATAAAACCATAACACTCTAATTATGAAAATAAAAAACTGATTTTGTTACATGAAATATCATATGACGTACAGACATATAGGAAAAATAGATCCATCTTCTACTAGGCTTTTTACATATACCAAAAAAAATAAAAGAAATGAAAATTCAAAAAAAAATATAGAAGGATCCACTACAATTCTTGAAACCCATGTCGTTTAATCATTAAATCCAATCTGAGCTGCTCTTTCCAGTTCTTGAAATCACTTGTCTCAACAAAACATGACAACTAAATCATTATTTTGAGATTAATGAGTTCTGATGTGAAATAGAATTCCAATTTGTCTATGAGTTCAAACCTCAATAAGAAACCACCAATGTGGCCCCAGAAATAAAAATCAGTCATTTCATATGTTCATTTGAAATTCTCATCTGTAAAAAATATAAATATTATATAAAAAAAATAATTAAATAACTACTATGAAATTCATGATTCAATCTAATTTCATAATTTCTTTGAACATGTCTTGGGGACCATTTCAACCATATAATAATTATCAACCAAATGGAGTCCACATATAAATCAGTCTAACAAAAATAACTATTAAAGATTCTCATGATCATGATCCCAATGAAATTATACATGAATGTGTAATTGAACAAATTTCTAGGATCATTGGAATCACTTAATGGATGTTCAATCAATACACTAGTTATTTCATGTTCACAACTCGACTAATGGGTTATGGACCATTATGTGTAACTAGAAACCACTCATACTAAATTCCTATATATGATCCCCATGATAGTACCATGGTATTTTCAACTCCAAGACAATTTTGTATTCTTAGGATGGGTATTACATAATAATTCATATTATTCTGTGTGTGAGAGATTATTAGGACAAGAAGAAAATAATAAGTTATTACCCTAAATGAGTACGACAATAATTCCATTGGGCCTCGAAAACCACAAAGATATATAAATGAACAATCAATGGAGAATACATCTTGGCCAATGGATTATCATTGGAATTCATCCTGGGAGTCCAACTGTCACTATCAATATTTCCAAAAAAATTATAAGTTTTATATTTTCATTTCCCACCTCATATTGTTATTCTAGTATATATATTTCAATGAATTCATGATGCTATATTGGTATTTCAATTGAAACCCATCATCCCAGAGCATTAACAATTGAACCACTATATCAATGAAATCCCAAGAATACAAAACATTTATTAATATACCTTACATCATATTATATATTATATGATCTGAGGTACCACCATTAGGAATCCACTAGTGCTTGAAAAATAATGGATTATAATATAACTAGTAATCCCACCAAACATATTTAGATACAGTATTTCAAACTATTTAGGTATTCGTATGTCTCATCTATCTCAATGGATGATTCCCAATTAACCTACAATATCAAAATAGTTTCATCACTATAATTTGAATCCATTTTTACCTAGAAATTCTCAATCCCTTACAAATATCATAAATAAAATTAGGGTTCCACAAGGGATATATGAATACACACATAATAACAATCACCTAGACAACCATGAACATTCACAATTGCTAATGATATTGGGAGAAACTTACAACCCTCTCAACCCATTTTCTTAAGAACCCACTCTGGGTTGTTCATTAAATGGGGCACTGACAAGGGTTCCCTAGGACATTATGTTGGTAGAGAAATCCAGATTAGTTTTCTAATCCAATAATAGACTCCATGGTTATCACCTAGCTTACAAAGGAAACCATATCCATTAGTAACATAAAAATCATCTTAAGTATAGTGGTACAACACAACAATGACAATATTGAGAAATGGCTCAAGTTCCATCTATATATACATGTTCACTCCATCGTAGACTACATAACCAAGTTGTCTCTAATATTATGTAAGTATTTTGTAATACTCCTAAGACATTATAGGGGTCCTTACCTAGCCTACATAGGTTCTCCAACACAAGTTTAATCATGACATATCTAAGAGTTATCCAAGTATTCAAGTATATATTTATTTCAAAATTTGGAAATCAATGTCCTAGTAGTTAATATAGTGCATAAAATCCTCTGTGGTCTTGGAATTTTATTTAATTATTCCAATGTTTTTACATAGGTTAAACAATTTAAACTAAATTACATTCTAATTTAATTTAACAAAAAAATGAAAATAAAATCAATTATTTTTTAATTAACCACGTTGGATAATCAATTCATAATCTATCAACAACCATAGTGTTGTGACCTCACAAAACATGAAAAATAATCAATACTAAATAAATACATAGGTTACCTACCAAATACCAAAAACCACATTTCGATATGTACCCATTTAATCCTCATCATAGAAAATTACATCCCAAGCATTTCCTTGAATGAATCAATTTCCACCCCAAGACATTATCATCACATGAGATCCTAACTCACTTAATATATAACAAATAATTAAATATAAATATTTATAATTAAAAATTTACATTAATTAGTGATGGTATAAACTTAAATCCCCTTATTTCTCATTTTATCATTATTAGAACCATAAAAAACAACAATCATATGTTTTGCAACACACCCCTTGAACAATCCTGCGAAAACCCCCTATCATGTATCACCTAGTGATATTCCAAAAATGATTTAATCTGACAAAACATACATAATAATGAAAAAAAAGGCGACATACCATAATTAATCATAAAACTACAACATGGGGTCATCTTCTCAAGATATCATTTATCTGGGAATCATGAGTACCCTATTTGAAATGGATGATTTAACAAACCTCTGGTCAATTTTTTGTTTATCCTTAAAAAACCAACTACAAACGAGTGTGAGGGGGAGATAGATGAAATTATTAAATAAAATTAGGATATTTCTTGAAAACCACATATGATCATAAGCGGATCAATTCTGTATATACTCGACACTTACTGGGAGTGAATCATTGTTAGGATCCTTTTCACCAAAAATAAATTTTTAACCATTTACCATCGGGATGTATAAGGTAATTGATTCTATTATTCACTTTTATATACCATATAATGGTTTATTGTAGAATATATAATATGTCACATGATATTTTTTCATGTTTCTCTACTCACTAATATTATTTTTTTTCATTTTCATTTATGTTGATGAAAAATTAAAATATTATCCACTATAATGTCGAACTGAATATATAGTGATTTGGTTAAAAAAACTATGTTTAAAAAAATTGAGGTTCCTAACACTTAGTGTTGGCGTATGGAAAAAATCATAGTTCACGAGTTGAGAGGTGACCTTATGAAACTTACCTATCCTCAATGGTTCTATTGTTACATTCTCTTAGTGAAATACACTTCATATTCTAACTATGAAATTAATTCAACACATGTGATTAATATTGGAATTAATAGTGCATATAATTTAATCCTATTTTTCATGTAAAATAGTGGGAAATAAAAATTCCTTGTAATTTATTAATCCATATATTTAATGCCTAATATCTTCATTTGATCATGTCCAACTAATGTTCATTCATTAAGTAATATTTATTATTTCACTTCTTCTTCAACATACTCATATGATACCAACTTCTAAGGGAACTATTTAGTTTATGCAAAATAATTTCTTCTTCATATTTCACCTAGAAACTACCTATATGATCCTCATTTAAATATATGTGACTAATATTTTCATATAATATTATTTTTATGGTAATGATATTCCCATGGAATGTTCAAATGATATTCTATAACTCATTTTTTTCTTATTCAATATTTCATTTTGGTTTTTTATCTTTATATGATATCCCATATTTTTTATGATACTTATTCTAATGAAAAATTATTCCAATGATGAATAAATATCTACATACATGACCAATTAAATTTATAATTAACAATTAGCAGTCCTTAAACTCTTCTAAATAGATTAACAATGTTCCTCACCATCTAGAAATATTCACAACCCATTATATAATTCCACATCTAAAAGATTGGGTGGGATCTAAAAAGGCATTATTTTAGTTAAATAAAATTTGAATTCAAAATATTCCACTCAATTATATTTCACATGAATCATCCCATCGTTTCCATACGTTTCTTTGGAAGTCATTGAATTTTCAGGAAAACATCACCTTTCTTTAATCATACCTTTTACTTATGTTAAGGAAAACCTCCAAACAACCTTAACCTACCTAGAAAAATAGACATAAAACACTCATAATTGGACCATAATCATTTGTAAATAATTAAAAAAACACAATTATTTTCTTCAAACATTGTATAAAATATAACATCATGAAAAATCAGTTTTTTAATTTTCCTTCACAGAGTTTTATTAACAAATCAGAAACATTAAATTGATTATTCTTTTAACCAATGTAAAAAATCACTAATATTTCATATAATATCTTTTTTTTATTAATATTTATTACCTTAACATTGAATGTTCTTTAGGAAACCCATGATTAAAATAAATTTATTTTAAATCACTTTTTATTTATATTCATCAAATTAAATATGTTCACTGTTGATGACTATAATAGATTAGTGTATTTGGAAACATGAAAAAAATAACTAAACATGGATAATAATTATAAATGTTTCCCAAAAATGATCATACCATTTATTACTCCATCGTAAACCCTTCCTTCATAACTTGGGTATTGAAAATATAATAAAGGGTGACCTAAAATTCTTAGTATGGTAATGTAAAAGAGTTACATATGTAAAACAAATAGTCAAGGGTCCAAGAACATGATTGTACCATTAGATAATCATAACCTACATATCAATGAATATAAACATGAATCATGCAATGAAGAATGTATGCTCATAATAATTTAATCAAAATGGAATTTAGAGTATGATCCATGATATATTAACATATGAAAATGTCATGTAATTCTGGTAGACACACAAACATAAAAAATTATATTCACATTAATCATGGTTTCATGATTGGGATATATAAGTTGAATGTTATTACTCCCCACTCAATATTAGTATTCATGGTTATCTCCCAAGACAATTATAGTGGACAATGTTCTTTACTGAACTGAGTCCACTCCCTGTACGTGTCCTTTATTACGGAACGAAGTTCACTCATTATTCCAGACCTATATTATTGAACTAATTTCTCACCATATTCCCTCATATATTATTGAATAAATTTCACTCCCAATTACAAACCATTATTGAAGAAACATTTTTAATCCACATTCCATCTTTTTCATAATAATTTTTGTTCACTCTTTATTTCAACCCTGTTATACTTAAGAGAGTTTAGTTTTTAATAGAGTAATTTATGTATCATGAGATATAAATTGTTACCTAATTAATTTAAGGGAGATATAAAACCAAAATGTAATATAATGAATTCGTGCATTCATGTTACAAATTATAATTCAACATTCATCATATCATGTGCCATAAAATGAGATTATTTTTGTAATTCCATAACCATAGAAGCTAGAAGCTAGTGTATTATATTATTACATTTTAATGATTACAAGTTATCAAAACCTGTAGGATATATTAATTTATATGTATTGGAATTATAGATTACATACATGACTCCCATAATACATTAGGAAATAGGATCTATGAATATCATAAATAGAAAAATTAAATATTCAACCTCTTTTATGGTATATGAAAATATTTTTTTCTTCATAAAATTGTGAAAGGATACATAACAATAGTAAGATAGAATTATCACTAAAAGTATTTAAAGAGGGAAAAAATGAATAAATTATAATAAATCTACATGTAATGGTAAATAACTAAGATTACATTCTATTCAAATATTTTGATAAGGAAAATTCAACGCGGAATACCATGAAACTGAAACAAATAGTACTTAATCATTGAATTGATGATTTAATGTGTCCATTGATATATAGACACAAAATATAATCGATGAATAATAACTAAAACAAAAGTAGAAAAATTTGTAATTTCTGACACCATGTTTCATTGGTGTATAAAACCATTACCGTCAAAATCTTTTCACAAGACAGATTTTCTATTGTGTAAAAACCCACCAATTTTGTAAGACTTTCATCCCGTGATACTACCGATGCAACGAGGGGCTATCGTTAACTAGGACCCACCCATATCAAACCATTAGAATGTATTAATCAAACATAATAATACATTTTATCAATAACCAATATGCCTTATCAATTATCCATACTGAATAAAAGTCACTGATTTATAAATAATTCTATAGTTAGTCAAATAACATTCAATATGTGAATCACATATTAATATGATATATAATTTAGTAAATAAAAATATCCATCACAAATATAATTTTGATTCTAAAATAATGTTAATTTTTCAATTTAAATTTAACAATTATTAGAAGTTTTCATTTTAAAGAAGATCATTAAACACATTCTTGAGGAAAATAATCATTCAACATTACAAAGTTTCCCATACAACATTTAAAAATTTAAATAATAATATCGATGAATAAATTACATTAAATACAACTTATAATATCATATAAATAAGGGTGTACAAGATATAATATTAATAATTGAAGTGTATACAAATTATAAAAGTGAAGTGGTGCATAACAACAAATAAGTCTCAATGTAATTTTAATTGAGATGAAATCCATAACTGTGTCCTTTTTTGAACTTTATAATTCTGTATAGTTGATTAAAATATGTTAAAAAACATATAACATAACCATATTAATTTTTTTTAAATATTATATTCCATATTCATATAACATCTTATTATGTGTTTGTTAATAATCATTCATTATTTTCACTTTTTTTTGGTGTTATTTTCCAAATTTTCTAACGTATGTTTTGACATTTTATTTTCATCTAAAATTACATATATCATTATTAAATAATCTATATAATGTGAAACAATACATTATTATCTTATATATAATGTAAATATTTACTTATAATATAGATGAATTGGGTTAATTTTTGGAAAATAATTTAGGATAAATTGGATTTATTTGTATTAATTAATTTGGGAATACATTAATCGACATATTAGGGATTGGTTAATGGTAATTGGATTAATTTATTTTTTAATAAATTAATAAGATATTAGTATTTTGAAATTGGATTAATTATCTTGTTAATTAATTAATTGGATGTTTTGATTGAGGAATTAGAATAAATTATTTTTGAATTAATTAATTGATTTCTGTGAAGATTAAATTGTATGATTAATTCAATAATGATTTGACTAATTATTTGGGATTTAGAGTAATGGGTGACTTAATGTTGTTTTTACAAAATTGAAAATGGAATTTCATGATATTATTTAATTTACCATTACTGGGTTTATGAATTTCATGATCAAATAATGATATGTTATTTGATGGTTATTTTTAATATTATTTCATTCTTATTAATGAGTTGAAACATGATTGTTTGATATATTTAAATGGTAAAATTTAAGTTTAATTATTTACAACAGGGTTAATGTTAATTAACCTCAATTGATGATAAATATGTTATATTTTGATATATGTGATGAATGTGTGTGTGAAATTGAGTACATCATCAAAAGCCCATGGTGATTAAATTGATAAACATGTGTGGGACATGGTTCGTTGCGCCAAAAGAACATATTGATAAATTTATATACACATGTGGAACATGGCCAGTTTCATCAAAAGTGAATAGTGAAAAATGAGTGTGGGAAATATCCAGCATCATAATTTTTTTTTGAGATATAAATGAATTGTGGGTCATAAATTGCTTCATCAATTACCTACGTGGTCATGGGAATATAGATTTGATACCAAAATGACGACATTTGACTAAAATTATGATTTCCCATGAAAATGAATTAAAATGAATGTATAATGAAATTTATAGTGATATAATGAATTTTTAATTGAATATATGATATAGTTCAAACGCAAAAACATGCCAAAGTAGGTATTGATTGGTTTAGGAGACATTGGGAACCATTTATTAATGTGGAAAATAATAAATAATTGATTAAATATAATCAATTTATTTTTCTCTTGTATTTTATTTTTATTCTAGTTCAAAAACTATTATTGATTGGATATTGTTCTTGAAATCCTTGTTTGTGGCTTAAAATGTTTTACTCACACTCTATTCGGTCGGCCTGATTTGTACCAGAATAGAAATCATGTTTGTGCTACAGGGTATTGTAATGGGCCAACTGTTAGATAAATGAGTTGAAATGGATAATTGATGAGGGAACCAGACATGATTTGTAACCCACTTTGTATTTTTTGGTGTTTTTTTAATTTGGTTAATTTCATATTGACACTTCACCCACACATGGAATGATATTTCAAAAGTTATGTTTTGGATATTGTTTCATAGTATAGACATTAATTGATATTTTTCATCTTCTTGATATGGATATATAATTTTTTTATTTCATTTTAATTTTAAACTATTTTTATTCTATGATATGGAGGGAATAGTCTCCAGGTGATTGATATATTATACCCTTGTTTCTAAATGGCAGCCTCTAGCTTTCAAGGATGTGTTATTTATGTTATGTTACAAACTATTTGGGTGCACCGTTGTGTGGAGCCCATATCAATTCTTTACAAAAAGGGTGTATAATGTGTCATTTTGGCCATCCAATAGCTTTTTGACATTTTTATATGATCTTTTGACCTCCATCTAAATGTTTAAATAGTATATAAATTTTTTTACAATAATAACTATAATCAATTTAAATATATTTTTAGGCAAAAACTATGTTCATTTTAATAGAAATTACATGCAATTATTAATAAAAATATGGAGTTCTGTTTTATATATTCCAATAAATGATGTGGTATAATATTTTTTAAAAAATCTTGTAGTCATCACTAAAAAAAACCGTTTAAATTTAAAATGATAAAACGATTATAATGTTATTATATACATTTTCAATGTGGAATTTGGGAAAATAATTACAATTGTATTAATATGTGAATAATTGATCTATATATACATCAATCAAAAATTAAAATGAAATTTATCTATATAAATAAATTATATGAAAATGATTTTTTCAATTAGAACTATTTTCCATTCAGTATTCATAAAAATTTTATGCTTCGCAGAAAAATAAAACAATCACAAGAGGTAAATATTGATATTCAATTTTTTCAAAAATGGATTAAATTTTTAAAATAGAAAATTATGAAAATTTAACAAATCAATTTTAAAACAAATCATCTACTAAAAGGTGATAAAACAATCATTTAGATTTATTCGCCATTTTATAACTAAAATACCATTGTTCTTATTTTATTCCTTATAAACATGTTTGATTAGTGTAATAATATTTAATATAATTTATAATATATAAATTAAATTTAAAAATTTATATAATTTTATTCAATTTATTTATATAAATTGTGTTTCTACAAAGAAAAATAGTGTTCATTGAAAGAAAATAATATCAATTAAAATATTTATTACATTTTTTTCTATGTAATTCATAAAAAAAATGAATTGATTTTATATGCATGTATATACTATATTTTTAAAATTTAGATAATCATATTCAAAACTTGCCTTCCAATGGCTTTCTGAAAAATATAGTAATATTTTATTTTTATTATTATTATTATTAGAATAATTTTGTCTATTAAATATTGGTCTTATATATAGAACATTTTATCGATGGAACTTGGAATTATTTATAACATAAACCAAACATTTTTTTTAATGTACTCCAAGCTAATCTATGTTTTTCCAGAAACAGTTTCTTGAATTAGTGTAGAAAAAAATAGGGAAAAAAATGTTTTAGTCATCGAAATCAAAATATATTCATTGTTCTATAAATTGGAAATTATCAAAGAGATATAATTGATTATAAAAAAAATACTTCTCACAATAGATGGGTGATAAAAAAATCCCACATTCCTGAAAGAAATCATTATTACAATAAACATGACTTCCCTCGCATGATGATATCATTAGTCTACTATTTAATGACTCAAGGAATTGGGCCTTCCCTATCTCAGATGTGTCACAAATCTACTATTAAAAACATCACATCCTTGATTAAGATGCCTCAATATATGATATCCATTATATTATTTCCTTTATTAAAATAAATAACAATATATCATGGATATTAAAATTTTACTAAGATTATAAAAATATAAATTATAATAAAATAGAACGTACTAGTTGAAATTCCTAAAATTTCAAAACATCTTGGCATAATTTACCCTACTTCTTTACCTACAACAAAAAACACAATGTATATTTTTTCAAAAGATATGTCAACGTAATTCTTTAATGATATTTAGATAGCCATTAACCCAGACTATCTATGATATTATATTATATTCATCTAAAGGAATATATTTTTTATTTTCCCCAAAATCTATTTCCACATTTTCTCCATGTTTTAGGAATATATCCCTTGTAATATCTAAATAACAAGTGTATAGTATTCAATGTTATTATGAAAATCATGTTGATTTTACTGATCCTTACAAAACATATTTTCCTGAAAAAAATCGTATCTAAATAGCCTCTTGTGGACACATGGAGAATATTCATTCCAAATTTTTAATTAATTTTTATTCTCTTCAATTTAGTCCATATATAGATTCCAACAACATTAAAACGTTATTGGAATCTAATGACATCACAAAATCATTATGGTTGTATTGTATAGCCACATTATAAGGAAGGTAACCATGAAATCCATTTTAAAATTAAATAATCCTAGAGAGTAGATATAATTTTGATAATTCTAATTGATTTTGGAATGAAAACACAATATAACCAAATTAGACTTATTGGTTCGACCGTTATACAATCCATGTATAGTCTCACCTTAAAACTCACCAATGGATTAAATCAAATTAAAATGATTTCTAATTATAGAAATTATTTTGGAACATTGATTATATTTCCTAAATACATATGAACATTTAAATTATATATTATTTACATTTATTTATTCCATGTTTGATCCATTATTCTTATAAAATAATATATCACCCACTATAGAGAATATAAAACCACCACTATGGTTTTCAACTTCCAATGTTGTATATATCTATTTAGTATTATTTATCCACATGATCAAATGAATTTTTATTATTTTTAGAACCAGCTATTAATGTACATCATACTTTAAATATCGATCAATCTTACACCCTATAACTCAAATAGATTTTTATCCTTTTATAGATATATATTCTATCACCCGACAATATCAGATGACTTCATAAAATATAATATATTAAAATTATGATACTAATAGATATGAACATATTTTTTTTATCGATTAATGTACGTGTTTTGAATAATCCTTAACAAACCCTTTCAATTGGTAGACATGTTTTGTAACATAGAAAAATTTATATAATACTATAATTCATATGATATCAATTTTCCATTCTATTTGTATTATGGTTATTGATTAATTTTTTTTTCTATGTAAAATATATCAAAAAATTGTGGAATATTTTCAATATATATTTGAATAATTATTGATACTCATTTTACAAAAAAAACATGACTATTATGTGTATTAAGAAATAAAAAAATAAAAAATACTCCAAGATGCATTTTCCTGATCAATCTTTCAATGTAAATCTCATAATGTATCCTCCTTAAAAATTTCATTACATTGATTTTTATAAAGATATTTGAGTTTTTGACTAAATCCAGTATAGATCTCAAGATTGAGGGAATCTTTGATATGATATTATATAGTATTAGAGCTAAAATAATCTCATACATTTAACCAGGAATATTATATACTTCACATTTATATTCATTAGAAATGATAATGGAATTATATGATTTATACGAATTTACCTCTCAGGAATCTTGAAATATTTTATGCTCTCTTACTGTACAAATGATGAAAGCTTTGTTGATTTAATTAATTTTTTATGGTTCATTTTTTTGATGAAATATATAATTCCTTCTGTTGATAATACATGATGTCTATATATCCAACGAATTTAAACACCATACATAGTATATCCCTCACAAATACTTCTAGTTTTACTAGACAAAGGACTATATTATCCCAACTGAGTATTAGATTCTGACATTTTATATTCATCAATTATTACAGGTGATTCAACTATTAATTAAATATTTATTATGTATGAAATTAAATAAAAAAATTCATTCCAAAATGTTTTAGTAATATTTAGTAAAAAATTGTAGTTTTATAACAATAATTCTCATGAAAATAATATCTTGTATTTATCTGCACTGATGTAGGTATCATATGCCTTATCCACATACCAAAAACACCTTCACATATAGTACATTTTCCTGAAATAATTTGGTCAATATTTATAAACAAATATATAAATACATATTTTATCCCATACTCAAGGGGTACAAATTAAATATTAAAAAATGATGATTATATTTGAAGAAGAATCTTATCCTTGATAATTATTCAAATATATACATTTTCTATTATAGGGGCCTATTTTTCCAAATTTGATGAAAATTACCTAATGTTAAATGTTATTCCTTTTAATCATTAGTTTCATAGAATGAATGGGTAAATGTAACATTGGTAGTTTACTAAAAAGTGGGGTTTTCACGATTTCATTCTTATTATTCCCTTATTAATTAAACAGTTAACATTCTTTAAATTCTCAAATTTTTATTTACCTTATCCCAAAAGATATTGATGGTGTTTCTGGAAACTATTCATTTGATGACTCATAAAAAAATTAGAGAAACAATGTGGTAAGGATGAGAGAATGGGATGAATTAAAATTTTTTTCCACGTGAATCATTATTCATCTAGTCATTCAATTTATTTTATCATCAATTGTTCATGGGTTCCCTCTTGATATATTTATTTCGGTGTATAAATTATCAGTTTGATCAATATCCCATTGATTTCACGATTTTTTTCTCCTCAAAGACATACGAGAGATGACCGACATGTTATTGTCAGGCATTTCTTAATGATTCATTTCAAATCATTGAACATTTATTATAGAATACTGATATATGCATGAAATGTGTCGTTAATTATTCTCTTATAAGAAACATTCTCATCATCAATATCATCATGAGTAGGCTTATCAGATAGCGGGGACCCCATCACGTATGATTTCATTTCATATTGTACTAATATTCCCAACAACATGATGAATTCATGGAAATATATTCTACTACAGAATTTTTATTTCTCCAATATGTATTTTAATGTATATATGGTTTTACATTAATTTTATAATAAATAAAAACAATAATATGGGTATTTTTATATTGATTATTGATATTAAATTACTGGTTATATTAGTAAATTATAGTTATTGTTTTATAGAATGGTTTTATCCCTCACTTTATGATTTGAAATACCTTGTCACATAAGTATTATAATGGTAATGTTACCAAAAACTACTCCTTATTTTCCATGTTATGGAAAAACCACTACTTGAAGTGAACAAATATAGGTGTTTTTTTAAAATCATATTGACTTGTTACTCTATGATTTTTTCAGTGATTTATTATACTATAAGAATCAAAAAAAAAATTACCCAACAAGGATTACTACTAACATTACAATAATATAGTGATGAATACATAATTTTTCTCTCTATAGTTATGTAAACCAGATGTTTAAAAATTTTCATCCTCAATTAATTCTGAAAGACAATTTTTATGAATATTAATTGATTTATTGTACATATCTTTTTTATAGATTAATATAGATTTTAATTAAAAATATAAAAATGAGAGACATAAAATGCGATCCAAAAATTCATTTCATTATGATTCTGAGAAGAATGGTGTGGAACCAATTATTTAAAGCATGATTAAAGGAACATAAATGTCAAGTATATGTTATGCACCAAGATTTGAACTCAAAACTGAAGAACATGGATGAAATGGGGTGTATTATCTTAAAAATTACAAATTTGAATTATGAATCCATTATTCATGATTCCAAATTAATCAGAAATAATATTTCTAGTATCTTACATTACCCAACATCAACATCAGTAATGATTTGAAACCCAACTACAAGACTAAAAATAAGTGGATCTGATGGAATTAAAATCGAATGATCTTTTGACATACAATTGATGACCTAAGAAGTCCATTACCATTAATTGGACTAATTATATTTAGATTGGGATACCCATAATATCAATAATTAGATGGAATGGGGAATGGAAAGGATCTACTAGAGACGATTATATATAGATGAGGAAACCATGTTGTTTCAATATATTGTTGTTCTTTCATTATTTTATTTACATTAAATTTCTAGGATATATCCCCTCCCCGAAATCAACTCAAACTCTTCATCCATTTATATTTAGTTCCATTTAGAGACTAATAATATGGGGTACAAGACATAGGTATATAATATGAGTTTTCTTTTCCTCAATGAATAATACCATTTCAATCTCTAGTTAACATGTTTCAATTAATTATTTAATTAATAATTCTAAATAAAAATAAATTATAGTTGTATAATAATAATATTTATCAAATTTTTAATTTTCCATATCTCCCTCCATCCAATTATCACATTTTCATTATGAATCATATTATTATTGTGTTTTGAGTGGTCAATGATCTGCATCACATGCGTAGAATTGTTGTAGATATTATTTATAATTATTGAATAATAATAAAATATTAAGGATTCTATATAATATCAACATAGTAATATATGAAAATTATAAAATAGAAATTATAATAGGAAAATTATTATTTTTATTAGGAATATCATCAACATAAATATTTATACAAGGGGCAGAGAGATGAATCAAAACTTGAATCACTCTCTTACCATCCTATAGGAGAAAATTTGTAAAAAAAATGATTCAATTATATAATCTCAATAGGTATAAAAATACCAGTTCAATAACCGCTTTCTCAATTAATTTATAATAAATCAATTCAATCATCTTTCTAGTTTCGAAATATTAGAACAAAAATTTTAAATTAAATTTTTCAAAAAAATAATTGAAAACATGAAAAAATATTTTCTTATACATTCTTATATATGAACTACCAAGGATAACTACAGTACTAATCTAGGTAATAATTTTTTCCTACTAAACCCATAATAATAATGCATCATCAACCCTTTAAACTTATATTAACCCCCTAGTAGAAGGAGGAACCCCCAACTAGGGCCAATAAGCATATCAAACTGCATGTTTTTTTACATTAAATCATCACAAGCTGTTATGACTGAATATTACATTGATGGATTTTATTTTTTTTAGAAAAATGAATTATTTTTATATATTATATGATTAAGTTATGTGATTTCACTCACATTAAGAAAATTAATTAAAATTAAACTATTCATCTCATCCTAATATATTTTAATCTAGGCATTTTTTATTTATCATGTTATGTGATCATTTAACAATAATATTCAAAAAATAATAATAAAATAGACATAAGTTTAATAAAAACATGAATAATATTCATTTATGATTATATGTTGATCCATTGAATATAGATAGTTTAACTGTGGAAATTGGGGATAACACTCAGTTCATGATAGCCTCACATTGTAGCTCACTCCCTGTCCCAATTTATTCATGTCTCATCTAGAATACTAACGAGTTTTAGTGTGGTCTGAACAATATATCATCCTTGAAATTACATATATACACATGGGGATTCATAAAATACAAGAATTATGATACCAATGGATGTGTATGAACTTATATATATAATGTAGTGAATGATGATGTGATGACCAAAACGAAATTATTTGTTACAAACATTTCACACTTTGAAAAATTTAAATAAATTAATTTAATTAAATATATACATTTTAGTGTTAATTATAATCAATATTCAACATATAATATAAATTAGATATAAAATTAAATGTATTATATTATAAGGGTGAAAAAACTACAATTTTTATATGATATTTTATCTGGATTTTTAAACTAAGAAATCACTTTCAATGAACTGAAAAAATACTAACTTATTCGCGAAAATTCATGAAATTTTTAATTTTAAAAAATAAAATTTTAGACCGTCCCACCCCCCTCCCCCTCCCCGCCATCATAATCTTTGAAACCATAAAAATTAAATTGCTGGCCATATATGGGCCATGATGGGGTTGAGCGGTGGGGATGGATCTAACATGGGAAAGTCTAGGTCAAACATTATTAGCATCCCAGAATAACATATGAGTGAATGAGAGGTATTGGGTGTTTGTTGGCACACAATGATGCCTCTATCCTTTAAAAAATTAATATATTATGATAATGTAGGTGGCATAACAAACATTATATACCCTATCTATGGGTGTATATTCTTTTTTAAAGGGGTGCGTGAAGATGGCCTTTTATCTCAATTTTTTAACGTATAATTTTACATATCTCTATACATTATCTTTTTTGGGGGGGAATATCAGTTTGTAGCCACCCCTACCATACTATTAAATTTTTAATAATTTTTATAGTTTTTATAATTTAATGGGACATAGTATTATAAATAATTTTACACTTACATTTTTTTTAAATATACTTTTAATTAGAAAAAAATGTTTGATAACCAGAATCTAGGGTTTACCAGAAAAGTAACCCCCATGACCACTTTTTGGTAATATAATAAATGTGTGTGTGTGTGTGTGTTTATAACTATGTGTGAGTGTTCTTCATTTTTACCACACAAGAACACTGACTATGATCATATTAAAATATTTGCATGACTACAACAATGTGACTCAAGAACGGATTGATGTGTGGTTCATTACAGTGAAACACTTGTGACACTATCTACACAAATCTAATGAAAATTTAATACCTCGTTTCATTAATATTTTATAAAATAGAATAGATACCAATTATTGGTGTTGCTAATTATAGTTGAAACAAAACTGTGATTGATTTTAAATTTCCAATCACATTATTGATGTAACAACATCTGATTTTATGATATTCGAACTATTAAAAGATAATGACATGAGTGAATTAATTTAATAAAAAAATAAATTATAGAATTTAATCATTTAATGTGAATGTTTTCATGAAAACAGAATATAATTTGGACAATTTCATAGAGGAATTGAATATATATAGCTTTATACCATCCACGCGAACATTGAATGTCCGCAGAAATTTTGATCATCTATATCCTAGAGTTAGAACAAAGATCCCATGAAACTGTTGATGTCCCGATGATCGCCAGAACATCATTCTACAAATTGATAAGGTAAATCATCAAATGATGTCACATAATTGGTATTTCTCTCTTTATGTTGTGTGACTGAGGATAGATGATCTCTCAAATGAGATTGAATGAATAATCACTTGGAAAGGAGCACTATGTTTCTTATAATGTAGAGATTAAACACAGAATAAGTTATTTCTGGACCTGGTACACATAATTCCAACTAAATAATCCGTATATGGATTGTTATAAGAAATTTAATATTTGAAAAACATCATTTATATTTTTATCACATAAGTGTAATTTAATTTAAATATTACATGATAAAATTGAGTAATTATCTTGAGTCTTTGTTCATAAAAATGATAAACAATCCTTAAATATTTTAATAATATAAATTCATTATATATATATTCCAATTTATTAACATAAAATACTATGAATAATTTTATCATAAAATTAACATATAAATTCTTAAAAAAATAGATTATGGTTATTATATTTATTTTAGGGAGACGGTTGAAACTCAAACATCACATGGACATCAATGTGGTCCCACAATAACCAAAACATTCATTCATGAAAATAGAACTGTACTTTAGTATACTATGTGTCTAATCATATATTCCAATATCTTGATAGTATTTATTCTTAAGCATATACCATGAAAGGATTCTAACATCCCATCATCTCCTACAAAGTGGTAAGGAATAGTCATTGAAATTTCAACCTCCTATGAACACATGTTCTAATATATTATATCTTTTTCTGAAGATATCTATTAAATAATTATTCACACATATGTCATCATCCTTTCATGCATTATTATTCATTGACATTACAAGATGGGCATATGATCCTTGACCATGGTTAGGAATTTATTTAGCTCACTATCATCCTAAGGAACTATGTTTCAGGTATTAATTCATTTTATTAGTGACAAATTTAATCTTGGTTATTCAATCAAAATCATACCATCAATGACACACCCAAAGTAATATAACTCACCATGATATAAATTTCATGGTTTTTTCAATATAAATTTACGTAATCATATAGAATAAACTAATTAATATATCATGATAGGATACCATTTCACTTATTCACTGATTGGACCTACCAATGACAACTGAAACATGTGGTTCTCTTATTGGATGGCCAGTCTTAATGATATAGTTACCTCATAAACCCCAAATGTGAACATCATTAGAAGTTTTTTTAATATTAATGACCCCCACACTCGATACTCATATATTTCAATATAACGTTAGAATTATTTATCAAGACCATAGTATACATGTTTTTGATTTATTTCATAATATCTAATGGTTCACATCATAATTCACAACTAGTATAAACAATATAATTGATAGATATTATATAGAAATTACCATGTAATTAGTTGAAGATGAAATATTGACACTTAAAAAGTATGAATACATCATGAATAAGAAACTTTGTACATGATATGGAAATCTAAAATTACATTTCATGTTTGTTTAAGGGGACTCACATTTATAATAGTATCCTCATATAGTACTACTCCCTCAATAATCAAAACATAAACTGTCTTCATTTTTATCCAAATGACATCACTCTAACCATTAAGTCAATAAACTATAAGAATTTTATTAGAGAGTTATTTTTCCCGGTTATACTTGAAAAAACCATATAGGTTGTTAATAACAATTAAATAACTAAACCAATGGAACCCACCATCATTGAGTCTTTGTACATCATAATTCTCCATAGTGGATCTCATCAAATCATAAAGAAACAAACATACAACTAGAACCTCCATATGGTGATCTCTATCCGAAAATATATTTTAACATTGTTTAGTTTTATAATATTTGTTTATGGACTACATGGAAAAATTCAATATAGGTTGTTACTAATACATTAGATGACTAAACCCTCAAAATATTTACCCATGATGGATACACCATCATGGCCCCAAATACCTGCACAAACCTTTTATGGTCAATACACATCCCCAACATCGTGGGATGTATCATCACAAATACTGTCATTAATATTGTGATAGGATCCATTTCTCTTTTCATGATGAGTAATGATACACATGTCAACCCAATAGAGTTTAATTTTACCATGGTGTTATATGAGAAAACATCATAGAAAATATTAATGAAACACTATACAATTGAACCTTCAATGAAAGAAATACCACTCTTTCAGACCCTAAAGTTCAAGAGAATCCCACCATGATGAGATTGATTCATGAGTCACCTCTTGCCTATGAAAACCAAGATCCAACTAATATACTTATCACATTAAAATGGACCCATCAAAAATCAATATAAATCATAAGTACATAATTATTATGCATAAAATAAAGTGAAATTTATATCAATCTAAACAAAAAATACTATGAAAAAAATAATAATCTATTGGTATAATGGAATTATTTGTAGAATATGTGTTTACGATTCACCAGCCCAGTATCAATCGTAGGCACCATAATTTCCTATATCTCCTAGATAACATATCCTGAATAGTATGTCAAATAAAAATCACATATACCATTTTCAAATTCCCCAAACACACACATTCTGAATTTGGATTGGATCAAACTTCCACCAGACCTCAGGTGCACCTCTCCATACACCAAAGCATTCGGACTAATAGTTGGGGTCATAAAATGGTATCATGGGTAGACTATACATCATATACTAGAGATTTAAAATTAAAATAAATAACTAAATATCATGATAAGACCATAACCCTATAATTATGAAAATAAAAAACTTATTTTTAACATGAAATTTCATATAACGTATTGACATATATGAAAAAAAGATCAATCTTCTACTAAGAATTTCACATATAAAAAAAATGAAAAGAAATGAAAATTGAAAACTTATTCTGAGATGAACAAGTTCTGAAGTAAAATAGCATTCCAATTTGGCTATGAGTTCAAACCTCAATAGGGAACCATCAATGTGGCCCCATAAATAAAAATCAGTCATTTCATATGTTCATTTGAAATTCTCATCTGTAAAAAGTACAATTATTAAATAACATAAATAATTAAATAACTACTATGAAATGCATGATTCAGTCTAATTTCATAATTTCTTTGAACATGTCTTAGGGACTATTCCAACCATATAATCATTATCAGCCAAATGGAGTCCACATATAAATTAGTTTAACAAAATTAACTATTATCGATTCTCATGATAATGATCCCAGTGAAAATATATATTAATTGGTAAATGAACAAATTTCTAGGATCATGGGACTCACTTAATGGATGTTCAACCAATACACTAGTGATTTCATGTTCACAACTCAAACAATGGGTTGTGGACCATTATGCGTCACTAGAAACCCCTCATACTCAATTACTATATATGATCCCCATGATAGTACCATGGTATTTTCAACTCCAAGACAATTTTGTATTCATAGGATGGGTATTACCTAATAATTCATATTATTCTCGGTGTGAGATATTATTAGGACAAGTAGAAAATAATAATTCTGACTGGGTACTATAGTAATTCCATTGGGCCTAGAAAACCATAAAGATACATAAATGAACAATCAGTAGAGAATAAATCTTGTCCAATGGATTATCATTGGAATTCATCCTGGGAGTCCAACTATCACTATTAATATTTTCAAAAAAAATATAAATTATATATTTTCATTTCCCACCTCATATTGTTATTCTAGTCTATAGATTTCAAAGAATTCATGTTTCAATATTGGTGTTTCAATTAAAATCCCATCATCCCAGAGCATTAACAATTAAATCACTATATCAATGAAATCCCATGAATAAAAAACATTGATTAATAAACCATAAATCATATTATATAATGTAGGATCTGAGGTACCAACATTAGGAATCCACTAGTTCTTGAAAACTAATTGATTCTAATATAACTTGTAATCCACACCCAAAATATTTATATACAGTATGTCAAACTATTTAGGTATTCGTATGTCTCATCTATCTCAATGGGTGATTCCCAATATTCCTACGATTTCAAAATAGTTTCTTGACTATTATTTGAATCCATTTATACCTAGTAAATCGCATTCCTTTACAAATATCATAAATAAAATTAGAGTACCACAAGGGCTAGATGAACACCCAAAAAATTACCATCACCTCGACAACCATGAACATTCACAATTGCTAATGATATAGGGAGAAACTGACAACCCTTTCAACACATTTTCTTAAGAACCCACTCTGGGTTGTTCTTTAAATGGGGCACTAACATGGGTTCCCTAGGTTATTATGTTGGTAGAGAAGTCCCGATTAGTTACCTCATCCACTAATAGACTCCATGGTTATAACCTAGCTTACAAAGGGAACCATATCCATTAGTAACATCAAAATCATCTTATGTATAGTGGTACAACACAACGATGACAATATAGAGAAATGGCTCACGTTTCATCTATATATACATGGTCACTCCATCGTAGAATACTTAACCAAGTTGTCTCTAATATTCTGTATGTATTTTTTCATACTCCTAATACATTATAGGGGTCCTTACCTGGCCTACATAGGTTCTCCAACACAAGTTTAATCATGCCATATCCTAGAGTTATCCAAGTATTCAAGCGTACATTTAATTCAAAATTTTGAAATCAATCTCCTAGTAGTTAATATAGTGCAAAAGGTCATATGTAGACTTGGAATTTTATTTAATTATTCCAATGTTTTGAGATAGGTTATAAAATTTAAAATAAATTACCTTCTAATTTAATTTAACAAACAAATTAAAATCAAATCCATTATTTTTTAATTAACCATGTTGGATAATCAATTCATACACTATCAACAACCATAGTGGTGTGACCTCATAAAACATGAAAAATAATAAATACGAAATAAATACATAAGTTACCTAACAAAGACCAAAAACCTTATTTCGATATGTACCCATTTAATCCTCATCATGGAAAATTACATCCCACACATTTCCCTAAATGAATCAATGTCCACCACATGATTTTATCAACCCATGAGATCCTAACTCAATTAATATATAAAAAATAATTAAATATAAATATTTATAATTAACAATTTACATTAATTAGTGATGATATTAACTTAAATCCCCCTATTTCTCATTTTATCATTATTAGAACCATGCAAAACAACAACCATAGGTTTTCCAACACACCCCTTGAACAATCCTGTGAAAACCCCCCATCATGTATCACCTAGTGATATTCCCAAAATGATTTAATCTGACCAAACATACTTAATAATGACAAAAAAGGTGACATACCATAATTAGTCATAAAAATAAAACATGGGGACATCTTCTCATTATATTATTTATCTCGGAATCATGAATACCATATTTGAAATTGTTGATTTAACAAACCTTATGTCAATTTTTTGTTTATCCTTAAAAACCCATCTACAACCTAGTGTGAGGGGGGAGATAGATGAAATTATTAAATAAAATTAGGATATTACTAGAAAACCACATATGATCATTAGGGGAGAAATTATGCATATACTCGACACTTACTGGGAGTGAATCATTGTTATGATACTTTTCACCAAAAATAAATTTTTAACTATTTACCAATGGGATGTATAAATTAATCGATTATATTATTCACTTTTATATACCATATAATGGTTTATTGAAGAATATAAAATATGTCACGTGATATTTTTTCATGGTTATCTACTCACTAATATTATTTTTCATTTTTATTTAAGTTGATGAACAATTCAAATATTATCCACTATAATATCGAACTGAATATATAGTGATTTGGTTAAAAAAACTATGTTTAAAAAAATTGAGGTTCCCTAAACATAATGTTGGGGTATGGAAAAAATCATAGTTCATGAGTTGAGTGGTGACCTAATGAATCATACCTCTCCTCAATGATTCTTTTGTTACATTCTCATAGTGAAATACTCTTCTTATTCTAAGCATGAAATTCATTCAACACATGTGACTAATATAGGATTTAATAGTGTAGATAATTTTATCATATTTTTCATGTAAAATAGTGGGAAATAAAAATTCCTTGTAATTTATTAATCCATATATTGAATGTCTAATATCTTCATTTGATCATGCCCAACTAATGTTCATTCATTACGTTATAGTTATTATTTCCCTTATTCTTCAACATACTCATATTATATCAACTTATAAAGGAACTATTTAGTTTATGAAAAATTATTTCTTCTTCATTTTTCACCTAGAACCAACCTATATGATCCTCAGTCAAATCTATGCAACTAATATTTTCATATAATATTTTTTTATGGTAATTATATTCACATGGAATGTTAAAATGATATTCTCTAACTCATTTTTTTTCTTGTTCAATAGTTTATTTTGGGTTTTTATCTCTATATCATATCCCATATTTTTTATGATACTTATTCTAATGAAAAATTATTCCAATCACGAATAGATATCTACATACATGACCAATTAAATTTATAATTAACAATTAACAGCCCTTCAACTCTTCTAAATATTTTAATAATGTTCCTCACGATCTTGAAATATTCACAACCCATTATATATGTCCACATCTAGACGATTGGGTGGGAATTAAAAAATCCTTATTTTATTAAAATAAAATTTGAATTCAAAAGCTTCCACTCAATTATATTTCACATGAATCATCCCATATTTTCCAGACGATTCTTTGGAATTCATTGGATTTTCAGGAAAACGTCACCTTTCTTTGAACATACCATTTACTAGTGTTAAGGAACACATCCAAACCACCTTAACATACCTAGAAAAATAAACATAAAGCACTCATCATTGGACCATCAACATTTCTAAATAATTACAAAAACATCATAATTTTCTTTGAACATTTTATACAATATAAAATCATGACAAATGTGTTTTCTAAATTTCCATCATAGAATTTTATTAACAAATCAGAAACATTCCATTTATTATTCTTTTAACCAATGTAAAAAATCACTGATATTTCATAAAATATCTTGTTTTTATGAATATTTCTTACCTTCACATTAAATGTTCCTAAGGAGACACATGATTAACATACATTTATTTTAAATCATTTTTTATTTATATTGATCAAATTAAATATGTTTACAGTTGATGAATATGATAGTTTAGTGAATTTGGAAACGTTAAAAAAATAAATAAACCTGGATAGTAATCCTAAATGTTTTCCAGAAATGATCTTACCATTTATTACTCTATTATAAAACCTTCCTTCATAACTTTGGTATTGAAAATATAATAAAGGGGTGACCTCAAATTCTCAATATGGTAATGTAAAAGAGTAACATAATTAAAAAATGATCATTGGTCCGAGAACATGATTGTACCATTAGAAAAGTATAACCTACATATCAATGAATATAAAAATTAATCAAGAAATAAATATTGGATGTTAATAATAAATTAATCAAAATGGAATTTAGAGTATAATCCATGATATATTAACATATGGAAATGTCATGTAATTCTGGTAGACACACAAACATAAAAAATTATTTTCATATTAATCATGGTTTAATTCTTGGGAAATATAAGTTGAATGTTATTACTCCCCACTCAAACTTAGTAGTCTAGGTTAACTCCCATGACTATCATAGTGGACAATGTTCTTTACTAAACTGAGTCAACTCCCTGTACGTGTCCTTTATTACTGAACGAAGTTCACTCATTATTTCATACCTATATTATTGAACTAATTTTTCAACATATTCCCTAATATATTATTGTAGAAATTTCCCACCCCATTACAATCCATTCATTCATAACCATGTTTACTCCTCATTCCATCTTTTTCATAATAATTTTTGTTCACTCTTTGTTGCAACCCTGTTATACTGAAGAGAGTTTAGTTCTTAATAGAGTAATTTATGATTCAAGAGATATAAATCATTACCACATTAATTGAAGGGATATATAAAATGTAAATGTAAAATAATGAATTCATTCATTAATGTTACACATTATAATTCAACATTCATCATATCATGTGCCATAAAATGAGATTATTTTTGTAATTCCATGACCCTAGAAGCTAGAAGATAGTGCATTATATTATTACAATTTAATGATTACAAGTAATCAAAAAATTTAGAATAGATTAATTTATATTTATTGGAATTATAGGTTACATACATTATTACCATAATACAATAGAAAATAAAAACTATGAATATCATAAATAGAAAAATTAAATAATCAACATCCTTTACGGTATATGAAAATATTTTTTTCTACTTAAAATTGTGATAGGATTCATAACAAGAGTATGATATATTTATAAGTAGAGGTATGTCAAGAGGAAAAATAATGAATAAATTATAATAAATCAACATGGAATATAAAATATCTAAGATTACATTCCATTCAAAATATTTTGATAAGGAAAATTCAACTTGGAATGCCATGAAACTGAAACAAATATCACATAATCATTGAATTGATGATTTAATGTGTCTATTTATATGTTGACACAAAATATCATCGATGAATAATAACGAAAACAGAAGGAGAAAAAATTTTAATTTCTTACACCATGTTTCATTAGTGTATAGAACCATTACCGTTAAAACCTTTTCATAAGATGAATTTTCTATTGTGTAAAAACCCACCTATTTTGTATGACATTGATCCCATGATACTACCGATGCAACGAGGTGATATCTTTAACTATGAACCACCCATTTCATACCATTCGAATGTATTACTCATATATAATAATACATTTTATCAATAACCAATATGCCTTATCAATTATCCATACTGAATACAAGTCACTGATTTATAAATAATTCCATAGTTAGTCAAATAACATTCAATATGGACATCACATATTAATATGATATACAATTTAGTAAATTAAAATATCCATCAAAAAATAATTTTGATAATAAAATAATGTTGATTTTTTAATTTAAATGTAACAATTATTAGAGGTTTTCAATTTAAAGAAGATCATTAAACACATTCTTGAGGAAAATAATCCTTCAACATTACAAAGTGTCCCATAAAACATTGAAAATTTTAAATAATAATAACCATGAATAAATAAAATTAAATGAAACATATAATATCATGGAAATAAGGGTTTACATGATATAATATTATTAATTTAATTTTATACAAAATATAAAAGTGAAGTGGTGCATAACAACAAATAAGTCTCAATGGAATTTTAATTTAGATGAAATCCATAAATGTGTCCTTTTTTTGAACACTATAATTATGTATTGTTGATTAAATAATGTTAAAAAACTTATAAAATCACCATATTAATTTTTTTAATATTATATTCCATATTCATATAACATATTATTATGTTTTTGTTAATAATCATTCATTATTTTCACATTCTGGGTGTTAATTTCCTAACTTTCTAACGTATGTTTTGACATTTTATTATCATCGAAAATTACATATATCATTATTAAATCATCTATATAATGTCAAACAATACATAATTATCTTATATATTATGTAAATATATACTTATAATATTTTTTTGATATAATAAATTAAAGGAAATGTTTATGGAGACGGTAGGTTTTATGTACCCACGAACAATACATTCATTTATTCTTTTTATTAAAACAGTTAAAAAAATGATATATGTATATTATAATTCCATTATAATATTGTTGTATCTTAATGTTCATAGGTTTATTAAGTCTATAATTTATACAATCCACGCATGGTATGAATGAGTCACATCACATATAGGGGGTGGTAGTCCGCACTTCCTCAAAAAAATTCATATTTACACAAAATGGAAGCTATAAATTTAATTTATAAATAAAAAATTATAAATGCATAAAGGAATTAATAATATCATATATATTACATTTAATCATATATAGAATCATAATGTCTACCATAAGAATAGGTAAAGGAAAAAAATGAACAGTAATTGTTTCCTAAGTAATTTGTTCTCCAAATAGAGAAACAATATGTTAATTGCTCATTCGATGGAGGTGTGTTTTGGTGTAGTTAGAAATGATATCATAAAAAATATCATAAATTAATTGTACTATTATGTTTATGTAATCATGAATAAATAATAGTATAGGGAGTGGAGAATAAAATGAATAAAAAGAGATCCTTAGAAAATGTTACCTTAATATATGGGAACTACATTGGTTTTATACTAATGGGATTACAATGAAGGATTCATTCACAAATGGAGTCTTCTCAATCAAGGGTAGAGATTTTGGGAATAAATATTGGAATAATTTGGCTGATCCTATGTGGTTTGAGAGGTGTTATTAATGGAGAGATGTGGTGGCCTTTTATATTGGTGGAGGAGTGCCACACATATAATATTTTGAAAATGAAATTCTACACATTATTTTCATGTTGCATGAGGATACAATAATCGAACTAATTAGATAAATGAGTGTATTGGGACGAAATATCTACTTAAAATTTCATTCACATAGGAGTATAAACATTTTGGTCACTAAGGGTAAGGTTATGTCCCATATTGAAGTTAGTTTGACATTAATTGTTGTAACTAATTTTACTCATATTCACTTAACATTTTGGCCAAAAAATATTTTACATATTATAAATTATAAATAATCCTTATTCCAAATATATAACACAATTTGAAAAATTCCAATCACATTATTTCATTAAATAAATATGTAATATAACCCACATGAATGATAATAATGAGGGTTTTTTTAAGTAAAAACATCCAAAATTTTGATATGTTTTACAATACATTTCATTGTAAAATAGATCCCAATAAACTAAATTAAATTAATTTATATATATTTGATATGATGTGAATTTAAAACAATTACAAATTTAAAGAAACCATATAAATAAATTATAAAACCATATAAGTGTTGAATTAAGATTCAATATTTTTAACTATTCACTAATAATAAAACAACATAAAAAACTAAAAAAACAATTTTACCCTACAATCATGACCAATCTACACAAAGTGTACCCCTCCTAGACCAGCAATGTGATAAGGGAGATAATGACCCCCAATTCCCACCTCCAGTAGGTCACGAGTTGGCGACTAGAACTGAGGGTATAGTAACACACAAAATGGGTGGCATTACCCTCTAAGAGAACACATGTAGAAGAGAGAGATAAGATAGAAGCAAATAAACTCCAACTTAGACAGAAATATAAACGAATACCCAAGTACACATATGAAATTTCATGAAAAAGTACTAAAACTAGAATGAAAAAACTGCAAGTACCCAAAAGAATGTCAAAAAACAGAAACCACAAGCCCGAAAAGCTCCTGCAACCTCAAGCTAGTAAAAACTAGCATGATCTACAACTTGGTCAAAGTGACCTGATAAACATTTTATATATACATAGGGTGAGTATAATAGTATACTTAGTAGGATCCTCCTCGAAGCCTCTCGTGCAAGTGTAAAGAAAGCATGCTAAAGCACAGTGAACAACAAGTGAAACTGAATTGTCTCCAAAACTGGTCTACTATGTTCCCAACCTCACCATGGATACTCTCACCAAGTAACACATAAAATAATATGTCATATAATAAATAATATCAAGGGTACCCTGCCACTACATCCCCACTGGTTTGTAGCTTTTCCCCAACATCGTAAATCCTGATCGTCTCTATCCAAAAACGCTTGCCCAAAGACACCTGGGTAGAAACAACAATATGAAACTCATGAAACAAAACCACCACGTCCACACACCAATGTAACCAGGTGTTTTCCAGGATCCACCACATCTCATAAAACGTGTATCATACTTCGTGTATTATACCTCAATCCATCACAACCTACACAACGTGTAAGGATCCTCAATCCATCATAGCCTATACATGTTAATCCTATAGTAATCTATAGAAAAATATATCCATAATATATGTGTGTGAACAACCACAATCCATTAATTCCCTCTACAAACATATATGGGGAAAACAAACTAATGTGACTCCCAGCACAAGTAACTTCTAGGAGAAGAGAGCGGGGCCAAAGGGGGTAGTCACCCATCCATCCTCCCACCTAAATGTTGGGGAAAACAACCCAAGGGCTCAGAATCCCCGGGGTGTCAGTTTAACTTACTGACAGGGTGGAGTGGTGTATAGAATCAAAAAAAGTTCAAAATATGTTATAACTCACATCCACACTATGGGAATAACATAGTCTTAGAGAATACTATAGCTAACGTCTCTCAGACTCCAGGATTCTACTTCTATTACTAGGTTTCCTATAAGCACAAATCCATTTATAGATATTTATTAGATTACTTCATTACGTTTTTATCAGTTCAACTTTACATTATTTAATTCTTTAAACGCTAATTAACCAACAAAAGTTCCACGTTAAATTAAGTTATCATCACACCCAAAGTCAATTGTTCCATCAAAATTACAACCTCATCATTATGGTCCAACAACTCTATCCACATGGGTTAACACCATTTATTCAATTATTTATTATAGAATTACTTTACCACATTCCCATGTATTCTAGAAAAACATTCTACGCTTCAAAACACAAGGGGGATCTACACGGTGAGTAGATGTACTACTCATCCAGTCTCTACCGGTTATAGAAAGAGCATAAACCCATCCTTCCCTAAGAAGCTAAACACAGAAAGCATGTGGAATACCCCACATGTCTTCATCTCTTTCGGAAGAAGGTTAAGTAAGACCAGTTTCCTTGAGCAGTGGGTGAGAGTAAAGCAGATAAACAACCAATAGAAACAACAAGCATCCAACAATCACATCCATCCAATTATACCATCCCTGATGTCCTCCCTGACACCCAAATGCATTATCCGATGAATCTCACCAGTGTAGGCTTCATTTGCTGCCACAACCAAAAGCCTTTATTCCCCCGCATACCTCAACATCAATCCAGGATCACATCAGTGCACAAGTAGCATGAAAACAAAAACCACATTAATTTGACTCTTGGACCTTTAAATATCAAGAGGGTAACTCAGTACCCCTTAAGGAATTATCAAAAAATCAATTATTTAATCAATATTGAATTAACAGATTTGTTGTTCATAGGTTCCTTTTTTAGGAAACATAATCAGCAAGCTATCACAAATAATTAAACATGCTTACTACCCAAATTTCATTAACATCAAATTACAACTAGAACCAGATTCCTTTATATGCCTCTTTATCTTTATCGAAAAAAATTCAATTAATCCCAATTTACTTTCTTTACCGATTTCCATCAAGAACAAGCATAAATATCACAAAATCATGAAAAAACAAGAGGCAATAACATATTATCGATATTAATTTATTTATCTGGTTCAAGTATTTATTATGTCAATTACATTGTCATATAGGGAGATAAAAATGCTAAAGATACAGTTTCACATAAAATAAAGAGAATACACAAATCCCCTACGTCAAACAGTTCCTCACGTTCATTATCCACACAATAGGTCATGATACTCCTCTCGCGACAACTGCATCCACCCGAGGATGCCATGGTACAACAGCACCAACCCAACAATAAGGAAAATCCCATTAGAATCATGGAGATTTCATGTTATAAAATGGAATGGAGAAACATGAGGAGATTATCCCCAAAGGAATGAAAAAAAACATTCCATATATCAAAGGTTGACCAATACAGCTCGGTTGCATCAAAATAGAGCAGAACCAATCCGAGGAGTAAAGATTGATTGTGAAAATCCTACAAGAATAAATGAAAGGTTCTAGTGTTTCATAGCTGAGAACAAAGAGGAAGAACAAGGGAGGATGATATATTGTCCCTTTTGATGATTTAATGGTGCAACAGTTTAAGATATGCTTAATTCCCCCTTAAATGCAGATCGTATTAACCCACATGGTTTGACCAAGTAAAAAAGTCATGATCCATAGAAATAATTAATATAGGATTAATGGTCTTTGAATAGCCCTTAATAGTCCTTAAAATAATGATTTAATAGAATTTTATGTCAATGGAAAATGCTAAAGGTGTGAAACTGTAGGAACCCGGAAACACTAGTCATGAACCTCCCTGGTCTAGAAACCCTATAGACCTACCACAACTATACACCTACTGTTACTGTACACCTACTGTTAGAGGTTACTGATAGATGTTATAGATAGACCTCACCATTCTAGAAACAATGTCCATGGAACCTCACTAATTGAAATGTTCACAAAACCTTACTGATAGAATACTGTTCACTGAACCTCACTGATAGAACATTGTTCACTAAATCCTCACTGATAGAATAGTGTTCAGTAAATCCTCACTATGAGAACAATCTTCACTAAATCCTCACTGATAGAACATTGTCCACTAAATCCCGATTGATAGAACATTGTTTACTAAATCCTCACTTAAAGAATATTGTTCACTAAATCCTCACTGATTGAACACTATTCTCTTAATCCACACTGATAGAACACAGTTAACTAAACCTAACTGATAGAACATTGTTCACTAAATACCCAATGATATAACATTGTTCACTAAATCCTCACTGATAGAACATTGTTTACTTAGTCCTCACTGATAGAACATTGTTCACTAAACATCACTAATAGAACACTGTTAATTCAATCCTCACTGATAGAACATTTTTCTCTATATCATCACTTATAGAACACTCTTCAATGAATCCTCACTGATAGAACACATTTCACTGAATCCTCACTGATAGAACACTATTCACTGAATCCTCAATGATAGAACATTGTTCACTAAATCCACATAGATAGAATATTGATCACTAAATCCTCACTGATGGAACACTATTTACTGAACCTCACTGATAGAACAGTGTTCAATAAATCTTCACTCATAGAAAATTGTTCACTAAAGCTCACGGATAGATCAATGTTCACTAAATCCTCACTGATAGAACACTTTTCACAAAACCTCAATGATGGAATACTGTTCACCTACCATTATAGGTTACCGATTGAACTGTTCACCAATGGAACTGTTCACAGAATTGGAAATTTGGAAATGTGTTGGGGATATGTCTCCTTGACCTCCCAGAACACATCAAACACCACATTTTCACAATGTAATGGACTAGAGAGGTTCAGGCCATTTCATCGGATACCTCTGAAAACATTCTCATCCTTGATAATTAAAAACTAACCTAAAGATAAAAAAGAAATGGGGTCCGAAAAACCACGCATCGAGATACCTCCCAAAAGAGAGAAATACACAAAAAGCAACAAAAGAAATTCATAAATAAAACATGAATAGTATATCCAAACGGGTAACATTGTTAAATAAAAAGATTTAAACATCAAAAAACTCTGGGTACTGAGCATGTATCTATGATTCACGTTCCCATGTTCTCTCCTCCATTCCACCGTGTCACCACAAGAAACGAACTAAGGGGTTAAAACACATGCGGAAGACCTTCTCCTTGCAGTCTTGGATCTCCACAGGTCGCTCCTAAAAGGTTGCATTATCATCAACATATATGTCTCCCGAATCGATGATGTGAGAGTCATCATGATGATAAATATGGATCTGTGATACATGTAAAACATCATGTATCTGACTCATCTGTGTGGGACGTGCTATTTGATACACCACAACTCCAACACGTGATAACACTTCGAAAGGACCAAAAAATCAAGGACAATGCATAATTCCACGACCAAACCTTTTCTTCCCACAATGGGTAGTCACCTTCAGAAACACATGATCCCCAACATTAAACTCCAAGGGTCTCCTCCTTTGATCAGCATATGATTTTTGACGATCTTGAACTATTTTCATCCTCTCATGAATCACCTGGACCATCTCAATTTTATTTTTCACTACTTCTTGTCCATGAATTTCTAACTCTCTGACCCCGATCTAGAACAATGGAGAACGGCAAGGCTGACCATACAAGGATTCAAACGGTTCCATACCGATGGTGGAGTGAAATATTTTATTGAATGCGAACTCCACCAAAGGTAAGTTCCATATCCATGAGCCTCCAAAATCAATTACATAAGAGTGTAACATGTCTTAAGAGTCTGGATGGTTATCTCTATCTGTCCATTCATTTGAGGATGATATTTTGTGCTATGGCATAGTTGACAACTAAAAGCATATTGGAGACCTCTCCACACCCTAGAGGTAAAATGAGGATCTCGATAAAAATGATCATCCTGGGGACTCCATGAATAGTCAACAACTCCTCTAGATATTTCCATGACATAACATTCAATATGCTCAACTCCTTGATCAGTATGAAGTGGGCCAATTTTGTTAAATGATCAACTACCACCCAAATAGCATCATGTCCTCCCAGAGATCATGGAAAACTAGTAACAAAGTCCATTGATATGACCTCCAACTTCAATTGAGGAATCTCTAATGTCTGTAGAAGACCATCAACAACACAGCTTTTGGCCTTCACCTTCTGGGAGACTAAAAATCGAGACACAAACTCAGCAACCACACGCTTCATCCTATGCCACCAAAAATGGCTCCTCAGGGCTTGGTACATCATTATCACGCCAGGATGCACCACTATATGAAAACTATGAAACTCTTGGAGATCCATAATGTGCATCATTAATGGAACAAAAATCATCCATGATACAACACTCGGTGTTGTTCATCCTCTGATAAACCATCAGCATCCTCAACACAAACTACTAGGTCTCTCCAGACCTCCAACTCTTGATCTCCCAACCGGGACTCTTCCACCTTCTGTCTCAGGGATGAATGTACCACCATCTAAAAAAGACAACCTCTACCCCCAAAATCATCCATATCAAGATTACATGCTGACAATTCTTCCATTACTCTCCAGGAATCACCAGATTCATGCACAACATCACTACGGGACATTTGGCTCAGCGCATAAGCTACAACATTCTCTTTTACATGTGTAAAAGATATTTCAGAGTTGTATTCATGCAAGAACTCCATCCACTAACGTTTCCTTATTCAATTCATGATGGGAGAAAACATAACTCATACTCTTATGATCATTGAAAACCACAATGAGCTCACCAATGAGGTATTGTCTCCAAAACATCCGAGAAAACAACACAGCTACAAACTCAAGATCATGGGTGGCATAGTTACGTTCATGGGGATGAAACTGCCGAGAACCATAAGAAAAAACTGACCTATGTTTCATGAGAACACAACCTAACCATAGATGTGAAGTATCATAGAAAATATGAAACTATACTCCTACAAATGGAAGAAAAAGGACTAGAGCACTTAAAATATTCTCTGTTAGATACTCGAAAGCTTCCTGACACTGATACGTCCATATGTATGCCTGATCCTTCTTGTTAAAAGCTGTTAGAGGAGTCGCAACTCGTTAAGAATTGGCTACGAACCTCTTGTAGTAGCCTGTGATAACCAAAAAACATCGCACCTCTGAAACTGTCTCGGGGGATGCCCAAGACACAACTGCTTCTATCTTCGATGGATCAAAAAATACTCCCTATTGGGAAACAACATTCCCTATGAAACGGACTTCTCAAGCCCAAAAATCACACTTCGACAGCTTCCCGAGTAACTAATGTTGGCAGATAACTTCAAAAATGGCTTGAAGATGCTCCACATTCTCCTCTTCAGATGTGGATTGCACAAGGATGTCGTCGATAAAAACTACTGCAAATTTGTCCAGGAACACACAGAACACATCATTCATCAATCCCATGAATACATCTAGAGAATTCGTCATTCCAAACAAAATTATAACGAACTCATCACTCCCATGATGACAACAAAAAGTAGTCTTTAGGATATCCTCATCCCTCACACGCATCTAATGATATCCTGACTACAAGTCGTTCTTTGAGAACCAACATTCACCCTTCAGTTGATCGAATAATTCATCAATCCATCAAAGAGTATAGAGATTATTTATTGTCAATTTGTTTAAGCGACGATAATCGACACACAACTACAAACTGCCTTCAGCCTTATTCTCAAACAAAATGGGTGCACCCCATGGTGACACGCTTGGCTGAACAAAACCACACTATAAAAGACCATCAAGCTGTATATGTATCTCTAATAACTCAGAATATGACAACTTATATGGATACATAGCGATAGGAGACACTCCTAGCTGTAGCTCGATCCCAAACTCACTCTCTCATCGAGGGAGTAATGCTAAAACCTTTTATGGATAGACATCAGTGTACTCCTATACGACCCTAGGAAATGCCAACTACTGAACCTATGAAGAAATCAATATCATCTCATCCATCATGAATGATAAGGATGGAACACACCTATGACCCATCCGTGGATCTCACTCTCCATCCAACAACACATGCTCTCCATCTAAACCAATGAATACAACCTTCTTCTTGAAGCAATCCATGATAGCCTATACCGAATACAACAAATCCATTTTGATGATGACATCATTTGGTTGTATTCGTAAACATAGGAAATCTCCCCAAGAGTAGTGTTGCCCCAACACTAGCTCACAGTCTCTACATACATCAATCAAGTCAGCTCGACCCCCAAGTGGGGTAGTCAATGCCAATGGCACTGGAAGCCTCTATACCACAATTCCAAAATCATGGAGAAGGGTAGGTGATATCAAGGAGTGTGTTTCTCTTGAATAAAAAAAGGAATAAAACAAGGTATAAAACAAGCATAGGGTACCTCGAACGATGTCTAGCTCACATGGAGATGGAAACGCTAGAGCATGAAGATGACCACAACCTCCTACACTACTTCTATAACCCTAATTAATACCACCACCACGACCTCGATCTAGTCTATGTGGATTGGGAGCATCATGGGTTTGTCCTCTAATTACCCCATCTACTCTCTACTGATTTAAATCTGGTGCAACTGGTTGTTGTTGCCTCAGCTGGAACTGCCTCAATGGAGGAACCTAGAGCATAGCGCCCGGTGCACGCTGACCTCTCTGAATGGTCGGGAACTCCCACTACTGATGTCCATGACCACCACAGGAATAAAAAGCTATTGATCCCTTTCCATATGCCTTAGAGTCTCTGCCTCTAGATAAACCAGATGTGAAGGGCTGGGACCTACCACTGGCTGAACAAAAACTCTTCTTCCCTGAAAACTGTGAACCCCAGACCACAGCTCTGCTTCGTGAATAATCATGCCGATTCCCCTCTCGTGATGATCTGGTCCTATCCAAAGTCCTCCAAACATCCTTTTCCCTTTCCAGTACCTCATTATATGTTTTCCAAATAAATCGGGTGACCTAGAATTGGATCTCTAGATGAAAAGCCTCCTTGAAAGGCATCACCATTGCCTCATCATTTGGAAGAATGTCTGAAGCATATCGTAAATGGATCCTGAAACAGATTCCAAACATTCGAACACTACAGCTCCCCTATCAAAGGGTAAGAAGCTCTTGGTGATAGGATGCCTTCGTAGTTGAAGAAAGAAACATGATTCTAAACATGTCTCGGAAATCATCCCATGAGATCGTTTTCTCCTCACGATCCATGAGGAAAAGGAACCACCACGTTCTCACAGCTCCACACAGCATCGTCACAACCAAGGAAAACCAATGCTTCTTCCAAGCACAGATCGAACTAAAGCTGATCTCGACCTCCTCTAACCATTCTTCCTTGACTTCATCTGCAATGGACCTCTCGTACTTCATCAGACTCTGGCATTGAATCTCTTAGAGTGACTTCCTCTAACTGTTGTTATCATCAACCTCTACCCTGTTGTGATCTAATGGAATAGACTTCTGGAAATTTTCTGTGCAATCCTGATGAGGACGTCGATCTGGATCCATACCTATAAAATAAAAACTATTAAAGAACCTAAACCTATAAAATGGATGACTCAAAATTAATTAATTAATTGTTTTCTTTTATTCATTTTAGGTTATCCTATCCCATGGTCTACCCATTCAAACAGAGGCACAAAGATGAATGAAGCATGATACTATAATAGGTCTCCACCCTGTAACTAGTATCACCTTATTTGGTAGCCATTTCAAACTTAATGGTCTGTACATCAGATCATAGGGTGCCCTAAACGCCAATTTCTCAGCCGGGCTACGGTGTTTACCTCACTTGCTAAACATGAATGACATCCTTTCCCTACCAACCCATGTAACCTCACATGTTACTAACTCCAAACTCCATCTTATCCCTCAACAAGACCTCTGATACCACTCTTTCTCAACCCCCTCCCCAAAAAGTGTACCCCTCCTGGGCCGACAATGTGAGAAGGAGATAATGACCCCTAAGTCCCCCCTCTTGTAGTCCCTGGGTTGGCGACTTACCCCAAGCGTATAGTAACACACAAAATGAGAGGCATTACCCTTTAAGTGAACACATGTTTAAGAGAGAGATATGATAGACAACAATCAACTCCATCTCAGACTGCAATATAAACGAAAACCCATGTACACATATGAAATTTCATGGATAAGTACTACCATTAGAAGGGAAAAACTGCAAGTACCAAATAAAAAGTAAAAACAGTAGCAACCTCAAGCCCGAAAAGCTCCTACAACCCCATGATCATAGAATCCAGCTTGATCTCCAACCTTCTCTAAGTGACATGAGAAGAATATATATATATATGGTGAGTATAACAGTATACACAGTTGGATCCTCCATGAAGCCTCTCATTCCAAAGTAATGAAAACATGCTAAAGCACAGTGAACAACAAGTGAAACTGACTCGTCACCTCAACAGGTGTACTAAGTTCCCAAACTCACAATGGATACTCTCACCAAGTAACACATACAATAATATATCATATAATAAAGAATATCAAGGGTACCCCACTAATACTTCCCCAATGGTTTCCCGCTTTTCCCCAATGTTGCACATCCCGATCATCTCTCTCTAAAAACTCTTGCCCACATACACCTGCGCAGAAACCACAATATTCACCTCGTGCAACAAAACCACCACATCCACACACCATAGTAACCAACTAGTTTCCGAGATCCACCACAACTAGAATAACGTGCATCATACGTCGGGTATTATTACTGAATCCATCAAATCCCACACACTGAGTAAGAATCCTCAAGCCATCACAGCCAATACACATTACACCAATAGAAATCCATAGAAAACCATATCCAGAATATATGTGTGTGAAAAACCGCAAGCCAATACTGCCCTCTACACACATATATGGGTAAAACTAACCAATGTGACTTCCATCACAATTAACTACCATGAGAAGAGAGTGGGGCCAGAGGGGGTAGTCAGCCATCTATCCTCCCACCGTAAAGTAGGGGAAAACACCCCCACAGGGCTCCAAATTCCCTGGGTGTTAGTTTGAATTACTGACATGGTGGAGTAGCGAATAGAAACACAAAAAGTACAAATATTCTATAACTCACAACCACACTATGGGAATAACCTAGTCTTATACACTACTGTAGCTAACGTCTCTCAGACTCTAGGATTCTACTTGTATGACTAGGTATCCTATAAGAACACAACCATTTAATGTGCATAATTTGATTACTTCATTCCCTTTTTATTAGTTCTACATTACGTTAATTAATTCTTTAAACGTTAATTAATAAATAATATTTACACATTAAATTAAATTAGCATCACACCCAAAGTCAATTGTTCCTTCAAAATTAAAACCTCATCATTATGTTCCAGCAACTCCATCCCCCTGGGCAAACACCATTTATTCAATTATTCATTATAGAATTACATTCCCATATTCCCAGGTATTATATAAAAACATTCTATGCTACTGAACACAAGGGGGGTCCACGTGGTGAGTAGATGTACAACTCATCATGTCTTTGCTTCTTATATCATGAGAATAAACCCATCCTTCCTTGAGAATATAAACATGGAAAGTAAAAAAGATAAACAACCAAAAAAAAAGCATCAAAAAATCACATCCATCCCATTCCATCATCCCTGATGTCCTCCTTGACACACACATTCATAAACTGATGAATCTCGCCACTCTAGGCTTTATCTACTCCCACAACCAAAAGCCACTATGCCCCCACAAATCACAATATCCATCTAGGATCACATCACAACACAAGCATAAGGAAAAAAAACACCGCATTAATTGGGCACTTGAACCCTTAACAATCAACATGGTAACATAGAACCCCTTAAGGAATTATCAAACAATCAGTTCTTTAATCCATACTGAATTAACAGATTTTTTGTTCTTAGGTTCCAATTTTAGGAAACCTAATCAGTAAGCTATCACAAATAATTAAACAAGCTTGCTGCACCAATTTTATAAACATCAAATTATAGTTCGATCCAGATTCGTTTACATGCCTCTTTATCATTAACCAAACAATTATCAATTAATCCCAATTTACATTCTTTACTGACTTCCATCATGAACAGTCATAAATATCACACAATCTAAAAAAAGAGGCAGTAACATACGATCGATTCAATTTATTTATCTGCTTCATGTATTTATTATGTCAATTCCATTATCATCTCGTGAGATAAAAAATACTAAAGATACAGTTTCACAAAAAATAAAGAGTTCTAATGAATCACCTACCTCAAACAGTTCGTCACGTTTTTATCAACACAACGGGTCATGATCCTCCTCTCCCGACAACCGCATCCACCCGAGGATGCCACGGTACGAAAACACCAACCAAACCACAAGAGAAATTCCATTAAAAGCATGGAGATTACGTGCTATAATATGGAATGGAGAAACATGAGGAGATGATCCCAAAAGGAATGATGATAAAACATACATTATAATGAATATTCACCGATACAGCTCGGTTGCATAACAAAAGAGGAACCAATCAGAGGAGTAATGTTTGATTGTGCATCTCTTATGGGAAGTATTCAATGGTTATATTATCTCATAGAAGAGAAAAAAGATGAAGGACAAGGGAGGAAGATATCCAGTCCCTTTTGAAGATTTAATGGGGCGAAGGTTTACGATATGCCAAATTCCCCAATAAAAGAGGATCGCATTAACCCACACAGTTTGACCATGTAAAAACATCCATATCCATAGGAATAATTAATATAGGATTTATGTACTTTGAATCGGCCTTAAGAGTCCTTAAAGTAAGGCTTTAATGGTATTTTATGTCAAAGGAAAATGATAAAATAGTGAAACTGTAGGATGTTGGAAACACTGTCCATGAACCTCACTGGTCTGGAAACACTGTAGACCTACCGTTAAATTACACCTACCTTTATTGTAGACCTACTATTAGAGGTGACCGACAGAGGTTACCGATAGACCTCACAATTCTGGAAACACTGTACATGGAACCTCACTAATAGAACTATTCACAAAACCTCACTAGTAGAACATTGTTCACTGAATCCTCACTAATAAAACATTGATCACTAAATCCTCGCTGATAGAAAACTATTCACTAAATCCTCACTGATAGAACATTGTTCACTGAATCCTCACTGATAGAACATTGTTCACTAAATCCTCACTAATAGAACACTGTTCACTAATTCCTCACTGATAGAACATTGTTCACTAAACCTCATTGATAGAACATTGTTCACTGAATCCTCACTGATATAACATTTTTCACTAAATCATCACTAATAGAACATTTTTCACTGAATCTTCACTGATAGAACACTATTCATTAAACTACACTGATAGAACAGTGTTCACTGAATCCTCACTAATAGAACACTATTTACTAAATCCTCACTCATAGAACATTGTTCACTAAATCATCACTGATAGAACACTGTTGAATGAATCCTCAATGCTAGAATACTATTCACTGAATCGTCACTGACAGAACAATGTTCACTAAATCCTCACTAAAAAAATATTGTTCACAAAATCCTCACTGATAGAACACTATTCATTGAACCTCAATGATATAACATTGTTCACTAAATCCTCCCTGATAGAACACTATTAATTGAACCTCAATGATAGAACACTGTTCACTATTTCATCACTAATAGAACGATGTTCATTGAATCCTCATAGATAGAACACTGTTCACTAAAGCTCACTAATAGAATATTATTCACCTGCCATTATAGGTCATCGATAGAATTGTTCACCGATTAAACTTTTCACAGAATTAGAAATTTGGAAATGTGTTGGGGATATGTCACCTTGACCTCCCCTAACACATCAAACACTACATTTTCACAAAGTAATGGACTAGAGAGGACCAGGACATTACACATACCCAAATAGTTATATTTATATTTCAAAAATGATGTTTTTTTGTCATAATAAATATGTTTATGTCTCAAAATTATTATTTAGAATAGATTCCCCTATAAATGGTGGTAAATATTCCTTAATAAAAATATTTTATTTTATAAATATAAATGGGATTGTTCTAATTTTATACGTGTCTAATCTACTTGATTGATATTAAAGCAATTTTTTGAATTAAATATTTACATATCCTAGTAATATCACCCACTAAATTTAATTATTTTTTTATTAGGGTAAATTATAATTGTGATAATAAAATAATAATATTTTCTTTTATTTTCAACTAGATTTCATATTCATTTCTAATTAATTTACGTATAATGATGTAATTTTATATTTTTGTAAATCATGGGTTTTCAAATTTTATTTTACCTTCATCATAACAACTAATTTAACATCTACATTATATCTTATTATGTTAAATAATATGTTATTAATATATCTTTATTTGTTAAAAATACTGTCATGACTGTATCCTAATAAATTTGAAGAAACTCATTGTTTTTAGTGATGTACGATAACTCAGTATTACATTCATTAAATGTTATATATTATATTTATTTTATTTAATATACTTAATGAATTTTAATGTCTCAACATATTATCTTCCTTCACACTCCAGATTATGTGTTTCATACACAATATCAATGAAAATGTTCTTATATTCAAATATTGGGTTGTTACATTGTAACCAACATAATTTAATTGTATCATATCAATATCATATTTATCATAGTAATAGATTGACTGATATTTGAAAATTCACTACAGTTGAAAAGAACAAATAAAAAGGTATAGTATCATTTAATCATAATAAAAGTTGAATAAAAGTACAGTTTTCATGTAACTAGGTGACCTAGAAGGAGAACATGTTATGGAAACAGAATGATTGATAGTGAGGAAAAATATATCAACCATGTTATAATGGAGAGTTCTATAGAACACGTTGATGATAATGATTACAATCACAAAGCTATAAATTCAGATTGATCAAATGTTCCACTTGAGTCTTTAGGAATAAAGAAATCATGCCAACATTATTGTTTTAGAACCTTTTTTATTATTGTTAAAGAAATCATTCACTATTTATTAATATATATACATATTGGTATTATTTTATAAAAATAATTCCATCATTGGTTCTTCCATGAACTATTTATACTTTTTATCATTGTATAATGTGATTTTTATAGTAAAGTAATACATTACCATGTAAAATTTAATTTCCTAAATTTTTACATTTCTAAAGTGTTATGATCCAACATTTTAGAATGATCATCATATAATTTCCAAAAGTAAGATATCATTAACCATTAATCAGCATAAAGCATCTCTAAATTTTCAAATTCAGACTTCTGAATTACATAATCATGTATCCTCTTGAAGTATATTAATAAATCAAATTACCATAAACATTATTATAAAAATTTATTATTCGTTATTCCATAAAGAAGAAAACATGTTATTGGATATATTCCATGAATCATGAATTTTTGTAAACTATATCTTTTATATAATGTGGCAGATGTTGAAATGTTATTAATAATTTAAAAGGTAGTCAAAACATATCCAAATAAATCATTTCTTCATCATTATCTCCACATAAAAAACATACTATGGGATTTTTCATCAATAATGAATTTTCTAGAAAGATGAGATATCTATAGAATAACCTTCTGTGATACCATTCCTCATTTTATCTGAAATACATATTGAAAAATTATTTAATTACAATCCATATATTTTTCAGAAATAATTTGATGTGAAAACCATAAATATAATAATTTAAATACATATATCAAATATTGAAATAAAAAATTATATTAATAATTCCACTATGGCCATGTCAATAATATATCGTTGATATTGATTCCATAGCTTATTTGAAGTTATATTTTATTGACGATTGTAGAATTTGTTTTTTTGTGACATATTTCCTTGATGTTGTAATATTTATTAGCATTGTCTTCCTTCTATCTATACATTCTTTTTCCTAGTAACATATTTCTCCACACATATAAAAAACTCTGAATCCTTTCAATAATTTGACAAGGTCATTCATTCCATAGTTAACTGAAGTTGGTTAATCCTTCTTTCCATTCAAATAATTTTACTCATTACATTTTTATTGGTGTTCAATATAACTCTTAAAATGATGGGATCCCATGATGCCATAAGGGATGGATAATTATTTCACTATGTTGACAATGAATAAAACAATTTCATTATATGATGAGTTATTCTAAGAAAACCACACCTTTATATTATTTATATTAAGAACATAAAATAAGTGGTCAATATTTCACTCAACGTTACATATTTAATATATAGCATACCGGTATATCCTTGTAAATGTATCTTCGTAATCAGAATCACACTATTATTTATTTTTCATTATGCTCAACAACACTCATTTCATCTCAATTTTATGATCATAAGGGAAGTATTTATCAATGAATATGAAATTTGACTTCCACCATTACATGGTTTAAATTTCTTCTTCCCCAATTGTATTATAGATCAAAGACCACCACTAATCAAAATCTACTTAGGTAAAATACACCACAAGTGTTTGCATTTCCATTTCATTGCTTCACAAGGGTGTAAATATCATGTACATTGTATTAATCAATTGATTAGCCACTATTAAATCAGTATTCAGACTAAATTATTTGGTTTTTTATCACATAAATTTTAACAATATATTATAATCTCTCTACGAAATTGGATGTTCCATTTGGGAAAGTTTATTTGTCATAATGTGACTATGTTTCCCAAATATATCAATAACAAACATTTTACTAGTACAAGCTACATTAATATTCTTAGTGGGGAAACATCTAAATTGGATAATAGTACTGATTCAATTATTCTTTCCAGACACTATTTCTAAATAAGATAATTAACTAGATTAAATAAAAAAAATTATTTAAACCAAATAATAGGGAAACACTTTACATAAATTGGAAAATTTCTACATAGCTAATCTCAACATCATAAAAATAGCATCATTGGGGACATCATTAATTCTATGTCCATTATAATTGTTTGAAAAGAATGTGTGTACTCTCTTATGATTATCCCTCAAGAGTGTCAAAACATCTATGTAGTAAGGCCAACTTTCTTGTACTAGTTTATATTTAGTTAGAAATGAGAAACAATTTTAGTGTTTTTACTCCTATATATATCTATTCTATAACGACATCCACTAATAGTGTCTCACAATGATTTATTTCTATGAAATTTAAATAATCACAACATTAATAAAATGATAGGATTTTCTTATAATTTTTTAATCAATTTTTTATCATTGTTGTGATCCATAATCTATATTTTCCAAATCTATTTAGCTTTGTTTCTGGAAAACATCCCTCTAATACCAACTATAAATCCCTAACCCTTTAAGACATGATTCGATGAATTATTTTATTACATTGGATTGATTACAATGAATAAAATCATAATATTCATATCAGTTTATTTGTCTTGGGAATCCATATTGAAAACATCATTCCCATAAACCATTTAGAAATATAATATAAAAACATGATACTTAATAATATAAGAAAATATAGAACCATAAATGATTATTCATAGTATTCTTCTTCATAAATATTGGAAAGGAAACATAATGATGGTGAAATACAATTCTTAGTAATGGTAAGTAAAGAGGAAAAATAATGAATCAATGATAATAAATCAATATTTTATGGTAAATAAATGATAACACATTCCATTTAAATAGATGATATGGAATAATCAAAATTCTATGGTAGGAAACTGAATTACATTCTATTTAATAAATGCACTAAAAATTTAATGTATCATTATGTATGTTAATGAAAAACGTCAAGAATTAATAAATAATGAAATTAAATGTAGTAAATTCTTAATTATAGGATGACACGTATCCCGGGTACATAGAACCATTACCATCAAGATGTTCCACAATATGAATTTGATACAAAGAAAAAACCCATAAATTTTTGCCGTTTATTTCATCTCATTAGACAATTGATGCATCGAGGGGTTATCACCAATTGTGCCCCCCATATGTAATATAGTTAAAAATAAATCCTCAAATCTAATAATGGATTTAATCGTTAAAAAATATTCATGATCTATAATAATTATTTATTAAAAGACAGATGTTTATCATAGTTCCCTAGTTAATAAAAAACTATCATATTGAACTCCATATATTAAAATGATATAAATTTTATGAAATTATAATATCTATATCAAAATAATGTGTATTATCTAATCATGTATTTATTCAATATAAATTTAACTATCAAATGAATATGATATTGTGTAGAAGATCATTTTACAGATTCCTTAAGAAAATAATCCATAAACATTCCAGAGAGTCAAATAAAATATTTAATAATTTAAATCATAATAAGGATGAAAAATTAACATTAAAATAAAAATATAGTATCATTAAATTAATGGGATTCATTATATAATATAATAACCAGAATTTTATAAACCATGTAAATTATAAGTGGTGCATACCAATAAATTAGTCTCAATGAAATTTAAATTGAGGGGAAATCCCATACCTTAACCTTCCATTTGTTGTGTGTTTTTTATCCTCATGTATTGTAGTATTATTTTTTTTAATAACTTATACCAAAACCATAATCATATTTATCATTTAATATATCATCTATTTATAATGTTTTGTTACACGTTTGTTACCAATCATTAATTGTTTTCACTATTTGGGGTGTTAATTTCTAAGTTTTCCCAACAATGTTCTGATTTATTAATTACTTATCCTATTACATAGATCATGATTTCATAATATCTATAATCGTAACCATGAAATTAATTTCATATAAATTAATTAGATATTTATTTATAATAGTCTATATTTATTGGAGTTTTGAAATGAAATCCCTCGTTCATGGTGATGGTAAGTCGTCTGTATGCAAGAACGATACATTCATTTCATGATTTTATTAAAATAATTGAAACTTGAATATATATTAATATAATAATTAAATTTTTATGAATATGTATGATATGTTATATAGTTTTCTTAATACCACACTTTAAGCCTCCCATATATGTCATGAGTGAGTCATATCGCTTTGAGTGGGTGGTAGTCCACACTTACCAAAATAAAATTATTATACATACACAATTTGGAAAGAATCAATGAATGTTATAAAAAACACAATGAATAATAAATATGCTATAAATATCATAAATATAATGTATAAATATAGTTTCTATCAGAGTATCACCCATGATAGTTGGAAATGGAATATATAAACAATCATCATTTCATGAGGCAGTAGTACATCATACCCAGAAAATATATGTTCATTATCCATTGTATGTAAGTGTGTATATGATTAGGCATAAATAAAAAGATAAAAAATTATAGAATATTCTGGATAATTATTTTTTATATAGTTATGTAATAAAAATATTACAGGGAGTAGATGTGAAAATTAAATAAAATAGATCGTTGGAAAATGTTACCCTAAAATTGAGAAAAACCTTTTGGTTTATACAAAAGGACTTATATGGAAATATATATCCAAAAAAGAAGGCCTCATGGTCCGGGGGAGAAATTTTGGTAATATATATTTTCATATCATGTCCGAAAATATGTTTTTTAAGAGTGGTGACAATTGTGGGGATGTTGTGGGCTTTTGTCGCGGAGGAGTGGCACTGCTGTAATATCTGAACAATGGAATTCTCCCCCATATTTTTTCATGTTGAAAATTGATCAAATAATGTACCCAATGAAATAAAATAGATTATAGGGTTTTTATATGTCCATAAAATTGATTATGGACAAGTTTATATGTCATTTGGGTTCTTAAGGATACAATTTTAGACCTTATTATGCTGAATTTATCCTTAATAATTTTAATTAATTTTAATAACTTTCACAAAATTTTTTGTTTAAAACAAATTTTACAATATTAAAAATTATAAATTTTATTGATTCTAAATATTTATTAAATTTTATCAGATCTAATCACATATGTGGATAAAATTAATTTTTAAATTCATCCCATAGACCGGACAACTATGTAGGGTTTTTTATGTAAAAATGGCATGAAGATTGATAATTTTTACATTAAATTTCAAATTTAAATGATCCTAGTGAACTAAATTGTAATTATATATATATTTTTTATATAATCTGACTTTAAAACTAACTAAAATTTTAATAACCCTATAAATAAATATGACAAAATAACAGTTTTGATTTAAAATTCATTATTTTTTTCTATTTAATACAAAATTTAACTTCATAGAAAATTACCGAAGATTCACCATAACATAATTTGTTTTATCCTATTTCATAAAATAATTTTTATTTTGACATATTATGAAGATTATTTTTCAATATTTTTATTTAAAACGGGTTCTTTTGTAAAAATCGGTAAAAATGCCTTTATAAAAATATAATATTGTATGAATAAAATTGGATTCTTTCATATCTAATGCTTCTCAAATATATTTCATAAATAAAAAAAAATATTATATTGACTGAAATATTTATAAAGATAGTAATATAACTCACTAATTATAACTAATTTAATTTATTAGGGTGAAATATATTTTTGATAATAAAAACAATTCATTTATATTCAATTAATTTTAATATTCATTTATAATTAATATGTAACAATCCATCCAATTTTATATTTTTTAAACATATATTTCCAATAAAAATAAACCATTTTTATAAATACTACATTAATTTCTAGGTGATATGTTATTTCACTAAATAGTATTTTAATATTATATAATTATTCAGTAAAACTATGTGTTGTGTATAATGCTTCCTATTTGAAGGAACATGTGGTTGTGCGTGAGGTAAGCTAAATGATTATCACATTTATTACAAGATATATCATATATTTAATTTATTTAAAATAATAAATATATTTTTTTTCTTATCATATTATAGTCCTCTACATTATTGGTGAATCATTTAATACAAAATATCAACTAAAATTTTGTTACTATAGAATTTCGATTTGTTTCAATTTTCATATAAAACAGATCATATCCCTTTAAATGATATGGGTTTCATAAAATTTTCCTCATATTTTTTCCTGTGGAAAATAGATAGTTTTAGTAATAATGTTCTCATAAAATAACCCATGAAATGAAACAGGGTTTTAAAGTGTTTTATCATGGTTTGACATTTGGAATAGAAATATGGTTCATTAAAAAATTGAAATAATAAACATAATCCATTCATATAAATAATTTTAATGGTTTATGAATATCATAATCCTATTATATCATAAAAAAAGACAATGGATATCATGATAAATGTAGATTTTTTTTAAATATGACATGTAATATTTATTATGGAAAATAACAATTGATTATAAATTTGTTTTTAATAAATAAATCATTTTCAAATTTTTTTTACCTAAAACATTTTTAAAAAATATGAAGTAACATTTATAAATAATTTACAATAAAATAACCATTCCACATTGAGAAACACTTAAAATCATAAATATTTATAGAAAAATATATTCTTTGGAAATATACTTGAAATCATGTAATGGAATCTATGAAAACAATTTATTCCTCAGGTTGAAAATAAAACAATTTTGAAATATTTTATCCATGAAATACTATTTATGATAAATGTATTTACAAAATTTTATAAAACAAATTATTAATTAATTTATCATTTATACCAAAAAATGAATCTTCTTGGAAATTATGTTCATGATGTTTGATAAATCCTTATATTCCAAATATTCATTTTTCAACGTAATAAGTCTTGAAAAGTTCCTCAATTGGAAAATGACAAGAAGATAACATTATAAAAACAAATTTTTAGAAAAAGTTCAAACTTGGGTAAAAATGACTTTCAGATAACATATGAGAGAATTAGAACATTTTTTAAATTTTATTTAAAAAAATTGGTTTTGAATTAACAATGAATATTTACCGAAGTGAAAAATAATTTCAGATTTTCTAAATCACCGTTTTTAAATTTTCTTCAGTACAAGTGAGAGAAAAAATTTTACCATTACATTAATAAATTACATATAAAAATCATAGATTAATTTATATGAACTTCCTTCGTCAATGAATGAATATTCATAATCAATCCAAATAAATGATGGGATTATAACAATAAACTCATAGCACATTGGTAACGTTGAATCATAATACACATGAGAGAAATAAATTACATAAATAATAAAATATAATGAAAATAGTATATTCACTATATAAAATTTCAATAGGATATATTTCCACCTCATAGAATATTATAGGTCTATAAAATGTCATGAATCTCAAAGAATGAAAGTCAAGAACAAATTAATTTTCCAATATTGTTACTTTTTTAACCACTAATCACAAGAAGGAAATATCATAAATTAGATATGTAAATGAACATAAATTTATGTATAATTATAAAAATATACATTCATGGGAATTATATACACCCAAAAAGAATAAGTGGTGAATATAACATATATTTCACAGACAAAAAGTTAGACTAGAAACCCCTTTCCTTAGGGATTATCATTGATCACAGACATTAAAACATAGAGTATATTAAATATATGATTCTTATATATCTACAAAATACCATATATTTTTTAATCATACCTTGTATAATTTGGTTACAAAATTATATTACATATTTAAAAACAATTTCATGTTAATATTGTGTTTTGGGAAATAATAATTTTGTTTTTTATATATGGTTTGACTACTTATTATTCATCCTCTTAATGGGATAATGTTTTAATTATCTAATGATGTTAAAAATGATTTAAATGTCATATATTTTCTGTATATATGTATTTATAATTTTTTTTAAATTAAATAAAACATTCCTATAGATAGGAGGTCGTGCATACAAATGAACAATGTTTCCATTTTGTTGTCACATTGAAATAAAGAATAAAAATGAAATATATGTGAAAATATATATATTATCATTATATTAGAATAATTATATAATATTTTTCATATACTTTTTCAATAATTATAGTTAATAAAATACATTTTATTTTTGAAAAATGACATAGCTTTGAGGTGGATGTAGTATATATATCCACAATGATGTTATTGAATTCCCAAAAAATTGAAATACTAAAGTTGTTTTTCATATAATAATTACAAAATCATAAATAATTTAATAGTATCATATATAATATTTAGGAATTGTAATTTATTTATTATTCTGAACCATAAAATTTTGTAATGGAAGAACAAATGACATCCATTCCTGAGGGTGTATCCTTCCATACACAGAGAAAGTGATTGCATATCCCATTTGATGGAAGTTTGTGTGAGTGTAGTTCATAACCAAAAAACTACAATATATATTAACATTATTGATACAATGTATATTATATATTCAAGGGAAAATATGAATTTAGTGGGATTATGATGGAAACAAATTACAATTCCCATTGGTGAATACTACCTATTCCCAAGGTAGAACCGTTTGATTTTCACCAAAGGGATTCCTTTGTTAGATTTCTACCTAAAGTGAGGATTCTAGAATGATCAGAAGTAATATTATATAAAATGTAATCTTTTTTTGGTTGGTCAAATGAGCATTATCGGTGTGATGAATTAAATATGGTTAGGTCCTTTTTACAGTGTATTAGGAGAGAGATTATTTTAAATAAAAATGGTAATCAAAATTAAGAGGTCTTTATTACATCATGTTATTCCAATAAAATTATATTTTCAACAAAATTAAATAAATTGTAAAAATATGTTGAAAAAATTTCTTTGGACATGCCTATATGTTATTTTTTCCATTATGATAATTTTTTTCCACTAGGTAAACTTTTTTGTACATAAATCGTTGTTAATAATTTTAATTAAACTTAGAATTATTATTCAGAAAACAACATAATTTAACTAACTGGAAATTTTAAATTATTAAAATTCAAAAAATGAAATCAATTTTTAAACCATCTAAAAATATAATTTGGATAAATTAATTTAAAAATATTCTTGTAGATGGGATGATACAATAGCTTATAAAATAGTAAAGTTCAAAAATTCAAAAGGATTTTATAAAAAATTGCAATAAGAAATATATTTAACCACCACAATTGTATTAATATTTTTATAAATAAATAAATTTAATTAAAATATAATTTTTCAATTTAAATAAATTAAATATAAATGGTGTTTCATTAAAATACATTATTTTTAACAATTCATCATAAAATAAAACATCTCATAAAATTACCAAAAATGATCCATTACATAATTTTGAAATTCCACTTTAAAAAATAATGTTTATAATTTAGAATGAATTTTAAAAAAGTTTCAAAAAAATATATTTAGAATATGTTCTCCATATAAATATGGTAAAAATATTTTTTATAAAAATATATTTTTTATTCAGAAAATCAGATATTTTATTATATTTTCTCTTGCAAAAACATAATATTATTGTTAAATAGTTGATTAAATATAAAATAAAAATATATTATTAAATCATTCATCAAAAAGTATTAATTTATATTTTATTATGAGAAAACGTTTTTATACATTGAAAATTAGTTTTCATAGAAATGAAATATATTTATCTTTAAATAGTTCATAATTTAATATCAAACAAATTCGTAATAGAATTTTTAATTTTAAATACATTAGTATGCCATATTTTTAAAATTTCAGTAATATTATTCTAAAAATAAACTCTAAGGACTAGGTGATAGCTATAACAATATTTATAATATATTATTAATATTATATTATAGTTTGGTAAAACATGGTCTTGAATATATTAAATGATTTCGTTAGAACTCAATAGTTTGTGTATCAAAAGATAATCATAGTGTTTCATCAACCGTAATATAAAGTATGTGTTTCAAGTAGAAAAATCCATATTTTTGTTTCATATAATGAACTATAACAATATTTCATTTATATAAAAAAATTCTACATTCAGTGTTGTGTGAAATGAAAAATATAAAAATATAAAATTAATATGAATATAATATATTATGAAACCTCAGGGGGTTACATTATACCCTAATAAAATGATTTTCCCCGTATATTCATTTTTTGTCATTAATGGTTTAATAACTGAACTTCATTTTCATAGAATCCAACATAGTAAAACTTAATACTAAAAATCATATAAAAATGGAATGTTGGGAACATAACTATTTCAAATAGTTACTCACAACTTGGTTTCTACATAGGAGAACGTAGTTGGAAGGAAAAATGTGGAAATGTAATGAAATTATGACTATCATTTCCTGATGCAGAGAGATAGAGAACCTTGATGATAGTAATGTGGGTGATGTAGAGAGAATTAACAATTATAAAACTAAAAAAAGTTTTATGATAGAGTTCATTGATATCATTAAACACATTTATGAGAGAATAACGCTTTACATCACTATATTGTTCCTAATGTTTTATTATTTTTGACATGAATATATATATATATTATTTCATTAAATTTGTTATAAAAAATCTCATTATTTAGTTATTACCTGATCAATTTCTATATCATCTCCTACTCTTGGAAATTAAGGTGGATTTTTCATTCCTGGATCACAGAAATAACATGAGATCCATAAATTTAAGGATATGTAATTCTATCTTTCATTATTTATCATAAAAAATATTTTTTTCACAATTTATCCAATTTGCATAAATTCTATAACGTAGAGGTAATTTGATAATGTTGAAAACTATATCTAGTGTTTATCAAAGACAATTACATCAATAGTTAACCTTCTAACCTTCCAAATGATTAAAATATGAAACTCCATAACAAAGGAATAAAAATAAAAAAAAATTCAACATTTATCCCCATTATATCATAATGTTGCACTTATTTTTCACATTCCAAGCATGTGAATACTTTTTTCATATATTCTATTGAAACATTGTAATAACCTGAATTACCATAAATCATTTTTCAAGACATGAATTCCTCATAATTCTGGTGATTATTAAACATCTTCCTTAAATCCATGATATTGTAAACATCATGAATAAAAATACAAAACAAATTTTATTTATGTTAATAATATTTTACATGGTTATTAGTTTTATCTAATATAAATTATCCAGATCAATAATCTCATAATCCTAGCTAGACATAATTTTATCAACATCAAGAACAAATTAATATTTAACCCACCTTAATCAAAGAATCACCTTTCCATTAAGTCACTTTTGACGTCATTATCAACATTTAATATATTTTTTAAAATGTAGAATAAAAAAATACATTATGATTCAGATAACATATATCTTGAATTCCAATACATATTCAAGGAACATTATTCAAATCCCATTAATTAGGATTCATAATCTTTTTACTTAATACCCCATCTGTAGAATATGAAATATGATCTCTGTATTTAGGTTTTTCACCACAATTGGATCAGGATTATTACTTTTAATTTAATAAATACCTCTAGAACATCCAATACATTTCTCATATCATCTGTTGTCTCTTCGTGAGATTTATCCATAGGGAATCGATATAAAAAATTCACATTCTTTTCAACTCTAAAAAACACATTGTAAACATAGTTCATTCTAAAACCATTTATTTACTATAACTAATAATAATATTTTTAGAATCATTTTTCATAGAATAATAATCCTTAATCATTAAAAATTACATATAGGATGTCTAAATCATTACACATAATTATATAGTATATTGAACAATAGGTTTATCCATCGTTACTAATAATAATATTTTATTAAAATATTTCATGATGGTTCAAAATTAGTATATAAATTCCTTAATCACATCCACTAGTAATGTCATAAAAGGTGTCAAGTAGGTGTTGTTGTCGTGAAACACTTCCGGATCGAGCATAGTCCAATATGTGATTTTTTGGCTTATGAACCAGAAGTTTATATGTTCCAAAGGCACATCCACTTTTATTATCTATATATGATTTAGTTTTGTGGAAACAACTCAATCTATCCTATATTAAAATTCTAAGAAATTTTCATATACAATAACACATCCTTAGATTAATCCTTAGTGAAGACCAAGGCAAATCCATAGAAATATACCTAGAGTTAACAATAAAATTTACTCATCATAATTTCCAAAGGTTAACTAGATATTTTCATTGATAACAACTATAACATCACATTATTTACACACATGGACATGAAATCATTTTTTATCAATATTCATTAACTAAAAAAAATACATGTCTGAGGACTGTAATAGTTTGTGTCTATGGAAAAATGGAATAGAATCATTTAGTTTGGTGATTTATTCTCAATGATTCCAAAAAATATATTACCATTTATAACTCCCACTTAAAACATGGCTTCAAAACCAGGGGAATAGAAATATATAAAATATGGAGATGAGAAGATTAACAGGGTTATGTAAATTAGATAAATAAGAATAACATATGAATTATGTTATGAGAACATGATTTTATCATTGGAAAATATTTCTATATATATATAATAAATTAAACATTAATCATTTCATATATAAGATATATTCACAATATATGAATCATTAGGGAATCTAGGGAATTACCAATGAGATCATAAAACAATACTCAGTAGGACACCTAAAAAACAAAGGAAATGAACAATGGAATTTACAGTCATCTCTACACAGGTATTCTCCCATAGAAATACAATGATACCTAGATATACTCATAATATCCCACATGGAAGGAGAGGGTAATAAAAATCTAAACATCAGACATTAGACTCCACAAAAACGGGAACCACCAAATGAATAAATGATAGTAAATGTTTGTGATATATAGATAGATGATTCCAAATAATACTTCTAACCCAATCTTTATTACCCCCACACCATATAGGATTCTCATAGATTATCAAAAACCCTATGGTGTGGCACGTGAAAAAGGGGATCTTAAAAAATAACAAGAAATCTACGAAACAAAAAACAAGATATATGATTAATTACATGTAGTTATAGGTCACTTTAATACCCAATGATCTCTATCTGGTGTGATATAGTATCACTAAATAATCATGTAGGATTAACAAAAATGTCCAGGACTCATCTCTGGTGGTGATTTCTATGTAATGTTATGACAAACCCTCAAGGAATGAACTATGTGGTAACTCCACATTTATAATGGTCTCTTCTAACCTCCAATAAGCCATCTAAAATGGTCTGCCTCATCGTGTGGGTAGTAATGCCACAAAATGAACATTAACCAAACTAGATATTTGAAATTTGTGTATTCTTTTGTGAAAAGGGGATGGTTGGGTCCGGGTATGAGCTGGCTTTGTCAAATAGTCCCGACCTGATCTGTCTAGGGGTCTGCCGACCCTGCCTGGCTTAGTCCGCTACACTGGCCCAACCCACTTGTCCATCATTGTCTACTTGAGTGGTTTAGCCTATTATTCTCATGATTCAGAGGATAAAACATCTCCAATCCACCCATGACAACAATTGTGTCTCTCCTCCGCCATCCTACTGGACTGTGGCCTCTAGCTGCGAGATGTGGCAACAATCTGTGTTCACCGAAGACCACCAAGGAAAATTTCATGAGGCCTATATTCACCACCCACGACATGGACCTGGGCCTCCTCTACAATTGTAGTGTCATGCCTACGTTCATCACCTCCAGCACCATCACGTCTGTCATGCCGCAACCCCCCTACTGCCCACAGCGTCCTACCACATGCCTCTTCTCCAATGTAGATGTCAAACCATGACATCCCATATTCCATCTGCAACCCCCATGTTCTACCCACACCCTATTACCATGTCATTCATCTGTAACCACAGCAGTTCCCTCCTAGACCTTGGATTGTCGCCTCTATTTCAAATCATGGATTCCTTTTTGGATTATTGTAGTGATGAACATCCACAAATCCAAACGGTGGTGAGGAATAATATTACCATGAAAAATGAAGGTGGATGGTTCAATACTTGTTTTTTTCATTATATATCCATAAAATAAAGAATTTGAAAATGGGGTAAGGAAGTGAAATTCTAAAAATAGATCAATTAAGTCATGAACTAAACTAGACATAAATCCACCTAAACATGAATCGATTTCTAATTAAAATCTTGAAATATAAATCCCCAACCTAGATCTACATACATTCCATGAATCAATCCATTTTTTTAATGTTCATCATAAATTGAAGAATGAATATATATGATACAAAAAAAATAACACACATTTCCAAATGGTTGGATTGACAGATGTAGAACATTAATTTTCATCATTCATCTATTTTTCATCGAGCGATCTCGATCATTGAATCCTTGTTTGTTTCTTGCCAACACCTCTTCTTAAAGTTCCCTCTCAACATATCTCTCATGAATGATCTCAATGTTTTCAATTAGAACCATGGACCATTGCTTCTATGATTAATAAAAATTAAACATAATATTCTTAGCTCCAAAAAATTAATTTTAATAATTTTTTTTAATGATGGTAACGTCCAAAATATAACTATTTCGTTTGGCCCACCCCAGACGATGGTTTGAACAACCTAAGGTAAATCCATATTTCCTGATGCCATGGTGCCCTTAGATTTCAAATCGGAGAAATTTTTTTGGAGTTATAATTATTCAACATTAGTAGAAAATAATTGTTAATTTAAAGATGGAACATTATTAAATAAATTATTTTGAGCACACCATGCATCAGAATATTGTGTCATCTCAAAGCATGTTGTTAGTATTATCTAAAATAATTTATTAAAATAAATTTTTCAAATGTACAATTCATCACAGTTTTCCCACCATTGGGATTTATGTCCAAAAAAATCCAAAACAAGGGCTACCCAAACTAAAATATGAAGTTGTTGAGATGGTCTCTGAGTCTCATACTGCCATGTTCTACCACAAATATTATTGTGATTCCACCAAACATGCACCATAGGGATTTACTTTTGAATAAGTATCCACTCATGTGGGCCCTTGATATCCACCAAGTACTCCATTAAATTCACCACATAATTAATGCCTATCTCTACTCAGTCGATAACATGGGACTGGCCATGCAGAAACCTCCTTAGTTGTGACATGTGAATGACATCATGCACCCAGTGCAAAAATGCGTGTTGAGCTAGCTGGTATGACAGCTCACTGACTCGTCTCATAATCGGAATGGGTACGATGAACCTCAGAGATAACATGCTTCTATGTCCAAATATATGAAAGCCACATCAAGATGATACTTTGAGGAAGACATAGTCTCCCTCAATGACATCCAAAGTCCTTAGTCATCTAACCGCATAAGATTTTTGTCAATTATGTGTAGTACTCATACAATCCATGATGTTATGCACCTCCTCGTTGGTAGACATCACTATCTATGGCCCCGTAAGTGTTGTCTCTCCTAGGTCAGTCCAGCAAAACATTGATCTGTAAGGTCATACATACAGGGCCTAGAAAGTTTCCATACCTTTGGTGGTGTGGTATATATTGTTTTATGAAAACTCTACCAAGGGTAGGTGGTCCTCTCAACTGTGAAAAAACTCCATGATGATGGCATGTAACATGTCCCTAGGACCAAAATGGTCCCCTCTGTTTGGCCATTTTTTAGGGAGTGAAATGATGTTCTCAATTTCCATGGGGTCGCAAAAGCATCTAGAAATACCTTCCACAACTGAGAAGTGAAATATGAATCACAATTTTCATCGATCATATCAGGCACCCATGAAGTTGAAATATCTCCTAGATCTAGAGGTATCCTTGGATATCAACAGAACTTGGCTTTTAGATAGGTATGAAGTGGGAATGCATGGTGATTCGATCAATGATCAGATGGATGGTATTGTGTCCCATAGAAATACATTTTTAAATCTGTAACTAATACTATCGATAACCCATCCCACATCCACTATGGTTTTTCAAGTGGATAAGTAAATATTTTTTTACCTCATAATCTACATTAATTTTCTAACAAGTGAGGAATCTAGAATCAAAATCTACTACTACCTTCTTCATCCCTTTCCTCCATAACTGTGATCATAGGTCTTGGTACATAATTTCCACTCATGAATGTACCATTATGGTGATGTGTGAAACATCCTCAAGAAATCCCCTCTTAATTTTGAATTCACAAATGTGTTCCCTCTAAAGAAAAATACTTGCTCCCCACCTATTTAAAACCCATCAGGGGCCAGCCCTAAGGATAACTGTGCATGTGAGCTCTCACTGTCAACATATGCATTATATGCCTCCCTGATGCACTAAAAGAGAGGAGGGGTGACAACCATCGACTGAAATAAAACTTCTCCATCACCATCCATGAATGATATCTAATGTGTGGACAACTTCTCTGACACCTCACTTAGTAACTCCATTATAGAACTCATGTTGAGTGCGTAAGCTACCATATTTCCATTCTCATCAGTATAGTTATTCTAGAATATGTAATCCTAGAGATTCTCAAGACACTAACTCTATCTGAAATTAATTTCCCTATGAGAAATTATATTCATGAGGCTCTTTTGGTCTGAGAAGATGGTAAAAAGATCTCCCATCATGTAATGTCACAATATCATCAAAGTGAAGACCAATACTTCCAGGTCAAGGTCATGGGTCTTTTAGTTCTAATCATGTTGCATCAGCTGGTGAAAATATAGGTAATCGCCACATTCCAATAAATTATGACACAATAGAGTCCATTCCATAATTCATCGTAGTAGACCGCATTCCAAACACCCTCCTTAGGTTGTCTCAATATTGGAACACTGTTCAACCACCATCGTTGTCCGGAAAACCCTTATGGAACTTCTCTATCCAAATGATGAATTGTCCCTCTCATGTTGAGGTCGTAAAAGGCACTAGTACCATTGAAATGTTGGGCATGATCATATGATAGTACCCAGCCAAACCCAAGAAACTACTTTCCTCGGTCACACTCAGGGTGGCTCCCAAGTAAAAATGGCCTCAATCTTCACAGGATCCATCGAATCTTCAGCCTCCGAAATGACATGTCCCATAATGTGGACCTCTGGAAACTAGAACTGACACTTCAAGATCTTCACATAAAGCTGGTGATCGTAGATTATATCCTAGACCATGCTTATGTGTGTCTCGTTTACTCCTCTATTGTTTAGTACACCAAAATTACATAAATTAAGACCACAACAAACCTTTCATTGTGTGGGTGTAAGATCCTATTAATGAATCTCATGAAATATTCCAGGGAATTGGTTACAAATAACTTTATAACCAATTACTCAATGTTGACATACCGATATCTAAAGGATTTATTTGTTATATCATCATCCCATGCACAAATATAATGATAAACATACCCATGTTTAATCTTCGAGAACAACCTCCCGACTTTATCAAATAGAAGAGGTCATCAGTTCTTGGATGCTGATATTTTTTTTCCTCATGGTGATATGGTTCAGAAGATTTTATTCCACAAAAAGCCTCAAGCCTCCATCCTCATTATTGGAAAACCATATTGGGGAATCCCAAGGTCAAAATTGGGAATCAAAAAGATATTATTCTATAGATCCTCCATTTAAACCCTCAGCTTTTGAATCTCCATGAGAGACATCTTCTATGAAGAAGTAGATTTTGTTGTTGTCTTTGGGAACAAGTCAATGTAAAATTAGACATCTCAATGAAGAATAAATAGTAAAACATCCTTAGGGAATAAACACTCATACTCGTCTAACACTGCATGAAAACAAGGACATCTTTTCTCCTCCACAATGATGGTGAGGCTAGAAAACTAGTGTGTGATCGATTACACCCTCATATGAGAAATCCACTCCTGTGAAACATGAATATTCATTTCACTATTAATGGAAAACATAGTCGCATCCATATGGACACACCACACTAAGTGCCTAAAATTGTCAATTGGTGCATTGATTGTGGATATCCCGTCCTTACAGAGAAATTTTTCATACAGCCTTAAAGAACATACCAGGAGATCCCAACCAAAGATATAAACTCCAAGTGTAGGCTCACACATGTGTAATCATAAAATCCCCTCCCATGATATTATCTAAATGTACGGATCAAGCCAATGTCTCCACTAGAATTTTTGAGGTCCAAACAAGGTATTTAGCATGGAAGGAATGAATTGCGCCAATATATATAAGAACTATATATAGGTTGTAGAAGACATATACCATACTTCTAATCATCTCTAGAGTGTTTGGGTCATATTCATCCATCGCCTGATGCCGGTCTATCCCTTATCCACTACCTCTCGGAGCCCATGGTGGAACACCTAGGTGTGGGGTGGTAGTACCTAAAACATCTCCCCACCACTCAATACTCTACATTTTCCCCTACTATGTCCGCCTCCACCATGCGGACCACCCTGTTTGATCCACTTTATCTACCTTGGAGATCCATCAACTGGTCGTTGTTCATCCATATGGTGTGTTAGGAAATCCCGAGACAAGTGTCATCGATCATCGCACATAGAATGAGGTCTATCCATCAACAGTCTCACACTTCCCTAGGATCCTATCACCAATGATATCACATTTCGGGACAATCTCTTGAAGTAATTAACCATCATAGTCCCTTTATTATGTTTCCTTATACCATGCCTGACGAATCTTCCACCTGATCACTACTCTTAGTTCCCACCACTAGCACATTCCCCTCCATGAAACACTTCATGAGATGTTCTCACTCCAAAAATCTAGCCTTATAATATTTTCATAGAGATACCACAGATGCCCGGATTTCCCAACATATTCCCTACTCATTTTACCGAACCCTTAAAAATAGGTCTGGCAGCATGTTTACAGTGTCGTAGGAAAGCTCGGTAAACCTCTCCGAGTAATGTGATGCTATCATGCTTCCCTCCGGTTTGTGGAGGACCTCCTTGATACATACTGAGAAACAGGATTCCCAAATTTACTCCACCATGAAATACTACACAATGTAAGCCCATGATATGATCATGTCATCATGCGTTTGGATTAAAATTCTACTCCCCCATCATACTGATCCCTGCAAAAGGCTCATGGTTAAGAATGACATCTGATCAGGTGGTGTCTCCACTATTCGGTAGACACATGTAACTGCATCTCACCAATCTATGGTTATCTATGGGTTTGTCTCATCCATGAACTAGGGAGTTAATTTCCTTAGAACTCATGCAATGCACTGCGCGTGCATGAATCCTCTGTGGGTAGTGTCAGTATAAATTTTTGGTCAATGTGTGGTAGTAAAGCTGGAAGACCACCCATGGGTGCCATGTCTGGAATAGTCCCCTGCAATGATGCCTCATCACTAAGGTAGTTATCATCATGATATCTCATAGGGATCTTGGATGTCTGTCAGCGTGGATGCTTCCTGAAAAAGTTCATGATAAATGATGATCAAAAGAGTATATCTAGGGAGCTGGCTCATGAAGAACATTTAAAACACAACACATTTCTATTTGATGCTTGTGATCTTCATTTACCTCTAACAAGTGTTTTCATGTACTTTGATACAAATCATGTTAACAAAGTCCAAGTGCATGGAAAAATCAGTCATCATACCAACACTAGATTCCCTGGCTTAATTCCCCAACATGAAACACATAATATTATTTCCCCAAACCAATCTCACTAACTCACAGTCCAAATGTTGAACCGAACCAACCCATATGTTACCACTCTATCGATTTCCCATACTAGTGGGGCCCATTCCATTAAGACTACATGCCTGGCTCTGATAGTACATGGGTGGGAATATAGAGCTAAGTAAGAATATCACAAAAATATGAGGACATAGCCTTTGTACATATACACATGCACGTATATCCATGCCCAAAAAGCTATGTGGAATGGGAAACAAATACCGTCATTCCTGAAAACCAATAAACATAATTTTAACATGACCATAGTAAAATCATAATGTAAAGTGTAGTACTACAAACCATGGATAGAATACAAGCCCAAAAATAAAGACTAATATAATGATGAACGTGATAACGAGGGTACTGAAGCTATTATAGAAAGTTGTCATGAATTCCTTGTCCTGCCTGATCTCACAAAGAAACTATCTAGTCCTGGACTCAGTTCCGCTCCTCCTCAGATTTTGTTAAAGTGTCTATCATCTGCACAAAACAAGACACATGGTGGAAAAGACCATGTAGGGTTGTGTAATACAATACCAAGTAAGACACCCAAAAACTCAAAATGGAAAGGGATAGAGGATTGTATAGTCATCTTCATACAGGAATTCGTCCATAAAAATTCCACAACACCCAGATATTTACATAATAATCCCAAAGGATGTAGAGGGTATGTAACAATAAAACATTAGTATAAAGACTCTGCAAACTTTGTCCCCATCCAATGAGGAAACGCTGGTCGAAGGTCCTAATATATAGAGAAGGAAATTTTAAAGAATACTACGAACCCAATATGTATTACCCCACAAAATTTAGAATTCTTAGAGAATACCATGAACCATATGATGTTGCTCGTAACATAGGGGATTCCAAAGAATATAATGAACACTACCATACAACCCAATAGATAGAGGATTAGTGACTTAAACTCTAAGGTCATGTCAATACCCAACAATCTCTATCTGTTATGATGGAGTATCAATATAGTTCGATGGAGGATTAAAAAATGTATCTAGGACTCGCCTCTCGAGGGTATTTCTATGCAATTCCTTATGGAACTCCGAAGGGAATAACCATAGGGGGAATATGATCCTATACTGGTATTTTATAACAACCAAAAAATCCATATAAAATTGTACGCCTCATCATGAGGGTCCAAACACAGCAACTGGATCATTAATCAGACATATGTTTTGAAAGTTACGTTGCTTTTCTGAAAAGGGGACGTTGGGGTCCTGGTTCGATCTAACTCGGTTGGACCGACTGGACCCGACCAAAGTCCACTTACCAATCCTAGCCATATCTACTACACCATCTCGGAACACCAAACCAACCAGGCCCACTGATGTAGTCTGATCTTTTCCGATAGAGATATGACAGGAATTGCATCTCTGATCCACCTATGGAAATAGGTACGGGTCACCTCTCTGGTGTATCAATACTGCATCCTCTAGCCATGAGATGTGGATTTGAGTCGCATCCACCGATGATCTCCCCCATCCATTGTCGGTGGCACCTATTTACCACCCAAATTATTGTTTTATGACTCTTTCTCCCCTGTAGAACCATGTGGCATGTTGTCGGTGCACACTGCTTCCCGAATCACTACAGTTGTTGAGTTGCAACACCCCATGCTCCTTCAGCGAACTTCAGCCACAATCCTGATCCACCCCCACAAGACACCCACAATGTGTGCCATGACAACCACTGATTATTGGCCCTATATTGTAGTAGCCTCCTGTCACTGCATCCATCTGTTGCCGCAACATTTCAAACCTAGACCACAGATTCCCGCGACCATTTCAAATCCTGGATTCTGTTCTCTCTTATTACGATGATTAAAATCATGAAAACAAAAGGTTGGGTAGGATGAAAAATCACAAAAAAAATACATGGTGGATGGATTGTGCCGTGTTCATGATGGTCATGATCCATCCACGATATAATTTGAAAATGGGGGAAGGATCTGAAATTATAACCATGTATCAATTTAAATATGAATACCAATAGATATAAATAAATCTAATCCTGAATCAAGTCCCAATTTAAATATCGCAAATTAAATCCCCAACCCAGATCATTGAACGATTAGTGAATAAATCTATTGTCGATTGATTCACATATATCTTAGAGGGAAAGAATGAATATTGAGCATAAAAACAACTAAAATTACATGCCCTACCTCACAGTTTGAATGACCAATGAAGAACATTTGCATCCATCATTAATCGATCTATCGTCGAGCGATAATGATCCCTGAATCAACTTTCATTTTTTTCTAATGCCTACTCCCAAGGTTTCCTATCACTATATCTCTTATGAAATATAATAGGGTTTCGAATTTTAACCCTGGAAACCTACCTCTTGGTTTAATAAAAATGAAATTGAACCATCATTGCACCAACAAAATATTTTTAACATTGGTAACATCCAAAATCTAATGTTTTCATCTAGCCCACTCCAAATGATGTTAGGCCCTGAAAATGGTAAAACAAATGTTTTGGATTAAAGGGTTCCATCAAATGTTCTATTCGGGAAACCATTTGGGAGTTATAAAAATTCAATTATTTTTGCTGAGTGTATTTAATTTTAAAAAAGAACATTATTCAAAAAATTACATTGGGTACACCTTGCCTCAGAATCTCATAACATCATTCCTTGCAGTTTCATTATATTCCCAATTAATTTATTAAAATAGATCAGAGAAAACTCCAAGTCATTACAAAAAATTTATACATACTTATTCTATGAGATGATAAAATATTCATCATATGATGATCAATAAAGATATATGGGTTTCAGAAACATCATATCATGAGCAATGAAATCATATGGTTATCATTAAAATTTCATCAATTTAAAAGCTACGGAGAATAGTGAGGTTTTTGGACATTTATAGTTTAATAAACCATGAGAAGAAAGGGGTTATAGAAGCATTAAATCATGATATAACCTGGGGAATAGATAATGGTTTCATAATCAATGTGACATCATAAAAGTAAAACATTTAGAGAACGAATTAAAATTGACGTTAGATAATGTTCTGAGAAAATAATAATCTATTTCAAATTGTGTCAAATTATATAGATAAAGACATTGCTAAATCACTAGGATAATTTCTTAAGGAATGTAACCATCATTTAGAAAAAATTTAAGGAATAAAATATTTTCAAACCTGATTCATTGAAACAAAATTGAAAACTTATGATGTAATATTTAAATAACATTTAAAAAACTTATTGATGAAAATATAATTTTGGATTTTAATACACTATTAAAATTCCGAATGTATTCTGAAAATATTTTTCATTGAATATAAGCATGAAAATTTAAAAAAAAATTTAAACCATTTAAATCACTTCTTCAACCCAAAAAAAATTCATAAATACTTTTTATTTTTAATCCAAAGAACAAAAAATTAATTTATAGAATAGTAGGAAAAAATATCATTACAAAAATTGAACTTATAAATAATAATAGAATGGATCATGGAAATGAAACTCATTATGGGGGATTAATCCATAGATGTCTAACATTCCATTTTTACTATAACATATTTATAAAATAACATCGATTATAAAATGATTAGAAGAACCATTTTTAAAACCGTATTAATTAAAATATATAACATGGTTAATAATATATTTTAAATATTATAGGTTTTTATTAGATTTTCTTTTCAAATCTTTACAAGACATGGTTATTAAAGAACACTGAATTCCAACCAAGGAGAGTGACATAAATATATTTAATTAAAAACACATTTATAATTATCTTAAGTACAAATTAACAAAAAATGACCCCATTATTTGAATATATCATGAATAAATATGATATAATAAATATATTGAGTTTCCTTTATATACAGATAATAATATTTCATCAATGTAAGTATAATAATAAACAATCCCTTTAAATTTTTATACTATATTAATCAACTCTTACATATTCTGTAACATTGAATTATAATTACCGTGATAGAATAACATTACGTGAAGATTAAAATATCATTAAAATATGTATTTTAATGTTATAACATGTAAATGTGAATTATATAAACCTATTAGTGGATGATAATTTCATAACATGGCATCTATCTTAATGAATTAAAATTGAAACAAAATTACATTATGGATTTGTTAAAATTTTAAACAATAAATCCCATGAAAGAGTTATCATAAAATTGATATTTAAATACCCATAACTTTATGTATTTGAATGATATATTACATTCATGGGTGGTATATACGAGAAAAAAATTAATAAGTGCAGAATATAACATATATTTCAAAGAAATAAAATTTATGTTATAAACCCCTCACAATAAATCATGAATGTCTTCACTCACATTCAAACCAACATTTTAAAAAATATACTTTTTTGTATAAATAAAAAAAAGAAAAATTATTTAAATATCATATATTTAACAATTTTTATGAAATTATATTATCATTTTATATAAAATATCTTGTTAATGTTAAATTTTGGGTTATAACAACTTTGTTTTTATATATGTTTTGATTATTTTATTTTCAATTCACATACTTAAAACATGATGTCATTATTAAATAATAATAAAAATTATTTAAATATCACATGTATTCAGTATATATGTTTTTATAGTAATAATTAAATTATAAAAATATGAAATGGAATACACCGTTCATGGACGCATTATGCTATACATACGCATGAACGTTTTTTATGAATCATGATTTATTGAATGAATGAAATTAGATAAAACAATTATGTAAATATATTATAAATAAAATATAATTATTACTTCATATATATATATATTACATTTACTAAAATAATCCTTAATACATTCCATGTAATTTCTGAACAAATCCCATCACTTTGAGATGTCAGTAGTCTTGACAACCACAGAGAAGTTATTTTATTCCCACAAAATTGAAATCATAAAACACATTGGTTATATATCAATAATATATTCCTAAAGACATCATAAATATGACATATGCCATATATGAAAATTAATTACATCATTATTTCTTATAGTGAAAGCTCGTAATTAAAGAACAAACGACATCAGTTCACGAGGTAGTAGTCCCTTATACACACTGATGATGATTGTGTATACTATTTGATGGCAGTGTGTGTGACTATAGGATGTACCACAGAAATTATAAAATAATAGTATATTTATGATTCAGTGGTCTATATAATTATTTAACAATAATAATAATGCTTTATATGGTCTAAATATGTCATGAAATTAGATTTTGGACATTTTTCTACATTATTTTTCCCCTTATTAATATGTTTTCCCACTATGTAAACTCTTTTTTACCATTATCATTGTAATTAATCATAATTACTTTATCTAATATTTTTTATCAAAAACTAATTTGAACATAATAGAAATTTAAATTATGAGAAATAAAAATATTGATTCCATTTTTACAATTTATAAATACATATGGTGAAGAAATTAGAGTAAAACATTTCTTGAAGACAGGATGAGATAAAGACTTTTTAAAGTGAAAAGTTCAAAAGATGGAAATGTTTTAATATCCCATTTTATTTTAATATTGATTAACATTAAATAAATCATATTAATATTTGTGTTATTTATCTATATATACATATAATAAAATAAAAATTAAACTTATCCATCTAAATAAATAAAACTACTATTAAATGTTTAGTTCATATTCATTATTATTCACTATTCATTAAAAAATGAAATTTGTGAAAAAACCATAACTTAATTTATAACATTAAAATATATTTTTTTAATTAATTATATATATATATATATATTTAAAAGTTTCAAAAATTATATATAAAATAGGCAAACCATGAAAATGTGGTAAAACTAATTTTAAAAAAATATATAATTTTATGCATTAAGATTTATTTGTTCTTATCTATTTTCTAGAAAATGCATTATATGACTGTTAAATACAGTATTAAAAATAATATATATATATATATATATCCACAATTAAATTCCTAAAAAATTGGTTTGATTAATTTAATGATATTAAATGTTTTCTATATTGAAAAATTGACTTCATAGAATACCAATCTCTTTATTTTCAAATTCTTTATATATTTATTTCTACCTAATTGATATCCAAAGGAATAATTTTAAAACATGGGTAAAACATACATTAAAAAACTAGAAAATATTTCTTATAACATCCATTTCAAAGAAATAGTGACAACTATAATAATATTTTAATATTTTTTAATATTATATTACTGTTCATAGAAACATGGACATGATTGTAACATAAGCTATCAAAGGAACTCGACAATGTGTGTAACAAAATACCAACATAGAGTCGCATGTGACATTAGAAAATATATGATTTTCATGTTCTGCTAGCTTAATATGGTGTTATGTATAAGGTAGTTCATACATAATTCATTCGTATGATTAAATATCTATTTCTTTTTTTTTACTAAAAAATATCAAAAAGAATAAAAAATTAAAAAAAATTATTTCACATAATCTCATGATGTTATAGTTCATTCGTCAAAATTAATTTGGGATATTGCATTGAAATTTCGGTGCTCATATGTTTGAGATTTTTTCCCCATCATATGAACCTTCAAAGATCAATTTTATTACTTTTTATGATGGCTTCACATGACATCATCAAATAACATTAAAAAACCCAATTTGATGTCTTTTTAACTCTTTTTATCATGAAATAATATATATAATTTTTTATGAAAGAATTACTAAAAACCCTAATCAATATCAATTTGATCATATTATATGGAATCATCAGTATAATGAATGATACAAGGAAACCTCTTTTGGAAGACTTCATTCAGAAACTTCTTTCGGACATTCCATCTTAGTATCCTTTATCCATCTCTATATGACGTTATTTTATGTTTCCTAAAACTATTTGAGGAATTTTTTTGTAAAATTAATAAAACATTATCAGATATCATTTCAACCAATATTTTTTCTGATATCCTATTTCAAAGAATTAGCTATGTCTATTGATTTGGAATCTCTTCCTCGAATATCTAGAAAATCAATTACTTAATTTATCATCACATAAATCCTCTCACATTCTACATTATTAGGTAAACAATATTTTATCATTACAGAATTTCTATCTTTTGATTTCTATCATCTGAATCACCTAATTTTTTGGGCATACTTATTACTCCCAGTCCATAGATATATTCCCATCACTAATTTCTTCAAATTTCCACTTTTAAATCTCTAGTTTATATCTATTTCATTGAATAATTCCTTCTAATAGACATCATGAAAATCTTCTACTAAAAATAAATCAACATATTGAATCATATGATATGTAATTTTAACGATTTATTGATTATTAAAACCTCACATAACATCAAAATATATATTCTAGTCTCACCATTATCAATTAGATGTTATTTTTGAATTTAATCATTAAATGTATTAATTTTTATTAGCCTAAGATCAATTTCATCAATTCCTTTAATTATGATATTTGAGTGAAAATTTCTTAAATTGATTTCAATAAATTTACTTATTCATTCAGACATTACCTTTTTTTGATGGAAACATGGTTTGATAAAATAGATTAGGGTTTTATGTCAAATGGTGCTTCTTGGAAACACTTCTGTGGATGCCTTTGTGGATCCATAAAATTAACCTTCATGGGTTTTAGAAATCATGTAATTTATTTATAAAATACGTTTCTTTAAATTATGTTGAACTTTACTACACATATATAAGTTCCTTTTATGATTAATAGTTCATTTATGAATTTTTTATCATTACATTTTATAAAAAATTAATCCACATTTCATTTCATTAGTCTAAAACAATTTTTCTATTCTTCTTTGTCTAATTAATTATATCAAGTCACTTTAGTTAACTATCCTCATTATTATCATATTTCCTAAATCCATCAGTCCATCTTCAAAAATTGCTTATGTAAATGTCTATATTGAAAAATCATGTATTTTTTCTTATACAACATCATGGAATCATTATATTTTATTCTATGAAAATATATAAATGAAACATCCATAATGTTGATAAACAATGTGCTTCATGGAGTAACATTGATGATTTTGTATAAATTCATAATATCGCATTAATCCTCATATGTAAAACTTTATCTATACAAAGATCTTTATTAAGGTACTTGAGAACATCCTTTCATATTTAATCATCAATACAGTTAATATAAACATTGAATCATATCATGGATACTACAACCGAAATTTTTTAAACATATTTCATTCAACATTTTTAACATATTGAAATCCTAAACCCTTAACAAAATTTAAAAACCAACAGAAATAAATACACTCCTTTGTCAATTGGTCTGAACAATCTTCAAAATTATATTTTTTAGAAATTCCTTGAATGGTCATTCCAAAGGAGAATGAAAATATGGGAATCTCTTCCATTTAATTTTAAAAACAATCATTTCACTCTATCTCCCAATTATTGAAATTTTATTGGACATTCATATGAAAAGTGTATCGATATATTCTTAATAAATGTAGCATCCATTATTTCTGTAAATGACTATTTGATCTATAATGGGTGTAGAAAACAAGATGATTTTCTTCAGATAAAAAATATATACAATATAAGCATGTCTTTTGAAAATAATGAATGATATCCATTAAATATTTAATCATGGGTTTTTAATATTTATTCCATACTGAAGATATTGTTTGAGAAATGAATCTATTGGAATAAAGATAAACATGAATCACCTTCTTCAATGACATGATTTTTAGATACATTTTATAATATTTATTTTTTCATAAGATAGTTATTTTTTTGGATTACACAACATTATATACAAGTCTTCCGCTCAATGGGACTGTCCTTATGATCTTAATAATTATGAAACACTTCAAAAGGAATTTCTTTTCAAAAATAAAATTGATATATCATTAAAATGGATAATAATTATGTAATTATGAACACATCAAAACATTATCATATTCATCATGGATGGTCCTTTTATAATGATTTTTAGTGAACCAACATAAGAAATATTCTATGATGGAAACATCATAGAATGAATAAAAATTTGTATTTATTCCTCTAACTACTCTTACCCCCTTGAATATGTGCTTCACCATCCATTGTTTTTTTTTGATGAGAAAATAGATACCAAATAGAATTAGTGAATTAGGTGGACCATATTTTATTATTAATTTTTATTATCACTATTCAGAGGTATTTATCAACCTTGTTCCTCCATTTACATCAATATTTATGCATTCACTTCTGATCGTATATTCTGACTGAAGATTCCTTGATATTAGAACCTTGTATATTACATTGAGTGTAAATATTATTTATTCAATATATCTTAAAAAAAAGTTATCATAAAATACAAAATTCATCATCATTATGAACAATTATTTTGCTGATATTATTATTAGAAATTTCAGAGAGAGGGAAAAACAATGTTGATACTAATATAGAGAACTTCTACATCCTCATGTTAATATTTTCATTTCATTATTCACTATACTATAATAATTTTTCTTAAATTTAATTCATTCACAACAAAGAATTTTGATATATTAATAATATATCAATAGGTACATTGGAAGAAATATTAGACATTCCCCTTGGAATTTTTTGGGTCAACCTTATTATTTTTAATTTTAGCCAGATTACATTTCTCCAACATCTAGTATTTTGAATCCAAGTTCATGATAATTATCATATTTTATATATATATGGAATAATTGTTGATTAAAATTATTTTTTTCATAATTCACATGGATTATTTATCATTCATGACTTTCTTCTATGGTCTTATTTTGATAACATCATTAGATATAAGTTGGGATGATCATGCACAATACTTCTGACTACCATCATTTCCAACATCATTGGTATTTTAAAGACTTCCAAAATCAATGGAAGTAATCATGATTTCGGTATAATGTTGTTTTTTTCTCATATTTTTTTTATCCCGCTTGACTTGAACATCCTTTATACATTGGAATTTTCGTAATTATACCAAAAATGTAATGTGTAATACCCAAATCTATTAAATCACTAACATTATCCCAAAAAACATGATATTCGTATATAAATTTTTTTATTTTTTTTGTTTTGTACTTAAATTCATTGAATATTTATGGGGAAATAGCTTATATAATGAATTTTATTTCAACCATAGTGGTGGTGGTATTCATCTTAACTTAATTATTCATCTACACATGTATAAATTTTGTTTCCAAATCATTGTTGTACATGAAAATAGATTTAAAAACATTAATAAAACTTGGTATGGATAGAAACACATTCTTCATTGTTAATTATTATAGATCCTTGAATGAATTAGTGTTATTATTATTTGTTGTTACAATTCAGACAACCATCAAATTTTCTTGGTGTCCTTTTGTAGTTGAATAAAATATCTCAATTTTTTGTAACATCTTGATATTTTTCTTCTCAAACGCTTCCAAATAAATATCCATTTATATACATCTCCCAATCAGGATGTTTTATGATCGTCAAACATAACCACCCTTTCTTCATGGTCATTATTAATTATTTCAACATTATTTTAATGCACCATATTTTTTTTATAAATGAATCATATTTCTTGATTTTCATATATTTTACATATAATTGAAAATATACCACATAAATACTATTTTACCCTTTTCATTAATGGAATGGAACTATTCATATATATTATTCATAAATACATCATTATATTCCTCTTCATGGAGATATTAACATTCAGCCTTTTCTACATATATTATAACACTGACCTTTTTCATATAAAGTATAACAAAATCTTGGAGAGCTATATACATTCTCATACATTTATTTTTCAAATAATTGTTCATGTTTCCTTCTAATACTTCTATATGGGAGATATGTTCTTACATATTTTTAATGAAACTATAAGCAAGGTTTAATATTTCGTTGGGTACAAACGATGAATATCATTCAATCCATCTAATGATATATCTTGAGAAGTGGTATATTTATCATTGTCGCCAAAATTCTATGATCATATACATGGTGGAATTTTGTAGAATAATTTTAATGTAAATCAATATCACTAACATTCTTGATTCATGTGGTCCAGGAATAATTTCATTCTCCTTAGTGGAATCGTTAACCACTCACTCTTAAATTTCCAATGTAAAAATGTTTTCATTTTTATGATGGTATAGAGATACTCATACAACCAATTTCATTGGAAGGAGTGATAACATCATCAAAATTAATTAATAATTCAGTATCATATTGGTCCTGGTTTTTCAGATATACAATTCTTCCTAGAGATAATTTAATCATCACAAAAACTAAACTACATTAAGAATATTGAAATAAACTCAATTCATTAAAATAGAATGAATTCACTATTAAGAATCTAATATAGGTGAACGTATTCCATGATACCAATTAATTATTCAACTTTGAGGTATAATCAAATCTACATGGGGGTTAATTAGTTTTCGAAAATTGTTTTACCAAATATAAATACTTACCCAATTACCAATTCGACATGATAGGATATCGATTATATTAATGTAATTTTCATATTTAATTTGATGTATATGAAATCACGTAAAATGTAAATCATGATATTTTACAAGGTTCACTACTAAGTGTTTCTAGCCCACGTAATTTATGTGGATGACATCTGTAAAAATTCTATAATATTATATTCAATGATGAATTTAAATGTGTGGATATTAGAAAAATTTCTATCCAATGTTTGTTACCCCTCATATAAGGTAGGGGATGTTTTAAATCTTAATTCCATTAACATGTGATGATCTTCTCCCACATGAAGATCTATTATAGAATTTATAGTAAATATAGAGAATGAATTCACCTTATTATTAAGGTACTTTATAACCCCCAATAATTATTCAACCATATGTTACATTTTTTTTATGTTAAGCTGATACTTTATTCCCCACAAAATTTTTATTCAAATTGTGACTTCCAAAACAGTGGCAAAAGGAAAATTAATTTTTTTACCACCATACATAGAATGTAAATATAATAAAATAATTTGTTCATATACATATGTTGTTTATTATTTTAGTGAATTTGGATCTATTCATTATTATATAACATTTCACCTAATACCAACTAGTATGTGCTCTATATATTATATAGATAAATCGGTCTTCTTATTCCTCAATCATCCAGAACATGTTTATCTAATATTTAGTCTAATCAATCAATCTAATGTTTCTATCAAATAATGTTCAATCAGTATTGATAGTCCCAGGGATTGATAATATAAGATTCACTTCATTTATTCGGCGTAGGTGTTTTATTTCATTGCAATTCTATAGATCAAGCTATTACCCCTTACTACAATTGATACATCTTCTATGAAATATTTATCCCATATAAGAGTATATCACATGAAATGGGATTGGAATATTCTCATAGAAAATGTTATTTTCAATATTTTCTCTTATGTATGTATGAATAGTATTCATAAGATTTTCACTTTTGTCTAAAACTATTATATTAGTATTATTTCATACTTTTAGGTGGGAATAAAAAATACAATTTCTGGCTCAATGAAATTTATAATTTTTAATCTTTTGATCAATTGAATTTCAAATGAATCTTGTGAAATATTTTTAAATCATCATTAGTGATTTATTGATGTTTTATAAAAGCATAACCTTTCATTGAACATCATTAAAGAAGTGTTTAGGATCATAAAAAACCTCTTTAACCACTATAAATATATATACTTCAAATTATCAAAATAATATCTTCAACAGTTTTAATAACTATAAATATATTTCTTCAAGTCTTCATTTTTGTAAACATTCAAAACATGTATTCATTATGGTTTTCCTTTAAAACATCATAATAATAAATCAAAATCCCTAAAAATATTCTTACATTGAATAATGACATGGTTCACAACACATTATTCATGTATTATTGTTATTACAACAGTATTATTCATTCTCTTTGATTCATTAATCAACATAAATTAATATGTATATATATTTACATGATGGGATCTATGATGGTTTTTATTTTTTCTCCATTTAATGAACCCACGATTGTCTATTTTTCTAACTTTATCTAATGGATTCATAGAACATCAATTGAAAAAATTTTAATACTCAACCAATTTTATTTTTTATGCTTTTCTACTAAAATTTTCTGAATATTTATATCTGATGTAGTTGTACGGAAACCCATAAAACATTTTTCTGACAAACTTTTATTGAACCATCTGTCTGAAGAAGGTTACCTATAATCTTTTTTTGTATAATATCATTCTAAATCTCTTAACAATTACCCGAATAAGGAAACAACACAAACCTATTGTATATTCCCATAATATGTTTCCTCTTACATTATTAGTAAGCATTATTCAAATCATTCAAACAACATTATCATCTATCCACACAATGATTCTTTTATATGATAAAAATATTTTCAAACATCATATATGTTTATTGATTGCGAAAAACTTCTTCAAACTATCAAAAATCTATTTTTTTTTTATTTTCAAATGTTTTATCTAATTTTATACTTTATAATGTAAAAATGCTTGATAATATGAGACGGGTTTTTTTAGTAAAGTTTATCCAATGCCTCACAGTATTAGTATGAAATAATTTATCTGTCATTCATATTATATATTATCAATGAAACATGGTTATTTTTTCATCATAACTTCTTAATTTCACATATATTTTTTTATAGCACTCCTTATGAGGGAAATCATACAGGTCTTTTACTAACATATCTTTATCATCATCAAAATTAACATTGGGGATTAGGTTATTTTATCATTGAATAAAAAATTTTGTATAATCATTTTATATTTTTTTATGGATTCTATGTCAGATATAAATTTTTAATATATTCAATCTAATTGTTTTACACTTCTCATCAGATCAATCCTATTAATTTACATCAATTTAATATTACTAAAATCATTTGTCTAATAGTTTACACAACATTATTCTACTCATTTAGACATTAAATATTTTTCCATCTGATGGAAAATCATTCTAACTTCATAGTTGAGAATCCTCTATCTGATGGTGCTTCTTGGAAACACTAATGTTGATACCCTTACATAGTGATGAGATTTTCCTTTCACAGGTATTGTAAATATCAACATTCCAATAATTAGTGATCGTATTTCCCTTATGTTGGTTCATAATAGACCTATGTAGGTTCATTTTTAATGTTTTAGTTACACTAAATTAGTCTGATAATCAAGATTAGGTTACATTGAAATCTGTGTCTAATTTACAATGTCACATTGACAATGTTTGAACATTCTAGTAATACCAACACAATCTGAACACATGAGTATTTTATCCTATTTCTGATCATTTGTACTATCTTTTTTCATTAATCTTCTAAAAAATATTATGTAAAATTATTTAAGGAATCATAGACCACTCACCTTATAAATATTTTTAAGAGAACCCATTTTTTATAAGGAAACAATTTTTGTAAGATTTCATTATATTAACAACAAATGTTCTTCTAATGAAAACATAGAACATGTTGTGGTCAATAAGAAAAATTCCCAAATTTTTCTTAGTTAAACTCATGGTATTTAATGAAAATTATTAAGATACATTTTAACATCATTTAATCATTCATTATAAATGAAATATATATCAACTTTTTAAAAAACATGTGGTACATTATATAATCTATCAGAAACATGCTTCATTCTATATTTTCTAGCATATTGTTATCCTTAACTATTGAAAAAAATAACAAATATTGACATAAAAAAAATTTCATAAAAAGTGGGTTAATAGTTAACCCCATGAATCACCTAAACTGGATGGGATATGTGAGAGGCAGAGGTGAAGTTGTGAGCCCCCCGTGTTTGAGATTGTAACACCCTGAGATTTTATGAAAAATATTCTTTTTAATTTCATTAATATCTTGTGTTGTACGCTACACCAAAAGGAACTTTCACAACACGCATCATTGACTTTCCTTTCATTACACGCAATTGCGACCTTCCTCGATAGCGTGTGTAGTACGCAATAACGAGTTTCACTAATCAAAAATATGCTATTAAAATATTATTAAAACTAGCCCTTATGAATAGTAATAACAACTTTTTGAAATTTTGTAAATTTTATATTTCAAAATGGAATTCATTTTTTGATTCTTAATATCGAAAATAGCTTAGTGTGAAATTTTGGTAATTTTCGGATAACTTTCATATTTGGATGAATAGTGAAAATTACTAAATTTTAGTTATAAACAACTTTTTCAATCGAAATAATTAATAGTGATAAATTGTTAATTTTAGTGGTTTTAAAGTATATTTAGAATATATTTTTACAATTTAATACAATGTTTGTCATTGAATGTAATTCCACATTTTCACCAGACATAAACAAGTGTTAATCTTTTGATAGTTATTATCTCTTAAAAACACGCTATTTGTTGTGACAGCGGAAATTAATTATAATATTAATTAATGAAACTTATATGTTGGGAATTTTGTAAAATAGGAATCTTTTTTGAATTCGGAATATGAAATACAGCTTAGGATGAAATTTTGGCATTGTTCTGAAAAACATCAATTTTTGATGAACAGTGAAACTAATAAGTGGTAGTTAAAAAAACTGAATTTTTCATAAAACATAATTTTACCGCTTCTGTGAATGGAATTTCAAAAATCCAAGATACACGGTTGATGTCAGTAAGTAAAATGTGGTTCAATGAGATGAAAATAATTTTTTGGTGAATAGTAAATTTTTACTTTTTTTACCACGGTTAAAAGTAAATAGGGTAATTAAGGGTAAAAATGATATTAACATTACCCAAACACATGTCCTAATCCTATTGGACAATTTTATCTCGACCAAAAACAACCTTAAGTGTAAAATATTATCATTTAGGCCCACTTGGATAAGATTAGGACATTTATTATTATTTAATTTAAAGAAGGGTTAAAATAGTTAAAATCAATGTTTAATAACTAAATCATTTTTAATATAGGGTTATACATAAGATAAATTCGACTATTAATATTCATTAGAAATCTAAAACGATTTCATACATAATGGTATTTTATTTGTAATTTTTAGACTTTAAATAATTTAATTTATTTATGACACAATGATGATGCAGTAATTACCATAATAGTGATAAAAATTGAATAAGTGATATTATAAATACCTAAATAAGTATAATTTGACACTTTTCATGAATTCCAATAATTTTATAGGTTAATATGACATGTTATTATTGGTTTAATTAACTTTCTTATAACTTATCATTCTGTTATGATTTTCACAAAACTCAACTACTAAATAGTGTCAAAATTGAGATAAAATAGTTTTTAAAACAAATATTATATTATTAATTGTTATTTTATTCCTAAAAATATAAGGTTCGGCCAAATTGCTTAGATAAGGTTATATATATTAATAATAAACAACTTGGGGTTCGTTAGGCTTGATATAGTACGTTTATTAACCATATAGTATAAGAACACAAAAAGACACTGTAAAAGTAAAATTATTTAACTTAATGTTAAATCTAAATGATAAGGTTAAAATATGAACCTAAACTTGTCTAAATTCTATTGGATGAGATAATTTAGACTCATCCCCACCTTAGCCTATAAATAAATCAATTTGTTGCTATTTAAAACCGAACTTGACTTTATAATAAAATAATATATTTATTTATTCCAAAGGTGCCCCTCTCCTCCCTTATAAAAGGGCATCTCCTCCCTCTCTTCCTCACAGAACTTTGAGCCTTCAAGCTCGGCCAACCCATGCCATGTTCTCCTCTCCACTTCCCAAGAGACATCCTAGAGGTCCTGGTCTTATTCAAAGACCAATTTCCGTGTCCTAAAAGGAGGTCTCAAAGAAGCACTTCAAAGAAGAGGTAATATCCATTACCAATCCTTTCCAATTTCTTTCTTCTTCAAATTATTCTTCATTAGGTGTTTCATTATGAAGTAATAACATCAGTATCACTCATATACTGATATGTTATTATAATTATGAAACAACCCTATTTAACCATCTATCCATCCTAAGGAAAATGAAATCACCGCGCGTGCGTACGTACGGAATACTGTCTCCCCGCCGTGGTGTAATCTATTTTCCGCCACCACCATAATTGGATGGGTATAATGGTGTAATGAGTAACTATATATGATTATTATAAATTGATATTGATACTGAAATAGTATACATACACTTCAACACAATTCCATGACCATGGGAACGATATCATCGCTCGTGCGTACGTACGGACTACCGTCTCCACGACGTGATGAGATTCATTATCCATGTTAACCATTCTACAATGATTATAAAGTATATATAATGAATAATAATGGAATATATGACATGGTAAATCTACTGGATTTATGTATATATATATATATGTCATCTACTTACTTCCATTCAAGACAATAAGGAAAGGAAAGCAGCGTTCATGCGTACGTACGGACTACCGTCTCCATGAACGGTGTGTTTCATTTCATTTATCTATCGATTATATATATATATATACTGAATATATATGATATATAAATAATACTTTATATTCTTGAAGTGAGTAAATCATGATATAATTAATAATAATGTCAATAACAACAAGTCAAAACAATTACGATAAATGAAACGATTTTACCCAAAACGCTTCTTTAACATGAATTTACAAAAGAACGGGTAATATAAATTCATAAGTGGACCATATATGATATAATAACAATGAATATGATTCTGGAATAAGTCAATAACATGATTTAAATCATTATACAAGAGGTTCGGACACGTACAAAGCAAGTCAGACCTAAGGTAAGGGAAAATATCACAATCTCATTTCTATCTGAGAATGTTTTTAATTTGGCATTTACTGGGGTGTATTTTATCACCCACATCCATGTTTCCTTAATATGTAATATTATTTCCATCCACATACAATTGTTTAAATCCAATTTTACCCTTCGGGGAATTTTTAGTAAAAGATAAGAAAGGAATCATTTATCGTTTTTCATACGAGGTACTTTTTGATTTTTCCGAAAAAAGTACGAAGAATGTTTTTTTAACTTATACGGCATGAATGGATTTTTAAAACATTATTTCCAAGAATATTCCTTTACAAGTCTTCAAGTTTATTTTTAATCAACTTATTTTATTTTAATGTCGTATGACATGTTATTTAAGGAAAAATGTTTTTGAAGAAGAAAGGATATTTTCCTCAAGAATGGAGTTCAAGTGTTTTATCAAAATTATTTTCCATCTAAGATAATAAAGGTTTCTGTTTTTATCCCTATTATTAAATTGATTTGATCATGTTGTGATGGAATTATTTTTATGAATTCCTTTATCTTATATGAATTGATTTAGGATGTCATGATGTTAACGATTCCCATTTGTATTACATGGGTTATACAATGATGTATGATTTATGATTTTGTGGAACACATAAGAATGGTATCATTATGAGATGGGTGTGACCTATATCTCCCTCCAATGCATTGGGTAAAGATTTTATGTCTCATGAGATAGACATGGCTGGAACGGTATTTTATACATGTTCAGTGAAACAGGACTGGAACGAGGGTGACTCGGTTCAGAAAGGGACTTTGTCCACTAAGATAGTCTTGGAAACGAGTCTTGACTAACAAGAAATGATTACCTATGATTATGTGTGTATTCCACAAAGTTTCATGTTTTATTTTATGATTATTATGATTACATTTCACTGCCATGATTTATCCCATGTTATGAAATAATGATCTTTTTTGCAGGTTATGATTTCCCAAAGTTATGTTCTTGTGTACACGATGAGATTTATATTTCTTTTAATTACCCATACTGAGCATTTGAGCCCATCCATTAATGTTTTCTTTTCCCCAGGATATAAAGAAATGTTTTAGTTAAAAATAATGGGAAGATCTTTATGGGAGATATTGAAGATCTTTCACCACGATTAGAAGATTACGTTCCGAGTTTCAAAGACACTAAACTATTATGATCCTTGTGTGTGTGTGTTTTGTTATGTACTAAGTATTCTGATAATGTAATGTAATGTCAATATACGTCAAGCTTCGGGTCTCTACAGTTGGTATCAGAGGAAAGGATTAGTCAACCTTTGGAAACTAGGATGCGAAAGCGTTAGTGAGATCCCTAGAGATATTTCTAAGGTATGTCTAGTGATGTCCCTAAGGATAAGTATGCATATAGGATACAGTACTAGAAATAAAGTAACGATCATAGAATTTAACCTAAGATATTAGATATTGAGGATACTCCACCTTTATTATGTTGTTTTCCCTAGCATGATTTTTGCCTCTCACACTATTCATTTTTGGGTTTTAGAAAATGGATGGAAACAAGATGATTCACGATAATGGAGGATATGATGGACAATGGAATGATGTTCTTCATAATGAAATGGGATTTGGAAGTCCAAACATCATTATTATGCCGAATCAACAATCTCATAATATGATCAATACAGTAAAATTTGGTAAGTTTCCTGACTCGGCTAATAAGAGAAAGATGGAGTTTCATGATGATCATAGAGGAAAGAAAGTTCAATTTACCCTATGTAAATCATGTTGGAAGAGGCATCAAGGACAATGTTTCAAAGGAACTAGAAGATGCTTTGGGTGTGGAAAAGAAGGACACAAAGAAAGTAAGTGAAAAGGAAAAAGTTCAATTAACACCATGGATGAGGATAAGGGTATTGCTACGACATCAACAATGGTTAAATGTATTAAATATGGAATGTACGGGCATTATGCAAACCAAAGACCTAAGGGAAAGTCTCATGAAGAGAATCAGTATGGTCTTTTGGGAGGTATTTCTGTTGATGATGATGAAGAGACTACAAATGATATGTGAGATGAAAGAATTGTTGAAGCTTGGTCAATGTTTTAAGAAGGTAGTGGAATGATTACATGTTTATCAAGTGTAATGTTGTATAAGTAATCTCATGGTACTATGGAATAAAGACACATCTAAGGATTGTTACACTATTGTATTTCCTGAGTTTTTTAAGTGTATGATTAATGGTACTAGTAACAATGAAATGTTATTCATATATTTTTTTGGAAAGTAGATGATATGCGCATAATGAAGGAATAATAGTATAATGAGGTGTTTGATTATATTCATGAGCTCATGACTGATATAAGGAGAAGGTTATATCATGGTTTGAGTATATAGAATTTTTGGATTTTGGTATGTGGAAAGTGTTAACTTTTAACTGCATTCATCTTTTCACTAAGGTTCAATGGGTATTCATTCTTCATGAGAATACATGATTAAGGTATTCACATGTTTGTAATTTGACCAACAAGATATATGGGGAATAAATGATGGCATTCACGTGATTATTCTGTGACATTTCAAGAAATCATTTTCTTTATACTATAATCTTGGACCGAAGTATTTAAGATAATCTAAAAGATTAGAATGGATTATGTTGGACATAAGTCAGGATAAATAGTTTTTCGATATTATTGATGGGATGTTATAGTAATATAGCTTTAGAAAAAGGACAACCTACAGGACGGGCGACAGCCCATCACGTCGGACAAGGCTGTGGGAATCGAACCCACAACCGAAGTGCGACTGGCCTTTATCGCCTACCACTGGCCTAGAGGAAGTCCCTATTTAGTAGAAACTAGTTTTATTATATTAAGCAGTATGATATATGAAGTATAAGTCCATTTTAGGAACCATATATGATTAATCTCACTATAGAATGACTTGTGTATATTTAATAACTTTTTCTTGAGACAGATGGAATGACCCGTCATTCTATCACATGATCTCCTAGCACCTCACGAATAACAAATTCAACTTCATTTATTTAAGAGATGAAGTGGAAATTGTTCAAGGCACAAACAACAGTGAGATTGTACCAAAATAAATTAAGTATTTATTCTAATTCAAATTCTTCAACTTTAGGGAAACGATCTTGAAAATCAAAAATTTTGTCCTAGTGATCTTATATCTGATTAATCAAATGGTACCTTAGATAGTCACAAATTTATGGCTTTGTGATTGCTGGATTTTCCATAGCCATGTTCTCTACCACTCCCCATCAGGACATGATGGTTAGATTTCTCTTCCATATCCATATTTTCACCTATGTGGAAACCAAGTGATTAGTTTATTTGGGTAACCATTAAGTTTCATACTTTTGTTTTTAAATATTGTTTTTGGTATTCCTTTTTACGATGTGGGTTTCTATAAAAGAAACTTTTGAATAGTAAACCATTTATAACCCCGACGAATTTCGAGGGTGAAATTCATTTTAAGGGGGGTAGAATGTAACACACCGAGATTTTATGAAAAATATTCTTTTTAATTTCATTAATATATTGTGTTTTACGATACACCAAAAGGATCTTGCACAACATGCATCCTTGACTTGCCTTTCATTACACACAATCGCGACCTTCCTCGATAGCGTGTGTAGTACGCAATAACGAGTTTCACTAAACAACAATATGCTATTGAAATATTATTAAAACTAGCCGTTATGAATAGTAATAACTACTTTTTGAAATTTTGTAAATTTTATTTTTCAAAATGGAATTCATTTTTGGTTTCGTAATATCGAAATTAGCTTAGGGTGAAATTTTGGTAATTTTCCGATAACTTTCATATTTTGATGAATAGTGAAAATTATTAAATTTTAGTTAAAAACAACTTTTTCAATCTAAATAATTAATAGTGATAAATTTTTAATATGAGTGGTTTTAAAGTATATTTAGAATATATTTTTACAATTTAATACAATTTTGGTCATTGAATGTAATTCCACATTTACACCGAACATAAACAAGTGTTAATCTTTTGACGGTTATTGTCTCTTAAAAACACGCTATTTGTTGTGTCAGCGGAAATTAATTATAAAATTAATTAATGCAACTTATATGTTGGGAATTTTGTAAAATAGAAATCTTTTTTGAATTCGGAATATGAAATATAGCTTAGGATGAAATTTTGGCATGGTTCTGAAAAACATAAATTTTTGATGAATAGTGAAACTACTAAGTGGTAGTTAAAAAAAATGAATTTTTCATAAAACTTAATTTTACCGCTTATGTGAATGAAATTTCAAAAATCCAAGAGACAAGGTTGATGTCAGTAAGTAAAATGTGGTTCGATGAGATGAAAATAATTTTGTGGTGAATAGAAACTTTTTACTTTTTTTACAACGGTTAAAAGTAAATAGGGTAATTAAGGGTAAAAATGATATTAACATTACACTAACACATGTACTAATCTAATTAGACAAGTTTATCTCGACCATAAACAACATTATGTGTAAAATATTATCATTTAGGCCCACTTGGATTAGATTAGGACATTTATTATTATTTAATTTAAAGAAGGGTTAAAATAGTTAAAATCAAAGTTTAATAACTAAATCATTTTTAATATAGGGTTATACATAAGATAAATTCGACTATAAATATTCATTAGAAATCTAAAAATATTTCCTACATAATGGTATTTTATTTGTAATTTTTAGACTTTAAATAATTTAATTTATTTATGACACAATGATGATGCAGTAATTACCATAATAGTGAAAAAATAGAATAATTGATATTATAAATACCTAAATAAGTATAATTTGAGACTTTTTATTAATTAGAATAATTTTCTAGGTTAATATGACATGTTATTATTGATTTAATTAACATTGTTCTAACTTATCATTCTGTTATAAGTTTCACAAAAATCAATTACTAAATAGTGTCAAAATTGACATTAAATAGTTTTTAAAACAAATATTATATTATTAATTGTTATTTTATTCCTAAAAATCTATGGTTCGGAAAAATGACTTAGATAAGGTTATATATATTAATAATAAACAACTTGGTGTTCGTTTGGCTTGATATAGTAAGTTTATTAACCTTATAGTATAAGAACACAAAAAGACACGGTAGAAGTAAAATTATTTAACTTAATGTTAAATCTAAATGATAATGTTAAAATAGGAACCTAAACTTGTATAAATTCTATTGGATGAGAGGATTTCGACCCATCCCCACTTTATCCTCGAAATAAATCAATTTGGAGTTATTTAAAACCGAACTTGACTTTATAATAAAATAATATTTTTTGTTATTCCAAAGGTGCCCCTCTCCTCCCTTATAAAAGGGCACCTCCTCCCTCTCTTCCTCACACAACTTTGAGCCTTCAAGCTCGGCCAAACCATGCCATTTTCTCCTCTCCACTTTCCTAGAGACATACTAGAGGTACTGGTCTTCTACAAAGACCAATTTCAGTGCCCTAAAAGGAGGTCTCAAAGAAGCATTTCAAAGGAGAGGTAATATCCATTACTAATCCTTTCCAATTTCTTTCTTCTTTAACTACTTCTTCATTAGTTGTTTCATTATGAAGTAATAACATCAGTACCACTCATATAATGTTATTTTATTATAATTATGAATCAAAAATATTTAACCATCTATCCATCCTATGGAAAATGAAATCACCGCGCGTGCGTACGTACGGAATACCGTCTCCACGCCGTGGTGTAATCTATTTTCCGCCACCACCTTAATTGGATGGGTATAATGGTGTAATGAGTAACTATATATGATTATTATAAAGTGATATTGATACTGAAATATTATACATACACTTCAACCCAATTCCATGACCATGGGAACGATATCATCACTCGTGCGTATGTACGGACTACCGTCTCCACGACGCGATGAGATTCATTATCCATGTTAACCATTCCAGAATGATTATAAAGTATATATAACGAATAATAATGGAATATATAACATGGTAAATCTAATAGATATATATATATATATATGTCATCTACTTACTTCCATTCAAGACAATAAGGAAAGGAAAGCAGCATTCATGCGTACGTACGGACTACCGTCTCCATGAACGGTGTGTTTCATTTCATTTATCTATCGATTATATATATATATATACTGAATATATATGATATATAAATAATACTTTATATTCTTGAAGTGAGTAAATCATGATATAATTAATAATAATGTCAAGAACAACAAGTCAAAACAATTACGATAAATGAAACGATTTTACCCAAAACGCTTCTTTAACATGAATTTACAAAAGAACGGGTAATATAAATTCATAAGTGGACCATATATGATATAATAACAATGAATATGACTCTGGAATAAGTCAATAACATGATTTAAATCATTATACAAGAGGTTCGGACACGTACAAAGCAAGTCAGACCTAAGGTAAGGGAAAATATCACAATCTCATTTCTATCTGAGACTGTTTTTAATTTGGCATTTACTGGGGTGTATTTTATCACCCACATCCATGTTTCCTTAATATGTAATATTATTTCCATCCACCTACAATTGTTTAAATCCAATTTTACCCTTCGGTGAATTTTTAGTAAAATATAATAAAGGAATCATTTATCGTTTTTCATACGAGGTACTTTTTGAATTTTCCGAAAAAAGTACGAAGAATGTTTTTTAACTTATACGGCATGAATGGATTTTTAAAACATTATTTCCAAGAATATTCCTTTACAAGTTTTCAAGTTTATTTTTAATCAACTTCTTTTATTTTAAAGTCGTATGACATGTTATTTAAGGAAAAATGTTTTTGAAGAAGAAAGGATATTTTCCTCAAGAATGGAGTTTAAGTGTTTTATCAAAATTATTTTCCATCTAAGATAATAAAGGTTTCTGTTTTTATCCCTATTATTAAATTGATTTGATCATGTTGTGATGGAATTATTTTTATGAATTCCTTTATCTTATATGAATTGATTTAGTATGTCATGATGTTAACGATTCCCATTTGTATTACATGGGTTATACAATGATGTATGATTTATGATTTTGTGGAACACATAAGAATGGTATCATTATGAGATGGGTGTGACCTATATCTCCCTCCAATGAATTGGGTAAATATTTTATATCTCATGAGATAGACATGGCTGGAACGGTATGTTAAACATGTTCAGTGAAACAGGACTGGAACGAGGGTGACTCGGTTCAGAAAGGGACTTTGTCCACTAAGATAGTCTTGGCAACGAGTCTTGACTAACAAGAAATGATTCTCTATGATTATGTGTGTATTCCACAAAGTTTCATGTTTTATTTTATGATTATTATGATTACATTTCACTGCCATGATTTATCCCATGTTATGAAATAATGATCTTTTTTGCAGGTTATGATTTCCCAAAGTTATGTTCTTGTGTATACGATGAGATTTATATTTCTTTTCATTACCCATACTGAGCATTTGATCACACCCATTTATGTTTTCTTTTCCCCAGGATATAAAGAAAGGTTTTAGTTAAAAATAATGGGAAGATCTTTATGGGAGATATTGAAGATCTTTCACCACGATTAGAAGATTACGTTCCGTGTTTCCAAAGACACTAAACTATTACGATCCTTGTGTGTGTGTGTTTTGTTATGTACTAAGTATTCTGAAATTGTAATGTAATGTCAATATACGTCAAGCTTCGGATCTCTACAGTTGGTATCAGAGGAAAGGATTAGTCAACCTTTGGAAACTAGGATGCGAAAGCGTTAGTGAGATCCCTAGAGATATTTCTAAGGTATGTCTAGTGATGTCCCTAAGGATAAGTATACATATAGGATACAGTATTAGAACTACAGTAACGATCATAGAATTTAACCTAAGATATTAGATATTTAGGATACTCCACCTTTATTATGTTGTTTTCCCTAGCATGATTTTTGCCTCTCACACTATTCATTTTTGGGTTTTAGAAAATGGATGGAAACAAGATGATTCACGATAATGGAGGATATGATGGACAATGGAATGATGTTCTTCATAATGAAATGGGATTTGGAAGTCCGAACATCATTATTATGCCGAATCAACAATCTCATAATATGATCAATACAGTAAAATTTGGTAAGTTTCCTGGCTCGGCTAATAAGAGAAAGATGGAGTTTCATGATGATCATAGAGGAAAGAAAGTTCAATTTACCCTATGTAAATCATGTGGGAAGAGGCATCAAGGACAATGTTTCAAAGGAACTAGAAGATGCTTTGGGTGTGGAAAAGAAGGACACAAAGAAAGTAAGTGAAAAGGAAAAGGTTCAATTTACACCATGGATGAGGATAAGGGTATTGCTACGACATCAACAATGGTTAAATGTTTTAAATGTGGAATGTACGGGCATTATGCAAACCAATGCCCTAAGGGAAAGTCTCATGAAGAGAATCAGTATGGTCTTTTGGGAAGTATTTATGTTGATGATGATGAAGAGACTACAAATGATATGTGAGATGAAATAATTGTTGAAGCTTGGTCAATGTTTTAAGAAGGTAGTGGAATGATTACATGTTTATCAAGTGTAATGTTGTATAAGTAATCTCATGGTACTATGGAATAAAGACACATCTAAGGATTGTTACACTATTGTCTTTCCTGAGTTTTTTAAGTGTATGATTAATGGTACTAGTAACAATGAAATGTTATTCATATATTTTTTTGGAAAGTAGACGATATGCGCATAATGAAGGAATAATAGGATAATGAGGTGTTTGATTATATTCATGAGCTCATGACTGATATAAGGAGAAGGTTATATCATGGTTTGAGTATATAGAATTTTTGGATTTTGGTATGTGGAAAGTTTTAACTTTTAACTGCATTCATCTTTTCACTAAGGTTCAATGGGTATTCATTCTTCATGAGAATACATGATTAAGGTATTCACATGTTTGTAATTTGACCAACAAGATATATGGGGAATAAATGATGGCATTCACGTGATTATTCTGTGACATTTCAAGAAATCATTTTCTTTATACTATAATCTTGGACCGAAGTATTTTAGATAATCTAAAAGATTAGAATGGATTATGTTGTACATAAGTCAGGATAAATAGTTTTTCGATATTATTGATGGGATGTTATAGTAATATAGCTTTATAAAAAGGACAACCTACAGGACGGGCGACAACCCATCGCGTCGGACAAAGCTGTGGGAATCGAACCCACAACCGAAGTGCGACTGGCCTTTATCGCCTACCACTGGCCTACAGGAAGTCCCTGTTTAGTAGAAACTAGTTTTATTATATTAAGCAGTATGATATATGAAGTATAAGTCCATTTTAGGAACCATATATGATTAATCTCACTATAGAATGACTTGTGTATATTTAATAACTTTTTCTTGAGACAGATGGAATGACCCGTCATTCTATCACATGATCTGCTAGCACTTCACGAATAACAAATTCAACTTCATTTATTTAAGAGATGAAGTGGAAATTGTTCAAGGCACAAACAACAGTGAGATTGTACCAAAATAAATTAAGTATTTATTCTAATTCAAATTCTTCAACTTTTGGGAAACGATCTTGAAAATAAAAAATGTTGTCCTAGTGATCTTATATCTGATTAATCAAATGGTACCTTAGATAGTCACAAATTTATGGCTTTGTGATTGCTGGCTTTTCCATAGCCATGTTCTCTACCACTCCCCATCAGGACATGATGGTTAGATTTCTCTTCCATATCCATATTTTCACCTATGTGGAAACCCAGTGATTAGTTTATTTGGGTAACCATTAAGTTTCATACTTTTGTTTTTAAATATTGTTTTTGGTATTCCTTTTTACGATGTGGGTTTCTATAAAAGAAACTTTTGAATAGTAAACCATTTATAACCCCGACGAATTTCGAGGGTGAAATTCATTTTAAGGGGGGTAGAATGTAACACACCGAGATTTTATGAAAAATATTCCTTTTAATTTCTTTAATATATTGTGTTTTACGAAACACCAAAAGGAGCTTGCACAACATGCATCCTTGACTTGCCTTTCATTACACGCAATTGCGACCTTCCTCGATAGCGTGTGTAGTACGCAATAACGAGTTTCACTAAACAACTATATGCTATTGAAATATTATTAAAACTAGCCGTTATGAATAGTAATAACTACTTTTTGAAATTTTGTAAATTTTATTTTTCAAAATGGAATTCATTTTTGGATTCGTAATATCGAAATTAGCTTAGGGTGAAATTTTGGTAATTTTCCGATAACTTTCATATTTTTATGAATAGTGAAAATTACTAAATTTTAGTTAAAAACAACTTTTTCAATCTAAATAATTAATAGTGATAAATTGTTATTTTGAGTGGTCTTAAAGTATATTTAGAATATATTTTTACAATTTAATACAATGTTGGTCATTGAATGTAATTCCACATTTACACCGAACATAAACAAGTGTTAATCTTTAGATAGTTATTGTCTCTTAAAAACACGCTATTTGTTGTGTCAGCGGAAATTAATTATAAAATTAATTAATGCAACTTATATGTTGGGAATTTTGTAAAATAGAAATCTTTTTTGAATTCAGAATATGAAATATAGCTTAGGATGAAATTTTGGCATGGTTCTGAAAAACATCAATTTTTGATGAATAGTGAAACTACTAAGTGGTAGTTAAAAAAAATGAATTTTTCAGAAAACTTAATTTTACCGCTTATGTGAATGAAATTTCAAAAATCCAAGAGACAAGGTTGATTTCAGTAAGTAAAATGTGGTTCGATGAGATGAAAATAATTTTGTGGTGAATAGTAACTTTTTACTTTTTTAACCACGGTTAAAAGTAAATAGGGTAATTAAGGGTAAAAATGATATTAACATTACACTAACACATGTACTAATCCAATTGGACAAGTTTATCTCGGCCATAAACAACCTTATGTGTAAAATATTATCATTTAGGCTCACTTGGATTAGATTAGGACATTTATTATTATTTAATTTAAAGAAGGGTTAAAATAGTTAAAATCAAAGTTTAATAACTAAATCATTTTTAATATAGGGTTATACATAAGATAAATTCGACTATAAATATTCATTAGAAATCTAAAAATATTTCCTACATAATGGTATTTTATTTTTAATTTTTAGACTTTAAATAATTTAATTTATTTATGACACAATGATGATGCAGTAATTACCATAATAGTGAAAAAATAGAATAATTGATATTATAAATACATAAATAAGTATAATTTGAGACTTTTTATTAATTATAATAATTTTCTAGGTTAATATGACATGTTATTATTGATTTAATTAACTCTTTTCGAACTTATCATTCTGTTATAATTTTCACAAAAATCAATTACTAAATAGTGTCAAAATTGACATTAAATAGTTTTTAAAACAAATATTATATTATTAATTGTTATTTTATTCCTAAAAATCTATGGTTCAGCAAAATGACTTAGATAAGGTTATATATATTAATAATAAACAACTTGGTGGTCGTTTGGCTTGATATAGTAAGTTTATTAACCTTATAGTATAAGAACACAAAAAGACACGGTAAAAGTAAAATTATTTAACTTAATGTTAAATCTAAATGATAATGTTAAAATAGGAACCTAAACTTGTATAAATTCTATTGGATGAGAGGATTTCGACCCATCCCCACCTTATCCTCGAAATAAATCAATTTGGAGTTATTTAAAACCGAACTTGACTTTATAATAAAATAATATTTTTTGTTATTCCAAAGGTGCCCCTCTCCTCCCTTATAAAAGGGCACCTCCTCCCTCTCTTCCTCACACAACTTTGAGCCTTCAAGCTCGGCCAAACCATGCCATTTTCTCCTCTCCACTTTCCTAGAGACATACTAGAGGTACTGGTCTTCTACAAATACCAATTTCAGTGCCCTAAAAGGAGGTCTCAAAGAAGCACTTCAAAGGAGAGGTAATATCCATTACCAATCCTTTCCAATTTCATTCTTCTTTAACTACTTCTTCATTAGTTGTTTCATTATGAAGTAATAACATCATTACCACTCATATAATGATATTTTATTATAATTATGAATCAAAAATATTTAACCATCTATCCATCCAATGGAAAATGAAATCACCGCGCGTGCGTACGTACGGAATACCGTCTCCACGCCGTGGTGTAATCTATTTTTCGCCACCACCTTTATTGGATGGGTATAATGGTGTAAGGAGTAACTATATATGATTATTATAAAGTGATATTGATACTGAAATATTATACATACACTTAAACCCAATTCCACGACCATGGGAACGATATCATCACTCGTGCGTATGTACGGACTACCGTCTCCACGACGCGATGAGATTCATTATCAATGTTAACCATTCCAGAATGATTATAAAGTATATATAACGAATAATAATGGAATATATAACATGGTAAATCTAATAGATATATATATATATATATATATGTCATCTACTTACTTCCATTAAAGACAATAAGAAAGGAAAGCAGCGTTCATGCGTACGTACGGACTACCGTCTCCATGAACGGTGTGTTTCATTTCATTTATCTACCTATTATATATATATATATATACTGAATATATAAGATATATAAATCATACTTTATATTCTAGATGTAAGTAAATCATGATATAAGTAATAATAATGTCAAGAACAACAAGTCAAAACACCTATGATAAATGAAACGATTTTACCCAAAACGCTTCTTTAACATGAATTTACAAAAGAACGGGTTATATAAAGTCATAAGTGGACCATATATGATATAATAACAATGAATATGATTCTGGAATAAGTCAATAACATGATTTAAATCATTATACAGGAGGTTCGGACATGTACAATGCAAGTCGGACCTAAGGTAAGGGAAAATATAACAATCTCATTTTTATCCGAGATTGTTTTTACATTGCCATTTACTGGGGTGTATTTTATCATCCACACCCATGTTTCCTCAATATGTAATATTATTTCCATCCACATACAATTTTTTAAATCCAATTTTACCCTTCCGTGTATTTTTAGTAAAAGATAAGAAAGGAATCTTTTGTCTTTTTTCATACGAGGTACTTTTTGACTTTTCCGACAAAAGTATGAAGAATGTTTTTTTAACTTATACGGAATGAATGGATTTTTAATAAATTATTTCCAAGAATCTTACTTTATAAGTTTTCACGTTTATTTTTAATCAACTTCTTTTATTCTTATGTCGTATGACATGTTATGAAAGGAAAAATGTTTTTGGAGAAGAAAGGATATTTTCCTCAAGAATGGAGTTCAAGTGTTTTATCATAATTATTTTCCATCTAAGATAATAAAGGGTACTGTTTTTATCCCTATTATTACATTGATTTGATCATGTTGTGATGGAATTATTTTTATGAATTCCTTTATCTTATATGAATTGATTTATGATGTCATGATGTTTAAGATTCCCATTTGTATTACATGGGTTATGCAATGATGTATGATTTATGATTTTGTGGCACACATAAGAATGGTATCATTATGAGATGGGTGGGACCTATATCTCCCTACAATTCATTGGGTAAAGATTTTATATCTCATGAGATAGACATGGCTGGAACGGTAGGTTATACCGTTTCAGTGAAATAGGACTGGAACGAGGGTGACTCGGTTCAGAAAGGGACTTTGTCCACTAAGATAGTCTTGGAAATGAGTCTCGAATAACAAGAAATGATTCTCTATGATTATGTGTGTATGCCACAATGTTTCATGTTTTAAGTTATGATTATTGTGATTACATTTCACTGCCATGATTTATCCCATGTTATGATATTATGATCTTTTTTGCAGGTTAAGATTTCCAAAAGTTATGTGCTTGTGTATACGTTGAGATATATATTTCTTTTGTTTACCCTTACTGAGAATTTGAGCTCACCCTTTTATGTTTTCTTTTCCCCAGGACATAAAGAAAGGTTTTAGGTAATAAAAGGGATGATCTATACGGGAGATATTGAAGATCTTTCACCACGATTAGAAGATTACATTCCGAGTTTCCAAAGACACTAAACTATTACGATCCTTGTGTTTGTGTGTTTTGTTATGTACTAAGTATTATGAAAATTTAATGTAATGTCAATGTACGTCAAGCATCGGGTCTCTACAGAGATACTCTGAAAAAGACAATGGTTGTCACAACCCCCCGTCATTATTTTTTTTAAACTCTTCAAACATCTGTCACCATGTAACCCAGGTGGCAATCACTAGGAATTTAGAATCTAAGAATCTAATTCAACCATTTTACCCCAATCATATCTCAGAACACCCCATTATTATATTCTCACTATAAAAAACCTATTCATAGCATAAATTTCATGCATTGGATTTTTTTCATCTACCTAACCACTCCAAACTCATCCAAACATCCCATAAAAGTCCCAGGACAACCACTAAACAAGTAAACCTATCCTAAAACAAAATTTTATAATATATCAACCCTAATTATCTCATTTCATGTTCACAATTTGAAAATGATTCATTCCCTAGATGAACATTCAAATTCCCTTGGAATTATACATCCCATCAAAACATGGGGTGTTACCTACTATGTGACTGTTTTACACCACAAAAACTAGAAACATTATAGGAATAGATGTAATCTACATACATTTTAGGTGAAAAGCTATATAAATCCAAAAAACCCCATTTTGGTTCAATCCCAACCAACATGAAAAATCAAATAATTAAAAACACATGGTTTTTGGAAACATTATAATAGACTCACACATAAAATGGTGTTTTTGGTATTACATTATCCATACTATTTTTATGATTTTTTCCAATCAATTTTAGAAATAAATCATCTCATCCACTCATCCAATTCAACTATCTACATATATACATTCCTAAACACGATGATGATACTAAATGAATTTATCTTTTTCCGAACATCATTTAGAACACTAGATACAAAATATAGAATATCAATTCCCTCTATGGGATCTACTCCCAATAAAATCACATATCGTGTTGCGTATATACCCAACATCCGGATATTTTAATGTAACTATGTAAACTATAATCATGAAAAAATACAGTCCAACCATCATAAACTATCAATCCCATATCACAGTAGATGCTAATCAAGTAACTGTGTCTTTCATGATTCCAATAATTTCTCATATTATTCTCGATTCACAAAAAATAACAAATCAAACCTGATGCCATCATAAAACCAAGATTTGACATGGTTCCCATAGGAATATAACGATACTCCAAATGGAAAGATATTATGAAAATTTATGTTATGTCACATATCATTCGTTCACATCTTGAACAAGAATTATTTATACAAAAAAATCATGGCCATCGTTATATAGTACCTCTAACATTAAAAAGCATTTTGGGATACTCTATATTTCTCCCAACTGAATGAAGTTGGAATGAAACATAATTTCATGATGCATAAAATCCTTATAAATAATTTTTACATTACCATCCATTTCCCCACATCTCAAAATCACCCATGACACATTTTGTTTTGGTGATCATATAATGGTTAATAAATACATGAACCACTATTAGACCTAACTCAAATACATATTTCTGAACAGGACAGTGACTTCCTGATATTCACTACGATTTATTTTCCAAACCATTAAAAAATAACCATTTTTTCATATGTATTTAACACCATTGGATCCCAATAAAACTATTATTGGAAACAAATTGTGTTTCCATACTAGATTCAAATAATAATTAATATACAGAATGGTGGAATACATGATATCTAGTCTTGTGAACCTATTGGGATTCCTCACATACATACATATAGACAACCATATATACCCTTTCTATCTTTATTCATTAAAATTTTGGTCTTGATATTGTTTCTTCAGGAAAGTTACACTCAACTATAATCACTTTGTTAACAACCATTGAGAATGAGGATAAACTGAATATGTATAACTATACCCTGATGGAATGTTCTAAATTTTCCTCAATCAATCACATCAGGATGATTTATTATCACTCTATCGTTAAACTGAAATATAATAGGTATATTAACATATAATAATAATCCATTACTATTTTACCTCCATTTTTTATATAAAATCACATGATCTATCTTCCCATGGCATAACAGGAAATGTTAACAAAAAAATAATTTTGATGTCATTCCACACCAGTCCCTATAGTATACTTGAATGTTCCATTGCATTCCACCTAAGCTCCAGCGGTCCTCTAAAAATATAGGTTTCCAAATTCACCATTCACACAAGGGGTGTAACATTATGATAAAAAATACATTAGACAGACTCTGCCTAATTGTCTTCCTCCTCAGGTACACCCTCTCCAATAAATAAGATTATATGGTTTGACTAAAAATCCCATTTATAATATCTTATATATAGATATGTTCATTGAGATTGATAGATAATTAATTGAATATACCAAAAATAAATCACATTGATCTATTTTCCTTGCCATGTACCAAAATCCACTACTTGATATAGATATCTTTGATTCCCTAATGCCTCCATATGTTAGTCATGTTCACAACCACCATTAGTGGAATCATCATGTTCATGAAATAGATGAATCATATATCCACCAACCTAACATTTCAAAATATGCCTTCTAGGTAGCTACATGATGAGAAAGAAATTAAAGATCAACTAAAATATAATATTCAATATATTATAAAAAATGAATGTTGTGATAGGACGTATATCTCATTAACCTTATACATTTGTATGATAGACATACCACATATCATTCATAATCAAGAATACCTTCCAACACATATGAATGTTAGGAACCATAGACACCTTATGCATATAGAATCACATACTAGATATTGTGGAATTATACACATATTCCATATCATTAAAAGACCAACAAGTGATTTTGAACAAAAAACATTTTCTTGTCTATTTTTTAAATGGTAAACAATGGAACTCATTTCTTTTTATTAAAAAAATAATTATCTTGTGTAGAAAAGTAGATTTAAACCCTGTGAAAATAAAGGAAACCATTTTTTATTATATTATTTACAACTTAAACACAAAAAATTCCTTTCCTTCTATCTTCTAGAAAAAAATCATAAGCATGTAGATATGTCACTGATGATCTATGTGCATATCAAAATACATGTGTACTCACTGTGTACTCTTTGTATATGATTCCAAACACAAAATATATTACAAAAATTAGTATTCATTAGCACCCCTTGTTTTTTCATGAATTTCTCTCACTTATTTTTTCATTAACTTCTTTATTGTTTTTTTTTCATTGTAAATTTCTACTGATTGAAAAAACAGTTTTAGTTTGTGAGTAAATCTTAGGATAAACAGAGATATTATATTTAGAGATCCATTAATTTGGAGACGAATTGACATTTGTTGATGTATTATTTTTTGAATTAATGGAGTTCATGTATAAATAGGACAAGTGTTTTCACATGATCTTGGAATGTTCAAAATATTTAATGGGGTTTCGGTTTGTTTAAATGAAATAAAAACTGAAAACACATATTCAGAACAATTTCACATCTTGTAAATGGATTATATGTTATGTAATGTTTAGGTGTTTTTAATAAAATAAATACGAGGAAATGTGGTTTTCAGAAATTCCAATAAAAATTATTTACATGATTTATAACTATATCAGAAGTCATATGATTCCCTTAACTTCTATTTTAAATAATGTTGTGTGAATGATTTTAAATTTCATTCTACTACAGATGTACCCTCTTATCCATAAGGAATCTTCTTAGTGAATTTGGAATACCTAATTTCCTTATGAACATCCTTTTTAAATGATCAATCACTACTAAGTCTTATTTATTATGATATTCCCTTTTCTCCCATCTTCTAATAGTTTTTGTTGAATCCATTGTTCATGTGAATTTTTTTGATATAGACCAGTTCTGAGATATTTTTCTCATGGTGATCATTGGAACCTTCTTCCTTATGGTTTTTTGAAATTGGAACAATTTTTTGATCATCAATTAAATGTAGGGTTATAAATCAAAGAAATACAGTTTGATATTTGAGATGTTTATGAAATATTGTTATTTCAACCATTTAACATGAATCCAAATCAATTAATAATGAATGGTATTATTCCGTGAAGTCTTTTTGATTAAATTTCATTTTGAAATAGGTTATGATTTCTTATGGGTGATTGAACAATGAATATAATTTAACTGGATAATGTATTAGTGTGTGTATAGGATAACATGATACCATGGGTGATTTCTTGAATTAGAATCCCTATGTTATGGGTTATTTATTATTATTATGACTGATTAGAAATTATGATACAATTTTAATTGGTATATGAAAGATAAAATTTAATACTCATAATTGAGCATTATGATATAAGATGTTTTATTTTGATATCCATGATATATGAATGGATTATTCCACCATGTAGGAATTCATATATATCTGGATTGGACCTAGAAAATGAACACATTCATGTTGTAATGCTAATATTGAGCAGGATAGACCTAGCCCCAGGTTTCATTACTTATGGCGTGCAGTCTCTACTCACTCCCTTGATATAAAAATTATAGTTATTCGACCAAAATAATATAATTCTTATTGGGCTTTGAAAAAGATTATTTTCATTATACTGTGATTTAATGGAAGAGGATGGAATTTTAGTAATACATGTTAAGATATAATCTAGAATGTATTCAAATGTGGTTATTTTACCTTGGTTGCATAGTTATAAGACATGCTCTGAGATATTCCAACCCGGAGCTGAAGAATATTGCCGATGTATTTTATAAATTATTGAATTAGTTAATACACATGGTTAACACTTTATTTCATTTACATATTATTGGACTATTTATTTTAGAAATGGTGGTGTGTACAGACTACACTATACTCTATAACTATTCGGGCTGTTGTTTGGTACATGAGTAGATTATGTAGATTCAGGTTTGGAAAAATAAAAAATACATACTTGTTGATTTCATTCTTGCTAGAAGGGTCAGATATTTGAAGTTGGTATGACAAGGGGTTTGGGACTGGGGACCGTGGAGTCGTTATTTGTGTCTACTAGTGTTTTACTTGTATATTTTCAGTCATGGAATTTATTTCTATTCCATTACATAATTAAATTATTCTTATATTGTATCATTTTTTCCATTTTTGTTATATTTTGTATTTTTTTATGTACACATTATGATTTATTCTATTTATATGGTTTATTTTCTACATATACGACACTTAATTCTAGAGGGTATTGTCTAACCACTATACACATCACACCCCCACTTCTAGTCTGTAGCCTCTGGGGTATGGTGTAGTGTGAATGACGTCTTATTCCCAATATTATCTATCCATGTGAGATATTTTCAAATTTGTGGACATTAAATTGTGGTATAAAAAATGTAATTTTTATTTCCATTTATATACTATTTGGGTAGGGTAAAAATTATATTAGGATGTGTTGGTGATGGTTAATGAGATATTTTATGGGAGGAGCTGACCCAAGTCGGGGAAAAATCTAACGACCCAAGAATGGGATTGTTGTTTGTGATTTGTGATTGTTTTAGATGACGATACAACACCATTGGTGATTCAAATTTTATGTGAGGTTATCATTTTATGATGTTACTAGTTATTAAGATTTTTTCTAGTGGCCTCGTATCGTGAGATATAGGAACACATGCATTATAATCATAGTATTAGGAAATATTGGCATGTATTGTTCATGATTGGGGAATATCTATTTTTTCATTTCATATATGCCTGGATGTTGAAATACGATATGAGATATCTATTACACTGAAAATATTTAATGAGTTGATGGGTCATTCTAAAACACATGTAATCCATGTTTAGAGATACCATGAGTCAATGGTTCTCTATTGTAAACACCTATTGAGGATAACCATGTTGTAAACTAGTTCTATAAACTATGAAATTGTCTTGTAGAGAATAGAATAATTATTGTATTTTTCATGAGTGTAAAGAGAGAGAAAATCAGTATTCTCCGAACACAGTTGAATTGAAGCTTCCAAAATTTATAAAAGAGAATATAGATGTTTACCATTGAAACAGATTCTGAAGTGTCATGTGATCCATATAAAGGTATATTGTTTTATAACATTTCATCAATGTGTGAGATTACAAGAGTGTTTAATTTGTAGCATCCACTAATTATTATTGGGGAAGGAGGACCCCGGGTAGTAGAGTTATTGATCGAGTCAGTCTAGATGATCTTCAAGAATCTTGAGATGCCCGTATATATAAAACCAACGCTTACTGCATATATGAATTTTAGAATTACTAGTAATTAGTAGTATATCCTGAAGCATGCTTGGAGGCATAATGGTCTATCTTAGGACACCATAGAGGGGAATTTCTAATCCATTTATATACCATGATTATTATGGATAAAAATCTCCAAAGTTCATGAATCTAAAAAAGGAATACATGTCAGTGATGGACTATATTGGATGATTCACTAAACTACAAATATTTATACCATATTTGGAATTAAATTATATCTTCAGTTCAATATATTTTTAGGATGACCATCAAAATGTGATCATGTCACATGTAAATATTTTTTCCTAACCATATTTAAGGGTGTGTTGAACCAATAACTCATCATAGAAAAGAATCTAATATATGACCATGTTCAGGGACATGAAATTTTAGTATACTGATCTAGGATCTCTTTTTCTTAGGAAAATAAGCACTCTTATTCCATTTTATTCTATGTTAGAAGTGGAAAGAGAAGTCAGGGTAGTGGAAATATATCTCAGGACATTATTCCATTTTAGTGCTATTAGAGTTGAATGATTTCCCACATGTGGATGTATTGTACTTACCCCATAGTCGAGTGTCGTATCTAGGGTAGAATTGGTAATTGTTATTGGTTTTCTACTAAAAATTCATTGTTAAAATGTATCACCGAAGATTTTTATGAGAAATAATTTGTTTTTATGTTATATACATCATCAATGAAATATTTCACTACACATAACACTAGCTTGGCTTTCTTTACACGCAATCACAACCTTCCTCGATATCTTGCATTGTACACAATACCGAGTTTTTCTAAACAGCGATATGCTATTAAAATATTTTTAAAACTAGCCGTTATGAATAGTAATACTCAATTTTTGAAATTTTATTTTTCAAAATGGACCGCATTTTTGGATTGAGAATATCAAAATTATCCTAGGGTGAAATTTTGGTATTTTTCTGAAAACATTCATTTTTTGTTGAATAGTGAAAACCCTAGGTTACTATTTAAAATCAGAATTTTTATTTAAATAATTAATTATTTTATTTAAATTTATTTTAGGTCAAAATTGATACATAATACATATATATGTTCAAAGTAATTCATTGGTGTCATTTTATAATAATTTTAGTTATATAAAAATTTTATTGAACTTTTCACCGTCTTTTACCCACCTCCTAGGATAATTTGGAAATTCACATAAAACATAACTTTTCCGCTTCTGTGAGTGGAATTTTGAAAATCCGAGAGACACAGTTAATATCAAATAATTAAATGTGGATAAATGAGAGGAAAATAATTTGTGGTGAAAAGTAACTTTTTATTTATATTTACCACGGTTAAAAGTAAATATGGTAATTTAGAGAAAAATGATATTATTATTACCCTAACACATGTACTAATTCTATTGCATAAGTGTTATTTGACCAAAAAAACCTTAGGAATAAAATATGACCATTTAGGTCCACTTGGATAAGATTAGGACATTTATTATAAATTTATTTAAAGAAAGGTTAAAATAGTTAAAATAAAAAATTAATAACTACATCATTCTTAATATAGGGTTATACATAAGATAAATTCAACTATAAATATTCATTAGAAAGATAAAAATATTTCCTACATAATGTTAGTTTATTTATAATATTTATACTTTATATAATTTAATTTATTTATGACACAATGATGATGCAGTAATTACGTTATTAAAGATATATTAACATAATTGATGTTATAAATACCCCAATAAATGTAATATGAGACTTTTTAGGAATTACAATAGATTTATAGGTTAATATGACATTTTATTAATGATTTAATAAACTTTGGTAGAACTAATCATGCTTTTATGACTGTCAACAAAATCAATTACAAAAATAGTGTCAAAATTGACATAAAATAAATTTTAAAACAAGTATTATATTATTAGTTGTTATTTTATTCATAAAAATGTAAAGATCAGAAAAATGACTAAGATAAGGTTATATATATTAATAATAGACAACTTGGGGTTCGTTTGGCTTTTTATAGTAAGTATATTAACCATATAGTGTATGAAAACAAGAAGACACAGTAAATGTTAAATTATTTAACTTAGATTTAAATCTAAATGATAAGGTTACAATAGTAACCTAAACCTGTCTAAAATATATTAGAGGAGAGTATTGTGACCCATACCCACCTTAGATTTGAAATAAATAAATTTTGAGCTATTAAAAACAGAATATGACTTTATAATAAAATAATATTTTAAGTTTTTCCTAAGGTTCCCCTCTCCTCCCTTTTAACAAGGAACCTCCTCCCTCTCCTCCTCACACCACTTTGAGCCTTCATTCTCTGCCAAACCCTGAAAATTTCTCTTCTCCAATTCCCTATAATTATCCATGAGGTTCTTTTCTTCTTCAAAGACCATCTTTAGTGACCTAAGAGGAGGTTAAGAAGAGGCGCTTAAAAGAAGAGGTAATGTCCGTTACCGATTCTTTCAACTTTATTTCTTCTTCTACTTCTTCTTATTTAGTTGTTTCATTATTAAGTAATAAAATAAGTATCAATAATATACTCATATGTTGTTATAAATATTATACAACCCAATTTCACCTTTTATCCATCACACAGAAAATGAAATCACCACGTGTGTGTACGTATGGAATACCATCTCCACGCTCTGGTGTAATATTTTTTCCACCACCACCATACTTGGAAGGGTATAATGATGTAAATAATTACTATATATGATTATTTTAATGTGATATTGATTCTAAAATAGTATACATACACTTCAATAAAGTTCCATGACCATGGGAATGATATCATCGCTCGTGCGTACGTATGGCCTACCGTCTCCACGATGTGATGCGACTCGTTCTACATGATTATCATTACATAATGATTATATAGATTAATTTAATGAATAAATATGATATATATTACAATAATACAATTATTTAAATGATGTATCTATATAATAAAAGTAGAATAAGAATTTATTTGACAAAACATGCATAAGAACAAAAAAGCAATAAACACCCGAATAATATGTAATAATGAAATATTACTAAAAAGAGGTAAGAATATGACCAATTATGATATAATAAAAATGAGTAAGATTCTTTAATAAGTCAATAAAATTACTTAAATAATTATACATGAGGTTCGGACACGTACTAATCAAATCGGCCCTAAGGTAAGGGAAAATATCGCAATCTCATATTTTTTATCCGAGATTGTTTATACTTTAGAATTTACTGGGGAATATTTATCATACACATACATGTTTCTTCAATATTTAATATTATTTATATCCTACTACAATTTTTTAAATCCAATTTTACCCTTCGGGGAGTTTTTAGTAAAAGATATGAAAGGAATATATTGTTGTTTTTCTTACGAGGTACTATTTTACTTTTCTGGCCAAAGTACTAGAAGAATGTTTTTTTAACTTATACGGAATGAATGGAATAGTAGAAAATTATTTACATGAAGCTTCCTTTACAAGTTTTCATGTTTATTTTTAATCAAATTCTTTTAGTTTAAAATTGTATGACATGTTTTGAAAGGAAAAATATATTTGAAGTAGAAAAGATATTTTCCACAAAAATGGAGTTCAAGTGTTTCATCAAAATTATTTTCCATCTAATATAATATAAGGTTCCATTTATATCCATATTTTTACATTTATTTGTTTATGAATTGATGGAATTATTTTTATGATGTCTTTTTGTCTTATATGGATTATGTTATGACGACATGATGTTTAAGATTCCATTTTTATTACATGGGTTTTGTTATGATGTATGATTTATGATTTTGTGGAAACCATACGAATTGATTCATTATGAGATGGGTAGGACATATATCTCCTTCCAATGCATTGTGTAATGATTTATATCTCATGAGATAGACATGGATGGAATGGCAGGTTAAACCGGTTCAGTGAAACAGGACTGAAACGAGGAGTGAACTCGGTTCCAACCTGAGAGTAAGATCGATCGATTCTTTAGTGGCTTAAAACCAAGTCTTCATTGGGTGTTATCCATAATGGACATCAATAGCTACGAGGAAATCATTCGATTTTCTTTCAAAGTTGAGATGGAGATTGGAGTAACCCATTAGTCATATGGGTTTGATAAGAAGAGGAAAATGGAGTTCAAAGGAAAATCTAAAGAGCACAATGAATAGAATATGAGTTTTCCCTTATGCTCAAAGTGTAGAAAGAAACCTGGATGGAGTTTTCTTAAAGGGACAAGTAAATTTTTCAAATATGGAAAGGAAGGTCACCGAGGATTTGAATTCCACAATGATGGGAAGAAGACATCTAGTGATGTGAACAAATAAAAGGATACGCAGAGTGCACCTCCTACACTTCAATGTTACAAGTTCAAGGAAATGGGGCATTATGCTAATCAATTCTCTAATCCAAGGGTTGATGATGATGATCTACGTCAAAAATCTCTTAAGGCTAAAGACAATGGAATGTCATATGAAATTTCTATCAGCGATGTTAGTACGATAAAGAAGTGTTGAAAGGTAAAATTACCATCCAATCTAATGTATAAAATGTTTTATTTGATTTTGGATCCTCCAACTCTTTTATTTTTGAAGAATTTTCTAAGGTTATCTACATATTACCTCAACAATTAGATGTTGAGTTCAATGTGACAACCCCTAATGGCACAACAGTTTCATCAAATGTTTATAATTCATCTTCGATTGAAGTTTGTGGGAGTGTTCTTCCTAAAAATCATCTAATCCTTCCTATAGTGGAATTTGATGTGATTCATGGCATGGATTAAAATTATTTATATGGAGCTCATGTCAATTTCCAAAGAAGGGATGTAACATTTTATATTCCAGATCAATATATGATCTTCTATCGATGCAAGGATGAACATAACCTCATAGTGGAAATTTCTTCCATTTTATGGGTCCTGATTCCACTAAATAAAGATTATTTGTCTCAAATGGTTGTTGATAAACTCATGATTAAGAATATGACCATTGTACGTGAGTTTGATGATGTCTTTATAGAGGAATTTCTGGGTCGTCCACCAAATAGTTTAGTTGAGTATTCAATAGAACTCGTACCGGGTGGTTTGCCTATTTCAAAGACACCTTATAAAATGTCCCCAATTGAGATGAATGAAATGAAGAAGCAGCTCCAAGAGAATCTTGATAAGGGATTCATACGCCCTAGTGCGCCACCTTGGGGATCACATATTAAGTTTGTTAAGAATAAAGATGGATTAATGAAACTCTGCATTGATTATCGAGAACATAACAAGATCACTATCAAGAAAAAATATCCTCTCCCACACTTTGATGTCTTATTTGACCAACTACACGAAGCTAAATACTTTCCCTATATTGACCTTCGTTCAGGTTCTAATCAATTCAGGGTCAAAAGGGAGGATATACCAAATATTACTTTACGTACAACGTATGGACACTATGAATTTATAGTGATTACATTGGGTCTTACTAATTCCCCTTTTATCTTAAGGGATCAGATGAATAGAGTGTTTAGAGACTATCTTGATCAATTTGTGGTAGTCTTTATAGATGATATTCTTGTCTATTCAAAGAGAAATGAAGAACATGAAGATCAATTTATAATTGTATTAATGCCCCTATGAAATGAGAATCTTTATGCCAAATTTACCAAGTGTGAATTTTGGCTTCAAAAAATTTCATTTTTGGGTCACATAATCAAAAAATAGGAGATATCAATGGATCCATAAAAAACAGAGGTTATCAAAAGATTGTCAAGACCCACAATAGTAACTGAGATCCGGAGTTTACTTGGCTTGGCTGGATATTATCGACATTTTGTGAATTATTTTTCATGATTAACTAATCCACTCACCAGGTGGACTCGAAAAAGAGTTAAGTTCGTGTGGATAGTGTAATGTGATGTGAATTTCAAGGAGTTGAAAAGAAGGTTATCTAGTGCACCTGTGCTCACACTGCATTGTAGTGGAGAAATGTTTGTGATCTATCATGATGCATCCAAGAGGGGGTTAGGGTGTGTTCTCATGAAAAATGATATGGTGATAGCTTATGCCTCACGATAGTTGAAAATTCATGAGAAAAATTATCCAACTCATGATTTGGAGTTAGCTATGGTAATCGTTGCAATAAAGATTTGGAGGCATTATCTGTATGGTGAAAGGTGTGATATTTATACTGATGATAAAAGTTTAAAGTATATTTTCCCACAAAATGAGCTAAATATGCACCAAAGAAGATGGTTGTAGTTGATTAAGGATTACGAATGCTCAATTCCTTATCACCCTGGGAAAGCAAAAAAGGTGGAAAATTCATTAAGTCGACAAGACCATGATAGCTTATCCATGATTAGGATCACAAAAGATCCAATATTTATGGATTTAAAAAGGATTGATCTTGGAATTATAATGGAAGAGGAAAGATCCTATCTTTACCAAATGAATTTTCAACCATCTATACATGTGAAGATTATAGAGCCACTGAAAGAAGATGTAGAGTTACAAAAGAAGGTGATAAATGTTCCAGAATTCAACCTTGATTATGATGGGATAATAATGTTTAGGAATCGGGTTTGTGTTCCCCCCATCCCCAAATTAAAGAAGGAGCTGCTATATGTTTCTCAAAGTTCGTCATTCTCTATTTATCCTAGAAGCACAGAGATTTAATTGGACTGGAAAGAGTAATTCTGGTGGGATGGCATGAAAGGAGATGTTGTTGAATATGACTCTCGATGCTTGGCTTGTCATCAAGTTAAATCTGAGTGACATAAGTCTATGGGGATGTTACAACCATTACCCATAACCAAATGAAAATGGGAAAACATAACTATGAATTTTTTCACCGTACTTCCTAAAACATCCAAAGGCAATAATGCTATCTGGGTCAAAGTTGATCATCTTTCAAAGTCTGTGCACTTCCTTGCTATTAGAGAGGATTTCTCTCTGGTTCAGCTTTCCTGTATATATGTAAAGGAAGTGGTAAGATTTCCTAGAGTACCACTTTCTATTATATTTGATCAGAATCTGAGGTTTACCTCAATGTTTTGGCTAAGTCATCAGCATACTCTGGATATAGAGTTGAGTTTCAGCACTTCTTATCATCCTCAGACAGACGACCAGTCTATGAGAACAATTTAAAATCTTGAAGATATGTTAAGAGCTTGCTTTATGGATTTCAAAGGTGGTTGGGATCAACACCTACCTTTGGTAGAATTTTATTATAATAATAGCTTTCACTCCAATATTCATATGGCTCCTTATGAAGCTCTCTATGGAAAGAAATGCAGGACTCCAACATGATGGGATGAAGATGGTAAAAGAAAACTATTAGGACTTGATCATGTTGATGAGATGGAAGAAAAGGTCAGATCTATTCAAAAACACATAAGAGCAGCTCAGAGTCGACAAAAAATTTATGCTGATAACTGAAGAAAAGTCCTAGAGTTTGAAGTGGGTGATAATGTGTTCTTATGATTATCTCCTTGGAAGAGAGTAATGTGATTTGGATAGAAGGGAAAGGTGATCCCTAGGTATATCGGTCCTTTCGAAATATTGGGTCGTGTTGGAAAGGTAGCTTACCACTTGGCACATCCACAGAATCTCTCTCAAGTTCATGATGTGTTCCATGTATCTCTCCTGAGAAAGTACATACCTGATCCTTCACATGTACAAATCTCAGAAGTTGTACCGCTGGAGCAAGATCATTCTTATGAAGAACAACCGATAGAGATTATGGATCGTAGCGAAAAAGATCTACAGAACAAGACCACTCGCTTGGTGAATGTTTTATGGAGAAACCACCAATTACCAGAAGATACATGGGAGCTTGAGGATATGATGAGGTCGAGTTATCCTTATCTGTTTGTTACAAAATGATGAATTTAGAGGGAGAAATTCATTTTAAGGTGGGTAGAATGTAAAACATTATATTTTTATGACAAATATTGTTTTTTTATGTCATATACATCATCAAAGTAATGTATCACTACACACAACAATAGCTTGTCTTTCTTTACACCCAATGACGACCTTCCACGATAGATTGCATTGTACGCAATATCAAGTTTCACTAAACAACGATATGATTTTAAAATATTATTAAAACAAGCCATTATAAATTGTAATACCCTATTTTTGAAATTTAATTTTTCTATATGGACTTCATTTTTTGGATTCAGAATATTGAAATTATCCTAGGGTGGAAATTTTGGTAATTTTATGAAAATATTCAATTTTTGATGAATAGTTAAAACACAGGGATACTATTTAAAACCCGACTTTTTATTTAAATAATTATATATTTTATTTAAATATATTTTAGCTAAAAATGATACAAAATACCTATATAAGTTCAATTTATTTCAATTGAGTCATTTTATAATAATTTTAGTTATATAAAATTTTTATTGAACTCTTCACCGTCTTTTACCAACCTCCTAGGAGAATTTTGAAATTCACATAAAACTAAATTTTACCGCTTCTGTGAGTTTAATTTCAAAAATCAGAGAGACACGGTTAATATCAAGTAATAAAATGTTTTTCAATGATATGAAAATAATTTTTGGTAAATATTAACTATTTAATTTTATTTACCACAGTTAAAAGTAAATAGGGTAATTAAGGGAAAAAATTATATTATTATTACCCTAAAACATGTCCTAATTCTATTGGATAAGATTAATTCGACCAAGAACAACCTTGGGAATAAAATATGACCATTAGGTAGACTTGGATTATATAAGGACATTTATTTTTAATTTATTTAATGAAGGGTTAAAATAGTTAAAATCAATGTTTAATAAATAAATCATTTTTAATATAGGGATAAAAATAAGATAAATTTGACTATAGATATTCATTAGAAAACTAATGATATTTAATACATAATTGGATTTTATTTATAATATTTATTCTTTAAATAATTTAATTTATTTATGACACAACGATGATGTAGTAATTACGATATTATGGAAATATTAACATAATTAATGTTATAAATACCCAAATAAATGTAATTTGAGACTTTTTATGAATTGAAATAATTTTATAGGTCAATATGACATGTTAGTACTGATTTAATTAACTTATTTATAACTAATATTGTTGTTATGATTTTCAAAAAAATCAATTACCAAATAGTGTCGAAATTGACATAAAATAATTTTTAAAACAAATTTTATATTATTAGTTTGTTATATTAATCCTAAAAATCTAAGGATCAGAAAAATGACTTAGATAAGATTATATATATTAATAATAAAATTCTTGGGGTTAGTTTTTCTTGTTATAGTATGTTTATTAACCATATAGTGTAAGAAAACAAGAAGACACAGTAAAAGATAAATTATTTAAATTAGAGTTAAATCATAATGATTAGTTTAATATAGTAACCCAAACTTGTCTATAATCTATTGGTAGAGATGCTTTAGACCCATCCCCACCTTATCATATAAATAAAACAATTTTGAGCTATTAAAAGCCGAATATATCTTTATAATAAAATAATATTTTATGTTTTTCCAAAGATACCCCTCTACTCCTTTATAAAAAAGCACCTCCTCCTCTCCTCCTCACAGCACATTGAGCCTTAATACTCAGCCAAACCCCACCAATTTCCCTTGTCCACTTCCCTAGAAACATCCTATAGGTTCTGGTCTTCTTCAAAGTCCATCTATAGTGCCCTAAGAGGAGGTTAAGAAGAGGAGCTTCAAAGAAGAGGTAATGTCCGTTACCGATTCTTTCAACTTTATTTCTTCTTCAACTTCTTCTACATTAGTAGTTTCATTGAAAAGTAATAACATAAGTGTCACTCATATAGTGATAAGTTATTATAAATACGAAACAACCCTATTTCACCTTCTATCCATCCTACATAAAATGAATTCACCGCAGGTGCGTACATACGGAATACCGTCTTCACGCCGTGGTGTAATCTGTTTTCCACCTTCACCATACTTGGATGGGTATAATGGTGTAAATAATAACTATATATGATTATTGTGAAGTTATATTGATTATGAAATATTATACATATAGTTCAATAAAATCCCATGATCATGGGAACGATATCATCACTCGTGCGTATGTACGGCCTACCGTCTCCACGATATGATGCGACTCGTTCTACATGATCATCATTAAATAATGATTATATAAAATAATTTAATGAATAAATATGATATATATTACACTAATACCATTTTGGAAATGAGGTATCTATATCCTAAAAGAAGAATAATAATTTATTCGACAAAACAACCATAATAACAAAAAGAAATAAACACCCGAATAACATGTAACCATGAAATATTACTAATAAGAAGCTAATAATATGACCATATATGATATCATAACACTGAGTACGATTTTGGAATAAGTCCATAACATTATTTAAATCATTATATAGGAGGATCAGACACGTATGAAGCAAATCTGACCTAATGTAAGGGAAAATATCACAATCTCATTTTTATTATCCGAGATTGATTATACTTCAAAATTTACTGGGGAATATTTATCATCCACATCCATGTTTTATCATTATGTAATATTATTTATATCCTCCTACAATTTATTAAATCCAATTTTACCCTTTGTTGAGTTTTTAGTAAAATATATGAAATGAATCTTTTGTCGATTTTCGTACGACGTACTTTTTGAGTATTCTGACCAAAGTACGAAAAGAATTTTTTTAACTTATACGGTAGGAATGGATTCATAGAACATTATTTCCATGAATTTTACTTTATATTTTATCATGTTTGTTTTTAATCAACTTATTTTAGTTTAAAATTGTATGAAATTTTAATAATGGAAAAATGTTTTTGAAGTAGAAAGGATATTTTCCTCTAGAATGGAGTTCAAGTGTTTCATCAAAATTATTTTCCATCTAAGATAACATAGGGTTCTGTTTCTATCCCTATTTTTACATTGATTTGATTTTTTATGATGTAATTATTTTTATGATGTCCTTTTGTCTTATATGGATTATGTTATGATGACATGATGTTTAAGATTCCCATTTTATTACATGGGTTATTCTATGATATATGATTTATGATTTTGTGGCACACATTAGAATGGTTTAATTATGAGATGGGTGTGACTTATATCTCCTTCCTATGAATTAGGTAATGATTTATATCTCATGATATAGACAAGGATGGAATGGTAGGTTAAACCGGTTCATTGAAACAGGACTGAAACGAGTAGTGATCTCTGTTCAGAAATGGACTTTTTCCACTAAGATAGTCCTGGCAATGAGTCTTGACTAGAAGGAAATGATTCTCTTTGATTATGTGTGTATTCTACAAAGCTTCATGTTTTAGGTTATGATTATTGGGATTAAATTTCACTATTAAAATTTATCCCATGTTATGATATTATGATCTCTTTTGCAGGTTATGATTTTCAAAATGTTATGTTCATATGAATATGATATGAATGGTATTTCTTTTTTTACCTTTACTGAGCATTTGAGCTCACCCTTTTGTATGTTTTCTTTTCCCCAGGTTAGGAAGAAGGATATTACGTAATATATTCCAAAAGGGACTCAATATATAATAAAATAAAAGGGAGACAGTGTAGATGATTTATGAACCAGTTGTTTATTTTTCCCAGTATATAAAGACACTATACCTATATGGTCCTTTCATGGTTTTGTTATATGTTGTAATAAGTGTACATAAATTATTAATTAATAACAATGTATGTAATGTATGGGTCGTTATATAAACAAATGTTCGGGATTAGGATAGGAACCGGAGTCAATAAGGTTATCAATATCCCCCAGATGGCTGTTAGCTGGAGTTCCAATGGCTGTTTATGCTGAGGAATGGGATGTGTTACCCAAGTTCATGAACTGCAATACTACAAAATTGAAAATATCATGTTTCACATATATGATCCAACGGTATAGGGGTACACCATTTTCATGTTATACAAGTTACTCAGGATTTCATGGATGTAAGATGATCTACATTCAGAGGTACGATTATTGTATCATCTACCATAACATGTGGTTTATATTTTTCAAGAGAATAACATTTTTGTCTATATAATCATATTTAAAATGGTTTAGTAATTATTTTGGAATATTTTTATGGTTTTTAAATCATCGAAACACCATTGGGTTTATGGTTATAAAATATCCATTCTTGTAATGTATTTTCTCTAGAGATTGTTGTATATACTTTGTCTTTTGAACCATTCATGATAGAAATGATATTCATTGATCTTAATATTTATAGGGATTGGATAGTTATATATGAGGAACATATTTATTGTTAAATGAGTAGGGTTACCTTTTAATTTTTAGAATGATGTTTCTCTTTCTATAAAATTTGGTGGGATCTATATGATCGTCATTTAGGACCAATTCACTTCAGATTAGAGTTTCTCATGGCACAAATGGCCATTCATGATATATATATATATAGAGAGAATGGTGTAATAAATTTAGATTATATTAATCTAGTGGTAGAATATTTTTAGTGTGTTTTCCTATATTATTTATATAGATTACGACCCAATCAAGATATATATTTCATTATATGATTGGATTTGGGAGTAGAGAAAGCATATACCATTCGTTATAGAATGGAACCAACAAATTAAATGGAGTGGAAATATTTGATGGAATATACCTAACATAATAAATTAATATATCCTAGTACATGTAACACCCCATACTTCCATGGTACTCTTCTCATTGAATAATACGGTAGCGTGTGTTGTACACAACTTAGAGATTCTCACACGCTGCGACCAATCAAAGTAGCCGTTATGAATAATAATAGACACATTTTGAAATTTTATACATTTTATCTTTTAAAATTGACTTTATTTTTGGATTCATAATATCAAAATTATCCTAGGATGAAATTTTGGTACTTTTCGGATAACTTTTATATTTTGATGAATATTGAAAATTTCAAAATTTTTATTAATAATAAATTTTTTAATCGAAATAATTAATATTGATAAATTATGAATTTTAATGGTTTTAAAGTATATTTAGAATAAATTTTTACAATTTAATACAATATTTTGTCATTGTACATAATTTCACATTTAAACCGGACATAAACTAGTGTCAATCTTTTGATAGTTATAATCTCTTAAAAACACGCTTTTTATTTTGACACCAAAAATTAATTTTAAATTAATTTCTACCACATCTGTGTTTTGAATTTGGAAAAATGGACTCCATATTTGGAATCAGGATGTCCAATTTGTTTAATTAGATAAATTTTATTTATAGACATTTTGAATAATTACTTCGGTAAATATTTTATTTAACATGGTTAAAAGTTAAATCCGGCAAATAAGGGTAAAAAATAATATTATAATAATATTAAATTACCCTTAAACGTGTCTTAACCCTATTTGATTATACATTTCCAACCATGGGAATATTTGAGCCGATTTTGGGACCCCATGGATCCACTTTTAAGTGATAATGACACTTTACATTAATTTAGTTAAAGTAAATACAAAAATGACATTAGCCTATATCTTTTAGAAAAATAATTTTTACCTTGGGTTATATATGTTATATATTCGACTATAAATATTCATTAGAAATCTAAAACTATTTCCTACATAATGTTATTTTATTAATAATTTTTAGACATTAAATAATTTAATTTATATATGACACAATGATGATGAAGTAATTACCTTATTAGTGAAATATTAAATTAATTGATATTATAAATACCCAGATAAATATAATTTGAGACTTTTAATGAATTCCACGAATTTTATAGGTTAATATGACATGTTAGTATTTATTTATGTTTATTTTGTCGAATTAATTATGCTGTTATGATTTTCACAAAAATCAAATACCAAATAGTGACAAAATTTACATAAAAGAGTTTTTAAAACAAATATTTAAATATTAATTGATATTAAATTCATAAAAATCTATGGATCGACCAAAGGACTTGTATCATGATAGTTGTATCATTAATGGACCACTTGGGGGTCTTTTGGAGGTATATAGTAAGTTTATTAAATATATACTATAAAAATACTAAGTGACATGGTAAGTGTCAACCTAATAAACCAAGAGATAAAACTAAACGATAAGGTTAATATAATCACTCAAACCTATCTAAAATATATTGGTTGAAAGTATTTATAACCATAACAACCATAGCGTTTGAATAATATACTTTGGAGCCATTAGAACCCAAATCTGAATTTATTATAAAATAATACTTTAAGTTTTTCTTAGAGAGCCCCTCATGCCCCTTATAAAAGAACACCACTTCTAACCAATTCCTCAAACCTATCATGCCTTTTGTCTCATCCTATCTCTACCCAATTAAGCTCCCTACATCCCTCTTATCCTCTAATAAACCTTACCATAGGCAGAAGGCACATCAAGAGTCCTTTTTGGTTCAAACCAAAGGGAGTTACCAAAATTAAAAGATGTTAACCTACACTCTATCAAGGAAAAGTACAAGGTAAGGGGTTTTCATCTCACTCCTTATTCCAATGAGATTCATTCCATATTGTCACTATTACCTTTTGTGTGATGTATTTACTTCCCAAATATGTATTATTTGTATAATACACTTTAATTTATATGTATTTACATATTCATTGTATGATACCTCTTTCAAGGGATGTAAGTTTTGTAAGTTACCAAATTGGTAAGGGATAATTTCACAGTCTATTTATTATCCGAGGTTGTTTTTACGTAAGTATCTACTAGTACCTCTTTATCATCCACATCCATGTTTCTTAAAAATGTATTTCAAAAAATTCTTACTATTTTACAGAATATGGGTAAATGTCATTTTTACCCTTTTTTGTCTGTTTATGATAAGTCTATAAAAGAATAATTCTATTGTTTTCCAAACTAGGTCCTTTTTATCCTTTTTTATAGAATTAAGGTAAAAATGAATTTTTAACTTATACGGTGGCTGTGGATATTTTCCGCCGTTATAAAATCTTAGAAGCTTCCCATAAAAGATTATATGGATATTTTGAAAGTAAATGTTTTATAATATAATTATGTATCTTTTAAATGATTTAAAAAAATAGTTATTTCTCTCAAATGGTTTTCATTTCATCTATGTCAACTTCCCTTGATGGATTTTAAGCTTATTTGATGTTGATTTATTATGATACAAAACATCCATATTGTACTGATGGTTTTGTGATATGTTTTACTATCGATGTGTTTATTTTATACCATTCATTGTTTATGGTGAAAGTATTGGCATTTCACATGATAGTTTTAATACGAATGTTTATGTTATATTTAATCCTCTTCTTAAGATGAATGTGTTGGAGTAAAATGTTCTGGGTTGGGGACCGGTAAAAGTAAGCCCTCGGGGTTGGGGTCCAGTTACAGTAGACCCTCTGGGTTAGTGTCTGGTTATTAGAGGCACTCCGGGTTGGTGTCTCGTTATTAGAGGCACACCGGGTTGGAGTCCGGTTATAGAGGGTCTCTAGGATGGAGTCCAGTTACAGAGGCTCTCCGGGTTGGGTTTTGGTAACATTTATCCCTTAGGTCTTGGCACGAGGCCTTGACACAAAAATTAAAGTTCGGCATTATGCATTTCCTTCAAAATGAAAGTGGTTATTGATATTTCAAGTTATTATTCGATTAGTAGAATATCTATATGAATAATTAAATTGAATTATTTCATTTTATTTATGTTATAATATGTTTAAGTTCATGTTTAAAAGGATTTTTTAGTTATACATTGACTTAAATTTTTATGCTTATTTATGAATGTTTCCTCTATTTTTTTTCTTTACTAAGAATCTAAGCTCACCGATTTCTATGTTTTATTTTTTCCAAGATTCCAAGAAGTGTATTGTGATTGATATGCAGGGTCATGCCAAGGGAATAATGGTGTTGATAAAAGATTATTTATGTTGTTTGGTATATTATAAAGTGTAACGTAACATTCATGTATGTAATCTATTTTCCAAGACTACTAAACTGATTGGTCCTTTGGGACTTGATTCCATGTAATCATGAAAGTGTATTAAAATAATGCACCGAATCTGGGTAACTGGAGTCAGTGCATACAGGACATCTAATGAGGTTATATATTTCTTTCATTATAGAAGGATAATGTTTCAATGTGCTTATGTTTATATTATCTGAGATTGAACATGATGACGATCAAGAACAAGTATCCACATCCATGCTTTGATGATATTATCTATCAGTTGATAGGTAATTTTATCTTCTCCAATATCTATTTTATAATAGAACACCACAAGTTAATGGTGAGACTATTAGACATAAATCATACTGAATTTATTAGTAGGTATTACTTATATGAATTTAATGGGTTTCATTTGTGTTTTATAATTCTCCAATGATATTTATGGACAAAATGAATAGGATTACTCATCCTTCTCCATACTAGTTTTTGTTGAATTCTTTTGATGATATCTTAGTGTCCTCTCTATTATTATTTGATTATTTAAAACATCATGATGTTGACCGAAGTACATTGATAGAGAATTTCCATTATTCCAGACAATCATAATTTAGATTCTGAATTAATAAATTTGACATGATCGGAATTGTGAATTGAGATGTAGGAGTTCTAGTGGACGCAGATAAATTGAAAATAATGGTATCATGTGTATATCCTAATAATTAATTTTTTATTTGGAGCATTATAGGTTTAGAGTGTTATTATTGGCTCTTTATCCTGGATTTTTCCCATTTAGAGGCATCGATTACTGAGATGACCATCAAAGGGGTTAGCATTGTTTGGTATCATGTCTGTGAAGGTGAGTTTCAGGAGATAATTGTTTTTCATACCTCATCACCTATAGTCACATTACCTAATCTAGGTATATTATAAATTTTTTAATGTGACACATATAGAAATGGGTTCTACGTACTTCTATGGAAGAAGGATCATGTTTTGATTATGGGTACACGCATCTAAGACCATATGTGAGGTATTAACATTCTCATGACATTGAGTTAAATGTTTTGTTTCATTCAATAAGATATTGGATACACTATATATTGGGTTATTTTTTGTGGTATAGATTGAACAAAAGAGCCTCAGGTACATCTATTATTAGAGAGACATGAACCATTGGCATGGGAGCCGGGTCGAGTATATGCAATCCTTCAACATTGAACTTCCTGATACACCATGCAAGGGAAACATCACTGCCAATTATTTGAGACAAAACAAAAAAAACAGAGGAATTATGGGGGTCTTATGAGATGTTTCATATAATATACCTTTTTTTAGACATGTAACATGATATTCATTTGTCTCCAGGATGGGTCACTCAAAATTTTACAGCTTTTATGCCAGTTATACTAGATCAGATTATGAATGAAAAGTTTTTAGATACATTGGTATCAGTTCTGAGAGAAAGATTATATGGTAGGGGGAATCCATCTGTATGGTATCTCAATAGTTGAAATTGAATTAATTTTAATGGGTGATTATGGGTTTCTATGGTAATATGCAAGGAGATGATGTTGGATTTTCATGATTTCGGATGGGTGATTCATCCTAGATTAAAAAATATTTTTCATGATATTCATCGAAATTACTGGTAATCATGAATTATAAAATTTGTTTTAGGATTCACAATAAGATGCTTCAATTATTAGTATTTTAAACATGGTCATTAATGGCCAATTGGGAATTTGGAGCCTTTTCCCAGTACTATGTTGAAATGGTATGTTTCCCCAATGGATTTATTGATCGGATTACCATGAAAAACATGTAATAATGAAATTGTATCAGTTATATTGTTTTGATTCCAAATGGAAATTGACATCATGACTATTAGGGAAACTTTCCATATTGATGATATGGGAAGTCATTAATTATACAAGGTTATTTAGTTACATGATCTTCTAGGGAGTCTAATTTCAAAAATATATTATTGTTTCACCTAATGTTTTTGGTAGGGTATCATAAGGATATGAGATCATGTGTTATTTTCAGAACAACCAATCATTGTAAAACAAATTGATAAATTTGGGAAAACTATTCAGGTTTTGGAGGATATGTAATGAGCTTCTGTTTTGGATTTTAGCAGTGTAATGGGGATACATATGGAACAAATGGAGTTTTAATATGTTAATAGATTTATGAATATATCAAAATAAAAACTTTTTAGGCTTTTCATAGATGGACATGTTGTTCAACTCATTGTTGGATGGAGGTTTGTGAGTCAACATTTGTTGGGCCGAGGCTATTGTAGGAATACTCTGAGTAGGATCAGTTAATCAGAAAGTGGTTGGTGACCACACATAGAAGGCAAATAATATTCTTAATATCTGAGAAAACATTGGGAATTGAATTTTTTTCATTATGTTTTCCATAATGTGACTCCTTTATCAGGGAAAAGCATTATCCAGAAATAGTGAGAGCTAGTGTAATGATTTTTCAGTCCTTTCAATATAGATTCAATGATATTTCTATTGTTCTAACATTTATAAATTCCACATCCCTAAATTCCCATCCATTACAAGTTTCACATGTCATATGAACATATATATCATCTAGATCCTTCCAATGTGATAGACGTATATGACATTAATCTTTCTATAAATTCCAACTTTTCTAGAGCAAGTGATATGGGGTGTGGATCATAGTGAGAAATGAAATTTGGGTAGGAAATTACAATCAGATCAAATGTAGTCGATGAATGGGGGAATTGAGAAGGATACCTATGAGAGGCATTCTGATATATAAACATAGGGACTAGACATGTTCATTGTGACCTCAATGTGATGCTTTAAATGGATCTGGGATAATCTATTATATGGTGTCGAGGTTGTAATATCTCATTATTTTTCATGTCTTCCACTATATGTGTTTTCATTATATTTTCATTTAGTGGGGTTTTTATCATTGTTTTCCTTCATTTGAACAAACACAATCTTGGTTTTCATTGAAACATGAGATAACCTAGAGATGATCCTTGAGGAGAGAATTCTTTAGGAAACTTATTTATTGTTAATAGATGTATTCTTGTCTAAATTGAAAGAGTTTAGGTATAAATTGGTTTTGTTCTTTCCTAGGTTCCTGGAATATCGATAAGAATTAATGGGGGATTAGATTGTTTAATTGAAAAATGGGGTTAAACCCTATAATCAGATCATTTAAATGTAATGCAAATGTATTACATATCATTTGATGACAGAGTGTTTTGAATATAATTAATCCATGGAGATATGTTGTTTAGTGTGTTCTAAAAAAATGATTTACATGACATGAAACTGCATTATACGTTGCTTAATTACCTACCATACAATTTTAATGTTTTTTGTTTTGTTGATTTTTCATTTAATTCAAATTTTTATTTAATCTCTTTACCTTAAAGATTATTTCATAAAATTTTAGGGTGTCAAAATTCCATCTGGATATAAAATATACATGATCGATACCTTTTTAGATTTTTTTGATAGGTTTTACCTTATTTCCATTCTTATTTCATCTTTTACATTTGAATCCTTTGACCATGTTCACTGTTGATTTTTATCTTGATCATTTTTCAAATCTGTTTCACTTACTAATCATCCATACCTTAAAAAATTTTAGTTTTTGATATTGGAAGAATTTTTCTATCATTAATTATAGGTAGTTGTCAATATCAAAACCCTATGGTCGGATAATATCCATGTTTATGAAATACTTTCATTGATACAACATAGTGTATTCCCAAGTAAATAAAAAATGAATTTAATTATTCTTTGATGTCATTTATAATTGGATTATAACATAGTTTATGGTTTCTTGTGGGGTGAGGAAAGCATGAATTTAATATATTAACTAATGGGAATAAGTGTGTCTAGAATGAAATGAGACATTATGATAATACATGATATATAATCCATTGGATTTTAGAGATTTCATGTTATATGAGTTTTGATCATTTGTGATAAAATAGAATGTGGTATATGAAATACAAATATCAAATCTCATAATTAAAAATAGTGATTTATGACTCAGTATTGTGATATACATGATATATGATATGACTTGTGTTCTCATGTGTACGGATTATGTATCGAGATATCCCCTGTAACATGTACAATTATATGTTTTAAAGGTAATATTCACCATCCTTGGCCCAGTCTCATGATGTAATACTTCTAGATAGTGCAATCTACCATGCCCCATGCTATAATTCTTATAGGTATTAAGTCAGATAATATAATGCATATAGGGTTTTAACTTAGAAATTTGTTATTTTACCATCGCTATATGGTGGTGATTTCCCTGGTCATTTGACATGCTCAGATATATTCTAGTACATCAGTAATGTCTTTTTTTATACAATGGTTATATTGTTGTGGTCATCAGGGTTTTTTTAAAATTCTTATAGATATTCCAACATAGAGGGGAAGTAGGTTGTTGATTTATAATATTAAGAGTTCAATTAAATAATAAAAATATCTATTTATTTATAGAAAATATTTATTATAATACTAGTTTATTTAGATAGAGTTGTGTCAAAATACTAAGTGATACTGATAACCTATTCAGTTTGTAGTTTTGTAAGTGAGTAGATTACATGGTTGAATGTTTTAAAAATGTAAAAGGACTTTAATGTAGAGTCCATTCTCTCTAGATGGACTAGTGTTTGAAGGTTTGACCTAAGTGGGGATCAGGAACTAGGTATTATGGTTTTTTTATTGTGTCTTCTGGTATTTCAAATATATTGTCTCTAGGATTTCATTTAGTTACATTACTACTAACCATTTCATTATTCATTTATTATTTAATGGATTACTTAGTTGTATTTTTTTATATTCCACAATATTGATAACATTATTCCTCTTTTTTTTGTATAATTTCCACTACTATGACACATCATACATGGGTGTATGGTATCCCAACTATATATTTTACACCCCCTACTATTTGGTATCCTCTAGTGCACATGGAGGTGTTCTCGATGTCTTGTGACCGACCCATTTTTGACACATGGGAGGGTGTAGTATTGGGTTCCATTACATAACTTCTCTTAATAAAATAATTCAAAAGAAACCCCTAAAATAGAAAAAAATGGGGTTTTTCCCATGTAATGTTGACATAATCTCATGAAACTATCATCCATACACAAACCATAAAATAAATCCCATGCTCAGCACAATCATGGGCTCTAGTATTGCACAACCGAATTTACAATCCACCATTCAATAACCTGCATATAATACTACCTTGTAACGTCACACGACTACATTTCACTTAGAATTGAATCTAAACCTGTGATTTCCATGTGAATTTAAGTGAGTCTCCCTATATTTCAAAATCCACAAAATTTTAGTGACAATCTATTAGGTAATAGTGGGGAACAATAAAATATTTTTATAATATTGATAAAACAAAAAATAGATAAATAAATAATTGTATCAATTTTATAAAATTACAATATATATGAAAAAATATCAATTTTATATAGAAGATAATGTCTATATTTCATTCTAGTCATAAAAATGTAAATCGATTTTCTCATGGGATTGTCATATTTTTACATTAAAAATATAAAAAATGATCACTAATGCAACACCAATGAACCAATCATATCGTCTTCCAAATGTATTGAAATCATGTATGTGAACCCTATGTACTTCCATTTTCACTATGCTGTATATCTATAGAATTTTCCATTTCCTATAATCATTACTATATTGTAAATGAATGCTTTGATGAGACCATACATTGTGTGATTATAAACTTAGTAGGGCACCTACAATAATTTCCCTTTCTTATATCAGACCATATATTGTTATAGTTAGAATATATGAAAACTATTAACAAAACATCAAACAATAACCAATTTCACCTATTCCCTATATCCATAAGTGAGCCATTAAAACAATATCAATTTTATTAGTGTATTAAACATCTATAGTCTTTCATAAAAGAGGGCCCCTCAATATTCAAGCATTATCCATGTAATTGGGCACCCAAAGACATCCACCACCACAAACTATATGACACCACATATCTATGTTCCCACATCCCCCTATTATCTCAATATCCTAATCAATATGAGGAACAATAATTATTTTCCTGTATGTATATTATATCATTGGACTTAAAATAAATGGCGAGCCACATTTTCCAAAGTGGTGGCCAGAACTTCCACTAATGTCTGAATTACTAGGTGAGGACATTCTTCTTACTGATGGGAGACATCATCCACATTGTTGAATAATATATTGGGGACTCCACCCACAATGTGATGTCAACAACCCATATTAGATCATATCTAGTATGGTAAAACCCCAACCACTATATTGGAAATCCATTCAAAAAATCATCACAAAAAATTCTATCCCATGTAATAATAGAAGCTCTATATCCACCTATGAGACACACCACACATCCTTGAAAATATTCAACACCATTTGACTGATCCTATTAACCATTTCTCCTCACACTATGTGATCTACATAACCCATTATTATATGTGATTTCCCAACACGTTCCCATAGAATTCATTCAGTCATTAGATAATTTCAATAAAATATAAATATGGTATTATTATTTAAAAAAATTGTACAATATATATCACATTCTATGACATACCATGATCAAATATACCATTTCTCATTTAAGACTACCCATAAATATCTTATATGAACAAAAAATTCTAATTTTAGTATATAAATAATCTCACCTAGACCAACCCACTGTTGTGTATTTACAATGCATCAAAAAACACATTCATAATCTAGGAGAAATTTAGACACCACATACCATAAGATTGGAGAATCGTTTCCATCAAATATTGACCTCTAATTTGACATAAAACTAAAATAATTGAAATATAAGTTAAAAACCATGAAAATGTGGAATAACATCCATATGTGATGAAGAACCTCAAGTTAGAAATAAAAATAAAAGAATGAAGTTTATAATTTTTATTGTTATCATATGATGCATTCTACTTCACATGTAATGATGATATATAAATAAAATATGGAGAAAAAATACATTGATCAAAAGAACTAGAATGGGGTTGTGTTCACTACTCCTAGATGAAATTCCCTCCCATTTATCTTTGATTATTAAAAAATGGTAAAATTTTTGAATATTTTTTCCCACCAACCCTAGTTCAAAATGTGAACTACAAGTTCATTTATTGAAATATTTTGATAGGGACACCCATTGGTCAACTATTTTTCACAATGATACACAATGTTATGGTATGAATTATTAAATTTTCATACCATTTCAACTCAATTCCTTTCTAGTGAACCTAAAACACTTATCGTGTTACCAAAAACCCTTAAGATACATATAACCAGGTAATTCATATTGATTTTAACAAAATTTATTAATATTATCACCCCTAGTGATGCTCAGGGTTTTACGCCATATCATTATTTACATTGAATATTACACCTGGAACCATCTATAACACATAGAAAAATTTGCCATAAAAGTTTTTATAACCTTTATATGGATATTTTTAATTGATATATTTTTTCAATCTATATCCCTTTTTATTGAATATTGTTTGTTATGTATAATAAATGGGTTTTCAAGATGATAATGCTTCTATGAGGACCCTAACATATAGTATCATTATCATATTCCAATAAAACATATAAACATTCTGAGAAAACCAATATACAATCCCTTATTATAAAGTAATTTTGAACCAATATTCTAATCCATTCATGATAGAATTGATAATATGTACCAAATTTACCCATGTAAACCAATCATGATCCATGATACTGCTACATTATTATTTCCAAGTATATATATCTAAAATATGATCTTTTGTATCCAGGTTCATATTGGTGTAGTGTGGACACATAGAAGATATCTCAACACTATTTATTAATGATGTTGTTTTTGGGAATGAATTTTTTATGATGGTTCCACACCAGCACACTATATTTGATAGGGATGAACTTATTTAACAAACATTTGTCCAAATGTGCATGGAATCAACAAATATATATGATTTTTTGATATATAGTGGTACCAAACTATCTCAAATATTCTCGGGAAAATATGAACAATTATTTATTTATTTTTTCTTTATTATGAAGAAGAGAGAGTTTTAATCATCCACCCAAAATATATTGTTGAACCTAGTGATTTCTATTTCCATGTGAAGCATCATTCATTGATTTGGGATTCAGGGGAAATTAATTCATTGGTTATTTAATTATTGGTCAAAAGATGAAATTTCATAACCACAATTGTTCCCTAATTAATTCCAAAATTATATTCTAATGATTCCTATATGATACCTCTACGCATGTGTTCTCAAAGAACACATAATACAAAACAACTATGTTATTCTCAAAAATATTTTATAAACAATCATTAACAAAAACGTCTGGCCCAAAAGTGATTCACATGAGTCTATAACATTCTTAATTTCCATGAAATCATATATATTCATTATTATTATAGCAAAATTATAAAAATGTTTCACCCATTGAGACTATCTCATTCAGGTAAATTTACCTTGCATATGTCTGTCCAAAAGAACACAATTTATCATGCATCCTATATTCGGAACAAAAAATTTGAAAACCTTATTATCAAAAGATACCCAGCTACAAAAAATACATATTTAAATGGTTCAAAACTGTGGAAATGTACCCCAAAGTTGTGTTCGTAGGCTACAGCCAGAGTTTTGGCCAACCGTGGCTACTATCGTCGTGGCATATGACCTGACCTATTTTCAACAATTTTGAAAATTGTGGGAATTTTCATCAAAATTATCCTCTGTGGCAGTTAACCTAGAGCCTTGTTTTAAACCATGAATATATCAAGCTATTTTAATGGTTTTATCCATGGATATAGCCTTGGAAAACCATGGTAATAGCCTAAATAATATATGTAACTGCCATGTTTTGATACCTATACCTCCCGTTTTCCAACCTATGACGCTTACCACTTCACCACCAAATGGTTCAAGTATGTATGAATATATTATGATATATATATAAATATAATAAGGATTATGTAAATATACAAAAAAACATTCCAGTAGGCCTTCCTACCAAAAATATAGAAGGAATTGTTATCATGCGTAAGCGCTGGGACCCTATATCCATGGTTTTGGGAAACCGTGGATATAGGTACTTGAGAAAAATAGCCTATAGCCATGATTTTTAAACCCATAGATATATGACAAATAACCATGGCTATATTTTTTCCCTATAGGCAATGTTATTAATAATGTGGCTATATTCCATGGAAAACAAACCTATAGCCACATTTTTAAAATCGTGGCTATATGCTATAAAATCAATCCTATAGCCACCTATAGCCACAGTTTTAAGAACATTGCTATAGTGCCATGGTAGTAGCTTAATTTTATAGTAGGTAAAATTCATTGGTATTTATAGGAGAACACAATAAATAAGAGTAATCATTTTCCCAATGGAATGAAATTTAATCCTCTTGTTAGTGATATGACCAATAATTTCATCAACCAATATTTCATAAATACATATGAAAACATATTTTTAAAATTTCTAGTGGAAAACTAGATAATTCATGATAATTATCCCTTTAATTTATAAAATTTATCATTCTATGAAATTAAATCATGTTTATGAACAAAAAATCCGGATATGCGCCTTTATTTTAATGAATAGTTATCTGGGAAACTCTATAAAACAAAATAACACATACTATATTTTACGTGTCTAGAAGAATTGTTTCATCAATTTAATAATTATAACACATCAAATGAAGAAAATTATTCATGAAACCTTTGAATACATATCATCCTTTAAATGATTTTACTTCTCCCTTGTCAATTGTTATGTAGTGGTTTTTACTATGAATGCCGTTTATAAGGATGAAGAGATTAGGGGAGATAGTGTCACATTGGAAAGGATTATTCATTGGAATGAATAACTTAAACATATTTCCCAATAGGGAAATAGAAAAACATGGTGAATAGTATATATTATTGAAGAAATAACATTCCCATTAATAAATTCCACATCACTTAATGACATAAAAAATGAAATTCCACATCACTGTAGTATTTTACTTTTTCATATCAATATTAACCATGATATTGGACCCAACTATTTTTGGATGTTAATAAAACAATATATATTGAGACAATCATATGAGTCATTAAATATTTCCCCCTTAGAAAATTAAGTTTTTCTTATGAATTAATTTTGTGATTTATGTATGAGATTATATAATTTAAAATATTATTCATGAAATTATTTGGTAAATGACATATATTTATTGGCCTATATTTGATGATGGAACATGGAGTACGGGCCTTGGGAATCATATTAAGATTATTTTCACATATATCTATTGAGATAAATCATTATTTTAAGTAATATTGCATAGCATTGATGATGTCATCTTTAATGTTATGGCATACAAACCTAAAAAACATTGGTAAAAATTTTATGTCTAGGGGAACAATCTGAATATATATTCTTGAATAACACCTTAATTTAATCCTCAATGGGGTTGGTTCTCATGATGTAATGTTTTTTGCATCAATAGACTATAAAATATTAATAAATAATCATCCCACCAAACCCTACGTAGGACAATCATCCCTATATAATGGAAATATTATTTTGAGTAAGAATGATAATTAGGGAACATAAAATATTATTGACATCTCAAGATCATTATTGTAACAACTATCATCAATCTGAATGTTTAATTTTCAGAAAAAAAAAATCATTGATGAATTAGAAGAAATAGATTTTGTTTCAATATTATTATTTAATCAATAGAGCTCATGAATTTAAAAATAACATATCATACTCTATCGCGCTCCCCTTTAGTAGTATCTTTTTTTAATAGGATCTCAAAATTATTAATGACCAATATCTCTTATATAATGGAGTCAAAATGAAAAAAATTATACCATTAGTTATTCCTGATTATAAGGATGTTTTCATCTCACATTTCCATATTTGTGAATTTTTTTATAACCTCCGATTATAATTTTCTATGAGAACCGACCATTTTCCTTTCATAGGACTATTTGAATATTTATATACATCAATGAAAAAAATATTTTTCCCTAAACAAGATGTTGGATATTATAAAGCTATATTAAACATATTTAAAATAATAATCCTGAGAAAATAAGAGAAATGATAGAAAAAAAGGAGGCTATATGAGTGATTGAATCATTGGGGAAGCTAGTAATCACATAGAGGTGGACAAACATCTGTCTAGATTTAATTGAGTATTTTGATTTCTTGTTTATTTGTTGATTTAGCTGAATTTTTCACCTCATTACAATAGGTCAATAAGGGTGTTTTTAAATGAAAGTTGTTTTACATAATTCATGGATTTCCTAGAATAGTTGTTCCCATTTCAATTATCTAACTAGTTGGGAATAGTGTTAAACTCACCAAAAATCATCCATAATTTATATTATATTGAAAGATTATAATGATTCATAGTGGTAATCAATCTCATGTATATGTAATGGGTTCTCTATAATTATTATATCACAATATGATGTGTAATGCAACCCAATCACATGATTATAAATATTTGAAAATAAACATGTGAATAAACTACATACATAGTGTACATGAAAATAGAAAATATACAATTATTTTGATGTGTCAATGTAGGAAAATAGTAAATGATGCTCATGATGCAGTGAAGAAATTAAATCAGCCTCTGGGCGGGTGAACCCCCAAATTTTTCTATGGTCATATCTCAATGAAGGACAATGGTAAATAAAGATCATAATGCAGTGAACAAAAGAAATCTGCCTCCAGGGGTGAACCATCAAATTTTTCAATGGTCATATCCTGATTTTACCACTATTGTGATGGGGTTTAATTCGATTTTTTCTGAAATGAAAAACATAAATATGGGACACAGTAATAAATAAAAGTATTGATTATAGTTTCTTATTTTCAATCGGTGTGAACACATCCCTATATATTCCCATACTCTACATGTTTCTTTAAATTAATTTTTTTTATAAATATTAAATTATGCAAATACACTTGATGTCGTGTTTAATTGAATCTTAATAATTTAATAGTAAAGGAAATTAATTAATTCATATTGGATTGTAAGTGAGTATAAAAATTTTCAGGAAATATAAATATATATATAATACATATACATACATATTATCACATATATTTAATACATGCATTATAATACATGAATCATGTGCAAGAAATTAAATATACATTTTCTATGTGTAATATAAAATATTATATATATACATATACATATATTTGCTAATGTCTATAAATATCAGTTGTAAACCTATAATCCCATATGGTATTTATGCCTAACTTCACAACTATATATGAATCTGTCCAAAAAATATGTAATTTTTTTCATAAAACTATATTTATTGTCTATAGACTATTTGTTTAATATTTTATCCTTATTCTATGGCCCAAATGTGTGACCCTATGGGTCTTAGATGAATTTAAAAAAACCATGAAACCACTATTTCAGAAATTTAATCAATGTGTTTCATGTAGAAATGAATCAGTTCTAGTAACGATTCATTAGGGTATGATGTGAGCTTTATCCAAAATACTCACATCTATATAAGATCATGTCAACAAAATTTTGAATTATATAATACATTTTTAGCATATATAATCACATTTTACAATACAATGAGGGACTGATTTACATGGAACATGTTATTCTAGTATTGAAATATCATTATTTTCTTTATTTTTTTGAGACAAACTGACCATTTTGTTAAATAAATCAGCTGGAATTCAGTTATATAATAAGGGATTTTCATGTCACTTCTCTGAGTATTTCATTTAATCTTATGTGAAGCAACAATGAATTTTGATTAATTTCCTTATTGTAATTATATCATGGGATATATGCCTTTTCTTATCAAACAAGTTAGTAAATGAAATCTCTGTTTCACTCCAATTGATGACATGATTTTCAATATACCTAACCACCACTATATTAGATATTCTGAATTTTTGACAAGAATATATATGGTAACAATATCTGAATGTTCTCATGTTAAACATCTACCCAATATTTGGTATGAAGGATTCAAAATTAGATTAATCCAATAAGTATATCTATGATTATCTAAAATTGCACGATATATACTTTACCGATCAATTCCATGTAATATGTCTCTATTTTTTACCCTAAGAATATATTTTATAATATATCGTATAAAACAAATTTTAATATAAATAATAATCTATTCAATATGTTATTTAAATATCAACACAACCCATTACACCCCATGATGATCTTCGGTTGGGGGAAATTCAACATTTTAAACTTGTGGTGATATTCATCATTTGATCGTTCATATAAAATATATTGTAGCACACATTAATGTGTAATAAATGGATATTGCCTTTATTTTAATTATGTGATACATTCATCTACATTATAAAAATATCTTATGTGTCGAACACATAGAATTATAACATGCCCCTCATGTGGTTTCTCCAATAATTGATTTTTTACATTGCATTAAAATATAATTATTTTCATGTCTAGATGAGGCCTACTGATAAAATTACCCCATTATCATCTCAAGGAGTAACATTTATGAAGGAATATAGATTGAAAAAACTTTATACATATGTGTAATTTTTATTATTTTCAATTCATCGAACTTCTATTCAAACACCTTAAAATCAAACAATCATATTTTAAAATGTTATATATTATTTTTCAATGTATATTACTTTTTATGTAAACCACCATCATCATTGGAACATTTTTCATAAAATATATTCAATGAAAGTGTTTATAAATAAAAAACACTTTACATTATAACATTTCCAACACATCCTATAATAATTTATGATAAGGTGATGTAAAATTTGTTATGGATCAAATATAACTATTTATATTTATCATTGTTTCCATATGCTAAATTATTTTTGGATAAATTAATAAGAATTAATTATGGAATCAAAAGTAACTCTTTTTATTCTCATTAAACACTATAAAAAAACACTTTGATTTTATAAAGTGTTTTTTATTTATAATTTTTTTAAAATAGTAATGTTCAATTGTTATGGTGACTAAATGCAAAAAATTAAATATTTTATTTACCATTATATCAATAAATCAGTCAGAAAATTAATTTAATTTCATATTCCCACTATAATTAATGTAACTGTTTACAATTTTCATTACATTAATATCCTAAAACAATTATTAATATATCATGTAGAATTTAATTTATTACATAAACTAAATATAATCTTCTATATTTATTAATAATCAATTATCCAAAAACTTTTATGGGATTTAGTAATGAAGTACAAAAATAATATATTGGTATATTCCATTAGATAACATTAGTATTCACGTTCTCACAAAAACTAAATGTAGCTATTAACATTTCTGTTTACTATAACACATTATAAAATCTTATGTTTTATTGTAAATAACAAATTAAACATAATTGGTTAATATAATTTATTTTTATACTTTTAACTTCCTTATGTTTAGACATAATCTTACTAAACATTTAGACATAATTATTTCGAATAAAACACAAACTACTATGTTTTTTACTAAATAACATTTATTTCCTTTCAGTTTAATATTGTACAAAAAATATCGTTTCTATATCATTTCAAATATTTTAGGATCATGTATATTTCACTTTAAAAAAAATATTTTACTAAAATATCGCACCAATAGGTTGATGTAACACATTCCCCTTATATTTTATGAAATATCTAGGAATATACTATTATCTTCAATAAATATTTTTTTCAAAATATTCATTTAGAAACATGTTATTGAAATTTATTTTTCTTTAAAAAACCATATTCAGTAAATAATTTCATAGATTTCCATTAGAATCTTTTTGAACTCAGACATCATCTCTTATCACATAATAGAGATAAGATGAGGAATCACATCGTTGACATAGATTCCATATGATATTTATAAATATAATTAAATTCAAATTCACATTGTGGTAATTATTTACATAATATATAAAATGAAAACTACATAATATTTAAATTCTTCCTTTATATTTTAAAATACCTTTATAATTAGAATTTTATTAATAAGTCCATTCTATATGGAATGCACAATATAATTGAAGAGTGAATTATTATAACCCTTGTACACTTCATGTAAATTTTATGGGGTTCCCAAAATCCCTTTAGGTTTTCATGATAATCCCATTATAATAATCATAAGTCCTTATTAATAGTATCCTCAGGTAGTAAAATACCATATAAGGATTCATGATGAAATATTATTGGAATTTCCAAATTATATTCTTATTTAAGTTCTTTCCCTTACCAATTTGTAATATCAACACAATACACAAATCTAAACATTATATATATTGTTATTTTATTATCAACAATTTCGGAGTCTCAGGTATATTTTCCCAAATTAATTCCATTTTTCTATTCACATGCATAAATTATAATATTATGAATTCCCTAATGAGAACAAGAACTTTTTGTCTCCCCTTGAAATCTTTTTATAGAATAAAGACTATCATAAACCTTGTGTCAATTCACCCAAATCATTTGATTTAAGCATCCATTTTTAAAGGATCTACTCAAGAGCTAAAAGAGATACTTTTTATATCATATGATTAACTTAACATAATCATGAATTTTCCAGATTATAAATATTATAACACAATTTCTCCAATATATGAAAAAAATTAAAGATGTAATCATTTTCAACCTTCTATCCTTCTGTATATTTAAAATCACTTCTTAATTATATAGTTGATATTATAAATCTATCCGAACAAATGATTTGATTTTTATACATAATAAAAATAATATAAACCCAATTATACAAACATATTAATTAATATATTAAATAAAATTTAATATCATATGATGTACCCAATCTTATTGATTATATGAGAAAAACATCATTGATATACCCAATCAAATTGAGTGAGTGTGTTAGGACTATGATTCATCTGTAAATTTAGAATATATTTCCCCTAAAACCATAAATGAATGATTTTGTTTGTCTATAATAATTTAGATATGATTGTCATATAATTTCAATAGTTTTTTACTTAGGATGGTTCGTTTATAGTTGTTATAATATTTCACTTTTTCAAGATCATTTCTTCACCAACCAGTTATATGTGCTACAATATTCTCCCCATTTCATCATAATGTTTAGTATGATGATGATGATTCATTTATCTAAAATTTAAATTTTAATTAGTTGAATCCTAACAATTATATAATATCTTTGAGTAGTTTTAATGAATTTAATCCCACTAAAATTTATGATATCCACATATATAATATCCATTTAGTCGTCCATGTTTTATGGTTGACCATGTTTTTTGATGCTTTAGAATTTATAGTAACACAAAGATATATAGTTATGAGATTAATAAAAAAATATTTGTGAGTTCATGGATTGTTGAATGGATAACTATGTATCCATATCCATCTCATGGAATCACTCAACTATATTCCTATAAATACCAAATCATTTTAGGGTATCCGGACTAGGGTAACAGAAAAAACTCCAAAAAAATCTAACAAACGATGATCTAGGATCACTTTTCATTATCATTAACCACATATTGAATAATACCAAGGCACACATTTAATTATTTCATTAAATAATATAACCTAGAGGAACCCATATTAATCATGACCTACCCATTTTTATGATAGAGTATTTGAATCATGTATCTTGGGATGGAATCTGATACATAGTATTTTTGGTTATTTATTTTCAGTTCCTAAAAATTTAATAAACAAAATATTTATAATTAATCCACAATAATAACATAATATTTAATGATTATATTCTTTTATAATTTTCCATTTTCCATATATATTCTTATAATTATTCAGTTTTTCATCATTGTTGTAGAAATGAAATTAATGAACTCAAACTAATTAATGTTTTACAATAACACCACATGAATTTAAAATATTTTTATAAATTTAATTTTTTTCTAGTTTTATTTTTACAAAACACCATGTTAATATTACTCTACATAGAACAATCGGTTCTATTACATTGCATGAAGGATCGATCTTTACCAAACAACAAAATATTATTAACATATTAGTATTAAATACTATAATGTATATAATTGTTGTTATATTGGTGGTTATAAATAATATTAATTTAAAAATTTAAATATATTGTTTAATTAATTTGTATCAAATTAAATATAAATGAATATAGGAATTTACTAACTATAAAGGAAATGTTATTATAAACACGAATATTCTTTATCACTAAGTCACATTATCATAATAAATTAAATTAATTAAAATTATTGAATTCTATTAGTGTGATATATAATAAATTACTTTTTTTATATTCATAAAAAATATTTAATAGGAATAATATATGAACAAACCAAATATTATGTATGGAATATTGTATTTTTATAATATTAGTTTTACAACCTATTAATGGAGTACCTATTTAAATCCAATTTTTAATAATTTTATATATTCTCTATGAAAAAATAAAATTATTTTCCTAAATTGTAATATAAAAATTTAATTTGGAATATTTTTTTCAATTTATATGACATGTTTTATATTTTTAAGAGTATTATTAAGATATTATAGCTTAATTAAAAAAAAGATTATTAGTCTAAATAATTTATAGTGTATTTTTTATTAATTAATTTTAATTTAAAATTATACATTTTTAAAATAATTTTAAAAAATGTAGGTAATTTTAATCAATTTTACATTGAATATGTAGAATAAAACATAATAATATTTTTTACATGTTCATACAAAAACCAGTTTTCTCATTCCTTCAATAGGATAAATTTTTAATTAATTACTCCAAATTAAAAAATCCGAATTTGGAAATGGCTTCCAAATTTGGAATTTGTGGGTCCAAGTTAGGTAATTAGGTTTATATTTTTTTTGGGAATACAAATAATAAATTTACTAATATTTTAATTACCATTTTTTGATGGAAAATAATTTAATTATGAGAACATAGTATTATTAAGTCTATAAAATTATCTTGAAACTTTTACTAATTTAATTATATTAGTTTTTTTCTACCAAAATAATCATTTTTATGAAATTAAAAACCATCTATTCTACATGGATTAGATTATTAAATTTATAATATTATATTCTATGAAAAGTTAATTTTGTCACACTTTTATTTTTATAATTGAAATATTTTAAATATGTGGTTTTATAAGGTATATGTTCAACTATAAAAATTTATTTCAAATAAAAAATATTTATCCTTATCATTATAATTTAAATTTTATTTTCCGACTATAAATAATTAAATTATTGGATTTCACAATATTGGAAAATTATTTTTATAATTAATAAGAATATATAATAATTGGTTTTAAAAATATTATAATAAATAATATTTTTGTTGTGCATCTAAGACCTATTTAAATATATTATATCATTAATCATTTTAACATCATGGAATTGAAATGATTGAATTAGGTATAGTATTATTGATTTTAATATCTTTTAGTCCAATTATTTGATTGATGAAGAATTATTTTCATTACTTCCATAATGGTTGGGGGCTATTACTGTAATCCTCTCAATGAATGAGTAGTATAGTGAGATGAATCATTTTTCCATATAAGATATGTTTTTACCTGATATACTAAATTTTAATTTGAAAGCTATTGACAGTAAAGGTACTTTGTATCTATGAAATGTGGCTTCCAATAATTATGTATTTAATATTTATATAATTGAATTATTATTATAGTTATACATGACATTATTACTATAAAATAATCCATAGATTGATTTTATTGTTATCTTATTTATTAGATGGAATTTGTTTCTTTTATATACCTTCCCATATTTTTTATTCCATATCAATTTTTTGGATACCCTGCGTTATAATTTATCTTACATTCCATGATTATTTAAGATCATTTATTTTTTATTTCTTCCCATTTAAATACCATTACTAAGTATTTGATCATTCCTTTATTATGTTTTACTTCGCCTTGTTATGAAGTTAAAAACTTGAGTTCAAGGATGCTTTTTATTTTATATACAATATTCTTTATTTTCAGTTCCCAATATATTATGAGAATCATCTATATAATATGGTTTTCAAAATAACTGAAATGATCATCCATTAATGATTTGATTACCTTTAATCATGTCAATGTAAATAAATAATTCATCTGCTCCAGGCATCAGAGATCATAGTGTTATAGTTGGTTTTGGATGATGTATAGAAGCAACATTTGAAACTACACTTTGAAAACATATATAAGGAAACATATCCCTATGTCATAATTTTGGCATAAGAATGTAATTACATCATAGAATTTTGGTATGGTAGAAATTGTGTGTGTCTTTCTAGAAAAACATACCAGGATAGACAATTAAAGTGGATGGGGTTCTGAATTAGATTTACCTAGGGGTTTAAAATTTGAAATGGAATGTTGGGACAGACTTGAGTATTAACTGCTATATGACCATGGGACTTACATTGCAGCTGGTTTGAAACTCCATGGGTATACACATTAGATAATTCACTTTTTATTCTATAAAATACTATGAGGGATTTAATAGTAAGGATGTCCCCAAAGATACAAAAATATTATGATTCAGTGATATAAGATACCTAGATAATTAATTTTATATGAGTGTTATACCTTTTTTAGAATTATACATTATGATTTAAAATTCTATATTTTATGAAAAAAATCCAACATTTTTCCTTATTTGTAAATGGTTCTGGAAGGGATAATGATATAAATACTCTTTTGAAATGTATAGACTTACATACTGAGGAATCTAAAATAGAATTTTGTGGAATTTATATTGTTATGTATATTCTAAGTAGACATAATCAAGTAAATACACATGACCTTTCCATGATATAGAAATGTATTCCACATCAATAGTATCCTATATTGGATTAGTTAATGTGAAAAAATCCCCCATCATAATGTGGAACTACTAATTTAATGATAGCTGAGAAATATATTAAGGGAATGGGGAATATATTTCTGGAATTGGGTTTTATTGAATATGTAAATATTACACATTTAGTGTATTTTATCAATGAAGATGTGGGTCAATGGTTATCGTAGAAACATAATACTGAGGATGAAAAAAAATAGAACCCATGAAATGGTAAAAATTATAGGTAGTCTTTGATATATATATCCATAGTGATCATTAAACTAATATAGAGATAATATTAATATGTTTAATGAAAAATGTGATTGAATTTATTGAAAATTATTATATTACCTTTAAAAGGTATTCTATATAATTTATATAGATCACAGAGCACAACATTGATCAAATGATTGAAGCGGTTAAGCCAAGTCACCAAAGGGTGATGGTTTTACGTAATTTTTCTTTATATTATGGAATATTTTTATGTGCAATATTGATATAGAAACTATTATCCATGTATTATGGATTCAATTTGAAGAAAGATAATAAGTTAATGTAATATAAAATAACATATAAAGGGATAAAGTGAAAGGAGAATTTTCCCAAAAGTGAACAGTACAGAATGAATCACCTTGGGAAATGCATTAATAGATTGGGATTAATATAGAAAAATCCGGAGTAATGTAATTTAGAAAAAGAAATCTAAGGGAATAAGGAAAATTATTTTATTCATATTTATAATGGAATTTTGATGGGAATATATGAAAATAAATTCCCCAAGAATCAATGGAGAATTCCTTAGAAAAATCTACATGCTCGAGGTCAATCTTATGATATTTTTATAGAAGATATAGAATGATTAGTTATCACATCGAATTTAATCCTAAAATAATGTTTTAAAAGTTTTATTGTTGATATAATGGATATAAGGATTATTTAATGGATAATTATTGTGCAACATTAAATTTTCATCAACGATTCAAAAGCTTGTTCTGATTGGTATCAATAACAAATAAAAGTGATTGATTAATAATTTTATCTATTTAGGAAACATATGGTTGTGGGAAATAAAAACCTCAATATTATCCTAATGATGAAATAATGATTTATAAAAAAATATGATTTTTATGGATAAATTAGTTGGATTCTCATAACTACATACTTAATGAATCATATTTTTTGGATCATAATAATTATAAGTATTATAAGGTTAACTATTTATGAGATTTTTTAAATTAATTTTTGTATGAGGTTCTTTCGATTATTGATCTACATCACGATGTGATGGAACCTATTCTATGAAAAGAAATATAAATATTTCAAGTAACAAGGATAATATTTTTCTTAGTAAAATGTATCAAATTTTTATATTATATACTTAGATAGTGAAAGTATTTCTGAACTCTATGAAAAGTGTATTAAAAAAATGTTTTCATATAATAATAAATTTTGATGATATAAATTACCTATATTTAAACATACTTAGTATGGTATTATGCATAACACGGTTGTCATGAATATGTTATCTATCACACTTGATTAAAACTAAATTAATTTGTTTCACTACCATATCTATTTTTTTAATATTTTTCTCATATTCAAAATTCTAGTTTTTGGGCGACCTTCACATTTCTGTTTCCCTCTTATTAATAATATGTTTTCCCCAATTTATGATGTGGGTTTTAATGAATTTTAAATTTTTAAATATCAAAACCCCGTCTACAAATATTGTGCTTAATTTTTGAAGATGAATTTTAGAGTTCCCAAAGTCTTTATAATTTTTTTTATATGATAATTATCAATTACTGGTTGAGGGGTAACATTACATAGTGTATAGATTCAGAATCACAAAGCCTTAATAAACTTCAATTACGATACCTTGGAAAAAATTACCAACTATATTCCCCACCCTAGATGATTTTAATATTTTATGAATCATAGAAATTGACCTACAAAACCTCTCAACTAGCAATCCCAATTCATAAATGCATGGTCCTGGTACCGATGGAAAAGAAAAACCCTCAAAATCACCCAATTTTGAGAGAATGTTTGGTGATTACTCCTTTTATGAATTCATCTCAGACTGTGCCTATGATCAAATACAATTTATTTTTTTACTAAATTATATTCGCTCATCAACCCACAACACCCCTGTGAATCCTACCGATTTTCTGGCCCAACCGATCATGCAAGGCCTAGTTTTACAGAAAGACAATATATTATTAAAATAATATTATTTAATATAATAAGATTTAAAAAAAATGTTAAGTTGGTGTTTATGAATTTCAGTAACTATCTTATGAAAATATATAGTTGAATTAATTGATCACTAATTAATTATAATTGAATATAAGAACCCACTCAATATATAAAAATGTTTTTAGAATTTTTTTTTTTAAAACTCATAAAGTCATTCTATCGTAATAAATTAAATTATTTACAATTATTGAATTATATTAATATAATATATTAAAAATTTATTTTCTATCCTATAGTTTTCTTAGACATAATATAAGATAAATAAAAAATACACTTCGAAACCTATATTTTTATAAAATATGTTTTATCACTTCTAGTGGTGAACCTATTTTAAATCAAATTTTTGACACATTAATATATTTTATTTTAAAAAATATGCATATTATTATATTGTGGATTATAAATAATAACTAATATTGAATTTTAATTATATTTTCTGATACATTTCATTTTTTAATGAATACTGATAAAATATTGCATTTTAATTGAAGACAACTTTTTCACTTAAATAATATATGGTGATAATTTATTATTTTAAAAAGATTTAAAATATAATTTTTTTATATATATATATATTTTTACATGAATTTTGAATTTTTAATCAATATTACATTGAGTGTGAATATAAAAACATTAAAATATTTTGTAGCTTTTCACATTGAAAACTCATTATCTCGTTCCTCTAACTGGATTAATATTAAATTAATTACATCTACATAATTGTAATGTATTAATAAAAATGGATTCCATATTATAATTTGGTGGCTCTAAATTATTTAAATAGTTTTCTTGTATTTTTTTTATATGAATTGTAAATTTATTAATATTTTAATTACCAGGGTTTAAGGTAAATCATGTTTATATGTTGAAAATAAAATTATAAAGAACATAAAATTACCAACAAAACATGTCCTAATTTAATTGTATTACCTTTTTTTCAAAATCATCATTTGGAAGAAATTATTACATTTTTAAGCCACTTGTATGATATTATATAAATTACAATATTATATAATATGAAATGTAAATTTGGTCATAATTTTGGTCAAAATTAGTGAAATAATTTTATTATGGGGTTATACATGTGATATGTATGAATATATATAGTATTGTGAAATTTTAATGACTATATTAATCATTATAACTTATTTTAATTTTTTAAAGAAGAAATATTTCAATAAAAGGTCTATATAATGATGCCGTAGTAATGGTTTACATAAATGAAATAGAAAAGAAATGATATTTCAAATAATAATAATAATATAATATGAGATGATTAATGTAATCAAAAAAATAATTTATATTACATTTACATGATATTGTTTTCTTATAATAATTATTTCAAATTTATGTTGTTTTTAATATATATTAAAATTTTCATAACCTTAATAATTTCATAATAAGCATTATAGATATTTTAAATTAAATATTATTGTATTTATTGATAAATAAAAATAATAAAAATATAAACATGATAAAAATATATTTCTATATGTATTAAAAATTTATACATTAGTAATGTACCTGTCTATTGGAATTTTATACTTATTATATGAATTGACAGTAAGTAAATTACATGATTTAATGGTAATAATTAAATAGGTTAAATAATAGTTAATGAAAAAAGATAAATGCATGAACTGATATGAAAATGTCTAAAAATAATTCTTTGATATTAAATTGAAAAAATTATTCTTATATTTTGCATTACCCAATATTGTAAAATTGTTAATAGAAAATTAATTTATATTTATTTTATATTTCGAGACTTATCAAATGTAACCTTGACCTCAGTTATATATGGGAACCTCCTCTATGACTTCGACATCCCACGTTGACCCACATATACTGGCCAAAAACTTCCCAAATAAAATGATAAATTCTTTAAAATCATCCTATAATCCACCCTTTGGGAGGAAATACATCCAAAGAAGTGTTTTAAGATAAACCAAAAGGAGTTCCCTAAAATGAGTCAATGTTCTTCACTGCTTTCTTTTGTATTATTTCTATCTCAAATAATTTAATTAATACTATAAAATGAAAATATAATTACACCATTATAAAAAATATACGGATATTTTGAAATTTTATGGGTTTAACCTACCCCGAGAGACATATTTTTCAAATGGGTAAAGAAATTATCATTCATCTATAGAGAACTACTCTCTCACAGAATGTTTTCATTTTCTTCCATTCCCACTTCTCATGGTTAAAAATTATTATATACATGGTGTTTTTATTATATATATTATATTTTTTGTTTTCATCATACTTGTTGAGTTTATATATTACACATAAATTTTTATTTCCTTTTTGTGTAAATAATATAACATTTTTAGGAAGTCTGGAATATCACCACCTCAAAGCAATATAATTCACAGAAAAAGTAAATTTAATGTATAAAATATTTTTTCCATAAAAAATTTCAGATATATGCGAAAATATATGATATTTTAATAATAATATACATATATATCATTTTTTATAAATTTAATATGGAAAAAATCAATGTAGTGTTCATGCTTACATACGACCAACTGTCTTTATGAACTGTTAATTTCATTTTTTATATCCATTTTTAGGTTATTGTAAAATTTTTTTCTAAATATTTATTATATTTAAATTGTGGTTTACAATCTTTATATGATTAAATCATGATCTATGTAATCCAAATAAAAAATAAAAGGGAAAACATACTAGAGAATATAAGAAATTAACACCCAAAATAGGAATAATAATGAATTATTATTAATAAAAGTGTGCAAAAGTAATATTAGAGGATCATATATTATTTCATAAATATTAATAGACTTATGATATAAATAAATTAGTTTATTTAAAACATTATATAGGATGTTAAATCACGTACAACTAAAAAGGATGCATATGGTAATGAATTTTCCTATCACATTCTTCATATATGAGATAAATGTCATATTAACCACATAATTATATATTGTGGTGTATCCAATTCCCCATTTTATATAATATATCAGGAATTATTTCATCTTAATGGTATTAAAATATTTCAATTTGTTTTTGGACCCATTTTTTAATATAATTTAAATCGAATATTTGATATTAGAAGATTAATTTTGACTTTCATGACATTGGTTGAGGACCATTTAATGTATCCCATCAATGAATATGTACTCTCATGAGATGAATCTGTTTCCTATATAAAATGGGTTTCAAACCAGAATACTAATCCATTTTTAATGGTCTTGATGATAAATATACCATGTATCTGGGAAATATGGAATTCTATATTTAATCATTTCTAATAATTTGAATTTAGTTATTATTATTATTATTATACGTTACATTATTGCATTAAAAATATGTATAGTTGAATTTCATTCTCAAATTATTAATTAGATGGAATCGGTTTCATTTATTTTCCATTCTATATTGTTTATTCCTTATAAAATTATTATAACGGAATATTTTATTTTTTATGTACCAATCTATGTTTATTTTTTCTCATTAATTTAATATTTCATCCTCTTTAGACACCCTTACTCATCATTTTAGCATACCATTATTATATTTTCACTCTATTGGTATTGAAGAGAATTTATTTGAATGAATTTTCAAGGATGATGTGTTTTTTACTTTTATTATGATTTATTATATTTTGCCAATATATGATGGGTATCATGTATGTATTCTAGTTTTATAACCCTCATAAACCGATCAACCCTTTATTATTTTCATCCTTATAACCCGTCAAATGTAATAAAATAATGCACCAGCTCTGGGATTCTGGGTTTGGGGCTCTACATTAATTATATAAACAACCCACGAAACTATGTGAATTAACCAACAATATAATATATTTATATTCATGTATAAATACACATAATGAATTATTTTTATATAGTACATAAACACTTAATTTAGAAGCATAGATTATAATGAGATTTAAAAAAACATGTCGAATCATGGAGGGATAAATAGAAAACCCCATTCACTTTCCATGTTAATGAAAACCTACAGGAAAGTTTGTGGTCTGACAATAATTCACTCTACAATGATATAATTTAAAATTGAAGAAATTATATTTTGGATTAATCTAATAATAAATAAGGAAAAACTATTCCAAAATACTATTTTCAATCTCATAACAGAAATTACAGTCCGATGTCACGATTGAAGAAAACCACATTTTATGACTACAATCCTAGCATGGCCTGCCATGATCTATCCAAAAATAAATTACTCATACAATTTATTCACAGTATTATTAATTATATAAAAAATTTATAATAGTGAATATAATTGAGAATAATTTTCAAATAAATTAAGAATTAAAATATACAACCATGAGATTAACATTTATGAAAATTATAATAAAAAAATTCTATATAAAAACCATATTATAATTTCAATTACAACATTTTAGACCTTCCATAAAATTGAATAAAAAATGTCATTTTATTTACAATACCAGTCCCTTCATATTTTTTATATTATAGAATTTCATTTTTAAATAAATAATATTATTTGAATTATAAATTATTTATAATTAATTTTTTTCTATAAAAAATTAATATAAATATTATACAATTAATTCTTATTAAATACTATATAATATTAATAATTAAAACATTATATGTGGGTTAAATAATATCCCAAAAAAATTCCATTTAATTTGATCAATTTTAAAATATTTAATTATTAAAATAACCTAAATATTAAGGATAAATAATAAGTAAATATATTTATTTATTTTGAATAATATGAGACATTTAGTTTGCATTAATAAATAATTATAAATAAAAAATTTATCAATTAGAAATAAAAAAATTATATTCTTATAAATATTAACCATTTTATATTTAATATTTAATTTCATTTATATGAAATTTCATGAATATAAAATTTTATAAATTTAATATCTTTTATTTAAACATTTTTATATAATCTAAATATCCTATAAGATGGAATTTAGAATTTTTTAAAAAAAATCATTGTATTTTTTCTAAAAAAATTAATTCTCTATAAAAAATCATTAAATTTATATTTCAAAATTGTAATTAAAAAATCAATTAAAAATTAATATTTTACAATTGATTAATTAACACAAAAATCTTTTACAAATTTATATAAATAATTCAAAATATATTTTCCAATAATTATAAAAAATTAATATGTAATATGTCTCATTTAATAATTTTATTCTATTTATAAATATTTATACTTTATTTGTTTTCATAAATAAGAGTAATATATTTCAATATATAAAATTCATTCATGGCATGAAAAATATGGGTTTATAAATTTAAAATTATTTTACATAAATAAAAAATTTTGATTATTAGTAAAATATGGATTTCACATTGATACCAATTATTTTTTTATGAGAATCATATGAACATATTCAATGGAAGAAAACAAAGTTATATGATTATCTATCCTCAAGAATCTAAATCTAAAAAAACAATATAAACATTGTTCCAAAAAATCACCGAAGAAAACAAGATTTTTCCTTAGTGAATTAGAATACTTAATGAGAATCATGATGAAGTGAAATAAAAATAACTCTAACTCTTATCGGTGAACACTGATAAGTGGTTCCATGATTATAACATAAGGATAACCAAATACTGAAGGGTTTCTAAAGCCTTTATCCCTGATGATGAACATCACTATTAGTAGAAGAGATATATGAGAGGATTCTCACAATTTCTTTTTTTAATAGGAGGGATCCCATACTTTTATAAATCCATACATGATGTGTTTCATTAAATGAAAATAAATTATCTATATTATTTTATCCATATAAATTTATCCAAGTAATTCAATGAATCCCATTAAATGAGCAGCCAAGACAATATATCCATTAATAATTGATTGTAACTGATAATAAAATCATTTGATATAAATAATATGTATTAAATATATATATTTTTTATCTCTTGTATTTAAATCATGTGTTATAGTATACACCATAAATACATGTAATTAAATATTATCAATATATAATATTATATATATATATATAATATATTAAAATATTACATTTAGAATAAATTAAGGATTGGTAAATAGAGACAATAGTGAGTTTAATAATAATCGTAATATATTGGGGAGATGAGTTGGAAATGATCTCTTGTAGATGAATACTATAAGAATATCAATATATTATTAATAATTTTAATATATAAAATTAAATTTTATAGGAATATAATTTTTTTATGTGGTTGAAGAATGTTGAAATGTATTTTATCTTAATCAACACACTGCGGGAAATTTTATTCTGAATAATTTCATTATAAGTAATATAATATTTTATTGGGGACCTTATAACTATAGAGTTCAATATTATCATGGATATAATGAATAAAATGAGGAATAACACATGGGGTCCTTTTTACCTATGAATACTTCATAAGATAAATCTATTCTGTATTGAAATGGATGGAGTAAAAGACAACATATCAAATAATACATATATGATAATTCGGCATTCATATTATGATGGTATATGTTCTTAAACCTCATGAATATATCTATGATAAAGAGAACCTAGGGGATCCTCATTGTTCCATGAGAAGACATTATAGGATTTGGGTAAATTATATCTAATTGAAAAATCACTACATCATCAAGAACCATTAGAGGAGTATGAATTAGAAGAACCACTATGGATGGGAGAGACTGGCTACATGACTTCTTATCTCTTCATGAAATTTTAAAATCACACACCAAATCTGAAAACCCAATGATAATCTTGATATAACACCATAATCTCAATTTAGGGTATCATCATATTTTATCCAAGAAGAAGGCATAAGACAACGATAATGGGATGGGGTGTTAAGTGGGTAATATTAAAAAATCATCAATATGATGGGGACGAATTACCATAAATTTTAACTCTTAATCGAATACAAACATGTAAAATTAGAATACTATTTTAAATAAGGTTGATGATGTTCTTAGATGAAGCAATATTATTATATTAAAATTTAATTATATATAAAATTCCATGAAATAATGACCCACTTTCATCAATTTGCTATTTAAAACATCCGCATTAATTCAAACATAGTGACCTTTAGGATATCTTGTCCCCTTTATCAAATTGGACTATTGTAACAAGTTAGGATTCCCTAAATGGAAAAGCACAATAACTCTAAGATTATGATTTTGTCCCTTTCAAATTCATAGGGTCCATCTCTTGAGAATGATGAGGTGACTACCACATACCTGAATCTATCTAGTATCATATTACTCTAGAAAAAATTAATAATTAGTTTATATTAATTTTTAAATTGGATAGAGATTAAGCCATCAATAAATAATATATAGTTGCTTAGAAAACCCACATCATATTTCACAGTATAAAATAATTTTTCCTTATATTCTATATATTTTGTTCTACAATAATTTAATGGTGGTTTTCAATATATTTATCAATTGTTATCAAAAAAATTCATGGAAAACTAATGAATATAAAATTCCCCTAACATCCGCTAATATATTTTTGTGAAGTTATTTATAGGGAAAAAATAATATTAACCAATGCATGTAAATATTTTAGTATATTTTTTTAGCGGTGTTTCATATAAACCACTGATAAATATTCCCCTTAAAATTTAATTTATTTAAATTTATTTAAAAAGAAATATGAAGTTAAAAACTATGAAATTTAATAAACTAAAAAGAAAATGTATAATATGCCCATCATACATAGATTATAAATTTTACATCCTTAGTCATATATACATATACCCACAATTACCATGTACTCACTCATTATAACATCAATGAAATTATTAAATTAGTGAACACATGCCTCTGTAATATATATATATATATATATTATATGTTGAATAATAACAAATTCTAAATATATGTACATCTAGTGACATCCCATATATACAAATTCCCAAATATCTTCTCATAAAATACATCAAGAAACATCACCTCATCTACTTTAATGACAAAGAATATATAAATTATAAATAAATAGAATAACTCAAAAGTACAATATAATCATTGATTAAATTTATACATTCCATAGAATATAAGAACCATTATAAGTACCATAGAAATAATTTAGTTATTAATAATGGATTGCCTCCTGCCAACTTCTAGCAGTTATAACCTACATTAAAAACACAATATTTAAGAAAATAAATTGAAAATAGAAAAGCCACATAATATATTCAAAAAATTTCAAATTAAAATTGTTATTTTCTTCATAAAAAATAAAAAATACTATCATAAAACTAAGAAATTATCATGAAAAATACATATAAAACAATAAAATACTTATTATAGATATGATTCAACACTTTTAACTAATTATTTATAAGTATATAAAATCTAATTATTTTATAAATAGATATTAAATGTTCTTGAAAATTAAATAATACAAAAAATTAATATATTTTTATAAAAATTGTAGTATATTTCATAAATAAATTAGTGGTGATTTTTCCATCATTCAATGTCAACATGATGTTTTTTCTATTGTATCGGACATTAAATTCACTTTTTAGTGTTTTTAAAAATTAAAAAGGTATTTACAATAATAATTGGAAAACATTAACTCTGAAGGAAGATTAACTAGTTCCTAAATTTAATAATTAAATATGTGGGTTTTTTTCTTTGATTTCATCACTATCCAATGTTTTTTCTTATTTTAACTCCCCAACATAGGTTTTTAAAGGCTTCTGTATATTTAAAAAATGTATGGAGTCATTCAGAAAATGGTGCAAACTGAATTATCTTTTTTTGATTGTGTTCACATATAAAATAACTCAAAATGGTTTTCCCCAGATGAAACATATATTATATGTAATTTTCAATGGTTTTGATAGTTATACTCATGTTATAGTGTTTTAAAAGACTAAATTTGTTTTACTAGAATCCTTGGAAAACAAAAACTCCAAGTTATGTTTCATTAGTTACATTATTTTATAAATCATAATTTCTTTGGTCATCCAATTTCATTGTAATATATGTTCAATTTCATGGTTTTGATCCCATATAATTTTTGTTAAAGGCTATCGTACCCATAAAATTTGTTTACCATATCATTTTTATTACAGAACATGTTGGAATAATGTGTTCTAAATGCAATCATGTCAAAAATAACTAAACTTTTTAATTCACATGATTTCACATTATTATGAGGTATTTTTCATTGTTTTTAATCATTACATGTAATTTATAGTGTATTCAAACACAAAAACATTGTTTCGGAAGAAATTTGAAAAACTACATCTCAAAATGATGTTCATTCGATTACATTTTTTTTTTAATTTTTTTTAATTCTTATTTCATAGAAATATGACATTGATTTCCTAGTCTTGAACCCCACCCCTATAATTTTAAAGGATTAGTTACCCTGAAAAACTAATTAATAATTAATTCTCACAACCACACATATCAAATTGAATTTTTGTCTACATATACATTCAAAATATATTTTAATTTTGATTTTCTTATGATGTCATGTTAATACGACTTCATTACCTATTTTTTTCGTAATTTCATCTTCATTTTTGTGTTTTAAACCAATAAAAATGTATTTACATAAATTCATGGAAAACCATATATTAGAATTATGTTCTACAAGTTCATAAATTTTAGTTATAAATCAATAGTTTTTTTCCATAGATTTCATAGAAATATGATAACATTTGACTTTTTGACATCCCGACACATGTTTTTAATGCACTTAGTACCTTTAAAAACTCGTTACTATGTCATTATGGACACACAAAAAGTCAGATGGACAATTTCCCAATGTGTAGACTTGAAAAATAACTTAAAATAGTTTTCCCAGAATTTGACATCAATTTTATGTCATTTTAATTGGCATGAACATTACATGAAAATTGTAGTTTCATAAAACACTAAAAGCGTATTAACAAACATCCCTAGAAAAATGTAAATCGTAATGACGTGTCACTAGACTCACATTTTACAAATCAATAACATTAATTTTCTCTATTATTTTATAGATATCTGATGAAACATTAATTTTTTTACCCTCTCGGACATACGTTTTTAACAGATTTTGAAATTTTTCAATATTGAGTATTGAGTCGTTTCAACCACACCACATATTAGATTGAGGTTTTATATGTTTGTACCTATAAAAAACAACTAAATGGTGGTTTATAATGATTTAACATCAATTTTATGTCCTTTTATATGGTTTTTATTGTTATAAACATGTTTTATATTTTAAACTACTAAAATCAAGTTAAACACGTCTTGTGTAAACCATAATTCATTATGAATTTATATACATTACATTATTGAAAATATTATTATATTGACTTAAACCTCTAATTTCATGAAAATATAGGTTTTCTTCCTTGTTTTGTCCCCCATAAATTTTTTTAAAGGAATAGGTACCTTTAAAACTGTTTACCGAGGCATTATGACAATACTACACATCTAATTGAAATGTTTTCTATATGAACGCATAAAAAATCCAATAGTGGTTTTCATATTATTTCAAGTGAATATAAAGTCATCAATTATTTTTTTACCATCATAGAAACGTTTTAGTATTTTAAAATAATTAAAATTAGATTATGTTAATCCTAGAAAAAACTATAAATCTAAACGATAGGGGCCAACGAGCCCATACCTGAGTGGTAAGGGCTCCTACTTGTCATCCAAGAGACCTGGTTACAAAACCAGGTGGTTGAAAATTTCTGTGGTACTGTAGCAGTACTATAGAATTCACTGTAGATGTACTATAGCAGTTACTATAGCAGTGACTATTTGGTACTATAGCAGCAAGAACTATTCACCTGATTTGGTCCTTCGGGAAACCAATTTGGGCCTACGGGTCTCCAGGCACTTCGGGTCATCAAAGGCCTTCGGGACACTAGGAATTAGGGTCACATAGATCATGGATTATCTTAGTTTATATAGAATAGGCCCCAAAAAAGAATTAGGAAAACAGGAGTAGAAGCAACCAGATTTAGAGCTAACCGGATTGGAAAAATGAGAGGGTATGGCAGCCGCCATCGGGACCAGGCACCGTACAGCTTTGTACGGGGCAATGCTAGCCGATCATCAATGCAAGGTGGGGAGATAAGGAGATCAATGATGTAAGATTCTGGGGAGGGGAATTTCTAATGGGATGGGCCTACAGGTCTTTTAATGGTCATGGTATGCCTCTGGGCCTTCAGGTCATGTATTGCGGGTCATGTCGGGCCTTGTGCCTTGGGCCTACGGGTCATGTACGAGTTCTCCTTCAACCCTTAAAAGGGGGATTATCTACAATGAATTAAAAAATAAGGCCATTGGTCTATTCCGGCTGAATGATAGGTACATTATGTTCCATATTTTTATAATCAGGTTATGGGTTTTTTTTAATGAATTCATGGAAATATGATGTAATTTTCTTCTTTTTACACCCTAGAAAACTTTTTTGACGTATTTTTCACAGTTGAAATCTTTTTACATAGCCATTCTAACTGAAAAACATGTGGGATTTACATATTGATGATGTTTACACTGAAAAATAATGTATTACTTGTTTTCCCATGATTTTATGTCAATTTGATTTTTTTTTCTTCTATGGTTTTGACCCATACATGAATGTTTTAGATTTTTAATAAATAAAAACATGTTTAAGGGAATCCTAATCAAACCATTACTCATAATGAACATTTTTTAGTTTAAAAATTTCTAAAATCAATTTATGTTCTTTTTTATCTAATTTCATGAAATTGAATCATCATTTTCATGTGTTTGACCCTAGAAACACATTTCTAGAGGAATTGGTACCTATAAAAACAAGTTTCCATGTCCTTATAACCTCACTAAAAATCACATTAATGATTTGAATATGTATATATATCAAAAATAACTCAATTGTGGGATTACGATGAATTCACAAGTATTTGAGGTCATTTATGATGTTTTATATGATTAAATGATTATTTATTTGTTTTAAAATTCTATAAATGAATTTACAAGAATTTTAATAAAATTTTAACTCAGAATAAATCATCTATGATTCCTGAAAATCATAAATAAATAAGCAGTGATTTTCCTCTATTTTAATGGAAATATGATATCAATTTCCTCATTTTGAAACCATAAACCATAGTTATAAATTCATTGATACATTAAAAAGTGTCTTACCTTGTCATTGTGAGTAAATTTTACATCATATTTAAATTTTTTATATAAAATCACTTAATCTTAATCAATGGTGGTTTCCCCATGATTTCTCATTAATATTATGTCATTATCTAGGATGTTTACAATTACATGCAGCATTTATTTTTTTAAAAGCACTAACACCTTGTTTATAGGAATCCCAGGGAAACAATAACACTGAATGGCATGTAATTAGTTCGTCCAATTATAAATGATACCTATATTTGTTTTCCTATGATATCAGTGAAATACAATTATGATTTCATTATTTTTAACCATAATGCACATTTTTAAATGATTAAGTGACATTAAAACTTTTTATTGATTCATTCTAACCCCACCACACATCAAATTCACATGTTTTCTGCATTTACATATCAAAAATAACTTAAAAGTTGTTTTGCCATTATTTCATGTCATTATAATTTCATTTTCATTTACAATGACTATTATACACACAATTTACTTCTATAAAACACTAAAAATATTTTTGTGGTAATTCGTGGAAAATATGTATTGAAAATGATGGTTCATTATTTATTATATTTAAAATATCAATATACATTTTTTCATAAAAATTCATTAAAATCTTTCATTGTATACTATATTTTGAACCCCTTAAATTTTTTAAGGATTTGGTATCTGTAAAAAATATTTACCATGTCATTATGCTACACCAACATTGGATTAACATGTTCTCAACACATACACATCAAAAATGAGAAGGGTGTTTTCCTATGATTTCACATTGATAGTAGTTATTTTCCAATTTTTTGACTCTTATACATTTGCATTAGTGTTTTTCTATAAATAAGAATTTATTTTTGGGAACCTCATGTGACCATAACATGTAATGTCATTTTTTTAGTTCCAACATCTGAAAATTCAATCTTTAGTCATTGTTATCTAATACATTGAGACATGATATCATTATCTTGGTTTTAAACCCCACAAAACATATTTAAATTATTTATTACCATTAATAACTATTTAATCAATCACTAAAACCACACCTCACATCACATTTATGTTTCATCATTACATACACTTCAAAATTAACTCAATGGTATTCGTCCCATAATTTCATGTCAATCAGAGTGGATTTTATACTATTTTAGTACTTACATGAACATTTTTTAAACACTAATATAATTTTTACATACATAATAGGAATATTGTAACCTAAAATTTAATGATGGTAGTTCCTATAATTTTATAATCAATATATTAATATTATTTCACTAATTTCAGTGGTAAATGGTGTATTTTTTTTATTTTTAACCCCAAAATCACTTTATAAAATGCTTTTATTTAACTAAATACTATTATTTATGTCATTATAACAACAATATATTTTGTATTACTGTTTTTTCTATGTATACTTCTAAAAATTAATTCATAGGTGGTTTTACTATGATTCAAGATCATTATTATGAATTTTTCTAATGTTTGAGCATTACATGAATGTTTTATTACTGTAAAATAGTAAAACAAAATCAATGAGAATACTGATAAAATAGTAACATTTCATGTTGGGTCTTTGGGTCTATTATTTTAAAATTAAATAAATTTATATATAATCAAATTTCATAGAATTAGGGCATCAGTTTATAATTTGAAGCCCATGACACATGTTTTTAAAGACATGGGTACATTTTCAAATACTTTATAGTGTTATTCTGACCCCGTATCAAATCATATTGATATTTATTTTGTGTGTACATGTTACAAAATTCTCAATGGTGGTTTTACCATAATTTAAGCTCAATATGATATCTTTTTCTTTGTTATTGTCTATTACATGTATGTTTTAGTGTTTCTTATCACTACACACATATTGAGGGGAATCATAGGAGTCATGTAACACATAAGGTTGTGTTTTAGTTTCAATATTTCATAAATCAATACAATTTCATTGTCATATGATTCAACAAAAATCGAGTTTCTCTTCTCCTAATTAGGACCACACCAAAAGAAATGTGTTTAATGTCTTGGGTACCTTTACGAATAATTTACTGATTCAAAATTGAGAAAAAATCATTGATTATTTTAAAAAATAAGTATGAAACCCATATTTAATTTTTTTGTGTATAAGATTAGACCACATGTAATTTTAGAAAGGTATCTGTTTGGTATGACCAAATGTTCATGTATTCGATATAAATGTTTCATTGTAATTTTATTTATTGAATTTATATGTTTAGATTTTCAATTCAGGAAATTATTTATGTGTTTTATAATTGAAATCATATAGATGAGTTATAAGGATGGAAAATTACTTGAGGATCTTGTCAGACATCCTATAAACTAAATAATATAATTAATTTTCAGTTGCTGAACACAACTGATGATGTGTTTTCCTACAATATTCATGGTCATGAATCTTTTTTTACATCCATTAAATACATGTTTTTCATTTCTAGTCAATGTGAGTACTCAAATCCCCAATGATTGTACAAGTAAAAGATGATGACTCCATATAAAATACAATTGATGGATTTCAACTCAAACTCATACCTCATACCATCATTAGATTCTCATTAAAAAAATAATAGTAACAAAATAATTTAGTGAATCTGTTGATAAATGTAAAGGGTTTAAATCCTAGAAATCATTATTTTTAACCTTTTAAAACAAAAATATTTACCATTATTTTTATAATATAATAACATCATAATATTAAATAATTACTTAATTTTTCATTACTTCTTATTTTTTTCATTATTATAAAAAATTAAAAATAAATTGTATCATCATACAAGTCTTCAACCCAATAAATTAGGGCTGTATATATGTGTCAAAATAATCAATAATACTTTTTATTGATCAATATTGATGGCCAATATTTAATTATAATATTGGATTCATTTTTCTTGTAATAAATTTATCATTATTATATTTTAAAAGTAATGAAATAATATGAAAATATAATGAGAACTACTTAATCAAACATCGTTAGTATGTTCATTTTAAAAACATGCTCCATTTACCATATGAATATTAATCAAAATATATGTTTCGCTAACAGAGTGACCTAATTCATTAGAATTTATAAAAATATAAATATGATAGAAAAACCCATGTCATACAATAATAATATATAAATAATTATAGATAAAATATAACCCATATCATTTATTTTTTAGGAAAATGTATGAGGCTCAGCAATATGTGGAATGACCAAATTCTAATGATGGTCTATATTAATTTATAAAATTATTTGTATAAATCGAAACATTAGATAAAATTATAAATTTATTGTGTTAATATTATTAATATACATTAAAATAATAAACTGCTGAATAATATGCATCTCTACTAATATAGAAAAACCACTTACATTACTCATGATAAATTACTACAATCACATTATAATACATATTTTATAAACACAAAGTAGTTTAATTTAACTATATCAAAAATCAATATCTATAAAATCCCTATTTATTAAAATCAAATAGAGCCAATGGGTTTGAAAATAGTTTTTGACATAAAAATGAAAATAAATAACTAGAAATAAAAAACAAACACTTTATAAGTATGTTAAAAAACATTCTCATGTATTCAATATTATTTATCAATGAATTTTATATATACATTACCAATACATTATATTCAATGCCCATATTTTCCCAAATTGTTGGAATATTCTTCCCATCATTAAAATTAATGGTACTATTGACTGTCTCACATGAATGATACATAGGAATATTCCCCTAGATTCATGAAATGTCACTCATAGGAATTGTGACCACAAAAAATGGAATGATAGTATTCAATATCTTATAGTCCCATACATATTCCAAGTCGATATTTATATTTCTTCTATTATTATTTTCATCTATTTGAATACTGCATTAAAATTTTAATAAAATATTTTTTTACGGTGACATACATACCAGTAACCACAACTCTCTTATATCCCATATATAGAGGGGTGACCAACAACACAATAACTGGAGGTGAATCTCATGGTCATATACACAGAAGTTCTTGTGAATTATATTTCATTCTATTAGTCTCATTTATAACAGAGTCACCTGTATCCATTGAAGAAGATCAGAGTGGTGGCGTGTTTTGGGATGTTAATCTTCTATGATCATGAAATATATTTTATTTACATAATTTCATCAATTAAAATTGTTCATATATATTAAATATATATAAAATATTTTAACAATGAAATAGAACAATTTATATTCTAATAAATAACATATTAATGTTTTATAGTAGTATATTTTCATTAAAAAATTATTCATTCAATTAAAATATTGTTCATTGCATTTATCTTTTTTAAACTCTAATGTGATGATTGATTTATTATCACCATATCATACATGTTTTACTAATTTTATATTATTGGAAAAAACAATTTAATATTTTATGTCTAACATGTCTCACCTTCACAATATACCATTTGATCTTCGTTATCGTATCATATAAGTCTATATGCATTAATTAAAAAAAACAACCAAAATTTCATGTACATAATCATCCACAGAAAAACCATATTCTATTATAAATCAAAGTTAAATGGATTATACTCTGTATTCTAACCATTATTCATCATATAAGAGAATTTTATACAAGTAATATGTAACAAGTCTTTTATTTTATCCATAAAAATATATAACAACATGCATCTAAATAGGTAATCATAAAACATACCACGATAGATTAATTCAATTATGTAACTATGTTTTCCATAGAATCCCACCTAGGATTGTTTAAGTGATCATCTATTTTATGTTTTCAAGTAATATTCTTGACAAAATGTTTGAAATCTGATGCCCTAAATAGTGTAGGCATTCAATCTAAAGCCTTCTATATAGGACCTTGAGAAAGAAACATAATGTTTTTTGATATTTTAGTTCAATTAAGAACATTAATTATCTAAAAAGATAATATATGGGTTTTAATTTAAATAATTAAAAATAACTACATGTTAATAATATTAATATGTGAATATAATAACACATGGGGAGAATCATTCAATAAACTACTTATTAACAATCATTCTCAATTGCATCTCATTTTGAGCTCGACACCATATTTTTCTCTTTGTTTTCAATCAAAAATCACTAATAAATGGATATGAAATAATACTACTTTGAATAACATATCTAAATCCTTGTTGAAACCTCATTTTAGTCATGGTAAAATTTATCAACATTTAATTTTTCATCTAACAGTAGGAAATAATGATGACAGGTTTTAGGAATGTGATTTAGTGGAGATACCATGAAAACATCCAAAATTATTGAATATAGACTAAATTATGTCAAAATACATTGAATAGAAGGCCACAAACACTTTAATTATGTGACCTTTATAAATATAGAATTTTTGTCTATAGGCCTCATATATGATTTATAATGAAATATAATCCTAATGAGAAACAGTAAAAGATATATTTTGATAAAAAATGCGATCATTTGATAAAATTTATTAATCCAATAAAAAGTAAAATAATTTCAACATACCTTTAAGTTGAACACATACAATGATAGTGTACTTTTCAACTAATTTAATCTTTATTAACCCAATTAACATTTAAATTTATCATGGATGTGAATAATTAATAGGGAAATAATACACCTAAATATATATTTAAAAAAATTATTAATGTTGTCTTTCAAAATATGTTTGATTTAGTTTTCTTCCACATTTCTCTATGAAAAATTTATAATAGTGAAATATAAGTGTAGTCAATTTTTCAGGTATTGAATTACACATTTCCAATGGTATAAAATTCTCTCTCTAAAAATTACATCCATGACTTTTCAATCCTTGTGAATTTTGTTTTTATTGTTAATCGCATCATGATATGTTAATTTAATATCAATTTGGAATTTTTAGATTCATTAATTTTAAAATTAACATGTATTTCTCAGGAATTTTCATTTTCAAAATAACAGTTGAAAAATTCCATTCCCATTTTCCCACAACCCATTAATTATATCATATAATCCAAATACTTATGAGAAATAATGTGATCCAATTATTTTCCATTCTCATTATTTAATGTAATAATTACATTTTCATAGACATTGTTCTCCATATTGACTGTTTTTTGAGTATTATATATGAGACTAAACTACTACTAATTATGTTTAAAAAATACACACTTTTTATTCCATTATTGTGTTCTAGATTATTCATATACATTAGCTCATAACCATTAACCCCCTTCATTAAACCGATTACAATTGAAACAATCTTCATTGAAATTCATTAATTTTTCCATGTTTTTTTGAACAATATAAACATATTTGTTGATTTCTACATTGAATATCTCAATTTTACTGTGTCTTATTAATCCTAAATTTATGAGAATCAATAATAAGTCATCAATTAAAAATATAAAAAATTATAATATGTTGTAGTAGTTGAGGTTCAAAATAAAAATTAATAATTGGACTTGTCAATCTAGTATGACTGTTCATAGTAGGTAATTTAAATTTCATAAGAATTTCACTAATAATAGACATTAAATAATAATGTTTTAGGGATTGTTCTCTCACTGATGAATCATATATTTCAACTCACCATACAATAATTCTCATAATTCTATGATGTTGAATATTTTAGATATATAATAATGTAACCCCTACTATCCTGAACATGTAACTGCCTTTCATTTTTAGTCCAAAAAAATGAATAATATTTGCATTTTTTTATGTTGAAAGTAACACAATACGATTGATGGGGTTAGAAATTTCTATTCATTCCTTGAGTGGTATTGATTTATACCATCATTGTTGTTCCTTTAATTCCCACTACATGTATGACATTTTATACATTTTTCATTATTAGAATGTTTTTTCCAAAAAGAATGAAAACATTAGAGCATGTATGTATCTTAGTATAGTCATGTACATGTATGTTGTTACCATTATTTTTCACATAAAATGATACTAGGATCATAGAATGAATAAATTAATTATGAAACAACTCTAAAATCAAACATAATACCTTTTTTATTTATTCAAGTGAGAGATTTTGTAAGATAAAACCTATTTTTAAATGAAAAATTAAAATACATGGAATACCATTCATAGAGTTCATATTTTCCATCTTCATCTAATTAATAGAAAAAAATCTTGTAACTCCTTTCTTAATAGTTTTTAACCTTCATGTTATCAAATTAAGGTACTAAGTATCATATATATTCATTCAATTTGTATCATGAAATGCCAAATTTTTCACTTATCGAATTGGAATTGTATTATCCACTACTATGTCAAATTTTGTTTTGTTTATTATGTTGTTATTATTTTGAATTTCCATAAAATTTGATTCACCATTCCAAATCCAAATTACATATAAATATTGATAATATAATAATATCATAAAATAATATTTTTCATTTTTATTCGACCATCACATTAATTTACAATTCTGACAGATACATTTTTTTCTACCATCCGTTGATTAGTTTTAAATTTGATAATATAACAATTCTTCTAATACATTATCCTCCAATTGTGTTTTTAGGAAAATTTATTAGAATTAAATTTTTTCATATTATATTTTAAATATTCTCCTTATAAATTCTAATATATTTATATAAATATTTAATAAAACAAGTAAAATAAATATCATACATCAGAAGTCATCATCCATTACCAAAGTAGTGTATTGGCTCAACATAAAAAAAATATATCATATAAATGATTCAATTCAACATTAAAATACTAAATGAAAACAAATTAAATAGATATTTATATCATTTATCTAATCCCATTAGAAAAATTAATTCCATCATATCATCAATGATGTTGGTGGTCACAATCATCAAAAAAATTGGAATAGTGGCCTTGGGGGTCATTGTCAAGGAGGTGGGAATAGGGGTAACAATGAGGTACTTATCTGGAAAATTTTGGTCTGGTCATGGTGAATAGAGGTGGGAAGGATGTTTTTTATACAATGATGGGGGGGATCGGGGTCATAGTAGTCTTTGTTAATAGTTGTTGGGATCACGATGGCAGTATATAGGGGGGGGGGGTTTCGTGGTCATGACAGTAACTGGATGGGGGTGATAGTGTTATGAAAGTATATAGAATGTGGTTCACATTTAATATGGTCACCAGAAGGGGGACATGGATATGCAGTTCTCAGTTGGGATAATCAGGATTCGGTTCTGATGGTCACTTGAATGGGGTTTAGGTCATGGAGGTAGACGGTAGGGGAGGTCAAGGTTACATCAGTCATTGGTAGGGGGATTGGTGCGACGATGGTCACAGTTGGGAGTAGGGGGTCTGGGTCGTAGAATTCACTGTCCATAGATTGGGTTATAGGGCAGGGTTCCCTGAGTGTAGTGGGATATGTGGTTTGTCTTGGCCAAGGGTAGTAGAGTGGGGGGGGGATAAGAATTAATATTTCTAGAAATATTATACATATGTTAAAATAAAATAACCACTAATTTTTGGGAAAAAAAATTTTGCTTCCATTATCTAAAAAATCCAATATATATTAAATTTTTTTATATTATTGATTGATACTTTTTTTATAACTTCCAATAAGATTTTTTTTGTTTATATGGATAGAAAATTATAATTTTGTAAAATAATGAATACTGAATGAGTGACGATTTAGGATCAAGAAAAATATTTATCCTTTGAGATTCTATGTGGCAAAAAAGCTCATGAACTCATTAATGGTAGGAAAATAAGAACAAAACATGGCAAAAAAGATACATTTTTTGATAATCATTAATATCATAAAACTAAAAATATAAAAGGGGGGAAGTGGAAAATTATTCAGTGAATTTATTATCCTTCTGTTAAACCTAAATTTTTGAATGTAGTGGATTGTATAATTCATAAGTTGCCTTGATCTAAGGATCACACATGAACGATGGAACAAAAATAAAACTCAGTGATAGAGGCTATCAATCCATGAAGACATCTGAATTTAGTTTCATAAAAATAAAAATGAATAAAGAGAATAAATATTGAAAATTTATGCATGAATTAAAATTATTATCCAAATGGGATTGATCCACCCCAAAATTCTCATGTGGAGTTATTAGAGGATGTCTACCTTGATGATTTCCCAAGACTTTTTGGATGATTTTCACCAATAAACTATATCCTCACAACATTGATGTTGGCAAATTTCGTTTAAAAAATATCATATTAATGATGGTTTGAAAAATTAGTGATCTCATCCTCATAAATTAAATGATGAAAATTTATGTGAATTACAGTGATTTGATCTCACCATTTTTGTCAAATACAAACCTAGGTCGACTATAATGGGACAACACTTAGTGGGACAACCCATTCAGATTTTATATTTTTGAATCCAATGGTTATTAATGATTATGTTATTATACATCTTATAAAAAATTTCACATTACTATTTTTAAGTTTTAGTTTTTTTATTAATATATATATATATATTTTATAAAATTATATTTTTAATAATAAGAGTTTATGAATTCAGGTAATTTTTTATTTCTTTAATTTAATGAAAAAATTAAAAACCCTCATTTTTACAAGGGGGATGTGTGAGAATTCAACATCCAAAATCCAATATGGGAATCCATATATTTATCCACCACATTTATCCAAGACAAATGTGTGTGTCCAACTATTAGTTAATGATTTATTGAATAAATATTATTACAATCCTCCTCATTAAATCACAAATATTATATATAGATATAATAACTAAAAAATTATACCTAATGATTGTATCTTAGAATTTAAAATTGGTCATAGTATCAATATATAAATATAGTACCATATTTACATTTTTTTTAAAAGTAAAGAGCTTAATAATTTTTTCAAGAAATAGATATCACACATTCGATGACACTTCCATCCATTATATCATTTTGTGTTAAATTTATATAAGTGTTCCTATATCATTTTTATTATCAATAAAAGTAGTAATTACATTATCTTTTATAATAATAGACACCCATTATATGTTCATTTAAAATTATTTTACAATGACCATTGATTATTAGAAAAAATAACTCATCGGGTCTTAATATTTTTCTCAGAGTTTATTTATCAGTGTAATGTCATAACAGAAGATATTTACAATTAGTATTTGGGGTTATAATTTTCAATATAAAAAAGCATCATCGTAAATTTTTTAACAATTAAACATATTAATTACGATCGACCTAAAAAATGGGTTGGGTTTCTCCTATTAAAATTTTATATTCTATTTTCTAACCAATATCATTAATAGTTTCATGAATGATATCTATGAATAGATATTTTTATATGGTATTTCATTGGGGTTTACATGTTCTCACATAGAAAATTGTTATGGTATTATATTGGAAATAATTTCTCATAAAATAATGTCTCAGTCTTATATTTCATGAAAATTCATAATAGATAAACTATATTACCTTGATAAATATCCATCACTATAAAAATCTATTGATATTAGAGATATTATACTAGGTATGAATCTAATATCCAATTATATATTCATAATACCCTTCAATATACTACTAAGGTGAAAAAAACGACTCCATGGATTAATATAAAATAATTTTTTTTTCATTTTCACCCATGAAACAGAAAAACATCCAATTGTAAAAATCCTTCTTGATGTGGATTTGTTATCACAAATAGAGGTAATCTAACATTTATAAGTGCATGTTTCTAATATATATGGATAAAAATTATATTATAAACATAAAACATTGTTCTTTCATATGTATCCAATTTTTTTATTCATATAAAATGATCAAAAAAACAAATTGTATATCTTATAATTTTACAGGTTAAAAAATAAATATCAACTCTAGGGAATGACATTGAACTAATTAAATAATAACATGACTCTTCCCTTATTCTTAATTAGTTTATAAATTGAATCAAATGGATTTTTATAATCCATGGATCCAATATGATCAAATTTATTTGAAATTATTTTTATATAATGATAATGACATAAATAATAATCACTACTAAGTTTATAACATTAGTAATTAGAATAGTATCAACTTATATATGAACTTAATATTAAACATAGTGGATAACAAATTCTTTCCCACATTTACACTATTCATATTATCTCTAAAAGTTAACATATAATGAAAATATAAACTCAAAATTTTTCTATATTAATATAAAAAATTTTGATTAACAAATTTATCCACATTTTTATAAGAAAATCCATTAAATCGAATATTAAAATCAAATTTCTCTTTCTATGGATTCAGTGTTTGTTTAAGGAATTAACGTGATTTAACTATTTAGCTTACATTTTTCATTACCCTATTAAATTAACACTTATGGGTTTTCCATTTAAATATCTTCATTTAAAACTCCATTTAAAAGAAGATGGTTTATCAATAATTTGATGGAAATTAAAATTATTAATTAAAGCTAATGAAAAGTAAATCTTACTGAAGTAATTTGATCTAAATGTGAATTATAGTTAAAATAATGAATTTATTGTTTTTTATTGAAACCTCTGGTAACCAATCTAGATTTGAAATATTGAATGTTTCCATTATACTCATTCGTCATTTTGAAACCATATTTACAACTAATTGGTTTTGAGAATATTAGTAAATCATTAATGACATATTTATTATTTCCCATAATTGAATCCAATTCATCATTAATTTATTCTTTCCTGAATGTAACATCTCCAAAATTCATTGCATCATTATATATATTTGGACCATCTTCTATTGTCAATAAAACTGGATACACATCCATAAAACTCTTATTTCAATCACCCATAATATATAAAAATATGGAATTGAGATAAATAAAATCCTAATCCAAATGTTTCAGATTTAAAATTATTGTACTACCTTCATGTTTAACTCACAAATCATCCTTATAATATATAATTTTATTTGTAATAAATCAAGTAAAAGTGATAGATTAATGATGTATAAACATCACTAAATCATATTAGTTAATTTTATTTCAATATACCGCTATATCCCATTATTCTATTTTTAAAAAATCTCCCAAATCAAAAATTCTACATTCATTTCTATTTTATACACATACTATAAAATAAGATTTATTATTACTAGGAAATATATTAGTTCTTTTAGTATCTTCAACACTATATAAATCTAATAACACCCAAAAATTAATATTAGAATGATATTATGTTTAACATCTTAATTACTTTTAATTAATTATAATTAACATGTTATAAATGAACATTCCATAAATTGGAGTACTCTAGAAAGTATGAAGGTCATTCGGTCAATTTATTGACTGACATTTGATACATTCCATCATTTGAATATCCCTTCCTCATAAAAATCCCTCCCTTCAACAATATATTTTTTTAGGGTTCTAAGGAAACTCTATATCTATTATTTCATTGATGAATTGTAGAGTATAAATTATTTTGAATATAGGGTATATAAAACACACTAAGAAGAGTCAAATACTTAAAAAAAGTAAAGTACATCTCTATGATTTATTGTTTTTATAAATTTATGTTGGGATTGTTTCCAATGTGTTATTCATATATGATAGTATTGTCATTAAATTTTCTGAACATTAAATGATAATATCACACAAGCACCATTACTCAAAAAGCAGTCCAACTTCCCATATTCATCGAAGTCATACTGATATCGGATATCATTGCAATAATATTTTATTCACTCAGAATACTCTCGACATGTTTTTCAACATTATTTCATTTGTTTCATTCACTTCAAAAATTAGCTGGTTTATATAGAAAAAGAATTCAATTTTATTCATTGAGGGATATAATTTATACTTGAATTGGTTGATTTTATTCTTGACATGTAAGGAAGTGTTCTGTTCTTCCTTTTCCTCAATTATACTATCCTTTGTATCAAATTTTGAATCTGTACCCATGACTCTAAAAAATAATTCTTCATTATTATGATGATTTCTTTTAAAATATTCTATTGTAATATCCTCACTCTATTTAATGAGTCATTTACAAAAAACATTCCACATATGATGTTATTTAGAAATAATTGAACTAGACTAGAAACATTCTAGTATATTAATCATAATTTAAATATTATTATTTTATTTAATATAGAGATAAAAAAGTTTCTCTCACTTCATCTTCTTATGAACTCTCAATATGTAAAGATACATTTCCATTAGAAATTTATTTGTACCTTCTTCCTAGTCCTTCTACCTAAATTATACTGCATCACATATCTCTCAAGATGATTTATTTTTTATGAAAATAACCATAAGACAATTTTATAATTTGTTGATAATATATCCTCGACCAAATACATAATCATATTCATGTTTCATCATCATTTCGAAAAGGATTTTTACTTGAGTCACATTAATGATTGTGTCATTGTGATTTACAAATATCTCATTAGGAATAGAAGTAATGTTCATTTTCCAAATGTAGAAAACATTCAAGAACATATGAAAAAATATCATCACTTCCTACAAGTATGAGATATTATTTATATCATAAAATTCATGCTTGATTTTGTCTTTTTTTTAAACATTGAGAGATTATAAATCCAACGTCTACTTTCAACATTTTTTTCAAACCCTATGGATTGTTTTTATTATTGGGAAAAAATGTGTATGGGGAAGATAGATTGAATCTTTTTGTGGAAATTTAATAGAATTTCCATTAGGGTTTGATCCACCCCTACAAATTATAGTAGGGATCTTGGTGGATGTTTCGTTCAATGGTTATAGCATTTTTTGGGATGATGGTCCCCAAAACCAAATTTCCTTGAATCACAAGTGTTCAAAAAATTTATATAGATAATTTTAGATTTATGTAATTAATTTAACCGAGATATCCAATTAAAACTTATTTATTGATCAATATATGTTGGAATAACCATAATTCTATCAAACAATTTCATTATAGAACACATTAGTTCTATAGAATTGTGAAAACGCTTCTTGGGGGCACCTGTATAGATTTTTAAAATTCAAAACTTGAACGATTTAAAAAATCATGTTATTAGTTGTTTTATAATATATTTTATTATTTATTATTTTTCATTATAGTTTTTATTATATGTATCATATTTATATAAAAACATTTTACTGAATTATATATCATAAAAGTGAACTTTAATCATTTAGGAATATATAATGGTATATTGAAAGAACCAATTATGATGGATTATTTTTCTAATATGGAAATGTGATAATTTAGCTCCCACATAAAATGTGGTGTTCAACTTTTTTTCCGCATCGTCGATACAGGAAAAAACATGTGAGTCACATGATTAATTAATTTATTTATTTCCAAAACTTATAACATCTAACTCTAAATCATTCATCGCTAGTGTGTTTTTGGAGGCTCCTCTATTGATTATAAAATTGAATTTATTATAGGAGAATTTGATGCATTGAATAAATTTTTAATCTAATAAATGTTTTACCATTAATTATCCTATTATATTGACCATAACTAAAAATATTGGTGATGAAAATGACTTGTGATAGATTGATACATCCTTGTAATAACATTAGTGAATCTCATTCTCTCTTTTTGTATTAAAATAATGAAATCAATGATAATGACATATTTAATTTAAGTACAATACAATTTGAGAATATAATATTTGAAAAATATGGGTCTGGATCTCCAATTAAGTATTCGGTTTTTATTATCCTTATTACGTATTACTAGAATTCTCCCAAACCATAATTTTGGTTGAGGTTTTAGTGATCTAAACCATCGTATCCACATATATCTAATGTATATCTTCTTTTTTTTATGGATTAACACAAAGAAAATATTCTACATGATTTTTCATTTATTAGTCTATCATAACCAACATGCTAGTGGTGAGTGTAACAGAAATGGGGAATCCTTTTTATCTTTTTATTGTGTATGATCCTAAACATTACAGAGATGACATTTTTTCATGTATTTAGTTACTATTTTAGTATTTTTATTATTTAAAATAGTTAGTTATTTTATATGGGGTTGTTTCAGTTGATGATAGTGAAATTTGGAAGCCCATTAGATTATTCGTAGTTGGTAGAGAATAAGGGAATATCATGTGACATGCTTCATGAAATGTTTCACACTATTTTGGAGAGGCATGATGTGGCATAATGTTGGTGCATTTTTTTTTAATCTGTGGGGCCTCCCTCCCCAAATAGTGGACTCTCCAATATATGGGATTATAATGTCTAGAGCATAGCTTTTCAAACATTTCTCCACATTGGAGAAAACATGAAACCCCTAAGGAGAGATACATAGTTATAGTACAAGGTTTGGAAAAACATCTCCCTCCCCATGTAAACCATGTGTATTAGTTTTAATACCATAATGTATTTATTTACAATTCCCAAACCCTCTGGATTTAACCCCAAATCTCCCTAGCTAAGCCCTAAAATATTAAAAATATTTTTTATGATCCTCAAAGGATTCCATTAATCCTAATATAAAATTATTAATGAATAAATTGTACAATTTATGTACCATATCCTCTATGGTATATTATTTATTCACCATTTACTGTTCTTTCTCTCTTATCAGCCTCATCAAATGATGTAGGATGATTTCTACTCCAATGGAAATGGTTCATATCTTTGTTTTAATGGATATAATGTATTGTTACCAAATATTCTCTTCAATTATGATTTTGTTCATTCCACATCAAATTGGGTATTTAGTTTTAGAGAATGTTCATCCGAGACCATGAGTTATGTGGTAAAGTTTTCACTTCCCAGAGTCTAGATTATAATTACGTGTAAGTAATTATAAAATTTTCATCATAATGATTGTTCAATTGCATTATAATGTTAATTAATCAACTGGTTCATCATGGGATATGCAATTGTGAAAATAATGGGTTTTAGAATTTATGGTTACCCATGGGTTGTGTCCATATAATTGATTCATTTATTAATGAAATATGAAATGGTTGAATAATGATTTTTTAAAATTACTGATCTATTCTCTTAAAATGTGTAATAATGAGATATGATGTTGTGACTATGTTTTAGGACGTTGACTACGAGTCCAAATACCCATGGGGTGTCAAATTTCTTCTTCTAAGCCCCCAATATATATATTTATTACATGTGTTCATTGTGTTGTAGGATAGGCACTACTACTCCAAAAAACAACCGAGTGCCTGAATGCCTCTCTAACACATAATTTTTTGAATGTGAAATTGGGATTTATTGAATAATATATACTCATGATAAAATAAAATGTGATATCCCTTGGTGGATGATTTTGATTCTGAAATTGGTAAAAGATGTTATTCCTTATTTAGGTCTCTTCGTAATCCCATGAATTTATGTTGTTAAATAATGAATAATTTAATATAAAAAATAATGAATAATTTATGTTGTTAAATAATGAATAATTTAATATGAAAAATCATTACATTTTTTTACCTTATTATTTATACAACATTATACACTATTATAAAGTTGAATGTTTTTTATAAGATATTTTTGTGGGGTTATATTTATGTGCACACTCTCTATAGAGGATTCTTGATCGGTACATTAATAGAATTAATGTTTTCAAGACAGGACATGTGAAAGTAAATTATGTTAGATCGATTTTTTGGGATTGACCATGGATGAGGAAACTATAAATAGTTGTGGGGACTACATGGTTGTTTTTAGTGCTTTTATTTTAGTTTTTCATTTAGCACTGGAAAATTTCTATGTTATGACATAGTTATTGTTTTAGATTTTATGTAGTTTTTGTGTTTTATTATAATAATGAGATGTTAGTCATTATTTGTTAGGTTATTATTCTAGTTATAATTATTATCATTTTTATATGTCTAATTTATTTCTTATATAGTGAAACATTGATTAAAAGTATAATGTTTCCCAACTATATCTGTTAGACCCTCACTACTATTTGTAATCATCTGTTTTAAGGTGATATGTGATGATGTTATGTAATGAAGATGATTATGGAACAAAAATTTGGTTATTTATTCAGGATGTTATAATGTTGTGTCATACGGGGTTTTAATTTCATTTAGTAATCTTTCTATTTGGAAATTTTGGATAGGATACAAGGATGAGTCAGGATGTGGTAATGAGAAGATGCATGGGATTATCTAACCCATGTGTATTGTAAGAACCCAGATCTTCATTTAGTTATGTTTTTCCCTATTTTGGTGTTTTTGAGAAAAATAGGAGTTTCTAGAAATTTTTTAAGTACACGCCCTGTAAATATATGTACACACTGTGTACATAGTTTCCACATGTAGACGTGTGCTGGATGGGTAGTGGTCAATCACACATCCGTGTGTGGTGACCTAGTGGACCCCCAAAGCGAGGCCCTGTAATGGAATGTACATTCCATGTACTTATAAAGTAAATGTCATGTACTTTCTTTTTCTCATTAAACAGAACAGAGTCACATCTAATTGGCAGAAGCATCTTTTATTCGCCTTCTTCGACTCGGAGCATCTGTACGACACTGATAATTCCCCATCCCCCAATCTAGCATCTATTCTCTGATTTCCATATCTTCGATTGCATTGGGATCACCACTAAATAATCTTCCTTCTTCTAGAGAATCGTTTCCTGATTTCTCTTCTTTCAAGAGTTATCCTCGATTGAGCATTCTTAGAGTTTATTTATATCTACAGTGTTCCTGTGCGATTGAAGGCATGAGTTTCACGTATAGTGATCCTTTGACACCATGGTAGGTGGTTTGTGTATTTCCGTAGATATTATTTGAGTTATATGTGAAAAAGTTCACAATACCCTTGATCGGGGTATTGCTTGTTTAGGGTTTTGACCCGATTAATTTGTGCAATGATTATAATTCTTGGGTTAAGGATAATTGTTAAGAATATGGATTTTCTCCATGTTATATGTGTGTTTTCCAATTCATGAACAATTTATGAATGGTTGGTCTACATTTCATCTTAGGTTTTTTCTTTTCTTTCCATACCGAGTACTTTTTTATGAATTAATTGTATTCTCGAATGTTGTTATATTGTAGACTGTTTAGCCATGTAGTTCTTGAGGTTTTCTTTGTTTACAATGAATTTTTGTGATCGATTTAATTACATAGGGCCACGAGAGCCTGGTTTAGTAGAACATAGAAATAATGGACGTCGAGGGATTCTCTAGTGTGTATGTCTACTGTTACGATGCGAGATCATACGGGGAATTGACGTAAGTGCTTCCTCAGAGTGTATATAGTTCCTCAACGCATGAAACATGGGAAATGAGATGTTGAGTGCTTCCCCAAAGGTCATTTTAGTTGATGATATGATACTAGAGGGGGAATTTACGGTGAGTTCATTTTTAGAGAGTCCACTCTTAAGCTGAACCAGAGGTTTTAGACTGTTTAAAATTCCCATAGGGTTGTTTTTTCTTGTTTGGTTGAACTATAGGGGTTAGGCTGTGAGTACTCTCAAAGGGTTACCTTCTTTTTTTAGATACTTATTTGATATATTAAATTGAATGCATTTGAATAGTAGGATTTTTTACTTTTTAGTTGTTCCTTGTTTAATGCTATATCTTGATTATTGCATGCCATATATATTTACTGACTATTAGGAGTGAATTTTTTGGGGGATACATAATGGGATTTAGTCTCAAACCCAGTTTGGGCCATGATTTTGGTCCCAGACATATTATATTGCAGCAGGTATATATAAGGGAAAGAAAAATTCTACATTAGGTACATGATTGTTGAGGAGTTGGAGATCATGGGACCAAGCTGAGGCTTGTGATGCTGTTGGAGTTTATATGTTTCTTTTGTACTTTGGTTATTTCTTAATTCAAGAATTGTGACTTGTTTGGATGATTTCCTACACATATGTGTTATGAATCATCATTATATATATGTTCCCCAGTTTATTTTTTCAGACTTTAGAAGTTTATTTATTTATCGTATTATTGCTCCTTCCTCTATTGTATATCTGTTTACATCCACATCGTAACTCGGCCAATGAGGGAATAGATTCCCCACTATCACACATAATGTCCTCGCATATAGTCAGCATCCTCTAGCATTTGTGGATATTAGCTTGAGGCCATATGATCAACCGTGTACGGGGCGCCTCTGGGCAGTTCCAGAACCGGGACATTGCAAAGTGGTATCAGAGGGATTTTATTTTATTTTTTTAATATTTGGAGAATATAGCTAGGGATAGGAAGGAATAGGTACATGGTAAAAAGTTGTGCCCAGGAGTATCTAACCCATGTACAGGGACCAGCCAATCTACCTTGTTTATTTCAATCTGTTTTCTGGTTTTCAATTTCAGACTTGATTTGATTTCACCATTGAGTGATTCACATGTTTTGTGCAGTTATTGTGGATGTTATTGAGGTAAAAATTCTATTTCAGCCCGATGAGATGAGGGTATTCTATCTCATGAATGACATAGGAAATTGTTAGATATTAAAAGTCATTCATTCTTGTCATTCCATTTATGGTGCATTACTGATTACATGTCGTTGTGATAGGTGATTTTCTATATATGCATGTTGTTGTGATAGATTATTTGATAAGAATACATGTTGTTTCATAGGGTATTAAATTATGAATGGTCATTATTGAATGAATTCCAAACATCAGTTCTTGAGGTGTTATGGGAACCCATGGATCATAATTTGGTGGATATTTGCCCTGTTTCTCTTGTATATGTCATGTATAAGATGTGACACATTGATTCAGGAAGAGTATGGGCCCTGACAGATTAGAATATGGCACTTTCTTGTTCATTTCATTGTTTTATGGTCTTCCTGATTAGTTTATAAGTCTCAATATCTAGAAAAACCCACAATACAAGGTGTATAATGATGAATACACACCATTTTTTCTTCTGTTCTGGAAGAAACTATTTTTCTTATGTATATTCCATGTACTGTATGTACATGTCATGAAGTCTCTGACTATTTTACTCACTGTGAGGGAAGAAACATGTGGATTTGAAATCCTGGTAGAACACAATGTGTTCAAGATGTACACGATGTGTGGTTTTGACCATGTGTCCACCCATGTGTCTGACGACACATATGGATGAATGATTAAGTTATACATGTCATGTCATGGTTAATGTCACACCCCAACATGATTTATTTATTATTATTTTTAATTGTTTAAATTATTATTTTTAATTGTTTAAATTATTATTTTGAGTTTTGTATGACATTCTTTGTTGTGCGGTCAGTCCGCACTACTAGAAGTAACTGCATGTTGCCTGTGCGATTAACCGAATGGGTCGGAGTTATGGAGAGTGACCTGCACGCGGTTTATAAAGCCTCGCGAAAATCATGCTTCTTAACCCTATAACAAGGTGGTAACATGTGGCACAGTTTGGGCACAGTTTTCACAACCACGCATCGTACGACAGGCGAATCATGCGGTTAGTCGGTTCAAAATAAATAATTAAATAAATATGGTTGGTGAATGAAATTAAATAAATAAATAAAGATAATTTTGATGAAATGAATTTTTAAATATAGTTATAAATAATGATATTTATAATATTACGATTTTTAATATTATTATTGGGATTATTATTTTTACAATTTTTATGATCACAAATGTTAATATATTTATTATTTAATTTTTGTGGTTATGAATTTTATTATTATGGTTGTATTATTATTATTATGTTTGTTATATTATTATTATTATAATTATTATTTTTATTTGATTATTATTATTATTATTATCATTATTATTATTATAAGAAAAAAATAACTCCCTAACCCTAAAATCTGGTCACCCCCTCCCCCCTTTCATGTGAGCCCACGCTCCCCCCGTTCCCCCCCCCTCTTCGCGTTGCGGCCCCAGCACTGCCTTCCTACACCGCCTGCCCGACTTCCGGCTGGCCGCGCCATGCCGGCCGTGACCCGACGCCCCTCTGATGCTCCCCGCCTTCTTCTTCGGCTCGCCAAGCGCCTCTTCGAACCCATGCTTCTCTCCTCTCTTTCATCGGTGCCCTCCGACAGCACCCCCGCACGACGACCTCCTCCTCTCCCGCTCTGACCATCAGGGGTGGCCCAAGCTCCGGCCAACAGCGACGGTGGGCCGATCTCCCCTCCCCACCTGCACCGGTGACCTACCCCCCTGCGTAGTTCATCTGCCTTGTTCCGGCACAACCCGACCCCCTACGCAGCACCTCCTCCTTGTTCGGGTGCGACTCGACCCCCTGTGTAGGGCCTCCAACTTGTTCCGGCATGACCTGACCCCCTGCGCAGCGCCTCCGCCTTATTCTGGCGCGACCCGACCCCCTATGCAGCGCCTTCGCCTTCTTCCGGAGAAAACCAACCCCCTATGTAGCACCTTCGCCTTGTTTCAGCGTGACCCAACCCCCTACACAACAACACCTCCATGTTCTGGCGTGACCCGACCATCTTTGCAGTTCCTCCACTTCCTATTAGGCACAAATTCTCCTCTCCTATTATATTTTTCAATTTCAATTTTTATTTTTTCTTTAATTTAACCCACATTGATTTCTCAGTTTGTGGTTCACGCTATTTTCACGGTGTTTAGAGTGTGAAATTGATGTGTTGGGACCTGTTGGTCTTGGTTCTGGCATCTGTCGCCAAGGGCGAGGTGATGAACTCATTTCGTTATGCCTCTGTTGTTTTGGGTAAGAGTTTATACCAGTTTATATGTTTTTCACTACTTGATTTAGTTTAATATGTTTTATTTGAGTCCCAAGTTTTTATTTGATTGTGTGCTAGTCCGCCCCGCACTAAATTTGGGTGTCATCTATGTTGTTATGGGGTGGTGATAATTTTTCTAGTGCGTTCTCTTTTGTGGGAGGGCATGTACGTGAGTAGGTGACAGTGTGATTTTGAAATCATTGGCTAGGAAAATTAATTGAGGTATGTTCTTCCATGTATTTTCTTCCAATTTTTTTCAATGTGACACTTTTATTTTTTGTATTTAATTATTACACCATGATTCACACTTTTATTACAAATGTACATAGTTTATAGAAATGATTTATTGTCAGTTTAACTTCCTAAATATAGGTTTTGACATTTCCTTCAATTCACAAAAATGTTTTGGCCCATGTAATGAATGTGGATAAATGGTATTGTTCAAAAATTATTTTTGTTAAATGATTTGGGTGTTTTTTTGATATGAATGCTTTGGAGTTTTATTTAAATTTGTTTTATAAGGTGATTTAATGGTTTATTAAATTATTTAAGCTGTCCAAAACTAGTTTTGGAAAAAAATTTAGAGTGCGTATGATTTGAAAAGTGAATTTCAATGTTTGTGGTGCATTTTCATCATGTTTTACTTACCATGTGTTTTATTTAAATGGCATGATTGGAACATTAAAAATGATTGGTGAATTATTTGTGTAAAGAAAGTTTAGATTTTGAAATAGATTTTTGGAAAACCCTTCTTAGGATGGTATGCCTTCCTAAATGTTGACTCGTGAGATGGAAGGGTCCTTGGTATGCGACTTCATTGAATGATAATTATTTTGTGGAAAAGGAAAAAACCTCGAGGTGGTCGGGCCAGTGCCAGTTTTTGTGGAGTGTTTGATTATATGAATGTGACTTGTCGTTTTAATGATATGTCACACCCCTTTGAGAAAATAACATGGGAATCTATCATTTCAAAGAGGTTTACGGAGAACGATTGTTTCGTTAGTTTAGATAATGCCCTGGATAGTGGCCCCATTGTTGGGGAATACTGATTTATTGCTACTATGGGGATTGGTACCCTCAGTTAGGCCATGTAGGGATATACCGACCGTTAGGGCGTTATGATGTCATCGAGTTGGGGCATGCCTTCTGGATGAGTCACATGTATTGTATGTTTTTCTATTCCTCCGTGTTATTAGGATTTCTCGTGTTTCCCCATTATAAGTACTATTAGACCAATTTCCCGCTTTGTGTGGACAATTTTTTCTTTGTACCTAGATTTGGCATTTATTTAGAAAAATGAGAAATTGTGATTACATAAATAAAATATTTTAATTTAATGGTTTTAAATAGTAAGAAAAACTCCCATTTCGTTCCCCTTGTATTTGGTTTTAAACTAGAAGGGTATTAGATCATGTTTTTTGTTTTTAAAAATCAAAGTGTGTATGAAAAGATAATTTTATAATTTAGTTGAAAATAGAATTAATGGTATGTGTTGTGGAAGAAATGACATGGAATCTGTGGTGGTTTCCTACTGATCGAATAACTCACACACTACCTATACCACTCGGTGCCGGTATACCCGAGTTGTTTTGCAGGTTCATTCTTTGTTTAGGTTTCCCTATCAGGTGTTAGATTTTGGAGCATATTTGTTCTTACAGTTGGGGGTGACCAAGAGGTCACATAGAGATTGGGGTGTGGCGGTTGTTTTGTTCATTTGGCTTTTCAGTTTTGTGTTTTAGTTTTTTTCTGTTGAGTTGCACCTTGTATCTGGATTAGTTTATTTTAAGTTGTACATGCTGCTACATCCTTAGATTATTTAATTTTTTTATCTAGTACTGGTTGTTTATTTTTTTTGGGCTGAAATTGTACATGCTGCTATATCCTTGGATTATTTAATTTTTTTATCTAGTACTGGTTGTTTATTTTTTTTGGGCTGAAATCATTCCCCGTTGAATGTTTTGATGCCCGACACTTTTTTTTATCTCAGGGGGATTGGGAACGCCCCTTGGGACTTTCTGCGGACTGGCCCGGGTGACTAGTTCAGGGTCGACCTAGGCTGGTTCGTGAAAAAATGGTATCAGAGCAGGTTTTTGTTCTCTGGGGTGTCTGGTAGATGGATATTAGGACTGTTGGGGCTCAATAGATAGGTTAGGGTTCGGTGCTTGATTACCACTGCTCGCAACGAGAGCTGAGTTACATGGGTTAGTCTAGGATTTGAGTTACTTGTCTGTGGTCGTTTCAAATTTAGGGACGACAATGGAGGAAAATCAGTTCACTTTTCAGCCTCACATGGGGTGGTGACACATGTGGAGTATAAGTTCCCAATTTAAGGTCCTATTAGTGTTATGCCTTACTTGGAGAATAGCTCGCCACAATGTTGCTGGGACATACTTGTGCACTAGTTCCTCATTCTAACGGGTTATTTTTTCTTGACTATTTTTTTAATCTTGGTTATTTTGTATTTGAGTTAAAAATGAAAGTCATTTTAAAAAGGAAAACTATTTCTTTTTAAATTTTATTTAAATTTTTAGATTGGGGTTTTAAAGTTGTAGTGTTTCGATTTGAAATGTTTTATTGTGTGCTTGGATTTGGTAATGTAAAGAAGTATTTGAAATTTGGCACTCCTTGGGGAGGGTCACATGTGTGTGGGTGTGTATGGAAGTTCATGCAGGCACTTATTTGCAAATGATATGAGTGATATTTAATGAAAACACATGTGACTGTTCATAAGGTTTCATAGGTGTGTTTTTTTTTAAAAAAATAATTTTTAAGAAATAATTGTTTTGGAAAAGTTATTTCTCCTTGTTGTATATGTTTGGCCAATGGGCCTTTTGTCCTTGGCATATGTTGTTGCTTTGATTGAGTTTTGTCTTGATTCCTGTTTCGATGATGTTTCTCAGGTTTTCATGAGTATGCCTCTTAGAAATCCTCCAAAAGTTTTCAATGAGTTATGATCAGTTCATTGTTCCTTTTGTGTGTCGCTTGCATTTCGAGATAATCGATGTCTGTTAAAGGCAGTTGTATAGTTCAGAAAGATAGTGTGTCTATGGGTTTTTGGGAACTACCAGGGAAGTTATGGTTCGTACCATCATAGATTTATTTGAGGGTTTAGTTTTGGACAAGTAAAGATGAGATGTCTTATCATCTTTCGAGTTTTTGGTGTGATTAACGGTGGTCGATTTCTGCAAAGGTTCCCCACCTGGCATAGGGTGCGGGCCGGTGGAACCTGTCTCCAAGAAACCATCCTCATCAGTACTGACTCCTAGTTCATCAGACCGCTCGCATGTGCGCTATCAGTATGGCCAGTCCATACATTCTATGTCGTCATGTTGCATTCCTTTTAAAACATATGACCATCATGATTGTTTGAATCATCGAACAGAAGGAGTTAAAACCAGAAGATGAAAATTCATCTTTGTGAGGCAGGAGATGCTTCAGCCATCAGGGCCCCAGCCACAGGTCTTGGGGTGAAGCTCATGCATAGTCAGGAGTTGCCGAATGAGTGTGGAACCTCGGTTCGAGTAATGTTTTCAGCTTTGGGAGGGATATATCCAAAGTCTCATTGTTCTGTTCTTGTCACCATTGTAAATAAATAAATGGTTTGAAATAATAATTTTAATAATATTATGATTTTTAATATTATTATTGGAATTACTATTATTATATTTTTAATGACCACTAATTTTAATAAAATTAATATTGAATTGTTGTTATTACAAATTTTATTATTATAGTTGTATTATTATTATTATGTTTGTTATATTGTAATTATAATTCTTTTTATTTTTATTTGATTAGAATTACTATTATTATTATTATAAGAAAAACATAACACTCTTACACTAATACCCAGCAGCCCCCTCCCCCTTCCTCGTGCACCCACTCTCCCAGTTCACCTCCCCCCCTCTTCGTGTTGTGGCCCTGGTGTAGCCTCCCTACGTTGTCCGCCCGCCGTCCGGCTAGCCGTGCCACGCTGGTCATGCCCAGGTGCCCCTCCGCTGCACCCCGACTTCCTCGCTGGCTCGCTCAACACCTCCATGACCCCCTTTCCCTCTCTTCCCTACCACCAACACCCTCTGACGTCAACCCCGCACAGCGGCCTCCTCCTCTCTCGCTCCGACCTGCAGCGGTGGCCCGAGCTCCGGCCAGTAGTGACGGCGGCCCGATATCCCGTCCCCTCCTACTCCGATGACACAAACCCCTGCGCAGTGCCTCCTCCTTCGTCCGGAACGACCCGGACCCCTACACAGCGCCTCCGCCTTATTCCCTTGTGACCCGACCCCCTGCACAGTGCCTCCCCCTTGTTCCGACATGACCGGACCCCCTGCACAGTGCCTCCACTTTGTTCCGGTGCGACTCGAACCCCCTTTGCGACACCTTCGCTATGTTATGGCGCGACCCAACCCTCTATGAATCACCTCGAATTCCTATATGGAATGAACACTCCTCTCCTCTAGTATATTTTCATTTCGATTTTGGTGTTTTCTTCAATTTAACAAACTTTGATGTCTCACATTGTGATTCACACTATTTGCACGGAGTTTAGAGTGTGAAATTGATGTTTTGGGACCTGTTGGCCTAGGTTCTGGCATCCGCCACCAAGGGCGAGGTGATGATCTCGTTTCTCTAAGCCACTATTGTTTCAGGTAAGAGTTTATTATAGTTGATTGGTATTTCACTGCTTGATTTAGTGTCTTATGTTTTATTTGATTCCCAAGTTTTTATTTGGTTGTGTGCTATTTTGGACCGCACTAACTTTGTGTGAAGACTTTTTTGTTAACCTGTGGAGATAATTTTTCTTCTGGGTGAACTTTTTTGGGAGTGTGTGTACGTGATAAGTTGATGGTGTGATTTTGAAATCATTGGCTCGGCCAATTAATTGAGGCAGGTGCTTCCATGTCTTTTCTTCCAATTTTTTCGATGCGATACTTGTATTTTTAGTATTTAATTATTACACCCTGATTTACACTATTATTTGAAATGTAAATTGTTTATGGTAATGATTTATTTTTCGTCTACATTTCTAAATATAGGTTTTGACATGTCCTTCAATTCATGCACATGTACTGGCCTATGCAATTGAATATGGATAAATTGTATTGTTTGAAAATTGTGATTTTTGTTAAATCATTTGGGTGTGTTCTTGATATGAATGCTTTGGAGTGTTATTTAATTTTTTTTATAAGGTACTTCAATGCTTTATTAAATTATGGAAGAAGTACGAAACAGGTTTTGGATAATGTTTTAGAGTTCGTATGATTTGAAAAGAGGATTTTAGCGCGTGGGGCACATTTTCATCATGTTGCACTTAGCGCGTGTTTTCTTTAAATGGCCCGATTGGCACTTTAACAATTATTGGTGAATTCATGGTGTAAAGACCCGTTTTTCTTTTGAAATAGATCATTGGAAAACCCTTATTACATTGGTATCCCTGCTTAAATTTAGACTTGTGAGATGGAAGGTTTTTTGGTATGGGACTTCTTTGAATGACAATTATTTTGAGGCAAGGGACAAACCCTCGAGGCGGCCGGGGTGGTGCAAGTTTGTGTGGAGTGTTTGATAATATGTATGTGACTTTTTTTTAAATTATATGGTACACAACCTTGAGAAATATACATGGGAACCTATCTTAGTAAAGATGTTTACTGAGAATGATTGATGCACTTGTTTAGATTACACACTGGTTAGTGGACCCATAGTAGGGGAATACTGAGTTATTGCTTCTATGAGGATTGGCCACCTCGGTTAGGCCATGTAGGGATATGCCATGTGTTAGGGAGTTATTACATCATCATGTTTGGGAATTCCTTCATGAAGAGTCACATGTATAGTATGTTATGGTCTTCCTCTGCATTCCTATAATTTCTATTTTTTCCCCGTTATGAGTACTATTAGTCCCATTGCCGTCTTTGTGTGGACACTTTTTTCATTGCACCTGGTTTTGGTATTTATTTAGAAAACTATGAAATTGTTATCACATAAAAAATATATTTCAATTAGATGTTTTGAAATTGAAAGCACAACACCCCTTTCTTTCCCCTTGTTTTTGGTTTTAAACATGAAGGGAAGTGGATCATGTTTGTTTGTTTTTAAAAATAAATGTGTGTATGGAAACCTAATTTTATAATTTATTTCAAACTAGTATTAATGGTTTGTCTTGTGGAAGAAATAAAATGGAATCTGTGGTGGTTTCCTACTGAGAAATTAGCTCACACCCTACCTATAAAACTTGGAGTTGGTAGACCTGAGCTGTTTTGCAGGTTCAGTCTTTGTTCAGGTTTCCCTAGTAGGTGCTTGATGTTGGATCATAGATGGTCTTATGGTTGGTGGTGACTAACAGGTCACATGGAGAACGAGTTGTGGTGGTTTGGTTTGTTCGTTTGGGTAATCAGTTTCATATTTTAGTTTTTGTCTGTTGAGTTGCACATTGTATTTGGATTAGTAATTTTATTTATTTTCATTTGTCAATGATGTTTTGTCCATATTTTATATCATTTATTTTTCTGGTCCTGGTTGTTTATTCATTTTGGGCTTAAATCTTTCCTAGGTGTATGTTTTGATGCCCGACACTAGTTTCCATCCTGGGGGGATCAGGAACGCCCCTCGTGACATTCCGTGGACCTTCATGGGTGACCGGTTCAGGGTCGACCCGGGCTGTTTCATGACCTTTTAAAATGGCGTGTAGTTTAAACCATGTATCTAGTCATGCAGCGAACTACAAGGGTTATTGAAACCTATCTGTGCCCACCGTGTCTGGTAAAAAAAACACTCTGTAGAGTGAGCCAGGTAACTGGCCGTGTGACTAACAACACATGATGGTGAAGTTCTTCCAGTACACGCCGTGAAGTCTTATTCAAGGTTAACTATGTGGCTTAGCCGTGCAGAAGAACTTGGACAGGGAAAGAGGATTCGAGTATACGCCCTGTGTTAGGAAAATACACCGTGTTTATGGGGTGTCGCACAACCTGGGTAGGAATAAGTACACACCCTTGTAAAGGATTAAGGGAGAACGCCTTGTAGGCATTATACACACCATGTATCCATGTATTGAAAATCACGAATGATTTCTTTCTCCTATTCCCTTATTACACATCTAGTTTCTAGAATTTTATAATCTTGATCTAATGTGTGCGCTTGACCTTGAAGATTCATGCCACTGAGATGTCCCCTGATTTTCCTCCAGTTAAATGGTAGTGATCAGACGCCAATCATGGATGATCAGGGAATACCAACAGATCCTCCAGTTGAGCGATTCTTGGACCCATCCATCATTCTAGACACAGGTGATGACGTATAGTTCCGAGAGAGCATTATAATGATCATGCAAACCTTTTGAGGAGTATCTCATCCCACCCTTCTATGGAAGAATTATCGTGGGTTTTCTAGAAGCATCATCCTCAGCCTTCATAGTGGGAAGGAGGACCTCATGCTGTAGATTCATGGTTAGAAGACATGTTTTTTATCCCCAAGCATCAGGATATGCCTCCAGAGAGGAGTTTGAAGCTCGATATGTACATTCTTCGGTATTCCTCCATGAGATGGTGGGATGTGATATCACAGGTGGGATGCCAGCAGGTTATGGCATGGGATGAGTTTCACCATGTCTTCTATGAATACTTCTACCCAGATAATTTGAGGGATGATCGAGCCAGAGAGTTCAGGATTCTAGAGGTGGGTAAACTTTTATTATGGATTATTCTTCTCACATTATATATTTGTGATGATTCACGTGCATCCCATGTGGTGATGTGTTATTCCTGGAAAGGATGTTTGTGGATGGTCTCAGGTAGGACATCTGATCTCAGGTGAACATCATTTGGTTGAATTCCATCCCTCCAATAGTCAACCTGGCACTAATCACAGAGCGAAACCTAAGGGATTATAGAGTTGTGAGATAGGGTGGTTCACCATCAGGGTTTGGTATCCCTCCTATAGATAGCAGGAAGCGCGCATGGAGTCTAAACGAGAGGTTTCGAAAAGGCGGGACACTTCTTCTGGTAGACAAGTGGTGTTCTTCCAGTGCTGAAAGAGTGGGTATATGAGGCCACATTGCCCGAGAGGCCCAATGGAGTGCAAATAATGCAGAAAGATGAGTCTTATTTAGCATTTATTTCATTTTTTCTCCCCGGAAACTGGTGAGAGGGTTTCTTCTATGACTCCATGTTCAGGGGAAGCACCACCAGTTTCTCACCATCTTCAGAACAAGAGTTCTTCTGTCCATTCAGTCTGATGTGAAAGTCGTGTTCTTGGTAGCCAGTTTATAGGCTTTCAGTGGCAATAGGGTGGATCCCCTCATGGTGGTCAGGTAGGGTCACATGGCAGCAGTGCAGGTCAGACTGTTGTAGAAGGGTTGACCCAGTAGGAGCGGGATCTCAAACCCTCTACAGTTCGATGTAAGATCCTATTTGCCTTAGTTTTATCTTCTAATATTTTTGATATGGGGTATTCCCATAGATTTTTTTTTGCTGATGTGGAGATCCATGTGCTCTTTATCCATTATTTGGTTGATATTTTGACACTAGACTCATCATTGGGGATAAGAAGAGCTAGTGTATGACATTGCCAGGAGGGCCCTCATGAAGATGGTGGGTGACAATTCTTATGGGACCTTTATGTTATATAGATGATAGGCTATGATTAAATTCTATAAATTTAATGGTTAGTTCCCTTTCAGGTTGTTGTTGATTTATATCATTTTAGGGTCAGTTTCACGTCATCAGATGTCAGATCTTTTCTTCATAAGGGAGAACGAGATGTCTAGGCGAGTAGAGCTGGACCAGATAATCCTGGGTTGGGAAGTGTTATAAACCAGAATTCTAGTCTATATCTGGATTACTATGGGACATCACATGTTGACTTTCCTATAGTTCTGGATTGTTTTAGGGACATCTTTCTAATAGACATTTCAGGTATTCCTCCAGAGCGAGATGTGCAATTTTCTATTGAGATTGTTCCATGAGCGGCACTGGTGTGCATTCCTCCTTATAGGATGGATACACCTAAGTTGAAGGAGCTCAAGAAGCAGTTGGAAGAATTGCAGACAAAGGGTTTCATTTGACCAAGTGCATCTCATTAGGATTCACCTGTCCTGTTTTCAATGAAGGAATACAATACCCTCATTCTTCATGTGGATTATCGAATGTTGATCCAGTTTACGGTCAAGAACTGATATCCCTTGCTGAGGATTGATGATTTCTTTGATTTACTTTGAGGAGACTGGGTGTTCCTGAAGATCTAAATGAGGTCTGGTTACCATCAGTTGCACATTAGACCATCTGATATACCTCTTACAGCCTTCTAGATCAGGATGGTCAATACATGTTTGTGGTTATGTCCTTCGGTCTCACGAACGCGCCTACAGTCATCATGGAACTGATGAATCGATTCTTCCATTTATACATGGATTCCTTCATGGTAGTTTTTGTGTATGATAACTTGGTGTACTCTCACACGTGAAAAAATTATGCTAAAAATCTTGATAATGTTTATAGTCCAATGAGATCGCATCAGTTTTATGTTAATCTCTCAAAATTCAACTCTTGTATGGACTAGATTCAATTCTTGGATCATGTTTTCTAAGAGACAAGAGAATCAGTAGACCAAGAGAATGTGAGAGTAGTAGTTTCCTAGGAGCATCTAAATAATTTATTTGAGGAATAATGTTATCTAGGGAATTATAGATACAATAATCATTTCATACAGGACTTTTCATGCTTAGTAGCACTGCTGATGTGCTTGACAAAGAAGGGTGCAAAATTATTTTGGTTAGTTTATTGTGAGTCAGACCTTCCGGAGATGAAATGGAGATTAACTTCAGCATCAATAATAGTATTTAAATTGCTGGGAATGATCTATACTCTTTACTATGATGCTTCTGGTATTGGTCTGGGAACTGTGACTATGTAGGTAGAAGTAGTCATTGCATATGTGTGTCGACAGTTGAGATCACATGAGTGAAATTACCTGACGCACGATCTCGAGTTGCCTGTAGTTTTTCATTATTTATATTGTTGGAGAAATTATCTTATGGGAGATAATATCATTATTTTAATAGACTAAAAAGGTCTCAAGTATATCTTCACTGATAGTGATCTGAATTTGAGACAACGAAGGTTGGTTGAGTACCTTCAGTCCTTTGACTTTGATCTTGCCTATACGCATGGAAAAGGCAATACAGTGGCTGATGCACTGAGCAGGAGGACACAGATAAAAGCAGTTTAAGAGGCTAGTAGTGAGTCGAAATTAATGGATCTATTTTTTTAGATTCATTTGGTGGTGCACGACAGATAGGGGAAGACGTTTCATTCTACTATAGTTTTTACCTCTACTCTTCTTGATCGAGTGAGAACAAGGTAGCTATCCAATTATGAATGTCTAGTCCAATCGGAACCGTTTCAGGATAGGAACCTATTCCTTGATGGATAGTATTCAGGGGTGAGATCTTGTGTTTTCAGGGGCGCATATGGGTGTCATCTGACATACATGAGGCGCTATTATGGGAATTTCATTCCTCAGTTTGGGAATTTCATCCTGGTGTCACCATGATGCATCTGGATCTGCACCGTTAGTATTGGTGGACAGGTTTGAAGAGGGATGTTGATGGTTTCATCATGTGGTGTTCCACCTTTCTGGAGGTGAAGGTGGAGCACCATCAACCAGTAGGGCTTTTTCACCAGTTACCCATTCCCGATTGGAAGTGGAAAGACGTTGCGATAGATTTCGTGATTGGATTGTCGAGGTCACCTTGCGAGAATGTTGCAGTATGGGTTGTCATTGACAGACTCACGAAGGTTCCTCACTTTATTCTAGTCAAAGAGGCATTCAGTGTTGATGAGATGGAAAGATTGTACATCTGATAGATTTTATATCTATATGGGGTCCACACTCCATTGTTTCATATTGGGATTCACATTTTACGTCTCTAGTCTGGAAGCGGCTACATAAGGCTTTGGTTACATGGGTACTTTTGAGTACATCTGGCCACCACCAGATAGATGGCCAGTCCGAGCATACAATTTAGGTGCTTCAATACATGCTTCGAGAATGCATCCAATATTTTGGAGGACCTTGGGAGAAGCACATACAACTTGTTGGGTTTTCCTAAAATAATAGTTTTCAAGAAACTATTCATATTTCACCATATGAGGATTTGTATGGTAGGTCATGCCAATCACCCTTATGCAGAAAAGAGGTAGGAGGGGTAGCTATGTTGAGTCCATGACATGTCCAAGAGACCACAGAGCAGATAGCGTTGATTCAAAGGAGGATGGCCATTGCACAGTACTGACAGAAGTCTTATGTTGATCGACGGAGACATCATATGGAGTTTGATGTTAAAGATCATATTTTCTTGCGTGTCACACTGAGGTTAGAACACAATAGGATTATGAGGTAGGGTAAGCATTCACTGAGGTATGTTGGGCCATTTGAGGTGTTGTAAAGAGCCATGTCCATTACTTATCAGTTGTAGTTACCTCAGAGGTACCAGAATATGGATGATGAGTTCCACGTTTTTCATCATCGACGACACATTATAGACATGTCTCATGTTTTTCAACTAGGAGAGGTAGAGGTAGAGGTGGATACCTCATTCGAGGAGCATCTTATCCAAATTTTTGATGAAAGGGAGAATGTTCTATGTGTCAGGTCTATTCCTCTGGTATGAGTGTTATGGAATCATGGTTGAGTATAGGACGAGTCTTCAGAGAGGGAGGTCTATGTACGATCACAATGGCAAAAGTTGTTCGAGGATTCATCTTCTATGCAGCCTTGCAAAGGAAATTCGGGGACAAATTTCATTATTGGTGGAAGTTTATAAGAACCAGGATCTTCTTTTCAGGTATGTTTTCCTCAATTATTGTGTTTTTTACAAAATGTGGAGTTTCTAGAAATTTTTCAATTACACACAGTGTGTATTTATGTATACGTCATGTACTCAGTTTCCCCAAGTAACCATGTGATGTCCATGTAACGGCGAAGCACACAACTGTGTGTGGTGACCTGGAGGCCGCCTAATGTGGGGGCCGATAAGGGTATGTACACGCTGGGTACTTATAATATACATGTCATGTACTTTCGTATTTTTCATGAAATGGACCGGGGTTTGGTCTAATTGGCAGAAGCATCTTCTTCATCACCTTCTTCAACTGAGATCATCTGTAAGATGTCGATCATTCCACAAGACACTGATCGAGCATCAGTTCTCTAGTTTGACCACCATAGATTGCATTGTGATCACCGTTGTAGGCTCTTTCTTCATCAAGATCCATGTTTCCTGATTTCACATATTTCAAGAGATATCCTTTATTGAGAATTTTTAGCAATTTTGTATCTCTACGGTGTTCTTGGGAGATTCAAGGCCTGATGTTCATATATAGAGATCTGAAAACACCAAGGTAGCTGGTTTGTGCCTTTCCATAGATAGAATTTGAGTTATCTGTGAAAAGGTGCTCAATACCCTTGATCAAGGTATTGCGTGTTTAGGGTTTTGACCCTGTTAATGCATTATATTCATAGAATACTTGAGTAAAGTTTAATTTTTTTGAATATGGTTGTTTAAAATGTTATAGATGTATTCTCCAATGATTGTACCATTTATGGCTGTTTGGTCTAGATTTTCAAGTTAGGAAATTGATTTGATTTCCTTGCTAAGACTGTAGGACGAAGTGATTGTATTATGACATGTTGTTATGTGGTAGAATGTTTAGGCAAGTAGTTTTTTAGGTTTACATTGGCCGTGATAAATTTTCGTGCTCTATTTACTTACACAGGGTTGTGAGAACCTTGTGTAGTAGACCATGGAGTATGTGGACATTGAGGGCTTCGCCCGAGCGTCTATTTTATTTAACGATGTGAGACCATAGGGGGGATTGATGTAAGTGCTTTCTTAGATTGTTTGAAGTTCCTCAACGGAGGAAATAGGGGGAATGGGATGTTGAGTGCTTCCTCAGAGTGACTTTCATTTACCGACACGATACTATAGGGGGAATTGACGGTGAGTGCTCTCTTAGAGAGTCTAGCCTTAAGGTGATCCTGAGGGGTTAGACTGTGTGTACCTCACAGAGGGTTTCTTCCTCTTGTTTGGTACAACCTGAGGGGTTAGGCTATGAGTACTCCTAGAAGGATACCTGTTTTATTTAGCTGCTTAATAGATATGTGAAATTGAATGCATTTGAAATATAAGACATTTTACTTTTTAGTGCTTCCTTGTTTGCTACACCATCTTGATTATTTCCTTCCATATATATTCACTGACTCTTAGGCACAGATCATTGTGAGGTTGCCTAGTTGGATTTATTCTCACACCCTATTTGGCCCTTGCGTTTGGGCCCAAACAAATGATGTTGCTTCATGTATAGATAAGGGAGACTTCCCTTCTACATATATTACATGACTGCTGAGGAGATGGAGAGCATGAGAGAAAGTAGAGGCTTGTGATGCTATGGGAGTTTATCTGTTTATTTTTTTACATTGGATATTTCTATATTCATTTATTGTGACTTGTTTGGCTACATTTATAGAATTATGTATGATGCATCATCATTATATACATTTTCTCCACTTTATTCACTCATTCTTCCACTATTTACTGATGTATAGTATTACTACTCCACCTGCTATTGTATATCCATTTACATGTGTTGTGTTACTCTGCCAATGAGGGAATAGTTTCCCCATAATAACACCCAAGACCCTCACAGCTAGTTGGCAACCTCTAGTGTTCAGGGAAATTTTCTTGAGACCTTGTGAACAACATGGTACAGTGCGCCTCTAGGAGGCTTCTGGAACTAGAAAGTTACATGTGTGGTGAAATGAATATACACATCTTTGTATTGATGTTCTGGATATTTCCTAGAATATTAATATTTTATTTTGACTTGTATTATGTAATTTTTTTTTGATGTCATTAATTTTCATGTTTTTTTTCTATATCATGTCACATCATTAAATATGAGAATACATGTTCCTTTACAGGAACTAAAAAATTTTATTTTACATTCATCATTTTATAAATGAAAGAAAAAATGTTTTAGGGAGTTGTAAAATTAAAATATTTCATTGACTGAGTAATTTAATATAAATCTTTTCTTAATTTGAAATATAAAATATGTAAATTAAGGTAAATTTGAAAAATAGAGATGGATTAATTGGATTTAATTTATCAAATTTATTAATGAAAATCATTTACCTTCTGTTAACCACGAACAATCAAAGAGGAGATTGAGTATAGTATTAGTGCCACACATTTGACCATATAGTGGGGAATTGGGTATGGCCTATTATGGATTTATGTTACTAAATATTATTGAATTTGGTAAATGATGAGTCATTATTTACTGGATGTGTTTTTTATTTTTAAATACATAACTTCACAATGATACATTTTTATAGGACCGAAGGTGTTTAGGGATAGAAATGATCCCACTTTAGTTAACCTGAGGATTGGATTGTACATGGTAATTGGGTCGAAGAAAACTTTCATGTGTAATTTTCTCAAATTAAACAATTCATGAATAATATCCCCTTGTATGTTGGGTCGAGTATGTTAGATTTGACATAGGATTTGTAGTTACAGCACCATCTGACCATCACAGGGGATGTTCGACCCCTGGGAGATGATTTCAATATTTGGTAAATCTAGATGATCTATGACCACATATAGACTCATACTCAGAAAATTGTCAAACGAGTTTATTGAATGTTACGTAATCATGTGAATCATTAGTGGGACAGTCAATCATCATATGATTAGCTGGAGTACATGTATTGGAATGAATTTCAAAATATTTTCCTATTTCAATTTTTCACTTAGATGCACATGCAAGAGAAAGAAGTTTAGTTTTTATGGTTGACTCTAGGGTGTATGTCTCTAGTGGAATATGTTGGTGGCTTCACTGAATTAATGATCATGATTCCAATGTAGGTGAGAGATGAGTAAAATTTTATTAAATGTATAAATATGAGACTAAATGAACTATTATGTCACATTATTACAAAATTTGGTTGATGAAATTTTCTATATTAATGAATCAAGATATCATTTATAAGGGTATCCAAAAGGATACTTCCACTAGAATGTAGGTGGTATAAGCTAGAAAAATAAGAGTTACATTCCAAGAGTGGATGTGCAACTATGATAATTTAAACTAGGGATATATAAACACCAGTGGGAAATGTAAATAATCATTTACTCAGAGTAATAAGTAATTTGTTTCCACGGGTGGGGTAGGATGGGTAAAATTCAAGCTACTGTCAATCAAACACAATTAATTTTCTGATTTTTTGGTAAGATGAATCACTTATAGAGGTTATGTATAAATACTTGAAATATGGTAAATCATGGAGGATATTCATAGACGTAGAGTACAAGAATGGGTTCTCCAACAACATATCATGCATGAATTTGGAGTTCATCAAGAAGTATTGGGCGAATCGATGAATCTGGTACATTGGGAAAAGTGGGTCGTCATCCTCATAGTGTTTCATCTAAATAGAATCATACTAAACCATATGGAAGTTGTTTTGGAATCATTAATACTCATTCTCCATTACTCAAAATTAGATATGTTGTGCCATTAACAGTAATAGTTACTATTATTGTAGCTTCAACAGTTTCATGTTCCTTACATGATACATGAACCTATAAATTTTTTATATCTACACAACTTGAGAATATATTTTGATTTCAATAGGTGTTGGTTAGTGGATTTTTGATGATTTTCACACCTATTGGTGTATGGTTTTGGGAATGATGATAATGAAAAAATTTTCTCTCGTCGTTTGAGAGTATCATTAAATTTGATATTATATCATTCGTAACATGTTAGGGTTTGACATGTACATTAGTTTGGATTGATTAGTATCACACCCATAGACATTGATTTTAACCACATGATAGTAACCAATATAACTCCATATGGATATATCAATGTGGATTATAGAGAGTGGGATATAAAAGCCAGATTTATAGTGAAAATTCATAGGAAAAAGGGGGATATCCCCACCCGTGATTGAGTTATTTTAATGGATGAGGTGGGAGTGAATTATTTTTTCATTAAACAATTATTTTATGTGTTTCAGGATGTATTTATAAATATATAATCATGTATTCTACATGAGAGGGACATGAAATTTACAATTTCTTCTAGTCCTCGAGTTGAACTACATTTTTTTAAACATTATTGATTTAAACGTACATTGCCCCATGATAATAAAAATAATCTTGAAGTATTGGTGGATAAGGTATAGATCCATCCATGTCAATCACCTTGGCATTATCTAGTCATTTTTTCTTGTATATATGATGGGTCATTGTGATTATGTTTTTATTACAAGAATGTGAACTGGATGATAATGTATAACTGATATCCAATTACATGCATCAATGATCTTTTTGTCTAGTTAAGAGGAGATTCATGGTTCTCCAATATTTAATTGAGATATGGTTATCACCATTTTGGAGTTATTCAATCTTATATAGCATAGATTTCATTCAAAATTAGTTATATCCTATATGATTTCATTGTTATTCCGTTTAGGCAGATGAATGCATGGACAATTTTTATAACCTTGATGAACCAAATCGTAAATTCAAAACTCCATCATTTTGTTGTTGTGTTTTTGGAATAATTATTACTGTACTCAATGATTAATTTGGATCATTCCCAACATCCTATCATTTCCCCAAGTACACAAAAATAGTATCATCTATAATTGATACAATGTCAGTGGAAATTCTAGACCGTATGAGTATATATGTTTGATAAAATAATATTGGAGGATGTTGTGTGAATAGACCTGAAGAAGGTGAAGGTAGTCATTTATTGGAAGTGGAAAAAAGAATGTTTTTTACATCTATATCTTCTTGGGTTTATCGGGTTATTATATGAGTTTCATCCAGGAGTTCTCTTACTGGGAAGAACTACATTCAGTGTACCCCATGAATTGTGTTATGTTTCATTAATATATATAATCTGTTAATTTAATACAAGAGTAAAATAATCATTTTACAACGATAAAATATTTGATCCTACTCGAGCTAGTTGTGAAGTATTCTATGTGTGTTGATTCTTCAATGATAGTAAATGGAGCATTAATGATGTGGGGAGATATAGTATTGAGGTATGGGTTGTAGAAATTGAGGTCCTAGGAAGGAAATTACCCTATGAAAGATCTAATATTATTCATCATTGATTTTTCATGGTTTCTCACCGAAAGGATTGTTATTGTGAAAAGTATAAAATTTATTTGATCAAAAATCATAAAGAACATTTTTTGGAAATGATATTTGAATTTCATAAAGTGAAAATGGATTGAATATATCTTTTCATTTGAATATTCATGAGAATATACACCAGGTAATGTAAATATTATATATGTTTCCTTGATCATAATAAAAATTATCATATAGCTCAAGAGTATAGTTCTAAGTAGAAGATTGGGAATTTATAGGTTCAGATACATATAGTGGATTGGGAGGATAGGAATTAGATGACACTAATATCAATGTTACAGGATTCCACATATAAAAGATAGATCATTGATATGTAACATGAATATACAAAGTGTTTTATAATTAGGTAAATCCATAGTGGTGGGGATTGACCAACTGATTGAACTATTGATGGTTGATGAGATTATATATGTCTGCATCAATTTTATTCTTCTTATGGGAATGTGATAGGAGATAATGGGTGATGTTCATTCCTTAAATTGGGTGGTATATGATGGTTTGACTAAAATATACCATGAAAAACCTTGACATTGTTGGTTTCCATGAATGAAACTGGGAATTTTTGGGTTTCTGAAACAATGCTACACATGTGAGGAGGGGAAATCCTAACATAAAAAACATTGTGGTTTACTAAATCCCCATCCAATTCCAGAATAGAAGTGGGATGAAGTTACAATTTATTTCATTTTATTAATTGTGAGTATTATTTCATATAATCAATCTATATGGTATAGTGTGGCCTAATTAATGATAGTATCAAATTTAATTTCTTTTAAGGATCCATTCGATATGGATTAGGAATGGATTTGTATGTTCAATATATAGTGTGTCGTTATAAAGTCCCACAAACCATAGTTTCAGACCATGAATAATGGTTCAAATTGTGCTTATGAAAATGATTATGGATGGATCGTGGTACGCTCTTATTTTTTATTATCTTTTTCACCTCAATAATGAATAAAATTGGTAATATACTATACAGCATTTGGAGGATATAGAATGAGAATGTATCCTGGGAATTTGTGGGTTTTGGAAGAAGCACATATAACTCATTATCATTTCCTATAATAATAATTATGAATTGAGTATTCATATAACCCCACATGAGGATCATTATGGTCCTCCATTATATTCACTTCAATGTTGGATTGATGATTCTGAGTCAATGTTGTTGCTACTAGGTATTATGTAGGTGACATCATATCATGTACATCTGATTTAGAAATATTTGGATATAAATCAAGTTGGAAGAAGCCGTATGATGATCAATATTGATGACCCATTTATTTTATAGTGGGTCATTTTGTGTTTTATCATGTGTCTCCTTGATTGGGAAATTATATGATTTAGAGATATGGCAGTTTAGCACCTGTGATGGCCGAACCATTGGATATTGCAGAGAGATTCATGTTGATGAATTACTGATCAACACATACACATCAATATTGGGTAATGAACAATGTATTCATGTTTTATAGATTCAGTAATACCAGAAAGAAACACATATCATTTGATCCATGTTTACTTTGTTGATATTGAAGACGATGCATTCTTTGACGGTAATTTTATTCATGTTGTGGATAAGAGTGTGGAATTGTTGTGGGGAAATATATTTTTGATCGTTTGAGTTGTAATGACATGTGATTGTATTCTACATGTGCATTAGTTAGGTGAGAATAAATTATTGAGGATATTCCAACTGATTATTCCATGGATCATTGAGATTACTAGGATTATATATTAATGATGATCTGTTATATGGAGGGGGGATTTTAAGACCCCAACTGTTCTGTGGAAAACTAATTCTCATTTTTATGTACTATTTTAACCCTTTTTAGATTATAACATGATATGGTGTTTTATAAATGGATTTTATTAATGTTTTAGATTTTAGGAATCCCTTTCATTTGGCATGGTTGTCACATGGGAAGGGAAAACTACGTGGCTAGCCACAGGAAATCGTACCCCCTATTTGGAGAGGAATGAGGTAGGACACAGTTGGAGCATGGTTTGGTGAAATCGTGTGACATAACTCCCACAACATATCAGCCTCAAATAGTGGGGGTTTGAATATTAAAATAATCATTGGTAAAATAGTGGACCATATAGGAGTATCCATCCAACACCTTATGAGAGTCGCACTATTAAGGAACATGGATTTTAAATTCAAGAACCCTTACCAACAAATCTATATGTATGAGTTATAATCCACAGAATTAAATGTTTAAAATTACTGACCCCATATTTTTTAATCTTAAATCCATCCATATCATACATACATAAATTCCGTCAATTTTTGAAGCTATAAAGAGGATTTAAGGGCTCATTAAACCCCTTGATTGGTGAATAAACGATTCAATTAAAGAACATTCCCCTCTACGGTATGTGACATCATCCGAATTCAGTTTACCGTATCTCTAGCCTATATAATCTAACATGGTGGGATGTTTTTTATCAACTATTGATGGCTTAGATCTTGGTTTTGATGTAAATTAATCATTTGTATCTTGATCTTTTTTATTGGTCATAGATCATCCATACCATTTTGATATTGATCACTTCACATAATATTAGGGATTTCTGTGTAAGGAACAGTAATCAATGTCCTTGAGGTAGGTTGTGTAATCGTAAATTATCATGGTATTTTTTCAAATTTTGTGTATGTAAGTGTGAAATTTTAAATATATAGATTAGAAAAATTCATTATAGTATAAATAATGAATATTTTTTGAACACCAGATTATAAAATTGATAAGATAATGTGATTATGAAATTAATGGAGACCCATGGTGTGTGCATGTATTATTGAATTTATGGATGATCAATTATGAATGTTTTGAGTAATTAATAATCAAAATTGTTTATATATGATATGATAATGTCGAATCATGAGATATTTTGTACTAACGGGGTTTTGAGTCATGGAAAGTTTCTCCAAATATCTATGTGGTTCTAGACAGCTGCTCTGGGCTCCTAATATATATATGTATTTCATGTGATCACTAATGTGTGGGATGAGCATTACTACACTAAATTAAGATACGGTACAATAAAACTTTTTTATGTCCCCATTTTGTAAATTTAAATTTTGTTTTTAATGATCAATGGAAACCCATGATAAAATGAAATGTGGCATTCCATGGTGGATACTTCATACTCTGTCACATGACAATGCTTGTATTGTTGTTTTTGGTTTCCATGTGTACCTAAGGAATTTTTTAGTTATATAAACAATAATTTAATGTGAAAATTAATTACTTTAAAATTTTAATTTATTCATTATAAAACTGTATACATTGGTTTAGAGTATGTAGTGTTTGAGATGTTTTCTATGGTGTCCTATTATGTTTTAAAAACACCCTACTAAGGTTTCCAAATTGGAACTCAAATAGACATCATGGTTTACAGACCTAAAAATGGATCGCTCCCAATGATTGATGTATGAGATGGGATAGATTATTTATGAGGAAAACATACATGATTTCTGGACCATCTTCGGCATTTTCAATGTCTTTATTTTTTGTTTTCATTTGGCACATGATAATTAATATGGTATTAAATATATAAGGACCCGGACTTAAAACATTACATAATCCTTAATTTAATGGATAATTCACAATGAGGGTCTTTTTAGGTTCACTATTTTAGAGAATTTGGACATAATTGTTACATTACATCATAAAAATTAATAATTAGACACTACTACATAGTTTCAATTTTTTAATAATGTAAAAACTCTTGAAAAAAAGACCCATGCCTATATTCATGTTTTAGACCACAAGACTTTTCATAGACCCAATTCATCTTTATGTTTTCCAAAAAACATTTCAAAACATTGGATGAGAATAAAATGCACTAGAAGGATTATAAAATAAAGAATGAAAACATTAGTTCATGAATACATACATAACATAACCTCATTAACATACCTCATGATATTATAAAATTTATGAATTACGCATAGTAATCACAAATATTACATAACTTATTTACACCATAGAATAATTCATGTTTTTATAGAATGGTTAAAATAAATAAAAAATTTATACCTTTTAAAAATTGACATAAATTGTATATGATTCAACACACATACCTAATAGGGTCACTAATTAGAATAACAATTATTTGATCTATTTCTATATATTCAAGTTATTTGGTACTCTAAATGTAATATAGGGATCTTATCTTTATCAGATTCATATAAACAATTTTTAATGATAATAAATAAAATGTGGAGGGAGGGAATTTTTTTTGGATTTAATGGGATTAGAAAAGAAATTATATTAATTATTTATTATTATAATCACAAGGAAGAAATTTATTTCTATAATTACAAATATTACCTCCCTAGATTCTAAATATTTCTCGAACATTTAAATATTGAATGAAATGGTTAAAAACATCTTAATAAATTGAAACATCCTATAAATTTTTATCATAGTTATAATTACACATTTAAATTTTATTTTAGATACTGAAACACATGGAATAATTTTCTGTTGACTATTTTTTTTCATATTATGTTTAAATTTATATGGCCCTCATGTATTAAAATACAATTAAAATATGTCATGATGGTAAAATATAAGAAAAAATAAATATTAAAGTATGGAATCAGAAATAATGATAGATTATATGGTTCACATTCACAGATCTCATCCAAGGATAAAATTTTTGTTATATAATGATGTTCTAAATAATCACTACACCACTATTTTGTGATAATATTAATTTGTATAAGATTAACAATCATCTAGGGTCCACATACTCATTGTGTCATTTTATAATTTCATTCCACAAGGGATAGAAAAAATGTTTTCACATAGATTTAACACATAAGAATTAAAATGGAAGACAATAAAACAAAATACAAATTGGTGTTTTCTTGAATACTTTATATTCACATCTTCTTCTTAATTAAAATGTACAAAAAATAATTACCATCATTCTTGATATTTGATAAAATTAATCAAATCAAAAATTACTATATATTACCAAATATTTTTTTGATTAAATAGGTTGTTAGACATACTTTCTTCCATCAATATATCATCTATAACTACAACCTATTTTATAATATTCATCTATAGAGTATATTCTAGTAATTAGAGAGAATTTTTTATTTAATATTAAAAATTCAGATTGTAATTAACTTATACCTTCTTTTAAATCCATTCAATCTTGTGAATTATTTCTATCTGAATATACATTCAGATATACAAAAAGATAGTTAAAGTATGTTCTATGATATTTAAAACCTTCATTATATTTCCCTGGCAACATATTTGTTTGATTTATTGATATATCAAATATCATATTGTGGAATATCATTATTTAGGTTGATATGTTGTTTCATTCTTTGACATCCAATTTAATCATGGATTTATTTAAATCATCATACATGCATATTGATTTAGTTCTCTAAAAATCCATAAGCATTACATTAATGGACTTTTTTCTTTTATCATTATATACATTTCAATGAGTGGTCACTTTATTCTAAGAATGATCTTATTATCATCGAATGGTAAAATTATAGACATACACAATATCCTAAAAATGATACAACAATACTTGGTTTGGGTGTCAATAAATCAGTAGAAAAATTGAAATATTACAATGTTTCTTCTATACATGGCAGATATGTCGAAGCTTTAAAATAAATAATTGTATTTTAAATAAATATATCCATTAAATACGAACATTCACATTGGAAAATTATCATGATGAACATTATGTTTCATGTATTAATAATTTGAGCTTATTATATTATTTCTAACTTCATTTGACACTTTTATATAATTTATTACATTTTATTCAAATATTTTTTATTTTTCTACCACAAAATATATTATGTGATCCTTATGTTTACACTATGACTTATTCAAACTAAAAATAGAACCCTTAATGTAAATTATAGACATTATAACATTAATCAAAAAATTATTAAGATTTTAATAATATAGAAAATGACATCAAATGTACATTAAATTGAATAAAAATATGACAACACTATTAATATTTGATACATTCACCATGTAAGTTTTTGTTATAAATCTTCTATTTGATCCATCGTGTGTATTCATATCATAAATGCTCCAATTGACTATGACTCATAGATATATCCATTACCCTACTACAATAAAACAATTTCCAAGAATCTATCCTATATGAGATTACACCTAGTCCATCAGAAACCATTAAAATAACAATAAATAAAGAATGATTCATTAAAATTTTTCTATTACTATTTGAGTCAATGATAACTGTTGGGAAAAAAAGAATAATATTTCAATAACTATAATTATAAATTTTTTTAATATTAACAAAAATATTCCAATTGATAATTACTTATGGATTGTGTCTTCCCACTTATTTTTACACCTAACAAAAGTTATAAATCTATAAGATTTTTTTTTCAAAATGATGTATTATGTTCTAGGTGAGAGAGTGGTATTGTTAAATACAAAAATTCAATGATAATGATTTATTATAAATGACATTCAAATTCATTTCAATCATAATATCCAAAATTATATTGGTAAAAATATGTTACGCACTATTTTAAGTTTCAAAAATCCTTATGTGACTATTTTTTCCTCCATATTCTCAATGATATGGTTCTAATGGATATAAAATTGATTAATGTGAGTTTGATATGATTGGTTATTTATTAACATAATGAAACTATTATTTTCAGACAGAAAAAACTTCACTTATCATATCACTTTTTCAAGAGTGTTTAACTATTACCTCAATAACATTAACTATGTAAAATCATAGGTAGACTTATGATATTCTTCCTCTTCTATGCATATGATAAATTATAAAGAAAATTATATATCTATCCAAAACAATTTCTTATAATGATGAATATTCATCAACTGGTGGATTTTAATTCACAATATATCAATACCAATATAGATTTAAATAGTTCATTAAATTTTGATCATCCACTACTTTAACTGAAAATCGTATTCCGATATTCATTGTATGCCCTTAAATATCCAATATATTGTTGAGAGATATTACTCTCTTATAAAAATCATTATATGTGCTTCCATGAATTTTGTATAGAATATATCTAACCATGATTCCATGAGAAACAATAATCATTCAACAATTCCTTTATAAAATATTCATTACATTCCCTTACTATTCAAATTCATTCAAATTTTTTATCCCAATACCTATTACTGTTTAAGATTATTTTTTCTTCAATTATTGAAATATTTAAAACAATTTTTATGTAATTTAAATTCAAAATAAATTTCTCTTCTTATATTTATGAACTTGTATCCCAGTATATTCTATAACCTCGAAAATCATTTACACCTTAAATTAAAAACATATAATTTTTTCGAACTATCACCATAATCATTCATGTTTAAACAAAATATGACATCATATAACTACCCCATTATGAAAAAATACTAGTAATATATATATTCTTGTAAAATTTATGTTCAAAACTTTTACTATTTTATACAAACATTATCATGTGTGTATTTTTTCTAATTCCTTTCATATGGTTTTTAAATTATCCCATAGAAAACCTATTTCAAATTTATTCTATTTTCATTGTTGACCATTCAATATAAATTACATGAAATTGTCTAAAAATACACTATTAGAACTCAAAAATATATTCCATCCTAGTTAATTAATGTCATAGATATCATGAATAAACTAATTTTTTTTATCTATTTCCCAGAAAATAGTGTGTTATGACGTGTAATAACAAATTTTAAAATACATTTTTCCATTTATATTCTTATGCTTCAAAATTTTAAAATATTAGTGGCATTTAGTGAAATTTGTTTTCCGACTATTTTTTTAAATTAATTAAAACAAAATCAAATGATTATTTTTTAATGAATTGTCACATAATTACACTCTTAATAAAAAATTACCTTAAATTTAATGGCTTATATTTTATTTCAATGTATATCCCAGTCATAAATATTTATTCTTAAAAATTATATTTTTCGAAAAAGTTGTTTTTATAAAAACATGTGATGTTGTTATGATTAAATTCCTTAAATTATTAATTTCGTATGAGAAAATTAATCTATATTAAATAACAATTTTAATATAATTTAACATTTCTAATTTCATTTTTATATATAAAATTTAGATTAATAGTAATGCTAATAATTACCCTGATAATAAAGAAACTAATGTTTTAAAATTATTGTTTTATTAATATTAGTGGATTTATTTATACTAAATTAAATGAATAAATAAATTATTGTTAAAATTATATTTTTAAAAATATAAATAAATATGTTTAAACAAACTAAATTTTTAACCATTACTAGATAATATTAAAATCCATAATTTTTAAAATTTAATTTTTCTACTAAAATATTTATTATATTTTATGTTATAATTTTAAATTTAAATATTTAATATTTAAAAATTTACATAGTTTACATATTATTTAGATTTATATCCATAAAACCCCAATTCGTTTTAATGGGTAATGTTTTATGTTTAATAAAACACAAAATAAAATACTTAAAACCTATTTACATATATAAAACATAAAAACTAAACTATAACAGCCAAATGGTTAACACGAAATAACATGTTTAAAACATATGTGATAATATATTTTTATGAATTTATAGTTGTTAATATAGATAAAAATCAATAATTTAGAAACCTTTTATATATTGGACTTGTAATATTATTATGAAAAATATTAAATTATAAAGGGTGTTTCAAATAGTTTCACTTCCCTCTATTATAAATGTTGATAACAAGAATCCTTTCTAACACACATATAGAAATAAAATTAATCCATATACTCATCCATTTTAATCATTACATATCCATATACCATAAAAATTATCCAATTTCCACTCATAGTCAGCGTAATCCGTTAAATTTCTATTGTCTTTCCTTGGGAAAAATCAAACCACCAACATATGTATTATATCTTTTAGATGTTTTTTCTACTTGATCTATCCGTTAAAACACACTATCATCATTAATAAATATTATAAATTAGTATCATTTTACATATATTTTTTATATTACTAGAAAACCCATTATTTAGTCATTACCATCGACATAGAAAAACAAAATCACATTATATGGACATTGTGTAGACTACCACCTCTATAAACCGACCTCATTTTTTTCATAAATATCATTAATGGATAAATTTCGTTGACAATGAATGGATATTATATCTATAGTAATTTTATTTTAAAAAAAAATATTTCAATTTCAACATCACCCATATCAGTCATTTGGAAATGATAACGTTAATAAGGAATATGTGTAGCTTATCGCCTCCACAGTTAATTTGTTTCCATATTCTATAAATATTTTAAATAAATATATAATAATATTAAAATATTTTTTACCATTTTTTAAAATAATAAATAATATCTGTACACTTCAATTATAATGACATAATATCTTAATAAAACCCACATTAACCACTCTAAAAAATCGAGCTAAAACATTTTCAAGTTATGGTTTGTTATACCACCTTTGATAAAAATGATATTAAATATAATTATGAATGAAATGTATAAAATGGAAAAAAATATTATAATAATATTTTATGAAAAATTCCATCCCCAATCCCAGAGGGGCATGTGCTGTGACTACCACATGCCCACCCCAAATAGGCTAGGGGATGGAAACTAGAATTGAGTTGAAATATCACACAAATGCGAGGAATATTCCAAAGTCCCACTACACATGCACATATCTCCAATAAAAAAATAATGAAATGGAACAAAATTATGTAAAAAAGATTCATACCACTAAGATACTGACAATAGAGTTCTATATTATAAAATGGGATAGTACACAAGGCCAACATACAAACCCACCAATTAAATAGTCTTTGAAAGTAAAAGTACATGTTCTAGAAACTCATACAAAATAAAAACCTACCTGATGTTTAAGGTGTATAAAAATTTATCTAAATCCATATGACTAAACCTAGATTTTCTATCCTCTCTATGAACCACATGGTCCTATTACTATTAGAACTTTTTCAAAGAGTATAGCATCTTCACAATACAGGACATGTGAAAAAATGGACATTAAAGGGTGATTAAACCAATACATAGAATGACACCATAAAACCAAAAAGGAATAACACACGGAAATACATGAATTTTTCCATAGAGTAATACACAAGGTATAACATAAGGAATTAGACCATAAGTAAATACCTGAATAATATTCATATAAAACAATTGTTAATCTATAGTTTGAAAAATAGGATTATCAAACATAATCCAGAAAAACACACATGATAAATAAGACATGTAGTCCCAATGAGACACTTATACCCAATAAGACATGTAATATCATTAATACATGTTTTCATGTCGTGAAACAATTTCTCGGTATATATGGCCCAAGCCATAAATATAACATAATCATGAGTTATGAACATGAATTTTCACTCTTTCACGTTGAAGAACTTTTCAGGATTAGATTTTTGTAGAATTATGCCATAATTATTACATTACATCTCATATATTATAAAGAAGAAGCTTGTACTCTATAATGTTTTTCACAAACCTAAAAATCCTAAAATAATATAAGAATTCTTTTCTAGATTAAAATATTCTAGAATTATTTATTTCACTTACCAAATTTTAGACCATATTAGAAACATTTAAAAATCATTGGATGAGCAAAAAAATATCATTATGGCATAAAAGAGAAGAACCAAAAATATTAGTCTATTAATTTATACAAAGAAATTTAATGATGCTTTTCACTAATAAAATATAAGATTTTTAACATACCGCATTAAATCATAATATTTTGGAATAACTCCAAGGAATCATAAATCATAATGTTAGCTTGGGGAATCTGTAACATACTTACATTGTAGGTTTTGCAACAACATAGGGAGTGACGTTCGTTGTTAAGTCTGGAGTACGCATCATAGTATATTCTCTAATTATCATAAGAGAAACCATAACATTTACCTCTATAACATTACCAAATTAATTTAATAGATATATCAAGCTCACCCATTATCATTTTATCACCAAACCAACCATATAAAAAACATTTACCAGGAACCATAACATAATCCCAAAACAAAAATTCAGCTTAATGGGAAAATAATATTTAAACGTTTTCATTAACAATATATAATTTGACGGTATTGACATAGTAAACCAAATTTATTAGTCATATTGAAGACATATAAAAATAATATTTTTGAATAAAATTGTCGCATACCACATTGATAATTTTAATGGGATTATAATATAAAAAAATTAATGTCTATATATATATATCCAGAAAACAATAATTAAAAAATTGACAATAATGAGGAATATTTAGAATAATAAGTCATTTAAACATTAAAAATTCAATTTTAGTTAGGATTCACTTACCACATGAGAAATACATGAATAAATATAATTAAATAATAAAACTAAAAAAACATATAATATCATGATAATAATTAGATTCATGATATAAAATCTAAAATGGAATTATATGAACCATATAACTGTTAATTAGTTCATAACAACAAATAAGTCTCAATGGAATGTTAATTGAGACAAAATCCCAAACAATGATAGTATCCATAGATAAAGTATAAAAAATAACCCAATTATGTGTCAAAATTATAAATACACCAAATATAAGTGGATATTAAGTTTAAACCAAGCAGTGCTCATTCACATTTATTCTGGTAAAAACATAACCAATAACAAGGATATTTAACTCAAAAAAATGAGATTGTGATAAGATTTACATTACAATGTTCATATTAATGATGTAAAAAATTATCAATGGAGTGATTATGTGTAGAAACAATATATACTACTATGGGAGGTGTAAATAACAATATAAATAAATTATATTTTATTCCACAAAAAACCATTTAATATTATAACCAACAAAATATGAATAAAACCCAATGAGTAGAAATTGAGTATAGAAATTCTGTTACATTGAGTCTGACTTGTCTTGTAAATTATTTATCTACCAGAATAAAAAAATTATATTAATTTTAAGTTATTTGATTTTTTTCATGTTTATTATTCCTTTTATATCACTTATTTCCATGTTATAAAATCTACAAAATTATTTAATATCATATCGGATGTTTTGTCGATATTCAGTACTTGATCCAACAATGAACTTGGTTTTGATGTCACAGATCTATGTGGTCATAAGATCAAAATATCCATCATATTATTCATGAAATAATAGTAACTTTTATATAGTAATATTAGTTTTTAAATAATACCAATAATTATGGTAACAAAAAATGAGCAGTGTTATAATAATGGAGACGATAGGTTGTACGTAATAATGAGCTCCATTTAAATTTTAAATTAACTATTATGAAAATAAGGTAACTGTCACTTATTCACTATATAATTATCATGATATTCATAACATAATAATAATCATATTAACATACAGATATATATCATAAATGTGATATAATGAATAAAAATGAGTCACACTACTTTCTGGAGTTGGTAGTTCACAGTTGCTCACATACAACGTTATCATTTTTATGAACTTTAGAGTAAGAACATTATTGAAATATTTGTATATTATAATGATTAATATTTCATTATTATCACATATGACGATTAATTACATCATTATAACCAATTTGTTTAGATAGTAATGGAAAACGAACTGAACTTGTTCGTGGAGGTGATAATTCACACGTATGCACAAATGGTTTTTTACATTCCCATTTGATGTATGTATATATTTATTTATGGGATGATATTAACATAATAAAATATCACTATATGGATTTTACTTGTGTTATTATCTCATCATGTTTGGATTATATTTGAGGATGTGTATGATGAAACATTATTGAAACACTTAAAGAAAATGATACATCTTGTTCGGTTGATCGCCTTTAAATAACACATTAACACCTATAAGAAGGGTGTTATTTATAAATTAATGATTAAATTATGTTAGGAGGGATTCCAGGAAGTGTAATTTATGTTTAGTTTTTGAAATAATAATCATTGTATGTGTAAATAATTGAGTGGAATCAATGCCCTTTTATATGAGATGGGATGGACACCCCTGGAAATTATTAAATTGTAAAATTAATATAAATTTTTTTCAATATAATTATATAAATATTTATATATAGATAAGATAATATTACGATAGATCATAATCCTCTGATCCAATAATTTTTAGACATGTATTGACTTTATTTTAAACCTTATCTTTTCGATTTTCCCATAATTATTTTCTTCTAATTTTAAAAGTGGTAACAACATTTTAATTGATAAGAAGCTATTTATTTTAGTTATATGTGCTCAATTTCCTATAATCGGGTATTTAATGAACTTTTTTACCATATAATAATCACTTTTTGGTTTTAATTGTTTTATAATTTTTAAATAACTTAATAAATTATAATTTTTATAAAACATAAATTATGTTAATTTTTAAAATATGTATTTATTAAATTTAAATAAAATCCAAACATAGAGCTAACTTCTAACCAAGATTATTTATAGTCTCCTTACATGTAATATTAATTTATAAAATTCTTCTCTAAAAAAATGAGTTAAAATAATATTTATACTAATATTTATAATATTGTTTATTTGAATCAATTAGTTATGAAGCAATCACTACGTCATCATTGTGTAAAAATTAAATTTAATTATTTAGTGAATGAAAATTATAAATAAAATACCATTACATAGGAAAAAAATTTAACATAATAATTACTATTTATATATAAAGGATCACTTATATAAACCCATATTAGAAAAATGTAATAATTATTAAAAACATGAGTGTGAGAGAAGCATTAAACTTACTTCCATGGGATTCTTTGTTCTTTTAATTAATGAAGCTTCCATGAGAATATTTAAACCAGATTCCATTGAGATATTTCAACATTTAATGAAATAATATTCTATGATAAGATTTTATATTTCTTCCATGGGATGATTTTTTCATATAATTTAACAAGCTTGAATGAGAATCATTATAATTTCTTTTATAGGAAGCTCTATACTTTTTATTAATCATGATTTTATGATAACAATTATACTAGTTTCCATGGGATTATTTCCCCACTTAATTAAAAAATATTCTATAATAAACATTAATCTAGTTCATAAAAATAATATTATGTCACACATTAGGGTAATTTTATAATTTTATTTTTACCCATAATTAATCGATTTACCCTTACACGAGATAATTTCAAATAATAACTAATGTTAATATTCATAATTGCCAAAATTAAAAGGTACCTATTTAAAAAAATTGGACCTAATGATTAAAAATATTTAATTAATTTTTTGAGATTCTAAATACATAATTGGAAAGAATTAATCTAAAATTTTTCCCATTGTCAAAACTAGAAAACCAATTTTTAAAAAATAAAATACATCAAAGGATTGACATGTGATTAGGTCAAATTTAAAGTAATATTACTACCAATGAACAATATTGGATTAAATGATAAATATAATAATCCATTTACACATTAAATCTTAGAAAATATATAAACTATCTAAATAAATAAATTATTGGAAAATGCAGTTTTGGCTTAAGATAGAGTATTTTTCAATATTCATTAAAAAATGAACTTTATCCAAAAATTAAAAATAAATTATCTAAATTAAATTATGATCTCCCAATTCAACATAATAAGTTAATTTTGTAATATAAAACATATAAGAGTTAAAAAACTATATTTAGAAAGAGTTCTCCATCATATGGTGGTAAAAATACCTTATAAAAATATTAGAATTTTTTTATGATTAAAATTGGATTATTACTCATTTTAAGACAATAAATTTAATTGGATAAATGTAAAAACTATTAAAAATATTTTAAATAACAATATAGTAAGTTATGTTCATTCCTTATAATACAACGACTATGCGTTAACTACAATTTAAAATAATAATATTATTATTATTTTATTTTTTGGTATAACTAAGTGTTATCTAAAATGTAATATTTCAGTGACACTCGTTGTTGCGTGTCGAGTACGCTATCATATATAGAGTACACATTATGGTAAAATAACTCTCAAATAAAAAAATAAATATTTTTTTTTATAATTACATGGGATGATACATCCTTCCCTCTTTTGGAAATTTAGTCATCAAAATTTTAAATTTGGGCTTGAAAAATTCATTGAAATCCAACATTGGAAAGGATTCAATAAAAAATCCACTTTAAAAGAATTAAAGGTAAGTATCAAGTCCAATTGAGATAACACATACTAGGTTTGCATGTATAAAAAAATACACATGGATGATAAAACTAACACTCATAGACCTATATGGAGGTATAGAGGACATAATCCTTGGAATGTTATAAATCAAAAAACCATAAATTTGTGGTGGGTCTAAACATCATTGAAAAATGAATACTAATATGGTTTTTTGTTCTAAGAGCATTTTAATATAGTTGAGGAATACATTTTTTTCCTTGATGAATAACATAAGTAAACATACTTACTTGATAAGAAGGTTTTCTTCCATTAATAAAATTCCACAACAAACCTATCTATTTATCTAAATAATGGATATTTAAGATGATATTTCACACTTTTTTCACTATTATCTACTTCTGTAGAATCACATAATACCCAAAATGTTAACTATCAATTTATCCTAACTTTAGATTTTATCAAAATCTAAAACACTTAGTACAACGTAAGATAATTCAATAAAATTAATAAACCATTGGATGATAAAAAAACTACATTTAATCTCTAATATTCATCAATAATATCAAATCCTCAACATTGACCATTCAAAATATTCATATCGTTAAAATTTCTCAAATAATATAAACTATGATTGAACCCCAAAATTTACTAATCATTTGATGTCATAGTATTCCATAATAAATTTTTGATATTTTTTCCCAAATAACATCACCCACTCTTAATGTCTCCAAAAAAACAAAATAACCTAATCACATGTTCTGATGATATATAGATATTTTACAAAAATAAATTGAATTACCATAACTCCAAAATAAAATCCTATATTCTTCCCAAAAATATAATTCAACCAATACACCTCAATTAAAATCACATAGTATTCCATTTAATATAATCATATAATGTTCCCAAAATAGTAAACACCTTCAAATTATCATTTATCACGTAATCCCTAAAATATTTTCCAAAAATAAGGATCAATTTGATAAAACATAAGATCCCAAAATCAACATATTCTTATTCCACAAGAAAGTCTAATTGAAATGAAAAATTATTATTTCTAGGGATGTCACATAGGCCAATGGTAGGTGATGCACCCTTTTCGTGCTTCGGTTGTGAGTTCGATCCCTGCGACCCTGCTGGATGAGATGGGTTGTCACCCATCCTGTTGGATTCAATTTCTCTAATAAAAAATAATTATTAAAAAATTCAAAAAATTAGATAAAATACTAGTAAATAACCATAACATATTTTATTATAATTTTTTTCTCATTTCCATTATTTTTCACTATTGAAAGTAATATCCCATAATTACCTCAAAAATAATTGTCTCTAAAATTACAAATAATCACCTTACCATTTTTGAACATAAAGCCTTAAAAGGGATTTATATGACATTGAACATTTGATCAACCTGAAATTTATAAATTCATATGATATTCCTAACTCTTATGAAGACATATGAATCTCTAAATTTTTATAAACTATCCTCTTATACCAAATAAAAATATATGACATTAAACATTACATAATATTGTGTTTCGATCAAGAATTTACTATATTTCACATTAAAGATATTTTAAGGTTATAGTTTTGGATTATTAGCCCATAATAACTACATTACATCTCAAATATATAAGATAGACACATATACTCTATCCAAATTTTTCACAATTATAATACTCCTTAAATAAAAAACGAATTTTTTATTTCTAAAAGTCTTATTGAATTCTTCCTTCTTCACACCCTTACTTAATCATGGCGAAAAAAATTCAAATACATGTGATGAGAATAAAAATTAAAGTAAATCATATAAAATATAGAAAAAACATTATCCTATTAATACATACAAATCAATGAAATCAAACTTTTCATTCATAAAACTTAAGCTCTTTAACATACCTCATGAAATCTTATGATTTATGAATAAGACATAGAAATCATTAATCATAAACGTAACTAGTTGGATCCATAACATACTAACATTATATCATTAGTATCTATATATAATGTAACCTTCAAAATTACTTTTTAATACCCATCACAATATATTCACTAAATCATTTAAGAGAAACCGTAAAATTTACCTCCATCACATTACCCAATTCAATGGAGTGCTATCTTGGGATCAGCCACCATATTTTCATCATAGAACAAACAATATATGTAAAACAATCACAAGAACCATGAAATAAACAGGAAAAATAAAAATATCATAAAGTAAAAATAGCATTTCTTCATTTTTATTCAGAATATATCATTCTATGATATTGACATAATCTAACAAATTTAATAGATATATATAAAACATTTAAAAATAATATTTTGAATAAAAGTTTCTCATACCACTTCGAAACAAAGAAATAAACTAATATTTTAAATCATTAATTTCCAAATAAATAAATCTGTAATACTATTTTGGAAACATTAACATTATTTATAAATATTTAGAATAATATATCTTTATAACATTTAAAACAACGTTTTAGTTAAAGAGTCCCTTTCCAATTGAGAAATACATGACTAAAAAAGTTAAAGAATAAAATTAAACAGAACATATAATATCATGAGAATAAGGATATTCATGATATAATATGTAAAAGGTAATTATATATACAAAATAAAATTGAATTGGTGCATAACATCCCATAAGACTAAATGGAATGTAAATTGAGACGAAGTCCTTTACAAAGATTAATCATCATATTAAGGAAAAATAAATTGAATAATAATGTGAGACAAATATAAATACACCCAATAGATAATAATATTCATTGTAAAACAATCATAGGTCATTCACACATATTCTTGGAAAAAGCAATGACATGGATATTTAACTCCACGAAATGATATTGAGTTAATATTTCAATTTCAATGTTTATAAAAATGAACTAATATTTTAGAAATTAGGAGACTAATTTTAGAAATAGTATATTAAACCATATTAAAGTTTAAATTAAGAAATAAATTATTGATGGTTATTCCACACACAATCATGTAATAATATAATCAATGACGAATGTGTAAAACTCAGTAAGACGAAATTGAGTATAGAAATTTCATTACCTTGATCATGAAATGTTTAGTTGGTTATTTATCATCCTAAATAATTAAAATTAGTTAATTAATAATTTATTTAGAACATTTTTCATGTTTATTATGAATTTTATCTCACTTATTTCAAAGTTATGAATATTACAAAAATATTTCTGTTCACTTATTATGTTTTGTCTATCTTCAGAACATGATTAAAAAATGAACATGGAATTGATGCCACTTGGCCATGGGGTCAAAATTACCTAATCTCTAGAATAGTATTCATTAAATAATATTCACTTTTATATATTAATCATAACATAAGAATGTAACCATTAAATATGGTTATGAATAATTAACAACATTATAATCCGGGAGATGGTAGGTCATACGTATTCATGAGTAACATTTCAATTTTTCATTGTTCATTATGAAATTAATTTATTTAATAATATTAATTATAGAATTATCATGATATTATTAAAATCATAATAATATTTTTCATATACTTATCTATATCATACAAGGTATTTAATGAAAAAAAATGAGTCACGCCGCTTCGTGGAGGTGATAGTTCCCATGTACACACAAGAGACGTTATAATTTTTATGAACATGGAAGTAATAACAGAATCAGTATATTATTATATTTTAATGATTAATATTTAATGAATATAAAATATGAAGAATAATTTTATCATTATAACTAAAATTACTAGACGATAATGAAAAACAAACTAAATTAGATTGAGGAGGTGATAATTCACACTTACGCACAAACGATTAATTCCATTAGCATTTTATGAAGGAAGAAATGTATTTATAGGATGATATTAACATAATATAATCTCAATATATTTATGATATTTTATTTATTATCTAATAATGTTTGGATGAGATTTAAGGATGTGGAAGAAGGGAAAAAATAGAAACACATGATGAAGGTTATACATCTCCTTCAGTTGATCACCTCTGAAGAATGACTTAACACCTATAATAAAGGTTTTATTCATAAAATAATTATTAAAAATTGTGGGGTGGGATTCTAGGAAGAGTACTAGATTGATAGTGTCCGAACTATAAGAATTGGGATGGGTGAATAATTGATTGTAATTGGTGACCTTTTATAGGAGAGGGGGGAAGCTTGGACTGCATTATAATATTAAATTAAAATAATTTTTTTATCCAAGAGGATATAAAATGAGATATGGAGAAGCTAATATGAGTATAGATCTAAATCCCATAATCCAATAGTTTTTTTAATGTATTAAGTTTATTTTAAACTTTACTTTTTCATTTTACAATTAATTATTTTATTTTTAATTTTTAAAGATGTCACAAAATATTAATTGATAAAAGATATTAATTTTACCAATATTGGGAAAATATATCATAATTTTACGATTAAAGAAAATTTACACTATATAATAACAAATTTTTTATTTTAATATATTTTTAATATTTTTATATAATTACATTATTTTTTATTTTTATGAAATATCTATTATGTCAGCTTTTACCATATTCATATTATTGAATTTAAATAAAATCCAAACAGATAGATAACATCAATCAAGAAAATTTAATAATCTCCATACATGTCATATTCTTTAATAAAATTATTATTTGACATAAATTAGGTCATATAATAATAATTTTAATTTTTATAATATCGTTTATTTGAATCAATTTTTAATGAAACAATCACTACCTCATCATTGTGTCATAATTAAATTTATTTATTTATTGTCAAAATTTTACAAATAAAATAGCATATTGTAGTAAGTAATTTTATCAATAAAATTATTTTTTAGTAGATGATATAACTAACATATACACCTATTAATAAAATTAATACATAATAAAAACAAGAGTGTTAGAGAAGCTTTAAATTAGCTTCCATGGGAAGCTTTGTCCTTGTAATGAAGTATACTTCCCTAATAAGCATTGAACTGTATTTCGCAGGAATGTTTTGATATTTAATTATAAAATATTCTCTTATAAAATTTAAAAAGGTTTACATGGAAATATTTATTCTTTTTAATTTATCAAGATTCTATGGCAAGAATTACAATGGATTCAATGGAGAGCTTTATACAATAATTTAAACAAGCTTCTAGGTGAAGAAATATACTAGCTTCCATGGGAATAATTATCCGCCTAATTAATAAGAATATATTATATGGTTTAAACTAGATCATACAATATAATTATTAAATGTGTTAGGTTAATTTTATAATTTTATATTTACGTTTAATTACCAGATTTACCCTTAACTGCGGGAATTGAAAATAATTACTGATGTTACGATTAATAATTTCCAAAAAAATATAACCATTTACAGAATTTGAAAATTTTTATTCCATATATTTAATCTAGTTTTCCAAATTAAAAACAATTAATTGGAAGACATTAATTTAAAATTATTTACTATTGCCAAAACCAAAATGCGAGTTTTTAATAAATAAAAACTATCAAAATATTGACATGGGTTTATGTCCAATATAAAAATGAAATTACAACCAATGACCAAAATTGGATTATATGATAAAAAATTAAAATAATTATTTCTTTAAAACCATTACGAATATCATCTAACTATATAAATAAATTAGATTAAAAGTCATTTTTGTCTTAAATTGTAGTATTTTTCACTATTCAATAAGAAAATGAACATTATTATGAAATTAAAAAAATAATAACCACAGAAAATTTTGATGTCCTAATTTTATTTGAGAATTTTATTTAGCCCAATAGAACTTATAATGTGGAAAAAAACTAGATTTATAAATGTTTCTCCCTCAAAAAGCGGTATAAAATCCAATTAATAGTATTAGATTATTTTATCATTTAAATTTGATTCATTCTTATTTTATGCCAATAAATATTGTTGGATAAATTTGAAATCATTTAACCATCATGTGATATTATAATATTGTTTGTCATGTTCATTCCGGCCAATAAAATAGCTAAGTGTTAACTACCATTTAAAATATTAATAATATAATTATATTATTTTTTGATATAACATATTGTTGTTTGTAATGATAGATTTTGGTGAAACTAATTGTTGCGTTTTGAGTATGATATCATATATAGAGTCCCAATTAATGTAAAATAAAAATCTAATTCATAAATAGAAATTTATTATTCAATTAATACATGTGATGGTACATTGTTTGTCACGTGGTCTCATAATGGCATCTTGTCTCAAGGTCATAGCTATCCATAGGATTTCGTTAATAGCACGCTTGATCTAGGGGAACCTAATCATTGATCCAAAAAAAATTATGTGAAATACCATAACAAACCAACTTCACATATCAAAAAAGGACCTTCTCGTAGAAGGGGTCGCAATGCTGCAATCAACTCATCAAACAAACACATGGTTTTGAGTGTTATGATCATTTTATTAAAATGATCTGCCCAAGATCCAATCTTGTTCCGATCTGATACACCAAAGTCGACACAGCCCACCATACTTGGTCGGACCTGACTCATCCTATTGGGCTACATGGTCCAGCCTATAAGCCCAATAGTGTGGCCCGGATCCTCTTTTCTATCCTCCCACATGGGGGTTTGTATTGGCCCACCCTTTCCTCTAGTCTCATAGACTCACCACTATCGCGGGCTCAACATGGAACCCTCATCATGTACACATCCACCACTATGTTACCCCTCATGTACCCTCTACCGTCGTTGCCTGATCCCTTGGTTGCTTTGACAAACCATAGTCGCCGACACAAAAACCACCACTTCTATAGCCCCTAGTCACCCTCTGATGCACTACTATGAAAAATGGGTATGAATCCACAATCCACAGGTAGTGATATTCACAGTCGTGTTCTATATTTTATTTTTCCACCAATCCATGAGTCTAATAGCATTTCGATCCTCCCATTAAGTCGAGCTGTGACTATGATGGTCTAGAGGTAGAGAATGCCATGAAAGGGAGAATGGAGAAGAAACGAATGCCCAGAAGAAAAAAACCACAGCCTTAGATCATGTTGGACTTGAATTAATTCCTTTATATCAAATGAAAAAGATATATGAAATTTTACCAATTATATATCCCCTTTTAAACTCTGCAATTAGACACCCATCCTATAAAGGATCAAACCCCAAATTGACATATTCATGGGTTGGTCTGTGTATATCATTGAATTAAGAAATGGGGAAAGATTAGTAATAAAAAAATCCCCTAAATATAGTTTTATCATTCATTGAAGTGGAATTTTATTTTTCAACATTGATTAGATCTCCCAACTTTTTCAGTGTGATTATCTGTAAAACGTTCTCTGGTCCATTATCATTCCCTAGGGTAGTTATTTCTCCACCTTTTAGAGGAATTCTAGGGTTATGACCATAATCATTTTTTATATGATCTGTTTTATTTCAAGAAAAAAATTCCTATTATCAAATACAATTAAATAAGATAAAATTAGTTTATTTTTTATTTTAAACTTCCAAATACTACATTCCATCAATGAACTGCATTAGCTGATGTTAGGACTCAGCTAGGGTAAACTCATTTCTCTAAACACAATGGTGCCATTGGATTTCTGATTCAACCAACAATTTATGCATTATTCCACTTCTTTAGGAAAACAATGTGCTTGTGTTATTGAGTATTATAATATTTTTTAATAATTTATTCCAGTCACCTCGGGCCTGGTAATTAATTGTCATCATAACACCAAGTCTTGAAATAATTCTATATAATATTCCAAAAAATAAATGGAATATCTTTGACATTAAATTCTCCAACCCTTATGGATTTACCTTCCCAAAATCCAAAAAAGAATATATAAAAATGTAATGGGGAAATTAAACATAAATATGATCCTCCAGCTCCCATATTCTCTCCTTGAGATTCATGTTCTGTAACCTAATGCATGCAAGAGTAATTTAATGCCCATAATGTATCCTCTCATATAAATCCTCAATCTACACTAGGTAGTTTGTAAAAGTCTCACCATCATCAATGTCTACCTCTCCCCTGTCTGTGATGTGTGATGGGTCACATACATATCTCCTCAACTGTGAAATGTGGAAGATGTCGTTCACCCGATCCAATTGTGTAGGTATATCCAAGAGGTGCACCATAGTTTCTAAAAAGGGTCGATAAACCTCATAGAAATCTTATCAGCCCTAATAAATATTTATATCTCATATTAAAAATTGACCCAAAAGAACAAATTATCTCCCTCCTCGAACTACCATGTCATCCATCACCTCTCAACATAAGACATATGAAGGCTCTGTGCAGTCTTCACTCGCCCTTGGATGACCTGTACCTTATTTTTTGTTTTGAGAACCAACATCGTCCCCATGACTGCTGACTCTCCATGGTCCATCATGAAATGTTGTGATCTACAAGGTACCTTATACAATGCCTAAAATGTTTCTATAATGATTATGGAATTATGTAAATTATTGTAAGGAATCTTTACTAAGGGTATGTGATCCTCCTAACTATGGCCAACATCTTCGATGCAAGAATATAGTGTGTCCCCCATGACCTACGGGGTCTGCTTAGTCTTGTCATCCATTAGTGGATAAAAAGGTGTTATCAACCACAGAGGAATCCCAAAAACCACCTACATTCCAATCAAAAAATTGGGATTCAATGAAACAATTATGATCTCAGAATATTTTTTACGAGACACCAAGGAGTCGAATTATCTCATACATGTAGATGCGTCCCACAATCTCTACTCAACTATTCTCCAAAATTGTTAGTAATTGGGATGACATATTGAGTTAGTCAATAATAAAATATATTTTATTATCCCCCCTATAAATATTTGGTAACCATATCACAATGTAAGTTGATATCTTATCCCTCTTCCATTGTGGCACCTCCAGGGGTTGTGTCAATCCTGCTAGGACCGGGTTCCCATCCTTCACTTGCTAAGATGTGATAGATCATGAAATGAACACCTCCTCTGTGTTCTTCATTCCCGACCTTAAAAAACGATATCGGTGGCCTTAATACATCTTTTCAAAACCTAGATGTACAACCAATGGGTACATATCGATCGCCCTAAATACTTCTCCCAAAGCACCACCATTACTACCATTTGTTCTATAAAAAGAAGTAAATGTTCCCTAAATTTAAAAAATCCATCGTGTGTATGACCTATTTTTATCTGAGCATGTTATGTATCATAGTTAAAATTCCATAGTTGTGCCACCCTAATTTTCTACATGACTGGAGGTGTAAAAACCATCGACAGTACGTAAGATTCTCCATATCCATCAAGAAATTATAACTACAATCGGTCTAACTAACCCAATTCTTCGTTTAGTAGTAGTTATAATGATCTCCAAATGAGAGAAGAGTCTAACAAATTAACCTTCCCAGTAGTATAGAAAATCTCAAATCCATTTTCCTAGAGAAAATATTACCATCTCCTTTGTCCCATGTTTAGATCCTTCATATATAAGATATACATGAGACTCCTATGGTCAGTTTAGATGATAAACCACTATCCCACAATGTAGTTTTTCCACATCTTCAATGGGAAGTCTACTTATGGAATCTCAAGACCATGGGTCACATATTTCATCCCATTTGGTCTCTACTAGGATTGATCATAGTCTATCCTCCCATTTCCCAGCATCAGGACACATCCAATCATATTTCTTAATGCATTGAAAAAATACAACGTACTCAACACCCCTCCTCTGGAAATATCAATATGGAAGTGTTTTTCTATCACTTTCTCAATGATGAAAAATAATATGTACTTCTTCATCCACATAAAAGGTTTAAACATTCATTTAAAGGATGTCAAGGGGGATACAATCTGGAAAACTCGAATACAAACCTCTTACAGTACCCAACAAAACCATGGGAACTCTGCACCTTGGTTACACTCTTGGGTGGTTCCCTAGCAAGCATCATCTCTCTTATTTCTTAATCCACTGCAACTCCAGCCTCTAAAATAACAATTCCAAAAAATGGTCCTCTAATATCTATAACTAATTCTTTGAGAGAATCTCGTGAATTTTATTATCTTAGAGTACGTAATGGACAATATTCAAGTCTATCGAGAGCACCAACACAGATGTCGAGTACAGTAGGATGTTCCCAATGAATACCTAAACATATCAATCTATTTAAGTATGGATGATCATATTCATGAGTACCATGAACACTTCTATAGAGATCATCATGAAAAAACTTCCACCATGTATTCTTAATGTCTATATGGAATCCTAAAATCCATCTATGATTTAAACTCATCTCGTACTCGAAGCTGGTGATAGCCAGAGCCGAGGTCAATCATCGAGAACCAATGAACCCCTTTAAACTAATCAGATATTCATTTGATCCTGAGTAGTTGAAACATTTTCATCATGTTCAATTTGTTCAAGAATCATATGTCTTTACATATCCTCAATCTCCCATTATTCTTCATGGAAAACAAAACTGGTTCTTCCCATGGTGAAACACCGGGTCAACAAATCCCTTCCTCTGTAAGTCCTCCAATGGTTCAAATAGTTCATAAATCTCTATGGGATCCAGCCAATATGTAGGCATTGATACTGGTTTCATCCAATGGTATAGATCAATTCATAAGTCTATATATCTATAGAGAGGTAACACTGGAACATACTCAGTAAGGACGTCATCATACTCATCCCCCACTATTGGAAACTAGGAACTCATATAATCTACTACATTAAGGGTAAGTCTTTCCAAGTAATTAGTGATCAGCCACACAGTCATACGAGTGAGTCCATCATGTGAGAAATTCATTCCCTTTTCACCGACTAAGGAAAACCTCATCCCATTACTATGAACAGACCTCACTCTTTTCCTAAAATAGATAATCTGGGAATTTACTATGGATAATAAATCCATACAGATATTGATATCATGTGGCCTCGATGCAAATGCCAAGAGATCCCAACAAAAACACTCACCTCCCTGAGTAAGGTCATAATGTCAGTACCAGTGTTTCATCATCGAATACCCTCTCATCAGAGTCTCTATTCGTAAGGACTGATTCAATGGTTCCACTGGAATCTTTATTTCTAAATCAGGGGTCAAGGATCGAAATTAATGACTAGAACCTCTATATATTAAAACAATATTTTATATATAAAAGACACAAATATTACCTATAATTATCCCTTGATCATTTGGTTCATAAGCCTCAATCTCTATGATATGGCCTCGTCCCTATCCACCAACTCCCTCAGCCTGTCGTGGAACATCTAGGGGTGGTGTTGGTAATAAGTCAACCCACTATCCACCTCCTACCACCCTACCTTATCATCTACTATATTAGATTCCCATTATTCCACCTTTACCTAACATCCTCCTCTACATATGTGGTCCCTATAACTTCTCTTGATCAGTTGCATGACAGTTCAAGCAATCTTGAGGAAGATATCCCTAATCGCCACATGAGTAACAAAACATGTCTATCTGCTAACTATCCCATCAATGGGATCCCATCACTACTGATCTAGATTCCTAGGGTTATCCCTTATAGGGACTAAATCACATTATTCTTGGTGACTGTTGTCATATATCTACTATTGATGAATCAGTTACCTAGGGATTGCTGGTAGCTCCCACTTCTGATGTCTTCTCCACTAGAAATATATCTAAGAGGTATGGTCACTCACATATCCCATAATTTTTTGGAATGATTAGGGATAATATGGATTCCCTGATATTTCTGAGTAATCCCTTCATGAAGGTCTGATAATTGAATAATAGGTGTCATACAATATATTTGGAGTAATGAGAAATATTAGTAAATCTCTCCAACTACGCCTCAACTTTCTGAGTTCCCTACTACAGATGTAGAAGGTCATGTATATGTACTAAGCACAACGTAGATAAGAAAAACACCTTTTTAAAACGGAAATTAATGGCTTCCTATGTGAGAGACACCTAATCGTTTTCCTACGTCATTATTCTCCACTGAATCCCCTATGATCGCTAAAGAAGAGTCGTGGATAGTACTTCTATTTGGTCGGAAGGGGAACACACAATCTAGATGACTTGAGTAACTACCTCAAGGAAATCCCCATTTACCTAGTGTTCATTCTCACCCCCAAAACCTATGAGTTTTCTGCCTCTGTAACTCATTCATCCCAATAATTCCATATCTAAACTCAACCGGTAGCACTGGTAGTATCTTCTTCTCGATGGGTGGTTGCATCACTAATAAACTACCCTGTGGTTTTATCTCTAGTACAAGACCCTATACTGATTCCTCATCACATGGAAAATCATACTCATGGGCAGGCTATAATATCATGGCTATCTATCTGCATAGCAGAATCCTGAAACGAAAAAATATGTACCATGGTCATTAGAGTACACCAGGTGAGATGAATCCAAAAGGATATGATAACACTCTGAAATCCAAAATGATTCTTGTACTATTTTTTTCCCTGTAATAAGTGTTTTCATGTACTGAGAATAAAAACATAATTAAGTGACATTGTGTATGGATAAATCAACAATAACACCAAAAATGGATTCCATAGCTGGATAGCTGAACTCAAAACACTTAACATTGTTTCCCCAAACCATCCTCATAGACACTCAGTTCTAATGTAGATCCGACACCCACAAATTCCACTCTCTCCTGACCTATCCTTGTGGGGTGTATTCTATGACTACACCAATCTAACCTCCAATAGGACAATTGTTGGTTATGATCACCGAGTAGGCATATCCCAAAAATATGATGCATTTTCCTTTGTACATGTATACACGCACACATCTTCAAGCCCAAAATGATCAATTGAACAACACAATGTAACCAAAAAGTCATATCACTAAGATACCAAAACAATAGTTGGAATATATAAAACTAGACAGTATAGAGGTCTAGTATACAATCCAACCAATGAACCACTCTGAAATAGTTAAAGTATATGTTCCTTAAATTCATCCACCGAAAACCCTACATTAAGGGTAAGGTACACTAATAGTTTTCAGAAGTTGTAGAAGCACACCTCCATTGACTATCCTCTCTATGAATCCACTAGTCCTGGTCATCGTTGGACTCTTTAAAAGCGTCGATCATCTGTACAAGACATGAAAATGCAGTAATGCACGTGTGGGGGTGATTATAACAATACATAGTAGGACACTATGAATCCCAAAAGGTATACAATAATGAAATAACTGAAGTATACCACAGATAAATACAAGAAGTTTAACAAAAACTAATACACCATGTAGACCACAAAAAATTCACAAACATCAGTAATCTCACATGGTTATAATTCTGTAGTTTTAAAAGAAGGATTACAAGACTTAATCTAGGAAACACAAAGTATCAATAAGTGTAGTAATCTCGTGATTCACATTGTCATGATAGGACACATAGTCATAGTATGACACTTATTATTTGTAATACACATATTAGTGTTAGGACATGTAGTATCCAAAAGATACATTTCATCAAGGTCACATAAACCCATAAGATTCTGCTCCAAGGAGACTCTTTATGAGAGAAACAACTCCTTGAGAAAAAAGTTCTTTTGTGAAAATACACCAAAACAATCTTTTGATATCTCAAAAGGTCCATATCATCATAAGGTAAAACCACCATAAACGAATCCCAAAATGGGAACATGGTTTGAATGTTATGATTATTTTAGTAATACAATCCACCCTAGGACCAGTCTATGTCCAATCTAACCGGCTGGATGACCCGACCTAGTCTAACCCAACCCATTGTGCCAAATGTTCCATCCCACTGTGGTTCTAGGGAGTCCCAACTAACATGGAATTTTCCACAGCACACAATAAATTTTTAGTCCTCTACACAAGGTCCGCTTTGACCGTGTGCCCCTGGGTCAAAGCGACGACACAACATTAGGCCATGTCAGCCCTCCACATCCCCCTGCCTCATGGTATCACTACTCTGGTGGGATTCACATGTCCCCCATTCCATGTACCCCTCACAGCCAAATTCTTATTTTACCTACTCCCACGGTCACTGGTGTAGCCTCTTAGACTGTAAAGACCAATAAATTCCATGGAATTGTTTTTAATAAATACATGGTAATGTTACGAGTCCGAAAAAATTGACGGCACATGATTCCGAGGGACGGTGTGCCTAGAATCTATTTCTGAAGTTTTTTTCACGTACGTTTAGTAAACATACGAGAGGGTTTTTATAAATGATGAACCGTTGCTTGGAATTGAAATCTGAGGTCACCGTTGAACTCACAGAACTGATATTCGATAAAGAAGACTATCATCTCGACGACAGTGGGTCAATGTTAAAAGATAGTTTATGTGTTTTTTGAAAATGAATTAAACCAAAATAAAGTGCGTGGCTAAATTTTTATTTTTTTGTTAAAACGTATTCATGGAAGATGGATATTGGACCACCACACCATAACCTCCCATGAGAGGTTATTGTGGTGGGACCCACCTGAACCAATCCTCCCATGAGAGGTTATGATGTGGGGACCAGACGAGGCTAAACCCCCTATTAATGGTGGGAGAGGAAAACCTATCAACTCCTCTCATTAATTCGGGAGAGTCTATCCACACCCCTACCTTTATTTGTGCAAACTCCCCTAATTTAATGGTGCGAAATACTCTATATTAATTAAGGGAGAGCCATGTTAATTAATTCACCATTTTGAATTTTGTGCCAATAAATTTCATAATCGATTAATAGAATCTATTATTATTTTGGTTGGAATTGTTCATTTTTCTTGCAGCATTGAGAGGAGGATTATTGGGAGAAACCTCCCAATGAAGAATGCCTTCGACTATGAAAAATGTAGACCTTCTTCGACTTCTTCCTCAGATATTCTACCAATATGAGATGTCTTTAGCCGACATTACCTCCACATCGTCATCAATGATCTGATTCATGAGCGTGGGATTATAAGTGTGCGTGAGACACGATGAACGACGGTCACCTTCTCCTTCTTCCTACGACTTCATTGGCGATCATCAAACAAAAGTAGGGGTTGTTTTCATTTATGTACCATGTTCTTATTTACATACAAAAAGAAGATTGAAGATATGATTCCTTTGACAGCTGAGTTATTGTTCATTGTTCTCCAACCAATATGAACTGATTGTTATCACCCAAACCACGAAGGGTGCGGGATAAACTAACATGGCCCGACTCCCTCTTTCGATCTTATTTATGATGATCTTCAGCTTGGAGATGAAGCAACGAGGTGATGGAGGTGGAAAAGAGAAATCCTGGGCTTCCTGCATCCTCCTTGAACCATGCCTCCCCCATGGCGTTTCGCACTACCATCGTCCGAACTCCCCCCAGCCACACCCCCGTCGCCCACACCGCTCGTTGAATTGAGCGGCTTCCATGAGACGTCTCGCGCCCCACCGGCCTACACGACCCCCTCCCGGCCGCCTCCCATCCTGCCCGGCACCCGCATTGGGCCCCGCCCGCCGGCCCGCCAAGGGCCCTGCCCGGCCTCCCGCAGGTCTGTCGCTTGGTCTGCCCAGCTGCCCACTGGTCCGCTGCACGGTCTGCTCGGCCACCTGCCGGCCTGGCCGCGCCCTTCCCGGCTGCCTATTGGCAGTGCCTCACCTTTCTCGGCACCCTGCCGGCCTAGATGCACCCTATCGGCCTACCCTGCTGCTGAACATGTGTCTGACCGAACCGCGCTAGCCTGCGCGCCCCGTGACGCCTGAGCCGCGTCCCTCGCTGCACTGGGTGAACCGGCCTCAGCCATCTGGGCCGAGAGGTCGAGTCATGCCCCAAGCACTCCGGGCTGAACCGGCCTTGATCCCGGGCTGAACCACCCACACATCTTGCTAGGCGGGGCCCACCGGGCCGGGCCGAACCAAACATGCTTGCACTCTCAATGGGCCAGGAAAGTCCCAATAGGTCTAACCGAGTCGGTCTGATCGGGTCGGAATGGACCAGGGCCCACTACGACCCCTTTACTTTAATTGGCCATATCTTTGGCACCGGACGTACGTTTGACGAACCATCAATGACACTAGTAATGATATAGCATGACGGTCCCTTGATTATACCTCACTAGAGTTTGGGGTATTGTTGAGATACGGTCAGGTTGGATCGTGCATGAATCCAACTGGGCCCCCAGGAATAAAAGGCTAATAACTCACAGACCGGGTGTCCGATTGACATGCTATCTATTGCATTGAGAACCCTATGATGTGGCAGACCGTTGAGATACATATTCATGAGACTTCATGACAGTTTGAGTTTTGACCCATAGCTCATGGAGTGGAACCTTCTGAAGATGAGCGAGCAGAGGGTGGAGACCCAGTAGCTTGATGAGACCTGACGACTGCTAACCATTTCGACTCAGTGAATCGACAAGAGTAGTGGGGAGTGCCTTGGTGCCGCAGAAGACCCAATGTGGGGAGCACCTTGGTGTCGTGGCAGACCCACGGTTCTTGATAAGAGATGTACATTATTGGGCTACGAGGGTGAGCACCTTGGTGAAGTGGCATAACCACTGTGGGGAGCTCCTTGGTAACGCAACTGACCCTCGGAACTCGAGAGGAGGAGGACCTTAGGAGTCAAAGGTTATGGGGAAGAGCCTTGGTGTCACGGTAGTCCCACTGAACTAGATTGTGCAAGAGTTCTCCATTAGCCATGGTTTTGATAATGTGAATAAAAATCATGGTTGAGATGAGTCAGTAAATTTTGTATTTACCTAATTATTGGGCTGGATTACAAGATAACATATGAATATGTATGGGCATATACCTAAGTAGGCTTATATGGTGATTTCATACTTTGTGGTTTATCCTTGATGGATTTTTGAATCATTGAGGGTCTTGAGGTCCCAAATGAGTATCGTTATACTCATCCAAGCACGGGCTATGCCTACACCTCGTTGTGTTGGATGTAGATGACGGACATCGCTGTCTGAGGCTGAGTCTACCAGTACTGGATGGTACATGGAGTTGTACCACATGGTGTGACGATACACGGGGGAGACAGATGGATGTGGAGTGTCATGGAGGCTATCTGTACCTAACCATCAGGTAGGATTTCCCAGTGGATGATCCATGAGCTGATTTTTATTTTTCTAGTACTTTTACTTACAGTTTCCTTGTACTTTATAGTTGGGCTTCAATTTCTATCCTCTTTTTTACTTTCAACACTCGTTTTGTATACAGTTTTTTTAGAGTTTTGTTTCCAGCACGTACTTTGTTTTGTGCCTTTTCAATATAAAAACGCTATGCCTTCTTAGTTTAGGAATTTACACATTTGGTGCTACTCGCCAGCCCATGGCCTATGAAAGGAAGGCTTGGGATAGTCACGACATGGGCCTCGGGGGACGGGTCAGGAATAATTGCAATTAGAGCAGTCAGTTCTACCACGGGAATTAGGTCTCTGAATTTTATTGTGACTTAATAGTGTTAAGGGTACTGAGGGTGGTTTTTAGTTTAGGGAGTCCAGTGTTTGTCCGGCAGCCGATGTATCCATACACCAGGTACCTGACTACTGATTTCTGACTCAGTGCATGAAAACACTGATTGCGTGTGTGTTTTCAAAATATTTCTTTATATCATCTCAACCAAGTCATCTCATCAGGTATAATTTTTGATCGTGTCACATCTGATTTTTTAGGATGCCTCCCTGCGGATGACCAGCTTGAGGCACAAGAGTTTTACGCACAAACAACTCATCGAGTGACAAGGCCTCGGCACAGGGCCCTTTTTCAGCAGAGGCACTAGCGGTAGCACTCCCCGTTGGGCCACTGATGCCACCAGCCCCATCAGTAGACGATGCATGCCACTTGAGCGCTTTAAGCGAGTTCTAGCGATAGAGGCCACCAAGGTTTAGTGGAGGGATGGACCCAAAAATGACTAAGGATTCTCTGGAGGGTGTAGTGAGAGTTTTCTAACTAGTAGGGACACAATTCGACTTCATGGTGATTCTTGCTACAAGACTTCTACAGGAAGAAGTGGGCCGATAGGGGAGCTTGATGCTCCAGGTTCATAACAAGATGACGCTTCTCTGTCATAACATCAAGAGCCTGTTTTCGGTAGAGTTTGTCCCAGCAACTCTTCGAGCAGTGCGCATTCCGGAGCTACATCATCTATAGTAGGGAATCATGATGGTGTCACAGTACTCAGCAAGGTTCACACACCTCTCACACTAATCCGATGATATGGTATGGGACCCTTTCATTAGGGATCGGACCATCGATAAGGGACTCAGGTGAGAGATCATAGCTTCGGTGATCTCACTTAGCATCCCAATGCAGGAAGGTGTGTTAGAGAGAGACATCCTAGTGGAGAGTTTACTTTCCGAGAAGTCTCCAATAAAGATATCCACCACCAGTCAACAGGTAGTAGAGTCTTCAGCAGCTGCCATCTGAAAGATGCTGTAGAGGTTCAAGAGAACCAGAACTACATGTGGACAACTGAGTAACTAAGGATCAGTTGTGCGAGGCACTGGAGACATAGCAAGAAATTCCATGAGTGGGCAGTGTTACTCATGCGGTGGGTAGGTTCACATGGCTCCTGAATTTCTGACCCACCTTTCGGATGATCAATAGATGGTTGAAGGACCGCCGAGGCATAGACAAAGATTAGATCATGGAGGTCCGCAGGGAGAGGTGGATGTGGAATATGATCTGGCCATACAACAGGCAGGGGACGACGTTTCGAGGTGTTACTGTTGCCACCACCAGGAGGTCCACCCCAACCACAGAGAGGAGGTGGACATGGTAGATCATAGCTCCATGAATTTGAGGCTTACGATCAAGGCACTCTGGAGATGATTTGAGGTATGATATTTGTCTACTCCACCTTAGATGCAGTTCTTATAGACACAGGTTCCATTAATTCTTTTAATTCAACTGCCCTCGATCAGATCTCAGAGATTTTGATGGAGCTATGGGCTTGATCCATACAGCTAGAGTCTTCTATGGGAGAACACTCGATGGTTAAAAACTTGTGCCAACAATGTGAGCTTACTCTAGGAGGCATGAGATTTGACTGGGATCTACTAGTTGCGGTGTCGAGGCTTTACAACATCATCTTGGGTATGGATTGGTTATCTACAGTCCACGTTCATATCGATTGTATTAGGCACAAAGTGTGGTGTGTCCACACGGATGGGACCAGGTTTATCTTCACCGGGGAGAAGGGAGCCTTTTCAGCACATGACAGACTTACTCTGAGTAGGGTGTTGCTGATCACTCATCGGTTGGCCTACCTTACCCTCGGAGCTATTTATGTGGAGAGTCCAAGCTATCCTGTAGTGGTGGAACAGTATGAATATATTTTCCCTGATGATGTTACAGGACTACCACCTCATAGAGAGGTTAACTTTTACATTGACCTATACCCCGGCATGACATTGATATCTACACCAACGTATTTGATGGCTTCCGCAGAGCATCGCGAGCTACATGTACAACTAGACAACTCATAGGGAAAGGGATTCATCTGGCCCAGTGTTTCACCTTGGGCAGGCCTGATTCTATTCACTAGGACGCATACGGATGCATGAGGCATTTTTTTGACTATTGTCGCCTTATCTATGTAATATTGAAGAACATTTATCCACACTCATGGATTGACAACCTCTTTTATCTGCTGAAGGGAGAAAAATGGTTCTCGAAGATAGACCTCAGATCAGGTTATCATCAGCTCAGAGTTCGAGATGAGGATGTGCAAAAGACCATTTTAAGATTTCGGTATTTCCACAATGAGTCCTTGGTTATTCCATTTGGCATAACCGGCAGTCCCGCCCTGTTCATGGGACTCATGGATAGGTTTTTCCAGCTTCACCTCGATCTCATTTTCGTAGTCTTCATCCATGAAATTCTAATCTACTTGATTAATGAGGAAGAGAATGCCTACCATTTGCAGGAAGTATTGGACACACTCTGAGAGAACCAGCTTTATGGTAAGATCTTGAAGTGCATGTTTCAGATTTGAGAGGCTCAATTATTGGGACACGTTATCTCAGTGGTTGTAGATGCAGTGGATCCAGCGGATATTGAGGTTGTACTTTCTTGGGAGGCCATCCATGATTGTGATGTAGGTACGAAGTTTCCTGGGTTTGACTGGTTAATACCGAAGGTTTGTTACAAACTTCTATAGAGTTTCAGTACCACTATCTTCCTTGATGAAGAAGGGGAAACCATTCGTGTGGAATGAGATATTCGAACAGAGCTTTCAGGAACTAAGGTAGAGGATAACTAATGCCCCCAGCTTGAGGATTCTAGAGGATGGCGTAACATACATAGTCTACAACGACGCATCTGGGAACAAACTCGGGTGTGTCTTGATGCATGAGTGAGAAGTGATCGTGTATGGTTATCGGCAGCTAAGAAAACATGAGTAGAACTCTGCTCCCCATGACTTGGAGTTAGAAGTAGTGGTCTTCTCCTTGATTATGTGGTGACGCTATCTGATAGGCGAACTTTTTACAGTGTAATCTGATCACAAGAGTCATAGGAATGGCTTCTATCATAAGGACATGTACTGAAGACAACAGTGAAAGAATGAGTTCTCCAAAAATATGACTTCTAGATAGTCTATACTCCAGGAAAGGGGAACATTGTAGCAGATTCACTAAGTAGGAGATCTGGTATATAGCTGCTAGGTGAGGCAATGGGGAAGTTGGCCTCTTGGCAGATATCCTTTGTGGATAGAGATGGTGCAGCTTTCCGTCACCATCTTACAGTCACTCCCCCACATATTTAGTGAGTTAGGTAGGCACAACGTGTAGAAACTGATTGAAAGACACAACATTCTCAGATATCCACACAGAAGACACCTGATAGATTTTCTAAAGGTGGGGAGCATATCATCCTTTTCACAGGATGTACTATAGTGTCAGTGTCACTTCAGGTTGAAGTGTTGTGGGAATTACACACATACCCTCTAGTGGTACATACAGGAGTGGAGAAGATGTATCAGGACCTCAGACGATAGCACTGGTGTCCAAGTAGGAAGAAGGCAGTAGCGGAGTTTGTCTCATGATGCCTCATTTGTCAGCAATTGAACGCGGGGCACCAGGTACCAGCTGGCTTGGTTCATCCTTTAGACGACCCAGAGTGGAAGTGGGATGGGATATCCATGTACTTCGTGACAGGAATTCCACATACATCTAGGGGACATGAGTCGATTTGTGTGATCGTTGACCGACTAACAATGTCGGCCCACTTCCTACTGATCAGAGAGCAGGGTTCTGTAGAGAGCATGGGACACCTCTATGTGTAAGAGATTTTGAGGCTACATGGAGTAACTTCTTTTATTTTCTCCAAACGTGATGCACTATTTACTTCCCGGTTATGGAAGGGGTGGTAGGAGGCGTTCGATGGGCAGCTTCATCTGAGCACTGCCTTCCATCCTCAGACAGATGGCCAGACAGAGCGGACCATTCAGACCCTCGATGACATGTTGTGTGCTTGTGTTATCGACTTCATTCAGAGATCTGAGGATCACATACCTTTGATTTAGTTTTCATACAAAAACATAAATAACACAACCATTTGGATTGCACCATTCGAGGCATTGTACGGGATACCTTGTTGATAACCCTTGTGTTGGACAGTCCCTGGGGAGTCAGCACTAGTGGGACCGGAGATGGTATAGGCTACCCCGGAGAAGGTGCAAATCATCCAAGAGTGGATGATGACTTCACTAAGAAGACAGAAGTCATATGCTGACTAGAGATGGAGACCTCTAGAATTTGAGGATGGGGAACACATCTTTCCACGGGTCTCACCTCGATGAGGAGTACAAAGATTTGGCTGATGGGGCATGTTATCTCTGAGATTCATTGGACCTTTACAGGTCCTTAGTAGAGTTGGAAAGGTGGTATACCACATATCTCTTCTATAGAAGTTGCACATGTTGCATGACGTCTTCCACGTATCTCAGTTGAGGAGATACGTGTATGACTCTTCCCTCATCATCTACCATGGAGAGATGGACATCGAAGATGGGGAGACTATCACGAAGGTTCCAGTGGAGATTGAGGATTGACATGAGCGGGTTCTACGTGGACAGTCGATACCTTTGATTCCTTTTCGCTGGCAGTACGAGATCCTCTAAGAGAGAAGAAGGGAGAAGGAGGCTCAGATGCATGCTCAGTACCCCCACTTGTTCCCTTAGTTTGAGTTTCAGCTTATGGGGACGTAAAGCTCAAAGGTAGGTAGAATGTAAACACACAGAAATTCCGTGGAATTTTTTTTAAATACATGGGAATTTTGAGAGTCCGCAAAAATTGACAAAGCATGATTCCAAGGCCTGGTGTGCCCAAAATCAATTTCTGATGTTTTTTTGGGTATGTCCAGTAAACATACAAGCATGTTTTTTTTAACTTTTTAACTGGTGCTTAGAATTGAAATCTAAGGACACTATTGAACTCGCAACGCTTATATTCTCTTAAGAAGACTATCACCTCGACCATAGTGGGTTGTGGTTAAAAGGAAATTTTTGGGTTTTTAGAGAATGATTTAAATAAAAATAAATGGTGTGGTTTAATATTTATTTTTTGGTTAAAACCACCTCATGGATGTTGGTGGTGGGACCACCAGACCATAACATCCAATAGAGGTTATAGTGGTGAGACCCACCCGAACCTAACCTCCTGTGAGAGGTTACGACGTGGGGACCAGACCAGACTAAACCCCCTAATTAATGGTTGGAGAGGAAAACCTCTAAACTCCCCTCATTAATGAGGGAGACCAGCTGCACACCCACCTCTTTATTGGTACCAACTCCCCTAATTTAATGGTGCCAAAATCTCCACATTAATTAATTGGGAACTAAGTTAATTAATTCACCATTTTTAATTTTGTTCCAACAAATTAAATTATAGATTAACATAATCTATTATTATTTAGGATGGAATTGTTCATTTTGGTGGTACCTTTGAGAAGAGGATTAGTGGGAGAATGCTTGAAATAGTGAATGCATTCAACTACGAATAATGTCTTCCTTATTCGACTTATTACTCGGAGCATATACCAACATGGGACGTCTTAAACCGACCATACCTCTTCTTCATCAGCAATGAGCTGACGCATGATCTTAGGATTGGAAGTGTGCAGTGGACACGATGAATGATAATCACCTTCATCTTCTTCCCACGACTTCATCGACGATCAACGAAAAAAGGTAGGGTTTGTTTTCTTTTATGTGCCATGTTATTCGTTTATTTAAAAATGAAGAATGGAGATATGATTCCTTTGATAGGTTAGTTTTTGATCATCGTTCTCCCACATTGATGAAACGATTTTTATCACCGTAAAAGCGAAGGGTTCATGACAAAATAACCTTGCATGACTCCCTCTATCGATCTTGATTGTAATGATCATCAACATGGCGAAGAAGGAACGATGAGATGAAGGCGGTGATAGCAAAGGTCATGCTACCCGTAGCCTCGGTGGAATGCGCCACCCCTGCAGCCTTCTGCCCTGCCACTGGTAGAACCAGCCCTGGCCGAGCCCCCGCCAGCTGCACCACTCGCAGAATCGAGACGCTGCCCCGAGCTGGCCCGTGCCCCGTTGGCCGGCCGGACCACCTGGCGTCCTGCCCTGTCGTCTCTCAAACGCCTCCCTGGCCGCCCGCCGGCCTGCCATGCGACATGCCCGGTCACCCTATGACCCTGCTCGTGCCCAGCCCGACTGCATGCTGGCCCGACTGGCCCCCAGCCCGGCCGCCCTCCAGCCTGTCGGCCAGTCAGCCCGGCCGCACCCTGCCTCGTTGTCAGTCGGACTAGCCGCACCCCGCTGGCCGGCCCAACCGCCTCTTGTGTATCTGACGGAACCGCGCTAACCCACGTGCCACATGCACCCAGCACGCCCTGCGCGCCCCACGCGCCCCATGCCACCCGATCTGCGCCCCTCGCGGGGTTGGACGAACTGGTCTCGGCCATCCAGACTGAGATGCCAACCCACGCCCCACGTGCTTTGGGCCAAACTGGACCTGAGCCAGGGCCGAACAGCCCATGTGGCATGCTGGGCGGGGCCGAGTAGGCCAGACCGAACTTAATATGTTGTCCCACACAATGGGTCGGGCCGGACCAAACATGTCCGATCGGGTCAACCCAGATCTGGTCGGCCCAGAATGTGTCGGACTGGGTCTGTCCGACCAGGTCGCACCGGACCCGGGCCAACTACGGACAAATTTACTTTCTTGGGCCTCATCATTAGTATCATACATCCATTTGACTAACCGTTAGAGGCGCTAGTAATCTTGGAGAAGGATGGTCCCTTGAGTATACCCCACTAGAGTTTGGGGTATAGTTGAGATATAGTTAGTTTGAGTCAGGCAAGAATCCAACCGGGCCCTGAGTCTAAAAGGCTAATAACTCACATATCGTGCATCTGATTGACGTGTCATCTATTGCGTTGAGACTTCAATGACATGGAGGGCCTTTGAGATACTTCTTCGTAAGACTTTTACAATGCTCCATTCCGTCACAGAATCTAACGAATGAAAATGGAAAAAACCTTAACACAAATTGATTCATACTTTGAAGAAACATAAAAAATTGAAAAAGGCTGAAAGAGGATTTGTTTTCACTTGGTCCGCACAAGTTTCATCATGGTCGCACACGTATACCTGCGCCCCACATATTGGGCATGCTGGTGACATGTGCGCCCCGTTTTGTTTTTTCTCGGGGTCTTCAGCAGCCTATTGGGCCACCCATTTGAAGGATGAAAATTTCCAAATTCCAGATTTAAGCTCCCAGCGCCCCAGTCTCTTCTGAATGTCATTCGAACATTTATAAGGAAATTTCATACCTAGAATGGACGCTCTTAAGAGGGGGAAGAAGGCATATTTGTTGAAATTAATCAACACATGTGCGCCTAAGTGGACAACCCTTAAGGGAAATGGCCACACTTGTGTGCCGCCTTATCCCTTCACCAAAACCTGTACGCCACTCTTTCAGAAGTCCCTATGGATAATACTAAGGGATTGAGAAAAGCCTCGCCCAAGTATTAAACTATGGCTTGACCATCGCGCTAGTACCCATGTGTCGCGCAGGTACACCTACGGGACCAAGACTTGTGCACCCACATAGGACATGCACGCCTCTCTCTTTTTGGGTGCCCCTCCTGCCTATTCACATGTATTCATCAAATCCACCTCTCTTGTTCAATATTTATTCTTCATGACACTCATCAAATAAATTTATGGCATGTTTCAAAGACGGGATTCCTTATCTGAAAGGAATTATGTGGAACATCTCTCAAAAACTAGTGGTTTACATGTCTTCATGTCACTAAGGTGAGAGAATTCATTCATTCAGCCTCATCCATTATGATGAGAAGAACTCTAAATCTAGGCATCCTTCTCATGATTAATCCAGAGTCTCAAATTCCCCAATTTGGGCATCCTTTTTAGTAATAATCCCCATACCCCTTAAATCTGGGCCTCCTTTTCAAGAGTATTCCCCAGTCTTAATTTCCAAAATATTGGCATCCTCCTTAGGAGTAAGCGCCAATCATAATTTCCCAAATATGGGCATCCTCCTAAGAGGTATTCCCCATGTTCCCTATTCACTGGGCTTCCTTCTCAAGAGTAAGCCCTAGGTTTCAAGTCTCCTTAACCTGGCCCTCCTTTCATGAATAAGCCCCAGTCAGAAGTTCCAAAATTATGGGCATCCTCCTTAAGAGTAAGCCCAATGTTCCCATATTTTGGGCCTCCTTTTCAAGAGAAATCCCAAGTCATAATTCCCCTTATCCTGGGACTTCTTCTCAGGAATAAGCCAAAGTTCTCAAGACTTTTTAACCTAGGCCTCCTTCTCAGGAATAAGCCCCAGTCATATTTTCTCTTAACTAGTCTTCATTTACAATTGATTTAGGATTCCTTATAAGGAGTAAAACACAATCATAAGTCACTACTAATTGGGTAATCCTTCTCATGAGTAATCCCAAAATTTATGTATCCAAATCTCCATAAAGCACATACACCTTTATAAACCTTGTTCCTGGGTCTCTTCCCTGAAGTAAATCATAATCTTCATCTATCTAGCCAGTCATACAAACATAAGCCCTACAATATTTCTCATGATATCATCTTTCGTGGCACAATTGTCAGGTTTTACCAATACCTCTTGTTTCTCACATCGAGCATGACTCCCGTGATCTTAGAGCGTAAAATTAATTGTGACATATTTCTTTGAGCCATCAAACATGCATAAACATAAATCTTCTTTACTCGAACTATGTGGGTTCTGAATCCATTTCTAAACAAGGATACTTAGGTAGCCCATCTGTGGGTATGATACCAACTCTAAAATAATCCATGTCCTTCTGAATGAAAATAAACATCAGGTGCCCTACTGAGTGGCTTTAAAACCATTATGGTTATCATAATGACCAAGATATTTCTATATAATGTGTTGAAAGATACCATTGACTAGGAATCTCTAAAAAATAGAGATGATTCTCTATCGATGAAGAACCTCGAATACATATAAAATATTCTCTAAATCTCCTAATACTAATAGTTGACTATCAGATCTAATATAAAGCTCATTTTTATACTTTTTAATTTAATAAGGATTCACGAACATAACTTAAATCTATAAAGAGGGTCTCGAAGTAGACAATAATCCCACCCAAAAAGGTGTGATGAGTCCAAACTCCCATCTTCTAGACCAATGAAAATTCTTAAGCTTCATTGGTTTACAACTAATGATCACCTAGCTTTGAAAATTATGTCCCAATGGATATAGAATCATTGGATGTTTCCAGTTCTATGAAAAACCTCATTAGAAACTGATTGGAATGTTTGAACCTTAAACAAACAAGGTCATCACCATTTCCAGAGGAAAAAATAATGGTGAACCCAAGGCGAATCCTTAACCAATTTAAAATGATGTTTTACTTATTTGTTAGGCCCCTATTTAAACTCAATGAGAGGGCCAACAAAACAATCAATAACATATGTGTTCATCAAAAAGATGTAGTGGCAGTACAGATTGTGATTATTTCTATTATATCAAACATGCACTCTTTTCCAATATCATCTGCATTACAAAAATGGCTTCTCTTATGTTCACACATGTGAATACCTTTGCTGTGAATGCCTCTGATGCTACTCCTTCTGGATCATTGTCCAGTCTGAGGACAACATCACCTACTCAACATCTTTAATGTTGGGTATCAAATGCACTGGTTAAGGAATACCATCAAAACGGTACTATTCCGACTCTGGAGCCTGCTCGAAAATCCCTCCATGTCAATAATTCACCCTGGTTGTCCAGACAATAAAGACCAGTGATCAAGAAGTAGGTGGTGCCAACCACTGTCTCCAACCATTTCGGGTCATTATCTCTAGAATGCAATCACCCGACCATCCCATATTTTGGGTAGGTGAATGAGAAGGCCACTAAAGGCCTTAATTCATGTAGAATGGTGTCCTTCCAGAGGAATCCCATCCAAAATCACTGCAAGACTCATGTGGTAGTGCACCTTCAACATGATGAGGGTATCATGTCCAGGCATTCATCTCAGGTTCCTCAAACCCGAGCAGGCAAGATGAACTGCCAGAGGTGAAATCCAGTCAATGGTGAGCAAGTTCATATCTCTGCCATTTTCAGAGAAGTACACCATCCAATCTTGGTGGAAAGCAATGATTGGGAACACACAATCGTCAGTTTTAAATCCGCTGTCCAACATACTCATCTGGAAGTAACACACCAATCCCTCCAGGAAATTCCGGTTGAGTAATATAGATAGGAACATACACCTGTTTATAAATCATCATCTAGTCAGCATGCTCATCTGACTACATACGATGAAGCCCGCTAGACCAATGTGTTGACAACTGGTAAACAGGCACATACAACTGCTTACACTCATCAATCCTGCCAGTAGCCTCGTTTGTCAGTATTGAAGGATGTTCATCACCAAATTCGGTGGAGTGAAATCAGAATGCACATACACCTTCTAGTATTAATCAAGCCTACCAATAGTCTCATTTTGTATCACCCAGAGAAGTCAATTGGAAAGCCCCAATGACAAACAGGAGGCAGACTCAGCTCTCTGCCCCCACACTTGAGTATTGTCAGAATTCAGTAACAGGAAAAGGAGGACAGGAGTAGGAATACACACCTAATCCAAGAATGGAATGGGCGTATATCCCCATTCTGGCCGCTGAGTCACCAAGCATACTCTGTCAAAAGTGAATGAGCAGAAGAAAATCCCTGCTCATATTATGGATGCCTGTCAGGATATTATAACTGCTTCAGTAGCATCACAGTAAAATAAATGTAAATCTATCCCTACCCATGGAGTTACACATCAACATATCCCTCTGGAACAAACACACACCTCTATTCTAGTCCAAGAGGGTTGTGGGGCATACTCCCCCATATCATACGGAAAACCAAGTCAGGCACATACACCTAATTTGAGTGGATATAATCACCCTAACCTGATCATTTCTCCTGAGAAGACACTTAAAACTATCCATAATAACAACATTCGTCAACAAGTGATTCCCAAAGTGAGTAAAAAGGCATCTAATAAGAATACCCTCCCAACACTATCATGAAATCAAGAGCCAATTTGTAATAATGCATTGCTCGATGCTGGAGTTCTTAAAGCCCTCAGACAATTGTCTGTTGGAATTCAAAATTATACTCTCTCATTTCCCAATAGTGGAAACATTAATTCTGAAGGCCTTCATCAGACACGTCCTCTTGAAGTCTTGCTACATGAAAATTTAGACGATCTCAAAATTTCATCTTCAGATTTGAGCCACAAGAACACTCTGTGTGGCCAGATGACTATGGAGAAAAATGATTCATCTTTTGCTGTAACCCACCATGCTGGTCCTCCCCATGATGATGAATTTATCTGCAAAAGTCCTCTCCATAATAGTAATTCACAGTTCTATGAAAATGCTCCAATTGAGAATATAATGAAGAGAACGTACTCTTATCTTGAGGCACATGAAAATGTGAAGCCAGTCATACCTGATGCTTTACCACTAGCAGGTGAAATACTTTCTCAATCAGAAGATAGCCCGAGGGGTAGTTCATTCTCTGAACCACCCCTGGGTTGTTCATATTCAGTTTTGATCAGTTAATTATCTACCAATCTTGTTGAAACTGATGAAGCAGCAATGAACCACCATCTCGGGAATAATCAGGTAGAAGAACCTTCATTGAATGATAAAGAGGAAGTGATGAATATGAGTAAACAACTGGAGAAAGGTGAAGTTCCATTTATGTTTTGGCCTTTGGATGACTATTAGAATGACATTCCAGAGATGTTGACGGTAGATGGAATTCATGATATTTGTGTCAACATATGGAAAACTCTTTGTCATTTGAAAAAGAAAATATTATCTTATTATGAATTCAAAAATCATGTCAAGATAATAGAAGGGTTACAATTCCAAATTGACTTGGAAACTCTCTCAGTTTTTCGATATCTGAAGTCTGAAAAGCAGTAGAGATCCCTTCAGTGTACATGCCTTGGTGCACTAAGAAGATTGTGCCAGTTAATTTCCAAAGCCCCAACTAGTATTCATATCAGGGGTTGTGGTCTTCATGGAGCAATTAATTTCACTATACTCTCCAGTCAACGAAGCCCACCGAAAATGGTCTCATGCAATGTTATTTCCCATGGACGACCCCAGCCAATTGGCTTTGATTGTAATCAATGGCTCGCTCAAGATCAGGCCTCAACCAGTTCTTCTAAAAGTCCGGCATACAGAGAACAAGTTGTTGAATTAATCATACATCAAGAAAAATAGAATATTGAACATGCTTTACGTTTAGAGCATGCAAATAATCTTGTGACATAAGTGTTAGAAATAATCCATCATTCGTTTGATCTGGGTGATAAAAGTTGATTCAGGTTGATGCATCCAGCCAAATTCGGGACTAATGTTTGCAAAATCAAGAGATCGTTTAAGAAAGTCTTAGATATAGAAGCTCAAGAACCACCCAAGCTCACCAGACTAAGGACTCTTTTAACCCAACCCTCAGAATCAACAAATAGGATTCAAGGAGTTGAGACTGAAAAGCAGGAAAAACCCCAGCCCACAGGAGTGTGGACTTTTTCAAATAAGAAATCACTTACACGGAGAAAGTCAGTCTTCTCTAGATTAGGGGAGAAGCCACAAGTGAAACAAAGAGATGAATTATCAGGATATTCCTTCCAAATTAAGGTTCATTAAGAAGTTCCTGAGGGATCAAATAAAAAAAATGCAATGTCTCATCAAGGACATAGAGGAAGACATTATCACATAAATGTCGATAGAAGGGATGCAAAGAGTTATGCATCAATTAATTTCATCAATTCCATTATAGATGATCCTCCAGAACATGAGACTCATTCAGAGGGATCAGATGAAGATGTTTCTGCTTATGATTTCGTACACATAGACCCATATGAAGAAGGTGTGTGTACATGAAATCAAAGACTTACCCAAAATCTGGGTATTCCATCAAATAACCTACATTTCCCTCTCTAAAAGGCATCCATCAAGTGGAATGGAAAGATTCATATTACATACCCTTCATCTGGATAAGTCCAATCACTCTCACTAGATAAAAGATTCGCACAACAAGAGGAATAAATGTAGGAATTGAGGAGGTTGAATGCAGAACTACTTCAAGGTAGTCTTCCTCCTAAGACTGTTGGAGTCAGTCAGCCTGGGGAATTTTTTTTGGTTACTGAGATAGATCAAGAATATCCTCCTTTATCAGTACACCCTCACAGGTCTAATCTAATGGGTCATGTAGAGAACCAAAGCTTGACGTACATGGATAATACATTACTTTTGCAGAATACACAATACATAAAAATAACCAAAACTCAAGGATTCATAATATTTTAGTGTCATTGGAAACTCAGAATATAATCATCTAATCTTGTTGATCGATCTTCAACAACTCCCAGAAATATCTTCCACTATTGTTTTCTTACCTAAAACCATTCTTTAAATCCTGGGGAAAAGAAAACATATAAAGGGTGAGATCAAATTCTCAATAAGGGTAAGCATGGATAAAATAAAACAAATCATATACATTTGAACATAAAAATATGAAGATAATTTTTAAACATCAAAATTATGGGCAATGATATAAAACATTTCATTTCATAAGGCATAGATCATAAAGAAAAATTAATAATGATAAAATAGCATGGGAATAAAACAACTGATTGTGGCAACCATTAAGCAGATGATATGATTTCCATAGTATCCAAGGCATTACTGCCAAGACCATCTTAGTTCACAAAGTCCCTTTCTGAATTGATTTCAATCCTCGTTCCAGTCCTGTATTACTGAATCAGATTAACTTACCTTTCCATTCATGTCTATCTCATTAGATATATATCTTTACCCAATGCATTGGAGGGAGATATAGGTCCCACCCATCTCATGATAAAATCATTCTTACTTGTGCCACAAAATAAACATACTTCATTCATAATAACCCATCGAATAAAGTGGTTTCATAAACATCATCCCATCATAAAATAATCCATATAAAAGAAATGGATATCATTTCATAATAATAAAAGTGAAACAATGTAAATCATAGAGACACATATGATATAATGTCATCTTTGACGGAAAATGGTTTTGATAAAACACTTGAAATAAAATCTTGAGGAAAATATCCCTTCTTCTTCAAAATCATTTTCTTTTCACAAAATTTCATGCAATTATAAAAGAAAAGGATTTTGTTGAAAATAGTAATGAAATATTTCGCAGGAAGCTTCATGAAAATAAGGCTTTATAAAACCGTAAAAAAATCCTTTCATGTCGTATAAGTTAAAAAACATTCTTCTCGTACTTTTTACAGAAAAGTCAAAAAGTACCTCATAAATGAATGATTCTTTACATACCATATAGTAAAAGTAAAAATGTGTAAAAAAACATTAAACATACATGAAATAATTTTTAGATAATAGGGACTTGGATGATAAATATAACCCCAGTAAATACTTACGAATAATCAATCTCCGATAAAAATGAGATTGGAAAAGTTATCCCTTACATTAGGTCCGATATGCTTCGTACGTATCCAAACCTCCTGTATAATAATTTAAATAATGTAATTGACATATTAAGGAATCATATTCAATTTTATTATATCATATATGGATCACTTATTAATTTTTATTACCCTTTCTTTTGTATGTTCTATGTTAAAGCTGTGTTTTTGGTAAAATCGTTTTATTTATCGTACCTGTTTGGACTTGTTGTTCTTGATGTTAGTACTTACTTACTGATTTACATAATTACAGAGTGTAAAACATGATATATATATATAATATATATTCATCATATACATATATATGATATATCGATAAATGGAATGAAAGACACCGATCATGCAGACGGTATGCCGTACGTACGCATGAACGCTATTTTCGTTTCCTTATTGAATTCAATGGAATTAATTAGATGAAATACATATATATATAAATAAATCTAGTATCATTATTATGTCATATATTTCATGATTACTTTTCATATATACTTTATAATCATTCATGAATGGTAAACATGGAGAATTAATCTCATCACGTCGTGGAGACGTTAGTCCGTACGTATGCACGAGCGATGATATCATTCCCATTATCGTGGAATTTTATTGATGTGTATTTATAATATTTCATAATCAATATCACTTTACAATAATCATATATAGTTATTCATTTACACCATTATACCCATCCACGTATGGTAGTGGTCGAAAACAGATTACACCACAGCGTGGAGACGATATTCCGTATGTACGCACGTGCAGTGGTTTCATTTTCCGTAGGTTGGATAGAAGGTGAAATAAGGTTTTCATATTTATAATAACATATATGAATATAATAAATACTTATGTTATTACTTTATAATAATAAAACTAAATAATAATAAGTAAAAGAAGAATGAAACTTTAGAGAATCAGAAGAAGAGATTACCTCTTCTTCGACGCATCTCATTTAAACCTTCTCTTATGGTATTAGAATTGGTATTTTGAGAAGATCGTAACCTCCAGAATTTTTCTAGGGAAGTGGATAAGAGAATTGGGAATGTGTTGGCCGAGCTTCATGTCACAAAAGGGTGTGGAGTTAAGAGGGAAGGGGTGCCCTTTTTATAAGGGAGGAGAGGGGCACCTTTGGAAAAACTCAAAATATTATTTTATAATAAAGTCATATTCGTTTTTTAATAGCTCCAAATTGATTTATTTAGAAGATAAGGTGGGAATGGGTAAAAATCCTTTTAACCAATATGTTTTAGATATGTCTAGGTTACTATTTTAACCTTATCATTTAAATTTAAGTCTAAGTTAAATAATTTATTTTTTACTGTGTCTTTTTTGTTTTCTTACACTATATGGTTAATAAACATACAATAACAAACCAAAATAACCCCACAAGGTTAATTATAAATATACATATAATTTTCTAAGTCATTTGGTAGAACCACAATTTTTAGCAATAAAATAACAATTAATAATATAATATTTGTTTTAAAAACTATTTTATGTCAATTTTGACACTATTCGGTAATTGATTATTGTGGAAATTATAATATCATGATTAGTTCGAAAAAAGTTAATTAAATCAATACTAACATGTCATATTAACCTATAAAATTAGTCTAATTCATAAAAAGTCTCAAATTACTTTTATTTGGGTATTTATAACATCAATTATGTTAATATATCATTAATTTGGAAATTACCTCATCATCATTGTGTCAAAAATAAATTAATTTAATTAATGTCTATAAGTTATAAATAAAATAAAATTATGTATGAAATATTTTTATCTTTATAATTAATATTTATTGTCCAATTTATCTTATTAATAACCCTACATTTAAAATGGTTTAATTATTAATCTTTGATTTATACCCTTTTAACTCTTCTTTAAATAAAATAATAATAAGTGTCCTAATCTAATAGAAGTGGACCTAAATGGCCATATTTTATTCCTAAGAATTTTTGGTCGAATTACACTTATCAAATAGAATTAGGACATGCGTTAGGGTAATAATAATATCATTTTTACCCTTAATTACCCTATTTTCTTTTAATCAAGGTTAAAAAATGTAAAAAGTTACTATTCACAAAAAATTATTTTTATATTATTGAACCAAATTTTACTCCTTGATATTAACCGTGTTATCAGATTTTTGAAATTCCACTCACAGAAGTTGTAAAATTATGTTTTATTGAAATTTTCAAATTCTCCTAGGAGGTGGGTAAAAGACGGTAGAAAGTTCAATAAAATTTTTATATATCTAAAATTATTATAAAATGACTCCAATGAATTAAATTGAACCTATATAGGTATTATGTATAAATTTTGACCTAATATAAATTTAAATAAAATAAATAATTATTTAAATAAAAAGTCAGTTTTTAAATAGTAACCCAGTGTTTTCACTATTCATCAAAAATTGAATGTTTTCAGAAAAATACCAAAATTTCACCCTAGGACAATTTCGATATTCCGAATCCAAAAATTAAGTCCATTTTGAATGATAAAATTATTAAATTTTTTAAAAATTGGGTATTACTATTCATAACAGCTAGTTCATAATATTATTATAATAATATATTGTTTTGTGAAACTCGTTATTGCATACTACACACGCTATCGAGGAAGGTCTTGATTGAGTGTATTACAAGCCATGTCAGAACTTCATGTAGTGAAATCTCCTTTCGGTGTTGCGTATAACATAGAAAAAACATATTTCATTTATACATTAAACAAAATCTATACTTAATGTTGTATAGAATAATTTCCACAAAGCGAACTTGAATTTGTGTTTAACACAAGCCAAGAATAGTGTTGCGTATACTGCATGATAATACGGTGTTGCATATAGTACAATCTAATCTTGGTGTAGTGTATAATAGATGACATCAAAGAAATTAAAAATAATAAATCTCATAAAATCTCGAGGTGTTACATTCTACCCCCCTTAAATTGAATTTCTCCCTCGTAATTCGTTGGGTTTATAAAAGTTTTATTACATGAATGTTTCTTTCATAAAAACCCACATCATAAAATGGAATACTAAAACTGATTTTTAAAAAGGAATGTTAGAAATGTAACGGTTACCTAGATTAACTCATCACTGGGTTTCCACATAGGAGAACATAGGTGGAAATATGGATATGGAAGAAAAATATAACCATCATGTTCTGATGGAGAGTGGTATAGAACATGACAATGAAAATTACAACAATCACAAAGCCATAAATATTTGATGATCTAAGGTACCATCTGATTATTCGCATATTAGGGCACCTGGACAACATTTTTGGTTTTCAAGGTCATTTTCCTAAAGTTGAAGAATTTGAATTAGAATAAATACTTACTTTATTTCGGTATAATCTCACTGTTGTTCGTGCCTTGAACAATTTCCACTTCATCTCTTCAAGAAATGAAGTTTAATTTTCCATTCGCAAAGGGTTAGTAGATCATGCGATAGAATGATGGGTCATTCCATCTGTCTAAAACATAGGGTTTTAAAAATTTATATACATAAGTCCATATATGGTGAGATTAATCGGATATGGTTCCAAAATGGACTTATACTAATCTATCATCCTGTTTAATAAAATAAAACTAGTTTCTACTAACCAGGGACATCATGTAGGCCAATGGTAGGTGATAAAGGCTTGTCGCACTTCAGTTGTTGGTTTGATTCCCGCAACCATGTCTGACGCGACGGGTTTTCGCCCCTCTTACGAGTTTTCCTTTTTCTAAAACTATACTATTATAACATAAAAAATGTTTTATCCATAAAAAATAAAATCTGATATCTAACTTAATCTATTCAAATATTTAGGTTTATTCAAAATACGTCTGTCCAATCCCATAGTATAAAGATAATGATTACATGGAATTTCATCTACCGAGCATGTGAATACCATCATTTATCATATGACATATGTTGTTGGTCACATTCAAAACATGTGAATACCTAAATCATGTATTCTTGTGAAACATGAATTACCAAAGAACCTTAGCGAAAACATGAGTGCTGTAAAAAGTTAACTCTTTCCACATACCAAAATCCCAAAAATTCTATATACTCAAACCATGATATCACTTAGTCCGTATATCAATCATGAGCTCATTAATAGTATCCAAAATATTATTTTCTCCTTATCCACTCATTATGCGCATATAATCTTATTTCCCAAAATATCTGAATAACATTTCATGGATACCGGTACCATTCAACATTTACTTTCAAATACTTTAGGAAAAACAATACTGTAACAATCCTTATATTTTTATTTATTCCATAGTAACATACATTATTCTTGATAAACATGCAATCATTCCACTACCATCTTAAAACAATGATTGATCTTCATCATTTCTTTCATCTCATATATCATTTGTACTCTCTTCATCATCATCAACATAAATACTACCCATTCAAACATGCTGATTCTTTTCATGAAATTTTCCCGTAGAGCATTAGTTTGCATAATTACCGGACATTCCACATTTAAAACATTTAACCATTGTTGATGTCTTAGTAATACCATTATCCTTATCCATTGTGTTTACTGAACCTTTTACTTTGCAATTACAGGCTTTGTGTACTTATTTTCCACACCCAAAGCATCTTCCAGTTCCTTTGAACATTCTCCTTGATGCCTATTCCCACATGATTTACATTGGGGAAATTGAACATTCTTTCCTCAATAATCATGATGAAACTCCATAATTATCTTATTAGCTGAGCCTGGAAACTTACCAAAGTTGAGATTATTGAACATATTATGAGATTTTTTATTAGGCATAATAACGATATGTGGACTTCCAGATCCAATTTCATTTGGTTTCTCATGAATAATATCATTCAATTGTCCATCATATCCTCCATTATCATGAATCTTCTTGTTTCCAGCCATTTTCTAAATCCCAAAAAGTAAAGTGTGAGAGGAAAAATTCATGATAGGTAAAAAACATAATAAAGGAGAAGTACCTTCAATATCTAACATCTCTAGTTTAATTCTATGATCGTTACCATAATTCTAGCACTACAACCTATACTTATACTTAACCTTTGAGACATTCCTAGACATACCTTAGAAATATCTCTAGGGATCTCACTATAGTTTTCACATCCTAGTTTCCAATGGTTAACTAATCCTTTCCTCTAATACCAACTTTAGAGACCCAAAGCATGACGTACATGGAAAATAAATTACCTTTGTGGAATATTTAATACATAACAAAAACTAAAACTCAAGGATCGTAATATTTTAGGGTCTTTGGAAACTCGGAATATAATCTTCTAATATTAGTGAAAGATCTTCAACAAATCCCATAAATATCTTCCCCTTTTGTTTTCTTACCTTAAAACTTTCTTTAAAACCAGGGGAAAAGAAAACATATAAATGGTGATCTCAAATGCTCAGTAAGGGTAAGAATGTATAAAATAAAACAAATCATATACATTTGAACTTAAAAACATGAACATAATGTTTAAACATCAAAATCAGGGGCAATGACATAAAACATGGCAGAACATAAGGCATAGGTCATAAAAAACATTAATCATGATAAAATAGCATGGGAATAGAACATGGAATTGTCGAAACCATTAAGAACATGATATGATTTCAATAGTATCCAAGGCATTGCTTCCAATACCATCTTAGTGGAAAAAGTCCATTTTTTTATTGAGTTCACTCCTCATTCCAATCTTGTATTACTGAACCGGATTAACTTACCGTTCCAGCCATGTCACTCTCATGAGATATAAATCATTACCCAATGCATTGGAGGGAGATATAGGTCCCACCCATATCATAATGAAATCATTCTTACTTGTGCCACAAAATAAACATACATCATTCACAATAACCCATTGAATAAAATGGGTTTCAAAAACAACATCCCATCATTACATAATCCATATAAAAGAAATGGATATCATTTCATAAAAAGAAATGTGAAACCGTGTAAATCATAGACACACATATGAAATAATTTCATCTTAGATGTAAAATGGTTTTGATAAAACACATGAAATGATTTATTGAGGAAAATATCTTTTCTTTTCAAAATCATTTTCTTTTCACAAAATTTCATGCAATTCTAAAAGAAATGGATTTTGTTGAAAACAGTAATGAAATATTTTGGAGGAAGCTTCATGAAAATAAGGCTTTCTAAAACCTTAAAAAAATTCCTTTCATGCCGTATAAGTTAAAAAAACATTTTTCTCGTACTTTTGCCGGAAAAGTCAAAAAATACCTCGTAAAAGATAGATTCTTTACATACCATGTAGTTAAAGTCAAAATGGGTAAAAAGGACATTATATATACATGAAATAATTTTTAGAAAACTGTGACATATATGATAAATATAACCCCAGTAAATACTTACAAATAAACAATCTCAGATAAAAATGAGATTGGAAAAGTTATCACTTACCTTAGGTCTGATATGCTTTGTACGTATCCAAAACTCCTATATAATGATTTAAATAATTTCATTGAATTATTACCGAATCATATTAATTGTTATTATATCATATATGGTTCAATTATGACTTTATATTACCCGTTCTTTTGTAAGTTCCATGTTAAAGCAGCATTTTCAGTAAAATCGTTTTATTTATCGTACGTGTTTGGACTTGTTGTTCTGGATATTATTACTTATATCCTGATTTACTTAATTCCAGAAATTAAAACATTATTTATATATAATATATATTCAGAATATACATATATATATGATATATCAATAAATGGAATGAAATACACCGTTCATGCAGACGGTAGGCCGTACATAGGCATGAACGTTGTTTTCGTTTCTTTATTGAATTGAATGGAATTAAGTAGATGACATACATATACATATATACATAAATACAATATCATTATTATGAAATATATTTCATGTTTACTTATTATATATACTTTATAATCATTCATTAATGGTTAACATGGAGAATGAATCTCATCGCGTCGTCGAGACGGTAGTCCGTACGTACGCACGATCGATGATATCATGCCCAAGATCGTGGACTTGTATTGAAGTTTATGTATAATATTTCAGAATCAATATCACTTTGATATAATAATATATAGTTATTTATTTACACCATTATACCCATCAATGTATGGTGGTGGTCGAAAACAGATTACAACACGGCGTGGAGACGGTATTCCGTACGTACGCACACGCGGTGATTTCATTTTCCGTAGGATAGATAAATAGTGAAATTGGGTCTTTTCATAATTATAATAAAATATCATTATATAAGTAATACTAATGTTATTACTTAATAATGATACAACTAAATAAGAAGAAGTAGAATAAGAAAGAAACTTGAGAGAATCGGAAGAAGAGATTACCTCTTCTTCGACAAACCTCTTTTAAGCCTTCTCTTAAGGAAGTAGAGTTGGTCCTTTGAGAATACCCAAACCTTAAGAATGTTTCTAGGTATGTGGAGAAGAGAAATGGGCAGGGTTTGGCTGAGATTCAATGCTCAAAATGGTGTAAAGTGAATAGGGAAGGGGTGCCCTTTTTGTAAGGGAGGAGAGGGGCACCTTTGGAAAAACTCAAAATATTATTTTGTAATAAATTCATATTAGGTTTTTAATATTTACAAATTGATTTATTTCTAAGATAAGGTGGGGATGTGTCAAAATCCTCTCAACCAATAGGTTTTAGATAGGTTTAGGTTACTAATTTATCCTTATAATTTAGATTTTACTCTAAGTTAAATAATTTTACTTTTACCGTGTCTTTTTGTTTTCTTACACTATATGGTTAATAAACTTACGATAACAAGACAGACGAACCCCAAGTGGTTCATTATTAATATATATATCTTTTTTCTAATTCTTTTTCCCGAACCTAATATTTTTTAGGAATACAATAACAATTAATAATATAATATTTGTTTTAAAAACTATTTTATGTTAATTTTGACACTATTAAGTAATTGATTTTTGTGAAAATCATAACAGTATGATTAGTTCAATAAATGTTAATTAAATCACTAATAACATGAATTTTTAAGCTATAAAATTAGTGGAATTCATAAAAAGTCTAATATTACATTTATATGGGTATTTATAACATTAATTATATTAATAGTTCATTAACAAGGTAATTACTGCATCATCATTGTGTCATAAATAAATTAAATTATTTAATGTTTAACAATTATTAATAAAATACCATTTTGTAGGAAATATTTTTAGATTTCAAATGAATATTTATAGTCGAATTTATCTTATTAATAACCCTATATTAAAATTATTTTAGTTATTAAACTTTGATTTTAACTCTTTAACTCTTCTGTAAATAAAATAATAATAATTGTCCTAATCTAATCCAAGTGGACCTAAATGGTCATATTTTATTCCTAAGGTTGTTTTTGGTCGAATTAAACATATCCAATAGAATTAAGACACGTGTTAGGGTAATAATAATATCATTTTTACCCTTAATTACCCTATTTACTATTAATCGTGGTTAAAAAAAGTAAAAATATATTATTCACCAAAAAATATTTTTCTCTTATTGAACCACATTTTACTCCTTGATATTAACCGAGTCTCTCAGATTTTCGAAATTCCACTCACAGAAGCGGTAAAATTATGTTTTATGTAAATTTTCAAATTCTCTTAGGAGGTGGGTAAAAGACGGTGGAAAGTTCAATAAAACATTTATATATCTAAAATTATTATAAAATGACTCCAATGAATTACAATGAACATATATATAATATGTATCAATTTTGACCTAAAATAAATTTATATAAAATAAATAATTATTTAAATAAAAAGTCGGTTTTTAAATAGTAACCTAGTGTTTTCACTATTTATCAAAAATTGAATGTTTTCAGAAAAATACCATAATTTCACCCTTGAATAATTTCGATATTCCGAATCCAAAAATGATGTCCATTTGGAAAGATAAATTTTATAAAATTTTAAAACAATGGGTATTACTTTTCATAACGGCTATTTTATAATAATATTATAATAATATCATGTTTAGTGAAACTCGGTATTGCGTACTACACACACTATTGAGGAAGGTCTTGATTGCGTGTAATGCAAGCCATGTCAGGGCTGTGTGTAGTGAAAGAACTATTTGGTGTTTCATATAACATAATGAAAACTTATTTCATTTATACATTAACCAAAATCTATACTTAATGTTGCGTAGAATAATTTCCACAAAACGAACATGAATTTTTGTGTAACACAATCCAAGAATAGTGTTGTGTATAGTGTAAGATCATACGATGTTGCGTATAGTACAAGATAATCTCGGTGTAGTGTATAATAGAAGACATCAACGAAATTAAAAATAATAAATCTCATAAAATCTCGGGGTGTAAAAGGTCAGGTGCAACAACAACTGGTGGTGTTATCATCAGTTGATGTACTAGCCACCACATCTGTCCAAGCTCCAGTTATTGCACCAGATCATGTCCAAGATCAACCGGATGTTTCTCAAAAATAAATAACTACTATTGAGTCATTAATAGCTCGTTTGGATGCTATGGAGGTAAAACGTGGTCAAATTCAACCAGAAAATAGAGCTTACACTAAATGGGTTGATGAAATTCCTCCCCCATCAAATTTTTCAAGTACCACATTCCCAATATTTAATGGTTCGATAGACCAAGAGAAACACTTAACACATTTTGTTTCTCATTGTGATCCTATGATGTGGACCCCTCTGCAACAGGATGCAGTTAAGCTAACGGTTTTTGTACAGTCATTACACGGGCCTGCCTTTGTTTGGTATACAAGTTTTCAATACCAGTCAATTACTGGATTTGAAGATCTCCACAAAAGATTCATTCATCAATTCAGCTCAACGTTTCCAAATACAACAGTTTTTTATCTTACAAATAGTAAGCAAATAGAGAATGAAAGTGTTTCAGATTTCATTGCTCGCTGGAAGGGATTAACATATTCTCTAATCATAGCACTCTCTTAAGAGGAATTGTTGCCAATCTGTGTGGAAAATTTTTGTGATGAATTAAGCTCACCGTTGATCCCTGTGAAATACACATGAGAATTTCGATACATTACTTCAATCACTCAGCAGATTCAAGACTCTTTTATGAATACTAAGGATAATACTCATGTAATTCTGTCATATCTTGGAAGGATAATGGGTAAAGCATAGACTGCTTCAATTATGCATAAACAAGAACCTTTACCTGCTTCTACTTCAAAACCATCATCTTTCTGAAAGTCTCCACCTCCTGAGTGTCAACAACATAGTTTGTTTCGTCAAGATGATCAAAGAGATCAAAGATGAAAACACTTTTAGGATTTGAAAAGCAGAGTTTATTCTTTCTGAAATGATCATGTTCCTAGTTACTTCATTTCGGCTCTGGAAAATAATTTGGTTCAATTTCTAAGTCACAAAAGGTCAAACGAGGAAGGAGATGAAGACCATCCCAACTATTTCCCATTTCATTAGAAGTTAGGGCATCTCATTATGGAGTGTTTAGTATTCAAAGACCTCCTGCAAAAAATGGCCTACTCGGGACAAGTCAATTTGAAAGGTTATTCAGCTCATGTAGCATGGATTGTTGCTACAGATCCAGAGGGAGAAGGCAAGTGGCATGAAGTCAAATGAAAAAATGCGCATAAATATGATGATTGGATGGTTCGAAAAATGATCAACCGAACTCATGCCATTTTGAGAATGAAATTGGAGAAACCAATTGTGTCTTCTACTATAAATTCTACATAAAATCCCCCTTCATTATAGGGAAAATCCTAAAAGAAAGGCATAATTCAAAGAAACAAGAGCAATAAGAAGAAGATGAGATCGTGTCGAAGACCAAGTTGTCTTTGACTCTGGTAGATTTTATTCCATCCAATTCGAAGTCACGAGCACCACCCCACCCAATAGAACAACCTAAACTGGCTAATCTGGCAGAGTCATCATCAATCGAAGAGTTGATCTTTGTTTCTATTAACATGATTCAATTAATAGATCCTTAAGCCAGTCACAGTTTTGATCTTGATGAACCAAAGTTACCTTTATCAAATAGAGGAATTAGATGGAGTTCTAGAGGTCTGGGATACGGAGGAGGACATGGATATACCAGAAGCCACTATTCCAATTCTACCCATTCTAGAACTGTATATGTAGCAGAAACTCGTGGCAGAGCCCTTCAGCGAGCTCAACAAGAACAAACAAGTTCTTCCACACATGGCAGATTCAGTCCTAGCATATTCATTCGGGAGGATCGGTTGGAGGACACACGTTCTTTCTCTCAGTACGTAAATAGACATATTCTTTCTAATCGTTCAAAGCCATGCATATTTCCAACTCCTACCCCGCTAAAAGATGCATCTACTTCCAAAAAATTATCTTCTAAGGCACCTATAAAACCACATGTTCCTGTATAGAAACACATACCTTTGGATCAAAAATATGATGTCTTGAATCATTTGGCCCATGTACCGGTCATGTTATCAATTCTGGATGCCTTGAGTGTATCAAAGGATCTTCGGGAGGCACTTATCGAGGCTTTGACAAGTCCTTAGTAGTTTGAAGCTGAAATTGATGCAGGTGAAGTCTACAATGTAGATAATTATCCTCTAGAATGCCATGAAGTGATATCATTCAAAGATTAAGATGAAGATGATGTTTCCCATGGACATATAAGACCTTTTTATTTATCTGGCTTGTCCAATGATGTAGACATCTGATGAGCTTGAATTGATAATGGTTCAGGTGTCAACCTCATCCCCATTCGTACACTTCGTCGATTGGGGCTCACTGAATCTTATTTATCTCCTTCTACTTTGATATTGTAAGGATATGATAAAAATGAACCAGAAACAATGGGTGAGATCACACTCACAACTCAGTTTGGGATCTAGTATCCAATTCATATTTCATGGAAATTCGTCATGACACAGCATTCAACATTTTTCATGGAAGTCCGTGGCTACATCAACATGCAGCTATTCCATCATCATAACATCAATGTATCAATTATTGTTTAAATGGCCAAATTGGTATATTTTATGGTGATAATTCCCCATTCAAAACATGCGAATCTCAATATATTGAGGCGGAATTCTATCACATGGAGGGTAAGGATAAATCCACAACAAGGGAGGTTACCAAGGTTAATGCTCCATATGGTTTAGAAAAGATTCCAGTAAACTCATTCATACTTGTGATTATAGATTATATGTTGCCTGTAAGTCAAATTGATAGGATATAACCAAATCCAAATACTCTTATGGAATCTTCCATAATGTCAATTATGACATTCAAGACAGATAACAAGTGATAAATTGTTGATTCACTAAGCAATTATGAAATCCCAAATAGAGATGTCTTCATTTCATCCACTAAAATCCAGAAAGTATACAGTTCACCAACCCAACCAGAAGAAGTTATAGGAATGTCAGAGGTTAATGATGATGTCGATTCTCAATCCATCATCTACTCATTATTACCCAAGGAAGACCCTTCATCATCAATATGCTTAGGAATGGAAGCCTCTTCTTCATGATGTTCAGATTTTAACATCTCTCTTGATCCTATAAATTCTGCTTCATCAACTACTATGCAAGTAGAAATGGATGAAAATAACACATGGTTAAGAGGAAGAATAAGATCTCAAGGATGCTCCTCCAGATTTTGAAGAGGGTATCTCTACCACTGTGGATGAACTCAAATAAATAAATCTGGGTAAAAAAGAAGATCCACACCGCAAATTAATTAGTGCGACCATGACTCTTGAAGAGCAAGAAATGTATATTTTATTTTTGAAGCAAAATAGAGATATATTTTCTCGGAACTATACAAAGATTCCCGGGATTGATCCTGATGTTTCTACTCAACATTTTGGTTTACCAAAAGAACATCGAGGATTTAAGCAAGCCATGAGAAGATCACACCCAACTAGTGCTTCCAAAATTGAAGTTGAAGTTGATATGATTACCAATGATAACTTTGTCAGAGAAGTTCAATATCCCAAATGGTTGTCTAATATTGTCCTTGTGAAGAAAAATAACAGAAAAATTAAAGTTTTCATTGATTTCATAGATCTTAATTGGCATTATCCTATGGATTATTTTCTAGTTCCGATCGCAGAACTCTTAATTGATGCAACAGCTGGCTATGAATTACTTTTCTTCATGGATGGATATTCTAGGTACAATCAAATTCGAATGGCTCTAGAAGATGATAAATCTACAGCCTACAGATCCCTTCAGGGTGTGTTTTGATATCGGATAATTCCCTTTGGCTTAAAGAATGCAGGCGCAACATATCAATGTGCCATGCATCGTATCATCAAACCCTTTTTAAGGAATTTTGTTGAATGTTATGTGAAATATTTGGTGGTTAAATACTAGAAATGTTACAATCACATGGCTTATTTGGATGTCATATTCCACAATCTTCGACAACACAATTTGAAGATAAACCCCATAAAATGTGCTTTTGGTGTAACCTCAGGAAAATTTCTCAGCTTTGTTGTACGCCATAGTGGTATCGAAGTAGATCCTGAGAAGGAAAATTCAATCCTTAGTATGTCACCTCCTCGATAAATGAATTAATTGAGAGGAAGTCAAGGAAATATAGCATATAATCTGTGTTTCATCGCTAATTTGGCAGGAAAAAGATTACCCTTCAACAAATTGATTAAGAAGGGAGTCAGTTACCAGTGGGTTAAGGAATGTCAAGAAGAATTCAATATTATCAAGAACTATCACTTGAGTCTACCGGTATTAATGCCACCTATTGACGGAAGACCACTTATTCTTTATGTAACAACTTTAGAGAAATCATTGGGTGCCTTCCATGCACAAAAGAATGATAATGGGAATGAAAACAACATCTACTATCTCAGTCGGACTATGCTTGAAGGAGAAACCCGCTATTCAAGTATTGAGAAGTGCTTCCTAGAATAAATCTTTGCACTTCAGAAATTGATACATTACTCGAAACATCATGTGGTCCAATTGGTATGTCATAATAACCCTCTCAAATTCATCCTTAGTTGTCCAATGCTTATAGGATTTTTGGAAAGGTGGGCAGTTATTTTGAAGCAATTTGATGTCCAGTATGTGTCTAAAAAGTCAATAAAGGGCCATGCTCGGGCTGATTTCATTGTTGAACATCCTTCAGTAGAAGATACATCTTTAGATATTGAACTTACTGATGATGAAGTGTTTTCTATTCAAGATAATATTCAAACAAGGTAAATGTACATTGATGGTGCTTCCAGAAGTCCAACTTGGAAGAAAAGGGAAGATCCTAAATTGAACAATGTTGGGTTAGGAATTGTACTTATTTCTACAGAAATGGCAGTGCTACCTTATTCCTTCGTTTTTTGGGAAGTCGGTACAAACAATGAAGAAATATACCAAGCTCTCATTACAAGATTGCAGTTGGTGCTTCAAGCACAAGTGAATCACAAAAAGGAGAAAGGTGATTCAGAACTGGTAATAAAAAATTCAATGGGGTTATGCCACAACTAAAGAAGAGTTAACCCCTTTGTATGATTACATTAGAGAGTTAATGGCGGAATTTCCTTCAGAACCTACATTTTCCTAATTCCCGTGATCCCAAAATTCCCAAGTTGATGAACTGGGTAATATAGATATATCCCTGGAAGATCCAAATAGGGACGAGAAAATCATCATTATTACCCACCGTCATAAAATTTCACCTTATTTTCAAACCAGAACAGTGAAAATTAATTAAATTAGTCCCATTTAGGAACCATATGTTTATACTACAGGATGGATGACACTTATCAAGGAATACATCCAAAATCAAACACTTACTCCTGATATAGCCATGAAACAAAAAATCTGGCGACGTGTGTTCAATTTTACTCTTTTTGACAACCCTGATCACCTAGAGAAAATTCTATACAAAATAGGTTTTGATGGAATTCCCTTCAGATGCATTGACGGTGAAGAGATAATGGTTTTCATGAACGAAGTACATGCAAGAGTCTGTGGTTCCCATCAGTCTGGACATAGACTATCTGATAAAATTCGATGTCATGGATACTTTTGGCCTTCAAGGATACAAGACTATGTTGATTTCACAAAGTAGTGTCATTCATGCCATGTATTTTACAACTTCATTTATAAACCCCCAGAGTTTCTTCATACAACTAAATACTCGTGTCCATTTTCCACATGGGGAATGGATGTAGAGGGACCTTATCCATCAGCTCCAGCCAAGCAGTTTATGCATATTCTTACTACAAATAACCATTTTTCCAAATGGGCAGAGGCAATACCACTCAAGGAATTTAGTTCTAAAACCATTTTTAGCTTCATCAAGTCTAACATAATTACCAGATTTAGTGTCACACATACCATATTTACGGACAATGGAACCAAATTCTGTTCATCCGAGGAAAAGAGGTTGTATCAAGAATAAAACATCAAATCCAACCATTTATCTCCGTATCATGTAGCGTCCAATGGCCAGATAGAAGCCTTCAACAAGACTCATTCAAATATACTGAAAAATATGGTGGATAAAGGTAATAAATCATGTCCTCATAAACTCTTTCAGGCTTTATGGGCATATCGAACCACCACCAGCACTACAACGCAATCAACCCCATATTTATTGGTATATGGAACAGAAGAAGTCTTTCCCATTGAATTTCAATTACATTCGCTCAGAGTAGCCATTTTTGATAAGTCATATATAGATGAACAATATCAAAAGAGATTGGATGAATTTGAATGATTAGATGAAAACATATTGTGCACCCTACACCACTTGGATGTCTATCAGAATCCAATAGCATGAACTTTCAAAAAAAATTTGTCTTCTTTCATTCATTCAGAAAGATTTGGTATTGGTTCTTAGAACTCCAATGATACCAGGAAAGAAACCACCCATGATTGAACCAAAATGGGATGGACCTTACTCAAGAGATAAGGTCTACTCCAATGGAGCTTATTCTTCAATCTCAATGGATGGAGAACTCATCATGAATCCAACCAATGCCATATTTATGAAGATGTATTTTGTGTAACACAAATACCCCATCATCCATCATGACGTTAAACTGTGCTGTCCTTGCTGTAAAACATTCAACTGCATAGTCCCTTACGTCCAGAAAGACATTACACTGCATAACCACTGGTCCATGCATATGACCTTAAAATATTCGCAGTTTTGTCCAACATGAAGTTAAAATGTATTGTACCATTCGTCCAACATGATGTTAAACTGGGATGTCCTAGAAGTTGATGCTTTGGAAGTAGATGCATCAATTTCAGTGGTTAATATTAAACTCCATGATGTGAATAAATGAATCAAAATTATCTAATATGATAAATTGAAGTGTTAGAGTAGTTGGAAAATCTTAAAACATTAACCTAATTTTATATACATTAAATTTATAGATGTGGATATTTTCAATGGTTACTATTCATATTGATTCATAAATAGACCTATTTACCAAATTCAATCCTCATGTTTCCATATATGGAATCCATTTTTCAGGATTCAATATCTATAAATTTGTGAAATAAATTTTATTACATATTTATAAAAATACATTAAAAACTGTTTTAATAAAAATGCATTGTTAACCATAAAAAATATGTTATAAAAAATCATGAATATTACTGATTGAAATGGAATAAATCTTAATATTCTAAATAATGATCCATGCAACGTTATGAAAAAAAATCCAAATTATAATAGGTATTATTAATTCAATTATATTTTGAAATAAAAATAAAATAATCGAAAAATCATTATATTTTAATATACATTGAGAAATATATAATTTCATAAAAATAACCAAATTTCATCTTCTGGTGGTTTTGATATGATAATTTAAAAAATATATTCTATTTATTTAATAATATTTTTAAATGATTCAAAATCAAATAGTAATAATCATTCAATAAAAAAATGATTTTAAAGAAAACATATTTCAAAAATAAAATGACCCAAACAAAAGATGATTTTATAAATAAAATGAAATTTTCATTAATTTTTGAATTGTTCTGAACAATATAAATTTTCATAAAATGGTTGCTTTATTTAATACCCTCCAATTTTATGACTAAGTTAAAATGGTCATAATAATATTTAGATATTCATTTTATCATGGTGTTTCATGTGGTATATGCTGTAAAACGTCATGTTCATTTAAAATAATATGGATTATTAGTTGATATAGTTAATTTTAGTAATCAATTGAATTAAATAGAAATTTTTTTAGTAATGTGGATATCAAAAGATCAGCACAACAGTTATGGATGTGATGATAAATTCGTGGAATTAGATTATAATATATATAATTATTTATTAAATGAATGTAATTTTTGACGTGTTATAAAATTTAACAAGTTTAACAATAAAACGATACATATGAAAAATTCCTGGAATAATTATAATTATATAATGTTAATTTATTTTGATAATGAAATCAAATATATGAGAACTAGAATTTTTTCATTCTTTTTACAAACTATTGGTTAAAAAATTATAGATGAATTTTCATTTTCATGTTCATAGAAATGAAAACTATTTAAAAAAATGAGTGGATAGTTATATGACGATTATAATGATTAAATTAAATGTAATGATTTTATCATAGTGATAACATGGACTCCTATAAATTATGTGTCCTTATAGAAAGTATTTATCATCAATAGAAATACATGGAAGGTTGTACTCATATGATGAACCATGATAGTTTTTTAGTTAATATATGATGTGAATAACATGACATGGATTATATAAAAAAGTTTTATATCATTTTCAATCAATTTGAGGTTGTCAATGAGTCTAATGATCAACTATTCACACATTCGTCCAACATGACGTTAAACTTGATTGTACCTTTTGTCCAACATGACGTTAAACTGGGACGTCCTAAAAGTTGGTGCTTTAGAAGTAGATGCATCAATTTCAGTGGTTAATATTAAACTCCATAGTAACTTACGTCCAGCAAGACATTATGCTGCATAACCATCAGTCCATGCATATGACCTTAAACTATTCGCACTTTCGTCCAAAATGACGTTAAACTATATTGTTCCTTCCGTCCAACATTACATTAAACTGGGACGTCCTAGATACATGATTCTAAACTGTACAGAAGCCCCTTACGTCCAGCAAGATGTTAAACTGTGTTGTCCTTACTGCATAATGTTAAACTGCACAGTCCCTAAAGTCCTTACTGCGAGACTTTAAACTACATAGTCTTCTCTTACATCCTAGCTACATGCGTTAAACTATACAGCACCCCAATGTGCAATATGATGTTAAACTGTGAAAAAAATCCCTAATACGTCCAACATGATGTTAAACTGTGTCCCCATTGTTCCTACTGCAAGACATTAAACTGCATAGTCCCCCATTGTCCAACATGATGTTAAAATGTGTTCAGCGCCTTATATTCCATACATGACATTAAACTATGCATCGTTAGGGTTGTTTCTACCTCTTGTTTCTCACACTGAGTATGACTCATGTGAGCTTATAGTAAACTTCAACCATAACACCCTCTCTTGGTTGCTAACCATGCGTAAGTCCCAACACCATTTTTTAGGACGTTGTTCTCAAAAACAACATGATCACCAATTCCTTCTTCAATTGAACTACGTGGAATTTGATCCTTGCCTTCTAGGCTGGGTACGTAGGCATCCTCCAAAGGTCCAAGACCAGAACCAATATCTTCACATCGGTTCACCTCCATCTCATAAAATTTTGATTCGTGAATCCACCCTAGAATCAATATCTTCATATTGGTTCACTTTTTTCCTTGCTATATGACGTTATATTGTACAACACTTTTTTTCCTGTACAACAATAAACTACAAAATTCATTGAAACCCACACCTGAGAGGGAATCATTATTGACATTGACTTCCAATAATGTAATATTCCAAGACTATGTGCATACATGGAAGTTCCTAAACATTTTATCATGGGTCAAAACATCATTGCACTAAAGTCCCCATTCACCCTTCGTATGTATGAACCAAATCTGTACATAGGGTATTTCAAGAACTATGTGTGGATTGATTCCCATCATTATCGAATATGTAGGATCATTTGAGCATCCCTCAAATACATCCCCAATTCTTTGGGCCTAACCCCAAATTCCACTTTCCGTCCCTTTGCTGAAAAGTCCCCCATGTGAAAACATGAATGTGGTATGGAAACCCTTATATTCATTCACATAAGGTTTATAAAACACACACTGTTTATTTATTATTGTGGTCTGAGCTCTATGACCCTAAACTAAGATAGTTTACACTCTCGTCCCATATGACGTTAAACTGTATTTCAAGAAATACATTTGGCTTGATTCATATTATTATGGGATACATTGTGATGTCCAACTTTTCAATTCAGGACCCAACCAAAACATGATTATGGATAGAATTGGTATATGTATCTCTTTCATGCATTGGGCAATACCAATTTTCATGTGTCATACACCTAACCCTAAATAATTCCAGATCTCCATAAACCTTTTTATGCATTTTGGTCACAAAATGTCCAATGTCTGAGAGTTCTACTGCCTAACTATGTAGCACATGCCCTTAGGCGTCCTTGCATAAACATTCCACTTAATAGATATATCAGCCAAAAGATACTATTATTTTACTATGCAGCCAATGCTCTTATGTGGCCCTAAATAATTCAACCCCCTAACGGGTTTGTAAAATATTGGTAACTTCATTCTTGGGAAGAAAAATTCTTTTGTCCTTAGTTGTCTTAATGACAATATATAGGGATACGCAAAAAATAGTCATCCATAACATATTTTTCCCATGTTCTATTTCATGATCTGATAGTATTCATGTTTATGGTTTATATTTCCCTTCCCTACGTTTTGGTCAGACCTTCATAGGAGTGAGATTCATCCTGTTATTAGACAATTTTGTTTGGAAATATCCTCTCCATATTCAAGTACATCTGTCCATAGAAAAAACTCTGTGCTTTGGAAAATTTGAATCACCTTAAACATTCACTGGATTTTTAGCAGTAGAAAAGTAAACTTCTGAGAGTTCATATGCCTGACTATGCAGGACTTGCCCTTAGGCAGCCTTACATAAGTAGTCTATATAACAGAACTGTCTTCCAAAAAATGATATTATTTGACTAAGATTCCAATTCCCTTAAGTGGACCTTCATAATTCAACCCCTAACGGGTTTGTTAAATAGTTGTAACTTCATTCTTGGGAAATACTCCTTTTTATGCCTCTTAGTCCTTTTTCATATCATTCATCTTGGGCCTCCTTCTTAGGAGTATGCAGTAGTCTTAATTTCCCAAATATGTGCATCCTCATTAGGAGTAATCCCCAATCAAAATTTACCAAATATGGGAATCCCTCTTAAGAGTAAGCCCCAAGTTCCCTATTCACTGGGCTTCCTTCTCAGGAGTAAGCCCCATGTTTCAAGTCTCCTTAACTGGGGCCTCCTTTTCTATAATAAGCCCCTGTCAGAAGTTCCCAAATTGTTGGCATTATCTTTAGATGTAAGCCCCATGTTCCCAAATTTTGGGCCTCCTTTTCATGAGTAAGCCCCAGTCATAATTCCCCTTTACCTGGGCCTCCTTCTCAGAAATAATCCCCAGTTCTCAAGTCTTTTTAACATGGGACTCCTTCTTAGGAATAATCCCCATCATAATTTCTCTTAACCAATATTAATTTACTTTTGATTTGGGCTTCCTTCTCAGGATTAAAACACAATCATAAGTCACTTCTTATTTTGGAATTCATATTAGGACTAATCCCTAATGTTATGTATCCAAATATCCATAAAGCATATATACCTTTATAGAACTTGTTCCCAGGTTTCTTTCCTGAAGAAAATACAAATATTCATCTATCTAGGTCGTCATACATACATAATCCCCACATTATTTCTCATGAATGCATCTTTTGTGGCACAATTTTCAAGTTTAAACAACAGCTGTTGTTTCTCACACCGAGCATGAGTCATGTGATCTTAGAGCATAAAAGTAATTATGAAATCTTTCTTTGATCCATCAACTATGAATAAAAATAATACTTTTTTACTCAAACTACATGGGTTATGATTCCTTTTCTAAACAAGGATACGTAGGTAGCCCATCTGTAGGTACGATCCCAACATTGAAATAATACATGCCCATCTTAATGAAAATAAACCTCACGTGCCCCAATGAGTGGCTTTAAGAACAGTATGGTTATCATAATGACCAAGAGATTTAAATATAATGTGTCAAAGGATACCATTGACTAAGAATCTATAAAAAAAATATAGATGATTCTCTATCGATGAAGAACCTAGAATACATATAAAATATTCTCTAAATCTCCTACATAATAATCATTGACTGTCAGATCTAAAGGAAAGCTCATTTTCATACTTGGTAATTTATTAAGGATTAATGAACATAACTTAAATCTATAAAAAGAGTCCCAGAGTAGACAATAATTCCCCCAAAAAAGTTTTGATGAGTCCGATCTCCCATCCTCTCGACCAAGGAATATTCCTTAGCCTCACTGGTTTACAACTAATGAGCACTTACCTTTGGAAAGTATGTCCAAATGGATATAAAATCATTTGATGTTTTCAGATCTATGAACAAACCCATTAGAAACTGATTGGAATTTTTTAACCTTAAATAAACATGGTCATCCCTATTTCTAGAGGAAACAAACTTAGTGATATTTTGAGTTGTGACTAGTAGCTCGTGGAGCATATCCTTCTATTGTAGAGTGAGAAGAGTGAAGAGACATTGTATCTTGTTGAGACCTGACGACTGCTGACCGTTTCGACTCGGAGTGACTCGACTAGACCTATGGGGAGCCCCTTGGCATAGTAGAAGATCGAGAGTGGTGAGCACCTTGGTGTCATGGCAGACCCACAGAACTCGACAGGAGGAGTACCTCAGTACCCTACGAGGGGGGAGACTGGGAGATGCGGCATTCCCACGGTGGGGAGCACCTTGTTGACGGGACAGACCCACGGTAGGGGTCACCTTGGTGACCTCGCAAACACATGGTACTCGATAGGAGGAGTACCTAAACTGTCCAATGTTAGTGGGAAGCGCCTTGGTGTCATGGTATGGCCACTGTACCCGATTGAGCATGAGTTCTCCAGCAGCCATGGATTCGATAATGTGAACAAAAATCATGGTTGAGATGAGTTAGCAACATTTTTGTTTACCTCATGATTGATATGGATTATTTGATAACTTAGGTATATGTATGGGAATATACCTAATTACAGTTATCTATTGATTTCATAATTTGTTGTTTATCCTTGTTGGATTTTTGAGACCTTGTGGGATTCAGGGTCCCTATTCAGTATCGTCATACTCACCCCTACATTGTCTATTCATGCACCTCATTGTATTGGATGAAGACGACAGACAGCGCTAACTGAGGCTGAGTGTATCAGGACTGGATGGTACTCGGAGGTGGAACGCAGTGTGACAGTACACGGAGGATACGGACAGACGTGGAGTGTCGTGGAGGCCATCTATACGTACCCTTCAGATAGGATTTCATGGTGGATTATCTAGGAGACATTTTCACTTATTCCAGTACTTTTACATTCAGTTTCCGTGTACTATACAGTTGGGCTTTTTTTCGACCCCCTTTTTACTTTCATCACACCTTTTGATTATAGTTTTATTTAGTGTTTTGCTTCCAACTCGTACTATATTGTTTGTTTTTTTAGGATATAGAGGAAATTACTTCCATATTTAGTGATTTACACCTTTACTGATAGTCGCCAGCCCCTGGCCTATGGATGTACGGATTGGGGTTGTCACAGCACAGGCCCCAGGGGCCGGGACGTGAAATAGACCAACTGGAGCTATTTCCCCAGTCGCAGGCACTTTTTCTGGATGTCAATCATCCTCTGATACTCTATTTTTCAATATAGGTCCACATTCATGATCCTAAGATCACAATCTTAACTAATCTATGCATAATTATGTCTCTCTACCAATACAAGGGTCCTATTTCGTTCAGAGCCACTGGGGATGCCGATCTCTAACCTCAAAGGATTAATGGTGAGGAACGCCAAGAACATGGAAAGAGGGAAAGAAAAAATGGCGAGATGAAAAAACACATCCTTTGTCTATGTCACACGTGATTATCTATTATTGGGATAAATTACAAAGATGTATGATATTCAAATTGATTATATATCCCCTTTTAAACCCTGCATTAAAAACAACATCCCAAAAGTTATCGAACAATAGATCACCATATTCTTGATATGGTCTATGTTTTACAAAGAATATAGAAATAGGGAAGGATCATAGTGAAAAATATGCCTTATATTGAGATTGGATCATTCAATGATGAGGAATTTTATTTTTTCATCTTTAACGATATATGGAAACTCAGTTAGAAGGAAGATAATGGATCCATTATCCAATCTTCCTTCGGTCATTGAGGAGAGTTCCATCCCTACCATTAAGAGTAATTCCAAGGTTATTCAGATAAACATTAATTTTCTATCATGTTTTAAAAAATATTAAAACATTTCTATAGTTTAATGTATTATAAAAAAAATAAACATATTTTTTTTATTATTTTAAACATACACAAACTATTTTCCATTATTGACTTGCGCCAGAAGATGTTAGGGCTCACCTAGCATACAATCGCTTCTCAATATTCAACGGTTCTCTCAGATATCTAATCTTGGAACATGTTTAGAGGTTATTCCACATCTTCTAGAAAATGAATCCGAGTTCTATTTAATATTTTAATATTCATTAAACATTTATTTTGGGAAAACAGGGATACCAAATCACATTCTATATCATCCCCTTGTCTTCAAATAATTCCATATAATATTAAAAAATAATACATTGAAAATACTTGACATTAAAAAATTAAGAATCATTATGTGGTTCTATTAATACTAAATTCTATATATGACATATTATTAACATAATATAATCATCGACTAATATAGGTAGAATAATCCATTTTCAATTCAAATTTAAATTTATATTTATAGAATAAATTATTATATTAATATAATTATAAATATATATATGTAATATTTTAGTGAATATTAAATTATATATCAATAAAGAGAATGGTATTATGTTATGGGTAATGATATAAAATTTAGTAAGCATGCACAAAAATAATTATTGTTATTCACACATGATGGTCACAATACACTAAAATTAATTATTGTAATCATGAGAAATAATATTTATAATTATTATAAAATAGGATAATCCATTATAAATGTAATGAAATTAGATAATTTTTTTGATTTTGTTTGATTGGAGTTTATGAAGATATCCTCAAAGGAAAATGGAAGGGGATTCATCTCTTGTATTCGTTCCTTCAGAAAGATTTTTTTAATCAAAATTTAATTAAAATTGAGTTTAAACTATGTATTGGTTATATATTATCATGAAATATCATTATCATTAATTTTATCATCAATTTATAGATTTATAGTTTTCATGGGCTTTTATTATAATGTTTCGTAAGCTATCAGTTTTTGGAAACTAAATTTCATATTCACTGGGGTATGATTTCTGGTTTTTACCTATTTTATATTATATAGGAAAAACTATTCTCATATATAAAATAAGAATACAAAATAAAATTTTATAATGTGATATAAATTTTTATTTCTCAATATATCAAAAATATTTATTCAATCCAGTAACTTTTCATGTTGTAAGGGCTAGATCTCAACTCTCGTTCATTGAGATTTCATTATATGATGCCCAATGTTTTCTTTTTTATTGTAAAATAACACAAAATTAGTAACATTAATATCATTATTATATTATATTTACCAATATTCAATATCAAATTTAATATTACATTTTTCTATGGATTTTTGATCCAATGATCCAAAGGATTTAAGGGAATATCAACTCAAATTATACTTTCTTGAGACATTATTTGTATTACACATTTTATTAATTTAGGTGGAGTGTATTGTAGAGACCTGACCGCATATGTCCTAAAGAAGGTGTCTTCTATCACATAAATTGTCATGATTGCAATAAATTAATCCATGAAGGGATGATTATTTTAGTAATGTGGGTAAACCATTTACAGACACAAGTATTTTTTAATGAAATTCTATATCTAAAACATATTTTTTTTTCAAAAAAAAAATTTATATATTAATAAATAACTCATAGAATAACTCTAATACATATAGTAAATCCCTTCATATACTTCATAGTGTTTTTAATGGATTCATGGATAATGATACATAACAATGGAAATATCAAATGATTAGTAGGGAATATTATATGGGAGACAATAATGAATAAATGAGATTAATAATAATCCAATGATAAATAATAGGACACACATAAAATATAATCAAAAAAATAATAATGAATTACATTTACATCGTAAAAAGGAAATAAATAGTAACACATCCCATTCATATACCTAGATATGGAAAAATAAACATGGAAAGGTATAAAACAGAAACACATGTCATTTGAATAATTTACTGAAAATCAAATGTATCCATATATATGTAGAAAAAGTATATAAAGGATGAATAATAACATAAACTAATGAAATGAAATGATAAATTATTGGATTCCATTATTACTAAGCACGTGAAACTAGTACCACATTTATAAATTTTATTCATATCAATTTGAGCAAAAAATTCATCCCCAGAGAGTGACAATACATAGAGGGGTTTTCAGTAACCAATACACTACCCATAGATCACGAATTAACTAGTCTCTAACCCATATTGTTTGTAATAACATGTCCCAAAACATGTATAGTTCTTGTCCAAATCATTTAAATAAACTAAACTCTTTATAAAATGTCCACATTGAATATAGAATAACAGTTTGTAATTTCTCTCCAAATAATCAAGTACCTTTCAAAGAAAACGCTATATGAATAATGGTATACGGTTCAAGCCATAATCATATCCATGAAAATGATATGTATATATAGTGAAAATTCATTTTTCTATGATCATAGGAAATTAAATATTCCAAGGCAACAAAATGAATCATGGAAATGAATTTGAATATTTTCTTAGGAAAAATAAAATATAAACCATCATAAAGAATATTAAATATGGTATCAATACAACATAATCCATGTGGAGTAAAATAATTGGTTTTCATCATTTATGAATTTCATCATTATAAAAATATTTTTTAAAAAAATTCTTGGAGAAAACATCCTTTTGTTTTGAATAACCATAAAAAACCAATTAAATTTAAAATAACTATTATAAACGTTTTCATAAAATATTTTACATTTAATCATGAAAAATATGATTCAATTTAAGGACAGTGGGTAAATATGTACAATTTATATAATGTAAAAAAAATTCCATTTGCATGGTTAAAAGATAGAAATATTTAATAACACTAGGAAAGATAATTAATGGTTTCATTGAATAATGGTAATATAATTTCATTTAATATAAATAGAATTCACCAATCATTAATTTTATAATTGGTGAAAATATTCATTATAAAGTCTAAAGTGTCTCATTCCACATTTAAGCATTTTAAATAATAATCATCATGAAAAAATAATATAAAATGAAATTATAAAATATATTTAAGATAAAATTATTATTGGTATAATATAAAAATATGGAAGTAGATACACCAAAAAAATTAGTGTGCGGTGAACATGACATTTATCTCATAGATATAAAAAAGTGAGATGAGAATCACATGAATATGAATCGAATTACCCATAAGAAATAATAATAAATTTTAACATATATATTATAGGATGATAAAATATTTAATGGTATTACATGTGAATCTGGAAGTATTTATAACATATAGACGGTATTAGCTGAACAAAAACATTATTCCTTAAGGAATGAAATGTGAGACAATAGCCCCTTACCTTCATCTTCTTTGTGTTATGTGATTTTTATCATCCTGTATTGTTTGTTTGAAAAAGTTAATGACAATCAATTGAACCATATTAATATTTATGATATAATATTGGATTCTCAAATAACATCATATTTCTTGATTTGTTAATAACATTACATTATTTTATCTAGTTTATGTGTTAATTTCCTAGTATGTTGGGTATGTTTTAAAATGTTATTTCTTGTTCTTATTAAATAAGTCAAGGTGTCATGATATCCATAATTTAAACCACGGTTTAAGTATACTATTTATCTATTATATATCTATTTATAGTAGTATATAATATTTGATGATTATAAATGTGGTAAACATGTAATGGAGACAATAATCTGTACATACACATGAATGCTACATTCATTTCAGTGTCATATTAAAATAATGAAACATAATGGATGAAAATGTATATTATATTTATAACAGAATATATTTGTAAAATATTTTACAATGTTTTATTAAAAACATACTTTAAATGTTCTATGTATTACATTAATGTGTCATATCGTTTTGGGGGGGCGGTAGTCCACATTTCATCAAAAGATATTATTGTATTTAAACATAATCAAAAGAAAAACGGTATGTTATAAATAAAAAATACATAACAATAATAAAATGATAATTATCATATATAATAAAAATATAAACATTGTGTCCATCATCATGGAAACCATGAGAGGTGGTAACGGACAAATGAATAATCATCATTTCGTGAGGCCGTAGATTGTGGTATTTAGAAACACTATGTTTGTTACCAATTAGAAGGGTGTGTGTGTAATTTTATGTAGAAAAATTAAAAAAAACATCATTATATATTGATGATACATATTTTGTCAAATATTTATGAAGAACAGATAATTATGTAGTGGGATAATGGAAATTAAATTGGAGAGCTTGATAGAATATATTTCCTCTTAAACATGTATCTTCTATTGGTTTGAACCAGAATATTCCTTAGATTGATTTCATCCAATTGTATGGATTATATGATGAGAGGAAGTACATTGAGGAAATTTTGGTGTAGATATTTGGTGATTAAAGGTTCTTTTAGATGTGTGAGGAATGTGGATAGGTGGTGGCCTTTTATAGGGAAAGAAATGGACTCACTAGGAATTTTTTGAAAAAAGCTTGGTGTACAGATTTTCTATCCTAAAAAAAATAATACAAAAACACAAAAAGTCATTACTGGGAGTTTCATGGCCGATGTTATAACATCTGATGCATTTTGGACAAGTTTATAGGGCATTTGGCTATATAAATATATGGTTTTGTCTAGTTTTAAGCATAATTACTCCTTAATCATTGTATTTAATTTTATTCTCTTTCACTAAAAATTTTGTATAATAATCAATTTTCTATTATAAGAGTCAAAATATAATTCTTATTAAAATTTATTATGTCCAGTTTTTTAAATTCAAATAAAAAATAAGATAAAATTAGAATACTGCTAATGTTCTAGACATATGGTTTAACATGTTTAAGTAAATAAATGTTTAATAGATTGTTTAGTTTTTATATTAAATTTAAAAGTGAAATTGAGTCTAATGAAATAAATATTATTAATATATGTATAATAGATCTAATTTATCTTTATAATAATTCTAAAATATAATTTATCATTAATAAATATTTAAACAAACAGATGTTTTAACAAAAATGCAGTGTTTTAGTATTAATCAAAAAATGATGTTTCTTAGAAAAATACAAAAAAATCACCCTATGAAAATTTTGAAATTATGTATTAAAAAATGTAATTTATTTTATGAAATTAAATTTATAGGACTGTAAAAAATTATTTTTATAATAGTTTTCCCATTAAAAGGTAATTAAATTTGATTTAGAAAAATATAGGTTTTTATATGTAAAATTTGGATTGTTAATATCTTATGCCTATAAAACATAATTGATAAATATCAAAAATATTTGATTTAATATATAACACATATTTTACATTAAAATAATTCATATAATATAATTAGTACTATTTAAGAAGGTAAATCTCTATTTAAATGATAAAATTATAATATTTCATTTTATATCAAATTGGTTTTTATTTTCATTTCTCATTAATTTGTATACAATGGATTCCTTTTATATAATCAATATTTTTCCCAATTTCGATAATTCAATTCAAAACCACTAATATAACATCTAGTTTATATATCATAATTTTATACAATAATATTTTAATAATACATCATTGTTTGGTGAAACATTATCTTTGGTATAATGGAAACATTCATGGAAGTTCGTTGTTGCATATTACACATGCTAACTCATTGTTGCAAGAAATTTAATATATATAGTCTATATAAAATATTAAATATATTATATGGTATCTATATATTTTAATACCTTCCATTTATTGTTTCTTATTTAATACACATTATTAAGTACAATGTTATTAATTTAGTTTTTCTGGGCATCACATTCTCCATACTTTATTACATTTAATTATCACAATTTAATCAATATCACGATGATATTTTTTTTTTATACTTTTATGTTTGAAGCCCCACATCATGAAAAGGGTTTTTAAGAAATCCTATTGAAAATAGTAAATGGGCATTTCAAGGGTCATAAGGACTACCATGTATCTAAGTTACTATGTATGAGTTCATTGGTAAAAATTAGATATACGTACTTTGAGGGAAAATGTAAATATTTATAGGGATCAAATAGGATCATCAATCACAAAAATATAAACTATCAATGGAAATTTAAGGGCCTCAAATACATAAACCATTTGTGATTTTTAAAACAATTGGTCCAACAGAAATTAACGTATTAAGACAACAATTTATTTCAAATTCATTTTCTAATATTTGGTGATTATTTAACTAGAAAAGAATATAATTAAATATTCTAACCTGATATGTTTCAATTTAATATAAAAACTACTAACCTTTTATACTGATTAATTCAAATAATAATTTAATCCTTTACACCAAAACAATAGTTTCCAATCATTAATTGTTTTTCATGAAGCCCTAAAATAATCATTTAATTTATTATAAGGCTTATAAAATAGTTACATGTCTAATTGATTGTTCATAGGTTTCTTCTAAACCACATATATTTAATAGATTAATCTCTAATACTCAATAGTAAGAATATTGGTTAATTATTAAAAAAATTTCACCAAATTGTTAATCTGACAACAATGAAAAATTAACTAGGATATTGTGCAGGTAAGTGGTTGGTGTTAAACCCTTATCATCCATTGGTCATGGGTTCATGACTCACGAACATTCCAGATTTGATTTTTTGTCACCCACCTTTTATTCTGACCTTTTTTAAAACTATATATTTATAATTTCAAAAATAAATACGGGGGAAATTATTTAAATTTAATAAAATACCAACTATGGTTTTCTATACAACCTCAAAACAAAAATACTTCATCACTTTATTTTCACCTATGTCCTTATATGGTCTAGGGTTTGTCCATGATATCATTTATAGTATTTCCATATCATTACATCTTCTATTATTTATGAAACACCTTAGGATTAAACATGTATACGTATTATGTATCCAAATTGATTATCATGTTTGGTAATGAAAAATGTATTTATCCTAGGAAAATTCCTATGGAGTATCATAATAGGATTGCAGTAAGGCATGTTGTCGTGTAACATATCACCATAGGTATGGCATAGAACACCCTTTGGAGTTATTAATAAAAGGTTCATTTTTTCCCTAACGATACCTACTTTTAGTATAAAAAATGGGTTTTATTTCTTGGAAGAACCATATATTTTATAAATTTAAATTTTTTATTGTTTTCTTCTATAATTATCCTCAAATTTTATCTTTGGGCACTATTATCATACATATTATTTCAGAAATCTAGAACCCAACATTGATTCTAATTTTCCTTTGATAACAAATATAGAGACCCGACCACAGATGTCCTGGAGCTAGTGTCTACTACCAAATACGTTGTCATTATTTCAATGAACAAATACCCCAATGTATAGATTAATTTATTAGTCTTGGTAAACTAGATACATACATTAATATTTTATTTCAAAATAATATATTAATTAAACATTATTTTTTCTTCTAATAACGTATTTCTAAATAAGTAAATATCTCTGATAATAATTGTAGAAATAACTCTAATCCATCACGTAAATCCCTACATATCATTCATAGTAATCTTTTTGGGTACCGCGGGAATTGACCATAATAAATGTGCAATGATATATTATTTTAAGGAAAATATATAGATGAAGAAATAATAAATAAATGACACTAATAATAATATCATTGTAAATAATATAACACACATAATATCTAATCAACAAACTGAAAAGGATGTTCTTTCACAATATATAATGGTAATAAATGGAAATACATTGCAATAAAATTACAATATAATGGAAAATAAAAATGGCATGTTATGAAACTGAAATTCATTCAATTTAATAAATAAATAAACAATTATATGTATCAATTAATATGTCAACAAAATATCTCATGGATGAATAATATGTGAAACTAAATGATGGGAATTTTTAATTATTGGACGCTATATTTCCTAGGAATATAGAACTAGTACCATTAAGAGTATTGTTACACATCAGAATTTATGAATGTAATTCACCCCATGAGAGAACTAATGCACCGAGGGAATTTCATTAACCAGTCCTCAGCCCATATATCATTCATTTATCGGTCTTTAACTGACACGTCTTGCATTAATCAGTTCCCAACATATATAGGGAATTTCCAAATCATTTAAATAAACAAAGTTACTTATAACATATTTTAATTGAAAACATGGATTGGTTTTGTTATTATTTCACCAAATAATCAAATAAATTTCAATAAAAACACCATATGAAATATTGTACACAGTCTAGGCAATAATCATATCAATGAAAACTAATTTTATTTTTTATGGGGAATACGACGTTCAATGATTGTAGAAAATTTAATATTTCAAGGTGAAAAAGAAATCAAGGAATGGAATATTAATATTATCCATAGATATACAAAACAATAAACATCCTAATGATGTATAAGAAAGTATCAATATAACATAACCCAATTTTAGTAAAATAAAATGTTGTATTGATCGGTATATGGTAACATTTATATAATAACTTTCAAAAACATTATTGAGGAATATATCCTTTTATTATGAAATACATTTTAAATATATAATTTGAAAATAAATTTTGAAAAAAATTTCATTATAAATAATCACTTTATCATGAATAGAATATTCAAGAAAATTTGGTAGGTTAATTCTATACAGGTCATATAAGTTAAAAAGGAATATTTCTTTTGTATGATTAAATGCTTGAGATAAGACTTGTTCGGAAAGATAAAAGAAGATAAATTTTAAAATAAAATTTATTGACATAATGGGTAATAATTTCATTACCAAATTATTTTGAAAACAAGATCATAAAATACGGGTTTTAGTATAAAACAGGTTCTCTGACTACATAGATAATCAAAGTCAGGTTTTATTAACAAAATTTTCTAAGATATTTTCAGTACCAAATAGTGCGAAAATAGTACTCAAACCTGAAAATAATCATAAACAACAAAATGTTAAATAAATAACGGTATAATTGAGCAGTGCTTATATAATATCCTAGAATGGATATAACATTGAATTATAATTATAGTTATTAGTGAGGAAAAAAATCATTAATCATTCAAAAGCATCCCATACCACTTTGAAACATTTTAAATCAAAATCATCAAGGAAGAATAAAAGTAAATTAAATTATATAATAACATTAAGAAAATGAGGATAATGTAATAATGTAACAATATGTGATGTATATACCCAACATAAAAGATGTAAGTGGTAAACATGACATTTATCTCATGGATAGAAAAAGTTAGATGAGAATACCATACATATGAATCAAAAGACCAAATAGTAATTATAATAAATTGAAACACATAAATACCATAAAGATAATATATTTAATAATATTACATGTAAATTTTGAATTATGTGCAACATATACATTAAATTAGGTAGAAAATATGACAACAGTTCTTTTTATTACAACTTAAGCATGATTCATTACAGAAAACATCACTTGATACAACAAAGAAGATCGAGAGGTTTAGTGTCATTGGGGATTAGGATTATTACATAAAAACATAAAACATTAAATACAACATCTTTATTGAAAACTTCCTTTACATGACCACTGCATCCCTCTAACTTAGCATTGCATGGGATAACCTGAGGACATGCATATGAAAAGGGTGAGGTATAAAGCCCAGTAAGGGAGTACACATGGAATAACATGAGGAGTAAAATACATGTTAGTCAATAGGCATATCAATAGATCATAAAATAAACATGAACATAAAGTCATGATAAAGCATGATAATCATAACATGGAAATGTGGCAACAACACTTAACATTAAATTAGCATGAGCCAAGGATCATTTCACATGGAGCATGAGTAAACCCTCATTGCACATGAAGCACGAGTAAACCCTCGTTGAACATGAATTAGTATGATTCAACCCTCATTGCACATGACATATCAGGATACTATACTTTACCTAATTCATTGGAGTGCTATAAGGGTGCACCCTTCTTAAACATTTTATTTCATGAATAAGTGTGCCACATGGATCATAAAACATGGATTCATAAAACATAATCATTTATTACACGATAAAGTAATGTGGAATTCATATATGAAACTTTATAATCAATAAGTAAATGTGTATAAAGGTGAATAACCTTGATGGTTAAATGGGCATGGTATTCACTACACAATGACATTGGCTTAGAAAATCGCTACGATTTCGGCAGCGTAACGGCGTGACATAAGAATTCATATGAATGGATGATGAGAGAGAAAGGGGTTCCTCATCATATTTACATGTAATTGATATTAAGGAGGTCATATAGATACATGTACCAACAATTGAAAAGGAATTCAGATTCATGATACAAAAGTATTGCTTGAATGTAAAAGAAGAGAGAGAAGTTCCTTTAGGAATTTCGCCATAGTAACGGGTGTACATGGGAGGCATTTAATGAGAGAGAAAGGGGTCTACCATCATTCCAACAATAAAAGGGCAGTATGGGTGAGGTATGAAACCATACCCCAACATTCATTATTGAAATTAAATGGGCAATACAACTTAAATAAAATTGACAAAAATGAGAAAGGAAGAAAAAACCCTTAATTGGAAGTGTGCTTCCAAAGTCTTGAGAGAGGCTTGTGAGATGCCTCTTGGGAGCTTGGGGAACCATGGAAGGATTCTAGAGAGAGTAGGGCAGAGGTTGGACGAACTCCAAAGGATTATAGTGAGGAGGAAGTGGGAGCTTGGGTGGTTTTATATAGGAAAGGTGAGAGAATTCTTTATTATTTAGGTTTGGGACCCCTTATATTAAACTAATCCAAACCACAAACCATCCCATGGTTTGTGCCAATGGTTTCTGGAAAATGAAAGAGGAAAATAATATTTTACAGGCCATGGTCAGAACATATTAAAATAATAAGGTTTCTTATGTGGAGGTGAGTCAGACTCCCTTGGAAATTAATTTAAAAAGGCAAAGTGTTGAATAAGTCTTGAGGGGTTCATTAAATCTTTGAAAAGTAAGTCAAACAAGCCCAAAATCACATTATTTTAATTGTAAAACATATATTGGACGAACATAAGGACTATAGTGTTTTATTACATCACCATTGGGTCATTATGATGTCATAAAACACATTATATATTTAAACGGTATTTAATTTTTACCTAAAAATTTGACTGTCTCAGAAAATTATGAAAAATTCACCGTTGGATAATTTAGACGTACTGATTCCTGAAATGACATTTATTTTATCTAATTTTTTTTCTAAATTTGTTAATTTTAACTTTTAAAATAAAAACCAATATTTATCGAAAATTGACGGGTTTTGATAGAAATGGATTTCAAACCTTAATATAACATTTTAATTGCATTCATAAATTTATAAGATCATTTATATTTAATTAATATAATAAAAATATTTTTATTTTATTAAAATATTTTTTAATTAAAAAATCCCTTAATTTAATAAAATAGATTTCTTAATTAAATAATAACTAAAAACACCATTTGTACTTTAAAAAATATTTATAGTGTATAAAAAATGACTAGAAATTATATTCATTATTATATACAAAAATAATGTAAATCAACATAGTACTACTTATTTGTTACATAACCCCTTAAAACAGCCGCATAAGACCTAAGGGTATGGTGTGAGATGGTGACAGACTCTTGGGGTGGCTCGGATAACATCGCTCGAGTGGTTAATTCAATCAACTTCCACTTTTCTAGTAGACGGTCAAGTTCGAGCTTGACATAATGAAGCTTAGCTTGGGCTTGGTCATGGGCGAAGCCCAAGGATGCCACCTCTTTTCTGTGCTCCGATAAATGGGCTTCGTATGGGGCAATTCAACTGGATGAGGCCATCGCTTCCTTTGTCTGAGTAAAAAATTGGGTTCATTAAAGCCTTATATTTATACTAATCATGTGATCACTGTTCAACATCTATAAAAGTAACGATCACAACTCTTATCATAAAACCGAAGAAGTTGACATCTTATAAAAACATTGTTTTTATAAAGAGACAATTAACTGGATCAAGAGGGAATTTCCATTAATGAAACTTTGGGTCGTTACAATATTCCCCCCTTAAGAAATTTCTCCCTCGAAATTTTCCTTTTCCCATTCTAAAACAAATGTGGGTAACTCAGCTTCATCATATCCTCTGACTCCCAAGTCGCTTTTTCAAAGTTGTGGTTTCTCCACAACACCTTGATGAGGGGCATTGTCTTATTTCGTAGAACGTTTTTTCTCTACGATATAATATCTTCACTGGTTGCTCCATATAATAAAGATCATCTTCCAATTGTACAACCTCGGAAGAGAGTACATGTGATGGGTCTGGTGTTTACCTCCTTAATATGGATACATGAAAGACATCATGCACCTTGTCCATAGTAGGTGGAAGTGCTAGTCGATAGGCCATAGCCCCAACACGATCAAGAATCTTGAAGGGGACGATGTACCTTGAACATAACTTCCCTTCCTTTCTGAACCTCCTGACCTTCTTTCATGGAGATATGCATAAAAACACCATGCACCAACTATAAACTCAAGGTCGAGTCGACGATTATCTGCATAAATATTCTGTCGACTCTAGGCTGCCTTGATATGCTGCTGAATGGTTTTCACCTTATCCACCATTTCTTCGACCATTTCTGGTCCAAGAAGCTTACGTTCACCGAACTCATCCCAGCATGCCGGTGTTCTGCACCTTTTCCCATACAGGGCTTCATATGGTGCCATTTGGATGCTCGAGATGAAACTGTTATTATAAGAGAACTCAACCAGAGGAAGATGTTGATCCAATCCTCCTTTAAGTCCATTGAGAACGCTCTCAACATATCCTCAAGTGTTTGGATAGTCTGCTCGGATTAGCCATCAGTTTGAGGATGATAGGCCATACTGATGTTTGGTTCAGTATTCAGATCATGTTGAAGACTCTTCCAAAACTTAGAGGTGAATCTTGAATCTCGGTCAGACACAATAGATAGTGCTACTCCATGAAACCTTACCACTTACCTAAAATATATCTGTGCCAGTTGATCCAAAGAGAAATCCTCTCGAATAGAATTGAAGTGTGCAGTCTTTGTAAGATGATCCACAACAACCCAGATTGCAGTGTTGTCTTTGGATGTCCTTGGAAGTCCAGTGACAAAGTCCATGGTGATGTTCTCCCATTTCCATTCTGGTATGGGGAATGGTTGCATCATCCCCTTAGACTTCTTCCTCTCTGCCTTCACTTGCTAACACACCAGGCACTTTGATGTATATTCAGTGATCTCCTTCTTCATATTATCCCACCAAATTATTTCTTGGAGATCTCGATACATCTTTGTGCTCCCTGAATGAATAGAGAAATTTGAACTATGTGCATCATCCAAAAGTTCCTTCTTCAACTTCGGACATGATGGGACACATAGTCTTATCCCAAAATGCACAATTCCTTCTTCATTAACAATAAATTCCGAGGATTTTCCCTTTTTGATAGTTTCCATTTTTTCTTGAATTCCCACATCATCCTTTTAAGCATCGTTTAACCTTTCTAAAAGAGATTGTTGAGAAAACATTTGTGAAAGGATTGATGATATTCCCTTATTTATGATTACCACATCCATCTTCATAAAGTCTAAGAAGATTGGATCCTTATCAGTTCTCAACATTGATAGAATCGTAGTATTCTTTCTACTTAAGGCATCTTCCACCTTGTTCTCTTTCCCAGGGTGGTATTGTATTGAACAGTCATAATCTGTGATGAGCTCTATCCATCTTCTCTGGCGCATATTAAGCTCTTTCTGTGTGAATATATATTATAAGCTCTTTTGGTCAGTATATATCTCGCATTTTACTCCTTAGAGATAATGATGCCAAATTTTTAAGGCAAAGATCACAGCCGCCAACTCCAGATCATGTGTTGGATAGTTTTTCTCATGGATTTCCAAATATCTTGATGCATAGGATATCACTTTATCATTCTGCATCAGCACACAACCTATGCCTTTCTTTTAAGCATCACGGAATACCACAAAAATCTCCCCACTTGAGGGTAAAGTGAGCATGGGTGCAGTGATAAGCCTCTTTTTCAACTCCTTTATTCTTTCTTCGCAATCATCACTCCAAGAAAACGTTACTCCGATTCGAGTAATCTAGGTAAGGGGTTGGACAATCGTGAGAAATTTCTCACAAATAGTCGATAATATCCAGCTAACCCCAAGAAGATACGGATATCAGTTACAGATGTTGGCCTTGACCATCACTCAATTGCTTCTGTTTTGGAGGGATCCACAGATATCCGATTTCTTGAGATGATATGGCCCATGAATGAGACCTCCTTCAACCAGAAATCACACTTGTTGTACATTTCATAGAGCTTCTCCTTACTCAAAGTCTCCAGTACAGTTCTTAAATTCTCCCCATGGTCCTCCTTGGTTTTGGAGTATATTAGAATATCATCTATAAAGACTACCACAAATTTGTCAAGGTAATCTCTAAAGTCCCTATTCATCATGTCCATGAATATTTCTGGAGCATTGGTGAGTCCAAAAGGCATTACTATGAATTCATAGTGCCCGTACGTTGTACGAAAAGCAGTCTTGGGGATACCTTCCTTCTTCACCCTTACTTGATAATATCCGTAGTGCAAGTCCACCTTGTAGAAGTATTGTGATCCACGCAATTGATTGAACAAGTCATCAATTCATGGGAGTGGATAGTTGTTCTTTATTGTGATTTTGTTAAGTTCACAATAATCGATGCAAAGCCACATTGACCCTTCCTTATTCTTGACGAAGAGGACTGGTGCACCCCACGGTGAAGCACTTGGGCGTATAAACCCTTTATCCAGATTCTCCTGTAGTTTTTTCTTCAGCTCCTCAAGCTCTACAATAGCCATTCTATATTGAGTCTTGGATATTGGTTGTACCCCAGGTATATGTTCAATTGAGAACTCAACATCTCTTCTTGGAGGAAGTCCAGGCAGTTCCTCGAGAAACACATCAGCGAATTCCCTCACAATAGGAATTTCTTCAATGATGGTTTCTTCCTTGAACTCAATCATCTGAGCCAGATATGCGTTCTAATAGAGAAGTAATATCCATGCTTGAGATGATTTAGCTAAAGGATATTAATCTTCCTCCTGAAACATGTAAAGAATCAGGGTTCAATTCTCCATATGGAGGGTGATTTCCCTCTCCCGACAATTTATGTTGGCTCTATATAAGGAAAGAAAATCCATTCCAAGAATTGCATCAATTTCCACCAAAGGGAGTATGACGAGGATTTTCGGGAAATTAAATCCAAAGATTATAAAAGTGGATGACTTATATTCATGGGATGAAATGATTGCCCCATTTTCCATACTCACCGACATCTTTACTTCCATGATTTGTGGTGGTGCTGGGATTTTTCTACAAAACTATCGAGATATAAAATAATGCGTAGAACTTGAATCAAAAAGTACATTCTCTATTCTTGAATGAATAACTAGCGTACCTTTCACCACTTCATTTTTAGGGTTCACTTCAGCAGAATTGATGGCAAAATCTCTTCCTTGCTGTCTTGGAGGTTGTTGGTTGCCTCCGATAACCCTTGGATTATGTCACTGATTTGCAAAATGTCCCATTTCTTTTCATTTGTAGCATTCAATAGCACGTTGAGGTTCGAATGGAGCATTCCTCTCATATGTTGCAGCCGCAGGTCCTTGTCACCGACAGTTAATAGCTAGGTTCCCTTCTCTTCCACACCTGAAGCATTTTCTCGCCCCCTTAAGGCAATTTCCAGGATGATTCTTTCCGCACTTTTGGCAAGTGGGGTGCTGGAACTTCTTAGAACCATTGGATTTATCCATTGGACCAACCGTATTGAATTCAACCTTATGCTTCTTGTCCCCATGAAACCCCTGTGATTCTCTGATCTCCATTTCAACCATGAGGGAACCTCGAACAATTTCCTCTTAGCTTTCGAAGTCACAGATCACTAATGCTTTCCGCAAACTCGGCTTCAACCCACCAATGATGCGGTCAAACTTGCATTCGGGGGTAACGACAAAGCTGGAAGCATATTGTGCAAGTATTGTGATGTCTTACTCGTATACTCCCATATATTCTTCATCTTATTGCATGAGGGAAAGGAAGTCTGTTTCCATCTTAAGACGGAGGGTGCGCCGAAAATATTTATATAAAATCATCTCCAGAATTCCTTCCATTCCAATGCCTCGATCTCCTCCTCGGGCTTTGTATTTTTGATCAACGTCCATCATTGATTAGCTTCACCCTCCATACAATAAGCAGTTGGGAGAACCATCTCTTGTTCAGAACATTGGAGGATGGGGAATATATTTTCAATGGAGTTGATCCATTGTTCAGCGATTGTGGGATCAGATGATCCACTAAAAGTAGGAGGCCTTTGTCTCATGAAGCTCTCGATAACGACTTTTTCATTCTTAGGGGGGGGGGGTTGATCATTCCTCTTTACACTTTTTTATATTCAAAACTTCAGTTAGCTGAGAGAGAAGCGTGAAAAAGTTAGCGATTCCCTCTCCCATTGGATTGGGTATCTCATTAGTACAATCATCACACTGATCTTCACAACGGTTGTTAGCCCGAGTCCTCCTATTACCAGCCATTGGATGGAATAAAAGGAATGATAGGGGTAACACATAAAGGGTAATCCAAATAAAAATGTTCATGACTTATAAATAAACTTTAATTTCATTAAATCATGAGTCTATAGGATTCAATCTAGGATTTTCATGATCTACTTTATAACATATATTCTTAGGGGAATTTTTCCCTTAATAAGGGTTCATACCAAGATTGTGAATTTATCAAAACATATCCCTCAGGAGTGTCGTAACCAAGAGTGTAGCAAGGCCCGTTGTCATGCACCAGTTCCCGTTCGAGTCTATCTCAAAGCGGTGTTTTCGGGTTTTACCCCTAGGATATATATGTGCTAGAGCCGCCTCTACATGCTCGTATCCAGACATGGATGTATTTGTTTGATATACCACTTACATAGTATTTACCAAATCTTTGGGATGTTTTTATTATACTTAGTCTAGTATCTAAGGCTTTACTAGGGTTTTCCTAATCCCAAAAATAACTAAACCTATCCTCTGATACCAACTATGACCCCTACTTTTTATTACAACTTAAACATGATTCATTACATAAAACTTCACATGATACAACAAAGAATATCAAGAGGTTTAGTGTCTTTGGGGCTTAATATCATTACATAAAAACTTAAAAAATCAAATACAACATCTTTATTGAACACATCCTTTACATGACCACTACATTCCCTCGTACTTAGCATTTCATGGGATAACCTAAGGACATGCATAAGAAAAGGGTGATCTATAAAGCCCAGTAAGGGAGTACACATGGAATAACATGAGGAGTACAATACAAGTTAGACAATATGCATATCAATAGAGCATAAAAGAAACATGAACATAAAGTCATGATAAATCTTGATAATCATAACATGGAAATGTGGCAACAACACTTAACATTGAATTAGAATGAGCCAAGGCTCATTGCACATGCAGCATGAGTAAACCCTCATTGCACATGAAGCCCGAGTAAACCCTCATTGGACATGAATTAGCATGAGTCAACACTCATTCCACATGACGTATCATGATACTATACTTTACACAATGCATTGGAGCGCTATAAGGGCGCACCCTTCTTAGACATTTCATTTCATGCATAAGTGTGCCACATGGATCATAAAACATGGATTCATTAAACATAATCATTTATTCCACGAAAAAAGAATGTGGAATGAATACATGGAACATTATAATCAATATTTAAATGTGCATAAAGGTGAGTACCCTTGATGGAGAAATGGTCATGGTATTCACTACACAATGACATTGGCTTGGAAAATCGCTGTGATTTCGGCAATGTAACGGCGTGACATAAGAATTCATAAAAATTGTTGATAAGAGAGAAAGGGGTTCCTCATCATATTTACATGTAATGGAAAGTAAGGAGGTTATATAGATACATGTCCCAACAATTGAAAAGGAATTCAGATTCACGATACAAAAGTATTTCTTGAATGTAAATGAAGTGAGAGAAGTTCCTTTCAGAATTTCGGCATAGTAACGGGTGTACATGGGCGGAATTTAATGAGAGAGAAAAGGGTATCCCATCATTCAAAAAATAAGAGGGAAGTATGAGGGAGGTTAGAAACCATACCCCAAAAATCATAATTGAAATTAAAAGGGCAATACAACTTAAAGAAAATTGACAAAAATGAGAAAGGAAGAAAAAACCCTTACATGGAGGTGTGCTTCCAAAAGCTAGAGAGAGGCTTGCGAGAGGCTTATTGGGAGCTTTGGAACCTTGGGAGGATTATAGAGAGAGTATGGAAGAGGTTGGAAGAAATTCAAAGGATTTTAGTGAGGAGGAAGTGGGAGGTTTGGTGGGATTATATAGGAAAGGTGAGAGAATTCTTTATTATTTAGGATTGGGAGCCCTTATATTAAACTAATCCAAAACACAAACCATCCCATTGTTTTTGCCCAAGGTTTCTGGAAAAGGAAAGATGAAAACAATATTTTACATGGACAAGGTCCGAAATTATTAAAATAATAAGGTTTCTTATGTGGAGGTGAGTCACACTCCCATGGAAATTAATTTAAAAAAGGCAATGTGTTGAATAAGTATTGTGGGGTTCATTAATGATTTGAAAAGTAAGTCAAACAAACCCAATATCACTTTATTTTAATCTTAAAACATATATTCGCCAAAAATGAAGATTATAGTATTTTATTACATCACCATTTGGTCATTATGATGTCATAACACACATTATATAATTAAACGGTATTTAATTTTTACCGAAAAATTTGATTGTCTCAGAAAATTATGAAAAATTCACCATTGGATAACTTTGACATCCAGATTCCAGAAATTACATTTATTTTATCTAAAAAAATTTCTAAATATGTAAATTTTCACTTTTAAAATAAAAACCAACATTTATCGAAAAATGACGGGTTTTGATAGAAATGGCTTTCAAACCTTAATATATCATTTTAATTGAAATCATAAATTTATAAGATCATTTATATATAATTAATTTAATAAAAATATCATTATTTTATTAAAATATTATTTAATTCAAAAATCCCTTAATTTAATAAAATAGATTTCTTAATTAAATAATAACTAAAAATACCATTTGTACTTTAAAAACTATTTACAATGTATAAAAAATGACTAGAAATTATATTCATTATTATATAAAAAATAATGTACATCAACATAGTACTAATTTTTTGTTATGTAACACTTTAAAAAAAGCCACATAAGACCGAAGTGTAAGGTGTACGATGGTGACAGACTTTTGGGGTGGCTCAGATAACATCGCTCGAGTGGTAATTTCAATCAACTTCCACTTTTACCGTAGACGGTCACGTTCAAGCTTTACATAACGAAGCTCAGCTTGGTCTTGGTCCGGGGCGAAGCCCAAGGAAGCCACCTCTTTTCCGAGCTCCGAAAAATGGGCTTCATATGGGGCAATTCTACTGGATGAGGCCATCACTTCCTTTTTCTGAGTAAAAAATTGGGTTCGTTAAGGCCTTATATGTATACTAATCATGCGATCAATGTTCAATGGCTATAAATGTAACGGTCACAACTCTTATCATAAAACCAAAGAAGTTGAAATCTTATAAAATCATTTTTTTATAAAGAGTCAATTAACTGGATCAAGAGGGATTTTTCATTAATGAATCATTAGGTCGTTACAGACAACAACTTGTTATGCCTCGCAGAATGAAAAGATAGATAAGAGTCCCACACCTAAATCATCATTTTATTGTGTGGTAATTATCCTATTGTATTGTGGGTTTAAAAATGTAAATAACTTATAACAGAACCATATTAATATTTATGACATCATACATAAATTATTTATAATATTTTATTACCCTTTTGTTAATTACATTTCATTATTTCAGTTATTTAGGGTGTCAATTGCCCTATTTGTCGAGTATGTTTTAACATGTTATTTGTTTTCCTTATTAAATATATTATGGTGTAATCATATCCATAATATAAAATATGACTTTAATATAATTAATACCCTTATATATATATATATAGTTGTAAACAATATTTGGATATGACTAAGGATGTGCACCATTCTTGAAAACAATAGGTTTTACATATTAAAGAACACTACTTTAATTTCAATGTATTATTAAAAAAATTATTAAAAAATGATATATGTGTGTATTATAATTTTTGTATAATATATATGTTATATATGTTACATATTTTTATTAAAACAATCCTTTATATGTTCCCTTTGTGAAATGAATGAGTCATATATCTTTAAAGGGGTTATATTCCACAATTCCTGAAACAAAATTATTATATTTACTCATAATGTTAATAATAAAGGTGGTAAGGGAAAAATTAACAATCATCATTTCATGTGGTTGTAGTTTGTCGTACAAAAAAATATTGTGTTTGTTACCCATTAGAAGGGTGTATATGTATGTATAAGTTTAAAAAAATACATAAGAATGTAATATTATATATATGATACTTGTTTTTTTATGTATTAATGGAAAAAATATTTTTTATTGTGCAAGGAATGGAAATGAAACTTGAGAGATTGTGAGAAAATGTTACCTCTTAATAATGAATCTTCTTTTGGTTTGAAACAAAAGAATCATTGTATTGGTTCCAACCTAAGGGGAATATTATTGGATAAGTGAAGGGATTTTGACGATATATTTTTTTAGATAATGGTCTTAAAATAATGTATTGCGTGGTTTTAGGATTTGGGAGAGGTGGTGGCCTTTATTTGCAATGAAAAAGACTTATATGGAAATTATGAGAACAATATAGGTGCACACAGGTTCTTACCTAACACAAGGAATAAAACCCAACCAATATCTTGGATATAAGTACAATGTACTTTGTATGGAAATATAATGGAGTTTTAATAGTTTATTAGTCATTTTCACCATTAAATATGTGGTTTATACCATTTGTAGACTAATTACACCTTAATCTCAATAATTAATTTTAATAACTTTCACAAATAATATAGGTAAAAAACGATGATATTATTGGAATAAAAATATAATTCATCTTACAAAGGATTATTTCAAATTTTTTTAAAATTAAATTTATTGGATAATAAAATGAATAATAATGATAATCGTGTGAATAAATGATTTTACTCATTTTAGTAGGAGAATGTTACAAATATTGTTGTTTTAATTAATTTACAAGTGAAATTTATTATAATAAAATCAATATTATTAATAAATTTATAATATATCTAATTATAAATTATAAAAAATAAAATTATAATCTAACATTAATTATTATTTAATTCAAATACATGTTTTTAACTAAAGTGTAATATTTTTCACAATTTAGTAAAAATTATGTTTCTTAGGAAAAGAAAAAAAAATACACCATATGATAATTTCATAATTATGAATTTGTAATGATTTTAATTTATCAAAATAATTTTATATTAATATGAATAATAAAATTTAAAATAGTTTTTCCATTAAGATGAAGTAAAATTTATTTTATATAAATATAGGGTTTTTTGTAAAATAGGGTTAGTTCTTATCATATGCCTATAAAACCAAATGGATAAATAAAAAAATTAATTAATTGAATTTATAGAATATATTTTTCATTAAAATAAATCTATAATTTTTATTAGATATGTTTATTGGTTTAAACATCCTTTGAATAATAAAATTAAAATTTTTTATTTTTATATCTAATTGGTTCTTATTTTCATTTCTCATTAATTAATATTTTAATGACCCAACCCCAGTTTCCCAGAGCCGGTGCCATGTTAAATTATGTTGGAATGATTAATAAACTTTTGTATCCCAAAGGAACAAATAGTTTACACTAGTTAGAAAGATGATACATTTATATTTTCAACATTACATCATGAAATAAAAAACACAAAATTATTCATTTAGAAACATCCATGAACCATAGATTATGCCTTCAAGTCTTCCATAACTTACTAATTCATATCATAGGAAAATTAATCATAAGAATGGGGTGAGATAAAATTCTCAGTAAGAGTATGTAATACATTTTATTATAAAATAAACATAATCATTAGGCATGATGAAATATTTAAAACACATGCCTTTACAAATAATAATCTTGAACACATAATGTCAGGAATATGAGCTGTGTAAATAATTCCATTAAAAAAATAATCATGGGTATTATACTAGTATAATAACATCATTAATTTATAATTACTAGAATATTATGTGGGATGTTAACATGATAGACATTCTGAAACATAATATCAATGCCTTAGCCAAGATGTCTTAAAATGATTAAGGCCTCTGCCAAAACCTTCTATCAAAATGGCCACGTCCTTGGCCAAGTCCACTTCAATTTGTCTCATGAGACTTCCTAATGCATCCAGGGTCTGTAATGGGTCCCACCCATCACATAATAAGTCTACTTAATTCTTCAAATGAGTGGGGATAAACATAAAAAACATTTATATTCATATTAAAACTCAAAAATGAAATGTAAATAACATTAACTGAACATTATACTTAAACACAAACCATTCATAGTAAATATGTTGAATGGTTTTAGGATTTAAAATAAAAAATAAAACTTGGAATAAATCATCCAATTAAACATTCGATAATAAATCGTAAATGATTATTCCAAATAATAAAAACAAATTAAAAAATGTGTTAAAACAGATGAAGATAAAATCATTAACAAATTCTTGAGATAAATAATATTTTATTTTTAAAAGAAGAGTTATTTTAAAAAAAAATTGTTTAAAACCATAAGATAAGTAATACAGTAATTTCACAATAAAATTAGTCATTTTATGAATTCAATGGTTCCAAAAAACAGAATTTAGAGTTCCCTTAAAAATATGTAAGAAAATGTTACTCCCCATACTATAATGAAGGATTACAGTTGTTTAACATATATAGAACACTAAAAAATAATTTATGATGATTAAATAATATTAAAAAGTAATTACATTGTGGTAATTATACCATAATTGTAACCCGAATGAAAATGGGGGTTTAGGAGGAAAAGACCATACCTTACGTCATAACGTGATCTGATCTTGAACATAAGGAATGAGAATATGAAATTAGACTTATATATAACATAATTAAGAACCTATTCGCCACTATAAATTTTGTCTAGAGCCACGGTTGGGAATGATGGCTGGTATTGGTGTGGATATATGTTGAACCCTATAGACATGATTTGAAACTGTGAGTGTAGGCCTAAAGCCATGCCAATACCATCCACGATTCATCTAACTGTGTCTATATGACTATAGACACATTTTCAAACCATTTCTATATCACTTCCCATTACATAAAAAAACTATCCCCACACCACCCCTCGATAGACACCCCTTGCACCCTGGACAGACCCCCCTTCCTAGACAGACCCCCTACACCCGGGGAAAACACCCCTACACACCAAGAAATACACCCATGGACAGACCCCCTTGCACCCCTAGACATACCCCCTTTCACCACATGACAGACCAACTTACACCCCTGGATAAACCCCCTTGCACTTATGGATATACCCCCCTTGAAACCTTTGATATACCCTCTTGAACCACAGGATAGACCCCCTTTCACCCTTGGACACACACCCATCCATTCCACACCTACAAGACCCCCTTTTCACCCCTATAGACACCCCCCGTACATTAGATAGACCCCTCTTGCACCCTTTACAGATCATCTTAAAACCCTGCAAACCCCCCTTGCACCTCTACATAGACCACTTGCACCCTAGACATACCCCCCCTTTCAACCCTATATAGACCCACTTTCACCGCCTTCCACCATTGGATAGACACCCCTGCACTATTATAGACCCCCTACCCCTCCCCAAAGCCCTGTAGACCCCCTACCCGACTGCACCCTCCACCCACTCCCCCTTGCACCCCATGGCCCAACCCCTTGAACCCCATGGCCCACGTACTTGCACCCCTGCCCTGTAGACCCCCTGCAGACCACCACCCTCTCCCCTCGTACATCCCACCTACATCTCCCATCCCCTACCCTGTAGACCCCATGAAGACCACCCCCTGCCCTGTAGACCACCATACACCCCTACCCCCTCCACCCACCCCCTACCCCTACCCCATCCCCCATCCGCCCACCCCTATACACTCCCATACAAACCTCCCCCCTAACCAGCAGACCACCCCCTCCCCCATCCCCTACACCCTGCCCTGCATACCTCCTCATTGCCACATAGATTTTACCCATTCCCCCTCCACCCACCACCATCCCACCGACCCCTTCCCTTCAGACCATCCCCTTCCCTATAGAAATGCCCCCTCCCCCTCCCCCACCCCCTTCCACCTTCCCTCCCCCACCCTCCCCATGCCCCCTCCCCATGCAACTGGTTCCAAAAACTATTACCTAAATGAACTGTTTTTAAATAGCTCAAAATAAATGTTACAAGTAACAAACCAGCTGTATGAACATTAAGTAAACAAAAATGATAAAAATATTCTTTTTTCAATAACTAAAAAATAAGCAGAGTGTTAAAATCAAAAGGGGTGCCTCTCAAATATTTTTGATCCCTTCATAAGTAGAAACACCTCTTTATATAATGGTTCATGGTTCATTGGGACCTTCTTGATCAAACAGTGTACCAAAATTATTTTTACGATGTTATATCATGAACACTCCCCCATGTATGTTTTCCCTTTGCCCACAACCCCCCACACCTGCTAGTCCCAAATGTCAGCACCCCCCCACAAACCCTCCTAGACCCCCAGCCAGTCCCCCCAGCTGCCAGTGCTCCCTTTCCTCCCCCACCCCCACCCCCTACAGACCCTCTTGGACAACCCTCCCCATGTCGGCCCCTTACCAGCACCCCACCCCTTACTGCCCCTCCGGGACTCCACCCACCCACTCCCCCCCCCCCCCCGAACACCACTCTCCCCCTTCCAGCACACCCTGCAGAACCTCCTGGATAACCCCACTCTCGGTCAGTGCCCCCCACCTACCACCCCCCCCCCCCACCATCCTGTCCCCCCTTCTAGCACCCCCAACCCCTACAGACTCTCTTGAACACCCCCTCCCCTCCTGTCAGCCATCCCCTCCCCACCTACCACCTCCCCACCTTCCAGCCCCCTGGACACAACCTCCCCGCTTAAATTCCCCCCATGTAGGGTCATTTATATTGGTTTTTTAAATATGTAACCATGTATTCTAGATCATCTGTTTCCATTTTTTCTAGTGGGTTTGATTTCTTTCTACTCATAGTGGTTGACAAGTGTATTGATAACCCTGTAATGCATGATCACTATAATAGAATGTGGACGAGGGTGATAACAATCATATCATCAGAATAGGGGTATCAAATTTCTATGTATGGGTGATCCTGGGTTTTAGTAGAATCACGGGAACGTATTCTACCACTACACATATTAGCAATGGATTCAGAACCTCTACTATTAAATCTATTTCTTATAATTCCAAAATATAATTTAAATCAAACTTGGCGTATTTTTTTATTATTATGATGACTAATATCTTCAATGTTACTCATTATATCATTTTTTAAGGATACTAAATGGGTAATGGGATCACAAATCCCAGATGTTGATTCCCAATGATATTCATACTCTATTTGTTGAAGGAGAATGAATCCAAACGAGTTTCATCAATATTTTTTGAATCATTACCTCAATACCATTCTGTTAGACTACACTAGGATGGTCACGATCCTTGTCTCACATGCCTAATTTTTTAAGGCAATCAGCATGTCACAACAAGAGTGCTGATGAAGGAACCTTTCATTTAAATTGGATGATGTGAGATTAAAACATATATTTATGATTTTCATTTCCAAGTATATATCACTCTTATATAATTAACCCATACCCATTAATATTGTTCTTTTTTCCTCCTCCAAGTGAACATCCGTTAATAATTTCACTTTCTTTCATCTCAAGGTGAAAGCCTAATGATCATAGTTGACTAGAATTTCAATTAAATTTTATATTTACACAACCATATAAATATCATTCTCATTTCCAGATGTGATTGAATCTTATGATTGAACATATAAGTAATGGATGGATCTTCAGTTGTGATCTGGGCAAGAAGGACAGTATATATTCTTCTATAAAGCCATGCAGACATATTAGGGTCATAATCATAGGATTACTATTCAAATAACATATATAATACTAGAATCATTACCAGATTCATCAATGCCTAGTCACCTGTGGTATTTTGGGCTCATAACATAATGAACTAAAGGCTCATCACCTAAGGAATTCAATTCTCATCCCCTATGTAATTTCAGGCTCATCGCTTGAGGAAGGATGTGATTATGATGAATTAGGAATGTTGAATCATCCTATTTATATCACATAATAAATCTTACAAATTTCATATATGGAATGGGAGGGTCCTCTTTTGCTCATAACATAATTTTAGTCATGATTTTAGGTCTAGTAGGGACTAGTTCCCTTATGCTCATCACATAAGTATGTTCACGATTTAAATTACATTGGGGTCTAATCCTCTTATACTCCTCACATAGGACTTGTAAATGATAAATAACTAGAGGTGACTACTATGGGGTTTAGATTACTCATGGAAGATGGTCAAGAATCAGATTTATTGCCTCAAAGGTGGTTGATGTGATTGTGATGAAACTGGAATATTGTGAATGAAACATGAAGTGTGGTATTATGTATCCTATTTGAACGAGAATCAAAACCATCATAGAATGATTTACATAATTTATGTTCATATGATTGGATCATCTATATTGTTTAACATCATTCTGTAAAGATGTTTTTTTGTGAAATAAGTGACCATATGTGATATATTAAGTCTACTCAATACTTTTTCCAAGTCTAGTTAAAAGTGGTATGTGGCTCAGGTGTAGGATGATTGTGTGGTGTACACCTTGTATGATTCCCAATTGGATGTATCTATCAATGATTGGATAAGGTATATAACACTAAATGAGTACAAGGTTTCTTCTTACAACAAATTTGATGGCAAGAGCATTCATGAAAACTGTAGGGATTCATGTGTGTCATGTACGTTGAGTTTTCATTCCATTATTAAATACAGAGGAATCAAATTTGGGATAAAAAAGTTCTTGTCCAGCATATAGTGTTTGTATGAGTAGTGTAAAATTAGGTAGATATGGGTCACATGGTCCATAAAACCTGATGACAATTGGTTTCGTAGAGGATGCAATCCCCAAAATCTATAATATATGAAATAACCGAGTAATTTATAGTGCATTCATCAATATTCATTATGTTTAGGACCCATTTTTATGGGATTAAATAAAACAATGAATATATCCTTATAGCATTGATCATTTTTACGTATTTATTTGGATGATGTTGGATCCTAGAAAAACAAATTAAATATACAATATAAGCCTTCATCGAGGAACCATGAAAGGGTTTTTGGAATTTTTATTTATTCAAATGCAGTGATACCCATCCCTACAATACCTAGAATATCTCGATGATATGGAAGTGGAATTTTTCTATTATATGTGATTAAGAAAACAACATATCATTGGATTTTTTAACAACTTAGACTGATTCTTTTTAACTCTTCTTGTAATGTTGCCATCACAAATGTTGTTGACCTCAAATCAATATATGTTTCATAAGTGGGTATTATATATATTATTTTCAACATGAAAAATACTATAGCATTGGGAAATTAAGGATCTAAATCATGGATGAAACAACAACCCCATATACTATACTATCCCTAGTCTAATTGGGGATTGGATGTTCTTGGGGCCCCCTTATGGTAGGATGATCTCACTAGTTTTAAATAAGATGTGAGTTTATTTGAAGGAGGGAGAGGTAGTGAAATTATATAAGAGTAATAGCCTATATGTAGTGATTTTGGAGCCCATGGGGTACTTATAAGAAACCAACTCAAATTCCTTGAAGCAAGTTAGTTTGGAAGGATTGGGACAAAATCAAATTATGTGTCCGTACAGATTCAGTCCCTATACTGTGATATTTTCACACCAATCCTTATGCATGATTTCAAGAGGAATATTATTGGTGAGTTTCATGATAGCAGAGAAGATGTAAGGAAGCTTAGTATTGGAACTAATATATCCTTAAATTTGGTAGTGGTGTTTTTTGATGAATTTAATGTGAAGTTTATTAAGATCATGAATATCCCCAAGTATGATCAATGTATGGTTATTTATTCTCTTGATCTAGTATCAATAAAATACAAGTATTTTTTAAAGATCAGTTTTTAAAACAACAATGCAATTATGGAAACTAGTTTTTAAAACATTTACGCAATTATTGAATAGAAATTAAATGTTTAGGTAGAGGGAACCTATCTCAACCTCAAGACACTTTTCTTTTGATTATGGAAATGGATATAAGAAGCCTCATCATAAGAAACCACCTATAAGTAAATAATTGGAAAAGAAGTGAGATATAATAGCTTCATATCTATATGTGATCAATGTGTCAATTGTACATGATAACTGATACATGATTACATAACCAACAATGAAAAAATAATATTCATATTGATATGTAAGTCAAATAGAATATTTTCATTGATAATTTTTTTTGAGAGAAGTTAATAACGCATTCTTTTTTCTATATCTTAAATTACTAATGTAGTTATAGTAAATTAAAATGATTATATTAATTGAAAAATGTCGATCCAATAATAAATATAACATAAATGTGACATAAAATATTATATTTGAAAATGAAAAATAATTACACAGTAGTCATGATTTTATTGAATTTGTGGTTTTAGAGAAGTCAAGATTTTAAAGAAGTGTATGCCACAATAATTCCTTCAAAATTGGAGTATGTTATTCTAGTAGAGTGAGATTTTTTTCTTGTCTTCAAGAAGAAATGATACCCATATAACCCCCAACCTACACTCCCCCACCCACCCTCCACACCCACTCCCCATACATGCATCCCCCCACCTACACTCCCCCCACCCCCACAACTGCATCCCCTTGCCCCCCCCCCCACAAACACACACCACATGCACCGCCACTGCCCCTACCCCTAGAACCCCCAACCTACACCCCAATTCCCAACCCTTCAAACCCCACCATTCTGTCATCAAACCAGAATTAAAATAATTACCATTTGGAAGATGAATTATGTTTACTCTAGTAACATATAGTATTAATGAGATATATAAAATAAATAACCATTTATCATGGAGAATTATTTGTATCCACTTGTTGATTCGTTAATATTACACATATTTTATAATAGTCAATAAGTTAATAATGTTAATGAATAAAAGTTAAAAATAGATGATAAGAAATAGTAATGGTGGAAGAAAGAAATGTAGAGTACAAAATATAAAAAAGGAACTATTTGAGTTTTTGTTTTAAATAAATGTGAAACTTTCAACAATTTAAGCACTTAATTAGTTACTAATACATTTAATTTTTTATATTTTTGGATTTCAAGAAGTAGGCATGTTCATGGTGCCATGAAGTGGTAAAACTCATGTGCATTCTATTTATGATGTTGACCTATCTATCTATGAAATACTGAGGAATGGATAAGATCTCATCAATAACTTATACTCTTATACTCTAATTTTCAAAAACCACTTATTGAAGGAGTAACATATATAGGGAAAAACAGTTTTGTAAGGGAGTTAACCCTAGAGGATGATGTCGGGAAAGGACACATTGTTTGATCAGAGCCCAAAGAAGGATTATTTTTTGGCATTGCAGATGATGAAAAACTGGGGAAGTTCTGTAACACCACATGAGTTTTGTTTAAAAGATTTTTGATGACGTGATAAGATAACTCTTCTTCTTAAGTGGTACATGTGTCACATATTTAAATTTAACAAATAATATAAAACATTACATGCTATTGTAGTTACAGATGGAATAAAATGAACAATATTCAAATGAAAAGTAAGAAAAAATCACCAAATGGAAAATGAAAATGACAAATAAAAAACAGACACATAATAACAAACCAAAATACTAACCTGAATCCGAGCATAAATGGTCCCAAAAACATAATTTTTCGAAATCATCAACATGAAAATATTGAACATTTTCCCTATAATATAAATTATACGAAAAAAATGAAAATTTATATATTCAGGATATCTTCAAACTGCTTTTTTACATAGCTTAACATGATCTCTTAAAACACACAATTAAATTCTATTAAAAAGTTAAAAAATGAATCATTAACTTAGAAGTAATGAAATAATAAAAATGAAACCTTTGGAAGTGGGTTGATTGTAGTGATATGAGCATCATTGGCCATAAAAGTGAATCTAAAACTCTTATAATCAAAGATTACAATTTCAATGTTATTTACTGATTATGTATTTTCCATAAATTCTAGGTGATGAAAACCCTAATATTTTAATTTCAGAGGGTCTCTTAATCAACCATGATCTTTTTATCACAACCCTATCTAGTTATGAAAATAAATTATAACATTAAAAAATTCTTGATGTTTTTAAACAATCAATTAGTTCAAAAGTTTCATTAATTGGTTTCTAGAAAATATGTCTTTAACCACAAACCATTAGTTTTATATTATCAAATTAAAAATTAATCACATTAACCAAATTTGACAATGAAATAATAAATTTTTTCAATAATTTCATTTCCCTCCAGGTTGGAAATAAAACAGTTAAAAAATCCGATAAGCTTCTATTAACATAGTTTATATGATGTATGAAATAGTAGAGTATATTATATGCAATAGTAGTTATTTAATGGTAGTAATTGGTGATTAATATTGCATATGACAATGTGTAATATAATAGAAGACCATATTATGTATATATCTTAAAACAATGTATTCATAATAAGAATATTTGTCATATGTATATTGAATATTAATTGTTTATGTTGTGCATAAAATCGTAGACTTGTTCCATATCTCACAAGTATTATATGAATAATTATATCCATGGTGAATCGGTAAATATTCAAGAATTAATATTTTAATTTTTGTCTTACGGGGGTAATAATTTTTAAGTTTGTTTGAATAATTTTCTATGGTGAGCTGGGTAGTGAGATCGGAATGAATGATCAGGCGGGGAGAGGAAATTATGGGAGAAAGATGGTAAACGATCATTGGGGATGAACGGAGGCACATCCGAATGAGAATCAGATTATATAAAAGAGAATTTGACGAAATGAAGTGACAACAACAATCTATGAACAAAAAAAGGGTGAGCCCGTGATGTGATATGTCTATTGGGATCCCAGGAGGTTGATTAAATCCATCAATCATTGTATATCGACGATGGTTTTTGGGAGGGTAGGGGTCTATTGAAAAAAAATTGAGGAATGTGGGGAGAAAAATTAAGAGTTGGAATGAAATTTGATATCATCAGAATAATTCGGGGAAGGCGGAAAGTGTTGTGGGCCAGAGGCGATTAAGGCTCGATGGTTGAGGGATGAGGTTATCTAGAGGTGATCAATATAGAATAGGATTGGGGTAGGGTGTTGCGAGAGAGATGGTGGTTGGAGATTGGAGAGATGGATGCAGAAGTTTTGGGGTTATAGATGGAGGTGGAGGTAGAGGATGGATGGAGGATATGAGGGGGAAGGAAGGGAGAGTGTTGAAGAATAGGTCGAGCTTGAGATGGAGTACATAGGAAGGTGATGCCGATATGGGTTTAGGGGAGGAGTGTTGGGGGTGTGGGGAAAGACGTCGATAGGGGGTGTGGTGAGGTTGAGGGAGACGGATACACGTAAGGGAGAATCACTATGGATCTAACATGTTGAGGAATGGGGTGCACTCTTTAATACATATTATCTAAATTCATGCTTTAAAAAATTTTGGAATGTTTCATGGTTGGGCTGTATTGTTAGGTAAATCACCCAATAATTGTGTAGTTTCAAGTTGATAGACATAGAAGAATCACATGGTTTGGTTGTACGGTTACTCCACACTAAATGAAAACAATGAAGTTAACCCTTATGAACAAAATGACCCACAAATTTTTTTGGAAAGATAGTCTAGTTTATAAAATCCTGTTTCGACCATGTAAAACCTTTTTATCAAAGAATAAACACCACTCTCATAGTTTACATAGGGTTACTTCCAACTGTAAGAAAACTATGAAACATAAAAAATATACCACATTAATAAATCAAAGTTTATTTTTTACAAAATATCATGGTAAATAAAAATAATTTTGATATAAATAACTAAATTGACATAGTTGTTATAATCTTCTCACCATGCACATTCTTCCCCAGTAATGTATATAGTGGATGTGGAATTACTAAAACAAATTCCTCAATAATACCATACAAAATATTTTTGTCGGGTGTCAAATATAAATGATATGTTCTTTAATAAGAAAATCAAAACATATAACAACACACTCCAATTTAATTAAATAAATACCCATTATCATGTGACATCCCCAAGAACAATTCTCTATCAATTATGAATATAGAACCCTATGAATATAGATATTAGGTTTAGTTATCCTAAAAATATTAATTATTATAAAATGGCATAAAATATGGGACTCGTGCCTCAAAGAAATAAATCATCAAAAAGAACAATATCCACCAAAAACATAGAAAACCCATAGTCATCCATGAAACTAATCTAAAAAACCATAATGAGAACACAATTCCAAATAACACCATATTCCTAAGATGAGAACCATCATAAGGATTCACAAGATGAAGTAGATGAAACAGAAAAAAAAATGCATAGTAAAAATAAATATAAGCTATAGATTTTTTGTCACTACACCTAACTAGTAAACTATGACCTTCTACCCTAAATAGAACCCCATATGTGAACCAACAAACAAAAATAATCACTGATATGTTAAAAACATTTCATTGTCTATATTATTTATAATTATTGAGGCATTAGACAAATGATATCTCATATTCAAACCATCATGAAACCGAACAAGAAAAATCGTTTTTACGGATGCACACCCACTCCTAAACAAAATGAATCATAATTAAAACGGTGACCACACAGATCCTAAATTCACTGTAATTCAAAAACAATTCTACTAATCCTAAAACCCACATCACAAAAATACCACATTGCACTAGTCACCCAAAAACAATATAAAAACAATACTTCCCATTATGATAATTCAACATAAAAACTTATGTATATGGTAAAAATATACCCTCCAAAGAAAATACCTTTGGTATTTACTACTAAAGGACGTGTAATTCCCTGAAACTCTAGAAACAATCCCAAAATATGCCTCACCATAATCTTTTTAATAGACAAACATTGATTATTCTATTCATCTAACATGTTATTTGGGGATACAGATGCAGGAAGGGGGAGGTGGGGAGGCAGGGAGGCTGGGAGGTGTGGAGGCGGGGAGGCAGGGAGGGTGAACGGTGGAGAAAGAAGTATAAAATGAGTGAGGTAATGAGAAGGAGGGGATTTGGATGTGGGAAGGGGTGTCTTGGATGAGTTCAGAAGGTGGAACATGAATAGATGAGGAGGGGGAGACTGTGATAGGAAGAAAAATGTGTTTATGTGGATCTTCATTTGTTTAATAAAATTAACATATAAACTACATGGGATTTATGGTTTAGAATTTTTATGAAATATTACCATATAAGCCTAAATGATTAAATAAAATGGAATGCAGAACATGATTTTTAGTCACCACTATAAACATCCATAAATATAAACAAATATAATCATGGAAGAATGTGAAATAAAACCAATTCATACATTTGAAACAGTTTAAGCTAATATAAACCCCGGAAAAAAATTAGGTTCCAGAAATAAATTGTGTATTCATCAAACAAATGTGGTCGAATGACTAACTAATCACATATTATAGAAAATAAAAATCTGATTATAGGGTAAATTGGTGAAATCCAAACCTATTATGAATATTAAATTCAATAAAAGTGCAGGGGGCAGAGATTTGGTAAGAGAAATCATGGATGATATGGTTTTTTTATCGAACAAAATGATTTTTTTGCTGTTGACCGAAGGCAGTTAGTGAAAAATATGGGAGGAGGAGGATATTGAGGGTAGGGATTGGTTCAAATAAAAAATTTAGGAGGTGTGGTCTCCACGAGGATAACGTTCGGGTGTGGCTAGGTTGAAGGAGGAGGGTCCAGGGATGTAGGGTGGTCAGAACAGAGTCGTGTCAGAGAAGCATTGTAGCCACGTTGGAGTGACATCATATTGGTTTCACAACCATAATGGATCCACATCAGAGATATAGTACAATGAGGAGGAGGGGTGTCATTAGATGCGGGTCTGACAAGGAGGTGAGGATTCCACATTGGGGTATCATCGGAGCAGCATCCACGGGAAGGTGGGGTGGCCGCATCGAAGAAGAAATAGAAGGGTAAGAGGATCATGAGGGTAATAGGGAGGAATATTATGAGGGTTAGGAGAGTGATGAAATTCACGAGGGTGTGGGAAAAGCTGGAGAGCAGTGGGCTACTGCCATAGAGAAAAAAATGTGGCATGGGTATAAGTGAGTTATAGCCAGATATATTATTGTCTATGACTGTAGATCTATGGCAATATGCCCAATTTATAGTAGTGATTATATATTTATTTTCATTATTTTCATTTTATTATGTCTATTATTCCATTATTTTTAAGTTATAAGATTTAATTCTATTATTCCAGAGTGTTCATTTTCAAAATTTTCATAAGTGGTTCACTTGTTTTTAGGTAATGGAGATCATGTGGAATCGATTTTAATCTCTTGAATTGAATTTATGACTTATTTATGAAAATAAAAACGTGTTACTAGTAATTAATATCATTTGGATACATGGAATGTTGATGAATGATTATATTAAATATTAATGACATTCAATTAGTTTAATTTATTATTATTTCGTTATTTGAAACAAGTTTGTTCATATGATTTAATAGTATGTATGTATAATGGTTATGGAATTTTAAGAAGATAATAATACATATATGTTTGTATGGTTCAACCATAAAGGTGTATTCATGACCAGTAATGGAGGAGATTTTGACGAAAGAAACTACATCATCCACAAATGTTGTAAATTGGAACCTTATGGGTGATGATTTAATTTATAAAATAAAAGCGATACAGATAAAATATTGATTATGGTTATTAGATTAACATGATATTATTATATTCTATATGTGATACTGGAGTTATCATGGTCATTTGAACATAATATTTGAGTAGATGATAAGAAAATATGATAAATTGAATTGAAACGAAATGAAAAGTAAAGATGATTTACCTCTTGTAATAACCACCGTGAGAACTTCATTATGGGAATGGGTTTTGGTCATTTGGAAAGAATAAGATCACATGGAAGATGGGAGTGACTAAGGATGGGTATTTGGGAATATAATAGGCAAGGCACATGAATTGAGATGAGTGAAGATAAGAAGATGTGAGGGGGATTATAGTGGAGGAGAGGAGTTAATTTTGAATATTTTATTTATTAATTTTTTTTATTTACCTCAAGACAACAAATAGTGTTGTTTCTTGTGACCCATAATAGTAATAAGTGCATGTGAGTTAGAACCTAATGGGATTTCATCATCCTCACATCTCTTATGACCTGAAAAATTAGGTATTTGGCATTAATCGTAAATTATCATATCTTATAATTGCCCCAAAATTCATGTATTTTAGAAAATTCCCAAAAATTCATCCATACCATTATTCAACGTGTATAATTCAAAAATTAAATCAATTTTTGGTAAATAATTTTCAATATAATTTTTTATTTATATTTTAGATAAAATCATAATTTACTCCAATAAAATAACTTTAAAAGTATCACACATTTTACAACACATTGAGAAATTAATCATGATCGCATAAAATTATATTATAACCATGAGATAATAAATTAACTATTTATTTTTATAATTTATTAAAATACATTTCCATTTTAAATTATTAAATTTATCATAAAATTTTAATTCAAATATTTACGACATACAAAAATACCAATACTAATACTATGATCACATTTCCACTTTTAAGATGTATGAATTGTATTAAACATTCATGGGTGAAGTTTCAATTATTTTGATATTTACTATTCAATAAATTTCATATGGGTTTGTTACTATTCATAATACTATGTTACTATTCACAAAAAAACATGTTTGTTCTTTCAATATCTAAATAACATACTCATCACAACTCTAGATGACTGTTTTTCGAAATTCAAAACATAAGAGAGGCCTTGTTGTGTTGAATTACTAGTTTATAAAATAAGTTGTTTTGTATGGACATAATGAATCAATAAAACATTATTTATTTTCAATACCATAGAGCATTAAATTATCCACTCCTTACCTAAATTTCATCATCGAAATTCAAAAAATGTTACATAGAAAAATTATTTGGGTTGTTCTTCCCCATAAACTCCTTAGGTTCCTATGTATCCTCTTTGATTTTATTATTCCTCCAATGTATATTTAACAAATGATTCATCTGATTCCTCAATACTTGTTCTTTATTGTCCAGAATCTAGATAGGATCATCATAGTATGATAGGTTAGGTACCACCGTTATACATTCAGAAGTAAGGACATGCGATGGGTCTGGCCTATAATTTCTCAGTAACGAGACATGGAAAACCTCTGTACTTTGGACAAGCTTTGTCGCATAGCCAAATGATATGTGAAAACTACAATTATCTTGATAATTTCAAAATTACCAATTTACCTTGTTCTAAGTTTCATTTTCTATCCAAATCATATAACTCCCTCCAATGAATATACTTTCAAGAAAACTTTATCTCCCACTTGAAATTACAGATCCTTCCTTTGATTATCAGCAATTCTCTTTTGACTGCATTGAGCAATTTTGAAATGAAATTGAATGATATTTATCTTATCTATTATTTCATACACAATATATGGACCCACAAGCATACATTCTCCAACATCATCCCCACAAGTTATTGTATGAAATCACATTCTATACAACGCTTCATATGGTTCCATTTGAATACGTGAATGGAAACTATCATTGTAGGAAAACTCCACCATAGGTAAATATATGTCCCACATACATTTTTAATCTTGTGAGAATGATATCAAAACATATTCTAATGTTCGGAACATCCTTATTGGATGCATTTCCTATTGAGGGTGGTAAGGAGTACTCAATAAAAGATCAATATCCAAATATATATGAATACTATTATATAATTTGGTTGTAATACATGAGAGATGTTATCTATGATGTATCAGAACTTCAATGATATAGGGTCTTTCAAGGTTCTCTAGTTTAAAATCCTCTCTTAAAGTGACAAAATTTGATGATTTTTTTAATTCGATCAACATTTACCATTATTTTCACATTCTTCCATGGAGTTTTGGTTAATCTAATGTCAAAATACACAGTGATGTCATCCAATTTCTATGCAGGAAAAGGTAGAGATTGTACGATCCATTTTGGATGTAACCTTTCATCCTTTATATGTTTATAGACTAAACATCTTGATACATTATCTGAAATTGCTCCCTTATTGGTATCACAATAGAAATGTTATTTAATATCTATATACATCTTAGTTCTACCAGGATGTATGGAGAAATTCAAAATATTGGAATCATCCAATAACTCCATTTTTTGCTTAGGTACAATTGAAACATAAAGTCTCTTCCCAAATTTGAGAACACTATATTCATAGTCAAAGCCAACCATCTACCAATCTTTCATAACATTAAATTTTTTAAGGTTATCTTCATTATGCTGAGAACATATAATAAATTCTAATAAATATGGTTGAGCAATGACAGGAAAAAGTTTTTTTGATTCTCCATCTTTTTTAATTCCCATATCCATCCTCACCGGATACATGTACAAAGGATCCTTGTCCATCCCCATTTTATCGAGAACTCCATGATCCTTCCTAGTGAATGCAACAACTAACTTCTTTTCCTTCCCGTGGTTGTAGTGTATAGTGAAATCATAATATTTAATAGTTAGATCTGTCTTCATTGCCAAATGATGTGTTATTTGTATGTGAAGATATACATTTGGCTCTTGTGATCTGTATATCTCTCACATTTTTACGGTAGAAATACTATATCCATATTTTTAGAAAAAATATTGCTACAGCTAACTCAGGATAATAAGTGTTATAGTTTTGTTCATTAATTTTTAACTTCCTTGATGCCTAATAAATAAATCTATTATTATGCATAATCACAAAACCAAGTCCTTTCATTGATGCATCACTATCGATAAAAAAACGATTCTACAATAGTTGGGTTATGAACAGTGAATTCGCTAATCTCCTGTTAATTTCTCCTATATAGTACTCATAATTATTTAATCCGTATGAACATAACCCCTTTATGAGTAATCTTGGTCATTGGGTTGGATAATTAGTCAATTTTCTGATCGAAACACTGATAATAACTTTCTGAACCAATAAAACTACAAACCTCATTTATGTTTTTTGGAATGGGACATTCTTGTACAAACATTATCTTTATAGGATCAAAAGATATTCCATCCATATATAATGTGTGGCTATGAAAGGAAACTTATAGAATCCAAAATTTACCATTTCTAATCTTCCCATATAATCCCTTTCTTCTATGTGTTTTTAGAATAGTTCCCATTTGATTTTCTTGATGTTCATAGATTTTGAATTATACTAAGATATCATCAATAAAAACCACCACAAAGTCATCCAAACATTCATTGAAATCTATATTCATCAGATCCATGAAAACAAAGGGTGCATTTGTCAGTTCAAAAACCATTATTATAAACTCATAATGCATATACCTGGTTCGAAGTGTTGTTTTTTGTAATGTCGTCCTTTCTCACAAGGAATTGATGATATCAAAAAATGAGGATCATTTTGGGAAAAATATTGTTCTCTATGAAGTTAGTAAAATTAATCATCAGTGTGATATTGGGGATTCTTCTTCTTTATTTTTATATCATTGACCTCTCTATAGTCAATTCACATCCTCATATACCCATCTTTCTTCTTATCGAAACAAACAGGAGATCCCGATGGAGAAACACTATGGAGAATAAATCACATATCACTTAATTCCCCTAATTTTTTGTTTATATCCATTAACACCACAATGGAAATTCTATAAGGGGGAATTGATATGGTCCTTTAACCATTAATTAATTCAATGGAAAACCCAATTTCCCAATCTAGAGGATGTCCTGGTAAATCCTCTGGAATGACATCAACATATTTAAGCACAATAGGTATATCAATTATATGATAATTATTCTCCCCAACCATATTTATTTCAATACCTTCCCACCTAGTAATTTAATATATTAGAGCTACTGGGGTGGATTTAGAAGAGAATGACATGGTGATACTTCTTCCCTAAAGTTAATGGATTCCATATCATCCCCCAAAATTCTATCCTCAATATTCTTGAAAATAATTTTTGAATCATGGTTCAAAATCCAACCCATAAAAATGAGTATATCAAGATAAATCATGGGTATGACAATAAAATCTATAAATAATGAATTATTTTATTCTATAATGGGGACTTCCTGATAGAAAATTATTGGAATGATACTTCCCTTATGATTTTTGACTGAAAACTCCATTATTAAATAAAATTTAAAATATCTATTTTTTATGGAATACTGTAAAGATTTGATAGAATTTGATAATCTGGAATCAAATAAGGCATTTCTTATGATTGATGAAATTATTGATGTACCATCCACCACATCATTAGGATATTCAATATTAACAGTTATGATCACATAATCTTGTCTATTCTCTCTTGGCCTTTTATGTTCCATGTTTCCTTAAAGCTTTGAAAAATAATTACTATAGTATCCCTTCTCTAGATAATTATACAGTTGAACATTAATTTGTTAATTATTACCCTTAAAATCACAAGTAATATGTCCTTTCTATATATATTTGTAGCATACTCCTTTTCCTTTTATGTAGTCTCCATGGTTTTTCTTTCCAAAATTATCATAGGGTGGAAATTCAACTCATCCATGATTCCCTATTTTCATACATCGTTTTCCAGTGTTTTCAGCAACCCTCTTCTTCTCTTGAATTACCTTAAACTCATAAGACATAGATAATTATTTTTATCTCTTGATTACAAATGAAACTATATCCACACATGATGAAAAACATTAGGAGACTAGTGGCCATCAGAGGAATGGGTTCATGCCATCAAGGAATTGATCAATCTTTCTCGTTATATTTCTAATATAGTCCAAAACATTCCTTTTTTATCATTATAAAGTTAGATTCAAACATTGCAGCATTATCATCATACTTTTACATCAAATTCAAAGTGATTCATTTACATATCCACTTGTTTTTTACAAGGAATGTATTTAAAAATGTTGATTTCATTAATGTCCCATCATTTCATATGTTATATGTCTTCCCCCCCTCTGTGCATTGGATTAATGACCACATCTAATTCGATCTCCTATGAGATGATAAACATCGATGACCACATTCACTATTTTGTTACATCCCAATGTGGGAAATATGTTCTCTATATTACTTATCCCCTACTTAGCTACAAATGGGTTTGTATTCCCATTAAATAATGGACGCTTTTGTCATATAAATCAATCTAACATTGATACTCCACGTGGAGGATATAAATGCTCCATACGGGTATGGTTATTGTTCATAACCTGAGTAAGTTGTCCTAGTATAGTTATAAGTTTCTCTGTACCATTATCATCACCACATCCAAAATCATTATCCTGTATTAGAGGGAAATCACTACATGGGATACATGTGTTATGAGGTTTCCATTCCACCCACTATGATCATTTCTAAATAATGACATACACTAGATTAGGTTATAAATCATATTGAATAATCATCACATAGAAATATAATTAGAATAATTTAAAATCCAATACATTGGTAATCTCATAATCATAAACATGGTTTCATTGAGGTAATATTTACTTTTAAATACTTCATAATGTATTGTAATGAAATTTTGAATTATCCTAATATTATCCCCTAGGATTGTCAAACCAAGTACGCATTATGTCATATTTTCATTTACCAGGATAGCCTGGGTCATTCCCCAAACACCAAGTCATAATTTCCACTCCATGATACATCTATGCTAGAACTACATCCACTTGAATTATCCATAGATGGATTTATTTTCATGAAATATTTACATAATATATTCCTTACCAAAATAGAATGATGTTATTGTATGACTATCCAAAATGAAAATATTAGGGATTTATTCCATAATCTATGTTTTTTAAATCTACGTCCTACGTTTTATACTGAACTTCCATTGATTCCAACTGTAATGACCCGACCCCGGTTTCCCAGAGACATAGCCTTATTACATTACATTGGAATGATTACAATAAACTCATATCCCAAATTAAAAAATAGATAAGTAGATTGCGAAACATGATAAATATATAAGTTCTACATTATATCATGAAATGAAAAAAAACACTAAATAATTCCATTATAAATGTCTATGCCTTCTAGATTATTCTTGCATGTCACTCATAACTGATATCATTATATCATTGGTAAATAAAACCTAAGAATGGGGTGATCTCAAATGTTTAGTAAAAGTAAAAAATAAAATGGAAGATAACATAAACATATACATAAACATTAGGCAGGGTGAATAAATGAAAACAAATTCATTTATAAATAATAAACTGGAATACATTATTTTAGGAGTATAAGCTGAGTAAATAATTCCATTATAAATCATAATCATGGGAAATAAAATAGTAGAATAACAACATGAACATTAAACTACTATCTTCATAATGAGGCTAGTGCATATGATGTACATTCTGAAACATATTTTCATGGCCTCATACAAGATGTCTAAAAATTATTTAGGCCTTGACAAAACTATATATCTAAATGGTCAAAGCCTCAGCCATGACCATGTCTATTTTTCTCATGAGAACTACGGATGCATAGAGGTAATATAGAGGTCTCCAACTATCAGGTAATAATTAAAATTCATTACTAATACGATAAAGTATAAAAAAATAATATATACATTCATATTGAAACTCACATATCAAATGTCAATAACTTTTCCCGAACAATAAGCTTAAAAACTAACCATTCCGAGTAAATATGATGAATGTTTTTAAGATAGAACATCCACAATCAAAAAAGTAATAAACGAACACATAAAATATGGTACAATAAATCCTAAATTATATATCCAATAATAAATAATAATCAACAAGAGTTTTGAAACTAAATAAAATAAAATCATTAAGTATTTGTTGAGATAAATAACCTTTTATATAGAAATGAAGAGTTCTTTTAGAAAAGTATTTTTTGTAAAACCATAAGTGATGTAATATATTATTTTCAAAATAATTTGTAATTTTATAAGGTTAATTATTCCAAAAAATATATTATAGAGTTACCTTGAAAATAGGTCAGAATTTGAGGAATTCCCTTGAAACGAGCATGTATTTTGAATATAATTTTGAAATTTCCTTTTAAAATGTTTCACTTTTGATAAAATAAGTAACAATTCTAGAATGTAATGATATATAGAAATGTCACATAGAATTTATGAGAATTACATAACAATACAAAAGAATTTCTTAGAGTTAATTATACCATAAAAGTAAATTGAATGAAAATGGAGGTTCGGGTGAAAAAACTCATACTTTATGTCTGAATGTGTTCCTTTCATGAATTAATGGTTCTGGAATATAAACTCAGACATATTAATACAATAATTCATAACCTATAGTACATGTATTTACATTATCACGATTTTATTAAGTCCATAATGTCCAAATAGATTAGTTATAATTTTTAATTCCATTATTCTGGAGTGATTGTTTTCTTGATTTTCAAATCTAGTTCACTAGTTTTTATTAAATGGAGTTCATGTGGAGTTGATGTAAATCTCTAGAATTGAATTTAATCATTATTTATGAATAACCATAGGTGTTATTGTACATTGATATCAATTATTTACATTTAATGAGGATAAATCATTTGGTGAAATATTAATGGCATTCACTTAGATTAGTTTAGTAGTATTTTGATATTAGAAACTAGTTTGGTGATATGATTTAATAATATGTATGTATTGTTGTTAATTAATATTATTTAGGATATAATAAATATATTTGAGTATGTTTAAACCATCGAAATGGTTTCTTGAAATGTATTGATGGGGAAATTAACTAACAAAACATAGTCATCCACAATGGTTTTTAATTGGAACCTTAAGTACGATGATTTTGTGTATAAAATAAAAAGAACTGATTTAGAGTATTGATAATTGTTATTTCACATAAATGATATAATTATTTTATGTTGATTACATTGGAATTATCATAATCAATTTGATAGATTAGGTGAGGAGATGATAAGAAACGAAGATAAAATAAAATGATACTAAATGAAAAGGAAAGATGATTTACCTCTTGTAATCACCTCCTTGCGAACCTCCATAAGAGAATATGTTTGATATTTTGGAATGAAAAAGAGGTCATGGGTGTGGGGAGTGAAAATGTAAAGGTATTAGGGAAGATCATTGACAAGGTACAAGGGTTGATAGGAGTAAAGAGAACAAGAAGTGAGGTGGGTTTTATAGTGGATGAGAGGAGCGAATTTTGAATAATTTATTAATTATTTTATTATCTCCCCCAAGTCATCCAATAATGTTGTTTCATGTGACCCCAAATAGTAATAATTTTATGTGAGTTCAAATCTAGTGGTATTTCATCAAATATACATGACTTATGACACAAGACATCATTCATACAGAATTTTTCATGAATTATCATATTTTAATATTACACAAAATTCATTTCTTTCAGAAATGTCACAAAAATTAACCCCAACCATTTATCGAAGTGTAGAATTCAAAAACAGAATCTATTTTTGTGAAAAAATTTGTAAATATATTAAATTCACTTTTAAATGAAATCATAATTTATTCCAAAAAAGTAGCTCTGAAACTATAACTCGTTTTATAACACCTTCGGAAATTAATAAAGGTCCCATAAAATTATATTATAGCCATAATAAAATAATGTTACAATTTTTTATTACATTTTATGAAAAAAAAATCCATTTTAAAATTTTAAATTAATCAGAAAAATGTGATTAAAAAATTTATGACACACAAACATATCAATACTTATACACTGATTGTTTTTCCACTTTTAGGATGTCTAAATTGTATTTATACATTCATGGGTGGAGATTATATTTTTTTCTTGGATTTACTATTTTTACTATTCATTACTATTCATAAGTTAATGTAACTATTCATAAGGGTATGTTACAATTCATATGGGTGTGTTACTATTCACCAAAAATCAAGTTGGTTCTATCAGACTCCAAATCACATAATGATCAAAACTCTAGATGACCGTTTTTTGAAATTCAAAACATAAAATATGCAATGTTTTGTTTAATTTATAGATTATAAAATGTGTTGTTTTATAGGGAATCTGAGATTCATGAATTCAATATTTATTTTCAAAATATTGGGGTGTTACCAATAATCCATTACTCCATTTTATATAAACCATAAATTTTCATAATTTATTTAATAATTTTCATAAATTATATCATAATGTATTGGTTATATCATATTATATTAAATGAAAATATTTTATTAAAACATCCTTGTTTTGTTAAACTCGACCTTTCGTAAAACTCAATCTTTCGAGGAAGGTCGATGTTATGTGTTACACAAATTGACTAAGTGTTTCGTTAATTGAATTATAGAGAATATATTTTAAATTGTAAATATATACTAAGTTATCTAGATAATATATTACATTACTTTCTGTGTGTTTCATGTCATTCACTCTTTTGAGATCACGTTTCTTACATTAGTTTTTCAGGGTGTCACATTTACACTAGCTATATGATATACTATATAATGAATTAATTATTCCTTAATGGTATTATATGTTATATTTAATATTCTTTCTCAATAAATATTTTATATTTATATGTTACACAAGCTATGAGGATTAATTTTTTGTTACTTTCTTATATAAATCAAAACCTCTCAAATACGATAATAGACATGGGGAATTTGTGTTATTCTTCATTCTAAAGACAATATTATTGTATCTAGAAAATTATATTTTGGTAAAAAGAAATTTATATTTACCATATTTTAATTTTTAATTTTTCAAATCGTTACCACAAAGTGGGTTTTAAATATGTTTATTTCAAAATTTCCAATTTATTTTTCGATAAAGTCCAAAAAATGGTTTACTCTTCCCACAAAATTTCTATTATGTAATCACATTTTTATGTTTCAATTATTAAATATTATATTTCAAATATAAAAATTTCAAATTATTTATACTTATTTTATTGAATATTTTTTGGTTATATCATGTTTCCTTTATTAATAATTATTTTTTAAAATAAAATATTTCATAATATTTAAACTTTTTTATTGAGAAAACTATGTTTATATCATGTTTCATTAATTAAATATTGTTTTTAAATTTAATGGTTTCTAATGAATTTACAATTATTAGTGTTTATAACTTTATACACATTTAATTTTTTGATTATTTATTAGTTTTAAAAAAAATAAATGTTTCAAATAATTAATGTATATTTGATTTAAAGGTTTTCACATATTCATTTTTCTATTATCAATGATTTTTTTAAAATTAAATTTTTTCAATCCTTTTATTGAAATATCATTCATCTATTTCTTGTTTACATTATTAAATATTTTCATTATATGTGAATGTTTTCAATGTATTTACACTTATTTTATTGAAAACTCATCCTCTATTTCATGTTTCAATTATTATAAAATAGTACTTAATGTAAATTTTTTGAATTCCTTTTAACTCATTAAAGATAAATATATATTTATTTTTACTATTTAAATTGTTAAAAATTAGTTTAAAATTAATCATTTTCTTTTTATTATTGATTCCCTTTTTTCAAACCATTCCTTATTTTCAAATTTATTTTTTATAAACCCATTATATTCCAGTTTTCAAAAGTATTCTATTTAACATAAAAAATGATTGAAAATATAATTTTCCCAATAATATTAAAAATAGTTTTGTGACAGAAATTTTATTTTCACATATATTTACCATCTAATGTCCATTTTTATGATTTAATGGTTTGACGACCCTTTACAAATTACTATGATATTACTTCTTTTTGAAAATGAGAGTTCTATTATTATTTGGTTTCAAAATTTTATTTTGTGTGATGTTTTTGAATGTTTTAAGATGCCTATTATTTTTTCATTTGTACAATATAATATTATCAATTGACTATTATAAATGGTCTCTCAAATGTATGGATTTTGAGAATGGTGGGATATGTATCTATTTAAAATGAATTGGATAAATGATTTCAACTCATCACATAAAATGGTTATGTTAATTAGTTATTGAGTAACTAAGACATCAATGGGTGTCTAAGATACTGTAATTCTATTTTCACTATTTTATATGAGATTAACATAGAGTATATAGTTTTTCAATGGAGTGAATTTGAAGTCATTAACCATTACACATAATTTTTTTTGTGAACTCATTAACAAATATATAAGTTATCAATGGGCGAGTTTGATGTATTTTAATATCTAGTCACAGTTTTTTATGTGAATAAGATGGCCAACAGTTAGGTTCCCAAAGGGTGAGTGTGATAGTGTTTATCTATGTTCACAAATGTACTTGAATATAGGTGAAAAAGAAGTTGTGTTAGTAATGAAAACAAATCTTATTTCTATGATGGTTCCACATTTTCAAGTTCATTATCAAGTTACTCTATGTATTGACTATTATGTAGTATTTCTAATATATTATTTACACTTATATTTGGAACAAAATTTTTATATTTTTTATTTTTTTGTATTCGATGATATTTTTTTGTTCAAAATTTATATTATTTTAATGATATATTTATTTATTATATTTTATCATTAATATCCATTTTCGTCTAAAATTTTATTATGATATTTATTTAATTACCATGTTCTCAATATTGTTTATGTCTAATCCTTTATGATATATATTTTACCTTATTGAGACATATATATCACCCCTTTCTTATGTTTATAATCCCCATGTTATGAATAATATTGTAACATATGAGCTATCTATAAAGGGTGTATAGTTGAATGATTATGGAAAAATGTTTCAAAGTGTAGAAAAATAATATTTTTCTATATATAAATTCCAAAACAATTTCATTTTTTATTTTGGTTAGGAGAATATTTGTGAGATTTATTATTTATATCACTATGTTAATATTGTATTTAATATCTATTTAACTAGTGTTTAATCAGTTGGTATCAAAGAATGTAATTTTTAATTTGGTGGTTAATTTAGATAATTTTAAAGATATTAAAAGATACATTTTATGTTAGTGTTGGAGAACCTTGATAATAACCCAATAGTTGGGTTTATGTATAATTTTATTTCTATGAATAATAGTAAAGTCTAGTCTATGTTTTTTTCATAGAAATAAATCCATGTTTGCATACATGAATATTGATATAGATTTAGTCCAAATTAAGTTAAGAATAATAACTATAATAAGGTTTTCGAGTGAAATGACTTGATCATCAAACTTATGCATGTTGATTGTGACATGGACTACATATATTAGTAGACAAAACAGATGGATAATATTTTTTTCATTATATAATTTTTAAGAACCACAATTAAGCACTAATTTATTTGTTAAATTGTGGTAATTGTTTTATATGTATGATAAAATAGAACATACAAAAATATTTCTAGGTCCAAGAAAGTTATATGAGTGAGAAATTATGTAATAGTTGAGTTGAATGTATTAAAGGTTCAAATTATGATGTAATTAGATAAGAAATTTTTGGATTGGGCATTAATATTAATATAATATAATTCTATGGATATTATCATAACCATTTGGTTTTTGTATTTGATATAATCAATTTCACATTATGAATATGTTAAATTTATGCTCCTAATAACACATATGAAAAATATTTTGGATATTTTTTTCCCCTCTCCTATGATGGATAAGGGTGTGTAAATCAAAGTTGATGATATGCATTCTATTTCTCAAGGATATCCTTTTATATTCAATTTTGAAATGATAATTAAATTCTAAGGGTGTAATTTATTTTAGGGGATATGATGAAATATCCCAATCAATTTGAACCTTTAAAAAAAATAAACTATAATATAACTTGTAACACATTCTAAAACTAATGTATATAATCCATAACAAATTATAATAACATTATTAAAAAAGTTCAATAAACAATATGATATTAATTTAATAAATATATTACAATTAGAATGAAAAAAAATATTAGTTAATATTAAAGTCCGGAAAATAAATTTCTATTAAATTACATATACATAAACCCCAAAAGTAGCAACCCATTGGAAATTCTTAATTTATTATATTGTTACAAGATGTAAGGAATGTCACCATATTGTATCAATAAATTTATATTTCATAAATATATAAATATAATTATGATTTTAATTTTATGTTGTGTGTATTGAAATGTAGCATTGTATGAATTATTTTTTACATGGTACAATTGAAAATATATATCATGATATTATGATAAATAATATTAAATCAAGTGTTATAATATATACTCAATAAAATACACATACAATGGAGGTTATCATAAATAACAAATCCACAATAAATATGGAATTGTGGATAATCATAAAAAATTATATTGAATAAAAAATTAGTTTAATGGGAATACTATAAAAATATCAATATAAAATACATATAGTTACTAGAATATAATTTTTTTATAATGGAAATGAAAAATTAAATACATTCATGATCAAGTCCTGTCATCCTTGATATCATGTATCATTCCATCATATCCTTTTAACCATGATATAATTCTTAATAAATGGGTTAGTCAAAACAAAATATCCATTAAATATTTAATTCCTACTATTTTGTATCATGATACATGCTGCTTCATTTAGGGTCTATTAATATATATTCCCCAATCCTAACTTTTGTGTCTACTAAATTTATTATATTTTGAATGATCAATATACTTACATCTCACAATTCCTTATTAATATACAATTATATGTATTGAAAAAACAATATGAAATATCAAAAAATCATCATCATATAACCTGAATATAAATAATAATAATGATATCATTGGATAATATCCCATATAACATCCATTTTTGATGTCAATATCTAAAAAACATTATAATATTACAAGAAAATATATTAATGAAAAATAATATTTTCAATTTCAAATAATTATTAAAATTTAATTAATTTATAAAATATTGTTGTAAAAAAAATTTTGGATAATAAACTTGGAAAAAATAATGTAATCTTAAAAAACATCTTGTTCTCATTATGGTGGTAAATTATATTTGTGTGTCTATGTTTACATTTTTGGTAAAAACTAAAAAATACATCAATTAGAAAATAAAATTTAAAATCCTTACCCACCACCATTAAAAAATTATATAATGTTAACAATATCCATAAAATTTCATAATTGAATATTTTAAAAACTCGTAAATTTTTTTAGAAAAAAAATGTAATGAAAAACAAATATTTTTTACCGAAGGGAAAAAAAGACGATTTTATATTAAAATTTATTTTTCCTTATTTTTAATTCATAATAGTGGTTCATTGAAAGTTATATTAATATTTAATATAAAAAATTAATATTTATTATAATTACATGATATAACAATTTACAATATTATAATATAATATATCATCACATAATTACATTTCAATAATAATTTATTAACAATTTATTTATTAAAATCATCATTTATTTGGGGTTTTTTTCATGAGAGTTATAGTTTGACATTTCATGTCCATATACATTGATCATAGTTCCATCATATTCAGAGTTTCATTAATGATATAAGTATTATATGTATTCAATTTATATATAGATATATATTTATATTTATCTATAAAATTATAGATAGGAAATTGTATTAAACCATTCATAGATATTTCTAGTCATAAGTACGCATCAATTTGTTTATTCATTTTCAAAGGACAGAAATAATGAATGTAACATAATAATATATTTTCGTTTGTTCATTTATTTATCCTATATATTTTACATATTAAATAAATCTGACCTTATTAACATCCATTTATATGATCAATTAAAAACAAATTACATTGCTATTGGGAGGTGGTAGAGTAGACATAGGAATGTCAGACATTATCTTTTTTAAATATATTTGAAGGTAATAAGGTATATTTGAATATTATAATTTTATAAGAATAATAATTTGATTAATATATTATATATTCAATATTTCTATTAGTAAAACCATCCATGTAAAATTGTGATGAAATATGAATTTCACTAGTGCATGGAGATTATAATCCATATGTTCACACGAAGGATGTTTTCAATATTCGTAGTAAGAAAAATATATAGAAATTTTATTTAAAATAATACTAAAAACAGCTAATCCTAGTTAGGAAATTTTATTTATTATTTTCAGATGTATAAAAAATATTTAGATAAAATATAAAAATATATATATTTATAATATTTAAAAAGAATGATTAACTCTTTGTTGGTAGTATACCATTTGATCCATACATAGAGACCATTGGAATTGTATTTAAACAATAATGTAACATATAATTAATTTATTAGGATGTTTGAAATATATATTTTTATGTTTCGTCGATTTAGGTTTTTCAAAGGTGTTTATATAAGAGAGCGAAGGGATGACCATTGATATGTGATGGTAGGCGAACATATAGAAATTAATGAAATATTATAATATAATATGGTCTAACTCAGGTAAAATGGTCACAAAATTACTTTTATTAGGAAATAAGGATAATATGGTAGTAATATAATAAAAAATAAAATTTTGAAATTTTAGTTATCATTTTAATCCTTTTGATTTCAAATAACCCCTTTGTTAAGTAATTGTAACCTTAAACATGGATAAATTTTTGAGAAGGTTAAACAGTTATAATTTTACACAAAAGGTGATTTTTGGATCTTAAATGGATAAGGTATTAAATTTCATACCATATATTAGCCCCGTTTACAATATTATTTATTTTTTTTATTTTTAATAGTATCATAAAATATTATTTTAAAAAAAAAATCATTATTGTAATACCCCAAGCTTCCACGGTACATTTCCCTTTTAATAATGAAATATAATACATTATACGCAACTTTGAGATTCTGACACACCACGACCAATAAATGTAGCCAATATGAATAGTAATACCCACTTTTTGAAATTTTATAAATTTTATCATTCATAATTGACTTCATTTTTGTATTCATAATATTGAAATTAGATTATGGTGAATTTTTTGTATTTTTCAGAAAACATTAAATTTTTTACGAATAGTGAAAAACACTAAGTTATAGTTTGAAACTGAATTTTTAATTAAATAATTATTTATTTTATTTAAATTTATTTTAGGTCAAAATAGATACATAATACCTATATAATTTAAATGTAATTAACTGGATTCAGTTTATAATAATTTTAGATATATAGAAATTTTATAGAACATTTCACCGTCTTTTACCCATCTCATTGGAGAATTTTCAGATTCACATAAAACATAATTTTACTAATTCTGTGAGTGGAATTTAAAAAATACGAGAAACACGGATATTATCAAATAGTAAAATGTTGTTCAATAAGATAAAATTAATTTTTGGTGAATATTAACTTTTTACTTTTATTTACCACGGTTATATTTAAATATGGTAATTAACGGTAAAAATTATTTTATTATCACCCTAACACATGTCCTAATTCTATTGGAGAAGTATAATTCAACCAAAAACAACCTTTGGAATAAAATTTCATCCTCTTTGGTCCACTTGGATTATATTAGGACAGTTATTATTATTTAATTGAATGAAGAGTTAAAAGAGTTAAAATCATTGTTAAATAACTAAAACATATTTAATATAGGGTTATACATAAGATAAATTTTATTATAAATATTCATTATAAATATAAAATTATTTCCTACAAACTATTATTTTATTTATAATTTTTAGACATAACATAATCTTATTTATTTATGACACAATAGTGATGCAGTAATTACTTAATTAATTAAATATTAAAATAATTTATATTATAAATATCCAAATAAATGTAATTTGAACCTTTTTAAGAATTCCACTATTTCTATAGTTTAATATGACATGTTATGATTTACTAAATTATTTTATTTCTAATTAATAGAGTTGTTAGAAAATTAACATAAATCAATTATTAAATAGTGTCAAATTTGACATAAAAGAGTAATTAAAACAAATATTATATTATTATTTTGTATTCTATTCCTGAAAATCTAGGAATCGGAGAAATGATTTAGATAAGGTTATATATAATAATAAGGAACCACTTGGGGTTCTCTTGGCTTGATATAGTAAGTTTATTAACCATATAATATAAAAATAAAAAGAGAAATAATAAATGTTAAACTATTAAACTAAGAGTTAAATATAAATGATGATGTTAATATAGTGACAAACCTATTTAAAATCAATTGGTTGAAAGTATTTCGACCCATCTTCTCTATTTCCTCGAAATAAGTCTTTTTGGATTCATTATAAACCGAATATAAATTTATTAAAAATAACATTTTATGTTTTCCTATGTTTCCCCTCAACCCTCTTATAAAAGGGAACTCCCCCTTCTCTCTAATTCAAACCTTAATAGCCTATTGATTCGGCCAATACCTGCCCATATATCCTTTCATATTCCATAACTTCATCCTAGTGGCATTCCTTTGGTCAGAAAGCCAACATAAGGAACCATTTTGATCAAATTACAAGGAAAACCCAGAAGAAGAGGTAATTATTTCACCACCCTCTTTCAAGTTCCTTTGTTATTAAACTTCTTATTTCTTTTTTATTTACATTATAAAATAATAACTCCAGTATCTTCTATATACTGTGATGTTATTATAAATATTGTACCACCATATTCAAGATTCTATCCATCCTTTGAAGGACATGTCACTATATGTGCGTACGTACGTCCTACTATCTCCACGCCATTGTTTAATTGTTATTCAATAAATTATTATTTGTGTGGGTATTATTTTGATGTTCAATTTATGGAAAAAATACATATAACATGATAATTATTATTTATATATGATTTAACTTAAAATTAAATTTTATTTTAATATCAAAACAATGATATTTTCCCTCGTGCGTACGTACGGACTATGGTCTCAATGAACGTGATGAGATTCATTCCCCATCGTATCCATTCAAGAATAATTTTCATTTGATGGTTAAAAATAATTTTCAAGGACTTTTTACCATTTTTATATGAATATGATATAACCTATCGATAACAAACACGACTTATGTATCAAAACATCTTAAAGAAAATGAGTATGTGAACACCCAAAATGACGATAATAATAAGATATTGTTAACAAATCAATGTTAAAAGATCATATATGATATCATATTAATGTATATGATTCTTTTACAATACAATGAAACTTATTTCACCATTATATAAGAGGTTAACCTACCCTCGACCATGGAAAAAGTACAAAGTAATGGGTTTCTTATCTCACTTTTAATTCTGTGAGATTTCAATTGTTCACCACTTATTTATGAATGTGATCTATGTACTGACCACGATTGTATTAATTGTGAAATATACATTAATTTATGGATATTTACATCATCATTTCATGATCCTTATTTCATGGGTTTATGTTTCGTAAGTTACCAAATCAATAAGGTAATTTGAAATTTGAATTTCCACTCATTCGTCTTTATGCATACCTCATTGATTATTTTACTCCAAGATTATGTGTGGAATAACTATTTATTTGCCTATGTCATAATTTTCACTACCCTTTATATGGATATACTTTTAATACACATAATAACTCCATTGATAAATTCTCAAGTCAAGGATATGAACTTGATAAGAGTAATTTTAACTCAATCTCCATTTATTAAGTTAACCATAAAATTCATTGGTGTTGTTTTTACATGAATATGTGTGAATGTCCGTTGATTGTTTTTGACATAATATCCAATCATATTTAGGGTATTTATATTTTGTTCACATAATTATGTCGTTGATTTATCCTTCTCATATAGATACAGACTTTATGAGATATTTCATCTCAATTTACATCCTATTGAGACTCCTTTGTTGTTATACACCAAATCACTTTTATATGGTGTATATAATGTACTTTGACATAGTATATCATGATTCCCTTTATTCTCATGATATTATAACGTTTTTATTACCTCAATTTTTTTATTCAAGTGTCTCTCTTTTGGTGAGTAACTCTAACTAAAATATCATTTTAAAATGTTAATAAGATTTATTATTCTAAATCATTATCATCAATGTCCATGTTTTAAAAATGGTTTTAAGGATTTATTCATATGGAAATTAATGTTTTAAAATTAAAATTCCTTTTAAATGTTTCAAAGTTTTATGGGACACTTTGATTGAAAAATATATTTTTTAAATGGCTTCTTGACAAGTAGTGTGAATTTTAAATGTTTTCAAGAAAAAGGGGGTATTTATCTCAAATAGTTTTGATGATTATTTTTATCTATGTCCAATTCCATCATTATTCACGATTGAGGACAATCTTTTACAATTCAATCTTCTATATTGTATTGAATGAATTATTTTTGACTGCGGATGTGTTAATTTAATACCATTCATGGTTTGTGGATAATGTATTGACATTTTGTATGCTAGTTTCAAAACTAATGTTTATGTTATGTTTCAAAATTTTCATATAAGGAATGAATTGGACATAGTTAGTGATGGGTAGAGCTCTCTATAGCCTCTCAATTCATCAGTAGGTCTCATGAGATAAACTAGTGTCTTGGAACAAGGCCATGACAATATCTTATTTGTAGTCTTGGAAAAAGGCCTTGACTATGTGGTTGTGATAGCCTGGCATTATGCATTAAATCATTATGAATGTTCTTATTTATATTTCATGTGATTATTCGACTAGTAGAATATCCTTGTGAATATGTAAATGACATTATTTCATTTTATTTTTTCCATATTATGCTGAAGTTCAAGTTTAAAAGGCTTTTGTTTTAGTTATACATTGCCTTAAATGTTTATGCCTCTTTATGAAAGTTTCTGCTATATTTTTATCCTTACTGAGCATCTGAGCTCACCCATTTCTATGTTTTACTTTTCCTAGGATGCAATAAAGTATATTATGGCTGACCACCAGGGATAGTCTATGGGATCTCAGTGTTGTCTAAGGAGACAATGTTGCTGTATTTTTCCATGTTATGATGTAACGTAAACCTTATTAATGTATCTAGTACTTCCAAGGCTACTGAACTAATCAGTCTTTAGATACTTTATCTTTTATGATAATGCCAATGATACGTAATAATGCACCGACTCAGGGCTTCTTGGATCGGGGCGTTATAGTTGGTATTAGTGGAAGTTTAGTTCAAACCATGGAAACAATATTTAGATAAACTCTGATTAGAGCACATATCCCTAAGATAGACTTTGATAATTAGTATAGAAGAACTTCAAATAATTTTGGTATTGTATTGATTTTTGTATTTTTCCACAAAATACATCCCTTTCCAGATACGAGCAGGTAGAGGCTACTCTAGAACAGATGTTCCTAGGCGTAAAACGTGAAAACACCGCTTTGAGATAGACTCGAATGACAACTGGTGCACGACAATGGGCCTTGTGGCAATCTTGGCTACGACACATCCCAGGGATATTCTTAGGATAATTTACATTTTCATTACAAACTGTTTTGAAGTATATTAATATATGATGAGAATAAATGACCATGGTTAATTTTAAGGTGTTTCAAATTGAAAATATGTTGTCATGATATTCTATAAATGATTTTATGAATACTATTGCTCACAAAATTCATTATGGTTTTTGTCAATGGATGGATTCGAAGGAAGTCTTAGTAACGTTGAGATTTATGTACAAGGTGGGACAAGTGGTGGGAATGATAAATGAAATGGAATCCAGATTGGCGTAAAAGATATTATCTTTATGCCGAATCAGTTTTCCAAAAATATGATCAACAACATATATATTAACCAACTCCCAGACTCATCAATTTTTTTTTAAAGGATGGGGCCGAAGCCTCATTTTATTATTAAAGGAAAGAAAAGACCTCTTTTAACTTGTCAATGGATTATTCTATTGGATAACCTATTGGTCAAGGAAGAATCTATTTGGAAATAAATGTATGGAAAAATGTTTAAAGGTATTACTGCTCTTTGTTATTGAGATTACTTTGGGTAAATTTTCTCATATATGTGTAACCCTGAAATTTATCATGTTAAAATGATATTTGAGGAAGAATTATCTTTTATCTTGTGGATATATTTAAAAATAACTATTTGGTTTTATATGATCCTTGAATTTGAGGAAATTATATGTTATTATATTTTAGGATGAAAATGTAAGGTATGAGATGACATTTGTGGTTAAATTATGTTATGATTATTTTGAGGAATTTATTTCATTTTGGTAATGTTATAAAATATAGTTTTTAAAAAAGCACCACACGCAGACCCTGTGACAACCCCTAGTGTTGGAAAAAGCTGTGGGAATCAAACCCACAACCATAGTGCAATTTTTATTTATCGCCTACCACTAGACAACATAAAGTCCTTGGTTAGTGTGAATAATTACTTTTTAAGTGAAATTATTGTATTTATCAATAATAAGTTTATTGGGGATTTTATGTCTTATCAAATTAATACCCTTAGTATAAGAAAATGATTAGGTGATTAAGTGATAATGGTTTTTTTGGATGTTTTTCCCATTGATGGGAACAATATATGACCATGTAAAATAGAATACTATGGGATTTCGTTTTAGGAGTAATGGTGGATTTTGTTCTATGGTTTTATTGTGTATTTATAGTGATTTGGGTTATTTATGGAAATTATTAACCTATAAAATAGAATATGTGATTAGGTTAATTACATTTAAGTATGTGACTTTAATAGTAGTTGATGTCATTTAGAGATACAATTTTATGTGGAAGACTTCATAACCAAATTCTTATATGTTTTGGGTTTCAATATTAGTATGGATTATATTGAAGAATTTTAAGGACAATTGTTTATTGAATTCTATTTATTTAACTTTGGGGTATTTTTGGTTTAATTTTAGAAATTATGATTAGTGGTTCTTTCAATAATGGAATATCCTTTTGGGGGATCATCAAATCTTATACTAACTATTTGGGTTTTCATTAATTTCTAATGACAAGGTAAATATATAGTTTATCCTTCATGGATCATGTGATTCTATAAGAAGTTTTTTCTAGCTATTCCAGTGTGACCATGTCTTATTGAATACTCATCGTTTAAAAATGAGTAAGTAGTAGACATTTATAAAGAATGAAACATTACTTAAAAATTAAGTATATCTCTTTATGTTCTTAGTAAATCTCAAAAATGAATTTTTCATAATTATGTAATGTAATTTAAAACAAAAAAATGTTGTCAATTTACTTTTCCTACTGGGAAACTAATGAGCAGTTGTCCCATCACAAGTTTTTGGTTTTCTTGTTGTTATCATTCTCTTGATCATGTTTTTTATCCCACTCAATCAGAAGTTGACACATAGTTTATCATCCATATCCATGTTTTCCAACATGGAATCCTATTAAGGGTTATCTTGGGTGACCTTTTTACTTCTCTTTCATTATATTAAATTTATAGTTTTATTGACTCTTTTTCCGATGTAGGACATTCCATTGTATTACCAAGACCAGTTTTAAAAATTATGAGGACGCAAATTATTGATGTAGGGGAGAATGTAACACCCCATGATTCCACGGTACGTTTCCCTTTGAATAATGAAATAGCAGGCATTGTACGCAACTTCGAGATTCTAACACAGCACGACTAATCAAATTTTCTATTCTGAATTTTAATACACATTTTTTGAAATTTGATAAATTTTATCTTTAAAAATGGACTTCATTTTTTGATTCATAATATCAAAATTATCTTAGGAATTTTTTTTGTATTTTTCAAAAAACATTCAATTTTTGATGAATAGTGAAAAACACTGAGTTATAGTTTAAAACCAGATATTTATTTAAATAATTATTTTTTTATTTAAATTTATTTTTGGTCAAAATAGATTCATAATACCTATATAATCTCAATTTAAATCATTGTATTCAGTTTATAATAATTTTAGATATACAAAAATTTTATCGAACTTTTCACAGTTTTTTACCAATCTCCTAGGAGAATGTGAAAATTCACATTAAACATAATTTTACAGCTTCTGTGAGTGGAATTTAAAAATTCCAAGAGACACGGTTAAGATCAAGGAGTAAAATGTTGTTCATTAAGATAATTTTTTTTGGTGAATATTAACTTTTAACTTTTATTTACCATAGTTAAATGTAAATAGGGTAATTAAGGGTAAAAATGATATTATTATTACTCTAACGGATGTCCTAATTCTATTGGATATGTATAATCTGACCAAAAAAAACCTTAGGAATAACATATGATCTTATTTGGTCTACTTGGATTAGATTAGGACATTTATTGTAATTTAATTCAAAGACCAGTTAAAAGAGTAAAAATCAATGTTTAATAACTAAAAATTTTTTAATATAGGATTATAAATAAGATAAATACGATTATAAATATTCATTAGAAATATAAAATGATTTTATACATAATAGTATTTTATTTTTAATTTTTAGACATAATATAATTTAATTTATTTATGACACAATGGTGATGCAGTAATTACCTAATTAATGATATAGAAAATAATTGATATTATAAATATCAAAATAAATGTAATTTGAGACGTTTTATGAATTAAACTAATTTTATAGATTAATATTACATGTTATTATTGATTAAATGATTTTATTTATAATTAATAGAGTTGTTAGAACATTAAAAAAAATCAATTACTAAATACTGTCATATTTGACATAAAGGAGTATTTAAAGCAAATATTATATAAATAATGGATATTCAATTCCTAAAAACTAAAGGTTCGGTCAAAGTACTTAGATAAGGTCATATATATCAATAAATAACCATTTGGGTTATCTTGGTTTGTTATAGTAAGTTTATTAACCATAGAATATAAAAATACAAAGAGACGTGGTAAATAAAGAAATATTTAACTAATAGTTGAATATAAATGATGAGGTTATAATAGTGACCCAAACCTATCTAAATTCTATTGGATGAAATGATTTCAACCCATCCATACCTTATCCTAGAAATAAGTTACATTGGATCCATTATAAACCGAATATTAATTTATTATAAAATAATATTTTAAGATTTACTAAGGTGCCCATCACCCCTCATATAAAAGGCCACTCCCCCTTCTATCAAATTCATACATTCAAAGCCTTTTGGTTTGGCCAAAACATGACCAAATATCCTCTAAACTTCTCTAACTTCATCCTAGAGGCCCTCCTTTGGTTAGAAAGCCAACATAAGGAGCCCTTTTGATCAAATCGAAAGGAAGAACCTGAAGATGAGATAACGATTTCACCACCCTCTTCCAAGTTCCTTTCTTCTTCCAATTCTTCATTCTTTTTTATTTCCATTATAAAATAATAACTATAGTATCTTATATATACTATTATGTTATTATAAATTTGGTACAACTATATTTAGTATTATATTCATCCTTTGAATGAATTGTCACCATACGTGCGTACGCACAACCTACCATCTCCATGCCGTGGTGTAATTGTTATTCAATACAATATTATTTGGATGGGTACGATAATGACTTCTAATTGATGTAAATAATAAATATAACATGATAATGATTCTATATATATTATATAATATCCAATTATATATTGTTTTAATACAAAAAATGATATTGTCTTTGGTGCGTACGTACGGACTACTGTCTCCACGAACGAGATGAGATTCAATCTTTAGCGCATTAATTCAAGAATAATTTTCATTTGATGGTTAAAAATAATTTTTAAGGCCTCGATATCATTTTCTATATGAATTATATACAACCAATCCATAACCATCATGACTTATGTAACACAACAGATAAATGATAATGAGTAAGTTAACACCCGAAACGACGATTATACTAAGATATTATTAACAAATAAATTTTAAAAGATCAAATATGATATTGTATTAATGTATATGTTTTCTTTATAATTCAATAGAAATTATTTCACCATTATACAGGATTTTATCCTATCCTAGACCAAGGAAAATGTACAAAGTAATGGGTTTCTAATCTCATTTTTAATTCCTTGAGATTTCCATTGCTCACCACTTATTTATTGCATGTGGTGTGTGTACTACCCATGATTATATTCATTGTGTAATATACATTAATTTATGGATATTAACATCATCATTGTATGATCCTTTTTCATGGTTGTGTGATTTTTAAGTAACCAAATAGATAAGGTAATTTAAAATTTCAATTTCCACTCATTCGTCGTTACGCATACATCATTGATTATTTTACTCCAAGATTATGTGTGGAATCACTATTTATTTGCTTATGTCATAATTTCCACTCCCCTTTCTGTGGTTATAATTTTTAAACACATAATCAGTCCATTGATAAATTCTCAACTCATCGATATGAACTTGATAGGAGTAATTTTAACTCAATCTCCATTTATTTAGTTAAACATCTAATTAATTGGTGTTGTTTTTACAAGAATATTTGTGAATTTACGATGATTATTTTACACTGAATATCCAATAATATTGAGTTTATTTATCCTTTTCCCACATAATTATGTCGTTGATTTATCCTTGACATAAGGATACAATATTTATGAGAGATTTCATCCCAATTTAAATCCTATTGATACTCCTTCATTGTTATACATCAAATAACATTTATATGGTGTATATAATGTACATTGACAAAGTATATCATGAACCACTTTATTCTCATGATTTTATTATTTTTTGATTACCTCAATTATTTTTATTCAAGTGTATCTTTTTGGGTGACGAACTCTAAATAAAATATCATTTAAAATGTTTTAAAGATTTACTATTCTAAATCTTTCTCATCAATGTCCATGATTTGAAAATGGTTTTAAGGATTTATTCAAATGTACAATAATGTTATAAAATTAAAATTTCATTTAAATGGTTCAAAGTGGTATGTGACACATTGATTCAAAAATCTATTTTTAAAATGGCTTCTTGACAAGTAGTGTGACTTTTAAAAGTTTTTTGGAAAACAAGGGAATTTCTCTCATGTAGTTTTGATGATTATTTTCATCAGTGTCAATATCCATCATTATTCACAATTGAGGTTAATCTGTTACAATAAAATCATTTGTATTGTATTGAATGAATTATTTTTGACTGTGGATGTGTTATTTTAATACCATTCATGGTTTGTGGATAATGTATTAGAATATTGTATGTTAGTTTCAAAACAGATGTTTATGATATGTTTCAAAATTTTCATAGGATGAATGCATTGGACTTAAAAAGTGATGGGTGGAGCTTGCTATAGATACTCGATACATCAGTAGGTCTCATGCGTCAAACTAGTGTCTTGGCACAAGGCCTTGACAATCTCTTATTTGTAGTCTTGGTAAAAGGCCTTGACTATGTGGTTATGATTTTCTGGCATTTTTCATTCCATCATTATGAAAGTTTTTATAGATTTATAATGTGAATATTCGACTAGTAGAATATCCATGTGAATAACTAAATGGAATTATTTCATTTTATTTTTGTCATATTATGATGACATTCAAGTTTAAAAGGATTTTGTTTTAGTTATACATTTCCTTAAATGTTTATGCCAATTTATGAATGATTTCGCTATATTTTTATCCTTATTGAGCATCTGAGCTAACCCATTTCTATATTTTATTTTCCCTAGAATTCAAAAAAGTATATTATAACTGACTTCCAGGGACAGTCTATGGGATCTCAGTGTTGTCTATGGAGACAATGTTGTTGTAGTTTTCCATTTTCTAAAGTAATGTAAACCTTATGAATGTATATATTACTTCCAAGGATACTAAACTAATAGGTCTTTCGATACTTGATCTTTTATGATCATTCCAATGATATGTAATAATGCGCCGACTCTGGGCTTATGGGGTCAAGGATTTATAATTATTGTTAGTTTGTATGTAATTCATTGAAGTTGATGTTAATGTCATAAAAAGAGTGATCGAAATATAATATAATATTTAATCAAATAAAAATTATTTTATGTTTGTCTATTATATTAAATATGGGCTCTAATTCATCTAAATTTTATTAGATTAATTTCTTTAAATTTTATTTATATTATTTTTTTATTACATGAATAATATTATACTTGTGTCTCATAAACATTTAAGGTTATTATTCCATTATTAAAAAAAATAATACATTACCATCATAAAAATAAATTATTGATGTTATGAAAATATCTATATTCATTCATTGCATATTCTAATCCATATATGAATGTAAGAAATATATTATATGAAACAATATAAATTTTTTTAATTTTCTTCACATAAAATAATATAAATGTTATTATTCTGTTAAATAGTACCAAAATTCTGTATATTGGAATTTTTGATATATATTATATGATTAATATAATATAATGAAATTAATACATGTTTCTATTGATATTGAGACCATTTATCAATGCATTAACCATTTTTGAACCAGTATTCCCTTACCGAGGTAACAAATTTTATCGATAAATACTATTCACGATGATAAAAAATAAAAGGGGCTTATTTACAAAATTTTTACATTATAATTAAGAAAATTAAAAAAAAACAATTTTTAAATATATATAATTTCTAGAATTAGAAATTAATTTAAATACATGAAATAAAATGGGAAAATGTATTAGAAAAATGTGTTATGAAACATAAAAATTAACATATATTAAAATTGACACAATCCCATCCCCACAATGTGTATTGCTCCTATGCTGGAAATGTGAGAAGGGAAATAGTGACCTTTTAGTCCCACATATAATGGGCCCTGGGATAGTGACTAGCACAAAGGGTATAGTAAACACAAAAATGGGATGTATTACCCTCTAAGAGAAAAAATATGAAAGAGAGAGATAAGAAAGACTCCAAAAAAATAAAAATCCAAATACAATAAAAATGAAATACCATGTACATATATGTCATGTCATGAATAAACAGCTAAACAAAAATGGATAACGATAATTACCTAGAAAATGTAAATCATCCTCGACTACAAAGCCCGAATAGCTTATGAAACCCCAAGATAGTAGTAACTAGAATGATCTCCATCCTTCATTAAGTGACCTGAAAATTAGTTGGTATATACATAGGGTGAGTATAATAGTATAGTAAGTAGTGCCCTCCTCGGGGCATCTCATGAAAAATTATGGAAAGCATTCAAAATCATAGTGAACAACTAGTGAAACTATCTCGTTAACTAAATAGGTATAATATATTCCTAGCCTTATTATAAAATCATTCACTAAGTATAGATTAATTAAATATGTAATATAATAATGATTATTATGGGTACCCCTCTACCACATCCTCACTAGTTTGCTGCTTTTCCCCAACATTGCATGTCCTAAGAATCTCCCTCTATAAAGACTTCCCAACATACACTTGGGCGAAGCCCACAACATTTATTGCATACAACACAACCACCATGTCCATGTAAACATATTATCAATGGAGTTTTTGAGAGGCCAAAGATCTCATAATGTGCGTTATATGTCTTTTATTATGCATTAATACACTACAACCCATACAACGTGTAAGGATCCTCAATCCATCACAACCTATACACATTATACCAATTATTGCACGTAGGAAATTATAGCCAGAATATATGTGTTTGAATGGCCAAAATCCATTACCACCATATAAAAAAATATATGGATAGAAGAAAACATTATGCCTACCATCAAAAGTAACTACTAAGGGGAGGGTTGGGTCCAAATGGTGTAGTCAGCCATCCATACTCCCATCAAGATGTTAGTGAAAGCATGCCTAGGGCTCTGAATCCCCAAGGTGTCAGTTTCACTAAGTAATATGGTGGAGTATCATATAGAAACACAAAATGTAAAAAATATAATATATCTCACAAAAACACTATGATCATAAACTAATCATAGATTCATCTATAGTAAATGTCTCTCAAACAACAAGCTTCCACAACTCAAACTATACATCCTATAAAAACACAGCCATTTTTAGAGATTTATTAAATTATATAATACCTTTTTAATCAATTTTACCTTACATTAATTAATCCCCTAACAATAAATTAACCATTATTATTTACAATATTACATTTCATTATTATTATGTCCTCATTCCATGCGCTCTGGGAAAAACCAAAGACAAGTCCGTAGTTTGTTTATATTTTAAACTCAGCATGACATCCCAGAATCCTCCATCCCCATGGGTTAAAATTTATTCAATCATTTATTAACAGTAATATTACATTACATAATTACTATGAATATTATTAAATAATTCTAAGATACAAAACACAAGGGGCTCAACAATCTGATTAGGTGAACTATATATCGACCCTTTTGCACAGATAGTAAGAGCGTAGACACTTCGATCATCAAGAAGATACACATAGAAATCCTATGACATACTCCACACATCTATGCATATTTCGGTCAGAGGGTAAACAAGACTATATTACTCAAGCAGTGGGAACATAAAGCAGTTAAAAAAAGCATCACAACATTCACATCTTTGAGTAAGCCTAGATTCATCCCATTCAATCATCCCTAGTGTCCTCCCTAACTTCCATATTCACTAAACTCTGCATCTCGACACACCATGAATCAACTTCATCCTAAAATACTAGGCCTTAATTCCCTCTTATTTCACAGTATCTATCTAGGATCACATCAAAACACAAGTTTTAGGAAACAAAAAACAAATAAATTATGCCCTTATCCTTAAGAAAGTCCTTTATCCATCACACACGACGAGCTCTCAAATAATTAAAGCAAAATGCACTTAACATACATGAAATATGGAAAATCAGAATCCTATATAAAAATAGATTTAATTGAACAATTAGTTCTTTAATCCATCATGAATTAACTTATTCAATTAATCATGAATAACTACACCCATTTGATTGTCATCAAATTACAACAACAATAGGTTTCATATACACACCTATTTAAATTTATAAAAATTATATAAAATTATTCCTTTGTTTGAGTTATTAATAAATTTTTATCTAGATTGACAATTTAGACAACAAATTCATAGAAATCAAACTATCTAGAAAATCAATAGCCAAACCGTAATGACAGTATCAAGAAATAATATAATACTGTTTCCAATTCATTAATCCTACTAAAATATTTTATATATCCATTTAACAATGATCATGTTGATAAAACATGCTAACTCTATGATTTCACATAAAATAATAGATAATCCATTAATCCTAGACAACAAAATCATTTTGATGTTCATTGTATGAGAACGGGCCCACACAATGGATCATGATCACCCCTCCTGCAACGGTTTCATCAACATGAGGATATTAAAGAAAATTATCCTCAACAAAAACCCATTAATAGTCCATTAGAATGATGTAGAAAATGTTACATAACATGGAGGGATAAATAATAAGAAACACATCAACGAACCAACCATAATATAAATAGAACATACCTTCTATCGAATATGTATTGACACTTTCTTCTTGAACCAAAACTGTGGGTGAACATGCAGTAGGAAAAAATCTAGAGAAAACCTGATCCATGGTCTAACCAAAATCTCATGTGTCCTTAGGGAAGAATAGTTCGTGGTGTCTCATACTACGAAAAAAATATGGAATAACTAGGAAGAATGTATCTTGGCATTTTGGAAATCTAAACGGGGTAGCCATCTAGATACAATTTCGATTTTCTATTAATGTTGGATCTCATCATGACTGCATTGTATGACTAATTAAAGGAATGAACCCCAATATGAAAACTAATGTAATTGGTACAAAAATTTAATAGTCCTTAAATAACATAAAATAATGATATGAATATGTTTTTTCTGAAAGATAACTTCATATTGTAAAAACAGTATGAAGATGGAAACAAGATTCGCCAGTTGACCAAGAAACATTGTAGCATATACCGACACATGAAGGAGACTCCCTGATAGATAATTTTGACTCACCAACACTGATAGATTAAAATGAAAATCAAACACCAATAAATGAAGATGAATCACCGACATCGATAGATGATGATGACTCACTGATACAAGTAGAAGAAGATGACTCACCGACACCAACTTATGAATATGACTCACTGTTAGATGACTCATCGATAGTTGAATATGACTCATTGATAGATTACTCACCAACTGTTGAGTATGACTCGCTTAAAATTAAAGATGACTACATGAAAGCACTGTTCACATGTATCTCACTGAAAATACTGTTTAGAAAATAGGAAAACTATTCACAATATTAAAAATTAGGTAAAGTGTTGGGGATAAATCTCCTGGAATTCCTAAATAACTGAATCCCAATTTTTTAGCACGTGAATTAACTAGAGAGGTCATGCCAATAAATTATATACCTCTCAAAACACTCTCATCCTTGAAAATACACAACCAACCGAGAGAGGAAAGAGAAAAACGGTCTAAAAAACCATCCCTTGATATACCCCTTAAGGATATCTCTAGTAATGGTGCTCAAAATTGTCCTCAAAGGAACAACACGATGCCATGAAACAACTAAAAACTACTCCAAACTACTATCTTGGAGGATATACCTCTCAAAATAGAGCTATGAACAACAAGATTCATGAAACGCCCTCTCATAAACCGAAATGGTTTAACTCACCAAAAGAACATCATATTCATAAAAAAACTATACATAAAACTTATCATGGTACTGAGTAATTTTTTTCATCTCATTATACCATGTACACCCATCCTTTCCACTTTGTCTCCCCCAGAGATGAACCCTGGGGATAGAACGCCAATGCAACACCCTATCATTGTCGTCCTGGATCTCGACATGCTACTCCTCAGAGGTCACATCATCATCCAAATCTATCTATCCCTAATTAATGACGTGAGAGTATTCCTAAAGATAAATGTGGTGTTGAGACACGTGAAAAAAATTGTGTATCATGATCATCTTTATGAGAAGTGCCACCCAATTCACCACATCTACAACATGAGAGAAGACCTTGAAAGGCCAAACTAACTGAAGAGAAAGCTCACTCCCACAACCAATCATTTACTACCCATGGCGGGGATTCACCTTTAGAAACATGATTTCCCCAACGTCAAACTCAAAAGGTCTCATCCTATTATCAGAATAAGACTTATGATGATCATTCACTGCCTTAATCCTCTAAAAAATTACCTAAACCATCTCTATAATATTTTGTACTAGTTCTGACCTAATAATTAATGACTCTCCGACCACAGCCTAGAACAACATAGAATAGAATGGTTAGCTAGAAAATTTTTAAAATGGTTCCATACTAATGGTGGAGTGATATCTATTATTTTATGAAAATGCTTCCAAGGGTGTGTGTCTCATCCCCAACCTTCAAAAAACCAGGACATGAGATAGAAATATTTCTTCGATTGTCTTGATAATCCTCCCTATCTGACAATCCATCTATGGATAAAAAGTAGCGGTAATGCATAACTATGAAGCAGAAGTATGTTGGAGACCTCTTTACACCATGGAGGTAAAAAGAGAATCTCTATTGGAAATAATAATACTTTGAACTTCATGGAGTCTCACCACCTCCTCTTGAAACTTCCTTGAAAAACACTCAACTTAGATCGACTCCTTGATTTATATAAAGTGACTGGATTTCATGAAACAATACACTACTATGTATATTGCATCATAGCCTCCCTAAGGTCTAGGTAAAATAGTAACAATTTATATCTAAATTTCCTCCCACACCAACTGAGGAACTTCTAATGGCTTGAGAAACCAATCGGGAACACAATGCTCGACCTTCATCTTCTATTAGTCTAAACATTGAGACACATACTCTGCCACAACATGATTCAGCCCAAGAAAAAAAGAGACTCCTCAAATCTTGATACATCATTGTTACAAAATTAAATAATAATAAATTATAACTATGGAACTATATGAGAATCATATCACACATCATGAAATGACCAAAAATCCTTCCCTAAAACAACAATCTGTGTGGTTCATCCTCAGACCATCCATCATGGTCCTCAGCTCATACCACTCAGTCTCTCTAGAAATTCACATCAAGATCCCCTAACTAAGAATATTCAACCTTCTTCACCAAATATGACTACATCATCATATAAATAAGAGAGAATCTACCCCATCTTCTACCATATCAAGATATAATGAAAAAATTTCTTCCATTAATCTACCAGAATAACCTAATTCAATCACTACATCACAACCTGACTTCTTAATCAGAACATCAGTGATAAAATTCCCCTTACCGGGTGTATACAATATTTCAAAGTAGTAATACTATAATAACTCCTACCACCAACACTGTCGCAAGTTAATGTATTGCTGGGAGGAATCATACCATCAAAATTTATGATTAGTGAAGAACATAATGCACTCTCTAATGAGGTAATGTCTCCACAACATCAGGATAAACACCACTACTTAAATCTCAAGATCGTGGTTGGAATTATTACTCTCATGGGTACATAACTGAAAATAACCATAATAAATTACTGATCAAAATTGCCTTAGGACGTAGCGTAACCCAAGATTTGTAGCATCATAGAAAACATCAATCTAAACCTATTTTTCTATAAAAAGAACTAGAGCATTGAAAACCAACTACTTTAGATAAAATAATTCCCCTGGACACTGATTGGTCCATATGAACACCTAAATCCTTATGGTAAACCCTTTTACAAGAGTCGAAACCTGATAGAAATCAGATATGAGCCTCCTTTAATAGCCTGCAAGAAAAAAACAACCTTGTACCCCTGTCACTATATTGGGGGCCACCCAACCTAGAAATTCTTCTATCATCGGCGGATCCACAGCTAATCCTGGCTGGGATATAGTCTTCCCTATGAAATGGACTTCTTGAGCCCAAAATTCAAACTATGACAACTTCCAAAACAAAATTTCTCAATGAAGTACTCCCAAAACTACATTCAAATGATTTTATTACTTATGCTCAGACATCATGTACACATGGATGTCATCGATGAAGTCCACCACAAACATATCCAAGAACTAACAGAACAAAATGTTCATCAACCCAATGAACATAACTCAAGAATTCATCTCACTTAAAGATATCACAATGAACTCGTAATGCCCATCATGAAAACTGAATGCAGTCTCCAAGATATTATCCTCCTTCACACGTGTCTGATGATACTATTATGGTTATATGATCTTCAAGAACATACATGAACCTTATGTTAATCAAACAATTTAAAAATATAAGGAAGAAGAGATAATTTCGCCACTGTGTCTTTCTTCAAGAGATGATAATTCAAAGACAACCACAATATTCCATCATCCAGGTTCATGAAAAAAACTATTGAAATACACAGTGACATACTCGATGGAAAAAAACTACAAGAGAATATAGTGTAATATAACCACCTCTTGTAACTCATAAGGCACCATACTATATGGATACATCATGATAAGAGATTCTCTAAGAAGTAGCTCGACCAGAAATTGATTTCTCATTGATGGGGTATTGCTAAATCATCTTTTTTAATGATATCAGGGTCCTGTTCATTGACTTTGGGAAATTCCAACTAATGAACATCCGAAAAACATAGCATAAACTTAGCAGGAAAGGATGTCAAGGACATAACACACCTCTTACCCATCTAATGGTATCAAACACTAACAAACTTTACTATATCTCCATCTGCATCAAAGAACATCACCAGCCTCCTAAAAAACCAAAATATCCTACACTAAATACAACTATTAAATGTCAAATATGAAAACAAATGGTTGTATTTGAATTCATAAGAAATTGATCCAAAGAGCGGGTTTTCCCCAATAGTATCTCAAAATATCTACATATTTCAGACACCACATCATAACCTATAACTTGCGTAATAGATGAAAATGAAACTAGATATATCTCTTCCTCGAGTCCCAAGGCATGGAAATGGGTAGGTGATATAAAAGAGTCTTTAATCCTAAAAAAATGAATTAACACATGTAGAAAACAAACCAACGGTACGTTGAATGTCGTCCACCTGGACTACTGCTGGAAACGCTAAATTATGAATTTGGACTTGACTTGATATTAGGCCTCTCTAAAACTAATTATGACCACCACCATAGTTTTTATCTACTCTCTGATAATGGGGAGAATCCTGGGATATCCTCTTTGTGCCCCATCATTACTCTGTTGATCAAATTTTAGTGTAACCTGCTGCTACTGCCATGGATGGGACTTCCTCAATTGTGGAACCTCATGTGGAACACTGGACACATACTAACTATTCTGAATGTCATGTAACTATAGGTATTGATAAACATATACTCCATAAAAAAGGATCTTGATCCCATGGAATAGGACTGAGACCCACTACCATTGGAGAAATGAGGTATTGAGTGTTGGGAGCTACACTTTTCTTAAAAAAAATTTACATCCCTAAAAACTCAGAATCCCAGATCAATGATCTATATCAAGAAGAATATTAATAAATCCCCTATAGTAAATATATAGTTCTAGATAACATCCTCTTGAAGACCAATTCCCTCTGCAGAAACTAATGATATGACTTTAGAATTATTGGTGTGACCTAGCACTGGATCTCTCTGTCTGAAGCCTTTTTAAAATTCCTTTCCATATTATCCTCATCTAGAAATAGGTCTGATGCATATAAAAAATGGTTTCTGAAATATATTAAAATCCCACTAACTCATGGGATCCCCATTCAAAGGGTATTCAGCTCATAGATAATAGACACTTTTTTGGTCTATGAGAGAAGAACCACTCTTAAATGGTCTCCGAACTCCTCACATGAGTCTTCGAACTCATCATAATCCCTATGGAACTAGATAGAGAACTTCCTTTCTTCTCCACGCATCATTGTCGCAACCAAAGGCACCCATGATCCATTGGATAATGGATTTTACTAAATGATATCTCAACCTCCTCCAACCACTCTTCCATGACTTCATTTGAAATTGACACCTCATACTTTTGCAGACATTGGCATTGGAAATATCAGAATGTCCTCCTAAATGTGCCTTTGTCATCAACATCTACTATGGGATGTTCTTTTGGGCCAATCTACTGAAGGTACTATACTTTAACCTGATGTGGATGTCGACCTATAGTTATACATGAAAATTAAAAACCAATTAGACCTCCAAAACTGTAATATGAAAGAATCAACATTAATTAATTAATTATCATATTATTTTAATTTTAGGATAAACAATCCCATGGTCTACCCATTGGAATACATGCACACAGAATGTAATTCATGATCCATTCCTATGACTCTACCCCCTACAACCAACATCAAATTCATTAGTAGCCACATTAAACATAATTCGTCATTTATCATATCATAGGGGGGCCTGAATAACTTTGTATTAGCCAGTCTTCAATTATTATAGAGATTTCCCAATATAGCCATCACTATTTCCCTAACTACAAATGCAACCTCACATGAGACTAACTCCAAAGTCCATCATATCTGTCAACAATACCTCTGATACCACTATGTCATGACCTCCCTTCCCACAATGTGAATCCATCCTTGGATGACAATGTGATAATGAAGATACTGAATTATGTTTCCATCCACTTATAGGCCATGGGATTCTGACTAGAACTGAGGGTATTTTAAACACACAAATGGGAGTCATTACCCTATAAGAGAACACATATGAAAGAGAGATATAAGACAAAAAACAACCAACTCTTTCTCAGAATTAAATATTAATGAAATCAAAATTACTAATATGTAATGTCATGCTAAAACGAATACAACTGAATGTTAAAACTCCATGTACAAAAAGCAAGTAAAACAATAAAGGCCAAGAAATCTAAACTGCTCCATCAACCCCAAGCTAGTAGTAACCAACCTAATAAATAACATTATCCAATTGATATTTAATACATTTTATACATATGTAGTGTGAGTATAATAGTATACTCAGTAGGATCCAACCAAGCACCTCCCGTGAAAATGTTAGAAAGATGGCTAAATCACAATTAACAACAAGTGAAACTTACTCATAACATAAATATGTATATTTGTTCTGATCGTCATTATGGAAACTCTCACCATTTATTTCATAAAAGAATATATAATATAAAAATTAATATCTAGGGTACCCCAATACAGCTTCCCCGCTATATTTCTACTTTCCCCCAAAATCATATGTCTTAAGAATATCTCTCCAAAAAGGCTTCCCCATAGACACATGGGTGAAGCACCACAACATGAAACTAATGTGACACAACAACCATGTCCACATAACCAATGTAACTAGGTTGTTACAAGGAGCCAACATATATCCCATAACATGGATAATACAACAGTATTATACGGCAAGAAACTACAACACATACACATTGTAAGGATCCTCAAGCCATCAAATCCTATACATAGTATACCAAAAGTAACATATAGGAAACTATATCTAGGCAATTTATGTGTGAATAAACACAAGACATTACATCCTTGGAAACACATATATGGAGAAAACTACCATTTGTGCCTACCATCACAAGTAACTACCAAGAGAAGGAGCATGGCCAATGGTGGTAGTCAACCATCTATCCTCTCATTGGGACGTTGGAGAAAACACCCCCCATGGCTCAGAATCCCCAGGGTTTCAGTTTCCAAAACCGGTAGGGTGGGTTTATGTAGAGAAACACAAAAATTAGAGAATATAATAGAACTCACAACCACACTATGGGAACAAACTAGTGTTGAACACAACTGTAGCTAACATATATCAGTCTCAAGGAAGCCATTACTATGATTGTATATCCTATAAGCACAAAACCATTTAAAATGATTTATAAAATTATCATACCCATTATTAATGAGTTTCACTTAATGTTAATAATTTCATTAACAATTACATTTTACCATATTAAATTTAATTATTATTCCAACCAAGATATATTCCCTCCATGCATATCCACACCAAGTCAATAGTTCCATTAAATTATAACCTCAGTATTGTGACCATCAGTGCTCCAACCCCATGGGTTATCATTTATTCAATCATTCATTAACAATATTACTAAATTAAATAATTCCTATGAATTCTAGAGAAGAATTATATGCTAACAAACAGAATGGAATCATTATTGTGAATAGGGAAATGCCTATAGAGTCCTTTCCACCTATAGTAAGAGCATAAGACATTCAATGCTCGAGAATCTGAACATGGAATGCATGTTTCATACCACGTGTGTATTCACCTTTTTTGGAAGGAAGTTAAACATGAACAACTCTATCATGTATTGGTGAATGTAGATAAGGTAGTTAAAAAAGTATCACTACATTCACATATATGTGAAAGACTAGCTTCAACCCTTTCCATCATCCCTAATGTCACCCTGACACCCATATGCATAAAATTCTGCATCTCACCACACTATGAATTAACTTCTACCACAACCACTGGGTCTCTATTCCACCACATATAAGAACATCCATCAAGGATCACATCACAACCCATGTAGTAGGAAACAAAAAACAAATAAACATGGATCTTGGTCTGAAGTATAGAATTCCATAGTCACACAAAATCTGATAACATAGACCTAAATCAGAAATAACTTGGCATTGTATTAAATAGGGTAACTCAGAACACTACAAGGAAATGTATTTTAAAAAAAATACTAGTTCTTTAATCCATATTGAATTAAATGATTAAATTAAACATGAATAATTGCACCAATTTTATTATCAACATGTTACAAATACTACATGATAGAATTACATGAGTCTATTTCTTTAACTAAGTAATCAATAATTAATCATAAATTTACGTTATTTACAAATTTTCATTAATAATGAAATGATTGTCAAGAAATGAAATGATATCACACTATTTATCAAATCAGGTTGAAAATCGTTTCCACAGTATAATTAAATAACATATGATCCTTACAAATTAATTAATCGAGTTCAAATATTAATTTTTCTATTTAATTTTGATCTAGACTCCAAAACATACTTACTCTAGGATTTCACATAAAATAATATATAATCCATGAATCCCCTGCATCGAAGGCTTTCCGATGTTCTTTTTATGATAATGTGATAACACAAAAGCTCACATTCTCCCCTTCCACAACGACTGAATCCACCAATGGTTGTTTCTGCACAATAGCATCAACCAAAACCAATGAATAGTCCATTAGAATGTTGAAGAATTGTGTCATAACATGTCTAGAAGAAATTGGAGGAAACATATCGATGAACCCACTAGAACAGAGATTGAACTTTAATTCCATTAAAGACAGATCGACACTTGTTGCCAGTACCAAAATAGGCAATGTACATAAAGCCGGAATAACTCTAGGGAAATCATAATTCAACATATAAATCATAATCACATATAACCTCTGGAATGAATGGTTCTGGGAAGCTCATACCTGCAAAAAAATATTTGAGAACATGGAGGAAATTATGTCAACCTTTTGAAAATCTAAACCGAGCAGCCACATGTATACTGTTTAGATGTTCCATTAATGTCAGATCTCACCAAGACTTATGGATTTGACTTGTTAATGATCCTAAGACCATTTTTAATATTAAAATAGGAGTTATGGTCTTAGAATAATAATTAAATTCCATAAAACAAGGGTTTGAACCCATTTTACATCCATGAAAACATTAAATGAGTGAAAAATTATAAACCCGGAAACATTGTTCACCCAATGATCTGGAAACAATGTAACAACATCTGAAATATGATGTTGACTCATAGACATTGACTAATGATAATAACTCATAGAAATTTATTAATAAAGATGACTCACTAACCATAAGAGATAAAGACGACTCACTAACACCGATAGATGAAGATGACTTTTCCACATCGAGAGATGAAGATGACTCACCGACAATAATAGAGGAAGATGACTCACCAACAGATGACTCACTGAAATAAGACTCAATGATTTTTGAAGATGACTCACTGAAAGATGACTCACCGACAGTTAGAGATGAATCACCTATAGTTGAAAATGGCTCAATGATAGATGACTCACCAATAGTTGAAGATGTCACAAGAGAAGAACTGGTCAAAAATGTCTCATAGATAGAACTAAAAAAACAAGAAACACAATTCATAGAACTAAAAAATTGGAATTGCAGTGGATAAGTCTCCTTGTCCTCATAAAAAATCTCAATAACTAGATTTTAGCATTGGAATAGATCATAGTGGTCCGATCCATTACAAAAATTATCGATATTTATTATTAATTTTGAATTAGTTATATTATTAAGAAAAAAATGGATTATATTTCACGTAATATAAAATTTAAAATTGAATAGCCCTTATAGATTACTTTATTTGATGAAAATTAAAGTTAGTATTTTAAAATATTGAATTTTTTAATATTCAATGAAAAAAATAACAAAAAATTACCCAAAGTTAATTATACATTTGAAAATTTAATAATGATAAAATATCTATAAAACAAAATTTATAAATATTGAAGTGATTAGTTATAATATCATTATATAAAATTTAATAATTCCACATGTGAAGAAAATATATTATTGATGCATAATTTAATATTTTTTTAAAATTGATTTTTTATTTAATTTAAAATTATTCAATAAATATAAATAAAATCAAATATTAATTCATGTTTTTTATAACACTGATTAACATATAGAACCCACCAATCCAATGGAAAAGTCATAATGATCATATAATAATACATCAATAGATTTTTATGGTATGTTTAAAATCCTTGTAACATGTGATAAAAGATAATAATTGAATTAAATTTACTTATAGATAAACATCTCATTAAATTGAAAGGTGTTATATTCTATCCCATTTATAATAGCTGCTATCTAAACATTTCATCAAATTTAATCAAAAAATTGTGGATTCTTCTTCCTCATTACCACATCAGCTTCCCATGTAGCATCTTCATATGTATGAATTCACTATAAATCAATGAACAAGTGTGTTATCCTGATTCATACCAATTTAAATATATACTCAATAATTTCGATTGGTTTTTTATTATAAGATATAAAATTTTACAATGATATGAACTAGGAGTCTTGTAAATTTGGGGTGTCAGATAATTAATTCCTGAAGAGATTTCCATTGAACACATCATGAACATGGGAGGGATTTAGTTGAATCATTAAATTATAAGATACCATAAATATATGACCATGAATTTCAAATGGAAAAATTATATAAGAATAGTATTTTGCATATTTAAAAATTTCATAACCATATTTTAATGAGACATTCTTATGAATATGTTTTGACCCACATAAAACTATTTTTGTTGTATATGATTATTTTTATTAATGTTTTTACAGACTCTAAGATTCCATTATGATCCCACTAATGGAAATAAATTTTTCAACCATTTCCTCAGATAGATCATGTAATAATACTTCCATTCTATAGAATAATCCTATCATGATGGGGTTTTCACATTATTCCTCAGGGTAAAATATAAGTGGACATTTCAATGCATGAGTGAGAGCTACTGATGTATGAAGATTCCAAAAATTCAAGGTTTTGATCCCAACCACACTTGATGTTCGTAAGAAATGATCTAAGCATGTATTCAGGAATTCCAATGGTTTTCCCATACTCTCCAACAATATATGAATGTTATGAAGTACCGAAATACAATTGTGTATCCAGAACCTATTGAAAACATCTTTATAATACTAAGGTAAACCTCGTATCTTGATTAGATATGATTGAATGAGTTACACTATGCTCGTGAATTCCACAATTCATAAACAATTATGATTATCAAGGTGTTAACATTCAATAATAATATTATCAATTTCATATATAATTATGATATAGAATAAACATGAAACAAAAAAAATGAAAATTACATGTTTTGGGGATTTTGATGATGAAATCCAGAATAATGTTTTTCCATTTACATTCCTATATGGATAATAAATGTAACGTAACCATAATTTGTTTAACAAAATTAAATTTATGAAACACTAGTAATAAATATACATACTCTAAAATATCCATTTTTATGTTATACCACTATAAATACTATTTCAGAAATCAATAATTCTGCTTAATTCTACGATGAATAGAGAATAATGAAATATGGGCATCATCCAACGACTATTTTGTCATCTTTTATAATTTGATGTGAAAATAATCGATTACAAAATCTTATCAATACTACATGATCATAGTTAAAATAAGGATCATTCTTAAAATTATTCTTAAATAGAGTAATTAACTTCTATTCCTTGTTAATCCTCTTATAGATGAATGATTGAACATTCATATGAGACTGTGAATATATATTTGAAGTTATACATATTTGATGATCCAAATTATGAAAATCAATAAATAGTGGATCTCTATGAATCGTCATCGTGGACAAACTAGCTTGTTCTATACATCTTGATAATTGTCCACCTTCTTCTCCATCCAAGGGACATAATGTTTTGAGTAGTCATAATCATTGACCAAATCCAACTATATTATATGTTTTATAATAAACTATTTATTTTTAAATATATTATTTATGATTATTTTATTAGAATGTCGCACTTGTAACGATGCATATGTTTCATATATATTATTAATGAAAAAATTAAAAATTCCAACTCAAAATAATTACTTCGGTAGTTGTACTCATGATTTTTCAATTAGTGAGAGTTATAAGCATTTATCATATCATTCTTTATGATGACACATCCCCTTCCTATAATTGATACATCATAATATTTCGCCAACAATTATCTCTCATAAGGAAGTTTAATCATCCTCAATACATCCATAATTAATAACAATCTATGATGATCAATGGATTAATCTTCTCTAGTAGTATTAAAATTTGTATCCTTCATGACGATATCGAAAAAATTGTATCCCCATTGTGTAAATTACATGTATCATGGTGTCTGATGCAAAAATCCATAGACATAGTTTCCCATTTAGATTATGGTATGGGTAATAGATGTATTATAACCATAATAGTTTTTTCAAATAATTAAATTTATGAAACAATAGTAATCAACAAAAATACTCTACAATATTATAATTATGTTATCCCTCTAGAAATATTGTTTTATAAATTGATAATTCTTTTTTATTATATGATATATAGAGAATCATGATGTATGGGCATCATCCAACTACTCCATCATGTTTTGGAATTAAAGGATCACATATTTGATTCAAAATCATATCATTACTGCAAAGTATTGGATACCCTAATGGCAATGCTTCACATTTATATTAAATAAAATAATTGACATCTTTTCCTTATTAATCCTCTCATGGTTGGATGGTTAAAAATTCAAATGATAAAGATAAAATCTATTTACATAAATAAATATTTGAAGATCCACATATTAAAAATCCATAAATATTTGATCACTTTGAATCTTCATCATAGATAAAAAAACTTGTTCTATACCAATAATATAATTAACCCCCTTTTCTTCATTCTAGGGTCATAATTTGTTTATTAGACATAATAATTGACCAAATACAACTGTTTACTATTATATGTATTATAATATTTCTATATCAATATGTTCTTCATGAATTTTTACTAGAATGTCAAACCATTCACAATACATATTATTCCACTATAATATTATTGAAAAAATCACCACTGGAAACTCCAAATAATGATATCGATAATTTTACTCATGAGTTTTTTATTGGTTACTATATTAAAATTTTATCATATCATTATTCATGACGAAACACGCCATTCCCATAATTTTTATTTCAAAATATATCGCCAACCCTTATCATTCATAGGGTACTGTTAAAAATTCACAATTACCAACAATCTCTTCAGTTCATCAATATTATTATCACATTCATCTATTTGAAATAACATATCCATATTTTTAGTTAACATTTTTAGTTGAATAGATAGTCATGATATATATAATAAAATGAATCTATAGTATCCAATAATCCCATGAAAATGATGGATCTCTATTACAGTGGCAATTCTAGTCCATTTAACAATAACATGTGACTTTAGAGGATATAATAACATACCATCACCTTATATTTTATGAACCAATGATAAGAATATTTTATAATTACATTAACACTTGGTAAAATTTTAATATAGATTCTATGTCCATTGGTTTTTCAGGGAAATCCTTAAATTCTATATATTCTCTTCCTTTCTCTTTGAATAAATAATAATTTCCTCATTAAATACTACCAAAAAAATATCTATGAAATTTATAATGTCCCAATTGAATGAATTTATTATAATAGACAGATCATTGGTATGTCTAAATGTAATTACTATAAATTCACAATGACCATAAATAATAACTATGGTTTACTCAGTTATATATCCCATATTGACCCCTATATGATTATATCATGATTTAAGATTAATAATGAAAAAATATCAAGGTCTATGTAATTGACCAAAAAGACAGTTGATGATATTAGTATGACACATTATATTGAAATTGACCTTGTTAAGTTATCTATAGTCTCTACTATAATAAATTGACCCAAATTTATCCTTTAAAGAAGGAATTTTTCACCCCATGCTGATGCACTGGTTCAAATTAATCACTTCTTTATATTATATTAAAGTTACTATTTCAATTCATGTAACTCAATATGGACCATGAAATATTGGGTCTCTTAAATATGTGCATCATTGGGTAAAAGTTGAATTGAAAAATCGACTTCTTGATCCATGGGAATACAAAAAAATATTCTAGAATGACATTAATAATCTCACATTAAATAGTAATATCCTACCTAGATAGATTCTCAATAACAATATGGGATTTATATCCATATCTAATAGGTAGAAAAACCATTATAAAAGAATTAATTTACATTGGATGTTCATGTTCATTCTCACACTAATAGATGATCATTGGTTGATTGAGAATATTTAATATCATATTCCTACTAAAAATTTTATATAGGATCAATATAATGATAAAAAAAATTCCAAATTTTTTTATAATTCAACCAGAGGAAGAAAAAAATAATTTCCAGGAAGTAAATTCTCACAAATATCTATTAAAGAGGATCTATGGAAATGATATGAGATTATTTTACCATTTAGTGTTCTAACATCCATCTCAACATCTAATAATCTATGTGGTGATTGGAGACCCTTATAAAACTAATTTGATATAATACAGTGTAAACAAAATAATATGACAAAACATTATCACACTTATAGTGGATAATAAGTTTACCTTTCTTGAAATCATTTGAAAAATTCAGATTGATGTAGTAATTTCATTACTGTGTCCTTCTAACATAATTCTATTCAATGGTAATTTACCATGATTCATGAGACATTAGATTGAAAAATCAAATTAAATATTATAGTTTAATAACCATATAATAGTTGTTTCATTCTATACCATTAATAAAATAATCTTATGAACCATATTTATTTACATTAAATAAACTCATTTTACAACTATTTAGGTAACTTGTTGTTTCATTCCACAATTATCAAATGTCATAAATATAATCCTCACATTCGTCATCCCTAACACATTTAATTTTTCATTTTTCTAAGTGATATTATTTATTTATTTGGATCTTTTGAAAAAATAATACAAAGATAGTAATTTGTTTTCCTTGATGAAATGTGAAAATATATCATCTTATAATGATAATTATTGAGAAACATTAACCTACTGATAATAAGTTAAATTTAATCAAATAAATATAAAAAATTTAATTAGGGATTATATATTTAATATTCTACTATCTATGATTATCTTGTGAATTCATCATCATACTATTCCACACCTCCTTCCATTTACATTTAATTGAGGAATATACAATCAATATCAGTTCTATATTCTTAGGAGAAGTATTTATAAGAGAATATATCATTTAGATTTATCAATACCATTATTTCTATTTCATAAATTTTTTTGTTTTCTAGATCAAAAAACACAATGGATTGAAATTTCATATCAAGAAATACCATCTTAGAATAACCATTCCCCTTTCACGACATCTCAATGATTTGAATATCTATTTGAGGGACTTAATAGACTATTCATAAACCTAATCATTTTAGTATCAATGAATTAAAGAAGATTATTTGAAAAGAAATAAATCCAAAATTGGTGCATCACACTTTGTAGCTATAATTTGTTCCAAAAAGAAAAAATTATTAACCAAAAATTGCGTCAATATTCAAAAATTGGTAGTTATTTTCTATGATCTAAAAAATGTTGTATTGTCTTATACTACATGAAATTACCTACATTTTATATATGTGTTGGTTCCCATTCTGACACCACCAAATATCACTAAATAATGGAACAAAATAATTTGATTACATAATAATCATTAATATTGATCCATAAAAAATTCACATAGTGACAAAATTTGTGAATTACAATAGGGGATTATTGTATTAGTCATGTTAACTATGAAATCATGAATCAAGATCCAATGGTTCAAACTATAAATTTTTTGAAACAGTATATACAGACCCAAAATTTAATAACATGTACTCCTTTTTTACTTATTTAAATTAGTATAAGATAAAATGAATATCACAACATAAGATTGATCTGTTTTGATTTCATGGGAAACAAGACTCATTCTTACTTTTCATATTATAATTGAAATATAAAATCATATACTAATAATCAATAATGTATAGTTGATATAATTAAAAATATCCTGCTTTAAATATTACATAATAGAAAAAAATAATGTTTTACCTCATATTCTCAATAAGGGTTACATACAATAGAATGTAACATGAATAATAAATAAAAATCAACACGGTCAGTTAAATAACCAAAACACAAAAAATTAAATCAAAAATTCAGTTTAATGATAACCCGTGACTTATATTAATATAGAAAACAATGTTCTTGAAAACCTCTCTCTTACTAAAATAAACATAGAATTTTAAACATTTATTATTGTGGAATCTCACTGAAGACACTTTAAATATTAAAATAATGACCTCTAATGTATGAAATAATAATTAATAAATGTGTAATAGTAATCAAATTAAGAATTTAATTTTTCATTTATACTATTTTTTCTGTTCTGGAATTTTTATGGGTAGAGGTGCTATCTATATCTTGGAACCGCCCATCACATGGACATCTATTCTATTCCATATATTTTGAATGATCAAGAAAATTTAGTCACCAAATGACTTATAAATAAAAATTATATGTATACTATTAAAAATAAGGAACATAATACTTTAAAATTATAGTGCATTGAGAGATATAATAGATATGGAATGATTTTATAATCTCCCTAGTAGAATAAGTGGGTGTTTTCATAGATAAATATACCTTCCAAATATATATTTATCATTTCTTGATGAATTTTTTTTTAATTAGATATGACATAGTAATTTAATAAAAAAATCTCAAATATAAATTAAATAATTTTCATTTAAAATAATCAACCAAAATTATTATTGGTTTTTCATAACATTTATAGGTATATATAGTGTGACTTTTTATTCATGCCCTGTATGTTAAAATAGATATTCCATTCAAATATTTGTTAACAACTTAAAAAGTTCTTATTTTGAAATATGATATGAAATTTAACTTGGACCATTTTGATAAAAAATAATTCATTTCTAAAATATAATTTAAAAAATCATTGTATAATGTTATTGTAATTCTAGAAATATCTTTTATAAAACATGCATAGAGAAGAAAAACTATTTTTGACATAATAGATAAATATATTTAGTTTTCATTAAAAATATTCAATTACTATTTTGAGTACTGAAAGATTGGATTATGGAAGAAAAACTTCTATAATATACATAAATAACTATAGTATAATAAAATTCCAGAGTTTCATGAGACATATTTCTGAAATTTTCATCATTTTTAACTTTATCCTAAACAATGATGGTAAATATTGAGATTATAATATAAATCCCAATCCAACTATTTGGATTTCATTTAATTTATTTTTACATCATGTATAATAATTTTTAAATAATAATTCATTAACATAAAAATTAAAATTCTTATAATTTCATATATTATCCACTTATATCATTTTTATTCTCATTTATTAATGTCTCTTTATTAAAATCTTCGTTTATGGGTGTAGCTATTTCATTTTTATTAAGAGTTTTGATCGACAGTTCTTATAGTAATAAATTTAACATTCTTCCAATATATCCACAATGTTTTAAAGGATATATATATATATATATATAATATCATATATATATATATATATTGAGTTATACATGTACGGTCGAACAAAAAAAATGAATTATACCTTTAATGAAAATGGTAGGCTACGTTTACATTATTTCTGTTTTAAGTTTTCAAAATATTGAATGAAATAAAGAGAAATAAAAATTCACTTTTATAAAATAAATTATATATCATATAAATATATATATTATATTAATTAAATATTTACATATTACAATCAATTAAAATTATAAATGGAAAATGATTCACATCGTTTTGTGGAGCTGGTAGCCCACGCTGATGAATAAGAAATATTATCATTGTTCAACTGATGGGAAGTTAATAAGGTTTATTTTATATTATAATTCGTGAGAAAATTTATGTCATAAATTTCATATATGTTCATTATTACCATCATTATAATCATCCATTTAAAATAGTGAGGAAAAACAAATTTTACAGCTACATGGAGACAGTAAGATGTACATTCATACAAGGGATGTTTTTAGATTTCATTGGATGATAATGATATGGTAAATGGTTGGAAAATAACCATATACACATATTAGTATATTCATGAGTTTTTTTTTATTTTGTGGATTATTATATTTTTTTAACTAATGTTTAGGGAAAAATAATTATAAAAAAGCCGATAAAGATAATCACCACTTCTTTGGTAGACATATTTTTGATCCCTTAATTAGGACCCATGTAATGTTAATTTATGAATTAAAAACCAATAATTCATATATTTATATGTTTCAAATATAATTGGATAGGTTCTGGTCAAAATAGTTCTTCAATGTGCTGTAAATTAGAGAGGGAATGTGTGTCTTTTTATAATTTTGGTGAGTGTAACTATTGGAATTCATTATATGTTATAATATAATATGTTCCAAACTCATGATTCAGATGTTTTTATATAATTTAATAAAATAATAATAAAATTAAAATATAATTATTCAAATTTTTTATATTATACAAATAATTTTAATTTAAATTCATGATTATAGATATGGAATTAAATACTAATACATTAAACCATCACTAATATGTTGTTTCGATCTATAAAATGAATGGAATACAATAATTAATCAAATATTTATTAATTTTAATATCATTAAAATTATTTATTAAATTTTCAACATCATGAAAAATTACTATACTTGCGTTGCATATGAATTGTCGACAATTATACCATCAAAATAAATTAACGAAATATCAAGATAGAAATATAATATTTTTGCTCAAAATAAAATTTAATATTTTTTTAATAATATATTATTTACCAAATATGTTCATATATAATAAAATAATATAAATTGAGTGGCTTTTTTATTTTTTATTACTTATATTAATTTAAATTTCATTATCAATGATAATTGGAATAAACACTACTTATACAAGAATATGGGGGTGGTTTTGACCAACTTACTACCATAAAATGAAATAATGTCAAATTTTTTATTGATCTTGATACTATACCTTGTGGTTTAAGTCTATTGTTTACATATTAACATACCAATGTTAAAAATATTTACCCCAGAAACTTTTCATAATGACCATAAATAAATGGGAACTATTTATTTAAATTGAACCTCTCCATTCCAAGTATTGTATATTTGATTCATTATTAAACCTGTAGATTTGGTATAACTAAATTTTTTAAAACATTTCATAAAATTCAATTAAAATTATTTCTAGAAAAACATATTTTTAAGCATAAAAACAACTCATAAAAAATAAATTATATTTATTATTGAAATGGAATTAATTATATTATTCTAAAAAATAATTATATATCACTTGATATAAATTTAATAATTGAAATTTTCATTAAAATCACATTATTAATGAAAATAAATGATAGTATTTGAAATACAGCCATTTTAACTATTCATTAGATTATCAATCTCTTTAGAAAAAACAAATATATTCATTTTAATTTAATTTTTATTTTACAATTTCCAAATTTATATTAATTTTTTATAGTTAATTTATTAAAATTTAAAGGAATAGTTATTAATATCTTAGTAAAAAATTTAATAAAACGGAATTTTCAAGAAAATATTTTATTGATGCATAAAATAGCTTTTCAAAGAATTGTGTAATTATTAATTATTATGAAATAAATCAAATTTTTTCCAAATATAATCATTATGAATACTTTTCATAATGTGGATAATGTTATTCCAACCTTCCAATCTATTAACTAGGTAATTACTATCAGTTAATAAAATTTCAATAGTATGTTATAGTTCATTTAAACTAATCAATACATGTAATTCCTGATATCGATGAATGTAAAGTAATTTAACGATATATATATCAAAAATATCAGGTTCCTGAAATGTATTTTATTAAAAATGAAAATGTGCAATTTTTTATAATTTAAATTTTGAAATAGGAAATTAATTTTTGAATTATTCATATCAAAATTATCTTCAAATATTTTTTATATTTTTCTAAAATAATCCTTTTTATGTATAAAATTTTGATTATTAGAATTAGTCCTCTCTCCGTGATAATGTTGAAATAATTAATTTTTTTAAATTTTAATTTATTAATATCAAATTATTTATATCTAATAAATTATATTTAAATATAAATAAATAGTTGATATAATGAGATTTATAAACAACCCAATATAGGTATTTATTATGAATTAATTTTTAATCCATAAAATATGATTAATTATACATAATAGTAAAATTATCATTTATCTACTCAAACAATTTTAAACACATTATCTATTTTATTTTAGAACTTAATTTTATTATATGTTAAAATGGAATTAGATTAAATTAATTTTAAAAGAAATTCCATTAAAACAAAATATTATTATCGGTGATATTTTATATGTTAACGAGAACATAAAATTACATATTAAAAAGTAGATGACTATATTAATAGTGAAATTGAAAAATATGAAAACTTATTTGTATAAACACTTTAACATGATTGAAAAACTTATTTAAGGAAATGATTCTTCATTTATATACGAAGATACACTTAAAAATAATTAATTTGAAACTCTAATCGGTATTTACCTTAAATATTATCCTGAAATTCTGAAATTATAATTGGTGATTCCAAATGATCCTTTCCCCTCTCATGAAATAGGATCACTTTCACCCTTTAAATCACAATAATATTCATAAACTTACACCATGAAATTATTGAATTTTACTTTCATTATAAATATTTACCAAAAATGTTATTTCTTTTCTACATGTTGCATACGACCATAAATTTCATTAGAAATTCTATGGAAAAATCATGTATCCCATGTAAGTAATATATTATTATTATATATTTCATATTAATTTTAATTATCGAAATATATCACCAAAATAATAATATTATAAATATATTATAATTATTAAAATTATATTTTCTTATATTAATGGTAAAATCCATTTTTAGTTGTATCCATCAACATTTAGAAACATAATATTTTGATCAGTGTGTAATGTGGACTACCACCTCCATGAAGTGATGCCTTTGGTTTTTCATCACAACCATTAATTGATGATAAAAAATATAAAAATGGTTAAATATATTTAATTTCTATAATATAATTATGTGTACTAAATTTCAATTTAATATCAACCTTTATCCCCTCTCACATGTTGAGAAAGAGGAATGTTAATCGTCCGTACATGTATATTACCATCTCTATAATGAAATCTATTTTCCTTATGATATTTATAAATGTTTTGGAGAAAATTAAAATATTTATAAAAATATAGAATAAATAAAAAATAAAATCTTTTCTCTACTATTTATTTGATATTATGTCAAAATAAACACCACATTCCCATACTCATCAAACATGATATAGTGGGTTCAATTATGGGTCGGTTTAACCATTTATGTAAACAATGGATTGAAATTTTACTATTGATGAATACGTTGACCATAGATACTAATATTATTTTAAAATATTAATAAAAAATTAATAAGTATATTTTATTTATATTTCATATTATTCATTGGACTTATTATTAGGGAGAAATATATCAGCATTATTTAGTGTCTTAAAATCATATAAGGGTATTAACACTTTATAGTCATAATATTGTATAACTAATTAATTTAATAATGATAATGAAATAAAATAAATATTATATAATAATAATATTTACGTTTAATGTTATGAAATAGGCTATTATGTGTTGATATTTTTAATACAAGGAAAGATTTTGATGAACTATGAATTGAAATAAGGTAAGTGTTTCGACTATAATTTCCCTTTCTTCGAGACACACATTTTTATGTGCCTAATTAAATTTAAATGGTTTCAAAAAAATGTATTTTTTATATAATACCATGAATTATATTTATCATGATATTTTAAATTCAATTTCATCCAATTTCTTTTTTATTGTTTTTTATGATGTATCATAAACCATAAGGGCATGTTGTATGTAATTCAATTTCATATTATAATTATTTCATGTTTTTAATATATTATTATTTCATAGGGTATGGATGCATTGAAAATGAATTAATTTATCATAAATAAAAATATATTATTAGATAAAAAGTTTATATCACAATCTCTACTACTTGTTATTTCAATCCTTTCACTATTCAAGATATGTGTTACGGTATAAATTTTCTTTTACTTTTAATAGTTTATTTCATAAAAAATGTTTTATTTTGTATAGATTAATTACTACCCTATTTTAACATTTATTTAATGGTTCTCAAATATTTCATGAAATTTAATTTATCAATATCTCTAAACATTTTCATGGGATTTTGGATCCATTTTTATAATGTTTGTAAGGGACTTCCATCACAATTTCCCATTTATCGTGACATTTTTTGTATTACAAATCTATTTTCAATTTGGTTTTATAAACACTCCATCTATGATATATTATATCATGTATTACATATGAATTCATTGTTTTTCAAATCAATGTAATTGGTTTCTAATTTAATATTTTTAATTTATATTTTAAACAATAAGTAAGGAATAATTTTTCACTTGCATCCAAAAAACAACACATCTCAAATATGATAATCCGTTTGGGGATTTTTTATTCATTAATTATAAAGGCCTTATAATTTTGTTATCCTCTATGTATCATTGGATTCATCAATTCCACTTTTCCTTTTTTGATATTTTAGTGTTGAAACCCATTTAAAATTTTGGGTTTTAATAGGGTCATTTCAAAATTCTCAAATGGGGTTTCCATAAATTAAAAAATAAATGGTTTCTCTAATAATCTATATTTTCTATTTAATTATATTCCCTATTTTCTATTTTTACATTATTTTTTATTTTATAATCATTGAATTTTTGACCAAATTACCACTATTTTCTGAAGACATTATACATATATTAAGCTTCCATTATTAACTATTATATTTAAAAATAAATGTTTTTTATGTATTTCACTATATTTTGATGAAATTTTAATTATAATTAACATTTACATTATTAAATATTATCTTCTAAAGTAAAAGTTATAATTTTAATTATACTTATTATATGGGAAAATATATTTTTAAAGAATTTTCACATTAATAATTTTTTTTAATTACAAATTTTCAATGTATTTGAACAGATTTTATTGAAAAAATCATCTATTATTTAAGTGTAAATTATTTAAAATTATTTTCAAATGAAAATTTATTTAAATTATTTCAACTACTTGTATTTAAATAATTATGTATTCTTTATGTTTCAAATATAAAATCGTTTGAATGTAAGAGGTTCCAATGTGTTTACACAAATTTTATTGACAATTTTATGTTTTATTTGTCATTTTATTTTTAATGTTTATTTTTAAATGTAAATTTTATGAAACAATTTTTAGATATTTTATTAATCATTTTATATCTTTTTCAAATTTAAAATATGAAATGTAAACATTTTCAATATATTTTCCCATAACTTTTTTAAAAACATTATATTTTTTAAGGATATTTTATTAAAAACCCTTCAGAATATGGTTTTAAAAATTCATTTTATCCATTCATTTTCATATAAAAAAATTTCAATTAAATGTTTTCGAACAGTTTTATGAATACTTAATTATTTTTAATTATATTTACCAAATTTATTTTTTATATAATGTGATGTTTTTATCACCATTTATATATTATTTTAATATGAATTAGTTTATAAAATGATCATTTTAATATTATTTTATTTATTATATTCATTATATTTCATGTGTTTTATGTTTTATGAAACTGAAACTTTTTATATGGGGTATTTTCGAGATGATGTGTTATTTATTTTCAATTGGAATGTAGATGATTGAATGATGAGAGTAGTCAGAACTATAGTTTCAAACAATGAATATGGTGAAGGATTATATGTCATTAGATAATAATATCATATGAACATGAAATTGAGTATCTAGGTTTATTAATGGTGATTGTAACGGTGTAATCATATACTCCATATTATAAATTTTAATAGTTTTCATATAACAAGGATCATAAATATTGAGTCTGAGGGTGTTAATATATTCTGAAAAGTTTATATAAGAACATGTTATAAAATTGTTATGTTCAAAATGTTTAAGTGTTATATAATTAATATATAAAAACAATTTAAATGAGAACATGTTACTAATTTCATAGTTTTAAAAAAGTCGAGTGTGATGGTATTTATCTCTACTCAGTGTTTTTTATGTGAACAGGTTAGTGGTTAACTATGATCAAAATGATACAGAATCCTATTTTTATGTTTGAGTCACATTATTTAGTTTTTTATCATTTTATTCATAGATTTTATCATTATATCTTATTTTTAAATTATTTCTCAATTTTACATAATTGTGAAATTTATTTTGATTATTGGAATTAGTTTTAATCAGTGAAATATCATATATTATTCCATAATAATATTTTTAGAACAATCTGTATTTATATCAAATTTTATTTTTATTATCCATTATCATGATAGATTTTAATTAATTAATTAATCTAGTTGTATATTCTCTAAAAATATCATGATATAATATATTATGATATGTATTTTCCTTTACCGGTCTTTTTAGATCATCTTATTATTGTTTTTTATGTCCTTATAATACGAATATTATTATATCATGTGATATTTCTATAAGGGTTATAGAAGATGATGATTATGTAGAAAAGATTTCAAATATATGAAATTAATTTGTTATTATATTTAATCTCCATGAAATCAAACCTTTCAGTATTTGGATTATGGTATTGTTTATAAGATATAAAATTTAAATAATGAGGTAAATTTATTTCTATGACATTATTATCATTGGAAAATTCATATCTGAATTACATTATTTGTAAATATTTTTAGGTTAAATATACTTAATATTTTTATAGGGGGTTTTGATGTTGGGAAATTGAATGGTTGTTATGGAAAATATAATGGATATTTATGTACTGAATTTTTAGTATTATAAGCATTAATTTTATTATTTTAAATATTTTTCACTGGGAACATTTCTATCATTTCATTATTAACACATGAATGTGTTTAGTGGAATCCACATTTCTAAGAGGATCGAGTGGGGGTGATATTGAGAAAGAATATGAACAGATGAATGATCAGTGTAGATTAGTTATATGATTGTATTATATAATAATGTGATGTGACTAATGATTATCATCGTAATAATTGATTTTTATGAATCCATAATGAGTTCTTTCATTAATATGAAACAATTAATTATAATTCAGGATACATTATATAATTCCAAATTAATGATATTTCAGGATGAATATTATTTTGATAGAATATTTATTTAATAGGAATATTTTCATTATTATGAATCATGGTATGGTGAATTAATGTTGTAAATTAAAAATGTTTGGAATGAAAAAATATAATTAATGGAAAATAAATTCTATGTATATAGAATTTGATTTCTTATTTGAATTAGTATTGACTAATAATTGGGATTAATATTATTATTTAAAATTATCAATCCTTGAGTGGAAGTATTGTTTTGATTTGTTTATTATATTATAATTTGTGTTGATTATTATTTATTATTAACATATAAATATCATGTAATATTATTATGTTTGTATTGAGAATAATATGATTATTTATTATGAAAAATATTTTATACATTAGGTATTTTTCTAAAATACATGGAATTGGATATACCATTTTGGTATGGGAAAAATGTCAATTTAAATTAAATTTTACCTAATTGTTGCAACAATGCTTGGAAAAGAGGTAGTGAGTGGCACTAGGTTCATACCATAATGACATGAAATTGTGCCACATTCCATTAAATATCATCATATATCCATATTAGTAATTAATAGTTGTGTAAATTTTTCATGGTCTATGCTAATTATGAAAAGGATATGCCATATTATCAAGGTTGTTGTAAAATTTAGATAATTAATAATTCATCTTTTTTTATTTGGATTTTGTGGAATCACTAATGATTTCGGTGATATAGTTTAATTTTTTTAGATTAATATTTTTGATATGTTATGTATTTTAGTGATCTTGTGAACTTGATTATTTATAATATATGATAAATATTATATATTTTCTATTTGTCTCACTAGGATCTATCATAAGGAAAAACCTAGAGGGATTTTTGTATTCCATGAAATTATGATTATTTTCCTTAACTCCTTTGAAACATGTGATTATTAATCTTTTTTGATAATGTTAATGTTGTCATGGAAAAATATTTGGTGGATTGGAATTATAATATAATTCTAATACTTGTTGAGGTTGATGATGATGATGCAATTATTATGTTTTGATGATTATGTTATCTTATTTGGGTTCATGTATTTTCATAAATGAATTTTTTGAATTGGGTTATTATGGGGTTGTTATAGTTCATATTGGGTTTGGGAGAGTCCATATAGGTGGGAAGACCATAATTATGAGAGTACTTCTTAGTGTAAAACAACAAAACCTAAGGTAATTTGAATATTTAACAATGTAAATTAATTTAATGTTTATTGTAAACAAAATAATGATGATTTATAAAAAGTTGGTGAGACCCCATGGGGTAGGAATATAAAAAAATTAGTGTATGTGTATTCAGAATCCAACCCATCCATAAAATTGTATTAATAATGGATTGAGGTAGAAAGATCCCATGTATTGGGATATCTATTAAAAATTATAGTTCTTTTGGCTAGAATAATTCTATACCATTAGATTAAATTTGATAAGGTTTTTATAAGATATATCCATTAATAGTTGATATCTAGAAACAATGACTGTTTATATGGATAGATAATCTCTAAACAATTATGTCTAAACAATTGTGAATTGTAAAAGGATGCATGTTAGAGTAAAATGATTCCATCTAGGTTAATACTAATAATAAAAATATTACATACATATATATAGCTTCTAAATTATTATTATTTATAGTCTAGTATTTGTTACAAGATCACATGATGTAAATTTATCTTATTTTTTATTATTGTATATGTATAAAATATGTATGGTGATGTAAAATTATAGCATGGGTGTTTCATATGAAGGTTTATATAGTGATTTGTTCATTTATTATCATTGGGGTAGTGATTTTATTACATTGATTCATTGACATTATTATTTTTTTAATTTTTATACTTAATTCACCATAAAAATTATAGTTATATATAGGAATATAAAAAAATTATTTAATTTCACACATTTTATTTATATTTTTTTTATCATTTTGACATAGTTTAGAGATATTTCACATCCCTATATAACTAATCATAACTTTTTTATAGTCGGGGTATTTTTATTATACCTTATTAGTGGTATAGAGGATTTACTGTGACTTGTGGTTGACTTACATCTTTTGTATCATATTTTTAGGAATTTAAATGAATATTATATAAATTATTCATATATTTTTGTTAGTTTCTTCATATTATTATTTATGGTGATTTATATTATCTTGAAAAGGGTTATAAATTTTTATATGTTTTATATTACACACTTGGTGTTTTTACTAACCCATTGATAATTCATGGATGGGAAATGGTGTCATGAAGTATCATATTATTGACTAAGGTAGAGTCCTTTGATGGTTTTTATATGAAAAAAATGATATCAAATAATGTTTTCTTGGTATTTTGTTTTGAAGTATGTAGTTGTGAATATTTAAATGGTTGATATGCAGTAGTACAAATTGAAGATAGTATCTGAAGAGACCACAATAGATCGATAAAAAATTCTCTTTAACATATGAAAAAGGAAATTATATAATATTGACCAATATAGATGGTATGTATACTAACTAAAAGGTAAGTATTTGGTGAACAACTATTACACATGTTGCAAAAAATCATGATGTTTATATATGATATATATCAGGGTAAATGATTAAATAGGGTTAAAAGCATTAGTAGTATGGTAATGTTTTACTTATATTTATATAACACTTTATTGGCTGTTGTATTGTCAACTATTAGATATTCCAATAATATGAGACACTCATGAGTTTCATTAGGAGGTGGTGAAATAAAAACATTATTTTATACATTGAAAGATATAATTGGAGGCCATGTAGTCTTAGAAAATATAATTGTAATATTTTGTGATTTAATTATAGTAGATCTAAATACTATATGATTATTATGGTCTTATAATGTTGAGTCAGTTTTATGGTTTGATGTGTTACTGGTGGAAGCTATGATTAAGAGATCGTGATAGATTTATAATATGGTGGAATTCATTTTGGGATTTTTTTTATTAGGATATATTATATATGACTCATATGGTTTAGAGGAAGTATGAGTTATCTGGGTTTCTGTAGGGGTGATCATCTAAACAAGAATTTCAATTGAGGAATATATACCAGATACATTATTACACTATCATCATAATTTTTGAGAATATGAGATCCTTCTATTAACCAGTAGAATTGAGATTCAAAATTAAGAGGTTGTTGGTGTTATTTTTTAGTAAATTTGTGAATATGGTTTTAAGAATTATTAGATGGAAAATAATTTTCTAATTTATATGAGATCATTCATAGATATTTTGAGGAAGGTTGATATATAGAGTGGGAATATAGGTGTAAAATATTGTATGTCAGTGAAATTAACGATCAATAATTTTTATGAAATTCAATTATAGAATGATATCATCACTTAAATTTGATTATTACCAAACAATTGTTTTTGGAAATCAAGGATGTAAATTTCTTCTTATTCTTTTATAATTCGTAGATACATTCTATTCCATTATTCATTTAGTTTCTATATTAAGGCTTATAAATGTGTTACTCATGATGGAACTCCCCATAAGTCTTATGATATTCCTTATCAACATATTCAATTTAATTAATAAAATAAGAGATCAATAAGCCCTCTAATATAGCATATTTATTAGTAGGAACATCAAGGAGGATCTAAACAATCAGAATATATAGATATGAATAGAGAGTAGGTAGAGTAAATAATAATAAATTGGGAGGTATATTTGGAATATGATATATCTGGACTACAAATTTCTAATTTATAGTTGGAATATAAGAGGATTTCTTAACAATTTCCTTTATTCCAATATTTCTCAAATTTTTATTTATACATATACATATATTAATTTTTTTATACACAAAGTGTAAGGGTTATAAATTATAATAAATATGATTATTTAGAAATGGAATTGAATAATATATTGTGATTTAGGGTAAGGTTATCTTATTTCTAATTATTGAGATGGTTGTGGGGTGATAAATATTTTCATGGATCGTATGATTGATATAGAGGATGTAAAATTATTATATCCTTGGTATGGGTTACTTATAATATATTAATTCTTATTTGGATTTCTATATATAATAGTTATATTTATTTACCTTGGTTAGTGATAATGTGGTGTTTTTAGTTGAATATTATTTCTTTTTGAGGCTATAGACACCCCCAAATGTCTGCAATAGATTATTATAAATAATGAAAATAGTTTGAATATTTTTTTGTATAATATTAATATCATAATGGGATAGAGGGTATGTATATGAAAAGTAGAACAAAAAATTCAATTCATATATTAGTCTTTGCATGAACCCAGGTATTAAAAAGGTGAATAATATTTTATTTGATTAAAAATTGGACATTTAACATCCTATATAATTGATATAGTGAATGATTTGAAGTTATTGATTCATATATAAAGAGAACTAAGACACCAATATTATAAAATTATTTCTATATAGAGAATAAAATTTAATTATCAAAGAGAATTTATAAATCAAAAGCTATGGTAGAGAGAAAAAACGGAAATAAGGTTTATTTTATATATTAATGAAAAATATTTTAATGAATTACTACTCCACCCTGATTTAGAATTTTAATACAAGTAAAGGGAACTGTTTTTTGTATAATTTAAAAAAAATATTCGCAATTTGAATATTTACTATGATAGTCTTAACATAGGAAGTCTTTCCCAGTGTTCTCGTATTCTTTAACCGGGCCTCACCATTCTAAAGGAATCCTAATATTTTTTTGGCCAGCTACTATATTTATGTTAATCCAGTTCACCAAAGTGTATTCCTAGATTATAATGGTCTAGAATTATTCGATTTTTTTTCATGGTGTGATATTTCTATAAGGACATACCATTCATTTATCTCATTCACCCTAATAATTATTTCATTCCACTAAGATATGAAAATCATTCAAAAAAACCCATAAAATACAAAGATAGTAGTATAATACGGGATTTATAAAATGAGGTAACATAAAATTATAGAATTACACAATTTTTTTGAAATTACATTGAGGTAACTTTGTAATATTTCCCATAATAATTCCTATTTCTTCTTGGAGGAAATAATTCTTAGATGCTATATTTTATGTCCTACACCACCCCATATAGTATCCACCTTCAATTTAATTGGGAATATCATGGAATGGAAATGAAAAATTACCAAAAATATCATATTACCCATATATTTTACAATATTATATTGGTATGTGTACAAATAAGTGTTATCCTGACAAAAATACAGCATATTTTGTTTTACATTAATGAATAATACATGATATTCTATTTAACAAAACCCTAAACTAAATTGATTGTTCGTGACAACATTACCATATAATATAGGTTAAATTTACATTATATAAGTTATTAAACGTAATGGAAGCCTCCTTTAATGGATTTATACTACATGAATTATGAAAAATGTTGAAATTCTCATCCAATTAATGTCAATTTAAACATTATTTAGTGTGTTATTTCTCAACAAAAAATTATAAGACTGAATTATCATTGATGATTGACACACAATTTCCATATATAATTAATCCTTGACCATGAACTACATAGATTTTTAATGCCTTAATTAGAGTTTGGGGGTGTACTTCAATAGGATTGGTCCAAATGCCGTGACAGATCATTTTTCTTACTACAACCCGTTTTATCATCATGGATTAAATTAAATGAAATCATAACTTCAAAACCATAATAAATTGAATAATTCAATATAAAAAAAAAATTTATATTCAAGGATGACATTAAAAACATTAAACCCATTGCATATTCCTAGATAACATTATATAATTGTTAAATAACTCAGTTTCAAGAATAATATTATAAATTATTGTCAACCATTAAGAATTATGAAATGTTGTGAAACTCAAAAAAACATTCCTGAATTTCAAGAAAACATTAAACGACGGATTTGATCTTATGAATTCCAAGAGCGAATAAAACCATTACACATCAATTAATCTCTTCGGATGAAATTAAATTATAGAATAATAATTTTTTTACTTCCAAGATTGTATAAAAATTTAACATAATTTTTTCCCTATTACATTTTTAAATAAATAAAATCCTTAATTCTCAATGGGTGACATTTTAAATTAACATGATCCCTCATATTGCTTGGTGAAATTATACATCAGATAAGTAGTTAAGCCTTCTTGAATGAAAAAACCCTCTAGGCACCATTTTTTTTAGTTACCATTAACCTCCAACATACATATTACGTAATTGTTGAATACACTAAAATCTAGATTACTATATTATATATAAAGATGATAGTAAACTATATATTATTTCAATTCATTATTTGATAATGAAAATCTAATTTATACCATTTCTTCTATTAGAAACATTTTTAAATTATAGTTATGATTATTAATATCTCCTTGATAAGAAATCCTATGATCTCATTTTATTGGATTATGTTCATCTCTAATATTACCCTTATGTCTTCATGGATGAAAAGAAACTGTTGACAATCATTGCATATTCCTATAATATAAAATATTCTAGTGTAACACTTTTTCCTTTCTATACGACATATATCCCAATCATACAATTTCATTCTTCCTAGCCGACATTGAAATATTTAATACCACTACCATATTATTATAAATTTTTACACATATGTATAAACTCTCTCATTCCATGATGATATAAAAATAAATTATAAATCATACTCATTTTTGGATGTTAAAATCTCCAAAATACAAAATCTATATTTTTTAACGACATTAAAATAAATTTAATCCCATTTTTCTTCTTATATGAGATTAAATTACAATAAAACAACTCATTTTTATTGATTACATTACACCTTAAAAACCCAGAATCAATTTTGTATTTAAAATTCTAAAATAGAGTGTCAAATTTGATTTTGTAGTTAATGTCTCATTAAAAAAATAATCCACCATTGATGGAATGAAACTAATGAAAAGGTATATTTTTATATAAATGGAATTAAAATAATCTATATAACATTACAATTAATTGATTTAATCAAATATCAAATTACATTTTAAGGATAGATGGTTGTTATCAAACTATATCTTACCACATTCATCTTCTCAGATAAAATGAAATTTCAATTTTCTCTCACATCTTCCTAGATTCGATTAATGTCTACCAAAACCATTAATACATTAATTATAAAAAGATACACTAATAACACCTTTCCATGTTTATGAAAAAACATATCTCTAGCATACCCATTCTATCTTTATGAAATATATTATAATCTACATTAATCTATCATATTTCTGGAATAAATTATACTCTAACAAAACAAATATTCCATCATCAATGGTATAAAACACTAAGGTAGTATTTTTTATGATATAAATGATATTAAAATATATCATTTACCCTTCATCATTACTAGATGTTAGGTAACTTTTATATACTCTCTCATCATGAGATAAAACACTAATTTCTTGTATACCCCTTAAGTCATCATGTATTAAAATATAATATACTATAAAAATTTCACTATCTAGATAATATGAAACTAATTCATAACCCTTAAGTATTTATATATATATTTGAAAAAAAACATTTATTTTCTATAACTGTGAAATTAATCATTATTGTATACATTTCAAATTTTTTGATGAATATAAGACCATGTGTACTCCATAATATTCCATATAAAAGTAATGATCTATAATTAATGTTAAAAATTATTCAATATATCAAATCAATAATATAACAATTCCTTCTTATTTTAAGATATTAATCTACTACATAACCAATACATATTGTTGTATGAAATTAGAGTTCATTTTATTCTATCATTTTATTTGATGTAATTATACTCAAATTAAAATATAAAGCATTCCATGGTAGTACAACACCTCTGTCACGACCCTTCCTCGGGGCCCGTGCCATGACTACCCCACGCCCACCTTCCATAGGATAGAGGTTGGAGACTAGCACCTAGGCATATGTCCCAACAAAAAGGGAAGGAATTGCCTTTAAAATTAAACAAACACCACAGAGTAAGCCAGCAGAAGTAAAAACAATGTAAACTGAGTACAAGTAAGTGAGGAACGTAAATGGGCCAGAATAAAAACCCAAACTGGAAGTAAAGTACAACTAGAAAGAAATTACATCAACAAAAAGTAAAGCAGCAACGTCGAGCCGTCCACTGGTACTCCCACATGAAGGGTGGGTACAGATAGCCACCTCAGCTCCTTGGGTCCAGCCGTCTGCTCTGTGTACGTCCCGCCCAGTGGTCCACCTCCAGGTACCGACTACTCCACTAGCCTCTACCACGATCAGCACTGTCCGTCGTCGTTATCCAACACAACGTAGTGCGGGCATAGCCCGTGTAGGAGTGAGTATAAGCTACTCAGTAGGGACCCTGAGACCTTCAAAGGTCTCCAAGAATCCACAAAGGATAATCCAAAAAAGAAAGATACAATCACGAAGTAACATCCAACACTACTTAGGTATATGCCCATACATATACCTAAGTCATCAATTCTCATTAGGCTCCAACATCCGAGCCCAAGTACAACCCAATCCACATGGGAAAACACAACCCAATCCACACAGGAAAGCATAACGTAATCCACACAGGATATCCAGTCAATCTTATCGAATATAAGGATTGAAGGACAAGACTCAGCTCACAAAGGTATACTTCTTCGTAAGATGATAAAGTTGATCAGATGAAGCCACTGATTCATCTAATCCATCAGACCCACACATGATCGATAGGTACTAACCCCCGCAATGACCCACAAAGGATTGATAGGTACTAACCCCGGAAATGACCCACAACGGATCGATAGGTACTAACCCCCGCAATGACCCACACAGGACAGCTGAGTGCTGACCCACATAGGATCGGACCCACACAGGATCGGTAGGACTGATCCACTGAGGATTGCTGATTGTTTCAGTCGTCATCATCGAATCCACAAAGGATTTCTATAGAGTCGTCATTGTCATCGCAGTCGCAGCCAGCTCTAGGGTTCCAGCACATCGCAAGCTCATTTGGGAGGGTCTGCTCCACGAGCCGAGGGGCAGATACATCAACTGACAAGAAGTCCGGAGTTGATGTATCCAAAAGTTCCGTATCGTCAACATGATCTCAACGTCATAGACGACATGTCAATCTGACGCCCGGTCTGAGTGTTATTGGCTTTTTCGTCCTAGGGGCCCGGTTGGTTTTTAAGTCAAAACCAACCCAACCATACTCCAACTGCATCCAAACCTCTAGAGGAGTAAGTCAAAAGGTCCTTCTCACTAAGAGGAATCCATCAAGGTCTACGACACCTCAATCGGTCGTCTGGAACTCATGTAATAAGTGTTTCCACTTCTAGGGCCCGGTTGGATTCGTATTTGAACCAACCCGGATGAACCCAATGTTCTCTGGAACCTTGAGTATTATATATCGAAATGACGGACTCGATCCTAGGATCGCATCACAACTGACGGTGCGTCGATCAGAGGTCCACATCCCATGTTATGGGAAAAATACCTAAACTGGTCAGGAAATAGGGGGTTCGGGCCCGGTCCGACCCGGCCCTATACCCCCTGGGTCAGCCCGAACTTGGTCAACCCAACCCGGGTCTAGGTCCGGCTCAATAGGAAGCAGCACGGCCTGGTGGGCACGGCCCGGCCTGGCCTGGGCACGGCCCAGCCTAGCGCACTTGGCCTGACCATCGTGGCAATACGACTCGGCCGTAACGGCTGAGCGGAAGGAGGGATGGGGGCGCTGTCCACCTGTTTGGAAAACTGCGGCCCCCATATGGGGGGGCCACTCCTTCAGTAGGTTGAAGGATATGACCCCCAGTTCCTTGTTCGGTCGGCCCGGCTGGCCGGCAGTGCTGCTGCCGCGGGACCCCGCGGTCCCGCCCTCCTGCTTTGGCGCCGGTGGCCGGTAGCCGACCGCCTCTCCCTGGTCCTCCGCGGCCAAAGGCCGCGGCTTTGGTCCGACCAGCACTACAACATCGCACCCCTCCTCTATGGCCCCGCTCTGACCGCTGTGTCTTCGAGGTTCTCCAACACGTTGCGACGACGCCGCACCCCTTCGCTGCGGCCTAACTGCGGCTGAGGCTTTGTTCGGCCTCAACGGTGCGGCGCGACGGCGCCGCGAATCGTTGCCGCATGATTCCGCATGGTGCCATCACACCACACCACCTTCTTTCAAACCACAACAACAAGACAACAAAACATGGGGAGGAGAGTTGGTCGTGTTCGTGCGGTCTGACCTCCTCCTGATAAGTTGATATCAAGAGGCTCAAAAATAAATACGAAGAATATAAAAGGATAAATTTAAGGCAAAAACAATTAACCCCTACCTCAAAGAAAAGTTTGAACGAAGGTTCCTCATGGAATTGAACGTCGCGGAATAAGGCGTCGTGGAGGTAGGGTCGTCGGTGTCGCGGAGAATGATTCGTCGGTGTCATGTCATCGATCTCTGAGGATGGCGTCTCTCACCGGCTGCGGAGAGGGAATGAGACGGTACGACGAACTACCCTTTTCGGTGACGGAGTTCTTCGTCAAAGGCTCGGCGTTCTTTGCATTCTTTGTCGAGGAAGGATAACTTCAAGACTTAGAGTAAATTCTCCCCAAAATCCTCTCGCACAACCAAAACAACACAAATAAAATAATATTTGCCTTATTTTATTACTTACACCAAAAATTATGATATTCAAAATTGAATAATTCAATTAATTGAATTAATTGAGAATTATAAAACGCCTAATTAAAGAGGTGTTTAATATTTAGTTAAACACAAGAGTTGACTTTCATTTAATGGGCGTGCGAGTGTGTTACCTATTAAGTGAAGGGGGTTGAGGAAGTGAATAGGTGGGGCTCGTGTGGGACCCACACCAAAAAATATCCTACCTAGTGGAGTAGGTTATAGTGGGTCCCACCAAGACCACTTATCTTAGGTCAAACTACTTTAAATAAAATAAAATTGGTTTCACCATTTTATTTTATTATTTTACTTAACCCAAAAAATTTAAGTACCACACCCGAGAAAAATAAACTCCAGAAAAGGTGTTCCTAAGCAATTAGCGGCGCTGCGATTCCATCGGTGCCCTCAGAATTTGATTCCAAGCACCAATTCGAATGTTAGGAAACCCCGCTCCTTCGTTCACTGAACGTACACAAGCTAAACTTTGGAAAAGTATTCCAGGCACACTGGGACTCGGAATCTGGTGCCGTCAGAAACTGCATTCTTGTAAAATCCAAAAGAAAATCAACAAAAAATTTCCCTTGAATTTTATGGGTATTTACATTACTCCCACCTCAGGGCTTTATGTCCCCGTAATGATACATCAAAAACTAGGGAAACAAATGTGGGTACTGAGCACGCATATGAGCCTCCCGATTCCAAATGATCTACTGGAGGTTCTCGTGTTGCCATATGATGCGCACTAGAGGAATCAACCATCCACGTAGGACCTGCTCTTTTCGATCCTCAATCTCCAATGGTATCTCTACAAAAGTTTCCCCATCATCAATGTCCAGCTCCCCATTGTCAATGATATGCGTCTGGTTGTGCACGTATCTCCTCAGTTGAGATACGTGGACGACGTCGTGCACCCAGTGAAACTAAGGTGGTAGATCCAGTTGATAATCCACCTCGCCTATCCTTCTGAGGACCTGGAATGGTCCGATGATACACGGAGATAACTTTCAGCCTCGGCCAAATCTCGGTAATCCACGTTGAGGTGAGACTCGCAGGAAGTCGTGGTCTCCATCATCGAACTCAAGTGGCCTCTACCTCATGTTAGAATTATACTTCTATTGGCTCTGAACTATCGTCATCCGCTCCTGGATGACGTGTACCTTTTCTGTCATGGCCTGGACCATCTCCGGTCCCAAAAGTGCTAATTCCCCAAGGTCTGTCCATCATAGCGATGATCTGCATGGTCCATTGTGCAATGCCTCGTAAGGTTCCATCCCGATGGTGGACTAGTAGTTGTTGTTGTACACGAACTCCACCAAAGGTATGTGGTCCTCCCAGATGCGACCAATGTCAAGGACACATGCGCGGATCATGTCCTTGAGAGTCGGAATGGTGCTCTCCATCTGACCATCTGTCTGAGGGTGAAAGGCAGTGCTCAGAAGTAGCTGCGTCCCGAATGCCTCCTGCAACCCCTTCTAATGTCGAGAAGTAAAGTGAGAATCTAGACCGGAGATTATAGATGATGGTACACCATGAATCCATACAATCTCTTGCACTTATAGGCGTCCCATGCTCTCCACTAAGCCCTTCTCTCTGATGGGTAAGAAGTGATCCAACTTGGTGAGTCGGTCGACAATCACCAAAATAGAGTCATGACCTCTGGATGTGCATGGAAGTCCAGTCACAAAGTCCATAGATATCCCATCCCACTTCCACTTCGGGACCTCCAAGTGTTGTACCAAGCCTGCTAGTACCTGGTGCTCTGCCTTCACCTACTAACAGGTGATGCATCGAGAAAAGAACTCAGCCACAACCTTCTTCATACCCGGCCACCGGTGATGTCGTCTGAGGTCCTGGTACATCTTCAACACTCTTGGATATACCACTAGAGGGGAAGTTTGGAACTCCCTCAGCACCTCCTCCTATAAAGAAGCTGGTACCATGGTACGTCCTCTAAAAAGGACGACATGCTCTCCTCCCACAATGAATCCATCAGGTTCCTGTCCTGAGGATATCTGTGCACGCCGCGTCTCACAGTCAATGTCCCCACACTGTGCCTCTCTAACCCATTGAAGAAGTGCAGGAGTGACTGTGAGTGACTATAGGAAGGCTGCTCCATCACTATCCACGAAGGATATCTGCAATGCGGCTAGCTGCTCTGTCACCTCCCCAAGTGGATGAATACCCGACCTCCTGCTGAGATCATCGGCTACTACGTTCCCCTCTCCAGGAGTATATACTATAACAAAGTCATAGTACTGAAGGAACTCGATCCATTACCACTATCTCGTGTTCAGGTCCATATGGAAAAAGATGTACCTGAGACTCTGGTGGTCAGAATAGACTATAAAGCGCTTTCCCATCAGATAGTGTCACCACATCTTCAGAGCGAAGACTACTGCTGCTAACTCCAGGTCATGGGTAGCATAGTTTTTCTCATGCGGCCTCAACTGACGTGATCCATAGGCGATCACTTCCCGCTGCTACATCAGGACACATCCGACCCCATTCCCTGATGCATCGCAGTAGACTATGTACCCTGCGCCCTCCTCTGCCCTAAAATAGGCGCACTAGTCAATCTCTGTCTCAGCTATTGGAAGCTCTGCTTACATCTATCTTACCACACGAAGGGTTTCCCCTTCTTCGTCAATGCTGAATGTGGTGCTGAAACTCTGGAGAAGTCTGGAACGAATCTCCAGTAGTACCCAGCTAGACCCAAGGAACTCCGCACCTTCGTCACGCTCCTGGGTGGCTCCCAAACTAGTACTGCCTCGATCATCACAGGATCCACAGAAACTCCCACCTCAGAGATGACACGTCCCAATAAGTGGACCTCACTTATCTAGAACTGACACTTAGAGAGCATTCCATAAAGCTGGTGCTCATTGAGTGTTTCCAATATTACCTGCATGTGGTAAGCGTGCTCCTCCCCAGTGGTCGAGTATATCAAATTTTCGTCGATGAAGACCATGAAAAATTGATCTAGGTATGGCTGAAAGATCCTATTCATGATACCCATGAACAAGTCTGGAGCGTAGGTTATTCCAAAATCCATAACCAAGAAGTCATAGTGGCCATACCGACATCTGAAGGTCGTCTTCTGCACGTCCTCTTCTCGAACTCTAAGCTGATAATAGCCTGATCTATGGTCTATCTTTGAGAACCACCGTGCTCCCTTGAGCTGATCGAAGAGGACATCAATCCTCAGTATTGGATAATTGTTCATCACGGTCACCTAGTTTAGGTGAAGATAATCAACTCAATGTCGCAAGCTCTCATCCTTCTTCTTGGAAAACAATATCGGGGATGCCCAGGGTGAAACACTAGGTCGGATGAATCCCTTTCCTTGCAAGTCCTCCAGTTGTACCCATACCTGTTGAAGCATGGCAGGAGCCATCTGATATACTGGGGTGGATATCGGGGCTGTCCTGGGGTACAAGTAAATATAAAAGTCTACCTCTCTATGAGGAGGTAGTCCTGGAATGTCGTCGGGAAAAACATCTTCATACTGATCCACCACTGCAGGTAAGCTCAGACTCCACACGTCAACTGCTCCTAGGATGAGGATATCCAACTGATGAGTGATGGGTTTTCCTCTCTTCTGTGTGAGTCCATCATGCGCTGAAAAGGCTCCATTCTCACCGGGGATGGTGAACATGCTCCCATCAGTGCGAACAAATCGCACCTTATACCTAATGCAGTCAATCTGAGCATAGACTGTAGATAACCAATCCATGCCCAAGATGACATCTTAAGTCCTCGACGAACCTACAAGAAGATCCCAGCTGAAGCTCTCCCCTCCTAGAGTAATCTCACACTGCCAGCACCATTGTGTAATTTTTGAGTCTTCTCCCGTAGGAGTCTCTAGCCATAAGGATCGAGCCAACAGTTCTGTCGGAATCTCCGAGATCCTAACAAGGGAAGTGGAAATGAATGAATGACTCAATATTGTGTCTATAAGAACTGCAGAAAGGGTGGAATAGAAAAAGATAGTACCTCAAATCATCTCGAGAGCACCATGGTCATAGGCCTCCGCTGCATGATGTTCTGCCTATCTCTGACCACTAGCTCCCTGTGGTCGGGGTGGACCTCCTAGTGGTGGTGGTGGTGGAGCCTCAAAAAGTCGCCTACCACCTGCTGCTCATCCAGCTCCTATGCCTCGTATGCCTGCTCCCTGCGAACCTTCACTGTCGACCCTCTGCCTCTTCCTGGGTGGTACCTCAACCGTCTTCTGTTACTCCGCACGGCGGGTCGGGCACTCACGAGCCATGTGGACCTGCCCGCCGCATGCGTAGCACTGTCTGCCTCTTGAAAGACTGGCTCTGCGCTGTGTGCCCCGCACCTCTGAGCCAGTGTCATGAGGTGGTCCGCCTGAGGGTCTGGTCTGCCTAGACCCATGTGTCATCCGTTGACTACCAGCTGTAGAAAACTCCGCTACGTGCCGCCCTGCGGTAGGTCTCGCTGCTGATGTAGGATCTGCAAGAACGCTCTCAATGAGAAGTGCTCGCTCCAGTACTCCTGCCTGTGCCAGAATGCTGAGGGAGATCAGTGATGACCTGATCTCATGCCTCAATCCCTTCTCAAAGGTCTGGGCACAGATGAATGGGTCTCGTACCATGTACGTCGAATAGCAAGCGATATCGATAAATCTCACCTAGTACTGGGCGACCGTCAAGGTGCCCTGCCGCAGCTGTAGAAGCTCCTGGATGCGCACCTCATGGAGGGTGGTTGGGACGAACTTCGAGCAGAAGAGGCTCTCAAAGTCCATCCCGAGGAGAGATGCCTCGTCATGTACCTGGAGCATCAAGCTCCACCATCTGTCTGTTGCTACATGCAGGAGATTTGTCGCAAGGATCACCATGAGGTATGCTGGTGTCCCTACCAAATAGAAAACTCGTACAACTTCCTCGAGCCAATCCCCAGCTGCATGAGGGTCCGTCTCCCCGTGGAACATGGGCGTTTGGTGATGCTAAAACGTGTGCAGTGCACCAAGGCAATGTTCACTCTCAGCGGCTGGGGCTGGTAACATCGGTGGCTCTGTAGGGAGAGGTGTCGTAGGTGCCTCTATTGTCAAAGGGCCCTACACTGAGGCCTTGTCGCTCGGTGGGCTATTGTCACGTACAAAACCCGGAACCCTAGCTGGCTGCCGTCGTGGGGCCATCCTGAAAAGAAACTTGTGCACCACTATTAATACAATATACCTGGTGAGCTGACACAATTTAATAACAAAGAAAACTTTTTAAACAAACATGCAATCAATTTTTTCGTGCATTGAGTCGGATATCAGAAGTCAGGGTATTGATGTACGGATACGTCAGCCTCCGCACCAACACTAGTCACCTTGGACTGATAACCACACTAAATACCCTTAACACTATTACTTCACATAGAATAATGATAAGAGTCCTATGTTTTGCAGAAGAACCGAACTCCTCTGATACCAATTTGTCACGACTCGTCCTCGGGGCCCGTGCCGTGACTACCCCAAGCCCACCTTCCATAGGCCAGGTGATGGCGACTAGCACTAAGGCATATGTCCCAACAAAAAGGGAAGGCATTTCATTTAAAAGTAAACAAACACCACATAGTAAGCCAACAGAAATAAACACTATGTAAACTGAGTACAAGTAAGTGCAGAAAGTAAATGGGCCAGAATACAAACCCAAACTGAAAGTAAAGTACAACTGGAAAGAAAGTACATCAACTGAAATTAAAGAAGCAATGTCGAGACGTCCACTGGTACTCAAACCTGAAGGGTGGTTACAAATAGCCACCTCTTCTCCTCGGGTCTATCCGTCCGCTCCGTGTTCGTCCCACCCAGTGGTCCACCTCCAGGTACCGACTGCTCCACTAGCCGCTACCACGATCAGCGTTGTCCATCATCTGCATCCAACACAACATAGTGCGGGCATAACCCGTGTAGGGGTGAGTATAAGCTACTCAGTAGGGACACCGAGACCCCCGAAGGTCTCCCAGAATCCACAAAGGATAATCTAAAAAAGAAAGATACAATCACAAACTACCATCAAACACTACTTAGGTATATGCCCATACAAATACCCAAGTCATCAATTCTCTTTCATCTCCAACATCGGAGCCCATGTACATCCCAGTCCAAATGGAAAAACACAACCCAATACACACAAGAAAGCATAACATAATCCACACAGGATATTAAGTTAATCTTATCGAAGATAAGGATTGAAGGTCAAGACTCAGCTCACACAGGTATACTTCTTTGTAAGATGATAGATATGATCAGATATATCCATTGATTCTTCTAAGCTGTTAGACCCACACAGGATCGATAGGTACTAACTCCCATAATGACCCACAAAGGATCTATAGGTAATAACCCCCGCAATGACGCACAATGGATCGATAGGTACGAACCCCCACAACGACCCACACAGGATCTGACCCACATAGGATCGGAATGCGCTGGCCCACACAGGACCGCTGAGCACTGACCGACACAGGATCAGTATCACTGGTCCACTAAGGATCGATGTGTGTTGTAGTGTTCACTGTCGAATCCACGGAGGATTTATGTACAGTCGTGATCGTCGTCGTAGTCATAACTACCTCTAGGGTTCCCGCACACAGCAAGCTTGTTCAGGAGGGTCAATTGCATGAGCCGAGGGGCTGATACATCAGCTGACATGATGTCTGGAGTTTTTGTATCCAAAAGTTCTGTATCATCAATAGGAACTCAATGTCACATACGACGCATCAATCGGACACCCGGTCTGAGTGTCATTGGCTTTTTTGTCCCAGGGGCCCTGTTGGTTTTTAAGTCAAAACCAACCCTACCATACTACAACTATGTCCAAATCTCGAGCGGAGTAATCCAAAATGTATGTATCACTATGAGGAATCCAAAAAGGTCGATGACACATCAATCGGACGTCCGGAACACAAGTTATAAGCGTTTCCTCTCCGCGGGCCCAGTTGGTTTCGTGTTCGAACCAACTCGGCCGAACCTAAAGTTCTCCAAAACCTTGATTATTTTATAGAGAAACGACCGACTCGATCCATGGATCTCATCATAGCTAACAGTGCGTCGATCAGAGGTCTGCAACCCATGTTATGGGCAAAAGACCGAAAGATGTCCAGAAATAGGGGTTCGGGCCCGGTCCGACCCGGCCCGACCCGGCCCGATACCCCCTGGGTCGGCCGAAACAGGGAGACCCGACCTGGGTCTAGGTCCTTCCCAATAGGGCGCGGTCCGACCCAGTGGGTGCGGCCCAGCCCGGCTTGGGCACGGCCTGGCCCGGCCTGGGCGCGGTGCGGCCTGGCGGCCCCACCTGGCACGCTCGGCCTCGCCAGCGTGGCCAGGCAGCTCACCTGTAACAGCCGAGCAGAAGGAGGGGGGCGTGCTGCCTCCCCTGTTTGAAAAACCGCACCCCCATGTGGGGGGCCGCTCCTTTGGCTGGCTGGGGGTTACGACCCCCATTTCCTCGTTCGGCCGGCCCGGCTGGCCGGTCGTGCGGCTGCAGCGGGACCTCGCGGTCCTGCCCTCCTGCTCCGATGCCGGTAGCCGGTAAATGACCGCCCCTCCTTGCTCCGCTGCGGACAAAGGCCGCAGCCTTGGTCCGACCGACGCGACTCTATAGCGTCGTGCCCCTCCACTGCGGCCCTGATCAAGCCGTGGTGTCTTCAAGGTACTCCGGCACGGCGCGACGGCGTCGCGCCCCTTCACTGCGTCCCGACTCCGGCCGCGGGTTTGTTCGGCCTCATCTGAATGGCACGACGACACTGCACATCTTTTCCACATGATTCGGCACAGTGCCATCTCACCACGCCACATTCTTTCAAAACACAACAACACGACAACAAAAAAGGGGGAGGAGAGTCGGCCGTGTTCATGTGGAACGACCTCCTCCCGATAATTTGATATCATGTGGCTCAAAAATAAAGACGAAGAACGTCAAAGGATAAATTTACGGCAAAAAAAATTAACCCCTACCTCGAAGAAAAGGTTAAACGAAGTTTCATCGTGGAATTGAACGTCGCGGAAGAAGGCGTCGTGGATGTAGGGTCGTCAGTGTCATGGAGAATGATTCATCGGCATTGCGTCATCGATCTCCGAGGATAACATATCTCACCGGTTGCAGAGAGGGAAGAAGACGGTACGACGAACTCCCCTTTGCGGTGACGGAGTTCTTCGTCGAAGGCTCGACGTTCTTCAAGTTCTTCGTCGAGAAAGTAGAACTTCAAGACATAGAGAAAATTCTCTCCAAAATCCCCTCGCACAACCAAAAGAACACTATTAAAATAAGCACTGCCTTATATTAATTCTTACGCCAAACCTTTTGAAATTCAAAATTGAATCATTCAATTATATTAAAGTCAACTCTTCCGTTTAACTAAATAAAAGAGGGGGTTGAGGAAGTGAATAGGTGGGGCTCTAGTGGGACCCACCCCACAAAATATCCTACCTAGTGGAGTAGGATATAGTGGGTTCCACTCCAACCACTTATCTTAGGTTAAACTACTTTAAATAAAATAAAATTGTTTGCACCATTTTATTTTATTATTTTACTTAACACAAAAATTAAAGTACCACACCCGAGCAAACGCAACTCCAGAAAAGGTGTTCCAAAGCAATTATCGGCGCTGTGATTCCATCGGTACCCTTAGAATTCGATTCCGAGCACCAGTTCAAAATTAAGGAAAACACGCTCATTTGTTCACTGAACGTACCCGAGCTAAAATTCGGAAAATTATTCTGGGAAAACCGGGCCTTAGAATCAGGTGCCTTTAGAAACTGAGTTCTTGTAAAATCCAAAAGAAAATCCAGAAAAAATATCCCTTGATTTTTATGGGTCTTTACATCCTCAGTATACACTATTTTATTCATGGATTAAATTAATCTCTATAATTACCCTTATTCTTATAAAAAAGGCATTCGACACTAGTATATCATTTCCATTTTCAAATACAATATTATATTCCAGTTAACATCTTTTATTTTCATTAATTATATTATATTCCAAATTAATAGATTATATTTTGGATGATATAAAAATATATCAATAATACCCAACCGATTAATTGGTGAAAAAACATTGGTATACACTGATATCCTCCATTATAGAGTAAACCAATGTTTCATCCATTAAGCCTTCATAGAGGGTAAAAATCTTTTGGGTGACATTATACATTCCTATATATATATTTAATCTATATTTTATAATTATGTTTTTATAGATAACATCATTTCCCATAATTTCATTCCACCAATTCTCAACCTGATTTTAATTATTGTGTAACCCATTCATTTAAGTGTATTGAGGAACTAACTACGTATTGATTAGGATCCTTATTTTAGTTTTTTAATGAATCCTACTGAAAAAATAATAATAACATGAAGAATGCTACCTAAAATTTCATACATATAATCATATAAAATTAATTATTTATTAATTTATATATAATTTCCCCAACCAAGATTTTATTTATTAATAAAATCATGGTTTTTCGATTTATATTATTCTTTCAGTATATTGAAAATTTCAGTTGATTATGCCATTACAAGTATCAACACATCCTCTATGAAACATTGAATTAAATTTTATTCCACATGGGTGATATTATGAGATAATTTTTTTAATAAAATCATTTTTCATTAACCATGTATCACCCTAAAAAATTATATTCTCAAAAAGATTAAATGTTACATTGTATTTATATACGGTGTAACTTTTTTGAGATCATTTATAATTAGAAATCCATAGCTATTATTAATTTTCAGGGATTTGTATTAAGATGGGTGAAACCTTGGGAAATTTCCTAGGTTGTATATAGGTGTGAACAATTAACTCTAAAATAACATTTCTTGGCCTATGGGTTCAATATTTTGACTGATATGTTACCATGATGAGTAATAGTAAATGGTTCATTGTGAGGGAAACCATGGTATTACATGTGACCCATTTTTATATGTGACTAGTACCATGGACTAGGGATATCAGGTGATGAAAAATTATATCAAATCTAGTACCCTTCCATAGGTGAAATATAACTACCTGGTAAGAGGTTTCCAGTTTATATTTAGTATTTTGGGAATTAATGGGGTATATATTATAACACCCTAGGAAATGTGAAACATAAAATACTAAATATGATCCTTCATATTTGGGAACATTTCAAATATAATATAAATTACTATGGCTTCTGATCTTTGACTTATCTCAAGACGAGTAATATATGAAACAATATTTTATTACACATTATTTATGTATTTATTTCATATATACACACATAATAAAGTAAAAAACCATCGACATGCCCAATATCATCATGTAATTGTATTTATATAATTATTACATGAAGAATATAAATAATGAAATTATTTAAATAACTACATAGAATGACATTAAATTCCATTTATTATCTAAAACATCATGCAATAACCTGGTGATGTACAAACAAAATTGGTGACCCAAACAGACCAAAAATGGAATAATAAAATAAAAAAATTATTGAAATTAATATAATAGGAATATAATTGTGATATATTAGGGTGGTAATAACAAAAAATGTATTTTATTCATGCCATTAGATGATACCATCGATGAAACATAAGAATATTTCAACAACATACATCATGACATTAATGAATAAGTCAATGGATATCACCGAGTCATCATAACATAGTGTTTTTAGCAAACCTTCCATAGACTATATATGGTATGTCATGAGATAAAATCATTACCCAATGTGTTTGAGGGAAATATAATTCTGGTCCCACTCATTATTTTAATATTATGTACATGAATTGGTGTTTTAGGCATATAATCAAACACAAGAACACATTTTAGGACTATTAATCCAAGAATATAGGATTGTGGGTTACATTCAAAGATATCCCCACTCAATTATGTATAACTAAATATATTGTAAAATCAATGAATGGATATTGGGATGGATATTGTCAGTAGTAAATTTAGTCATGGAAAATCACAAGGTAATTTTAGTAGAATAATGGGTCTTCATAATGTATTAAGGGAATGCTAAAGAGAGTGAAAGGTGGACTCCCAATACATGGGAATCATAACGATAATAAAGGGATGTGCAAAAACACATGACAACATGAGAATTTTGAAATAAAAAAGGAATAGTTGAATGAAATTATTTTAATAAAACAGAATAATAGAACCAGTTACCATGTGAAGGGGCTTCAAAATGTTCCGGAAGAAATTCTATTTATATTGGAAACACAAATGATGTATGTTAGTGATTTTGAGGGAAATAAACATCATTACAAATGGGTTTTCAGTGATGAAGGTTGACTGGTTATGTGTGTGTTTATGGAAAAAATTTGGGGAATTCATTCCCAATTTCAACAGTTAGGTTTTTCATACAGGGTGATAAAATAAGTAAAACATCAAACCTTTCCATTGTATTTAGCCAAGATTTCTACTAATTATAATTGGTTTTAAATATTATAATTTTATAAGAAAAAAAATTCCTAAAATATTAAAATTGATTATGTACATGTGAGTTATGTTCATAATTATTTATTCTTTAAACATTTAAATATAAGATTTCATATGGAGGATTCATTGAATGGTTAGAAAATTAATCAAATAACTTCAAATTTTAACTATGTTAAAGGATACATTAAATTTTATTGTTCGATTAAATATATTTTATTTATTACATCACATTTGGGATGTTATGGTTTTCTAATATGTACCATATATTATTCAATATTAAATTTTCATATAAAAACTGATTATCTTTTATAATTAAGAAAAAATAACTATTTTATAATTCTAAAATGTAGATTTAAAATATAATATTTATGTTTGGAATATATTTTTATAAATATTGGATTATATAATTATAAATAATAATCATTTTTATTTGAAAATACTGTGTTTTAGGTCTCTAACTACGTATTCACCATTATAAAAAATACATTGAATTTCAAGAAATTATACAATCATTTATGTTTAAAGAAATATTTTTGATAAATAATATTTCAGTAAATTATTTTAAAAAGTATTCAATTTATCGAAAAGTGTGTATTAATTTAAACAATACATTTTCCAAAATTATATGTTAATTTTCTATATCACAATTAATTTTATAAACATACTATACAAGAGTAACTAAACATATATATGTTATGTAATAGTCGAAAATATAATAATATAATAATTATTTTATAAAAAATAGGTTATAAAAATTCATACTACTAGGGTTTAGATACCTAATCCCTTATTGTACTACCATTTACACTATTGGTAATGTTATTGATTATGGTATATTATTGAGGTTGTTCACTGAACATGGTAGCAGTTGCAATCATGATAATATTTAACATATCACATAAATGGTTTAACAAGTGTTTAATTTGTAAAATATTTTCTTGGTGTTTGTGAACCACAAATCCTTGTAATTCTATTTTCTTAGGGAGATCAGATAAATTGTATTCATTATTTATGATCCAACAAGATGATGACATCACATATTCCTTTTTTATAGTTGGATAATGTTGTAACACATAATATAATATTCTTAATATACACTTTAATATGATTGTATTGTCAAATTTTATCACACATAGTTGTCTTTTAAATGAAATAGTATATATTTTAAATGGTCCAAAATTAAAAATGTATTATTTTTTTTCTCTAGTAGAGTTACATAATAATAAATTCATTCATTAAAAAGGTAAATTTATTTAAAAAATATTGTCAGTAAAATAATTATTTCCTTAAAAAAATTACACATAAACATTCTATAAAATTGATATGGGTACATTAATTCCATCACGTCTTATTGTTTAAATATTCCCTATAAAACATGTGGTTACACCACTATAAAATGACATGTAGATTTTACATATTTCATAGAACTGTTTCCCTGTGATATTATATCTTTTAGGGACTCTCCTTATATTATTGATCATTTTCCAAAGGTACCACTGTGTGATTAATTACACGTGATTCATCTAGAATGTACTTAATAGTGAGGGATACATGGATCACATCATATAACTAATATAATATAGGCCATTGTGATAATAAATTAGTGATATAAATAATGTGATCAAGGTTCTCAAAGGTCTCAATGTATCTTGGAGTATTCATTCCCTTATTCCAAAACTAGATTGCTTTATTCCACCGTGATATATATAGGAACACCTTAACTCTTACATCATACTCTTTGTACCATAGATGATAGTATTCATAAATATATTATTTACCTTTCAAGGAATTAATATACTTCTAAATAATTTGAACCACATCTTTCATATCAAAGACATGACAATGCCACATAATATTCCTCTCTCCAACTTCATCCCAATATGTGTATCCTAACACCTCTTCGCATATAGGGCATCATATAAATCTTTTTGAAATCTAGATTAGAAAATTATGTTATATGTGAACTATATAAGAGTATTTTTTTGATCCTTGTATCCATATAATTACATTGAACATGATCTCAACTTGTCCCTTATATTTTAAATGTAATTTTAAAACAAACCACCTATTTGAGGGTGATAAGTAGTTCTAAAACTAAAAAGTATATCAAATGACTTATGAAGGTTTCTCTAAAACCTTGATTTAAACCTATTAACATTACCAGATAAAATCTATATTATAACATCATTATGTCATTCCACTTCACTTATGTGTATCACATAGAGTTTCCCAGGGGAGAAAACTTTTTTGATAATAATGAAATGCATTGAATTTATAAGATGATTGGTTACCACCCAAATAATATTATTTACATTAGTTGTTATTGGGATTCATATAATAAAATACAAGTTTATTTTTCCCATTTCTATATAATTTTGAATAATTTTTTTATCATAGAATTATACTTATATCATTTTGACTGTACATTCTATTGTACCAAGAATTTAGATACACCCATTGAAAACTCACTCTTTATGTTATTCCCCTATATTTATTTTGTATATATCAATAAATTTTAGTTATTCATATATTTATTCACAATTATGAGATATGTGAATAATCCTTGATTTCTATCTTCTGTTATTATTTTTAATGGGACACAAATCCAGGATCCGTTATTTGTTATTATATATGATGAAATGTTGAACTCTTGAATATTTCGTACCTTTACATTTATATCCTTATCAGCTCTTCAGATATCAATGATCCTATCTTAAATATATGGTTTATCAGTTTTTTATGAATCATTGGATGATGGTCATTTTATGATTCACTGGTCCAAAATTTCATGTCAATGAATATTTTATCCATTTGAGGCCTCTATATGGATTGAGTAACAAGATATGTTATTCCCAATTAAACATATACATTATTTTCAATACCTTGATTTCAATTGATTAAACATTCATAATCTTTAAACCTCACTAATAACCTTCATTAGAGTATATGAGGCTAATTTTTTGTTATTTATAATTATGAATTTTTTATCTATATATTTGAAAGGCATCTCCCTATATATAAAATGACTTTACATAATCAATGTGAAGATCACTGCAGCCAATTCCTGATAGTGGGTTGGGTAGTTTTGATCTTGGATATTTAATTGGAGAGAGGAATAGGGTATCACTTTTCATCATAAATTATTACACAAACATATTCCTTTTTTGATGAATTTTTATATATCTCAAATCCAATTCTGCTATGAGTAATGTTATTATATTTAGAGAAAATATCCTTTTCATTGACTATTTTAAATAACACCTCAAATTCATCAATCAAAAAAATAAACCACTATCTTTCATGTTTTATTTGTTAGAGGTATTGATAATATTAATTATTTTATAAAAAAAATTGATCATTTTACATAGATAATTTCTGGAAACTATGGATCTCTATTATTGATGTTGGACTAGGACATCCTATAACTGCCACTATTATCAATGGATCCATATGTATCCCTTTTTTAGAGGTAATATTATGTAGTAGTTATACATGTTCCAATTAAATATAATTTTTTATGTATCTTAATTATAACTTTCCACTTCTAAAGGAATTTTATACAACATTCAATCTCTAATTATTTTAAATTATTCAATCAATTTATATAAAAATATATTCTATAAATACAACCATAAATTTTCTATGCTAATCCCTATATAATATATTCAATAACACTATAATTATACCAAGATAATTATATATTCTTTATGGAATCACTATGAGATCATATTTTATTTACTTGGTATTAAAAGTGATCCTTAATGATATCCCACATATTTATATTTTTCTTAATTATATCCACATAATGATCTTCCGTATAGAAATAATGAGACCCACATAGATGGTTGATCAAGTCATCAATTTTTAGTAAATTACTATTTTTATTTGTCACTATATTCATTATCTCATGATAATTAAGGTATAGTCCCATATCCCAATACTTATTTTTGAAGAAAAGGATTGATGCACTCTATATTGAATCCCTTGTGGTTATAACAACATTATCTATATTTGCTTATAGTTTCTTAATTAAATCAAAATTTTAATAGGTGAAATTATATATGGAGATTTTAATATATTAAATATCCAGATATATGTTTGATTGAGTAATTTAACATTCGAATAAAAGGATGAAAACAATTCTTCCAAGAACCCATGGACATATTCCCATACGATGGGAATGTCATCAATGATGAATTTTTCGAATTCCTCAATGATTTGGTCAAGATACACTTTCTCAAAATTCATGAACATCCATGATTGAGATAATTAATCCAAAGAATATCCCCCATTTGTCACACATATAGTGTGAATTAGGGTTTTATTGATAATATAGATGGCCACATCCATATCCCAAAAATTTGTATTGGTTCTATTCTATGAAATCCAATTAATACATAGAATTGTATTGAATATTACTAAAAGAAGTATCACAATAATCACAATGATTTTAAGCTAGTAAATATTTAAGGAGAAAATTTTATATTCTCAGGATGTAATTACTTCTCCACATCTGTTTTGATAGATAGATCAATATCCATGTTATGAGGTGGTGTTTTAATTTTTCTACAAAATATATGTGAAATAGGAAGTTGTGGAAAACAAAAATAAAATAGTTTATTCTATATCAAATAATGATTAACTAGAATACTTCTCAACAAATTATTGTTTAGTACCCCTATAGAAATTGTGATGGGACATGATAACACATACTCTATAGGACTACGAGTTTTTTTCCTTCTATTATCTTCAACATCCCATTTATCAGTGCATTGGTTATCATAGTATCCTTGATCTATAATATTTTAGCATTAGACAATCGGCTATGGGGTGACTGAAGAGTTACTAAATTTCACCAAATTATAAGGGTTTATTTTCTTTATTCTCATGTTAGGTTTCCATATATTCCAGAGATGATGAACTTACTTATTCCCTTTATGAAATTTCAATGATTCATATTCCCTCACTATTGATATTTGGGATGACAAAATTTATTACCACAATGATATTTCCCCATAACGTCACCAGAATTAAAATCCATTATTACATTCAATCTCTAAAGCCATGAAAAAATTGGCAATCAATGATATCCATTTTAATTAGTGGGATCATGACATAGATACACTCTCAATATGGTACCGAAAATGAATTTCCACTTACGTGAAGGGTTTTCCCAATCCCCATCGGCTAGAGACTATAACTCAGCCATCAAATAACAACCATAGTGAATTATTTAATCCAAATTAAATTACCCACATGACATATATATACATTTAAGAGACGAAGTTGAATAGATAAATATATTTCATAAATGAATGAAGAAAGAGGAATCGATACAATTCATAAAAAACATAAAATACTATTATAAATGTCCAAAAACAATTATAGAACTAAAATAGTTAACTATTTATACATTATGATAGTTTTGGAAATTTCCCATCATCTAAAAACAATCTAACCACACACATCTAAATGAAAACATCATTACATCACTATCTCTCATTTTGATTCCATACATAGAAAGATATAAAAATGTCTACACATACTCCAATGGATGAGCATAGTATGAGATTATTGGCTCTATAGGATCATACTATGTGTTTATATAGAACTATATGTACAATAATATGAACACAATCAACTATAAAAAGACTGGTTCATTCTAAATAGTTTAAAAATCTATTTCGAAACATGGGGTAACATTTAATTTCCCATTTTATACATTTCCATATTAATACAACTAAAACATTTTCATGTAATTTCATATATATAAATGTACTCAATTAAAAAAAGTCAAATAATGTATCACAAAAGATATTAAAACTATTATTTTACAATATTAAATAATACAATAAAATGAAAAGGTATCAACACACTGTTGACCACTAATGGTTACACTAGCACGAAAAGACGTACCTAAACACAGAAAATTCCACACATCAGGTGTTTATATATTGGAATCTCATAAAAAGAGTAGAGTAACACCCATGAAAGTAACCCCACAATAGTTTTTTCATGTTTTTAGAACAATGGGTCTCTAGAGAAGATAAACACCACATTATTGATAACCTAAATTAATGGATGAGAACTATTTCTATACCTTTCACATTATTATGAAAGGTTTACCTTGTGCTTTATTTTTCTAAATAATTTCAAAAAATACATTCATTTAAACCCTATTTAGATATCTACTTCACAATTAATTGAAAATTCACTTTTATTTTACCGAATTCAACGTGGAATCCATATTTTTATAAAAGAAAATACAATTTCAACACACAATATACCATTAATAGATAATATCATCTCAACTATAAAACAACTTATCCCAAAAAGATCAATACAATTCATCCAACACTGGATAGAGATAGAATAATATACCTCAAAATTAGGCCACATAAGCATGCCATAGAGTCCACTAAAACTGATGATCACAAAGGCAACAAATGATGTCATATAATAAATCATCGTATCACATAATCGATTATACAAGAAAAAAATTTAGTAGTAAGTATGTATTACAAAAAATGTCAACGAATCTTGGTTGTAACACTACTGAAATTTAAAATATGTAAAACAAATTTGATATAGTTTTTAAAAAGTAACAGCAACCATTGAAAATAATATTTCATATATGGAATTTATGAAAAAATTAATATTATAAATAATTTTATCATATTTTATATATTTTAATTCATGTAAAACTGGGTTAGTTTTCATAAAGAGTAGAAATTAGTTTTTCTGATATCGTGAGATACACAGAAGACCATCTTTTAACAAACAAAAATATAATATTATAATAATTATTATTTAATGTGATGGTTATGAACTAGATGATGGGATTATAAGAATAAATAGGAATAAATTAGTTATGAATATATATATTTTACACACATTTATTGGATATATATTTATTATAAATAATTATAATTATCTTTTAAAAGAAAAATAATCTTTTTTCCAAAGACTGTATTTTTCTAAAATATACATTAATAAAATTTATTGAAAATAATATAATAATATATTTTTAAACTCTTATAAAATTAAAATTAAATAAGAAACATTATTTTTGAAAATATTAATATATAGAAAATAATTGCGATTTTTTTTTATTTTTCTTAGAAAATATTTATTTTGATTTATAATGATACTTTTTGATTTTTCTATGAAAAATGTGCTATCGTTAAAATAATATATAATTTTAAATTTTATATATAATTAGTTTTTTAAAAAAATATTTATATTTTAAATAAATTAATATAATTTAGATCATTAAAATCAATTTAATCATTATTTGGATATAAAAACATTTCAAACTATTAAAAATTCTCACTTTGGAAACCTTAGTTATTACCCATTTTGTGACATTAATTTCAAATTGGTTATTTCTATTTCTGTTAGTTAAATTTTGCAATATTCATTGAATATTGGGAATAAGAATAATGTTTAATGACCAAATATGTTCATATGAAATTTTTATGAAAATAATTACTAAAAAAATTTATAATTAACTACTTCAATTAAATATAAAATGATAATACGTACTACTTAAAAATTGTAAATAAATTGTAAAAATGACATTATAATTGTTTTTTAACATTTATATACATATTTCCACCTTAATACACCTATTATATATAATTTATCCTAATGATGACCTAGTTAAAAATGTTGGTGTAATTCTCTCTTTCAATAAAAATTACAGGGTTTCCACTTAATCAACTAATAAATGCTCATCCGCTCTCCTCTCTCCCTCACTCCATAAACAAAATCTGTTTTTTCCCAGCCCCACCCAACCCATTCACACAATTAAAAACCAAAAATATGGTAAACATTATTTATTCACAAATGAAACAAATTATGGTTTTATGAAAGAAAATTTAAAATACCTGAAGATGATGTAACATCCTACGAAAAGTGACTGTATTTTATTTACATATCCACAACATTAAATTCATAATGAACAATTAATATATTATATTCATAGAATATTAAATATACATACATGTTTTTATATTATGTTTAAGAACTAAAACATCACACACATCTACAAATATCTTAATTAATTAATCTTTCTTTTATTGGATAGAATACCGACTTACGAACTGATGTCATTCCTTTTACCACTACCAAAAGGAATTGTTGGGAATAAATATGGGTTTATAGTTAATATATGATATATATGATATTATTCTTCTTCTTTAATTTTTATATCACTCATACCTTCAAGTTATACTATTTTTTGGAATATGATAATGTCACTTCTGTGTATACCGAACTACCACATCGTGATGGGCTCTAATTCATTCTAAATTTTCATAGAATATATTAAGTATGGGTTTAATAAAATAAAGTCATATATGAGATATAAATTTTGTACCATGATAATTATATATATATAATTTAATTTAATCTATATCATTATGAAAATAAAATGAACCAATGGTCATAAATAAGATCGACCTACCATCTACCTGAATAATGCATTTGATTTCATTAGATTTTTTTTGGATTACTCTAAATATTGATATTAATAATATATATTTTATTTAAATGATGTTTTAAATTATAAATATTCTGAAATCAAAATCTATGTTTTATAAAATCTATTACATGTCAAAACATTAAAATTAATCAAATAAATAAAAAACAAAAATAGAAAAAATTGACAGATTATTAATAAATGAAAGAGAAGTTATTATTAAAGAATAATATATGACGTCTTAAAAATTATTTTACTTATTTGAAACTTTAATAAATTGACTAAAAACCCTCAAAATTAGTTTATATCAACTATGACTTAAAAGTTATGTATGTGAAAAAGGACTTTGTCTCAATTTCATTTCATCGATGAAAATTGAAATTTCAGTCAACTAGATTAATTTATACAGTGTATATATCATCTCATTAACATTTAATATCATTAATAAGTAATTATTTCTGGTATTTTATGTTTCTAATTGAATTATTTCTTCTAATAGGATTTTTATTAGGTGTTACGAAGTAGTATATAATTTCATAACATAATTTCTTTTCAATGGGTCATATTACTTCTTCATAATCAATTATAAAATATGATTATATGTGGAATTAATTTTTTTAAAATATAATAATATTTAATATTACTTCATTTTTATATAAATTTGAAAAAAACAAAAAAACTAATTTTATGATTCCATCTTCAATGTTATGATCATTGTAAGGGTTTACTTCAAAATCACATTTTATTTGGGATTCATTACACATGAATTCCCATTGAACAGAATTATTTTCTCATTGATTAATAAACCTATTAATTTTATTATTCTTTATTTACTAATTAACATTTTCAATTACTTTTACTATTTTTCAATATTTCTTTACTTAAATTGCTTTATAATTTTTTATGAAACCTGACTTCATTTATCATTTCATTCAGAAACATGATTCATTCCAAATCCATATTTTCATAAACAAATTTGAAAAATATTTTCAGTCTTTTCAAAAACAATTATAGAAATTTTTACTCATTTTTTATTTTCAAAAAATATTTGTAATGTAATAAACTTTTAATTCTCCATAAAATAACTTCTCTAAAACAAATTCATTGAAAACATAATGTTCATAAATTTTTCAGCATGTAAAAAATTACAATCAATCATTTCTTTTATGATTTTTTTTCATGGTTAAAATTGTCATTTAAAATAATCTTTTAAATTTTAATTTCAAATATATATATTTTAATTTCCTTTTTCATATTGAAAATGATATTTTACTCAAAAATATGACTAAATATATTTTAATGATATTTCAATTCATCAATGACAACGACCATAATTTTATATATTCTACACTATATAAATGTTTTGTTTATACCATCTATATTAATCCACTACATTGATTATGATCATTTTGACTCAAGAATGTATATAAATTCACTTCCTTGATTACACTGTTTAGTCAATAAAATTACCATGAAATGTCCAATTTCATATAATTATTTGAAAAAAAATATTTGACATGAAAATAGATATTAATTATCATGGATATTTTTAATTATTAAACCATATATCATTTCTACCTAAAATGTAATAAATATAAATATAGTTTATAATCATATAAATATAAATAAATCTACACCCTTTACTCAATATGATTAGTTTATGATAACAAACATTATATATAATTCGAGTATTCACTATATGAGGAATTCATTAGAATTGTAAAAAATTTGTGGTGATTAGATATAGATATCCCAGTGAATCCTTTATAGTATCATTCGAAAATTCAATTGGATATCATTAGTTATGTGGAATCATAGAAAATATTTTTTAAATCATAATTTGAATGGTCTTGTTGTTAATGGTATTATATAACTGAGAATCATGAAATTCAATAATTTGGTATTTCATTCATTCATGAATTCGATTATTAACTTATTGAGTAAATGTAATTTTTTAGTTATTTAACTTCCATATCGATTATTCAATTTCAAGTGATGATATTCATGTTATTTATTAAATGGAATGTTTTTTAGTCACTGACCATTCTAAAAGAATTATACATTTCCTTGTCATTTTATGGATTAAATGTCATATGTTTTCTGTTATCTACCTATCCGTTATATTTATTAAATTATTTTTAGTATATTTGTTACATTGAAACCATGTTCTATTATTTAACACTCTAGATTTATTATTTCATTGATTCATTATTTTTTCCACTATATATTACTATTAAAAAAATGTGAGATCTACCTTATATTTTTTCATTACACCTGGATTCCAAAAAGTTTTTTATTACTAATATAATGGGATATATTGGATTGAATAAATTTATTTTTAAAAAATATTATGAAGATTTTTTCTATATTCATATGTAATGTAAGACTCATGTATGTATCTATTGTACCATTAATACTAAACTAATTTGTCCATCGGGATGTCTTTCCTCGTATCTTATGCCATTTTAATGATAATAGTAACTAGTTCTAGGAAACTAGGATCGAGTACGCTATAGTTTGTATTGGAGGATTTTTAGAAGATACCTTGGGAACTAGGTTTATGAAAACATATATTAGGGAACATAAACAAATTTTAGAGAGTGGGGATAAGTGTATAATAACATCATAATATATTGGTAATGTAGATATTATGTCATATTTCCTAGAAATAAGTCCTTAAATGGATTCTACAAGTGGAAGTGGTTATAGAATAGGATGGACTTGGAATAATATGTCAGAAAATTGAATTTAAAGATTAAAATATGCTTTACCATTTAGGAGACAATGGGCCGTGTTGCATACATTGTTTGAAACTCCAATGGGATATTCATAAGATAATATACATTTTATATTCCAAAAATTGTTTGGGATTTGAATAGAAATTAACAATTAATGAACTAGGTTAAACCTAAGGTGTATTATATTGAAAATGATGAATCCAGGGTTATACATTATGAAAATGATTATATAGTCTCTTCAGTGAGATAATTGTTTCTAAAATTAAAATTTTGGTTTTTAGTCATTGATTAGAACCCTAAGTAATCAAGTAAACGTAAAAAATGAAAGATAACATGGTTATAATGAAAATGAAAATGAAAGATTATATCATTTAATTATATCATGTTTATACCTAATCAGTTTTCCTAAATTATTAATATTAACATATATGTTGACCTACTCACACACTCTCCATATAACTTAATGATGTAGTTGGATAAGAGATCATGTGGTAGAGACTTTGTGTAAATTAAAGCACTATAAATATCAAGATAATAATATCTAAGGAGAAACCTAGTAAATTGTCATAATCAAATGATTAAAGGATTTATTTGTGGTAATGATGGTCATAAATTAAGAATTTACAAAGGAAAATTAATAATATGGTAGAAATAAATAATAAAAATCCAAATTATACATTTATAGTTCATTTAAATATATTTGGGGAACATAGGAATTACCCATGTCATTTCACTTTTCTAAAGAGTAACCCCTATATATGAAAATGAAATATGGGGAAATAAAATAGATGATGTATTTTTGTATTGTGATTCAATGAATTAAATAGTTAATATTTTTTACAAATAGAATTTTGGGTTACGATAATAATGAAACATCCCATGATTCTATTCAATTTTGGAAACAATTTTTTATTCATTAAAATTTGTGTTAGGGAAAAAATTATTGGTTAATAAGTTTATGATTGAACATAATTCCAATTTCTTAATCACCCTTTTAAAACATTGTCTAGTAGGATGGTGACATTATTATGGATAGTTTTGGAGAATATTATGGAATTAATATGATTTTTTTAACATTCTTTAGAGGAATAATATATTTTACATTTTATAAAAATAAGTTTAATGGAATTTATAACCATTATGGAGGAAATGAAAGATAAATAATATTAAAATATGATTATTAGAATATGTACAGTATACTTATATTGAAAACCATAGTAAATAATATTATTTAATGGTTCTTTTTAATTCAACGAAGTCCATCATATTTTGGGTAAAATTGTAGGAATTATGTAAATATAGTTTATTAAAAGTAAAACTCACATGAATGAATTCAACACGCCACATCAAGAAAGGTATTGTGTCTTGAAAGCATGACTGAATGATGATAAGGGTTTCCCCTATTCCCATGAATACATGATATACTAGTTAATATGTCAGAATTTTTAGATAAACAATTTTGTTGATCTATTTTAATGATTATGCATTAATATTACATTTTAGCTTTAGAGATTATTGTAAGAACAATTTTGGTTATATAAAATACATTAAGAATTAAAAAAATATGCCACTATTTCATATATCTTACGATCTACTAAAATTGAATTTGTATACATTAGGATAAAAAGTCCATTTTTGGATATTTATTTCTTGGAACAAATGTTGAATTTCAAATTAATTGGAGAACGAATAAGTATGAACATGTTCTTAGGAAATAGAAATTTATGAAGTAATTATATTTACTTTAATTAATATATAGTAAAATAATTATTCAAAATTAAAATGGTATATTCAAATTAAATGACCTTCTATTAACTTCTTTTTAATGATAACATTGATCTATTCACACATATTAGTTTTTGTTTCTGAGACCCCCAACTGTACATTGACCATTAACATATCTGTGATCAATGACCTCAATAACTGAACAATTATTTATTATTTTCTAACATGTTCGTTTCTTCAACTTCCACTGATGTTCTAAAATATATAACCATGGTGTTTTTTTTCTAGATGAACTTCATAATTCCTTATATATAATATTAAGAGGATATTATATTTACTCTATTACAATATGGATTTATTAGTAACCTTATTTCCACATATAGAAACCTTTATTATCGATATGAATTTTAAATTATTAGGATGTTTTTTTTGTGTTTTAGAGAATGTAACCACTTGAAATTATAAAATATAGAAACCATATTTAATAACATGTATGTCATATAACATAATGTGTAGAAATGATTATATCCTCCAAATAATTTATGATATATATTCAATTTTAAATAAAATCATACTATTTTATAATTTTAAAAGAATAAAAAACTATGTTATATTTAATTAAATGAATCCATGACTTTCTTTGATACCTATTATTTAATCAAATTTCAAAATTATCTTATGGTGATTTTTTATGAAATGATTTATTTTTTATGAATACTGAAAAATTATGAATTTGAATTTGAAACTAACATATTATTTTAAAAATATAAATAATTAAAATGTATTTGGAATTTGATATAAGGAAATATGATTTAAATTTTTTATTAATTAATAAAATTTATTTCATTCGGGTAAATTTTAAATTAAATTTTGATATAAAAACATTTTAATCTTTTAGATACATTCACTTCAAAAAACAATTTTAATTGCACATACATCACTAATTTAAAATTTAGTTTTTCAACTTATGTGAATTATATTTATTTAAATTGATTTATAATTTGGAATCATAATAATTTATTTGTTATATTTTGGTGAAATTAATTTTATTCCAAAATTATTAGTGATGAAGTTAAAATCTATTATAGAGATTCTGTATAAAATAAAAATACATAGTTGTTAAATAATGAATAAAAGGTATAAAAATGAATCAAATAATACATTTTTTTGAAATATTTCAGCCTTATATTGTATATGATATTGAATTAATAATTATTTGGGCCAGTATGAATAAAAAAACATTCGTGGGATTCCATCTTTCAAAAAAGTAAAATATTATCTATCACAAAACATATAAAACGGCAACACTATCCTCTACACTTCACATAACAAGTTAAATTTGGATCGTCCATTACATTGGTAAATCACTCCATAACATCCATCCACTCATCCATGATTCTTTATATTTTTATAAATAAAAATTATTATGGTTTTGTTGAAAGAAAAGAAGAATAACAGAAGAAGAGGTACTAATCACCTTAAATAGATTTCATTTTATGTTATTTTCTATCTCTATTAATAACTATTATAACATGATTTTTTTTAAAATAAGCATCTTAGATAATATGATACGATATTTTGTTAAGGTTATGGCTTAAAGGTCATGCATTTTCGTCAAATGTGTTATGAAATCATTATTTGTGTGTGAAAATATTTTGATGTTAATAATACTGATGGATTACTATATTTCATATGATATTTATTATATTAAATTTTTTATTATTCCTCTATAATTATTATATCACATGTACCATGATGCTGTCCATTTTATTGGAATATGATAACGTCCATCGTATGTTGTGAGTACTACATCCTTGCAAATCAATATGATTCATTCACAATTTACATAATATTTATTAAGGATGGGTTTATTGAAAAACATGTGATCTATATGAAATAAAATTTTTTCTATAATTAATATATATATATATATATTACTTTTACTTTATTCAATATTACAAGAAAATGGAAAGAATGTCCTTGTAAATGTAAAATGTAACATCTCTATGAATAGTCAATTTCATTTCATATGGAAAACATTTATGGATTGTTATAAATTAATAATTAATTTTTATATATGATATTTATATAATGTTTAAAATTCATGATATTATGAAACCATGATATGAGTTAGAAGAAAACAATAATAGGTTAAAACATATATAAGAAAAAGTAAAATTTTATTAAAAAAAAGATATTATTAATGATCATATGATAAGATATTGAAAAAAATAAAATAGGATATAATTGACTAAATATTTGTTCTATTATAAGTTAATAAGATGTTTGAGATAACTATACCTTAATTTAATGCATGTATGAGAGAAAAAAATCACAATGTAAGGGATTTCGTCTACATTTCAATTCATTGATGAATATTGTAATTTTATGAGCCTAGATTCTGTTATATGATGTATATATACCCAATTTTCAATATTATATCATTAGTAATTCACTATTGATGTTATTATATTTTTTATTTTGAATTATTTATTCTATAGGGATTTGAATTATGTATTATCAAGTGGTAGTGAATTTCAGAACTCTTTATTTTTATTAGGTTATATTGATTTTTCATTTTCGTTAATATAGTTATATATTATGTTTAATTAATTTTGATTATATAGGGTTTTATATCGATATATGTTATGTGTATTTATATCAGATATATATAATCAATTTATTTTACGATTCCAACTTCAATGTTATGATCACTACAAGGGTTAACTTAACAATTTTATTTTATTTAGTATTATTTTAACTTGTATTTATATTGAATGAAATTATCTAATAATTATAAAATAATCACATTAATTTTACCCTATTCTATTAATTCATGATTATTTTCAATTAATAGTACCATTTTACACACTTTATTACATATAATCTTTTTAAAAAAATTTAAGAAAATCTACATCATATTATTCTATGGTTAGAAACCTGTTTTTTTATAAAAAAAATTTCAATAATGTTATTAACATATTCAAAAATATTTATTAATGTTAAATTTACCCATTTTGAATTTTTAAAAAAAAATTAGAATGGAATGCTCTGGTTATTTTAAAAAAATGCACATTTCTATCCTTTTAAAATTCAAAATGAATATTATTTTTACCATATATACCATGTATATAATTTCATGAAATCATTTCATCATAGATTCCTTTAAATGATTTCATGGTTATTTAAATTTATTTTGTAAAAGTGATTTTCAATGAAAGGATATTCAATGTATTTTTAAAAATGAATATGATGTTATCTCAAAGAATGATTTAATGATATTTTTAGAGTATTTATTTTCATCAATAAATATTTCCTTTATTCTACATACATGCCACTACATTTAGTTTATATTTAAACCTTCCTTTTTAATCCTCTGTATAGCCAGTGAAGATATGGAATAAGAAAAGTATTGAAATTCACATTCTTGATTCATTTTTTATTTTCAATAATATATCCTTGAAATATTAATCTTACTAGGATATTTGGACATTAAATTACCATTTAATATACATAATTTTTATAACGGATATGTTTATTTCTTAAACCATATATCATTACACTATAAAATGTACTAAGGTGAATGTTATTTTATATCTAGAGAAATAATTTTAAATCTTTATCTAGTACCAAATATGAATACTTGATGATAAAGGAATTATTTATAAATTTATTTTTAATATATTAGGAATTATTTGAAATGTTATAAAATTAGTGATGTTGGTTATAGATAGCTTATTAATGGATCAGTAGTCTAAGTGGAAGAATCAGATGGCTATCCTAATATATGTGGTGTTTCACATAGTATATTTTAATCCTTCTTATGAATGTTCATGATAGTAAATGTACCATGTTCCTAGGAGACACAATGTCCAACAGTTATTAATTACCATAATTCAGTATTCAATTATTAATATCCATTTTATATTAATTATGAAAACTTTTATATATTCATTTTATTCTAATTTTATATGAATACCCTTCTCATTATTCCAAATTAATTTATGATTTATTATATAAAATTACACATAATATAACCCCATTGATTGATAACTCCTATTACTTTGGTAATTTGGTATATAGAATAATATTTTTATTATGGTATACATCAAAATTTCTGAATAATTTCTTTCCATTCCTCTTAAATTTAATTGCTTTATAAATGCATGGGAAACCCAATTGACAAACACAAGAAATGGGTGACCTATAAAGAACATTTTGTGAATAAAAATTTAATAAGATGAATTGAATAATACATGATATAATATAGGCAAATCATTTGGTTGAGTGTAAATCATAATCATGAATAAATAGACATGAGAGAACATTCTAATCATAAAGGAAGCATGGGAAAAGTGGAGACAACAATAAACATTGCATCTTAAACATAGGTAAAAGATTACTGCAAATAAAACATGATTTAAAAATCCTATAAAGGAATCATGTTCAGTCCCTATTCAAAAATGACATCTCAGGAGACTAATAAAAAAATTTCATTGGAGGATATATAATTATGGTCCCAGCGATCACCTTCATTTTATTCTCATTCTTATGTGTCCCACATAGATCATAAAAAAATTGATTCATTCATCGATGAATTATATTAAAAGAAAAATTATTGTGTAATAATTATATTAAATTCCTTATTAAATGAAGTATATCTTTATAAATGTGAAATCCCTTGATATTAAATTTGGAATGTATTCACTACTCAATTATTTTTGTCATGGAAAATCATTGTGAAAGCATAATAGTGTAAGATATAAATTTCGTAAAAAGTTATGATGAGAGTGAATGAGGCCTCTAATACTTTTATAATTAAAATGTTAAGTAATAAGTACATGTAATGATATATCCCAAATTTATTAATTTTATATATAATACATAATATAACTAAGACACTATAATAAAAAATGAAGAATGATAGGATCTTTTAACATTAGTGTGTGACTTCAAATTTTAGGAATAAAATCTTGTCATAATGGGGGAATCTATGAAGGAATATAGAGAAGGAATTATTGAATAAGGATGTGCCCATGTATTTTTTTTCTTGGGTGTTAGAGATTGGAGGGTTTTACATAAGAAAATAATAAGGATTTATTTACTATTTCTTAAATATAGTCTTTGGACTCTATATAAAAAAATAAACAACAACAGAAACCATACCTTATTTTTTCCCATATTTTATACCAATAGGGTTTTTTTTGAAATTTTATGGGGATAAGGTCCAAACATAATAAGAGATTACCCTTCGTCATGTGTATGTGAGTCATACTCTTAATGAATTTATTTTAAAACCTTATAATATCATATTATATTGGGTGGATTCATAATGGATTTATAAAATTATTAAAATAATCATAAAATCTTCTAATATTAAATGGAATACATATTTATGTTTCAGGATACCCTTTACAATATTTATTACAACACTTTTGGGTCATTATAAAGAAATAAAACACACAAAATATTTACATATTATTTAATTTTTATCAGAAAATTTGACCATCACAAAAAATTATTAAAAATACACCATTTTATAATTTAAACATTTTGATTCCAAAAATAATATTTATTTTTAAAATATAATTTTCTATATATTATAAATTTCTCTTTTAATATAAAATCTACATTTATTGACAAATTATGAGGATTTTCAAAATATTATTATTTGAATATTTATAATAATTAAACATTAATTTAAAACTTTATATGATCATTTAAATTAAGTACAATTTATTTATTATAAATATTTTATAAAATATTATTAAATTAAATTTAAATTAAAATATTAAAATAAAGTCATTAATTTATTTTTTATATTAACCATAATTAACAATTTTGTTTTATTGAATCAATATTTACATGATATATAAATTGAAAATGATAAGAAGTAAATATTTCCATTATTAATTGAAAATAACGTACATACTAATATTTTTGGGGTCTTCATTAAAATGACGTTAATATACTAGAAAAATCCCAAGGGTAAGGTTTGTGGTGATAATAATTTCATGGTGTGGTTCAGTGTACATGGATTGTGTAGTGATATAGATGTGCTTCAACTAATAAAAATAATTAGTTTTTATCACGTTTAAGTTATTGGGTCTCAGCTTGGTCCAATTTAAGGTCAAATCCCAATGATTGTATCTTCTAAAAAATCATTGATGATTCATCTTCCTATGTTTTTATTGTACAATTCGAGCCAACCACTTTAGTTTTCTATGTCAATATGATTTATTAAAACCCTATATTTTTCCAAATCATTATATCAATGTAATACAAATATAATATAAATTGTAATGATTATTAATCACCTATTAAATATTACATGATATAATAAAACAAAATAAGTGCATGTGTTTTCCATAATCATAATACATAATAAGAAATTTAATTTAAATCACATAGACAGTTTTATTTATAAATGATCATGTAAATATAATCCTCTCCTCTTTAGGTAATTTTACATAGATATTTTATTTTACTACACAAAAACTATTGATGGTTCTTTTGTTTCATCAGATCATCTAGTTACCACATCACTTCTTCAAACGTGTCATTTCTCCACAACTAATTGATAATGTGCATTGTCTAATTTCATAGACCATTTTCTCTATAATATATGATATCCATTGGATTCACCTCATGAGAAAAAACATTATATAATGGTTCCACATATAAATTGAGTACATGTGAAGGGTCTGGTATTTACATCCCCTAGAGGGATACATGGATTACATCCGTTACATGAACTAGGTTTGCTGGGGGTGATAGTCCACATTCCATGACTCAAATGTGATCAATAATATCAAAGGGGATACTATGTTTTTGACTATGATTTCCATTCATCTGACATCTCATGACTTTTGTGCATAAAGATATGCATTGGATTAACATTTCACCAATATGGAACTCTTTTTCTCATCAATGATTGCTACCATAACTGTTCTATCAAATATGAGTAACCTTGATATGCTTTGGAATATTCTAAACCATTTCCACAATTTCCCATATCATTTATTAACATAGAAGTTTCCATTCCCAAATTGTATCCAATATTGTAGGTGTTATACACATCTTCTAGTAAATGGATTCAAAGGGAGTCAATTGAATGCTATAGTGGAAACTCTATTTGTATGAGAACCCGACTATAATATGATGTTTATCAAATACTTCGTTGATGTAAATTGATAATTCCATCAAAACAAACTCAATTTTTATATATTATACGGATATTGGCCATTTATTATAGTGATAAGTCATTTTTAAGTTCAATTGAGTATTAATATCATGCTGGAAACTCTTCATGAACGTGATGGTAAATTGTGGGTCTTGATCAGATACAATTTATTATGGTGTTCCATGAATCCTATGCTCTTAACTAATGTATATCCTTGATTGTTGATCAAGTGATAAGTCCTCTAAAATATAAAATAAATGACATGTCATATTATAAGGATCAATCAAAACACATATAGCATTATTTCCTCTTAATATCTTTAGTTAAAGGGTGACAATTTCAATGGTGATATTTTCCCATTTCCATGTGGGTATGTTTAATGGATGCATCACCCCATATGATTTTTGACTTCCAACCTCCCCTTGTTCACATAAAATACATCGTAATATATATTTTGGGAGATTATTCTTCATATTGGCCAACTAATTGTGTTCTTCGATATCTCAATAGATCATAGTTATTCTATGATGGAAAGAGAAGGTTGAGCTATCTGCATCATCCAACAACTCCTTATTTAACTAAATATTTTATGGATCACATAGTCCAAAATCTATTATCACAACTCATTCTTCATTAATAATTAAATCTACAGATTTTTTATTTGTTATATTTTCAACTATCATTTTAATTCCCACATCATATCCATCAAAATACTTTTTCCTCTCTAGAAGCGATGATTTCACAATCATTTTTTTAAGGATTTATGATGTTACTTCCTATATGATTCCTATATCAATCATTTAAAAATATAAAATCATTTTATCCCTCTAAATTCGCATCAATGATTGAATTTTTTTATCCTTTCTATTTATAGAGTCTACAACTTTTTTCTCATCCTTAATAAAGTAGTGGATTAAGATGTCATAGTATTTGATCATATTCAGACATCATCATTGGTTCTCATTTAAATACATTTCTATGAATATATACAAGATTCTTTTTGGATCTATATATATTTCAAATATCTCTCTAAAGAGATAATACCACCATATTTTTAAATATAAGATCACCACAAACAACTCCATATCATGTGTTGGGTAAACTTTTTCATGAAATTTAAACTACCGTGATTCATATTCTATTAATTTTTCATTCTGCATGAAATGAAACTCCATCCCTTCATCCGAACATATGTGATTATGAATAAAACTAAACTAGTTTTGGGTAGTGTGACCACAGAGGAAGAGAAAAACCTCTAGTTCATCTCCTTGAAAATATCTTCACATTCATCATTATAATGAAACATTTCCCCCTTCTAAGTTATCATAGATATAGGGATTTATAATCATGTGATATTTCACACAAATAGGTGATAGTACGAAGGTAATCCATGGATACTATAGATATAATTCAAAAATATTGAAATCAATAATCTGAAAATTATTTTTTTTAAGGGTGCAATGATATCGAATTTGTTTATGGTATTCCACAAGAAATATATATAAAAAATCTCATATTTTACATACATGGTATAAATCATATCTGTTCATATGTCCTTTAAGATAGTGCTCAGATTCACCTCATACTCATACTTGATTATAGAGAATATTAGAACATCACCAATAATTTATACAATAAATTATTCATAGTATTTATTAAATACCCTATTAATAAATTCCATGAAGAATTATATATAATTAGCGAGTATGAGTGGAATTAGTATGATCTCAGAGTGTCTTAACTTATATAAAGTGAATTATAAAGGATATCATCCTTCTTCACCCTATCTGGATAATATACCAACCACAGATCAACTGTGGTGATGTATTGTTCTCTATATAGTAGAATGATCTTCTTATCATAGTATGGAAGAGGATAATTGTTCTTTATCATGATATTTTTGAGCTAACAATAATCAATTTAAAGGCACATTGACCCATCCTTATTATATATATTGAGGAATGGTTCACCCCAAGGGGATGCACTTCGGCGTATAAACATTTTATCCACATTCTCCCATAATTGTTTCTTTGGCACCTCATGATCTGCAATATCCATTAAATGGTTAGTCTTGGATAATTCTAATGCAGCAAGTATTATTTCAATTTAATATTTAACCTCTCAACCATGAGTAATACCATGCAATTCCTCAGGGAACACCACTGTGTATTCCCTCACAATTTTCATTTCAATTATGGATTATTACTTCATTATACCAAATAATTTGAGCTAGAGATTAATTATCTTAGGTAATTAATTTCTATTCTTCAGATGTTGGTGAAAAAGATGATTGGCCCTCCTACATTCCCTTGTACAGAATTTGGGGTCGACTCAAAATATGAATAGTGATTTTCTTCCAATGGTAATTTATATTGGATATATAATAGGAAAGAAAATACATATATATAATTGTGTCAAATTCCACCAAATATAATTTCATAAGGTTTAATTGGAAATTTATACAAAAATTTTTTATAGGGGATGAGTTATAAACTAGTATTCACTAATTTTTGCATTTTTCATTTTCATAGACAACTCAACTTCCATGATATTTGGTGGTTTTTAGTAGTTCTACAGAACAATCATGATATTAATTAATTAATTTAACTAGTATGAAAATTTAAATTAGCTATTCTTGAATGAATAACTATCATAGTTATCACCACGTCATCTTTGGGATTCACCTTAGCAGTTGTGGGGAAAACGCTCACCCTTTATGCCTTAGAGGATGTTGGTTTTCTCGGAAAAATAATGTCTTTATTGAATTGGTTGGAAAAGATCCATTTATCCTTTTAAATGAAGAAATTAAAAATGATATATTTTTATAATGGGTAATTCATTTCCTACATCACATAGCCGGGGTTCTCATGTCATCAATTTCTAGATTTGTTCCTTTCATCCTGCACGTGATGAATTTCCTCATCCCCCTTTTGAAATTTATAGAGAACTTATTTTATGCAGGATTGACAAGTGGGATTTTTGAATTTATTGGAACCATTATATTTCCCCATCAAACTTCCAAATTTAATCTCGACTTTTATATTCTTATCCCCGTGATACGCATTGGATTTTATGATATCCATCTCAACTATGATGTAACATTAAAAAATTTCCTCATAGCTATTAGTGTATCATATTCTTAGGTCTCCTCTTAGATTAGGTTTTATCTTACCATATAAGTACTCAACCATCCATTTTCGGGTAATGGAAATACAAGTGACAAATCATGATTTATTTTTATTTTTCCCTCATAAACTCTGATTGAATAATCATATTTTGTCTTGAGCAGAATGAAATATCATTCCATTTTATGTCATTTTGTTTGAGAAAAATAATAATCAAAAAAATAAGTTAAAATTCTTACACCCCATAACATAGACTTATTACTCAGGATTGGTATTATGGATCAATGTCCATCAATAATCAGTTTCTCCCTCCATACGGTTAAATATTATAAACCATTCTCTTTCTGAGAATATTGAATGATGGAAATAAATACTCTAAATGGACTTGATCCATTTTTTCAAGATTAAGGGATTTTATTATCCATTGAATTTTGGGGGGCCTTGTCAAACAAATATCTAAATTTAACCTTATTCATTATTTAATGTCTTTGAGTGCTTCTACTTATCAAGGATTCAATTCAGAACCTGATTCTTTTAATTTGTGTCATCACAATTTTAAAGATACCCACCTCCATCAGGTCAAGTATTTTTAAGGAAAATAATCAAATTCACTATCATATTTATTTCTACCAAATTACTCATATTTTTAACCATTTGATAAAATAATTTTTAATTAAATATAATTATTTTTTAATTATTAAATGCATAAAAGGGAATCCAATGAAATTAAGGAGAAAAAAATAAATTACAACTATTTCAATAAATTATTAATTTGTAGGCCCCAATATATGTTATCCATGACCTATATGGGTGTTTTTTGTTAAAATAATAATGAATCAAAATGATATTGTGAATTTAGAAAATAATTTCTTTATAGAGTGTCAATCGATGAATGTATAAATGCTTATTTGCAAGCCCTTATTCTCAGTCAAGTCTATATTTACATGTTCTTTTCATGTTTTACCCCTATATAATGTGCTTTCAATGCAACATTAAATTTTAATATAAATATAATGGTTTATTTTCTGGATAAACAACTTAACCAATATTTATCAAAATTTAAGAATGCATTCATATAATTAGTCTTATCATTATTTCTTTCTATTATAATTTCTAATACCAATCCCTTAAATAACAAAACATTTTTTCTGATAAAAACTATAACAACCCTTCTCTTTTTTACATAATATTCCAGATTTGTTACATAAATGTACACATAATAAAACAAATAAATCTAGAATAATATGCTTATTGAAAATTATGTACATAGCATAAAATATTGAACAAGGGATAAAACAACAATATTGAAATTCACTTTAACATGATTATAAAATTCAATGTTTTTGAAATCTGCATGGGATAACCCGAGGACATATATAATAATGGGGTTATCTATAAAGAACAATAATGGAATAAACATGGAATAACAAGAATAGAATAATACATGTTAGGGAATATTCATATCATAGGGTCATAATAGAATAATGAATCATAAATATTATATTGAGACATGATATTGAATGATAATCAAAGAGGTATATTGGTAAATGTGTCAACAATAGTAAACACCACATAATAAACCTAATTTATGGATAACTACAAAGACATCCCGATGAAAAAAACCCAATTAAGTAATCAGGTTCATTCCCAGCCCAACAAGACCTCTCATGAGAATAAACATTACATAATGCATTATAGAACAATATAATTCTGAGAGCACATGTTACAGAGACTGAAAATTATTATTTATTATTTTAAAAACACATTTGAGGATGTTTGACAAACCAAAAAAATTCCAAACACCCCTGATGTGAATCAAAAATCCAATAGAGACATCAAATATGGGGAAAATGATTTTATAGTCAAATAATCCAAATAACATCCACTACCACTTAGATACATAGATATCCATGTCAACATATATATGATATTCAATATAATCTTCCATTATTTTATATGATTTAATATAATCCACTCTAATTATCTTCCATTCATTGAATCTGCAAATCAAAATGTATTCTTCTGCATCATTCCAGACCCTTTGTTCCTCATTTATGGAAACCTAAATCATTACATCATACATGATTTTGGACCACCACATTTGAAGAATTGATATTGAGTAATTTTTCAACCATTTAATTCTGGTAATTGAGATCATGTTCTAAATTTTTGTTGATATACTATTCTACTTTTCCTACCACCTTGTTTGATCTTTCATGCAAAATGTTTCATTCACCCTCATTTTCTCTATCCTATTGAACTTTTCTACCCTCATTCAATATCTGATTTCTCATCATTGTAGAACCTCTCATCACATCATATTTCAAGGAGAATTCCCTTAATTTATATTTTGTTCCATTACTCCATTCCTTGGTGGGTGACATAGTGAATTTTTTTTTGGTGCGTTTGAGTAATTTTTTTCAGGTCTATGCATCAACCACATTTTGACAGGGAAATTAGTGCTACTAATTTTCCTTTCTTTCAAATTCCTATATCTAGTTCCCAACATGGATTCAAGCTCATTATCCAAACTTTTTATCGATTCATCCTCTTTATCACATTGCTTATCCTATTCTAAATATATTAAATCATCTTGTTTTCATTTCCATTTTAGGAATAGTAGTTTACATCATTCAGTTTATTCAATTTATTTTCCACCTTAATTCATATTCATGAAGTGATTTTTTTATTTTTAGTAACATTGGTTCCTTCCACTAAGCTGGTGCCCCACTAATAAATGTAACTATTGCCATCATATCAACAAATATTTATAACACTTCAAGCGATGATGCATCATTTAGGTTTCCTTCATGACTATGGGTCATGTGCTATTATTAAAATTTTCATTGAACTAAGAATATGTCCTTATCCATAACATCTAAGGAATGTGTATTCATGGTTCTTGTTTGATCCCAATGGTCGCGCTGTCAACCTAGGAATGTCAAGATCCTATAATAAACTTCCAAATATATTATCAACTCTCATAAACTAATCCAATGTTTTTTAGATAACTATCTGAAGATAAAAACTAGGAATATATTAATAAATTGCAGTACAAATTGGAGGGGAAAAAATTCTACATCATTTTATTGTGTAGGATATTCCACCATTTGGTTACCCCTTCACCTCTGATAGTCTGATGAATCATCTTTCCGAAACATCATTCAAATTGAAATAAATAATTCCATTATTAAAAAAACATTTTCCCCAATTTTTTTTATAAAATAGATATCTAAAACATATCTAATGGTGGTTTGGAGACATCACCCATGAAATACAAAGGCAGAGAAACATGATAGTTAATAGATTCTTTTATAAAATTTGTGAATAAAAATCGACTGACCATATTTCCCACAATATGCAGTATAAAAGGATTTTGATGAGGGTGATTCTCTTCCCGAAGACTACCCATGTGGACACTATCGAATAATCATGTTTCATATGAAACTTATAGGATCATCTAGAGAGGAAAAAATTTGAGCCCTGGTACCAGCGAGGATCTTTGGACATCACTGATTTTATATCATTCTCTGTGGGAAAATCAACCAAAATACGATACTTGTTAAGAAGAATGACAAACTCTAAATTTTTCATAACCCACAAGCTGGAAACAAATATATTAAATGAATAAACTGGTGGATGAAAATGAGTGTGAAATAATAATAGATTCATCCTATGAAAGGTTGATCCCCCCATCATCACCTCCATCAAAAGCAGAGTTGGGGGAAATCCATTAAAAAGGTCTACCACATTACAAAATATCATGATATTGGGAAAGGATGGGTCTCGATCTAGGTTAGAGAAAGGAGTTAATATGGGATTTGCGAATATAAACAAGGGGAAGGGATTCCCCTGACCTCTATTGGGGGAGGGACATTGGTAACCATCATTAATAGATAGTATATCAATAGTGATGAATAGAGGAGAATTAAATCAAGTAGTTCCATTTGAAATCCATCTTTCACTTTTTTTTATTCTCATTCTTAAGTGTTTTAGTTAGATCATATCTAAAATATTCCATAATCACCATATTTTATAATGCAATCAATGAGTGTTGAATAAATTCATGTTATTTCAAATGAAAAATTAGTAAATGTTTATAAAGTTGAACACCCTTGGTATGAAATGGATGTGGTATTCACTAAGCAATTTAATTGGAATGGAAAATCATAGTGAAAGGGTAATAACATCACATAAAAATTACCAAAATGGGCTTACGATAGAGAAATGGGACTATCATAATATTGATATAAAATGGATATTAAGATGGACATATAATGAAATATTATAACATTATGAATTCGAAATTAAAAGCACATAATCACGATGAAACTATAATAATGATGAGATTGAGATGATCCCAAACCTTTAGAGTTAGACATAAAATGATTTGGAGGATATTCTTAGACATTTTGGTGCCATAAAAGGAATATAGACAGGGGAGGGAAGAGTAATATTGTGATTATATAAATTTTTTTAAATAGCAGTGACTATTGTTTGGGATAATATCGTATAAGATTGGGGATTTCAATATTATTCCTCAAATATTGGTTTTGGATTCAATATAATAAAAAAACCAAAACCATAAATATTTCCATTGTATTTTCCATGGTTTCAAAAAAAATAGTGTAAATTTCACTTATTTTTAACTTTCATGGGGTGAGAACAGTAAATTAATATCCTTAGTTATGTTGAGGTGAAATATTATCATAGTGAATTGATTTTAAAACCATAAAAAATGTTCTATGTTTTGGTGAATTTGTAATAAATTTATTAAATTAATGAGAAAGATAAAATTAATTTAAAGGGGAAACATATATTTTGTTATGTATAACATTTATAATATTTATTACATCACTTTTGGGTCATCATGATGTTATAATGAAGATCATTTATTTCTATGGTATTTATTTATTATTAGAAAATTCTATTGTCCCAAAAAATAATTTAAAATTTCCAATTGGATAATTTCAATGTTCTAATTCTAAAACATATCTTTATTTTAATAAAAATAAATTTTATAAATATTTTAATTTCAAAATTTAAATTAACATTATCATTTGTTACGAAATGTTGGGGGGGTCAATAATAGTTCTTGAACCCATAAAAAAATAAAAATTGACTTCATAAAAATTAATAATCATTTTTTTTGAAAAGAATTATTTGAAAATAATATTTTAAATAACTATTATTTATTTTGAAAATATATTTAATCATTAAAACAAATAAAATAGTGGCAATTAAATATAGACCAAAAATACACTTTTTATTTTAGTAAATCAAAATCAAAATATTCTATAATATTACAATAATAAGATTTAAATGAAACCATTATTATATTGATATTAATTTACATATTATATTAATAGGATCTTGATATATATCAAATTAATACAAAAAAAACACCCTAAGTGTAAACTTCATAATGGTGAGATATTAATGGGGTGGTTTTTCGTACAGGATTTGGGATGTGATCTGGATGAGAATTAACATCACCCCTAAACAATTTATCTCATTCTTAAGTTACTATATCTCATGAAAATAATGGTTAAGGGAAAATAGCAGTGATTCTATATCCCTTAGATTCATTAATAAATTTGATTCATTGGGTATGATCTTATTTATTGTGTCTATCAAGTCTTTTGTCTATGTCAATTATATTTTTTAAAAACTTATAATTATCTACTCATATTATCAATTATCAATGAATATATAATAAGTTTTAGTGTTTCATAATGATCATTTAAATTTTATTGGATATATTAAGACCATAGAAGGTCATATGTCTTCTATAACCATAATATATAATATGAAATTTAAGTGAATTTATAAGTGGAATTTTATATATAAATGTTCATGTCATTATTGACTATTAATTAAATAGAAGTTGGTTTCAGTTATTTACATTTCTATATCAATAATGACTTCTCGATTTAAGATTTTCATTTATTTGATTAAAAGAAATATACTTTTATTTAATTTCCTTCAATATTGTTTACACATTTCAATCTCGATTTATTGATTTTGTTGAATATGTTTTTCGTTACATACATTCTTATACTATTTATGATCTTTGTTATCAGATTATTTTTTTACATGAAAATGTGTTTTAGTTTTATACCACATCATATTTTTTGTTTTCATTACTTTTTTATTTTAATAATTTATTTAATTATTATTGTTCATTTGAGCCCACCTCTATTTTTCTTATCTTCATTTGAATTCCATTAAATTTACTATAATAGATATGTAATGATATAATTGATAGTATATTGTTATTTTTTTACAAAAATAATATTTTTAAAATGGATTATTCACATGTAATGTAATACATAGGTCTATATCTAGTTTACCAATACTAGAAATGTCACAACCCGACCCCTGAGGACCAAATCGTGACTACCCCAAGCCCGCCTTCCATAGGCCAGGGGATGACGACTAGAACCAAAGGCGTAATTCCATAAAACTAGGAAGGCATTGCCTTTATTAAAGGTAAACTCACATAACCAGAGTAATGATGAAGGAGACACTACGTAAAAGCTGTATAACAAGTGTACTGAAAGCAAAGAGGTCCAGAATACAATCCCATAAGTAAAGTACAAATACAACTGAATGCAAGTACAACTAAAAAGGGAAAAATTTCTAAAATGTGAAAGAAGCTCCTGGATCGTCCTTCGGGGTTCCTACATGAAGCATAGGTATAGATGGCCTCCACATCACTCCACATCCTTCCGACTCCACCATGTACTGATACATTGTAATAACCTCTTCCGGGTGTCGTTCCGTCCTGGCACTCTTGGCCTTCGTCAGTGTTGTTTGTCATCTGCATCCAACAAAATGATGTGCAGGCATAGCCCGTGCATGGTTGAGTATAACGATACTCAGTAGGGTTCTATAGACCCTCATGGTCTCCAAAAATCAAACAAGGATAAACCAAAAAGTATGAGAACAATGGATAACCATTACTTAGGTATATTCCCATACATATACATAACATATCAAGTAACCCATCTCAATTATGGGGAAAACACAATGCTCATTGACTCACCTAGAACAAAGATTTTTATTCACGATTTCGAAACAACGGCTACTGGAGGACTCCTCCTCTGTCGAGTACAGTGGGCCTTCCACTGCAACCAAGCACTTCCCAATACCCTAGGAATCCTGAAGTACTCCACCTGTCGAGTACTGGGGGCCAACAACTACAACCAAGCTCTTCCCACCATGGGTCTGCCGCAACAACCAAGTGCTCCCCCTCATATTCTACAGAGGTACACCATCTGTCGAGTACCGCAGGTCAACCACTACAACCTTGTTCACCTCCATCGTGGGTCTGGTGCTACAAACAAGCTCTCCCCGTCGGTCCATCCGAATCACTCTGAGTCAATCGGTCAGTAGTTGTCAAGTCCCATTTAGCTACTAGGTCTCTATAATCTACTCGTTCATCCCCGGGATGTACCACTCCACGATCCACAAGTCGATACTCCATGACTCACAAATTCTCACATAGAAGTTTCAAAAATGACCTTCATGACATAGGGGTCTCAATGCAATAGACGTCACGTAAATTGGATGCCCGGTCGGTGTGGTGTTAGACTTTTAGTCCCGCGGTCCCGGTTGGTTTCGTGTATGAACCAACCTAACCGTACCTCAACTATACCCAAAAATCCCATGGGGTATAACCAAACTGACTATTTCTCAATGAGATTACTAGCCCCACTGATGGTTCGTCAAAAGGACATATGGTGCCAAAGATATGGCCAAATTAAGCAATGGGATATTAGTGGGCATGGGTCCAGTCTGACCCAGTCCGACCGACTCGACCCAACACAGTTTGCATCGACCCGATATCGTTTAACCCGATTAGACTTGCTGGGTTTGACTCGGCCCGTTGTGTGGGTCATCCTACTATGTTTTGACCCGGTTTACTGGGCCCAGCCCACCGGACTGTGAGGGCGGTTCAGCCTGAATGCGGCCGCATAGGTGGCCCGGCCTTATGGCATGGGCCGGTTTGATCAGCGCCGCGAGGGGCCTGGCTTGGATGTTGGGTGGTCGGGACACCAGAGGGAAAGCCTCGCAAGGCACGGGCCGGCTGGCTGGTCACCGGAAAGGCCACAGGTGCACCGGGCAGGGCGCTTCAGGGCGTGAGGGTGCCTGTCTGGCCGCTGGTAGGGGCCGGGCAGCCCAAATGCGGGGCACAGGTGCACAGGGCAGGCCATCGACATGGGTCTGGTCAGGCCGCGGGTGGGGCGCGGTTGCTACGACAGACCAACGGGAGGGGCCAGGGAGGCTGTGGGTGCGACGGGCCGGCAGCCGGTAGGGGCCGTGCAGCGTGCTGGGGGCACGGTCCAGGCACCAGCGGGGCACGAGAAGCGCACATGGTGTGGGTTGGGCGGTTCGTGGAGGCTACGGGTAGTGCAACATTTTTTCGTCATCTTCATCAATGTCGCCTCTTTTCCATGTCGTGTTTCCTCTTCGAAGAACATCACAATGAAAATTCGATGGAGGCTGTCGGGCCGTGTGAGGTTGTCCCGGACCATCTTCTTTTAGGAGGATATCCAAAGGCTCATCATAAATAGAATAAGATCATTAAGAACATATAAATCATTTCTTTTATATCCTATGAAGAAGGTAAGAAAAAGGGGTACAATAACAACATGAAAAATTAAACCCCCTACCTTTGGATTATCGGGTGTCGTTCGACGTTTCTTGACGGCATCGCAGAAGGAGACGTAGAAGTCCGTCGTTCATTGCATCTGCCACACACATCCAATCCAGGCTTGTGTGTTAATTCTATTATGATGATGGCGAGGGAAGATGCTCCACGGTAGTAGGATCCGAGTGAGGAAGTGGAAGGAGGAAGACATCCACTGTGTTTTTCATGTTCTTTTCTATGAACTTTTCTACCATGATTTTATCTCAAAGCCTCCAATAAAATGTAAATTATTCCAACGAAAATAATAGGTGGGATTTTATATTATTATGTGGGAACATTATTCAAAAGGAAGAATTAATATCCTGGCACCCCTAATTAAAACATGAGAGGTGTCATATTAAATTTATGAGGATTCCAAGAGGCTTCCTTATTAAAACACATGAGTTGGCGTAACAATTAATTAGGGGGGTGGGGTTTTTCACATTAAGGTGGGGAAAGATGTTAGGGAGTTTCTCCCCATTTAATGGGGATTTGGGGAAATCAAGAGGGCTCCCCCTCATTAATGAGGGGAGTTGGGGAAGTTTTACTCTCCTCCCATTATTAGGGGGTTAAGCCCCGTGTGGTCCCCACCTTATTTATTATCCAATGGGAGGTCGAATTCGGGTGGGACCCACTACCATAACCTCTCATGAGAGATTAAGGTGTGGTGGAACCCTCCTCCAACTCCCAAGTGGAGGTTCTAACTACCCGCACACACACATGGCATCTTAAAAATAAAATAAAGTGTTGTACTTTATTTATTATTTTTTTATAACAATCGAAAAACTAAATTTCATTCTTTACTCACTATCATCGAAGTGAAAGTCTTTTTATGAGAAAATCGGGACTGTGAGTTCAACGGTGCCTTCAGATTTAAATTCTGATCACTGGTTCAAAAGTTATGAAAACTCATATGTACGTTTATTGAACGTACCCGAAAAAAACATCAGAAATTGATTCAGGGCACATCGGGCCTCGGAATCAAGCATTGTCAAAAACTGCGAACCCGTAAAATTCCCATGTATTTATGAACAAAATTTCATGGTAATTATGGGTATTTACATTCTCTCCACCTTAGGGATTTACATCCCTATAAGATACAACTCGAACTAAGGGAACAAATGGTGGTACTTAGCACGAATCTGAGCCTCCCGCTCTCAGGTGCTCTCCTAGAGGTTTTCGTGCTGCCAGCGAATGCACACCAGAGGTATCGACCATCCATGTAGGACATACTTTTGTCGGTCCTCAATCTCAAATGGATCCTCAGTGAATGTTTCCCCTTTATCGATGACCATCTCTACATGGTCGATGATGTGGGATTGGTTGTGCACGTATCTCCTCAGCTGAGATATGTGGAAGACATCATGCACCCGGTGCAACTGAGGTGGAAGAACTAAGTGGTAATCCACCACACCTACTATACATAGGACCTAGAAGGGTCCAATTAACCTCGTAGATAGCTTGCTACCTTGGCCAAATCATTGTAGACCTCATCGAGGTGAGACCCGTAGGAAAACATAGTAGCCATCCTCAAACTCAAGATGTCTGTGTCTCCTGTCAACAAAACACTTCTGCCTACTCTATAATGTTTTCATCAGCTCCTGGATGATTTGCACCTTCTCCATGGTAGCCAATACCATCTTTTGTCCCACTAGTGCTGACCCCCCCGGGTCTATCTAGCATAGTGGTGATCTGAAAGGTTTCCCGTAAAACGCCTCGAAAGGTTCCATACTAATGGTGGAGTGATAGCTATTGTTGAAGGAAAACTCCACCAAAGGCAAGTGATCCTCCCCAGCTATGAATGAAGTCGATGACACATTGACATAGCATGTCGTTGAGGGTCTGAATGGTCTGCTTAGTCTGACCATCTGTATGAGGATGGAAGGCGGTTCTTACGCGTAGATGTGTCCCAAAAGCCTCATGTAACCCCTTCCATAGCTAGGATGTGAAGCCTGCATCCCGGTCGGATACAATAGAAGAAGGTACTCCATGAAAACATATTATATCTTGCACGTAGAGGCGTCCCACACTCTCTACTAAGCCCTTCTCTCTGATCAGTATGTAGTGGACCGACTTGGTGAGTCGGTCGACGATCACCCAAATCAAATCATGACTCCTGGATGTATGTGGAAGTCTTGTCACAAAGTCCATTGATATCCCATTCCACTTCCACTATGGGGCCTCTAAGGGATAAACGAAGCCTGCGGGAACCTTGTGCTCCGCCTTCACTTTCTAACAAGTGAATCACCGTGAGACAAACTCCGCTACTTCATTCTTTATACCGGGCCACCAGTGCTGTCATCGAATTTCCTAGTACATCTTCGCCACTCCCAGATGTACCGTAAGAAGGGAAGTGTGGAACTCCCTCAACACTTCCTCATAAAGTGTAACATATACAATGGTACGTCTTTTAAATATGATGATGTGGTCCCCACCTTTAGAATATCCATCAGGTGCCGCCCTATGGATATCTGAGCACACTGTGTCTCGCAATCAGCTTCCCCATGCAATGACTCCCTAACTCACTGATGATTTGGGGGAGTGACTGTAAGAGACTGTAGATAGGCTGCTGCATCTCTATCCACAAAGGATATCTGTAAGGTAGCCAGCTGCTTTTTCACCTCTCCTAGTAGTTGTATACCAGTCTTCCAACTGAGCCCATCCTCAGAAACATTCCACTTCCCAAGATTATATACTATCTCAATGTCATAGTCCTTGAGGAACTCAAGCCATCACCATTTTCTTAGGTTCAGGTGCTTCAATGAGAAGATATACCTGATAATCTTGTGATAAGTGTATACGTTAAAACGTTCTTCAATAAGATAGTGTTACAACATCTTCAAGGTGAAGAGCACTGCTGCTTACTCCATGTCATTGGTAGCATAGATTTTCTCATACTGTATCAATTGTCGAGAACCATATGTCATCACTGCTCGCTCCTGCACCAGGACAAACCTGAGTCTGATCCCTGATGCATCGCAGTAGACTATGTTCCCTACGCCATCCTCTAGAAGACTCAATATGGGGGCACTAGTCATCCTCATCCTCAGCTCCGAAAATCTTTGCTGGCTTCTCTTTGACCACAGGAAGGGTTTCCCCTTCTTCGTCAAGGCTGATAGCGGTGCTGCAACTCTGGAGAAATCTAGAACGAAACACTGGTAGTATCTAGCCAATCCCAGGGAACTCCATACATCCATCACACTCTTGGGTGGCTCCCACACAAGTACCACCTATATCATTGAGGGATCTTCTGTAACTCCCGCCTCTGAGAAGTTGTGTCCCAAAAAGTGAACCTCTCGAATCGGTAACTGGAACTTCGAGAGCTTACCAAACAATAAGTTCTCTCGAAGTGTGTCCAGTACTACCTGAATATGGTTGGCATGCTCCTCCTTAGTAGTCGAGTAGATCAGAATTTTTTCGATGATTATTACGAAAAAAAGATCAAGGTAAGGCCGGAAGATCCTATTCAGGAAACTCATGAAAAATACTGGAGCATTGGTTATGCTAAAGGGCATAACCAAGAACTCATAGTGTCCGTACTGACACCTGAAGGACATCTTCATCACATCCTCATCTCAAACTATGAGCTGGTGATTGCCTGATATGAGATCTACATCAAGAACCATCGTGCTCCCTTGATCGGATCAAAGAGGTCGTCAATCCTCAAGAGTGGATAGCTTTTCTTCAAGGACACCAGGTTTAGGCGACGATAGTCAACAAATAGTCTCAGCCTCACGTCTGCCTTCTTGGAGAACATAATCAGGGCTGCCTAGGAGAAACACTGGGTTGGATGGATCCCTTTCCCTACAATTCCTCTAGTTGTACCCGTAATTCACGATGCTCAGCGAGATCCATCCGATATGATGGAGTATATATCGGTGCGGTCCTGGGTTACAGGTCAATGTAGAATTCCACCTCTCTGCAAGGAGGTTGTCCAAGAATGTCATTAAGGAAAACATCTGTGTACTATTACACCACTACTGGATATGTCAGACTCTCCACATAAACTACTCAGATGATAAGGAAAGACAACTAGTGAGTGATCAGCTACACCCTCCTCCGAGTAAGTCCGTCCTGTGCTACAATGGTTCCCTTCTCACTAGTGAAGGTGAACCAACTCCCATCCATGCGGACACACCACACATTTCGCCTAATATATTCGATCTGAGCATGGACTATAGATAACCAGTCCATACCCAAGATGATATCGTACGGCCTCGATGCCGCTACTAGGAGATCCCAGCCAAAGCTCTCGCCTCATAGAGTAAGCTCACACTGCTTGCACCAGTGCGTAATTACCGAATCAGCTCACATAGGAGTCTCTAACCATAAGGATCGACCCAACGACTCTTTAGGAATCTTAGAGCTCCGAATGAGGTAAGTGGCAATGAAAAAGGGACTTGCACCTATGTCTATAAGAACTGCAACAATGGTGGAGTAGACACAGATCATACCACCTATTATCTCCAGAGTGTCATGATCGTAGGCCTCAACTGCCTAAAGTTGTGCTCTTCCTTTTCCACCCACTCCCAATGGTCGGGGTGGACATATTGGTGGTGGTGGTGGTATCACCTAGAAACATTGTCCACCGTCATTTGCATGGCCATCTCCTCTTCCACGTCTACCTGCTCCGTGCGGACTGCCTTGACCACACCTCTACCTATGTCTGGGAGGTCCCTCAACTGACTATTTATCGTCTGTACGGTGGGTCAGATAGTCATGTGACATGTGACCCTATCTGCCGCATGAGTAACATTTACCAATCCTGGAAGTTCTGTCTCCACCCCGGTTGCCTCACACATATGATCCTAAGTTATGCGGTCGACTACCTGTGTGTCTGGTCCTCTTGGACCTCTGCATCATCTGTCTACTGCCAGTTGTATAAGACTCTACTGCATGTCAACTACAAGTGGGCCTCGCTACTGCTGACTTCTCAGAAAGGAAACTCTCAAGTAATAGGGCTCCCTCTATCAACCCCGTCTACGTCGGGATGCTATGATAGATAACTGTGTCTTTGATCTCCCGCCTGAGCACCTTCTCAAAGGTCCGGGTTCTGAAGAATGGGTCCCGCACCATATATGCAGAGTGTCGAGAGAGTTCGGTAAACTCACTGTGTACTCTGCTACTGTCATACTTCCCTGCTGCAGATGAAGTATCTCCTGAATCCGCACCACTCAAATGGTGGATGGAGTAATCTCTTGCCGGAATATGCTTTCATAGTCTATCCAAAGAAGATTCACCTCGTCATGCACCCGGAGCATCAGGCTCCACCATCTTCCTGCTGCTACATGAATGAGGTTGGCCTAAAGGATCACCTTGTTGTCTTTCGGTGTCCCTACTAGCCTGAAGACTCTCACCACAGCCTCTAGCCAAGCCTCAGTAGCCTATAGATCCATCTCTCCCATGAACATGGGTGGCCTCTGGCACTGGAACTAGTGAAGCACGCTCAAGCGGTGTGAATCGTCTACTGCTGGGGCTGGTGGCAATGGTGGACCAAAGTGGTGTAGTTCCGCTGGTGCCTCAACTAGAAGAGGGCCATGTATTGAGGCCTCGTCGCTCGGTAGGCTGTCAGTATGTACAACTCCCGGGGCTCTAGCTAGTTGTCTACGATGAGGCATCTTGAATGAAACAAATGTGACACATTCAAAAGGCTACAAGGTGAGATGACCTGGTTTGAGTTGAAATAAAGAAAACGTTTGAATACACACATGCAATCATTGTTTTCATGCATTGAGTCAGAAATCAGAAGATAGGGTCCTAGTGTATGGATACATTGGTCACCCGCACCAACACTGGCTTCCCTGAACTGAAAACAACACTTAGTAACCTTAACACTATTTCTTCACCAAAAAAATATCAGATTCCTAATTTTTAAGGTAGAACCGATGACCTCTGATACCAATTTGTCACAACCCGTCCACCATGGCTTGTATCGTGACTACCCCAAGCCCGCCTTCCATAGGCCAGGGGCTAGAGACTAGAACCAAAGATGAAAATCCCTAAATCTATGATGGAATTGCCTTTATAAAACATAACCTCACACAACCAGTGTACAAGATGAAGAAAACACAAAGTAAAAGTTGTATAACAAGTGTATTGAAAGTAAAGGGGGTTAGAATACAAGACCAACTGTAATGTAAAAATACAACTGAAAGAAAGTATAACTAAAAAGGGACAAATAGCTGAAAGGTGAATGAAGCTCCTAGATCATCATCCAGGGTTCCTACCTGAATGGTTGGTACAGATGGCCACTACAGCACTCCATGTCAATCAGACTCCACCGTATACCGAAACTTCATAAGGTCCTCCTCCGGGTTTCATCCATTCCTGGCACTATTTGCCTCTGTCATCATTGTCTGTCGTCTACATCCCACAATACGAGGTGCGAGCATAGCCCGTGCAGGGGTGAGTATAACTATACATAGTAGGGACCTCGAGAACCTCAAGGTATCACAAAATATCACAAGGATAAACCAAAATGTATGAAATCAATGGATAACCATTACATAGGTATATGCCCATACATATACCTAAGTTATCAAGTAACCCATCTCAATCCTGAGTAAAACACAAAGGTCCTTGACTCACCTCAAACCAGGACTATTATTCATGATGTCGAAACCACGGATGCTGGAGAACTCATCCTTTGTCGAGTATAGTGGGCCTACTGCTATAACCATGTGCTTCCCACTAACCTTGGACTCCGGAGCTACTCCACCTGTCAAGTACTATGGGCCTGCTTCTACAACCAAGAGCTTCCCACCATGGGTCTATTGCAAAAACCAATAGATCCCCCTCATATCCAACAGAGGTACTCCTTCTGTCGAGTATCATGGGTCTGCAGCCACAACCAAGCTCTCCTCTGCCGTGGGTATACTACTACAACTAAGCGCTCCCCACTGTGTCATCCGAATAACTCATATTTGATCGGTCAGCAGTCATCAAGTCTCATCCAGCTACTAGGTCATGCAATCTGCTCACTCATCACTGGGAGGGTCCGCTCTAGGAGCCACAAGTCGATACTCCATGTGTCACGAAGTATCAAATAGAAGTATCATAATGGTACGCCATGTCATAGTGTTCTCAACTCAAAAGGAAGCACATCAGTTGGATACCCATTCTGTGAGTTGTTGTCCTTTTAGTCCCAGGGGCCCGATTAGTTTCGTGTACGAACAAACTCGACTATATCGCAAATATACCCCAAACTCCCATGGGGTATACTCAAAGGGACTATTTCTCAACGAGATTACCAGTGCCATAGAAGGTTCGCCAAATGGACATTCTGTGCCAAAGATATGGCTAAAGTATGCAATGTGTCACTTGTGGGACCAGGTCCGGTCTGACCCAGTCAGATAGACTCGGCCCATCCTAGTCGTGGTCGACCATCTCTGGGTCAACCCGATCAGACTCGCTGGGTCTGACTCAGCCCACTATGATTTTACCCGGTCTGTTGGGCCCGACCAAGTGGTCCACAAGGGCGGTTCAGCCCGGATGCCACAACGCAGGCGGCTCGACCCGATGGTCGGTCCCGGTTCGGTCATTGCCGCCAGGGGCGTGGATCAGATGGTCGGTAGCCTAGAGACCAACGAGAAGGCCATGCGGGGCGCAGTCAGGCTGGCTAGTCACTGGGCATGCCTTGGGTGAACGGAGAAGGCGACTGGCAGGGGCCGGGCAGGCCGCTGGTGAGGCATGGGTGTGGTGGTTAGGTCATCGGCGGGTGGCCGGGCAGGCCGCCGGCGGGGCACGGGGGCACCATGTAGGAAACCATCCGGGGCCGATCATGCCGCGGTAGGACGCCGGTGGGCTGCGCAGGCCGTCGTTATGGGCTGGGCAGGCCGCCGGCTAGGCACGGGTGTGTCGGGCAGGCCACCGGCAAGGGGTGGGCAGCACGCATGGGGCGCGGGCAGGGCGCCGACAGCGCACGATTTGCAGTAAGCGTGAGGGGCATGGGAAGCGCGCGGGGCACGGGGAGGCATGTGGGGCACGAGTCGGTTGTTTCGGGGAGGTATTAGATAGCACTACCTTTGTTCGTCATCATTGTCGTCGTCATCTCTTTTCCATGTCGTGTTTCCTATTCGAAGAACATCACAAAGAAAATTCGACGGAGGGTGTCGGGCCGTGTGAGGTTGGCCCGGACTCTCCGCGTTTAGGAGGAGATAAAAAACAACCACATAAGTATAATATGATCATTAAAAACATACAAATCGATCCCTTTATATCCTTTGAAAATGTATGATAAATGGTTACAATATCTACAAAGAAAATTAAACCACCTACCTTTTGATTGTTCGACGTCGTTCAATGTTCGTTGCCGACTTCGCGGAAGGAGACGAAGAATTCTGTGGTTCGTTGAGTCCACCGCACACTTCTAAACCACGGTCATGCATCAGTTCGATGATGAAGATGAGGAGGGAAGTTTCTCCATGTCGGTAGGATCTGAGTGAGGAATTCGAAGGAGGAAGACGTCGCCATCGTTCTTCACGTACTTCTCTGGTACCTTTTCTCCCTAGATTTTATCTCAAAGCCACCACTAGAAAGTGAATTATTCCAACAAAAATAATTGGTGGTTTTGTCTATTATTACGTTGGAAAATAACTCAAAAAGAATAATTAATAACCTGTCACCCCTAATTAAAACATGAGAGGTGTCATATTAAATTTAGGAGGATGACAAGAGGCTTCTTTATTAAAACACAAGAGTTGGCACAACAATTAATTGGGGGGGGGGGGGGGGGGTTAGGCCCATTAAGGTGGAAAATGTGGCGAGGGAGTTTCTTCCCATTAAATTAGGAGTTGAGGAAATCCAGATGGCTCCCCCCTCATTAATGAGAGGATTTGGGGAAGTTTTCATCTCCTCTCATTATTAGGGGGTTAGGCATGGTGTGGTCCCCACCTTATTTATTCTCCCATTGTTGGTTGAATTCGGGTGGGCCCCACCACTGTAACCTCGCATGGGATGTTAAGGTGTGGTGGCACCCACCACCATCTTCCAAGTGGAGGTTCTAACTATCCGCATAGACACATGGAACCTTAAAAATAATATAAAGTGTTGTACTTTATTTTTTTATTATAATAATCTAAAAACTAACTTTCGTTCTTGACTCACTGCCATCGAAGTGAAAGTCTTCTTAAGAAAAAACTAGCACTGTGAGTTCAATGGTGCCCTCAGATTTCAATTCAGAGAACCGGTTCAAAAGTTATAAAAACCCGCATGTATCTTTACTAAACATACCCAAACAAAGCATCATAAATTAATATCGGGAAAACCGGGTCTCAGAATCAAGTGCCGTCAGAAACTGCAGACTCATAAAATTTGCATGAATTTATGAAAAAACATTCTGCATAAATTCCGGGTCATTACAAGAAAAGTATTCCCACAATTGGGATGTCCTTCATTGTATCATATGCTAATTTAATTGTAGAAGGCACCAGTGTCATGCTATTACATTTGGGGTAATGACATCACCTGTTTGAAGACAACCAACACAATTGAAATCCTCAATAGAATTATAATACAATAGATATATAGCAGATCAATATAAATATCATCAAAAATAAGTAGATCCAACAATAAAACAAACTGGTCCTTCCCCAATCAATATATATTATTTATAATATGGATTAATCACCCAGTAAAACACACCACAATAATAATTAGGATAAATCACTAAATGAAATGATTTATATGGACTGTATATCATCTAATTATCATAGGATAGCTTCTAGGTCAAGAGAGAATATCATTTTCTTAATAGGAAAACACATAATCTATTTAGTTCTATAAAATTCAATTCAATAAAAAATATAAGGATTTTAATCCCTTTTCAAATTTAATAATCCATGTAGAAAAAAAACATCAAAAAACTCATCACCAAGGATTAACAATTGTAATTTTACCATTATATAGGGCATAATACATTCACTATGTGAAAACTCATCACGCACTACACAGGTTCATTAAATCTTCCTAGAACTAATTACACAATATGAACATTCTACAAGGCTTGTAAAACTACTTCCGGGTGTCTATTAATCTCAAAACACAGAATTTCCAAGAATACTAAAAAGCCTCCATATTTAACAAAAAATCCCAAACCACCACCAGTATCCACTAAACTCTAGTAGAACCCTACAATGATTTAAACCAATCTATTCCAAAAGATAATTAATTCAAACAACCCCATGTCCCATAAAATTTGTTCATTTTTTCAACCAAAGAAGAACATTCCTCAAGAATCCCAAAATGAAACCAAAGAAAGAGGGAATTAAATGAAATAAATGAAATAACTAAAATTGGACAATATGACGACAAAATGGCCTGAAATATGACATTCCTTCCATGATATTTCTTTTAAATGATTGTTAGATGTAAATTTTTCTACCCACTAACCTCTCATCAAAAAAACCACAATCCCAAGTCCTAAGTGAAATGGATATTTTCTCTATAACACTATGACCAGAAGAATCAACTTCCCATGTATGAATTTTTCAATAGAGTAATAAATTGCCAATATATTATCCATAATAGAAACACTATTCTTTAAATAGAACAATTCCCAACAAAAATGTTTATAGTGGAAGGATTGTAATTCATGATCTATGATATGAGGAAAATATCATGAATAACTATCAACTAAATATAAAATTCCAATAAATAAAAAGCCTATAAATTTACAGAGTTGCCTCAAATGGTCGAATGGATATTGGACAATCTTTCTCTACATTTGATCTGATGTTGAACCAACAATGGTGATACATTAAACATACCTTAGCCACACACTGAAAAATACAATAGAAGATGGTTTAAATATGATGGAAATTTACATTGACCATTAGCTGTATACAAATACAGATGTATATCATGAATCATCACCAACATATCCCAAACAAGAATTGTTTCAACCAAATTTTCTACTTCCACATCATCCCAATACATAGGTGATCTATATGGGCATCTATAAAAATCTCTCAAGATACCCATTCATATCAAAAAATGGATAAATGTTTTTATAATAAAATTTAACATATCATATATGGTTTTCCCATTATCCACTAAAGCACCAGACACATTAACATTTTATAACCTTCATTATCAGAAAAAAATTATCTATCTAAATTTTTTTTGATGTAAATTCATACCGATCCAAACATGAGACCACATTACCTCTTAGTGGATCTTCTAGAACATTGATGTAAACCATAGACCCATATCCGAAACAATTATATAAGGCGGCCTATGTAACCTCGTGATCTCACTCACAGACGACATACCGAGATCTTAAACATTAGTGGTGTACCTTATCCAGGTGAAATGATTTGTCTTATTAAAATAATCTATCATCAGCAATATAGGATTTCTCCCTCATGTAGTCCACATTAATCGAAAAAATCTCCATGGATAATACATCCCATTTCCAAATGAAATCGGATGATGCTCAAGAAAACCATAGGGCTTCATATTCTATACCCTTATCTATTGGGAGTAGTAAAAGAAGGAAACATAATCTACAATTCCATGTTCCATACCTATCCCACAAAATACACTTTTAAAATTATAATACTTATTCTAATTTATTTAGTGAATGGACTATCTAAAACTATTATATTATCACAAAAAAATAACTTCTCATAGATTCTAGGATGAAAAAGTAGATCCTGAATATATATTATAGCATATTAATTGGGAGAATAATCATATAAAACATTCCTAGAATATATGGTTTCTATAATTCCTCCAAACTCATCGTACTAATAAATAAGTACTTGAAAAGTCTATTTTATAGATTTTGGTAACTGAAAATTGTTAATAAGCTTAACTATATCATCCTTTTTGGGAATCCATGTGAAACTGGGTAAAAAGACCAATTAGGTTAAAATCTTTATTAAATTACAAAAATAATATGATGGTACATTCTAGATAAGTGAATATTCAACAATACTCCCCATAAAAAAGGGTTTTTATGGTGAAGTCAAATTTATGATGTTATTCAACCAAATATCATTGTCCGATATTCCTGAATATTTATTAAACGGTATACTACAGACACTAATGATCAAAAAATACTATGAAACTCTCCCCAAAAACATAGTTCATACAATATATAAGTTCATGTATAAATTCATAATTGTCTAAATCATTATTGGGATAATTATTCTCAATAATTTTAACATGAATAAATTTATAATCCACTACATTATCATCTTGTATAATCACACATCCTAAAACTGAACATAAATCATCACAAAAATTTACATTCTACTTACTAAAATATGGTATGATCAAAATATGATTTATTTTAAAATGTATATTCATATCATCAAATAAAGAATTACTCTTTTCTTCCCATATTAATTTCAGTCATTTTATGGTAAGAGTTGTAAAAGGAGATTCCAACTTTGAGAAATCATTGAATAACAGTGGAAGATATATAGGAATTGCATGGAATATGAAAATATTTAAAAAAAAATTTTCTTCCCATAACATGAAAACATTCACATTCATAGGAATAAATAATAATCCATTAGTATAAATCTTGGTACCTAATAACAACACTTAATGGATCAATAAATAGAATTTAGAAATATTTCCAATCAATCCGTTACTCCTCGATATTTAGAGATTCAAACTAAAAAGGTTCTCAAGTACGTCATTAGATCTCTAATTATCCAAAAAAATCTTAAATTAATATGACCAAAATAAATTTGAGACACTCATTAAATTTCATATTCATCAATTCCATGAAAACTAATTCCGTGTTATATAGAATAAATAGAGTCAATATATATTTTTAATATCCATATTTAATTATGAACATCATAATTCATATATAACACTCTCAAACACTTAGAATCTGATAACTGAAGAGAATATCAATCATTGAGAACCACCTTCACACCTTATATGATAAAAATAATCATCCACACATGGTATGTGATATTTTTTATTAACCATTACCAAATAAAAAATCTAAAAATATATTCAAAATCAAAGTGAACCATATACATTTTGGGAAAAGAGAATAAGGGATTCCCAAGGAGATATTCATGGGAAACTCAAACCATTATCATCATATAATGTAATTGATTGTGGAAATCAATTTTCTATATTTGTGCATTAGAATAAAAATGTGTTGTCAACATCATTGATCATTATCATTGAATCCCAATATAGATAAAGAACATAAAAATTGGTTGTGAAAAAAAATTAAAAAATTACCAAAAAATAGTGGGAAGGTCAAAAATTGAATTTTTTTTCATCAGGCTTCAATTGAAAAGTAGACAAAAAAACAAGATATATTGGTGGAAGGACCAAGATGACAAGAGCTTAGATCCCATTATCCTTGTTAAACTAGTGCTCCCCAACTACCAAATGACCTAAAAATGATAATGATTAAAATCAACATCCACATGATGATAAACCAAACAATCCATCCCAATAACAATGTATATTAAATCAAATTCCTGAATGAGGAAATCTTAGTCTAATTCCACATCAGAAATCAATTTTTAAGAAGGACACCAATACCTATGATCATTCCTCTTCCAAAGAGGATTCACAAACTATAAATTTAATTACATGAGTTCTGTTATATTTTTTGAATATCAACAACACTGATTCTTATAAATTAGTGGGAATAACCAATATCAAATAAATTAATCACAACATATAATGCAATAATAATTTTACATATCCCTATCACTGCACCAACATCTACCTCCGCAATAATTTTATCTAGGGTGTGATGGTACATCACACTTAATACCTATAGCAGGATCCCTATTGTAGTAAACAAATATTACTCTGTTTAGTATCCATTGAAGACAACAATTTCAGATCATATATAAATGTAGAAATAGACTCATTGAAGCACTACAACCATGCATTACTTCTACTACAATTACTCATATTTTCAGGTGAATGAATAGAATGTATGGTGTGCCCAACATTTCCACACTAATAAAATGTCATCAAAATAAAACTAGTTTTAATTATAATAAAATAAGTTTTTTTATTGAGAAACACCAAAACCACTACTATGATGATATTTAAAAAATTAATTTTCCCCCAATCATTCCAGTAAAGATTCTATTTGGTGCTTTAAAATAGGAATAATTGCCAATATTTCCTACCAAATTCATCTCTGTTATCATTTCCATGTTTACTTTCAATAAATTGGTTGAATGCTTCAGCTTAAATTCCTAATATATGATATCCAATCTAAAACCCTGTATGTATTTATGAGATTTAATCTTGTAATTCATTATTACATCTTGAAAATAAAGAGGCTAAATATGTAAAATGATTGGTGTACACAAACACCTAGTTCTCTCCCTTATAAAAATAGATGACCTTCCAAGACATCTACATCATTAGTGACATTGGAAAAAACATCTAGAACAATACATTCATGAAACTGAATAGTTAAAATATCATAATTAAATACCCATATGCTATTAAATCCTGAAAATTCTTCTTGGTAAACTCAAGTATAAATGATTTACACTCTATATTAATACTCTCATGTTTATTGAGGGGTTCAATATATGATGGATCAAGTCTATCTAATCCTCCTACCGTTGCGGATAATTCACAACCATAATGGATGTTGTGATCTCATTGAATAAATCATGTAATTGATACCATTATCTTCCAGCTGCATGATTCACGAATAAATTTATGTTCTAGATTTGCAGTATATTTTGGTCGACATCATGAACATCTCACACGATGGCCTTGATAATATTCAAATATATTTGAGGATCCCCATGAGGATGATCTTCTAAACATCCTCAGAAACAAATGGAACATGTCACAAAGGCAAACCAATGGACAGTTAATCAAATTCAATTATAACCCAAAAGAATAACATCATTTCAATCAAAAAAACATAAGAAAAAAATTATATTAAAATCATGAAATCTAATGATGATTCACATCTTATCATATATTATTACATGTCTCTCATTAGAGAAAATGCATGATAGGAAGTCACCAAGGACTAACTCTCATTTTAAAAAAAATATATATCTATCCTATAGAATATACCAAGAGAACGAATCTTTTGGAATGAACCTTATGATACCAATATATGGTGAAACCCACCCAATTACCCTCTCAAACAGGTACAAAAATAAGAATTTCATATAACTAAAGGGAATTAAGCATCCCCAAAGGCTGGTGACTAGAGATTTGGTATAAAAAAATGCATAGTTAATGATTTCACACAACATGACGAAACAAAATGTCATATATATATAAAAATTAAAAAAAATTAAACAGATAAATATATTCCAGTAATGAATGGGAAAACTAGAAATTATACAAATCAATAGAAAATAGAACAAACCAATGTTTAATTCCAACATTGATGAAAAAATAAAATAGTTTAATTACTAATTTATATGATATTGTGAGAAAATTCATAACATATCACCACTAGAAATTGAGAAATTGAGAACATAAAACCTCACTACATCATAGTGGTGCCTTAACACTCCCTACGTGAAAATAAAAACAATTATATATGAAACAATCTATGGGTTCACATGGTGGGATCTAATAAGATTATTTGGGTCCCAATAGTGTGTTCTCAGACAAGTATTTAAACAATAATATGAACATTCAAAAAAATATTGTCAATATTGAATGACAAACCATTTAAAAGATTATATATAAAAACAAGGAAAAACATTTTTCTTCCCCATATTACAAAATCCAAAATATTGTAGGTAAAATAGTTTCAATGAATTTGATATATATCAATATAGACACATCAGGGAAAATAAAAATCTTATATCACATATCATATCAAATACATTGCTATATAAGATAAAAATTTAAAATCAAATTCATAGGTGACATCACACGAAGTATATTTATATGTCAGGATTCCTTGGAAACATGTACCTATACGTATTAATAATGTGCATCTAGTCTCCTTATATTTTCATAGAATATAGGTAGTATATGAAAACCCCAAAAATTAACACCAAATATAGGTTTATCATATCACTAGATCAATGGTCCGGTTGAAATGAAACAACCCATGAGTGACCCCCAAATGAATGGATGAGGTCTATTACTACACTCTCCACAGAATTATCCATGGATTTTGATGTGGTTTATATTTTCAACAAATTTCATCAAATACGTTTTCTTAAAAAAATCAATATTTATTCCTTATTTGTCATAAAATAAAATTATCTTTTACCGAATCAAAGGGAAAACAATATTTTCTCAGAAAAAACCCTCTTACACACACACAAAGCAATCGATCAATCTTTCCATTTTATTTAAATTTTTTTTATCAAAATAATATCAATAAAATTTATCCATGATAGTCTATATATTGAATAACATGCATCAAACATGGGTTGCACATCCTTTTTATGGAATCTACTATTAGGAATGTATGTAAAAACATTAACGAAGGTATAAGAATCAATCCACACCTCTCATAATCCATTAAAAATTATAAACGGTTAGTAGTAAGGACAAATCACCACATAAAATAATTAATAATCACACCCCACACTAGAAAAAACATATTTTTAAGACTCTAGATGACGAGAAAACAATTGAAATAGAATGGATCAATAATATTATCAACATAAATAAACTGATTGAATAGTGAAACACTACAGTAATACTACATTCAATGAGGAAAAGGAATCAAATGTATTACCCACCTAATGAAATGAACCAAAAATAAAATTATGATCAATCGATGTATGAAACATTACAAAAGGATAGGAGGTCTCCAATATTTTCTTGGAGATATCCTTATATGAGAGCGAAGAAGATATGGATGAATAATAAAACACATCATCTGTGCATTGCCTTGAAATCCCAATCCATGAGAATTACATGGTGTGTAATATATTTTCATGTCATGTAATATATGAAAATTAGAAACATAAAAAACACATTTCTAGGTGTTCAAAATCAGAAATCAACCATTACACATCATGTAATTCATTCAATACATGGAAATATATCATCGCTGATATCAGTTTTAGACATCTTCCCATCATCAATGACACTAAAATTTCATTTAAATTAATTTTTAATAAATTTCAATATTTAAAATCACAACACAATTTATAACAACCAACAATATTTGAAAAATCCAAGTCTACGAAAAATAATCCACAACAACCATTATAATTAAAAAAAATTGAGTTGAACCCAAAAATAATTAAAATAAATTTATTACAAGAGTTAATTAATTCAAAAAAACATATATCTCAAAACATTTGTTAATTTGTCACATCAATGTATCTCCATCCACAAGATAGCCAAAACAAACTCAAATAAAATGTGAAACCAATAAAATTTAGTAGAATAATGGGATGTGCATATAGGGATTATGCATTTACACTAAGGTGACTTCAACGTATTTACTCGTAATATTTGATCTATAAAATCATTAATTATTTTCATATATTAAGCCTTTTCCAACTGAGGAAGCGTTGTAAATTAATTTCACATAAAATTAATAATTCCATGGAATATCATGAAAGTATTTTGATCTTTTCCTACAAAAACAAGATTTATTTTTCATCCCATTCCATAATATTAAGGAACTGCCTCTCTATTTTACGTCATATAGTGTATGAAAAATATTTATTACAAAATATATTCCTAAAAACATTTGAATTCGACACATTGATTTCTATCTATAGTAATGATTTTTGTATCAAAAACCACCAATTATCAGTTTATACATCCAAATTATGCATTAAATTAACCTTATTTTATCATTGAGGGATCAATAAGATCTTTTTAACTTAATTTTATTATTTTCCAAACATTTATGTATCAAATGATTCAAAAAAATTGAGGCATTTTCCTAAAAAAGTACTCAATTAGATCATGCCATTTCTAATGGGGTGTGTATTCTCCCCATGATTAATGTTTCTATTAAAAACAAGATTTAATTGGGTAATGATTATCTTGATGTTATATACATCTACTCCCATCGGGTTGGGAATCTCATTTGGGATGCCTTTAAAATGCATATCTGACATGTTGTTGAATCAGTTCATCTTATTTTTTTCTACAAAATAAAATAAAGTAGAAATTAGGAATGATAATTTCCAAAATATTAAATAAATAATTTCTAAACTATAAACATTTAATATATAACAAATAAATGATATGTATTCTTTTAACATGAATATATGGGTTTCAGTCTATGTTATTGATGGTCTATTTCAAATTATAATATGTCATATTTTTTATTCCTTTTTAATTGTTCATAAAGTGTTTGTGAGTGTTATAAATCATATACCCCATATGTTACAAACAATGTGTGTAGAAAATCTTCTTTATCTTAAACATGGTGATGATGAATTTAATACTCAATTTACCCTTACTGATGCTATTATCCCTAAGAATACTTGTGCTATAGTCACATCCAATTTTATTTTATATACACCAATGTTATTGCATGGAAACCAAATTATTTAAACATTATAATAATTTTAAGATGTTTTACTGTACATAGACACATTGTAATATTTTTCAAAAATAATTTTGATTCATAATCCCCCAAAATAACAAAATTTATTTTGATAGCTGCTCTAAAAATCCATGTTTTTATTACACTTTGTTATATAAATTAAATATTAGATAAACACAGAATTCAATCTCAAAATATCAAGACACCTCTTTTATTTTGGATAATTAGATACAAATAATAATTAAGTTAAATATTTATATATTGAAATTGCATAAAATTTTCTATAACATGACATTAAAATCCATTTGTCCATTAAATCATAAATGGATTACCAAAGAGTGTACATAAGAAAATAGTGATCTATAAATATCAGTAATGGAAAAATTAATGCATAAAAAGATGGATATAGTTCAATAATAATGTAAAGGAGTCATAAAATGGTGAGAATCATAAACATAAATATCATATCCTGATGTTATAATATATCATCAATGAAACATAGGAATGTGGAGACAAAAAACATGATGTCATAAGAATAATTAAACGCTAACCACTTATTACTAAAAATATTTTGTTCTTCTGATAAATTACAATGAACCAAACATGGTATCTCATGACATAAAATATTTTTTAATTAATTTTATAGATATATAATTCCATGTCCAACTGTGAGATTCAAATTATAGGCATGAATTTATGTCCCAAAAAGTTTATACAACATAAGAATATCTTTAAACCATTTTAATCCAATTAATAATGAATAATGTTTACATGAATCAAAACAGACAATCAATTATGGATAAATTTTTTAAGTTGAATACCCTAGGGTGGAAAATCATATGGTCATTTATGTGAAAAAAATAATAAAACCTGGGATATTTGATATAAAAATAAATAGTACAAACACAGTAGTTCAATAAAAATTAATGGGAGATAAACTATAACCTTGATAGGGATCATATAAAAGTGGTGGAGAAGTTTTTTAAGGTCTTAGTAATACTATTTGATTGATTCTATGATATAGATAATGTTTAAATTCATGATCAATTAATTTTTAGGGAAGATGCATGGGAGGTTGTGCGTGTTTTTATAATGAAATAAAATTGAATTATTTTTAATTTAAAAACATTAGTTTTGAACTCTATCGGATAAAATAATCATAACATTAAACCATCCAATGGATTTGCCAATGGTTTTCACCAAATAACAGTGGCTTTCAATATTTTATTAGGATAATAAAAAAAATCTATAATATAATACCAGTGATGATTTGTAAGTTAATAATGTTCGTAATGATATATTTTTGAATAATTACAATATAATATTGGTATTGTGGTATTTACTAAAGGATTATAAAATTACAAATATGTCTTCCATAAAAAAATATTTTAATTGGGAAATAAAATTAGGAAAACGGATCCTCATTATAGTATTTATTAAGTCACTTTTTCCAATTAGGATGTCATAATAAATTTAATATATTTATATCATTTTAAATTAAAAAAATAACAATTCCTAAACAATCAAGAACATGTCACCATTGGATAATTTTAATGTTTTTATTTTTAAAATAATATTTATTGAACCATTATTTCCAAAATATGGTCATTTACACTTTAAAAAATCATTATTGGCAGAATTATTACACTTTTTAAAAGACTAACCACTTTTTAAATCTTAAAAAATTATATTGTACATAATCAAATAATATTTGTATTTATATTTAATGATATTTTGTTTTATAAAAATATTTCATTAAAATAAAATTAATTCAAAAATTCTTGAATCGATCAATATATTTGTTTTATTTGAATAAATACAATTCCCAAAATTAAAATTTTACTTTTTTTGTATTAAATTCTAATTTTCATCAAATTCAATATATATTCAATATATATATATATATATATATTAATTAATGTTGATTAATGGGTTAATATATTCATTATTTTGTGAAAAATTTAATATTTATATTCATACTCTTTGGGTCTAGATACCATACCCTTAATTGTTATAGTGTACACTTTAAGGGTATAGTGCATTATGGTGATATATTCTTTGGGTTTTCTATAATCATAGATTGGGATATGATCTCTATATGCATCAAAACATCCATTAATGGTTTTATATTTTATTTTAGTTGTTGATTATTAACAACTGTTTGGTCAAGGGAAAAGACCAGTGATTCCATATCCCTCTGATGATCCAATATGTTATCAATATAGTGTATGATCCTACATGATGAGCCAATGATTTATTCCTTCTATTTTATTTAGATAATATTATATCCCATAATACACTTATAATATTTTTCATTATAAAATAAATATATTATAAACTGTTATGATTCTAAACAATCTATTAAATATGAGATAAAATATTTAATAATAGTTTAAAATATCCAATTTAGTCCATTTGTTTCCTTACAATATATTACATGGTAAGGAATTTATTCATTCAGAATATAATTTTAATTATAAATGTTTTGGTCGTTATAGGTTACCTCGAACAATGTTTCTAAGGATGTGTATGACAGAATAAAAAACACACAACAAAAAACATTTTGGCCTTTTGGGATATTTATTAATAAGAAAATTGTCCCTATTAAATAATATCCTGTGTTTTAATGGGAACAAATCCAATGTATTATAATACACCCATTTTTTTACATTACTAGGTTCATGTCCCAAGGATGTTGGATCATGACACAAATTATTATATATTCTTAGTTTAATATTATTTAATATACAATGTAATTTTAAAAGGATTTAGTGGTAAGTAGATGATTTTATTGTCAATAAATTTTGTTTTATGACGTATTTAATTTAATTTAATTTATTGCATTGGTTTACAAGAAAGGTCAATTAAATACTTCGATAAGGGTAGATTTTTTTTGAATGATTTCTAAAACCAAAATTAATTTTTATAATAGTTTGTCATAACTAATATAGAGTGTTTAATTGATTGATGGAAATGTATTCAATTTAGTTTTTTGAGATATTATTATTTCGAATTTCCTTGTGTTTCTATTTGAATGTTGCATATCTATTTTTCCACCTTCAAATATCTCAATCCACTAAATCCATGATGTTTGTGTGATTATTTAATTGTTTTTAAAAAATTTATCTAATTATGCATTTGGTTTTCAAAATATATGTTTATGAACGTTTTGATTATTATTTTTAATTATTTTCATTAGTTTTTTTGTTTCATGTAGTTTATATTTTCATTATTTTTAAAATAATCATGTAACTTTGAAATTAATAATTACTTTATTTACAGGAATCAAAATGATTTTAAAAGACGTATAAAAATCTATAAAATAATTAAACGGGATAAATATTATGAAAAAATGATATAATTTTAAACAACTAAATATCTTATGAATATTCAGTGTTTTAGATTATATAAAATTTATTATAATGCTATATATTATAATGTCTTATGATTTAAGGGGAAAAAATTACAATCATAGATGAATAGTAAAAATCTGGAACATACCAACATAAATGTACATTATAAAATTAAAAGAAAAATGAACATTTTTAAAAAATACCATTAAAATCATTTGTTTTATATATATGTAGTTTTAAAACACTATTATACACATGTTTATTATTTTGAATAAGTGTACGTTTATTCTTAGTGAATTTATTTGTCATTTAATATATATATTTGAATTGTAGTGATAATTGTATAACACAAATGATAGAAGATAAAAATGGTTTTGTTTATGAACATAAACTCTTTATGAACAGATGTACTTTTAATTTTTTAGATTAATGTATATATAAATTGTCTTCAAACAATGTCATTTTTTAAATCTAGTGAGTATAAATAAAAAATTATACTAACAATTGTGAAATTATTTTTACACACATACTAACAAATCAAATATAGATATGATGTCTAATTTTATTATTAATATAAAATTTGGAGACATCATGGACCATACAATTAAATATTTCTATATAAATTATTAAAAAAAGTGAATCAATTAAGAAAAATGGATTCACAAAGAATGAGTCGTCATATTGAACACCTTACAGAAGTTGTTCATTCATAATCATTATTAATCTCACCTTTTTTATTTTTTTATTTGATCATCATCTTTTATCATACTTCATTTTCATTGTTCATAACTATGTATATTTTATTAATTAACTATAAAATTTATTTTACATATCAGTTATACCTCAACAATAAATGTTATATATTTTTCATAGTTCATCCCATGGGGAAGGGAATGTTTATATTTGTTTGTGATTTCCACATAAAAGCAGTGTTCTAATTTGGATTTGAATCTATATAATAGTAATGTTTTATGGTTAAACTTATAATAGAAAAGGTTGGTTTTAATTTTTGATATTAATATATAATAAATTTAAGATATATTGGATTCTAATTCCCAAAATGAGTAGGATGAAATAAAATTTATATATAGTATAAAATTGATTTGAACTACATAAATAAAAATTTCACTTTTTATTTTATTTCCATCACACCTAAACTTATATAGATTATGGTCAATGTTTATACTCCTAATATAATAATCTAATTTTTTATACAATTCAATTCACCTTACTAAACATTATTTCCAATTATCTACATCTCTAACATAGATGAAAATTTTATTTATATATGCTTCTAATAAGGATTATATTAATTAATAATATGTTCACTAAATATAATATATTTGTAATATTTATCAAAGTCTTATATATCATTGGATTTTTTTTGAGATTTCATATTATAAATTTAATGATGGAAAGATTAATCCATATTTACTATAATTAAATGGAATCCAATTGGTATAAAAGAATTATTTAATGTAACATTATATGATGAAATGAAGTATAGATCATTATTCCATAATGGTAAGACAACAAAATTTCTATTTTTGAACTTGATTCATATTAAATAGATAATATTTAAATGAATGTATAAGGACCAACCATTAATCCTTACATAATAATGTGATTTAGGTTAATAATTAATTATCCTTAATTTGAGTATATTTTCTAGTTTATGGTTTTATAGAATATGGTCATAAAGCATGCATTGTAATCATATATTTTAGAAAGTTGAAAATTTTACCCAATTTATATTTTTGACATAAAATAAAAAATGATTTCTTTTTATGATATATCTCTTCTATATTCATATTTAACTCATATTTCAACCAAATCATACTTAAAACCATTTGATTTTTTTTAAAACATGGGATGAGCATAAAAATATCATTCAAAAGAAAACCCGGAAAAAGCTATTTAATGAATAATTTTAAAAAAAATTATTTTTAAAAGTAAATATATTGGAATTAAATAAATTTATTACCAAATAAATAATCTCTTTGAAAAATTAAGTTCTATAAAATATTTCAAAAGATATATTAAATGGAATATAAAAATAATGAAGGCCTCATTTCAACAATGGAAAATAGTCAATCAATTTTTCAAATAAATATATATTGTTTTCTATAACATATAGAATAAGAATAATCGATATAAATAATGTAAGGCACATAGTTTAATTTTTATTTACCATCTTGGTTAAATATTGAATAACCATTATAACTCCAATTGATTTAAAAATTATAGTTACTCTTATACTAACCATCATGGTTATACAAGTAAGAATTATCACAATTACTCGTGGATGTAACAAAAAAGTATAATTTCAAATATTAAATTGCACTAACCATCAGATTTCCTCACAGAATAACACTCGTAATCAATAAACGTACATTATCAAATGCATAAGGGTACTATAATGGGGATGACCCTACTTATAATTTATATCTTGATCCCCATTGAGATATAATGGGGTTCAAACCATCGTAAAATATATACATGTTAACCAATAATATATAATTACTGTTTTCATATCATGAATAAAAAACATTTTATAATGTTACCTATTAAAATAAACCATTGGAAAACTATATTAAACCATTATGTAAAACACATTCAAAATTAAAAATTAAAATTCCTTTATATCTCACCAAATATAAAAACATATCCATCAAAATAGAAATAATTATCATTTATGTTAATGTGAAACATTTTAATTGATTACAAACATTATAAAATAATTAATGTGAATTTAAAGTCTTTCACTTCACAGACATAAAAATAGATCATTCATTTAGTATTTTTTTTTAAAATTATTCTTTTAAAACATATGAAAATATTTTTTTTTTAAAAACCAATCAATGAAATTAAAAAGAAGTATAAATTTTCATTTATAATAATTTTACATCCTTAGAAAAACAATAATAGAATAATTTTAAGAACATGTGCTTGTAAATAATAATCATGAAAAAAATCATTACATTTTTTTGTATGTTAAAGAGCATGTTATATAGATATCAACACATCAGCTTTGTGCCTTATCATTATTTAATATAAACATATATTAAATATTTAATTTCATTAGAATTTTTATCAACTATATTATTCCCTTCATTGTAATTATTGTAATAATATATAAAATTAATTAATTATATACGTTCATCTAATACATTTTGATGATATTCGGCTAAAATGACCAAAATTGATTAAGTATGTTGAATATAGTTAAACTGGACATTACCCTAGAATATAAATATTAATAAACATGGAATAATATTCATTTTGATAAATCAATTATACATCGAAATATTTGTTTTGAAATATTGTTAGGAAAATATAAATACATTACAAGAATGGAGATAGTAGGTAAGACATACATATACGTAAAGTTTCAATTTCCTATGATCTTTATAGAATGAATATAAGTATTATATTATATTTGTATAATGATAAAAATATTGGAAATAACTATATTTTTTTTTTAATTTATATATATATATATATATCATCCAGGTGATATAGTGATGAAAAAATATCACATTACTTCGTGAAGGTGGTTTTCCACACGAATGAAAGAACGATGTTATCATTTTTCATTGTATGAAATTGATAAAAAAATTAATATTATATTTTTAAAAATAATAAATATTTTAGGATTATCATATATCAAAATTAAATCCCCAATTATTACCATTATCGAGATGTGGTGAGGGAAAATGAATTACATAAGTCCGTGAGGTGGTGGTCTACCGTACAAACGAATGATGAATTGTATTCTCATTGGATAGAGGTCAGATATAGATATATGTTATTCCATTAATATAATATCATATTTGTATATGTGATCTACTAATATTTATTTATCATACTTGTTACAAATTGTTTTAAGGACATGGTAGAATAAATTAAAAATTCTCAGTTAATAACTATACAAATTCATCAAAAATCATCATTTGATTTATAGCTTCTGACCTCTATGGTTGGTCTTATCTATAAAACAAGGCATAATTTTTTTTTTTGTTGACATTATAAATGAATTTAGATAGTTATTAGAAGATCCAAATTTATTTTTAAGGGATTCAAAATGAGATGATGAGGTTACCACTTATAACTGAGGGGAAGTTATTCTTGAAATTTTAGTTATTATTATAATAATATAAAATAATTTTTAATTAAAAATTGATAAAAAATTGAAATATAATAAGATAATATTAAAACCAATTACATTATATAATATAACAAAATTATGAGATGTTTTGATCACATTTTAAATATTATCCTTTTTTACCCCTTGGTTGACCCTTTTGACAATTCAATGATATCAATAATATTTACTCTAAAGGGGTTTATATGGTATCTATAATTTGAAAAATTGTCCATTAATGAAAAATAGATGTTTTTTAATGCATTTAAATTTCAATTGGTTTAATAAAATATTTTAGGAATTTTAAATCAATTAATAAAATATAATTTATTATAAAACATTATTATTTTCAATTTTTTGTAACTATTAAATTAATTTGACATCGAAAACCAAAAATCAAAAATAATGTTCATATAAAATGAATAAAAATATATCTAATATGAAATATTTATTTAAAAAATACTTATTACAAATATATAGTTCTAATTATGTCATTGTTAATATTTTTAATATTATTGGCTTATTTTTCTAGTCATCGTTTAATTTAAATTTTAGTGGTGCATAGACAATTAATTTTGTTATTTTTACACTAAAAATAAAATACAAGTTGCCAAAATAAGTTAAATATATTATATTTTAATATAATATTTATAATAATACATATCCTCTATTTATACAAATATTAAACTATTACAATTATAAAAAATATATGTTCTATTATTTTACTTTTATTTTCCTAATATTTTTAAAAGGACATAGTAACATTAATATTGAAAATAGTCACATAACCAAATCATGTATTATATTTGATATAATGAAATAAACCCAAATGTTTTGGGCCCATGTTAATGTCATTTTATATTCCATAACATATTATTTTTAACATTATGTAGCCTATTTTCACATCAATGTGGAAACTTAAAATACTAGGGTTCCAAATCAAATAAAAAACACATTTACCAAATTTGGACAAGATAATTAAAAAAATGGAATACATTTTTCAAACAAAAAATTATATTGAATAACTGTAATTAAAATTAAATTTTTGAAACATGATTAATTTTTTTTAAGAAAATTAATTTCTATGTATGGAATGTTTTTATACAAAATTAAGGTTTTAAATTCAACCAAAAAACTCCAATTGTATTTTTCTAAAAAAGGGAACTATTAATAATTTATAATTATTTTAAAAATATAACATTACATTACAATTAATGTATACAAAAATAGAGTATAGTAGAATATAATTTAATTTTTTCACTATTAAATGAAAAATATAAACATTTCATAAAAAACAAAAAATATAAAAATATAGTTATAATAATATAATGATTAAAAATTTGAAAAAAATTATCTAATATAAATTAAAATCTTATTAAAACTAATTATAATAATTTTTGACAAAAATAAATGAAATTAATTTTTGAGGAATACATATTGTCGAACAATAAAATAATATTATAAAAATTAATTAATTATTTACTAATAATTAATTTAAAAATTATTTATTCTAATATTTATGAGTATTATAGAAATTATTTAATAAAAATTAATACCTACCTATTTAATATAAAAGTAATAACATTTATACATGAATAATAATATTTCATGGTTATTTTATACATTGTCTTCGTTGTAATACACATTATCTAGCATATTGTTCTTATTTAAAATATCATTATATTACATTCTCCCCTATTGAATAAATTGTTTCATTGAAATTTGAACTCATCCTAGACAATCAAGGACTTTTTATTCATATTAACTTTATTGAAATTTCACCACATGAAAAGGGATAATAAAACATCCACTTGAACTGATAAAAATTTTGAAGTATGAAGGTCTTATGAATTATAATATATCTATTTACAAATTATCAGATGTTCAAACAATGTAATAGAAGAAAAACCCATTTGGTTAATGTCAAATAGAAAGTAATAGAGAGAATGCATAGTTGAAATTTATCAGCCACAAAATCATAAATATGTTTTGGGTGATGAGTACATAGATTAGAGAGAATTGAATGTGAAAGGATAACTTTTTCATTTTAGGATACATTTTCTAGATTTATGGAATTCATTTCCACCTAGACTAAGAACATAGGAAATAATAATTCTTTATCATGCAGAGTTTAATCCTTTAATCAATATCTATTATAACTTCATAGTTTTCTCTAAATGATGAGTATCCTAGATTATTATTTTTGCATGATTCTATAGAATAAACCTCAAATTGGTACAATTATCCACATAAGGATTAAAAAATATATTTCCATTCTCATTTGATATTAACCAAAATAAAAATGGTTAAGAAAAGTTAATATAATTCTTTATATTATAAAACCTTCATATTAATAAATACGATGTTAATATCCCAAATTATATGATAATACCTAAAGTTCAATCTAAATAATTCCATAAATTTCTATACCATAAAATAAATGAAATTTTATACACAATGATTTGAATAAAAATGTCATATATATTTGATCTAATATTTTTGAAAAAAAAATATATTATTTAACTCCAAAGAACATAAATCACTCCTAATTAATGATACCATAAATTTGTATTCTATAATAAAATGAAAATTATATTATGTTAATAATTCTCACCAATATCTTGAATAACTATAAATAGACATTAAGATAATATATGGGTCTGAAAGATAATTCAACATTAAATCATAAAAATCTCACATAATGTTTTGTTTAGAACATTAATTAAGGGTTCCCAAAATTGTGAACAAAATACATAATATAATTATTCACCTATTCATTAAATCACTTATTCAATCACATATTCATCTATATTATAAAATTAATGTTTGAAAAAAAAATTAATACCCATGAAATGTATTATATAAAATAAAAAATGGAATACTAACTAGAAAATCATGTTTCTAGTGGTTCGTGATTCACCCATGTCACTATTTAGTTTTGGGTATATACCTTATAGCCTTACAAGATGTGGATGGTCTTCACCTTGTCTACATGTTATCCTTTTACTAAAACAATATAATTTATTATATTTTCCATGAAATATGATAATCATCTTCAAAAATATCATTATTACTCATATAATGTTTTAACATCTAATTTTTATATACAAAATTGATTTAAAAAAATATAATAATACAAATGTAATTTTATTTTCGTACCATAAATATCATAGTATATAAATGGATTATTTTTTGACATTATTATATTTCATAAATTGTATTTCTCAATAGACTATATCTAATAAAAATATTTTATATGTTGTTTACTCCTAATACATGTTTCCAATTATTAAAAAATAAAAATAGAAAAATACAATGGTTTTTCATGATCATCATAAATTTTTTAGTCAATAGAGATATAGTTGAAAAAATAAACCAAAAATTAATCTAAAAATTCATTTAAAAGTACATACATAATATCTTAAAGTATAGGTTTGTATTTTTTCTACCAAATGGACATAACCAAAAAACATTTAATTCAATTTTCATGTCTAAAATTCTACTTTTGGAATTTTTTTATCCTTCAACATCTACAGATGGTACTAATAAATTTTTTTAATAATTGAATATATTGAGATATATAAAGCTGTTACTACTTCATTTTATGTATAAACCTATGATGTTTCTTTTTAAAGGATTTTACCAAACCCTTCTATATGTAGTATTGTAACATAGAATCATTCATATTTCGTTTTTGATACCCATTCACATAATAAACCATATCACTTTATTTAAAACAAATTACTTCATTGTTTTCAAAATATCAATTATAACTACCCTGATCATTTGAATTCTAGTCCATATCTATAATCCCTAAATTAAACATTAGTAAGACATTCCAAAATCTATCAAAAATTCTTTTGAATATCTTTTACCACACATGGAACATGATTGGGGAATACATCTAGAATTCCTGGTCCATTTCTAATTTGATTCGTTCCACATTGAACATTTCTTAGTCATGTTATATAATGGAAACATTGTGTTGAAAAAACCACATCTCTACTATCTAAATACAAAAAAATCATTGATTTTAAATACTTGTGTTTCCAATCGTATTCATAATATATCATTCAATCCTAATTAAAATCTATTAATTTTTCTATTAATTTCTCATATACATGGGCTCATACCTAGATAATATTGTGAATTTATTATCTTACCTGGCCATAAAATATTCATCATTTTACCTCAATTCCATTAATTACTTATCCATAATGAGTCGACCAACAATAGGGTCATATTTCTCTAAATATTGATACGTAAATTATTCCCATTAATTGGAATCCAGAATATATATCAATTTTTTACTCTTAACAAATGGATAATATCGATGAACTCCACCATTAAAATGATAAATGGAAGGAGTTACCTTTTGTTCATCAGAAAAAACCATGAAATCAAATAACTTTGGTGATTTTCTATCCACCCCTCAAAAACCATTGTGACAGATGATCTACAGAATATATGATGGTATTTCATCATGAAATATTCCATTATTAATAAGTTTCTTTTTGGTGGATCTAGATGCTCTATCTCATGTATTCACCCCCATTTATATCTTCATTCATATAAATGATAATATCAATAAACTACTTTGTTCAAATTATAACAATTACATGTTGATAAATTTCATGGATTTCATCGTATTGGTTACGTATTAATATGGATTCCATGATTCCTCCATATAAACCATTCTGAACAAAAATGGGTCAAATAAATAGAAATGGTTATCTTCATATTCTATAACATGAAAATAATCTTTAAAAATCACTTAACAGTGTTTACATACATTATCCTCAAGTATAATTTTATCGGAACCATTACTCTGATACCAACTATAAGGACCTAAAATTAATCATTAAAGAATATTTTGTTTTTTATATATAATTGATTCTCTATAATTTTAGAACCTTTTCAGGTTTATATTTTTAGTTAATTAATCAATTAATATTAGATAGATGACCCATATTTAACATGATATACACTTTTACATAGAATCTATTTTTTCAATAAAATTAATCTTCTAAAATTAATCATGTATTATTTTCATGATACATATTCACAATATTGATATTGACATCATCCATGCCCAAAGTCAACATTAAAAACCTTTTAAATACATTTTAAGACATTACATGAGAAAAAAATTCTCATTGTGTGACATAAAAAGATTAAAATATAACGTTATTCCATGACTACATTAAAATTTTTCAATTTTTTATATTAATATTTTGTATAAAATTAACATTATCTTTCCAATGAAGTCATGTTTTCTACGAAATAAATTTTCATAAAATGTTTACAAGAAATCATTAATGAAAAATAAAACTCGTTAATAATTTTTTCCTATCACGGAGTACAAAGATATTTTTTTGAAAAGTTATAATTTTTACTCCATCACACAGAATAACCACAATAGTTCTAAATACAGACACCATCCTAATCACCCATTTATAACCATCATAATTAAAAATTGGATAACCATCATGACCATACATTATTTAACCACCACAATTGTACATGTAATAACCATCATAGTCAAAAATGGATTAACCATAAAAATTAAAAATAATTGAAAACTCATGGAAAGATTCTAAAAATTAAATTGATTAAAAATCTTAGTAAATAATATAAAACACTCGTGATCAAAATCTAAATATAAATTAATATAGTGGAGTGATAAAATGGGGTAACCCTATATATAGTCTATATTAGACTCACCAATGTGATATAATGGGGATTAAACTATTTTATAATGTATTTGAGGCTCACACATGAGCTATAGTTCTCATTATCGTTATCATGAATAAATTATTTTTTATTATTTTCATTTTTCATCATGAACCATTGAAAAAAAAAATATTCCAGTTTGAAAAAAATCATAAATTAAAAGACCATTTTCATTAAAACCTCATTTTCAATAAATAAATATTTAGGAGAAGGGAAAGATATTATCTATTTGAATAAAAATTTTATTATTTTAAAGTAATCAAATCATAAAATAATGGATCTAGAATAACAACTTCATTATATCTATAAACATCAATATAGATTATTTTTTTATATGGTTCAATATAAAACATGTAAAAATATTACATTTAAAAAATAATAACAATATAATCAACATGAATTAATAATTTCATTAATAATAATTTCATATCCATATATGAACATCCAAAAAAAATTATAGAATATGGACATGTAAAAGAATTATTTTGATAAAAAAATCATTAGAACGAGTTCTTAAGTTACAATGGCCCTTGTATTCTTTCTGATTCATTTTTTGTGTCTATTATCATCCATAATAATAATAATCTAATGTTAATAATATAAATTTAGAATAAATATTTTTTTATTTTAATTCAATTTTTTAGACATATTTTCATGGAATATCCTATTTATTAAATATTTATGTCCATGTTAGATTAATTGATGATATTCAGATAGTATATCAAAAATGTATATATATGTAGACAATAGTAAAAGATATCATTTCTCCTACATCAATAAAAAAATAATTAAGAAATAATTATCATTTAAATAATAAAATTAAATTTTCAAAATCAATAATTAAATATACTTATGAAAAAATAACAATGTTACAATCATAGATAATGTATGACATATGTAAACAAGCGTAACATTTTCATTTTTCTATAATCGTTATAGAAAGAAACATTTTGTTATTTAATATTCAGAAATAGTAAATTATAAAAAAATATTTCAAAAAAATAAAATTTCCTAATATATATAATACAAGTGATATGGTGATGAAAAATTAATGACATCAGTTTATTGAGGTGGTAGTCCACATGTAGCCACCAACAACATTATCATTTTTATTCAATGAAAAGATAACAAATTTTTGTTCAATTATCCTCCTTGAATGATTAATATTCCATTATAATCCTATTAATACATTAAATCTATCAATATAACTAGTGTGAGAGGTGGTCATGGAAAAATAATTACATCAATCCATGAGGTGGTTGTCAGTCTTAAGCATAACCGATGGATTACATTCACATTTGATAGAGTATCAAGATTAATATCGGTTAAATAATTAATATGATAACATATTAGTTTTTTTATTAATATTTATCTTATTATGCATTCAAGTTTGATGTGTATTTTAGTGATATGGAATAAAATATTAAAACAAAAATGGTATGTGAAGAACTATAAATATTCTTTAGAAAAACTCATCTTTTTAATATTTTAACACCAATAAGGATATTATTATATGAAAATAAATTTAACTTGGAACATGGGTATGAATTTAGGAAAGTATTTTTGGAATGTAATGTATGTAAAAAATGGTTTATGTGTGTCTGAATGCGATGAATCTGTTACCTCTTACAGTAATGACCCGCCAATTCCCATTGGATTGAGAGTACAAAGAGTCATTACTAGGCCTTAAGGGACATCCCCATGTAGCCAAAGGCTTGAAATAAACGCCGAAGTGTTTCAAAACAAGTGGGGGATGATTTAACCTTTGAAAACATACCACATAACCAAAACACATATTCAAACCAATCAACTAAATGATGCATGATAAATCTAAGACAACACAACCATCTATTTTATCATAAACCAACCAAAAGAACCATAGCGGAAACCAACACTAAATCCGAGTAAACATCGGAAAGAAATACTAAAATAACAAAAGATGATAACCCAACTCCATACTCCACAAGCTCCAAGTTCCAACATCACGAACCAGCCCAAGCATCACGAAGTAGTGATATAAACATGTGGCACATTTCCTTTGCCAACATCCCGGTATATGAGATCTACAAAATCACCAATGTGCCAAAGTAGGGGGTGAGTAATGAAACTCATTAGGTCTTCCCCACTGACTTCCCAACCCATGCCTCTAAGATAAAACATGTTATCACATTTATACAAAACAATTTATGTAATGTAATTACAAAACAGTTCACAATATAACAAGTTCCATGTCAAAAACATTTTCCATCAAAAACCATCTTTCTCATGAAAAGAAACATAGAAAATTTTTCAATCAAATTCCCATTTCCAATTTGGAACATTCATTCCAGTTCACAAATCCACACAACCAACCATGTATGCAACCTAGATATCCCTATACTCACATGTGGTGAGTTATCCTTCCTCTAATCCATCACTTAGTGGTCTACCTTGATGGGGGTTCTTCACGACATTATCCGTCCTTTTTGATAGGGGTACTTCTCAACCTTATCCATCCCAACCTTTTGATGGGGGTACTTCTCACCCATATCCATCCCAATGCATATGAAAACACACCACAACACATGCAAAACCAAGTCTATTCGAAACCTTTCAATAATGCATCAATCCTTTTATTGAAAACCATTTCTTTCATGTTACAAAACCATCACCAATTTAAATTCACAATTTTATGGTCACTTCAACAAAGACTTTCCAAAAACACCCAATTTTCATCACCCATTTCTAAAAAGGGTTTTTACCTATTCTTTCATAGCAGATAAAAAAACCATTTAAATCCATTAAAACAATTTGATACTAAGAATTCAAGTACTATAAAAGTGAAATCAAGAGTGAAACAACCTACCACAACAAAAAAAATGCAAAACCAACCAAGAACTAGGTCGAAACACCACAAAACCACCATAGATTCCTTCCCCTGTCACCAAAAATACCAAAACCCAACTTAAAAGTCATCCACTACCTTATATCTACCCACCATAGGCGTAGATATAAGGGTCCATCAAGTGGGAAGAAGGAGATCTATGAAAACTAAAGGAAACAAGACATACCTCGATCAATTGGCCCCTAAATGCCAAGGTAGGCATCCCGATTGCTTCCAAAACGCCTGGTAAGTGTTCCCCCACCTTCACTAGAGAGAAATCCCGAGTTAGGGAAATATAGGAGAAAAAACTAGTGGGTATAATGATAAAACAGTTTTGATCCTTAAAAATAAGATCTAAGATGACTTCGTGCACAGTTAGTCCAAACTGTTAGTCAAATCGTGCGCTAACCACGCGGTAGTCACTGCATGGAAGGGGTGATCTGCAAGGCCTCCTTGCACGATTTTCCCAAACCATGTGCACACTGTGAGGTCTCCTCTTTCTAAGGTGACACGACCTGCACCACTTCCATACGGTTTGGAAAAACTGTGCGCAGCCCATGCATCACCACTTTTTTCCCTTTAACACTTTAAAAGTCTCCAAACATTCCCAACCATCTCCCATATGCGTCATGTACATGAAAAGCATAAAACAAGGGATACTTAACAGATATTGGGGGTACGAAATTCTCCCCACCATTGGCATTTCCGTCCCTAGAATGTAGAAATCCACCGCTTTCTTGAAAGATATCTGGCCACTGCTCATTAATTTATTTATGGCGTTCCCATGTCTCTTCCTGAATCTGAAAATGCTGCCACAAAACCTTCACTAGACTGATGATTTTCCAACGCAAGACATTATATTGTGTATCCTCAATCTGTACAAGAATATATACCAATGAATCATATAGATCTAGGTCAACGTGATCTCATCTGATCACATGGTCAGGATCGGGGTGATACATCTTCAACTGAGATATTTGGAAAACACTATGCACCGCACTAAACCATGGTGTTAATGCCAACCGATACACCACCTCACCAACCCATTATAGTATATAAAAATGGCCTATATATCATGTAGATAATTTTACATTCTTCCCATAATGACGATGTCCAATCCTTGGAGAGATTCTCAAATAGACTTAATCACTCACCGCAAATGAAAACTATCTTCGGAGATGATCTTCATAAGATTTCTGACGACTCTGTGCAGTCACCATCATCTTTTTTATAAACTAAATCTTCTCTGAGGTTTCTTGGACAAGGCTCGGCATAACTAGTGAATTCTCACATATTTCCACCCAACAATGTGGAGAACGGCATGGATGCCCCTACAATGCTTCAAATGGAGTCTTGTGTATCGAGGCCTGATAACAATTGTTATATGAGAACTCATCTAAAGGCACGTTATCTTCCCACGAGACACCAAAATCCATTACACAAGCCCACAACATCTCTTCCAACGTTTTTATCATCCTTTAGGATTGTCCATCCGTCTGAGGATGATACGTCGTACTAATATTCAACGGAGTTCCCAAGGCTTTCTATATGGATCGCCAGAAACAAGATGTGAACCTCAGATCTATGTCTGACATGATTAAAACTAGTATTCCATTTCTCTTTACTACTTCTCAGATATAGATTTTGGATAGATCCTCCACCGTATTAGTTTCATGAATTGGGATGAAATGGGCTGACTGGGTTAGACGATCCACTATCACCTAAATGGCATCGTGTTTCGAGACTGTTCATGGATGACCTGTAACAAAATACATTACTTTCTGATCCCATTTCCACACTAGAATTAGTAGAGAGTACAACATACCCATTGTGTGTTGATGTTCTGCTTTAACTTGTTGACATGTTTAACACCTTGAAACAAATTCAGCAACATTCTCTTTCCTGCCACTCTAGAAAAACTTCTCCTTCAATGCCTTATACATCTTTTGTGGACCATGGTGTACTGACCATCTTGAATGCTGGTAAGAATGAAGGAGTTTTTCTTGAGCAGTTAAAGGAAGAACCATCCGATCTCGAAATTGAAAAAATGAACTCCAATCTAGCTTCCTTCCGTCAATGGTCTCCCCACAATTTAGTTTTGAACTCTTTGAAACACATTCTACATCAGATGCATGTGACTTCCTTACTCTCTCCACCATATTAGGAAGACGTGCAACTGTAAAGAAAACTACAACATCAGATCGGTCTTCACATTCCATATTCATGCCCGCAAGGACCGACATCAAATTCCACTCATTTGATGCTTCTTTTTCCAACTGAGCATACGACTTTCTGCTTAAGGCATCAGCCACCGAATTTCCCTTACCTAGTGTATACATCAAGTAAATGTCAAACATTTGAAGATACTCAATCCATCTCCTCTGCCTCAGATTTAAATATCACTTTGAGAAAATGAATTTAACGGTTCTGTGATCCGTAAACACAGTAAATTTCTCACCAATGAGATAATGTCTACATGTTTTCAAAGCATGGATGACTCCAGCCAACTCCATGTCATGTGTTGGGTAAATTTTATCATGAACCCTCAACTTCCTTGATCCATAAGCAACCACATAGTCTCCTTGCATGAGAAAACAACCCAAACCTGTTCCAGAAGCATCACAATAATCCACAAACCCTTGTCCTGACTCTGGAAAAATCAAGATGGGTGCTAATGTAAGGTGAACATTCAACTCTTGAAAATATCTCTGAATTTCTTCAGTCCATTGAAATGCACTTTTCTTCTTTTTCAATGCTATAATAGGAGAATTTAGTCAAGAGATGTCACGAACGAAGCGTCAGTAATTACTAGCTATTCCAAGAATACTTCGTATTTTAAAGACATTTTTCAGTGGTTTCCAAGAAATAACCGCTTCTATCATTTATGGATCCACCTAAACACCATTATCAGAAACAACATGGCCCAGAGAGTGTACCTCTTGTATCCAAAAATAACACTTTAAAAATATGGCATACAACTAATCGTCTCTCAAGATTTCCAACACTATCGTCAAGTGTTGCACATGATCAACCATTTTTCTTGAATACACCAATATGGTGTCAACAAAAACCACAACAAAAAATATAGATATCACTCAAATATTCGAATCATCATTGCCATTATGACTGATGGCGCATTCATAAGACCAAAAGGCATGACCACATATTCTTAGTGGCCATATCTTCTCCAGAAGGCTGTCTTCATGATATCCTCCATCCGAACATGCAACTGGTTATATCCTGACCGCAAGTCAATTTTGGTGAACCACTGAGCTCCCCTCAATTGATCAAATAGTTCATCAATGCATTGAAGTGGATAACTAATCTTTATCATAACATTGTTATGTTTATGATAATCCATACATGGCCTCAAAGTTCCATCTTAATTCTTTAAAAACAAAACTAGTGCTTCCCACAGAGACACGCTTGTCTGAATGAAACCCTTGCTTTCTAGCTCCTCTAACTGCACATTCAATTCTCATAAATCTGTTGTTTCCATCCTATAATGTGGAAGTGAGATAGGATAGGTCCCTAGAAAGAGTTCAATCGTAAACTCCAATTAACGTACAGGTGGTAACCTAGATGAGTTTTCAGGAAAAACATCAGGAAATTGATCCACCATAGCTGGAAAACAATTTTCCTACGATCTCTTCCAATGATTCAAAGTCAAAGAACCAATGTGTAAGATATTTTTCGCACCATTGGTGCCAAAATGCTCTTTTCACCTTTTTTTACCATCCTCTCTCCTCTAAAAAGATTCTTAAAGTCGTCCTTAGTCGTGAATAGAATATTGGGTACTTTGACTTCCCTCCTAATTCATTGATTAAATAATGGAATCTTTAATAAATTTTCACAATGAACCTGTATTAAATGTTATTAGTTCTTAGTAAAAAATAATCAAGATTCCACTAAAGTTGGAATTAAATTTAAAGGGAGAAAAGTTCTTGATAGCCTCAGTAATGAATATAAGTAATTATTAACATACAACTGGATGTTAGAGTTTTAGAATAAAAGGATGAAAGAGTCTCCATTAAAGGCTACATTTTGGTTTTGTAATTTCTAACATTCCTGATCAAGGATATTATATAAATTTAATCCAAAATATATATTAAGGACCTATCATTGATATTTTGAATCATACCAATTAGATCATGAATTATAATTGTGTCTATTTTTGATTTGGTAGTACTCTATGTGTCAATCGATGACTTGGTTCCAACTAATCAAAAATAAGAATTATTTTTGTAATCCAAATGTATGTTTGAATAATTTTTCATCGCACTCATTGATAACTATATATAATAAATCAAAATGGATGATGTAACAAATGTTATAAAAAATAACAAATATGAAATTGAAAAGAATAAATGGTTTCACTAGGACATTGGAAATGGTGTATACAAAGGATCATAAAAAAGAATATAAAAAATTATACAAATCTTATATAATTATTTTCTACATTTATCATAATATAAATTTTTAATGAAATTACACATTTATCATGACCTCCAAAAATTTAACCATGATAGAAAAGATCGAATGTACAAGGAAAAAATGTGATTCCAGACATACTACCTTGATGTAGTTCACCATGGACTTATATTATTTATTGTGCCACAAATTGAATATAAAACTAAAAATTACTATCTAATGCCTTCTAAAACTGATGCTTGTAGTGAATCATTTTTTAGTTCATAAAATGATTCTTGTTTCAGAAAATACAGATTTTCGGAAAAGAGTGATGATGATAAAAAAAAATTTATTATGCATCGATGAGTACAAAAAATAAAAAATTAATATAATAATATTATTAAAGGAAAAAATATTATTTCCATATAATATTATAATATCAAGAATGAATCATCAAGCATTGATGATTATATTTATAACGATATAGGAATTACTCAAAAATAAGTTAATATTTTAAAAAAGAGAGACATTAATCAGTAAGGATGAATTAGTTACGTTTTTCATGGAAAATAAATTTATGATAAAATGATGGTGATAAATGAATAAATTAATAAAACAATTGGTGTTAGTTCTGATATAAATTATCTAAAATGTATAAATACTATATTTCAAAATTTATAAATTATTTTTTTCAAATATTAAATGATTTTTAATTATATAATTCATGTTTACTATGTACGTTAATGTTCAATTAAATTTATAAAATCATTATGAAATATTAAAAAATGTATTTCCAATAATCATACATCAATATTCGCATTGAAAACGTTTAATAAATAATTTTTTGATTCTAAATAATTCTATATTAATTCCATTGGATCCAATGTTTCATTGTTATCATAATAGTTTTCAAATAAAAATTTATGAATAATGAATTAGATGATTCAAGGAAATTATTTGATAACTGTAATGTGGATAATCGTAAAATTTGGATATTGATCTATAAAACAAATTATCATAATTGTTGTCCAATTTGAAGATTTCAATAATAGAAAAGATAATGGATTCAATGAACATGGTATTTAAAACATAGAAATTATATACAAAGTATTGTACATTGATGGATATAAACATAATACAATTTTTTCATTCATTATAATTTGATGAATGAATTATTTTAAAATTTGATAATTAAAAATGATTTTTCTTCAAGAATGATGATAGAATAATTTATGAAAATAGAAAACAATCTATTATATTTATATTATGGATCTCATAAAAAATATGTAAGAATATTAATATTATTTCAATATAAGTTATATTATCATATAGCGTAATGGAAATGAGAAATTTATATTATTATAAAGTCCAGTAATGAATTTACATGTACTAGAACCGTTTGAAGTAAATATAAAAAAATATCAGTAATTTTATTCCTTTATAAAAGGCATTTTGTGAGAAAAATATTTCAAATATAATAATGAATTAAAACTAATAAGACCTATTGGGAATATTTATTTCTATTTATTAGGACCAATTCAAACTACTAGTGTAACTGGTAAAAAATATACTTTTGTGGCATTTTTTTATTTCAATTGATATACTTATATTTATATCCTATATAATAAAAATGGAGAATTATTACAGGTTAATATTTATTAAAAATTAGTAAAAAATGTAATTAAATTTAATTTTTTCAATTATATGTTATATATATATATAATAATTTTTAAAATTTGTGTTTGGGAATAATTGGAATCAAAATGATTATTCTAAATAATTTTAGGCATGTATATCACACTAGTGAAACAGTGTTGTTCAATTAATGGATACACAAATAATGAAATTACAGAATCTATTTTCAATTAATTTAATATTCATAAATATTTTATCATTTATATATCAAATACTACATGTTATGTCTCTAATAATTTTCTTACTAATCATAAAAATAATTAAACCCATCATAGTTATGAAGGAAATGCAACATAAATATTTATATTTTTTAATTTTCTATTGTAAAATAATTGTTTCTAATTTTAATGATACAGTTCATAAATATTATGAAAAATATTATGAGGTAATATTATTAGGTTATCTAATTTCTAATAAATATCAATGAGTATGTAATACAATAATAGTAGATGAAAAATATTTTCATGTCAAATATGATGAAAAAGTATTAAACAATATGAATATGATTTAGTATAAATTCTGGTTGGAAATGAGGAATTTAATATTGGAGAAGATATTACATAAGATACTACATTATATAATAAATAATAACACCCATATTAGAAAATTATAATATTCATAAAAACCATTCTACAAGATGACTGATTGGGAATATTTATTTCCGGGGATAAATCGAAAAAATATAAAGATTTTTTATACTCACTCAGCTTTTCATTTATATTTTATATTTAATTTTAATTTATATTAAATTAAACATTACAATTAGATTTTATTTAATTAATAATAACATGATCAATGTAACAACCAATGATTTCAATAAATATTCTTCCATAAAATAATCATTCTTTTAAATATCTAGTTTCACATGCCACATATAACCAATAATATAACAATGATAGATTTCATTGACATGGATACGAATTTAACAGAATTTTAATTGAATAGGTTTTTTTGTAAATTGATGTATCCTGTTTAAAAAATATATATATAAATAAAAATAATTTCCTTTTTTATTAATAAATCATTGATGCTATTAAATTATTATAGAAAAATAACTGAAAAATAAACCTAACTCATTAAAATTTATTTTTCAATAAAATTACAAATATATTATTTATTTTATGAAAATAAATATATTTTATTCATGATATATTTAAATATTTTTATTATTATTAAGTAAGTATAAACCCTATTTATAGTTTTCTTCTTTTTACTATATATCAACAAGTTTGAATTGGGATTTGGAATTCATTGAAAACTAAATAAATATAATTTTTTTAATAATAAACTAATTAATTTAAATGGAGAGAACAAAGATATATTATTTTATCCCAAAAATCATTTCTCTGATTTAAAATTATCTTTTCGAAAAGATTATTTTAAACATAATATTTCCTAACATTAAAAAAATATTTATCTCAAACGGTGAAATTAATGGTTAAATATTTTTCCATATTGTAAATAATTAGTAAAAAATTATTTAATAATGATATTTTAGTTTTTATTACAAAAAAAATTCGTTAGTTTTTTAATATAATTACCATATTAACAGTAAACTACTTCTAAAAGATTTTATACAACTATAAATGAGATATATCTTGTTAAAAGTTATATAAACATTAGTAATTGAGTATTAAAATAAACCGCATATAACTAATTTTCATTAAATTCCAAATTTTGATCAACATTCCATTTTAATCATATGTTCCTTTTATATAATTTGTTTTTATTTAAAGAAAATTATTTTTTTCGATAAATAATACTAGAACTCGAATACGCCATTAAGTAATCTGTAAAATTATATTTCTTCTTCATCCTCTACCGATTTTTCATCTATTATATCTCTATCCAATATATATAATATGATTTATCAAATTCAAATACCTAAACACTACATTTATAAGGGGTACACTAATATAAGGTTCATACTCTAAAAGTGGGTACAACTCTCTTTGTCTGTTATTTATCGTTCTCCTTCAATATCCATTTCATATTTAAAATAATTAAATAAATATTATTCGTATGCTAAATTATGATTATGAAAATTTTATAACCATTAACTACCCTATACCCTTAGAAAAATGAAAATATAATTAATTCAATTAGATTAAAAATGTATTTTATTCTTGGTTTTTTATTCAATAATTAATTATTCAGTAAATTTCTAACCACCAACATTTTAAATAACTGATAGAGTTCATTATATAAAAACAATATAGTGTTAAATTTATAAGAACCTAAATTATGTGTAATAACACATTCTATATAATGTTTTATATAAAATAATTGAAATTTTACTTTTCCACATATGTTATATACAAACCAAATTGGAAAACTACAAGAAAATATAAATAAAATTATATTAAATATTACATTACCTCAAACAAACAAATAAATAGAGTGAAAATTTTATAGGAACAACATGAAAAAAATATAGTTTATATTTATTCCATATTATTCATTAATTCTCCCATATTATCAAACATTATTGATCTTTTGTTGATATTCAATAAATTCATGACAAAAAAATATAAAGTAATTTTGATCAATGAATTACTGATATTATATAGAATAGTAATCATAATAGATTGTATAATATTTATAAAATGTAAAAGAATTAAAATATATATAGTTAAATAAATAAGTCAAAATAACTACGTTATAAATATATTTCTACATTAAATCAATCATAATGTGAAGTAAATGTACATTGAAGAATTAAAAAGAGTGTGAAATCACTAGTTTTAGAAAAATATCAATGGTCAACTAGATTATTTATTTGATGGTGAGAAGAAACAATTCCCAATCACACAATGTTTTTATATGCCGGAAGGAAAAATTCATATGAATGTTATTGCAAAAATTTGAAATTAGTAAATTGTGCTTTTTTATAAAAATTGTAGTATAATTTCGTTGATGTGTTTTATATAAAAAAAGTAAATATATAATTTTTATATTTATATTTTAAAATTTTAAATTTATATCATCTTTTATCGTACTCTATTTAAAAACCTATGTTATAATCCTTTATCAAATCAATTATAAAAAACAAACATTAAATTCCTGATATTGGGAAACTTTTTTCTTCTAGTATGTGTATGTGAAGAATACAACATTCGTGAGGTGAAATATTTCATTTTACATAATCGACACAATTTTAATGATAAATGGTTTTATTAAATGATTAATTGTTTTATTTATAACATTTCTAATAATTTTATTAAAAACAACTTTTATACATTCTCTAATTCTTTTAAAAATTATATCATCTTATGAGATTTTGTGCGGACTACATACTCTATAAATTGAGGTAGTTCATTTTTCAACACACATACATGGAGAGTTGTAATAATTTATTATAATTAATTAATTTTATATTATTTTGAATTTTTAGTTTCTGGAAATGTATGTCATATATTTAAATCATTAATTATGATACTACCTTTAATTTGTCATTTTTTCCAAATGTACCTAATCAATGATTTCAACCTCCCAAATAAAAAAATAACATATAGTGAATAAATATATATATAATTACTTATGGAAAATATCTTCATGTATCATAAATTATCTTGGTAACTGGAATATGTTATTAGAGAAAAACGATCAATATCGACACTTAAAAACATTGACAAATCAATAAACTTTTATAGCATCAAATAATTAAATAATATATGGAAATAAATAAATAAAAATAATTAATTATATATAAATATAAAATAGTTAAATACCAATGAATAACTTTTTGAAATAGGTTGCTAATTTTTATTTATTTATTATACCCGAGGTTATATATTTTTTGTGGAAATAATTAATAAAATATTTCATTTTTTTCTTGACTAATATTATTCACTTTAGTTATAATTATTCCTCTTGGACTATAGTTTTTCAGTTATATTTTTCAATATAGTTTTTTAAATTATATTATAATAACATTATTACATTATTCCTTCTTTTATGGAATATTACATTGATGTAAATTTTTTTCATAAATATTGATGATGTTTAGAATAATGTTCATTCACTTGAAACATAATGTTTTTCTTATCTGTCAATATCCTCTCATCACACCGATGTTTTCATTTATTATTTATAAATTTAAAAAAAAATTATTTAGAACTATAAGAAAATTATCATTAACATTTTTCAAATATAATATTTATCCCTCTTTTCATGATGAAGATTTAAAAAAAATATATTTAAAAAATCGTCAGAAAATATTTTCCCATTCCCAATCATTCATTTTAGCTTCAACTCATAATATTTCTTGGAAAATATCTATATATTGTTTCATATTTTTTTATTTAATATTAATTAATGTTTTAAAATTGTAATACTCTAAAATTTGAATAAAAAAACAATATATTTGACACAAAATATGACTCATAACAACTATAATAAACAACATGAGAAATACATGACCATTGTAAGCTAATAATTTATTTAAATAGTGTGAATAATATTAAATTCATAAAGAAATATATTTGAAAACTTCATATCAATATAAATTTATTTTTAAATTCAAATTTACCAGTCACCCATTTTTTAGTAATGTCATTTTATTCATCTGAAATATGATTTTTATAGAGAGGATTTATATATCATTTTTGTGAAAATTTTATAAATAAAATATAGAAAATTTACAAAATTTAATTTATTAAATTAAAAAAAAATTAATTTTTTTTAAAAATACACTTTTAGTGAGAAATTTTGGTATTTTTCAGAAAAAAATTATTTTCTTGTTAATATTGAATGATAAAATTTTTAAATTACGATACATTATTTACAAATAATTATTTAATTTTATATTATAATTATTCATTCTGTATGATTCTATTTAATGTATTAATTATTTATTTATATTTATTCTTATTAATTACATTTAATTCGTCTTATTAGTGGATTATAGAATAAGTTAATTTTTTTTAAACAAATTTATCAAAAAAGATTGTTTAATGTTAATATTTTTTATCTATTTTAACTTAATAAAAAACCCTAATGAGGAATTATTTAAACGAAATATATAATTTATATTTATATTTTTAAAAATTAAAAATCATATAATTAAATTTTATAATCATTGAGTTAATATAACATCATATTATGCTAGAATAATACATTTCTTGAACCCCCTATTTTTATTCTCTTCTGGGAATTTAATTTTAAATTCAACTATGAAACTTCCATGAATTCAATTTTTTAGATTATGTAATAAACATAATTTGTATTATATAATTTTATCGAAATATATTTTTCTCAAAATGAAAATTTAAAAATTTAAAACTCTTTTATTATGGTTATGATAAAAATTGAGTTTTAAGCATTTAAACTAAACAAAAAAGTGTTAAAATGATACAAAAATATCATATACAATCTATTTATGGAAATATTTATAACATATCTCATATATTGAATGATAACTGTCAATATTTATACATATTTAAAGTTTAAATTGGGGTTATACCATATTTTTAAAAAAAATTCATAACTTATCATGTCCCCCAATTATAAAAGGACACCCACTATCCTCAATGCTTCCCACATCCATAAATTATCTGTTAATTCGATTCCTATGAAAATATATAATGTAAATCCATAAACATGATATAGTGTCCTTGGTTTGATTATAAATAATTCCTAAAAAGGATTTAGTTATAATCCTTAATAGTTAGTCTAAAGAAGAGGTATCATTCTTAGCCGAGTGTTTTTATTTTATTTATATATTAATCCTTCATTAAATGAAAATAAAACATTATGATATAAATATATAAGTGTATAAATTATAATGATATTTTATTATGTATATTTCACAACCAACATCTATCTCATATTCCATCAAATCGGAAACAAAAAAATAGTTTGGGGGTTCAGTGAACAATAACAATGCTAATCTATGTACATAATTTCCTATCATCCCCTATAATCATTGTTTGTAATGATGGAATTAATTACATTCTATTCTATTAATGATGTATTTATTAATATTAATATATAATATATCATTTAATTTTTAAATATCCATTCACTAAAAGATAATAGAATCAATTATCTATACATATGTACTATGACTTCAATGAAGTGATGTGATTCTTTTTCTCATCACCAAATCATATGGATGATATGTGTAAGTGTTTTTAAAAAAATCATATTTTATTTATCATAATTTTTACAAAATCTAATGATAAAATAATACTTATCTAAATTCCAAAATTATTGATTTAAAATTGAAATGTTACACAGGTGTATGTATGACCAACAATATCAATGACTGGAACATTGCACAGTTTTCAAAAAATATTTTATTTATTATAAATTCCATTACAATTTATTCAAAAATGATATAAATATAAAATTATTATAACTATATTGATAGTGGAATAATGACCCATTTTATAAAAATTAACATATCCAAGTCATTTTTACTATATAGATAGAATACCATCAAAACCACCAATGTAAACATAAATGATTAAAAACTATTTGATATAATGGTATGATCACATATAAAATGAATTAAAAAAATTAAAAAAGGTATTCAATTTAAATAATTATGATATGATTATTATTCATGAAGGTGTGAATAATAAGAGGTGATTTGGAATAATTGTAAGAAACTTTTTTTTTAAAATAATCATTTGTAGTTTACCATTCAAATCAATATCTTCCATTTCCATGTTTTCAAAAAAATATTTTGCGTTTATCAATATAGGCATAAAGTAATTAAAAAGGTCATTTTGAGTCTTTTTTCCTTCTTTTAGTGGGTTTTAAAAAAGAAAAATTTTATGAAACATTTCAATTTATTTATAAATAGAAAAAAATAATATTCTATTTTAGTATATACAATGACAAGGTATTCCCTATGATAATAATCATTTTTTTATATATGGATTCCTTTGAAATATTTCAGAGTTTACTCACAAAAAATCCATATTTTCAGTTTTCATCGTATTTTATAATTTAATATTATTTAAAAGTAAGTATTATTTTGATATCAAGTTGTTTATTCAAAGAATATTTATAAAACACGAATGAATACATTTTTTTTCTTTGATATTGTTCTTCGTAATTATATATGACAAAAAACTAACCATGACACACCATATATAATTCTTTGAATCTAATTTATGTTCAAGAATTATAGGTGATCTAGATATAGATTATACGATGGGTGTTACCAAAATGTGCTCTAATTCATTGTGTATATTTTCATGCCATATTAGAAAAAATGTGGTAGTTATTAAATTACTTCCCATATGGATTTAATGGGTCCTAGTTTTATATAACAATAGTAAAAAATGGATAATGAATGTAATTTTATTTGTTAACTGATAGGGTTATTGTTTTAAAATTATGGGTTTTAATGGATTTATAAGAGCAAAAAAATTTCTCTCATAAGGAATTATTTATTTAATTCGCTTAATGAATGTGGTGGAAAAGTTCAGGTTTCTATTTGATTTCATATTTTTCACAAGTAAACAAATTTACACTTTTGTGTACATTATTTATATTTCTGAGGCTCATAATTTGTTTATAAAATATTGAAAAATGGGTATAAGTATGGGTTCAGGAATGTAATAAATTATGTAGAATTTAGTGAATATATTTAGATAATGAGAACATATGTTTTATTTAAAAAGATTTTTATTTTGGAAAACTGGGTACTAATAGAAGGTTTCCCCTTTGTAATATATGTTTTATTATATTTTTGTTTTTTGAATACTTCATTAAAAATAAAATCCTTATTTTTCATTGGGATTTAATGAATGTGAATTCTAGTCTAAAGATTTTATTATTTGCAAGGATAATTTTCATGTCCTTATAGGTGGTATTAGAGAAAATGATTAAATTACTTGAGAGGTTAGGATTGTATTTCTTACTAATTTAAAAATCATCTATAACCAAAACAATTAGTATAAAGATACTATTTATTATTATTGCTGTTAAATATAAATAGTTGAATAGGGAATTGGACAATTAAGCATATCATAGAATATAACATCGACTAATGTTTTTTTTATTTTGATTTATTTGATATATTCACAAATACATTTATTGTTTTAATAAATGGATAGAACCAATTAGAAAAAATTAATTATGGATTTATAATAAAATAATGTGATGTTATGGATGATAAATTGAATGGAATGGGATATGAAGTGAAATCTCTTATTGTTATTTTAAACAATATATCATAAGTTATGATTTACAACTCCATCCAATTTGATTTTCTTAATAAACCAACTAATTGAGTTGTTGAGATGAATGAATGTTTAGGTGATAATCATAAAAATAATTATATTAAATAACCTATGAGTTTTTAATTTTTGGATAAATCACATAGGAAAATGTAAAAAATGTATGGGAAGATATATTAAAAATGGTAAAGGTGGGAAAATGAGGAATAATATTACAAGGGGAAATAATCATTCTGTGAAATCTATGATTATGAACAATAGTGTACCCATATTATTAATTGATGTTTTTAAATGTGGGAATAATGTGAATTATAAGAATCAATATCAAATGGGTAAAACACTAGAATGGGTTTATAAATAATTGATAGATCAATTTTTAGAAATTCATAATTCAATTACATTTGATTATGTGAAAACTCTAAACAAGATATAGATGTCATGGATTATATATTTTGTTATGTTTTGAAATATTTCAATCATTGTAAATAACACATATGTTTTTGGAAATAAGTAATTATAAATAAGAAATAAAATCATATTCAATGTATTATGATGAAAATTTAGTGATTATTGTGTAGACATATTGCGATTCAATACTTATGATGTGGTTGTAGATTTATTGATTATTATAAATTTATAAGCACAAATATACTTTTGATATATTATTTGACATTAGTACATTTAGAGACATTTAGTGTGTTTTTATATATTTATATGGATTATTTAATCCCAATTATGTCATTTCAAAATTATATTTGATGAATAATTCTCATTTAAATTTTTGGACATAATTGTACAGGTATTGGTAAACTTAAGGTTTTATATTATTGTTGATGATTAAGATTATTTTTGAGGTTTTTCAACCTATTTATTGAAATTTTATTAGAACTCTATTTGTAAATATTCCAACTAAACGGAATTTATCAATTTTGTCACTTTCATGGGGCTTAATACAAAAATTGATGGGAGCTAATGGTGAAATGCCTCCCACTAGAATATGTGATGACTTTATCAGTTCAACATTTTTATTGTTTGAATGATACATTAGACAAATATGTTGTTAATTTTAGGAATATTTGTCTAATAATATATATAACAATGTCATTGAATATAGATGTCTATATTTGGTGATTAATGTTATTAAAGAAAACGTTCTCAATTTCAAGAACCTTATATGATTATAGTAAAAATTTCATAATGAGATTTCATTCTGGAAAATATGGTCACATATAAATTTAAATCAAACAAGACATTACATTGTCTTTATAGTGATACATGTTATTAATGGAAGTAATCAATATATATTGGAGACTATGTGATTGGGGAATATAAATTTTCATCCATATACTCTTAGTGATATTTATGTTATTTAGAGAAAAATTTAAAACTACACATCGAAAAATATGTTACCAAATAATTACAATCATGTGATTTCAATAATTGTCAGAAATATTTTGAAGAATACTAGAGAAAATAAATTCTGTAATGATCTAGTGTGGAATTTTGGCACCACTGTTTATTTTTAGGATTTAATTATATGAATATTTATTAATTTTTGGAAATATCATACAATGTGATAACAAAAATTTATTTTCGATAATCTATAAATATAGCTAGTATATATTTTCCTCCTTTTGGGGATTATTTGGACTATTGAATGTTCATATGGGTTCGTATGTTTTAAAAAAACATTAATACTCATCGTTTTGTGAAAAATATGAGATTATGGTGGAATAGATTAAATTTTGAAAATATACTTATGATGTTTGTATATTTCCTAATGTTATTAGTCAATATGTTAATTTAATTCATCAAATCACAGAAAATGTTCTTGAATCAATTATTTTGTCTTATTACCATTATTTACGATGAAATTGTTGGACTTTTTCAAGCATAAATGGGTTATGGTTTTGTGGTTGTTAACATTTTTTGGACATTAACTTTAATGTGATCAATGATCTATGTCACACCCTTTGATTATTTAGTCATTATAAATTTTTATATGTCAATATCTTCACTTTCGAAAAAAATTTCATACATGGAAACCTAGTTATATGTTATTCCATGTGGTCTTCACTTTTTCAAATCTCTCTTATTAATAAGATATTTAATTAACCATTTTTTGGGGTGGGGGTTCAATTAAGGTATAAAAAACCTTTGATTGTAGAGATCATTTCAAAATTAAGGGGGTTATATTTATAAATATGTGGATGACATTAAATTTTTTTAAAATGACATTATGTTGAATAGAGTATATGAAACTGAATAACGAACATAAATAACTAGGAATTATATAAATTTGATAGACAATACCTTATTATGGATGGTATAAATATTATTAAATTATATATATATATTTATGTGTTTATGAATTTATTAAAAAACTATTTTATACATAAAATATTATTAAATATTCAATCAGTATTCTTTAATGTGATATTATTCATCAAAAATATTGTTTCTTCAAAAATTATTTTCGAAGAAATGTTTTTTGAAATATTATATATAATTTAAAAAAATTGTTGAAATTATTATTGATTAAATTAAATAATTTTCTCAAAGAAAACTATAAAAATTAAAATATTGTAAATGATTGGTATATTTCTGAAAATATTGATTTTTTAGTGAATTGTGAACAATATCAATTTTTCAAATACAATAATAAAATTTAAATAAAATAAGAAATTTAAATGTACCATTTATATCTTTGTTTTATTTATGATGAATTAATTAATTTTCATTTAAATATGATAATAATTAATATCAATTTATTCATATTTTTTCATGATTATTTTTTATTTTGTCCTTGTGTTTAGAAACATATTTTTTATTAAATAGTTTTAATATTTATAACAATTCATCATATTAATTAACTAAAATCACATAAATGATGAATTATCTAAATGAAAATTTTCTATTATATATTAAAAAATATTAATTTAAATTAATATAATTATAATTACTTGCCATAGAGTTAATATAAAAAATTCTTATGTGTGAAAAATAGATTTCTAGAAAACGTCATTTTCTTCTTGTCTGTGGGATTTTATTAAAATTTAATTATTAAAATTATATAAATGGAGATTGTAAAATTTATTCCATGGGTTTAATAATAATAATTTACATTATATAATAGGGTCAACACAAATTTTTCCATATTGATTGTGAATATATTAATTATATTTTACTATGGTTAAGGATGAAATGTTTATACAAGGGAGATAATATGAAATGATAACTGTCAAAATGACAAAAAACACATATCTAGAATTTATTTTATTTTATTATTTAATCCATATATAATATAAGGGTCGATGATAGTTTAATTTTGGATTTTTTTGTTCATGTATAAAATGTGGTTAAATTTTATTTTTCTCAAACATTCCTTGTGTGTCCTCTCCCCAGCTAGTAAAATACCTCACATGTCCTCTCCAATTCACACATACATAAACTATTATTAACCAATATCATTCAAAATACCTTCATAACATACCTCCATACACACTAATGTATTTTTTATCATAAATCATATCTTTGCAGGCTTTCGGTTAAATTTTGAAGTGGTGGTCTGAAGAATTGGTATCATTCATAAATTAGCATTTTTTATTTCTTCTTCCACATCATTAAATTATTCGTAAAACAAGATGATATAACAAAATAATTATATTAAATATAGATATATGTTATTTTATTATATAAATATCCAACCTACCTCTCCTCTTTCATCAAATGGGAAAAGAAATAATAATTTCTTCGTATGGTAGACTAACGCCTCATGAAGAATTGTAATTCTTTTTCCAATATCACCACTCATAGAAGATTATAATCACTACATTAATGATTATTTATTATATTCATGACATATTTATTATTCTGAAAATGTAATTTATCATATCCGTTTTAACATTCCACACATTGAAAAATTATAACATTATTCACCAATACATGTGGGATACTGCCTCAATTAAGAACTATTAATATTTATAAATAACCACATCACATGGAAGCTGTATATAATTTTATTTATAAACATAATATGGTATTTAATATATCATCCTAATTCTTTAAATATTATATGATTCTAATCCACAATCCATAATGATCATCTCAAAATGGAACTATTTTACTTATTTACGTATGAATTCTGTATCTATGATTGTAATATATTCAATTTTATGTAACCATATTTATTGAATTGTTACAAAATTATAATCAATTTACAAATACTTTAAAATTTTAATGATTATTATATTGTATATTAATGAATAATGACCCTACATCTATAGTTAACCTCCAAAAGTCATTTTTTACATATAAGATGAATACAATCCAATCAACCAAAGTTAGATTAATTGTTTAAAAAATTGATTAAAAAATGGTTCAAAATAAAATAAATATAATTATCGATATTAAAATATTTCTTAGTACTATAAATAATTAATATATGTTTGTTATTCATGACAATAAATAACAAGCAAGATGATTTAGAATCGTGTTTGGATATTTATTTCTAAAATACTCTTTTATTGTTTCCCTCTAAAATATATTTATTCAATTTACATGTTTTGAAATATATTTAATGATTTTAATCATATTTTATTGAAATTTTTTCATGTAATTTTTTTCCATTTTAAAATTCATTTAATGGTTTTTGTAAAAGTAATATTTTTATATAACAATTTACCTTCTTTTAAAAAGGTAAACGAATTGTTTTATATCCAAAAATATGGTGACAAAAAATATCACCATGATTGAATTTTTTATTTTATATTTGAATTATATTAAAATATTCCATGGTTTATGAAAGGAAAACATATCAATTCATTTTATATGTTTATTTTTGTTTAAAAATTGTATTTCAAAATAAATATTTATTTTGATATATAAAAGTTTTTTCATATAGGTATACAAGATTTATTCTAATACATTCTCATTAAAAGTGAAAGAATAAAACTATTTATTCCTGATATGGTACATGATTATTATATATTAGAAACAAGGGATCCTGATAAATCTTACACTATGTGAAATTCTCTATTATTGATCCTGAAATAATAAATAGAATTAAATAGCATATATGATTGGTGTGCCCAAACAGAAATCTAAATCATTGGGAAATAATAAATATCTTAACATAAATTTATTAATGATATATTAGATGTTTAATCATATGTATTTAACTAAGACCATTTATCTATGACATAGTTTTTAAATATGTTATGAATGTGATGTTCTATGTTACATAAAATGTTTTTTATGCCTATGCATTTTATATGTTTATTTCGTGAAAATTCATTTCTTTTATTATGATAAAATTTTTTATTTCATTAACTAAATGAATATCGATATATATATATATATTAATATTTCATGAATTTTCATTTTTATCATTGGACAAATGAATTTCTTGTCTTTAGGTCCCTTATTAGGATTTTTCTGTTCATTTCATATTGTTCATATGTTTTCCAAAATTTATAAGGATTATAATAGGAATGAAAAAGTATAAGATGGATGTTCTGAATATTTTTCAAAAATAAATTATTTTAAAATAAATATTTTATATTATAGAAAATTTATACTGATCAGAACTGTACACATTTTAATATATTAATTTTTAATGTTTATGTTATGACATAATTGTATAAAACTATAATCCATAAATATTTATGATAGTGAATGAAACTAAATCATATTATAAATGAACTATAATTAATAATTTTTACAGATTATTCCTTATAAGTATTATTTATTTAATTATCTGAGAAATGATATTTTCAAAAGTGACACACAAAAAATTATTATTGTGTCATTGTGATGAAATATATTTTGACCAAATATTCACATTTCACTACCATTTCCATATTTTAGATTAATATATATGACTCTATTAGAGTTTTTTTCTTAAATCACATAATAAATTACCTTATGAAATACTTCTTTTTGGGTGATTGATTTTTTTTGATCAATCATGATATTAATGTACTATTTTTTTATATAACATACCATGGGTTGATTTATATGTGATAAATTACTAATTTATTATGGAATACAAATGTGTGGATGTTGATAGGTGGGGTATGATATCTCCCATTATTTCATTTTTCATGTTTTTATATCTCATAAGATTATTAATAATACACATTCTTAGATTCGTTGACAACATAAATGAAGGACATTCGTGGATGTTTTTATAAATGTAATAGTGGAAATAGTATTATTTTTTCCCAAATAATATGAAGATATACATGGATTTTATTATAACTATATTTCCCTATGGTTATATAAATTCCCTTATTTCTTAATATTCTATGCTTCAATGACATAACATATTTATTTTTCATTTTTCCTGGATTTTCCCACCTTGATCAAATTTACAATATCTCACACATATATAAAATTATATATCTCATTATAGGATATTACATGGGTATATATCTTGAAATTTGGAAATTCATTATTTTTTCATGATCTTTTTATAATTTATTTCCCTTATAATCAATTTTTTTCATATGATAATCATAAAACATGAATTAAATATTAAGTATTTCATTTTTTTATTTTATGATTTTATCTCACCCATTTTTTATGTTTTAATTAACTATTTGAGGAATATGAGTATATATTATCAGAAGAAACAGGGGAGTATTATCTTGCTCGATTTAAAAAATTGTTTACAAGTGTTTTAAAACAAGTTTCTTATATAATAAATACTAAAAGTAACTAAACCATTGTGATATGGGATATTGATATTATTTTTTATATATTTTATTATCTAATTGAAATGAAGTAAAATAAAGATATATTTTACTTTTATCACATCATTTATTATATGAGGTAAGTTTTAGATATTTTTATCATTTCATTAATTATTTTTTGGATTCTCATTACTGATCATTAGTGAGAAATTAAGGGATAATACTATGTATGGGATAAAATATTTACATTCTCAAAGATTATATATTATGTGGAATTCATTGAAATAAATTCTAAATCAAGATACTATGTATGGATTAAAATTATAATATAGGTGTACCAATGGGAATAAAACCTAAATGTGTTGTATTGGTTATTAACTAAATTGTAACGTAGTGTGTGAAAATTGATCTAATTGCATAACTAATCTTATACTCATATTGGAAATGAATTGGTGATTCACATGTTCTTTATGATATTTTATATGGTATGTGAATATATTTATTTTATAAAATCTGATAGTAAATTTCTTTTGATATCCTTCATCAAAACATATTGAATCATAATTTGGGGTATACATTTCATTTAAGATGTACTTATTCTATGTTTATAGATTCATTTTTTGTGTTTGTTAATTTTATCAAACTTATATAACTCTTCATTTAATTATATGTAATGATCTATGAGAAACTAATTTAAAAATTTGTTAAAATGAAAACAATTATGATTATCTAAATGTATAACCAAATAAAATGGGTGGCTGTGAATAAAACCTCTTGGAAATACTCTCCCACATATTAAAAGTCATGAATAATAATTGAAACCTTGTTTAAACCTTTAATTAATAAATTAAAGACATATATTTTATCAATCATTTCTTTGGTAAACATATTCCCAACATTTTGGGATATTCCAATATGCTTATTTATGAGAAATGGATAAATTTAAAGTAAAGTACTTTTCCAATCTAATAATCTTTGGACATGAGAATGTTGTTTTGGTCATTTATCGACATTAAAGTGAATCTAATGGAATTTTAACTCTTATTAAAAATACAAATAGAATGGATGATATAGACTCTATTTAAAGAGATTATTTTATGAAAGGTTTAATCACTAATAATTTTCCATTCAAACTATAAAATAATAATTAGAAATAATTTTTTGAATTTAAAATAACTATAGAAGATACCATTAGAACATACAAGGTAAAAATTATGATGATTACAATGTACAACTCTAGTTTCATATTTTTACCTGATATAAAAATATATTTATTATTTAGAGTCTAATGGGATTTTAAATTAAATAAATATTTTATTAGTGTATTTTGAATCTAGGATGTTATTCTTCACTGTACGGTACATTTCGAGATAGAAATTCAGGGATATCATTTTTTTGGAAGAAAAAAATAATAAAGTTGTGTATCATAGAAAATCGAATAATATTTCACATGGGGAAATGAAATTACAACTACCATTATGTCAAATTTTTTTGAGGTTGAAACCGAGAAATTAAATCAAAGGACATGGATAATTCTTTGTGTCTGAAAATAATTTTCATTGAGCTCATGAATTTTCACGTGGGTTGAATAACATGAATAATAAAATGGTGTAAAAATGATATAGATAATTGAATATAAACACAACAATGATTTAAATGTAACGTGTTTTGGAATTTCACCAATCAATTCCTTAACATATGTTTTAATGAATAAAATATTACATGGAAACCTCAATCTCAATGGGTACCATGAAAAGTGTATTTTATCACTACCACATAGGTGGATCACGATAATTTTGTGTTTAAAGGTACACTCATTAATAACTATTTAACTATAAATCCCTTACATGATTCTGGTTCCAGTCATTCATTCACATGATTCATTTTTTAATGATGTTTATTTACCCAATCAATCATTAGATATCAAACTATCTATGAAATGACATGGTATTATGATGATATCTTCTACATTTATATAACACTACTACAATCAACAAATGATGAAAGAAAATACTTTTATATCTTGTTATAATTTTTTAGTTGAATTTGAAATAATTTGTATATGGATCATAATTTCTTATTTAGAGAACAAATAAATTTCTTCTATAAGGAAATCCCTTTTCATATCCTGAATGCTACTATTATAAAATTTGAATGTAAGAATTTTCATAAAGTTGTGTTATAAGAGAATAATATTATATGGGTGTAGATAAACGAAACTGATGGTCTTCTAAAACAAATTATTGGGGAGGAATTCAATTTTGATCACATTAATGTTGAATGGGAATATATTATGGTCATTCTAAATGAACTTATTGGAATTCCCCTAGACCATATGTTTGAGTTTACAAATAAACTCTTTAGTGCATCCATTCCTATCAATAATATTATTTATAAAACATAACATGGTTAATTTGAAAAATTAATGAAGTAGCAACATGATATTGTGGTAATCTGTTTTATATGTCATTGGGATTCACCATAAGATTAACTAGTCATTTTTTCGAAAATAATGATTGACAAATGCATCTTTTAATTTATTTTCATGAGATTAATGAAATAACAATGAGGAATGCATGCATGATACTTCAAAATTGATAATTTATTTTATCAACATAGAGGAGAATAAAATTTCTAAATTATTTCATTTTATCTACATATAATCACATAATTTTCATATGGGAGGATATTTAAGGCACATCATTCAAAATAAGGTATGTTCAGGGAAAATATAAGTTTAGTTGATTTGGAATTAAATATTCAAACATTATCTCAATAAAAATAATGAATGGTGTATTTAGAGACTACCTTTATAATATACCCATTTTCATCATATATTACATTCTCATATATTGAAAAAAATATGGAAGTGTCTAAAGATCAATTTTGAATGGTGCTAAGTGTCATGTGAAATATGGAAATATTAGAAAATTTTAGACAGTAAGAATTCATCATTAAAAGATATCATATTTGGGTCATTTAATATGTTGGAAAATAATATATATAAATCTTTTAACGATATAATTTATTAAAAAATAAACCATAATTATGAAGATAATTAATATTCAACATTTTCTAAATTTATTTTTATACAGCAAATGATTTTATTTATAAATTTATTGTGATTTTTAAATCCAATATCCAAAATAACATGGGAGTAATTTTTTTTATATGAAATAACAAGAGGAAAAAATCATGGGGAAATATAAGATCATATTAATTTCACATATAAGAGAAATACCCTTTAGTGGGGATGAATTTATAACATACCAAAATTATTTATTAATTGGTTTTCTGTACTGGAAAATATCCCTATACCCATGATTTTTTCCAAAACCATGGTTATAGAGGTAGTATGGGAACCTATACCTTTGGTATGGGAACGAAAATGTGGGTATAGGTTTTTTGAAGCCTTATTCCCACTATTTTGATAAATAATTGGAAAAAACATCTATTCCCCTCGTTTTGGTCAAATCTATTGGTATATGCATTTTTTTCTCTGCATTTACCCATGTTTTGGAAAAACTATGGTTATAAGAATTTTTTACGAAGGCCTATACACATGGTTTTATAAAACCATGGGAATATATTTCATGCATTGTGATGAGAAAAATTATACGTGGCACAAAAAATATTTGGTTGGAAAAACTATAGCCAGAGTTTTCCTCTACATTGCAATGGTTTTGATTAATAAATTTTGGTGAATAAAAATATATAAATATATCAGCTCATAGGTGAGTTGGTGAGGTGTGGTTTATTGTTGTATTTGGTATCAGTGTCGAATCATACAGAACTCATTTTTTCAAATACATAATAGAGATTAATATATTATGATAAATTTATATACACTTTAATATATGCGTGTTTGGTGTGTTGTTTAAGAATTGGAATTATGAAGAGAAAGACTAGGGATCAAAACTAAAAGGATTTATTTTTTAAAATGATAAGTTTGATTAATATATTTTGTGAGATATATATATATATATTTCTATAATGTAGATTGAGTGGTGTGGCTCTGAGAATTAGAATGGTTGGTCATTTGATTAACACATGTTGTGCATTTTTTGTGATATTACCCCCAATTTTAAAGGAGTGCATATATGGATTTGATTGTGTGGAAATTGACATTGAGGTTTTGTCATGGTAACAAAAACGTTATAACCATGGTTTGGAAACCCATTGGTATAGGATAGGGACCTATACAAACGCCATGGTCACTAACGATTTGCAAAACTGTGGGTATATCCTATACCCATGGTTTTGGGGGATATTCTCACAGTTTTGAACTTTGGGTATAGGTTATTTTTCATATAGTATTGGGTTTCATCAACATGAGAAATTGTACTTTAATTTTATATGCCTCAATTTAATTAAAATAAAATTATCAAAATTAATTAAGACGTTATCGAAATCATGAATTGTTGATATTTTCTGTTATGATTTGTCAGGATTTTCATTATGGTGATATCTGTGATATCTATATATTTTATAAGATAGTGAAATATATATTCACATAGAATGAGTTAGACATATTCCAAAGGATATGGTTGAAATTGATCTTTGATACTGACTTCTAAATCATTTCTACATAGGGAAAGTCAACAAGTTTTCTTATACTCTAATTGGGAATTATTATGCGAAATTTTTCATGATGGGGTTTAAAAAGTTCCAATACATATTGATTTTCAATGTATGAAAATTTTATCCACATTGGATTGGGGAAACATCTATTCCCCTATGAAAAATCAACCATCTATCTATATAATGTTGTGGAGTGTACCTCTAATAATGATAGACTAATTATGTTAGAAACCCATATATGTCTCCCATAAATAGAAGAACTAAAGAGGGATCATTTTGAGTATTCTCATAACTTATACATATCATGTCATTTAAGATTCATGATGAAATATAATGTTATAAAATATATTTTATAGTCTAATATTATAATGACAGGTATTTCATAATATAAATCAAAATGTTTATTATCCCAATTAGATAAATTGGAAATGATTTATGTATATTGGATGATGATACCATTACCAATATAAATATATAAATGGAGAAACATCACCATGGATTTCATCATAGGCCTCCCCTAGATAACTACAGTTCATAATTCCATTTGGGATTTATTTTATCTCTTTATAAAGTTACAATATTTTATATCCATCAAATAATATTTATTCATTTTCCAACCTTCTATGATTTACATAAGGGAATTAGTAACGATGGTTGAGGTGAAACTCCCCATTGTATATGATTATGATCTAAGGATTAACTAGGGGTTCTAAATAAACATTCAACAAATATTGGAGAAATAGTTCAAAATTCATTTTTATTATCACCCTAAGACTATCGGCCTGTCTAAGAAATAAAATAAAAGTCTTTTTGATGTGATAAGATCATATTAAATTGATTTCAAGGGATATGAGTATCCAGACCTTCCCAATATAGTGTAATTATATAAAAATATTAAATATTATTACAATAATATAGAGCCATATTTGGCAGTGTATGGGACGAGATGATGGTGTCAAAAAAAGAAATATAAAGTTAGATAGTGGAAGATTATATGACCTGATGATACTAAATAAATGATGGAGAAGATTGAAACAATTTTATGGAATATCAAATATGTATAAATTCTATGAATAATTTAAGAAAAAATTATCAATGATATCTAGAGTTTGAGGTTATTGAAAATGTTATCCATTGTATATCTCCTTGGATGAATGTGGATATATTCTGGATAAATCATAAATTGTGCTTTAGTTATATCAGTCCCTTCGAGATCCCTGATCATGTTAGGAAATTATATTTTCACATAGCAATCCCTCCATAAACCTCTAATGTACAATATGCTTTTCATTTATATCTTTTGAAAAATAGTATACCAGTGAATTAACATATACTAAAATAAGATTCTATACAACTAAAAAATGATATCTTATATGAGGAATACCCAGTGGAAACTCTATATTTTATAGATAAAATATTGTAAAATAAGACCCCCAATCATTTCAAAGTCCTTTGAAAAAAGATACATTTGATGAAGTTAACTTCAAACCAATATATTTGATGTTAAAATATTATCATGAATTATTTCATCCTATTAATAAATTTTTATGGAAAATTAATTTTTATGAGAGGTTTTATGTTATTACCCCAGATTTTATTAAATTTTACCTCCATAAAATACATATTTTATTAAATATATAATTTTCAGGTGAATCACCAAACCAAAAATGGAACAGGACAAATATTATTAATATAAATATCATTTTTCAAAAGTAATTATTGAAATGTAATATATAAAAATTGGTAACAACATTTCAAAATTTAAATATAAATAAAACTTATAGTAATTTTTTATTACTAATGAGTATATAAATTTCAATTTCTATGTCTAAAAATTAATAATTTCACAATATTCATAAAATGTGTTCATAATAGAATCTTAAATTTTTAAGATTTAAATTATGAAAAATTAATTATAATATAAATAAAATTTTAAAAATAACTTCATTAGATGGAAATAATTATAATAATAATTAAATTTTAAATTTTCATTTTTCTAAATTTTTTTCATTTTATTATTTATATACAGTAGAAAGTTAAATTCCTAAAAATTAGATATTTATTTTTAATAATTGATTTTAATATATGATATTTCATTACAGTATTATCTTAAAAATAATTTTTGATATTATTCATTGATTATTAATTTTTAGGTAAATTCTATAAAATACACTTTTTTTAGAAATTTCATAGAATTTATTAAAATAAAATAAGATTGGTAAAAAAATATAAAAACATTTCATGGAAAATTTATTTAACAAGTTGATTTTTTCATTTACAAATTACTACTTATTATGTTTATAACTCATCATTAACATTTTGAATATTAAGTAATATTAATTTCAATAAAAAAAATTGTTACTCTATTTCTTAAATTTACATTGAAAAATGTAAAATTTGTATTTCGAATGATATAAATTCCACAAAAACACTTTCTACAAATAAAATAAAAAATAATTTATCGGAAATAAAAATCAAAGATAATTGTAACCTAAAAATATATTTTTTTCATAAATATAAATTTATTTATAAAATTGTTTTTTACAAGTAATGTGCTATGGAATTAAAATTATTTTTTTAACATTTAATAATTTTATATTTTATAATAGTTCCCATATTTCAAATTATTTTCCTAGAATTAGTAATTAAATTTCCATTCATTTTTTTTATAACAACTAGTTACTGATGATAAGAATATATTTACAATGATATAGTTCATTTTTTTAAAAATCCTGTAACATAGTGTAAAAAAGTTAAAACAAGATAAAAATACTCCTCAAATTGAGTGGTCTAGGATTTTATTGATAAAACAAAATTTTCATCCATTATTTCTCGTTTATGAATCCACTTTCCATTTGAAACATGTGATCCCATTACATGAGGTGGTTATGAATAGAAATATGTAATTCCCCATGCTTATTAAAGGGGCCTTAAACTAGCCATTCAAGGTCAATATAAAATTTAATGTCCTCAGGAAAAAAATATTATTTTTTACTTCGTCTAGATCTCTCTCCAATTTTTACATCCCCATTATCGAATTTTTATTTCAAAATTATCCATTTCCAAGTGGTATACTGAGTTGTGGATCAATCTCTCAATGTGAGAACTAATAATAGTCTAATTTCCCTTATAAAAAAATATCTCATAAATTATATTTTATAATATAATAATAAATTAACTCCTTAGTATTAATATAAATAGTTATTTTAAAGTTAATATTATGAAAAATATCTCCACACAACCCTTATAAAATTGGGAATGTCAGTTGTACGTTCATGAAGAATACCATAATAACATATCAACACATTCATTTTTTAATAATTTCATTACATAAAATGATATAAAATTTTAATTTAAAGAACTAATATTATATTTATAAGAAAAAAATTTATACAATATATTCCATTTACAACCATTTAATTATTCTAAGAAATTGAAAATGGAATCTCTATATATGTTGAGACTACAATTTCCCTCAAGCAACATAATATATTTTTCATCAATACTTAAAATGGATGGATATAGGAATATAATTATTCAATATATATTACATTATTTTTTAAATAATCATTTATGTAGTTTTATATTTAAAATTTATCTCATTAATTGAAACAAAAACTCCAATTCCTCAAAATAAATTATAGAAACATTCTCATCACTGATATTTTATCATAAAAAAATCTAATAGGGAAAAAATATAAAATTGTTAAAAATTATGCAACAAATATTAATTTAAATTAAATAATCTATGAATGGATAAATTCATATCTAAAAATTTTGATCTACATAAACATTATAAATCTTGAATGAAACAGTCTGAATTTCTAACATTTGATGATGAAAATAAATATTATAAAACTAATAAATTATAATAAATTAAGATTATATTGGGTAATATATAATAACAAGGTTATAAAATAAGTTATTAAAATGGTTATTTTTATAATGTATATTAAAGGTATTTCATAGATGTTTAGAGCGAATGTTAATGGGTTTTTCCTGAGTCAACATTTTTTATGTCATAATGATTCCCCATTGACAATAGTTTTATATGATGGATTTATTATTTTTATATTATTATTTTTTAATAAATATCATTTTTATATTATTGGGTATTGAATTTATTTATTTCTTTCATAAAAAATTTTGATGATGTTTGGAAGGATTCATATCCTCTCCCAAATTTATATTTTTCATCCATGTGAAAATTCAATCTTATCATAATTATTATACTTTAATATGTTGACATAAAAATATGTTTTATTTCTATTTATCCTCATATTTCTTTTTACATAATTCCATATTAATGATTTATCACAATTTTTATGACATGGGGTTTAAAAAATATATTTATATAAAATATTTCAATTGGTTTTCATTTCCCGATCAAACATTTTATCCTCCACTCCAAATATTCCCTGGAAATTCATTGCGTATTTTTTCAACGATTATTTATTGAGATTTATAGATAATTTTTTAAAATTTATTCATTTTAATGGATCAAAAATTATATTTTCAGAATTTACTATATAATTTTTTTAAAAATTATTATGACATGATTCAACAATACACTTTTACATTTAGGTTCTATTTTATAATTTAACACCATAATATCTAAATAAGATAATTTTATATTTTAGTAACCCCCCTAATAATACCATAATGAAAAACTTATTTTGGGTGATGGAAATTTTAAAATCAAATTTTCTTTTTCATGAAGTATTTTTATATGATTCCATTCTGATGTGTTACATAAAAAATTTTATTTCCATAGAGTATTTATTATATTTCGATTTATTAATTTCATGTGTAAGTCATACGTATGAATAATTATATTTTGGGTACAATATCTCCCTCCAACTAATTAGTTTTGGTGTTATATCTCATGAGATAATGAATAATTTATATTCTTAGATTTCATAAGAACTAATTTGGCAGACATTATTAGATTTTATCAGAACATAATGGATTGACATGAATGGATTTCAAAAAATATAATGTTTGATTAAAATATTTTTTCCCTAAATTGATTTTCCATATTTATGTGTTAATTTTATAATTTATAGTATTTATTTGTTTACATTTCATATGTATATGTAATTTGACTATGATTATTCTGAAAGGATCATGTTTATTATCTCACAATACTATGTCATGGTAAATGTTTGTTTAATAAGATTAAATATCCTTATATCATTAACATTGGAAAACATTATTGATATATGTTTTTAAATAATATAAATCTGTAAATATAATTTTTCTCATATTAGTAAAACATAACCAGTGATGAAATCTTGATGATTTTTTTTCTTATTGAAAATTTGTTCTCAGACATACATTATATTCACATTACAAATGTTATGATTATGAGTATAACTTATGTGACATTTAGAATGTAGTGAATTGTGGTGATATAATATTTAAATGTTTCCATGTGATTTAAAATAAATTTATGAAGTAGAGATTCCTCAATGAAACTATAACATTGGTTTTTGGAATTAAAATATTATTTTTGATGTGTAATGATAAACATTTAAGAATAATAAAAAATAAAATACATTAATCTTGGGTCACCTCAAACATATTTTATGAAATTATGTTTTGAAATGTGTTCAAAAACTAATATATTTTCAAATTTCAAGGACTCTGATTATTTTTTTGAAATAATCTAGTTGGGTGAGGACATATTATAATATATGAAGCTTGATTAGTTGAAAACATTTTTTTCAACAAGAAGGAATAGATTGTGATTATATTTTTTCACCCATTTATATCATGGAGTAAAAATCGAAATTATTATCTTAGAATATCTTTCTAAAATTCTCATATATTTTATTATTTTGTACAATTTTTAATTTATATATCACATTCTGCTCTAATCTATTATTAACCATGATAATTTTTATAGAAATAAAATATTATAATGCAACAAAATATTAATGCATTATATGAATTCAATAGTGAAATAAGAAATATAATATTTAAATATGATATTATGTGAATTCAATAGTGAAATAAGAAATATAATATTTAAATATGATATTCTGTATATATATATATGTTATTAAATTATAAATTAATTAATTTAATTCCAATTATATTAAAAATAAATTTCAAATAATTATATCTAACGATATTTGGTTTTGATTATTTAATATAAAGTTAATATTTTCAAAATATATTTTTTAATGAATTTAATTATATTTATTAATATTATATAAACAATGATTTTAACTAAATATTTTGATAATATTTAGAATAAAAAAAATTAACAATCATCCAATAATTGTTACGAGACATGTAATTTTGACCAATTCATTATATGTTTCGTCATGTGTTTGGAAAAAAATTTCATTTTCAGTGTGGTATTTTATTGAAATTAAATAAATTATTTTAATTTAATGGTATTATATATATTAAATGTGATTATATATTAAAAATAATAAAATTTTTAATGTATTATAAATAATAAAATGTATATTAAATATTTTAAAAAGTCAAATTTATGTAAAAAATGTAATTTAGTTATATTTTATGTTTATATTTTAAATTAAAATTCTTTAATTTAGAAATTTAATTTGAAACTATGAAATTCAGTTTTTAATTTATTATGAATTTTTTATATTCAGATAAAAATTAGGGATTTTTTGAAAAATATTTATTTTATAATTAATAGTGTAAAATTGTTATTTTAAACTATTCATGACCAATATGATTTCATAAAAATATATTTATCACATAAAATTTTATGAAAAAATTTCCAAAATAAAATAATTTTTAAATTTAAGAAAACTATATATTTTAAAATATACTTTTAATTATGAACCAATTTATTGCTTTTATGTAAAGAAGTCATATTTTTCTATAATTTTTTAAAAACAATATATATTTATTTCCATTAAATTAATTTTTATAACATTTATAATATTAACATTATGAAATTTTTTTATATTTTAATTAATTATACAAAATTTATCTTATAAGATAAAATTCTCATAATAAAAATAATATACAGAAGTAAAATTTTATTTTTATCATTCGAAATAGAATTATCGAGTTAGATATGTATGGTAACAAGAAAAAATATGGGAATCCCCATATTGAAGAGGTTTTATACAAGTATGAAGGGTATAATCCTGCAATTGAGGATATTATAACCTTTGTATCATGTTAATGGATCAATAACAATAATAAATAACACAATAAAGCATCAAAGTAATCATAATTATGTAAATAAATGGCATATGTGTCAACCAAATAAAAAATCTCCCTATTTGGAAATCATTTTTAGAGTAATAAATCAGATAAATAAACCAATAAAAAAGTGGTGGTCTATCAGAGTCATCACTCACCCTTTTTCAACTCTATCCTTGCCTCCTTAACCATACACAACCTGAACATTTCACATTATTTAATCTCTCATTAAATATATTCATGCACTAAAATTCATGAGTAGTGTTTGAGTATAAAACATAGTATTAACCCAGAAATAAATAAATAATTTTTTTAGATGTACAAGTGAATTCCATAACAATAACAAACACATAACATGCATGGTAACAAGAAATCAAAAATTTAGCGATTGGGATTTAAAAAAGATTCCACAGACCTATAATCATACCTAATGTATCTTTATGTTGAAAGGATAATCGGTGTGTCAAACATATTAAGGACTATTGTCAATGGTAATGAATCATGCTTCTCCGCATAATGTGATAATGAAACTTCATAGACATTACAAATCATGGAATTTATGTTCTCAACATTATCTAGGAATCAACTGCAGCTTGAAATTCATTAGGCAGTGAGAACAAGCCCATTGGAATCCTTTGGTAATATAGTTCATCAAACAGTATGCAGGAGGAGTCAATATTTCCAAAACCTTCTTCATGAGTCCATAATAACCATTGTCACAAGTTACACGGACACACCCTATATCTGATAAAAATGTCACTATGGTCCCTATCCATTAATATCCCAGACCAATTCCCCAAAAACACATATCATGGTAGGATACATTAGAATATGTTTCACATCTTAATTACTAGTGAGGCATGACAATACATGTAATCAAAATAAAACCCTAATAATAATCTCCAAAAAACTCTTTAAAAATTGATCTGATAATGGTTCCCTAGGAAACACACACACACATGTGAAATTATATTCTATAATCATGATCAAATAGTCATACTCAAAAATATTTTTATTTAATTACGTGTAATAAAATAATATAAATGTGAGAAACATCCAACCTCCAACTCGTCGTCATCACGACAACGACAAACCTCACTATGGGGTTCTATAAATATATGTGAAACTACAATATTCATAAACACCACATCATGAACTTATTATCATATAATTTGACACATCAACTCTCATGTATCTTCCAGTGTCCCTAGAATTATAAAACCCAATTTTATTCCAAAAATATAATTATCATCACTTATGATTCTAATTTGTCATTCTAGAATTCTGTTCAAAATTTCATTAAAATATCAAGTGTGATGATATTATATGTCCCCGTGATAATATTCACATCATAAATTTACACTAATTCATGTTAAAATTACATTTCAACCAAAAAAATATATTGATAACATCATATAAATCCTTATTTTTTAATTATCTCAGGATACTTTATTATAAATTATGAATTTATAATTATATTTTTTAATATATTATAAAATATTATTTATTATTTAATATAACGGACAGTGTATTATTAATAAAATAAAATTGCAGTAATGGAATAATTTATCTTTATTTAATTATGTATATTAATCCAAGGATAATTTTATAAGATTATCCTTATTAAAAAGATATAATTATCTTTTATACTTTTTATAATAGTTCTATTATAATTTTATAATATTATCAAAGAATAATTTTATTATCAAATATAATTATAATATTTCTATAATATTTCTTTTAATATTTTTCCTTATATACAATCCTTTATAATTTATAAATTATTTTTTGAAAATTTAATATATTATATTTTGATAAAATAAAATAATTATATTATAATAATTTTATGTAGTTATCATTTGATAGATCGATTAAATTAAATATTTATTAAATCAAATAATAACTGATTTATAAAAAGTTTCAATTTTCCTTGAGATTTCACTCAATTATGTTTTGATAATTCTATGATATTATCATTTTATAAATCTTAAAAATTTTCCTTTTATAATTTCATTTAATTGAAAATTTATTATTATTATTTACTTATTTTATATTATAATATAAATTTATATAATTTAGTAAATAAATATAAATGAATAAGGATATATTAAAAATTAACAAAAATAGAACCTTCCGGTACCATGAATAATGATGCACCACCAGGGAAGAACTCGATTAGCATCCTTGAACCAATGCCTTAAGAATGAACTAAAGATAATTCAGGATTCATAAACTCAATTAGATCATCATGGATGGGAGTTTATTTGGAACATGAATCATAATATCATATTCATATGACGTTCCAAAACTGAAAATTCAATACATTCATTCAATCTACTGTTTCAAAGGAATATTAATGTGGAGTCATTTGATTCCCCCAATTAATTATTTACTACCTTAATAAGATAAAAAATATTTCAGATTCAGTAGTTTGAAATTAATGATGGGTAAAAATATTGTACATGTTGATAAATAAGATAGTGTAAAAAAAAATAACTCGTTTAATCTAAAAATTATTTATAAAATAATTAAAAAAATTGGTAAAATAATTAACCAACATGTGTTATGGTTCTATAAACCCATCACACATATTGTTTATTTTATTCTTAGGGTAGAACTATCAATCCAGACATAATAACGGTCTATAATTTCTAATAATATACACCATTTGGGATATATTACATTATTTTCCTGAAATATAAAATAATAATATATGAAATAATTTATACTCATGTGAAATTAGACAAACTTTTTAACTCTTGGAAAAGTTAGGTTCTGACTAGGGTAAAACCCTCTTAGTGGGAAATTCAATGGTCTTTGATTTCTGATATGTGTCACCATTTGGGAGAAACATAATTTTATGAATAAATTCTCATGCATAATATAATTTTTTTGATATTTATATTCTTTCATTGATGCGTCTCTACGAACCCGCCAATTCTAATTCGATCTTAAGACCTAACTTGAATAATATTCATCAATTATTCTAAGGTGTGACCTATGATTTTACCAATATTAAATGAAATTACATCATCTATTATATTATTTTAATTTTGGGAAAATATATATTTTCACATAACAATAACCAATTATTATCAGTCATATTAGTGTCTTTAAACAAATTATGATATCAAATTTTTCCCCTATATCAATTTCTCAACCATTGAAAGTAGATACCATAGTCATTATAGAATATCTTAGTTCATAGAGATCGAGTAGCTAAATTTATCTCCCACATATACTTCTAGAAGCATCTGTATTGTCAACGAATCTTGACTACATTTGTCATCTTTTTTAGAAATACCTCTATGGTTTGGCCTATACTCCTCATTGGGTTACCATCATAAAATTCATTAAACACTACCTCAACCTCCTCACAATATACAACATGTGTAGGTTTGGGTATGTACCTATGAATTTGTGACAAATGGAACAATTCATTCATAAATAGATAGTGATAGTGGAGGTCTATATTGTACACTATTTTCCTTATCTACTTTGTGATATCAAGAGGACAAACCAAATGAGGTTCAAGCATACCCTACATCCCTAGATATATGTTCCTTTAATATGGTGACAATATCAATAAAACAAGTACTCCCATAGTGAATTCAAATGGTCCCCTCCTATGGTTAATATATGATATATGTCTTCTTTGTGTGGTCAAAAACCAATTATGTATCATTTTCACTCTCTTGGATGTCTCTCGAACCATGTTGTGGACACATCATCTGCCTCCCCTTCCTTGTGACATCATAAAATTGAGCTATAATACCTCTAAAAGAGATCCTCATATGGTTTAATCTGAATGAAATCCTAGAAAATGTGTTTTTTTATTTTATCTTGACCTTGTATATTTGATAATCACACATTCCACATATGTTTAGAACATAATCTCAAAGAAAATACTATACCGTTTTTATAGTCCTCTTATATTGTACATCTGACTGAGGATGATATTCCATGTTAAATATCATATTATTACATTTTAATATTTTTATGGAAAACATAATCTTCGATATAATATATGAATATTCATTCATATTAATTCTCAATGGGAATATGTATATGTGGTTCATACATTAAATATAGATATTTCCCATATCCTCCACCAAGTGAGCCTCTCTAATTGGTAATAAGTAAGAAGACTTGTTTAGCTAATAGATAGTCACCCAGATTGCATCATAACTTTATAGGGTCCTGGTAAACCCTATAAAAATTTCCATAATTATATCCTCCCACATAAAAATTGGAATCATTAGTTTCTACAATTAACCCTACATGACATTGGTGCTTGATATTCACATAATAAAATGAAAACCATTGTGAGATTATACCAGAAATGTCTCTCTACATAACCGGGCTATAGAACATCCAACCAATGTCATGATACATCATGGTATTTTCCGGATATTCCTACCATTTGGAGGTATGGTAATACATCATAATATACTCTGTAATTGAAGAAAATATTACTACTCCCCTATGTATTAGGATCACATCATCATCATCCACCAACCATAATTGTATTTTGTCACCACCACCTAATATTTCTCTCATTGAATCACACAATGAGTCTGAATTTTTTTATATATTTACCTGGTCTATACATATAGATGTAAAAAGAGGGATCATGTGTCATAAAACCATAGTCTGTTTTTTATCCTTATTCCAATCCGAAAATAAACTCATAATGCACCACTACTCCACTGAGGGCATCCCACAAAGATCCTCCTCTACTGTTGTATTACATATAAGAGTTTCTGTAGTGATTATATATGTTCTAGGTATAAATATAAACTATAAATGGATTTTTTGTAGATTCTCTACCCATTTATTATTATTTAGGTTGAGGTCCCTCTTAGTGAATATATAGAGAATGATTTTGAAGACCGTCCAAAAAAAACCTCACTAAACATATAGTGTCTCCAACATGTTAGATAATGGATAAAAACTATTATATCTAGATAATAGGATGTGTATTCCATCTTATGGGGTAATAGATAACGTGAACCAAAGGTTAATACCATCACTAAATGTTTAATAACTTCTCCCAATCCAATGATCGATGCATCATAATATATTATATAACCAATCAACCATTCTGGGAGTGTCACTACAGTATATGTCATAAACCATCCCTAAATCTCAATGAATGATTTCTCATTTTATTCTAATCAGTATAACATTATTTTTTTCATCTTTAGTATTATCATGGGTGATAATTGTTGGTAGAATACCATGATAAATGTTCGTTATTTTCGCATTAAACACTGGAAGCCTCTAATCATTAATAAATTCCAATGATTTTTTAGGGAACGATTTCAAATATATTATCTTTATCCATTGAAATAATAGTCACCAAGACCACATATCCTAAAAAAATTCTAAAATAAATGTAGAATAATAAAATTGGCAACATAACATAAATATGATGTGCTCAATGTGTACTCCAGAATATCTCAGTTTTTTTAGCATGTTGCACTAGAGTCATTGGGTAAATGGCCATTTCCTTATAGAACAATGTGATGAAAGAGTTGTGGTATGGGTTAAAAAATTGTTTAATGAGGTCCATAAAAACAAAAATCACATTCATTATCCATAATGACAGAAGAAGTCACACATATAACCCATACCTACTATGAAACATAAAATTATTTATCTTATCAAATCTATCATGAATCATTTTATATCATGATAAGGGATCTTTCATGACATCTATTGGGCTCCATTTAAATGATAGAAAATGTAGTCAATCATTTTTAAAGGTTATCCATTCATTATCGTCATATTATCAATATATATTAATAAATGTTTAGTAATATAATACCATATACATTCATGGATATCAACATATATTCCCCTCATATTTAATTTCAAGACTAACACGGACATTCAAATCCATGTCAATATGTTCTACCTCTAACTCTTTTAGGTTTGTTTTTAAGATAAATATCAGGTGTATAAAATTTTTTACACATCCTAAATGAGTTAATTATTATCTTAACATGTTGATCTTTCAATTTCTATACATTGTTAAATATTCCCAACAATATTTCAACCAATTATTCAGAATCATGAGGACTTATAATTCATTAAGGATGATGAATGACAGGGTGGGAAATCACAACATATTGAAACATTGATCAAAAATCATATTTATTGGATATTAATAATTTTAATTAGTATCATTTTTTGTTGACATACAACCTGAGGTATATTGTATGTATGGGAGAAAGATCAATTAATTTTTCTAATATACTGAATTGTAAATAAAAACATTCTACATGGTGGTTTTATATTAGAATAAATACCAAATAGTCCCATAATACTTTATAAAAGAGATATCATTTATAACATGAATGAAACACTTCATAGTACATCTTCATAAGGATAAGTCCTCTTCACTCTATGGGATCACACATGGTTTCTAATATGTAGTCTAAGGGATTAAATAAGGTGATCATAGTTTTATACCATTAAACATGGTTATACCCCTCCAATTAATAACGCATGATTCCATCACTATATTTCAATCATAACTAAAATATATATTCTTACACAAATACATGATCATTTCAGTTAATTAATTCCAATATTCTTGTGTAACAAGAACAGGAAATCCGAAATATCACAAAAGGAGAAACTATCCTAAATTGATTTCACAAATCATTAAATATATTTGAAAATAAAAATATATCAACCAAATATATATTTATAAAAAATTTGAACCTATGTTCCTAGTTATGAAGCATGAACTCTCTTAAAATATTATAAATCACATAAAAAATCATGTGCATCACCCAAGTAGAATTTTATCCAATAGGTAACTAAAAAATAATTCCACACATTATAGAGTCTCATAGTTTTATAGTATAGTGTTGGATAGTAAATGTCCTAGATCACATTGTGGATTCAAAACCATGCCATATCATGTACATGAAATCCCAAATCATGTAATATAGAAGAAACAAGTTAGTGAATATTGTTTCTTATATTCCACTTTCTAACATACCGACATGAACCATCAGTTCTTATATAAAAGGTCAGAAGGCCTCATACATGCCTTCCAATAACCAAGAGGCTACAAAAATGAAAAAAGATTCAAATTCCATCAATGGGGGATACTAAACCCTCTATATCAATTCATTGGATAGAAAAATATAATAAATAATATAATAAAAATTAGAGTAATTAGAATTATGTAAATAAATGGAATACATGTCATTTAAAAAAACACCGCATATTGTGGAAAGCCTAAATAGTGTAATAAAGATGAAAAATGAACCAATAAATATACAATGGGCCATAACAGTCATCTATACACTATAACTAGTTCCATCATCATCTTGTAACCTATCTTCCAGGGGGATTTTTCCCAATTTTGGATCTCTTATGAAATCTAAAAATCTACCAAAATTTCTGAATATATTTTAATTAATGACTCTATATGAAAAAAAAATAATTACAATAAAACATCCTTGGGTCAGTTAATTAGATGTGGTTATATTAAGATGTGTATAATAAAAATGGTTAAAAAATATAATATAGTAGTTTATTTAAAAAACTACCTCTCTTTGTTTAGATTAATAATTAGTGGTAGTTTCAACTAATCGCCCACAAAAATTTTCAGAAACCTCTAACCCACCTCATCTCCATCCATGTGACCTCAACTTCTATCCCCCCTCCCCCCACTGACCAAATCCTCTCCCCTTCCTCGTGTGACCCCAACCACAACACATCATCAACCACCACCACTCCACCACCCATCTGACCTACCTCATTCATCCTTAGTGATGACCTCAACCACCATGTTCTCGAGACGTCCATATCCATGGTGTAAAAAAGTACCCCTCCCCCTCCGACCTCCCACTAACTGAGAGTTCCCCTCCTAAAATTTGATGTAGACCCATCCTTTATGTACTCCATCTCACAGAATAATTTCCCCTTCATCATGAGCCATATCCCATACTAAGAGGCAAGACCCCTCCTAAAGTGTATCTCATCCTCCCTATAACCACCCTAAATCTATTATTGAGTAGAATTATATGAACAATCATTGGTTATAAAAAGGGTATATTATTATTTATTCATTCAACATAAATGTATATTTTATATTTTTTTAATATTGTGTTCATTGCATTTTTAATTTATTTTAATATACTTAAAATAATCATAAATTTGGTTTGGTTGTATTAGATTTAAAAAATAAATTTTTTATTTATTATGATTGTGATGGAATCTATATAATTCATAATTACATTTTTATTTGATATTAAGCAATTCCAAATTTTTCAATATATTCTAAAACCTAAAATATTTTGAATAAAAACAATTGAGACTATTCTGTAACTCGTGGTAAAATTTTGGTAGGGTTTGGGATGAAAATTGGTTTCATCCCCACCCATAGATAGGTATCTCAGGATAATGGTTTTGAAATGAGATATTAAGGCATTTTAGAATTTATTATAATTATTTAGGTTTTAGGAAGATGTGATGAGTCATTTAGTTTAGTTAAATCTTTTAAAATTTAGTAGATTAGTTAGGGTTTTGTTTTAAAATCATGATAATCAATTACTAGTTATAGTAACTAGAATATCCAAAATACATTCATCAATTATATTTTATCGAAAATTATTATTAAGAGAATTAATTTTATGTAATAGCTTGTTTTGTGTTAAGTCAAATAGCTAAATTTTTAACATTTGATATTAATTAGACACACCAATGTGTATTTATAAATTTAATATAATGATTACCCATATTATAAAACCATTAATGTTTTGGCTCCCCTCAACATAAAAAATGATTCAATACAATAAATAGTGGACCTTTGATGATAGGAAAAAATATACAATCATTTCAAAAGCTAAAAATTATATTTTTATCCTTGGTATCTATACAATATTATGTGATATTGAAATAAATATAGATTTTATTCATATTTTAAACAATGTGCTATCGGTCAAAGTTATACCACATGAAATAATTCAATATTTTCCAAATGTAACTAATTTATCAAATGTAATGAACCTGTTCTAGTTAAAAAACATTGGAATAATACACCATTATATATTCCTCACATAAAATATTATCACATACATATAAAAAATAAAAAATTCAAACAAATTTATCGACTATATTGTAGTGAGTGATTTCAAAAATTGCGTCAACAAAATAATTTTTTTGAAAGAATGGAAGAAAACCGTAGAGGAGGGATAAAAATATTCTAGAGATTAGAGAGGCCTAAAATTATGAAAACCATGTGAATATCCCATTATAATAATAACTACATTATAAGTAATAGACCATGTGAAATTAAAACATGTAAAAACATCTTCCAAATGAGCATAAGAGGATAGATAATCTGCCACTCTATTTCTTTCATGCCACATGTGAGAGACCACTAAGTTAACAAAATAAAACATCCAACTCCTCAAAACATGATTCACAATTGGGAAAGGGTTAAGGAGGAGTCCAAGATGTACCATGTGAATGACTAGTGAGTCCATTTCAAAAACATCAAGGGGGATGTTCCATCTGTAGCACCACTCAATACCATCTAGAAGAGTTCTATCTTCAGCCTGAAGAGTGAATCCTATAAGCAATTAATATTAGAATGAAATTATAACTATACCACTATTTTATCTATACAAACATCCCCACATAAGACTTAACTTCTTCCGGAACCATTGGTGATCAGTTTCATGTTGGAGCAATGGGGATTCAATCTCACCCATTAACCCGTAGAGAGGCTGGTAGTGGAAATGCAGTCTAACTTGGTACCCAAAATAACATTCAAAGAGTGTATTTTATTCCCAGGATTAATGTGATGACCCATATAATCCATCATATTTCAAGTTCTTGGGGTAATGGCCATCATTGAACTTGATAGACCCTTGAATCAATCACTGTTTATCACATGCCAAATACACTCGCTCTTGGCCACTAGGATGAAGACTCTTGCATTGAACACCATATCATTTTATCCCTCACCGTAGAACCATTGGACAAGAAAAATATTAGTTGTGTTATCAATAAGGGAGTTTCATGTTAAGCTTCCTTAGGTACCCCACACATGGAGAGCCTAGTGCCACACAAAGAAAAAATGAAAGACAGTTTCCTCTCATGGAACATTGCATCATGAACAATAGGATTCTCATAGATCCCCATTTTATATATACATAACATCTGTTTACAATGATTTTTTTCTAATGCACCATATAATGACCCAGAAATTATGTTTCATTTTTTTAATTATATATAATTTTTACATGACTGGAAAATATTATGACACGTGAATCTGATGCTCGGAGTCCATGGAATGGTCTTTCGAATATTCTTTAAGCCTAAAATAGAATGCATGAGTTGTTTTTTTTAAAAAAAGTGGAATAAATATTAAACGGTTGCCCAAATCAGAAATCTGAGGTCACCGATGCATTTAGTATGGTGGGTTTGCCTTTGTCGTGAATTAAGTTTAGATGGCGCAGACCACCTTTGAGAAAACTCGAATATTTCATACACATAAATAAAATTATTTTCTTTTTTATAAAATGCTTGTAACTCATGAACAATGGCTTAGAATAAAAATAAGAGACCATCACTGAACTCTTGAGGGTGTGCATTCCTTATTAAGGTACCAAAATTGATCAGTTTGGGCCACTAGTAGAAGTTAGTTGTTGGACGTAAGTAAAATAATTCAGTGACAATTATTTTATTGTAAAATACATTACTTTTAAAAATTTACTCGGATTGAAAATCCAACAGTACCATTTAGCACATTAGGGTGTTGTCCCCTTAGGTGGAGCCTATCATTGACCGTCACGGGAAGAGGGTGAAATTTCATAATTTTTGAAATTTTTGTAGTGGTATGATCAGTAAACATACGAGCAACATTTTCTATCTTTTGAACCAGTGTATAGATTAAAAAAATTAGGGCGCTGCAGAATCCATAGCACCATAATTCTCTTATGGGAGGCTTTAATTTGACGAATGTTGGTCAGGTGGAAAAAGTTTGTTTTAATGAATTTTTAATGAAATAATAAAATATCATTAGAATTGTTATTTTATTTCTTTTTTCCTACCACCTGTTGAGAGGCAGTGTTAGTGACCATAATGGTGATCAGATTTTCAAATATGGGATATTAATTTCCCAGTTACACACTGATTGCATAACCACACCTCTTGTAATTAATGTGTATCATTAATTATGTCAATTATTGAATCCAGTTAATCATCAGTGGTTTACTAACATTTTCCTCCTCAATTTAATTGGGGCTCTGGGTAGAGATTTTGACCCGATTTCTTCAAGAGAGGAACCACTTGCGATGTGATGTGGAAGCTTCCACTGACAGAGACAGAATCTTGGGAGGTAATGAACTATGAGTGATGAACACCGGTGGCTTCGTTAAAGAACAAATTCTTCATTTACAATGGTGATGACTCTAATGTTTTTTGAGGTAGGGGATGTATTTTAATTCAAGAAATTTCCTTTTTTCTTCTCCTCTTTTTTGAATTTTCAGGTGGTAATTGTGGGGGATTTGAACGAATGTTATCATTATTTTAATGTGATATATAAATTACTCCCACTTGTTATAAAGCTAACATGGAGGGCACATGAAAACTAAAAAAGGCCAATACCCTATGTGGCTTGATTTTTATTCTGTTCTTTAGAGGTGGGTTATTCCAGATTGATGGAATCATGAAACCGAGATGCATGAAATGATGGAAGAATCCTGAGAGGACCGTAGGCAATTCTAGAAGAATGAACAGGAAATCGGAGGTCACCCTGTGTCCTATAGATGATTCATCGGCGTGACACCACTGACCATTGTTAGCAGAAAAGGCAGACGCAAGAGCTCGCCGGTTGCAGAAGTGGGTGGCATCGTATATCACAACGATGGACCTGAAGGGGTTTCCAGCAACCGGCTAGCCGTGTTGGCGAGGTGATGCACTATAGCGCACCGTGGAGAAGGAGTTGCAGCCTCGATGGCCTGACAATTGGGGGACATACACCCCATGGTTCCCAAGGACTACATGGAGGTTCTATATTGTTCCTCTAATTAAATAGACTAATGGCTCTTCATGATCCATTTAGGGAGCTAGAGGCTACCCGACTAGCGACCACCAAGCCGGCAAGCTGTGACATCTCACTGGGCTGCGTCTCCCTGTTGGTCGCGTCTAGTGGGCGGACCGAACCAGTACTAAGCCTAGCGGTCCAAGCACATCGCTACCCTATGAGATGGTAATTTTGAGATACTGCACATTAATTTTGGAGAAAGATGGAGTCTGTATGGGTTGGATTGAACTCAAATCCAGTTGGGCCCTCGTCATTAAAATGCCTATAGCTTACAGACCTTCTATCCGACTGACACGTCGTTGGTTGAATTGGAACCTTTATGATATTATAGATCATTTTCTTACTTCCTTGTGGAACGTCGTGGTGGTTGAGGAATGGATGATAACTGGAGGAGCAGATCTTGGGTGTTTCTTCTAGTGAGAATTAGGACGGCTACTACTTTGATGACTCAAATCACAGGTTTTCTTTACTCCTTTGCTCCGGTAGAGACTGGACTCCCCTCTTTAGGAGTGTAGGTTCATTTACCTCTGATTTGTTTTCTTATCTTTGGAGTTAGTACTCCCCTATTGGACAAGGGCATGGGTCCCCCATACGAAACTCACATAGATTCACATACTCCCCTATCTGGTAGGGTGGAGTTCCTCTATGTTAGGACTAGGTACTACCATTTTAATCTAGGGTGAGGGTCCCCCTTATGTAGTACTACAGAAGAGTCAGTACTCCCTTACTGTGCTAGGGTGCGTGTCTTATAGCCTGGGGTCATTACACTCCGGAGGTACTAGGGCATGGGTCCCCCACTACGAAAAAACAACCTAAGTTGTACTCCTTCACCGGGTATTGTAGGGGTCCTAAAATATAGAGTCGGTACTCCCATATTATGCCAGGGTGCAGGTCCTCTTGCCTAGGTTTGGTACCCCTCTAACATTCTAGGACATGGATCCTCCACAGCAAACAAACTACTAGAGTTTTACTCCCCTACTAGGTATAGTGTGGGTCCTCACATATGGAGTAGTACTCCACCATCTCTAAGTAGTGATGGGGAGAAGGTCCTTCTAGGGATTTGGAGCTCCCTCGACTACAGGACACAGTGTCAAGGAGTGGGCCTCTTCCCTTGGTTTCCCTTGGTCATTCCATGGGCTCAAGACTATGACTATGAGACTTCTAGTGTGAGGCACTAGAGGTAGTTCTATCATAATGATCTTGATTGAGAATGTCCTTTCAAGCGATTCATTTGGAATGTTAGTATTGATCATGATTGATTTTATATCTTAAGTAGGCTCCATCGGGGTTGTCAAGGTAATGGAGTGTGTACTTCTGATCCTTTAGTAACATTTTGATCCTTCATTTCAAATCCTAGAATGGATTGATGTCGGGGACATATGTTTCCTTCTGGATAAGAAAAGTATATATTGTTTGACCTATGCCTTTTTATTTTTTGATGTATGTTTTAGATCTACATTGTGATTTCGTTTGTGGAATTATGAAAGACCTTCGGGGGTATTGGGGTCCCTACTAAGTATTGTTATTCTTACCATTTCATAAGCTTTGCCCGCACCTTGTTGTGTATTATGTAGATGATGGGAATCCTAGAATAGGTCTCAGGGAACTTGGATCTAATGTGATATGACAGTGAAGGCTGACATGGTGAGCTGTGGAGACGAGCTATACCTAACCTTCATGGTGGATCCTTGGTAGATGATCTTAGGAGCTGTTTCTAATTTTTAATTTTAGTTGTATCATTTAGTTGGTAATGTATTCAAGCCCCATACTATCAGTACATAATTTTTTATAGTAGTTTAACTTCGTGGTTTCCTATTGTGGAATTCTAGTTTTTGTGTTTGTACAAGTTTAAAATAAACTCCTTCCAATTTTAGGGATATTCCTTTCTAGTGCTAGTCACCAACCCATGGCCTATTTAAGGTGGGCATGGGTTTGTCATGGCATGGGCCCTCATGGATGGGTTGTAATAAATTGGTATCATAGGATTAGGTTCTAATGAATTACTAAGACTCCGATCATTCTAATGTAATAATAGTGTTAGGTGTTTTGATTGTGGTTTTTAGTTCGGGGACTCCAGGTTTGGTGTGGCAGCTATCGTTTATATACACCAAGACCCAAAATTCTGATTTCCCACTCAGTGAACAAAATCAAATATTGTGTGTTATTTGTAAATTTTGTTATTTTGATTTCTTATGAGTAATTTCGCTAGATATTACTTATTAATTTTGGTTCATCTTGATTCTCTTTAAAGTTACTTCCACACAGATAGCCAGCCAGGATTCCAGTGTGTGACCACGACGATGGTCCATAGAGTGATGAGGCTTCTGTATAGGGATTGTTACCTTAGATGGTACCTTCAAGTGGTTCCCCAATAACACCACTACTCATTGATCATCAGTGACTTCTGGCGCTACTGGTAAAGGAAACTTATAGGCTAGGTTCCTTACATGATTTTTACTGACTGATACCCCTCATGTTATGGGGTGATCCCAACCCACAGGTTGAAAAGGACATTCCTGATGTGGTGACTTAGTTTATATCTAGTCAGGGCACTATTTGATCAAATGGTGACCCTACAAATGAGAATTCAATGTTGCTTAGTATGGAACTGACAGTTTTTTTATTGCCTCTATTGTACAATTATGAGACTTTTTCTAGGGAACGTTCTTGTGAACCTTCTTCATAGAAGGGGGATTGTTTCCATAAAAAGGTAATGGTTATGTATTCCCATGAACTTCTATAGCTTTGGTATGATGACCATGTCGGAACCTAAGTATTCATTGAGGAATATCCACCATTCTATGTACTAGATGAATATGATATGACCAATGATTCCGGGATTGGACCACCGATCAAGCTTTTTTTAGGGACATCTGAGCTAGAAATATTCCACTATGCATTCCTACTTATGTTAGCATGAAACACCTAACCTTTGTGATTGAAATATTCTTTGGATGATAAGATAAAATAGGTGAATGTCAGTAGTAGGAATGTAGGAAACTAAAATCTGTCTAGGAGGCATGGATATGTAAAAAAATTTCAGAAGAGGATGCGATAGGGACAGATTAATCTATATGGAACCAGACCTAGAAGATGATCTTGGTGTGCCGAAGTAGGTGGTATAATTTTTTCACATGTTACAAACACCACCCCAATATAGTCCCCACATGGCTCAGGGAGGTGAAGTACATGAGAAGGGAGTATCTGCATGTGGTAAAGGAGTGTGAGCCAAGGGCTCTATGAATTATTCAAGATACAATTTTTTTCTTATAGTAGTTGTCGTATTATGATACATAGGTAAAAATCATTCATTATTGTCACGAATCTAGTTCCAGAACTAGATTTTCCGGTTAAACAGATGACTAGACCCTTACGTATGTAGATACCTTTGGTAGGAGACTTGACAATAAAACTTATGCAGATAGTTATATCTAACCCTTGAGGTGAGAGTTTCAGTTACAACCTCTTGGTGGCAGCGTCAAGGCCTACGACGATAGTTTGGGTTTCGATTGGTCATCCACAGTTTAACAATAGATTGATTGTTTTACGGAAAAAAAGTTGTGGTATATCAATAACATTAGAATATGGGTTTCCTTGGTCGGTGAAATGGAAACCCAAGAATAACAAGTTAGACTCTTCTATAGGAGGTAGTAGTCTATCACTCATGATTCTTCCAGCCTTAAACTTATAGCAGTAAGAGTTTTCAGTTTTCAGTTCCCAATAGTAGTGGCAGAGTGGGGGAACATATTTTCAAAAGATGTTTCCAGAATTACTTCTCCATAGGGAGATGGACTTCTCCATTTCATGTACCTAGTGAAAAAACAAATATCTACAACTGTGTATTGAGTGGATCCCACAGATCTCTAGGAGCTGGGATTTAGAAGGGGGATGTGGTGGTTGATGCAATCAATACGAGGTGTAGTTTACAACAACTATGTGAGGAAAAAAGCACCTAGCCATGTTATAAAAACCCTCCATAGATAGTGAATGATTAGGTTACATCCAGTCCATAACTATCACATCCCTACAACATTAGCAAGTATATGAGGCATGACATGGTGGCATAGAATGCGAGGCCTAACATGCTCAGATATCCTCAGGATAGCCTCCGGAAGGATTTTTTTATGGTTGGTAGTACACCATCTTTATGAAACGATGAAACATTGTACCAATGACGTGATGAGAGATGCATTGGATGGAGTTTCACACATCCCCATTTGGAAGAACATCCTAGTGTGGTGAATAAGTACTCGAACATCTGACGTTAGTACCGGTGGCAATGGATGAACATTCAACTAAGCCAAAATGTAGTCTTATGTTGAAATGATATGGAGTCCCTTTAAATTCAAGGAGGGGGGGCATGTCTTCTTGTAGGTCTCCCGCCAACGAATACTGTAGAGTTTCTTCCAAGGCAACAAGCTATCTCCAAGGTTAATTGATCCTTTCTAGATTCTCAGCAGAGTTGGCGAGGTGGAGTACCCCTAGGATTTTCCCCCATAGAAGAATCAGGTGTATAATGTTTCCATGTTAAAAAATAAGGAGATGTCTACATGTATTGTTTCATGATATCGACTATGGAGAGTAAGAATTTGAGGATAGGGAAACATTTACGATTTTCCAAGTAGTGATAGTTGATCGATTGGAGCGAGTCCTCCGTGGATGGTCGGTACATCTAGTGTGAGTTCGGCGACAACACAGAAACACACAGAAGATCTCATGGGATCAGGAGGCTCTCATTCATGCTTAGTACCTTCATTTGTGTGATTTTCCTTTGTTTTGGTTTTTGGGGATGTAATGACCTAAGGTGGGTAGAATGTAAAGATGTGGAAATTATGTATAATATTTTTTACAATGTGGAATTTTTTCGACATCACAAAATCTGAAAACACGTGATTTCGAGGCCTAGAGTGATCCGAATGACGGATAAAAAAGTGTTAATATTAAAATTGAATGGGGGAGTAGTTTTCCTGAAGAAATTGTAAAAAATCATAAAATGCTGTTAGTATCATAAATCGGAGGGGATATATGCGTTCAAGATGGTGGGTTTACACATGGAAATACTTAATATTAGTCGACACATGACTCTAATGAGAAAACCCAAAAATGGAATAACATTAAATGAAGTGAATAAATAAAATTATTTTATTTTTTTTTCAAATGATTATAACTCATGAATTGTGACTCGTATTAAAAAAATGAGGCCCTTTTGAACTCCTGAAGGTATGATTTCCTTAGGAAAATAATAACTTTGGCCGACATGGACCAATAATAGATGTTAGTTTTGGGTCATAAATAAAATAATAAAGTGACACTTATTTGATTTTAAAATCCTTAACTATAAATGGTAACACAGATTGAAACTCTAAGAGAACTGTTGAGGTCGTGAGGGTGTGTTCCCCTCAAGCGGATCCTAACATCTACTGGCGCGGGTCGAGGGTGACTATTTATAATTTGTTAAAAAAATTAATGGTACATTAATTAAAGGCATGGGTGTTTTTTATATCATTTTAATCGATGTTCTGATTAAAAATATGAGGGTATTGGTGAATCTGCAGCTCTAGGATTTTCCGAAGGGAGGATTAACTTCGACTGCAATTGATCGGGTGAAAAAGATAATTTTCATGAATTTTTAATGAAATAATTAATTAAGATAAGAATTTTTATTTTATTTATTTTTATTCCTACCACCTGTTGGGCTGTGGTGGTGGGGACCAGGAAGGTGGTCAGACTTCTAAATATTGGATATTAATTGTGTAGTTACAATTTGGTTAAATCACCACCCCTCATGTAATTAATGTGGAACATTAATTACATCAATTATTGATTCTTATTAATTCCTCGGTGCGTTACTCACCCATTTCCCCCTCTATATAAATTGGGCATGGGGTGGTGTTTTTGACATGACTTCTTCATGAAAGGAACTACTTGCAATGTGATGTGACACTATCGACCAACGAAGATGGAAGAATGGGAAGAAATGAATCGGGAGTGATAAACGTCGATGACATCATCAATGTGTGGATTCTCTTTCCACCCCCGAGATGATGCCAATGATTCATAACTTATGGGTTGTCTTTTAATTCAAGAAATTCTGAAATTTATTCTCCTCTTTCTTGAATTTTTGGGTGGTCATTTTGGGGGATTTGAATAGAATTTATCATTATTTTAATGTTATGTATAAATTACTATCACTTTTTAAAAATCAAACATGGAGGATGTGGGCCAAATAGACATGGTACAGACCCTCTGCCGATTGTTTTTCATTGAGTTCTTTTGAGGCAGTTTGTTCTTACTTGATAGAACCTTGAAACTAAGAGGAGCACAATGACAGAAGCTTCTCGAGAGGACTATAGGCGTGTCTGAAAGAAAGAACGGTCCACCGGATCTCACAGGGTGGATCATGGATGATTCTCCGATGTGACACCAATGAAGCTTCACCAACGACTAGGGACGGTGGTGAAGGTGGTGTTCGGTGCTCACTGGACACTAAAGAGGGTTGCATAATGACAAACCAGAAGTGGCAGCCGAAAACCAGCCAGCCGTGTTTGTGGGATAACACGGTATCATAAACCACATAGATAGATCTGAGACATTGAAGTCAGAGAAGGAGGGGTCCCATGCTCTGTGGGTCCTACATACCACGAGGTTGTGCTAATTGATGATCTGAACGGCTCCCCTTGTGTTATTCGGGGAGCTGGAAGCCACCCGGCTAGCGAGACATTACAGGTTACTTGGCTGTGGACTAATGGGTAGAGCCCGCCATTGCCCTACCCATCCAGGTCATCCTGAGCTAGAATCAGACTGGTTCGGGTCATACCTGGACATGTTCAGGTCAGCCCAGGCCAGGTCGGACCGGATCGAGACCCATTCGGGCGTAGTTATGCTTAAATGACCAAACCATTCAAATGAGATGAACATTTGATGAACCGTCTGCGAGCTAGGATCCTTGGTACAAGGATGCCCATTTGAGATAATCCACATGACTTTTAGATATAGTTTGAGTATGGTCGGGTTGGATCATACGTGAATCGAACCGGGCCCTCGGTATTAAATTACAAATAGCGTACAGATCAGGTGTTCGATTGACACATCACTTGTTGTGTTGGAACCCTTATCAAAGGATGGATCATTAGGTTACATCCTTGTGGAACATCGTGGGGGTTGAGGTTTGGGCAATAACTGGAGGAATAGAACTACATAATTTCTTGTAGTGAGAATTAGGATGGATACTCCCTTGATCACTCAAGGAGCGGGTATTCTTTACTCCTCTGCACTGGTAGAGACGAGTTTCCCCACTTCATGAGTGTGGGTTCGTCTCCCTCTGAATGGTTTTCTATGTTACGAGTTAGTACTCTCCTATTCGACTAGGGTGTGTGTCCTCCATACACAACTGACATAGTGTCAGGTACTCCCCTACCATGTAGGATGCATGTCCCCTAGGATGGGAGTAGGTACTCCCCTTTCAACCCAGGGTGCGGGTCCTCCATATGTCGTACAATAGAAAAGTGAGTACTCCCCTGCCAAACCATGGTGGGGGTACTCTAGCCCGGTATCGGTACTCCACTGATGTACTGGGGTGTGAGTCCCCCACAACTAACAAACTAACAGAGTTATACTCCCGTACTGAATAGGGTGAAAAATATCACATATAGAGTCGATACTCCCCTATTAGTTCAGGGTGGAGTTCTTCTATCCTTGGGTTTGTAATCCCCTGACGTACTAGGGAAAAGGTCCCTAACAAAAAAAATCTACAAGATTTGTATTCTCATAGAGGGTAGGGTGTGGCTCCTCACATATGGAGTAGTGATCCCCCGTCTCTGATTAGCGACGAGGAGTGGGTCCTTTAGGGGAGTTGGAGGTCCCTCTAATGTAGGACACAATGTCAAGGAGTGGGCCATGCCACTTTGTTTCCCTTATACATTCCTGAGGTAAATACTGTGATTGTGAGACCACTAGTGTCAGTGACTAGAGGCAGTTCTAGCATATTGTTCATGATGGATCATGTCCTTTCAGACGATTCATTAGGAATGTCTGAGTTGTACCTAATGAAGTACATCACTCAGGTGGGTTCCATCATGGGTATCTAGTTCATGGCGTGTGTACTCTTGATCCTTGAGTTATGTTATGAACCATCTTTGGAAATCATGGAAATGGCTTGAGGTCGAGGCCATATGTTTCTTTGTGGATGATATGATTATATCATGTTCGAGTTGTGTCTTTTTCATTGTGTGTTGTGATTGAGTTCATTATTTTGGGTTTCCATTATGGAATTCTAAGAGACTTTCAGTGGTCTTGGGGGGTCCCTAATGGGTATTGTTATACTCAGCCATGCATGGTCTTCGCTTGTACCTTGTTATGTCTTTTACATACGATGGGTATCCTTGACTGGGACTTGAGGTTCTAGGACAAGATAGTGGATGTAGATGAAGGAATACATCGAGAGCTATGGAGACGAGTTGTACATACCCTTCAGGTAGGATCCTTGGTGGCTGATCACATGAGTTTTCCCTAATTTTTTGTTGTAGTTGTATCATTCAAATGGGCTTGTATTCCGGCACAATAGTTCCAGTACGAACTTTTTGTACATAAGTTTTACTTCATGGTTTCATCTTGTTGCATTCTAGTATGTGTGTTTGTACTAGTTTAAATGTAATGCCTTCCTATTTTAGGGATATTCATTTCTAGTGCTAGTCGCCAAACCATGGACTATGGAATGTGTGCTTGGGGTAGTCCCAACATCGGCCCCAGGGGATGGGTCGTGACATGCCACTTCCAAATATAGTATTTATTTGGGATTTCTTTTCACCATATCACCATTATCGAGTTGTCCTTAACCTTTGATGAGTATGTCACTTTGAAAGTGTCCTTAATAAAAAATGTTACAATCTTAGACCCCGTGAAGACCCATGTATTGGGGGAAGAAGATAGATCATTGAGATCAAAATCCCTTTTTTGTTCTATGTTTGAAACAACCCAATTGATATTAGTGTAACATCTCACCAGAAAGAAGGATAGGTCTAGTTTAGGACACCCAGGGAAGCTGAATTTACTACTGGCCCAGTTGTGATTCCCAAAGATGATCTCCCCCAGCCAAAAATCCAAATAGTATGACTGTCAGGCCAATAAATAATTGGTTGAATCATGTTCCACATTAATGCGCCACTTCCAAATATAGTATTTATTTGGGAGTTCTTTTCCCCATATCACCATTATCGAGTTGTCCTTAAACATTGATGAGTAAGTCACTTTAAAATTGTCCTTAATAAAAAATGTTACAATCTTAGACCCTGTGAAGACCCATGTATTGGGGGAAGAAGATAGATCATTGAGATCAAAATCCCTTTTTTGGTCTATGTTTGAAACATCCCAATTGATATTAGTGTAATATCTCACCAGAAAGAAGCATAGGTCTAGTTTAGGACACCCAGGGAAGCTGAATTTACTATTGGCCCAGTTGTGATTCCCAAAGATGATCTCCCCCAACCAACAATCCAAATAGTATGACTGTCAGGCCAATAAATAATGGGTTGAATCATGTTCCACATTAATGTGTTGCATATTTGTCAGGAGAAAAAATATCCATGTATTTTGTAGAAGAAAAAGTCCCCCATGAGGTTTGACCCTCCAAAACCTCCTAAGATAGCTTCTCATGTAGTTCCTACATGGATCAAACAATTTTATTGACTATGATTCCCCATTCCATTGTAGGTCATTCCAAATTATCCCATGAAGCACAATTATATCAACTCTCTCCCTGAGTATCTTAGTGGACTCCTTCCATAATGTTTTATAGCCACAAAATAATATAGGAATGGACTTTTGTGGTGGATAAAACATGCATAGTAATGAAGGATAACACAAAATTCATGACTATAATTCTCCCACAGATTGATGGGACATTAGTATTCTAGTTTGTAATCATATTAATTACCCTTTTCAATATGTTATCCAAATGATACACTTGATCTCTTCCTGAGGAAATCGTATCCCTAAGGTAATCCATTAGAAGCCCGCTTCTATTGAATCAAATTCTATCATTGATGAAATTAATCATCCTAGATGATCACTTATTTGATATGATCACACTATAGTTATCTTGATTTACTACATTCCCACCCCATTTTCAATAACATTCTATGAATTCATTGATACCATGTAAATACTATTTAATCCCGTTTCAAAAAATGATCATATTGTCCAGAATCATAAGGTGAGATATTCCTAGAAAATTGGATCAGCACCAAAAAGAAATGAATCAAACACCAAGGAGTCTCTTGTTAATAATCACACTCATTGTATCTTTTAAAAGAATAAAGAGTTTTGGAGAGACTGTATTTCATTGCCTTAAACCCTTAACACATTTGAAGAAATATAAATACTTTCCCATAAAAGAGTGGGGCATCCATAGAGAGATTGAACATCAGAATATGATTTCAATTAAACTGTCCAAGAAGCCCAAGTAGTTCATAACTATGGGAATAAAGGACCACTCAATGTGATTGTATGATTTATACATTTCTAGATTGATGGTGTTGTTAGAGCACAGAGGATTGCGGTTTTAATCAATGATCATATATTGGGCCAATCATAATAAACCTTGGATCTTACATCCCTTCCCAAAGAAATGATGTTCCTTGGCTATATAATTATTGTGTTGAAAATAGATTCATTAATTGATCACCGTTGCTACAATATTTTAAATAATGTCGCAATGGATGACCAGTCTATTGTGCTTCAAGGAGGATTGGTCTATTGACTTGGGGATAAGGACAAGAGATGTGGAACACATTTCACAAGGAGGGTTTTCACACTTGATGATATCTGGAACAACCATTACAATATAATTTTTAATTAGGTTCTAGGAACCTTTGTAGACAGAATTTGGTAGACTATCACGGCCATGCCGACTAGATGGATTGAGAGAATGTACAACCTCATGAATCGTAGGATCCTCTAGAATAGCTTCCGGAGTAGAATTAGTGTTAATGATAAAAATCATCATAATAACATGGAAAAATGTTTCATGGCCCCTCAAGTATCTATCTTGTATATGTGGGATTATATCTACAAGAAATGTTTTCAAAAAGGTTTTAGCCATACCTCTCACCATGTCACTATCGTTAAGGAATGATCCATCTTCTAGAAGTATGTTCAGCCTAACAATACTATTTTTATCCATAATGACAACTTGAAAATAGGGATTTTTTTATCTCCTTATTTGAGGGAATTAATTTTAAACTATTCAGGAGCCATGCTATCAACTTCCAATAATTTTTCAGGCATGTTACCTTTCTTTTGAATCAGCATATGAAAAATATTTTCAATCTATTAATCTTCACATCTGGACTCCATTTTTTCAACTTTAGTGATATTTTTTTCTAGATCAAGGATGCGAGGTGGTATGTTCCTATGATAGGACTAGAAGTTATCATTTATTATTTTCAATATCTTTTGAGGGTGTTCCCACAAAAAAAATTTATCAATTTGTACCACAAGGTTTCCATGGTTGAGTGGTACACTTGAAGAGACGATAGAACCTAATGGAAGAAATAACACCCTTCCTTGCATATCATGGGAAGGATATCAATATGGGTAGGTTATTGATAAAAATTACTCAAACTATATGATTAATGTTTTAATTTTTGAATGAGTGAAATCTATTGGAGTTTGCAAGACACTGATCAAGCAAGAACCACATACATTCTCTCCCTTTTTGGTTGTCGCACCATATGAAAGGATCCCCCATGAAGCACTGATCAATGATCCCCTTATGAGACATGAATTTGGAAAAAAATTAATTATAATTCCTCAAAATAACCCCTCATATCATATTCTCTTATTCGTTCAGAGTTATATAAATGTCACCTCCCCCTATCCGTCGCAGGTTTACATGGCTGTTGGATAGAAGATCATCCCACAAGGCTTCTGTGGATTGGATATCGAACTTGACATAAATAAATGTGAGAAGCATTTGTTGAGATAATGAATTAATATCAATTTTGATAAACTAGTATAAACCCCACACAAGAAGAACATAGATGTTTACCTTCCAAAACACATATGTCTATATTCTAAGGATCATTATTCAGGTTATTATGAAAACTAGGTCTGTGAGGATAAAACCATTTCGTGTGTGTTTTTGTTCTGGGTCTAAAAAGCCAAAATAGAACAGGTACTATTCTGTTGTTCATGAAAAAGAAAAATGTTTTTCCCAAGATCATAATCCCAATTTGTATCATATGAGAAGTGAAGTCCTTTATTTACCAGAAGAATGGGGGTGTCCATAGCTATTGATAGAGACATGGGATTGGTTCTCACACATCGAAGCTTCCTAGAATGGGATCTTCTAATAATTCCCATGATAGAAGAAACACATTGGGGAACTGAAGAAATTTTCTTTTTTGAATTAATGATATATATTGGTGAGGGATACAGTGATGAGAATCTATCTGATAAAGGGACATATGATGAAAAATAAGGACACGGTCCAGCTACTGGGGGAGGGTAGGTAGGAATAAGAACCACTGATTTTACCATCATAAATGAATGGCTAGGGGGGATGGAAGGGTCATAATAACGTTGTCTAGGGGGAATAAAAACACAACATTATAGAACTATTGGTTCATAGAAGCAACAAGCATAGGGGGAAGGACATGAAAGATAGAAAATGAGGGGGGGGGGGCATCTGCATCTTGGGTTGGATAAGGGACTAAATAAGGAGGGGTAGTGCTAGTTGGGGAGGAGTAGGAATGGGGGAAGTATGGGGAAGTGGAGGAGGAAGTTAGGAAAAGAGACCTGAGGAAGAAGGATACAGTTTCACTAGTTTGTTCTGGGTTTTTTCCATCGGGATCAAAATAGAAGGCCGAGCTGGAAAAGCACTAGTAATCCATGGGGTTTGGGAACTAGAAAAAATATTCCTACACACCGAGAAAGATCATGAGGCTTATTCTAATACATATATATCATTATTTAATCTTAAAAATTAAATTTATCTTTACAATTAATGACACATAATCTTATTACTCTCTATTTAGGAAGTGATATATGGTATCTTTTAGAACATTCAAGGTTTTCCTTTATGCTAAAATGTGGTGGTTATCTAATTTAAGTCATTATATGTTTATGTTTGTGAGAAATAATAATTAATTTGATTCATGTATTAGTATTATAAGGGTATTATAAATAATCTCATTATTTTATTTGTCCTATTTTCTTTTATACTAGTTATGAAATATTGATTAGTTATGATGGGTGATATTTAATTTTCATTTTAGCTTTTCGATTAAACATATTTATCGTTATTTCTAGATATATAGGGAGAATAAAATCGAATAAATATTGATAAAATTTAGATTGATTGATCTCAAACACACCTTGTTAAGAAATGTTTTTTGAATAATTTTAAATTATAAAATTACAAACTCATCAGTTGATGGTTGAATACAATTTGTCTGTGTCTATTGAAAATTCATGTGATGGATGAATAGAAAAAATGTATAGGATACTTTTATGTTGAAAATATTCATGAATTATATGAGTTTATGTATTTATCAAGGTTAATCAAATTTCATGTAATTTCAAAACAAGGAAAATACTATCAATAAAATACAATGTGACCCGTTATATGTGAAATAGTTCGAAATTTTATTAATGATGCATTTGTTTTTATGGAGTTCCATTTAAAAGAAATCAATAGATCAATATGACAATCATTTTATCCTAAAATATAATCATTATCATTAATTAATTCATAAAAAAATTTAATTTTCATTAATTAGATTATGAATTAAAATAAGAAATTTATCAAGTGTTTAACAAGTATTAGATGATTAATTTTTTTTACTTATGTTGTGTCTTGTCAATTGCCTTTGTGGAATTACTATAATATCAATGTCCATGATTTTAGAGTATCTATGGGATTTATTTAGTTAACCAATGAGTCATGCTTTGTTATATGAGTTTAATAATGTCATTAATAAACAAGGACATGATTCTACCAAGACACATGTATAACATAGTTATTGATTTATTCACTAGGGAGAAGTGTTTGATAATGTTGAATGCATAATATTTCAAACAATTAGATTTAATTAAATGGAAAAAGAATGAGAGTATAAATCAATGCATCAAAACGAAAAAACATAATAAGAACAATCATGAAAATATTTTAAGTTACATTCCCATATAACTATGCATGGAATGATTATTCATTTTGTCTAAGACTACATAGAAAATTATGTGGAATTATAAATATAGTAATGATGTCTTAATGATACATCCAAAATATTAAAAATCAAAGACAATTTTTAGTTCCTTATATCAATATTTTTCTTCAGATCCAAGGAATGTATGTTTGTGATTAAATTATAATTGGTTTATCCCTTTTGGTATATTAATTAATAATTATATAATTTGGCCAGTTGTTTTGATCCCCTATAATCTATATACATTGATTTTTTTGAAGAATACATAATTTATTATTTAGATGATTATTCCAAAAAAGATAATATCCATAAATTGCATTGATGTATACCTACTATCCCTAATCATAGAATTGTGATAGTTATCTAATGATAGAATGAAAACATATGACTCTTACATTAGAAAACTATTAAAAAATAAAGAGACATTAATGTAAAATATTTCTAAAATTTATGGACTAATAAATGTAAAAATTTAGAGAAATCATACAGGTTTGGATTTTCTAGTTTGTTATTTTGATTTTATACCACTATTATTATTTCATTTAAAAATTGTGTTTTATGTTTCATCATTAAATTCATGATTATTCTCATAAATTAATGTTTACAATTGATGATTAAATGGATATATTAAAATGGGAAAGTCAAAAAAATATTATTTCTGGTTCAAAAACATTGGGAAAGGTAAATAATATCACTGAAAGGATTATTAAATATCACAAGTTTAAGGAACAATGAAATGTGTATTAGGTACAGTAAGTGAACGAGATGAAATAAAAAATGGATGAAAAATAAACCCCCTTATTTGGATTTTAATTTGACATGTCCAAATCATGAACTTATGAATATTGGAAATAATGTCTGTGATAATGTAATGTTTACAATGAATAATGATATGTGTAAGTAAAAGGATCACATTAATAATCTTATGTATTTAGAATCAATGAATATTAATCATGGATTGTGGGAAAATGAGAATGGTATGTATCATTCAGATATTTTACAATGAAAAATCATGGGAAATATATATTCCTTCAAAAAGTTATTAATGTAAAAACTATAGTAGAAGCCCACATATTGATGTGAAATCTCGGTTTAAACACATCTGGGTTTTTAAATTTGTATCCGTAGATAAGACATCAATATGACATGAATTGTGGACAGAACTACTTGGTAAATACATCATAAAGGTACACATGTATTAAAAAACAAATATCTGGGGTATAAAATAGGAAAAACTCAAATTTCCCAAAAATTTTGGGACAAAGGCTATAAATTCAATAGTGAAATGTAGGAATCAACGACCCAACATTCAAAATAATTTTTTTCTAGTTATTATAGAAAAAAACTTTTTAGTGTTTGAAAATATTAAATCATGCATTGAATTGTCAAAAGAATTTAATAAAACATATTTTTTATTTTATATAATTGAACAACCATTAAGTTATTTTTTACATGTACAAGATTAAAACACATTAATATAATAAGATATGTGTTTCAAATAACTAGGTAAACAACTGTTATAGGTACAAAAAGATTTAACAACATTTGTCAATGGGGTTGTTTTTAAAAAACTGTCAGAATATGACTAAATTGTGGTACAATTATCATATATTTAATTGTGAATTATAGGAACTAAAAACATTTCATTCCAAATTAATTTTATCCTAGGATTTTTGTAAACACGTTTTTAGAGTTTTTAGACACAAAAACATGTGTGGAATGGTACAAATATAATTAAACTATTGTATATTGAGGTGATGTTATTTTAAACCAAAAGAAATGTTATTTTTAATGTGTATGCAAATAATCCATGTCAATCTGATGTGTGGTGTGGCCATAAAAACATAGTAAACATTTTATAATTCTACAAACACTAAAAAAATTGTTTTGAGGTTTAAAAACTCGGGAAAAGATGTCATAATTCCTTATAAATAAGGGTCAATGACTGCATATTAAAATTTGGAACATAGGATCTAACAAAATTACATTCTAAATTACAGTTTTCTCATTATTCACATAAACATGTTTTTGGTTTTTTTAAACTCTAAAATATGTTTTTAATAGTAAAAACAAATAAAATTACCTCATATTGATTTTGAAAAATTAGAAAACCCATTTTTAGGTATTTTAATTCTGTAGATGTTTAAAATATGTTAATATAGAGGGTTTTGTGGTCATAATTACTCGGAAAACACATCATAAAGGTACAAAAGAATAAAAAATAAATTTTAGGTGTTTTAAAATATGAAAAAGAAATATTTTTTTCCCATGAAATTAATAAAAAATGACATACTATTGAAATATGAAATTTATGAATTGATTATATTTCAAACCGAATTATGTTTTTCCCATTATTATCGTAGATGAATAATTTGTTTTTTATAAAACTAAATTATGTGTTCTAGGTAAAAACCAATTAAGATGACCTAATATTGATGTAAATCATTAAAAAACATAAAATTAGTTATTTTGGACATTTAATCATTCGAATAACATCAATATTAGGTGAGGTGTGGATAAAATTATGAGATAAACTATTCTTAAAAGTGAAAAACCAGTTAACAAAAAAAATCAAGGGCTCAAAAACATCAAAAATGACAAATGAATATCATAAAATCAAGGGAAATGACTGTTTATTGAATATTATATTTTAAAATTTACATCATATCATTCTAAATAACGTTTTTTTGGGTATGGTTGTAATCAATGTTTTAGTGGTATAAAAGAATATAAAATTCATTAAATAATATAAACCATAGAAAAAAGAACATATATATTTATAATCATGGGATACACATTTATGAGTTATTTTATACATGTATGAATATAAAATTAATCAATATAACTTGTGGTGTTTCCATAATTCTTTGGTAATCAATTATTAAAGGTACAAAAGAATTTAAAAACATCCTTTGGGGGTGAAAATAAGGGAATCAAAATCAAATTCCACTTAAATCCGGGGAAAATGATGGTATATTTAATTTTATTGTGATATAACTAAATATGCATCATTTTAAATAAAGTTTTTCTCATTATGTACATTAATAAATTTTTAGAGTTAAAAAAAATAAAACATGTGTGGATAAATTATATATATATAAAACATCCCCATATTGATATCCAATCATGAGAAATAAATTTCTGATTTTTTTTATTCCGACAGGTAGAAAACACTTTCTTAGGTCTTATAGTGTGGTCAGAATTACTCAGTGAACACATCTTAGAGATACAAAATCCATTAAAAAATGTGTTGGATATTCAAAACTAGGAAAAAATAGTGCGTTTCCCCAAAATTAAAGGGAAATTATCATTGATTAAATAGATACATTAAGAATCTCATGACACATCATTCCAAATTATGGTTTTCCCAGGACAGTCATGACGGGATTTTTTGTTTTTTAAATCACCAAAACATGTGTGTAAAACTAAAAATCATAGAAATTGATAACTGGTTGATGTGAAATCATGTTACAAACAAATATTAGTTATATTTGATGGTTATACACAACAAAAATGTTAATACGACATGTGGTGTGATATGAATTACATTGTAAACACTTCTTAATGGTACAAAAGATATTAAAAACTAGTTTTTGGGGGTCAAAAAAAAAAGAAAAGGATTTGGTATTTCAATAAAATTAGGGTAAAATGATCATAGGAATAACATTAAAATGTAGGAACTGACATCACATATTTTTAATTTTTAATTCTACTATTATAGTAGAAAATTCATTTTTAGTGATATAAAACTCTCAACCATGTTTCAAAAAGTAAAACCCGTACAACATGTCCTCAGATTTACTTTAAATAATGGAAAACTACCACTATGTAATTTTTGAAATATATAAAATGATGGGATATCAATGTCTTTTATATGTATTCCTGATCTAAATTTCAAACATATAACATATTTCATTACAATCAAATTAGAATATTTACTCATCACATTTTAGTTTCAAGTATATAATATTATCTTAAGTTGGTATTTTTATGTTTTAATAGTATTTTAAATTATATATTAGTTTTTATGTAATGTTTTTTTTTCAATATTATTAACAAAATAAAAAATTTAATGGAACACATCCTAAATATAGTCTGTGTCTTTTTTTCACATCTCTTTTATTAAATGATCTAATTTTCATTGTAGTTGGGAGATGATCGATGTATATAATATTTTGAACGTTCCAATCCGTGAAATTCATTAGATGTCACTCGAGATGGTTCATAGTTTTCATGGTATGAAAATGATTTATCAATTATTTATCGTAATACTAATTTATTATGTTGTTCTTTAATTTTTTTTAATAATAAATCAGAAAAAATGGTCATTCTTATTAGATGATATCATATAAAGGTAGAGAAATATAGTGGAGGTCATGAAAAGAATGTATATTGGGTATTGGGTGTTGTTGGTAAAATCTTATATGTATATATTGTTGACTAAGGATTTGATTGAAAGTCGTTTGTGCTGACTAAGACTGGGGTTATGATGACTATTGATATATGTCATTTTCATGATTAGTTTATCATAAATTAATGTTTCACGTTATAACATGTAAATTTTTTTAGATTTAAATATATTATTTAATATTTTAAAAAAACTGATATGCAAGATGTTATTAGTAAGAACCGCTTAAGGTATTTAAAAAATTTGTTTAGTGTATTTTTGGGAAAAAAACCCTCTATATTTTCAAAGGTAGTTTGTTTCAATGTATTTAAATTTTTCTTTGAAATTTTTCAATTAGATAACATTTTATAAATAATTAACTATGCTCTGTTAAATGACCCCAAAACGACACCTAAATACTGATGCAAAATTAATGAATCTATCACAAAATTACTAGAGACCATGTAATACAAGATGATTTTAATAAACCCTGCTATAATATTAGTTAGGGTTTAATCCACCACTAGTCTATAAGAATACAACCACAAATTCCATTTTTTACAGAATGATTCCTCAACCTATTTTCATCAAATATTAAATTGTATTCTCTAATAATAATATTGTTGTTAATAGTAATGTAACCCACAATCCTAAACTAATTTGTCATACGATAACCAAGACACCTAAAGCCACTGGTTGTACAAGCTTCAAAAATGTTCTGGAAGGACAATAATGGTGTCATATGTATCATTTACTATAAACAAGACTAGTTAATTCTATTACCTTGTACACACTAATTGTTACTATTGGCATAAGATATGCATCTATGTAGTCATGTTCTAATCATTTTTATGAAACAAGAGGTATTCATCATTTATCATGCATTAATGACATAACCATTTTCATTTTCTAGGAATATAGTGCATTACAAGACATCCATAAGGCATCATCATATCCTTATCCTATAAATAGGCCCCTTTTCACAATGATCATAAATTATATACAATTCCCTAAATATAAAGAATTCCTGATGGTGTAAGATTATTAGTCCATAATAAAAATTAAACAAATCAAACATAGCAAGACATGATTCATGATAATTTATAATACATAATCCTATGTAAGGTATAAAAACAATACATATGATCACAACCATAAGTGAGTCATAATCTAAAAATTAATCTTGGAAGCTAGTCAAAATAAACTTATCATGGAAACAAATATAGTCAGATGTGATCATAATATGGACCAGTCATCAGATATAACTATCCATAAATCATATTAAATAATTTTATTTTAAAATCCCATGAACATTAAGAACATAATACATATAATTTTTCAGTTCCATGTAATGGATATGACACGTAGTGTGACTTAATGACTGGACAAGATACCATGATATTTACGAACACCTCCTTATGAACTCATTATAATTGTAATTGTAACACTAATTATCATGGTTCATCATGGGATCCTAAAATAAAATCAAGTATTTAATTAGATGAATAAATAAAATCACTCATAAAATGATTTATTCAATTTCATGTATACGTTTCAAATCATCCTTTTAAATTTCAAATGTTATGATATTTTTATGAACGTGTTAAATTAAAAATTATAATTTTATTACAATTAATACTCAATAAATATTCACCTCTATAATAATTAGCATTAAATAATCTTATAAATTATGATTTTATACATATGACTTGATATATTATTTTAAATTCTCCTGTAAAAATTATCATTAAATTGTTTCCAGAAAATTATCCTTTATAATTTAATATAACAATTAATTTTTTCCCTTATTGTTGTTTATATGTAATTGATGAAATTATCATTTGAATATTATTTTCAATTATAATTTTCTAATTTCACATAATTATCCCTGTTAAAATGATATATTTATATTTGATAATTATCATAATTATAATTGGATAATTTGATAACTTTTTCACATGTTAATTCTCTTTTAAATATACTTTGATAATTTTTAAAATTATCGTTCAAAAATTTTACTTATAATTTAATTAGTATCTTTTTATAATTTTATAGATTATCCTTTAATAAAAATAAAGAATCATTTCAGCAAAATTCTATGAGATTATCTTTTCTAATTTCATGCAATTTTATTTTAATAATTTGACAAAATTTTCCTTCTATAACACATCCATATTATTCTCTAATAAAACCAGATAATCATTTATTGAAAATATGTTCAATATTAATTTACAATTAATTCAATTTTTTTTAAATCATTGATATTATCCTTCTACTATGATCCAAAATAATCCTTTTGTAATATAACAAAATTAACCCTTAATTTGTGAAGTTTTTTATTTTAATTTAATTTCTATATTTTTTACATTTTATAAATATTTATAAAAAATATAAGTTATAAATAAAAAAATAATAGCCCCATATGAATATAGAACAATTATTCCCAACTAGGTGAGAAGGAGATCATCCTCTTTGAATATACACATTATGATCTCACAATGTGATGATAATTGTTTCGTGAACTCTGTAACAGAAACCATAAATTGGAGTCAATAGAATATTTTATTCTCATTTTCATAATGTTTTGATGATAAAAAATTAAAATTAAAAACCCTATCACTTCCAACAATTTCTACAAAAATTTATTTGGAATCATTGGTTTCTCTTCATTAATGGGTTGCTGAATTAATTAGGTGAAAACATAGTACATCTAAGGTTTTAAAATAAATGGTCATAAATATGGTGGTGTAGTTAAGGAATAATATTATTTAAATAATCCAATTTATATTTAAAAATTAATTATAATATAATAAAAATGGTTAAAACACATAACCCATGCATTAGAAGATACTAAACATCTAACATGTACTATTATTATGCCGTGCCTAGTGTTAACACCACATTTGAGACATAATGGTGTTTATGGATTTCTAATAATATACACGGTTCTATAGATATTTATTTATTTTGAAAGAAAATATAATAAAAAAATATTATTCATGTAATCCTTATGTGTGATATGACCAAATATAGGATATTTATTGTAATTAAGTCATTAATAGTTTATATCCCTCATCTTAGACTTAATAGTGGTCTCCAATTTCTCAAACAATACACTATTTGGATGTTATTTCATATTTCTCTGAAAAATAATGTCTCCATAAAATAATATAATTAAATTTTTTATTCTTTCACCCATAAGGCTCTACCAACCCATGAAACCTATACTTTCTTTTCACATAACACCAAAAAAAATCTTTAAAATATAAAATGGGGTTAACTGGACTCTTACCCATATTAATTGAGAATAAATAATATATTATGGGATTTTTATTTAAAAATAACTTCTAAAAAACAGAAATTATTGTCATTGAATAAATTTATTTTCATTAATAAAATAAGATATTACAATAGTTATAGTGGAAAAGATAAATTTTGATAAAAAGGAGAAATAGCCCAGAAAAACAATAAGATCAATCAAATATTTTTATTAATAATAGGTTAAGATGAGGATCAATGCATACTCATCCCCTCTAACTTATTATGCACTTTCATAGAAAATTTCATTGAATAGTGACATTCCATTTTCTATTATTATAAAAATATCCCACGGCCAAATTATAAAATTTGAAATCCAACACCACATAAACATAAATTTTAAAAATTTAATTCCAAAAATAATCAACCTTTTTTATATTCTCTATATAAAATTCACATGTTTAGAAGCCCTTTTATCGAATTAAAATATAAAAATCCTCATATTTTAAGAACTACAACGCGAGAACGGTGAAAACCATAATGATATTACTAACAACTTCATAACTATTTTTCATTATATTTATCTTTGAATTCCATTTTTTATTATAATTTAATGACATAAAATTACTAATATAATAATATTATAAGATTATAATATTATAAACAACATCTAACCTTTTATTTACAAAAATTACAACGTTGTTCACTAATGTGTGTGGATTATCACCTCTCCATATAGAAACATATCATTTTTCACAACCATGATAAATGGTTTTCTATGAAAGGGATATTAATTAAATTAATATTTGTATATATCATATTTATTAATGTGAAAATATTAAACATTTTATACATTTTTTTGTTCTATTAAAAAAATTAAATTTCATCCATTTGTACATACGTGCTTAAGATTCCTTAGATTGGTAAAATTAATTTTTATTAACAAATCTACCTGGATGTTTTATTGTAAAAAATTACCAAATATATAATAACTTTTTTTAATTATTAATGATATTTAATGAAAAATTCAATATTATATTAATCCCTCCATCTATTGGAAAAAGAAATAGTTCTCATGTTACATGAGATCTAATGTATCCCTGGATGACATGCTTTATTTCACATTGCTTCCTACATGATGGGCTATCAAACAAACATTGTATTTAAATTTTATGATAATAATTATAATGTAACATATTTCATATTATTTATGTATGACACAAAAATAAATGATCATTATAAATAAGTCTTCCGAATTTTCAAAATTACCCAAGACAAAGCCTTTATTGATTTCTTATTCCTAAATCATGACTAAAATTTTTATGAAATTATAAATTTTATAATTAATATAAATTTATAAGGAATTTATTCCATTAATATATATTTTATAATAGTGGTTAATATTTAATCATTTTATGAGGATTGATGATGAAATTTTAAATCAGGAGTGATCTAATCAAAATTGAAAATATTCATTGATAATAATAAAATACTACTGACTAATAAATTAGTAAAAAGTAATTATAGTTGTGCTTAGAATAGGTAAATATAATATATTTTACAAATTATGTTATTAATATGGTTTTTTATTATACTACAGGTTAATGCACTTTCCGGAATTTAACGACATAAGGTAGAGATTTAGTTTAGAATTTCTTTATTTAAGACATTATTTTTTAATTCAACAGTTTTTTATGGTGTGTGTCACATATATATCAAATATTATGAAATAATTATCTATTTATAAAGGTAATTTAATCGTTAATTTCATGTAGTCACATTCATAGATGGTTTCAATCATATGTTATTAATGTCTTAAGGGTTTCCACATCAAAATATCTCTTTGTTGAGATATATTATGTATTGGTCACATATTTAATTTCTTAACTATATACATCCCTAGTAAGTTATTTTATGTAATTTTAAATAAATAAATTAATTTACCGATCCATATTATCTTATTCGATTCAATTTTTTCCATTTCAATGGAAATGAACTTGTATGGGATTCATAATAATAGAATTTTCAAATGAAAATTGTTATGAATAAATTCACATCCAGGGGAATTTTTTTTGAAGATCATCTAGAAGAAAAAAATAATTTTATAATTATTTTTTTAAAATTTATTTTTAAATTTCCGCCCACAGTTTTATTTTCAGCGTAAATAATTTACATGGAATTGTACTTCTTAGAGAGGCTTACCCCACCACTTTTTTAGCTAGGAACTTCCTCACTGTGTCCATATATGAAGAATGATTTTATGGATTGATTTATATATTAACTAATAATTGATTATTTTTATTTCATAATAGTTTAAATATATTTCCAAAAGTTTGAATAAAAAATTCCACCATATTCATAATTTTTTTTATGAAAATTGTCAAAACATCATTTTTTATAATTTTTATTTTTCAACATTTATGACCATTAAACTTTTTTAAGATTCATTTTCACGTTTAAAAATATCATTATAAAATATTTTTATTTATAATAATTTTTAAATAAATATAAAAAATATTTATATTTTCCCAATGATAATTTTTTATATTAAAATTAAATTCATGATTTTAAGAGGGATTTAATGTTCTCAATATTGGAATGATGTTATGAGTATTTTTATATATCATAAAGTGGTTTTTTTGAAAACATCATTATTTTATATAATTTTCATACTAAATATGTTTTTTGGTTTTTAAAGATAATAGTTAATTTTTTTGAAGCTCAATATCTTACTTTTTAATGAAAACATTTCTATGACATTTTCAAGCCTTTAAAATAGTGATGTGTATTACTTGTTTAATGTGTTTTATCAAATAATCATATAATGTAAATTACCACATATGTCAATATCCATTTATGTTATCTTTTTAAAAATATGATATTTTCTAATGATTATACCATCCTCCTTCTCTAGATGTATTATGAAATGATTTATGAATATCTTAATGGAACTCATCTCTTTTCCACTTGTTTATTAAGTTTTGATTGAATATGGATTTTTTTAATGTTATATCATGACATTAATTTTTCAGAATAAATATCATTATGAGACATCTGGGTCATATATATTCATCTGATGACTGGTTAGGGATTTTTATCTAATGAGATAAATACTTTGTGGGTAATTGAATTTTTTGGTATGAATAATTTAAAATTATCTACATGTTTCTATTTAAATACATCTATTCATAGAACTACAATGTGTTTCTGTATATATAGTTATTTTTTATCATAATGATGATGAATAACTGTATTTGTTTTTAATATTCATAAAATAATATTAAGCCATATATTTTAAGTTGTTTGTGATGAAAAATACTATGTAGAAGTTTATTTGAAATTGGATGTCCTCATAATGACTATGAGTTTGGGTATTTATAGTTATCTATGCTCACAGAGACTATGCATGACTATATTTTTTATTAGTAAGGATCAGGAAAACTATTAGTGGTTATAATTTAATGTGGACTTACTCACAATATCATATGATCATCTACTAAATTCTATGCAACATTAATAATGGGAATAATTATGTTATATTCCACATATCAAATTTATTTACTTTGGTTTTTACAATTTTGTTACAAAAATATGTTTAGCAATCAGAAATTTCATTTTCAAATATATTGAGTCCAATGAAATTATTATTATTCTATGCTATTTTAAGAATATATTTCTCCTAATTTCTTGAATCTTATAGGCTTATTGTAATGACCAAACATATTTTCACATAGATTGTGTGTGTTATTCATTATATTGGTACAATCCCAATGTCATGGTTTAATATTTATAAGGTGACTAAATATATAAAAATTTAATTATTTTATGAAAAATTATTTTACTTGTTTACATATAATTATTCCAGAGTGGTAAACATAGTGTTGATCACATATAATATTCCACATCATTATATGGGTAAATGGGATTCAAAATTAGAGGGTGATCTCAAATTAATACCAAGGGATAGTGTATAATGGAATATAACATGGAATAATTAATAAAATGTTAACATATAATATATTGAAACCACTTAATATAATGCATCAATGGAAAAGTTAAAAATTGAGTAAATCCTAACATAATTATGGAAATGTTATGAATATATTAGATCAGACATCATAAACATACAATTGAGGCCTTGGGAAAAGTAATCATAAATAATGGTTATGTACACTACCATTAGCCTATAATAATTGTATTTTGAGACCTTCCATGATTATTTGAGGATAGATAATTATGGAACCCTCCCCACACATAAAATTCCAATGCATTCCAATACATACTAAAAGATTATATTTAAAAATTATCTTGAAATGAACATCATAAATATATAGAAAAATATATCATTGATTATTTTCTTATAATATTATCTCATATTGAATATTTGAATATATAGAATGTGATTATTTTACCCATAAAAATAAATTAATAAGTATAACATAGTGGAATTTATTTCCATACATAAGAATTAAATAGGGATTCACAATGTTTAAAATAGTTCCTAAAGGATTTGATGAATACAGAATTATTTTAATTGGTATCATTAATAGGATAATAAGGTCAATGTATTTTTTCAGATGAATAAATTTATTTTAAAATTTATATGTCCAATGTTATTATAGATAAACCCTTATGAATGGTTCATAATGAGTATGAATATAAAACCAATAATATCTCTCAGGAGTGTAAAACTAGTTGTATAACTAGGGACTCTACACATGCAATATATTGATGATTATATTAATACACAGCCATTATTTTTTGATGATGTAACCTATATGCGCATATGTAACAATAATTAATCCACTCTTCTGTATCAACAGAAGGATTTAATTAATAGGAAAACAACACACCAAATACATCTTCAATATTTTTGTAAATATTTTTTGTTGAAGGATGGTTTGATTATTATAATGGAAAAGAAAGGTTGTATAAGAGGTAATGGTGATAAATAATTGAAATTATAATAATGAGTTTATTAAAATTATTTAGTAAAATATTTCTCATTGAAATGAAATATAAATAGATATAATTTAAAATAAGTGGAAAAACTACTGGTCAAAGATCCTTACTATGAATGATATCTTTTTAATGCTTTAGATAAGATACTTAGAGCCTTATAAACTAATTTTAGAGGCAATTGTGATAGTAAATTTGTTTAAATTCAGGATCAATGTATTTTATGTTATGAGTAATGGGATAGTGGGATGGTATTTTTTGAAAATTTCTTAGGATTGTAAATAACTTCCATTTAAAAATTCAATGGAAGAATAGGTTATGGAAATAAGATACCATTAGAATACTCAAGGTTTTGGATCATGGTTTTTAAAATTTAAGAATTATTTTTGACATATTTTAATTTTTTATTTAAAATAATTACATTATATTAATTTATCCATGGGAATATAGTTTGTCCCAAAAATGGGGGTTTTAAAAACAATAGTTTCAATTATAGAAAATAGAATGTAATTTATAGGTTTGAAAACATATATTAATTCATTTGAATGAATTATATTATTAATTTTTGTTATTTTAACATTTATTCTCAAATATTTATTATTAAATCGTATTTTATCCAATTAATGTTATAATACATTCCATATCTGCTTACTGTATTTTGATATGCAGTGAAAATTTTGACATTCATAGAAAATTTAAAAAAATTTCCCATAATATAATTTCACCAATATAGCATAGAATTTATTGTCATTTAATGAAAATTATTTTCTAGATTTCATAATTTAAATTTTTAAATAAATTACATATTTTATTTTAATATCATGTTTTTGGCATTAAGAATTTAAAAATTCGTTCCTCTAATAAATATTTTATTCTAGGTCATATAATATTTCTATTCAATGAAAAATATAAAATTTCATAATAATTTTTTATAATATTAATAAATGGTTTTATTAATTTGACTATACACCTAAATGTATAACTTTTTCATTACTATTATAATGGTTAGATATACAATAGTAAAATTTTAATGTTAATATCCCAACAGTTATATCCTAAAGGATATATTATGATGTAAATGTAAACAAAAACATATATATAGAGTAAATTTTTTCATCTCAATGTCATTCATATCATTACCTTACCTACCATGATCATTCCCTTGTTTATTTGATTCTACATAATTTAAATGTTCCAAAATTTATTTTTTTGAGTTAAATATTTTGGAGTAGTAGATTATGATATTTCCCCATATATTTAATTGTTTTATTTAACGAGTTTTATACAATTTTATAAATATAATTTCATATTAATTTTTTATTAATATAAGTTTTATTTTATTACATTATAATAAAAAAATATAATCATAAATATAATATCATAGTTATTACAACCCACCCCATGCAAAAATTTCATCTTCAAAATTATAATTCAATATTTAAATATTTATGGATAAGTATATATAGACACATAATTTGGGCCCCATTATGGCTCTATAATATATTATTATTCCATATATACTTCACTTTTTGAGTTTATCGATTATGTGGCACTTTATCACTCATATCAATAATCTGAAACAAAATTTCATTATATAAAATTAATGGATTCAACTAAACCCGATCCACCATTATAACACTATAAGGATATAAAATATATATACTTATATATAACATATATGATATGTTGAACTTGACATATTTTTTTTATTGTAAAAATGAAATAGAATAATAAGTAACATATTAATTATTTAAAATTGAACTGTATTCCTTGGGAATATATTTGATTTACTTGAAAATATAATGACCCCTTAACATTGTGATATCCTCCATAATATATTATCTCTAAAATGTAATTTAATATCCATTGATCATATATAATAATAGACTTTAAATATAATTTGGAATTCATTTTTATTCGCCTGGACAGATTTTAGCTTCTCGGATGAGACTAATAAGGTTCTTGGACCAAATATCATTCATTCACTAACAACATCGTAACATGATGAAGTCAAACATCTCCTTCAATGAAAGGCATTAGATGGTTTCATATTAATTTTGGATTAGTGACTATTAATTTACGAAAAATATTTATGTGATAAATATTGATCCCAATATTTTTTTAATTTTAATAGATCATGATCATAGCATTTCCTCACCTCTTCTGATTGTCATTCAGAAATCTGAATATATTTGTGGGTGATAAGTTATTATATTATTAATTTTTATATTTATATACTTCTGGAAATAGTTATAAAATTTTTATGTAATCATTGGATCATGATATAAGAATATAGATATTGGATTTCCATATTGTCATTGGAAATTATATATATATATATATATATACTATTATGAATATTATGAGGGAAAACCTTCTAAATTGAAGGGTAATGAGAAAACATTTTATGACTTTTCATGGTGACCGATATTGTATTATTCCTAATAGATTTGAGATTATTCCTAGGGAGAATATATACAGTAAGATTATCCCATATCTACTGTTGAAGAAGAATATTTTATATTTCACACATGGGATGTTTCCATTCAGTCTTCCCTTATTGGCATACAAAGCATCATGTAGAATAATCTGTAATGGTGTGCATTATATTTTCCAACATGAAATTATCTTGGATATCCCTATATGTCTTCATTATATAATGATATATAAAAAATATTAAATATGATCTTTATAAAATAAATATTTCATTATATATGGTATTGAATGAACCCATTACAGTAGACCAAATTGTTAATATCTATCACTACAAATAAAAAAAATTAATCTCTCATTCTTCACATATATCATATTCATTTTAAGGCCTTATCACTTATTTTTTATTTATTAATCATCTCTAATTAATATGATTGTGTAATTAAAGATAATATGAATTATGTTTCACGTACTATATTAAAATATTTTCCCATTCATTATAAATTAGAATGAATTCGATTATTCTCCACCAACATAATCTCAAAAATAATGTGTGATTTTCTACTAATTAATTATTTTAAATTGATTTCATTCTTAGGGTGATAGTGTATACCGCAATAATAATATTGGTTATATATAACTGTATCCTTTTCCTAATATCATGATATTTCAAAGTAAATATATTTTTCATAAAACTATGATTGGTGTATATATAACTCATTCCTCCAAAACTAGGATTTAACATTATATATACACAATTCACTACTTTTTGATTTTTAATAAGAATACATACATGATAATTTCATGACTCAACTCTATAAATTAAAAACACTATTTTCCCATATAGAATAGCTAGTATAGGTGAATTTAAAAATATATTTTTTAATTCTTTAAATCTATATTCATATTATTTTTCCATATGAATTTCTCCCCTATGTGTGTTATATTATTTAACTTGTTATCTAATTGTGAAAATATTTCAACATACCCCTATGTGAATCCTATTAATATAATGAAATAATATATTTTAGTTATTTTGGGGGTTCTATTCAATTCCATAAAAACCATTATTTTTCAACAATCAATAAATATACCATTTATGAAAATCATATAACCAATAATAGATGTTTGTTTAGAAAAAATTCATATTTAAAAAAAATTATATATCATTTTCAATCAAACCCCTAATTCCATAGAACAAATTAGTCTCATGATCTTCCAAACTATTAGAGAATATAATAATATCATCATGAAATACCACTAAAATTTTTTCATGATAGTCCATGATTACTCTATTCTTCACATCCATATACACTGATGGTTCATTGGTTAATTCAAAAGGAATTACTCTGTAATCACATTGACCATACCAAATAGAAAATGATATTTTATTTTTATTTCAACATTTCTAACCATTAACTGATGATATATAAAATAAAGATCAATCATTGATAAATATTATGCTTCTTGTAGCTGAAAAAATGACTAATCAATATGATTTAATATATACTTTTTCATATATTATGGATACTTCAAAAAAAAGTATATAATGAAACATCACCTTAAAATAAAGTATTTCAATTCTTTATTCATCAATTATAACAACTATATCGATAGAATAGATTCTATATTTATAAATATACATCAAATTAATCTTAAATATCACATAAAAATCCACCATTCTAAATATTATTAGATTTAAAACTAGATAATACTCATGCATTTAATCTTCATTACTTAATTTATGTCAATTGATATCAATGTAACATAGAAAATTCCAATTGATAAATCATTCTATAATGAATCAGGGTATTTATATTCTAATTTCAATGATGAATTACACAAATGAATTCATAGATCCTGGATTAATTAATTATTAAATAACATAGAGTGTATTAAAATTATACCATGTACCATATCAATTATAGATTCAACATCAGCTGTCATTAATGAAATGCCCCAGGATTGATCTATTGGATTCATCTAGGAAAAATTCACATGTGGATTATAAGTTTTATTATTTTACTATCATATCACACTAGAGTTATATAATTTTATGTGGCATGATTCTATCAATCCATTACACAGTTATGTTTGATGAACATCATCTCAACCATTAAATCATACACCCATTCTATTAATGTAGGACCCCAGCTGTTTCTCCACAAATTTATTATATATTGGGAACATAAATCTTCCCTAATTATCCATTATAATTATTAATCCCAATTATTTGTCATTAAAACTCTTATTCTTGGGTTTTATATTTATACTGAATGATTTACAGAAAAAATTCTCAATTTTCATGCAACTTTTAACAATATCCTTATATGATGAACCATATTGAGAGACAAAATATCATTAAATAATTAGATTTACACAATAAAATAAATTAAAAATATTAATTTACAGATTATGTCTATAATTTATTATTTACGTCAATAATTTTGTGAAATTAACCTCATACACATCCTTCATTCCATCTTTAATTTTTCATTAATTTCTGAATTTCCTTTCTATCTCAGCATGTTCTTCTAGTGGAAAATATTTTTATTGGAAATGTTATTAAAATATATTTCACTATATGTATTCTATTTTCAATTAAAATCATTGTATTTAGTATGAGGAACCATAAATTATTGGACTCTCCCCTTAAATGATATAGATTAATGAAAAATATTTCTTTTTCGAGATAGAAAAACTCCATAAATATAATCCCAAGGGACATTATTCATTAGTCTATCACCATGGGATTAATGTACATAGTGAAGGAGGGAGGTTGATTCTTTATAAAATGATATAAATAGTTTACCCTAGTTGAGGGGAAACAAGTTTCTTCACTTGATCCATGATAGTTATAATAACCTAATTCAGTATTCATATGTTTTCAATGATTTTTTCAGTACTAATTCTTACACCATTATCTTTATTTTCTGAACAATACCCTTTTCACCATTTATTATTTTATTTGATTATTTTATTTATGGTTGGTTCCATTATTAACGTAATTTCATAACTTAGTTAGTATTATTAAAAACTATTATTAGATAAGAAAATACCAATATATCATGTTAAATTAAAATATGGTCCTATTCATGTCATACATATAAAAACTATTCTAGAATAATATCTAATATTTTACAAATGTAGACTCTATATTTATTCCACATGATAATTTAAATATATATAATATGGTTTTTATCTAGACATTCTCTAATAATATTTGTAATTCCAAAAATATTATTCACCTAGATTTGATGAGTTATATATTAAATAGAAATCATAATACATGATATTACATACCCAATATCAGTGTTCATTAGTCCTCATGAAACTAGATACTTAATAATACATTATGTATTGAAAAAAAACAATATTAAATTAGAAAACAATCCTACATAGTGAAATCCATAGGGTCAACCATATATAATATTAAAATAATTACCTAGGTAAATGAGAAAACAATAATGGATAGCCTAAAATACTCAATAAGTGATAGAGAATAATTGAATATTACATTGAATATTTCTTAAGATGCTATCATATAAAAAAATTATCCCTCATAAATCAATACATGAATGGAAAAAAGATTTTGATGTGTAAATGGTAACATAATAATGTAAATTCTAAGAATTAATAATTATAGACATTATAAACATATCATCGAGGACTTGTGTGAAGTCATTATAAAAAAAGGTTCAGGAAAATAATATTACCCTATATTAGTTGTCTCATACAAATTATCCATGTACTAATTGGACATATACATATGATTCCCACCCATAAAATAAATTTCCAATATATACCAATATAAAATAATTAATAAAAATTAATATTGTTTAATAATTTGATAATATTAAATCATAGAATAATTTCACAATGACTCTTATCTTATATTATTATACCATATAGAAAATATGATTATTTATTTTTTAAATATATCTTCTCCAATTAGTAAATTAATTGTAATAACTATTTAGAATACCTTATATTACATAATTAGTAACTAGGTATTACAAATTCCAAAATAAGTACACAATGAATTTTTTGAAATTTAATATATAGTTATATGGTACATGAAATGAATAATTCTATGATTGTACAATGTTCATTGAATTAGTGTATTTTCATTGGTAGGATATGAAGGAAATGGTTTTTGGATCCATTATAATTTGTTGTAAATTTCTAATAAACCATCTCAAGCATATCCCCTAGTAGTTTCAATCTTGTGTATATTTTGGCACGCTAATTGTGAAATATATTGGATGTTGTATTAATACCCACTATCATTTTGAGGCTTTTTACCATATGTTTCATTTATTATATCATGTTATCCACTTGTATATATCCACATGGGAATGTAATTTCAGGAAAAACCACACACACCATACTTTTAAAAAAATTGTATGAAATTTTTATTGATATGAGAATTTTTGAGCTCTATAATGGATTATAAAGGTGTTATAATGGGAGGGAGTGGTTATTTATAATTTATAATATAAAAAATTCTTTAAAATTATGTGTAGTAATAATTATCATTAAAATGAAATAGATTTAAAATGTCCCAAAAAAATAAATTAATGGAAGAGCTTATATAACATTAATATGGAAATTCACATTATAAATCATGATATTAGAACCTATGACCCTTTTAAATTTCATTGAGATACCCCTTAGTGAGAAAATTAGTGTACATTCACATAGAATTGATTAATATAATAGATGAATGGGAGAATGAGAGTGTATTTATAGAAAATGTGGATGAATTTTTAATTGATTTTGTAAACATAGACTTTGGAAATATAGGTCCTTGAAAAAGAATGTCCATTATATTTCCCTTGGTTTTAGGTACTCTTTTAAATAATTTGAAGCATAGGTTTTGAAATATTAGAATTTTAAAAATTATTTAATTCATTTTATATTACATTTTTAATGAGAATATATTTCTTCAATGAAATATTATTTCTACAACCGAAATATTTCTAACATTTATTTATAGGTTTTAATATTATTATTAATTTAGTTAAATAAAATATGATAATAAAATACAGTATTTTTTGTCAATGGATTTTTTGGAATTATTATTTTTTATTTTTTATTTTTGAATTATGTCATATAAATGATTATATATGCTTAATTTATTTCCATATTTATTGAAAATTAGAAATGTGTCATAAAATATTATAAAGTTCCCTATTAGATAATATTGACGTACTCATTTCAAATTTAATTCCCTTTTTATATTTTTTATTTAAATTATAATTTAACTTTTTATAAAACACTATTATTATATTTTATAGTCATGTATTTTTGAACAAAATTATGAAATCCCTTTTCCATAGTAAGTATTATTTTTGTTTAAATTATTATAATATTACTATTAACCAGTTGATATATATTTCTATAATTAGTAATCATTATATTTTAAAAATTGTTTAAATTTTTTTATGAGTCAAATGCATAAACAAAAGATGCCTTATTATTACAAGAGTCATATTTCTGATAGTTATATTTACAATGACTAGATCCCATTGGTGAAATTATAACAATTATATTCCAACTATAATATTTTAATGGTCATATTACCACTTATATGTATTATTCATTGTACCCTCTCAAGATACTTCTTATTATTTCCTTCACTACAATGTATCATCCTATTATTTTTCTTTATACTAATTATAATTCTCACCAAATTCCTATTATTAATTGTCAATAATAACACTCTAGATTTCAATTAGAAGGGTATTTTTGAAAATTCCATAAAACATGATGCTTTTTAGCTAATACATAATCAAAATAAACATATATGCATGCGATTATTTCATTATATTAATATTTTATGCTTAAAATATAAAAACTAAAGAGAAATATATGAAATAATATCATGATATATCTCACAAGAATCAAATAATCTATGTATTTTATGTATTTTAGATCATCGTAAAATATTTTTTGTCTAGCAAAAAATATTTTCTGTCAGATCATGGTTTAATTATTATTTTTGAATTATTTTCTATTATTTTTTAGATTAAGATGGAATAAATTTAGTGAAACCCATGTGGGATAATTCTATTTTTATGATAATATCATATCATTCCCATTATTAATAGATTTTGTCATGGAGGGATTTCTACATGTCCTTGATATACATCCCCATGGATTTAGTAGAAAAAAATAAATTCTAAATGATTCAATAGAAGTGTGGGATGATTTTATATTTGTAAATAAAACATCCCAACACAAAATTTCAAAAAAACAACGAGATGAATTATATAGTGTAAAAAACTATATGATGAAATTGATAAAAAACCAATTTAAAATATAATACCACAATAGAAGAAATGATATGTCAAAGTACATAGTATTAGAAATATAAAAAAATCAATGACAACACACATAAATCCAATTCTACAAAATTATTTATGATCTAACTCCAAAAAATACCCCATGTATCATGATATGCCAATAAAGACGAGTGATACATTTTCTTTTCTTGTGTCCTAATAAAATATATAAAAAAAAAACAAAGTGTAAATGTATGTATGAGTAATTAAACTCAGATGGTTTTCCTCCATACGATCTCCCTTCTAGCCCCACTAGGATAGAAAAAATTATCACATTTATATAACATAATTATAGAAAACCCATTTAAAATTATTCAACAATTTATAAAAAAACATAACAATTACATACCAAAATAGTAATCTCAAAAAAAAAACGTAATTCTAAAGTAGAAAATCAATAAAATCCATTTACCATTTTTAAATTTCCTTGTTTTCATAACCCATTTAATTTACATAAACCCACAGACACACACTTAACCACACAACCAAGAATGCTTGGTTTCACCATCGAAAATCAAACTTCATGTCCATTCTCCATCCCTTTTATAGTTGTATTTCCTGACCATTTTATATCCCATTATATCCACTCTTATCCATTTAATCCAACCACATTCCAATACTACTTTTTAAAAACCAATTCAATCATATTAGAAAAACAAATTTATTAAAAACTATACCAACAAAAAATTTAAAAACACCACCATTTGTTGAATTATTATCCAAAAAAAATAATTTAAAGAAAAAACATCATTTTATTGAAAACAAATTTAATTGAACCAAAACTAATAACAATTTTAAAATAATCATTTTATTATCAAGTGGTCGTTTTCACTTTTGACTAAAAAACCAATTTTTTGAATTCCAAAAACCTCCACCATTCGAATATTACATCATACTATTCAAACAAATTTAAAAATAATTATCAATGAAATTCAATTTTAAATTAACTCAATCCTTTATAGTAGGAGGAGTTAAGTGTGAATCTACCTACCATTGGAATTATGATGAAAAATATGAATGACATGAAAACGACCACCCAACCAGGTTGAATCACCAAAAATATTACATATATCTCTTCCCAAATCATAAAAAATCCCATATATAACAATGATTGGAATGAACAACCTCGTATCAATCCACAATGTCTACATATAAGAAACCAATAAAGGGAAGAATGTATATCAATGAGTAACGATGAACAACTACCATAATCAAGGACTTACAAAGGGAATTTGGCTTCAATCCACCAAAAAACATACCTATATCACGTCCATTTTAATGGGGAAAGGATTCATAGGCTTTTGGAGGGACAAATATTTAGTTAGAATATATTTGAAACAATCAATTGATAAAACATAATTCCAACTCATATCCAAATTTTTAGGTTATTTTTTGGACCCATGCATGGTTAGTCACATGGTAGGGAAAAACCATGTGGTAACTATCCACAAATATCTGACTATAGCAGGTCCTCATATTTTTCCCTACATGGTTATAAATACCATGCTCCAACAATGAAAACCCTACTATTCCTCATTAGACAGTTTATTCCAGGTGGAAAATTTATTTTAATGAACAGTTCACCTAGCCATACACCATCACCTTAGCCTGTGTCTCACCATGTACAATATCTTATTAGAGATTCTTTGTTTCAAAAAACTGTACTCCGAACATCCACCAATAGAATATCCCTAAATTATTCTTTAATGGATGCCAAAACAACCAAAAAATCTACCATATAATTTTATTAACATAAAAACCCTAAAATATGGATTACATAATTGAAAACATTGGTAAAACATTATACCAACTATTATAATTTCCATACAAATAATGTATAAACCAACTATTACTCTGAAATAGCCTTATCCATTTCTTGACCATTTTATTCTCCTGTTCCCATGTCACATCCGAAATATGATAATGTTTCCACAAATCCCACACAAGACTAATGCTCTTACCATGTAATACATCCGCTTATGTATCCACAATCTATATTATATCATTCTCCATTGATGAATCAAGCTCTAGGTAAATGTGATACCATTGAAATACAATGTCAATATCAGAATGAATCTTTTTCAACTAAGATTCATGAAACATTTTATGCACATTAATGATCTGGGAAAGGAATTCATACTAATGGTCCAACTCTACAAAAAGTTCAGGTATCTCAAATTGTCCTATGTATCATAGATATTACACTACCTTATTTCCAAAATGAAGGTGTTCAAGCCTTTGATCGATCATAAAAACACATGATGGCTCATCTCTTTTGACAATTTACATCATCGATGTTCCACATATTTTTTTAACAACTATTATTTGTCTAATATGTTTCTTTATCAATTGAATCTTCTCCATTTTATCTTGAATAAGGCACGACCCAACTACCGAAGTCTCACATTTTTACACCCATCTATGTTTAGAATGATAGGGACTCACATAAAATTATACAAAATGGGAAAAATGTATCGAGACTTGATAATTCCTTTTATATAAGGACTCCAAAACCGTTATGTGATCTTTACTTGAGCAACCAAAATCCATTACACAAGACTGCAATACGTTTTCCCAAGTTTGTATCGTCATTTTGGATTTCTAATTTGTCTATGGATGATATGTTGTACTCATAGTAAACTAATTTCCATGGGATTTCTAAAAGGATTTCAACAAATGAGACATTAACTGGGGGTCACTTTTCAACACTATCAAAACTTTTATTCCATGACCCTTTATAACTTCTACAATATATATTTTCTTCCAGTCCACCACCATTTAATATTCAGGAATTGGGATAAAAATGTATTCTTTTCTATTTGATCAACTATCACTCATAAGGAATCATGTTTCTATGAAATTCTTTGCATACCTATTACAAAACCCATGTTAATTTACACCATTTCTAAATATGAATATGTAAAGACTACAACATACCCATTGGTCGATGATGTTCTACTTTATCCTGCTATCATGTTTTTTATCATGATAAAAAATAATATACCTTAAATTTCATACGGACCCAAAAAATACTATGATTTCAACTCATTATACATAATTTGTATTCTACGATTAACATCCCATCTAACATAGTTCTAATCCTGAATTAATTGTTGTTGAATAACCACATGGAAAATTCAATTTTGAAACCACAACAATAAAATATCTTTCAGATTCCATCCCTCAATGGTCTCCCCACTAATGAGTTTTGGCACCATTGAAACAAATTTAGAGTTACTCTTCTATTCCACGTTATCCATTTTCACTAAATCAGTAAAAAAATAAAATGTAAGGAAATCATAACATTCACATATGTCTTCCAATTCCAACTACATGTCAGCTAAGATCGACGTAAACCACCACTCATTCAGGTATTATTTTTCTAAATGAACTCTTTAATTTCTAATTAATATATCTGAAATTGTATTACACTTGGTGTATACATCATGTCACTGTCAAACATTTTGAGAAACACCATCCATATTATTTATCTTGAATTCAAATCACATTACGAGAAAATATGATTCATGTTCTTATTAACCACAATGATAGTTAATTTTTCACAACAGTGGGAATGAGTTCATTCCTTAAAAACATGTATTACAATATAAGTCTTCCTTTTTTGTATTGGATTGTTCTTATCATTCTATCATATCATTATTTTTAGATAAACAATAATATGATCTCCCTACATATGAATTTGTCCCAATCCAGATCCTGAAGCTTTAAAATACAACACATACCTTTGTATTATTTCATAGAAAATCATGATTGGTGATGATGTACTAATAGAATTTATCCATTGAAAATTTTTCTAACATTCCAAAATAAATTTTAATAGAATATCATTTCTTGGAAAATTCCATTATAGGTGAAACTAGTGATGATAAATCATGACCAAAGAAACATTAATAACATGACAACCAAGGATAATGTGTATCTCGAATAAATTAATTAGATGTTTCCAATATATTAACACTTTAAATTTTATATATCCATATAAACACATTTTATTGAATTTAAATTTTTATGGAAATTTACCTCATATATAAAAAATAACACATTGATAGTTTGGAATAAAACTGATGATCCATCAACATTCCAAATAGTGTCATCATGTATAGCTCATGGTCATCCCTTATCTATAAATACACCTATATTTCATCCAAAAACACCTCCAAATAAGAATAAATATTCATCTGAAATAAAAAATTAATCAATTCTACAAATATTATTAGTGCATTTATGAGACCAAAATGAATAACCACTTATTCATAATGGCCATATCTACGTCTGAAGTCTTTCATTGGAATATCCTCCTTCTAAAACCAAAATTCATTATATCATCATCAAAAGAAAATCATAAAGAGCCAGAAATCCCTCCTTAATTTATTAAATATATCATCAATGAGTGGATGTGGATTCTTGTTCATTATTGTAATTTTGTAAAGCAAACAATAATATAAACCCAACCAATATATTCCATCATCCTTTTTTGAAAATTAGAAGTGTTATTCCCACGAATATGTACTCATCCAGATAAATCATCCATTTTCTGGGCCTTCCAAATCCACTTTCTTACCCTTTAATTATATTGGTGAAATCTAATAACAAGGAGGGTAATATGACTCGTCTTTAGAATGAAATCAATCTTATCTTCACTTTTATCATGGGAATAAACACTTAGATTCTTTTTGAGAAAACATGTTGAAATAAATCATGAAATAATGGAAAAATATCATTCCATTAATCATCCATTGATTAAAAATTAAATTCTACCAACTGGTATGAGATCATTCCAGCAGCTAGTGTGAACAAGTCCATTTCACCTACCATTACATCACAGCCTCCACAAAAAAAATGTTTGACACCATCATCAATCATAATACTAAACAATCAGTTAAGGAATTCCATCTAATATATTAAAATTTTCAACATATTCATAGTCAATATTATATCATAGACATCAATTTAAAGCATAGAAAATTATTATAGCTATTTAGCTCCATCAATAGTTGTATAACATGATTTTCATATAAAGGCTCAACAGTCCCTCTGAATAAGAGGAGTTTTTTAGTTTAATAATAAATGGAATCATAAAAATATTTAAACCTATAAAATTGACATCCAATGATTAAATAATGGAATGGGATGAAACCATATCAAACAAATCTATCATAATATATAAATTTATAAGAATTTTTCCTCTCACAATCACTGGTAGAAACTAATAATCCACAATAAAATTATTATCTCCAAAAAATTTCTTGCTTGCTGCACTTTGATCATTATTTACATTTTGATATTTCGTTTTCCAATGTGTCATGGAAACCATGGAATAAAACCAATTATATTTGTTCTATAGGAATATATTATTATGCTTCCATCATCCTATGCAAGCATATGACATTTGTGAAACATGATATGATTCTTGAACAACCGGCCTCAGGGCTCTGTAGTTGTAACAACACTTACAACCCCAAATGATTACAATAATGGAATTATCATGTTGGTATTGTTCACTCTATCATCATGTCACCAAGATAACCACATTATAAACCTTATAGTTTTATCTTGGTTCATGGAGATACAATCATTGATCCAGCAGTCTAATTCTTATTCTGTCACCCACCTTGAAAATAAGATTCTCTTGTTCTCTTATTCCCAACAATAGAGTTCCAACTATTTCCTCTAGGTATCAACATAAATCATCCACATGTATAATATGATATATCAATTTACACTAGAGTTTCTCCCATTAAAATCCAAATATAATCTGTTATATAAAGAACAATAATATTCATGTGATTTTCCTACCTCTGCCCTGATTCAGAAATATGTTCCATCAAGGATAAACTAGTAGAATCATCGGATGAAAAATGGAAAAAATTAATAAATTTAGTTGTGTTCATAGTCATTTTAAAGCTATTTTTATTTAATATTATAGAAAATATCATTCTTCAAATCCTGAAAAGAAAAAGTTTGAATGATTTTTTAAAAAAACTCATCAATATCCTCCCATAAAATTCCTTGATCTAAATTAGCTTGAACTAGTAAAAAAAACCATTAGGGTGAAGGACCATACAACATAAACATTATTATCTTGACATTAAACTCTATGGGTGTTCTAAGAAAATTGATGCAACAATTCATCCTAATCATCGACACCTCTTCCTTTTTGGTTTTGAATCTCCTAAAATGATGGGTGCATTCTACTTGTATAACTAAAATAGAAAGATCCACTGAAAATGGTTCATCCCTTCTGTTCCATGTATCCATATAATGAAATTATTGTGTTATACTCTGAACCTGTTATTGGTTTACTTGTGGATCTTATGCATTACTTTTCTTTGCAGCTCATGCAGTTGGTAACATTTTCTATCCAAACAACAAACCTCATAAGTCTCACTCAGAAGAAGCAATAGTCTAAAAAATCCCAATTCTACAAAATCTCATAGATCACAAAAATGATATTCAAAATTTAATATTTTATACATTCAACTATTGTTATAAAATAAACCATGATTTTTAAAATCAATCTATATTGAAATAACTACATTCATTTCCTTATTAAAAAAATCACATTTCATAAAAAATATTAAATCTTTTAAAAAAATCATTTCTGTACTAAATAATATATTATTATTAAAAATTAAATACGAATTCCTAGTGGGAAGTCATTTATATAATGAATTGAATGATCATCTCATCATCTAAACCCATACAAAGGATCTTTCCATACTTATAATTGGTTTAAAATTATTTATTTAACCAGCTTTTTTGTAACATTAAAATCCATATAAATTTTTTAGATGTAATTAAATGACATCCCCAAGGTTCCAATGGATGGGTATAAATTAAATGGGCTTAGATATTGGTAGGAAAATATCTTCCATTCACAAATAAAACAATCCAACCAATCAGGCCACAAACACACAAATCACTACATGATGCATGAAAAAAAAGTAATGCAACTCATAAAAATTTCATTGATATCAATATCAAACTACAACAGAGCATGACCATGTAAATTAAATAATATCAATTTATTTAGCATAATACAAAACCAACACTAGTCAATGAAAACCCACAAAACTTCATTGCTCCAACATACTCTATTAACCAAATTCACAAAGTAACCCATGAATCAAGATGGATAACTAAATAAGTATGATGGTTTTCCATTTCATATGGTCCAAAAAAATATCTAAAAAATAAAAGATTGACAATGTAGTGGTGAGTAATGATACATAGTTGACATTCCCCAAAGGAATTTCCTACTCACACCACTAGGATAGAAAACGTTTTCATGTTTATATGAATCTATTTCTATAAACAAGATTTAAAATATTTAAAAAATTTATAAAAATGCAAAAATAATCAATTCCAAAAAATTATTCTAAATACTAGACAAAATTCCATGTAATGAAACAAAATAAGTCATTTTACAATTTATAAATATATATGTTGGTATGTCCATTTTATTTCTTTGTTATCAGACACATAGAAACACACACACATAACAACACAACCATGGTATCCCAGTGTTATCATTTATGGGGGAACGTCCTATCCATACCTAATCCCTATTATGTTTGTACATTATAACTATGACACATCACAATACAACCATGCATACCAATTTATCAAAACCATATTACAATAGAACCTTTTCCAAAAAAATCAACCCTTTCAATAAAACTGCTATTTTATTGAAAATCATACCAACATACAATTTTTATTAATAAAATACTTTTATTATAAACAATTTTCAAAAAACCATTGTAATAATGAAAAACATTTATTGAAATAATTATTTTGTTTATCAAAACCAAATATCAATTTTAATATGATCTTATAAAAAATCACGTTACCAATTTCAATTTCCACCAAAACAAAAAATTTCCAAAATTCCATAAACATCCACCAAATTAGGTTTCCATCAATAATTTTGCTAAACTTTATTAAGAAAAATAAAAAAATAAATTTCAAATAATTCCTTCTTTTTCTAGAAAGATCATATGAGAGTGATACCACATAAATTTAGAATTATGGAGGAAATAAAGAATGTCATCAAACCACCTATAAAACTTGTTTCAAAATATAATCCCCGAGATCCCTTCCCCCGTTATAAAAAAAGATAAATCTAATCATTATTTTCATCAAAAAACATAAATCATACCTCATTGGACTAAATCGATGAATCCGAGAGAGAAAAGATTGTTGGTATATGAAAAACCATGAAAAAACCCATAGACAATTACTTACCAAGGGAATTTTGATTCAAAACAATAATAAGTGAAACATAATCACATCCAATTCAAATGGAAAGTGTGACACAACCTTTGGGAGGGATAAATAATGATTCGGTGTTGATTTTAGGTTAAAATGTTGGGATAAATCATTATCCCTAAGTAAATAAACTTTTTCGGATCTTGTTTTTATATCATTAATGGTTAGTAAGATGTTTAGGAAAAACAGGGCACTAACTCTGTACTTGACACTACAATAAAAAGGATTGTTCCTAGTAAGCCCACATAGTTATAAAAAATTGTGCCATCCATGAAAAAAAATCATTCTGTCACATTTCATTATGTCTCATTGGTGGATGCACAGTTTGGAAAATTGTGTTCATACCCATGAAGCTTTCCCATATCCCATATCTCACAGTGTATTGGTTCCTTTTTGAGTTTTAGAGTTTTCAGAACCCATTCTAAAATATGTCATTTGTAGAAATTCCCCCTTAAACATTAAAAATTTTTACTAAACCCACCCAAACATCACCTAAACACATTATACACATAAAAATAATAAACAAACAGTTTCTTAATTAAAAAATGTGGTCTAAAGATAAAATCCTTAATGATTGGTGAAAAAAGAATATATGGTTTCATAAAACTGAAACCCAAATATGGATACAAACATGTGGATGTATTCTCTTTAAAAGATATACACACAGGTAATAAAATTGAAAATTCCAATTTGGTATTAACTCAATCCTCACATGGTGCAAGAAAATTAGCCTTATTGTACACTATGTTTAATACATATAGTGGATAATATTTTATTAATTAAACATATAATTATGAATATTTTTAGGTAGTTGAATATATTAATTTTACAGAATATAATTTTAATATATCCATGGATAGCTTAATAAAAAATGATGTAGTTATATGTTGATTTAATTAAATAAGATTTGGGAAAAAATTATCATGGGTTCAAAAATTAGGATTCACAAGATAATTCATATTAGGATTGAGATTTAATTTTCATATTTCCCTTTACTATGATTTTATATTATCATAACAATATTTTTTATTGTTTGCCCAGAAACAGTATCATGAAAATTATCATTCAAATTTTTTGTCCATAGAAAGTTATATTACCAGAAAATAAAGCATATTTGGAATTTTTTTTTTAAAAAGGATAATCTCAATATATTTATTGTATGTGATATATAATGGGTATCCTAGTATGTAAGAGAGTGATTCTTATATCTCACTAGAAAATATATTATTATTATTTTACGAATCTAGATGTTTTTTACTTATAATATTGTAATTAAAATTGTGGGGATTTCATTTAACTAATTAGGAGATTATAACTATCCAATATTTTAGTATATAATAATATATTTAATATCTCATATCACATGAAACCAAAAACAAATACAATTTTTGACATATTTTATTAAATTAAAATGTTAAAATGGATAATAAAAATTAAAAAAATATTAACATGCAATAGAGAAAAAATATATTATTTAATTTCATATATACTAAATATTTGACTATTTAAATTATTTTTAACCTTAAATGTAATATTTTAAGAAGAATTCAATAGTAAAATTATTTTTCTAGAATAAAAAAATTAATTTTTGTAGAATTTGTTAGTGATTATTTAATATAAAAATTATTTTACAAAGAACTAGTTTTTAAATTATTTTTTAAAAATTTATCATTATTAAATAATTATTTTAATGAAATTTAGTTATAATATATATATGAAATTAAATATACATCCATGTAATCAATATTTCTTGAAATGTAATAAGAATAAATTTCTTTTATGCAAAAAAAATTATTTAGTAAAAATTGCATTTTTATGAGCTCTGAATTTTTATTTGTCGAAACTATATTCACTATGGATAAATAATGATAATTTATAATTTAATAAATAATAATATTTGAATAAAAATTTATTTTTTAATTTTTATTAAAATAATTATCAGAATAGTTACTATTTTAAAAAGGCACTTTCAAATAAAAATGGTTTTTCCTAAAATTTTATTTTAGTATTTGAAAGTTAAAATAATGAATTATAGAATTTTAATTTGAAAACTCGATCATATTTTCTGGAAATCAAAGAAAAATACTACAATATGATGAAATTTTTGGAATTTTCATAAAAAGTAGATTTTTATGTTAATATTACATAACAATGATTTTATAAATACCGTGACTTTTGTGATGACATTTGTATTTAATCATAAAGTAACAGCTTTAGATACTTTTTTCACAGTGAATATATAATTTCATCAATAATATTATAAATTTAGAAATATTTTTTTATTTACATACTTATATTTTACATTTTAGAATGTTATTTTTTTACTAAAATAATTAATATATGTTATATATTTATCATGTTTGAATAAATTTTTATCTCAATTTAAATTTTTAATATTTTAAATGTTTTTCATATTTAAAATAAAAATATTTAATTTATATAATACTATTAATAATATTTTTATTATTAATAATATGTTACCAATATAAATAAGGTGTTAGTTTGTTAAAATTAATATTAGTGAAAAGTTATAAATAAGGATGAAAAGATAAAAATAAATCAAACCACGTATTAAAAGGTGTTTTTTTTGAGAGAACGATCAACCCATAACCAACACAAATTCATTATTTTATATTTTGGGTTCTGAATTCCTTGAATATTGTCATGTGATTTTATGTTATGAAAATAATTCAATATTCAACACAAATAAAAGGAGACTTCCAATCCCTTTTACATGCACAATAAAATCATTTTACTCTTATAAAAATTAATATTTTAATTTCCATATATTCCTATACCAAAATTATCATACCCTCAATAAATGTAATATCCCTAAACCCTCCATTTTCACGAGGTACACCAAGAGATGGTATGAACTATAAACCTCAGTACTATTTTATTTTTTACAATTTTTCTACTATATGATATTCTTAAAAGTTCATTTTTAAAAATATAATATAACTATATAATTGATATTAATATATTTAAATATTGTTATGTGAATTTTATAACCTATATTTACAAGTATTTATCATATAGAACAATGATATCCTTATTTGTGTATATCTGCAGTCTATTGCCTCCTAGAAGTGACATATTTAAGTATTTTCTAACCACCTTACATGGACGGTTATCTACTGAATTTTAATGAATAAAAATTATATTTATATAATGTCTAATATTTAATAAATATTATACATTTTCATCATTCTTCTCTTTTTATGGGAAATGAAAATCTCACTATGTGTAGATATAAACATCTACATCAATGGAACGATGTGGTACTTTATTAATCACCATAATTCCTAGGAGGGAATATGAATGTAATTTTTGAATAAATATTTAATTGAATACATTTTTAATTTTATTATAATGAATAATGTGGAATTATATTAATCAACCCATTCATTGGAAAATGAAATTCTCATCCATGTTACGTGGAGAGAAATTCCCCCTCCAATCACATCATTCATTTTTCATTACTAACAACAAGATTGGTTATATAGGTTGTATTATTTTTAAATTTAGGGATAATAAATATATTTTATCTTATTTATTATTATTTATTTATTTCACAAAAATAAATTATCGTTACAATATATTCTATTTGAATTTTAAATTTACCAATATGGGCTCATCACTAATTCTGTTTTTCATAATAATAAATAATGATCATAAAGATTTAAATATAAATATTATAAAAATATATAAATATTATATTCATTAATTTTTATAATGTTTGAATGATTAATGACATATTAATAAAAATTAAATGAAATTATTATTTATATATATGAAAAAAAGCAAAAATCACTGAATATAGATGATAAAAAAACTATAACCAACTTAAAAATGTATACAATATTATTATACCTAACCTGAAAGTTATTTTTTTATCATAACAAATAAATGGAAAACTAAAAAACCCCATGTTCCCCCAGGTACAACACTAAATTAAACCACAAACTTGTCGAAAATTAAATTGAGCCTACCAGAGGAATTTTCCCTATATAATTTAAAGGAAAGGAATGATACCTATTTGCACGGGTCCTCTATTATTATATATTCAAATTGTGATTATATATAATCCCAATCCTGCAAGTTCTCATCAATATTAATATTCCCTTTATTGAAGCCTCTAATGAGGATAATATCATTCCTTTAAATCCAATCTCATTCTTAACTATTAGGGTCCATGCATATTACTCTTCCCATTATCCTCACTACTTCCAATTTAGTGGACTTAATCAAAAATGCATTATCCTTTAATTCTTTTCTTGAATTCATACGCATTTCCAAAACATGTTCAGGTTTATAGCATCCTCCCACTACTATCCATTAAGAATTACCACATGGTCTACATCTTCCTCCTCGAACCACACATCCTTAGAATATAGAATATTCCCTCTAGTATGGTCCCCAGCTAGCAACTCTTCTTCCTCCCCTTGAGAAACAATCAAGATATTAATAATCTCATTCCCCTTTGTAACCTCATTGCCTTCACCAATTGGCCCTAGATTCTTCTTGCTACTCTCCACTCCCGATAGATCCTTCTCCTTGATGTTACCACCTTTTTTTAGTCGATCACAAATTCATTGGTATAGGATGCCCTGTATAATCATTATGCACATTACTTATCTTGTTCTTGTCGTTAGTGGAACTCCCTGAATCCCTATTTTTCTTTATTCCTTATCCTCCTCCATAGGTTGTGAAGACCTTTACCATACTCTTTCATTGATTTGCTATTTTTAATGTCATCTTATGTTTTCATCTAAATATAGTCCAGAGAGGCTTATACTAAATACCTCTATACAAAAAGTTTCACCCAGGTGATCTATGTGATTATTCAAGTTAGTACAAGACGATGTCCTTTGCAGTTAGAGTCCCTATTTATCGTTCAACACTCTATCGTAGACATGTTTTGGTTCTACCAAGTATAGGCCATCCTTAGCACTTCCCTCCCTAGTCGGTTGTGAATCTCTTTTATATATGAATACGTTTTTTATTTTATTTATTATTGTTATGTTTAAAATATAGGATATCAAATATCCTTGATGGGAGTCAAGATTTATGGTGATGTTTTCTACTAAAATTTACTTCTAATTAACATAATTTATATTAATAAACACTTTAGGTATTTAATGCCTATATTTTAACTATGTGAAATTTTATAAAATAATTATTTAATTATTCTTAATATATAATTTCTGATTTCAATGTTTCTCATTCATTGGGTTTTGTGATAATGTATTATGAAAAATATATGGTGTTACTTAACATAATTTTTTTTACTAATATATTATTCATCTTCAATAGTTATTTTTGGTGTTTATATAAAAAAATATATTTAATTTTAATATTAATGGGATTATATTTATTTAAATCACCAATCCTTAAAATGTTATACTTTTCAGGTGATTTCTATTTTAAAGGTAAGAATGATATAATGGTTTCCTTATAATGTCATTTTTAAATCAAGAGTATTATGAAGAAATTTAAATATAGTTGGAAATTCAATTTAATGAATATATTAAACCCTATTAGATTTATATTCACTTTTATTATTAGGGTTTTACATGTCATTCCCCAATTTCATTTATACTATTAAATAATTTACTTGATGTGATATTTGTGAGAATAAACTTCCCTATATTTTCTGTTCATCCAAGAATTGTCTTCTAACAAATAATTATTCATTTTTTAACTGTATTTACTTCATTATATATTAATTAATAATTTTTTATGGCCATTAATTAAATATTTTTACATTATTTATAATAGTGTGAAATAAATCATTTAATTTCTTCCACAAGGATTGTTATTCATCAAAATTGTGAAATTCAAATATATTTTAACAGTTTTTTTGAAAAAAGCATTATTTAGTGGAAATTTTTTATAAGGAAGATTAATTATAATTTTTTTAAAAGGAATAAAAATGTACATAATTTTTTAATTATTCTAAAAAGAAAATATAATATAGTTATATTATTTAAATGAATACATTAATTTTAAAAATAAAATATTGATTTTAAATAAACGTTTCACAAATTTTATTTTACTGGATGAAGTCATGATAGTTTTTTATTGTCAATGATTTTTTTCAAAATAGTTTTATTTTATAATTTTTTTCCTAGAAACCATTTTTCGGTTTAATTTATAAATTCTGAAAATATTTATATTTATAAAAGTACATATTTTTAATTAAAAAGTAATTATATTGATTTAAATCATTAAAAAAAGGAATTTTTCTTCTTTTTCTTCCAAATTATTTATACATTAATCCTAAAATTCCATTTTACATAACTATCATCATAATTTTATTTTCCTTATGTTAAACATGATATATTTTCATACCACATCATCCAACTAAATTCAATCGATGTCTTATTAAATTTTCTATAAATTATATCATGATACCCATAAATTTCTAGTGTCCTAATTATGTGATTTATTATATCTAATGGTTTTCAGGTTCTATTCGAAAAAAATAAGAAATTATGATCACAGTTTTGAGGTAGATGGATTCCAATATTTCCATGTATATCATTAGTTAATTTTTTTTATCATGTGATAGTAATGTATTATGTGTATTTCCGTATTTGTTGTTAGTTGTGCTCACACGAACTATATGTGAATGTATTTGTAGTTATATATGATCTGATGTAATATATGTTGGTGTATTTGTGGTTAGATAGGATAATAAATAGTTTTTCTAATTATAATTTTGGATAACTATTGTCATGAAGTCTACAATTGACTTTATATGTGGTTATTTCTTCAATGAAATAAAATTTATGAGGGTATTTATAGTTGGATATTCTTAGAAAGACAATTTGTGAGTGTATTTATAGTTATATATGATAACAAAGTATCTATTTGATTATATTTTTGTTTATCTATTCTAATATATATTTTACCTGAGAGTATTTGTGATACGATATGCTTTCAAATACTATTTTTGGCCAAAATATTTATCTAATGTAAGCATAATACCACTATTTTTTCAAATTTATTTGTGACATATTTATGTTATCTTTCAGGGTCCTTGATTATTATTTTTCCTCTATAATCTTACATCATAGTATATTTTCTCATTTTAGGTTTCATTGTCTTACATCATGACTGGTTTAAAAATCTTATCACTTCATGTTCTTTAAATATTTATCCAATACTGAAGTAAATAATTTTATTTTGATACAACCGTTGATGATAGTTTGATATTTATTTTAACTTATGGATAATTTTTCATTATTCCATTATTTTTTTTCTATTCCATAGATAATGAATGTAAACATAAAATTTGATAGAAATGGAAGGGACTAAATTGTAATTCCATTGTTGAGAAACGATTACATGTTCTATAAAATATGTTATCGATGATATCGATACTCAAATACATTAAACATTATGTTCATTTGATTATGAGATTATTGGTAGATTTACTATTTAATCGTTCAAAATAATGTGTAATATCTGAAATCATATTTTCATACATATCACATGGTATTAATATTAGTATGAAATTTATGCATTTTGACACAGTATCTTGGAGTGTGGATATAGTCCTATTAGTTTGTATCATATTATGTAAAACTAAAATTTTAGGATCAGTTCCCTTATTTTGGGGATTAGGATAAGAGAGGTTTAGTGAAAACCCTAGGTTTTATTCATAATAATTGATAACATCATGATATTTTATTTGAAGATGATATTTCGTGACTTCATATAAATGACATCCCTGACTAGATATGAAAAAAGGGTATTATAAAATGATAAGATGTGTCTTGGGTTAATGAACCTGAAATTTATAGTTGTTTATTATCATAATAATTACTTATTTCATGAAAAGAGGCCTAGATTTACACTAGTATTTACATTATCAAGGGATATGATTTATTTATTTATCTTTCTATTAATAATATATTATTTGATATTTTAATATATATATATATATATAGAATAAATAACCTAATATGAATATGACCATGGAAAATAATTGATAAAATGATAGAGTTAAATTCTATTTCAATCATATTAAATTTGGATATAAGGATTCCAAGGAATAAATAATGGTTTTATAAGAGAATACATATTTTTACTATGTTTTAAAATTCATATTATCAATTACTTTGATTATAATTCTTCATAATAATAATTCAATCAGTATTTCATTAGATAAAATATCATGATGATGATTTGTTAATGGAATGTCTGAATAATAACTTATAACCATACAAAGAATCATAAAATGTATAAATTGAATATAAAAGGTAAAAATTAATACATTCCAATTATGTATGAACTAAGGATTCATCTTTTATCAATTATATCGAGGTTGATACATCATTATAAAATATATCATGTGTTTTTAATAGATCCATTTCTTATTTTTGATAATGTGTGATAATTATAATTACATTGAAAAAATTCATTTATGGGGGATGGGATGGGACAATAATATAATTTAGTATACAGTACTATTTTAAATATTTTGGGTGAAATAAAACGTTGAACAAAAATAAGTTATTTATTTTTTGAAGACAGCATTTTATGATTGAAAGTCAAAATTAAAACAATGTGATAATGTCAAAGTGAAATACACAGATAATATTTATTTTTGAAATTATATTTATAAATATTTATATATTATTAATAATATAATAAATATTTTTTTTTCAATGGATTATAAAAATTAACTAGTTAAAATAAAATAATTAATTTTATTCGAATTTGGGGAAGTTTTTTTAATATGAAATGAATATTTTTCTAATATCATATTTATAATGTGATTCATATTTTTAATCACTCGTGATATAATAATGAATTTAACGAAATTTATAAATAAAATATTTAAAAAATAAATTTAAATCCATAAAGTTGTTACTATTTTACAATTAATAAGAACAAATTCATTTTATGGTTCAAATTTGATTTATATAAAAATTAACATTTAATGCTCTATCTATTTTTATTTTAGGAAGATAAATTTATTATGGATAAATAATGATAATTTATATTTCCTATATGAATGATATATGAACCATGATTTAATTTTTAATTGATAGAAAATAAAAATAATAATAATTGATGTTTTGGAATTCCTTTCCCTATAAAAATAGTGTGACATCCCTAGATTGGTAGACATTGTAATTAGTGTTCCGTTCTAATTTCTACATGACCTTGATCACTCTACCCAATATTCTATAGGATTTTGATAAGATGTGCGGGTCATAAGAGGACTTAGAGAAACTATACAATCTTTTTATAGTAAAGTCACAACATATGTAACATCGATAGATAATTTGACAAATATGAATAATAAGTTGATATCCTTGGACATGTTCCCATAATAAAAAAATGGGAAACATGAAAAAAATATTATAAATATATACTACATGTTAGGATATCATACAAATCAACTCTAACTAAATTATAAAAATATCATGAACATTGAGCCAAACCCCATCTCAGTCTTGACCTGCAATTTTCTATCACATTATCCCATTTTCAAACCATCCACTAGGTCACTATCCCCAACTATTACTACAAAAAAGTATAATTGCTTTTGTATGTAATTTCATTAGAAGGATGAGTAGGGTGTGTGTAAAATGTAGTTATCCACTGCCAATATTTTCTAAAGTGTTGACTATTTTGTACTATATAGTATGAAGATATGTAGGGGAAATAAATAATAAATTCAAAAAAGGAACAATGTTTAACAATTAAGAAATTATAAATAAAATTTTTATACATTATGGTCTCTAGGTATGACTAATATACAAAATTTGATCTAGCCGTGTAGGGATACTAAATCAATTTGTAAGAGGATATATACATTTGATCATAAATAGGAATTCCATAATCCACTATTTTTCTACATACTCTATATCCATATGTTTGGGAAGCATAGAGCCTCAATTAGAAATACAAAATGACTAAAAAAATCATCAATATACCTTGGAAACTCAGTCTGAAAATCAATCTATTTTTATATATTTGACAAGAATAGACACATATTCTAATATACTGGACATTTTTTTTCATTATGTCTTAGACGCATTGATGATAATTCCGACATCAAAATCCAAGAACCATAATAGTAGGACTCATAGTTAATATAGCCCAACCCAATCAGGAACATTAATCCATAATTTAGGATCATAGATTATATTTATAACATTCATACTCAATTAACTTACAACTATTTCATACTTACATTTTTTCTTCAATCATTTAACATTTTTTCCATTTATATGGGTTAATTTATTTCAATATATATACCAATTACCCACCATAACTCATTAAACATATATATCATTTTACCGAACATCCCCTTAATCTACATTAACAACGATCCAATGTGAACATCAATCTCATTTAAAAATCCAATAAAAAAAGAAAATGAAAAAATAAATTAAAATCATCTTCAATAAACCCTTTAAAACCAATTTTTTCCACATTGAAAAACAAATCCATGTCCAAAAAAATTCATTTTGATATAAATAATTTAAAATAAAAAATAAACCATTTATGAAAAATGTGATACAGACACTCATTTCAAGTGATCATTTGATATATATAAAAAATAAACATCTTATATCACCTTCATACCAAATTTCCATATAAAAACATTTTAAAAATCAAAAAATCATATTATTATTTTAAAATAATAATTGGATCAATATAAAATATATATCAATAAAAAAATTTATATTCCATGTATTAATTAAACAAAACTAGAATAGAAATATTTGAATTACCCATTCTAACCATATCTATAACCTAATTTAACCATAACCACTTATTCATTCTCAAAATTTCTCTATCACAATATTTACCCATTCAAATAACCATTTAATAAGGTTTTAAATACATCATAGTTATACTTATGTCACATCACAAATAATAAAACTACCCAATAAGATATGAGTAGGGTTTTTAACCATACCATAAGACCCGAATTACACTATATTTCTAAATTCATGTAAAAAAGATAAAACAGTACATTGGAACAACCTCATATGCATATGAAAGATAAATATTATTTGAAAATAATTATAAAGACCTACCTCATATTTATAAAATCCTCTTATTCCAAAGAAACCCTTGATTCAAACTCAATCATCCTCAACCGCTAATATGGGTAAAACCATGTAAATGATGGTTTTATAGATTTAGAAGGAGAGGAAACCACAAAAAAATCATATTCCACCAATTGGATGGAATCAATGTTAAAGACTATATTAGAGATTTTAATTACAAAAAATGAAAATCCAAACACTTAATAACCAAAGGATACCATACCATGGTTGAGTTGTTGGATTCTAGATTGTATCCCAATATAGTGGGTGTAGAATGGGGGAAAACATAGGGGTTAAAAAATTAATCCTGGGGGGGAATGAAAATTTCAATTTTTAGCCTCATAGTTTCATTGTAATGTGGGTAAAAATGAGCGCAAACCATGTCTATCCCTCTAAAAAATCCATGAAAAGACAAATGACCTCAATGGATCAACCACAAATATTTGAAAACTTTATGGTGCCTATTTTCTAGCATCTAATAGAGAGTATGTATGTACAAACAATATCCCTTTCCATGTTCAAAATTTGTAAAAATTATCTTCGAACTATAAGATACAAAATATTTGGCCTCACCCCTTCTGCATGTGTTTCCCAATCCCGTAAGACACGTGTTAAACATTCCATAAAACCAAGAATGACTTTATTAGTTATAATGTATTTCCCCAAAATTTATAAAAGGTTTTACCTCCATGCATGGTTAGGATCTTACAACCTACCAATATTATGAGGGATTAACCTCAAAATTCGCTTCCAATCCTCACTATGTCTTGAAGCCCTAATGGTCAGTACATTGTCCCACATACATTCCATAAACTCCCATATTTCCCCATAAAAATACCCATTCTATTACCACACATAGACAAAAAACAAGTATTCCCTTAAATTAATTTACCCCAACATGATCCAAAATCATAAATCGGATGCCTCTCCACATATGTAACCACCTCAGGCTCATAATTATCAATATAAATCAAAATATAAGTGTTTGGGTGAATTCATTGAATAAAAAAATGGAGAATAATAAGATGATAATAATTACACTATACTCATGGAGCCAATTGATGTGCCTTTAGTTTTATTCCCTCCAAAACTCATTTCCCAAGTCACTTGGCTCCATACCATCATGTTTTGAAAATTATTATAGTGACCCAATCTCAGAATCCTTGATTGAACATATAGAAGACAATCACATTTCCCAAAAAAAACTAGTACACAAAATGATTCCCCATTTATCACATTACAAATCCGAACAACCATAAGACATCAGAAAAACGTCCTTCATCTCATGGAACTGAACCATTCGATACCTAATATGACCTATATCCCAAAAAATAAAACAACAAATTAGAACATACCATCTATGGTGCTCCCCACTAAGACCATTATCCTACCACCTCCATCCCTTGATGTTTGGTACCTCCATCATCGCAATATACCATCAAAAGATCTACTAAACATTAATTGTACACCCTACATGTTTCCCAACTCACTACACATAAATATAAATTAGAACTCCATCCAAAAAGGAAACAATAATTTCCCTAAAAACCACCCAAATTTGGCATGGTCACAACATTGATTTTAAATCATAAGGATACCATTTCCTCTCACTAAATATTTCCTTCATTTTAAAAATTTACATTCCAATTAAAAAACCACATGGAAGAGGCTCACAACTCACAATGAATTCACTTTTTAACATACCATGAATGATCATCATTGTTCATCCGACTCAATTGATTCCTAGTTCTTCAATGATGTGATGTCACTAAATTACCCGACCGTGATTAAATCTCACGGAAGATCTATTTGTATCATCATCACACACTTACTAGGGTCCATTCCCATGCTCTAGTGAAACTACATCAGTTAAGGTTACATTTCTCCTCAAACCATTTTGTTCCACTACTGCACTCATTAACAAATCATTGGCCCAATCTACTAAATTTATTTTAAAAGATCCTAAATCCTGAATCCATCACTCTACTCGATCAATGAACATTTTCTAGGATCATTTGGCCACCCCTTTGGGGGCCAAAAATATACCAAAAAATTTCTCAATGGATCTTTATTTCTACAAAAAACACTCTAGGTTCTCCTCTACACATCCAAGTCACACATACCGATCTCCACATTAAGAGATTCATTGTCACCGCTATCATTGAGATATTCTGACCAAAAATGTCCACACATAAATCACAAGTTAGAAACAAAAAAGTGAACATTGAAATATATCACTTTCTAAACATGTAACAAATCATTATCTTCTACCCAATCCCAACTTCTGAGAATGGAACCCCCTATATTCGTGATCATTCGATCTATCTCAAGTCACTCACCCATAAATGATCAATGTTGTACATCTATCCATTCATTCCAAAAATATAACACTACATGGGTTTGACTTCTATGAAGCCCCATATCCAACAAAATAACAATTTGGATTGAAGGATTAAATCGAGAGATCACTCAACATAGCTGAATGATGTCATGATATTTTGTATTTGTTGTCACAATAAAAAATACTCTAAAGATTCATTGACAAAAGTCACCAAAATAATCCAACTCCAATTCCACATCCCACCATGGTGACACCTAAACCTATAGAAATTATTGGGCTTACCTTTACTCTATCCTCTCCTCAACACCCATACAGCCCAACTCTTGTTTGATTTATAACCACTCTTATCACCATTTAATGAAACTCTACCATGCAATCATTTACCAATGCTTTTGGTGCCACATCCTCTTTGACACCTATAAAGTACATAAATAATGAAACAATTGAATGAAAATAAAAATAAAATTATCCATTACACTGATTAAAATCTAATTACTCCCTCACATAACCATTCATTTCCACTTTGTTTCAATAGAAAATGGCATGATCATATCTAGGTCCATATGTTGACCCATTCCAAACAACATCATGTCATCCCACAAATTCCCACAACTAGACCTCATTATTGCCCAAAAGGTCTCATAAACTCCTATAACCACAAAGTTATCCAAAATCTGGATCACATGATCTATACATAACCATATCTTGGCCCAAACACCCACTAACTCATCTGACCATCCCACTAGTCAATCAGCCTCAATAAACTAATGGTATTTCTTTAATTCCCATCCAAAAAGCATAACCATTCTCGAATATTATCCCTAAAACATGAACACCCCTCACCCTGGTTGTCACGAACATATAAATATCATCCATACACTCTTTGGTCTCCCTTAAATTGTTTCCACAACTCAACATGATACATATGATAATTGTTATCAACAACATTGTTCACGAACCCTCATGGTCTTGCCCTTTGAAACAATCCACAAAACCATAACAAGTAATTAAGTGACTAAAATAAAAATAAATGAGACCTAAACATGAAATTTTACCAAAAAAATTATGTCCCCCACAATTATTTGATTACATATCTGGAAAAACAATCATAGTCTACATTCTTAGAAACCTAAAACACTGTGCCAATCTCCTATGGGGTTACCCCAGATATTCCTAAAGTTTTATTATCATAAAAAAACCTCAATTTACATATCCAAAACAATTGACCACTGAACTAATCAGTATTTGAAAAACAGAGAGTAGATATCACTCCATTTTAACAAGATAAAAATCTATAAATGACCACCAATGCCTCACGCATTGAAAATCACAAGTAACCCTCAGTGACCTCTCTTTCAGTTAACCTAGAGAATTGAATTATACATAATCCCTAAACTGGTTTCCAGTCAATCAAAATCTACTAGATTTATCTTTCCAATCCATACAAATAAATCCATAACAACTCTCCACTCATGAGAATCACATGTTCACCCATATCCAAGAACAACCGGACGAATGTGTAATTAACTAATTTAATCTAGGTCCCACACTAAAGGAACATACACACAATCATCAAAATTATGATTCCAAAAATCTCTATAGTGGCCAAAAAAAAATCACGAACTCAACCCATATGGGTCATTACAACCATACCAAAAAACCACCACTAATAGCACCACAATGACTTTATTAATTCATAAGACACAACACAAAAATTTAAGATAAAAACCCACAAGTGATAACAAATAAAATTTGACAAATGATCATTCTAAAATCTCATGAACACAATGCATATAAAGGTAAAAAAATAAAATCCCATAAAACTCATATAAAACCCCATCAAATCCACACGATTAATTACCAAGGTCAGAATGGGTGGCACTCTAAACTGCAAATTAATTTTTTTACATCAAAATAACATTTATTGAAATATTGAAAACCTCATGAGGGCCTGAAAGAGGATCATTTAACACATAATGATTTAAATATAATAATTAAATATAGTTCCCTGTTTATTACATCTAGTAACTCTATATAATCCCCACTATAATGATGGTACATTAGTTTCCAAGTCTTCCTTGATGAGTTTTTCAAAATGGTTAGACAACTTATTCCAGTTTTAAATTTCTTCCACCATATTGATTGTCTTTCCAAGAACACATCATTCCAAAATTTTACAATTTTTTGTAGGTCCATACAATATGATTCTAATTAATTTAAACATGAATCATTCTTTCAAATATCCAATCAGCATCCTCTTTTGTGGAATATTTTTGAACGGACCCTTCATGAATTTTTTATTTTTATTGGTGAATGAACTTAATTAATTTTTCTTCTTATGTTTATATATTTTAGAAATTATAATGGAGTATTAAATAGGAATAAATCTTCTGATACTAGGTTTTTAGAAGAATTTGTTTTCACATAGTACTTAGAAACCTCACCACCATCAAGATGGTAACTTCCTAGAGATAAATGTGATTCCCATGAGCCATACTCTACATGGTAACATATTTTTTAGAATAATTTTTCCATATATTTTTTTAAACCATATCTCTTTTGGATTGGGTATGAACGGACATTCCAAATGCCCTTTGTATTTTTTACCTTATGAAGCTAATGACTCCCTAAATCCTTGTTTCCATGATTTTAGTTCTTCTTATGAGAGATATAAGCACAAATTCCATGAATATTCTCAACACAATCCACTGAAAAATGTTCAAATTTTCATCACTAGACAAATGAAAAAACCTACTAACCCTCTAAAACTAGTAATGTGCCTATTAATTATACACCTTCAAAGGAATCAATAAATTCCTAATAATCAATGATCTTCTTTTTTATTTATTGATTACTATATTCCATAATTCCTATTGATTATTACCAACCTCTAGTTTGACCAATATTTAGGAAATTGTTCAGTGGTTTGGAAAAAAAGGGGGATCACTGGTCTGGATCCTTCCACATTAGTGTCACGCCATTATCAACTCTGTATAACAATATGCTCAACTATTGTGGTGGGAAGTGATTTAGGAAGTGAAAGAATTATTCAACCCCTAATAGAAACAATTATAAAATATGAAGTTTCATTTGTGAAGGAGTTGAACAGAGGTAGTCCCACCACAGACTCCAAATTTATGGTACCATGAAATTATTACCTCAAACTAGATGACGTTTTTTTCCCATTACATTCAAAATCAGCAACCCTTCGTCCATCTGAAGAGATACATGAAGGCCATCATTTTATAGGATAATGGTTGATTGTTTATTTAAGGTATTGAGCTACTATCAGTGAAGATTTGGGGTTTTCCATGAGTCGATCAATAATACTATAGTAGGTGACCCATTCTATATCACGTAATATAAATATTTTACCAGTTCTACAAATCCATTCTTTGATTGCCGGAGATCTATTCATCAACCTTGTTCCAAATAGCTTATACATGGGTCTTGAAGATATCGAATTCCACCCATATCAACAACAAACTCAAGGGATACTGACCACTGGTGTCCCTAGAAGATCAGCCATTTAACATTAGTATTTAATAAAAAATAGTATTAAAAATAATAATTCAAATTTCAAAACATTCCATTTGAAATACCAAAACATTTACACTTTATAGAAAAATATTATCAACCCATGTATTATAATAAAAACAACACATTATTAAAAACAATATTTTAATAAATTATCACCAAAAACAATTACTAAATATCAATAAACATAATATATTGTATAATTGTAACACACCAATAAATGAATCCCATGGAATATCAATCACAGAAAAAAAAATTGATGAACTATTAATTCTATGATCCGTAAATTATCCATGGACACCCAGCCTTTGGTACATTATCACTCTATGAGATACAACCTCATAAATCAATAACTTCACATCCACATGCACCATTAAAATTGGAAATATCGACCGAATATAAAATTGCTAAATAGATCATCATTTACCAACCCTATAAACATGGGGAATCTGTCACTAATGAGGCTACATGAGCCCAGGAATGATATCATTTCCATGGTTAATCCTATTAATAGTTTAATTCATACCATTTCCAAAATAGTAATAAAAAATTAATCTTCTTGTATTCTAATTTTTAACTTCCCATTAATTGTTCCCACAATAACGGATCCACAACAATATTCTCAACTTGTCCTCAAGAGCCCCATCGCAATGCCGGTCGTTGTAGACAAAAAGTGTTGGTCTTAAGAAAATGTGTGGAGATTATAAACACTTATCAATGTAAATCCAAAATAGATGTAATAGCAAAAATAGAAATACCAACATTAAAAAATGGAAAAAATTTGAACTGAGACAATAAAAACCAATGTGAAACTTGGCATTGTGATATATATACTATAAATATAAGGAAGCCATAAAAATAAAATCCAATCAAACTAAAAAAATACCTCTAATACAAAAAAAATCCAAAATATGTTCCTCACCTCCCAGGCTAAAAACCATTGTGCTTGGAACAATCCAATCATATGGTCTCTTTCATAATATTTTTCCAGAAAAAATATGCATCCACCTAGGTTCCCAAGTTCTATGGAGGCCTGAACACTATTTGAGTACAACTAAGTAGGCCACCACAACCGGTGTATAAAGTGAAAACTTGTATGTGTAATTGTGTATAAAGATAATAAAATTAAAAAAATAATCATGTAAAAAACATGACTCAAAAATTACAACTCGTGAATACAAATTTTATAAATAATGTTCTCTAGGGTTGACCAACCAATTAAATTTTTTCTACTCACACCGGGAGACAAAATATATTTATAAGAGGTCACACTAATTTTACCATAGGGGTAATTCCTTAATAAATATTTTATCATCTTACTCCATATCTCAGTTCTGGTAATCAAGACACATCTATATGATTAGAAATAATTGAACATGATTTCATAATCCTATAACATCATACAATTCAATAACATTCATTGGAGCCTTATTCCTATAAGAAAACCACGAAGAAATGCTTCGGATCTATAGAGACTCATTCGAACATCCAAAACCATTCAATTTTCATAATTTTTGCGAAGCATAGAGACTTAGTCCCATATCCTAAAAATTGTAACTCAATGATGGGCCTATAAAATCAGTCTACTCAACCCAATTGATATCCTCAATCCATAAAATAGTAGAATACGTCCTTAGTCCAACATCGTAACCCAGAAATATAACCACTAATCTGTGTCCACATGCTTCATAAACTGATAAAAATATTTTACATTTACATTACCTAAATCATTTAAACACAGAAACTAATTACAACCCATATATCATTAAAAAATACAAAATTATACCACAATCCCCTTATTCCGTATTAAAAACTATTTAAGTGAACATCAATATTATTTCACATTATTTTGTAACACAAAAATTCAAAGATTCAATTAGATTCATCTTTAATAGACTATTTAAACTAGCTATCAAAAATTTTGAAAAAGTAACCCATGTCCCTTATATTTCATTTCCAATTCAATCTATTCAATTAATCATTAAAAACATTCCCCTAAAAGGGATACACACCCTCATTTCAATTCATCATTTTAAATATCTATGAAAACCACTTTCTAAATAACTCTGAATCCAACACATCCATTTGGAAATTTCCAAATTTAAAAAAATAATTTTTTATAAACCATTACTGGTAAAAAATACAAAACACATCATTCATTCCTTTTGAATATAATATATAGAATTTAAAAAAAACATTCCTACAAACATTTGAATTAACAATTTAAATAATAACATTATATTAATATTACAATTAAAACATATTAATTTTCAAAATATCTTTATCCGAATGGTTACCCAATCTTCTCAATATTTCAAATGGTATGGGATCCCCCACGTTCTCCCTAAGGACCATATCAAATCATCAATGGATACAATGGGGTCAAAAAAGGAGTTCAATTTTACCCATAATTCTGGAATTAATATCTATATCCAAAGGCAAGAAAACTGGAAAAAATAATACATTTCCATAAAACACACGTATAATACATTGAAATTATGGGTAAAATAATTTAGACCACCTACCGCATGTTCATAGACAATAACTCATCCAAAAAAACCAATAATTATAAATAATTTATACACAACCAATATGTTGAAAAATACCATGTTAAAAAGTTTTTTATAAATTTTGTAGAAGAAGATAACACACACTAACCCACTTCTATTGATTGGAAGGAAATAGGATTGGAGACACATGAAAAGAATAAATTCTCACTAAAAGAAACTCCAATTTAAAAATAATTGATGGGAAACCACAATTAGAGGACTTGGTGCTTTGGTTTATTACCGTATACAGCGGGGGTCGAATGGGGGAAAACCAGAAAGAATATAATTTACACTCCAGATGAGAAATTAGAAATTCTTTGTTTTTTAGAGTAGAAAGGTTTGGTCGCATAGTTGGAAGAACCATATTCAAATCGTGTGATATCCACTATCAAATAGGTTCCAAGCCACATAGTCTCTTGGAAGCACCAACATGAATTGGAAAACCATGTGGTTCACTTCACCAACCTTTTTTTGAGAGGGTGTTTTGTCCAATGATTTCACTTGCTAGATACAAGTTTTGTATTTATACTGAACTAATAATGTGACTGACATTGTTAGGCCTCTTTCCTTCTGCATTGATGTCCTGAACCACTGAGACACCATAGAAACTTCCCATACACACAAGGACCACAATTTTATCTAAAAAGAATTATTTTAACAAAATATTATACAACTAGGTACCTCCACATACTGTATCGATCATACAAATAGACATTACTTATATTTTTTATTTAAATGTCAATGTAAAATACCAAACGTTAAAATTTTCAAATGAATAAATGATCTTAATATTTTAAATATCGTTGAATGTATTATATTATTATCGTTTTCTGGTTTTTTAGAAAAAAAAATAATTTTACACAGATAGTTTTCAACAAAAAATTTATAATTACTACATATTTTAGAAAATAATTTCGATATAAATAAGACGTAATACTTTTTAATTTTTTCCAAATAAAATATGTTTATAATAACTAAAAATAATAATATGTTAATATAAATTTTAATTTATAATCCTTTATTTGACATTATATTAAAAAATAATAATTTTTTAGCTAAAACAATATTTTTTATAACTTTAATATTTTATATATTATTATTATAATTTTTAGAAATTACATATTATTAAATATTTTTCAGTTTTGAAATATGAATTTCCTAATTTTATAATAAAATTAAACTTTTTTTAAGTTCTAAAGACATATCACAATCTTAAAAAATGAGATTCCTTAGAAAAGGTTAATTTTAGTATAATGATAAAACTATTGCTAAAATAATATAAAATAACTCAAAAATGAATACATATGTGTTTTAAGAGGATTCTAAAGCCATATTCATCCCATATATATTAATTTCCACCTAAGGTGATTTTCCCGAATATAGACATGTCCATGTATACTATTACAAAAATACCACTCCCCTGACTTGAAAAAAGGGTCTTACACTACCCATTTGAAATAAAATAAAATATTACAATTATTATTAAAACTATACCAATTTTAATTATCATTTTCTCCTATGGGAAATTGTTTAATAACACGATACTCATAAAATTGGTAAATCCTCCATTTCTTATAGGTAGTCCAATATAGTGGTCAAGATCTCAATCTATGTAATAATATCTTCATAACCATTTTTATTATCAATAATTATACTTCATATATAGATTTTAAATTATAATATAATGAAAAAAGTTTTAATAATATACATAAATTTATTTATTAAATTTTATATGCAATAATATCTCATTTCCCATCAATTAAAAAAATAATAACATCGTTCATGCGTACGTGAGGAATACCACCCCTACAAAGAGATATATTTAATTTTTAATAACCTCATTAAATTGAATGATATAAAATTATATTTAAGGAAAAAATTATTTTTATATTATTATATAGTTTCTTAAATGGTAAATAATTTCTTACAGTCTTTTTTATCTTTGTAAAATTAAAAAATTGTACCTGTGTATGTACAGACAACTGCTTTATTTGAATATTTTAATTCATTTACCATCACCACCCAACATTTAATGTTTATAAAATTTAGTTAATTTAAATATATAATATTTATAAAATTAAGAAGTTTATTTAATAATTGATATCTAATTGTATTAGTCCCCCCACCCAAATTAAGATTTATTCACGGCATGTGTTACCTAAAGATTACCTTTTTTATAGGAAATATGATATATTTCTGATAACCATATTCCTGTATTATTAATAATGTAATATTTTTTTAAAATACTATGATAAAATTTATATTATAAATGAATTTATATTCTCAATGGATGAAACAAAAATTTATAATCATCATAAATTAATTATTCACTAATTTGATCTAAGAAAATCGTGATTAATATTCATTTAAAAGAAAGTTTTATGTTTATAACTATTTATAAATATTATGCTTCGTTAAATTTATAATATTGTACTGATTAATTTTGTATCAGATTATTGGGATCTAATGATAAATTTTAAAACAAGCATGATAAATCAAAATTAATATAATTGGATAATAAAAATATACAATAACTAATTAAAAATTGTATTAAATTATTTATAATGATATAATATATACTGTAATAAATATGAATCAGGTGATAAAATAGTTTTGTAATATTGTTATTTTCATTTCAAATGAAGTGAAATAAAATTCATAGAAATCATTATTTAAGGTACTGGTTACTTCACATATTTCAGTCATTGAGAAATGGATTTTATTATTAACCTATATATGGTTTCATGGTGTATATAAAACATATTTGAAAAATGAAATAATTATCATTATTTGTTTCATAGTAATTAATGTTTCATTTTATTATTATTTTAAATGGGTTTTTGAATAATTGTTGTGAAATTCAAAAGGCTTTTGTCTTATGTACAATGACTCATTATGATATAATTTATATTCACCACTTATTATATTTTGTGCTGTATAAATAACTATGGATGAATAATAATAATTATTATAATGGAATTTAATTGATTCACCAATAAATTGTATTTTATACCAATTTTTTTATTTTCTAAGGAAATTTTGTTGTAATGGTATTATTCCAATATCATTTTCAAATAAAGATTACTATGAATGAATTTATGTCTTGGGAAAAAATTGCAAGAAAATTATCCTTAAAAAACAAATGTTCTATTATATTATATTAATTATCATTTTTTTCTTTTCCTTTCTCAGTTTTATTTCCATAGTTAAATAATTTAACTGATCTTTTTGTGAGAAAAACCGACCCATACAAAATTTTTTAGTCATTAAATATCCTCTTATATATCAATATTCAATGGATAATCATATAGATGTCCAAAAATATGATTCAATACTTTATTAAGTTTATTCAAAAATATTTTTTACTTATTTAAGAAATTAGTTAGTGAATTAATTATCATATTCCAAATGGGTTTTTTATTGAAATATAGTGAAATGAAAATATTTTTAACATTTTCTATGAAAACATGTCATTTTATAAAAATTAAATTTATATTTGTCCTTCTCATGTTTTAAAATGTTGTTTTTAATTATATTTACATTAAATGATTCTTAACATAAAATGATATATTTATCTAATTTTAAAAAATAAAAAATTGATTTTTAAAATTAAATCATGATTTTAAAATTGAATTTAATGGATTATATTTTTAGAAATAACTCTTCACTATATTTATACTTTATCAAATAATGTTTTGGATAATATATTTATTTAATAATTAATTTTTCGAAAAACATTTGTGTTAAAAATATAATTTTTTGTATTTTATATTATCATTAATGTATTTTGTTGTGATAATTATTTTAAATAGATTTCATGAATTTAAAAAAATAATATTTCTTTGATTTTTCAAATGTTCTTTAGCCAATATTCAGAATTTTGTTTTGCATCTATATCCAAATCCTTTGATGTTATTTATAAAATAATTTGGATATTTTCATTTAATATATTTCTCCCTCATTCTCTGGATTACCAATGAAATATTCTTTCAATTTTAGGGTGAAACTTGTTTCACGATCACTAGTAATTTTGGTGATGTTTTAAATATGATTTTTTCCTGTTTCGTGGAACACACATTAGAATGAATGATTATAAATCTATGATGAATGCATAACTACATAACCCTCAAAATCATTGGAATTGTATTTATATATTATATGTTTAAGCATTCTTCTTGAGGTTATTTTTATTATGTTGTGCTCAAAATGATTGTTAATGACTGTATTTATGACAATATAAGATCACAATGACTATTAATGGGTGTATATATGGGAATTTTTTCTAAAAGGTACTATGTGTGAGTTTATTTTGAATTATATGTTCTCCAAAATACATTGAGTTACTTATATGTAGATATCTATGATAATGAAGATTATGTGCTATTGTATTTGTGGCTAGATATTCTTATAAATACTATGTGTGTGTTTATCTATCATTACTTATTCTAAAATATGATACATGTGAATTAATGTTTGGTAATCTATGCTGGTAGAGAATATAAATGAGTGTATTTGAGGTTACAATTTCTTGGAAAGACTGTGTTTGGTTATAATTGTTAATGGTGGTGTTCACAATGTTATATTTTTATATGGTTACTTTAATACCACATGTTTCTTTAATATGCCATTATTATGTTCCATAGAGGATAATTAATTGGATTTATTTATATTTCCTTAGGTGATGGTTTATTTTTTTCTTTTGAGATTATATATATGTATATAATAATTTTATATAGTTATTATTATTAAATTTTCTTTTAAAATGATATTTCACTATGCTTGTGTAACTCATATAGTAATGATATATAAGATGATGGCATATTGTTAAGATTTTTTCTTTATAGAGCATCTAAGATAAATCATTTATTAGTTTTTAATTTACAAATTCTATAATGATGAATATGAGTTTAGATAAATCTATAATGGAGTCACATGTGGTTCAGTTATAGAGATATGTTCAAATGTATCACAACATAAGATTCTTATATAAATGATCCTCAAAAGCACTAAAACTTCGGTTCAAACAGTTTTTTTATTATTGTGAAATTTAATGTTATTTTTCGTAATATAATATATAATATATAAAATCTGATATTGATATATCTCACATTGTTTCAAATCAAATGTAAAATTAATATTTTCTCAATAGATTTAGGATTGATTTCATGGAGGGGATCACATCCCCGGTTTTAATCATTATCAAATGGAATTAAAAATTAAATTATAAAATGGAATAATTTCAGTTGAAGTAATTTCTAAACTTCCAAATATTTTTCAACTTGAATAGTTCCCTAATAATTATTTCAGATAATCTAAAACACTATTTAGAATTTTAAACTATCTTTAGCATCTTTCGAAGAATTATCTCAATTTCTATTTTAAAAATGTTTTTAAAAAGTCAATTTTGATCTAAATTTTTTTATTAAGAAACATTTTAAGGAATATTTGATTATGAAAATTTATACCTTTGATATTATATATGGATCATCCCATGAATAATTAATTTTTAATGACTAAAAAAATCGATTTGTGTATTGTAGGAGAATAGAAATTAAATTTAAGAAATTGAATTTGAATAAGAACTCTGAATATATTTGAAATAAATTAGTATAATCTAGGATATGCTAAATTATTTAAAATTGATTATACTAAAATTTTATAAAATATATTGAGTAATTCAATTAAATTGAGTTAAATTCTAATTGGTAAATTAGCCAAAATTAAAATTTTCAATGGTGTGATAAAAAGTATTCTCTTTCTGACATCAAATATATTTGATTTAATTCTATGTTTATAAATCTATGCTTGATTTAAATATGAACATACATTATGTTAAATAAAATCAACTAAATGGATTATTATATATAATAATGGGTAAATTAATATTGGTTTTTTATGCAGTACAACCCATATTGATTTAATAAATATTTTTTTCTTCTAATTTTTGATGATATAGAGTTAATAGAAAAAGTTCCTCAATAAGTTTTAACATTTTAGGAATGGTTTTAATTTTTTATGGTTCTGAGAATTAGTTTTTAGTTTCATTTTCTACCCAAAATGATGAATACATTGATAATGCATGTTTTTTTGTTAATCGCTATTGATTATATATTCTATATATAATATTTATGTCTCTTTTCATATAATTATTATTGATTTTGATTATCATCTATTATATAAATTTCTAATAACCCACTACAACATGATATGAAAAATAATATATATGTAAGATTTCATTTTACTATATGTTATATTCATAAAAGATACATCACTTTAAAATATAACTCTATTTGAAATAAATTTATGTATATAATTATTAAACCCTTGGCCACATATAAATTTGTGGATATTGATTTTAAAAATGAAATTAATAAAATTTAAATTATGTATAAGAAGTAATGTTTACTAATAATAATTATGTGATATTTTATATCATTTTTTCTTGGATATGTTATTGGGATTAATTATCTATTATTCACCGAGATTGAATGACTAAATTCTAAATTTCATATATATTTATGATAATTGAAATCTAAAAATTAAGGGAAAATCAATATAATTTATTTTTTTATTAGTATATCATTAGGTTCTTAATTTTCTTTAATTTTACATTTAATAAGATTTAATTTCAGTGGGGTGATTACATAATGCTTCCATTCTCAATTTATTTTGGTATTATATTTTATATTGGTATGTATAATAAGATTACTATTCAATACATATTATATAATATGTATGAGTTAACAAATTTTATATATAAATTTTTTTATAAAATGTAATATTTTATATTATATTTACTAAGGGGGGTTTTAATTGTTAAATTATTAAGAAGGGAGGGGTATTTATTAAATTTAAATAATATTTTTTTGTAATTAAAAAATGGAATAGATTTTTTTGTTAGGGTGACTACTTTTATAGAGTATAATAGTTTTATAATTGTTGGTTTTTATTTTACATTATTGTTTTTATATAAATAAATAAATCAATTATTGATTTACTTTTTAATAATTGTTTTTTAATAAATATTAATGTTAAATATAAATAATTATTAATTATTATTTCATTGGATTTGTATATTCAATAATGTGATTATTTTGAATATTCTACATTTTTTCATATTCTATGCTATATTTCTAAAATTAGTAAATATTGGTGTTCAATTAGTAAAATTAGGGGTTTATTATAAATATTTTCATAGGTATTATAAAATGTTTTATGGCCTGATGAATTTTATAAAAATAATAATCAACAATTTAATTTTTTTGGATATTATTTAAAATTATTAATAACCTAACAGATATTGTGGAATACAGAAAATATCTACAATGTATAAAAAATAAGAAAGAAACCACCAAATGTTTTAGTATACCTCTCAGCATTTTATTTTTGAGTTATATAAATTATAAAAAGAATCATTTTTCTATCTCTAAAATGTGTCCCAAAAGACCTCAAGGGGGATATTAGGGGTTGAATTAAAAAATTTATGGATTGGATTGACAAAACTAAGTATATGAAGTGCCACCACATATCTATCTGTTTTAGGTTTCCTAACAAAATCAATTTTCTCTAATTGAGGATTTCTGGTCTTTAAGGTCTATATAGGGATCTCCTATATTCTCTAATATCATTATTTAATAATAGATCTATTATTCATTTAAATAACTATAATTTAAAATTTTTCATTATAATTAATGAATTCTTTTCCTTTTCTCAATGATTCTTATTTTCAGATCCCCATTCTGTGGTATCTAACATTGTACACAGGGTTTCAAGTGTGTATGTATTGATTTATAAGTTCTTTTCAGGGAATTTATATTCTTATATTTTTAAGTAAGTTGGTTAAATAATATCTCCATGAGTTTTTTGGTTTTTATTATATATAACAAGAGGGATTGCACCATTATGTAATGTGTTTGACCTCATAAAATTTTTTATTACTTCTATTCCCAAAATCTTTGTACTTACAACTTACATAGATCCCATAGAGTCCATTAATGATTGAGACCCTAGAATTTTTTCCAAATATGTATTACGAAAATCATTTACCCTAGGATTTAAAATTTGAATTATATGACCCTGTTGTAAATGAAAAGGATATTTCATATCCACATGATGATTTTTGGAATGATCCTTTTTGAATGGTTTTTAACCTATGGGATTAGAATTTTGAATATCATCATGAACTGACTTCAAAATTTAAAATTATATAGTAATGAAAACAAATTTTTTATGTTTGAATGAAGATATAAAATGGCCTCATTTCATGTTTTCATAATGACAAACAGAAATACTGAATGGAATTTATCAATTATTTAACAATGTACCAATAATTTGAATGAATTAATATATTTAATACTAATTAAAATGAATTGATATTTTGACTAGTTTTTTATATGAAATGGAACATTCAATTTTAATTTAAATTATGACCTATATTTTTTTTATTCATCACAGGTTAGTGTCTTGTAAAAGACGGATAACCACAAATTATTATTGGAACATGTCATGGGAATTATCCTTGAATTAATTTTAAATTCAATATATAATTACCCCAAGGCATGGTAATTCAATTAACATTCATTGTGGATCTAATATACATTTAACCTATTGAATATAAATTCAGTGTTGGTTCATTGTGAAATTAAAATATAATTAAGATTTAGCTTGGGAATCATTCATGATTCAGTTGGGTATTATGTTTTCATATTTGGATATTATATATATTGTTACTTGACCCTTTTTATGTATATCCTAATATATCATCATATCATAATAAGTATGGATGACCTCATGTGTCAATATAGAGATCAAGTGTGGGAATTTTATTTACAATTTATACATCTGAATGATAATTCATGCTTTATTTATCTTAATATTCCAATAGCAATTACTTAGGTAGTATTTGGTTTCGACACCATTTTTTATAGCCTACATTGTTTTACTCAAGCCCTGTTCTTGTAGCCATTTGGCGTCAAAACAATCTTCATATATAAAGGACTTGGAAAGGAAAAGGGGTAAGATGATCATTTAATTTCTATCACATATGGTATTATATCATAGATATAGGACCGTGCATGGAAGTCAATAATGGGATTGGGAATATTATTTTTGAATCATCAATATTGTTGGTATCTTGATTGACATATGAATGACATTCAATGTGACATTTGATTTGTTGAGTATAGTTTTTTATTTTTTAAATTTTTTGTAAATCTCATAATGTTTATTTATATTTATGTTTTATTATATTTTGACAAAAAAAAATATTTTATATAGTAGGTGTCGTATTCTCCCTACTATAATAAATATACCATTCTACTAGACTAAAACTACTTGAATACAAGTATTCTTTCTTGATGTCTCATGGTGACCTGTCACTATCACATTATAGAGAACCATTTGGGGGATATTTCAAAGTGTTGTAATTGGACCATAAATGTTATATTTTATTAAATTTTTGGTAAATGATGATAAAAAAATAATATTCCTCATGTCTTGGTAATAATCACATTTATTTGAGAAATAAAACCGCATGTAGTATAAAATATAGGATCATGGGATAAGAATATAATTTTTGATCTTCCCTTATTATTGTTGTGATAATATTTCACCGGGGGTGATGTGCATGTTGTGTGCTGTTTTTTTATTTATTAAATTTTACACATTGGATTCTATTTAAGGACATGTGTATGCATAAATCATAGTTTCCATGTTTATGAATTCATCATAGTATGCATGTAAGGAAGTAGTTTGACATGAATTTCTAATTATATGGATATAATTATTACTAGTGATATATTATCCTATATAAATAGATAATTGATCTCCATAAAATTTTGGAAAAATGTAATAAAATTAATATATTATATAATATTAATTCAATTGTTATGTAATTTTTATAGTGACCTTTATCTACAGATATCTATTTCCCACTATTTTCCAACATGGGTTGTGTATGTTATGAAAAATGAGATCTGAGGTTTTTGTTGGATCATATAGGGAAATATCTATGTATTTCCCTATAGTTAATCAAGAAGAGAGTGGTAATAAGCACACACCTCATGAATTTGATAAAAAGTCTCATGTTTCCTAAAAGAATTTAGTTAATTATCATCTCCACGATAGTTTCATATGAGTCATGTGATGAGTGTATGTGATTATAACCATCTATATGACAATAGAGATATGATCAATTCATATAAAATTATATAATCAGTGTTCTATTGAAATTGGTAGATATCAGTTTTTTGGGATATGTTTATTAATGAAATTGGTATATTTGTTATATTGATTTGTATGGATTGGATTGTTTTGTGTTTGGATTATATAGAATAATATCATAGTATAGTAGTATTATTTGTTTCTAAAGGGATAATTATTTATATAATTATAAGTGTGATATTCAAGAAGGTCATATATGTGTAATTAAACAAAAAATGAATTTTCTAAATTCCCAATATGTAAGAATTAGTTTGGATGAAGATGAATCAAAACAGAGTACATGTCCACAAATGGATGAATTTTTTCTGAGTATTTTTTGAATAGTTATCTAGATAAACATCTAATTTAGATAATGAGTTATTTTTTTGGATCCAAACATGTTTTTTATCTTCCCTAATGGAATGCGCTTGTAACCCTTTATCAAATGAAGAATAATTTGGATGATCTTGAAGCTATGTGACTCGTTTTTTTATAATATCAAGGTGGGGTTCTAATTATTTATTCCCCAAGAAGTAATATGAACCATTATATTGATTTGTCAAATTCAAATGGATGAACTAGATGAATGTGATGAAATTATACCTCTTTAGATGAATTGAAAATCTCTTTGATCACCTGAGAGGTACCATATATTCTACAATATTGAATTAGGGTGGGGTACCCTCAGTAGATGATTAGAAAATATGATCTTCCATTGACTTATTTTTTGAGAAGGTACAGATTGTATTAGTTTGTAATAGTTCTTTTATTATCCAATTTCCAAAAGGCATTCATGGACATGATGAATCAGATCTTCAATCTATATCTTCAACAGTTTTTGGTGGTTTTAATTAATGAATTCATTGGGTAATCATGGTCTAGATATGAAAATTTCTAGAATCATTAAATTGTCTTTAGTATGCAAAATGGGTTTTGAATATATTACCATATTCCTAAATTTCATTTATGTATTTATCAAGTTCACTTTTTAGAAAACATTTTTATATTGGATAGGGTTATAATATATAAAATGATGGTGATATATGTGGTTTACTATCTGAAACCCCATTACCACATAATGATTCAATGTTTGATAGGAATGGTGGGATATTATCAGTGATTCATCCATGAATTCTCTCTTTTGGATTTTATAATATCATATCCATATAAGGAAAGGATTATAATTATTCCGATATATGTATATAAAGAGGATTTATAGGAATTTAACAATTGGTTGAAATTAGCACTGATCATCAACTTACCTGATCGTTGTATGGAGCATACACTATATTGTGAGGTATAACTAGTTGGTATTGGAGAGGTTTTGATGAAAAATGATTTAGAAGTTTTTAATAGATATGAATAGATGATACCACATGAAATAAATTATCCCATAGAAATATATAGAGTTAGAAATTTTGGAATTATCTCTATGATTCTAGATAATAATATAATTTAGACCAGAGATTCATCGTATCCACATATAAAAAGTGTTTGATGTACACATTATCTCACAATAAACTAATCCTTCGGTAGGGGAAGTTGTTTGTGTTTCATTAATATTTAATATATTTTTTTGTATATACGTATGTATACATAAAATTAATTTATGACTCCCTCTTTTGTAATACAAAAAATCATGTAGTGTGGGAATATTTTGATATATGGAAGATGATGAAACTTGTTTACATATTTTCAAAATAATGAATATGAATCACAGTGGAATATAACTATGACATTAATCATTTTTGTTACCATCTTTCTAATTGAATCAACATGAAGAAATTATCAGATATATTTTTGATATCCATGACAGAAAACCTATATGGAGGTGATCCACCAATGGGTTAATTCTTTTATGACAATGAGATTCAGGATGCATATGGTCATATATGGGTTTCACGATCACGCATGAGATGCGAGTGAGGTAATTCATAACATATAATTAACATATAGATTCTAGTTTGAACCATATATACATTGAACACTTTTAGATTTATTAGTGAGCATGGTTGAAAAAAATATATAGATGGATTCATAGCATGGAACTGCTCTTTCATCATGTGATGGATAAGCATCAACGAACTGTTGGGTTGTTGCAGCCTTTACCTATAGTTAAATGGTTGTGGGAATATATCTACATGGAATTCACAATAGTATAAAACATGTAACTTTATGAAAATGATTCAGTATGGGTGATCATAGATTAACTTTTATAGGAAACCCGTTACTTAACATTCAGTGATGCATTCAACATTTATGACTTGTGTAAACAATCTATATGGGAAGTATTTTAGTCAAATTATTTTCTCTATAAAAACATAAAAAAATGAGATCCCAAATGTAGAACTTGTTTCTATATGGTCCAACGTAATTTAATTGATCATAGGTTATTTTTATCACAAATTATAATTCTCATACTGATGGATAATGTGAACCAATGATTCAAATTTTAGTGGACATGTTTTGACACTGCGTTCAGTATTTCAATTATTCTTGAGAGCTGTGTTAGTTGGATGTATAGTTTTAAGATAATAATAAATTCCATGGATTCATCTAAATAGATCCTTTCAAGGATTTATTATTAATACCATGTTATTGAAATTTATGCTAGAAATAAGAGGGGTTGTCATCACTCATTGGACCTAGTCTCGCAATGGTGATATCCGATTCAGTTTAGTTGATCATAAATATCTTGGAATTAATGTAAATGATGAACTAAATTATATAATGACTATTGGGGAAAACCTTCAGAATTAAATGTTGTTTACTTGGCATGTTATAAGATTGTATCAAGGGATATGGAAACAATAAATTTGTATTTAGGGGATCCAAAAACATCTTTTCCTTACCTATTTCATATATTATAGGAGATTGGTCTAGTGGAATACAAATTGAATCTTCTACAACACTATGCAGTCATGTGTGATATTTAACTCTTTTCAAATATTCATGGAAGTCACTATTATCCTTATAATTCCATATATTCTGATATTATCGACCATGAATCTAATGTATCATTTTATTATCATTTTATCCATATCAAATACTATAGGGAGAATAATCTACAAGGAATGATTATTCCCCTAGTTTGAGTTTTGTATTATATTGGGAATTGCTATGATGAAACATAGTATATGGAGTTGGATATATGGTAATAACATCTCTGTTTTTCCATTGATATCTCTTAGTGATTCAGGATATATCAAATTATTGATCATTAGTTTATTGGTGGGGAGGTTTTAAATCCCCAAACAATATCTAGGTACACCACTATATAAATTTTATTAGATACATATATTTTTTTATATTGAGTAGATCATGGTCTAAAATGTGACTAATTATTTTTTATGGGGAATAATTCTATGGGATTGATAAAGGGTAGAAATGGTATACAACAGAGGATCAAATGAACTTTTGTTATCATTTCAGTGATTGGAGAAGAACCCAGTAAGACTATATGAATTCTCTGACTAGTTGGTCGGGTCATAGTAACAATCTAGCATGGTCTTCCATGATTTTTATCTATTGGAACCCCGATAATTTTAACCAATTTTAATTTTATTAACCCTATAGTTGAACCCTGTCATGAGATTAATGAATTTTAAGGGTTATATAGGGATTAGTTTTATCCATAAATATATGAAATTGTATTTGGTTCTATTGTTTTATTAGAAAAATTGTATTCCATATGTTTTTTTCTACAAGTGATGAATTCCTCTATTTTTCTACATGATTTTTATTCATTCATCACAAATTTCATGGATATATCACATTCATTTAGTATTTGTTTTTTTTTTGTACTGATGTATATGATTTTTTTTGAAATTCCTCATCACTAATTTTGTACTGTCTTATATAAAATAACTCAATATGGTGATCATTTAGTTTCTAGAAAATTTAAAATGTGTGATCTGGATACCACACCATACACATAACCTCATTAAATTGATAATCACTTGCCTTTCCTTAAAACATTATCAATACCTTCTATAAATCTTGTTTTTGTTTTCCCATATAGTTTTTCGGCCACCACATAGTGTTCCTTTCCATTACCATGTGATATATACATTTATAATACGAATAAACATTTATTAAAACTATTTTTAGATCCATTTGTTGATACATGGATCAGACCATGTGAAAGGTTTTCACCCTAGGTGTTTATAAATTCAAATATGGTCATATATCGACTTATAAATTGTAAATATGTAATAAATTAAAAAATAAATCAGTTTAATTTGTATAAAATTAAAAAATTGTGTAAATCATTGTTGGAATAACAATATATTGTCATATTTAATAGAAATTGGGATGAGTTTAATATTGAAATATAATAAGAATATTTTCAAATATTGACTTGTAACAGGTGTGAATTGATATATTGAAAAGAAATCATAAATTAATGATATGTTAACTTGAAAATTGGCATAATGAAATATAATATGAATATTTTTGGTCTTTCTAAGGAATGTGTTTAATTAACTCCTTGAATTATGATTGTCCAATATCATTAGAATTCCAAAATTTTTATATGAATTTAATATGTAAATATCCAAAGCATTGGAATTATCCTTCGGTTCTTTGTTAATTGAATATGTAATTAACCCGTGGCATGGGAATTTTTGATAGGATTTCTCTGAATTAAATATATGATTAAGCATTGGAATGTGAATTAAATATGGGTACATTTATTATTTTTATATCCCATATGGATATAATGGATACTGGTATTGGAACCATTTAATTTTATGGATAGAGTTATTTTGATAAAGTTTGTAGTAGGTATGATATACTCTTGGTGATAAACTACAACATAAGGGTTGGAAGGTTATTAATATGTTAAAATTTTAAATTAAAATTAATTAATAATTTATTTTTTTATTATATGAACTATTATTCAAAATAGATTATTTCAATGTATTAGTGGTGGTGCCTTAATTTTTTTTTCTGACACCCCATTTGGGTCCCCATTTTCAACCTAGTCATACATCATGGATGTAGTTTTAGACAAGTTAAAGGTTTCCAATACATGATTGGTTCATTCACATGTGTGTAATAGAGCATGTATATGGGACTAATCACGGAATTCATGATAGTTTTTTGGTGTATTGTTTTCATTATATAATTTATTTGGCTTCATATATGACATTAACAATACATATTGTATAAAATTTCATGGATAGAGTATATTGGTATTTTTAAAAAATTATAAATTTATCTGGTGGACATGGTTTATATAGATTATTTATTATTGTTAATATATGAGATTTATGTTTTATTCTAGGGTATACTATCCCTAATATATTAATTATACCCTCGATATTATTTTGAAACCACTGTTGTATATGGATGCATGAAAGAGTCAACATGATTTGGGTCAAATGTGGGAGAGATGGACCATAGGAAATAACAAATGTGTTATTTTATTTTAGTGTTTTTTTGGAAATTTTGTTTCTTTGATGATTTATTATGTATTCATATGATCTAATAAAAATGTTTTAAGATATATGATTTATATTTTTTCTCGATTATATATTGGTTATTACTATTATTTATACTTATTAATTTTAAATTTTTTCAAGGAAACTATATATTTAAATTTTTTTAAATTTTTTTCACTTATAATGTTTCTATTTGAAACCTCCAAATATGATTTTTAAAAAAGACAATGAACTTTATGAATAGAAATGGTCCTTTTGAAAATAAACAATATAAACAAAACTATTATTTTTTCTTTTCTATGACAATGAAAACAATGATTTAAAATAATATTCTGAACAACTATTTCAAACCAATGATGAATGAAAACATTCTAATAAATTTATATTTTTCTTGAATGGATTTTTAATTGATTCACATAACTCCTTGGTTGTAATGTTATTGTGTTCTCAATTATATGATTATCAAATAATGAAATTATTAGATGATATAATTGGGAGTTGTTTGGACAACACACTATTTGGATATATGAAATTAATTTTTTTACCATGATATATTTTATTGTAACATATATATTTTATTCATGTTCTATTATAATTTATTTTAATTATATTTAAATAGATACTCATTCAATGAAATTAAAAAATTATTTTATAAAATTTTAAGTCAGATAAAATAATGAAACCATGACTGATTAATAAATTCATCAAATATTAGAAAATATAATTCAATTTTACATTTTATATTTCATAATATATATTATTAGAGGATCCAATTAATAAATATAATATACGATTTTATATAAAATATTCATCATGTTGAACACATTGGTGATGTTGTTAAGCTCTGTTGAATACTAAAATAAATGTACTTATTATAGTTAATTAATCATTGATTTTACATTAATAAAATTTTCATTTTTCATAAATGTCTTGGGTTTATTTATTTATCTGAAAAATGAATATACTGAATATGTTATTACTTCACAATAAATTTACGTATAATTTATTATTCCACTAAATTAAAAATATAGGGTTAAATGTGGTATTGATTTCCACATAAATTTGTTGTTTTTAATGATGTTTCAACACCTACTAAAATTTATGCTTGTTGGTATTACATCATGATTAAAATGATGTATTCCATTTGAGTGGTGGCTCTCATTATAAAAAATCGTATACTATATAACATTTTTCTAGAGATATATATCGAAATGAAGAGTATATGTTAGATAACTTTTATTTTAACTACACTAAAAATACATGTGTTACTTTATTATTTTATTTATGTTGAACCTACACGTGACACTAAATTTGATTTATGTCCAAAAATCACTTTAGGATTTATTAAATTATTAAACTAGTCAATTCACCCACCTTTAATGATAATTAATAGCATCACATCTCTAATATACACATAATGCCTTTTATTTGATCTTGATTAAATCCCTCATACAAAATAGAAAATTTTGTATTGTTTTTAACTATATGGGTGATTTATTTCATTGTATATGAAATTTATTTCCATGAATTATTCGTGATAAAAAAATGGCTTAATTTTTTCCATATATATGTGGCTTCCATACACATAATTAAATATAATTTGATATTTGGGCCTAGAATTAAATATTTCCTCAATAGATTATGTAATGATTATATCTAATGATATACTATGTTTTGTGGAAAGGTATTGATGCAAGAACGTTATGTGATACGTGGGTATGAAATTATATATCCCCATAATCCATTTTTTCATGATTATATTTCTTGACATACTATGTAAGATGCTGAAGAAGTGAACCTATAACATTTTTATGTTTTTTGTGGAGAGCTCTGAATTTTGACGTACTATATGATTCTAATGAATTCATATATTTTCTAGGATTACCATACATGTATGAAGCATTGTCCATTATTTCATATTTATATGTGATGTTTTGTGATAATTCCCTTTAATTATTCTATGTTATTATTATTGACTCTGTTTTATATCTTCCCCTATTTATATTATTTTTTAGACATACTAGGATTTATAGATTACCCAATATTTTATGTTTGTCTGTAGGATAACCATTATATGGATATTAATACATTTAATTTCTATATATCATGTCATTAAATGATGATTCTATTCCATGAGATGTGATAATGTTTGATATTCATTCCAATGCCAATTCTTGCTCCCTATGCTAGGTCTTGAGATCTGAGGAGAATTAGGATTTTTGTAACGCCCCGACCCTAGTTGCCTAGAGTCGGTGCGTTATTACATAACATTGGCATGATCACAAGAAAGATAAAATCTCGAAAGACCGATTGGTTTAGTAGCCTTGGAAACACTAGATATATTCATAAGTTTTACATTACATCATAAAATGAAAAACTACTACAACAACATAATGTCTCCATAATCCACACTACTATCCCCTCATAATATCCCTGCAGGTCATTCATAATTTACTTCTTCACATCCTGGGGAAAAATAAAACATAGAAAAGGGGTGAGATCAAATGCCCAGTAAGGATAACAATATAGCGGAAACTTTCATAAATAAGAATAAACATTTAAGGCAATGCATTACTAAAACAAAAGCCTTTTAAAATTGAACTTCAACATGGTATGGCAAAAGTAAAATGAAATAATGCCATTTACTTATTCACATGGATATTCTACTAATCGAATAATCACATGCAAAAATCAATAACCACTTTCATAATGTTGGAATGCATAATGCCAGACTATCATAACCACATAGCCAAGGCCTCGTGCCAAGGCTACAAATAAGATTTTGTCAAGGCCTTGTGCCAAGACACTAGTTTGTCTCATGAGACCTACCGATGCATCGAGGAGCTATAGCGGGCTCCACCCGTCACTTATTAAGTCCAATGCATTCCCATATGAAAAGTTTTAAACATAACATAAACATTCGTATTAAAACTAGCATACGAAATGTCAATACTTTCACAATAAACTATGAATGGTATAAAAATAGCACATCCACAGTCAAACATATCACAAAACCTTCAATACAATATAGAAGTTTTGTATCATAATAAATCAACTTCAAATAATCTTAAAATCCATCAATGGATGTTGACATAGATGAAATCAAAATTCTTTTAAAAGAAATATCTCCTTTTATTTTGAAATCATTTAAGTTCCATATAAAATAAAACATTTTCTTTGAAAATATTCTTATAAGCTTGTATGGGAAGCTTCGACGATTTTATAACGGCGGAAAATAACTGCACCCGCCGTTTAAGTTAAAAAAAACATTCTTACCTCAATTCTGTCGAAAAGGTTAAAAAGGACCTTGTTTTGAAAACGACTGAAAGATTCCTTTATAAACCTCTTATAAAAAGTCAAACAAGGGTATAAATGACTTTAACCCATATTCTTGTAAATAGTAAAAATGTTTTGAAATACATTTCGAAGAAACATGGATGTGGATGATAAAGAGATCCCAGTAGATTATTACGTATAATACAACCTCGGATAATGAAGAGATTGTGAAATAACCCTTACCTTGTACTTTTCCTTGGTTGTGGTAGGTTAACCTCCTGTATAATGGTGAAATAATTGTTATTAAATTATACAATAATCATATACATTAATATGATATCATATATGATCTTTTAATATTGATTTGATAATAATATCTTAGTATTATCGTTGTTTCGGGTGTTAACTTACTTGTTTTCTTTCATATGTTTTGTTACGTAAGACATGTTTGTAAAGGATAGGTTGTATATTATTCATATCCAGAATGATATCAAGTCCTTAAACATCATTTTTAAATCATAAAATGATAATTACGCTTTAATGGTTACGATGGAGAATGAATCTCATCGCGTTCGTGGAGACGGTAGTCCGTACGTACGCACGAGCGACAATATCATTCTTTTGATATTAAAATAATATATAAATGGATGGTATATCATATATACAGAATCATTAACATGTTATATTTATTATTTACATGAGTTACACATCATTATTATACCCATCCAAATAATATTATATTGAATAACAATTACACCACGACGTGGAGACGGTAAGTCGTACGTACGCACGTATGGTGACATGTTATTCAAAGGGTGGATAGAATACTGAATATGATTGTAACATATTTATAATAACATCACAGTATATGTGAGATACTGGAGTTATTATTTCAGAATGGTAAGAACAAAGGAAGAAGAAGTGGAAGAAGAAATGAACTTAGAAAAGGGTGGTGAGATCATTACCTCTTCTTCGGGTTCTTCCTTTTGATTTGATCAAAAGGGCTCCTTAGGTTGGCTTTCTGATCAAACTAAGGCCTCTAGGTTGTATTGAGGGATGTTGGGAGAGTATTTGGGCAGAGTTTGGCCGAACCAAAAGGCTTTAGAGGTGTGAAGAAATGAGAAGGAGGAGTGCCCTTTTATAAGAGGGGTGAGGGGCACCTTTGGAAAAGCTAGAAATATTAATTTATAATAAATTCATATTCGGTTTATAAATGCTCCAAAGTTGACTATTAAAAGGATGAGGTGGGGATAGGTCGAAAACAACTCATCCAATAGAATTTAGACAGGTTTGGGTACTTATATTAACCTTATCTTTAAGTATTAACTCTAAGTTAATTAGTTTCACTTTTACAATGTCTCTTTGTATTTTTATATAATATGGTTAATAAACATACTATATACATCCAAGAGACCCCCAAGTGGTCCATTAATGATTAAAATATCATAATATAAGTCTCTTGGCCGAACCTTAGATTTTTAGGAATTTAATATCAATTAATAATATAATATTTGTTTTAAGAACTCTTTTATGTCAATTTTGACACTATTCAATAGTTGATTTTTGTGAAACTCATAACAGATTTATTACTTCGAACAAAGTCCATTAAATCAATCCTAATATATCATGTTAGCCTATAAAATTAGTTTAATTCATTAAAAGTTTCATATTATATTTATTTGGGTATTTATAATATCAATTATTTTAATTTTTCACTATTATAGTAATTACTGCATCATCATTGTGTCATAAATAAAATAACTTATTTATTGTCTAAAAATTATAAATAAAATATCATTATGTAGGAAATCTTTTTATATTTCTAATGAATATTTATAATCGAAAATCCAACATATATAACCCTATGTAAAAATTGTTCTTCTAAAAGATATATGCTTGTGTCATTTTTGTATTCATTTTAACTTAATTAAAATAAAGTGTCATTATCACTTACAAGTGGATCCATGGGGTCCCAAAATAGACCCAAAGATGCCCATGGTCGACTATGTATCAAACAATAGGGTTAAGACACGTTTTAGGGTAATTTAGTATTATTATAATATTATTTGTTTAACCCTTATTTACCGGATTTACCCTTTAACCATGGTAAATAAAATATTTACCGCAGTAATTATTCAAAATGTCTAAAAATAAAAGTTACCTATTTACATAATTTGGACATCCTGATTCCAAATATGGAATCCATTTTCCTAAATTCAAAACACAGAAGTGGCAGAAATTAATTTAAAATTAATTCCCGCTGTTAAAACAAAAAGCGTGTTTTTAAGAGATAATAACTATCAAAAGATTGACACTTGTTTATGTTCGGTTTAATTGTAAAATTATGTCCAATGATAAACATTAAATTGAATGGTAAAAATATATTCTAAATATACTTTAAAACCACTCAAATTCATAATTTATCACTATAAATTATTTTGATTAAAAAAGTTGTTTTTAATTAAATTTTAGAAATTTTCACTATTCATCAAAATATGAAAGTTATCCGAAATGTACCAAAATTTCACCCTAGGCTAATTTTGATATTCCGAATCCAAAAATGAAGTCCATTTTGAAATATAGAATATATATGATTTCAAAAATTAGGTATTACTATTCACAATGTCTAGTTTAATTAGTTGTGGTGTGTGTTAGAACTCGAGGTTGCGTACAACACACGCTATCGCATTATTCGAAGGGAAACGTACCGTAGAAGCTTGGGGTGTTACATTCTACCCTCCTTCAAATAATTGCGTCCTCGCAATTTCTAGGGTATTACTGCATAAAAAGACTCGGGTGGTTCTTCATCATAAGTTCCTCGGGTTCCCACGTTGCCTCTTCCATCTTATGATTCCTCCACAAAACTTTTACCAGACGCGTCGTCCGGTTTTTCTCAGCACTTGTTCTCTCGTATCAAGAATCTTGACGGGCTCTTCACAATAAGACAGATCGGGTTCCAGTTCTAATTCCTCATAGGTGAGTACATGCGTTGGGTCAGGCATGTATTTCCTCAACAGAGATACGTGGAACACATCGTGAACTTTGGAGAGACTTGGCGGCATTGCCAATCGGTAAGCTACAGCCCCAATTCGTTCTAGAATTTCGAAAGGTCCGATGTACCTGGGACTCAATTTACCTTTCTTACCAAAACGTATGACTTCCTTCCATGGAGATACCTTCAGGAAAACATGATCACCGACTTGAAATTCCAAATCCTTCCTTCGATTATCGGCATAGCTCTTCTGCCTACTTTGAGCTGCTTTAATGTGATTTTGGATTACCTTCACCTTTTCCACCGTTTCCTCCACCAGTTCTGGGCCTACTAGTTTTCTTTCACCAACATCATCCCAACAGGTTGGTGTACGACATCTCTTTCCGTATAACGCTTCATATGGTGCCATCTGTATACTCGAATGGAAGCTATTGTTATAGGAAAATTCTACTAGTGGTAAATATTGATCCCACATACCCTGAAAATCAAGTGAGCAAGATCTCAACATGTCTTCTAAGGTCTGAATAGTCCGTTCTGATTGTCCGTCTGTCTGAGGGTGGTAAGCAGTGCTCAAATGAAGTTCAGTATCCAGGGATTTCTGAAGACTTTTCCAAAATCTTGAAGTAAAACGGGGATCACGATCAGAAACAATCGATAGGGGTACTCTATGAAGTCTCACAACTTCATTAATATATAGTCTTGCTAGACGTTCCAGGGGTAGATCTTCTCTTATAGCAAGAAAATGTGCTGACTTGGTAAGACGATCAACAATAACCCATATTGCATCGTTCCTTCTAGGAGTCTTTGGTAGCCCCATGACAAAGTCCATCGTAATATTGTCCCATTTCCACTCCGGTATGGGAAGAGGTTGCATGACTCCTCCAGGCTGTTGCCTTCCAGCTTTCACTTGTTGACAAACCATACATCTTGACACAAAATCAGCAATCTCCCTCTTCATGTTGTCCCACCAAAAATGTTCCTTCAAATCTATATACATTTTGGTGCTCCCAGGGTGTATAGAGAAATTGGAACTATGAGCATCATCCAGCAATTCCCTTTTTAGATCAGGTATATAGGGAACACAAAGTCTCTTCCCGAATTTCAAAATTCCACCTTCATACGCAAAGTCTCTCAATCTCCCATCATTCACAGCTTTAATCTTCTTCTGAAATTCTTCATCATCGGTCTGAGAACTCTTAATCCTTTCTAGTAAAGATGGTTTGGCAACCATTTGAAAAAGCATTGATGTTTCACCTTCCCTGGTTATTCCCATGTCCATCTTCACTAGATCAATGAAAATTGGATCCCTTTCAATTCTCATCATGTTCAGAACTCCATGGTCTTTTCTGCTCAAAGCATCTGCCACCTTGTTTGCCTTCCCCGGGTGGTAGTGTATCGTACAATCATAATCCTTGAGTAATTCAAGCCATCTCCTTTGCCTCATGTTGAGTTCTTTTTGTGAGAAAATATACTTCAAACTCTTGTGATCAGTATAAATCTCACATTTTTCACCATAGAGGTAGTGCCTCCATATCTTCAAAGAAAAGATCACAGCTGCTAACTCAAGATCATGAGTAGGATAGTTTTGTTCATGAATTTTCAACTGTCGTGATGCATAGGTAATAACTCTATCATTCTGCATAAGGACACAGCCAAGTCCTTTCTTCGATGCATCACTATAAATAACGAACCCATCATTCCCCGATGGTAGAGTCAATATAGGAGCATTGACTAATCTTCTCTTCAGTTCTTCGAAACATTCTTCACACTCTTTTGTCCAAACAAATTTAACCCCTTTACGTGTGAGCTTCGTTAATGGGTTAGCCAATCGGGCAAAATTCTGGACGAAACGTCGATAATAACCTGCCAAACCAATAAAACTACGTACCTCAGTTATATTCGTAGGTGCTGGCCATTCTTGGATTGCCTTGGTCTTAGAAGGATCAACAGAGATTCCATCTTTAGAGACAATATGGCCAAGAAAAGAAATCTCCTGAAGCCAGAATTCACACTTGCTAAACTTTCCATATAATTCATGCCTCCTCAGAGTCTTCAAGATAATGCGCAAGTGATTTTCATGATCTTTGTAGGTTTTGGAGTATACCAAGATATCATCAATAAATACCACCACAAATTCATCGAGATACTCCTTGAAAACTCTATTCATTAGATCCATGAATACAGAGGGTGCATTAGTCAATCCAAACGGCATTACAGTAAACTCGTAATGCCCGTACCTGGTTCGAAATGCTGTCTTCGGAATGTCTTCCTTCTTCACACACAACTGATGGTATCCAGATCGAAGGTCAATCTTTGAAAAGTATTGAGCTCCATGCAGTTGGTCAAATAAATCATCAATACGAGGTAGGGGATACTTGTTCTTTATCGTTATAGCATTGATCTCCCTGTAGTCGATACATAACCTCATAGATCCATCTTTCTTTTTAACAAAAAGAACAGGGGCTCCCCATGGAGAAACACTAGGGCGAATAAATCCCTTATTACTCAATTCCTCTAGTTGTTTCTTTAGTTCGACTAGCTCTACAGTGGCCATTCTATAAGGGGTCTTCGATATAGGCCTTGATCCAGGAATCAAATCAATGGAAAACTCAACTTCTCGTTCTGGAGGATGTCCAGGTAAATCTTCCGGAAATACATCTACAAATTCTTTCACAACAGGTACACCCTCTATTTGAACATTCCTTTCCTCACCGATAGTTACTTCATTCTCTTCCTCCCCAATAATTGAATTAAGTTGAGCTACTGGGGGTGGGTCTAAATAAGAATTAGGTGGTGACGATTCTGCTCTAAAAATAAGGTGCTCCTTATCATTATCATCAAGAATCGTAACCTCTTTCTTCTTACAATAAATCTTCGCATCATAGTCCGAAAGCCAGTCCATACCGAGGATTATATCAAACTCAATCATAGGTATGACGATGAAATCAGCAGATAAAGAAAATTTATGTGCTCTAATGGGGACTGATTCACAAAACTTTGTTGCAACGATACTTCCCTTAGGAGTTTTAACTGACAACTCCCTTATTAAATCAAATTGGAAATATCTAATTTTCTTAGAAAACTGGGAAGATATGAAACAATGCGATGATCCAGAATCAAATAATGCATTTGCTAAACTTGAGGAAACCATTAAATTACCTGCCACCACGTCTTTCGGAGTTTCTACCTCAGCAGTAGTGATAGCATAAGCCTGGCCTTGATCCCTTGGCCTTTTCTGAGGTAAGTTCTCCTGACGCTTAGGACATGCATTTGCATAATGCCCCATCTCCCTGCAATTGTAGCACTGAACGTTGGTAGCTTCCTTCTTCCCCTTGCAATCATGAGCTTGGTGGCCTTTTTCACTACACTTGTAACAGACTCCCATTCCCTTCAGGCAAGCACCGGGGTGTTTCTTCCCGCACTTACCACAAGATGGATATTCAACCTTTCCCTTCTTCCCCTTATTTCCATTCCCAGATTGATCAGCAGGTCTCTTCTTCTCTTGCTTTGCTTTAAAGTCATAAGACTTAGAGAATTCCTTTTCGGTCTTGATAGCACATGAGACAATGTCTTCGTACGATGAAAAGGATTGTGAGACTAATGCTCGACGGAGAAATGGTTTTAACCCATCAAAGAAACGATCAATCTTACTTCTTGGGTTGCGAATATAATCTCCAGCATACCTCGCTAACCTTGTAAAGTTAGCCTCATACTTTGTGACATTCTCATCCTCCTTTTGTCTCAGACTCAGAAATTGCCTTTCCATATCTGCTCGATGGTCGCGAGGAAAGTATTTTTCTAAAAACAGATCTTTGAACTCCCTCCATTCCATGTTTGATACTTCATCATCTTCCTTCATGTTTTGAATCAATGACCACCATTGATCAGCATCTCTAGTGAGGCGGTAAACTGCCATGGTAACTTTTTCCCTTTCACTACTCCCCAAAGCCTGAAATATTTTCTCTAGGGAAAATATCCATTGCTCAGCTACTAAGGGATTTGTACTTCCATTGAACGTTGGTGGTTGTTGTCTCATGAATCGATCTAACATTGATCCTCCACGCTGCAGATCAGGGTGCTCCATACGGGTAAGGTTATTATTCATAACCTGAGTAAGTTGTCCCAGTACGGTGATTAGCTGATCAGCACCAGTTGCATCACCAGCCCCACTATAATTATCTTGAGCAGGAGGGCAATCCCTACATGGAGTGCGTGCATTGATACGGTTTCCATTTCTTCCACTAGGCGCCATTTCTAAACAATGGCATAAACTAGATCAGTTTATGAATCAAAATACATAATCCCATACTTATAAAACACTTATCATAAATTGAACTATCTATGGATATAATCCATAATCATAAATATGTTTTCTTTGAGGAAGTATATACTCATAAACCCTTCATAATGATTTGTAAAGAAAGTGAGAGTTATCCTAAGAATATCCCCCGGGAGTGTCGTAACCAAGAGTGCAGCAAGGCCCGTTGTCGTGCACCAGTTCCTGTTCGAGTCTAGCTCAAAGCGGTGTTTTCGGGTTTTACCCCTAGCTACATCTGTGCCAGAGCCGCCTCTACCTGCTCGTATCCAGACAGGGATGTATTGCTCGGAAAACTCACAAAGTCTCTACAATACCAAAATTCTAGGAAGTTCTTCTATACTAATCCTCAAAGTTCATCTTAGGTCTATGTGCTCTAATCAGAGTTTATCTAAATCTAGCTTCCAAGGTTTGTACTAAACTTCCTCTGATACCAACTGTAACGCCCCAACCCCAGCTACCCAGAGTCGGTGCATTAATTACATAACATTGGCATGATCACAAGAAAGATCAAATCTCGAAAGACCGATTGGTTTAGTAGCCTTGGAAACACTAGATATATTCATAAGTTTTACATTACATCATAAAATGAAAAACTACTACAACAACATAATGTCTCCATAATCCACACTACTATCCCCTCATAATATCCCTGCAGGTCATTCATAATTTACTTCTTCACATCCTGGGGAAAAATAAAACATAGAAAAGGGGTGAGCTCAAATGCCCAGTAAGGATAACAATATAGCGGAAACTTTCATAAATAAGAATAAACATTTAAGGCAATGCATTACTAAAACAAAAGCCTTTTAAAATTGAACTTCAACATGGTATGGCAAAAGTAAAATGAAATAATGCCATTTACTTATTCACATGGATATTCTACTAATCGAATAATCACATTCAAAAATCAATAACCACTTTCATAATGTTGGAATGCATAATGCCAGACTATCATAACCACATAGCCAAGGCCTCGTGCCAAGGCTACAAATAAGATTTTGTCAAGGCCTTGTGCCAAGACACTAGTTTGTCTCATGAGACCTACCGATGCATCGAGGAGCTATAGCGGGCTCCACCCGTCACTTATTAAGTCCAATGCATTCCCATATGAAAAGGTTTAAACATAACATAAACATTCGTATTAAAACTAGCATACGAAATGTCAATACTTTCACAATAAACTATGAATGGTATAAAAATAGCACATCCACAGTCAAACATATCACAAAACCTTCAATACAATATAGAAGTTTTGTATCATAATAAATCAACTTCAAATAATCTTAAAATCCATCAAAGGATGTTGACATAGATGAAATCAAAATTCTTTTAAAAGAAATATCTCCTTTTATTTTGAAATCATTTAAGATCCATATAAAATATAACATTTTCTTTGAAAATATTCTTATAAGCTTGTATGGGAAGCTTCGACGATTTTATAACGGCGGAAAATAACCGCACCCGCCGTTTAAGTTAAAAAAAACATTCTTACCTCAATTCTGTCGAAAAGGTTAAAAAGGACCTTGTTTTGAAAACGACGGAAAGATTCCTTTATAAACCTCTTATAAAAAGTCAAACAAGGGTATAAATGACTTTAACCCATATTCTTGTAAATAGTAAAAATGTTTTGAAATACATTTCGAAGAAACATGGATGTGGATGATAAAGAGATCCCAGTAGATTATTACGTATAATACAACCTCGGATAATGAAGAGATTGTGAAATAACCCTTACCTTGTACTTTTCCTTGGTTGTGGTAGGTTAACCTCCTGTATAATGGTGAAATAACTGTTATTAAATTATACAAGAATCATATACATTAATATGATATCATATATGATCTTTTAATATTGATTTGATAATAATATCTTAGTATTATCGTTGTTTCGGGTGTTAACTTACTTGTTTTCTTTCATATGTTTTGTTACGTAAGACATGTTTGTAAAGGATAGGTTGTATATTATTCATATCCAGAATGATATCAAGTCCTTAAACATCATTTTTAAATCATAAAATGATAATTACGCTTTAATGGTTACGATGGAGAATGAATCTCATCGCGTTCGTGGAGACGGTAGTCCGTACGTACGCACGAGCGACAATATCATTCTTTTGATATTAAAATAATATATAAATGGATGGTATATCATATATACAGAATCATTAACATGTTATATTTATTATTTACATGAGTTACACATCATTATTATACCCATCCAAATAATATTATATTGAATAACAATTACACCACGACGTGGAGACGGTAAGCCGTACGTACGCACGTATGGTGACATGTTATTCAAAGGGTGGATAGAATACTGAATATGATTGTACCATATTTATAATAACATCACAGTATATGTGAGATACTGGAGTTATTATTTCAGAATGGTAAGAACAAAGGAAGAAGAAGTGGAAGAAGAAATGAACTTAGAAAAGGGTGGTGAGATCATTACCTCTTCTTCGGGTTCTTCCTTTTGATTTGATCAAAAGGGCTCCTTATGTTGGCTTTCTGATCAAACTAAGGCCTCTAGGTTGTATTGAGGGATGTTGGGAGAGTATTTGGGCAGAGTTTGGCCGATCCAAAAGGCTTTAGAGGTGTGAAGAAATGAGAAGGAGGAGTGCCCTTTTATAAGAGGGGTGAGGGGCACCTTTGGAAAAGCTAGAAATATTAATTTATAATAAATTCATATTCGGTTTCTAAAGGCTCCAAAGTTGACTATTCAAAGGATGAGGTGGGGATAGGTCGAAAACAACTCATCCAATAGAATTTAGACAGGTTTGGGTACTTATATTAACCTTATCTTTAATTATTAACTCTAAGTTAATTAGTTTCACTTTTACAATGTCTCTTTGTATTTTTATATAATATGGTTAATAAACTTACTATATACATCCAAGCGACCCCCAAGTGTTCCATTAATGATTAACCTATCATAATATAAGTCTCTTGGCCGAACCTTAGATTTTTAGGAATTTAATATCAATTAATAATATAATATTTGTTTTAAGAACTCTTTTATGTCAATTTTGACACTATTCAATAGTTGATTTTTGTGAAACTCATAACAGATTTATTACTTCGAACAAAGTCAATTAAATCAATCCTAATATATCATATTAGCCTATAAAATTAGTTTAATTCATTAAAAGTTTCATATTATATTTATTTGGGTATTTATAATATCAATTATTTTAATTTTTCACTATTATAGTAATTACTGCATCATCATTGTGTCATAAATAAAATAACTTATTTATTGTCTAAAAATTATAAATAAAATAGCATTATGTAGGAAATCTTTTTATCTTTCTAATGAATATTTATAATCGAAAAGCCAACATGTATAACCCTATGTAAAAATTGTTCTTCTAAAAGATATATGCTTGTGTCATTTTTGTATTCATTTTAACTTAATTAAAATAAAGTGTCATTATCACTTACAAGTGGATCCATGGGGTCCCAAAATAGACCCAAAGATGCCCATGGTCGACTATGTATCAACCAATAGGGTTAAGACACGTTTTAGGGTAATTTAGTATTATTATAATATTATTTTTTTAACCCTTATTTACCGGATTTACCCTTTAACCATGGTAAATAAAATATTTACCGCAGTAATTATTCAAAATGTCTAAAAATAAAAGTTACCTATTTACATAATTTGGACATCCTGATTCCTAATATGGAATCCATTTTCCTAAATTCAAAACACAGAAGTGGCAGAAATTAATTTAAAATTAATTCCCGCTATTAAAACAAAAAGCGTGTTTTTAAGAGATAATAACTATCAAAAGATTGACACTTGTTTATGTTCGGTTTAATTGTAAAATTATGTCCAATGATAAACATTAAATTGAATGGTAAAAATATATTCTAAATATACTTTAAAACCACTCAAATTCATAATTTATCACTATTAATTATTTTGATTAAAAAAGTTGTTGTTAATTAAAATTTAGAAATTTTCACTATTCATCAAAATATGAAAGTTATCCGAAATGTACCAAAATTTCACCCTAGGCTAATTTTGATATTCCGAATCCAAAAATGAAGTCCATTTTGAAATATAGAATATATATGATTTCAAAAATTAGGTATTACTATTCACAACGGCTAGTTTAATTAGTTGTGGTGTGTGTTAGAACTCGAGGTTGCGTACAACACACGCTATCGCATTATTCGAAGGGAAACGTACCGTAGAAGCTTGGGGTGTTACAATTTTGGCCTTATGAGAAGTCTGATTTGGCATGCCTCAATTATATTTATCCCATGCCCACTGTGGTACAGGATGCAACAAATTCGGATGTTGGAATAGGCTCACTATTATATCCAATCATCTATAAGACTCTAGAATGGAATTTTTTATGATTTTCAACTATGACCTACTTAATGTTGTAGTTGCTTCACTGGTCCCTAAAATGAATCAATTCTTTACCAAAAATGGATTTTGAGGAATGTTGTGATTTCTATTCATGAATATTATCTAAAATTATTTGATGATAGGATTGAATATTGAAATCATTCTATCATTTTGATTCTTACCCCCTTTATATGGAATGATCCATTGAGGATTCCTGATCTGAGGAATCAGTTGTTACAAATTTGGATCTATTATGTGTGTCAAATCTTGTCATTAGGTATGTTATTTTTCATTATAACAATTTTTGAATAGCATAAATTGTGTTCTTGGAGTTGTAGCATTGGGAATCACACACAAGGGGTTACGCACATTCAATATTTGGATCCCTAGTTTTACATTTCTCGTGATTGGAACCCTATTTCTAAATATTGGATTTGAATTAAAGGGATAAATTGGTTCATTTTTCACCCGAATATTCCTTGGGATATTGAACTGGTAGTCAGATCTCAAATCAATTTTGATAAATAAATTGAAATAGCTCGATATTTTCATTATGCTAGAGTTATTTTGGAGTTTTTCCAAAGTAAAACATTAGTTGAGATAATCTATTTGAATTATGAAGAGTTTAAATCTTAATTAGGTATTGAGTTTGATTCTTTTTCGTACTTTTTCTATAACTGTGTGCCAATTGGCCATGATAAATCCTACGATCCAAGGGGTTTGAGGTGTTTCACATGTTGAAGTTAGAGTCATCTAGATGGGGATTGTAAATATAATCTTTTCAATAAATGTAAATGTCATTTTTTATGAAGTATTTCATTGGAAAGATCTATTTTCTGGAAAACCATGGTGATCCAGGTGTTGAGAATCAGGGAGTGTATAAAAAATAATTTTCTGATGTTGTTGTCTCATATAAGGGTGGGTGAATCTCCCTTCCATGTATGATTATTCAGTCATCCAATATGCATTAAGGAGTGATAGGTGAAGGATGTGGTGATCCAATACTTCAGATGACCTATCATTCTATAATGGTTTTCTTACTGAAAAATCCTACTATTTTTGTGCTAAGATATCCTCTAAAGGTTTTCTTTAAATACATTATTGATCAAATTATCGAGGAATAAATAAACCTTGCTACAATATATTGAAGTCATAAACAGAAACTGGTTTTTATATCATATGTGATGATCAGAAATAAAAAACATCATATGTTGGATTCTTGTGGTGACAATGTTACGGGGTGTGAATCAGCTCCATAAAAAAATTTGTTACTGGTCGGGATGTTGTGTGTGGAGGTGTTGTGAATCAGAAAATATCACCATCCATACATGTGAATATAGTTGTTGATAAAGAGGGATTCAAAATGGTTATCCTTCTGAAATCTATTGTACATGATATAAACTTATAGTTCATATAGTCTATAGAATTTTTTTATCTATCGGATGATAATGATAGTGTAAATAACTCTTTCATTACTCCCCCTCCCCAGGATTCATCAGGGATCTTCCAAAAAATGAGTGGCTGATGGGAAAAATTGTTTGGTTCTACCCACCTAACTTCTATATACATATGAAAATGATGTACAACTATTTTTGAAAGAAATCAGATGTTGAGTGTGCTACTATATAAGAGAGAAGTCAACATATCACATTCCCTGATAATGCTGATGTTGAATGTCCCATTGCAGTCACATGGGATATTGATGACTAGTTATTTTTACGAACATGATTCCCTTTTCTACAAGATAGAAAAGATGTTTTTGGATCAAATAAAGACATAATTTGGAATAATTTTTTGAAAAAAAATTTAAAAAAGGATTTCATTCTTACTCCATGACTAAATTTTGAAATCATTCTTTTAAGATTAGAATATGATCTTTCAATAAAGATTTATATAATTCTTTATTAGAGGAGGATTGTGTGACACCTCAATTTCCCACGAAATGGACATGAGGTTAGCTTCCAAATGGTAGATGCAGAAGTCCTAAAAATTAAAATCTAGATGGGGTTCCACCATGTGAGTCTTTTTATGTGGGCTTATAATTCATGGTGTTCTTGATCTCCTTGTGTACGAATTTATTTTTAAATTAATAAATTTAGATTCATGGGTTTGGTTTCCAAAACCATGATTGATCCGTTCTGGGTATTATGTATAATGGGTAAGTATCATTGCACATACAATAGGATGGAGTGGGGAATTGAAGACAATGAAATAAATTATTATTTCCAATATGAAAATAATTGAGGATTTCTACATATTATATAAATAACATGAATCAAGGAATTTATATTTATAATATTAAAATTTATCATTTGAGAATAAATTATTTTAAAAATCCTCAATATGATTGAGGAGATAGTAAACTAATAGGATTTGGATGATAATGAAATTCAACATTGATACCAATTCAAGATATCAAGACCATTATATGTATCTTTCGATAACATGAATAATGAAACAAACAATTCATGGGGGATTCTTATATAGAAATATTTTAATCTAGTATTTTTTAAATGATAACAAATAAACACTTGTTGACATTTTATATGTGTTTTTTGATATGTATTTCCTTAATAAAATTAATTTAATAAAAAAATTAATGTTATTCTTGAGGGTAAATGAACAGTTGACACTATGGAATATTATTTCACTTATTTTTTGAGTCAGTATCATGGTATGAGTGAGATTCTAAGGCCATATGCGCCTCAGCACAGATAGAATAATGTATGTAAAAATATTAAATTATGAGAACACAATATATCATAATTAATATAATATATCCCAATTTCTGCATTTTATGAATGATCTAGGACTATTATAAGGTTCATCACATAGGACTAACCCTATTTAGGATATAAATTTTATGTGGATTACATTATTTGTCAAATCTATTGTGGGTATACGTTTTTTAATATCTTAATTACATTATCATTTCTCAAATAAATTGATATATCCCAAAATGTATGTCAAATAATAAATTAGAGATCCCCATTAGGTACAAGATTCATTGCTTACCATTTTTGGCATATAAATTATTTTACATATCAGGTTTATGGTAACATGGCCCCTGATAATACACTCATTATATATAATTATATTTTTATTATATTTTTAAAAAAAATAAATATTCAATATATCTCAAAGGGCGTCTCGTATGAGAAAGAAGATACAATTGTTAGGAACGAAGAATGGTGTTTATCATACATAGGGCATATATTTTATCCATATAAGCTAATTTATAAAATCAGTATTAATATTAAATTATTTATTAATTTTTTAATTAATTTAAATATGAATTTATTTAATACACTATTCATCATCTCCCAATGACCCATGTGGACATCATTTTAATATATTAGGTTTATTATAAGATTTATTTATTGCTATTTGGAACAAAAAATTCAAATTCATTAATAATGGAAAATTAACGACTCCTCATAAATTTTTTAGTTGAATCATGGTTTAAAATGGGAATTTTCATATTTGGTTTCAATTACATGTACACAGCTAGGGGTTTTATAACCAAATCCTTCATATTTTTTATGATGGATTATTTTGGGTCCAGACTAATCCACAACATATATTCATGTATTCAGTATAGTTCAGATGATTGATTGTTATCATTCTTTAGCTGAGATTGGTCTCCATATAGGAATACTTTTCCAAAATAATTGTATATTTTCTTCTTATTAATTTATCTATTTTCCATCTTCTTTCTGATTAAGTACTTAAAAATTTATGGGAAAATAGTTTTTAAAAATATAAAATATAACTTTTCAAAGCATAATTCTTATATTAATTATAAAATTATAATTTAAAAAATTAAAGGAATATAAGAAAACAATTACCATGAATTGGTTCCATCATCTTATCAATAGATAAACCATTAAAAAAATTATTATAAGATAATTTTGAGATATTGTCAGAGATATTTTCAAGTTATAATATTGAAATATTTGATTAGAAATCTCATGGATATTTGTAAAGTTTATTCAAAAAATAATAAATAAAAAATTTAATGGGTAATATATAAAATAATAATTGAACAACTATTTATTTTGAAATTAAGACCAAAAATTTATTAAATCATATTTTTATTAAATAGTCAAAGAATAATTTTTGGATACAAATTATAATTATATAATAGAAAATTTATAATTTATTGGGAATAATAAGTATAATATAATTCTAAAAATTATTAATACAATATTGAACAAATTTATGCAAGGGTAATTTATGGAAATCAAATAACATCATACGAATACTAAATCCTAATTTGAAATGAATATTTATTAGAAAATAAATATATAAATTGTTAAACTATAATTGGACATAATTTTAAAAGTATAATTTTTTTCATAAAATATTATTATGTTAATTTCAAAATCATAATTTGTAATGAATAATTATGATAATATAAATATATTTATTATTAATGTATATTTAAAAAAAATTATAAAAGGATAATTTATGGAATAAAATAATATTAATATTATTATAGAATTATAATTTCTAATGAATTATTTAGTGAATATTATTTTTAAAATTATCCTTGGATAATTATAATATCACTATCACATGAAAAATAATGTCCAAATTATTATTGGATAATTATGTGTATTATAATAAGATAATTATTAAAAATATCAAATAATAACTAAATTATTGTGAAGGATAATTATTAAAAAAAGTTAATCTAATTCTTTAAGAATATCATAATATAACAATAAATATATAATTTATAATAAATTTTCAAATGAAAATTTGAAACCTTATTTTATATGAAATTACAAAATGACTAATTATAAATGGATGATTTTTAAAAAACTATCAAGATATAATTTTTAAAGGATAATTTATGATAAATTATCAAAGGATAACTATAAAGGATAATTTTTTTGAAATTATCAAATATAAATATTTTTTAGGAACATATTTCGATCACATGTCTTGACATAAACAATAACATGGAAGTTATCTAGAAGTGAGTCTCGTAGTTTGTGATATTTTATTTGATAAAGTATTAAAATATCCAGTTTTGATTATATAAGTCCTTAACATGAAAGCATACTTTTGTAGGTGTGCCAACATGGATCGAGTGATGACATTGTTGATGGATGTTATTGTTAACATTGACAACATTGAGCTAAAAGTTACTTAGGTTCAAGGGATCTCATTGTTAATGTTTCCATGGATTGATTATCGTATTAGAATATTTGATATCAATTTAGGATATGTTATTTCTTGTGGGTGTGTGTTTAGATTGTGACACCATATAACATTTATCCATGGGAATTGATGAGATAGTTGACTTCCATGATGATGTTTGATGAAAATGCATTATTTATGATGAAGATGTATTTTATCATAATCTGTTTCTTGAGGTGATAGAACTATTTCCTTGATATATTTCTAGTAAATGTTGTTATTATTTTGGGTTTTCATGGTTAATATGAAACTGGTGGACTTATTTTGGGACATTACACCTAGTGGGGAAGCAAGTTAAAACACTACATGTGACGTGATTATGAGGCCAAGATGGAAGATGTGGAATGATAGACTATTATGGAATAACCTATGGTCATGGTTGTCATTCATGATTATAAAATTATGTGATAATTTATGGGAAAGATTTCATGAGTCATTAAACCTATTTGGAAATAGTGGTGCATGATGGTCTTTGTGACTAAACTAGGAGGAAACATTGAGGAATGATTGGATATTTTGTCCAAAAAAATTGGCCAATGTACTATTTGTAAATAAATAATCATGAGGGTAGATATGATCATGAGACATTTGAATGATTTTTTTGATGATTTCTATCATGGGGATAAAGAAGGTATAACCTGGTGGTTTATGGAGGATTCTTTAGTTATTGACATCATAATAATGGATTGGATATTTGTGGTGTTTATGTGTTGGTCATAATTATGGAACAAACTATAATACATGAGAAAATAAATACAAGAAGGATTTTATTGTTTCTTATTTCCTCTTTTACTCACACCCCAATCAAGCATTTTTAAGCTCTTGTATATTTCATGTGGGACCAGATCTATAGTAATGCCCCGATAGTGGACAGATTAACCGAGGATCGTGGAGCTAGTTGTTCATGATGCTCATGGGGACATTTTATTTACTATATTTACTATTTATTTTCGAAAAATAACTCATTATCTCCCAATAAATGAATTTTATGAGAAATTGGAGACAACTATAACATTCAGGACATGGGGTTTACCCATAGTACGATTTAAATGTTTGGATCATCAGGTTTTTTTTGAATATCACAAACGATAATGCACTATTTAAATTTATTTATATTTTAATTTTAGTTATAAAATTATACATAATTATTATCACCTTATAATTTCATCATATGAGAATGTAGATAGAAGAATTAGTTTTGAAATATTTTGTTTACCCCAAGCGGAGAATAAATTTAATCCACAATAATCATTCAGTTATGTGTTTGTTAATATTATGTTATTTTTTAGTTTTTTATTCAATTAAATTATTAATATTTTTAATCAACTGTTCATCTTTCCAAATGTCCTGAATGGACTACATTTATGATGTATAAATAATTATACATGTTTTATTACTCATCATTTTGACCGTAAAAAAATAAAAAATCTAAATAATGGGAAATAAATGACACTACACTGTTTTAAAGATTTATCGTTATTTGAAAAGATCATTTTAATTATCATTTATAAATACTTATACACCAAAATGTTTATTATTCCCAAACCTATCAAAATAATTCTCTTTTTATTTTTTTATGTCTAAAATAATCATGAACCCCCTAGTAAATAGTTTTTATGGTTTGGATGATAAATTTTATCATTTTCCAGGGAGGTGTGGTCACTCTCCTTGAATTTTGTCCCAAATAGATGTATGTTTTCATATTATTATTTTTATTTAGTTCAATTTTATTCCATAATAATTACATCTAGAATTATAGAAAAAATAATTTTTTAAAAAATATAGTCTAATATATTCAAGGCATAATTATTAAATGAATAAAAACATGTTATGAATCAAAATTATTTGAAGATGGATAAACAATTTTGAGAATTGTTTCTGTCATCTTAGAAAGGGAAACCCAATAAATGTAATTATCTAATGAAAATGGTTAGATATTATCAAATATAATTGAATTGTTTTATAAAGAAATATTTGGTTGGGATTTTCATGGATATTTATAATGGTTTATCATATGATAATTACCTTGAATTGTCAAGGGTAATTTAAAATAAAACTATCAAGAAATTCTTTTCAATTATGACATGAGAATTTGTAAAATGATAATTGCACCAAATTATCAAATAATAATTTTTAAAAGAAAAAAAAATAAGATTAATGTAAAAAGATATTTATTATGAATTAAAAATTATTATATATTTAAAATAATTTTTAAATGATAACTGTACAAAATTTTCAATGGGTAATTTTTTTGACAAAAATTATCATAAGACATTTGAGATATGATTACTTGTAAGTAATATTTATTATAATATAATTAAAAAATTTATTAAAGGATAATTGTATTAAATTGTCAAAGGATAATTTGTGGAATGAAATAATCATATGATAATTTCAAAATGATAATTTTAAAGGAAAAATTATTAGAATATAAAAATAAATATCATTGCAGGTGAACTGATCAAAATATTCAAATAATTATTTATGATTGAAAATTATTAGATGAAAATTAAAAAATTAAAATTTGTTTAGAATAATTATTATAATTTAATTAGAAAAATTATACATGGATAATGATATGGTAATTATCATGTGACAAATAATAACGATAACATCATATGATAATTACATATAATATCAAAGGATGATTATTAAAATTATCAAAAAATAATTACATTATTATAAAAGATAATAATTAAAATAACAAATTTATAGTTTCAAGATTATCATAAGATAATTAGATAAGGATAATTTTTGAGAAATTTTGAGAAGACATTTATAATGGATTATTTATGAGATAATATAATTATAATAATAATAAATGTATAATTTTTACTAAATAATAATGAAATGTTTTAAAATTATAATTTAGGATAATTATTAAAAAGTTAATTACAAATGATATTCTAAGAGAAATTATTTGTAAATATAATTTGAAAATAATGTTATGAGAAACTGTGTTGAACTGTATAATAAATTAGTAAATATCGTGGAGAGAAATTGTATAATCACGTGGAATTTTTTATTTCTTATAAGATTAAAATATCATGTCTTGACTATAGGAATCCTTGGTGTGTGAGTGTATTATGGTTGGTGTTCTGACACGATTAAGATGAGGACACCTTTAACGGAAACTATCATTGATGTTCACATGGTTAATATATGAAGTTATATACCATCTTGGGCACTCATATTAAATAATCCCATGGAATAATTATCGAACTGGAATAATTGTAATCGATGGATGACTTGTGATTACTTATGGGTGTGTAATGTTTTTTATATCGTAAGAACATTATCCATGAAAAATTTTCATATAAATAGGTTCAATATTGATATTTGATTCACATAATGTATTAATAATTATTACATATTTTACAATGATTTGTTCTTTGAAGTGAATCTACAGTTTCGTTAAGATATTTCATGTATATATTTTATTTTTTATGCTTCTGCATTGTACCTATGGGAGAGGTGGACACTTAATAACCCAGTAAAAACAGATGGAGAGAGTTTTTAGATACTTCATGTCATGTGGGGATGAGACCAAGATAGAAGATGATGCATGATGTCCTAATGTGGTCAAACCTAGGTTCATGCTGATCATGAGAGATCAGAAACGTATGAAATGATCATTGGGATAATGTTCCTGATTGATCATACCTGTGTGGAAATAGTTTGGCATGCCATTCTATGTGATATGACCAGGAGATAGTATTGTGACAAGATTTCCCCGTGTGGTCTAACCAGGGGGATTATTTATATGATTATTATCAAGTAGCTCGAGTCCAGATCATACATTGAGATGTATCCATGATGGTTCAATTTATATCCAGCATAGAGATGCATTTGGTATGAATGATGGTATTGGATTCATGGTTAGAAAAAAATCACTTGTTATTGGAATGTGTGTATTTTATTTTCCAACATTGGTCATTATTATTTAATAAATAATTATACATGATCTCATCTAAATAAGGATGCTTTGGTTGACTCCAAATATATCTTGTACTCGTACCCAAATTTGTTATTTCGATGTCCTTGAATATTTCATGAAGGATATCGAGAATGGAAATGGCCCAGTTTTGGATTGATGAGAATAGTAGCTTGGAAATTATAAATGATCTAGAAGATTTCTGAACAATTTGCTATTTATATATTTACAATGTCTTATTATTTCATTCGAACATGCTTTCAACTTATGATAGATTCATTATTTATATAAAATTTATTCCATATTTACTTTTCCCCATGTTTAACCTGATTTTTTATTATATTGTTTAATGTTTATTAATTATCATATTAAATGATATTGTGGGTATATTCTCAACACTATTAGACTGTAAGCATTTCTTCTAGAATGATGCCTCTTGTGTATAGGGAGACACACATGAGTTCACATGGAATTCTAGCTCAGACTTGACGATTTGAGCTAAGATATTTCATATACGACTCGCAAGAAGGATTTGAATTAAATGGTATTAATATGTGAAATGATGATATAATAAAGGATGAAACTCAAAAAAAAATCATAAATGTATCATCATTATTGTATAAATAAAGATAAAGTGTTACATAAGGATCTTGGAAGGAACCAAGATACTTTTTATAAGAATATCTATCGGACCGATGGGACCAGGAATAAAACCATTCATAATTGACGAAATTTTTTGCATTTTATCTGTATAGAATATGAAGAAAAAATATCATGGTTATGAAAACTACACACCAAAATCACTTACATAGATCATTTCTTGATGTAAGGATACAATGTCATAAGAAATGATCCACTCAATATAGTTTATATGTCATTTGGTTTGGGCCAAATACCCTATAGTTATATGTTTATATGGTGAGGATCATTCTGTCATACAATGAATTTCCAGAATTAAATTGTTGTAAAATATTTTAGGATCATGTGATTATGACATTACACTAAACGTTTTAGAGAAATTCATTAAATCCCTTCTGAATCCAATGAGTTATTATTAAAATTATTACATGAGAAATCATATATTCATGAGTGGTGGGATATTCTCCTCCTCTATCATGATAACGTAGTATAGTCTTATGGAATAATACATATGGATTAAAAAATATCCTCCCCATTTATATTCAATCATTGGGAGATACATCCAAATTATCAATTGTTTTAACAAATCTATCAAAAATTAAAATTTCAGGAATGAGAAGATGTAAAAAATCTTTTTTAAAACACCTAGAATATGATTATAGTTGATTTAATATTATCCATGGTGTGTAGCCTTTTCTTGTTGATAAATTAAAACTCATCATGGAAAATTTGTGATCATTTAGCATAATTATTATATTAAAATATAGTTATCTTGAGTGGATGAAAATGATATTTAATAAGGAATACTAGCTTTAACTCATACAATAGAAAATATGTTCTCAATTTTATATAATTCTAGGTATTTTTATTTTCCGATCACAAATCATGAGTTATTTTATCTGGATAATAATTTTTTTTCCTTTCACATAGTAAGATTAATGATAATTGAAACTTGTTTTATCATATTCATTTATATATCCATATTCAGTCTTAAGATGGTGATATCATTGGCTAATGTTTTTTTATAATCTGTATATTTATTCATCATCATAAATGAATAAATATTTTTGAGATTACCAACAATAGTTGTGTGTGGGGTTCAAAATATAATCATGATGTTGGAATTATTATTTATTAAAGAAATAGTTATTCTATTTTCATTTAATGGAGTTAATTCATTACATTTAATGTAAAATATGGAAGTAATAATGATAAACCTGAATAACCAAATAGTTGACAGATGGTGCTGAAACATGACATTTATCTTTAAAATGGAAAATAGAAAGCAATAATATGTTTTATATAATAACTATGTGGGTTTAGGATGAAGTATCATTGTATTTATCACTGATGTTGTCTTTTGGTGAATTCCATTCAATTAATGATCATTGATAAACAAAAATACCCAACTCATTCCATTTTGTTCAAAATATTGGTCTATATTTGATGATAAAGTCATGGGAAATCAAGGACGTCCAGCAATAATGTGAGGGTTTACAATACTTCAAAACATGTGAAAATTACCTCATACAAAAATTATTTATAGGGATATGCCATTGTGTTTAGGTCATCATAATGGAATAAATTTAATATGTGGGGGAAACATGTTCATTTATTTAAAATATATCCATGTTGAAAAATATTGATACCACATTGTGGTGTTATATACAGATAATATTCTCTTCTTATTTTTAATCCTTTAAAGTTGTGGCAATATTTTCCTGTACATATTCATAATAATTTTAAAAACCGAATTTTTTTTTCTATAATGAATTTTGAATTTTACTCCTACTAATAAATATATAATTGTATGAAGTCATATTTCATGTTGTATCGATCATGCACATTAAACATCATTACATTTTTTAATTATCATTTCATTATTAATTTGGCACATAGTATCACTATGGAAAATTTCAAAAATATGATGGGAGATTCATTATTTAAATCATTGTTTCTACACTCCCATAATAACAAGAATTTGTAAATACTAAGATCCTTTATTGGAGAAATAAATATAATCTGCAAGACAACTTGAGTATGTTTGGATACTTCACTGATTTTAATAATCATGAAATAGGACACACCACCACATTACATTTCTCATGTTATTTTAGATTCACTGATGGAGAAAACATATTAATCTGAGTTATACATATCAGGTTGTGATTATACAATATAAAGAATAGTTTCTTTTAGATATATTTTTTACTTACCTATTATCATGTTTTCTAATAATAATAAGTTTCAAACTATTACAGCATGATGTATAATCTTGCAAATCATACCATAATCATAGGGTAAATAATGATGTTTTTAAAAATATATACATAAATGATCAATCAGATCTCATAACGATAAATGTAATGGAAATTATATGAAACTAATAATGATAAATATCATATAAATTTCCACTATTTTAATGTATATTTATTCACCTAACAACAAAACTATAAGGAGATCGTGTCGTCTTTTCTCACTAATGATGAAATTTGTATTGGTAATGAGAGAAGAAAGGGATTCATTAATCATAATGTGAGAACCATGAGATTACTCTATAGATTCCACAATAGAGGGTATAGGTATTCCATTCTATAGGTGGAATCAAAATCAATGGGTGAAGAAGAGAGAAATTGAAATAATCAATATAATTTCAAAATTCCTCGTTATATTGAAATTTTAAACCTTTAATTTTTAATTTGGTAACATAAAACATTCCCTATCATGGTTTATAGAGAAATTATAGATGTAAATAAAGTTAAATTTATTACCTATTAATGTAAAATTTTTAATTTGAAAGATTTCATGTATTTATTTTTTTCTTGATATATCTCTTATATTAACATGATAGGCCATGGAAACAATAAATTTCACTAATGTCACCCCAAAATCACACCACAAAGGATTCATCTTTTTGTTACATGATCATATTATAGATAACATCATATATTTTTGAATTAAATAATAATATTTTTAACGTCACTAGAAACCCATATCATCCATGTAACATTCAATATTTCATCTGGTGATAGAGGAAAAGTGTTCAAACACCACCAGTTTATTAGTGGTATAATTTTTCTGACTGGTTGACATTATTTGATTGCAATTTACGACATAAATATCGATATATAAAGTGGATTACTAATGTCCAGATGTATTCATATTAATTGTCATCATAATAACCTTCTATAAATGAAAGGGCACGAAAACCATATATTTAAACATTTAATAATTCCATGATTGGGACATGGAAGTAATTTTTAATCAATTATGGTTCAAACCCATGAATAAAATGAATTTTTTTATTTTTTATTATTTATCTACATAGAAACAATGTTAAAAATATTATTTGGATATTTAATATCATGGAAAAAAATTTATTTCAATATTATTACAACCTCTGCTCCATAATGATACTATTTATTAAATGAATCCAAATATCCACATTTTATTTCCCAATATAGTTAAATTTAAGCTTATATGGTGTGTTAATACAAAGGGATATATCCTTTAAATCATCTTATAGTCTCACATCAATGGAAACCAATTATTTTTTATAAATGAAAGGTATTTTTATCATAAATACAACATTTCAAACATCGGGGTGGTTCATGTGTAATCATTAGTACCCAATTATACCATTGTGATCACATTGATGAGGGTTGATACACATTCCTAAAATAAATATCCTTATCTTTTATATCCTAAAGTGTGTAATATATTCTTGATTCATGTGATTTGAGAGAGATTGGGGTGTTTCATCATCATCCTTGAGGTCAAACTCATCTGATGATTTGATTATTCCTAAAAACATGATAATACTATATTAATGGAGTTAATGGTACTTAATCCCAATGTTACACTCAAATTGTACATATTTAGTTTATAAAATTTTTTAGGATTTGTTAACCCAACACCAATAAATCCTAAATTTTGAAAGATACACTCCAAAGAATTATATTAATGGGTTTTATCATAATCACCAATTAAATTAATAGATGTTAATCAATAAATATACGGCCTTTCCTTTCATAATATATAATTGTGATTTAAGGATCCTCTCTAGAAGATTTAATATTCCTATATCATTCTAAATATAGAATTTTTGTTTCGATGGCATTGATATGGATTATTAAATTATTTTTTATACCACTATATATAATGAATGTAGACCATTCTAGATTATAAAGTGTAATAACTTGTATTGAATTATATACCAATTGTTATTTCCCCTCAACTTTATAGTACTATAAGTCGATGTATCATGATTCACAAGATTCAATGGGTTAATTGTCACAATATAGTAGCCCCATATTCCCATTTAGGGATAATTTCAATCATTTTTTGTAATAAATATTTGTTTATGTATTCATGTGGAACCATGGTGTTCCAAACAAGGAAACGTAAAATATTCAACATCATATTTGATCAATGTAGGGAAGACATAATATGAAATACTTATCAAGGTTGGTAATGAAAATGTTTTGATGCACATTGCTTGGTTTTCCACTACGGGATAATCTATGGATTATACACATATCGGTTAGTTGGTGTACTAAAATCCATTACCACAAGTGTTTAATTAGAACTTATCATTATGTTAATATCACTCCAGGGAAATTCAATTTTAAATAATATTTTGTGATCCATTTTTTCATTTTAATTCCTTTAAAAGTTTCTCTATATATATTTTTGGATTATATAGATAAGATTATAACGACCCATACATTGCATACATTGTTATTACTTAGGAATTGAGGCACACTTATTACAACATATAACAAAACCATTAAAGGACTGTATTGGTATAGTGTCCTCAGAAACTGGGAAACATAAACAATTGGTTCAAAAATCATCTACATTGTCTCCATTTTATATTATCATATCTAGAGTCCCTTTTGGAATATATTACATAATATCCTTCTTCCTGACTTGGGGAAAAGAAAACATACAAAACGTTGAGCACAAATTCTCAGTAAGGGTAAATAAAAGAAATATAATTCATATCATATTCATAAGAACATAACATTTTTAAAATCTTAACCAACAAAAGAGATCATAATATCATAAATGGGATAAATAATAATAGTGTAATTTAATCCCAATAATCATAACATAAAACATGAATCTTTGTGGAATACACACATAATAGTAGAGAATCATTTCTTAATATTCAAGACTCATTTCCAAGACTATCTTAGCAGACAAAGACCATTTCAGAAGAGAGTTCACTCCTCGTTTCAATCCTGTTTCAATGAATCAGATTTAATTTTCATTCCCACCATTTCTATCTCATGATATATAAATCATTACCCAATGAATTGGAGGGATATATAGTTCCCACCCATCTCATAATGAAACCATTCTTATGTGTGCCACAAAATCATAAATCATACAGCATAGCATAACCTATGTAGTAAGAATGGGATTCTTAAACATCGTGGCATCATAACATAATCCATATAAGATAAAAGTACTTCATAAATACAATTCCATCATAAGATAATCAAATCAATGTAAAAATAGGGATTGAAACATAACCCTATATTATCTTATATGGAAAAAAATTTTATAAAACGAATGAACTTCGTTCTTGAGGAAAATATCCTTTCTACTTCAGAAACATTTTTGATTCTTAAAATTTCATATAAATATAAAATAAAATAATTTCATTAAAAATAAACATCAAAACCTGTAATGTAAGCTTTATGGAAATAATTTTCTAAAAATCCATTCATGCCGTATAAGATGAAAAAAGACATTCTTCTCGTACATTGGCAGGAAAAGTCAAAAAGTACCTCGTATGAAAAACAACAAAATATTCCTTTCATATCTTTTAATAAAAACTCACCGAAGGGTAAAATTGGATTTTAAAAATTGTAGGAGTATAGAAATAATATTACATATTTAGGAAACATGTATTTGGATGACTAATATTCCCAAGTAAATTCTGAAGTAAAACAATCGCGGATAAAAATGAGATTGTGAGATTTGCCCTTACATTTGGTTTAACTTTCTCCGTACGTGTCCAAACCTCCTGTATAATGATTTAAATAATACTATTGACTTATTCCAGAATCGTACTCATTATTATTATATCATATATGGTCATATTCGTAGCTTCTTATTAGTAATATTTCATTGTTACTTGTAATTTAGGTCTTTATTACTTTTGGTTCTTATGCGTGTTTTGTCGAATAAATTCTTATTCTTAATTTAGGATATAGATATCTCATTTATAGAATGGTATTAGTGTAATATATATCATATTTATTCATTCAATTAATTTATATAATCATTAAGCATTGAATATCATGTAAAACGAGTTGCATCACATCGTGGAGACGGTAGGCCTTACGTATGCACGAGTGATGATATCGTTCCCATGATCGTGGAATTGTATTAAAGTGTATGTATACTGTTTAATAATAAATAACAATTTAAAATAATCAAATATAGTTATTATTTACATCATTATGCCCATCCATATATGGTGGTGTTGGAAAACATATTACACCACGGCATGGAGACGGTATTCCGTGCGTACACATGCGTGGTGATTTCCTTTACCGTAGGATGGATAAAAGTTGAAATAGGGTTGTTTCATATTTATAATAACATATATATGTATGAGTTATAATGATGTTATTACTTCATAATTAAACAACTAAATAAGAATAAGTATAAGAATAAATAAAGTTGAAAGAATTGGTAACGGACATTACCTCTTCTTTGAAGCGCCTCTTCTTAACCTCCTCTTAGAGCAATAAATATGATATTTGAAGAAGACCAGGACCTCTATGATTTTTCTAGGGATGTGGAGAAGAAAAATTGGCATGATTTGGCTTGGATTGAAGGCTCAATGTGGTGTGAGGAGGAGAGGGATGAGGTTCCCTTTAATAAGGGTGGAGAGAGGCACCTTAGGAAAAACATAAAATATTATTTTATTATAAAGTCATATTAGGTTATTAATAGCTCCAAGTTGATTTATTTCAATGCTTAGTGGAGATGGGTCGTAATAATATCATCCAGTAAATTTTTGACAAATTTAGGTTAATATTTTAACCATATCATTTAGATTTAACCCTAAGTTAAATAATTTAACTTTTACTGTGTCTTCTTGTTTTCATACACTATATGGTTAATAAACATAATATAACAAGCCAAACTAACCCCACGTAGTTTATTATTAATATATATAACCATATCTAAGTAATTCAGCCGAACCTTAGATTTTTAGGAATAAAATAACAATTAATAAAATAATATTTGTTTTAAAAACTATTTTATGTCAATTTTGACACTATTTCGTAATTGATTTTTGTTAAAATCATAACAGCATGATTAGTTTGATCAAAGTTAATTAAATAAATACTAACATGTTATATTAACCTATAAAATTATTGTAACTAATTAAAAGTCTCAAATTTCATTCATTTGTGTATTTATAACATCAATTATGTTAATATTTCAATAATAAGATAATTTCTGGATCATCATTGTGTCATAAATGAATTAAATTATTTAAGGTTTAAAAATTATAAATAAAATACTATTATGTAATAAATATTTTTAGATTTCATAAGTTTCTTTTTTGTTCTCATTACACATATCCAATAGAATTAGGACATGTGTTAGGGTAATAATAATATCATTTCTACCCTTAATTACCCTATTTACTTTTAACCGTGGTAAATAAAATAAAAAAAGTTACTATTCACGAAAAATTATTTTTATGTTATTGAACCACATATTATTCTTTGATATTAATCGCATCTCTCATATTTTTGAAATTCCACTCACAGAAATGGTAAAATTAAGTTTTTTATAAATTTCAAACTCTCCTAGGAGGTGGGTAAAAGACGGTGAAAAGTTCAATAAAATATTATATATTTAAAATTATTATAAAATCACTCCAATATATTACATTATACTTATATAGGTATTATGTATCAATTTTTCCCAAAATACATTTAAATTAAATAAATAATTATTTAAATAAAAATTTTGTTTTTAAATAGTAACCAAGTGTTTTCACTATTCATTAAAAATTGAATGTTTTCAGAAAAATACCAAAATTTCACCCTAGGTTAATTTAGATATTCACAATCCAAAATTGAAGTCCATTTTGAAAGATAGGATTTATAAATTTCCAAAAAGTTGGTATTACTACTCATATTGGCTATTTTAGACAATATTTTAATAGCATATCGCTGTTTAGTGAAACTCGATATTGCGTACAACACAAGCTATCAAGAAAGGTCGTGATTGCGTGTATGCCAAGATAGTGTTGTGTGAAGTGAAAGATTCCTTTGTTGATGTATATAATATAAAATCAAAATATTTCTCATAAAATTCTCGGGTGTTACATTCTACCCCCCTTAAAATGAATATCTCCCTCGAAATTTGTCACTTTATAAAAAAAAGATGAGTATACCTCTCCCTTATCATATCCTCAAGCTCCCATGTAGCTTCTTATAATTAGTGGTTCCTCCATAAAACATTCATGAAGTGAGTGGTCTTGTTCCGTAGGACTTTTTCTCTATGATCCAGAATCTATATCGGCTGTTCTTCATAAGAAAGATCTTGCTCCAGTGGTACAACTTCTGAGTTGTGTACATGTGAAGGATCAGGTATGTACTTTCTCAGGGGAGATACATGGAACACATCGTGAACTTGAGAGAGATTTGGTGGAAGTTCCAATTGGTAAGCTACCATCCCAATATTATCCAGTATTTCGAAAGGACCGATATCCCTAGGGCTCCACTTTCCCTTCTTTCCAAATCTTATTACTATATTCCAAGGATTTATTCGCAAGAACACTTTATCGTCCACTTAAAACTCTAGGTCTTTTCTTCAGTTATCAGCATAATGTTTTTGTTGACTCTGATCTGCTCTTATGTGGTGTTGAATAGATCAGACCATTTCTGCCATCTCATTAATAGTATCAGGTCCTAATAGCTTTCTTTCCCCAACTTCATCCTAGCATGTTGGAGTTCGGCATTTCATTCCATATAGAGCTTCACAAGGATCAATCTTAATACTGGAGTGAGAGATATTATTATAATAAACACTCCACCAATTGTAGGTGTTGATCCCAACCACCATTGAAATCCATAGAGCAAGCTCTGAACATATCTTATAGAGTTTGAATTGTTCTCTCAGACTGACCGTCTGTCTGAGGATGATATGTAGTGTTGAAACACAACTATGTATCCAGAGTATGTCGAAGACTTCGCCATAACATTAGGAAAACCTCGGATCCCGATCAGATATAATGGAAAGTGGTAATCCTTGCAATCTTACCACTTATTTTACATATATCCTAGTAAGATAATCCAGAGAGAAATCCTCTCTAACAGTAATGAAGTTTGTAGACTTTGTAAGACGATCAACTATGACCCAGATAACATTATTGAATTTATAAGTTTTAGGAAGTCTGGTGACAAAGTCCATAGTGATGTTTTCCCATTTCCATTCGGGTATGGGTAATGGTTTTAACATCCCATTAGACTTCTGTCTCTCAGATTTAACTTGCTAACAAACCAAGCATCGAGAGACATATTTAGCAACATCTCTTTTCATGTCATCTCACCAGAAGTAATTTTTCAAGTCCCTATACATCTTTGTGCTTCCAGGATGAATAGATAATGAAGAACTATGAGCCTTATCCAGCATCTCCTTCTTTATTTAAGCGATGGGAGGAATACAATCCCGATTCCTGAACATCATTATCCCATCAAAATAAAGGTTGAATTCAGGAACATTTCTCACATTCTTTTTTAACTCTACATCTTCTTTTTGTGCCTCTATAATCTTCATATGTATAAATGGTTGAACATTCATTTGAGAAAGATACGATTTTCCCCTTCCATTATAATTCCAAGATCCATCCTTTGTAAATCCATAAATATTGGATCTTTTGTGATCCTCATCGTGGATAATCTAGCATGGTCTTTTCAACTTAATGCAGCTACCACCTTGTTTTATTTCCCAAGGAGGTATTGAATTGAGCGGTCGTAATCCTTAATCCACTCCAACCATCTTATTTAGCACATAATTAGCTCATTTTGTGTGAAAATATACTTTAAAATTTTATGATCAGTATAAATATCACACGTTTCACAATAAATATAATGCCTCCAAATCCTTATTGCAAAGATTACCACAACTAACTTCAAATCCTGAGTTGGGTAATTTTTCTCATGGATTTTCAACTTTCGTGAGGCATAAGCTATCACCATATCATTTTGTATGAGAAAACTCCCCATCCCCTTCTTGTATGCATCACTATAGATCACAAACCATTATCCACTACAAGGTAGTGTGAGCACAGGTGCACTGGATAAACTTCTTTTCAACTCCTTGAAATTATGTTCACATTCGTCCATCCAGATGAATGTAACTACTTTTCGAGTCAACTAGGTCAGTGGATTAGATAATCATTAATAATATTTTACAAAACATCGATAATATCCAGGAAAACCAAGAAAAAATCAGATCTTAGTTATTTTTGTTGGTCTCAACCACCTTTTGATAACCTCTGTTTTTTCTGGATCCACAGATATCCCCTCTATTGAGATTAAGTGACCCAAAAATTCAACTTTTTGAATCCAAATTTCACACTTGGTAAATTTTCCTTAAAGCCTCTCCTTTCTTAGGGTCATTAATACAATTCTCAAGTGATCTTCATGTTCTTCCTTTCTCTTTTAATAAACATGAATATTGTCTATAAAGACAACCACAAACTGATCAAGATAGTCTCTAAAGAATCTATTCATCAGATCCATGAAGATAGCAGGGGCATTAGTAAGACGAAATGGCATCACTATAAATTCATAGTGTCCATACCTTGTACGAAAAGTCATCTTTGGTATATCATCCTTTTGACCCTTAATTGATAATACCCTAAATGAAGATCAATATTGGAAAAGTATAGAGCTCCACGTAGTAGGTAAAATAAGTCATCAATGTGTGGGAGAGGATATTTGTTCTTGATAGTGATCTTGTTAAGTTCTCGATAATCAATACAGAGTCGCATTGATCCATCATTCTTATTAAAAAACAGAATAGGTGCCCCCAAGGTGATGCACTAGGGAATATTAATCCCTTATCAAGATTCTCTTGGAGTTTCTTCTTCAATTCTTGCAACATATTTAGGGCCATTATATATAGTGTCTTTGAAATAGGCAAAGCATCCGGTACAAGTTCTATTGAAAACTCAACTTCACGATTTGGTGGAAGACCCGGAAATTCCTCAGAAAATAAATCATCAAACTCCTATAAAAGGGGCATATTCTTAATCGTGGGTTTCTCACCAACCATTTGAGAAAAATAACCTTCATTTAGTGGAATCAAGCCCATAATATGGAAGAAATTTCCACTGGAATGTTATGTTCATCCATGAATCATTAGACGATCATAGATTGATCTGGAATATGAAATGTGACTTCCCTTCTTTGGTTATTGATATGATCTCCATATATAGAAATCCAATCCATGCCAGGAATCACATAAAATTCCACTATAGGAAGGATCACAAGATTTTCAGGAAGAACATTCCCACAAACATCAATTGGAGGAGAATTATAAACTTTTTATGCGACAGTTGTGCCATTAGGGGTTGTCACAGCTACCTCAACATCTAATTGTTGATGTATTATGGAGATACTCTTAGAAAATTCTTAAGAAATAAAAGAGTTGGTGGATCCAGAATCAAATAAAAAAATTTCTACTTTAGATTGGATGGTAAGTGTACCATTCAGCACATCGTTATTGTACTCCACATTGCTGATAGAAATTGCATGTGAAATTCCATTGTATTTAGCCTTAAGAGTTTATTGACATCGATCGTCATCTACAACCCTTGGATTAGGGAATTTATTATCATAATTCCCAATTTCCATGCACGTGTAACATTGAATTGTAGGTGGTTCACTCTGTGTAGCCTTTTCTTTGTTCTCATCACTAGACATCTTCTTTCCCATCATTGCGGCATTAAAATTCATGATGAACTTCCTTTCCGCATTTGAAACATTTACATGTCCCTTTAAGACAACTCCCACCATGTTTCTTTCCACACTTTGAGCATAAGGGAAAACTCATCTTCTCTTTAGTGAGATCATTAGATTTTCTATTAAATTTCACTTTCCTCTTCTTATCTAATGAATATGACTGATGGGTTACTCCAATCTCCATATCAACCTTGAGAGCACATCGAACGATTTCCTCGTAGCTATTGAAGTCCCTTATGGCTAATTCCCTTCAAGGACGTGGTTTTACACCACTAATGAATCGATCGATCTTACTCTTAGGTTGGATAATAATAAGAGAAGCGTACCTTGCAACTCTTGTAAAATTTTCATCATAGGAACCAACACATTCATCATCCTTTTTCTTTAGTTGAAGAAACTCCTTATCCATCTTTGTTAGAAGAATGAATGGGAAGAACTTATTGAAAAATAAGTTCATGAACTCGTCCCATTCGATAGACTAAATTTCATCTCTTGGCCTCATATTCTTGATAAGATTCCACTATTGATTAGCTTCACTAATAAAACTATATTCCGCTAAGATGACTTTATCATGTTCAGAACATTGAAGAACTGAAAATATCTTTTCAGTGGTACTAATCCATTGTTCAGCCACTAATGGATCAGTAGACCCGCTGAATGAGGGTGGACGCTACCTAATGAAGGATTTAACAGAATTTTTCTCCTTACTTTGCTCGTTTGGAAGTACAGTATGATTCATATCTTGAAAAGATGTGTGATAATGGCTAAACGATTTTTTATTCCACCTCCCATAACATTTTGTTGCTCATGGGGACAATCATTACATTGCCCGTCGCATTCCGCATTAACACAGTTCCTTTGGGTTCCAGCCATTGACTAAAACCAAGAAGAATAGTGTGTTCAAAATAAATTATATTATAAAAACCACATAATGAAGAATAAAATTTCACCCCTAAGGTCGTACCATAGGTTGTTCATGGCCATTTTTAAAACACTACGATTGTGTTCTATGCTTAGTCTTATATTTTGGGTTCTTACTAAGGCTTTCACATTCTAGTTTCAAAAGGTAGACTATACATTTCCTCTGATACCAACAATAATGACCTATACTTTACATAAATTGTTATTACTTCAGAAATGGAGCACAATTATTACAACATATAACAAAAACATTAAAAGACTGTATATGTATAGTTTCTTCGGAAACTGGGAAACATAAACAACTGGTTCATAAATCATCTACACTATCTCCCTTTTATTTTATGGTGTCTGGAGTCCCTTCTGGAATATCTTACTTAATATCCTTCTTCCTGACCTGTGGAAAATAAAACATACAAAAGGGTGAGATCAAATTCTCAATAAGGGTAAACAATAGAAATATCATTCATATCATGTTCATAAGAACATAACATTTTGAAATTAAAAACCTTCAAAAGAGATCATAATATCATAACATGATATAAATCATAATAGTGAAATGTAATCCCAATAATCATAACATAAAACATGAAACATTGCGCCATACACACATAATCATAGAGAATCATTTATTAGTATTCAAGACTCATTACCAAGACTATCTTAGCGGACAAAGTCCATTTCTGAACCGAGTTTAGTCCTCGTTTCAGTCTTGTTTCACTGAACCAGATTAACCTGCAGTTCCGTCCATGTCTATCTCATGAGATATAAATCATTACCCAAAGATTGGGAGGGATATATAGGACCCACCCATCTCCTAATGATATCATTTTTATGTTTTCCACAAAATCATAAATCATACATCATAGCATAACCCATGTAATAAAAATGGGATTCTTAAACATCGTGGAATCATAACATAATACATATATTAAAAAAAATCTTCATAAAAATAATTATATCATAAAATAATCAAATCAATGTAAAAATATGCGTTGAAACAGAACCCCATATTTTTTTAGATTGGAAATAATTTTGATAAAATGCTTGAAATCCATTCTTGAGGAAAATATCCTTTCTACTTCAAAAACAGTTTCCTTTTCTAAAATGTCATATAATTCTAGAATAAAAGGAGTTGATTAAAAATAAACATGAAAACTTGTAAATTAAGCCTCATGGAATTAATCTTCTAAAAATCCATTCATGCCGTATAATTTAAAAAAACATTCTTCTCGTACATTGGCTGCAAAAGTCAAAAAGTACCTCGTACGAAAAATGACAAAATATTCCTTTCATATCATTTAATAAAAACTCACCGAAGGGTAAAATTGGATTTAAAAAATTTTAGGAGTATAGAAATAATATTATATATTTAGGAAACATGGACGTGGATGATAAATATTCCCCAGTAAATTCTGATTTTTAAACAATCTCGTATAAAAATGAGATTGCAAGATTTTCCCTTACCTTAGGTCTGATTTGCTTCTTACATGTCTGAACCTACTGTATAATGATTTAAATAATGTTATTGACTTATTCCGGAATCGTACTCACTGTTATGATATTATATATGGTCATATTCTCAGCTTCTTATTAGTAATATTTCATTGTTACTTGTTATTCTGGTGTTTATTACTTTTGGTTCTTATGCGTGTTTTGTCGAATAAATTCTTATTCTTATTTTAGGTTATAGATAACTCATTTATAGAATATTATTATTAAAATATATTTCATATTTATTCATTTAATTAATTTATATAATCATTAAGAATTTAGGATCATGTAAAACGTGTCGCATCACATCGTGGAGACGGTAGGCCGTACGTACGCACGAGCGATGGTATTGTTCTGATGATCGTGGAATTGTATTGAAGTGTATGTATACTATTTTAGAATTAATATCACTTTAAAATAATCATATATTGTGATTATTTAAACCATTATACACATCCAAGTATGGTGGTGGTGTAAAACAAATTACACTATGGCGTGGAGATGGTGTTCCGTACGTATGCACGAACGGTGATTTTGTTTTTCGTAGGATTGATAGAAGGCGAAATTGGGTTGTTTAATATTTATAATAAAATATCAGTATATGAGTGATATGGATGTTATTACTTCGTAATTAAACAACTAATTTAGAATAAGTAGAAGAAGAAATAATGTTGAATGAATCGGTAACAGACATCACCTCTTCTTTGAAGTGCCTCTTATTAACCTCTTCTTAGGGAACAAAAGATGATCTTTGAAGAAGACCTAAACCTCTAGGATATTACTAGGGAATTGGAGAAGAGAAATTGGTAGGGGTTGGATGATCATGAAGGTTCAAAGTGGTGTGAGGAGGAGAGGTATGTGGTTCCTTTTTATAAGGGAGGAGAGGCGCACATTAGGAAAAACATAAAATATTATTTTATTATAATGTCATATTCGGTTTTTAATAGCTCCAAATTGATTTATTTCGAATCTAATGTGGGGATCAGTCGAACTCATCTCATCCAATAGATTTTTAACCAGTTTAGGTTACTATTCTAACCTTATCATTTAGATTTAACTCTAAGTTAAATAATTTAACATTTACGGTGTCTTCTTGTTTTCTTACACTATATGGTTAATAAACCTACTATAACAAGAAAAATGAACCCCAAGTTGTTTATTATTAATATATTTAACCATATATAAGTCATTCGTCCAATCCTTATATTTTTTAGAATAAAATTACAATTAATAATATAATTTATGTTTTAAAAAATATTTTCTGTCAATTTTGACATTATTTGGTAATTGATTTTTGTGAAAATCATAACAGCATTATTAGTTCGAAAAAAGATAATTAAATCAATACTAACATGTCATATTAACCTATAAAATTATTATAATTCATAAACAGTATCTAATTACATTCATTTGGGTATTTATAAGATCAATTATGTTAATATTTCATTAATAAGATAATTACCGCATCATCATTGTGTCATAAATAAATTAAATTATTTATTGTTTAAAAATTATAAATAAAATACCACTATGTAGGAAATATATTTTTACTTCTAATGAATATTTATTGTCAAATTTATCTTATGTATTACCCTATATTAAAATGATTTAGTTATTAAACTTTGACTTTAACTATTTTAACCCTTCTTTAAATAAATTAATAATAAATTTCCTAATCTTATCAAAGTGGACCTAAATGGTCATATTTTATTCCTATGGTTTTTTTTGTCGAATTAAACTTACCCAATAGAATAAATACATGTGTTAGGGTAATAATATTATCATTTTTACCATTAATTACCCTATTTACTTTTAACTGTGGAAAATAAAAGTAAGAAGTTATTATTCACCAAAAATATTTTTATCGTATTGAACCACATTTTACTCCATGATATTAATCTTGTCTCTCGGATTTTCAAAATTGAACTCAGAGAAGCGGTAAAATTAAGTTTTATATAAATTTTCAAACTCTCCTAGGAGGTGGGTAAAAGACGGTGAAAAGATCAATAAAATTTATATATATCTAAATTTATGATAAAATGACTCCAATGTATTAAATTTAACTAATATAGGTATTATGTATAAATTTTAACCTAAATTAAATTTAAATAAAATAAATAACTATTTAAATAAAATTTCGGTTTTTAAATAGTAACCCAGTGTTTTCACTATTCATAAAAAATTGAAAGTATTCAGAAAAATACCAAAATTTCATCCCAGGATAATTTCAATATTCATAATCCAAAAATGAAGTCCATTTTGAAAGATAAAATTTATAAAATTTCAATAATTGGGTATTTCTGTTCAAAATGGCTTCTTTTAATAATACTTTAATAGCATATCGCTCTTTAGGGAAACTCGGTATTGCGTACAACGCTGGCTATCAAGGAAGGTCGCGATTGCAAGTAATCGAAGCTATTGTTGTGTGTAATGAATGATTCCTTTTATGATGTATATAACATAAAAACAAAATATTTCTCATAAAAGTGTCGGGTGTTACAAAGATGACATGTGATTTATATCTTTGGTGTGCCTATGATTAATTTTATAAATATAATAAAAATATATTATATTGAGAGCACACTGTTTCATAATTGAAATTTCCTAAAATAATAATGGAATATTGGATCCCAAATCTGAGACCACAGTTGAGGCCCCAATGTGATGAATACCTTAGGTATGACCTAAAAGGTGTCACCTCGGGGCGTGCAAATGTCACGACCATTAGTGAGTGTGTTGAGATAAAATAAATAATTATATTTATTTATTCTATTTAATTATAATAATAAATTTCCTCGTTAAATATATATTTATATATATTTTCTTAGTTTAATCAATATAATCATTGGACCATTGAAAAACTACTTATACTTACACTCATTGGTGAATCAAATTCTGATGTAGAAAAATGTCAAAAATGATGCAGATGAAGGAATTATGAATCCATTAAATTCTCGTAATCATTGGAGAGTTCATTCTTCAGTGAAGAAAGATCATATATATTGTTCTGACATGAAAATTCATGTATTTTCTAAATTTTTTAAATCAATTGAGAAAAATCATTCCATCATTGATCTTCATCATTGTAAAGGTGACACATGCCCACATGTATTGAAATTATATTGACTTTTTCTTTGTTTTTTCTCAACACGGTTGTCCATGATCATTATCATTGTCCTAGAAAACATGGAAATTATAATTAAATATACGTTTTTATTTCCTTTCCCAGAAATTTCATTACATTCACCGCTATTAAGATATTGGTCAATGGATTAACACAATCATGTGCTTTCGAGCCCGATCAGACGCACATATTAACATTGAAATTTGGTGCAGAAAATGAAACATTGAATCCAGGATGAAAAATAGGATATTCTTGTTTTTGGTGATTGATACATTGATTTAGATCTTGAAAACAAGATGGTGGTTTTCCTATTAATATTATAAATTTGATAAATCTTAATGTATCAATTAGTACAAATTTTGGTCCACTAGATGGCTGAATTTGAAGAAATAATAATTGTCACCATTATTTCATGTTATAGTGATGATCAATTGAATGTTGAGAAGCTAGATCTGGTCACTCGAGCCCAAAATGAGAACTTTTTTAAATATTTAGACTTCACATTTTGTGGTCTGACGAACAAATTGTTTATATCCTTAATGTTGTGGTAACTAAGGTTTCATGGAATTATATGTTCCACACACCATGTGGGACACCCACATGCAATGTGACCCAATATTAGTGGCTTGAAATATACGGTAGTTGGACATGATCAGGGTCATGGGTAGGTAAAAACCAAATAGCGAGATAGAAAAACCGACAACATACAAGGGGGAACCCTATAATAATAGGAATGAAATTTTCCAATGATCAAGGACACATGATGGAGTATATGGACAAATACAAGGACATGGGTGGAATCCCTAGTGTTAGGGACATGCCTAATAAAACCCACACCTAATTTTTATCCCTATATGGGAAGGGGTCCATGTAACATTAGCAGCTGATCATGAAATGGAGTGTGGTCACATTTCATGTGGTTTCCCTCAAACACTCTATACCCCTTGGTTCGTCATGATGAAACATCCATCATTCATATCTCATTAATTTGAATGTGGATTTTGTCCCATGGGTATCCAATCATGAGTGTTAATTCACATATAATGAAATGGTATCCTCTATAGTAGCTTGTGAGTTATGATGTGACATTTTCTAAGCATGATGATTGTTGAGGGAAAACATGAGGATGATAGTGATCACGTAGGATCACTATAGGATTTCAAAGTGTCACTCTCTAACCAATATTGGCATGGGTACCCAATGATTATAGTTAACCCATCTTATTTATATATGTTATGGGAACTCAAAATTCTGATTGGTACACTCTAGTCGAGATATGAATGAGACCTCGATGAAAAGAGTGGAACCATCCTCTAGAGATAGCGCACAGGTCATTGACCTTCCATGAGCGACCATCTGACCGGTTTAGGCATTTTTCCTCAATTGCTAGAGCTTCACCATCATGTGGATAAAGGGTGTAGGTCCTTAACCTACCATGTGGAACCCTACAGCTAGGATTGGAATTGGTCTCCAATGACTTGAGTGACACCCTCCTCTAAGGATAAGTCATGGGACCTCAACCATCTATGTGGGACACTCTAGCCATGATGTTCATCAGTCCTCGATGTGTAGAGTGGCACCCTCTTATGGAGACACGACATGTTTCCTCAACCATCAGTGTTGAACCCTCTTTTTGTACCAGGTAATGGATCCCCTGAATATATTATTTCCCTAGACTGTACATAATAGTGGTTAAGTGTGGATTTCCTTGGATTTTACTAATGAGAATATATGTGAGATGTTGGGAATAATTGATGAGCTTATGAAAATGATGTTGACTCTTTTCATATGACATGATGTGAGACAGAGATACCCCATATCCATAATTATCTATATTTGTTTTAGAATATATGTTTATATCTATGTATTTTTACCCTCTTGATATGGGTAGTGGAGAAGTGATGTGTTATCCTACTACACGATTTGTTGATCTCCCTGCCATTTGATGAGGTAAATTATTTTTATTTATATTTAGTTTTTCATTGTTAGCTATGAATCTATGTATTAATATTATGTATCATTATGATACACCTTCTTATTTTTCGGTGTCCCATATAGAATGTATATACTCTAACCTATATATAATTTCACACACATGTTGTTTCAAATAAAAGAATAAAATAGGTCATCGATGATTACATATGAAATTTTGGATACATAGTGATGTGTCTGTGCACGGTGATCATAACAAGGTCATCCGGAGCTAGTCTCTCTCAATAATTTTAATTGTTTTTGACATGATGCAACACCATTCTGGTTGTTAATGTATTATTCCATTTTAATTTTTAGTCTTCACTATCGTATAAATGTACATATTATATGTTTTTTATGCTGGTTAAATTCTGGTTGTTGAATCATTTTATAAGTATTTATTTTTTCATAATTGATATGGTAATCTGGGTATTAATATGTATATTTTTTAACATCCTCCCCATTTCCAATATTTCTTTGGGAACCTATCTCCAACCAATGTCTCATGATAATGGGTATGTGGTACTTGCTGCTGAAACCTCGGTTTGGGTCGGTTCATGACTTATTAGTGTCAAGGGTGGTCTGATCCTTGGGAATCTGTTTTGAGTAGTAACCTTATCGGGATTTGATTCGTATTTATGGAAACAATGTCAATTTATCTCAAGAATGACTGTCAAGCTAGGAAACCCAATGGTAATATTGGTGTCCAACATATCCATAGAAGAGAATCGATAATATATTAATAATGACCCAGAATATTGAGAAATGAGTTGCATTGATCAACGGTACATGAATAATATTGGAATTATTCTTTGAAAATGATTGTTTATTAATCTCACCATTTTATATATATATAAGTCCTCATATTATTGTGGCAAGTCATTATAAAATTTTGTGGATGATACCATGGTGACAAATAACCAGGAGTAGAAATTTTGGATGGTGATAATGATCTGTTGGGTGATGGAGCCTCATAGTATGGTACATCGCAAGAGAAAATTCTTCCAAGTAGACATGTTGCATCACCCACATATGTTGATCATACAATCAGAGTAGGCTGAGTATGTGTTCAATATTAACTCACCCCCTAGGTTCCAGCATGAGTGGCTGCTGAGGGTCTATGGTGATCCAGATCCCTAGGCTAAGGTGGATTGGCGAGATTCGATATTCAAAATATTTATGATCATATGATCATTGAAAAATCAGTTGGTTATTATAGAAACTAGCCTTTTCCATGTAGAATCTAGGAACTAGTGAAATCTAGTTACCTAGATGCATGATAAGTGGAAATTCTTATATCCCAACCTCTTGTATCTATTTCGTGAGGAGTATTATCCCTCCTACTTATGCACAGTTCGAATTAAGGAACTTATTGAGCTACACAAGGTTGTGAGGATAGTTTATATGTATATGAATAGGTTCATATCCCTTACGTGGTACAAAATTGACATGATCCTAGATGGATATATCTCATCACATATGACAGAGAAGGTAATCCGTAGAGAGATTCATGCTAGTGTAGTACACTTGTGCATTCAAAAATATTTTGTGGGGTTTGATAAGGTTTAGGTGAATGATAATTTCTTATACAAGGGAATCTATGTAAATGGATCTCACACTTCGAATTATAGAAATTAGTCCTCGTTAGTAGTTAGCATATGATAGTCTACATGAAATCGACAGAGTTGATATTCCTAGAACCAAGCACAGGATCATGTTCATTGTAATTGTAGAAGATATGGGTATCCAAGAGAGGGAAGTTTATGTGATTGTGATGTAATAGTCCTTATATATATATACTTAATAACTATATATTTTTAAGAGCAACGAATGATAGCCAACGTACCGCCATGATAAAGAGAACAACATGACCCTGGATCTCCCAGGGGAGGGAAGGGTGTTTCTTGGGAGGAGGAGATAGTGGTGGAATATGTGGATCTCGGGGTGGAGTAGTTGGGGGTAGTTTATGATTCGTTGATATCATTCAACCACCACTACCAAATAAAACATCTTAGGATCATGTTACTATCAGTAATTCCCCCAAAGAGCTATATTATATAGACACTTATGACCCATCAATACTATTGATGAAAAGAGGCATGATATATTCTTATTCTTCAATTTCTACAGTATTTATAGAAAATTAATCCAAAAAATACTCCTTATTTACATTTCCAGTATGAGATATGGAGCTCCCAGAAGAGTCCTCAATAGAGATGTAATGTCTTGAGATTCTTATGGGGAGCTCTTCATTAATTATTTTGTTTTTGGGTATGGAATGTTATCACCTGATGGAGAGAGGATCACATGAGCCATTTTGGTCTTCCTAATTAAACCATATGATGTCATATTTAGAATGTATTGGTATTATATGGCCCATTTCTATATTTATTATCATTTTAAATGAGTTATATGTCTTCACAATGATGGGATGTGATAGCCATTATGGGTGGTAGAGATCATTAGGGATGATGAGTGGGTACTGAGAGGGGGATGATTCATCCCATAAATCATCAAATGGAATGTGTAACAATTGGTGGAGGGGGATCTTCCTGTATCTGAATTCATTTAGTACAGTAAGATTTAATGTAATTTGTACCGGAGGACATTTTGGGAAAACCACGAGGTGAGACATGGAGTTTTGTATCAAATTTCCTCTCAGGACTGCTCTGAATCCTTTTGTGGAGTTTCAGATGGTACCTTCCATGATATGGGAAATTCAATTTTAGTTAGAGGACCATAAAGAGAATTATTTCATCAAGAAAATTGTATCCCCCTAGGACCCTTCAGTTTAGTTTATGAAAAGTTAGATTAAATTTTATGGATTATCATGGATTATCATCACCTAAACAATGCCATGATAATGAAAATTTCCATTTGTAACAGATTGAAGACCACATTGACCTGTTTTGAGGAGTGAAACCAATAATGAATATTTACCTCATGTATATATAACACCAACTGAGGGTTTTGAGGTAAATATTATGAGGATGCAATTCTACTATTGTTATATACACTACGACTTCCTAGTGATTCCCATTTTTGTGATGAATTACCCCTACCATTATTTTTTATGGATTAAATGAACAAGATTTTACATCCATACATTGACCATTTAATGGGTGTCTTAGTTGAAAATATACTCATCAACTCATTGTTAAATGAGGATCATGGATATCACTTGTGTACTGTCTTTGATTTTATTATGGAGCCCCAGCATGATGGAAATCACTCAAAGAGAGAGTTCTATATTCACATGGATCGCTTAATTAGGAATTTCGTTTTTGATCATTGTTTACCCATGGACCTAATGATGATTGATGTATTCCTTTCTAGGGATCCATCCATGAGAGTGTTAGAGGTGTGATGTTTTCTTGTCCTAGAAGGGTACTACCCTAGGTTTAATGGTAGACTTATGATGGATTTAATCCCCTTTTAGATCCCTAGAATTGAAATAATATCTTTTTACCTAGAATTTTATGTTCCATAGGGACTTAAAAGTAATGGATCTAATGTTTATGTGTTATTCCATGTTAAGACTACTAGTGGAGTTTGTGGAGTATGTAGTGTATTGTGAGGCCTCGATATCTAGGCATGGTAGTATGCTAATATAGTAGCATGTTGACATTTCATTTAGTATGAGATAGTTTACTCCCACAAAGAGAAATTTATGACCCATGAACTAGAGATGGATGTGGTAGTCTTATCTATTGTGATGTGGATGCACTATCCCTTAAGAGACTACTATGTGGTTTAGTTAGACTAGGATAGTCTTAGGTACATATTCATGTAGAGAGTCCTGAACCAAATACAACATCACTAGATGGAGTTCTATAATTTCTATTAATTATAGATAATATATACTTATGGGATGGGTAATGTGATATCAAATTCCATTATAAGTATGTCTCAATTTCTCTTACTATAGGAGGATTCAAGAAATTGGATTCCATGTAGATGTCCCTGGTAAAGATGGATGGTGCATCTTTTCTTCAGTCAATGGTGTTGACTCCACCAATTATCCAGTTTGTGAGAGATTCCAAATTTAAAAGCATTAACTATGAGTAATTTCATTAATTGAAATCCTTCTGAGATTCACCCTAAAAGTATTCTAAAAATGGTTATATAAACATTCATTTTCAGATATATATTGAGGTCCAAGGAAAAATGTTAGAGTAGTTGATAGGATAGTTTCACACATCTCCATAGACTGTATATCAGAGTTTAGAAAGTATTAATACATACCTTTAGTGGTAATATTGGTAGTCTTTCATGATATGGACTATAGATGAGTTCTTTTCAAAGTGGCTTGACTTTCAGTAGGTGAAGGTTGTGAACTAGGTTTTGATAGGATTTTTGCAACCCATTAAGATCTTTGAGGATAAATGGCACTACAAGTCAATGGAATTTGTTACAAGATTTTCATGCAAAATGAATGGACATGACAAAATTTGGGTGACAGATGTATGACTTAGGAAATTAGAACACATCATTATTATCATGGTGTAGACTTATGTGGAGATTTTGGGGTATTTTTAAAATATAAGATACTATTTTACATCATAAGGTACCACTGACTATTGTTTCTAGACTTGACGTGTGGTCCATAACATTGTTGTAGAGAGGATTTCAGAAGGAATTCAAGACTCATATGTGGATGAGTAAAACATTTGACACCGAGATATATGGAAATACAAAGTGCACTATCGAGGTATAATAGGGTATACTAAGGGATTGAATGTTATACATTGGATCTAGCTTTTAGGATTACTTGACGTTGGTATAGTTTCCATAATGTTGTATCTACAACTCTACCATTGGAACAATATCATTGGAATCCCTATTTGGTTTACCTTATAGGTCAACCTTTTCTTGATAGAGACCTGTAAGGCATGCATTGTGGCAACATAGTTGGTGTAGATGATGAATTAGATGGTTAATGTCATCCAATAGTATATGAGGAAGGCCAAGATAAGGTAGAAATATTATGTAGATTGTCATCGTATGACCATTGATTCTTAATAATAAGATAATATTTTCAAAATAGATAGTTATAAATGTTGGTTATAGAGGTTAGACTAGGAAGAAAATCTAACATTGAAGATCATCGAGACATTTGAGAGACTACCAAGGGTTTATGAGGTTTCTTATGTTCTCTCCATAACCCCATAGTTGGAGAGGGGCCTAGGTTCTTCCATTTTTTATAGTTGAGGAGATACATTCATAGACCTACACATATTATAGAATTGGTTGAGTTGAAAATTTAGGATTGTGCCACTATTATAGATCACCAAGTGGTTATCGAGGATCAATAAGAGAGGACACTACCTGGATGGGCCATCTGATATGTTTTTGTTTTATGATAGCATGGGAACATTCAAGATATCTCTAGAGAGTAGGATATCCAGATGTTATCTCATTATCATCAAATATTTTTTTATTATTTCGTTTTTTGTATGAAAAAAATTAATGATGGAATGATGTAGTGTATTATTTTTTCCATTGTCGCAATTTAAAATATTACAATATTTTTATTTGAGGTAGGCACTGAGACAGTGTTATTCAACGAAACATTGTTCCATGAACTAATTTTATAATGATGTTAAATATATTTTATATTTCACGCACAAATATTGCAAAAAATTGGATAAATATTAAGTAGAATCTTATATCAAAATTATTTAACAAAAGATGAGTCTAGAATGAGATGATTACCCTAGAGATGACCTAAAATGGGTTGGCATGGTGTACTCCGATTTGATGTCCATTGGAGGCTACATACCATTAAAATAAATAATTAAATTTATTTATTTAAATTAATTAGACTATTCAATTTCATCAATAAATATTTCATTTAGTTGATTACAAATGGTTATCCACATTATTCTATGACTCCTACAAAATGAATCCATCCTTTTATCACTGCTGAATCGAAATAAAATGAAAATGAATCTCTTGATCAAACTAGATTGAAGTGTGGTGAACACAACAAATACACTCAATCATTGGCTAGTGTATTCATCAATGTTGAATAATCGAATATCTGGTTAGTAATTATAAATTCATGGATATCACTATTATTGATTATATATATTGTTTAGAATCTTTTCTTCATGGATCTATTCTAATGGCTAGATGTTGTATGTTCCCATCTACTAAAATTATATTCATTATTCTGCATTGTTTTTTACCTTTTATATCCTCATTAATGGTCAATTTCCAACAACTCATTCAATTTATTTTTAATCAAGTTTATGAATTTGAACCCATGTTCCTGGACTTTATCTCCATTAAACTATATTGAATTGGCTTGATGATGAAAAGTGGTTCTGGGCTTGATGAGACCCCCAAATGCACACTAGAATCACATGTGTCGAATGAAACATCGAATTATGGATGGAATCACATGATTTTTTGGTTTTGGGTGAACAATAAATGATTTTCTTTCAAATGAATCAGACTCGGTGGTGTGGAGGTTCAGAAAGTATATGTGACAGAATTTTATGGATCAATAGTTACCACTTTTTGGCCACCTTAATTCCAAAAATGATGAACATGGAACAATCATCAGGATTTTAGGAAAAATATTGGATAAATTAAAATTTAAACATAATATCTTTATTCAAATCAATAGATATGTATTTATATAAAAAACATGACTATATGACATTTAGTTTGATGAAAACATGGTGGGTATACCCTATGCTACAATGTGAAGGGTTTCATGAAATTATAATTGTCACACATCCAGTGGGAAATGGACACACTATGTGACCATCAGCTTGTGACCCAGTTTATAATGTGGGAGTACATGTGAAGAATAATGGCTATGAAAATGATATTTGAATTGATAATTGGGAATAGATATAAATATTGGTGGAATCCTATAATAATCAGCATTCTTTATACCAATGTACTTGGACATTACATAGACTACACAGAAACAACAAAGAACATGGTTGGGACCTTCAGAACCATGTAAATGTCATGTATCCCAACATGGGAAATTATATGTGTACTATATAGACCATTTCCAATTAATGTATAAGAAAAGAACACCATGTGTGTACCCTCACACATAGTATACCCTAGAGTTCATTTTGAGGAAACATCAATAATTCATATATATATACTTCATTTGAACTCATTGTATAGACTGTGAGTAGCCTTTCCTCGGTTTCATCCCATATTGAATGTGATGAAGTCCTAGATAGTGGATTTTAGTATAATGTCATAGAATATTTGAGCATGATGATTTCTTTAGAGATTATTTAGGATGTTAGTGTTAATACTAGATCACCCAAGTCATTCGAAGTGGAACCATCCATCCAAGATGGGCATGGATCTTCAAAGACTATAGTGGAATAGACATGCAGAGATATGGAATGGGTCCTCTAATATTTGAGTGGAAACTTCGTGGATGGTTGGGAATGGGTCTCTGATGGCAAAAGTGGAACCCTCTAACTGAGATAGTTCATGGGTGTTCATCCTTTCAAGGGGTACCATCTTCCATGGATGAGCATGGGTCCTTATTCAATATAGTGGAACCCTCCTAAGAAGGCCGAGAATAGGTCCTCAAACTACTAAGTATAACCCCCCCCCAAATGGGGCATGACATGGGTCCCCAGTGAATAGAGTGGAACACTTCTTTTGAGATAATTCATGCCTCATCGACCTTTTGAGTGTCACCCTTCATCCAAAATATTCACGGGTCCTTGATGATTACAGTGGAACCCTACAATTGTTATAGGGCTTGGTTCATTCACTATCAGTGTGGAACCCTCATTTTATAATCGAGAATGGGTAATCTATCTGTATAATTTTTTTGTTGAATATGAGACACCATTACTAGGAGTGTTTTGTATAGGATATTTACTTTTGGAAAAAATGTAAGATATTTTGCATCATTGATGGACTTATCAAATTGATCGGGAATCATTCAATACATTGGGATATTAGATGTAGATCCCCGTTCAATATCATTTGCTTTTCTTTGTTCTGAGAAAGTATATATTTTTATGTATCAATTTTTTTAATATATTCCATAACCCTTTTAGTTTTGTATTAGATATATGACTTGTAGTCCACCTACATGATTTGTTGATGTTCTTCTGGTTAAATGTGTTTACCTTATTAATTTCGGTAGATCTTTTCACTATTTAAAGTCTATCTATATATTCCTATTATGTCTCTAACTACCCACCCCTCTTGTTATTTATTTTTTCATATTATTTATGTATATACTCCCCCCTTCATGGTCTTTTCCCTCACATTACATCAATTATGCAGACAATGAATAGGTGAGCATTGAATTTACTGTATTTTAGGGATACAAGGTTCATTTAATACATAAAATGATCTCATATATGTTATAAGAAGATGGGTTCAATCGAATCATAGAAATTTTGATTTTTATGGTTGGGAATATTTCCCATATAGGAATGTATTATTTATATATAATTTTATATTTGTGATATCATAATATTTTAACCCTTTGAGGATTATCATGCATGGTTACATTATTGCTATTACATCTTATTATCCTTATTCCTATTCACATGGACATTGATATGGACACGTGTGTGCATATATTTACGTTCGGTAATAATCTCACAATTTTTTAATATCATTTGAGGCCTGTTTCCAACTAATTTCACATTGATGTGAAGTTGGTCTAGATGAAGATTCAGCTCTGGTTTGGGTCTATCAATCACATAATAAGGGTTCATAAAGAGTCAATATTCATTCATGGGGTAGTACATCTTCATCTAATTTATATCATGAATATGTAAAGGAAAATATAGTTCATATATGAGAGGGTTTATTAAATGATTTATTGAAAAATGATCTATCGATGTATAGAATGCTACTCTACATGCATCATAACTCAAAATATAATACAATAATGACCCAGACCCCACTATACCAGAGTTGGTGATTACTTTTTTAAATTTTCACTACACACCTAATAAATGAATTGTTTAGTATTCATGGAAGTGTAAAAACAAGTTTTATATTAAATTATATTAGAAGAAATAGAAAAATATTGTATTTACTTTCAGTAAAACATTATTATCATTATAATATCATTTCATATCAACTATAACACTCGTCTGCAAATCCTGGTGAAAATTAGAATATGAAATTGGTGAGAGGGGATTATTAGTAAGGGTATGTGTACAAAAGATGCTCAGATTAAATAGTATGGCGCATAAAATTTGTAATGCTAAATATCATATAACACATTCCATTTTACCAATATGATAATAAAAAATAATAACATCGGATGAATAAATGATCATAAAATTATTCCATATGAATAATAATGTGTTTCTAAATATAATCCATGGATACCATAACTAAAAAAATAATCACATGATAATAATAAAAATATTCTCGTAATGATGAAATGATTACGATCAGACATCCAAAACATATATTCATGGCCACATTCCAAGACATATTGTATAAATGGGTAAGGCCTCACTAAATACCCATACTTGTTTGTCTATTGAGACCAACTGATGCATCAAGGGGCTATAATGGGACCTACTATTCACTTACTAATTCAAATGAATTAAAATTATAAATGGTGTAATACAGAGTGAAAATAATTTTTTTTAAAACAACCATTATAAATGTTAATAATTACCCCAACAATTAAAAATAATAAAACCCATCCAGAATAATAAAGAGAATGATATGAAAATATTACATCCCAAGTTAAAAAACTAATATACCATCCAATATAATATTATAAATGTTTCAATAATATAATTTATATTTAGAAGCATAAAATTCCTTAACTAAGGTTTACATTGATTAAAATACATTACAATTCTCATTGTTAAATTCTTTATGAAAATACCATTTTAACATTGAAATCGCAAATTTTTAAAACGTTTAAAATAAGAAGGAAATTGTTTTTGATTAAATGTACCTGATAAAATTGTAGATTATTATTCAATGGAATTATTATTTAGGATGGTGAGAAAATATTATCATTTCATTTGCGTCAATAAAATTCTCTCATGAAAATTTTAAAAAGATTAATAATACCAAGTTCACAAAATGGATATAAGATTACATTAAAACCATTTTAAAAAAATTAAAACATGGTCAAAATTCCTTATTAATTAACTAGAGATTAATAACAATATTAACAAAAATATATTATTTAAAATATGGATATGGATGAAAAATATTCCTCTAAATCGGATATAATCATTACGAAATATTAATAATGATATGTTTTTGAAATAAATCATTACATGAGATCTAGATTCCATTGTACAAGTCGAAACATCCATTAAATTAAATATAATGATTTTTTGAATATATTATAGAAAATTACTCATAAAACTAATACAATTTTCCACCTACTTATAATCATTTATCACCCATTTATTAACAATTATTTGTAAAAATCACTCTTTCAGTTAATAATTGTTTCCTTTTTCATTTATGTTTTGGTTTATAGTTTTTGTTAAATCACTATGATCATGTTTTATTCATCTAAATAATTTTCAAAAAAATATAAAAAACAAGTACATTACTTAATAAATTTTTAATAGTCATCCAAAAATGTTGTAGATAGAAAATTACGTACTCAGTTCTTGGATTTGGTAGACTGTATATAAACATGAACAATAATTTCACTTCACCACGAATGGAAAAATGAAAATGAAATAAAAATTATTCATTACTGAATAATTATTACATCATAAAAATTATTAGTATAAATAAAATACATCGACAATTCTATCTCTCTAATATATAATGAAAAACAATTCACATCCCTTCATTGAGGTGGTATTCCACATGTACACACTTACGATATTTTCATTTTCCAATAGATTGGAATTTAAGAATCTATATAAGATATTTTAAATATAGAGGTATCATAATGTCATAATTATTACCTATAATCATTATGCCCTTCATAATACACATCCATAAAATATTATGATTAAAAATAAATTGTATTTCTATGTGGAGATGGTAAGACATGCATACACATGAGCGACACATTCACATACCACATTATGGAAAAGAATGTGGGTAATGGTTGAATAATAATCCTAATAACATATAATTATATATAGGATAAATAATTTATTATTTTGTGATAAATTCAATAGAATTATAGTATATAGAATAATAAATAAATTGAAAGTGGTCGGGTAAGAAAATTACCTCCCTTTCAAGATAGATTATTTAGATCTTTTATAGAGGAACATAATGTTCATATTTTAGGGAATCCAGAACCTCCAGAATATGTAAAAGTAATTTTATAAGTTGAATATAAAGGATTTGGTTGATATATTTTTCTAAATGTTATTTAAATATATAATGTAATTGATGTCTATTTATATTTTTGGTGAGGGGAACATTTATAATTACTTCAATGAGTAATCTTAACAAAGTAATTATCTATAAAAACACCTCCAAATAGTTAGTAATTAAAACCTAGTGTAGTATATTGTGAAAATATAATCATAAAACAAAATATTCATAAGTTTTTATCGCAAATGTAACCTTTTATTTAGGTTTAATCCTTTAGTTAATATTTTTTAACATTAATCGCATTATGTTAATTATCACTATTAAAGTGTAATAATGTTGTGTATAATAAATATATACACTCATTGATAGACAAGCAATGAAATTGTTTACCATAAATAACCCCAGTTTCATCTTTCATTATTTTAATGGTTTTAATTATTTTAAAAATATATTATTTTTATAATATATCGTTAATGACCTTTTTGAAAATATTAATTTAGTTTTTTATCATACATCAAGAAATTGTTTTAATTTTAAAATTATCCATTAAAAAGAACTAATAATTAAAATACATTTTAAAAATTCTAGGAAAACTATAAATCATGAAAATTATATCAATTTAAATTTTTTTAATATCATTTCTTTTATTTTTCTATTAATTGAATAAATATGTTTTTAGCATTGCCCAAGCATTTAAGGAATGATTATCGTGACTAGAAATTATAATTAAATTATATTAATATAGATAATTTTAAATTTCAAAATATTTATACATATATATGATTATAACTATATTTTTCTCTGATGGGAACAGTTAATAGATATTTAAATCTAATAGATTTATATCTTGTTTCATCCTTTAAAATAAAATATTTAATTGGTAATTTTCATGGAAAAGTATCCATTAAACATACCAATTTATACCCTGAAATGTTAAGGATTAAAATCCATTAATGCAATCACAATAAATATGAAATATTATGAATATAAAAAATACATTTATCCTAGGATGACATGATTTACCATTTATCAAGGTGATAAATTTTATCACAGTAACTATTAATATTTTTTAAAAATAAAATGGTTTTATTTAGCTAATATAAATGTGCTAATTTTTAATATGGATTAAATTTATTAATTCTCAATTTCTATATCATTCATTAATTAATTTTAAAATATGTTAAAGAATAGGACATAAATAGATCTATAGGAAAATATATTGAATGCACAAAAATTCACTTTTTCATAGAACATTTCATTTACATTAAAATGTTTTTATTTTTCATTTATATCCCAAAAACATTAATTCTAATTTATACATCATAACCTTTTCATATTTTAGTTCATCATATTTATAACTGCAATTTTAAATTTATAATTTATAACATTCATATAATAATTTACAATAGATAATTTAATCCCCATGTTGTGAAAAATGAAATCTAATAAGGAAATTATATTATATAAAAAATTACTTACCAGAAAATAATGGTGTGTTACAAAAACTATATTAATTTCCATGTTCAATACTATTTCAATCCCCCAAAGATTGATGACAATTACTCTTGAACTTTATGGTAAATTAGTTTTCATCTACAAAAAAAAATTAAATCACACTGCCTCTTATAGATGAAGATAATCCCACAAAATAATTAACTTGTTTTCAAACATTAATAAAAACATGTATTAGTATAACCATTATAATCCTAAATTGTTCGATATTATTCAAAATATATGATCAATGGAGTTACATATTTAACTCTCTCACTTACTTAATACATGATTTATCATTATAATTTTATTACTCTCCCTTCTTATTCTCTTATAATATTTAATCATATAATTATTACATAAAATAATATCCATATATGAATTTTGATAAAATATAATATTATTTTCAGGATATATTAATTTAAATCATAAAATAAAAACATTTTCATTATGTCCAATTAAATATAGTTTTCTATAATATTCAATTTATAGATAACAGTCTCTCAATCCTATATAATTAAAATAAATCTATAAAATAATATTCAAAAAAATTGACAATATCCATCTTTTTCATTCTATATATATCAGAATCTTACTCCACATGATAACCCTAAATTATCATAGATTCATTCTTTAAAACATTTTCAATATCCATAATCCTTTCTTTCTATGTGTACTTGATAACATGAAATTACATTGTTATGATGAAACATATTCCTAATGGTGAATTATTATGTTGTTCATGTATATGGATTAACAATACTACAATGTGGAGTCATTTTTTTTATTTGAAAGGATCCCTTATAGAGGAGTGGAAATGGGTTTACAACTTTAAATCATAATATTTCCACAGATATGGAAAATGAATGTCTCTGATGTATGTATGGTTATATGGATATAACCCTTGTGCATTGTAAATATTGACTTGGAAGCTAATATGTATTCCATTTGACCAATTAATAACATTTAAATAGGCCTTTTCATAGCCTTGTTACCCATTTTATGCCTTTTATGACCCAAATATCATTAATATATTAGAATAAAAATAATATATATCTCATAAAAGCATTATTATTCTCATTATATGGTAATGTAAAAATCCATAAACAACATTGGTAAACTCAACCCTATCTATGATTAGTTAATGACTATCCCAATACATTTAGAAATTGACTAGGTTCAAGTTTTGGATTTACCTTATATATTATTATAGTAATTCAGTTTATAGTTACACATAATCTCAATTATTATTATTCTTACCCGATATTTGGAGCACCAGAATATCTATTACATGTTAAATAGTTTACAATTTTTTGATAGAATCTTCTCAATACCAAAAACAACCAGTATTATTTAATGCCACTTGGTAAAACCCTCTATTTATTCTTTCCAGTATAGCTTACCAAAATAGAAAATGTTTTATATATTTAACCTTATATTTTATATAGGTTCAATATGACACTTACAATCACATCCTCCACATACACTGACCCTAGACTATAGAATTATCAAGGGGTATTTATTCACAATATCCTCTATATTACCATTGTTTTAGCTTAAATGCATTCTTGTCTGATATGACATGATCATCAAAAAACTCCAATGAGATATATATAATTTTATTTTTTATCATTAAAAATAATGTTTTCCCTTGTTTATGGTTAACATATTCACTAATTCATCCATTTCCTCATGTATCCTCAAGAAACTACAAAAGTTCCATCAATACAAATAATTAATTTAGGGTTTAATTGAATGTAAAAATTACTAAAATTCATAGACAATAGTTGTAACAATCTGTCCTTTTGAATTTTTTGTTCAATTCCAATATAAATCCAATCCAAAATTATAAATAAATTTATTTTAGAAAAACTGAAATATTTATGGTATATTTTTATCTTCCTATTTTGTAATAGATATTGAGTTTAATTTAATGAATATGGTTATTTTCATAATATCCACTTTTCACTTAAAATTACATATGGTTAAAAATGAAATTGTAGTCCAAAATTATCTATATAAGAATTGTAATAAAATATCAATGAACTATAATAATTTCTTTTTTAGGATGTGTGGATTCTCAAAAAAATATATAAAAGAGATATATACTTTCCAAAATATCTGAAGAAATATTATCTTCATGTCATATATCTTGATAAAAATAAATAAAAAACATAACTATTTTTTCCTTAAAATTTTTGAATATAACCTTTAGATACATTGAAATATTCTAGACAAGACCAAATCATCCCTACAAGTTAAACATTTGGCACTAAATACAACATTAAAACCTTTGTGAAATCTAATACACTTGTTTATTGAGACATTGGAAGTATTTATCTGAATTGGAACATTGTATTTTTCTAATCGTTAAAAATAATTCATGATGACCAATAAAATTCAAAATTATTAATTTTTCATAAACTAAACCACTTCCTTACTCCAGCTACATTTTTTTATAGTAGTTTTAGATAGTAATCTTAAAACATGGATGTTAGTAATTAAAAAAATTATCTTATCCCACTATGTGAAAAATAATTTTAAAAAATTAGAGTACATGACAATGGAATTAAAGATGTCTTTTTTAATAACATTCATCATATTCATCTTCAACCAGAGTCATAAATTCTTATAATAGTACATTCTGTAATATAAAACACATTTAAAAAAATTCAATGAATAAAAATAATTATTATATTATTTATTCAAACAATATAGTGATCCAACTATAAACAATTCAAGAATAACTTGTGATAGCACTTAAGATTTGTTCCCATCATTTTTTACATGTATTCTCTTTCTATAGATGATGATAAATATCCCTCGTATTCTCATCACCAACTCTCCTAAATTTATATCCTTTTTTATATAATATTAAAAGATAATTTTCAACATTGAAATACGAGGTTTTGCAAAAATTAATTTCCCTTCAATAGATTTTGGCATCCAATATAAAAAAACTAGATGTAATTACATTTTTATATCATTATGAATTATATCAGTTATTGTTTATAATTTTTTTGAATCCATAAAATGGTATTAACTTTTTTTATTATAATAACTCATTAAATGATCCTAGTAACATTTATTCACCATATTTATATTTATAAAACAAGATATTTAAAATATGGGTTTAAAACTAGTTTAATTATAGTTCTTTCTTTATATAATTTGAAAATATTCATCATTATAAGAAATTTTATATTCAATATTTAAATCCAAAAATAGTTTCGTGACACAACTTATGGGTGAAAATTGATCTATTATACAATTTTTAATTATTATTTTATCCTCATACTAATAGAGAAATATAATAACTCTAAAAAAATAGTTTTACCAATATCGTTTCCAAAAAATCCGACCACATACATTATCTCTCCACCTTAAAATCTATATGAAATCATTAAAAATCTAAAATAATTTAATTTTATTGGGAGATGAGTACATCCTATACATAATCATTTTGATAATTTCAGTTGGTTTTTGGGGAAAACCCCATTGATTCCTACAACCATTGAATCCTTTGTTGTGGTTTTACTCTGAGGTATATGACTAGTACATGTTTCATTTAAAACATTTTATTTCATCTTATCAATTATTTGATTGTGATTTTTTCCATTATTGTAATACATCTTTTATCACGCTTCCTCTTCCCTTAGAGGGATCTTCCAACATTGATCACCACATTCCTTATGGTATAATTTTCAGAACCAATTCTGTAATAATTTTCTATTTCATTTTATATAGATGCAGTAGTCACCTATGAATTATTTTTTACAGATGTATTTTTCTTAAAGAACTCATCCTTCATTCTTTTGGTTATAAAAATTTCATTATTTTTAATTCATATTTGTTATAATTATTTCCATAAATTGATTTATGATTGTAACATATTTTTTTCCTGGTGGAAAATTATTTCTGATGAATTATTTTATTTCATGTTAGACAATATTTTTTTATCATTATATTTTTTTCAGAATTATGTTTATTTTAATTTTTTATTATGTATCATATATAAAACAACTCTCATTGATAATACTCCTCATGTATCTCATTCCATAATTAATATATTTTTTTACCTTATTTTCATTCTCATATGAGCCCTTTTTAATCTAGACAGAGACCCATGGTGTAACCCATGATAATAATATATAGTATCATTAGTGAAACAATTCTATATTAGTTATAATGGATTTATTTTTAATGAATATTTTTTTGTAACTGAATCTTTATTTGGATTCTCACATACTCAACTTTTTTATGTTTTTGGGTGGGGTATTTTTCTTCACATTATTTGTTTTCAACCACTCCAAATATACCATGACCATAAAAAATTTATGTTTCAGATGGGAATCAATATTTTCCAAAACAATGAACCAATTTATTATCCAAATTTTATTATCTCAAGAAGTTTTATTTTTATATGTATAATTAATTATTTAAATTCTTCATCTATGTCAATTATTTACAATATAATGTTTAATTTCTTCATGTATGTCACATTGAACTTTTATTTGTACACCCATTCTTATAATGATTTTATTAAAGGTTATTATTTATCTTTTCAATCTATGTCTTTGTAACACAAACTCTATAGTGAACACAATGTTCACTCCATGCATGATTTAATATTAATCTTCCATTTTTTGAAGGGATTAGATATCCTCATCATTTCTAAAAGTTCACTATCTCTATTTATGAATTGATTACATTTCCACTTCATTCATATAATAATCATCCAACCAAAATTATGTGGTGAAATATAAAATTATTTAATTAAATTAATATATAAAAAATATGAGAAATATATTTATAAATAATATAATAATTGGACACCGAGAGTGGAGAGTCCATCACTTTAAGTATATTATTCATATTCCTTATATTATTATATTTAAAAAATAAAAAAATTTCTCATTAATTATTTTTTAGTCACACTATCCATACTAATTTTTATTGATATTATAAAGTCACAATACTCATAAAATGATTGGATCCTGAATAAATCATTTACAATTAGTTCAATATATCATATTATGTAGCACAATTAGAAGACTTATATTATTCCTTGTTGTTCATTAATATAACCATGTTTATCTTTTTTTTACATCATTACTCCTTTAACTGTACTATTTAAAATATATATCAAGATGTATTTTCACTATGATCCCATATTAAGATTTCTCCAAAATTTAATCCTCTCATTATTATACATTTTATATATTACCCAATTAATATATGATGTCTACATAATTATGTTTATTTGAAGAAAAAATAAAAAAAATTATTTTTGAAACTAAGGAAGAACCTTTAAATTATTGAACTAAAGTAAATTTACACACCATAATAGTGGTGGTTAATTGAACATCATAATGAAATAAAATTTCCCACTTTTTGTATACTTTATTGTATGAATCCTTTAACTACATTGAAATGAACATATTTAATATAACAATATCTCAATGTAAACCATATAAAAAATAAATCATATATTATTAAGGAAAACCAAAATCTCCAAATTCTTTTAATTTTTTCATCCATAATGGAAAATCCAATGAGAATACACATGATAGTGATTTAGTGTACAAGAATCTACTATCATTAATTGTTTTGTTGATATAAATTTTCTATTGTGAACCATTATTGATAAGAAAAATTTTCCTTACAAGTTATTGGAATGACTAAATGTTAATGTAAAGGATATTACATCTTATCCTCCAACATAAACTGAATTTGTGATGTTAAATTAATTTTATATCCATAATGATTCCTATAATAATGTATAGGAAAGTTGTCCTATAATGTATCATAATGTTACCCTAATCACATCATAAATCCATGTTTTTTATGCCCATTTTCACATCACATTTAATACTATAAGTCTATATATGAATGATTAGACATTGTGAGTGTCAATTTATTTTTCTATACACAAACATTGATGAACAACATTTTCTTCAAAATACGATAATCCATCCAAACATTTATCTAATTTTCACCATCTATAGTTTCTGGATAAGGCATTATAACCGATGAAATATTCAGTCCTTATTTGTTCAAAACATGGTATGATCAATGAAAATCCATATATAGATTTATTTTTTCTTCAATAAAATATATATTAATATTTTCTAACTACTATATTTACTCCTTCTCTTCTCATTTATAATCTTCAATTAATCTCAATATATATTTATCTTTTTTCAATATCGAAACATTAAATATTAATTACTATTTGATCCTCCTTAAATTGATCGTAGTTATTTGTTTTAATTATTTTCTATCAAAGTTAATATTTCAATACTATTAAAAACAAATTGTCTATTTTTATGCATCCAAGATTTCCTTTTTTGTAATCTTAATTTATATATTCTAACATAGTTTCATAATAATATCCAAAAAAAGTTTATAGCAACATTCATTAATTTCTGCTAAATGTTAGAAACTATATATAGATGACCTCACTTAATTAGCATGCCTTATAACCTTCTAACATATATATATTTACATAATACTTTGTTTCATTATGTGCAATTTAACATGAAGTTACCCTTTTGTGGTGAAAGAAATTATCCAGGGTGAAAGATTCTATTATTAATGTGCCTTAAAAAATAATTATATGATGTCGTACCATATATTTAGTATGACACAATATATAATATAATACTGTAAAATTTTTTTACCCTTATTATTAATAATATTTTCACTTTTCCAATAATATAATGACATTTATATATCTAACGCTCTTGTGGTGTAACCCTTATTCATTGAATAAGACACCCATGTTAAATTTAACTAGTCCATTCAATGATCTAGTAACCATTACATATTCCACTGAAAAAACCTGGTATCTATGAAATATTCCTTTTATAATACCATTAACCACTTTTTGTTATCATAAAACTCATACATACCTTATGGAATCTCAACTATTCTCCAAAAAAAAAAAAAGAAAATATTGTGAAAATTATATTGAAAAATTTATGAATATTATATAGGACCATACATAAGTAATAACCTATTATATTAGTTTATATTTTATTTTCTACTTTCCAATATTTTTTAATGTGTTCACCACACAAAAACCCTAATTGAAATGAATAGAGAAATAAAATAAATTAAATATAAATGTTATAACCTAGCAGTTGGGTTGGAATATATGAATATGAATAAATGACATATAAAATATATATATAATGAATTTACATAATATAAATATAAAATTGAACAAATAAATTTTACTATCATATAAATTTCATTTGTAGGTAATGATTTTGAATAATTTCATTTTATGATTTAAATACATTTTTCATTGAAATTAGTTTTTGTTTCATTTTCTGTATGAGTTTTATATTAAATTCCTAAAATTTTTATAAATATTATTTTATAAAATTAATAACATTTTTAAATCATCATATAAATAATATCATCTGTTTATTTATTGTTATTTTTTGTAAAATATTAATTTTCCATTGAATAGTGAAAAATACTAATATTTGTTAAAATATCATTACTTATCATTAAATAATGTAATTAAATATTTCAATTTTTTTTTGGAATTTTTTAGAGTAACATATCATTAATTTCATATAAATAATTAGAATAAATGTTTTGAAAAAATCATATATTTCATATTTCTATAATTATATTTTTATGCTTAAAAACATATATTTTTGAAAACTCGGATTTACTGTATAATATATTTTTTCATAAGAAATAATTAATATAAACTCTAATTATAAATGATTTAAATTATGTTTTCATACTTTCTATATATATATCTGAAATGATATTAATTTCATTATTATTAATATCAATAGATTCAATGTACAACCATATTATGCTTGAAAAATGATTGTTTTATGGAAAAGTTATTTGTCACCGCATGTTTCTATATTACATTTCAATTAGTTTCATCAACTTATAGAAATTGAATTTTAAAAAATTAAACCCATATTGGGAATTAGTAGGTTAAAATTCATAAATAGGTATATTTTATTTTTTGAATTATAAATATTATTCAAGGTAAAAATTTGCATCTTTATTAATGGTTAAAGTATGATTTACATTGTTTAAACAATAAAATAAGGTTCTTAAATCACCCAAACACATTACATATAATTATTATATGAATTGAATTTATCGACCCTCTGACATGGTTTAAATATATAAAATCATGATTCTAGGTGTCTTTGATAGTGACATTAATATTATATATGTAATTAAGAAAAAGAAAATGTTCATCTACATGTTCAAATAAAATATTATTTTTTATTTGAATGTTTAAAATATGTTATGAATTAGAAAATGTTGGTTACCTATAGCATGAAAATATTAGAATTATGATAGTAATTTTTTTAAAAAAAATAGAAATTATATAATTATCTATAATTCTTAAACATTTATTATACAATGCAAGAATAAGGTAAAAATAAATAAATGTAAATAGTTTTAAAAATAATAATTTCAATGTGTTTTTGAAACTATATTCCATTGAATTAATATTATTTCATAAATGAAAGATAATTTTTATAAAAAAAATTATATTATGTTTTATTTATTTCCATTGTGTGATTAAATTCCAATTTTCATGAATAGTTAAAAATACAAACATTAAGAGATATAATATATTTTATGACATTATCATAAGAATAATATGATTAAAAAATTACGAATCTAGTTTGATTACTCATATGTGAAAATATTATTAATTTATCAGTAAAGAATTTATTCTCTTTTATATTGTAAATTCTTCCATAATTAATTTTAAAATCCTTTTATGTGTTTATGTTGACATTACACACTGAAAAAGTAAAATTTATTCACCCAAAGATGATAATTGAGAAGCATACAGACTTTTAAAATTTTTATTTTCAATATATATGTTTTGGAGTGATTTTTGGACCTTTGCGGTTAGATAAAAATTACTTTTCTCTAAATTATTGTGCAGAGCAAGAACAAGGGGACAAAAAGAAATAAATATTAAATAAGTTAGCATTTGTTGAATGAGAATATATATACTATATGAATTAATTCAAATTATAGTAATTATTTATTATTATTTTTTATAAATAACTTATTGTTTAATTTTCAAATTATTTTTATTTTCCCGATCAATTACGATATAATGGAACAACATATATAATTTCAATAAAACAATTGAATAAATAAATTTTAAATTATAAAAAATGATAATATTTAGAATATTGTGGGAAACCAATGAATCGTATAGATATTTATTAAGGATAATTTCTGATCAATGATATAAGATTCAAAATTGGTATCATTCATGATATTTTTAATTTCATGTTTTGGGAAAAGGGAAAAATCTCCAGAAATTGTGTTTATTGCCAAACAATTATTTTTTTAATAATTATAAAATTATAATAAATAATTTTCCCAAATCATATTTTTATTTTGTTTTTTTATATCATTCTAAATCCTTATATGTTAAACAATAAATTTTAGGTCCATTAAGTATAGAAAAAAAAATTTAAGCACCATTGATTTTATCTTACCAAAATCAACAAATATCAAAAATATTCACACCAATATTAATTAGGTTTTCTCTCAAAAAATAGCCTCGATCCCTATATAAACATAATTTCACACATTATATGTCCATTTATGTTATCATAATTCCCTCACCAAAAGTCTTTGATATTGATATTAATCGAAGAGAGATGTCAAACATGGAAAAGTAAGGGATTTCTTCTCAATTTTTCATCATTGTGCAATGTTTTAATGTTATCCACCTAATTTCAAATATATTTTATATAAAATACAGATAATATAATTATTATCATTAATTATAAATATTTATTTTATTTTATTTTACATTTACATTGTTTTATCTAATGGTATTTGTCATGAATGTTACCAATTGAAATGTACTTTATATGAATATTTTATTTTAATTATGTTATATAAATTCTATGTTTGTTATAATTTTATTGAATTGTTTGATAATTGAACATATATTGTTATATATTATATTTCATCTTATTTTATTAATTTAAAACAACCCCATGGGTTTCATTAATTCCTGCATGGTTTCAATATTTATAATTTTTAAAACAAATAAAATAAAATACTAAAAAATACTGGAGTATAAGACAATACAGTAAAAGATTGAACCCAAATATTTGTGGATGGAAAAAATATTAATTATATTAAAAAATAACTTGTCTATTTTTTGTTTTCTAAAAATGAATCTATGATACCGGGCGAGTGATTAGGGAAAATCATGTGAGGGGAAAATAGAAAAAAAATGTTTCGGGCATTAATGAATCAATATTCATGGGTAAAAAGTGCATGAAAAAGATAATTAGCTATTATTAATTAATTGGAATGTGGTCCCAGCTTGTCCAAATGTAATGGTAAACTCTCTCCATAAAAAAATCATCTTCTATTATATTATATTAATTCAGAATACACATGAATGTGTAATCGTAAGAAATAATTATTCCCATGGTAAGAAATAACATAATGTAAATGGAGGAATTATATACTCTATCTCACACATTAAAAAATCATTCAACCAAAATAAGAAATGATCATTATCAAATAATGAATGAAATTAAATCCAATTACTAAACCTCATTACAATTTTTATGAAAAAATAAACATTGAAATGATTTCAAATAATAATAAATATAAATATCAATATTAATTGAAATCAATGATAAAATAACATATACAATAATCATGCATAGAACATAACAATGAAATCACCCAAGATTCTATCTTTGAGGTAATGATAATATGAATAAACAAAAACATATAGAGAAGTACCAATAGGGATCCTAAATTTTCATTGTCTTGTTTCAGCTTGATCCCATCCATTTGAATGAGTTTGAGTGCATATCTAGCATCTTATTTAAAGAGATTTAAGTTGTTTAGTTAGTATTTATATAATCATAAATGTTTTTATTATGAGTAATTTGTTAAAAATATTATTAAATGTGAGTTTTTATATTTATTTTCAATTTTAAAATCGAATCATCCATAAAATTAGTCCTTTCTAAGAATTATAGTGAACTGGAATGTTTTTTCATGTTTTCAAGTCATGAAATATATGGCACACTCGTTTTTGTGCATTTAAACACATCAATTCATCTGTTCCTTTCAAAAAAATTACTATTTCAAATCATTTATAATTCTCACATTATGAAATATATATATTATGTGTACTGGTTGGGCCATTAAAATATTCATGGCTCTTAATGTGATCACATCACGTGATTTCAAAATAATTTGGATCATTATATTCAGGCTTCCAAAAATATTTTTAACATTATTTAATTATTTTAAATTTTTATAAGTGTTCCATTATTTTAGTTTATCATGAAAAGAAATGAGTTTCTTATTATTGTGTTATTTCACGTTGAAACATGGTGACAAGTGATTTTTTCTCCTCATTTTCACTTATTTTTTATTTCTTCTTTATATATTAGTTGTATCAGGTCAAAAAAATTGAAATAAAACCAATATTTAAATTATACTCTGTCAAATTACATAATTTAATGTATTAAAACATGTTAAATTTTATGCAAGAAATAATAAAATCAATTATAAGTTTCCATAATATATAATTAATTTCAAAACTATTAATTCAACTGTATGATCATTGTAAGATAATTTTATCTCAATTTTAATATATGTGGACACATATTATTTTAAAAACCAATTTTAATTATAATAGTGTATATACATCCCTTCCATATTTAATTTAATGAATTCTATGTATTACATGATATATAAATATACATTTCATGATAAATCCTTCAATGGGTACATGTTACTGTGTTACCAATCCGGTAATTTTTATATTACAACATCACTTTTTACTAGGGATTATATATGATAAAATTTACAAATAAATAAATAATATAATATCTCACTCAAATATATTATGATTTATTATAAACTATTTATTTAATTGGTTTTCAAATAACAATATTTTTTTTTAAATTTTTGGCAGTTAATATAATATTTAAATACATTTATAAGAATGGTTTACTATATTTTCTATATGGTGTATGGGGTTCTTATTTCATATAATGTTTTACAAAAATTCTATCAAGAATAATTTCACTATCATCAAATTGTTTGACTAAATTCATTTTCAACTACATTTTATGGAATCTTCAAAAATTTTCAAAAAATAGTGTACTTATGACTTCTTATTAAAATTTTAATTTTAATCATTCATTTAACAGTTATATTATATATATATTTTAACATCATCATAGTCATATTTTGGTTTAAATTTACCATTATATGTCTCCATTTTATTTCTATGGAAAATATATTTACCATTATTTTTTAATCATTGAAAAATAATTATTAAAATATAAAATAATGAAAACAATTTTGGGAAATATTTCTCAACTTTATATTTATACAAAATTACAAAACAAATTGGGTAGTGTGATTATCATTATTTTACATATAATCATTTTTATTTTATATAATACATTCATTTTCTAGAAATTCTATTTTCCTCCTACATATCATACTAATTCAATAATTTTCATTAATTTATATCCTCATGTTCATTCAATTTCATTTAGAAATTTCATTTAACATTATCCCTTGTTCATTAGATATTATATGTTTCCACCATATACATATTCTTTTGTTTATTGGATATGTTCATTTTTACTGTCATATATCATTTATATATATGATGATTGATTAAATAAATGTAATATGAAATTAGAATTATTTCTTAATGAAATAATATTATTTTGTATTCTTGAATAAATAAATAAATGTTTTGATTGAAAAGGAAAATTATTTATTAAATATATTCATCATTAAATATATGAATAATTTATTTGGCATACTGTTTTTTGTGGTAGAAAAATACATATCCAATTTATTTATTTCTATTATACTTATATGATAAACATAGTTAGGATGGATATGTAGAATATATAAGATCAAGTCATATAATTTGAGTCTCTTCTCTTTACATACGCTTTAATGAAACTAAATTGGATTGAAGGCATGGTGATTAAATTGATGAAATATTGGTAGGACTCCATGAGGGATATATCATCAATATCCAACATTATTAATTTCCTCCACTGAGAATTTAGTTTTTAAAATACTTTTGTTTCATTTAATTGATTTTTTTAGATAATTCTCATGTTGTGGATAAAATTAATGCAGTATTGATTATTCACTCTTCTATAATGTTATTCCTTATTTAATATTAATCAATTCCACTATAATGAATCCTTAATTATAATCTTATCAGAACTTTTAGTTTGTTATCTATTTTCCCAATGATCATAAAAATAATATTAAAATAATTTTTTTCATAAATCTGTCATGAGTGAATGTTTAGATGAGAGAGGTTTAGCACTAAATGTGTAAAAATAAAATATTTTTATAATAGAATAAATTTTCACTTGAAGGTATCATATGTTTTTGAATGAGTTTTCTTATTTCCATGAAACTATAATCCTATGTGGTACTTGGGTATGGGTGTGATACTTATTTCTATTAGATGTTTTATGTTTTTACTATTTAAATTGGGTCACAATTTTTTGAAATAAATACAAAAATGTATATATTTTGTGTTATGAATAGTTTTCTAGGTGTTTAGTTTTGTTGATTTCGGAATTGGTATTACAGTAGTGTTTAGAAAACATTATAGATTATGATGCATTTTTTGAGGTACTTATGTGTTCTAGAAACTACCATGGTATAATATAATTATGATTTATCACCTATTAATTGAAGGAAATTTTATTTTCATGGTCCTAAGTGAATATAAATTATGGTGATTTGAATATTTTACATGGTTTTAATAATAATAATACATTTATGTTTAAATAAATCTATTGGTTAGTAAAATATATTATGATATAAAAATTTGATATAATTTATAGTTGGATACCTGCATCCATTATGGTTGAAAATTGATTTATTGACCATTTAATTATTTAATAGATATTTTTGGTCATTCTCTGGAATACCTTATTAGATAGTATCTAAATTTCATTTGTGATATTTTTCAATTTTTAACCAAATTATATGATTTTATAATGATTTATCATAGTGTTTAATGATATATTGGGAGAAGATTCTTTGGGTGGATGTATACAGAACAATTTGGAATAACATGAAATTTAAAATAAGATATTATAGGGGAATAATTTTATTAATGGTTTTTGTAGATTTGGAAAAAATGGTATCTGTTAACCTTGTAGGTATAATGTAATAATTGATGTTGATTTAATACTTATTAATTTTGTTAAATGTGTTCTAAGATTCTTGAAATATATATTTTATCATATACATTCTTAAGGTATTTACATCTAAATTAGGAATTATATATTGAAATTATTTCATTAATATAAATAATTAATTCAATTAGTACTGTTATAATTCGACTAACTTTTTTACTAGGAAAAACATAATGTGAATTTATTTTATACATTAAAGATACTTTTTATAGGAAATTGGATCTACACATTTTTTTACATTAATATTATCATTTATTTATCAAATTTTATAAATTTTATTTGAAAAAAATAATTTTTTAAAAACATTCCCATCAATATTAACATTGTTTTGAATATTTATTGTTTTTATAAATATATATATTTTTCTATAAATAGTTAAAATACCTATTATTCGATAAATGTCATTTATATCCATCATATCATGTAATTTAAATGAGATATTATATTATGGTTTTTTAATCATTACATAAGATCCATTTTAACTAATATACTCTAAATAATTCCATAGTAATAAAAATTAGTTTTTATTTTTCTATAACGTTAGTTTTATCCTTGAAAACATATATTTTTGTAGAATTGTTTATCATGGAATAATTTATTTCAATTTCATGTAATTAAAATAATCTATAATGATAAAATACATAGATTAAATATATATATTATATATTTAACTATATTAATTTAAATTCATATAATTATGATTATTAGTCAAAGGGTTAGTGTATTATAATGTTATCCTAAAAATACATTTTCAAAAACCTTTTTCTATATGTTTTTCTAGTTTGTTTTTAAATTAATTTCATCCACTAATAATAATGATTTTGCATAAAAATTTACATATTTTTAATCTACAAGATTATTTTTTGTGAATATATCACTTATTTATGCATCACGAATAAGTAACAATGGTTAAATTTTTCTTCATCGGGTATAGAAAATATGGGTTAAGAAGGTATAAAATATTTAATGAGGATTTAAATGAACCCAAAAACATGATCTATTAACAGTTTATCAGTTTAGTTTATCAACTCTCATCTAAATATTTAATATTTCTAAACCTAATTCCATTTATCATTAATAATGACTAATATATTTGTTAATCCTAAAAACAAAATGCTACTCTCTTTATATTAGTAGTAATCTATATTTTAGCAGATGTATTAAAATATTATATTAATGATAAATTATTTTAATAAAAGTATAAAAATATAAAATTTATTATAATAATTTTATTTAAAATTTATATACATACCAATAATTCATACACATCACTAATGTAGAACATGTTCAACCTAGTTAAAAATAAAGGAAAATATATTTAAAATTATTAAATTGTATATGTTAGGGTTAATTTAGTGTCCTAAATATTTCTTATGGATCTGAATTAAAATAAATTATTTTTAAAAAAAATTATATCAATATACCATTATTTTAATGGATATTTAATGTGAAATTTTGGGGAATAGTAAATAAATACTATTTATAAGAGACATGGAATATTGTAATATATTACTGGAAAATTTATATGTTATAAAAATTTATGATAATTATGGAACTCATAATATATGACAATATTATAAAAATATAATAAAAACTTATTTAAATCTTATGAACTATAATTTTTTCAAAGATTAATATGAAAATCAATTTTGATGTAGTTATGGTCTTTTCACATTAGAAAATTCATACATGGTGTCCAATGATGGAAAATTGAGAATGAAAAGTATTTTCTTGATATTTATATTCAATAATATATATATAGCTTTAATAATATTATTTATATAATACAAATTTTATAGAAATTTATCTACAATTCTCGCACAATGTGTGAAAATTCTAAATAATATATTAAAAAAGTTTTCATGATATAAATTTTGATACATATACCTTAGGAATTTATAATAATGAAAAAAAAATATGTATAATAAATTTTTAAATTTTATTCATTTATATAGAATATATAACATTATTATAATTCACTAAAACACTTACAACATTTTAAAATGATATATATGAAAACATTAGAAATATTAATTAAATAATTTTAATAATATTAAAAATAATAATACTTAGATGAGTTTGAGTATTCCTCAAATTTGATAGATATTTGTGAAGGATAGGTGACAGTATAATACATTATAATCTAAATTTTATTTTTCATTATATATTTAATGTCATGTTTTATGAATAGTTACAAAATGACCCTATATAGTATATAATGCTTAAAAATTAATTTTATAGCAATAGAATATTATTAAAATTATATAATCAGTCACATATATTTTAAATTTTATAGAATATAATTAATAATCCTAATGGGTGACACATTTAATTATTCAAAATACCTATATGATGACTATATATTTCTAAATCGTGAAAATTCTATTACTTTTTTCCTTTAAAAATGTAATCACATTTACATTATCACACAACTAAACTATGTTTTTTTCTCTAAAAAATTTACGAAAATACCTCTATAAACATAATTTTATATTCCACTCAGAAATTATTGTTACCATAAACCTCTCCTAGATATATATTAATATCAATTGAAGGGACGATAAACATATGAAAAGGTAAGAAAATTTATCTCAATTTCCCTTCATTGAGGCGTGTTTTACTATTATGAATGTAATTTTTTTATATGATATATATACTTCCCATTTTCATTTTTTTAATATGAGACATTAAAATTAAATGATAATTTATGTTAAAACTAAAATTATTTAATTCAAATGGATTTTATATGAAAAATTCCATGTGTTAAGGGGTTTCATAACATAATTTTATCAATTGGGTTAATCACTTATTTATTTATTATATTATGCTATGTGATATGTATCCTATGACTGTTATATTTGATATTTCCACTATTATTTTTTTGATTTAAATTTTCCCTCATAATTACATCTGTCATTAATTTACTCTTTTACGATATGATATATATAAGGGAATTTCTTTTCAATTTCACTCAATTAGGATAAAACTTATATTATGGAACTGTATTAATTTAATATATTGTAGGTACTTACCGATTTTAATTAAATTTCTACAATTGACATTATTCCAAGATATATAATGATTTAATACTTGTTAATTCCTTTAAAAGTTATAGTATCAAGAGTTACCCATGTGGAAAATGTTTTTGTTATAATATCAAAATTTACTCTAGATTGTTTATGCTTAAATTTTTGATGAGGAAATTATATAATATCTGTCTAAAATACCTTATATTAAATTCTACTCTAGTTTATTCTATGTTTTCATGTATTATTTTTATTTTTACCTCCATTGGACTTATTACGATAGAGAAAAAATATTTTAAAAATGTTACTTTTAATTCTTTTTTAGTCAACAAACTATTTCTTCCATATCCATATTTTTATAAAAGAAAATCAATTATGTTTTTAATATTAATGAATTATTTTTCACATTATATTTAAACAATATTTTACAAAATTATCTTTGATTTTAAAAATACTGTAATTATTTTCATTACAAAAAAGATAAATGGAATATTCGTATTAACATTTACTCAAAAAATGTGTTTTCCCAGTATCATGATCATATTTTCTGTTTATGATTACTTTTTTGGAACCCCTAGAAATTATTGATGAAAAAAAAATTTCCTATTATTTTTTAATAGAATAAATTCCATTAAAAAAACATATGTATTTATTTCTCCTCTTAAGGTATCATGGTTTATCGAATATTTACTTTGTCATGATCATTCAATTAATAATGATCAACAACTATAACGTTGTCCATAATTCTATAGATATTTTATTTTTCTTATATATTTATATTCATTTATATTGGATATGTTTATTGTTTATATCATATATTATTTCTATATATGGTGTCAGTTATTCATAATTATGGTGGATGTTATTTTATTCACATTGTAATTATTATTATTAAATATTCATGACACAATAAGGACACAAATTTATTGATTTTTAAAATTTATTGTGAATTAATGAAATAAATTTCTATGTGAGGAATTCATTAAAAATGAAGTGATGTGTAGGGACATCCTTATATATCATCTTGGTACATTTATAGTCTCATGAGATTAAACATAATGAAATGATGTATTGAATATATATAATATCATGTTATAAAACATGGGAATATTATGTATATATTCTGATTAATGAATTAAAATTATCATCTCTCTCTAATTATCATATACATGATATCTTTGAATGATGCTTTGACGGTAATAAAATGATTTTATTTAATTGTGAATTTCCATTTATAACAATTCATTAATTATGTTTCATGTGATTTCATTCATCCATGTTTTGTACACCATTCTCTGGATATTGATTTAATAAAACATTTATTTATTATATACTCTTCTATATTTCATGAAATTATTACTCATGAAATCATCCACTATATTTAAAACTTATATAGCATTTTAGACCACACTTAATTTTATTTTGAATTTCCCCATGATATTAATAGTGATTTTTATCAATTTTTTACAAATTTCCAATTAGAAAACAATTTTATTGGATGAATAAAATAATTTATTTTAAAAAATAAAATATGGGTATAATTGGAAATAATCTCACATTAATGTGTGGTTATTCTTATGAAAGGGGTTAAATATTGATATTAAACTATAAACACAGGCATTCATTGGGTTTCTAAGTGATCAATATTTATATTTAAGGTTTTATGATTAATATTGATTGAATTGGGTAAAATTTATTTGTATCAAATCCATAAATGTTATGATTTGTTTATATGTCCCACATTCTATTTGTAGTTTTTTCAGGTATATCACATAAATCCTTGTAAATTTCCAAATAACCCATGTGAAAGGTATAGAAAATACCTCCACATCATAGAAATGATTTTGGATACCCTAATAAATAAAAAAAATTACCATTTTCTAAAATAATCAAATAAGAACCATGAATAACATTACATATTAAATAATGTACATTTTTTGATATCAAATCAAGTCACTAATAAACATTTCCAGAGATCATAGAACTTAATTTTTAAAATCTACCCTTCTTCATTAATCATAAATATAAAACTAAAAAATTTTATGTATATTAAACCTTCCACTAATTTTAGATTCATTATCACAATCCAAATCACATCCTCTTCATACCATAACATTTATATATAAATTTATCCCGTTGTCTTCCTTCAAAATAACCTCCCTATAATTTTTTTTTTAATTACATGCTTCATCACTAAATTTTTCATGATTAACCTAAAAATAAAATTACATTCATATCTTATTTATTAACACTCAATATCCCAAATATGATTCCTTTATGTATGGTGACCATTTTCTCATCATCTTTCATGTCACCATTTCTCTTCATCTCATTCAATCCCCCAACCATAATATTTAATTGAAAAAGGAAAAAAATTTAATTGAAAATAATTAATTTCCAAAAAACATACCCCAATATTTATTTAAAATATCCTAATTTTCCAAGGTATTAAATCATATTTGTCGTTATCATTATATGATATTTTTTTGATGTATTTACTAGAACCCATTTATGAAATGATAAATTTCATATTGTTACATCAGTATCAATAAATTGGGGGCTAGATTGGTACAATGATAAAATATTCCATATGTTCCTTATATAGATTAATGATTTCTATAATAAAATTAATTTTTTGATGATGAATATATATTTTAATAAATTTTAATTTTTATCCAATGAAATATTCCTTCTACTAGGTTTATATTCTCTAGTATACAGTATATAAGATTTAAATTAAAGTAATTATGATCTAATTTATTAGTTATAACAAGCATGAGGCGTAGTTGTATAAATTTCTAGATTATAAGGATTTCGTGTACCACATGAGAAATGGTATTGTTTCATTTAACTAGTTTATCAAATAATTTAATTTGGTTTGTACGAGCCCTAATGATTCCAGATTATATTGTGTTAGACAGACTCCATCTTATATTTCTATTCATCAGCAATTACTAACAGTGAGAATCATCAGTAAGTTCATGTTTCTAATATGTTAAAAAGAAGGTTATCTTGGACTTTGTTTTGAATATTTATGAATGAAAAAAATATGTATGTTGTTAACAAGCCTATATACAAATATTTTTTGATTGGTAAATAATAAAGATGATTGTATATTATCTATCATTCGTGGAAGGTTGTCACTGCCACCACTTATTTATTGGAAAAGGAATGTAATTATGAGTTTCGATCATTATCTATATGTAATATAATGAGGAAATTCCATTTAATTTAGATATTTATTTTGATTGAAGAATTGATAATACATAAATTATTATACTATTAGATATTTTTAGAGACATCATCATTTAAATAGTGTTTTTATGGGATTTATATTCATCCAAAATTTATATTACATAAGTCACGTGTTTTGGAACAAAATTTTGTGCGATTATACTACGTGGTATTTCATATAAAAATTTATTATATGCTGGTTGAGAAAAATAATAGATTTATAGTATATTCATACTAATATATATTTTGTCTCCATGAAGATGTAGTGAATAAATGATGTGGATAATAATCCCTATGATTATATTTTTTAATTAAATATTCAACCAAGTTTCACAAATAATTTTTAATTAGATGGGTGGAAATAATTCATGAATATATAAATTATGGTGAATTTGATAAATTAATAGACTTAAAATACATCATAAGGTTATGTTTAGAACTCCATCTGGTTATATCATGGATATTCATAAGGATAATCTATTTTTAGGGGATACATAGTCCCAACTGCATTATATGTATTGCTTATAATAACACATATATATATATTGATATATAATTTTGTTTCTCTTATAAAATAGTAATGAATATTATTCATGTACAATTTTTATGGTAACTTCTTTAGAAATTATTATTATAAAAAGTTGATATATGAGTCACAAGATATAATAAAGACATCAAGATACTATGAATGTAATATTAATCAATGTTTTTATTTTCTAGATATATTGCACTGATAGAAAATAGATGATTCTTGGGTATTAGGTGGTAGGGGATCATATTTATTTAGACTTGTTCTCAAGAAGTTCACACATGGTGATCTTGAGTAGATGGGATCATGTTATAGACCACCCCAATTGGATCCCCACATGATTTTTTGTCATTAATTTTTACAGTTTATGTGCAAACATATTCTTTTATTTACTGAATACCCTAATTAATTTTTTTAATTTCATAACAAACATTAATTCATAATGAAAAACAAGAAATTGACGTTTTAGATAGGTAGTTTGTGGTGGGTGATTCAAATTTAGTATGTTTTTTCTTTAATGATCATGTTGGGATTATTATATTCCAAACAGAATATATATTTTTGGCCTAGTTGATTAGGAGGGTAGTACCATTGTTAAATCCATTTCAATGGTTATTTATTGTATATCAATATTTTATTATTAAAAAATTAATAACTAAATAATGTTTGATGTCAAAGAGTGTTCATTCTTCTTTACGAGGTATCACATGATAATGATATTATATTAAACATATAATTTTTTAGAAAGTTGATGTATCAATGAAATTCCTTATATTTTAGTGTCGAAGATTAGTTTTCAGACTCCACTAATGGTTTTTTAATGGTAATCACTTCCATTGATAAAAGGGACTAATTAGTCACACATCAAGTTTATAATAATGTTATATCAATTTAGGTGAAAGTATGTTTTGGATGAACATTTCTCCAAGTGTGGGGACAATTAAACAAATAAATTTAATTAATCATTACTGAAATAATTCAATTATATTATTAATATTTTAACTAATAATTATTGAATTAATTTTTTCATGTAATCAAAAGATATATATTTATAAAAATTAATATGATGAAATATAATTTTTCAAAAAAAATATTACAAAATCAAGGCTCATTAAATTAATAGGGTTAATATGATATGATCAAATGGCACCAATTTTATCACATGACATGTTAAGAATTTCATAATATTGAATTAAAATAATATTGATTCTTATAATGAATTAAATGGATGTAATTTATATTTGTATTTTATGATTAATATTCCATATGGTCTAACATGGACATTATGGAAACATAAAACCTAATATATATATATATATATATATAGGTTATAGAATAAAACAGAGTGTATTATCCTCTTGCTATAATTTTAATTCTATCATATCTTCTCAATGAAGTATTATATAAAATAACTAAGGTAAGAAAACTATTATTTTATTTCCCTCTATAAATCTATCACTCGTTCTTCAAAAAATAAAAGGGAAGTCAGAAAGTACTTTAATTTCACATGCGATCAACTGATAATTGCAAAAAAATAATCTAGGATTTATAACAAATGTGTGTATTTTATTAAATATATCATTTCTGCTGCCTTCTAGTTGTAATATATTGATGTTGAGAAAACCATATAGCTATTTTCAAATATAAATGTTCTTTTGAAAATAACATTTGATTTTTTTCATTATGTTAGAATTTAATTTCATATGATTAATATTTTTTTAATTGGTATTTTGGATTCATTGATTTTAAAAAGAATCTGAAACCAAAAAAAAATTAAATACCTTTTTTTCATGCTTCTAAAAATCCCATATTTCTTTGAATTTGTACAAGAAGGAACTTTCAATTATTTGATGAAAAACAATTTTGATTCAATTTACTATGGTTTAGAGATACGGTTTATATATACATCAAACTAAATATGATGATTGTTGATTCGAGTTTTTATGGTCATGATATAGTCAATTGATGATTAATTTTTCATGAAAGCTTATATATTTTAATATATATTACATATATCACCATATATTGGAGAAGGGTTTTTATACTTGATTGAATGTTATTACAATATATATATATATATACAAACTCATATAATTATCGATGGTTCATGAATGAGTCCAAGAAATAGGGATTTTAATCGTGGGGTGTGGTAACTTATAAAAACAATATTTTATATTTTAAATATTATATAGAATAGGACATACCACCCGTAAGAATAGAAAAATCTTATAATTATGGGTACATCATTGAACTATTCATCTATATAAGTAGTATCAATTTTAATTAAATGAATTTTCTTCATTAATTATTTTTTATGATGTGGCAGCCTAAAGATAGTTACAGACAACTATAATTTCTTCTACAAAACGAGGAATTCAATCAAAATCATACCCGGCTCCACGTCACGTCATCATAACCTAGTATGGGTTGGGTTTTTCAGGATCTGAAATAAATATACCAATAAAACCATCAAATACAGTACCTAATCATCTATATGACAATTAGGGGTTCAAACATATAGTAATAATTCATAGATTTAAAAAAGATAATTTAATTGTATGTAATTTAATAAAATAGTTGACTCAATGAGACCTATAAATAATATATATAAATTTTTCTAATGTGGTTAATGCATTAATATTTTTTTATAGATGAATTTAATAAAATTTAATTTTTTATGAATAATATTTTCATGGTAAATAATCATTATTAGAACTTATAACATTCATGTATTAATTATTATTTATCTATTTTAATAATATAATTTCTATTTATCTAATGAAACAATTATTTTCATTTTGAAAATATTTTCATTAACCCTATGCCATTAATTTTTATAAGGGTTTTTGTCTCCCCATTTAGGTTGAAAAATATAATTCTATATCCTACGCTCAACTCATCAACTTATGAGTATACTATGTAATCAACAAAGGCATTCATGATGATATGGTGAGAGTCAGTAGACAACAGAGACACCAAATATTAAAATTCATAGGAGTTGTGGGAGATGCAATTCAAGTCAAGTATTAACATAAGGAATTCCCCATGGGTCTTAGATAGTCCATTATATTCATGATGGATTTCCCAATAGTTAAAAAATAATGATCTAGTCATTTGTTATTATATCATTTTAATGGTTTATTATATTATTTAAATTCATTTATTATGCACCATTATATAAAATGAAAATAATTCATGAATAGATAGTATAAATAGGTTTGGTTAAATTTATCTGTTTAATTAATGTTTATATTGTGAGGGAGTCACATAGAAAAATAATGTTAAATAAAAAATTATTTCATTCGATAATATAATATAATATCAATGAAAGTAATATTATATCAAAACACCTTCCAAAACATGTATATGAAAAAAATACATTTTTATGCTCTTCTTCACTATATGATGGCGATCCTAGAAATTTCTATTTATAATCACAAGTGGGGTTGATAAAAACTAAATTTAGAAACAAAGTAGATGTTATTGATTAATTATTTAATCATTGGGGAAATATCATTGAAGAAAACTTTGTTATTCTTAATAGGATATCAGAAACCACTCAATCGATTAAGGATCCCTATGTCATTGTTGTTTGATATAAAAAATAAATCATTGGAACCCTCATAGTAGTTGTACGACCATATATTTTGAAATTAGAAGAAATATTAATTGATATTTTCTACAAAAATATATATGTTATAGAATCTTCTGAATTTATTAGATGAAGTATAATATAATTCAATAATTTTGTGGAAGATAATTTGAATTTGAAATTCAAAAAAATAATTCGGTAATCAAGATAATGTACTAATCTAAAAATGATAATTTTTAGATAAATTTTCTATCAATACCAGAAATACAATATCATTGTAAAAAAATATATGACAAATAGTATATCATGATTATAAATAACATCTAGTTCTGGTAAATGTTCTTCAATAAAATAATATTCCCATAAGGAAATCATGATGTGTTTCAATCTCTATATCATATTGATCCCATGAGGGGTGAATGTAAGGAGGAAATAGGTAAATATGATATGCACATATATGGAGTACTGGATTTAAAATGGATCATGTTTTTTTCAATCTCCCTTAAGTTATATAAAATGAATGAGGATAAAGATACTGACTTAATGTTGTGTCATATCCATTATTTATTCTTGGTGGGATCTTTGAATGGTAGATATCAGATAAAATGATAACTAGATAAATTCAATATTGTGGAAGGGAATCAACTAGGACTTCATGTACTCAAAATTATAAGATTCAATTAGTGAATGGAGTTCATTTGAGCTAAATTAATCCAATAAGTAGAAATTTAAATCATTAATGCCTTTTTACAATGTTGTTTTGTGAAATTCATCATTAATTATAATATGAATATAATAAAAAGGTCACTCCTAGAATTATGTTCCTTAAATTTCAAAGATGCCAAAGTTATGTTGAACAAAGACTCTTATGACTTTATTGTAAAAAATTGAATGGTAGGAAAGGATAATGTTTTAATGGACATGTCAAAGAAAATGACACCAGTACACAGCCTTCCACGAAGCTACAGAGACATTATAAGATAATTGAGTTGGATGTAAAATAATTTTCATGTCTAAATAATGGCCAGAAGAATATGAATTGCATTTTTGGGAGGAGGATATAATACTATTTTCTAGTTCTAGAATATTTTAATTGAATTTAATATCTCAATATCTTGTTATTGTGTATTGTATACTTAATGTGCCTCACACATTTTTATCCATAAATAAGATATATGTAGATTCTTGAATATTTCAATGGGTGAGGTGGATATTCCAAAAGAATGTAATTATACATTAAAAGCAATATTAATAAATGATTATCATATAATTCTACCATGTGGTTTCATTCATTAATTTTATAATTTTTTATATATTTTATTTTACCGAAAACATAATATCAGGGTAATGATTAGAACCAATTGGCCTTTATTTCATGTGTGGAAATAAATGTTGTCTCTTTTATAAGGATAACATATTTTATGGTTTGTAATGTCTTACTAAATTATTTTATATAATTTAAATTGAAAACTACGCTTTTGAAATAACTATCTATGAAATAAGAATGAAATATATCATATGTGTCAATTGAACATTTTGATTAGTCTGTAATTGAATAGTGTTTTAGAAAATTACATCACAAAGAATATGTAAATTCTACTGAGTTAAACCCCATGGATTTATATTTTGTTGGTTTTCTTGTTAAAATGAATAAAGATACATTTATTAAAAGAATTAAATGGCTATTTAACAATAATAATTGATTCATAATAATTTATGTGGTCTAATTAAATAAGTTGTTTCTAGTGAATTTTTAAACATTATAACATTTTCTGATAACTGTATTTGGTATGGTTGTATATTCATAATGAGTTAGAGGATATATTCCTGTTTTATGTATATGAAATATAAAAATGATGTTGGGAGTCAACTTGAAAAAATGAATGAGATTTTTTATGAGAAAGTGGAAGGGTATATCAACACAATGATTTTATAAATCCCTTAATGATGTGTGGGATTATCGACCATGTCACTCCTTATTCACCTTAGTGGAATTATGTAATTAAAATGGGGAATAAAACCATTATTAACATGGTATTATTGATCATGATTCTTGAGACACTACCATTATCTTTTTGGGGTTATGAACTACAAGTTGCGGATTATAAAATGAACTATGCTATAACTAAAGAATTAAATGGGATACCATACATTTAATAGTATGGAAAGAGACATGATATGTTGAACATTTGCTTATGGGGACATGATGAATTTTTGAAGGTAATATCTAATGAAAACCATGAAATTTAAAAACTGATGTAAATATTAATTGGTTATTCTAATGAAACTAAACTATAATAACAACATTACCCTATATGTAGATATATAATTATGGATGTTCTATCCTATTTCAATGAAGGGAACGAATTTTAAATTAATATAGTTTTAGTGTTATTACATTTGATGATTTGGATTCTCAGAATTCACTAGATTTGATATGGTAATGATATATAGAGGAGACAATTGGTGATAATGATGTTCTCAATTTAAAGTCCCATAAATTTCAAGGAAATTATATTCTTAAATACATTGGAATTTTACTAGTACACAGTTTCTAATGGCACCTGATTCTGAGACCATATGTGCAAGAAATAATTTAATGAAGTTTAGCTCAGGTACGTTAAGTGAGCGAACGATCGGGTTATTCTATCATTTGAACTATTGCACAAAATTGAAATATGGGGGAACCAATGAACTCGTAACGCCAGTAATTGGTTAATAGGACCTTTACCGCAAATGTGTTTGCACGGAAGGAGAAGTTTAAATTTTTGGTTAAAAAAACAAATGAATAAAAATTGTGGAACAATTTTTATTCTATATCTAAAGTGGTTTTATCCTACATGTGGAAGTTACGGTGGGAGCTCCAAACTACCCATGTGAGTATAATTGTGAGATGGGGTCCACACGAGCCCCAACCTATCACAATACATTACTCCTTAACCCCCTTTGAACAACCATATTAATTAAATGGTAACTTACATTTAATTTTATAACCTTTTCGCATCCCCTCTTAAACTCTTTCCACCACACACCTAAATTAATTAATTGAACTTCTTCCATTAATAAATTAAGTTTTCAAAAAAATAAATTTTGAATACTTGGAAAGAATAAATATAATAAGTAGAATCCTTATATTATTTGGGCTGGCAATTATTGTGTGGGAAGGATTTGGGAGAGTTTTTGGGTTTATGAAGATGGTGGGTTCTCCATTGTTGAAGAACGCTAACTCTCCGATGAAGAACATCAACTCGTCGACCACAGTCCTTCATCATTTTCATCTCTCCATGACAAAAGAGAAGACTTTACTTCCCCGAGTCCTCACCGACGATGACAGAAATGACATCATCATCCACGATTCATGTCAACCGCAAACCTTATTCGAGTTAGGGTGAATTGATTCAATTTTATTGAAAATAAAATTTTTTGTTGTGATTCGTGAACCTAGATCACTCAGGGCTATGTGATACCGCCTAACGTGGAGGGCGTGGGCCAAACGAACATGGCACGACGATCCTCTACTGGAACTTTATTCTTTTAGAATTCGCCACTGGAGGCAGAAGAAGCACTGTGTCATCGCGCCGTGTCGCGAACATGGTGAAGGAAGCTGGAGCTGTTTCACCGGAAGAGCGGGAGGAATCACGTCCTGAATTTCGGGCCACATCGGTAGAAGAACATGCCGGCCCGACGGCCGGATGGGTGGAACTAGACCGCCGTGCGAGGAGGGAGCCACACAGGAGAGCCGATCGGCCCGCCTGTGCGGGCCTCATGTGCTAGAAGGCCGACCAGCCTAGACGACCAGTTTGGGGAAAGGCGGCGCGGCTGGGCACCAACGGTGTGGAGAGCTGGGCCCCCTGGACAGCTCGGCCAGCCGGCCGAGCCAGCCGAGCAGCGCACCTGGCCAGGCCGCACCCTTCGGGCCAAGCTATGTTTTCCTTCATACTAGTCTGACAACCCTACCGGGTCGGACCCAACAAAATGGGTTATCCCGACCCGTTGACCCACTGGGCTAAACGAGCCGGGCCATTTATTCACTGAAACATGAATAACATAAAGACGTTGCATCCAATCGATGTGCCATTTGTGGTATTGGGACTCTTTCGATGAGATGAACCTTTTACGATATACTTTGTAAGTTTTCATTTTCTTTGGATATCAGCTGGGTTAGAAATGTGTGTAATTCTAACCAGGCCCCAGGAACGGAAAAGCCTCTATCTCTCAAACCAGGCATCTGATTGACACACCGTCTATCACGTTGAGTTCCTATTGATGAGACAGAATAATGAAATACATAAAATATGGAATTTCCGATAGTTTATGTATTAATCCCCCTTGATTCGAGGAGCGTAACCTCCCGTAATCGAGCGTGCTATGTGCGGGAACCCTAGATCTGGCTGCGACTGTGATGACGATGACGATTGTACTTGGATCAAAAGTGGGTTCGGCAGTGAGGAAGACTGTACTTGTATCCTCCGTGGGTTTGGTAGTGATGGCGACTGTACTTGGATCCTACATGGGTTCGTCAGTGATGGTTACTGTACTTGGATCCAACATGGGTTCGACAGCGACGACTTCTGTACATGGATCCTACGTGGGTTCAGCAGAGGATATGATTCAGAAGCTACATCTAAACATCTCCACCCCTCTTTGTTAGTAGTATACTTGTGTAAGATGATTCTTGACTTTCAATCATTATCATTGGTATGATTGACTTCATTCCTATGTGGACTAATTGTGCTTCGGCCCAAAAGTTGGAGTTGTACTGAGATTGATGACTTAGGTATATTTATGAGCATTTACCTAAGTATAGTTGGTTGATACATTGTGTATGTATATTTCTTTTGAGTTTTATCCTTTTTGAATTCTGGGAGACCTTCGGGGGTCTCGGGGTTCATACTGAATATCGTTATACTCACCCCTGCACGGGCATTACCAGCACTACGTTGTGTTGGTTGTAGACGACGGACAACACGGATCATGGTCGAGGCCTGTGGAGATGGATGGTTTCAAGAGGTGGAACACCTGGTAATACGTACATTTAGCTGACAGAAGGACCCTCGGTACCGACGACACTATATGTACCCACCCTTCAGGTTGGTTTCTCGGAGGACGACTTGTCGGTTGCTGCATTACTTTTCAGATGTTGTACTTTCTTTCTCAGTTGTATTGTAATTTTAGCTGGGTTTGTATACAGGCCCATTTACTTTATAGCACTTACATTTGTACTCAGTTTACATTGTGTTTACTCCAGCTTGCATACTCTGTTGTGTCTGTTTACTTATATAAAGGAAATTCATTCCCTTTTTATCGGGTTTTTATGCCTTTGGTGCTAGTCGCCATCCCCTAGCCTATGGATGGCGGGCTTGTGGTAGTCATGTCATGGGCCCAAAGGATGGGTCGTGACAAATTGGTTTCCAAGGAATCGATTCTACTGCAGAAAACATGACTCTAATAATTTCATCAGTGAAACAATAGTGTTAAGAGTATTGAGTGTGGTTTTCAGACCAATGAGTATAGTGTTGGTGCGGCGGCTGACATATCCATACAACAAGACCTTGACTTTTGATTTCTGATTCAGTGCTCGAAAACACCGATTGAATGTGTGCTTTAAAAGTTTTCATTTTGATTACATTGTATCAGCTCACCAGGTATAATGTATTAACCATGGAACACCTGTTGCTTTTAAGGATAGCCCCACGTAGGCAGCCAGTTAGGGTTCTGAGCAACGTACAAGATGTTAGCCCACCGAGCAATGAGGCCTCGATGCAGGGACCCATTACAGCGGAGGCACCAGCGGTACCACTACCCGCTGGTCCCCTAATACCACCAGCCCTAGCAGCGGAGAGTGAACGCTTCTTGAGTGCGTTGCATGACATTGAGCGATAGAGGCCACCCAAGTTCCGTGGAGACACAAATCCTCAGGCAGCCGAGGATTGGCTGGAGGCTATCGTCATAGTCTTTAGATTAGTTGGGACACTATCTGACATTATGGTGATCCTTTCAGCGAGTCTCCTACATGCAGTAGAAGGTAGATGGTGAAGCCTGATGCTCCAGGTTCACGATGAGGAATCACTACTTTGGACTGACATTGAGAGCCTGTTCCGCTCAGAGTTTGTTCCGACCACCGTCTGTGCGGTGCACATCCAGGAGTTCCTACAGCTGCGGCAGGGCAGCATGATAGTAGCCCAGTACTCGACGAGATTTACCAACCTCTCGCGGTACTCCACAGACATGGTACGAGACCCATTCTTCCGGGCCGGACCTTCGAGTAGAGACTGAGGCATGAGATCAAGGCTTCCATGGGCTCCCTCAGCATTCTGACGCAGGCAAGAGTATTGGAGCAATCCCTTCATGTGGAGAGCTTTCTTGGTGAGCCTATTCCAGTAGCGAGGCATACCGCAGGGCGACACGTAGTATAGTATTCTGCAGCCAGTAGTAGAAAAATGTCCCAGAGGTCCAAGCAGACAAAGACATCAAATGGGAGACCTCATGATACTGGTTCAGATTTGTGGGGAACATACACCAGATCCAGTCATACGATATCCAGGCAGTGCAATGCATTCTGTTTGTAGAACCACATGGCTCGTGACTGCCTGACCTGCCATGCATAGGAGCAGCAGTCAAAAGAGGAATCTCTGAGGCAGAGGTTGATGTTCGACCATGGCAGTCCGCAGGGAGCCGGTAGATGAGGTAGAGGAGCTGGTCGAGAAGCAGGTGGTGGGAAACGCTTTGAGGCTCTACCATCACCAACACCACAAGTACCACCCCGACCAGAGGGAGCTGACAGATTGGGACAGGCTCATCTCCAGGAAGTCGAGGCCTATGACCACATCGCACCAAATATGATTCGATGTACTATCTATGTCTACTCCACCCTTGATGCTGTTCTTATAGACACAAGGGTGAGTAATTATTTTATTAATGTTTCCCTTGTTCGGATCTCAGAGATTCCGACGAAGCCGTTGGCTCGATCCTTACGGCTAGAGACTCCTACGAAAGCAGACTCGACTTTTAACCGCTGATGTCGGCAGTGTGAGCTTACTCTAGGGGGCGAGAGATTCAGCTGGGATCTTCTTGTAGCGGCGTCGAGGCCTTATGATGTCATCTTTGGTATGGACTGGTTGTATATATTCCATGCTCAGATTGACTGCATTAGGGGCAATGTGCGGTGTGTCTGCATAGAATGGAGAAGGTTCACCTTCACTGGTGAGAAGGGATCCTTTGTAGTGCAGGATGGACTTATGTAGGGGAGAGGGAATCCGTTCACCCTTCAGTTGGCTAGTCTCATCCTTGGTGCAGTTGATGTGCGGAGTACGAGTTTTCCAATTGTGTTGGATATGTATCCAGACTTTTTCCCTAACAATGTTCTAGGACTACCTCCTCACAGAGAGGTAGACATATACATTGACCTGTATCCTAGTACTTCACCGATATCTACTCCAGCGTATCGAATGTCTCCTACTATTCTTTGAGAGCTGTGGGTATAGCTGGAGGACTTGTAGGGAAAGGTATTCATTCGACCTAGTGTTTCACCCTGCGCTTCTCCAATTTTTATCGCCAAGAAGGCGGACGGGAGCTTGTGACTATGTGTCGATGACTTTCACCTGAATCAGGTGACCGTAAAGAATAAGTATCCTCTCTCGAGGATTGACGACCTCTTTGATCAGATCAAGGGAGCACGATGGTTCTCAAAAATAGACCTTAGTCCATGCTATCATCATCTCAGAGTTCAAGATGAGGATGTGCACAAGACGGCCTTCAGGTGTTGGTATGGCCACAACGGGTTCTTGGTTATTCATTTTAGTATAACCAATGCACCAGCAGTGTTCATGAGTCTCGTGAACAGGATTTTATAGACTTACCTCGATCATTTTTTCGTAGTCTTCATCAATGAAATACAAATTTACTCGACTACTGAGGAGGAGCATGCCTACCACATGCGGGTTGTACTGGACGCACTCTGACAACACCGACATTATGGGAAGCTCTTGAAGTGAAATTTCTGGATTCGAGAGGTTCACTTCATGGAGCATTCCATATCAGAGGTGGGAGTTGTTGTGGATCTTGGGAATATCGAGGCGATTCTTTCTTGGAATCCACCCAGGAGCGTGATGGAGGTGCAGAGTTTCCTAGGTCTAGCTGGGTACTATAGGAGATTTGTGCCAGACTTCTCCAGAGTTGCAGCACCGCTTTCATATTTGATGATGATGGGGAAACCCTTCGTGTGGTCAGATATATATCAGCAGATCTCCCAGGAGCTGAGACAGAGATTGACCAGTGTGCCCATCTTGAGTCTACCGGAGGATGGCGTAGGGTACGTAGTTTACTACGATGTATCAGGGACCGGAATTGGGTGTTTTCTGATGCAAGAGTGGGCAGTGATCGCCTATGATTCGCAAAATTTGAGGCATAAAGAGCAAAACTATGCTACCCATGAACTGGAGTTAGCATTAGTGGTCTTCACCTTGAAGATATGGTGACACTATTTGATGGGAGAGCGCTTTACCCTCTACTCTGACCACTAGAGTCTCAGGTACATATTCAGGCAGAAAGACCTGAACCAGAAACAGCGGTGACGGATTGAGTTCCTCCATGACTCTGACTTTGAGATAGTCTATACTCCTGGTAAGGGGAATGTTGTGGCTGATGATCTCAGCAGGAGGTTGGGCATTCAGCTATTTGGAGAGGCAACAGAGCAGTTAGCCGATTTTCACATATCCTTTGTGGATAATGATGGGACAACCTTCCTATAGTCCCTCACAGTAACTCCTACACTACATCAGTGGGTCATAGAGGCATAGTGTGGGGATGTTTACTGTGATACGCAAAATGCTCATATTTCCACTCGGCATGCGCCTGATGGATTTTCTGAAGGAGGAGAGCACATCATCCACTTTAGGGGACGTACCATAATGCCTGCTGCACTGCATGAGGAGGTTCTAAGGGAGTTTCACACTTCCCCTATATCAGTACATCGAGGTGTATCAAAGATTTACCAGGACATCAGACGATAGCATTGGTTTCCGAGTATGAAGAATGCTGTTGCAGAGTTCGTTTCATGATGCCTCCCTTTCCAGTATGTGAATGTGGTGCACCAGGTACTAGCATGATTGGTATATCCCTTAGAGGTTCCAGAGTGGAAGTTGGATGAGATATACAAGGATTTCATGAAGGAACTCCCACGTACTTTCAGAGGACACGACTCCATTTGGGTGATCGTATACATTCTCACCAAGTCGGCCCACATTCTACCGATCAGAGAGCATGGCTCCATTGAGATCTTGGGATGCCTCTACGTTCAGGAAATCATACGACATCATGGTGTGCCATCGTCTATCATCTCTGATCGAGACGCTCACTTTACTCCCCGACATTGGAAGGGGTTGCTGGAGGAATTTGGGAGACAGATACACCAGAGCACCACCATTCATCCTTAGACAGATGGCCAGACATTGAGGACCATTCAGACTCTCGAGGACATGCTCTATGCATGTGTCCTTGACATTGGTCGCAGCTGGGAGGATCACTTTCCCTTGGTGGATTTTTCATACAAAAATAGTTACCACTCCACCATCAGGATGGCACCATACAAGGCACTGTACTATAGACATTGCATATCACCTCTGTGTTGGACAGACCCTGGGTAGTCATCACATGTAGAACCAGAGATGGTCTAGGATATGATGGAGAAGGTGCAGATAATCCAGGAGCAGATGAGGACTGCACAGAGAGGACAAAAGTCATATGCTGATAGGAGGCAGAGACCACTGGAGTTCGAGGATGGCAACCACATTTCCGTACAGGTCTCACCACGACGTGGATTACATAGATTTGGTCGGGGCATCAAGTTTTTCTTCGTGCTTTATCGGACCTTTCCAGGTCCTCAGTAGGGTAGGCTAGGTGGTATACTGCTTGGCCCTTTTACCTTAGTTGCACCGGATGCATGTCGTCTTCCACTTATCTCAGCTGAAGAGATACGTGCATGACACGACCCACATCATTGATCATGCGGAGCTGGAAAACGATGATGTGGAAAAATTTGATGAGGTCCCGGTAGAGATCGAGGATCAACATGAGCAGGTCCTACATGGATGGTCGATTCCATTGGTGTGCATTCATTGGCAACACAGAAACCACTAGGAGAGAACTTGGGTGCGAGATGCTCAGATGCATGCACAGTACCCTCATTTGTTTCCCTTGTTTTTGTTGTTGCTTTATGGGGACATAAAGCCCTGAAATGGGAGTAACTTAAAGACCCAGAAATCTCAAGGAAATTTTATTCCTAAATAATTTGGAATTTTAAAAGTATGTTGTTTTCTATGGAACTTTATTTTGAGGCCCTATGTGCCCGGAATAATTTTCTGATGTTTAGCTCAGGTACGTTCAGTGAAAAAACGAGCGGGTTTTTCTATATTTAGAACCGGTGCTCGGAATTGAAATCAGAGGGCACCGATGGACTCGGAATACCGGTAATTTATTAAGAGGACCTTTACCGCAATAGTGTTTTCAATGGGGGAGAAGTTTATATTTTTGGTTTAAATATGAAGTGAATAAAAATTGTGGAACAATTTTTATTCTATATCTAAATTAGTTATATCCTACATGGGGATGTTGGGGTGGGAGATCCTAACTACCCATGTGAGGATAATTCTGAGGTGGGTTCCACATGAGCCCCAGCCTATGACAATCCATAACTCCTTATCCCCCTTTGAACTCCCATGTTAATTACACGGAAACATCCATTTAATTTTGTAACCTATTCAGATTCCCTCTTAAACTCTTGCCAACACACACCATAATTAATTAATTTAACTTCTTCCACTAATTATTTAAGTATTTTAAATTACAATTTTGAATTCTTGGAAAGATTAAATAAAATAATGAGAAGCCTTATTATATTTTGGTTGGCAATTGTTGTGTGGGAAGGATTTGGGAGTGATTTTGGGTTTTTGAAGAAGGTGGATTCTCCTTTATTAAAGAATGCAAACTCTCCGATGAAGAACATCAACATAGCAGCCACAATTATTCATCATTTTCATCACTCTGTGACCAAAGTGGAGACGTCACTTCCTTAGGTGCTCACCGACAACGACGGAAACAACACTGTCATCCACGATGCTTGTCATCCGCGAACCTTATTCAAGGTAGGGTGAATTGATTAAATTTTATTGAAAATAAAATTGTGTTTTGTGCTTCATGAACCTTGATCACTCATGGTTATGTGATACTACCTAACACGGATGGCGCAGGCTGAACGAAAACATCCCAACGACCCTCCGCAGGAACATTATTCTTTTGGAATTGGAAAACGGAGGCGAAGGTAGCAGGGCTCCGTCGCGCCATGTCGAGAACATAGGGAAGGAAGTCGGCGCTGTTGCGTTGGCAGAGCTAGAGGAACCGCGACCCACATCATGGGCCACTTCTTTGGAAGAACCGTTTGGCCCGTCTGCTGGCCGAGCGAAGGCGAACCACGACGCCAGGAGGCTCCACAATAGGCAGTCGGTCGGGCCATCGTCCGGGTGAGCGGAGTTGTACTGCGGTGCCAGCAGGGTGTTGCATTGGAAGATCGGTGGCCCTCCCATGTGGACCGCGTGCGCCAGAATGTCGGATGGCCTCCCTGGCCAGTTTGGGGAATGGCAGTGCCGCTTGGCACCTCCAGTGTGGACATCTGAGACCCCTGGACCGCTAAACCTATGGGCCGATCTAGTCGTGCCGCACTGGTCTGGGCCGAGCCAGGACGTGTCAGGCCGGGTCGGGCCACACCCCGCCATGCTGGGCCACGAAAGTTGGGGCTGGGTTGCGCCCTGAAGGGTGGGCCACGCCACTTCGGGTCGAGCCGCACCCCGCCGGGCCGGGCCCCGCCACATTAGGCTGGGCCATGCCTCTTCGATCCGAGTCGCACCCTTCGGGCCGAGTTACGTTTTCCTTTGAACCGGTCCGACACCCCTTCTGGGTTGGACCCGTCAAATTCGGTTAACCCGACCCGTCGACCAACTGGGCTAAACGAGTCGGGCTCGTTATTCACTAAAACATGAATAACTTAAAGATAGTGCGTCCGATCGACACGTCATTTGCGACATTAGGACTCTTTCGATGAGATGGTCCTTGTAACGCCCCGACCCCAGCTACCCAGAGTCGGTGCATTAATTACATAACATTGGCATGATCACAAGAAAGATCAAATCCCGAAAGACCGATTAGTTTAGTAGCCTTGGAAACACTAGATATATTCATAAGTTTTACATTACATTTCAAAGTGAAAAACTACTACAACAACAAAGTCTTCATATCCACACTATTAACCCCTCATAATATCCCTGAAAGTCATTCATAATTTACTTCTTCACTACCTGGGAAAAATAAAACATAGAAAAGGGGTGAGCTCAAATGCCCAGTAAGGATAACAATATAGCGGAAACTTTCATAAATAAGAATAAACATTTAAGGCAATGCATTACTAAAACAAAAGCCTTTTAAAATTGAACTTCAACATGGTATGGCAAAAGTAAAATGAAATAATGCCATTTACTTATTCACATGGATATTCTACTAATCGAATAATCACATGCAAAAATCAATAACCACTTTCATAATGTTGGAATGCATAATGCCAGACTATCATAACCACATAGCCAAGGCCTCGTGACAAGGCTACAAATAAGATTTTGTAAAGGCCTTGTGCCAAGACACTAGTTTGTCTCATGAGACCTACCGATGCATCGAGGAGCTATAGCGGGCTCCTCCCGTCACTTATTAAGTCCAATGCATTCCCATATGAAAAGGTTTAAACATAACATAAACATTCGTATTAAAACTAGCATACGAAATGTCAATACTTTCATAATAAACTATGAATGGTATAAAAATAGCACATCCGCAGTCAAACATATCACAAAACCTTCAATACAATATAGAAGTTTTGTATCATAATAAATCAACTTCAAATAATCATAAAATCCATCAAAGGATGTTGATATAGATGAAATCAAAATTCTTTTTAAAGAAATATCTCCTTTTATTTTGAAATCATTTAAGATCCATATAAAATAAAACATTTTCTTTGAAAATATTCTTATAAGCTTGTAAGGAAAGCTTTGAAGATTTTATAACGGCGTAAAATAACCGCACCCGCCGTATAAGTTAAAAAAAACATTCTTACCTCAATTCTGTCGAAAAGGTTAAAAAGGACCTTGTTTTGAAAACGACGGAAAGATTCCTTTATAAACCTCTTCTAAAAAGTCAAAAAAGGGTATAAATGACTTTAACCCATATTCTTGTAAATAGTAAAAATGTTTTGAAATACATTTTTAAGAAACATGGATGTGGATGATAAAGAGATCCCAGTAGATTATTACATATAAACAACCTCGGATAATGAAGAGATTGTGAAATAACCCTTACCAATTCGGTAACTTATGAAATATACAACCCATGAAAGAGGTATCATACAATGAATATGTAAATACACATAAATTAGAGTGTATTACACAAAGAATATAATTATGGGTTGTACATATACCACACAAAAGATGATGGTGGCAATATGACATAAATCTCACGGAAATAAGGAGTGAGATGAAAACCCCTTACCTTGTACTTTTCCTTGGTTGGGGTAGGTTAACCTCCTGTATAATGGTGAAATAATTGTTATTAAATTATACAAGAATCATATACATCAATATGATATCATATATGATCTTTTAACATTGCTTTATTAATAATATCTTAGTATTATCGTCGTTTCGGGTGATAATCGATTCGTTCTTCTTAAATGTTTGGTTACGTAAGACATGTTTGTAATGGATAGATTATATCTTATTCATAATCAGAATGATATTAACATTATTTTTAACCCCAAAATGAGAATAAGACTTGAATGGATATGATGGAGAATGAATCTTATCGCGTTCGTGGAGACGGTAGTCCGTACGTGCGCACGAACGCTACTTCCATTTAATTTTTATTTTAAAAGAATCTAATCCAAATGATACATAGGTATATTACTATTCCAGTATAATATTTTATATATGTTACTTAAGTTCATTAACACCATCCTTTATACGTTCCATGTGTGGTATGAACGAGTCATATCATTTTAAGGGGGCGGTAGTCCGCACTTCCTCAAATGAAATTATCGTATGTATATACAACATGAAACGAATAATGGTATGAAATAAAATGGAATTACAGAAGCTTATATATAAAATATATATCATTAATATCATATTTAATTACAGTGCCATCATAATGGCCACCATGAGAGGTGGTAAGATGTATTTGAACAATCATCGTTTCGTGAGGCGTTAGTTTGCCATCCACAGAAACATTATGTTCATCATCCATTAGATGGAGTTGTGTGTATGTGTAGTTTGAATCCTTCATATAACAACATCCTAGTATATTTAGGATACTGGTATTGTTACAAAAGAAAGGAAATAGAAAGATTTTGGGGGTTGGAGAAGAAAAATAAATGAAGATACTTTAAGATAAATTGTTACCTTCAATTTAGGTAACTCACTTTGGGTGGAACCAAAGGACTTCTTGAAATGCTTTCTGCCTAAGGGGAAGTTTCAAGGAGGAGGAGAGGGATGTGGGGAGCTTATTTGGGTAGAGTTTGGACGAGCCAAGTGGCTTGAGAGGTGTGAGGAAAAGAGAAGGAGGAGTGCCCTTTTATAAGAGGGGTGAGGGGCACCTTTGGAAAAGCTAGAAATATTAATTTATAATAAATTCATATTCGGTTTCCAAAGGCTCCAAAGTTGACTATTCAAAGGATGAGGTGGGGATAGGTCGAAAACAACTCATCCAATAGAATTTAGACAGGTTTGGGTACTTATATTAACCTTATCTTTAAGTATTAACTCTAAGTTAATTAGTTTCACTTTTACAATGTCTCTTTGTATTTTTATATAATATGGTTAATAAACTTACTATATACATCCAAGCGACCCCCACGTGGTTCATTAATAATTAACCTATCATAATATAAGTCTCTTGGCCGAACCTTAGATTTTTAGGAATTTAATATCAATTAATAATATAATATTTGTTTTAAGAACTCTTTTATGTCAATTTTGACACTATTCAATAGTTGATTTTTGTGAAACTCATAACAGATTTATTACTTCGAACAAAGTCAATTAAATCAATCCTAATATATCATATTATACTAGAAAATTAGTTTAATTCATTAAAAGTTTAATATTATATTTATTTGGGTATTTATAATATCAATTATTTTAATTTTTCACTATTATAGTAATTACTGCATCATCATTGTGTCATAAATAAAATAAATTATTTAAGGTCTAAAAATTATAAATAAAATATCATTATGTAGGAAATCATTTTAGCTTTCTAATGAATATTTATAATCGAAAATCCAACATGTATAACCCTATGTAAAAAATTGTTCTTCTAAAAGATATAAGCTTATGCCATTTTAATTTTTATTTTAACTTTATTAATATAATGTGCCATTATCACTTACAAGTGGATCCATGGGGTCCCAAAATAGACCCAAAGATTCCCTTGGTCGACCATGTATCAACCAATAGGGTTAAGACACGTTTTAGGGTAATTTAGTATTATTATAATATTATTTGTTTAACCCTTATTTATCGGATTTACCCTTTAACCATGGTAAATAAAATATTTACCACAGTAACTATTCAAAATGTCTAAAAATAAAAGTTACCTATTTACACAATTTGAACATCCTGATTCCAAATATGGAATCCATTTTTCTAAATTCAAAACACATAAGTGGCAGAAATTAATTTAAAATTAATTCCCGCTGTCAAAACAAAAAGCGTGTTTTTTAAGAGATAATAACTATCAAAAGATTGACACTTGTTTATGTTCGGTTTAATTGTAAAATTATGTCCAATGACCAACATTATATTAAATGGTAAAAATATATTCTAAATATACTTTAAAACCACTCAAATTCACAATTTATCACTATTAATTATTTTGATTAAAAAAGTTGTTTTTAATTAAAATTTAGAAATTTTCACTATTCATCAAAATATGAATGTTATCCGAAATGTACCAAAATTTCACCCTAGGATAATTTCGATATTTCAAATCCAAAAATGAAGTCCATTTTAAAATATAAAATATATATGATTTCAAAAATTAGGTATTACTATTCACAACGGCTAGTTTAATTAGTTGTGGTGTGTGTTAGAACTCGAGGTTGCGTACAACACACGCTATCGCATTATTCGAAGGGAAACGTACCGTGGAAGCTTGGGGTGTTACATTCTCCCCTCCTTCAAATAATTGCGTCCTCGCAATTTCTAGGGTATTACTGCATAAAAAGACTCGGGTGGTTCTTCATCATAAGTTCCTCGGGTTCCCACGTTGCCTCTTCTATCTTATGATTCCTCCACAAAACTTTTACCAGACGCGTCGTCCGGTTTCTCAGCACTTGTTCTCTCGTATCAAGAATCCTGACAGGCTCTTCACAATAAGACAGATCGGGTTCCAGTTCTAATTCCTCATAGGTGAGTACATGCGTTGGGTCAGTCATGTATTTCCTCAACAGAGATACGTGGAACACATCGTGAACTTTGGAGAGACTTGGCAGCATTGCCAATCGGTAAGCTACAACCCCTATTCGTTTTAGAATTTCGAAAGGTCCGATGTACCTGGGACTCAATTTACCTTTCTTACCAAAACGTATGACTCCCTTCCATGGAGATACCTTCAGGAAAACATGATCACCGACTTGAAATTCCAAATCCTTCCTTCGAATATCAGCATAGCTCTTCTGCCTACTTTGAGCTGCTTTAATGTGATTTTGGATTACCTTTACCTTTTCCATCGTTTCCTCCACCAGTTCTAGACCTACAAGTTTTCTTTCACCGACGTCATCCCAACAGGTTGGTGTACGACATCTCTTTCCGTATAACGCTTCATATGGTGCCATCTGAATACTCGAATGGAAGCTATTGTTATAGGAAAATTCTACTAGTGGTAAATATTGATCCCACATACCCTGAAAATCAAGTGAGCAAGATCTCAACATGTCTTCTAAGGTCTGAATAGTCCGTTCTGATTGTCCATCTGTCTGAGGGTGGTAAGCAGTGCTCAAATGAAGTTCAGTATCCAAGGATTTCTGAAGACTTTTCCAAAATCTTGAAGTAAAACGGGGATCACGATCAGAAACAATTGATAAGGGTACTCCATGAAGTCTCACAACTTCATTAATATATAGTCTTGCTAGACGTTCCAGGGGTAGATCTTCTCTTATAGCAAGAAAATGTGCTGACTTGGTAAGACTATCAACAATAACCCATATTGCATCGTTCCTTCTAGGAGTCTTTGGTAGCCCCATGACAAAGTCCATTGTAATATTGTCCCATTTCCACTCCGGTATGGGAAGAGGTTGCATGACTCCTCCAGGCTGTTGCCTTCCAGCTTTCACTTGTTTACAAACCATACATCTTGACACAAAATCAGCAATCTCCCTCTTCATATTGTCCCACCAAAAATGTTCTTTCAAATCTCTATACATTTTGGTGCTCCCAGGGTGTATAGAGAAATTGGAACTATGAGCATCATCCAACAATTCCCTTTTTAGATCAGGTATATTGGGAACACAAAGTCTCTTCCCGAATTTCAAAATTCCACCTTCATACGCAAAGTCTCTCAATCTCCCATCATTCACAGCTTTAATCTTCTTTTGGAATTCTTCATCATCAGTCTGAGAACTCTTAATCCTTTCTAGTAAAGATGGTTTGGCAACCATTTGAAAAAGCATTGATGTTTCAACTTCCCTGGTTATTCCCATGTCCATCTTCTCTAGATCCATCAAAATTGGATCCCTTTCAATTCTTATCATGTTCAGAACTCCATGGTCTTTTCTGCTCAAAGCATCTGCTACTTTGTTTGATTTCCCCGGGTGGTAGTGTATTGTGCAATCATAATCCTTGAGTAATTCAAGCCATCTCCTTTGCCTCATGTTGAGTTCTTTTTGTGAGAAAATATACTTCAAACTCTTGTGATCAGTATAAATCTCACATTTTTCACCATAGAGGTAGTGCCTCCATATCTTCAAAGCAAAGATCACAGCTGCTAACTCAAGATCATGAGTAGGATAGTTTTGTTCATGAATTTTCCACTGTCGTGATGCATAGGCAATAACTTTATCATTCTGCATAAGGACACAGCCAAGTCCTTTCTTTGATGCATCACTATAAATAACGAACCCATCATTCCCCGATGGTAGAGTCAATATAGGAGCATTGACTAATCTTCTCTTCAGTTCTTCGAAACATTCTTCACACTCTTTTGTCCGAACAAATTTAACCCCTTTACGTGTGAGCTTCGTTAATGGGTTAGCCAATCGGGCAAAATTCTGGACGAAACGTCGATAATAACCTGCCAAACCAATAAAACTACGTACCTCAGTTATACTCGTAGGTGCTGGCCATTCTTGGATTGCCTTGGTCTTAGAAGGATCAACAGAGATTCCATCTTTAGAGAAAATATGGCCAAGAAAAGAAATCTCCTGAAGCCAGAATTCACACTTGCTAAACTTCCCATATAATTCATGCCTCCTCAGAGTCTTCAAGATAATGCGCAAGTGATTTTCATGATCTTCGTAGGTTTTGGAGTATACCAAGATATCATCAATAAATACCACCACAAATTCATCGAGATACTCCTTGAAAACTCTATTCATTAGATCCATGAATACAGAGGGTGCATTAGTCAATCCATACGGCATTATAGTAAACTCGTAATGCCCGTACCTGGTTCGAAATGCTGTCTTCGGAATATCTTCTTTCTTTACACACAACTGATGGTATCCAGACCGAAGGTCAATCTTTGAAAAGTATTGAGCTCCATGAAGTTGGTCAAATAAATCATCAATACGAGGTAGGGGATACTTGTTCTTTATTGTTATAGCATTGATCTCCCTGTAGTCGATACATAACCTCATAGATCCATCTTTCTTTTTAACAAAAAGAACAGGGGCTTCCCATGGAGAAACACTAGGGCGAATAAATCCCTTATTACTCAATTCCTCTAGTTGTTTCTTTAGTTCGACTAACTCTACAGTGGCCATTCTATAAGGGGTCTTCGATATAGGCCTTGATCCAGGAATCAAATCAATGGAAAACTCAACTTCTCGTTCTGGAGGATGTCCAGGTAAATCTTCCGGAAATACATCTACAAATTCTTTTACAACAGGTACATCCTCTATTTGAACATTCCTTTCCTCACCGACAGTTATTTCATTCTCTTCCTCCCCAATAATTGAATTAAGTTGAACTACTGGGGGTGGATCTAAATAAGAATTAGGTGGTGACGATTCTGCTCTAAAAATAAGGTGTTCCTTATCATTATCATCAAGAATCGTAACCTCTTTCTTCTTACAATAAATCTTCGCATCATAGTCCGAAAGCCAGTCCATACCGAGGATTATATCACACTCAATCATAGGTATGACGATGAGATCAGCAGATAAAGAAAATTTATGTGCTCTAATGGGGACTGATTCACAAAACTTTGTTGCAACGATACTTCCCTTAGGAGTTTTAACTGACAACTCCCTTATTAAATCAAATTGGAAATATCTAATTTTCTTAGCAAACTGGGAAGATATGAAACAATGCGATGATCCAGAATCAAATAATGCATTTGCTAAACTTGAGGAAACCATTAAATTACCTGCCACCTCGTCTTTCGGATCTTCTACCTCAGCAGTAGTGATAGCATAAGCCTGGCCTTGATCCCATGGCCTTTTCTGAGGTAAGTTCTCCTGACGCTTAGGACATGCATTTGCATAATGCCCCATCTCCCTGCAATTGTAGCACTGAACGTTGGTAGCTTCCTTCTTCCCCTTGCAATCATGAGCTTGGTGGCCTTTTTCACCACACTTGTAACAGACTCCCATTCCCTTCAAGCAAGTACCAGGATGTTTCTTCCCGCATTTACCACAAGATGGATATTCAACCTTTCCCTTCTTCCCCTTATTTCCATTCCCAGATTGATCAGAAGGTCTCTTCTTCTCTTGCTTCGCTTTAAAGTCATAAGACTTAGAGAATTCTTTTTCGGTCTTGATAGCACATGAGACAATGTCTTCGTACGACGAAAAGGATTGTGAGACTAATGCTCGACGGAGAAATGGTTTTAACCCATCAAAGAAACGATCAATCTTACTTCTTGGGTTGCGAATATAATCTCCAGCATACCTCGCTAACCTTGTAAAGTTAGCCTCATACTTTGTGACATTCTCATCCTCCTTTTGTCTCAGACTCAGAAATTGTCTTTCCATATCTGCTCGATGGTCACGAGGAAAGTATTTTTCTAAAAACAGATCTTTGAACTCCCTCCATTCCATGTTTGATACTTCATCATCTTCCTTCATGTTTTGAATCAATGACCACCATTGATCAGCATCTCCAGTGAGGCGGTAAACTGCCATGGTAACTTTTTCCCTTTCACTACTCCCCAAAGCCTGAAATATTTTCTCTAGGGAAAATATCCATTGCTCAGCTACTAAGGGATTTGTACTCCCATTGAACGTTGGTGGTTGTTGTCTCATGAATCGATCTAACATTGATCCTCCACGCTGCGGATCAGGGTGCTCCATACGGGTAAGGTTATTATTCATAACCTGAGTAAGTTGTCCCAGTACGTTGATTAGCTGATCAGCACCAGTTGCATCACCAGCCCCACTATAATTATCTTGAGCAGGAGGGAAATCCCTACATGGAGTGCGTGCATTGATACGGTTTCCATTTCTTCCACTAGGCACCATTTCTAAAAAAATGTCATAAACTAGATCAGTTTATGCATCAAAATACATAATCCCATACTTATAAAACACTAAACATAAATTGAACTATCTATGGATATAATCCATAATCATAAATATGTTTTCTTTGAGGAAGTATATACTCATAAACCCTTCATAATGATTTGAAAAGAAAGTGATAGTTATCCTAAGCATATCCCCCGGGAGTGTCGTAACCAAGAGTGCAGCAAGGCCCGTTGTCGTGCACCAGTTCCCGTTCGAGTCTAGCTCAAAGCGGTGTTTTCGGGTTTTACCCCTAGGTACATATGTGCCAGAGCCGCCTCTACCTGCTCGTATCCAGACAGGGATGTATTGCTCAGAAAACTCACAAAGTCTCTACAATACCAAAATTCTAGGAAGTTCTTCTATACTAATCCTCAAAGTTCATCTTAGGTCTATGTGCTCTAATCAGAGTTTATCTAAATCTAGCTTCCAAGGTTTGTACTAAACTTCCTCTTATACCAACTGTAACGCCCCGACCCCAGCTACCCAGAGTCGGTGCATTAATTACATAACATTGGCATGATCACAAGAAAGATCAAATCCCGAAAGACCGATTAGTTTAGTAGCCTTGGAAACACTAGATATATTCATAAGTTTTACATTACATTTCAAAGTGAAAAACTACTACAACAACAAAGTCTTCATATCCACACTATTAACCCCTCATAATATCCCTGCAAGTCATTCATAATTTACTTCTTCACTACCTGGGAAAAATAAAACATAGAAAAGGGGTGAGCTCAAATGCCCAGTAAGGATAACAATATAGCGGAAACTTTCATAAATAAGAATAAACATTTAAGGCAATGCATTACTAAAACAAAAGCCTTTTAAAATTGAACTTCAACATGGTATGGCAAAAGTAAAATGAAATAATGCCATTTACTTATTCACATGGATATTCTACTAATCGAATAATCACATGCAAAAATCAATAACCACTTTCATAATGTTGGAATGCATAATGCCAGACTATCATAACCACATAGCCAAGGCCTCGTGCCAAGGCTACAAATAAGTTTTTGTAAAGGCCTTGTGCCAAGACACTAGTTTGTCTCATGAGACCTACCGATGCATCGAGGAGCTATAGCGGGCTCCTCCCGTCACTTATTAAGTCCAATGCATTCCCATATGAAAAGGTTTAAACATAACATAAACATTCGTATTAAAACTAGCATACGAAATGTCAATACTTTCATAATAAACTATGAATGGTATAAAAATAGCACATCCGCAGTCAAACATATCACAAAACCTTCAATACAATATAGAAGTTTTGTATCATAATAAATCAACTTCAAATAATCTTAAAATCCATCAAAGGATGTTGACATAGATGAAATCAAAATTCTTTTTAAAGAAATATCTCCTTTTATTTTGAAATCATTTAAGATCCATATAAAATAAAACATTTTCTTTGAAAATATTCTTATAAGATTGTAAGGAAAGCTTTGAAGATTTTATAACGGCGTAAAATAACCGCACCCGCCGTATAAGTTAAAAAAAACATTCTTACCTCAATTCTGTCGAAAAGGTTAAAAAGGACCTTGTTTTGAAAACGACGGAAAGATTCCTTTATAAACCTCTTATAAAAAGTCATAAAAGGGTATAAATGACTTTAACCCATATTCTTGTAAATAGTAAAAATGTTTTGAAATACATTTTTAAGAAACATGGATGTGGATGATAAAGAGATCCCAGTAGATTATTACATATAAACAACCTCGGATAATGAAGAGATTGTGAAATAACCCTTACCAATTCGGTAACTTATGAAATATACAACCCATGAAAGAGGTATCATACAATGAATATGTAAATACACATAAATTAGAGTGTATTACACAAAGAATATAATTATGGGTAGTACATATACCACACAAAAGGTGATGGTGGCAATATGACATAAATCTCACGGAAATAAGGAGTGAGATGAAAACCCCTTACCTTGTACTTTTCCTTGGTTGGGGTAGGTTAACCTCCTGTATAATGGTGAAATAATTGTTATTAAATTATACAATAATCATATACATCAATATGATATCATATATGATCTTTTAACATTGCTTTATTAATAATATCTTAGTATTATCGTCGTTTCGGGTGATAATCGATTCGTTCTTCTTAAATGTTTGGTTACGTAAGACATGTTTGTAATGGATAGATTATATCTTATTCATAATCAGAATGATATTAACATTATTTTTAACCCCAAAATGAGAATAAGACTTGAATGGATATGATGGAGAATGAATCTTATCGCGTTCGTGGAGACGGTAGTCCGTACGTGCGCACGAACGCTACTTCCATTTAATTTTTATTTTAAAAGAATCTAATCCAAATGATACATAGGTATATTACTATTCCAGTATAATATTTTATATATGTTACTTATGTTCATTAACACCATCCTTTATACGTTCCATGTGTGGTATGAACGAGTCATATCATTTTAAGGGGGCGGTAGTCCGCACTTCCTCAAATGAAATTATCGTATGTATATACAACATGAAACGAATAATGGTATGAAATAAAATGGAATTACAGAAGCTTATATATAAAATATATATCATTAATATCATATTTAATTACAGTGCCATCATAATGGACACCATGAGAGGTGGTAAGATGTATTTGAACAATCATCGTTTCGTGAGGCGTTAGTTTGCCATCCACAGAAACATTATGTTCATCATCCATTAGATGGAGTTGTGTGTATGTGTAGTTTGAATCCTTCTTATAACAACATCCTAGTATATTTAGGATACTGGTATTGTTAAAAAGAAAGGAAATAGAAAGATTTTGGGGGTTGGAGAAGAAAAATAAATGAAGATACTTTAAGATAAATTGTTACCTTCAATTTAGGTAACTCACTTTGGGTGGAACCAAAGGACTTCTTGAAATGCTTTCTGCCTAAGGGGAAGTTTCAAGGAGGAGGAGAGGGATGTGGGGAGCTTATTTTGGCAGAGTTTGGACGAGCCAAGTGGCTTGAGAGGTGTGAGGAAAAGAGAAGGAGGAGTGCCCTTTTATAAGAGGGGTGAGGGGCACCTTTGGAAAAGCTAGAAATATTAATTTATAATAAATTCATATTCGGTTTCCAAAGGCTCCAAAGTTGACTATTCAAAGGATGAGGTGGGGATAGGTCGAAAACAACTCATCCAATAGAATTTAGACAGGTTTGGGTACTTATATTAACCTTATCTTTAAGTATTAACTCTAAGTTAATTAGTTTCACTTTTACAATGTCTCTTTGTATTTTTATATAATATGGTTAATAAACTTACTATATACATCCAAGCGACCCCCACGTGGTTCATTAATAATTAACCTATCATAATATAAGTCTCTTGGCCGAACCTTAGATTTTTAGGAATTTAATATCAATTAATAATATAATATTTGTTTTAAGAACTCTTTTATGTCAATTTTGACACTATTCAATAGTTGATTTTTGTGAAACTCATAAAAGATTTATTACTTCGAACAAAGTCAATTAAATCAATCCTAATATATCATATTATACTAGAAAATTAGTTTAATTCATTAAAAGTTTAATATTATATTTATTTGGGTATTTATAATATCAATTATTTTAATTTTTCACTATTATAGTAATTACTGCATCATCATTGTGTCATAAATAAAATAAATTATTTAAGGTCTAAAAATTATAAATAAAATATCATTATGTAGGAAATCATTTTAGCTTTCTAATGAATATTTATAATCGAAAATCCAACATGTATAACCCTATGTAAAAAATTGTTCTTCTAAAAGATATAAGCTTATGCCATTTTAATTTTTATTTTAACTTTATTAATATAATGTGCCATTATCACTTACAAGTGGATCCATGGGGTCCCAAAATAGACCCAAAGATTCCCTTGGTCGACCATGTATCAACCAATAGGGTTAAGACACGTTTTAGGGTAATTTAGTATTATTATAATATTATTTGTTTAACCCTTATTTATCGGATTTACCCTTTAACCATGGTAAATAAAATATTTACCACAGTAACTATTCAAAATGTCTAAAAATAAAAGTTACCTATTTACACAATTTGAACATCCTGATTCCAAATATGGAATCCATTTTTCTAAATTCAAAACACATAAGTGGCAGAAATTAATTTAAAATTAATTCCCGCTGTCAAAACAAAAAGCGTGTTTTTTAAGAGATAATAACTATCAAAAGATTGACACTTGTTTATGTTCGGTTTAATTGTAAAATTATTTCCAATGACCAACATTATATTAAATGGTAAAAATATATTCTAAATATACTTTAAAACCACTCAAATTCACAATTTATCACTATTAATTATTTTGATTAAAAAAGTTGTTTTTAATTAAAATTTAGAAATTTTCACTATTCATCAAAATATGAATGTTATCCGAAATGTACCAAAATTTCACCGTAGGATAATTTCGATATTTCGAATCCAAAAATGAAGTCCATTTTAAAATATAAAATATATATGATTTCAAAAATTAGGTATTACTATTCACAACGGCTAGTTTAATTAGTTGTGGTGTGTGTTAGAACTCGAGGTTGCGTACAACACACGCTATCGCATTATTAGAAGGGAAACGTACCGTGGAAGCTTGGGGTGTTACAGTCCTTCTGTGATACTCTAAGTGAGTTTTGGTTATCTTTGTATATCATCCGTGTTGGAAACGTATGTAATTCTTTCCAGGCCCCTGGAACAGAATAGCCTTTATCTCTCAGACCAAGCATCCGTTTAACACGCCATTGTCACGTTGATTTCTTATTGATTAGACAAAACATTGGGATACTTCAACACTGGACTTTGTGACAATTGATTTATCGAAACCCCTTGACTCGAGGAGCGGACCCTCCTGGAATTGACTGTGCTGTGTGTAGGAACCATAGATCTTGTTGCGACTGCAACGACGATGACGACTGTACTTGGATACTACCTGGGTTCGGCAGCGAGGACGACTGTACATGGATCCTTCATGGGTTCGACAGTGATGATGACTATACTAGGATCCTACATGGGTTTCGTAGTGATGGTTACTGTACTTGGATCCTACATGGGTTCGGCAGCGACGACTTCTGTAATTGGGTCCTATGTGGGTTCGGCAGAGGAGATGATTCAGAGGCTACATCTAAACATCTCCACCCCTCTTCATGAGTAGTATAACTGTGTGAGATTATTCTTGACTTTCAATCATTATCATTAGTATGATTGAATTCTTTCCTAAGTGGACTGATTTTTCTTGGGCCCAAAAGATGGAGTCATACTGAGATTGATGACTTAGGTATATGTATGGGAATAAAGAGAAGTGGAGTTGGTTGATACTTAGTGTATGTATCTTTCTTTTGAGGTTTATCATTTGTGGACTCTAGGAGACCTTCGGAGGTCTCCGGGGTCCTAATGAGTATCGTTATACTAACCCCTACACAGGTATTTTCTGCACTACGTTGTGTTGGTTGCAGACGACGGACATCACTGATCGTGGTAGATTCTTATAAAGCTGGACGATATTCGGAGGTGGACCACCTGGCGGGACATAGACGGAGCTGACGGATGGACCAGAGGTACTGACGAGACTATCTGTACCCACCATTCAGGTGGGATTCCCGGAGGACAACTCAACGGTTGCCTCTTTACTCTTCAGCAGTTGTACTTTATTTCTCAGTTGTACTGTACTATCAGTTGGGTTTTTATACTAGACCATTTACATTCCATCACTTACTTTGGTACTCAGTTTACATTGTGTTTACTCCATCTTGAATACTCTTTTGTGTTTTTAACTTATATAAAGGAATCACCTTCTGTTTTTAATGGGTTTTACGCCTTTGGTGCTAGTTACCAGCCCTTGGTCGATGGAAGGTGGGCTTGGGTAGTCACGGTAAGGGCCCCAAGGACAGGTCGTGACACTCAAGACATATATAATTCATAAGACAATGATATTGGTTATAAAAAAAGAGTGATAATGTTATCCAATCACTGAGAAAAGTGAAAAATTAGTTATTGAGTATGGTAACCTCTATCATATATGTAAACATTATATTTCGAGGATTCTTTTAAATAGAGAGAAGAATGGATTTTGGATATGGAGTCCATGTACAAAAATAAATATTTGAATTTTGTAGATTCTACAATTATAGTAAACCCTATTCAATATAAATGGGTATTCAAGAAAATATAAGACATATATGGTCATGAAAGTACCTATACATATTGATTGTTTTTTATTTTTTCATTGCAATATTATGGAAATAAAAATAAAAAAACCTTCTCCATAGTGGATAGGTTGATGTCAATTGTAAAATTACATTAAATAGATACATTATAGCATTATAAATCCTCAAAAATAGATGAAAAATATCTTTTCAAAATTATATTTAGGTAGATGATGTCTATATGAAAAAACCAAAATTGTTTATTAATTCAATGAGTGATGAATAAGTATGCATGCTATAGTGTTCTGCCTATTCATTGAAAAAAAATGAAAAGGGATGATTATTTTTCAAGAAATAAGATAATTTTTATTCAATATGAATTAATCTGATCCATTAGTCAATAGGATTTCAATTGGAAATGAAATAATATTACAAGTAATAAATAATGATGACATGCTAATTATGTGAAAACAATTGAATGTATTCCGGTCAGTTAAGGAATTTTCAATCAACTACTTCTCCATGAAATTCATAGGAGAATAATTTTATATTATTGGTATCAATATCTATTGTGAAAGACCATAATGGATTCTACAACCTTTTCATTAAACCTATATTTGCAAGGTAATCAATATTAAAAACATAGAACAGTCCAATAGAGGATAGTTTGTACTATAACATGGAATTAATATGTTCAAGAAAATGGGTACACAGAAAATGGAAAATGGTAAAATAATGTTTATTGGGATAGATCAGGTATTTCATGTTATGTAATATTTTTTATGATTCCTTTTCTGTATTTTTAGAGTGAAAATATTAAACTAATAAAGAAGATATATATTGGAATTTCATAGAAATTGTCCAAAATTAAATGAGATGGAAAAGTGATATGTTCCAATTTTATGAATGAGATATTAAATATCCAATGAATGGATATATATATATATAACATTGTTTCTAGATGTAACTTGATAATCTGTAACAACAGTTTGGATATTTCTTTTTTTGGAATGGTCATTCAGTGAGAAGAGAATCTCAAAAGAATCGGTTGTCGTTGACTACACAAGAGAATAATAGTATAGAATCATTTGATACACCAATGGAAATATTTTAGATACACAAAATGTTTTCATATCCACGCATTCTGATAGTTTTAGGGAACCTATTATAGAATACAATGATAATATTGTATATGTCAAACATTCCACAGTGGGAAGCCCACATCATAGGATAAGTCATATAATTAAAAATATTTATCTATAAATAAATTTTAATAGATAAGGTAAATTAATTATTTTTATTTAGTATATATAGAGGATAATATTGAAGATCAAATGAAAATATCTATATCGATTTGAAATAATTATTAAAATGTCATATATTCATGTTTATAGCTTATCGTTGTTGTCTCTAGTGAAACTGGGATTGTTGTGAATGGGTTCCTTAAAACCCACACAGTTAAGCACATTGATAACCATTACATATTTATTGTTTAATATATACATGTGTTTCTCATACCATCATAGTCAATATTCTTCTTGCATGTTTGTTTGGTAATGTCTTTATGTTACAAGTCATTTCGATATGTTATAATCCCATCTCTGATAAGAACTTGAAAATACATTGATAATAATCTTGAACACATGTTCTTTGGTTTAGATACATCATTTGAACTAGTGAATGATGTTGATTGATTACTTTATTATGGGGTATCATTATTGTTTATAATTCTTCTCAAAACATTTACAAATGGTGATCTTGAGTAGAGGATATCATGATAAATAACCCGTCAAAATGGAAAAAACATATTGGGGTTGTTGAAGGATGTTCTTATTCACATGGATTTGTGTTGGTATCATTAATTTAGATCATATATATATATCATATATTTTTATGCAAGATGAAAACTATAGAATTAAAATTTTGTTATGGATTCTTGTATTTTCCTTAGTCATATGTAATTGGTTGAATTTCCAGAAAAGGATTTATCACTTCAGAAAAGAAGAGATATATTGGAATTTGATCAACATAGTATTAACTTCATTAAATATATGGACCTGGTAATTGACGGTTTGTCTATTTAGAAAGGTTAATGAATAAATAATGTTTCAAAGTATATTGACATAGAGTGTACATCATACCTTTTTAGATACCTTGATAGAATGAAATCATATAAGAAATATAATGTCTGTGGGAGGTTTTTATAGCGCCAACATTCCTTATTTCCATAGAACCCATCATTGGTGGATTAAATAAAAAAATTCAATAAATGGTGGAAATACTTTATAAATATTTGTCTATATGATCACACTCTAAATATATCCACGATTTCCACCTATTTGGATGAATATGAATATACAACAATGTGGACTCATATCTAGTAGCCAGTAAAACTCATTATATGATCAGTCATAGGAAAATTATTTGAAATATATTTTTAACTATTTTATTTATAAATATTGAATTAATTTATCAAGGTAGTCTTTGGTTTTTTAATTATTATATTGAATATGAGAAAATATATATTTTTATAAGGAACATAACAATTTAAAGGATTTATAAATTATTAGGGGACATTAAGAGCCAATTTACTGGTTCATATTTTATGAAACCACATATTAATAATGTCACATGATTCTAATCAAATATTTACTCTTGTTATGAAGAGTGAACTTGATTGAATTTTTTTGGGAGTTTTTATGGTTATATTTCCATAATTGAAAAATATAAATTTTAAAAATATAAATACATGCATATATTTTTTAGATAAAAACAACTAGATGAATCTCTTGATCAAATTTAAGTGATCTCCCATATTATCTATGATTTTTTATATAGATAAATTGATAGAATAACATTTTTTAATTTATTTTCACTAAAATATTTTATCACACATTCCTCACGCAATCAAATGGATGTCATAAAGAACTTTTATTTTTTATGATATTACTCAAGAATCATATATTTTTTAGGTAAGCAGTTATATAGAATTTGTGGATAATCTGTTGGATGTATTTTTTTATACACAGAGATATGACATGCTATCATGACATGTCCCAATGGGGCCGGTACTACAACTCGCTAAACCTTCCTCGAATAAGCTGGGGGTTTGCGAATAGCCCCCAGAGGACTATTCACTATAATTGGATACATAACCTACATACATGAACCCATGAATAGATATAAAATCCTATTAAATGTAGAACTGTAAGAACACCATACTATACATGCTTTAATATATATATAAATCACATAACCATAGTACCATGTGAAGTAAAGTAAAATAAACAAGGACAAATACAAGCCCACCACAATGTTTCTGTAAAAATGTCCAACTAGATAATCTGTACTCTGACTGATTCCACAAATCCATTGTAACATACTTATGTCTGTATAGTCTTTCTACACTCTAAAATGTCCTAGATTTCCAAGGAAACTATCAATGTGTCGATGGACTAGAAAAATCATGACACATGTAGATACATCCCTTACAAGGGTGATTATATCCATACTCAGTAAGATACCCTAAAACCATAAGTCATACAAAAATGTAGTTTTTGGCATATCTACATAGTTATATCTCTAAATCATACAAAAATAATATCAAGATATACTCAAAAAAACATATAGAGTATAAATGTAAGTCCCAACCATAGTATACCATCTAACGATTCTAGATCAATTATTACATAAATAACTCATATAGGAGAACAAAATCATTAGTATGCTAGCATTGGTGACATCTTTCTGAGAGGTACTTATCTTTTAATATCATCAAGAGAAATAATATAGTATTCTTATGAAGATTATATATACATAGATTAGTATAACCTCCAATTTTATGAGGTGATATGAAAATCATAATATGGGATAACATGATAAGTATAGGATCAGAACCCACTTAGTGTTGGTCATTTTGATACCAAGAACTATGCCTAGGGCATGAAGATGAACATAAGATCTCATTTTCAGCCTCTTGGAGGGATTCCAATGACTCTGTCCAAAAAGTTGTGATGAAGGGATCATAGTCTTAGGAGTTGGAGATGATTACCTAACAACCATAAAATAAATGATAACGGGAAAAACATATTGAAAAATGTATATGACATTGGGGATAAGAGATATGTTCCTTGTATTTTGGAGTACAAGATTTGTATTAGGAGTCCCATGTCGTTTCCCATGACCATGTTTCATACCATTGTAAATGAACCATGTCTTCATGAAATGTCTGTATAGTACTACACGACATGTATGATACCCTTGTTTTCTACCAATGGGATAGTACACAACTATAGCCTATATACATTTTCTTGTGTACATGTACATGGATTAGCCTTGTAGGCGGTCTACGTTGTGTCTATATAGGGGATTACATGTCACATAGGCAGTATTTGTACTCCACTCTAGGAATGTTTACATCATAATGTAAACATTGATTCACCTAGAATAGATTACATGGGTAACACCTATTCGTTTTGAGTAATATTTTTCCATAATAAACATATTCTGTTGAATATTTTTAATTTCATGCAACGCTTAAAATAGTTATTTTAATCCATTATATTGATTTTTTTAATAAAAATTAATGTTATTTATGAAGAATAGACAGTATAATGGTTACATTCCTCTATACAGAACACTGAGGTAAGCTTATGTTTCAGTCAACTGTCTTTCCTCAATGGCTTCTATAACAAGTAAGAATGAGTGTTACAGAACAATAATATATTATTTTCTGAAAAATTTATAAATATATATAAACTAGCAGTAAAATTAGACTTTACTAATATTATTGACTCTATTATGTAAATTTATTGATTTAGAAAATATAAAATTATATAATTAGATAAAAATTACATAGTGATGAATATAATAACCTATGGAATATAAAGGGAGTATTTTTATAGAAAACTATTTTTATTCTAAAAAATTTGTTTTCATCCTGATAAATTAAATTAACTACAATTAGTATTTAAATTTAATTTAATATATTTTTTTATATATTAAATTAAGTAGTTTTTATATTTATTGAGCTATTTTATTATAATAATAATATATGTATAATAACAATTTACCATATAAAACCCAATATTTTTATTAAGGCCTCCTTTTAATAGAAAATCAATTTTAAATATAAATTTTGGAACATTGATAAGTCAATTATGATTAAATAATATTCATCATTAAAATATAATAATAAAAAATAGATTAAGGTTAACATTTTGAATTTTTCTCTGGTTTTTTATTTTAAGTGAATAGTGAAAATACAGTATTTTAGTTCAAAACTACTTTTTAAAATAATTTATTTATAATGTAATATTACAATTTTAATTGTTTTAAAATATTAATTGGATAATATTTTTATCAATTAATCCAATTTTGATCATTATAAACAATTTCAGATTAAAATTGGATATATAATCATTGCTTATTTTTGATCATTTTTAAATTAAATACCTACAATGTCGACCCGACTACGAGATTAAATTTAAATTAATTTATGACACTACTATGATTTTAATTTTGAAATATAGATTCCATATTTAGAATAATAATAAGAATTTATAATTTCTATTAATTGTAATATAGTTTTTTACCAAAAAAATTGTGAATGTAATTAAAAGTAATTATAATGATTCCGGGTAAATTTAGTTTAATAATGGACTAAACCATATCCTTAATATCCAAAAAGACTTACACACTAGTCCAAATTCAATTTTATGGATATAATTACACCGTATCCTGCCTTTTATTTACATTGGACGATTATTAGGTATAAGTTCAATATAAAAAACATGGGTGGGGTTTCCCTTTTCCAAAATAATAAAATAGTGCCACTCCTACTACATTATAAAACCCTCCTCTCCAACCACTTCCTCACACCTATAATGCAAGTTTGGGCCAATGATACTCTTCCAAAATACCTATAAAACATTCCTATGTTTATAAATTAATCATGATATTGGTATACATTCTTCCAAGGAAGTGATTTCTACAAACCCATTGGAGTTGCTGATATTATAGGTAACATAAACCATCAAACTCCTTTGATTTATTTTCATTCTCTACTACCTAAAATAATATTATTACTTGACATTATTACAAAAAAACTGCAATAACAAATTCTATGATTAATTAATTATAACGATTCGACATAAACAAACACACACATCCATCTAATGGGTAATGAAAATAATGTTTACTTGTATGGAAAACTAACACCTCACTAAATGATGATTATTTATTTTTACATTAAATTCATTCATGGTGGAAATTATTTTGAAAAAAATATCTATATATTCTATATAGTATTTTTATTAATAATTTATGGGTCTGAAAATTATTTAAAACTAATATATTTATACATTCCATTTTCTGTCAATATGATAATTTCTTCAGAGGATGTGTGGACAATCTCCCATTCAAATAGATGTGATTATCCATAAACAACATGGTATGTATTACGGATTGGTATAGTGAATATATATGATAAATATCATATAATAAATCTATTTTAATTAGTATATATATATATATTAATATATTTCTAGAAACACGACAGTTAAATAAAATAGTGTTCATGCGTATACACGGCTTATCGACTACATCAATAGTTTACTCCATTTGATACATCTATTTTTTATGGTTTAATATAATACAAATATATTTACTATAAAATATATTTAATTAATGTTTTAATGTTTTTAAAAAATTATATAATTATATATATTAAATATATAAAAAATTAAAACACATGAAAAAAATAATGTGGATATTCCCTAAAGTGAATCTTTATCATAGAGTTATTGACATGATGGAATGATAAATCTATAATCTAAACATATATAGTATTATAATTAATAATATAGTTATTTTATATATGAATAAAAATTTTATTTTTATTAAAATGAATATTATTATGAGTATTATTTGAGTCAAGACATATGGTAAGGGAATTTCAACTCACTTTAGTATTAAAAGGATACATTCCTTAATAATCCATCAATTTGTTTTGGTGTTTTATGTACTGAAAATGAATTTATTCTATGTCTCATATAATTAAATTTATGTTCATTCATAAATCCATTTAATTATATTTATTTCATGGTTTTTATGTTTTAAAAGTAACCAAAATTCTAAAATAGTTTTGTCTCAGTATTCATTTTTGTGAGTAATGTTGTGTTATACACCAAAATTCTTTTTTGATGTCCACATGCATTAATTTTACATGATATATCATGATTATAATTATATTAGTGATATTTAATATTAATTTTATTTAATTTCCTTACATATAGATTATGATCCAATATAATTTTTTGATTAGTTTTTATTGAATCAATCTCATCACTTTTCAAGATTGTTTATGATTATGATTCAATTGATAAATTATCCTGACACATCTCTCAAAAACACAAATGAATTATTTTTCCTATATTTATTCACGATATCATCCTGTATCCATACCGTACATAATTTGTAGGGTAATTAATATAATGTATTTAAGTAATATTTAGATGTATTTCTCTTCCAAATGAAATTTATTTTATTCAAAAATCATGTTTTAAAAAATGTTATCAAAAATGATTTCAAAACATCATTGAAGCCCATTTTAATGGATAAAGTATTTTGAAAATATTTTATGGGTTTCAATGATTCCTTTATATGTTATAATTATATTTTCATATAAAAATGTTATTAAATGTTTTTATGTTAAAACAAATTAATGAAGAAAGGATATTTTCATCAAGAAAGTTTTTTAAAATATTTTTCAATATTATTTCCAATATAAGATAACATTAATTTCTGTTACTCATGATTTTTTGGTAAATTAATCAATGTTTCCTTTCATATTATTTCACTGAATGTATTATGTTTTAATGCAATGATGTTTATGAAACCCATTTCTATTTCACAGGTTATGTGTTTTTGAAACCTTCTTTATTTAACGAGTTCTGTTTCTGATGAAATAACTATATAACCTATACTTTATTAAAGGATATATTTTTCTAATATTTTTATAATTACCATTTCATTTCATGGGTTATGATATATTATTTAATGAATTTTTTGATCTTGTATGCTTGATTTCATTTTAATATAGGTGGGACCAACAACACCCCATAACTCATTGAGTATATATGTATTTCTCATGAGATAGACATTCCAGGAATGAGAAATGAAGAAATTTGAATATTATGGGTCTATAATGGAAAGGAACTTGTATTATTAATATGTGTTCATAATATGAAATAATCAAAGTTCAGTAATACAGGGCTAGAATGAGGAGTGAAATCTGTTAAGTAATAATGTGTCGGAATGAGGTGTGAACCCTGTTTAGTAACAAAATATTCCCACTAATATTCTCTTGGTAGTTATGGCTTCGATTCAAAGGATATAATATTCTATTATTAAGTGTTTCCCAAAATTATTTATTTCTTCATAATTTATTCTTTCATAGCATATGTTTTTATTTCCTAATGATTCATGTCTTAGGAACAACCATGATTTATGTTATGCTTCATGTTTGTGATCTTTGATATGAAGGGAATGATCTTATATTTTCATTATCACATTATCATATCCCTAATAGCTTGACTATACATACATGTCTCCCTTTTTTACACTTATCTAGCCTCTCACCTCACCCCTTTTTATGTTCCCTTCCCATTGTAATAAAGATATGTATTCTGTGTGATATGTTTAGGTAGGGTTCCATTAAAGAAACAAATAGTGGGAGAAAATATAGCTCAATTATGAACTAGTGTTCATTTTTCACTGTTTCCAAAGAGACTAAACTAATACTATAATTGGGAGTCTGTTTTTTCAATGTTTCATGTATTCCGTAATTGTTATGTAATGATAATTTCTATAAAAAAACAAGTCATTAACATTGGTATTATAGAAAAGGATTAGTTAACATTTACTATCTAGTATGAGAAATGATTAGTGAGAACCCTAGGTATATTTAAAATGATATATCATCATATGTATGTAATGATATGTATCAGTATGATTTACTATTTAGGAAAATTTCATCGAATTTTGTTAAGGGATTGAGTGAGGGGTTTCCAAGTAATACATCTATATATGGATAATACCCATGGTTGGGGATCTGGAACTGAGGTAACAAGGTTTAATGACTTAGATAATATGATCTTAGCCTAAATCAATGTAATTTGGAACAGAAAAATTGGCCATTCTACACACAAATTTTTACACTATATAGGTATGTGAAATGGAAACTCAAAAACACTTCAAAAACTATTATAGTGGATTTGAATAGAATATAAATATTAATTACGTAGTATAAACCTACTATTTTGTATATTAAGGATGTTTTCATGAATTATACATCCTATATGTAATTATTTTTAGGAAAATGATGTTATCATCATATGACATGTAATGCTCACACTATGATTTTTGTTTTAGTCAGAGGAGGGAACATGAAGGAATTGGATTAACAATGAATGTGATGGATGAATTGTTAATGAGAATTAAAGTTTGATGATCGTTGTTTTAAAATATTTTGTGATCAGACCTTATCCGTTTTCAAGGAACTTGATCATCAACATATACATTAACCAAGTCTCAGAATCACCATGGTAGTGATGGAAGTCATTCGGTGTATGATTGGATAATAGACACCATAGAGGAAAGTTTATTTTATTTACATTTTGTCAACAATGTATAGAGTCGGAGATTTCATGGAAATTTTTTTCATAAATTCTTTTGAGTTTTATGAGTCCGCAGTTTCTGACGGTGCCTGATTCTAAGTCTTGGTGAGCCTGAAATTAATTTCAGAAATTTTTTGGGTACGTTCAGTGAACGTACGTGTGGGTTTTTCAATCTTTTGAAATGGTGATCAGAATTCAAATCTGAGGACACTGATGACCTCGCAGCGCCAGCATTCGCTAAAGGATACCTCTACCGAAGTTGTGTTTGGTCGAGAGCAAAATTTAATTACTGGGATTCATAATAAATTAAATAAAATTGATGTGTTACATAATTTTATTTTTAGGTGGGAGTTATTTTCTTCCGAAGGGATGTTAGAGGTGGGGCCCACACCCCAATAACTACCCATGGGAAGATATTTAGTGTTGGGGCCCACACGAGTTCAAACTATTCACTTCCCCTTTAAACTCCCTTGAACCCCCTTAAACTATTCGAATTCCATGATTTAATACTTGTAAAAACCCCACTATTAATGAAGAAAATTAATGCAATTATTATTCAAATCATTTTGAATCCATCTCTCCACATTTAATCTAATGTGTTGTCACATTTAATGAGATACAACTCTTCAGTTTTTGTGCCATACAAATAATAGAGAAAAATCTCTATTATTTTGGCTTAACATTGTGGAGAGCTGTGGAGAAGAGGGAGACCATTCTTCCCATGAAGAACACGAAGAACATCTCCTTCACTTCTTCAAACGGGGTATGTAAGTGAGGTGATGACCACAAGGAACACCCGTCTTCCATTCTCTTCCTTCGCGTCTAGGGATATGATGATTCCTGCAAAGAATGTTTCCAACGAAAAAGACATTCCCCCTGTCGTTGACGGAACGACGTTCGTCTCCCGCGACGCCCATCTGTTTGGAACTCGACATCGTTCAATGAAATGTTACGAGGTAGGGGATTTTGTATAATTTTAAATGAATAAAATTATATCATCGTTCTTGATGAATTCTTTGGTTCTTCTTTGGACATTTGTCATTTCCTAACGTGGAGGGAACATGGTGAAAAAATGTGGCCCGACGACCCTCCGTTGATTCTTGATTGCACTGGCAATAGAGGCAATGTCGGAAGAGGAGTTGTTGACCGATGTCGGAGGTGACCTACGACAGTGGAAGCCGTGCACCAGCTGCGTGAAGAGATTGGCGGCCTCTCGGGCCGCCCGATCCGCGAGATGACTTTCCGACCAATCTGGTCAGCCTGCTGGGAAACGCGGCACCTACAGATGCCGCGTGGAGGGAACTGTGGCCCACAATTGCAGGCCGCTATGCTGGTCAAACCGGTCAGCCACCTACCAGTCTGGCTGAAGGACCACGGTGCCCAGAGGCACCACACGGAGAAGACTACGACCCACTGTGTGGGCCACTCTGCTGGGAGAACCGTCTAGGCTGGAAGACTTCGGTGCGACTAGGTGCTGTGTGGAAGGAATCACGGTCCAACCGAACAAGCCCACAGAGTGGGTCGGGTCCGCGGGTGGGTCGTTCCCCACCGGGCCGGGCAGACCCCCCAACTAGGTCAGACCCTCCGAGTCGGGTCGCGGGTGGGCCGCACTCCACTGGGTAGGGCCATCCCACAGTTGGGTCGGACACACCAAACTGGGTCGGGCCGCCCCCCCACAGCCCACTGGGCTTGACCGTCCTAGCCTGACTTCACATAAATGCGAATATCATCAAGACCACGCATCCGAACGACACACCTTCTATGAAAATTGGACCCTTACAATGAGTTGGTACTTTTGTGATACTCTACATCTGGTATGGAAAACTTTTGAAAACGTTCGGCTTTGGATCGAGCGCAAATCCAAATGGGTCCCTCGAAGGGAAAAGCCAATTACTCTTAGGTTGGGCATCTGATTGAGTCATTGTCTATCGTGTTGGGTTTCATTTGAAGAGACGAAACATCGAGATACATCAAATCATAACATTATGATATTATTTGTATCGAACCTTTGCTTGAGGAGCATACCCTCCCAAAATTGAGCTTGCTGTGTGCGGGAACCCTAGAGCTGGTTGCGACTGCGATGACTACAGTACTGGAATCCTCCATGGGTTCGACGACAATGACTACTATATCAGAATCCTATGTGGGTTCGATAGTTCTGGCTTCTATCCAGTATCCCATATGGGTATGATAGAATAGCTAGTCCTGTATCTTGTGTGGGTCCGACAGCTAAAATGAATTATAGCTGGTCATGTATCCTGTGTGGGTCTGATAGCTTAGCTGGTCCTGTATCCTGTGTGGGTCCAACAACATAGATGATCCTGTGGCTACATCTGATCATATCTATCACTCTACAATATATGTATACTTGTGTGAGCTGAGTAATGTATTTCAACCAGTATCATTGTGGTAATTGACATTACATCCTTTGTGGAATTGGTTTTTTCTTGGGATCAAGAGTTGGAGCCATACTGATATTGGTAACATAGGTATATGTATGGGAATATACCTAAGTATGTTTGGATGATACATAGTGATTGTATATTTCTTATTTTTTATCCTTGGTGGATATTGTGAGACCATACGAGTCTCGAGGTCCTTACTGAGTATCGTTATACTCACCCATCCATGGGATATGCCCGCACCTCATTGTGTTGGATGCAGATGATGGACTGCGTTGACGGAGGTCGAGATCTCCACGACTAGATTGTACCTGGAGGTGGACCTTGTGACGAGTTGACACAAGGAGGAGACTGATCGGCGTGAGTGTTGTGGTGTCTATCTGTACCTACCCTTCAGGTAGGAACCCTAGAGGACGATCCAAGAGCTACTCTTTCCTTTCTGTTTATTGTCCCTTTTTACTTGTACATGTTGTTCAGTTGGGTTTGTATGATGGCCCATTTACTTTCCAGCACACTCCTTTTTATTCAATTTTACATAGTGATTACTTCCTGTTGCAAAATCTGTTGTGTTTCTTTACATTTATAAATCCAATGCATTCCCAGCTTAGGGATTTACACCATTGGTGCTAGTCACCTGCCCCTGGCCTATGGAAGGAGGGATTGGGGTAGTTATGACTTGGGCACGAAGATGTGGCGGGACAAATTGGTATCAGAGGAGACAATTCTACTGCAGAAATTGGACTCTGATTCTTTTAAAGGAAATATTGTTATGATTTTTGGGTTTTGATATCAGTTTAGTGAAACCGATGTTGGTGCGGAGGCCGACGTATCCATAAACTAGGACTCTTACTTCTGATTACCAACTCAGTGCACGAAAACACTGATTGCATGTGTGTTTTCATTGAAAAAGATTTATTTGTGATTACTTTGTGTTAGATCACCAGGGATACTTTTTTAACCATGGAACAACTATTTTATTTTAGGATGGCTAGAAAAAGGCAGACAGCTAGGGTTCCGAGTTTTGTATGGGATGGTATCCCACTGAGGGGAGAGGCCTTAGTCCAGGGCCCCATCACAGAGGAGGTACCAGCGGTACCACTACCCACTGGGCCACCTATACCACCAGCTCCCGCAACAGAGAGTGCACGCATCCTGAGTGTGTTTCACTAGTTTTAGTGCCAGAGGCTGCCTTGGTTCTGGGGAGAGATGGACCGACAAGTAGCTGAGGATTGGCCGGTGGCTTTCGTGATAGTTTTTAGATTGGTAGGGACACCAGCCGACCTTATGGTGGTAATTTCCGCGAGCCTCCTGCATGCAGCAACAGGCAGACGGTGGAGCCTGATCCTCTAGGTGCATGACAAGACATCATTACTCTAGACATACATCGAGAGTCTCTTATTCATAGTGTTTGTTCCAGCCACCCTTCGTGCGGTGCGGGTTCAGGAGTTACTCCATCTACAACAGGGCATCATGACGGTAGCTCAGTACTCATGGAGGTTCACCCACCTCTCACGCTACTCCACATATATGGTATCTGACACATTCTTTAGGGCCTGGACCTTTGATCAGGGACTTAGGCATGATATCAAGTTTTCGACGATTCCCCATAGCATTCTGACACGGGCAGAGTTGCTGGGGAGAGACATTCTAGTGGAGACCATTCTCGATGAGCACTCACCAGTAGTGAGACCCGCCACAGGGAAACACGTAGCGGAGTATTCTATAGCCGGATGTAGTCAGATTTCAGAGAGGACCAAGAGGACCAGACCATTAGGTGGGTGATACCTGGATGCATGTTCGGTTGTGCGGGGCACACGAAACAGAGTCATCTATACGAGGAGTAGGCAGTGCTATGCATCCGGCGGGTAGGGCCACATTGCTCGTGACTGCCCGACCCACCATGAAAATGAGTAGAAGATAGTAGAGGTACCTCCCAGGGAGAGGTAAAGGTTTTACCATGGTTGTCCTCCAGGAGCAGTCCGACATGGAGGAGGAGATGGCCGAGCAGCGGGTGGTGGTCGATGATTCGAGGCTCTACCACCACCACCACCTGGACGTCCAACCCGACCACATGAAGCTGGCGGACAGAGGCTAGCTTAGCTCCATGCAGTCGAGGTCTTCGACCATGGTGCACCTGAGATGATTCGATGTACTATCTGTTAATACTAAACCCTTGATGCAGTACCTATAGACATAGTTGCGAGTCATTCTTTTATTGTCGCTTCTCTTTTTAGGAGCATGGAGATCTGATAGAGTCATTAGCTCAATCCATATGGAAAGAGACTCTTACGGGACAGACTCAATGATTACGCACTGGTTTCGATAGTGTGAGCTTACTCTCAGAGGTGAGAGCTTCGACTAGGATCTTCTTGTTTCGCCATCGAGGCCTAACGACGTCATCTTAGGTATGGACTGGTTATCCATAGTTCATGATCATAATGACTATATTTGGCTCAAAGTGAGGTGTGTATGCACTGATAGGACAAATTTAACCTTCAATGGTGAAATGTAAGACTTTGAAGCATAGGATGGACTTACGCAGAGGAGGGGGCAGCCGATCACACATCAGTTGGCTAGTCTCATCCTCGGAGCGAATGATGTGTGGAGTCCGAGTTTTCCTGTTGTAGTGCATCTGTACACGAATGTTTTACCTGATGACATTCCTGGACTACATCCTCATTTAGAGGTAGAATTCTACATTGACATATACCCTGGGACGACACAGATATCTACTCCATCATATCGGATGGCTCCCGCTGAGCTTCGTGAGCTTCGGGTACAACTGGAGGACTTATAGCGGAAGGGATTTATCCAACCCAGTGGTTCACCCTAGGCATCTCCAATTTTGATTGCCAAAAATGTGGATGGGATCATGAGACTTTGTGTCGACTACCGTGTCCTGAATCAGGTGACCGTGAATAATAAGTACCCACTCCCGAGGATTGATGACCTCTTTTATCAACTCAAGGAAGCACGATGGTTCTCGAAGATAGACTTCAGGTCAGGCTATCAGCAGCTTAGAGGTTGAGATGAGTATGTGCAGAAGGCAGCCTTTTGGTGTTGGTATATCCACTACATGTTATTGGTTATGGCCTTCGGCATAACCAGTGCTCCAGCAGTGTTCATGAGTCTGACAAACAGGATCATCGAGCCTTACCTTGATCTCTTTCTCATAGTCTTCATCGATGACATACTGATTTACCCGACTACTAAGGCGGAGCACACCTACCATTTGCAGGTAGTTCTAGACAAACTATGAGAGAACCAACTTTATGGTAAGCTCTCGATGTTCCAGTTCTAGATTCAAGAGGTTCACTTCTTGGGTCACGTCATCTTGGAGGCTGGAGTTGCAGTGGATCTAGCGAAGATCGAGGAAGTGCTTTCTAGGGATCCACCCAGGAGTGTGGTGGAGGTGCAGATTTTCCTGGGTCTGGCTGGGTAATATATGATATTTTTGGTAGACATCTCCAAGGTAGCAGCACTACTTTCAGCTTTGACGAAAAAGGGGAAACCATTAATGTGGTTAGATAGATGCATGTAGATATTTTAGGAGATGAGGTAGAGGATGACCAGTGCACCCTTCTAGAGGCTACCATAGGAGGGCGTAGGGTACATAGTTTACTGAGACACATCAGGGAACATAATCGGGTGTGTACTGATATAAGAGAGGGAAGTGATCACGTATGGTTCACAGTAGTTGAGACAACATGAGCAGAAATGTGCTACTAGTGACTTGGACTTAGAAGCATTCGAGTTCGACTTGAAAATATGGTGGCACTATCTGATGTGGGAGCGTTTTACAGTCTATTCTAACCACCAGATTCTCTGGTTCATCTTCTCACAGAAGGACTCGAACCTGAGACAATAGTGATGGATCAAGTTCCACCAGGACTATGACTTTGAGATAGTCTATACTCCTTGGAATGGAAACGTTGTAGTAGATTCTCTCAGTAGGAGATTGGTCATTCAACAGCAAGGAGAGGCGACGAAGCAGCTAGCTCCATTGTAGATATCCTTTGTGGATAGAGATGGAGGTTCCTTTCTGCATTCTCTCACAGTTACTCCTGCACTCCTTCAGTGATTCAGGGAGGAACAACGTGGGGACATTGATAGTGAGACGCGACGTGTTCAGATATCCTCAGGGCAGGCACCTGATGGATTTTCTAAAGGTGGGGAGAACATTCTCCACTTTAGAGGACATACCATGGTACCTATTTCACTACATTAGGAGGTGTTGCGGGAGTTCCACACTTCACCTCTAGTGGTACATCATGGAGATGAAACGATGTTTTAGGACCTCAAACGACAACACTGGTGTCCGGGTATGAAGAAGGCAGTAGTAGAGTTTGTCTCACGATGCATCACTTTTCAGTGAGTGATCGCTGAGCACCAGGTTCCAGCAGGCTTGGTTCATTCCATAGAGGTTCTAGATTTGAATTGGGATGGGATATCCCTTGATTTTGGGACATGGATTCCAAGTAAATATAGAGGAAACAACTCTATCTGGGTTCTCGTAGACCAACTCACCATGTCGGCCCACTTCCTAATGATCAGAGAGAAGGGATCAGTAGAGAGCTTGGGACGCCTCTACGTTCAGGAGATCATACTGATTCATGGTGTTCCATCGACTATCATCTCCGATCGAGATGCCGATTTCACTTCCCGACTACGGAAGGGGTTACAGGAGGCTTTTGGTATGCAGCTTCGCTTGAGCACCTCCTACCATCCTCAGATGGATGGTCAAACTGAGAGACCCATTCAGAATCTCGAGGACATGCTTCGTGCATGTGTCTGTGACTTTGGTTGCAGCTGGGAGGATCACATACCCTTGGTGGAGTTTGCGTACAACAATAGCTATCACTCTACCATCATGATGGCCCTTTACGAGGCATTGTACGACCAACATTTCAAATCACCTCTATGCTGGAATGACCCCGGGTAGTTAGCACTTGTAGGACCAGAGATGGTGTAGGCTACGATGGAGAAGATGCAAATAATCCAATAGCAGATGAAGATTACACAGAGTAGACAGAATCCCTATGATGATAGGAGACGAAGACCACTAGAGTTCGAGGATGGCGACCACGTCTTCCTACGTGTCTCACCTCGATGAGTTCTACGGAGATTCTGCCAATATAGAAAGTTATCTCCGTGATTTATCAGGCCGTTCCAGGTCCTCTGTAGAGTAGGCGAGGTGGCTTACCACCTCGCACTTCCACCTCAATTGCACCAGGTGCACGCCATCTTCCACGTATCTCAGCTGAGGAGATATGTTCATGACCCATCCAACATCATCAACCACGTGGAGATGGACATTGATGATAGGGAAACATTCACTGAAGTTCTAGTGGAGATTGAGGATCAACAAGAGCGGGTCCTCCGTGGATGGTCGATTCCTATAGTGTGCGTTCGTTGGTATCACAGGAACCTCTAGGAGATCTCATGGGAGCGAGAGGATCAGATGCGTGCTCAGTGCCACCAATTGATTGCCTAGTGTTTGTTGTAGCTTTACGGGGACATAAATCCCTGAGATGGGGGTAATGTAAATACCCATAAATTTCAAAGAAATTTTTTTCATAAATTCTTTGGAGTTTTATGAGTATGCAGTTTCTGATGGCTCCGGATTCCGCGTCCCGGTGTGCTACGAATCAATTTCTAAAGTTTTGATTGGGTACGTTCACTAATCTAATGTGCGGGTTTTTCTATCATTTGAACCAGTGCTCTGAATTGAAATCTGAGGATACCGCTGAACTCGCAATTTCGGTATTCTCTTAAGGATACCTCTACCATAGTTGCATTTGGTTGAGAGGGGAATTTAATTTTGGGGATTCTTAATAAATTAAATAAAAATTATGTGTTACATAATTTTAATTTTATGTGGTGGTTATTTCATCCAATGGGAAGTTGGAGGTGTGTCCCACAACCCAGATAACATACCACGGGAGGATAATTTTTGGTGGGGCCCACATCAGTTAAAACTCTTCACCTCCCCTTTAAACTCCGTTGAACCCCCCTAAACTCTTCGAATTCCATGATTTTATTGTTGGCAACACCCCACCATTAATGAAGAGAATTAATTCAATTTTATTTTAAATATTTTTGAATCCATCTCTCTACATTTAATCTATTGTATTGTCACATTTAATCAGAGAAAACTCTTCAGTTGTGGTGCCATAAAAATAAAAGGGAAAAATCTTTATTATTTTGGCTTAAGTTTGGGGAGGTTAAGGAGAAGAGGGAGAGACGTTTTCCCATGAAGAACACGAAGAACATCTCTTTCAATTCTTCAACCAGGGAAAGAAAGTGAGGAGGCACCCACGAGAAATACCTGTCTTTCATTCTCTTCCTTCGTGTCAAGGGAGAAGATGCCCCCCCCCCCCGGAAAGAACACCGCCAATGGCAATGTCTTTACCCATGATGTTGAAGGAAGGACGTCCATCTCCTGAGACTCCCTTCTTTTAACTACTAGACATATTTCAACGAAAATTTACGATATATAGGGTTTTGTATAATATTAAATGTATAAAACTATATCCTCTACCTTGATGAATGATTTGGTTCATCTTTGGCCAATTGTTATCGCCTAACGCTGAGTGCGCAGGCCGAACAAACACTGCCCGATGACCCTCTGTTGATTCTTGATTGGATTGGAAACTAATATGGTGTTGGAAGAGGTGGTGGTGACCGAAGTCGGTGGCGACTGGAGGCGGCAGCGACCGGAGGTAGTGGAAACTGCCCGTCGGCTGCATGAAGAGATTGGCCTGCCAATCCGGTCGACCCGCTAGGAATCGCGACACCTGCAGGTGCCATGAGGAGGGAACTGCCACCTGAAATCGTGGGCCACTTCGATGGATGATCCGTTCGGCTGCCTGACGATAGGGCTGAATGACTGTTTCACCCGCAGGTGCCGCACAGAGGAGACCGAGGCCCGCTGTGTGGGGTGCTTTTCTTGGCGAACTGGCGGCCGCCTGCTAGCCGAGTATGAAGATTGCGGCGCCTCTAGGCATCGAGTGGGCAGAACTGGGGCCTGCTATGCTGGCCAATCAGACCAGACAGAACCTGCTGGTTAAGGCCAGCTGGGCAGAGGAGGGGCGGGGCCGGTTGGCACCGCCAGGTGAATCGAATCAGCCCACAGCGGGGGTCGGGTTCACGGGTGGTCCGCGCCCCACCAGGCCGGGCTGACCCCCCAACTGGGTTGGACCTTTCGGGATGGGTCCGCTGGTGGGTTACACTCCACCATGCCGGGCTGACCCCCCAACCGGGTTGGACCCACCGGGCTGGGTCGGGCCCACCCACCATAGCCCACAGGGCTTGACGGGCCAAGCCTAACATCTCTTAAATGAAAGAATCCTCAAGACCGTGCGTCCGAACGACGCGCCTTCTCTGGCACTGGGACCCTTATTATAAGGTGGTCCTTTTTCGATACTATAAGTGAGTTTTGGGCAACCGTGAAAAATGTTTTGGTTTGGATCGAGCCTAAATCCAACCGGGCCCTTAGAATGAAAATACCAATTACTCTCAGACCGAGAGTCTGATTGACACACCATCGGTCACATCGGCTTTATTTTGATGATATGGAACTTCGATATACATAAAATCAGGGCTTTGTGATAGTTGATGTATCGACCCCTTTGCATGAGGAGCGGACCCTCCTTGAATCGAGCGTGCTATGTGCGGGAACCCTAGAGCTATTTGCGACTGTGACGACTATTGTACTGGAATCCTCCATGTGATCGATGACGACGACTACTCTACTAGAATCTTGTGTGGGTTTGATAGTTTTGACTTTTGTTCCTGTGTCTTGTTTGGGTCTAACAGCACAAATGAATTATAGCTGGTTCTGTATCCTATGTGGGTCTGACAACATAGATGATATTTCTAGTCCTGTATCCTATGTCGGTCAAACAGCATAGCTGGACATGTATCTTGTGTTTGTCTGACATCTTAGATGATCCTGTATGATGGGTGGGTCTTACCTCTTAGATGATCCAGTGGCTACATCTAATCATCTTTATGTCTCTACAAAATATATATACCTCTGTGAGCTGAGTTATTTATTTCAACCATTATCTTCATGGTGATTGAATTTACTTCCTTTGTGAAATTGGTTTGTTCTTGGGATCAAGAGTTAGAGCTCGAATGAGATTGGTAACTAAGGTATATGTATGGGCATATACCTAAGAAGGGTTGGTTGATACTTTTTGATTGTGATCTTCTTCTTTTGTTTATCCTTGGTGGATAATGTGATACTATACAGTTGTCAGGGTCCCTACAAAGTTTCATTATACTCACCCCTACACGGGCTATGCCCGCACGTCATTGTGTTGGATGCAGTCGTCGGGCAGCGCTGATAGAGGCCGAGAGCGCCATGACTAGATGGTACCTAGAGGTGGACCTTATGACATGTCGGCACTCAGAGGAGACGGACAAATGTGAGTACTGAGGTGGCCATCTATACCTACCCTTCAGGTAGGAACCCAGGAGGATGATCCATGAGGTTCTCTTTACATTCAGTTGTTTTTCTCTTTTTACATGTACTTGTTGATTAGTTGGGTTTGTATACTGGACCATTTACTTTCTGGCACACTCCATTATATTAAACTTTATTTAGTGTTTACTTCATGTTTCATACTCTATTGTGTTTGTTTACTTTTATAAAGGCAATTCCTCCACGGTATAGGGATTTTCACCTTTGTTGCTAATCGCCAGCCCCTGGCATTTGGAAGGCGGGCTTGGGGTAATCACAGCTCGGGCCCCGAGGACGGGTCGTGACATGCAATGTGGAATGAATCCAACAAGATAATCTCTTAGTGGAATAAGATGGTGTGTTGAATATGGAATAGAAGGTCAAAATATATGTAACATCTAAGGAAAAATGAAGGGTTTAGCTTTAAAAATCGATTGGAATATTGACATCCCAAAGAAAACATCAATAGCTATATCCTTTAATTGTGAAAGTAATGGTCATCAACCAAATTAATGTACTAATTTGAATGATCCATTAAAGAATCAGTATGGTGGAATGAGTAATGATTATATTACTGATGATGATGTGAATATATATGAATTGGGAAAGGAAAGTGGTTTTATATAATAGTATAAGGTATCCTTCATGTAGATTACACATGATGTGTAATAATTCAATATTTTTTGTTTTTTTAATTAATAATTATGTAATGGGAATGATAAATTTATATGGATTCTTCGAATTATATTTCCACTCATCATTTACAAGTTAATGATGAACTATCCCAATGGACTAGAAATGTTATATAATAATAAGGTGATATTTTGATTAAGGAAATATAGCCCGTAATTAATTTATGATATTGAAATAATAATGTTAGGATAATGATATCTTGGATATGAATAAGTAAATTTGACCGTACGGATTACCATGGAACTGATTATTGAAAAAAGTGGTCTATGTCAACGTGGATGAAGCTTAAAACTTTTGGAATTTAATGAATATATCCAGTGACCTTTGGAATAATAATGAATGCATGTATTCCAAATGTTTTTAGGGTAATTTTTGTTATTACCCTTTTTCAACAATATAATCAATTTGGGCGTTGACATGTTTAGAATGTGACAACCAATAGATTCTTTGTGATATATGTGGGATTATTGTTATGATAAATCCATGACTATCCCTTTAAAATTATTGATTTTGTTTTAATTTTTATAATGATATCCTTTTATGGAAATTATAAGTTATTCATAATATGAAGTATTTTTTTTCATTGTTGTGTTTGTAACCCTATTTATAAGTTCATTTAGTGATTAACCTTATTTCAAGGATGTATATAATATTTATATAAGAAATTATATTGGTATGGTTTTAGAAAGTTTCATTGTGTATGTCGAGTGACAATAAATGAAGTCTTGAAAGGTCACAAGTCTTGAACTCGTGACCAATGGATAATAATGTTTTCACACCAAACATTGGCCTACATGATGTCTTGGTTAATGTGTAATTATTTAAGATGTATACATATTATTGTTAAACCAGAAGTGATTCATTTTATTATTAGATATTACAGTATAAAACATATTTATTTTAGTGAATATATTGTGACAAAATGATATACTTTTCAATTTTTATGGGCATTATGATCCGTGAAATGTGTATGTTATTGCTTCTAGATTTAATATTAATTTTTGAATATCCATTAAATGATGAAAAGTTTGATAGAGAAATTGATAAATCGAAAACCATGTAAAAATATATATATATGTATAAAGTAAATATATTTCCTTATAATCATGTAAAATAATAGAATTACCCAATTTTCGGAAAATGATAAAAAATTTGTCCTAATAACTTAATTATTGTTGAGCTGCTGGACTTTTAAATCATTAATTATTTATGAATTTTTTTCCCTTACCTATACATTGATCATTCATTTAATTTTTTTTGACCTTAATCACTACCTATAAATATTTAGGCTATTATTTAAATATCATAATTTAACATTACACCAATGTTCTCTTATGTAAAATCATAATTAAATGTTTTGTTGGCTAATCATCATGTTTCCATTCTTGTTTTCCCTAAATGATGTTTTATTGTTCCTTTTTTATGATTTGTGTTTCATTGAACAAATTTCTCAAGTATTATACCATTGGTAATTCAGATGAATTTGTGAGGAGAAATTCATTTTATGGATGGTATAATGATACACCCTGATATTATGTGAAATATTTTTTTAATAATTAATTTAATGTGTAGAAATATTTTACTTCACGAAATACTATAAGTATTTATTTTAATAATTATGATTAGATTTATTTATATTCAATTAGATTTAAATTTTGATCTACATACAGTATAATGGTTATATTACCCAATAAAGAACACATAGGTAATATTTTCATTCACACAAGACTAGATTTCCACAATGGATTGCATAAAATGCAACACCATGTTTTAATGACAAAAATAAATTATTTAAAAAATATATATATATATATATTTAACATATATGTTTAATTATGTTTTATAAATATTTTTACCTACATTATATAAATATACTGTTTTCAGAAAATATGAAATTAATTAATTAGTTCAAAATTATTTTGAGAAAAATATAAGAACCAATTGAAAATAAAGGGAGTATTATTATAGAAAAATAATCTTTCCTCACAATGTTCAAAAAATCCTTTGAAATTAAATTAAAAACAATTACTATTTTAGTTTAATGAAATATATTTTTTATATATCCCTGTAAATATTTTTAATATTAATCCAATTGATTTTATAAGCATAAGTAAATAATATATCCAATTTTACTCATTAAAGAGAATAAATTTATTGAGCCCTCCTTCTAATGGTGAAAAAATTATAAGTATAAAGTTTTAAACATCTATACATCTTATATTTAAAAGTAAATATCATCGTTAAAATATAATAATAAAAATTAGGTTATGGTTAATTTTAGGTATTTTTCTGTGGAGTTTGATTTTTAAATGGTTAGTGAAAAATAATGTATTTTAGTTCAAAACTGAATTTTCAATTTATTTATTTATAATGGAAAATTAAATTTTGAATTGATTGTAAATTTTAATTATATATTATTTTTTATATTTAAATAATAAAGGTAATTATAAACATTTTGACATTGAAATATGATTTAAAACATTGAATTTCTATGAAAAATATGACATTCAAAACCACATAATTGAACTAACCATCAGATTAAATTTAAATTAATCTATTCTACTTCGTTAATTTGAATTTTTAAAAATGTGTTCCATAATTTTAATCCTAATACATTATTATGTCTGATATGTTCAACATAGTTGTTTACCAAAAATATTAGTGAATGTAATTAAAATTAATTACCACTATTATCGTCAAATTAAACATATTAAAGAACTAAACCATAACCTCAAGGACCAAAACCACCTAATTTTTTCCGAAATTATATTTCATGTCCATATTTTGACAATTTCCTCAATTTTATTAACATTTAAACATTATTGGTTATACTATCAATAAAAATATTTGCATGTGGTTTTCTTGTTTCCATAATGTTACAGGACTACCCCTCCTCTTCAGTTAAAAAAGCCATCATATCCCCCACTTCATCACTCCTCTCAAGAAACATTGGATTGAAAAATATATTACCAAATTGCACCACAACATCCGTCAATTTCTACTTGATGCTTCCATTATTCCGAAATCCTTCCATGAAATCCCATTGATGCAAACCTAATGGAGTTGCATTATTTAAAAGGTAACACCCTTAGTATAATTCCTTTATTTTATTTATTTTCTCCAATATTAAAATATTATTATTAAAATATTTTATAACAATTAATGTATTATATATATACTAGTATGTTTTTACTCAAATAATTTTATTTACACTTACACAGACATCCATCAAATGTGTAATGAATTTACTATTTATGTTTATGGTAGACTATTGCCTGAATAAATGATGATTGATAGTTTTTCCTTTACCACCTATCATAGTGATCATTATGATGAAATATAAGCTTTTATATGTTATATATTATACCTATTATTTCCATGTTATTCTAAAGTTATTTTACAACACAAATTATTATACTTCCCATTTTTTGTTTATCTGAGAATTTCGTTTGAGGATGTATGGATACTGCCCCTTCAAAGTGTTGTGATTTGTTCATAAACTACATGGATTGTATTAATGATGGGTTTATTGAATACGTATGACTTATATAATATATGAATTCTACTTTAATATATATATATATATTTCATTTAATTCCTTTCGTGCAAAATAAATACTAAATTGAAATAGCGTTCATGCGTATGTAGGCTTACCATCTGCATGAATGATGAATTTCCTTTGACATTTCTAAAAAAATATGGATTTTTATAATTAAAATATACAGAATATGAATTAAAAATAAATATTTTATTTCATTCTATAAATCATTATATGATTATAAATACCAAATATATAAATAAAATAAGTCACATATGAAAACAAAGCGTATATTTACCTAAAATAAACCTTAACATTGAATTGGTAACAATTTGGTAATATAAATACCTAATAAAACTATACATGGTATTAAAATATATAATATATTTCTATTATGGATGTATAATAAATCAATATTTTTTATAAAGTAGGTTTTTATAAGTATGAAGATAATCAAGACTTGATGTAATGGAATTTCATCTCACTTTTACTTCCATGAAAGGAATGCCATTATAATCCATAAATTATTTTGGGTAGTGTATGTAATAACAATAAATGTATTCTATGTCTATTATAATTAAATTTATTGGTATTCACATATCCATTGTATATCATTATTTCATGGTGTATAATTTTACAATGATACCAAAAAGTTAAAATACTTTTGTCTCAATTTTTCTTCTTTGAGATTCCAATTTTTTATCCACCTAAATTCATTTTTTAGGTTTTTATACTTCCATTATACATATTTTATAATAAATATAACTATTTTCATGATATTTTATGCTTCATATAATTTCTGATTCTTACTTGTAGATTATGGGCTCATGATACCATGTGATAATATTTTATTGAAATCATCTCATCTTTTTTCGAGAATGTTTAACATTATGCATTAATTAATGAAATATCATGATAAATACTTTATTACCTAAAATTAATTTTATTATCAGCATGTTATTAATGATTTCCTAATTTATTAGTAACATTTTTCCACTATTTTTTACTTATCATAATTTATTATATAAAATATGATTATCATTCTATTCGGTCAGAAATAAATTTTTTTCAAAATCCATGCTTCAAAAAATGATTTAAAATTATATTTGAAGGTGATTCTAAATAAAAAAGAATATTGAAAATTTTTTACAGTTTTTAATTCTTCATTCATTGGTTTTCAATGAAATATTCTATGAAAATGTTTTCAAAATGTCATTCTATTTACAAAAACATTCAATGATGAACGAATATTTTCCTTAAGAATGTTTTTAAAAAATTATTTAAAATTATGTGGAATAAAAAATAATCTCCATTTGTGTTATGCATGGATTTCTTGTGAATTTATTAAACAAAAAAATTTCATATAATTTATATGAATGTATTATGTTTTTATTGAATTAATTTTTTGAAACATGTTTCCCTATTACATATTATATTCATTTGAACCCTACTTTTTTTAATAGGTCATGTTTATGATGAAATTATTATGAAAACTATATTTATATAGTTTATGATATAATTACATATTTATAATAACCATTTCAATTTTTGGTTTATGATATGGTTATTTATGAATTTTTGGACATGTATGTACGATTTAAATATGAGATCTATAAAGAACTATATCTCTCTCAAGTGAATTTTGTAAATAGCTATATCTCATGAGATATACATGGATGGAATGATATATGATCAAATTCCAGTATTATAGGTATGGAAAGGTAAATGAATTGAGGTAAGTAATATATCTATGGAATGAGAAACGAACTTAGTTCAGTAACACAGGGTTGAAACAGGGAGCGAACTCAGATCACTATTACATTATTAGAATGGTGTGTGTACCCGGTTCCATAAAAGTCATTTTAAACTATGATGGTCTCAGTATATATTCCTTGGATACTATAGAAATAATATTATATTATTATGTTATTTTTAATAATTCAATTTTTTATTCCTATGTTATTCTTTCATGGAGTATTTTATTTATTTCATTATGTCTCATTTCATATGATAACATATGATTTATGCTATGAATTTTTATAATCCTTGATATGAAGTGTAAGATCTTACACTTTAATGATAGCATTTTCATAACCATATGCTCAGGTTTATGCTTACATGTCTCCCTAGTTTACCCTTACTGAGATTCTAATCTCACACCATTTTATGATTCTTTCCCCATGATATGAAGATATTTATCACATTTGGTATGTCTATGAAGGTTTCTATTTAAGAATAATAAATAGGTAGATAATTTGGCTCACTTACAAACTAGTGTTCATGTTTCCAGGTTTCCAAAGGAACTAAACCAACATAGTAATTGGTATTCTGGTTTTCTAATGTTTTATATCATCTGTAAATGATATATAATGTATAATTATGTCAATACTATGTCATTAAAAAATGATGTGTGATATGGGTCACACACTATGTGATATATGACTTTCTCTTAAAACCATATCCTCTACATGGTCCCCAACAATGTGTGTATATCCCACTTATAGGACATTTAGAAATCAGTTTTCCTACATCCTAGATATACTCTTAAATTTTATCTGGCACCAATTTCCATTATTCAATTGATCAGTTCACCAAGTGATCAATGATCACAACACACCCAGGCCTCTCTAAAAAATAATCAAAATATTTCATCCACATATCTTCTAAGAAATTGTATCAAATCATTGTTCAATATTTGGAACTGAATACAATGAAATTGGGTGTCCACCATCATGTGGTTTGTTTTTTCTCCATTGTCCCACCTCTTTCATGTCATGTCAATCATTGATATGTGATATCAGATTGTTCCAAAATAAACTAGGTGTGAAATAATTTATTAATCTGGATTTGTTTCATTGTGGGCCAAATTATGAATGCCCACGACTAATTACTAAAGGGTGGAGAAAAGGAAAAAAAAAATTAATGAATGAACGTTGATTGATGTTCATGTCAAAATCAATCCATCACAATTGTAATGTCAATAAAAATAATCAAACCATAAGATTTTTTCCCATCATAACCCCAAATTAAATCTACCCCATATAATTATCAAACCACATATAAATCTATTAGTTGATTGATTTGCATTCAGCATTTAAATTAGAAAAGGTGGATGAATCCAATAAAAAACAACCTACCACTATTTGGATGTACAACTGATGAAGAGTGGGGTTGCACCATTTTTATTATTGAAATCCATTGAATATAATGTTAATCAACCTAAGATCCATCATATTATCATCATTACCCTCAGAGAATCTTACAATGATCTCTCCAACATCATTACTGTTATGAAGAATACCCTGGAATTCTTTAATAATATAAAATTTAGTGATTATTAATCACTTTATCAACAAAAATGAAATAAAAGAAAATATTAATTTTTTCCATTTCTTCTCTCAGGAAGGCTTTTCAATAAATGACATGCAGTAATTAATGTTAGTCATCACCTATAGTTAATCTGACATTCTGAGGTCTATGATTCTAGAAGATTTTTGATCAAGGAAACGATATAGTTGATATTCCAGTTTTTTGGAAAAAATGTGTATGATTTCTATCTAATATATTTATTATATTTCCAAAATTTATTCGAATTACATCAGGCCTTCAAATCCTGTGTCATCTTAGGTACCGACCTCAAAAATAGCATATATATTTTCCAAAAAATAGAATTTCATAGAAAAAATGAGGCACTAAATACTACCTACTATAAGGATTTACATCCTTCAAAAACTAAAACATGTGACACAAAAAAATATAGGGGTAGTATGTTTGAGACTGACCCTCCCACTACTATCTGGTCTCCTATATATTCTCATTCTATCACTAGACACACACTAATTGAATCGATATCCCTTCAATAATCTTCTCTTTCTGATCATTGATATTTATTTTCTACTCAGCAATGGTCATTTATCCTTGATTTCCATCCCACCTTACATTATAACTCATGATATATCATGAACATACCAATTCATCTATAACATGTGGAAGATATTTGGTACCTGATGTAACTTTAGAAGGATAGTTAACTGGTTTACCATCTCTTCAACTCTATGCAGTATCTAGAATGTTCGACTAAACCTCTAAAATAGATATCAACCACCTAAAAACCTCCATAATCCACATTGAGGTGAAAAATTAAGGGACACATAGTCAGCTTCATAAAACTACAAAGGATTTTATCGCCCATCAACAAAAGACATATGATGGATCTATGTAGTCTTCATCTTCTCATATGTAATCTGAACCTTCTCTATTGTAGATTACACACACTCTAGTCCCATGAGTGTTGACACTCCTTGGATAGTATAGCAATGTGGTGTCCTACAGGGCCACTTATACAAATCCTGAAATGGTTCTATACTGACTGTGTAATGAAAACTATTATTGTACACAAACTCTACCAGTTTTAGGTGATCTTTCTATCTATTTCCAAATTTCAATAGGAATGCTTATATCATGTCATCCAAAACTAGAATGGTTTCAATAATTTGGCCTTCAGTTTGTGGGTGAAATGTTTTTATCAAGAGTAACTGAGTCCCAAAAGCCTCCTCTAATCCCTTCAACAATGGGGTTATGAAGTATGAATCATAGTAAAAAATGATTGTCAATTGAACTATGTGGATTTAGACTATCTCTATCTTTTAGAGGAAATAAAATATCTCTACTGGCAATTACTCTCGTGTAGCTATTAAGTGGGTCGACATGGTGAGCCTTTTGATTATTACCCTGATCATATCATTTCTCCTTGAGGTAAATGGTAATATAATCAAAAATAAAAATATATCACATCCCACTCCTACTAAGGAACCTCAAGGAGTTTATTTCAACCCACTGGAACTTTTCCATCAACATTCACTTTTTGAAAAGTACAGCATTGAGAGAAAAAAAATTCAACTTCATTCATAATCCCTGGACACCAAAACTAATATCGAACAGCCTGTTACATCTTTTCCAATCTTGGATGTACCACCAAATGAGTTTTCTGAAACTCCCTTAGAACATACTCCAATAACAGCACCAGTACCATCATGCATCCTTTGAAAATAAAGGATTTCTCCCCAGTAATAGAATATCCATCAAGAGCATGCCTAGAAGATATCTGGGAACATAGTTTATCGTAGTCACTTCACACATGTTATGCCTCCTTGAATCACTTTATGAGAGGAGGTGTAACAACCACGTAATATAGATAAGTTTCTATATATCTATCCACAAATCAAAACATCAAAGAGGCCAACATCTATAGTTCCACATTCAGCAACATCAAAAAAGATATTTTACTGATAGCATATTAAAAAAATCATGTTCCATGAATATATAAAATTAAAAAGTCATTGTCCTAGAGAAACTCTATCTGTCCCCACAATTTAAATTTATAATCCAATAGGGATAAGATATAATCCAAAAAATTATGATCAGATTATAAAATAATTCACTCTCCCATAAGGTAGTGTATCCACATACTCAATGTAAATAAGACCACATCTATATCAAACTTGTGATTCATGTATTTTTGACTATGTGGTCTCAATGATAATTAACCATAGGAAATCTCTACATGATTTTGAATTAGAAAAAAACAAATCTAGGTCCCTAATGCATTGATGATCACTAAATATTCCCCACCCTCTTCTAGAAAATTCATAATGGGAGAGATATTAACAATCAACCATAACTTCTAAAAATCCTTCTAGAACCTCTGTTTTCATACAAATGGCTTCCCCTTCTGAGTGATTGCAGCCATGGGGGCTGATATTATATAGAAATAATGTTTGAATCTTCGGTAATTCCATCCTGACCCAATGAAGCTCCGCACCTCCATCCCATTTTTTTGTGTATCAAAATATAACAATCACTTGACATCTTCTAGGCCCACTTTTAATCCATATGATGAGAATATGTGACCCAAAAAGTAGACCACTTAAATATAGAACTGTAATTTTGATACCTTATTGTAAATCTATTGATCTAAGAGTACATCCATAACTCTCCTTATGAATTTCATGTTCTCCTCCATGGACACTGAGTAAAAAAGTTTATCACCGATAAAGGCCACCATGATCTGATCTATGTAATGATAAATGATCTAGTTCATATTCCACATGAAAAGTAAAATTGTTTCTATCATGCCCAATGGCATCACCATGAACTCCTATTGAAAATATCATCTTCAGAATGTTTTCATCAGTATATTCTCATAATGTAGTTGAAAGTGGGGATATCCTAATATATGGTCAGCCTTCAAGAACCATCATTCACCACTAAACATGTCAAAAAGTTCATACATCCTAAAGATTAGATACTTTCCCTTCACAATCACCTGGTTCAGGTGTCGAAATTCCACACACATCTTCAAACATCTCCCTACTTTTTCTGGGAAAAGTATTGGGGATGCCTAAGGTGAAACACTAGGATGTTCAATGACCTTCCGTGAAAATGGAATCTCTTAAACCCTAACCTCTTGAATCTATATGGTAGGCATACAATATGTTTATATTGATATTGGTTTCATCATGGGTGTATATTAATGAAAAAATTATATCTCTTTTTAGGGAGGTGAATCTAGAAAATACATAGGGAATACTTCTTCTTACTCCTACACTACTATATGACATGGTGAAATCACAAAATCCACCACACCAAGGGTTACACGATCCAACTAATGAATAATCTGTTGCACCCTCGTACACATTATTATATTCAAATCTACTAATGATTCTTTTTCTCTAATAATAGATAAACTGATTCCATCTCTATTGACACATTTTTCCCTCCAGATAAATTGTAATCCCAGTAAATAATTGTATATAAACAAACTCTACCATGAATGATTTCATAAGTTATTTCACCAATTCTATTAGATTCCAACAGAATCTACCACCTCCAAGATTTGGGTCACAATTTCATCACTAAATTTTGATGATATATTCATCTCTAGTTGTAGTCTATAAGTGTACAGGTTGACCCAAATGTTCAACATGAATATCTATGTATCGTGAAAGGTATTTTTCTAGAATGGATCAACTATAACCTATATTAATTTTTACTAAAACAATTGTGTAAAATATAGATCATACCATGAATCATTCATGGATTCTCTAGGTAGTAATATTTGACCACCTGTAGTTGTTCCCACCCATGTCCTCTAGCTCCCTAATCATAGTGTGGACCACCTGGATGTGGTTTTAGTAACAATTAAAAACATTCACCACCTTCATCTTCTCTCCTGGATCTACATCCATGGTATCATTCATAAAAACCATCACAACCCTCCACAGTTATCTACCTTAATGGCACATCCATGGTCTCTTTGTCAGTTTTGTGATGGGTGAGGCAATATTGGGTGGGATGACGCCTTCTATCATATGAGTAGCACCAGCTCTATCAGGGATGACAACACCCACCCAATGAGCCTTGAACTAAAGATCCATTTTTTAGTCATACTCCTTAATCATCTAATATTTCCAAGTTAGTGATACTAATGTTGGCTCATGGCTATTTTTGTATCTGATTCTGATTTCCCACTATTGATGTCTATGAAAATATCATCTCAACCATGAAATAATCAATCAAATATGTTATCTCTATCACACTATATTAGTTAGGAATGCACAAAGGGATAAAATTGGATTGAATGACTCTATATGGACCCTAATCAAAAGTATGAGCCCTGAAAAAGTGTTCAAAAACGACATCCATAAATCACATGGAGAGGTTACTTAACCTCATTGATTAATCATTTATAATCATGTCGCACTTTTGGAGAAATACATGATCCTAGATATGGTCAACCATCATCAAAGAAAGTAATAAATTATATATGAAATGGCACTCAAACTCTATCTATGAAAGACATTCCTAATCATAGGAATTGGTAACTAATTCCCACCCTCACTGTATTGAACCATGAATAAGTCTCACCTCCAGGACCACCATCTCTTCTGCTGGTGTCCTAGATAGATGGAAAACATGGGTGACTTCCACATGTTAGTCCTCATCCCCATCTAGGTTGTGATTTACATGGAACTTGAGGGATGTCTTTTACTGAAACTCATGAAGCATGCTCAATCTTCCCACATCATCCATACATAGTAAGGATACCATGTTATTCTCTACAGGTGGTGGTATGACCGGTACACAACATTGAGGTAACCACTCAGGAATTGTCTGTTCAATCGACACCTCGTCCCAAAGGGGATCATCCTCCGGATCATCATGAAGAATCCTAGTTGGAATACCTCATGGAGACATCATGAAATAAAAATTATGTACCATAATCGATGAGTATATATATATATATATGAAACTAATGGAAATGAAGGTTATAGCGACAGTTTTAAACTGTTATTATAGGCTAGACAACTATTTGTATATCCTATACCAACTGTTATCCAAAAACATAGGGCATTAAGCCGTGGGGAAAGCCCTATAGCAACAGTTCATTCTAAACTGTTGGTATAGACCACTGTTTGTATTTATATACCAAAAGTTGTAGGATAACCATTGGTATATGTTTTTATATCATTTTTAACAATGAATTCATTGAAACCATTGGTATATATTGACGACTAAACACTATACCAATGATTTTAAAACCGTTAGGGATAGTTTTTAAATTTCTCTCAAAGTATACTAGTGATTTATAACCGTTGTTATTGTGTATTTCCAGATCTATTTCATAGCATCCAATCAATTAGCCCCTCCAGTATACACCTACATTAAAAATAGCACTAAAAAATTCAAACTGACAAAAAACAGCATAAAAACACCTGCAATAGCAAAAAAACACATAAAACCATCAAACTATTCCAACCATGTCATGTACTACCATTCCCTATTTCAATCTTCATATGACAATAATGTTCTAGAAGAGTTGAATAACAGTTTCAATAACTCCAAAATTATTTACACCCACCTCTTCAATTAGAGACATGTTATATATACAAACTCAATGTAATAGTAATATAATTTATTATAATGTGATCTAAATTATTTTCAGATGTGTTAGATAAAATATGTGTAGGTGATCAAATTTTAAATGGAATATGTTTTTTGTAAAGGAAATTTCATTTTTGATATACTAAGAAGGATGATGAAGGAGGTAGGGGTGTTAATGTCAGATATTGGGTGAATTGTAATGGCTTCGTTGGTAGATACTATAATGGTAATAACATAATAAACTTGGGTATTAGTTTTAATACGCAAAGTGATAATGTCCAAATTGGTTTAATAAGAAGATGTTGACCTTGTTTCTAATCCAGAGTGTGTCGTGATGCATATGAGGTTGACAAAAAATATTCCCCTTCAAGGATGAGTTATAGTCACACACGGTGTACTACTGGTTATTGTATGGGTGAATCTTCTTTATTCCATGATATAAATAATTTGTGAGACCCTCTCATGCATAATAGTGAGAATAAAAGCGACGACATATAATACCCTCAATAAAATTGGATCCAACTGAATTATGCCCAAAATACCCACTTTAACCCAACCATCCTACTATAAGACTTTGACAAGTGGCAGCATATTCCCTCACTACACTTTCGTGATGCTGTGAAATAAAAACCCTCAATTTGTGAAATTGTTAGGTTTTTGAGGATCATAATAATATCTTTTCACAATGAAAGTACACCCAAATATGACATATCCCCAATCAAATGCAACATTTATAGAAATTGAAAATCATATGAAGATGGATTTTACCAGTGAGTGGTTTTCGGTTTCCTAAATCTAAAGAGATAGTTTGATGATGCATGCTATGAAACTAAATTTGAAAATGGAGTATGGAAACTGACCAATGGTTCTATGGTTGTTACAAAAGGAGTATAGTATGGAACTCATTCCTTGATTTAAAATTCAGGAAGAACTAAAATGATCAAAAGTTCAACTTGTGATGGTCTAGATGAATGGAACTGTATGTTTATTGACCCTAGAGAGAATAATATTAATTTTCCTAATGCTATGAACACTAAATGGTACAAGTATGGTGTGATCTATTGATCATAGTAAGATTCCATCACATTGTGCCTTTGATTGTGGCAAGGTTGACTCATACACATTAAAAATGACAAATGTTTCATTTTACAAAATTATCAACATAGTCCATATATTTTTAGTTATTTTTCCATATGTCAGTTGTTTTTTTCAATTTAAATGTTGTTCATTTTAAAAATAGAGAGACACATAGAGTGATATCGGCCACACTATGCCTCATATTGAAGCATGGTTGACTCGTACATGTCAAAAAAGACACATGTATTATTGTCCTGAAGTATGAAAACAATCTGTAAGCATTTGGTCCATTTTTTGTAAGCATGTTTTCGATTTCACTTAAAATCCACTACATTTCAAATAAAAGAGAGACACATTGAGTGATATCAGCCACACTGTGCCCCGGATTTAGGCGGGGTTGACGCATACACATCACAGATAACTCAAGAATCATTTTTATAATGTATCAACTGAATCTAAATGTGTTTGTTCAGTTTTCTATAAGCCAGATGTTGGATTCACTTAAAATGGTTTCCATTTAAAATAATGGTGAGGCACTTTGAGTGGTGCCGGCCACACCATGCCTGGAATTGAGGAAAGGTTCACTAATACACATCACATACGGACCATTGATTGTTGTGCTAATGTATCAACACAACACGAATAATTTTTCTCAGTTTTTTGTATGCCAGTTGTTTTTACTTAAAATGATGTATATTTTAAACAAAATATAGAAAATTAGAGTGACACCGAACACACCATGCCTTGGGGTGAGGCAGGGCTGACTCGTACACATCACATATGACCCATGGATCGTTTATCTAATGTTTCAAAAGAATCCGAATGATTTTGGTCAGTTTTATGTATGTTAATTGTTATTTTCACATAAAATTATGTCCATTTTAAACAAAAGAGAGACACTTTGAGTGGTGTCGGCCACAACGCACCTTGTATTGAGGCGTGGTTGACTCTTACACGACACATATGACCGATGGATCATTGTCCTAAACTTTGAACATAATATGAATCCATTGGGTCAGTTTTTTATATGTCAATTGTTGTTCTCACTTAAAATGATGTTCATTTTAAACAGAAGTACGACACTTTGAGTGGATCCGGCCACACTACACTTCAGATTTAGGCGGGGTTAACTTGTACACATCACATATAACCCATGTATCATTTTCCAAATGTTTCAATAGAATTATAATGCCTTTGGTCCGTCTTCCGTATGTTATTTGTCCTATTCACATAAAATGATGTCCTTTTGAATCAAAATAGAGACACATTGAGTGGTTCCGGCCACACTACACCTCGGATTGAGGTGGGGGTGACTCGTACACGTCACAAATTACCCATGGGTAGTTTTCCTAAAGTATAAACACAATAAAAATGTGTTTGGTCAGTTTTCCTTTTTCCAATATTTTTGACTTAAAATAGTATCAATTTTAAACAAAAAAGACAATTTGAGTGGTACCGGCCACACCATGCCTCATATTGAGGCGGGGTTGACCCATACCTATTACAAATGACACAGGGATCCTTTTCCTAAATTTTCAACAGAATATTAATGCATTTGATCGGTTATCTGTATGATAGTTGATGTTTTCACTCAAAACGTTGTCTATTTCAAAGAAAAGTGAGATAGTTTGAGTGGTTCCAGCCACACCAAACCTTAGATTGACCACGGCGTGACAACGGCTTGACTTCTGCATGACTGCGGCATGACCATGACATGTTTGCCTGGTCCAGCGACTTCCACAGAGCAGCATCTTCCAGCCAGGAGCGTAAGGAGCGTGAGGAAGCGGGGAAACATTTCGGCGGTCGCCTCCCTCCCCATTAACTATTGGGGGGTAATGTATCTAAAACTCTATATAGGTATCATAAATTGAATTCCAACAAGACTTCTATCCAGCGCGAGGAGTCTTCCTAGAGGATGGCCAAATCACGGCATTACCGTAGAGTGACTGTGGCGTGACCACGGCGTGACCGTGGCGTGACAGCGGCGTAGCCGTGGATTGACCGCATAATGACCACCGCATGACCATGGTGTGACCGTGGTGTGACCACGGCATGACCGCGGCATGTTGGCCCAGTCCAGCGACATCCTTGAGGCAAAAACTTCTGGCCATGAGCGAAGGGAGCAGGATGAAGTGGGGAAACATTTCGTCTGTCGCCTCCCTCCCCATTATCTATATATTGGTAATGTATCTAAAACTCTATATAGGTATCATACATAAAATAATAATAGGAATGTGAATTGCTTCGGGGTGTCTTCGTGGATTAGGGCCAAATAACGGGATTACCACGGCATGAACGAGGTGTGACCGTGGCGTGACCGTAGTGTGACTGCGGCTTGACCGCGGAATGACCGTGGTGTGACTGGAAGGTGTTGGCCCGATCCAACGACATCTGTGGGGAAGCATCTTCCAGCCAGGATTCCAATTAAATCCTAATTAGTTGTCCATCACAAATATAGAAACTGGTCTTATGTTATTAAAAACATACTCTTGATTCAGGATTGTGGTATGATAAAGATATATAATTTATATTCGTTGTTTTTAAAAGTGGTACTATGTAGTTGAAACTACTAATTGAGAGTAAAATTATGGAGGTGTATTACTTATCAATGGTATAGGCATTTCTTGGAACTCTAACAATAAAACTTCAGTCACCATTATAACAATATAATTTGAGTATGTTTTAACATCTCAGGATGCAACACAAATATTATGGGAGAAATCATATATGTAAAAAATTTGATGTTCATCGAGGCCATCAAAACACCCCAAATAGTGTTATGATGAAGCTTATGGTGGGGAGCACCATAAGCCGGACAAGTCTTAAACAATGAAACCATTAGTGTTTTTAAATATATAGGCTGGTGTAAACACCATAAGGGGTGGCCAAGAGGCCATACAAACAACTGAAACAGATTTCACCATAAAATAAGGTCACAACATACATGATAGAACAAATCAAATATTTAATATGTTATAATAAGGATCGTCGGAAGGTTTTAGTGAGCGGAACAATGACACAATGTCTAAAGGAAAATAGAATGATGGAAAATAATCATACACCATAAACTATCATTGTGAGCTTTCGCAGACAGCACACCTCCATTGGAGGGGTTTTATTATAAAAACATGTCTTTATTTATCAAATGAATCAATTATATTAAAGAACACTTATTCAAGATATGAGATTCAACATAATTAAGTAGAATTAAGAAAGATCTTAAATTAATTTTAAATCATTCTTAAATTAAAGAGGCTATGAGAGGGAATCTACCTCAAGGTGGAATCAAGCCGTCCACTTCGGCTCTTGGAGCTTTCTAACTAAAAGCCGATGCTCCTCCACTAGATATACACACCTTCAAACATACACAAGCACACCTAGCCCCTATGCACACACCTTCATGGCCATTAGCATGTGAAAGGGGATCCTTGCACATATTGTTATATGCATATATCAGTCTCCACTCACCTACTTATGTATTTATATATATATACATGGGTAAACCTATCCCCATACGCGCATATTCACTTCCATGGGTGACAATACACATAACGGGGGAACCCACATACATATACTTACTTACCTATGCACACAAATGCGAGTCTCCATTGAATTGGCGACTCAAAAGTAATGATCAGGGATCAAAATACTACAAAAATGATATTAAGAACCTTAAATAACATGAAGGATGCTACATAACTAGTGAGAAACTGACCAATGGCATTAAAACCTTACCAAGAATGGCAGCGGAGAACCACATCCTCCCTAACCAACACAAAATGATCCAACGCCATACCGAAAACATTATATTGAGTAAAAACCCAAAATAAGCAAAAACATGAGGTGTGAGACACGTAGTAACCATAGAATATTACATCGGATCAAATCTGGTGGACTGAAACAATCTGATATCCTTCTGGAACCCTTCACAAAATATAACTACCCTTTGTCCACAGTTCCCCATGGGTCAAATCATGTTCCTGCAAGCAAAGGGGAAAAAATCATTATTTCAAAATGATACGATCAGATAGTATACTCCTATAAATTACCAATTAATCTTCATATTAATGTTATATAATCAATTTGGACTGATTTCCAACTTAGTTAGGTTTTGTTCGATATAATGGATCAGGTCTTATTATTCTTGGTTTTGTGTTTACACTTGATATATTTATTTAAAAATGATGCATGTATTTGTCATTATTAATTGTGGTTTTAGTTCTTCCCCTGTTTCCATGGGGCCTATCCACATGAACAATTCATGGAATGTAGGGTTCAGTTGACAATTCTTCACTTTAATGTTATTTATGTCACAAACAATGAGGATTTATATCATGTAAAATAATCCTAAGAGGATTGGGGCTTGTAGTGATAGGTGTGGAAATTGTACATCTAGCATTTATTGAGGAAATAATTATGAGGATGGATTGGAATCTTTGTAGTTTCATAGAGTGGGGTGGTACATATGATTATATAAAATGTATTATGAATGGTTTTACTCCATTTAATGATTCATGAGTTCAACTAAAGAGATGAAGGATGAGATTCTAGTATGTGTATTTGGTATTTTTGGATAGATTGGCATTATAATTCCAAGAGGCTTTGTGTGATTTGGCTTAGGATGGAACCTGGTTAGTGGGGATGGGTTATAATACCTTATTTTGATGAGGTTCTTGACTAGATTATTAAGAATATAATGTATATGCGGTCGACCTGGTGTGCTTATGTGACTAGGACAATCATAAGGTGAATAATCCACATATTCTATTTGGATGATGAGAGGTGAATTGAGGCATGGGATAATCCTCGAGAGATGAGTCTAGACTATGTGACTGAGAGGATATACATTGATAGGAGTGATAGGATTTGTTGAGTGGCCAACCCATGCGAGGATTATACGATGTATGTAGACACTTGGAGATACTTGGGGTTATTTATGCTATCTCATGGAGACACTTGGGGTTATTTCATGACTCCAACATACTCCAAAAATGTTCCAACACAATGTTTTATAAAAACAATTCCATTTCATGGATTTCCCCAAGGATCATCTATCTTCCAATGTTTCCTCACACTCACACCTAATGGTATTAAAGTATACAAGTGATCTACATCAACTAGTCCAGATAGCATCACTACCCTTCTTTTTTAGAAAGACGTAAAATACCAAAGTGGCCAATTCGATAATGAAAATAAAATAAAAACATAAAAAAACATACATGTATCTTGTGACTATACGTGTCCCCACCCAATATATAAGGAACACACTGCCCCATGGGTCAAATCATTTTTCTGTAAGAAAGGGGGAAGCAATTCCATTTAATAATCACTTAATTTTTCATTATGTTCTATATATAGTACGTTGTTGGAAACACCATACAGGTAAACATAGCCATTGAATATGCACCTATGCTACATTATATGAGTTGAAGATTGTGCACATTACCCTCGTATTCTCCATCCTATGTCATGTGAGTAGTCATGAATTTTTAAGATAGTGATTCCCCTTAACTAAACATATAATCAATTAGTTTATCCGGTTACCCAATGGCATCTCGATCAATGTGTGAGATAAAATTCATGTAGGTTACCACCGAGAGGTCTATAATAATCCAGTATATTTATATAGCATTTTAATATAATGATATGATAAATTAATGCGACAAATAAAAAATATAAAAGGCTTTTCTATGGTTCCGGATAAAAAATCCCTTCATCTTCAATGGGGGGTTAAAGATTTAATTAATTAAATGGATTCAAATCAATAAACTCTAGGTTATATAAAAATAGAAAAAAAATACACATCAAAATCAAAACTAAAAACTGAATTATTAGATATATTTCAATAACAAGAAGGTATCACTTAAGAAAATACATAATTTTGGATGGGTTGGATGTAGATTCAATAGTAGATTCAGTAGCATCGATGGGATAGAGGAAGAGGAAGCCAAAGGAGTGCCTAGATCGCCGAAAAAGAGGGGGAATTTGAGGGAAGTGCTCCGGTTTAGGGTTCTGTACCGGGAATGGGGTAGAGAAGGGGCTGCTGTTAATTTGGGGAAACCTTTACCAATAGTTTTTAAAATCTGTTGGTAAAATGTTTCGGGACACACTTATACCAAGATTTCTTTAGTACCATTGGTAAAAGGTCCCCAAAGCCATCCTTTTACCAACAGTTCTATTTAAACTATTTGTAATGGTTTCTTAGGAGGTGATTTACTAATGGTTTTTTGAAACCATTGGTAAAACTCTTATTTATCATCATAATTATCAAACTGTTATTATGAATGTGTTTGGAAAAACCCGCATTCCTGTAGTGTGAATCAATATGGAAATGGAAATAAAAACCCATCACTATATGATGCAATTAACATTTTTTTGAAACCAATGTTCTCATGTACTGATTTAAATGGAATGATATTTGAGGTCTAGTGTATAGATTTTATGGATTCCACAAAATAACTAGTTTCCCTATCATAAAATATGGTCTTTAAACATTGAACAATGTTTCCCCAAACCAAACACACAGAATAACAGTCCCAATGTAGAACAAACCAGTTTTGAAATGACATGTTTATGACATGTCCCAAGGAGAACCATTCTAATACTACCCAATCCATCCTTCGATTTTCCTGGGGATAGATAATATCACCAAAATCCATATCACTAACATGGGATGACATCGCGTAAGTTAATGCACACACACACACACACACGTATACATATCTATTCAATTCCATAATGTAAAAACCACTCATCAACCATGAATACATGAATCTAAAAATATTAACCAGAGTATCACATGATGTATATGGATGCAAACAGGACCAAATATAATCCCCACACAAGGAGTCTATAACATATATCCATTATGAATGTATTTACTATGACTGGAGTTAGAAATACATAGGACAACACCTCATTCTGTTTAGTCAGACTAACCATCATCTGGTCCGTATCTTCCACAGAACCTGTCCAAAGGTAGATCCTCTACTCAATAAAAAATATGTGAAGGTGTATATTGTCATATGGTGAGTAATAAAATACTCATTTGAACAACTAAAAACCATATAGAATATAATAAATGAAATATATTCATCTCTATATAGGTATATGTCTATAACACATATCATAATATACTTAACAAAATCACATTTCCTTGAGGTAAGTCCAAACAGTAGTATACCCTCCTACGAATCAAGAACAATGTTTCCACAATGTACTCATCATGAAGAACACACTCCTAAGTCTGATTGAATAGATGATGTCCATCCCAGAGGTACTGATCATTTTCTCTGTTTTTGATAGAGAACAATTTAATCATCTGAATAGATTATGTTACATAGATGATGATCACTTCTAGTTCCATAGGGAGATACCAACAACTAAATATATATTAACCCATTAATTAGAGTATTGAAGGCCACATACTGGTGGTCATATCGATAACTAGATCTCCACTAAGAGAATTAAGATGAATAAATGATCTCATTCTGGTACACTCAGAGGGATTCTGATGATGATATCTAGGAATTACAGCTTAATGGATTATAGTCCAAAGAGTATGACATGATTCCATACAAACATTCAGGTAAAGGACAATGGGAATTGATCCTGATGAAACATGTCCAACATACAAAGGACAATATATCTAATCCGTGTATAAAATAGTATATAGTGTGTAGTAGGGGTCACAAACCATGTCCCTTGTCCCCATTTCTTTCCTGGGTAAATGTCCAATTTCATCATGTCGGATCCGTATAGTACTACAAGTCCTGTAGGAATACCATATAGTCTAATTTTGTCAGTATAAGGTTCCATCCTAAGTATGTTTTCATGTGTTCCTGTACATGGCTAATCCTATGATCCTAGCCCATACATTGTCTGTGTGGGGGAGTATACACCATGTAGGCAGTCCATGTACTCCACCTTATTTCTGTGTAATTTCCATTGTACACATAATGTAACATGAGAGAGACTATATTCCATGTTAAAGGGGTCACATTCCATATCAATCATAACACTCTACCAAACTCTAGTCATTGCATGCGGTCCCAACATGGTGTATCGATTTGTGTTATGCTCCATGTAGCACGAGGTTTTTTCTTAATCATATATCTAATCCTACATCTGATCTGGTGCCTATAGCCTTTGTTCTGGAAATCAGTTTGTGAATATATTGATGATCTCAACTCATACAAGACTATCCATTATCAACCAATTTGTGACATCCTCTAATATTCTAGGAAAATTTATCACATATTCATTCATCATTTTGCGCCAATGATAATGAAATTGGGTATAAACCTTCATCTATATCACTCTATATCCATTTTTACACCTCTATTATGTCATTCCTACCCGATAAATATGTAATTATAATTTTTCACCACAAAACATTTTTCCACTACAGGATTTATCTTTATTTTTCGAGTCATTATTCAAACAATGATCAGATTCTATGAATGGTGAATTTGGGGAGAAAATAAGAAGAAGAAATTTGATGTATGAACCATGAGAGATGTTCATTTCGAACATGATACATATATATTAGAATAAAAATCTAAATATTCAAATCCTTATATATTCTCCTATTAAAAATAAAAAATTATCCCCATCCAAGATATTAATTGAAACATGGATCAATCATTTCATTAATAGATTCACGTTTATTATAGAAATCAATAATAGTGAAGAATAAATCAAAACAGATTTCTGACCTCAACATAGATCCATGACATATGAATAATTTAGTTTCACCATTATCCTTTATTAGATATATTTAATAATATGTGCATCGATTGTCGATCAATGATCTCATCGTCCTTCTGAAGAGATAATTCTCCTTTGGTATCACATTTCCTAAATGGTTTAGCGGATAAATCTATAATTCTATTGTAAACGTTTATTAAATTAATTGTTTTCAACATGTCAACATGAATTAAATTAAATAAATTATTTTATTCATTTCATTCATTTCCATAATATTGAAAAATCTTCTAGAGACCACATGTACATATTAATGTTATGTTAGGCATAGTGAAGGAACATTATTTTTAACATAAAGATGACCTCATATTTATGATTGAGGAATCTATATATATTTTGTTCAACTTTTTCATGACAATTATACACACATAATATTTAATATATTTGATATGTTTTATGAATTATTATATGAACACCTGGCTTCATAATCACACATTGTTTCAATATCCTGACTCAAAATAATCCATTCAATATCCAAAAAAGATCGGGAACATTCAAGAAATAACACATGTCGACGTTGGGAAGACCATAATGACATCATACAAAACTATTTTCTTCTTCTAGACTTTTTGGATTTTTTTTCTTCATGATTGAATTTCATTACATTATCAATAAAGAAACCTATATAGGGGCATTGAATATTTACATTTTTTAAAATGAATATAATCATTAAAATTAAAACTAAAAATGATTTATGATTTCACCATTCCTTTCATTCCATAAAGATCAAGATATAATATTGACAATAAAAACAAATCTTATTAAGACAAAGGATTACTTCATAATGTCACTTCCAATGTGAAAAATTTATTAATTTAATGCTTTTAAGTATCATTTAATATGATAATTTATGTTTTTAATCTTTATTATGTTTATTTATAAGGTTGATAATAATTTATAGGGTTAATATTAATGTTTATTAGGTTCCAAAAAACATCTTAAAGATATTTAAATTGTGAATAAATTAATTTTTAAATGTTTATTTGACCATGAAAAAGTAATATTAGGAGAACATTTACAATGGAAAAGACTCTCAAGGTAACTATAAGGGTATCCTAGAGAATCATAAGTTGATCATCACCCTAATAAGTTGAATTACAAAAATATATCAAAAAAATAAAGTGATATCACCTTATTAATATAAATTGTCCTTCACCATATGATTTTAGAATGTCCAAAAATATTTAAAATGAGATAACTCTAAACTGTGGAATAAAATATATTTTATATTTCATTATAAGCTAAGAACTATAGAACATATTGTTATTTTGATGGAACAAAGTGTTCTTTTCACCTTTTCAAATTATCAAAAGATAATGAAAAATTGATATATGTATAGATAATATATATAGTAACAAAATTTGAACCTCACTATATGAATTTTATACTTTAATAATTTATTTATAGTGTGTTATCTAGGATATATGAGTACTTCCATTTAAATTAAAATAATATGTCTATAATAAAAAGATCATTATTCGAAAAAATCAAAATTCTTTTAATGGGATGTGATTCACGCTAGATTATTGAGACATTTATATAATTGTATATAGGATGATAACAATTCTATGACATGATAATCAGTGTAACATATAATGTCATCATGTGATAATTATTACATGTATTATGCCTAAAATGATTAAATGATGTAGTTTTATTGAAGATAATGAAGAGGTAAATATCTTGAATATCTTCTATATTTTTGTGTAGATATGTTTTTTGATAGATTAATGGATTAAAATTGAGATATAAATATAGATATTTCAATAAAATATAATTTTTGAATATTTATAGGAATATTATTCATGTGGAATTCAGAATATATGTATATATATTGAGTAGATTAATTAGAAATTGGATAAAGAACATTTTACTATATTCATGAGTTTTATATTATTATTTATGATAGAAACCCGCAACTATATCTACAGTGAATGTTCTATGAGTTGAATATAAAAATATGGGACAACTGCTTTTTCATTTATAGTTAATAATTGATTATTGTGTAAGAATATGAATAAATAAAAAATATATATAGTGATTTTTATTATGATTTAATAGGATAAATACCTATTCTATCACATTCTATATCACACTATTTGAAGAATAGATGAGGTTTTACATGATTGGAGTGATCAAGATAAATCCAAAAAGTTGTTATGATCGAGGAATCTCGTGTTATTTTTATGATAAGTTGAATAAAAATATATCTATGTTATCAAATAGGGAAATAATCCTATATTATTGATCATATTTAAGAGTTACAATATAAATATTGTAAAAAACATTGAACAAATTTTCATATATTATTCTAGGTTATTTATGATTATTGTTATAAGTATATACCCTTTTAAAAGGATTTATATTTAATGAAGGATATGTTTTTTTACTCTATTAATGAACCCATGCACTAGTTCCGTAGTCATACATGTTGTAGGAAAACCGCGTTACCAACTCCTAGTGGACTTTTTCCTATACTCAAATTGTTTTACTACATGAAAACTAAACGTGAGGAATGAATGAGAGAGATATATTCATTTCAATAGTTCATATGAAAGATTAGGCCCAAAATATTTATTTAATCAACACTCAAAATCTACAATAACCCCACCCTCTAGTGTGGGGAATATCTAAATTTTATCTTTACTAGTGGTATCCAAGATTAGTCCATGTTGTATATTAGAGTCACAAGAGGTTAGATTATTTTATATTTTTATGGTTATATTTTCAATGAATTTATAAATCCTCTAGTAGAATTATCTTATGAAATCCTTATCAAATTAACTAGGGATGATATTTGAACATGAAATTGATTAAAATGAAGAAATTTGATTCATTTATGTTGAGAAAATAAGCATTACATAAAGTACAAGAAAATTACTCTTTTCAAATTAATTGAAATCTATGACGATATTATCATGTTCTACTTGATCATAATATTTAACATAATGTATCATGTGATGTGAAAACATACATCATAACCAAATATGATGAAAATTCAGTTTCCCAATGATGTAATTTTTCATAAGAAATATTTACCATAAAAATATATCCTATTTGTTGAGCACACTAGCAAGGTGATGGATAAATATTTTAATGATAATTCCAATAAAAAAGTATCATAATCCTATTTTAATCTAAGTCAATTCAATAAATTATCCTTTATAAGAATCATATGATTGTGGGAAGGTCACATATCAAAAATAATCATATGATGAACATTATGGTGTATTATGTGTTTTCTATTAAGACAATGAAGATGTTTCATGAAGAAGTAGTCTATATTATTTGGAGTTCATAAAATATTTATATAAGGTATCACCTTAATAGGGTATGGTTTATAAAATTTATATAATTCATTGTATAAAAATGTGTTGAAATGGATAAATATATATAAATAAGTAATTTCCCAAAATACCATAAATGGGGAGATTAAAGATGGATTAACAAATTTTTATAATGAGTGGATTACTAAAGTACATAAATGTTATAAATAAAATAATTATCTTTACAAAAATTCACATGACATGGAAGAGTTTGAAACTAGAATGGATAATAAATTTGCAATCAAATCCAATATATTTAATTATCTAGATAATTTATTACAAAAATAGAACCAAATATATGTATATAAACATTAGAATATTTTAATTGATTTTTTATATCGACCGATGTTATTATATTATAACTTAATTGTCCTCAGTACATTGATTAATAAATTGGAGATAAATCATAGAAATATGATAGTGGAACAAGATGATCCATAAAAAAAAATTGAAAGGAGTTTCTCTATGAAAACCACTATTGTGTGTATCATTAAGAATATATCCATATGCCATTAGGAAATACCTTGAGGTCATCAAATGAATAGTCTCCAATATTCTCTAAAAAATGTTCCATCTATTCATGAAATTCACATTTGTAGTATTTTGTTTTTATTCATTATATATACCACAACTCAATCATAATAGAATTGGATATAGAAAAATAATCATGAACCCCCCTATACATGTATAGATGATATAATTAATTATAAGAGTTATTTATCCCAAAATAAACACATTTTTAATATGGAAATAAATATATATATTGGGGAATTCAATTCGAACATAATATTATACATATAAATATAATTATATTTTATTAGATGTTGGTCTCTATTTGGTAGACTTTGGAACAATTTCTTTAATATTTTTCAAAAAATATCAACATATAAAAATAAAATAAATCATATGTTAAGGAATTTAGAATAATAATTGAGTAATATTTCAGTAAATACGATTAAAAATATTTCAATCTATAATATATTATGCAGTTTAGAGAGTCTATGATGAATTTTTTATCCACGTGTTTACAAGAGTGGCATGTTTATATTCAACTAAAATGATCATGTGTTAAAAAATGTCATGTTGGGAACTATAATCTAATAAAAGGTAGTGATAATTCAATGGGAAAGTACAATATGAGTTTTGATAAATAAAAAATTGTAAAAAATCTAAAAATATAAAAAATAAGTGAGAATTCATTAAGTTATATAAAAATGAAATTTGTTAAACATATTAATAAAACACGAAAAAACTAAATAATATTTTGAAAAATGAAACACTAAAAATAATGAAGTCATTTTTTTAGATTAGGTAAAACAAAATATTTTTTGTAAAGAATAGATGTTTGTAAGTGTCTATAAAAGAAATAAATAGTAGAATGGAATAATAGTACAACTAATATTAATGGGGGTGAATTGGTGAAATGAATAACCCAGAAACCATGAATTAGATCCAAGATTGTTGACAATGATTTTGATGAAGGTATGATCATTATTCTATATGTTTTTTAAAGGGAAAAAATCAATGAAGTAAATGAAATATTTGCTAATTAAGGGGATGAAATTATTCAATTAGATGAAGCAAAATTTCTTGAGAGTATTTCAAAAAATATTGAACATTAAAATTAAAAAAATTTATGTAAAAATTTTAATGAGGCTATATATATTTCTAAAGTACGAGTTTTCACATTTCTAATTGTATAGGAAAAATTGAATAAAAAAAGTTTACTCTAAAAAATAAATTTTACATGATAGCATATATAAATTGGAAAATTACACAAATTATTTTTTTGAGAAAACCAATAATACATAATTTAAATAGTAAATAATGACTTAAAAACTAAATGTATTTTCACGAAAAAAATATCAATTCAAAATAAGAAAAGAAAAGAGTGTCTTCCTTGAGAATTGATGCTTAACTATGCTACTATAAATAATAATAAATGGATTTCAAATGTATTTTTTGTGTTTTATTTTTCTTATTACAAATACGTGAATTGAAGTTGATGAATTTTACTAGGGGAGGAAGTATGAAAAAAAGACGTTTTGAAATGTAATGTAGTATATTAGATGCTATCATCTTGATATGATCATTATATTTTTTGACCAAAAAAATATTTGATGAAGATATCATCCTTGTGGAGTAAATGTTGAGTGTCACCATGAGGGGGTAGAAAAGAAAAGTGTATCTGTATATGCTAACCAAGTTCTATATTGTTAATGAACATGTGTACTTTTTGGATGGTTCTCAAAATCATCCATTTGAAATGTATTTATTGACGTTATACCATACATTTTCTGATATTATATATGTCTTGATTTATGTGGATGAATTTTAATTATTCTATGACATTATTTTAAAGAATATTATATATTTTCATGATCTGAAATTTTAAAATCTAAACCATCTAAAAATGATTTAATTATTTTATTATGTTATTTAATATGGATATAGTGATTTCAAGATGAAAAAGTTCATATGAATTTTTATGAAAAGTTATACCTATTAATTAAAACATATTGATTAAAATTATTATCATCCAATAATAATTTAAATAATCTGTATGGAAGATATGTATGTTCATTTTAGTTTCTGTAATATTCATATTCAATAAGTAAAAAATTGGTTGTCTGAATTATATCCTATTTATTTCGACAATTATAGTGGAATATGTAGACATTGGGTTGAATAATTTATGGTTTATTGCGTAATATAAAATTGATACCATCATCTCTCAAAAATCTTAAATTTATTTCCAATATTGAAGGGAGAGTAAAATTAGAAATTATATTTAAAATGAGAAATAAAAAATAAAAAATATATTTATATTTCTGTTCATGTATTGGAATTGACGATAAATATAGAGCAAGATTGTTAGACTAAATTAATGATGGGTTATATAGGATGTATATGATAGTTAAATATTTTGAGTTCAATATATATGATATATTTTTGTGAATATGAAGGATGGTTAGGTAGTTGATTAGAGTTCCCGTGGTTGTTGAGAATACGTATGATGTTCCCAATTCTAGGTTCCAAAAATTGTTGAGCAATAAAAAAGTCCATTATAGATTCATCTTAAATATAATAACATATATATTTTCACTAAATATTACTTGTAAAATTAATTGAACAAATAGTTTTTTCCATTGTATATTTTTAAATTACTGAGGTATATATATGCAGTACATGTGTAGAATCAGTTGTATATATTTTGATATGCTCTAAAGGAAGCTAATATTATAAAATTTTATGGATACATTCATTTACATTCAAAATTTGTTGGGTTTAGTTTCAACTATTATTTATATTAAATTTATAAAACATTTTTTGTAAAATCAAATTTAAATGTGTTTCTAATTATTATTTCATCAGTAGACCTGATTAAAACTAATTTGATGAAATGATGATTTCCATTTAACGTTTATACTATGGGATATTTTATCTCTATGAGGAAGAATTAAATAATAAAAATGGAATTATCTATTTTTTACCCATTCTTATGATATATTCAAAGAGAATAGTTTATGAGTATTATTTTCATTGATCTAGATCATTTCTAGATTATACAAATTTTGGTGAATTTGAAAGAGTCCTAGAATTCATAGGCTTCAAAGGGTTATCTAATAGAAATAATACGTATAAATCAAGAATCTTAATAACAATTCTATAGATAAAATTATGAAAATAAATCTATGTAAAATTATTTCAAGGTTAATGTTTTGTTTTTAATGTTATATCCTTTTTGAAACAATCATACGTAAATCTTCATAAGAATTATTGTAGAGGTAATATAGTATGCATAATTTTTAGTGGAGATCTTTATATTGTTTATCATAGTGTATATTTATCACTTCAAACATTATATGGTTATAAAAAACATTATATGGGACATGTCAATGAGAAAACTAAATAACATGAGTTTCAATTAACATTATAAAAATTATGTTGTGCCAAAATATTACTAGAGAAACGAGTCATCCGAAAACCATAAAGTAATCCCTATAAAATTTAAGGTGAACATCACTATATAATGTTAGATAGGAAAATTTATCTATTAATGTAATGAGACATCACACTTTTAACATAAATAAACCTCCACTTTATGATGTTAGTATTTCATGAAATATTTAAAAAATATGAACTATACGATAGGAAATTAAGGTGTATTATGATCAATTAAATGCAGAACATAGAAGATTATAATGTGATATATAAAAACATACTGTAATCTTCCATTTATAAAATGAATTCATGATAATGTATAATTCATAACTGAAGAAACACTACCCTATGTATTGTATCTTGAACATCGCCTTGTGATGTGTGTTCTTTATGAAATAAATTAAATGAGTTCTCATAGAAATATATAATGTTCATATGGAATTCAAATAAGTTGATTTTATTGAATTGATATTAATTGAAAAAACCTCAAAATAAATCTGAATGGTTTTTATTCATGGTATTATTATAAAACTAGTAGATGAAGGGTTGGAAGGTTGATCATAAATCTTTTCCCTAAGAAGAATCACAATTTCACAATTCTGAAAACAATCATCTATACATGGGAAAAAATAAAAATATAAAGCTATAGATTTTATTGTATCTTTAAAAGATGAAAATAAAATATTTAAAATTGAAATTGAAAATTAAATATTTTATTTGTAATTTTATGGAACTAATATGTTATTTAAAGGATAAAATTCCAAAATAATTAAATTTACATAGATATATAGGAATGATATTTAAAGAGTTATGTAAATATATATTATTAGAAGAATAATATGAAATGGGTTGTGGACCTCATAGATACATTATATATTATAATATGAGTATCTAAACAGATGCCAAAAATGGAATCTAAAATGTATATTGTATTTGTAAAAGAACAAAAAATTGCGTTATTATTTCATTAATAATAATTTAAATCTCATCATTAAAGAATAAGAAGTATTCCTCATCCTTGTTCCTCAATATTATTGTTTAGGTTGAAGTGTATAATGTCCATTATTATTATATTATATATCATATGGCCTTTATAATAGGAGTTTAATCCCATAATATCATTGTGAATGATATAGATAAGAGATTAGTGTGTCCCTGGAAACCGATGTGACTGATGTGAGTAGTGAAAGAAGATAATATCCAAATTTTCAAAGAGGCATACATTCCAATACATTTGATATACTTCTAGGAGTTATAAAAAATCTATTCAAACAATTTATACAATTAGGTTATGTCATTAAACCTAGGTATTTACAATATTACGATACCATGTTTATACCCCTGCCCAAGACATTATTGAAAATAATAGAGAAGCTATGGGTGGATGGGAAAACAAAAACTATAAACATTTGATAAATTCAAAATTATTATTGGTGAACCATATAAAAATATTCCCAATTTCATGTTACAAATATTCCATCATTTAATACATTCAAACCAAATGTGAGTATTATGTGAAACAGATTCGTTCAATGAAGAAGTGAAGAGGTAATGGAACTTGTAAGATATTTAATTGGTTAATATTAATCAAAACTAAATTACTACTACCCCTATCAATATTGTTTATATCTTAAAGGGATCAAAACCAAAAAATTAGATCATTGGGCTCTCTATATTTCATTCTTACTCATTTTGGATAAAATTATCATTTATGAGAGGATGAAACTTGACATCTATATATCTCCCTAGGCATTTATCCCTATACATTTATATGACATCCTCTATGCTTATTCAGGGGGAATCATATTTACTATAAGTGATCTTAATTTGAGAATGATGAATCAAGTTTATTAGATTTACCAAACAAACTATAACTCACAATTAGTGGAAGATTCCATTTTCTAGGGTAGTTCCTATCTTCATAGTAATGGAGTTATGATTTAGGAATGATAATAAATTTTTTTTTTCATTTGGGGATGTTCAACATCAAGAAATTTTTTGTTGATAGTGATTTAACTTTTCTTTGGATTGTTTCATGGAGGATGATCATTCCTAAAGAATTACAATGTAAATTTGGGTTGGGACTAGTTTGTTCAGTCAAACTCAATTGTTCATGTTTTTGGATGATTTACCTTTTACACATCAACTATTTAAACAATTTTATTTTGTACATCTCTCCATTCACTTGTTTTAGCTAAATAGATACAGACATACATCCCATGAGTTAGGATATTTAAAATATTTTCATGTCATTAAACCACAATCATTTAATGTTTGACAAAAATGATAAAGAAATAAAAAATCAAACCCCATTGAATCTGTTGATAGGTGAAATAATTTGAGAGGTCCTTTAACCTTTCCTCACTTGGTTTTATAAAATCCAAATAGTGGATTTTTTTTCAAGAGTTGAAATTATTAAATGTGAGAACAACTAATTTCTAATATTTTAAAATTTGATCAATCATTTTATAATTTTCATGTTGTTTTCATCCTTCACATAATTTGTGTGATCATTAGGATAGGTGAATATTTTCCCCAAGATGATCCAAAAAAATATATTTTATTATTTTAGAATATGGAATCAACCTTGGTGAAAATATATTTTATTGGATTAGAATAAGAAACTAATGATATCAAACCTTATAATAAACAGATTTTTCTAGTTCTCTATTAAAATCATTTATTCTTTTTTCACTTCATTTCAACAATTTTTCACAAAAGGCACCAACATCACATGAATTTTCCTTCATGATATAAATTTCACTTTTCAATTAAATTTATCTAATCCAAACTCTTATAAGAGTCTCCATTTTCCTGAAATATTTCTACATATCCACCTAAAATGGATCATGGAAATATTTTGATCACTATTTATTTTTCGGGATGTTCATTTCATGTACAAAAATATGCGATCAAATAATTATTTATTGGATATTTAGGATAAAAAAATGAATGATTCTAATTTTTTCTCAAGTATGGTAACCTCATCACGCCACATAGAAGAAAATAATCCCCAAAATAATATTGATATCTGTTTTATAGAAATCCCTACATTCTCTAATTAATCAGCATTATTTTAGAAACATCAACAAAAAATTTAATATTTATTCTTAATAAAATATGATTAGATGAACATAATTTTTTTCTTTAAAATATATAGAAACGTATATCATTTTTACATAATTACTCAAAAAGGCTTAAATTGTCACCATGAGATCACCATAAAGGCACATATTTTAGCTAAATTGTTATTTTATCATGAAACACTTATTTTAATCATTTTATTTTCCTCCAAAAAAATCACCAACTGATATATCACACTACAATAATGTTTCCCCCATTCTTATGTTTAACATGATGTCAAAATTTCAGTTGTAGAGCATGTGGTATATAGAATATTTTATTCAAATGTGGCTATAATAATATGCATTTTAAATCTTATAAGGAATACCAGTATTGAATTTATATGGAAGGAAAAAATAAAAATGATTCTCTTAAAAATGGGGTTCTAAAACCAAATAAATACATCAATAATTAAAAATATATGTTACATAATCCTTATTTTTTATAGTAATAAATCTAATTATGGTTAAATTATAGATTGTTTAGTTTTCTCAATAAATTTGGTGAATATAAAGAATATGAAAAAATGGGTTAAGTTGCCTCGTAGGATATAGATATAAAAAATACATATCGTGAGATGTGGCATGGTATTAAAACATAAATGTTATTTACATAAATTTATTATTGTTTTAAACATTAAAAAATTCAATTAATGAAATCATTTATTTTTAGTATCATGGAATAAATTATAAGTCATTGAAATGAATTTAATTTTTTTTAAATATAATCATTTGTTATAACATGTTTTAAATATAATAAAAAATTGAAATGGAAATAGAAAAAATTTGGAATAATCTTTTTTTAAAAGATAATTTTTAAATCATATAATAAAAATATTACCTCCCCCATAATTAAATAGTTTAGTTACGTTAATGATTTAAATAACATTTAACATGTATGAATAATTTTTAAATTATCATATAAAACAAGTGTTTAAGAGAAGTACAACGTGACTTATTGGTAATAAATCATTGAGTTTATCACCTATGTATCTCACACTAAAATACACCAACCAAATTAATAAATGAATAATAAGAAATCTGTTTTAAAAAATTTATATAAAATGATAAATAAAATAAGAATTAATCGTTGTTTAATCCACTAATTGGGCATTGGTTTTTTACTATATCACAATGGGAATATCAATTTAGTTATCCCAAATCTATTGGTGGGTGAATCATTGTTAATTAGAACCAATCATTCCTCTACCTTACATATCTCTAGTCTCCCTTTATCTAAGGACTAATTTATTTGGAAAAAAATACTTCCACATATAAATCAGATATTGATCTCATGGTTTTCATGGGAGAATGAATGGATCCCCCTCATTCTTGGATTCCACATTCATAACCACTTTTTCATTGTCATGTTCTTTCAATAGTTAACCTGCATCAATGGAAAATAAAAGGGAATTTAATATATTAATTATATTTTAAAATAATTTTAAAATAATGAATTAATATAAAATTACACCCTTGAAATTTATGTAGCTAGTGTCTTGATATCCTTATTAATATCATTTGTGATATCATATTGTACACCATCCAATTAATTTTCAAAATGTTTGGGAAGATCCAGATATTTCAAATCTGGAGCATAATATTTTCCATCATCTTCCTAAAAAATGAGTTTTGATATAATAATTTTGTGAAAGGTGACGTGATAATGAAAATAATTTCAATAAAATGATAAGATAATGAGTTCATGAAAATATTAACTCCCTCATTTTCATCAGCTTTAACAACATCTCTAGTGGAATGAGCCTCACGGACTGGCTAAATCATTATTTTTATTAAAATAAGGATATGTCATATAGAACATCAAGGTCACACATAGGCCCCTAAGGGGACCGTAAGTGGCATAAATGAAAAGCATCCCCTTGGAATAAGGTCATACAAACCATAGAGAGCGAGAAAATAATACCATAAACAACAAGCAGCTCCTATGATATCCCCAATCATGAAAGCACATCAGAAGGAATGAAGGGATCATAATTGAATTATATTATAGTATCCCCAAGATATTCAACATCATTGATGATAGGGGTATCCCCTTCTATCACTATCCCAGCTTTATGTTTGGGTTTCTAAAGGGATGCGCAGAAATATTTAGTTATCCATACTATTTTGTCACTCCATTCCATGTATTTTATAAAATACCATGTAAATTATCCTTTTTATTATATTCATACTCTTTTACATGATATTACACCTCAACCATCTCATGATACAATTTTTAAAATTACTCATGTATTATAATTAATTCTTTGTCCTACCCCTCCAAAACATAGTATTCAATGGAATATTTATATATGTTGATGATATCCTAGACATAAACCTACATTATGATTTTAATTTATGATCCATGGATAAATTATTTAAATTATAGAAACTATATCCTCTATATAAAAATTTTATTTTAACATAATTTTTTATTTTTGATATTCAATTAAAAAATAATCCAATATTTTCAATTAGATTATTTTAATGACCTCCCAAAAAGGGTGTTATTTTGGTCACATGAATATTATGGGTTTTGAAAAACAATTATTATTTTTGATATTTAAATTTAGTAATGTGGTTATTCTAGTTTTTCACTACAGAGGAGTTCACAAGTAAACATTTATTCCATATTTAATTAGAGGAAAATATTCTATTTTTAAAAAAAATTAATTTCAAAATAAACAAAATAAATGAAACTAATGAATAATGTATGAAAAAGATTTAAAAATTATATTCAATTTCCATGAAAATAGTAATAAGAGGTAGGAGATCATATCTGGTTCAGTTTTCCAATTTCAATGTTATCCTAGTTCCATGTTTTCAATTCTTTATCTATTTTGTTTATTAATGTGGTAGTTCACAATAAATTTCAATCACTCACGTGGTACAATATAGAGAGTGATATTGAACCATTCCAGTATCGCATCTCTTTATTCTATTATTTTTATATGAGTGTTAGTACTAGTTAATACACCTATATGACTTAATATGTACCTGATTGATACTTGATTATCCCATGAAATCATGAATATCCACTACCACTCCAACACTAAATATATTTCTTCGAGTACATCACCAGTATGCACTAGTATATTCCATCATATATGAAGATGATAGTATAAAAATGAGATAATAACAATTTACCAATGAAATAAAAATAAAATATTATAAAATAAAATATTATAATAAAATAAAATAAGAAACAAATATTATAAATTTAAAACATCTTCATCGAAAATAGAATGAATTTTATTCCATGAAGTGAAACAACATATGTGCTAAAAATAGAAAATATCCCCTTCCACAATCTCATGGAATTTCCCCCCTCCATGTGAAGGTTACCATTGAATAATGGGGAATAATATTTCATTCCAAAACTATGATGAAAAATAGGGATAATGACGTGATGAAAATATACACTCCAAAACAATACCCAAAAAATCATTTTTCTCATAAATTTATGACAATAAATATCCAAATATACAACTTAAACGTTGTTATGAATTTAGATTCATATATAACCAAAATCTATCACTGTAATTGTAAATTTGTAGTAAACTTTATTCATGAAATACTCAAGAACACTTTTCAAACTAAATAGATCCTTCATCATCCTCTAAATTATTGTGTTCAATGTCTACCTTATTATGATACTTTCTAAATTAAAATTTAATTTGATCATGATGGATTTATTTATATATTATTTAGTGATATATTCAACTCATTTGAATGAATGTAACCCATTATATTCTTCATTTAATGAGGGATGTTGTATTTTTTCATCCAGAAATATTTTTCAAATTGATATATTTCATTCAACCTGTGTTAGATTGAATGAATAATAGTTAAGGAAAAATAATTGGAATACCATGAAAAAGGAATGAATAATAAAATAATAAATCCATGTTGATAAATATTGACAAATATATTATCTAAATACAAAATTGTTGGAAAACTGTTTAAATTATAGTATAAAAATATTTTCAAATTTAAACAACAAATTCACCAAAATTCCAAAAAATCACGTAAATATCATCAAATTGATAAATTAGTTGACTTTCAAAAATTTAAACAACCATTAAAAATAATAATAATATTATATATATCCTAACTATATTATGGATATATTATTTTTATTTAGATGTACCCTCACCCTATTAATTAACCCATGGAACCAAGTAGGAAATTGTATACATTGAGGTTATACCCCGAAGTTCAGGAGATAGGCACGCCTGCTCCCAAGAAAATTTATTAATGAAAAAGTAAAGCAAACAACATAGAGTCAGAGGGGCGGTCTACAAAAGCGAGTATATATCTCGCCACGACAATCAGCCTACACAAATTCATTACAAAACTCTGATGACATAAAGAAACGACTGGAATTCATCCCTTCAAAAGCTTTCTTGGAAAAAGCATCCGCCACGAGGATGGCCTCTCGATAAACATGTAAGACAACCAGTGAGAGAGAGTCTGCGAGCCGGGAAAATTCCACCCAAAATGGTATCATTCTCCATGGCACATTCCCTCTGTGAGTTCAGAAAACACCACAACATCCGGCGGAGCCTGACACTCCAGAAGCCACCCCATCATCATCAACCATCAGTGGCAACTTCGACCGGTTTGGATGTTTGAAGCAGTCAGAATGTCACAATGAATTTCCAGAACAGCAGCATGAAAGGAGGGAGAAGCGCTGCTAAAGATAGCAGCATTTCTTGCCTTCCAAACAGAAGACAGCATGTTGGCCACGGCGAAAAACAGAAGGGACCAGACCCGCAGAACAGCAGCATGAAAGGAGGGAGAAGCATTGCAAAAGGTGGTAACATTTCTTGCCTTCCAAACAGAAGACAGCATGCAGAAGGGACCAGACCCGCTGCAACATAGCCTGCAGGGGAAGCCCATTTTTCAGATTTCCCATATAAGAAGAGCTGAAGCTGGGAGAATGAAAGGCTTAGAAAAACCGTGACGCAAGGAGGATCCAAGGAAGCGTCGCACTGTAACCTGTAGCCTTCCCTTGTGTTAAACATGCCATTAATATTCAGAATCCATACCAAATTGTCATAATGAGAGTAGCAGAATTGAGAAATTTCCTTTCCGACATGATTCAGAATCACATTAATGACCGTTGAGCTCCCACAGGCGAGTATAAGTCGCCCCATCCCGATCAGCTTGAGCAATACATTGAGGTTATAGAATAGTGGTATTCATAATGAAATTAAAATGTGTATGGTTTTCCATAAATTAATTTTGGGGGGCCACCAAAGTTATCATACGATTTCACCAATCCTATCAGAGGAATATTTCACCTTTATGTCTATATAGTGATGATTAAATTTCGATGGTTTAATAAAACATAAGGAAAAAATATGGAACCCAACTATCTAGTGTCACAATTAATAATTCATAGTCAATCGATATCTTCCTTGCATAAAATATTTAAAATACAGTTCATTGTATTTATTTACAATTCATCTAAATACATTTTTATTATAATCCCCCTGACAAATAGTTTGAATCTGTTGATATCACTTAGTATCTCAAATGATGTTTTGAATCAAAACTAAGTTGATGGGTGGATTATTAATCATAAAAATGAAAGGTTGTTATATATTTCCTGTATCTGCTAAAATATTAATAGTTTTTATTGAAATCTTTCATGGTAACAATATTACAAACCTGTGTTGTGAAATTTATTGATTTATACCATAAATTAATTGAGAACATGTACGATATGACTTCGATCTGACCCCTTATTAAATGGTTATACTATTGTATAAATCCATTTGGTTGCATAATTTGGAGTTAATCACTTATAGGGGAGGTTTAATGTGTTGTGGAATCAATACAGGGACCATAAATGGGGTTTCATAGATATCCATATCAACTGAATCAAACCTTTCATAGTTTGGTGTAATTTGATGTGGCCCACAATTCTATTTAGGGTCATGTGGAAAGGAGTAATGTAATCATTGTTATTTCCATGTTTGAATGAATAATGATATTAATTTTATGTTCATCTATGTTCGACTGATGTATTTGTGTAATTTAAATATATAAAACTATTAGAGATTAATATAATTTTATAGTCATGTAGAATGGAAGACCAGGGGAAGGGTACCTATAAAATTCTTTTTGTGGTACTTAATCATGAGTTACCATCATTGATAATGGATAATATTTATTTGGAGAGAAAATATATCTATAATAGTTTTTTTGTAACAATTATGTTGAACATATGTTTGAGGGGAATGAATAATAGTATTGATTAAATTTGTTAACTATATGGAGTAATTAATTATACCACTATTTCTCTACATTAAGATATCCAAATTTTCAATTGATACGTGATTACCAATACCTCAAGGAACCTATCAATTTGGGAGAATAACAAATGAATAACCCATTTCACTCTAAATACATTATCTATATCGATTTAACAAGTGTAATTAATTGACTAAAAATATATATTAGGAGTATATGAAGGAGACATAGATGAACTATTCCATTTAAGTGTTTTTCCTAAAATAATGATTCGTAACAAAGAATGTTTGGAAATTAATTGAGAATAAATATTCATTGAAAGGGTAGTAAAAGTAGAGGGTTATCATAGATATAATATTATAATATAACATTCAAATAGAATATAGTTAAAAAATTATCCATAAAGCCATAGATTAATATTTGATCCGGGTTATTTTCAAATGGATGTAGTCTAAAATGGGAATAGGAATCTAAGTATCCTCAACATGATTCTAAAACAATGGGAAACCCTCCATTATATATTCATGTGTGTGATATAATTAATTACACAAATGTTTTATTTGATATATGCCATTGATTTGATAAGCAATGGGGAATACCTGTGAATATCTATTGAGAGAGGTCCCTTAATATTTAAGAATAATATTTTATGTCTAACTATGTCAAATAATATTAAAAAATATTGCAATTTTTTTTTCCAAATAATGATAACATTTTATAGACTTTAGCCACTAAAAATATAAAAATATTAATGAAAAGACCAGGAGTACGCTTATAGTTAAAATAATTTAGTCCAAATCCAATGAAATGTGAGTATTCGAGAATCGTTAATTTTTTGAAGTCATATGATATCCCCACCACACAACGAAAAATGTCGTGGATTTATATAGATTTCTCAAGGACACATGAAATCACCTCCTCACATCTAAAAATAAATAGGTATCAAAAAAATAGTTTGATTGTATTTCAAATCACCGCACCTTCATTCAAAATGATATTGTGTTATATAATATTAATTTGTTAATTATAAAGTTTCATTTTATAATCACAAAATGAAAGAATCAAATTTTTTTTCATAGTTCTAAAGGATATATGGTCTCTTCCTATAAATAATATTTTCTATGAAAATAAATTGCTTCAATTTTATTTTTACATGGTAGAAAATAATAGCTTCTAATAAAATTAAGCTAAACCTAAAAAAGTCCATAACATATGATCAAGTGGATTGTTTTAGAAACAATACCCGTGAAATGAATTCCAGAGAAATTAGGTACACCCCAATATAATAGGATAACAAATATGAAGTGTTTTATATGGTAAAAAAATTTGTGGAAGTCTCTAATATATGATTAATGGTTAAAAAAATATTTTCTATGAAACTAGATATCATATTATTCCTAAACCTAAATGCAGGTTCCTATAGGGCCTCCTAACATATCATCTTAGATTCTATTCTATATATAATTAATTTATATAAATCCTCTAATACATAAACTGATGACCTAAAAACCCATAGAAAATTTTCTACAATTACACATATCATTTCAATATAAAACCCAATACAATTGCAAAATTTATTGGTCTCTTCAGATATTAACTACATGACAATATTATTACTCTATAATTTTCACTTATATCTAAAAAATTAACTAATCATGAATCTCTCCATAACATGTTCCTTTATATATTCCTAGTAAAATGGTAAAATATATGGTAGAGTGAATTAATATTCTCAATATGGGATAGAGTAATAAATTAAAAATAATTTATTAACAATTATATCAGGAATGAATTAGATATGTGAAAATATATTAATTGGAATTATTATAGAAATAAATCGTGGAATCATAAAATGTGATCAATAGGTATTAAAAAATAAACATAGTATATAGTAAAGAATCTCGTAATATGGGACAAAGACAACATATTATATGGTATTGATAATAGTAAAACATATTTAATTATTCATGATAAATGGATATATATCATGGTTTTGTGGAATATACATTGTCGTATAAAAAATATTTTTTAATTTCAATGTTCATTACAAATACTATCATCACATATGTAAAGGATCTCAATCAGGATAGTAAAGACATATGGAACATGATATTTTCAAAATAATCTTACATTAGAGTATATAAATAATAGGAAACAATATCATATTTCAAAGATAACCATTAAGATCATCTTAAAATAATGGACTAGACTACACTACCCCATTGTATAGCATATTGGATCATGCATAAAAATCGAATCCCATAACATAGTGGATAAATCATTAAAAACTAAATCCCATAACATAGTATATCTAGTGTCACTACTCACATAATATATTAATACCATGAGACATAAAGTTTTACATTACATATTAGAAGGATATATAAAACCCAGCTGTCAAAAAATGATAAATCAAGATATTTATGACAAATCAAACAATAAAAATTAATAGCACGATTAACTTTTAAAAAATAAATGATCTAAATATTAATATTTATTAGATAAAATTCAATAAAAATTTATTGATGATAACTTCATAACTAAAATTCAACTAACATAATTAATTACATGATGTTTTAAAAAATATTTCATACAAAGGATGATCAAAAGATATGATTATCTATTGGAATACCGTTGAGTTGTAATAAATGACTACAAATTCCTCATAAAAGAAATTAATTTATAAAAGGTAAACCTTTTATAATAATATTAATAATTTAAAAAAAAAGAAGTAATAGAGAATTATTCTCATAGTTATTTCATTTCATTATCACTAATAGTAAATCAAATATTTGATCAAGAGTCGAAGGATAACAAGATTGTTGAGAAAAATTAATAATTATAGGAAATGTACTACATTGGATCTTAAAATAATTTATAAGGAGGTGAAAGTCCAAAATCAAATGATATTATAGAATATGAGTAATGAAAAAAATTATATGTTTTATACATATTTGAAATATTAAAAACATGGAAAATAAGGTATTTAATACCATTTTTATAAATATAATAATATTTATATAAAATCATGTTTTAAACATAATTTTTGTAAATAATAATTTCATTAATGTGAACCATTATAAGAAATAGAGGGATATTAAAGAGAAAATGTGAAAATAGATTTCTTAATGTTTGGGATGTTATCATAAAATAATAATGATGTTTATTTCAAAATCACATAAAAATGGTGACAAAATACTTTAACAAAATTTAGATTACATTTAATAATAATATATCCTTAATAAATATATATTGGTTATAAAAGATCAAATGTGGAGTAAAAGACATAAAATATTAAAAAAATTATAAAATACACTTTTAAATAATTTTTTATATTTTTTAAAAACCATAGGTAAAAAAATTAAAACATTTACATACTAAAATATATCAATAGAATTATGAATACTATGGGATTGGATAAATATTTTTATTCCAACATAAGAAATCATTTATGTTTAGAAAGAATTTTTTATGTATTAAAATTATATAAGATAAAATGTTTATATATCTTAATTATAATTACATATAATTATTATGAGAAAATAAATTATAGAGGAATTTTATAATGAATTGAATTATCGCTGAAATAATGATAAAATGCCATATAGGTTTGAGAAATGGTAGAATAGATTAAGTATAATTTTTTTTTCAAAGAATATATATGTGTAATGCCCCGACAATAGTTACCCATAGTCGGTGCATTATTTTAATACATTGGCATGATTACAAGGAATCGAGGCCCAAATGACTGATTGTTTTAACATTCTTAAAAAATAGATTACATACATGAATGTTATGTTACACTTTATAACATACAACTCAACATAAATAATCCTTTATGAACTCCATTATTCCCTTTGCCTAACCCTAAATATCAATCATAATTCACATCTTGGAATCCTGGGAAAAATAAAACATAGAAAGAGGTGAGCTCAAACGATTAGTAAGGGTAACAAATACATCAAAAGATAACTTAGATATTAAGCATGGTGAAAAATTGAAACCTTGTTCCTTTACCAATAATAATCATGAATAATTTTATGGTAGGAATATGAGTTGTGTAAATAATAACATAATAAAACAGAATCATGGGTATTATACTAGTCTAATGACCACATGAACCATAAATATTATTTTCATAATGAGGGAACATATAATAATATACTTTAATTTATATGTTAAGGCCACGTTCCAGGACTTATAGGCTAACTGTAACCGGACCACAAACCCAGAGGGCATTTGTAATCGGAATTTATCGCAGAGAGCCTCTATAACCGAACTCCAACATGGAGAGCGTCTATAACTGAACTCCATTCCGGAGAGCCTTTTTGAAGAGACTGCAACCCAATGGGTCTACTATAATAGGACCCCAACCCGTAGGGCTTCCATATAAGGGTCCCCAACCCATAATATACTAGTCTAATTCAATCATCATATGAAAAGAATGAAATATAACATAAACATTAGAATTAAAACTAGCATACAAAATGTCTATAATTTAACCATAAACCATGAATGGTATCCGAATAGCACATCAATATTCAAACATATATTCAAACATTCAATACAATATGGATGTTTTGTATCAAAAAAATAAACTTCAAAAAAACATAAAATCGATTAAAGGATGTTGACATAGATGAAATGAAAACCTTTTTTAGAGAAATATATATTTCTATTTAGAAATCAATTAAGAGTCAAAAAATTATAATGAAAACAATTATTTTGAAAATATTCTTAAGAAACTGTAAGGTAATATTCGGCAATATTATAGTGGTAGAAAATATCTGCACCCTCCGTATAAGTTAAAAAAACATTTTTACCTTAATTTTGTCGAAAAGATAATAAAGTAACTTGTTTGGAAAATGACGGAAAGATTCCTATATAAACATCTTATAAAAGTAAAAAAGGGTATAAATGACTTTAACCCATTGTATATAAAATATTAATAATTTTTTCAAATACGTTTTTATGATATGTGGATGTGGATGATAAAGAGGTCCGAGTAGATAATTACATATAAACAAACTCCGATAATAAATAGATTGTGAAATTAACCCTTACCTCATTGTAATCAATCATGTCATATGAAAAATAGTCAATAACCGCCAAATGAATCACAGAATATCATGATTATAATGATAATAATGATAATTTATATCAAATGTCATTACAAAATACACCACATGCAATATAAAAGTGGGAAACAAAGGAAATCTCACGGAATTAAAAGTGGGATAAGAAACCACTTACCTCGTGTCCGACATGACCCGTTCATTCTTCAATATCCTAATTAAGAGTCAAAAAATTATAATGAAAGCAATTATTTTGAAAATATTCTTAAGATACTGTAAGGTAATCTTCGGCAATGTTATAGTGGTAGAAAATATCTGCACCGACCGTATAAGTTAAAAAAACATTCTTACCTTAATTTTTTCCAAAAGATCATAAAGTAACTTGTTTGGAAAATGACAGAAATCTTCCTATATAAACATCTTATAAAAGTAAAAAAGGGTATAAATGACTTTAACCCATTTTATATAAAATATTAACAATGTTTTCAAATACGTTTTATGATATGTGGATGTGGATGATAAAGAGGTCCGAGTAGATAATTACATATAAACAAACTCGGATAATAAATAGATTGTGAAATTAACCCTTACCTCATTGTAATCAATCATGTCATATGAAAAATAGTCAATAACCACCAAATGAATCACAGAATATAATGATTATAATGATAATAATGATAATATATATCAAATGTCATTACAAAATACACCACATGCAATATAGAAGTGGGAAACAAAGGAAATCTCACGGAATTAAAAGTGGGATAAGAAACCACTTACCTCGTGTCCGACATGACCCGTTCATTCTTCAATATCCTAAATAATAAACTAATGTTAATTTATACATTCTAATGAACTTTTTTCATGTTATTTATTCATTTTATATCACTTATTAATGTGTTATATACATTTTGTAATCATTTAACTTAACAACGTTCGTTTTGTCAATATTTTGCACCTCAGTAAATAATGAACACCTTATAGTGACAAGTTGTTCACCTGGTAAAAAGTTAATTATATCCAGATTTATATTCATGATTTAGATATCATATATATCATATATATCCATTATATACATGTATTTATAATAGTTCATTTCATTTTGGTGTAAGAAATGAAATGTACCGTTCATGGAGACGGTAAGCCGTACGTACGCATGAACGCTACTTTCATTTCTATTTCTTATTTTAATGTAATTAAAACATAATGATACAAAGGTATATTATAATTCTAGTATAATATCATATATAATATCATTAAATTCATCCTTTATACATCCTGCATATGGTATTAACGAGTCAGATCACATTGAGGGGCGATAGTCTGCATTTCCTCAAATGAAATTAACGTGTTAACCCGTAATAGAAACCATTAAGGTATGATATAAAGGAAAAATACATAATCATGAAAAAAAATTAACATAATATTTATCCGATATAAATACAGTTCCATCATAATGGCCACCATGAGAGGCGGTAGGAGTTAATTGAACAATCATTGTTTCATGAGGCGTTAGTTTGTCATTCACAGAAACAATATGTTATTCACCCATTAGATGGAGGTGTGTGTATGTGTAGTTCGAATCCTTCTCAAAACAATATCCTATTATATTGAGGATACTGTTGGTATTATAAAAGAAAGGAATAAAATGATATTAGGGGTTGAAGAAGTAAAATAAAATAAAAGAAGTTAAGGGAAACTATTTCCATTAATTTGGGTAACTTCCATCAATTTAAACCAAAAGGACTTCTTGAAGTGACTTTTTCCTAAGGTATGGCTTCTAGGAGTATGAGTGGGATGTAGGGATATTAATGATTCATAGTTTGGACAATCCAAAAGGCTTGATAGGTGTGATGAATTGGTTAGAAATGTTCTCTTTTATTAGGGGAAGGAGGGGTTCTTTAGGAAAGTGTGAAAATAATATTATATTATACAATGATATTATATTTCAAAAGGTAAAAAAATCATTTTGGTCGAAGATAATATGAATAATGGTTGAAATAAAATCCATCCATAAGAATAGGATATATTTTGGATATTATTTTAATATTTATAATCTAATAAATTTAATCATTTTTAATGAGGTAAATAATGGAACATTATTGTTTTCAAAATAATTTAATTTATTCTATGTTTAAAATTATAAAGAAAATACCATGATGTATTCAATAGGTTTTTATTTACAATGAATTTTATTATCAAATTGTTACTTAAATAACACCATATAAAAATTAATTACTAAAAGATTGTTATTTATGTCCATTTTGCCTTTACTTTAAATTAATTAATCTAAAGGGTCATTATCATTCGTAAGTAGCTCCATGGGGTCCCTAAATTGACCCAAGTATGCCCATGGTCAGCCATTACTCATCAAATAAGGTTATGAAAAGTGCTAAGGTAATTTTTAAATATTACAATACTCTTTTTACAATGAATTACCCTATTTAACTTTAACAGCGGTAAATAAAAGTCAAAAGTTACTATTCACCAAAAATTATTTTCATCTTATTCAACCACATTTTACGTAATATGGATAACTGTGTCTCTTGGATTTTTGAAATTCTACTCACAGAAGTGTTAAAATTATGTTTTATAGAAATATGCAAATACTCCTAAGAGGTCGGTAAATGACGGAAAAAAGATCAATAAAATTTTTATATATCTAAACTTATTATAAAATGACTCCAATGAATTATTTTGAACCTATATAGGTATTATGGATCTATTTTGACTTAAATTAAATTTAAATAAATGAAATATGTATTTAAATAAGAAAGTTGGTTTTAACCAAAAACATAGTGTTTTTTACTATTCATCCAAAATTGACGTTTCTCAGAATAATAAAAAAAATTAAGCATTATATATATTTGATATTCCAAATTCAAAAATGATGTCTCTTTTACAATTTTAAAAACATATATGTTGAATTAATTAATTTAAAATTAATTCATGTTGTCAAAATAAATAGCATGTTTTCAAGAAATGATATCTATCAAAAGATTGAAACTTTTTTATGTCCAATTTCAAAGTGAAATTAATTATAATGAACTAAATTTTATTAAATTATAAAAATATAATCAAATTATACTTCAAAACCAATAAAATTTATAATTTAACACTATAAATTATTTCAATTATAAATATTTTTTAATTAATATTTATTACTTGTCACTATTTACCAAAATATGAAAGTTATCAGAAAAATACAAAAAATTTATAAAATCTATATTTTTACCTCCATTTTCAAAATAAGAATTTTATTTTGTAAAATTGAATACATAAAAGTGTCAAATATTGGATTTTAAAAGGGTTCTCCCTCAAAAGGCTGTAAAATTGAATTTTTTGAAAAATACTTCCATTATTTAAAAAATTTATTGTGTTCTTATATTATGTCTACGAAACAAATAATATGGATGTTTAAATTATATAGAGTATATAAAATTCAAAATTTAGTTAATACTATTCATGAACTATTTTTAACGTCTAGATTTTTAAGTCGTGGTGCGCTTGAACTTGGTGTTACGTGTAGTGCAAGTTATTGAATGAATTTGAAGAAATAACATAATATGAAATCATGGGGTGTTAAATTCATCCCTACATAATAAATTGTGTCCTCCTAATTTGAAATTGTTTGTCGAAAATAGAGGGGTGAAAATATAAAATAACTTTGAGGGAAAACCCACATAAAAAATTGGGTTAATAAAATTTAGTCTTAATTAGAGGAAAAGGGAAATGAAAAAGTCAACACCAAATTATGGTCTCGATTAGGAGAACATTGGTTGAAATTATAGAAACATAATTGGATGAAAAATGTATATACTTATATGGAGGTATTTAGGTCATTGGTCACAATCAATTACTGAATTGAGGGCCTCAAAGCCACCAATCTATGATGATTCAAAATATCATCCAGTTAACAAAACATAATGTATTAGGATAAAACATTTTTAGAATTAATATCCCTTACCTAATGTTTAATAATTAATTTCTTCATAGAATAAGGGAATAAAAAAATTATATATATATACATGCATGACAAGTAGTGTTCTACCCTTTAAGTGATTTCTACCACAAACTCATCTTTCACCCTAAATATAACTAAAAAATATTCTATTTATCCTATTTGTATAGGGTACAAAAAATATTAATTTATAATTCATGTATTAGTCCCTTTAAAAAACTACATTATACCATATAGGAAAATCACATAGTGTAGTGGTAGGAAATAAATTATAATTGCACTATGGTTGTGGGTTCGATTCCTGTAGCTTTGTCTGACACGATAGGTTGTCACACGGTCTGCGTGTTGTCCTTTTTATAAAAATCCAAAAATAACCTTAACAGTAGTATCTTAATCAATTCCAACTTTAGACTTATCCAAAATAAATCTATCCAAACTCACAGTCCAAAATTTATATAGATGTTAAACATGAATGAAGATCCTTTTTTCCACATATCAACATGGGAACACCTTCATCATCTATTATTTGAAAACTTGTTAACACCCGGAATTACCATAAAAACTTATTGATTACATTCATGCTCCCTTATCCTTTAGATAATACTGGATATATTCCTTTTATTCAAAAATATTAAATATTCCAATAATGATGAAATAAAAAAACAATTAATCAGTTCCAATATGTCAAAAATATCCAATATAATTTATCCAAATAAACCATTACTTATTCCAAAATCACTACCTCGGTATGAGAACCATATTATTGTGTATCTTTCTCTCAACCATATATTTTTCAAAAATTTAACCTGAAATTGAGTTACTTTTCATGGTAACACACAATCTCAAGTACATAATGAAATAGTAGTGTTGTATAATTGTTATATACTCTATAATTATTATAGCATGTAAAACACTAATAAAATACTCAAATGACACAATACTTTAATAACAATGTATTAAATCTAATCATTCCTCTTCATCTTCGGTAATATCATAACTTTTTTATTATCCAATACAACCCTTTAATGTATTGTCAGATGATTTCAAAATTGATTCGTGTAGTGTCTGAACTCCTTGCTGATGAAGCATTGTACATTGTAAACTATTTTCTTACCTTTTTAATCACTTACATGGTGTCCATTTTCTCCACACTTATAAAAAACTCTCATTCCCTTCAATAATTTATCATGGTGACTCTTTCCACAATTATAACATATTGTAAAATCCTTCTATTCACTGTTCCCATTATCCATTTCTCTCTCTTTCATCCTTTTCTTCTCATGCTTCCCTTTAAAGCTATCGGACTTAGGGATTTATTTACTTATCTTATTAACACATGATACCATTTCTTCATATGTTGAGAATAAATGGGAGACTATTTCCCTTCTAAATGATGTCTTAATACCATGAATGATATGATCCTTTTTACTCTTGGGATCATACGAATTACTAGAGTTCACATTCCTTCATCTGGGTGCCATTTCTATAAAATGGCAGAAAATAGATTAGTTTATGAATTTAAATACATAATTCCAAACTTATAAAAAACATAACAGAAATTGAACAACTTATGTATATATTCAATAATCATAAAAATGTTTTCTTTGAAGAATTATATACTCATAAACACTTCATATTTATTTGTAATGAAAATGAGAATTATCCTAAGAATATCCCATAGGAGTATCGTATCCAAGAGTGCAGCAAGGCCTGATGTTGTGCACTGGTTCCTATTTGAGTCTACCTCAAAGGGGTGTGTTCGGGGTTTACCCATAGGTACATCTATGCCGGAGCTGCTTCTACCTGCTCGTATCCAGACATGGATGCATTTTCTTGGAAAACTCACAAAATATCTACATTAACAAAATTCGAGGAAGTTCTTCTATACTAATCCTCAAATCCTATCTTAGGGATCGATGTTCTAATCAAGGTTTATCTAAATAATGTTTACATGGATATTTCCAAACCTCCTATGATACAAACTGTAACGCACCGACCCCAGTTACCGAGAGTCAGTGAATTATTTAAATACATTGTCATGATTACAAGAAATCAAGTCCCGAGGGACTAATCGGTTTAATAGTTTTGGAAAATAGATTACATAAATGAATGTTACATTATAATTTATAAATTAAAACACAACATAAAAAATCATTTATTAACACGATTATTCCCTTCTCTTAACCTTGTAGATAAATCATAATACACAACTTTTAAATCCTGGGAAAAATAAAACATAGAAAGTTTTTTTCTCAAACGCTCAGTTAGGGTAAGAAATACAGCGGAATATAACATAAATATCAAGCATGATGAATAATTTAAGCCACATGCCTTTACCAATTATAAACATGAATTCTTTTATGGAAGGAATATGAGCTGAGTAAACAATGCCATAATAAAACATAATCATGGATATTCTACTAGTCTAATGACCACATGAACCAACAATATTATTTTCATAATGAGGGAATGTATAATACCAGACTTTAATTTTTGTATCAAGGCCTCATGCCAGGACCTATGGGATAACTATAACAAGACCCAAACCTAGAGATCCTATTTAACCAGACTCCATACTAGAGATTCTTTGTAATTGGAATCCAACTTAGAGAGCCTCTGTAACCAGACTCCATCCCAATGATCCTATGTAACCGAACACCACATGGAGGGTATTCTATAACTGGACCCCAAACCAATGGGCTTACTTTTACCGGACCCAAAACCAGAACATGTTATTTGAAATCATTTATCATAAGAAAATGTTTAAATATAACATAAACATTCGTATTAAAACTAGCATACAAAATGTCAATACTTTAACCATAAACCATGAATGGTATAAAAATACCACATCTATAGTCAAACATATCACCAAACCTATAATACAATATTGAAGTTTTGTATCATAATAAATCAACATCAAATAAACTAAAAATCTATCAATGGATGCTGACATAGATGAAATCAAATCCATTTTTAGAGAAATATCTCTTAATATTTTGAAATCATTTAAGAGTAACATAATTATAAAGAAAACATATATTTTTAAAATATTAATATAAGATTGTAAGGGAAAATTAGAAGATGTTATAACAGTGGAAAATATCCACACACAGATTATAAGTTAAAAAACATTCTTACCTTAATTTTGTAGAAAAATTCATAAAGTACCATGTATGGAAAATGATGAAAAGATTCCATTATAAAGATCATATAAAAGTAAAACAAGTTTATAAATGACTTTATCCCATAGTATATAAAATGGGAAAAACAATTTGAAATAAGTTTTTATGAAACATGGATGTGGATGATAAAGAGGTCACAATATATAATTACATATAAATTTTCTCAGATAATAAAGAGATTGTGAAATTAACCCTTACCTCATTGTAATTAATCAAGTAATATGAACAATAGTCCATAAACAAAAAATGATTCAATGAATATCATGAATATAATGAGAATAATGATAATATATATCAAATGGTAGTACAAAATACATCACATGCAATAAATAAGTGGTCAACAATGGAAATCCAGTGGAATTAAAAGTGAGATAAGAAACCCCTTACCTCATGTCCGACTAGACCCGTTCATTCTCTAATGTCATGAAAAATAAACTAAAGTTAATTATTAATTGATTAAGAAACTTTTTCAGGTTTATTATTCGTTTTATATAACTTATTACCATGTTATTAACATTATGTAATCATTTAAGTTAATAACGTATGTTTTGTCAATATTTGGCACATTGAGTAAACAATGAACACCTTATAGTTACAAGTTATTCACATGGTCAAAAGTTCATTATATAGAGAATGATATTCATGATTTAGAAATCATATATATCTTATATATCCAGTATATATTTGTATTTATAACAGTACATATCATTTTGGGGTAAGAAATTAAATGCACCGTTCATGGAGACGGTAAACCATACGTACGCATGAACACTACTTTCATTTCTATTTCTTATTTTAATGTAATTAAAATATAATTATACATAGGTATCTTATAATTCCAGTATAATATCATATATAATATCATTAACTCCATCCTTTATATGTCCCACATATGATTTTAACGAGTCATATCACTTTGAAGGGGTTGTAGTCCGCACTTCCGGAAATGTAATTATCGCATTTACCCATAATGGAAACAATTGAACTATGATATAAAATAAAAATACAGAATCATTAAGAAAACATAGACATAACATATATCATATATAAATATAGTTCAATCATAATGTCTACCATGAGAGGCTGTAGGAGGTAATTGAACAATCATTGTTTCGTGGGGCGTTAGTTTTCTATTCAGATATACATTATGTTCTACATACCTTAGATGGAGTTGTGTGTAAGTTTAGTTAGAATCATTCTCATAAAAACATCTTATTGTATTTAGGATACTGTTTTTGTTATTAAATAAATGAATAAAATTATTTTAGGGGTTGGAGAAGTAAAATAACATAAAAGATATTAAGAAAAAATGGTTACCTTTAATTTTGTTATCTTTCTTTGGATTGAAGAAAAAGGACTTCTTGATGAGCATTCTGATTAAGTTAAAGATTTTTGGAGGAGGATATAGATATAGGGAGATTAATTTGGCAGATTTTGGATGATCCTAAAGGCTTTAGGGCTGTTAGGAATTGGTTATAAGTGGTCTCCATTTATAAGGGGGAGGAGGGGCTCTTTAAAAAAGTGAGGAAATATTATTTTATTATATGATGATATTTTGTTTCTAATGGTCCAAAAATAATTAGGTTCGATGATAAGAAGACTCATGGGAGAAATAAAGTCATTCAATAATAATAGGACATTTTTTGATATTATTTTAATATTTATAATCTAATTTATTTAAATCATTTACTAATGATGTAAATACTGCATCATTATAATTTCATAAATATTTTAATTTATTTGTTTTCTAAAATTATAAAAAAAATTCATGATCTAGAAAATAAATCTATCTTTCCAATGAATATTTATAGTCGAAATGATTACTTATATAACACCATATAAAAATTATTTACTAAAAAAGTTTTGTTTATGTTAATATTTCCTTTAAAATAATTAATCTAAATTGTCATTATCATTCATAAGTGGCTATATGGGGTCCCAAAATCGACCCAAGGATGCCCATGGCTAGACATTACTCACCATATAATGTTAGGAAATGGGTTAAGGTAATTTTTAATTATTACAATATTCTTTTTACCTTGAATTACCCAATTGACCTTTAATTACGGTATAAAAAAGTCAAAAGATACTATTCAAAAAAAAATATTTTCATCTTATTGAACCACATTTTACTTAATGAGTTTAACCCTGTCTCATGGATATTTGTAATTCAAGTCACAGAAGCCTAAAAATTATGTTTTATGCAAATTTTAAATACTCTTTGGAGGTGGGTAAAAGATGATAAAAAGTTCAATAAATATTTTATATATCTAAACTTATTATAATATGACTCAAATGAATTATTTTGAAAATATACAGGTATTATGTAACTATTTTGACCTATAAAAAATTTAAATAAAATAAATAATTATGTAAATAAAAATTCGGTTTTAACCAATAACTTAGTGTTTTTCATAATTCCTCAAAAATTGATGTTTCTCAGAAAAATACCAAAATATATGCCTATGAAATATTTGATATTCCGAATTCAAAAAGAATGAATATTTTATCAAATTATAAACATATTAGTTTAATTAATTATTTTAAAATTAATTCATGTTGTCCTAATAAATAGTGTGTTTTTAAGTGACAATATATATCAAAATATTGACACTTGTTTATGCCCAATTTCAATGTAAAGTTAATTATAATGAGCTTAATTATATTAAATGATAAAAATATAATCTAATTATACTTAAAAAACAATAAAATTAATAATTTATCACTGTAAATTATTTTGATCAAAAATGTTGTTTTTAATGATAATTTAGTATTTTCACTATTTAACAAAATATGTAATTTATCAGAAAAATACCGAAATTTTATGAAAACTAGAATTTTTTCTCTTGATTCTCAAGAAAAAGTTTATTTTGTCAAATTGAATACATAAATGTTTCAAATATTTGATTTAAAAAGGGTTCACCCTCAAAAGGTGGTAAAATTGTATTTTTTTAAAAATACTTCCACTATCTAAATAATTGAATTTGTTCTTCTATTATGTCTAAAAACCCATAATATGGATGTTAAAATTATATGTAGTATATAAAATTCAAAATTATGTTAATACAATTCATAACCTCTTTTGAACGGCTAGATTGGTATGTCGTGTTGTGCTTGAACTCGGTGTTGTGTGTAGTGCAAGTTACTGAATTACATTGAAGAAATACCGTACTATGAAATATTGGGGTGTTACAATAGGAATACTTAATGAAAATATGATTGAGTAAAAGGAATCCTAAAAATCGAAAATAAGAAATATTTGGACATAAAAAGAGAGAGAAATAGAAAGTACTTTAAATAAAACAATTAACTTAAGGGGAGAAATGATATTTTTTTATATAATGTATATAAAAATATTATATTTAAATATATGGAATCTAAAATCCAAAATTTCAATATGTATTAATAAAAATCCCCTTATAATGTAATGAACCTCTAATGATCACTATTTAGAGAGCATAACAAGTCATTAATTTGTCTTAAGTGACATCCCTATGATGCCAAAAGAAAGGCTATAAATTCTGAAGGGTTTCAAATACAGGTGGGGATGATTTATAATTTAATATTTAAACCATTAAACCAGCAAAACATAACCAAACGATTCACTAAATGATGCATACACAAATGAAAGTGAACAAAACAACTTCATCTATCTCAAAACCACATCAATGTGTACAACATTGGAAGTGAAAACCATTAACAATTTGAATAGTGTATAAACCACTAAAGACTCTCAAGATACCGAAAGACATAATAATACACAAGATTTAAGATCCTCAAACAAAGAACAACCTAAGTATCACGAGGTAGTGCTAAAAATGCGGGAAACATTTCCTTTTCCCATATCCCAGAAAATAACATCTACAAAATCACCAATGTGAAAAGGAAGGGGTGAATATAAAACATAGTAGGTTTTACCCAATGACTCCCCTACTCATTCCACTAGGATAGAATGGTTAGAACATTTTTTAATGTTGTTTATATAATGCAATTGATGAAAACAGTTTATAACCAAATATAAACAAGTTCAAAATCCAATTATAACTAAGTGAAAAAAAATAAATGAAACAAATTTCTAGAATGTCATTTTAGAAAAAATCATATCATAAATTGAATCCAATTCTCATTATCATTGGTAATAACCATTCCATAGGTCACAACACACCTAGATATGCATTCTTCATTTGATAGTTCTATACTCATGAGTTATTTCTCGTCCAATTAAATAGTTTCCCAATGACAGATGCCCCCGATCAAGGGTCACACACCTTGTACCCCAATGATAAAAATACATTATTTAGGGGAATGTAAATCATGAACTCACACAAAAACAAATGTGTGGAAAAACCATTGGAAATAACAACTTCAAAAGATTTCAATAAAACTGTACTTTTACAGAAAGCCAATGAAAAAACCAATATCAATAGAACATTTCATTTAAAGAAGGTATTCCCTTTTATTGAAAACATCTAATCCAATTCATGTTCCAACAAACCAGAAAAAATACCGATTTTATAATCCATATTTTAAAACCAAGAACCAATGAACTCATTCAAAATCCACAATTTCATGGATTTCAAAAACATCATTCAAAAAGGATTCCAAAAAGTGTTCTCCATCAAAATCACAATCTATTATGCATAATATATTCAATTTTAAACCATTCAAATCAATTATACTAAGAGGATTTGAGCGTTAATACTACGACCTTGGTGGTTTTTGAGGAAAACAACAACGAACAAAGAACACACAAGAAAACAAGGCCGATCATCTAAGAAACCACCTTAGATATATTATCCTCACACTTTCAAGACCATACATCATCAAATTTGGCATTCGTCCACCTAGATCTACCCATAATACGCATAGATCAAGGAATCCAAGAGAAGAGAAGAAGTATATCTAAGTAGATCTAAGAAAACGATCATGAACAATGAATAATGATCACATATCTCAAGAATATGTCTTCAATTCACCAAGGGGAGCCTTCAGATCGACTCCAAAAACCATGGAATAGGTTATCCTATCATCAAAGGAGATTAATCCCGATTTAGGACCATTTAGGGGCAAAAGTGAGATTTTTATGAAGAAACTGAGTGAAATCCTATTTTAAGGATCACTTTCTGACTCTGCGCATTTTTTGAACACACGGTTTAAAAAACCCGTATAAAAATAGTGTCGTAGCCACTTCCCGCATAGCTTACACTTGCACATTCTCCCAAATCGTTCTCTAATCATGTTGGAAATACTTCTTCAAGAGGACCATTGTGAATGGTTTGGTCACACATTTATGGGAACTATGCACCTCCCTTGTGACTTAAATTTATCCCTAAAAACACATCCAATGTTCTCCTAAAGCTCCCCATCCATCACCTTTACACATTATTACCATACAAATATCAATTAGGGGATACATACGAGAAACATTGTGTCCTGTAATCTCCCCAAAATTGGTCATTACGTCCCGAGAAAGTAGAAAAAATTCATTTCCCAAAATTAATTTTAGCCAATGCTCTTTCATTTCCTTCTCTCATTCCCAAGTCTCTTCATGAATCTATCCATAATATCATAAACCAAAAACCATAACGATTCATTATACATGCAATAATTTCTCTTTCCTACCAAAATTTTGTACCGAGACATGTACTAATAAAGCATCTGGCTATGGGTCATTGTGATCTCATCGGATCACATGGTCAGGATCAGGAGGATATATTAACAACTATGATACATGGTACACATTATGCACTGAAATGAACCATAAAGGTAATACCAACCAATATTCCACCTCTCTGACCCATTCAAGTATCATAAATGGGACTATGTATCGAGGAGATAACTTTCCCTATTTCTTGAAGTGATGACGTCCATGTCAAGGAGAGATCCTAAAGAACACGTGATTACTGATGTCAAACAACAACGACCTTCGATGATGATCTGTACAAGACTTTTGACGACTCTGAGCCATCTCAATACTCCTCCTAATCAACTAGATCTTCTCTGTTGTTTCTTGGACAATGGTTGGACCAAATATTGAAGTCTTTCCCATTTTAAACCAACATATTGGAGAACGACATGGATGAAAATAAAATACTTCAAACAGAATCATATGTATTGAGTCCTGATCATTGTTATTATATGAGAACTCCACTAAGGATAAGTTATCCTCCTGTGATCCAAAAATATATATTACACATGGCCACAACATGACTTCCAAAAATTGTATCATCATCTTGGATTTCTTATCCGTCTGAGGATGATACGCTGATATCAATCTCCACTGAGTCTCAAGGAATTTCTGTTAGGATTTCCAAAAACAATATGTGAACCTCAGATATATGACTGAGATGCTGGAAACTGGTGGGCCATATCCCATTACCACTTCTTGGAAATAAAGTTTTTGATAGATCATCCACCGTATGAGTTTCACGAATTGGATTGAAATGGGCCGACATGGTACGCTGATTTATTACCACACATATGTAATCTTGTTTTTAAACTGTTCTTGGACGACCTATAGTAAAATCAATTGAAATATGATCCCATTACCACACTGGGATAGGTAAATAATTCAACATACCCACTGGTCTCTTATGTTCTGCATTAATATGCTTACACGTTAATCACTACAAGACTAACTCTGCCACCTTCCTTTTCATGCCTCTCCACCAAAACTATGCCTCTATCATCTTATATATATTATTTTTACCTGGATATATATCCCATCTCAAAAGATGTTATGCATGAAAAAATTATTCCTAAGAATCCATATGTACAACCATCTTATCTCTAAAAAACAAAACTGAACTCCCATCATATATCCATCCCTCGATGATCTCCCCAGAATTTAGTTTTTAAGTCCTAACAAGACATTATGCATCATGTGTTTTTGCCTCTTTGGACATATTTACCAAATTAGGAACACACATAGCTGTAAATCAAACTGAAACATCACCTCGGTATTCACATTCCAAATGCATGTCAACTCCAACCGACATGAACTGGCATTCATTTGATACTTTTTTTTCTGACTAATCACATGAATTTCTACTCAATGCATCCACCATCGACTTCCTTTTTTGGTCTATACATCATGTAAAATTCAAAAATCTTGAGATACTACATCCATCTCCTTTCCCTTATATTCAAATATTGCTTTTAGAAAATGTTCTTCATGTTTTTTTTGATACATGAACACAGTAAATTTCTCTCAAAAGAGATAATGTATCATTGTTTTCAGGGAAAGGATGAATGCAGCTAACTATAAATCATGTGATGGGTAATTCTTGTCATTCACCCCAAACCGTCTTCAAAAATAAGAAATTACAGAGTCTCCTTTCACGAGAAAACATCCCATAACTGATCCTGAAGCATCACAATACACCACATAACCCCATCCTATTTCTGGAAAAATCAAGTTTGGTGCCGATGTAAGAAGAACTTTTAGTTACTATAATGTTTTCTAACATTCCTCGTTCAATAGTAATGGAGAATTCTTCTTTTTTAGATCATTCATTAGAGAAGATTGTTTTGAAAAATCACAACAAATGTGTTGGTATAACCATCTATACAAATAAAAATTCTTATCTTGAAGTCCTTATTTGATGGTTTCCATTAGATAATCGATTCCATCTTTTCATGATCAATAGAAATGCCTTTCATATAAGTGACATGGAAATAAATAGTAAATCATATATCAAAAAATCCGACTTTTATAATTTGACATACAAATAGAGATCTTTTAGGAATTGTAACATTGTTTCCTGTGTTCCTCGTGGCCATCAATTGTCTTTTAACAAACCAAGATGTCATTGACAAACACCCCAAGAAAACAGTGTAGATATCACTAAAGTATCTAATTTATCAGAGCCTTGAAAACCACTAATGAAATGTTTAGATCAATAGTAATGAATACATGTTTATAGTTGTTATATATTCTTATAAAATCATTCATGGCAATATCATCCTTCTAATGTCACATTTGGTGATATTTTGATTTCATTTCAATCTTCGAGAACCAATGATCTCACATTAATTGATTGAATAGATCATCAATTCCTGGAAGTGGATATCTTTCCTTTATCGTAATATGGTTTAGAATACAATAATCAACACATAGCCGATGTGTTCCACCTACTTTCATCACGAACAAGACTGGACATACCCACAAAGACATACTTGGTCGAATTAATCCATATCTTCCTAGCTCCTCCAACAGCACATTCATATCCTATTTCCCTATTGGTAGCATCATATAATATGGAATAATACTATGTCTTATCCTTGGAGGGAGATCTATCATAAAATCCACTTCCATTATATGTGGTAACCATGAGAAGTTCTCGGGATATATGTCTGGAAATTGATCCAAAACTACTGTAAAATTATTTTCCTCAATCTATTCCTTTGATTCAAAAGTCAAGGCTACCAACTTGTAAGAGATCTTTCCCACCATCAGTGCCAAAAATCTGTTATCGCCTTTCTTTACCATCCTCTATCCCCTGAAGAGATGTTTGATGGTGTCCTAAGTCTTGAAACTTACTATTTTCATATAATAGACGATGTGAGCCTTGAACATTGACAACCAATATATACATAGGATTATATCAAAGACATCCACATCAAACATTGAGAAGTCCCATTTCAGCTCAACACCATCAAAAGTTATAGCACATGCTCTATATAAAAAGCCTTAACATTCTCTTTCCATTATAGTAGTTTCAAGTCATTAATTTATCAAGGTTGTGTAATAACCTCTCGGATTATGTTGTCAAATGAACCACATTGAATGAAACATGATTTTATTTGGGGTTGTGGACAATGTTTCACTATTTTAGCTGTCTAGTTATTATTTTCACTTCCACATTGAAAATGGGTGTCCCTTTTCTGCTTTCTCACAGCATGTGAGTTCCAATAATTCCATGTGGGTATCATCATACCTCATCGAATAGATCTTGAGATATCATGTTCATAAAATATCACTATGATCATCATCTCTATAGAGTACTGTACACATAACACCAAAACCTATGATCAAATCTCTTGTCGTAGCCTCGATTCAATGATGCATGCCTTCAAGGATGCACATGACACATCATATGGTGAAACGAACACTAAATTAATCAACATAACTGCATACTCTATGCAAGAGAGACTATCTGGTTTCAAGCTAAATAATTCCATCATTTTCTGGATGTTGAACGTGTGAGGATAGAATTGTTTGCTAATGAATTCCTGAAAATACTCCCATGTAAGGCCATCATCCAATTTATCATACACTGCTAAATTCCACCACTGAGGCGCAAGATCCTAGATTATATTTGTTTGTTGATTTCCATTGAGATTTGATGGTGTTATGATGAAATAAAAAATGCAATTCATCATTCTAATCCACACTTCTTCCTTTTTTGATCAAAATCTCCTTGGATGTAAGGAAGATTCTAATTCATGAATTGTATGGTGTTATTCATATGTCGTGGCTCATTATTTCCATTTTCTATATAAAAATATTGAAAATAATGGACAATACTCCAAACTAGTTCATGGTTCACCCTTGGATCCGGTGCAACCATATTCTACTCAGTGTCTCAATATTTGTTTCAACAACACTTATTGGAAGCCATTTTCTAGACCAGTAACAAACATATTCAATCTATCTCTCTAGAAACTGGTGACATAGCATTTAAAATTCAATCAAATCAACTATATAAAGAATCTTTTCCAAAAAGTATCTTTTTAAATTTATAGCATTTTTGAGCATTGTATTTCTCGTTTTAAAAAATCAAACCATTTTCAAAATATATCATCAATGCTTTTACAAATTCATTCAATTGAAACTAGTTTCATTATTTTTAAGAAATACGCACATATACACAACCTAAATTATTACTGAAAATGATTTATGCACTCTTAGTGGGATGTCATTTCCCTACAATTAACGTCATGTTCGTCTCATTAGCTAAACCCATGACAATAAAAGTTCATTCTTTCTAGAATTGTCACAAAAAAACTTATGTACCCATCTCCATGGTAAAGTGTTTTTCAACATAAAAGGGTTATCCATGACCTTTTATTCTAAACATTTTATAATTCGACAATCCAAATATTCTCTAAGATTCTACACCAAATAATAGATAAGAAATAATTCCAACTCCTTGACCTTGAACATTGATGAATTCTTGTTAGGAAAGGACCGAAAAATATGATACTATTTGTACCACAAAGGAAGGACCCGATTAATATGATTTTATTAACCCACTAACTTTCATTGTCCTGAGATCAGAAGTAGTCATTAATAGTCCTTATGTGGTATCCCTGAGAAGCCAAAGGCACGCAATAAATGTTGAAGGGTTTCAAAAAAAAGTGGGCGACAATTTACCCTTTAAGAAACAAACCAATAAACCAAAAAACAATAATAAAACCATTCACTAAATGATGGATGAGAAAATGAATGACCACTAAAAAACTCCATATATCTCAAAACCAGGTCAATGTGTAGAATATTATAATACCAAACTAGTATCAATGTAAATATTTTATAAACCAATAAATACATTTAAGAGACCTAAAGAATCCATGATACACATTCTCTAAGAAACACAATAACCGAACATCCCATGTATTAAGATCTGGTGCTAAAAATGAGAGAAACATTAACTTTTCCCCTATCCTGGAAAATATCATCTCAAGAGCTTGAAATGGCCAAGGAAGGCGAAAATATAACACTCATTAGGTTTTCCGAAATGACTTACCTACACATGCAACTGTGATAGAACTATTATCACTTTATATAAAATAGTTTACATAAATAAATTGACCAAAACACTTTATAACCAAATATTAACAATTTTGAAAAACAATAATAACTGAGTACAGACAAAAGTAAAAGAAACCAATTTCAACCTTGTTATTTTCCATAAAAATAATTGATTAATTATTAAATTTAATTCTTATTATCATTTGGAAAAACAATTCCAGAGTTCACAACACACCCACACATGAATGCTTCGTTTGACAGTTCCATACTCATGAGTTGTTTCTCGTCCAGTTAACTTGTGTCCCAATGAAACACCCTCTTGATCAAGGGTCATGAAACTTGTACCCAAATGGAACAAGACACTTATTTGGGGTCACAAAGATCATGAAATCACACAAACCCTAATCAATTCAAAAAACATTTCAAATTACCTTTTCAAACCATTTCACAAAAATGGTAGGTTTATTGAAAACTGAAGAACACACCAAATTCAACGAATCCATTAATTTTAATAATAAATTCCCTTTTATTGAAAAAATCTAATCTAATTATTGTGCAAAAAATCAATAGAAATCTCATTTTTAAAACCCATATGTTAAAACCAAGAACCAAAGCACTCAATCAAAATCCCCAATTTTCATGATTTCACAGATGACACACAAGAATGTTTCTAAAAAGTGATCAACAATCAAATCACAATATATTCATCACAATACATTCAATTTTAATGATTTAAAATAATATCAACTAATAGTATTCGAGAGTGAATACTCTTACCTAGATGGTTTTTGATAAAAACCAAAATGAACAATGAACGCCCAAGACAACCAGGTCGATTCTACATGAACCATCATTAGATCACTTCTCTTAGAAATTTCAATACAAAATATTCTAAACTGTGGAATCCACGAACCTAGATCTACCCATAACAGGAATAGATATGAGAAAAAAATAGAAGAGGATATTTAGATCTAAGTAGATCTATGTGATCAGTCATGAAAGAAGAATAACAATCACATACCCATAAAATCTGGCATCGATTTACCAATGGAATCCTTCAGATCGACCACAAATTACATAGATGATGTTATCCTACCTTTAAAGGAGAGTAATCATGAACTTGGTTCATTTGGTGGTGAAAATGATTGAGTTATTTAAAAAATATGTTAGATTCTATTTTTAAGGATATCTTTCTAACTACATGCATGGTTTGACAACACATTTAGGAAAATCATGGGCAAACCGGGCGATATCCACATCCTTCCAGGCCTCGCCTTGCACGAACTCCCAATCTGTGCTCCAACTATGCTGGAGCTACTGGCTCAAGAAGACCACTATGCACAATTTGGCCACACAGTTAGGGAAACCATGATCTTACATTATAACTTCTATTTATCCCCAAAAACACTTCTACTGTTCTCCCAACTCTCCTCATCCGTCACCCTTACACATTATAACAATAAAATTATCAATTAATGGTTATATACGAGAAATTGGGGGTACATAATATATTTCCATAATTTATAATTAATGAATAAAATTGAAAGATGTTTTGAAAATTAATTTAAATATAAATATATAAATTTTTAATAGAATATAACACAATCATAGGGTAAAATGAACAATAATTATGACAACATAGAAAATTAAATTTTGTGTATGACTCAATTAAATGCGATTGTGTCAACAAACACCCTTATGTATTAGGTAATTTATAAATAAAAAATTAAATTTATATCAGAAAATAAAATTATATATCCTATTAATGAAAATTTAATTATGATAAAATAATTCAGTGGGTCATATGTACACAATGTCAATCTTTAATTGGTGAAATATATTTAAATAAGCCACAATGAAGGAAAATTGTGATGAAACCCCTTAGGTATGATACCCTATTATGAAGACATAATATTTATCATTGTATATACAATTCATTATTTTTATATTCCAATTTAAAAAATTCAGTTACATATTTTTACAAAATATTATTCATTTATAATTCCTTGTTATTAATTTATTAATAATTCATTGATAAATTAAATATGATTTTAAAAGTTTCTATTTTTTATTCCATTATTTAGTTTAATAATTATAATACAAGATTATAAATCATGTGTTTATACCCTATAAATTATCTCAGAGTATATATATATATTTTTAGATAATGTAATGTGGTCTTGATTTAATATCATGCATGTTATAGTGACAATTCAGAAAAAAAGATTATTATTTTTAATTTTTTTTTAAAAGAATAAATATATATTAATGAAATTAAATATATATATATTCCATCAAATAACCGAAAAAATATAATCAATTTTTCATTATAATAATATATTTCCAAAATTTATGTTTTCATAATCATTATTGTATTATGTGTTCTTGGATAATTCATGAAGGTGGTAAAACCAGAAAAAAGAAGAACAAGTAATAAATTAATAAAAGAGTACGGAAATATTGTTGCATTGAAATAATATCATCCTCCCATAATGATGATTATTTTAATATTATATCATTACATTGCATAATTATATTTATATTGATAATAGATGATAACGTAAAAGGCGACAATATTTAAGATCTAGCTACATACTTTGATTGAATTTCACTATCAGACAGTGAAGACCTCCAAAATGAATGATTTCAGTCTCTGTCATTGAAAAAAAAGCTTTCATACTTGTAATAAAACATCAATGATGGAATTGGGGAAATTATGAAATATAAATTATAATGAATGGTGTTTGTATAATTTTTAATAAAACATCACTATTTATATAAGAAAATCAGTTAATTATGATGGAAATTTTAGTTATGTGAAGGGAAAAGTGGAATCCCATTATATTTAGATGGGTTGGGTAAGTAAATATTGATGATAATTTTATTAATTATTAAAAAACATACAAATGAAATCTATAATTATTATATAACATTTTAATAATGATAAATACATTCCATGTAATTTCACCAATTTTTAGCAATTTTTACATCATTAAACTATTCTACAGATTTAATAAATTTTACCAAGAATATAGAACAATAAAAAATATTTTCAATTACATTTATCAGAAACATATCTCGTTTTAAAATAATTGAATTTACACCTATTAATTTAACATTCATTATATAGTTATATTTATAAATAATATTTTTTGAAATTAATTTTAATATTTAACTAATATAATGAATTAAAATAATTCTTTAAATTGATAAAATTAATTAAAAATAATAATAAATAACATCATTCTCATATATATTTTATATATTTTTTATTATTTTTACATTTTGTAATTTTCATATTTTCTTTTGTCTGTGGTAAATATCTAGATGTTTCGCGGTGTATATTGAAGAGGAACTGAGGTTTTTTATTTAGAATATATATATTAAACCATTGGCCAAGATCTACATTTGATAATATGCCAATATTAACCATTTATGATGACAAAGAATTCATATAGGGGCTTGTGTTTGGGTGCTCATGGTGATAAGTCAAGTCAAACATGGCTTGTTTAATACATAATGGTATTAAATAACTCCCAAATTAATTATAGTTTGTTAAGGAAGAATGAAAAAATAGGATTATTAGAGCCATAGATATAGTTGTGGGGCGTGGTTGGAAATATCTAGTTTAAATAAATCCTTTACTTACCCTTTTAAATCAAGTGTATTTTTATTGATTCAAACCTGTTTATGTGATTTTTTATGATATTATAGGTTTTTTACTTCTGGTTATTGGTTGTATGATTAAAGTCATTGAATGTTTTTCATGAATTTCGGTTTTTGAGGTAGGAAGAAGGGGAAAATGATTTAGTCAATCTTATATTAGAAACTATGAATAACCCACATGAATAGCTCTTTAATAATTATTGGAAAAAATCTTAGTGAAATTATATAGTTTTTTTCAAATCATATAGTGAAACCATGCATAATGAGAAAATATATAAAGTTTTAGTTTTTACCCATACTAGTATTCTAAAATGTTATTATATATGTCATTAGATGTTATTAAATAATTAAATCGTTTATTTTTATCTATTAATGATTTAGAATTTATTTTGTTGTGTGATTTGAATTGAATTATTTTTGTATACATTGTGGTTTATTTAATATATGGTAATGAATTAATAAATTTTTTTGATTAAAATAGGATTTAATGAAGTATTTTAACATTAATGATTAAATTTTATTAGTGACTGTGAAATAATTTTGTATAATGTGTTATTCAACAATTAATGGGTAATTTTATTACATAATTTTCATGTTTAAATTTCTTTTTGAAATTGGGGGATATGAAATTATAATAGTAATGTAAATGTTTTTTTAAATGAGATTTTAAATGTTCTTTCAATATTAGTTGAGTATATATAGAATATTTCCAAATGGATTTTAACATCCAAATTTTTAATTAATCCTATAAAGTTTTATTAATGATAGTTTTCTCTTTTATTGAAAAATTATACAATTTTACAGAATTTTTGTTAAAATTGGTCGACCTCATAAGTGTCTTAAAACCCATAAAGTATTTCCTAATATATGGGGGGATCTTATGAGTTTTATAATGGGAAAAAAATTTAATTAATTTTTTTTGGGGAAGGTTTCATCATGTGAGGAATTTATTTTCATGAAGATAAAACATTCAATTAGTTTTTTCCCAATAAATGTTTTACAATTTTATAATTCATGTGTATTTTCATGTAAAACATTATTTCTTCAATTATTTATATTTTTTATTTATTATTACGATTCTAGTGTGAATGATAATTTTCACATGTTACTAGAATTATAATTATGTATGGATTTTTTAATTTGATTCCAAATGTTCTTTTGAAGAATATATATATGTTTTAAAAATTTCAGGTTATAGAATTCTATTGTTAAAAATTGTAGGAATTTTATGAAATTAAATATACCAAAAATTTGAAATTATAACAGTCATTTTCATAGTGATCAGTTTTTTATTTGATCTCTTTTTTATAAAGGAAATATTTTATTTTATTGGGGAGAATAATATTTGATAAAGTCACATATTATGTTATTTGATATCTTCCCCCTCCTTATAATTAAGATAATGACATTTTATGATTTTATTACTATGATGGAACCTCTATGTAACTTTCCTAGGAATAAAGTCACGTATTATGTTATGTGATATATTCCCCCTAATGGGAATAGAATTAATGAAATTTTATGATATCATTACTATAATGGAACCTCTATGTAACTTTCCTATAGATAAAGTCACATATTCTTTTATTTGATATCTTCCTCCTCCCTAGGTTGGAAGTAATGAAATTTCATGATTCTATTACTAAGATGGATCTTTTATGTAACAGTACTATATTTGTAGGAGTGATCCCATTGTTTTTTGAGAATATTTTTGCTCAAAATTCAGTAGTGGTACTATAATATCCATGCTCTTCGACCAATTTAAAGCACTTTTGAATCCCCATTTTCACCATTGGGGCTGAATAAATTTATATTTAGGGGTTGATTTTTATAGAGATAATGAAGGGAACATTTAGTTTTCTCAAAACACCCACAACATTATTCCACCAATCACAATGATTTTGTAGTGAATGACTGTGTTGTGTATTTCTTAGATGTGGATTATACATTTTCATGGGGAGTTTGGATTTAGTGGGTGGTGAAAAAGTATTATAAACTGGTTAATTTTTGAGGTTTAGAAGTGTGAGTTTGTCATCAAAGAGTATTTATTATAATGAATAGATTTTGGGGAATCCGAGGATCTGTGATCTATTAATGAAGTAGTTTTTGAATCCTAGTTGTAAAGTAGATATTTTTTTGTAACTATTTTTGATCTGTTCTTTCTAATTGATTCATTTCATGTTGGTTTTACTCTTTTATATCTACCTTTTTAATATATTACATTCAATATGGGTACATAATTTAATTGGTCTTTGTCCCCTATTGATTCCCTCCACTTGAAAATGGTTTCATGGGTTTATTTCAATAAAGATTAGAGTTAGATGGATAATTCATATCTATAATTGAAGTCATGCATTATTCCCAAATGGTTATATTCAGTATTTCATGATCCCAAATTTATGAATTTATGGGTTTGGATAATGTATGCATTATTTTAGTGATTGTGAGAAGGGGTTCTATTGTTTGGTATGATCTCCTTCCTGAATAAATATTAAACACTGATAAAAATTATTCTATTGACACTATTTGTGACATCAATGAATATATCCAATATGCTAATAAATTTTTTATGAAGAATTTTGTTTAATACCAAGTGTCATTCTAGTGATTATTGGTGTACATATATTCATTGATAGGTTTTTTATGGGCAGCAACCACTACTGTTTTTATATCAGAATTTTTATCTTTACATGATGAGTAAAATTTCTTATTCAGTTACCATCAGTGGAATATAATTGATCAAAAAAAATTATTTAAGTGAATTTGTTCTATTGATTTAGTGTTTTAATGGAAATTAAAGTCATATAGTGACATGGGAAGACAGTTTTGAATTTATATATTCTATAATTATTGTGTAAGAGGAGTGAATGTTTAAATCGGGTATATCTATTATCAAATAGTTTTTTATGGAAATATATTACCTATTCTAACACATCATAACAGATGATTCATTTTGGTTATGTTCTTTAGTGGTGGTTTTTTTATGACATTGAGTTTTTAAAGAATTGAATCATATATAGAGTGTGTTATACCATTATTTATAAGTGATAGAAATTATTAGTAATATTATTTGTGGAAAATGTATCATAATGTAGAATATTAAGACTCAAACATGGTTACTAATATGTAATTATTTTAAATTTATTTTTATTCTATTAATTGTTTTACTAGGATTAGGATACTAAAAATATAATTTTTTTAGGAACAACCGGTATGAATGATTTTCACAGGGTTAGTAGTAACAATAAACCTATTAATAAACAATGGATTATTTAGAGGTTAGTCCTGTTTCACATGGTTACCACATAGCTTATCAAATTGTTTTTAACTCACTATATAATTTTGAGTCTAGTTTAAAAATAAAGGGGTGACCCTCGAGGTTGGTGCATATTTTTTTATGTTTGTGGTGAAACTGTATTCCCCTATCCATATTATTAAAAACAATTAAATTACATTATTGATTTAATAATTTTACCATATTTAGAATTATTTATTCTCTTCCCCAGGTGCATATAATTATCCCAACCACATTGGTTATTATATCTTGATTCCCTTCGTGGATTCCTTCACATGTTGGTGATTTCATTCATGAAAACCTTTATTTACCTTTAATATCATCCCACACTCCCTTTTTCTATTATTTTTTTTCTTTTTATTATAATATTCAATCCCTTAGAAGTGATAGGGGTTGAAGATAGGATTACATGAGGATTTTTACTAGAGTTCCATTGTCATTTAGGATTTTGGGGTTCTTTAAACTTGGCTCGTGTGGATTATATTGAAGAAAAAGAGTTTTACTTATATTGTTTTTTTGCATACCCATATAATGGGACATTCCCATGGAATATCCTTAGTTCATTGTTTTTTATTTGTTTTATATTATTAAACAATTATTTAACTATATTACCGAAGGATATAATTTCTATTTGATGTTTTCATGGAAAATGATGAGGTAATAGGATTATATTTAGTTTCTTAGTAAAGGAAACAATTTTTTATATTAAATTGTTTTGATAAAAATATCAAAATAATGATTTAAAATTGTTTCCCATGAAATTATATGTTACTACTATAGTGAATATAAAAACAAACTAATGAATTTTTTTTGCAATTTTATTCTAAATGGTTGTTTTTATGGTTTTATTCATGTTAATATTTGTTTGTGGATTAAAGCAATGATTTGGAATGTAATTTTATTTGTATTGGCATTGGTTTTTGATAAGATGTTGATTTCACATGAGTGACTTTAGGTATCTGTTGAAGGGGACACGTGACACCCTATATATAGGAGTTAAACTATATAGGTTGCATTTTTTTGTTAACATGATTATATTAATCTAAATGACATGTTATTTATTACATATGTTGGCTATTTTTGTTTTATAAATTCACAGTTCCTTGGGTATATAAAGGATATATGTCCCCCATGTTTCTTTCATATTCGTTTTATCACAATCATATTCTCTATTGATAGAATATATAATTGTTTATAATATGATTCCAAGGGATTTACTCATGATATCCCAAAAAGAGTTGTTTATGGAAAATAGTTTATTTCAAACAAAAAATAATGGATTTTGTAAAATTGTTATAAATTGGTTAAATAACATCAATTATCATTTACATATATATAAAAACATTTTCACTAATAAATTCATTATAATTATTAAATGTTGTATACTTATAGGATTTTCCATACAACCAACAAATGTATTTGGTCATATAAAATCATGTTTTATATGAACTAGTTTCAGAATGAAGTTCCATATGTATGGTGAAACAACACAATATTCCATGTTCTTCCTATATGTGTTTATGGTTGTTATTTATTTTCACATTATTGTTTCACTCATGTGGAGAACTCGGGGATCTCTAATGATTCAGGGTTATCTGTATCATCCATACTAGTCTAATCAATATTTTTATTTTATAATATTTTATTACATTGTTCACCTATTCTATTTATATTAATATGATGATATCTGAGTATTATTATATATTTAATTTTAATGATGTGTTGTCTCTGAGTTATGTATAATTATTTATAATATACTATATTTTTATAAACATTAATTATTATGTATTTTCTTTTAATGGAGTGGGATTTGAATAATTGTATGTATAATGATATAATACTTTTTTCATTTTAAATTTTTTATATTTCAATTATGAGAGAGAAATTATTTCAAATGGTTACCTTTTGATACAATGTTGTTTGCCTCGAACCCATGGTGATAAAAAAATTATCCTCATTCCATTTAGGAGACAAGTCTAGGTGATGGTTTAAATCAACATAGAATGGTTTTTCCCATAATTAATATAGCCTTCACCAAACATTTTCACCAACATTGAGAATAAAAAAAGATAAATACCCTCACAAAATCATTAACTTTTCCACGGAAATGATCAACCAATTCAAAAAAAAAACAACATCCACCTATGAATCTAAATCCAACCTATATCAACATCACATGGATATAGGATCTAGGAAGTTCGTAGACTTCCACCATAAATTTTATTAAAAAGTTAGTGAATTATTCATTGAATAATAGAAAAATTCCTCAATTTTCAATTATATTCTCAAAAATCGTTTCTAATAGCTACATTATTTTTAGTTTATATAATAAATACATGATAATTACATGAAAAAAGGGGCTAAATGAATGAAGTTTCTATTCCAAAACCACATCACCTCATGTTCATTGGGTACCATGAATCTATATACCATCTCTACCAAGGGGCTAACAAAATAGTCGGATGAAAAAAATACAATGAAGATAGTGCATCTAGAACACAAAAGCATGCTTACTCTTTATAGCCCCCCCCCCACAATCGACCATACCAGATAAATATGGGGTCTGTTGTAAATTATCAAGTAGAATGAGTTGATATTTACTAAGTTATTACCTGATTAGAAAACCATGAAAACAAAAGATAAGAATTATACATTAACAAATAAAACACAATGTTGTCCAAACATGGAAAATAAATCCATATGGAAAAACTAATCCCTCATTATATTCATCTACATTTTTTCCATATTTATATATGTTTTATTGTTTGTATTGTTATCAGTGGATGTAAAACCCTCAGTTAAGTTCAGAATGTAGAATATTTAAATATTTGTGAATTTTGATTACTAGATTTTTTATTTCTTTTTTGATTAATATAATATTACTCTATATCTCCTTATTTTAATTTTAAATTTACATTAATGTTATACCTTAATTGGATAATAATTTTACATATTCATTTTCTATTGTGTGTAATACAATCTATTAAACGAAAAACTATCATATCACATTTTCCAAATGACTTATTATATAATATATGAATTTTCATTAAAATTTAAAAGTATATTAAAATTATTACTATAAAATATGTAAATAAACGAATATATATATATATATATATATATATATATATATTTAAAAATATTTGTGACATGTTTTACATCATAAATTCAATGTTTCCTCATAATTAAAATTTTTATCAATTGTATAAACAATTTATATTATCTATATGATGATAAAAATAATTATATCATTTTTAATCATATATGTACAACCTTATCCCGTGCAAGGCATAGAAATTTTTCACTTCCATCATGATAATATTATGTATATATTTACATTTCACTTATGAATTTTTTCAAAATATGCATATTCATATGTAATGAAGACTTATACCTGTGCATGAGTATCTATAATCATACCATAAATTTAATGTCATGGGTAGAGAACTGTATAATATTTATCCACATAATATTTTCAAGTAAATAAGGACAATATTAATTTTCATAATTTGAATTATAAATATTAATATTTTATTTTATCTTTACCCACTCTTATATAATTAGGTTATTAAAATATCCACTAGAGTGAATTTTTCATTGTTTAATATTCAATGAATATTTATTTATAAAATTTCTATTGAAAAACTATATCCAAACTGGTTATATTTTAATAAAAATAAAATTATAATATATAATATGAGGTATCATTCTTATGAATCTATATCAAATGAAACGTTCATTTTAACCTGTTACAATTTTTAGTAAACATTCAAATATTTTTGTTTAATTTTTTGACATGTTTATTCAATAAATTAAAATTTATACTAAACCAAGTTTCATCTAAGTCATGTATGATTATTTCTATCATCCCAATTCATAAAAATAACTATTCATTTCTTCGATACCATCTGAATAACCACATACATTAACACCTTTGTTTGTATATATAAATAAGAACATTAAAGAAGTCTAATGATTCGAACAATGATAACCAAAAAAATATAATCATTATATTCTTTGATTACAAATATAATCTCAATCCTAAACACTCTCACCAAACATGAAACTATATTTTAATTAGATATTAGCTAATTTAGTTTTTTTACTAAATATGAATTCTAGTTCATTATCAAAACTACTTTACATGTGAATATCTCATTGTGATTCCCCTATGTATAAATTCCAATTGAAATGGGGAAAAATAAAAATAATTGATCTGAAATTCCAAAAAAGGGCTAAAAATATAAATTTTATATAAAATTTTCCCTATTTGGTAATAAATATATGTGAATTATTATCTTGGAGTAAATAGTATTATTAAAGGAATACGATATTTGAATCAAAATAAGTTATCAAAAAGAGTAAAAACATTATAATGGATCATGGTAAGGAATAGATAATTATTGTAGTAAAAATATAAAATTTAACATGGAAATAAGAATATGAAATCATATTTCAATAATATTGACCTGTGGATAAAAATCATGGTTATTTGAATATATATAAGTAAATAAAAAACCATTTATTATATCATGGTTCACTTATAACACTGTCATCTCATCTGTAAAGGATATTTACCAAGACCATTATCTTATATAGTTTAATATAACTACAACATATCAATGCATAACATAATAAAATGTTATTAATATCTTAATAAAAGTGATGGAGAACCACTATGACATATATATAATTTATGGTCAAGCACCACTACATGTATTTCATAACAAAGATGATCGATAATTAAAAAATGCACCCCAAGAAATATTTGAACGGGTTTCACAACCTATTCTATATAAATTAGATGATCTATTAAACTACTCATGTACCGCAGTAATCTCAAGTAATATAACACTATAAATAATGCATTAGAGGTCTATATCAGTCTCAAATATCAAATAATGATAAAACATACATATTTAAGCTTGCTAAAAAAATTATATGTTCAAATATGATAAATAAATTAAAATATAATAGCTTAAATAAAAATATTAATAATATATGACTCATATAATTTATTATACAATCTACCATGGTATGTTCCCGTAAATTAAAATATTCAAATATCAGGTATTTACATATAATAAAATTCAATAGTTTATAGTCAAATTAAATGATATCCAAATTCAATCAAAATGTATGATTATATAGGTGAATACACATCAACCAAATGAATTCAATTTATGGTACTCACAATGAAATGTATTTTTTGGAAAGGATATATATTTTTATAACAATGTCCATAATGAAAAACAATGGATGTGATGGATCATTCTTCTTAAAGAGATGTTATTCATTTTTTAGTAACTGTACAAGGAATTTGTTTTTGTGTCAATGTAATACATTTTCATTTAGAAAAAATTTTAATGACGAAATATACCATAAAAGGTATTTAAATTTTAATAGACATATGTGAAATTTTATATAATGAATATATGAAATTTTTGGAGATCCATTATGTTAATTTAATTGAATTTATTTATCATTGAAATTTTAATTTTTTTAGAAATTAATGAAATGAATTATCAATTTTAAAATGTTACAAAAAATATAATAATAATATTTATAAAATTTTTTAGGTTATACAAAAATATCATTGAAAAAGATCCAATATAAAAAAGAGAGGGAAATTGAAGATAAAAGATGAAAATATATACCTTATTATTTTATACATTGGTATAAAGCAATGTTTAAATTGAATTTCCAAATTATTTTTAGAAGGTGTAAATGGAAATCAAAAATGATATTTTTTATGATTAAATTTCTAAATAATGGAATATAAAAAAATTAAAGCATAAATATAATAAAATGTGGAGTGGAAGATATATAATATATGGAATTAGAGCGGAAAAAATATTAAAAGTTCCTTTTTTTCATTTTAATGGGATCTACGTCGATAAAAGAATTATAAAATTTATTTTCTAATAGAGTTAAAGAAAATTATGAAGTGTATATAAGAAGAAATGTATTTTTATTTCAAAATAATAAATAATATATAGTGAGAAGATATATTGATAGGGATGGAATGTTTCCAAAATAGAACATGAGAGTTATCACATTAAAACAACACAACTCTATTTGACTAATAGTTTCACCATGGGAGGCACCAATGTAATTTTCTAATAATGACAATGAATTTTTATGATTGAAAATTGACCCGTAGTTTCTAAATCAAGTAGTGATAAAGATGTAATATCAATTAAAAAATATTGATTTTTTTATCATCAATGTTGAAAAAATAGTTTCTAAAAAATAATATTATCTTACAATATCATCATCTTTTTATAAGATATCAGTACATTATGAAGATGACTATTCAAACTCATCAAATTTATTTCATATTTTCGTTTTTTACTTCATGATATTTTTTTACCGATGTGACATTTATGGATTTAATGGATCATATACTATAATAATATTTGGAAAAAGTCGTCATGGTATTCGTATATAAAATAGTAATTTTCTATATAGCATTAGTAGTTTATGAAATTAATCCATAGTTTTATATTGTGATTTTATATTAATATATATTTAATAAAAACTCCAATAAATAAATTTTCTCTATACTAGTGGTGAAATGATTGGGGCATAAAATATTAGATAAATGAATATTTATGGATCCACTAAAATAATTTTTGTTAAATCATAATATATGACAATGATTTTACTTATGATATTTTTTTAATTTAATGAGGTTTATAAAAGATTAATAATTTTTATCAATAATATATTTTTCATAAAAAGGATAACTATATATATGATGGAGATTTTTAATAAATAATTTTATGAATTAAAAAAGAAGACCCACTTCAGAACAAGTACGTATTATACCTGAGAGTAGTGGTGAATATGATGAATATTTAGAAGATTTATGAGTAGGACTGGGGTGTGTCATTTTTCAAGGATGACATTACATAGTGTACAGATAATTCTAAAATTAAACACATGAAATGAATTACCCTTTTATTGATTTTATGTTATTCTTTTTTAACATATTCATGAATTAGATCAATTATCCATTTAGTGAAAATTCCATGGTATGTAAAAATAATTAGTGTTTTATAAACATATTCTCACAACATGATCTAAATTAACGATATTGAAATGACGTATAGTATAATAAATTATTTTATTCCTTCATTTAACTATTTCAAAATAATTATTGTGTTTGATTTATTTATACAGAAGTCTGAATCCAAAGATATTATGGATGATAATGAACGATGATATTTAATTGGTATACTATATATTTTATTTTAGAGATAGATAAAGTTAATAATGATGTAATGAATTCTAGTATAAATGTGATTTCTATAATGTAGGAGAAACTGGAGGATCCCTATTTTTTATACATTGAATATAAGGGAATACAAGAAACCTTTAATGGTGAGGAGACCAATAATGGATGGATAATGGAATTAGACATCAAAATTTATTGGAGTATGTTAACTGGTGTTAAAAAACTCATGAGAAAATAGATAATGGAGAGTTTTAATTCTTATAATTGGGTTGTGCGTTAAAAAATTAATGTGTGGTTACATGATATCAACTATATATTTTTTTAGTTAAAAATATATAAGTTAATTAATTATTATATTTATAAAAATTTATTTTTTTATTATTAGAAGATGAAACATCAATGAATAACTTATTTTACATAAGAATTTTTCTGTACGTACACTTATGTTCTATGACCTTGTTATAGATTTTGGGGCTTGTTTACCTAGTTCTCACATAAAGCATAAAGATGTATAGTTTTGGGTGGAACAACTCAATAATTGAAAATTAATACACCATTTAGAATACTAATTAAATTGAGGATCATGTAAAATTTTATATTAAAGGAGATATAAATGATTTTTGTGTACCTATTCCAATAATTTCTTCTAATGATTCTTCTCTAACATATTGAATATAGAAATGACTCAAAAATAATTTTGGTATATAATAGTGAATGAGTGTATCTTATCATACATATAATGACTCACAAATTTAATTGATTATCAAAATAATTGATGATATTATTTGGGTATTTTCAAGTTATTTTAGATGATCATCGGGGGTTATTTATCTTGGATAATTATTCTATAATATAAAATATTAATCTCCAATCAGCATGTCACTTATTGAGGCTTCATTTGACAAAAATTTTCAATTACCATCATGTTTGTTATATTTGGGGGAAGGATAAATTATTGAATTGATATTGGTGAATGAAATATTATAACACATATATTTAATAAAAATCATATATATGAAGAGGGAATAATAAATCAATGACTCATATTTATAAATGTAGTTAACTATACAATTTAGTGTTTGCGATCATGTATTTTAGCTGGAATTTTCTTGATTATGATATTATAGACTCAAAAAATTACTAAGGACATCACCCTAACAAATAGTATTATGTAAAAATGTTTAATGTTTTATTTACATTCCGCAATATTGGTATTACTTCAATGATATTACACAATTCCAATATTATGCCCCAGCCTTAGACATTACATAATCTGGAGTTAAGTCGGGAATTCACATTTAGGATCTATTCAAGTTTAGTGTTTTAGAGTATTATGAAATAACTATTACAATAAATATCTAATATTAAAATTTAGACACATCTTTTATGTATCCATTTTTTCAAAAAAAATCTTAAAATTAAAAAATAATTCTTTTTCGGATAAAAATATTCAGGAATTATTCCGTTCTCTTACATTCCCTTATACCCTATGAAAAATATTTCAAAAACATGGGATGGGAATAAAAATATCATTAAGGATTATAAAATTAACATAGAAATAATTACTCCATAAATACATACAAAACATAATCTCTTTAAAAATCCAAATAAAATCATAGTATTTATTAAAAACAAATAGAAATCATAAATCATAAATCTATCTTTTGGAATCCATTACATTCTTATGGTGTGGCTTTCATAGCTATGTAGGGAGTTACATTTGGAATACCCATCACAGAATAATCTCAAAATAACATAGGAAAAAAATTAACACATACCTCCATCACGTTAGTCAATGCATTAGATATCTATCTTGGGCTCCCTTACCCTAATAGTTTCATTGAACCATCCGTGTATGTAAGCATTTCGCATGAACCATAACGTAATCATATCACCCGAACATGAATAATTAAAACCCAACATTACAACATTGCAATCACAATATAACATTTCAATATATTAAAAAATCAATCCATTCTCAGTTCCATTTTCAATACCAATATACATAAAAATGGAATATGATATTTATTTTCCTTTTAAAAACATTATGTCTTGTTGAGGAACAGAAATATCATATAATGCTCACAGCTGTGGAATGGTCGTTGTCAACATGTACATTATGAAAAATTTCATTTTTTTTGTTTAGTAAAATGACTCATAAAAAAATATAAGTTTTCTTAAAAAACTGAAAATAATTTTATTATATATCATATAAAATAATGTCATGTATAAATCGATGTATGCCTCAATGAAAGGATATTGAGACAAAGTCCTTCACCTTGTATCTGGCTTGACTTATTCGTTCTTTAATCTCCTGAATAATAATCTAATATAAATTTCTACTTAGAATAGAACCATTTTAAGGTTTATTATTTCTTTTATATAAATTATTACCATGTTATAAACATTACATAATCATTTATGTTAATAATGGTCGTTTTGTCGATATTTGGTACATGAGTCCAATATGAACTTCTTATAATTACAAGTTGTCCATGTGGTCAAAATTTCATAATCTCTAGAATTATATTCATGATTTTCACACCAAATATATAATATATATCTAGTATATATGTATATATATATATATATTTATAACACTACATAACTTTTGGAGATAATAAATGAAATGCCCCGTTCAAGGAGAGAGTAAGTCGTACGTACGCATTAACGCTACTATAATATATATTTCATATTTTATTTAATGAAACCCTAATAATAAATAGTTATATTGTAATTTCATTATAATATATTATATAATTTAATTAAATTAATCCTTTATAAATTCGATGTATGGCCTGAACAGAGTCATATAGCTTTGTGGAGGCAGTATTTCGCATAACCACAAATGAAATTATCGTATTTACCCATTTTGGAAACAATAATGGTATGATATAAATGAATAATACATAATATTAGAGAAAATATAAATATAATATATATCACATATAAATATAGTTCTATCATTATAGACACAATGAGAGGTAGTAGGTCATAATTGAACAATCATCATTTCGTGAGGCCATAGTTCGTCGTCCACAAAAATAGTATGTTTTTATCTATTAGATGGGGGTGTGTGGAAGTATAATTAAAATAATTCTCATAAAAACATACTAGTATATTTATGTTAATGTTTTTGTTATTAAATAATGGAATAAAGATATTTTAGGGGGTTGGATAAGGAAAATAAAATGAAAATTACTTGAGAAAAGATGTTACCTTTAAATCGGGTAATTGTCTTTGGTTTGAAAGAAATTTCTTTATTGAAATGAATTATACCCAAATTAAGGATTCTAGATCAAATATAGTGATGTTAGAAACTTATTTATATAGATTATGGACGATAAAAGGGGAATTAGAGGTGTGAGTAATGGGATATAGTTAGTTTCCTTTTATAAGTGGGAGGAGGGGCTCTTTAGCGAAGTTTGAAATAAAATTTTATTATAAAATTATTTTCTATTTACAAAGGTCCAAAACAAATTTATATTCAAATTTATGATGAATATACGTCTAAATAAATTCATCCATTAAAAATTTGTCATGCATTGGATATTTTTAATGCTTATCATTTTATTTAACAATGTTTTACTCTAACCATTTTATCAGGCATTTAACATTTTGATAATAAATTTTTTATAAAATATTTAAAAATATCCAATTAATGTTAAAATAATAATCTTGTAGACATATGATTACTAGTTGGCTGAATATTATATTTTTTGACATATTATAATATTTAATAAAATATTTTATATTTCATAATATTAATTATATCAATTTGGACATAATTCATATCACAAAATTGTAAAAAATCCATAACAACATGATTGATTATAAAAAACATAATTAATATAATTATATCATGTAATTAGATTCTATAAATTTCATGGATGATATCTGAATAACCAAATTACTTTTATTTTTTCATTTATAATATCATTTATTTGAAGCATTCATTAATGAAGCAATCATTGCAACATCTTTGTGTCATTATTATGTTTAATTATTTAGTATCTAAAAAATATAATTAAAATACCATGATGTAGGAAATATTTTTTAATTTATAATTAATATGTATAGATTAAATTAAAATTATAGATCCCCATATAATTATTGGTTTACTTAAATATATATGTTTATGTATCATTTTACTTATCTTTAAATTAATTTTTAGAAAATGTCATTATCACTTACAACTGGATCCATGGGGTCCCAAAAATGACCCAAGGATTCGCATGGTTAGACTTCTATCATCAAATAGTTTTTTTTACACGTGTTAGGGTAATTTGATATTATTATAATATTATTTTTTACCCATATTTAGAAGATTTATCCTTTACACATGCTAAATAAAATGTTTACTGATTTTTCAATTCTGAATTTCTAAAAATAAAAGATACTTATTTACACAATTTGGACTTCTTTATTCCAAATATGTAATGTAATTTTTCAAATTCAAATAAGAGATTTTTCAGAATTTAATTTAAAATTAATTCTCATTATCAAAACCAAAAAGTGTGTCTTTATGAAATTATAACTGTCAAAAGATTGACATGTATTTATGACTAATTAAAAAATGAAATTAGATAAAATTACCAAAATTTGATTAAAATTTTAAAACCTATTCCAATTACACTTTAAATCCAATTAAAAGTACAATCTAACTGTATAAATAAATTATACTAAAAGGCAATTTTTAATTAAAATTTAGTAATTTTCACTATTTCTTAAAAATGATCATTATCAGAAAAATAAAAAAATATTATGAAAATTAAATTTTAATATCCCACTTCAATAGAATAATTTATTTTAAAATTGAGCTATAAATGTGAAAAAAAAATCTATATTTATAGTGTGATCACCATCAAAAGGCGGTAAAATGACCTTTTAAAAATATTATGGTTTTTCACGCTTAAAATATTATTCATTTTCATTTTAAGACTCTATTTTACTGAATAAATGTAAAAAATTTAGTAGTTATGTATAATCATATTTTATTTAGTTTTGTTCATTTACTCCTATAAAATGGATAAGAATTAACTACCATTTAAAATAATTTAATATAATTATTTCACATTATGACTCAAACTTGTATGCAAGATGTGATTATGGAGAAACACACTGTTCTGTGTTGGGTAAGACATCGAACATATAATCCCCTTTAAAGTAAAATTAATATTTAATTTAAAAATATTAATAATTATAAAAATTTTATATTCTTCATTTACCTTTGATGTTAAATCCTTCCCCCTTTTGGAAATTTTTTCCTCGAAATTTTATTCACTTATAAAAAAAGTGGGGGTATTTATCTCTCATTTAATTATAAGATTTCCATGTTGGCTCTTCAAGCATATGTTTTTTTCCACAAAACCATTACCTGATATATTAACTTATTTTGCAACACATTCTTTCTCCAGTCATGAATCTGGACTGGTTATTCTTTATAAGAAAGATTCTCTTCCAACAAAACTAACCCTATACTCAAAACATGAGATGGATATAGAATATAATTCATAAACACTAAAATAATAAAAAAATTGTGTACATAGAACCAACATGGAGGTAGTGACACTCTATACACAACTGACCCACCATTATCCAGTATTTCATAGGGTCTAATTATCCTCGGACGCATCATTACCTTTTAAACAAAACACATCACACTTTCAAATAGAGAAACTTTGAGAAAGACATGATCACATACCAGGAATGAATGTTCCTTCCTCCAGTTATCCACAAATTATTTTTTCTAGCTCTGTGTTGTTCTCATTTGATTCTAAATAAATAGAATTTTTTCTTCCATCTCTTCTACCCATTCTAGTGCAATCATATTCCATTCACCGACTTCTTCCAAAAAGCAGGAGATCGACACCACTTTCTATATAATGACTCAAATAGATCCATCTATATTCTAGATTGAAAACTGTTATTATATTAAAATTCAACCAAAAAAGTTTTCAGTCCCAACATACCTAGTAATCCATTGAGAAATCACATAGCATATCATCCAATTTATTAATTGTTCATTCTGACTGCCCATCTGAATAAGGATGAAAAGTAGTAATAAAATTTAATTCATTTCCCAACGACGTTTGGAGGTCTTTCAAAAAGATAAAAGCAAACCTGATATCATAATTAGATATAATAGAGAGGTTTACTCTATAAAACCTGACTATCTCTTTAACACACAACCGAAAAGATTATCTAGAACAATAGTAACTAGATCTAGAAGAAAATGAGCAGATTTTTTCAATCGATCAACAATAACCCATATTTCATGGTTACCTCGAGATAAATTCAGTAATCCCACAATGAAGTACATGGACATATTTTCCCTTTTTCACTCTAATACCAATAAAGGTTGATTCATCCCTTTTGGTAGATTTTAATCTTCTTTAACCTGTTGACATGTTAAACAAATAAAAGTAATTTTAGAAATATCTCTTTTCATTTCATCCTAGTAGTGATACTCTCGAAGAAATTAGTACATTATAGTACTACCAGGCTGAACTGAAAATGGAGAACTATGATCTTCACATAATAAATATTTCTTTATCTATGAAACACAAGGCACACATAACCACTTTCCAAACCACTAAGAACAATTGTTTTCATACTTAAATTCAGGTAACATAACTTTATAAACACATTATATCATTTTCTGTAGATCGCTATCATCTTTCTGTACTTGCTTTATTCAATCTTCTAGAGGAGATTTCACTGCCACTTAAAAGAGAAGAGCGGAATTCCATGCACCAATAATATCAAATCCAAAATTCATTTAATCAAAAACCTAAGGATCTCGTTCCAAACATAGCATGGATAATGTAGCATTATTTTTTCAACTCAAACCATTAGGTACATTATTTCCCTTTATTTAATGGTAATAAATCAAGATATTATAATCCATGACTAATTCCATCCATATAATTTGTCTCTTTTTCATCAATTTTAGATTGAATATATAATTCAAATAATTGTGTTGAGTATGAATTTCAAATATTACTACATTCATATGATGCCTTCAAATTTTTAAAGAAAAAAATACAGCAGATAATTCCAAATCATGTTTAGTGTAATTTAACTCATGATATTTCAACTAACATGGAGCATAAGAAAGTAGCTGCTCATTCTTCATAAGTACACAACCTTGTACTTTCAACAAAGTATTAATATAGATAAAAAATTCACCATCTTTGGAAGGTTACAACAAAACTGTAGCATTCACAAGTTCTCTTTTCAATTCATGAAAACAGTCATCATGTTTTTTCATAAATAACTTAATACCTTTTTGAGTTAACATAGTCTATGGGAAATATAACAATGAAAAATAATCAATAAACCTCGGTTAATAACCTTCCAAACTATGAAAAATATGGATATATATGATATTGGTGGGTCTTGCCCACTCTTGAACAACTTTTTTTACTAGGATCTAGAGATAGGAAATTGTTTTTGAAACAATATGGCCAAGGAATGAAATTTTTTTAACCAAAACTCTCACTTGCTGAACATTCCATATAGTTTATGCTCAATTAAGATATTCAAGAAAATCCAAAAATAACTTCCACTCTCCTATCTAATTTTATAATAAAACAGTATATCATCTATGAACTCAACCACCATTTATCAGATGAGTCTACTTAGCCATCATTACAAAAAATAGTTCAATTCAAATTTTGACCATCACATTATGCTGATTTTATTGCCATTTTCCTCTATATTATTTCCTATAATATCTTCCTTATATCCTCTATGGAAAACCATTCTGAACACAGAAATATATAATTTGAATATTCATGTTAATCATCAAATGATATATCATTTCAATCATACCATAAATTAATTTATAGATATTAATTTCAATAATATCTTAACTTATAAATATGTATAAACCACCATTGATACAAATTATAAGGCCCTATCCATAAACATTATATAATCTTCAGTTAAGTCAAGAATTCACATTGATGATATTTTTGGTTTGGGGTTTTATATAATTTGGACATAACTATTAAATTACATCTCAAATGTTTTATAGTAGACAATTCTACATAGTATCCAATTTTTCATAAAAAAACTCTTAAAAGAAAATAGAAATTATTTTCATGATATAAATATTCATCAATTCTTCATTTATCTTACCCATCCTAATACCCTTTGACGAAACATTTACAAATCATGGGATTAACATAAAAACCTCAGTAAGGATTATAAAATAAAGAAATAAATCATTAGTCCATCAATACATACAAAAAATAATCTCTATAACACTCTTAATTAAATAATAAGATTTATAAAGAAGACATAGAAATCATAAATCATAAAGGTTACTTGTGTAATCAATAACATACATACATTTTAGCTTTCACAGCTACGTAGGGAGTTATGTTTGGAATACCGATCATAGTATATTCCCTAAATCTCATAGGATAAAGATTAACATTTACCACTGTCATGTTACCCAATACATTGGAGAGCTATATCAGTCTCACCCATTTTAGGTTTATCACAGATCCACACATATATTTAATCAATTCCCATGAACCATACCATAATCATAACACATTAACAAGAATATAGGAAAGATAAAATTTCCACATTGCAATCACAATATAGCATTTAAATATATTGACATTATAAATCCATACTAAAAAGTATTCACAATACCAAAATACATAAAAAAGGGGATATGGTATTTATTTTCATTTTAAAAATATTACTACTTGTTAAAGAAACAAATATCAAATAATGCTCATGGGGGTAGAAAAGTCGTTGTCACTGTGTACATTAAACAGAAAAATTATTTTTGTTGTTTAGTCAAATGAATTGTATAAAAAATATTCCTTTTGAATAAAAATTAAATTCAGTGTGGTTTATTATAAAGATTATAAAATAAAGTCGTGTATAAATCGAAGTATGCCTCAATGAAAGGAGACTGAGATGAAGTACCTTACCTCATTCTAACATGACTCGTTCATTCTTTAAACTCCTGAATAATAAACTAAAGCTAATTTATAATTTATTAAGAACATTTTTCATGTTTATTATTCATTTTATATAATATATTACCATATTATAAAAATTACATAATCATTTAAGTTAATAACGGTTATTTTTTCGTTATTTTGTACTTCAGTCAAAAAAAGAAAATCTTAGAATAACAAGTTTTCAATGTGGAAAAATTAAATTATCCATAGAATTATATTAATTATTTAAATATCATATATATCTTATATATCCAGTATATATAATTTTATATATAATTGTATATTAAATTTTGAGATAAGAAATGAAATGCATAGTTTAGGGAGATTCTCCTACAACATATTCCTCTAATCATGATCTTACCAACAGAGCTCAAGGATTTTCATTCATGGATGTGCTGAAAGGATGTGATCCAAATAAAAAATTCAATATAAATCCCTCCCTAGTCAAGCTTTGGGATGATGGTGGTTATCTAGTCAAGGCGGACCTGGATTCCCTTCAACAACAAGCACAGCTATGAAAAATCTTGGTAATGGGTCTCATATCCTACAATATAGGTTACCGTCTTTGACCTTTAACTTATCATCATTAACGAATTGTACAATTCTAGAAATAATAAAAATTGAAGCTAATTCACATAGGTAAATTCTATTTTCAAATACTGTTAAAATCACATGAGGATCATGAAAGAGTCTGTAAGACCAGTTCTCTTAACCTCAAACCGGGATTATTCAGAATTTTAGGGTGGGACTCCTACTTTAATCCACAAACACATAGAAATACATTGACACAAGTATGGATTAAATTTCATGGTCTCAACTGGTTATTTTGGAACCTGAAAAATCATGAATGACATTGTATCCTATATAGGAACTCCTCTGAAAAATGATCATAGGTCTTTAAATGCATATTTGGGTCTCTGTTCTATAATTATGGTAGAAATAAATCTTGACTAAAATTACCCAACTCAATTAACTTTAATTCCAATGACTACAAAACTGAAATTAGATTAGAATATGAATTGAATACTCCCTTTTCTGATCACTGTAAATTCATTGAACACACTATATATAATTGTAGGGTGATTAGAAATTTGGTATCAAAACCAATTGAGAATGATTGGAAGGAAATAAGAATAGATAAAAAAGACAAATCCCTCATGATAGACATACCGTAACCACCCATAAAGAATGATTGGGTAAAAAACACAAAATGTAGAGTACATGTGGGAAAACATTGTTACTGCCTGGGAAGATGTTATTGAAGAAGAAGAAAAATTTATTAATGAAAAAATCCTCTCAACTAAAATTGAATAGATGGTTTTAGATACTACTAGGCTATCCACTGACCAGGAAAGTATCTGCATTACATGTACTCCCACTCATAACAATGGTCCCTTCCTCAATAAGGCAAAGAACAACACCTCATACAACCCCAATAGGAAGTATCTACCCATTTTAGAATCTGAACTAGACATGGAAAATGTCCTGGAACCCGTTTTACATAACAGTACAACTTTGATTATAAATCCCGAACATATGAATATTTTTATTGACCTCCAGAAACACATGAAGAGTCACTTGCAATCTGTCCAACAGAAGTCTATCATGGAACCTCCTGTCTCTCATATACCTTCTAAAGTATCTTCTATGAAGTCTAAAAACCTTCTCTATGTTAATAATAACAGTAAATTTCTTACTTAGTCCAATGAGTTTCAAAGACTCCTGCACTAATGCTCTTGATGATGAATCTATTCCATTGCACTTATGGAATATAAACAACAATAAATCAACCCCTAAACCAAAAAAACATTTAAAATAGAGACCTGATTGTAATTAAAACCCCCTACACTCACATTGTCTCTCTCCACAATGCAGATCATCTCGAGACATAGTTTATATGTACTGCTTCTGCTGCTTTTGGTAGATTACCATTCGAACTGGTAGCACATGATTGCATACCTACTATGCTAGAACAGATAAATATGTAGTAACATAATGACCCCCAAAAATAGGAGCAAACATCCAATTTTATTGATCTGTTGTCCGCAGTGGATCCAATGGTTCTAGGTAAACCCATTACCCCATCTGTAATAGCTACATAATGTGTTACTAAACCTGAAAATATGGTATCTAAAAGCCTCAATGATCTTCTACCAGTTTCAATGGATACCATAGATTTAGAAATGACAACACACATTAATAAACCTCCAAATAATTCCCATATAGAACATGGAAAAAAGACTCATACTCAAGAGGTAAAAATATATAATAGAAATAGAGGATCTGGAAAATAGAATAAAGGTAGTTTTAACTCCATACCCCAATCTAAATAAAGATCATTTTCTGGAATTTCTAGGGTATCAGAAACTCTAACACCCTATACATTCTGAAAATAATTTTTAACATTGATCAGTCTACTCTCTCATCTATTATGGAACCTAAAATATATTTCTCCTATAAATATACTCACTTGTTTCAATAGAAATACATGTTTTCTCGTTCAATAAATAATAATCTAAATTCTGATTCCCTGTGGATTTTTTCACATTCATCTTTACATGATTTTACTATTTATAGTTTCTCAGATCAGATTCTCACTTCCACCTTTTATATTTATGGTAATCACACATTTGTCTCCTTTTTATATGGTAAGAATGAATTCCAAGACAGAAGAAATCATTGGAATGATCTCTCTCAATTAAACACCAACGACTATGCACCTAGGTTCTTATGGGAGATTTTAATTCTATTTTGTACTCTAGTGAAAAAATAAGCCCATCTCATTATTCTATCTCCATGAGAGAATTTAAAACCACGATCGAGGATAAAAATATTATTGAAACAAATCTCACTGGTGAAAAATAAAACCTGTATAGAAGACATTACAATAAAGGGGTTGCTTCCAAATTGGACAGAGCCTTTACGAATGTCCCATCCATAGATAAATTGAACATTATATCTAGCATCACACTTCACATACTGAAATCTAATCATCATCCCATATTGGTAATAATTTCCTACAAAGACATGAATCCTAGATTACCCTTCCACTTCAGTAATGTGTGGTACTCTGATGAATATTGCAATCATGTCATAAATTTTTTTTGGTCCTCCATGTCTCATTGTAAGGATTCCATTACATGCAACCTCAAACTAAAACACCTCAAATAGACTCTCAATTCATGGTGTAACTCTGAAGCCAAACAAATTAACAATGAAAATACACTTTTTGAGAATGAACTCAATGATCCTCAAAACAAAATCACCAACTACAACCTCCACACTGACCCCACACATGATATAAAGGTTGTGATCAATCTAAACACTCTGCTCACTTTTAAAGATAACATGAGAATGCAAGATTATAAAGCTAAATGGTTAAAGTATGGGGATAGAAAAACTAAATTCTATAATTCTCTACAAATAAATAGGAAGGCCTGTAGACCTCTAACCTTTCTAAAGGACAGGGACAATATTTTTGACAAGGATGATGACATAGCTCAACAAGTAGTCACATGTTATGAAACCATATTTAATGGACCTGATATCAATAAATACCTCCTTCTAGAGTTCATTCCTTTATTGATAAATTATGTGGACAATACTTTCCTTCTTAACACGCCACTGGATCATGAAATCAAAATCACTATCTTCAGTCTAAATCCAGATAGTGCCCCTGGTCGAGATGGCTTTAACAATGGTTTCTCCCAACATTATTGGGATGTGGATCATATGATGATTGTAATTTTTTTTAAAACTTTCTTCATCAAATGGGGTTCTTCCTCATGATATCATTGCTCAGTTTCTCACCTATATCCTTAAAGTGGAAAATTCCTCTTTTCAGACCCATTTCTCTCATCAATACTCTCTACAAAATCTTTACCAAAATCATTGCTAATAGGCTATCAAATATTACTGAAAAAATTAAATCATTGGACCAATTTGGAATTATAAAATTTAGATCCATTCTGGACTGTATCTATCCTTACATTGAATGTATCCACAACTTGAATAAAACTAATAGAGGAGGCACCATATCTATTAAACATGACATTAATAAAGCTTTTGAAACCATAGATTGGAGTTTTATCTTCAATTTAATTCAATGTTTTGGTTTTGGTGCACACTTCATCACTGAGATCAAAAAACTATTCAAATCAGCCAGTATCTACATTTTAATAAATGGATCTCCCAATGGATATGCTAAATGAACCAAAGGTGTCAGACCAGAAGACCCTCTCTCTTCTATTCTCTTATAAATAGCGGAAGACTATATTAGTAAGCAGATAAATCGTCTTGTGGTTCAAAATAAATTGAAACATATTCCTGTCTCTAGATATGTTAATGTGCCAAGTCACCTCTTTTATATTGATTCAATCATCCTTTTCCTTAAAGGATAAAAAAGAAACTTTCTTAACCTCAAAAATTCTCTCTCTCACTATGAGGAGGTTTATGTTCAAACCATAAGTTGGAAAAACCATGTATCTTTTTTGGGAATAATTTTCCCCTAGAAGATAATTTAATATAATAAAGGATATGGGTCTGAAATAAGGCTCTATTCCCCTCACACAACATGGTATCCCCATATTTTAGGGTAGAACCAAAGATTTCCACATTTTCACTATTGTTAATCAATTTTTCAACCAAAATTCAATTTGGAAGGGTAAATCTATCTCTATGGCAGGTAGGACTTTACTTGTTAAATACACCATTGTATCTAAGATGGTCTATTATATGATGGTTTAAAAATATCCCATTGGTCTCCTAAAAATGAATACAACTCTTAAAAATATCACCTAGAATGATAGAACTCTTGAAAGGAAACTCGTGACGACCCCTTGGTCAACTTGTTGTAAGCCTATCGAGAATAGTGGCATTGGTAAGAAAACATAAAATACATAACAAATCCCTTCATGCTTAGATTACTTGGAATATATTTCCCTTTTCTTATGAATCCCTCTCATTCCTCAAAAAAAATATTTCTTGATAAACCTTAGATGGGAAATTTGAGCTTTATTAATTCTTCCAAATGGCTTGTCATCAAAAAAACCATTGCCAAAATTATGAATAACTCTATATGGATGGTCTTGAGAGATTCTACCATGAAATTATATCTTGATAAGTAGACTGGAACACTTTAATCTCTATGATTTCACCTAATATAATTTTTTAAAACACCAAAAAATCAATCCAAGATGCTCTAAACTCTCAACAAGATCATCTCCCAGATAATATATTGAACCACATTGATGGCAACCCTTTGATTTTCAACAATAATTTTTTAATTTGGGAGACAGATCACAATGGAATGATTACCTATAAAAATTACTACACACATATTTTTTGTAACAATAAGAATTTTTATAGATGGAATAAACACTTCAACAGACCTTGGATAAATCCCTAAAGATTCAGTCTTATATGGAACTTATCCCACAACAAAGTTCCCACTGACTTTAGCCTTCAATCATTTAGAATTCAGGTTTTCTCTAAATGTAAAATTTATAAAAAACATAGAGAAGATGGTTTCCATCTATTCCTTTCTTGTGACACTTCTTCTTCTCTTTTGAACTAAATTTTCAAAAACTTTGATTGCAGGTGGTTTGCAACATCCCGGTTCCAGAAGCCACCCAGAGGCACCCCGTACCTAGTTGGTCACATGGCCTCAAGCAAATTTACCCAAACTCCAGAAGCTGTTGACTAGCAGCGATGGCATTGGGTGTGGTAGTGGGGAGACTATGCTCTCATTGGCAGAGTACACAATGGAAGGAAAATAAACATGAAATAGCGAAAGTAGTAATAACCAACAATATAAACAACAGAAGACTAAATCAACAAACTAGAGCACATATGTACATATATATATATGAAATGATGCATGATACATAACTACAAATGTAGCCAAACAAGTCGCAATGCTGGAAAACACTATAGTAGCTAAACAAGTGCAAAAGAAAATAACACAGCTCCTCAGCATCACAAGAAAATGATTGGTCCTATGCTCCCGTGCACCAAGAAATCAGGTTCCAGAAGTCGAAGGGTGCTTGCCCTTGTCTATACCTGAAACAACATAGTCTGCTTGGGCTCAATATCATGGCCCAAATAGGGTGTGACATAAAATCCTTGTAGAAATTCACCATAAGATTTGTGCCTAATAGTCAGTGAGTATATGGCAGGTAAAAGTACAATAAGCAGTAAACAGGAACAAAAACCAATAAGCAGTAAAAGTAAGAAGAAAAACAGGATGATACATAGCAGAAATCAATCCACAACCAATCAACAGCAGTGGAAAAAACAACTAAAAAGGAGGAAACCCTCTGGGATGTACCCGCAACCATCCCCTCTAGTCCTAACCAAGATGTACCACAACCCTTTGGGCAGTGCACTCAGCCTAACCCCTCTAGCATGGTCATACGAATTTATGAGACTCTCTGGGGAAGCTCACTCGGTCAATTCCCCTTATAGTCTAGGGTAGTCCGGGAATATCTTGAGGAAGATCAAATGGTCTGACCCTCTATGCCCCAAGGTCTAGAGACTCTCTGATAAGCTATCTCAGTCAATTCCTTTTATAGCCTCAGGTATACCACAAACTCTCTGAGGAAGATCACTCGGAAAATTTTTCCTCTAGCTTGGGAAGGTTCTTAATTAAATTCAAATAAGGGAGACACTTTGAGGATGCTCACTCGGTCTACCCTCCTATAGTCTATAATATCCAAGTCTCTCTGGGAGCTCACTCGATCCACCCCCACAATTATATATAATATCTAAGACTCTCTGGGAAGCTCAATCGGTCTATCCCTTATAGTATATAGCACCAGGTTCTCTTTGCCCCGTGCGAGTCAGAGCATAATAATGCTATATAGAAAATGTACACCTATAGATCAACTTGGATAACCAAAGTACTTATTTAGGTCTACATAGATAAACAGTCTACAAGGAAACACGCATGTCATGAGTTTCACTTCAACCTATAAACGTAAGGCATGATAACACGTGCAGTAGCCAAAGGAAAACGAGACCCAGAGGTCATAAACAAAACAAAGAAAGGGAAACACAACCAAGCACAACAAATTCTACTCTATCATGGTGAAATTACCTCTACACAAGAATACAATCAAGGAAGGAAAACCACAAGGGCAAAAAGGTAAACACGCAATAGCCTGTTCACGGGTATTTGTTGAATTTGCGGATAAAACTCAAAGACATTGAACTCTAAGGCAAAAACCACCTACCTCGATCCTAGGAGATCAATATACTTGAACCATGATGATTTATTCTCCCTAGAATATCGTAGATCTGAGAAAACGCACAAAACATTCAACCATAGATAACTTGAGAAAGAGGAAGAATAGGAAAACAAGGCTCAATTAGAAGGAATATCATACTGTTGTGCTTCCAAAAAAATCGACAGAGCTCGAATCGAGGAATGGATGGAGGATCTGGAATTCGGAGAAGTTTAGCGGTCGTACGACATCTCTCGGTCAAACCAGTCCTAGAAGAAGACAATTATGGCGATTATGCACGACCCTTGCCCATTTAGTGAAAAAAAAGGAAAAGTACACGACGCGTATTTTTAAAGTACACGGCGTGTAGTGGGTTTTTCCATACTTCCCCAAATTCAACCTCCATGTCACCCCGACAAAATTCGTGTGTGGCCCGAACACGGCCAGCACACGGCTTCAAGCGGGAAAAGAGTACACTGTGTGTACTCAGAATGTACACGAAATGTACATAAAAAATTTCCAGAAACTCAATAAATTCTCAAAAACTCCAGAAAAAGAATGACATACCTGAAACGAAGATCCGGGTTCTTACAAAATTCCACCCTTAATGAAATTCATCTCTGAATTTCCCTAGAGAGGTACAGAAGAAGAAACCTCGAACATCTCTAGCCACTGTGATCGTACCTCAGCCTCCCTCTCCCATGTCTCATCATGTACTCACCCATGATGACATAGAAATCATACCAAAGGAACAGACTGGTCTCAGAGAACCTTTTTACTGTGATCGAAAATCCACATAGGATTTTCTTCAAATGAAACATCTGCTTCGAGCTCAACCTCCTCAGGCTGAAATACATGAGATGGGTTTGAAATGTAATGTCTGAGTTGAGAGACGTGGAAGACGTTGTGCATCGCCCGGTACCACTAAGGTAGTTGTAACCGATAGGCAACCTGCCCAACTATCTATGATACCTCAAACGGCCTGACGTACCACGGTGAATGCTAACCCTAACTTCAAATCCTATTGTGTCCCAACCGAAGTGAGACACATTAGAAAACATATTCTCCAACATCAAACTCTAGAGGTCATCTCTGCGGATCATCATATGACTTCTTCTGAGACTATGATGTAGAAATCCACTTCCGAATCAACTCTATCTACTCTGAGGACTCCTTACCATGACGAGGTCCAAGAAAAAGTGCCTATCCTACCTCCACCCAGCATAAGGGTGATCTGCATGGCCTACCGTACAAAGCCTCATATGGTTCTATCTAAGTGGTCGCTAGAAATCTGTTGTTGTAGGAGAACTCCACAAGAGTTATATTCTTCTCCCAAGAACCTATAATTCCTAGAATGAAATCTCGGAGCATATCCTCAAGAACATGGATCGTGTGCTCAGACTGACAATCAGTTTGGGGATGGAATACTATACTCAAATGTACCTGTGTACCCAAATACTTATGAATTCCCTGCCATAACCAAGATGTAAAGCATGAATCCCTGTTTGAAACAATGCATTGTGGAACCCCATATAGACGTACAATCTCTCGGATGTACAGTCTTCAAAGATCATCAACATTGAAGGTCTCCTTGATCGAAAATAAGTGTGCTACCTTCGTAAGTCTGTCGACGACGACCCAAACAACATCACTTCCTCGAGGTAACCTCGGTAACACGGTCACGATGTCCCTCGCGACATCATTCCACTTCCACTCCAGAATGAGTAACTTTTATAAAACCCCTACTGGTCGCTGATCATCTACTTTCACCTACTAACAAGTAGAACATCTCATGACAAAACCAGCAATATCTCTCTTTATACCTAGCCACCAGTACTGACAATGGAGATATCGATACATCTTGGTGACGCTAAGATGAACTGCCCAAAATGAGGAATGAAAATCCCGCATCAGCTCCTCACGTGTGTCTTCTGGCACCCATACGCGTCCCTAGAAACACATGATCTCATCCTCGCCCGCTGTCCATCGAAGAAGAGGGTCCCCTCCTGACACACTCTCCTGCAGGAACAAGGCCTCTGATTCTGATAGCTTCATCATTCGTACCCGATCAAGAAGTGTAGAGATAACATCCATAGATGTGAGGATGGTCTATCCCTACATGTCGTGCACTCCATGTGCATCTCTGAGAATAGAGCCATAATCCTCCATTCACTACTGGCCTCCTGAACTACCTGAATATGAGTTCTTCTACTCAATGCATCTTCCACTGCATTGCCCTTTCCCGGTGTATAGGCGAGCTCGAAGTCAAAATAATGAAGATACTCGACCCACCTATGATGTCTCAGATTCAGATCATGTTGGGTGATGATATACATGAGACTCTTGTGGTCAGTGAAAACCAAAATGTGCTCTCCCAGAAGATAGAGTCTCCAACATCGTAAGGCATGAACAAATGCTTCCAACTCCATATCGTGTGTCAGGTAGTTCTTCTCATGTTTCCTCAACTTCCGGGACCTGTAAGCAATGACCCCATCTCACTGCATAAGAACGACTCCTAGAACGATACCTGAAGCATCATAGTAAACAGTGTAGCCCTTTCCCGAATCTGGAAAGACTAGTATCGGTGCTGACATCAACCTCACTTTCAGCTCCTGAAAGGCTGACTCATAAGAATCCGATCATAAAAACTTCACCCCCTTTTTGGTCATTCCTGTCAACGGTGGGGCTAGGCGTGATAGGTAATGAATGAAGAATATGTAGTATCCAGTATACCCTTGGACACATTTCACCTCAAAGACGTTCTTCGACTTCTCCCAGGAAACTACAGCTCTCAATTTCTCTAGGTCCACTGAAAAACCTGTCTTCGAGATAACATGACCCTAAAAGTGAATTTGATCCATCAAAAAGTGGCACTTAGAGAGTTTAGAATACATCTGATGGTCTCTCATTGTAATCAGAACTATCTCAAGATTTTTGCATGGTCGTGTAGAGTGTGAGAGTCAACCAAGATATAGTCCATGAAAACCACGATAAAGGAGTCCAAGTACGAATGGAGAACTTGGTTCATCAGTTCCATGAAGACTGCAGGAGCGTTCGTAAGACCGTATGGAATGACTGTATACTCGTAAAGACTAAACCTGCTTCTAAAAGTTGTCAGACGTATATTAGATGGTCTAACGTTGAACTAATGATAACCAGACCTCAAGTCAATCTTCGAGAACACTTGGGCTCCTCGAAGCTGATCAAAGAGGTCATCGATCCTCGGCAAGGGATATCGGTTCTTGACTGTCAACTGGTTCAGCTTCCAATAATCCACACAAAGCCGAAGGGTACCATCTACCTTCTTTGCAAATAGGACAGACAAACCCCAAGGAGAAGTAATAGGTCGGTTGAAGCCCTTTGCCTGAAAATCCTCCAACTTCTTCCTGAGATCCTGAAACTCAGTTGTAGTCATCCTATAAGGAGGAATGGACACTGGTGTCGCTCCTATCATGATCTCAATCGAGAAGTAAACCTTGCGCTCTGGAGGTAATCCTAAAAATTCATCTGGAAAGAAATCCCTGAAATAATCCACCATTGGAGGAAAGTCTAACTGTGAAGTCCCCTGTTCATCTAGATAAAGTCTTGCAATTTGGGTTGTAACTTCCACTAGCCCATGATGGTCTTGTCCAAATCTACCCGCCTAGACATCCCACTCACCTCTATGAAGGAATGATCCACCCTCTGGTGATTTGATACTCACCCTGTAGTGATAGAACTCAACGACTTCCTGGAACGGAACCAACCATTCCATGCCGAGAATGACGTTATAGCCCATAATATCTAGGACATAGATGTCCCATACAAAATGAAACCCTTCATCCTCAAGAGTTCTCTCTCTGCACTAACATACAGTAGATTTCCTCCTTCCCAACAGTGTGTATAGAGTTAACAAGTACGTATAATAAAAGATACAGCTCCCAAGGCTCTCCACGACATCAATAGAGATAAAGCTATTGGAATGACCAGTATCTAAAAGAGATGAAGATAAAACTGAGGCTAATAAGATCGTACCTCAAACAGTAGAAGGTCCAGGAAACTACTCCTGATAGGTCTGCTCCATGGAGAATGGCTGGCCTGACTCACGGCCCTGCTCCCCTAGCTGACCGCTCTGAGCTGATCCACTCTGATGTCGCTGATGACCTGGTGACTGAACACCACAGCCATGACCTCCACCTCGGCCTGAATGGCTGGAAGAACTCCTGTTCCCAGACTGGTGTAAAACTGGCGAAGCATCTCCAGAACACGAGGCCATAGAGGAACCCCTACCAGCAGCTGAAGGTGAGAAGATTTGATAGAATCGCTGAAGATGGACCATTTTTTCGCAGGACCAGCACTCCATCGGATCTCTCTAGAACTGAGGTCTACTGTTCCCACTTCTACTGCACTGGTAGCATACAGCCTGGCTACTAGAAGATGCATCCCGCAAACCCCAATCTCATCTAGAAGACTCTCTACAATGCTTCCTACTATCCGTAGGTGGAACACCAGCTCTGGATGAAGAACTGCCCTGGCTCACTGCTCCAGAATCCCTCAGATTGCGCTCAGTAATCAGCGCCTGGTTAATGATGGGGGATATCGAAGTCAACTGGATAATATTCACCTGGGAATGGATCTCCTACCAGAGTCCATCCTCAAACTTCCCAGCAAGGAAAAACTCATCACCTGCTTAGATCGGTGTGGAACGCTGCAGTTCAGTGAAGAGAGAAGAGTACTCCAAAACAGAAATAGTACCCTGCTATAGACGCATAAAATCTCAGGATCGATTGGCCATCAGGGTCTCCAGATAGAAGTAGTCATAGATGGTGCGTCGAAACACATCCCAAGAGTAGTCCTGCTGATGCCCTGACCATGAGATCACCTCCTACAACCTATTCTCAGTGTCCAAGAGAATATAATTTTCCACCTTTACACTTTTCTCCAGAGGGATCTCTTGGTTCTCAATGATAGTAAGGGAGGCCTCGAACCATGACTCTACAGCCTGGGGTCCTCCATCCCCTGAAATTGTAGGAGGATGCTACTACTGAAAACCTCTCATCAACTCGGCCATCGACGAGGTAGGAGACATCGCTCCCTAGAATGAACTATATACTACCCTTTATTGGGGATATATCTAATAGGAAAATATTATGTATAATTCCATATGTCATTCATTAAATGGTTTTCCCCAATTTATACTTTTGACATTCTTATAGTACCTAATTTCTAATTTAGAATCAAATAAATAAATCATAGCATAAAAATCATGCCTTAGTTAGTGATAGATATATGTTGAATATGTTATTATTCATAGTTCTTCAAATAATTCATGGCTTCTTGGGTGATATACTCTATTAGAATCCATGGAATATTATATTTTTAATGAAGATGATTTATTCCATTTTGATTTGAAATATTTTACATTCTATGCTGATTTGTTTACAATTACTTCAAAGAGAAATGATTCTATCATTCATATTCAAAAGAATGATTCTTAATAAATTTTAAATATACTTATATAATTATTACAACTTGATATGTTTTTTGAACTTTTATGTGTGGTATGTGTATATACATTAATATTTTTAAACGGATCATGAATCGTTGTTGGACATCAATGTACTGGTCTGAAATAGATGAATTCTAAACCAGAATACAATATACTCCTACAGAAATTCGATATTTTTTTCTTTGATATTAGATCTTCTATAGATGTTCCTCTTCGAATGGAATAGGGGTTTAACCCTAACCATCATAGCCCAAACACCATGTATTGATCGCATAGGGAATGGGATAGTGGAACACCATTCCATATACACTAAATAAATTTGATATTAACTCAAATATTTTAGTTTTTAGACACCATGTGTTGACTAAAAAAAATATTACAGTTATCGCATATCTATGTATAAGGAGTGACATTGTGTAACCTCTAACATAGATTCCAAATGAATATTTTTTCCATTTTTTTTTATTTTTTTGTGAAATATTATTTATCATATAGATGGATAATTGAATGGGTGTGAATATGACTACACCTAGATATTCAAAATGGTGTTGAAATATATTATTAAATTAATACCGATTATATATAAACACATACCAGTCCTGAACACCTTGGTGAACATTTTTTATATGTATTTCATTTTGTGTTCCTTTAATCAATGTGGTGTTTGTAATTTTTTCGAAAATAATTTAAATTGGGGTAATGTCTTGTTGGATTTTTATTCATGGGTGTAGTATTTTGTAGAGTTTGGTATAAATTTGAACAAGATTCACAAGGGTTATCCATGGTGTCTTTTGAGGGGCCTCCACTCATGGAACCTCCAATATTTTTACATCAATTCCTTTATAGGGACAACATATTTTGATATATTTTATTATGTTTTAATTCGCTCAATTTATTGATATTATTTAATTACTGGATTGGATTGAAATGTATGAATGTTTCATGTAAATGCTTGATCATTCATTATTGATGTTATTTTTTAGGGTAAGTACATCAATAGTAGCATATTATGTATTTAACCATAAATCTAATAAACCTATGGGTAATAATTTTTTTTACGTATCCATTATTTTCATTAGTTCATGCTGCATATGGGTGAAAAAAAATTTCACCAATTTTTTTTTAAACTATAACATTTATGAATTTTTCAGGTGACTTAGTGTTTTTCTTAAGGACTTATAGTGGAATGTCTAGGTATTTCCATGGTAATTTGTTCATCCTCAACAAAAAATTTAATCAATGTTTTGTTTGAGGGTATATAGTATTTATGATTTTTGTAGATATGTGTTTTGATTTTGGTACATGGGGGGAACAATGTGCTCATATTAAGAAAACATATACAATATGGTAGCCTATGTTTCCTTTGGATGTCTATGTGTTTAGCCTATGAACCATAATTATAAGTTAGGTATTGTCTATAGGACTTGGGGACAAATTTTAGAATTTTTTTTGGAGTTTATAGGGATCGAATGGTATCCAATACTTATATTAGTTCATTCCTCAAATGGTTTAGTGATACATTAGTACCAATGAAATTCAATTAATATTAATATCATTGCCTCGCCACGACCTAAACATATTTTTTATATTATTATTATTATCTTGTAATTAAATATTTTTTTTGGTGTTAAGGTTCATCCCCGAATTAATTTCTCTGTGTTATATTAACTTATTCTTTTTGGGAGTTACCATCGTTGGGTGTGCGGGAAGATTGTGAGTTTGGAAGCAGCGTGGCTTCGCCTGGGCAACTACGCGTCTGCATGTCCTCCGAGAATTAAAATAAATATGTTTTTTAATTACAACTCACATTAATTATTGTGTTAAGAATATTATTTTTATTGAAATAATAAAAATAATTTTATTATTTTTATTTTTTATCTTGCTATTATCATTTTTATATATTATAGTTATTGTTAATTATTATTACTATTGTTTGTGTTTTTTTATTTTATATTATTATTATTAATACTAATATTTTCATCTATTTAATTTTGTCAAACCCTAGTGCCCCAGTCTTTTATTTATTTTATTCTCACCTTGCACATGCATCGCCACCACTTTCCACCACCTCTACTTTAACTCACATGTAGCACCTGACGCCTCAGCCTTCCCCTCCTTCACCTCGCACGACATCCGCATCACCCAACCCTCTCCTGCCTACGCCATTCACCAGTGTGCACAGCACCTGCCGGCCTCACATCCATCCCCATGGATCTCCTGCTCTCAACGGCGCACCCCCGTTTCCATCATCCTCCCTTTCAACGCACCCTGGCCACCCCCTGATGCTCATGCCCAGCACCACCTTGGCCCCCTTCCAACGCACTCGGTGAAACCCTTGTCTCCCGTTTCAGCAACACAACCTCTCTAGTGCTTCGTCCTCCTGCCCTCAGTGCACACACCCGCTTCCTGGCCGCTGTCTCCCTTTTCCCCTTGCAGAAAGCCCCATCAGCCGCCCCAACCTCTTTATTCCAGCGACAAATCTCTCATTGGAACCACTTCTCGATGCGCTGCACCCCCGAACGATGATCCCACCTTCAGTGAGGCCTCCCATCGGTGCCAGACCTCCCTCCCTTCCTCCCTAATGAGCTGCCACCTCTACTTTTCCTCTATCTGCTGCTGCACAGCTAGCTCGTGACACCTGCTCCCAACGACTCAGCCACCTCCAACAGTGCATGCCCCTGCTCCCTCTTCCCTTAAAGACACCCGCGCAGCAGCCCTCTAGTGCTCCCAACCTCTGTCCAACCATCCCTCCTCTTTGGTATAATCAAATACTATCTTTTTTGTAATTTTAGTTAGTTTGGTGGTTTAATTATTAGTGGTCTTTTTGGTAGGTATTTTATGTTTTAAAACCCTTGCAAAGAGGTCTTGGGTCTGTGTTGTTGTTGCGCTTCAGTTTCACGGTGACCTTTCTTCTCACTGCTTGGTTTAACATGATCAAGTTGATTTTTTTTTATGTTTATGAGTCTTTGATATTTATTATGCAGAGTGTTGGACATTATCATGTTGTTTCCGACACGCGTTGTGTTGTCGCACCTTGGTTCCGAGGTTGTTTTGTCATCGTGCTTTGATCTCGAGGAAGATTCCCACTGAACTACTTTTAAAAATTCAAGTTGCATTTATTTCATGCAGTTTGTGACCTATATATATGTGTGTGCTAAAAATTATTCTGCAACATAAGATTAATTCATTTGGTATGAAAATTTATATTTCAATTATTATGGTGTAAAAATAAGGTGTCGTTTTGTTGTGTTTACACCTGCTAATTATTCGGTTAAAAATTTTATTAATTTTAATAAATGTGAAATATTATTATAGAATTATTTTTCTAAATAGTTACTCATTGTAAAAAAGTGTTTTTTTATACAAAACACTTGAAATATTTTCTTGACGAGAAGACACCCAATAATGAAAGAATTCTCGTTTGGATTTTAAACATAATTCACAGAATATCAAATATAGTTTTGGTTTAATTATAAATGATTTCTATTGAAGCGTTAACAAGTACTTCAGTTCGTTTGAAAAATTTCCTGGTTGGCTCTTACGGTTCAACTAGAAAAAAATAATTTTTTGGTATGGTTTTATAAAAATATTGGCAGACTATGAACTAGTGTTTTGGGGGTTCCATAAATGGTTTAAACTGGTTTTGGTCTAATAAATAAGTTTTACATTTATTTTTAAAGTGCTGATTGTGAAATGTGTTGAATTCCCATTTCACACTTTATGGAAATCGATGGAAATGTTTCAATAAATACCCTTCAATGAAAACTCGCCTGCCTCGGTTGTAATTGATTGTTTTGGAGGTCACGCTTAGAGGCTTTCAGATGCTTGAGTAGTTTAAAGCAAGGAGGTTGTTCCATGGAGTGGATCGAGGTGATGTCTATTGTGCATTACGTATATATATATATATATATATATATATATATATATATATGTTTTGATGCTCCGTTGGCATCGGTTGGCTCACCCCCTTTCTAAACACTTGAGACATGGGAATCTGACATATTGAGAGAATATTCTATGAATTATTGCAGCACTAGTAGGTTATGGTACTGACCAGCTGCCCATAGTACGTGGATATATTGGGTATATTACTATTGGATTTTACCTACACCTTCCAGAGAAAAGATAATCGAGCATATTGAGCTACTGATCTCATCATCTGTAACATGTCAACGAGGATGATATCTCATATATTGGGGTATTCTAGTTTATTCTTGATCTCCTAGGTTCACCCAAGTCTATTCGGATTTTGTTGCTTTCAGAAGTGATTATGATGCTCATATGTATACCCACATTTCCCTTACTGTGTGTTTTGATTTGTGAATTTATGGTATATTGTTTTCCTAGGAAAGTGGTAAATTTCTTTTGATTAGGTTTCTAAAAATGGTTTTCAAATGAAATTTATTAATCCTCTTGATGAAAATTTGAAAATGTAAACATCAGATTCCCTTTCTAAAAATCCATTGACACTAATGAAATGAACCCAGGTTTTGGAAATGGTTAAGGTCTATGGTTATTAATTTGTTTTCAAGTGAATCATATAGAAAAACATAATTTTATATATTTTAGCTCAAACATGAAATAATTTTTCATTTATTTTAAAGGTAGTGCATAGGGAATAGATATCGGGATAGCCTACTGAGTTTTAATAATCACGCCTATAGTTATTTGCTTTTTTTTTTGTGTTTGTGCAGGCTACAGCTTGAGTGCGCTTGCATTGGGAGATTCTTGATCCTTGAGTCAGAGAGTGACCCACAAGGTCGTATGGAGTTAGTTCAGACATCATGTTTGGTTAGTTTTATTTTTCTTTAGTTCATGTTTGGTCGTTTTGTTCGGTTTACTTATTCTGCATTGCTCTATTTTATTCCTACCTCTATACTTATTTATATTGTGAGAAATTGATCACATAACCTCTGTTGATACCCTGGCACTTGTCGCCAACCCGGGAGGATCGGGAATGCCTCCCGGGCCATGTCGCGGATAGGCTCGGGTGACCGGTTCAGGGTCGATCTGAGTTGGTTCGGGACAATCATCATATGTGATTAGATATATTTAATAATATAATATGTTATAATGTAATATTTTTTTTTTCAGGAAGTCATTATTAGGTGTTGTATAGATATTCAATTTAACTCATATATATAAATATGATATGGTTTATTATTTATTTTATTCATGAATATGTGTTATAAATTTTTTAAATATTTTAAATCCATTAGAATTCTATTTTCCATATAATAAGTGGTTTTATTGTATATTTTTTATGAATTTAATATTAAACATGGTTTTTATTAATTATCTAGTATTCTATTATAAGAATTCTATTTCATTTATATTTAATATAATAATGATATAATTAATTTTTGATTGATATTTTATATATATACGTATTGATTTCATAACATCTCTTTGTTATTCATTATGTATATTGTCTATCTAGAAGAGTATTGTTTGAGTTGACATTATTTGTTCTACTAAGTATGCCACATGTTTTTCATATACAAGGTTATATCAAATTTAAATTATACATCTTGAGTAGACACATATTCCAAAAAATAAAATAATAATATATTGAAATAAATCATAAAATATTCATGAATTAATTTTATCAATTCATATACATCATTATTGCATAAATAATTTTGTAAAATCATCCATTTTTTAAAAGGACCAATTTTACTTAATCTAATTGACTTTCCATGGATTGCATGGTATTATTTAACAAATTAATATCATAATTAGAAGTTATTTGATAAATTAGACATAATTTTATATATTATAATATAATATATATCCTATGACGTATTTTTTTAACATATGAAATTATATATCTTTATGTAAATAGAGAATAATAATGTTTTTTTGAAAATGAAAATTTCATTTCATTAAATTAATTAATTATTAAACTAGCATTATATTTTGAATTTTGTTGTAAATAATGATTATATGAATTTGATTAAAAATATTCTAAATAATTCCATAGGATACAACATTATTTTATTTTGGTATATGTTCATTATTATTCATCCCAATACAATTATTTTGAAAAACAATTATTGAATTTTGTGAAATATTAATTATATTAATTAGTTCCACTTATAATTTTTAAAAATTGAAAAAATTATTATATATTTGTAATAATAATTTTAAAATTTATTAAGGATTACAATATCATATATTTTTCATTATAAATAGTATCTTTGGTAAAAATGTGTCTCCGTGATAAAGGGTAAATTATGTTTATTTATGTAATTACTATTTGACAAGGTGAAAAATTTTCATCTTAAATATTATTTAATTTTTGAATAAAAAAATTATCACATTATATATTAGATGGTAAATTTTTTGATCTATTATATCATGATTAAGTCCTTTATAATAATTAATAATTTATAATAATGTGATTTGTGCCACTCCCCTCACATATAATATGGAATATCATCTCCTCTATTTCACACACCTTTTTATTAATCTGTAATTTCAAATAACAAAAATATATCTATCTGAAATCCATACCAATGTATTAAATGTAATATTATCACAAAAATACTAACCAACAAAGAGAAAAGATGTAATATAAGGGATATTTTACAAATACTAGATATAATTATAAGATTGATGATTCATGTTAATTTCTTATTAAGCATTCTTGAAATATTTTATATATGTCATGAAAAAAATTATTTTTTTACATAATGATATGGACTAATTATAATGTTACTTGTAACATCCCCAGTAAGTAATGAAAAATATATATTTTGATCAATGTCTATTAATGAATTAGATAGTATTTTAGAGGCTTAAAATTAAAATAAATCCAATCTTAAGCATGGAATATACTAATATTTTTAAAACATTGTTTTACTGCCTTTTAATGGAAAACCATTTGTAAATAAATATTTTGACAATTATATAAGCTATTTTTGTCAAAATAAACTTATTCTTGATTATTGGGACATCAAAATTTACTTTGTGTGAATTTTTGGTACTTTTCTGACAATGTTCATTTTTTAACGAATAGTGAAAAATACTGCATTTTACATCAAAACTGCTTTATCATTTACTTTAATTATATGGATAGATTATATTTTTAATTTGTCTTAAAGTGTAATCTGAAAATATTTTTACCATTTTATCCAATGGCAGTCATTAGGATTAATTTCACTTTGGAATTGGGAATAAACTATTGCCAAAATTTTCATAGATATTGTTTCATAAAAACACGATGTTTGTCAGGACAGCGGGAATTAATTATTAAATTAATTAATGTGACTTATATGTTTTGAATTTTATAAAATAGTGTTCATTTTTAAATTCTGAATATCAAATATAGCTTTGGGTGATTTTTTGGAATTTTTCTGAAAAACTTCAATTTTTGATAAATAGTGAAACCACTAAGTGGTACTTATAAAAACTGATTTTTCATTTAAATGAAAATTTACCACTTCTATGTTTTGAATTTCCAAAATCTGACATACATGGTTGTCATTAAAAATTAAAATGTGGTTCAATGAGATTAAAATAATTTTTTTGTGAATAGTAACTTTTAAGTTCTTAATCGCGATTAGAGGTAATTAGTGCAGTTTAAGGTAAAAATAATGCTTTAATAAAACGAGATGAGCTTGAAACATGTCCTACCCTCATTGGATGTGTCATGGACGACCAAGAAAATCCATGGGTAATCTTAGGGACCCAATTGAGCCACTTTGGTTGGGAACTGACATAAATAACATTTTATTTAATGAAAAAGTAAAAATGACACAAACATAATATGTTTTACAAAAACAATTTTTAAATGGGGTTATAAAAGTCATATTTTTGACTATAAATATTCATTGGAATTTTAAAAAGATTTCCTACATCATTGTATTTTTTTATAATTTTTAAACTTTAAATAAAGTAAATTATGTATGACATCATGATGATGCAGCGATTACCTCATTAATAAAGGATTTAAATAAAATGAGAAGATAATGTAAAATCTATGCCCTAAACATGTCCAAAACCTATTTAGTGGGTATATATCGAACCCTTATCACCTTATCCTATAATTATATCAATTCGGGACCTTTTAAAACCGAAAATCATTTTCAAATAAAGTAATATTTCTTTACTTTCCAAGACTGCCCCTCCTCTTCTCTTATAAAAGGCCCCCACCTCTACCTCCTTACCCACACTCCCAAAGACATTGGCTTGGCCAAACCCTAACCATTTTGTCTCTACACTTCCCTCTATTAATCCTCGAAGCCTCACTCTGGGCAGAATTCTTCCCAAGGATTCCTTTGAGCTCAAACCAAAAGGAGATACCCGATTTTAAGGTAATGTGTTCACTTGAGTCCTTTTGTTTTATTTTGCTTCTCCTACCCCCTAAACTCTTTTTATTCATTTATTTTATAACAGATCCAGTATATTCAATATACTAGGATGTTTTTATAAGAAGGATTCTAGCTACACTTACACGCACCTACATCTAATGGTTAAAGGACATACTGTTTCCGTGGATGGTGAATTTATGCCTCCCGAAACGATAAATGTTCAACATTATTTTAAAACCTTCAAAGGTGGCCATTAAGATGCCACTATATTTATATATGATATATAATATGATTATGTTATCCTTAAGCTTCTGTATTTTTAATTTTGGGAATACCTTAATGGTTTCCATTATGGGTAAACGCGATATCTTCATTTAAGGAAGTGCGGACCACCGCCCCCTCAAAGTGATTTGATTCATTAAATACCATATGTGGGACATATAAAGGTTGGAGTTATGATATTATATATGATATTAAACTGGAATTATAATATAACTTTATATTATTATGTTTCCATTCTATAATATATGAAATAGAAATGAAAGTAGCGTTCATGTGTACGTACGACTTTCCGTCACCATGAACGGTGCATTTCATTTCATACCTCTAAATTATTATGTAATATTATAAATGCATGTATATACTGGATATATATGATATATATGATATATACATCATGATTTTAATTCTGTATATAATGGATACATGAACAACTTGTAATTATAAAGGGTTTATTTTGACTCAAGTACTAATGATCGTTAAAACGACCATTATTAACATAAATAATTACATAGTGTTCATGACATGGAAATAAGTGATATAAAAGGAATAATGAAATTTAAAAATTTTCTTAAGAAAGTATAAATTAACTCAAGTTTATTATTCAGGACATTAAAGAAGGATCGAGTCAAGTCGGACCCGAGGTATGGGACTTCGTCTCAAACTCCTTTCATTGAGGCATATTTTGTTTTCTAAACAACCTTCTTTTATACGTTGTATAAACACCTTTGACTTTTACGTTTATCCAAAAGGAATATTTTTTATACAAATAGTTTTACAAAATGACAAAATGGATTGTTTTGTCGTACGTATGCGGCAACAATGACTTCTCCGCTGCTGTGACCATTATTAGAGTTTCGGCTTCCTCTACAAGCCATACCATTTTTTTAAAAGAAAAATAAGTACCATGTTTTACTTTTCTTTTATTTTGGTATTGGAAATGGTTTCCATAATATTTTTATATCAATGTGTTGTATTGATATCTTGTGATTGAATGGTGGAAATGTTATGTTTCGTTTAGGCATGTTTTATGTGATACGATAATGTTGAGGTTCTTGGGCATTATTATAAAGACGTGTGATTCCGTCATAGACTAAGGGTGGGTGAGACCGATATAGCTCTCCAATTCATTGGGTATTGTGAAGGAGTGAAATTTTAAGGTTTCTCCAAAGATATTTAGGTAATATACTCTTATGGGTATTCCAAACGTAACCAAGAGGGTTACTCCCTATGTAAGAATGTTATGAATGCCTTAAGTTACCTTAATGTCTTATGATTTATATGATTTATTCATGATTTGATGAGGTATGTTAAAGTGCTTATGTTTTATGGTTAATGTATGATTTCATTCTTATGTATATATGAACTCATGCTTCATTTCCATATTTTTTTCATATAACCCATACTGATCTTTTTATGCTCATCCCATGTTTTTTGAAATGCTTTTCACAGGTCAAGGGAAAGGTACATGATATGATGATACTGTCAAGGAAGTGTCAAGAAAGAGTCCATGTTTTATTTTAAATATGTTTCCATTGATGGGAATAAAGAATACTATCATTATGTAACCACTTTGTTTATATGTGCAATGTAATGCAAGTTTTATCATCTAATTCTCTAAAACTCTAAACCCGAAAAGATCATCAATGTGTAATCTTGTAATAACTCAAGATTAAGTAAGGTTTAAGGCTGGGGTCTTATATTTGGTATCATAGGACAGTTTAGATAACGTTAGGAGTTTGAATTCTATTAAATGATTATCCAAAAATAGTTTTTTTGGTCAAATTGAAGTGATATCGTATTTAAAGATTACCATGTTGCTTCATCTAAGACATGTTTATTCAGAATGGTTTTCCGCAGAAGAAACATGGAAGAAGTGCTAGGAAGGCAGGTTGAAGGAAATAACCTTCTGAATCAGCATCCTGAGATGGTCAGAATTGGAACTGAACAGTTCGTTGCAGTAATGGCACAATTGACGCAAGCGATAAATGGCGGTGGTATCCATACACGATTTCATCCAGATTAACCGCAGAGGAACATGTTAGTGGTGGAACATTTCATGAGGAAACATCCCCCATCATTCAGAGGATCATCTGACACTGTGCTAGCTGAAGGGTGGATTAAATCACTAAAAATATTTTTGATGTCATGGGGTGTTCAGACAATCAAAAGGTTAGTCTTGCTATTTACCATTTGGAGAGTGAGGCAGATCAGTGGTGGTCTATGGTTAAAAATATCAGGGACGCCGATGAGATTGATGCTCTTGACTGGGATGAAGTCAAAGGTATTTTTCTTGAGAAGTATTCTCCTAAGGCTGTTCGACATGGGATGGAAAAGAAATTATTGGAATTGAGGAAAGAGGAAGACTCAGTGGCTGCCAATGAAGAAAGGTTCACTCGATTGGAAAGGTATGCTCCAAATTTTATCTGAGGCCTTGATAGTAAAATCAATTGTTTTTTCTCAGGATTAAAGCCAAAATATTGAAGGGAATTAGCTTCTCGTGAGTTTAAAAGATATGAAAAGCTTTTTCGATGTGCTTAGAAGGAGGAAATGATGTTTTCCGATGATCAAGTGTTCTATAAAAACCAACAGAAGAAGCGACCGTGGTGGTAGGAGAAAGGTAAGAATTATTCAAAAAAGTCTGACGGTAAGAAAACTAAGTTTCCAGTTTGTGATAAATGTGGAAAAAGGCATGCTGGGGAATGTCTTCTGAATTCTGGAAAGTGCTACTGATGTGGTAAGATGGGACATAAGGCTCGTGATTGCACTGAAAAAGATCAGGGTGATAGTAAGACCAAATTTGATTTACAATTAGTGAAATATTATAAGTGCATTGAGATGGGTCACTATGAAAACGAGTGTCCGACAAAGATCATTAGTGATGGGAAGCAGTTAGAATAAAAGTAGAAAGGGGTGGTGAAATCCTTTTCAACTACTTCAGCAGATGTCGGGCCATCAAATAAAGTTGTATCAGCTCCAGGGAGCTTAGTATTTTTCAAAGATTAACCTGAGATCGGGGTACCATCAGCTGAAGGTAATAGAAGAATATGTTCCAAAAACTGCGTTTCGTACAAGATATGGCCATTATGAATTTCTATTAATTCCTTTTGGGCTAACCAATGCACCTACTGTATTCATGGACTTAATGAATAGAATTTTCCATGAGTTCTTAGATAAGTTTGTGGTGGTTTTCATTGATGATATATTGGTGTTTTATAAAAGTAAAGAGGAGAATGAAAGACATTTAAGGGTTATCTTGAAAACCTTAAAAGAAATGAAATTGTATGGAAAATTCAGCAAGTGTGAGTTTTGGTTGCAACAAATTTCTTCCCTTGGTCATATTGTTTCTAAAGATGGAATAACTGTTGATCTTGCAAAAACAAAAGTTGTTGAAGAATGGCCAAGACCCACAAATGTAACTGAGATTCGTAGCTTCCTTTGTTTGGCAGGATATTACCGAAGTTTTGTTAGAAATTTTTCACTGTTATCTAGTCCAGTTACTAAGCTAACACAGAAGGGTGTTAAGTTTATCTAGACAAAAGAATGTGATTATTGTTTTCAGGAATTGAAAAGAAGATTGGTGAATGCTCCAGTTTTGGCACTACCTTCCAGGAATGGTGAGTTTGTTATATACAGTGATGCTTCATTGAGAGGAAATGGTTACGTTCTAATGCAGAATGATCAGGTAATTGCTTTTGATTCACGACAGTTGAAAACTCATGAGGTAAAATACCCTACACATGATTTGGAATTAGCTGCTGTTGTTTTTTCTATAAAAATTTGGAGGCATCATTTGTATGGATTAAAGTGTGAAATATATACTGATCACAATAGTTTAAATTATATATTCACTAAGAAAGTGTTAAACATGAGATAGAGGAGATGGCTGGAATTAATAAAGGATTATGTTTGTACAAATCATTACCATCCGGGAAAAGAAAAAAAAGTGGCTGATGCTTTGAGTCGAAAAAGTAATTTTTCATTAGCAATGTTGCATTTGGAAGGTGATCCTTTGGTTAAGGATTTGATGAAATTTGGCATAGAAGTTGTTGGTGCAGGAAGTTCTTCTGTTTTGTTTCAGGTATCAGTGAAATCTTCTCTATTAAACAAAATTAAGAAAGCACAGAAGCAAGACAGTTAGTTGCAGAAAAAGGTAGAGATGGTTTAAAAAGGTAAGTTTCCTGAATTCAACATTGATAATGATTTTGTTTTAAGATTTGGGAAGAGATTTTGTGTGCCTTGTGATTCACAGTTGAAGAGAGAGTTGTTATGTGATGCTCATAGTTCTCCGTTTTCAGTTCATCCAGGCAGTACTAAGATGTAAATAGATCTTCTGGAGTATTACTGGTGGGATGGAATGAAAAGAGATTTTGTTGATTTTACTGTGAAGTGTTTGACATGTCAACAGGTTAATGCAGAGTAGCAGTTACCGAAAGGGATGCTTCAGCCTTTACCAGTGCCAGAGTGGAAATGGGAGAATATATCCATGGACTTTGTTGTGGGATTAATGAAGACATCTCCAGGTAATAATGCAATCTGGGTTATTGTTGATCGCTTGACTAAATCTGCTCATTTCTTTTCTATACGAGATACTATTTCCCTGGATCAACTTTCCCGCTTGTATCTTAAAGAGACAGTCAGGTTACATGGTGTTCCTCTCTCCATTGTATCTGATCGTGATCCCAGGTTCACTTTTAACTTTTTGAAAGGCTTTCAGAAGTCGTTGGGTACTAAATTAAATTTTAGTACAGATTTTCATCCTCAATCAGATGGGCAATCAGAACGAACAATTCAGACCTCAGAGGATATGCTACGAGCTTGTTCGATGGATTATCAGGGAAGTTGGGACGAACATCTTTCTTTGGTTGAATTTTCATATAATAACAGTTTTTATTCCAGTATACAGATGGCACCATTTGAGGCGTTATATGGGAAGCGGTGTCGAACTCCGTCTTTCTGGGATGATGTGGGTGAAAGGAAGTTGATGGGACCAGAATTGGTAGAAGAGATGGCAGAAAAAGTTCGGCTGATTCAGAAAAACATGAGAATAACTCAGAGTAGGCAGAAGAGTTATACGGACAATAGGAGGAAGGATCTTTCATTTGAGGTAGGTGATCATGTTTTTCTCAATGTATCACCACAGAAAAGTGTGATTCGATTTGGTATGAAAGGAAAGCTGAGTCCAAGGTTCATTGGACCATATGAAATTCTGGAGAGAGTTGGATCAGTTTCTTAATGAGTGTCTTTACCTCCATGTTTATCTCAGGTACACAATGTTTTTCATGTTTCGATGCTGAGAAAGTACATGCCAGATCCATCTCATGTTTTGAGTCCAGAGATAGTTCAGCTGGAAGAGAACCTATCTTATGAGGAACAATCGGTCCAGATTCTTGACCACAGGGAGCAAGTGTTATTGAATAAATTGATTAATTAGGTAACGATTTTGTGGAAAAACCACATGATGGAAGAGGCAACATGTGTATCTGAAAAAGCAATGAGGGATATGTACCCCCATTACTTCGATAAGTAAAAAAATTACGGGGACACAATTTTATAAAGGGGGGAAGGATGTAACATCCCAAGTAAGTAATGAATAATATATATTTTTATCTATGTCTATTAATGAATTAGATAGTGTTTCAGAGGCTTAAAATGAAAATAAATCCAATCTTAAGCATGTAATACACAAATATTTTTAAAAGATTGTTTTAAAGCCTTTTGATGGAAAACCATTTTTAAATATATATTTTGACAATTTTATAATATATTTTTGTCAAAATAAACATATTCTTTATGATTGGGACATCAAAATTTACTTTGTGTGAATATTTGGTATTTTTCTGACAATGTTCATTTTTTAATGAATAGTGAAAAATACTGCATTTTACCTCAAAACTGCTTTTACATTTAATATAATTATATGGTTAGATTATATTTTTAATTGGTATTAAACTGTAATCTGAATATATTTTTACCATTTAATCCAATGGTGGTCATTAGGATTAATTTGACTTTGGAATTGGGCATAAAATAATGCCAAACTTTTCATATATATTGTTTCATAAAAACACGCAATTTGTCATGAGAGTGGGAATTAATTATTAAATTAATTAATGTGACTTATATGGTTTGAATATTTTAAAATAGACTTCATTTTTGAATTCGGAATATCAAATATATCTTAGGGTGAATTTTTGGTATTTTTCTGAATAACATCAATTTTTGATGAATAGTGAAACCACTAAGTGGTACTTATAAAAACAGATTTTTCGTTTAAATGAAATTTTCCCACGAAGGTGTTTTGAATTTCAAAAATCCTACATACATGGTTGTCATTGAGAAGTAAAATGTGGTTCAATGAGATTAAAATAATTTTTTGGTGAATAGTAACTTTTATGTTCTTAATCGCTATTAGAGGTAATTAGTGTAGTTTAAGGTAAAAATAATGCTTTAATAAAATGAGATGAGCTTGAAACATGTCCTACCCTCATTGGATGTGTCATGGCCGACCAAGAAAATCCATGGGTCAACATGGGGACCCCATGGAGCTACATTGGTTGGGAAATGACATAAATAACTATTTATTTAATGAAAAAGTAAAAATGACACGTACATAATATGTTTTAAAACATCAATTTTTAAATGTGGTTATAGAAGTAATATTTTTGAGTATAAATATTTATTGGAAACGTAAAACGATTTCCTACATCATAGTATTTTTTCTATAATTTTTAGATTTAAATAAATTAAATTATTTATGACATCATGATGATGAAGCGATTGCGTCATTAAAAAAGGATTTAAATAAAATGACAAGATAATGTAATATCATTGATCTAAACATGTACAAAACCAATTGGGAGGGCATATTTCGAACCCTTATCACCTTATCCTAGAATTATATCAATGTGGGACCTTTTAAATCTGAAACACATTTTCAAATAAAGTAATATTTCTTTACATTCCAAGAGTGCCCCTCCTCTCCTCTTATAAAAGGCCCCCAACTCTACGTCCTTACCCAGACTCCCAAAGACTTTGGATCGTCCAACCCCTTCCCATTTTTTTTCTTCAATTCCCTCTATTACTCCTTGAAGCCTCACATTGGGAAGAAGTCTTCCCAAGGAAGCCTTTGAGCTCAAACCAAATGGAGTTACCCGATTTTAAGGTAATGTCTTCACTTGAGTCCTTTTGTTTTATTTTGTTTCTCCAACCCCCTAAACACTTTTTATTCATTTCTTTTGTAACAATTACAGTATCTTCAATATAATAGGATGTTTTAATATGAAGTATTCGAGATACAATTACACACACCTACATCTAATGGTTAAAGGACATACTGTTTCCGTGGATGGTGAATTTATGTCTCCCAAAACGATGATTGTTCAACATTCTTTCAACACCTTCCAAGGTGGCCATTAAGATGTCACTATATTTATATATGATATATAATATGTTTATGTTTTCCTTAAGCTTCTTTATTTTTCATTTTGGGAATACATTTATAGTTTCCATTATGGGTAAACGCGATATCTTCATTTAAGGAAGTACGGACTACCGCCCCCTCAAAGTGATTTGTTTCGTTAAATACCATATGTGGGACGTATAAAGGATGGAGTTATGATATTATTTATGATATTACACTGGAATTATAATATACCTTTATCTTATTATGTTTCCATTCTATAAAATATGAAATGGAAATGAAAGTAGCGTTCATGCGTACGTACGACTTATCGTCTCCATGAATGGTGCATTTCATTTCATACCTCTAAATGATTATGTTATATTATTAATGCATGTATATACTGGATATATATGATATATATGATGTATACATCATTATTATATTTATGGATATTATGGATACATGAAAAACTTGTAATTATAAAGGGTTTATTTTGACTCAAGTACCAATGATCATTAAAACGACTGTTATTAACTTAAATAATTACATAGTGTTCATGACATGGAAATAAGTGATATAAAAGGATTAATGATCTTTAAAAAGGTTCTTAAGAAATTATAAATTAACTCATGTTTAGTATTCAGGACATTATTGAACGATCGAGTCAAGTCGGACCCGAGGTATGTGACTTCGTCTCAAACTCCTTTCATTGAGGCATATTTTGTTTTATACACAACCTTCTTTTATATGGTGTGTAAACCCCTTTGACTTTTAAATTTATCCAAAAGAAATCTTTTTTATACGAAGCATTTTACTAAATGACATAAGGGAATGTTTTGTCGTACGTATGCGGAGACAATGACTTCTCCGCCGCCGTGACCATTATTTGAGTTTCGGCTTCCTCTACAAGCCATACCTTTTTTTAAAAGAAAAATAAATACCATGATTTACTTTTCATTTATTTTGGTATTGGAAATGGTTTTCATAATATTTTTATATCAATGTGTGGTATTGATATCTTGTGATTGAATGGTGGAAATGTTATGTTTCATTTATGCATGTTTTATTTGATACGATTATGTTGAGGTTCTTGGGCATTGTTATGAAGACGGGTGGTTCCGTTATAGACTAAGGGCAAGTGAGCCCGATATAGCTCTTCAATGCATTGGGTAACGCGAAGGAGTGAAATGTTAAGGTTTCTCCTAAAAGATTTAGGGAATATACTGTGATGGGTATTCCTAATGTAACCAAGAGGGTTACTCCCTACGTAAGAATGTTATGAATTCCTCAAGTTACCTTCATGTCTTATGATTTCTATGATTTATTAATGATTTGATGAGGTATGTTAAAGTGCTTATGTTTTATGGGTAAAGTATTATTTCATTCTTATGTATATATGAACTCATGTTTCCTTTCCATATTTTTTTCATATAACCCATACTGGGCTTTTTATGCTCATCCCAAGTTTTTTGAAATGTTTTTTACAAGTCAAGGGAAAGGTACATGATATGATGATAGTGTCAAGGAAGTGTCAAGAAAGAATCCATGTTTTATTTAAAATATGTTTCCATTGATGAGAATGAAGAATACTATCTTTATGTAACCACTTTGTTTATATGTGGAATGTAATGAAAGTTTTACGATCAAATTATCTAAAACTCTAAACCTGAAAAGATCTTCAATGTGTAATATTGTAATAACTCTAGATTAAGTAAGGTTTAAGGCTGGGGCCTTATATGACTACCCTTTTTATATCCATTTCCATTTAAAATGGAACAAAAATCATCACTCATGAATATGAGTTTAATACATATCCCTGAAGTTATGTCTTTTTTTTCATTATATAGCTATAGGTTTGTTAAAAAATATAGAACAAAATAATATATAATATATTTAAAAAATATTCATTATTATATAATTTAAATATATTATTTATCTTCTTACCCCACCATCCTTTTAAAATTGATAATGTCACCCATGAAATGCCATCATCTATCACCGTCACGAGGCCATGTGATTTTTTTATTTTGAATTTAAAATAATAGTAATAAGGATAAATATAATTAATAAATTATTCATTTTAAAAAAATAAATTATTACTGAAAAAGAATTAATATAATTTATTATTGTCCATATAAAAAAATCAAAATGCCATTCTTGCGTATATACAGACTATTGTCTCCCAGAAATTAATGGGTTAATTTTAAATGGCCACCATTCAGGGTTGGTATTAAAATATTAAAAAAATATATATATATATATAATTATAAATTTTCAATTATTTTTGTGTTAATGTGATTATAATCCCTTTGAGGTTGGTCAACACACCGATGTTTCTTAAGGTTATAAACCAAACATCCTCAAAACATTCAATGTGAATATAACCATTTTAGTAACTAAATAAAAAATTTTAAAAAATAATGGGATTACTGATAGAATTATGGACATAAAATTTCTTATAAATAAATATTAAAAATAATATTTATTTTTTACTTAAGCTCGAAAAATATGAATGAAATGATATATTGCTCAAGGTAATGGTTTTTATTTCAAAACTATACATCAAAATTTTAAATCTCTTATCCTACATTACAATATAATTTAATTCAAGAATATTATTTTTTATATTTAATTTTTTTTAAATATCACTTTCAACTACTTTGGACTTTCATTAAAAAAAAGTATAAAATAAAATTTTCTACAATTTTATCACAGAGGTTTTAAACTTTTTTTATAATTTTATGATGATTATTATTTGAAATATATTTATTGAAAATTTTTCCAATATTTATAATTGATATTATTTCTAAATCCTACCTAACATGTTAACATGTTTTTTCATTGTATAAATATTTCCTACTATTGTAAAAAAATTTCAATTTCAATTTTTTTTAATAAAAAGTCTATTTCTCAAAATGATTTGGATAAAATGAAATTTTTTTACCTATGGGATAAAATCCGCAATGAAAGGGTCTTATGATGAATTCCTGAAAACAATAATTTTTTATTATTAATTATATGGTTATTTTTCATTATATATTATGAAGATTGATCCCAATATTGCTCCTGAGAAATTCTGTGCCATATTTTTTTCGAATTCATCGTGTAATAATTCATTTATGCAAGGTAAAATTTGTGGGACATGACATGGTATGTTATTACTATATAATTAGTTATGATTAAGTTATTATAACATAGTTAAAAATAAGATAACATGGTATATATATATATATATATATGATTCTACATGATATATGTATTACAATTTTCGGGATTTTTATTAAAATATTATGATTTGATAAGGTAATGAAATTTTATGGAATAATAACACTAAATTTTTTTTAAATGTTATCATGATTTCTCACTTTATTCAGGATAATATCATGGATTTATAATTAATAATAATGGTTTCTCAAATTTTTTATTTTAGAAAACAAATGATTTTCTATTGTTGATTATTTTGTGTTAATATTTTATTCAGAAAAAGTAAAACTTCTTTATTGGTTTTCACAAGATTCACTGGAATAATTGGAATCATTTATTTTTATATCATATACATTTATTTTTTCATCACATAACTTGTTTCAAAATTCATTTCATAGGATGTAATGAAGAATATAAATTTTTGAGGGTTTATGATTTATACTCTGACGAGTCATCTTAAATTAAGTAAATATTATTTTTGAATGAAATTTTTGTGTTGATATAAGCCCATATATTTCAGGAAAATATAAAATAAGATAAAATTTTATACTATTTATTTAATTTTTCTCCTAAATAAATATAAATCTAAATTTAAAAGATCTTGAATATGGTAAAATTTAAATCCTTCTCATAAATCATGAAATTATCTATTAAAAATGACATAGTAGATATGGTTGGTATATAAGAAAATTTTTTGATTACCATAGAGGTTAATAAATGATAAATGATATTTTTAAAAAACTCTAACATATCATTACATATTCATTTCATTGATTTTTATGGATTACATGTTGGTTTATCTTATCCTTGTCATCATAGAATAGTATTTTCACAAGAGGAAACTGAGAAACTAAAGTATGAATGCCTTAATTGGATAATAATCATCAAAAGCAGAAACCTAAAATTCTTATAAGGGAGAAATATTTTCAAATGGTTACTGAATTGGAGTATTCTATTAATAGTGTACCCTATTAAACTGAGTAATTGAATTATACACTACAAAAAATTTATACAACTGAGGATTTCATGAAATATATCCCTCAATATATTTATTTATCTTTACACACATTGATTGATAAATGAATAAAAGATTCACTATTAAATATATTTTAAGATTTTTTATGTGTATAACATTAATTGGTAACTGTTTTCATTTAAAACCTTTTATTGCGATGTTGATCGATAATGGTCTCTATATAAAAAGAATGTTGAATATGGTGATATTGATTTCAAGGATTGGATAGACATTAATGATGTTCTTCTCGAGAAATATATTCATGATATTATTGATCATAATATATAATTAAATTTTATATATTTGAATAAAAATGAATAATAATTTGTTTCCACTTTTGAAGAAGATCATAACATGAAGTCCCAGTATTCCATGAATTTTTTTCATGACCATGAGAGTAATTTTTATTGATTTCATAAAAGTAAAAATCCATTTGTAATAATACAACGAGACATATGTGAATTAAAAATATGTGTATAAGAAGTTCATCATGTTATGTAATATGATATTTATTTTTTCAGCAGTTATATACTTAATTAAACCATCACTAAGTAGAATTCAAGGTGGAAATATATAAAGAATATTTCAACCATAAATCTGAGTGTAATCCCCAAATATGTTCCATATTTGGAAAATTTTATTTCTTGTAATTTTTGATGGTGTGTGTAATGAGTCAAAAATGCAATTATATAGACTATTTTCTTGAGAATACACGTAAAATTGTTTTAATTAGTCTAGTAATGGGAAAACAAATAGTTAGTTAGTAGTGAAATTTTTTAGTTGCAATATGTTTGGTCATTTTTCTAAAGAATAAATTAATATAGTTATGCAATGTTATAATAACAAAAAATTAATATAAAATGTGTTGGAATGTCTTTTATTATTATTATGTTTGGTTTTAGACAATAAAATATTGTTTTTAGATAAGATACTTGTGTATTCATATAATACAATTGTCATATTCGATTTGGGGTCCTTGAATTCATTTATTTCATGATAATATGCATGTCGAATGAAAATAAAATCTCAAGGAAGGATGTTAATAATTATGATAAAAACGAATTTGTTATATATGAAGGGAAAAGAATTTACAAGAAAATATATTTTATTATATATATATTGGTTTTTCCTGAAATACTTATTTTTTATACCATTATATTGTTTGATGTTATTCTTGGAATATTTTGAATTTTAGCATTTCATTTTAATATAGAATGACGAGTTAATAGATTATATTCAAATATAATTTTGTTCTTCAATTAATATATAATAATGAGTTAATACCATTTATAAAATATCAGTAATATTATATATTAATTCAATATCGGAGAGAGTGTTATCTTCCATTTATTTTCTAAAATAATGAATCTTTTAAAATTAGTGATGTGTTAGTAGTAAATGTGTATTGGTTTAAAATTTCATCATATGCTTAACAAAAAACTACAATATTTTAAAATAAATATTTTTTTATATTTCACATGGGATGTATATTTATATATTATTTAAAATAATAATATTAAATGTCAAGTACTAATAAAATATACCATAGTTATGAATAGTACTATGATATAAAAACAAAATCCTATTGACTATGAAATGGTATAATCTATAGTTTGGAACTCATGAAAAAATATAAAATATTCTATAAAAACTCTTAAAAGAAAAAAGTAAATGTAAGGAATATAATTTTCATTTTCAAGTAAATTTCAAAAATGACATTGGGAACCAGTTAATAATAGTTGATGAATGATGGATTATATATATAGTATAAATGGAAATGTGGACATTGGTATCTAACTATTAGATGATTGTTGTCCTATATAAACATTGGCCAGTTTGATCATTAGACACGGTTTCCATTGGGTATTATGATCATTATTAATAATTTTACCATCACAATTATTTTTTATATTGGGTAATGAAAAATTATTATTGATGTATAATGGAAAAATTGTAGAGTCAACAAGTAGAGTCATTATTTTTTAAGACAATCTATCAGAACATGTGAGGGATTTAGAATAACGGGGTTTAACCCTTTACAAATCCCATGAATATCATCAATAAAAAATGTTTGTATAAAATCACATATGGGTGATTTTCCAGATAGTATAGATCACTAAATGGCTAATGGTAACTAACCACCACATGATATTATCACCATCACAAACCTTACCCTTAAAGAGAATGTATTTTTTATAATGGGTTATATATCTAGACTATAGAATCATAAATGTTCAATTTATTTTTTATTAATGAAATAGCTAGTTTATCTATAAAATTTTTATTTTTATTTTATTTAATAAAATATACTCGAATATAGGATGAACTTGGCAGACATATTTTTTGGATATAAATAAAACAAAATTGAATTTTCGTAAAACATATACACTTTTACAGTAAAATAATTTATTATAAATAAAATATAGTTTGAGGAAATAATATTAGAAAGAATTATTTATTAAAATAACAAAGATAATATAATTATATAATTTTTCATAAAGTTGTTATAAATGAAAGAAATTTGACTATGTCATAAAAATTATTATTTTTCATTAAATAAGTATTTATTATTTACATGTAAAATGAATTATATTTAAGGATTTATCTTTGAAAAATTGAACTTATAACTAGAATCAAAATATCAAAATTAGATTTGGGTGAAATTTTGAAAATTCTGTTATATACAATATTTTTTACTATATATTAAAATAATAATTTTTTTGTCATTATTCATTGGATTCATATACATTTAATAGTTATTAAATAATTTGTTTTATATAATTCATAACCAATGATATATTATTTTATTAAAATTATTTATTTAAATTGATTTAAATCAACTTCCAACCTATAAATGACTATCAATATTTTGAAATTTTAATTTTTGTCTTTAGTCAACATTTCATTTATGATTTTCTATTCTATGTACTAGGTAATATTGAAAAATGGATTTTGGTTCTATGATATCAAAGTAATATAAAACATGAAATAAATTCCCAATACTATGACTAAAAATAGTGGCTATGAAAGTGATTTTTTATTTTACACAACCTTGAATTCATAGAAGTGTATTTAGGAATGAATAAATTATTTTACCAATTTTACTCCAAATACCCAACAATCAGCCCATTCATCTCCACTCCAAATCTGTTATAGATGAACAATAATTAATTTTCCTCCAAAAGAGTCCCCCCATAGTGTGTTCGAGATCTTAATCTTCCACCCTCATGTTCTCATAAATAACTCTTTAAGGTAAGGTAACATTCCTCGTATTATTTTTTCTCTCATGTTTTTTTGCAGTGGGTAATATAAATGATTAAATAAATTTTATCCAACAATGTTTTGTCTAATTACTATAAAAATATTTCTTTTCTATCAGATAACATTTTCACCAATCATTATTCAATTTCCCTAATAATTGTTTTATACAGTCATGCCACCAAATTCATTTCATGAATTTCCCCATTTTATATGAAATATTTTTATATTATGAATACTAAATAAACATAGATATATCTGATAAATCACCTATATGTAAACTTAATATATTTATTTTTTGTTTTATATTTATGAAACCAAAAATCAATTTTCATAGGGGAAAAATGTAGTAATTTTAAATCTGTGGTGTACTTATATAGTCAATGAAATTATTTGAAACCTATCTATTATTTTCCCTACATTCTTGATTATATTTTTTATTATGATCATTTTTGTTAAAATTAATTAAGACATTTGAATGGTGAACTATAATATTTATCCAATTCATTTTGTAAATAATTAATATTTTGGGGATGAAATGTTTTATTGTAACAATCTCAATAACCATAGTAATATTTTAATGTAACTAATTTGATGAAAAATGGTGATATTCTTATAAATTTATCATTTTAATGTTGAAGACACATTTCCATGTTATGTGTAAATTATATGTGTTTACTATTATATTTTATGACAATTTTTCTTTCCATGATTTTCATTCATTTTCCATTTCATTTTTTATCCCCTACTATTCCATATGGTTACTATTTTTCTATTTTTGTAGATCACACAAAAATTACTTTTTTTTTCAGGTAACATAAGACTGATTGAAAATGGATTCATTCTAATGGGTTAAATAACTATTTTTTCTGATTCCCATTGTCCATTCATGTTTTTGTGCACAATTTCAAATATAATAAACCGCCAATGATCCTTGTATTTTATTAAAGGAAAATTTAGTAAATAATATTTTGAAATTTTATGTATGAAAAATTTAGAATTCCATTGAATGAATATATGGATATATTTGCTTTTGATTTTCTTGGCATCATTATTTATTATGTGTTTGAGTGTACATATTAATTAACCCAATTTTCTAATATAATCTTGAAAAATATTTAATATAAATTCTATTGAGTAGTTATAATTGATAATAAAAATATAATAGTTTTTTATAAGGTTTTCATCCACCCTTACAATTTCCTTAGTGTCCTCCAATTTTGGTTGTTAAAAATATCTATAAAAAAGAGATACTTTTCCTTAATTATATATTAATCAATAAAATTATTTTTACAAATGTATATTTTTTTCCACATACTGAGGTATTATTTTATTATGTCTATTGATCTTAGTATTTTATCAATTTGAAACTCGTGTTCAGTTGTCATCTAATGGTGGTAAATGAAGACGTCATTCTGAAGACAATATTTCATACTAAATAAGGTTATTATGATTTATTTGGTATTAAATTAAAGATAAAAAATGAAACCATTATATTGATGGATATTCTTGAGCAAAGTATCCATGATAATTTTTTAAATTAAATATGGTTTTAATAGGTCAATTTTATATTCATTTTAACTATTATGTGAAATATGATAAATATGTGAGGATTATTTTTCAAACCATAAATAAAAATTAGATGTTTGTAAATATTTTATTATGTGAATTCTTGTAAAGGTATATTTATTTCATGGGAATATTGTTTCTAAATATGACACAACTATTATCTTTTTAATCCCAATGTGGTCTTAGAATGTAAAATACCATGACATTTCACAATGATTCAATGTTTTCACGGAAGAAAGAGATTTACATATTGTATTTTTAGAAATTTTCTAAATTTGTTCTCCTAATTAAAAAATTAAATTGAAATGGGCAAAATTCTTCAATATGATTGAATGTGGTTTTCTCAATTGAAAATAATTTTGGGTAATACTCCAGCATTATCCATGCCAACAATAAATTTGTTAATTTTTTACTTATACTGATTGTTCCATGAAAATAATTGGTTTTTTATTAGTATAATATGAATGATAAAATTCATATGTTTTACTTAAATTTAACCTCTAGAAGAGCAATTACACTATACATGATATTGATCTTGCACGAATGGTTTATTCTTTTAAAATTTAATGGCATCTATTATACATGGTTAAATATGAATTACATAGAGAAGAAAAAAGTTTAAAGAATATATTTAATCATAATGAGTTAAATATGATGTTGAAAATATAGATATATATAATAATGGAATACAATTATAAAAATCATTATCATTTAGAAGAAAACAACTTCGTTGATTCATTTATTGAAAATAATAATGTATTACAAACCATATTATATTTCAACATGATCCTTTGATAAGTGATTTAATGAATATTATATTATTAATTTTAAATAAATGGAATCAATATATATTGGTCCTGGTTTTAATAGAGTCATCCAAGGAATACATAATTATAAATTCTAATATTGAATATCAGTTCTTTGTAAAAAAATAAATAATTAAATAAGGTAATTTTTTAAACATAACTTTTTTAAAAAATGTGTTTTTAGTAATAAAAATAATTTATATGTGTCATTTTAATTTTAGATAATATAGAGATCATATTATAAATTAGAACATAAAAGATATCATTCAGTTATTTTTTATAATTTTTCATGAAAGATATATTTTGAAGTGGATTTTTAAAATTTTCATATTTTGAGAGGCTCTCCTTTTTTTTGATAAATAAGATAAAATTTTATTTTTATTTTTTTATATAAATATAACATCCATTTAATTTAAAAATTATAATTATTTATAAAGGAATTAATATTATATATAATTTTTTGGTAATTAATTTTTATTATTAAAATGAAAATTTCATAAATTATTATTCATCATTTAATATTGTGCACTTATGTAAAAATTAATCTCATTCACATGTAGAAATTAAATTTTTCATAATGGATTATATATTTGAAATTGAGATATTCAAATTTACTAATGATGTAATTTTAGTTTTTAGTCATTATGAATATTAATCATGGAAAAATGAGTTAACCTGGTAAAAGGTAGATTAGTTTAATTATCGTAAATACAATGTGATATGTGTAAAAATTCTCAACATAAATACCATCATTTATGGTTTTTATACAATTATCACCCTAACATTGATGGTTTTTGAGATACTTGACAATAGATTCCAAATCATTTCATACATAAATATAACATTTTGTTAGTTAAATATACATTACATATCATTACGATACATTCAATAACTATAATGTTGTAGTGCCTTTGTAATAATTGGTACATAAAAAATGTATCATAAAATAAGTACATCATCTCTAATATCATTCATCAAAATGATCACCCATTATAGACATACAATTTAAAAAAAATTATTTTTATCATGGAAAAATTAATCCTAATTAACAGTGATCTTTGATGCTATGTAAGGACAATCAAGGGATATATCAATTATAATTAAATTAAAACAAGATAATATATGTATGAGAACCCAATTTTTTCATTCTAAAATAATATTCATCATTTCATATATGCTAATTAATATTAATTTAAAAAATAATTTAAATTCATATGATACAATTCATAAATCAATCAAATAATATAATCCCTGATAGAATAAGATTTTGAAAATATCATGTCATAAAATTCTAACACAAAATTTGGAATAATAATAAAAATATAAATATTTTATCATGGATCCCCACGATTACATTTATCACATGTTTTAATCTGGATAACAACCTTGTTTCTTGATTTATGATTTAGATACCCTCTCTTATACCATTTTTTGGGTATAGGATTACATCTCACATACTATCTTTTCAAGCATTGGATAACCTTCCATAAACACTTTATACTGATAAAAAATTAATCTATACACAATTAATTTTATGTCTATAAAAACTCACATGTTATATAATCATAATTCATTAATTTCTATTCCACATTATCAATTATACATTTTATATTTCTTCATTTCATAACCAATAGAAAATAAAATAGATTTTATCACATTTTGATAATCATTATAATAATTCATATAGGGAAATAATATGTATGGTATCATAGATTCATTTCCCCAATGATGTATAAGTAACATCAAAGCATGTTTTTAAAGAAAAAAAATTATTTTGAAAGAACATTGGAATAATTATTGAGGAAAACACTCTTTTCCTTTTATAATGAATTATTTAAAGTGAAACAAATCCTACTATTTTATGTATTAAAATATCATTTAAAATAACCATGGAACTATTTAAAATAATATTCATTAGAATTAGTGATCGTTATTTTGTGAAAAGTCATAGCTGCAGTACAAATTAATATAAATATTTTATTCACAACTTTTTAAAATATTATGTCATTCATAGAATGATAATTACATTTTTATTGAATTTTTGTTTGTAAATAAAACATGGGGTAAAATTACATTAAATATAATGTAATGACAATATAAACATTATTGACAAAATTTTATAGAATATATATACTTGGAAGAAAAATATTATCAATCAAATTGAAAAAAGAAGTTATTTTTCCCTTAAAATTATCTTTCCATAATATGAATTATTAAATTAGTAAAAAATAAAGGAAAACAATTAAAATCCTAGAATCACGATATGACAAAAAAAAATAACATTGGATAAGGATATATCATATCATGTCATCATAATAAATATAATCTTTGATAATACAAAAAAATAAGATTTTAACATAAAAAATAATACATGAAATCTATCATTATTTGTAAGACTTCTGAACTCCTATAAAATAAATATTAGTTGTTTATAACTCTATATTAGAGCTACAGAAAACATTTTATATCATATATGACCTAATAAAAACATTTAAAATTCTATTGGTTAAAAATTAGTTATTAAAATCATTATTTTAGAAAGTTAATTGCTTCATATATCAAGAATGATTTGGTTCAGCAATTCTGATTCACGTACATCGATCTTGGTTCGATAATATAAATAATTTTTTTATCATGATATATATATGAAAAAGTATCATTATATATATATTTATGTTATATTCTTCCAAAAAATGTGGAAATAGAAAAATGAATTAAAATAATCATAGAAGTGGTAGACTGTATGTATGGATGCACACACATCTTATTTTCTAAAAGAGGGATATAAATATAAAAATTATTTAATTAAAAAATAATAATTAATATATAATAAATATAATATATAAATATATATTCATTAAATTAGTCATTATAACCAACCATGAAGTATAGTTATGTAAAAGGAATCATATCTTTATGTGGAGGTGGTAGCCCACATGTATGAACAATTGATACATTCATTTACCATTTGATAAATATCAAGTCAAAAATGGTTGTTACATCATCATGAAAATAAATAATTATGTTTATTATGTGTTATTAATAATTTTTTATGTATAAATAATTTTTATAGAAGGTGGATGAATAAATAATTTAGAATTTACTAACTTTTGATTAATATATGTTCATTGAGCAACCCTATTTTGATTACAACTTAATAATTTAAAGTATTTTAATTTAATAAAAACATGACACATAAGAAATGAAAAGGTAATTAAAGAAATAAATTTTTTATGGAATAATCATGACATGCTTAAACTATACGATCGACATGATAGGATATGGTTGTCCTTTTATATGAGATGTAGTTGAAACATGTGGGATTTTTTAATTGGAGTAATATATATTAATTTATTATTAAATAAAAACATATCCAATATTAATAATATTCTTATAATTTATCTCATATATTATAAATATTAACATAATGATTTTTTAGAGAATTTTATGTGAAAATAATTCACTAATTTATTATTTAACATCATCTGTAGTCATGTTTTAAATTTAACCATGGTAACAATGTTTTTCTATTTTTTCTATTCATTGTGAAAAAAATTAAAATGGAAAAATTATAAATTTAGATATTAAAATTAATAACAATAATAAAAATTTATGAAATTGAATTTATATATGTTATAAGAAATTTCATTTAAAATAAACCCACAAAATGTGATATAAAATAGCTTACATAAAAAAATATTTATAAGTGTTAAAATATTCATCTACCAAAATTACTCATAATGTTTTTTATGAAATTTATTATAGTATTTTAAATAAATAATAATTAATGAAATTATAAAATTAATTAAAAAATGGGACTTTGTTAATACTTGACTTAAAAATAGAGTTTTTTTATAAAATATATATTTATTCACTATTCATTAAAAAACAATATTTTCAAAAAATACCATAGTTTAACATTAAGAAAATTATCATATATAGATATATATATATAAACCTATAAAATATATACTATTTATAAATTTTTTATAATTTATTTATAATATCACTGAATAATATTAAATAGAACATTTTTTGATGAATACATGTTTTTGAATTATAAAATGATTTTTCAAAATATTGATTATTTATATATGAATTAATAAATAATTTTGACTTACATAAAACCATTAATAAAATTTTAAGGTGATTATTGAAAATACTGGAACCAATTTAATAAATATGTTATAGAATTTATATTTAAATCATCAACATTTAATAGTATATCATGTTTTGTTTAAACCAAATGTTTCATGTAATGTATGGTATCAAATAAATAATGTTTATTTTATTTGAAAAACATGTAAAACCATTGGTTGTTCTATTTTACCAATTTAAAATTATTTTTCCCACTTAAATTTTATTACTATAATATAATAATATATGAATATAAATGTTTCATCACATCCATGGATTCCCACGTAGCTTATTTGAATTTATGATTTCTAAATAGAACTATAACCAGGTGAATAGTCTTGTTCCATGTAATTATATATATATGATCCATGATTTCTTATATTTTTTAATTATAGGAAAGATCATCATCCAGTGTTAAAACCTAAGAGGTTAATATATTTGAAGGATCTGGTATGTACTTCCTCGGAAGAGATACATAGAAAACATCATTAACTTGAGTGAGATTATTGGTAAGCACCATGAGACAAAAAAACTACAAACTCAATCACAAATATCATTTGTTTAAATATACATTTGGATAAAAATATCCTTGTTTCCAAATAACATGAACTTCTCCCATGGATAAATACATTGAATCACCTTTTTAACATTATTCAATCCAAATGTTTCTAATGATTCTCATCATAACATCTCTTTCAACTATGAGATATAGTGATGTTATTTTTTGAAGGATATCTCATTATATAACATTTAATTATTTTTAATTGTTTCCAATAGTTTTCATCATCCAACTTCATCCTATATTGTACGATTTTTCAGTTATTTCCATATATATCTTTGTAAGGATCTATAATAATGTTTGAGTTAAATCTTGTGTTCTATTAATAATTTTTTTAGTGTAATCCATTGATCCCATACACTTTTGAAATATAGAAAAAATACAATATCAATATATCCTCAATTGTTGGAATTATATTATTACCCTAACTATCTATGTGAGGATGATAGAAAGTACTAAAATACATCTTTTTATCAATATATTGGGAAAGACATCACGAAAACATTGATTTAAAAAAATGATCTTGATTATATACCATAGAATTTGTTACTCAATGAATAAATTTCAATTCATTATTATATCATGTATAGATGATAAATTGAGTAATCACTATTAATAGTTATTAAATTAGGTGAGAAGTTAAAGTTGATGACTATAAAAAAATATCATTATGGAAGTTATATTTTTGGGGGTCTGATGGTGAAAACCATTGTGAAATTTTACCTTATCCAATTTGGAATGGGTATTGGTTTAAAAATACCATTAGAATTCATCATCTATGACATAAATTTAAGAAATACAATGAACTGATATACAAACTCTACATGTTCTTGATTTTTTATTTAATATTCTCAATGATGATTGTTCAAAATTAATTTTATAAAGACAATATTTCTAACCTTTCATCATATATTCAAATCCATAAATATTTGATATTCTGTGATCCTTATTCTTGGTATCAAGAGTAGTATTTTTTACACCAAAAATATGCTATTATTTTATATTTCATATGATAGTAATATATTGAGAAGTCATTATAATAAATCAACACAAATAATTATACATGGTCTATATTAAATTAATTTTAGTGACTATGATTTCGATATTTTATTATTGGTACATATGTCACACCTTTTTCTAAATAATGATATCATATATTTAATTAAATAATTACCATATCAACTACCATATCGTTAGTCATGATTTTGTTTAATTAAAATTTAGTGGTATTGAGGCATAAGAGATCATTATATCATCTTACTTGTGGAAACATCCATGACACTTCATTAAGTCATCACTAAAGATCAAAAATCCTACTCTACATAATTTTAGTGTGAGCAGAGGTTCACCAACAAACCTTCTCCTTAGTTTATTGTATTTCTTCTCACATGCATCAGTCTAAATGGAAAATGGTGCGAATTTAAGTTAACTTGGTTAATGTATTTGATATCAATGATACATTCACCACATGTTAAAAATAATATCCACACAATCGAACAAAACTATGAATATAAGTCAACATGGATTGTCTAGGAAAGGGATAAATTACTTCTATCTTGGATGGATCCACCTATATACCCTTTCATTAAAATTATGAAACAAAAAAGAAATGTATTGTATCAAAAATTAACACTTGGTAAATTTTACATAATGATTATACATTATAGTGTCTTATATAAAATCATAATGGGATCTTTGTTTTATTCCTTACTCTTTGAATATAATATAATATCTCTAATAAATAAATTTAAAACTAATTAAGGTAATATATAAGAAAACTATCTATTAGATCCACAATGATTGATGGTTAATTTGTAAGACTAAAGGGAAACAATAATTCTTAGCTTCCAGGCCTAATATGGATTGATTTCTTGTGTATATTTTCACTTTTTTCAATAAATTGATAATTTATAGAAAATGATAAATCTATTAGAAATATTGAGAACCACAAAATTTATCACAAAACCATTATCAATTCGATGAGGATAATTATTCTGGATAGTTTCATTTTTATATTACTAATACAATGAAAAAATTCACATTTACCTATTAGAGAACTGAAAAAAATAACTTCACAGCATAGTGTTTTAAATTTGTTAACGAATACATTATTGATATTCTCTAAATGTTTCTTCATAAATTCCAACAACTCACTTGGGGAAATTCTGTATAGATTATATGAAATAGGTTTATCATGGTAATATCTTCTATAAATAAATCAACAAACTCGAGAATGATATTCAAATATTCGTTGTTGATTTTTCCCACAAACCATCTGATATAAATTTCCTTCTTTGGATATTAACCAAGAATTATAAAATGGAATAAATTTCAATTTTAAGAAAATATTTATCCTTTTAGTAACATATAATTACTGGATATTTTATAATTCAAATGTTACTTCCATTCAATGATAGATGTTTTGGGTTATATATAAATAATTATAATTAATTCTAAAATAATAGTAAATTCAACTAGAAGATGAATAATGAAAATTTCATAAATAATATTACATAAAACATTATTCAGATAAGAATAATATAACTGATATATTATTATCATTTAATTAAGAATTTTCAATAATAATTAAACATATAATCATTGAGATGATAATTTTAAACTATTAGAAAATTTATCAAATATAAAAGAATATAAAGATTAAGAATCAAATTAGACATTACTAGTTCTAAAGTTGATGGTATACATAACATTCAAAAAATAATTATCACAAATCACATTAAAAATAGTAATGGAATGATATTACATATTTTCTAATGGAATTAGTGGATTTTCATGTTGTTCATCATTTATAACTCTTATATTTTTAACTAATAATCATATTTATCATACCCCTTGAATTGGGAATGCTGGTGTGTTTGTGGTTCAATCGTTGGATCATTATCTTCATTAAAATAATTGTCACACTTTTTCCCATCACACTTGGATTCTATTTCACGATTGTCACTCTTTCTAAACATAAAACATTTACTAGTCCCATTAATAAAATTTCATATATGTTTATTTACACACATCATATTTAACAGATTTCTTATCCTCATCACTCAATTGAATTTATTAATTTAATTTACATTCAACTTCAACATTATTTTCATATAATACCACGAAATTTATGTGTAACTCAAATATTCATTTCTAGCATTATATAAAATTAAATGATTTATTTATAGCTTATGAATTCTATTATGGATAACCATATTCAGTGACATGGTTTAAAGATAATGATTAATTTTTCAATCTTACTTTCTAGTTCAATGATAATGACATTAGAGTACCTCGCTATTCTTTTATAATTTTCCTACAGGTGAAAATAGATTCATCATCCATATTATGTATCTTATGTAATTCCTTATCCATATTCATAAAAATAATATGGGGAAACTTCTTATTAAAAATATCCCTCAAAATTCATCCTACTCCACATATTCAAATTCATCATGTTAGTGGATGTTGCTGATATGTTTCCACAACTGATATTATTCACCATCATAATGATAAAATGTTAAAATAATTTTTCAGAAAATTCTGAATGTATAATGGAATGTATCTTTTTAAGGGTAAATTTCCATTTTCCAAAAACCGGTGGATGAGAAAATCAAAAAAATATGGTGCATGAAACCTCATAAAGTACTCAATTAAATGATGTTCCCCCCAGTCAAATTTTGATTCTCCACATGATTTATGGCTTGAGAAATTTTCTAAATCATAAAAATAGAATATTTTTTTAATCCACCATAACATTTTGTTCTTTAGGAGGAAACCCAATTTATTTTCAATCACATTCAGTATTAACAGAACCCCTCTATGTTCCAACTAATAAATGTTCCCAAATAGAATAGTATCAGAAAGAGTTATAATATTGAATAACCATTGAATCATTAAAATATAATTCTTAGTTTGAATAAATATTGACACCATCCTTTCAATCTATGACACCTTTATTTAAACATAGGTGATCATTGATCATCATCTACTGAAATCCATCGTAAGGTTTCATAATAAAAATGTGAATTATCCCATGCATATTCTCCATGAAATAATATGTAGCTGTGTAGACTTAGTCCCACTCATCATTCACCGATTATGATATTTTTAATATACAATCCACCCCAATCCTATTTATTAACAATATGTGTATTCATTAAAAAAACATTCATATACCGATATCCCAATATAGATTCATTTTATAGTAAAAGAAGACCATTTTTTCGCTGTAAATTTTTATTTTATCTAATAAATATACTTATCCATAGGGTTATCACTAATGACTTCTCATTATAGTTTTAAAAAAAATTAAATAGTTCATAATACCAAATTATTCCAACAAAAAAAAATCATATATATGTTAAAAATTATTATATGAATATTCATTACATATCATTAAAATAAAATCTAGAACTATAATGGTTTTGTGTCTTTTGAAACATGGATGCATAAAAAATCATCACATAAATGATCTACATAATCTCACACTTTGTTCTTCATTACTACTTCCCTTCTTAGATATATAATATGTAAAATATTTCTTCATATAATGGGAAAAAATAAATATAATAAAGGGGTATTTCAAAAGCATGTTAATTCTAAAAATGTGATAAAATATCACTCATTTAATTAAAAAAAGTGTATGCGTGTGTGATAATAAGACATTAGCATTTTAAAACCATTCCCATAAATTCATTGATCATAATCATGTGTCATTTCAAAATTATTAGTAGTTAATAAGACATGAATTGTAAAAAATCATTTGAAAATCATCATGTGATTATACAATTGAAAAATTGGCTTGAAAAAAATAATTTCCTAATAGGTCATATAATCATAATATCAAGAATATTATATCAGGGATAAAAAATAAAAAATTCATCAAAATATATGCATAGGGTAACCACCCAAGTATATGTTTCAAGCATTGGATAATCTTCTATTACAATATTTGCATGATTTTGATAATCATTCATGTAACTGCTTAATGGAATTGAAATAATATCTCATTTATCCTTTTATATAATAAATCATTACTCATTACAAAATTAATAAGAGGGATATAATGGACCCTCCAACACATAATCATTATCCATTAATATCTATGACCAAACATTGTTAAAACTCGTATCATTACATCATAACCTATGTCATGGAAAAGTAAATTTATGTCATCATTATTTCACCATCATAATCCAAAACAATACTGGGAAATAAAATTATGATATCATATAATCATATCCCTTATAAATATTATGTAACATCAATGTATGTTATAATAGAAAAAAAATATATAAAACATTATTGTAAAATTTCTTAATTAAAATACCCTTTCTTTTTTAAAATCACTTATTTCAAATCAAATGTTTTCCAAAATATTTTTGAAAAAATTTAAAATAAAAAGAACCCTGTAAAATTTCAAATGAGACAATAAGATAATTATTGTTCACGATGACTGTAAAATAAATTTTTACTATACGTGTTGATACAAATATTCAGGTCACACTATTTCTAAAGAGAATATAATTTAGTTATGTAATATATTATTACTTTTAATACATTTCATAGTAATTAAATAACATGTAAAATATAATCTAAAAATAATAGCACAATTTTGAAATCATTTTTGAGAAAATTTAAAATTAAAATTTTGATATAGAAGAAAAATGTTTCTTGATCAAATAGAAAAGTAATGTTGGATTTTATTAAAAAAAAAATTTCAGTATCTTGAGTTTTTATTTAGATGAAAAATGAATGGAAAACATATAATATATATAAATAAAAATTTTAGAATAAAATTATTAATATTTTTTTGAGTTATATTATATAATCAGAAATTTATTTATAAACAATCCTTGAAAAGATGATGGTAATGTAAAAAAAATTACATGATGTTATTTTTTATTCATAATTTATTTATTATCCTATATAATAAATTTAAATTTATTTCACCTATATAAAAACCAATTAAGTGTATAAAATATTATATAAGATCCACTTATAACATTAAAATGTCTATTTATAACCAATTCCTCTTTAATATAATAGTTTGTAGGTGTTAATTGTACTATTTCTCATTAATTCATCAGTTCGGTGTGTCTGGTGATTTTACATTTACAATTATAAAATAAAATAAAAAATTATAATTGGGATATAAATATAATCATTTTTCATTATATAAATATTTTTATCATCAATGAAAATTATATATTGAAAAATAAATTGCACATTTCATGTAGATGGTAGTCCATATGCACTGATAAATACTATTTTAATAACTTATTGAAAAAAATGAAAAAATGAAAAAATATGTTTTATAATTAAACAATAATATTTGAAAAATAAATCGCATATATATTAATTAAATAAATAAATATGAATGACTAAGAAATTTTATGATGTCAAATTATTCATAGCACTGTGTGGAAAAGGTAGTGCACACACACGCACGAGTGTTACTTTAATTTACAATTTAATTGAAAGGAGGTTTAAATTGTATATTATACAATATCAATAAAAATTATTTCTACAAATTATAATGTCATAATAATTTTATTATGTATATAAAAATATTTTTTATGTTTAAAAAATAATTAAAATAGAAATCACACAGTTAAGAGTTTTACATTGGGAAACAACATTTCGAAAAAACATTAATCCATAAAAGAAGGATAGTATGATCAAAAGGTGACATATATAATTTCATAAGTGATGTTATGATATTATTATTCTAGTATTTGAGGATTTAATAGTCACTTAATGTGTGGATAAGATAAGATAGGTTTTTACTGTTTATATTTGAGGGAGGGGGCGCACTTAAAAATTTTCAAAATACTAAAATATATTTATGTCTTTTTAATTTCAAATGGATCTTGAATGTATAATATTATAGGATAGTATGATTTAGGTTATAAATTTTACAATTTAATTTAATTTATACATGTTTCTGTGTAAATTCTATGCATATCAGTCAGTTTAACTATTACTAATCTTGTTTTAACCTTAACCATAGTAATAAAATTTTACTGTTTTATAACTAATTATCTAAAAATGATCGTCGTATCATTGAAAAAAATTATATGATGAACCAAAAAATTATTCCTATTTGTAAAATTTAATTTCAAATTCAATTATAAATTTCCATTATAATAAACCTATAAAATTTCAAGTAAATTGTCTTCCTATAATAGTGCATTCTGAAAAATAAAACAGTTTTTATATAAAAATTAATATTAATGATGATTACAATGAAATTAAATGAATATTTTAAATAAAATATAACAATTTATATTTTAAAATAGTAGTTATATAATCGAACATATAAAAAGATGAAAGGAAAAGTCTGTTTTCTATAAAAGAGATATATTTTTACTACTCACTGAATAATTAATTGTTTATGAAAATTATACAAATTTCAACATTATATAATTTTTATTTGATGTTTTCAAAAATTATATTAGATTTTTTAAGAAAATTTATTAAATGTGTATGTATTAATTATAATATCTTTACAAAAATTTATATAAAATACATTTTAATCAGAAATATATTTTTGAATAATTAAATGAATTAAAGAAAAAAATTAATTATTAATTAATTAATAGATAAGTTATAATTTTATAAAATAATTATAAAATATTTCCATAATTTTATTATTCTTATTCATACCTCCAATTTAACTATAGGTTATAACGTCCACATTTAAATAATCATAATTGGATAGTATATTGTTTTTCTTTTAAATAGAGTGTGGCATGTAAGAACGATATAAAATACATAATGTTTATTTGAATGTAAATACATGTAATATTATGGGGTGTTAAATTGAATATGTGTAAGATATTTATAATTTAATAAAAATTAAAATTAAAATATGGGACACCCTTCTAGTATAAAATTGGTCCACATCTCCACTCTTTGTCACATATTTGAAGAACTATATCTCATCTAGTACCTACCCAAATGTTTACAAGTACTCCCTTCCCTTTTCCTTGAGGATTTGGTGACACCATGATGAAAACCTAATAACGATTAATATTTATTAAAATAAATTTATCCAGAGAATATGCAAATTTATTAACAAATATTAACTTGTTTATTTCATCCATTACCTCATTGCAGTCCACAATAAACATAATGAAATAATAAAATCAGTCTCTTCTATATACTAATATTTAATTATTATTATGTTACAACTTTAATTCCTCTTCTTTTCTATCCTACACAACATGAAAACTATGATTGTGTGTTTGTGTAAACTATTAATCCAAGAAGCTTTGTGTTTAGTTTTTCACCACATAATAAAATGGATTGTTAAAATTATGGAAAAAGTAAATATAAATGACTGTTATGAAAAAATTATGATTCATTAATGATATTATATTACATAACTTCTTACCCAAATATCCATTTTAAAATAAAAATTTTTCTTGTGCATATGTGTGGTCTACCAACTCTAGAGAGCAATGTGATATCTTTTTCGTATCCACCATAGCGGCATATTCATGAGGATGGATCTAGTGAATAAATATTATAATTATAAAACATTTATAATTAAATAAAATAAAATATAATTTTATATATTTATTTTAGACCAATTTGATAAATAAAGATGTTTTTAATGCATATGTACTAAATACCATCGATATGATTAGAAAGGACATAACCTCAAACCTTAAGTATTATAGTGTTTCTAAACTAGAGATCCCTTTTGAGTATCTTTCCAGTTTAATTTTTTAGACAACCATGGAAATTTCATACCAATTAAACATATACATTACAAGTGAATACATATACTCAGTCTCCATTTCATGAAAAATGGAAAATATCTAAAATGAATCATGGTTTATTTAAATTATATTAAATAAAAAATATAATATTTTCATTATCTTATTAACTAATAATTCTTTATCCCTATAAAAAAATTGAAAGGAGTCTAAATACCTCAAAAATAGACATAAAATGGAAGAAAATATCTAGTCAAATGAAAGACAAGAAAAACCCATTTACTATTATTTGAAAAAATGAAATAAAACATTTTCAAAAAAACACAAATATTATTTCCTAATAGAATGATATTAAAAACAATTAAAATCAATTAAAATTTCTTTAGTTGACATAGATAATCTTATATATAAAATCCTTTAAAACCCCTTTCAATTTAACATAAATATGACCGACAACTAATATTATTATTACCCAATATATTGAAAATCTATAATGTGGATCAATGATTTTATAAGCTATATCAGGCTCACCCAGGAGATATATATGAGATCAATCCTTGGTATAAGATATATTAGGAACCCTCATGTCTTGTAAACAGTAATGGGGCTTAGACCTTCGTGTAGGCTACATCGATCTCACTGATGATCTAAATTGGGGATAACCCCTCATTGTCAATTTTTGTATGTTCACCCATTTTTTATAATTCTAATGTTAAATTTCATAAATAAAACACTCTCATCATACAAAAAATTGAATGATAGTATTTATACAGTTGACCTAAATAACCGGAAGTCCTTCATTTTTATTTATTTTTTGACAACCCCCCTTTCAAGGGATGAGGGGGAACCATTGGAATAACACAATCCTATAAAAATACTATGTATTTTAAAATAAATCCTTCTCCCAAAATCCGACAATTACTAAAAGAGGATTATTAAATTAAAAAACATATAATCCTAAAAAGATTACAATAAATTAAATAATATCCAATGTGGATGAAATTTCATTGTCACTAAGTACGTCTATAATTGAAAATTATTTTTTCTAATTTTCAAAAATATCTGTACAAAACATGAAAAAAATATAGTTAAAAACTATTGATTTCATCTAACAAGAGGACTAAAATTTCATTAATAATCCATCTATATCCACATAAATAATATCATCAATATTGAAATGCACAAAAATATTTACAAGTTAAATCATTAAACATTCAACATGCTGCACACCACTTTGAACAATTAAATTATAATCCCCATAAATGAATAATATTTTATGAAACATTAAATTACATTATAATAAATAAATTAATGATATTATATGTCAAAGTGTTATGAATATACTCCTCATACAAGATGGTGGGTTTGTAACATCAATATATGCCCTAATGAAAAGAGATTGAGATGAAGTCCCCTATGATGAGTCTTCTCGTCACATACAATATTTATATTCATTGATAATAATAATATGTTAATTATTTATTATAATGATAATATTATTCAGGTTTTTTATTCATTTTATATCACTAAGAACCATGTTATAATAGTTACATTATTATTTAATTCCTTCCACATGTTTTGATGATATTCAATACATGTCTCATTATTGACATTGGAATGATGTCTATAGTAAAAATTGGTAACTAGTCTACCATCTCTATAATAAAATTCATTAAATAATATTCATATTAATACATAAATTATAAATTTGAAGATGTCTATTAAATATAGACATGATAAATGAACTATGTTACAACCAAAGAGAGGGTATGCCCTATGTACGCCTGAGAAATGTTTCAATTGTTCAATAATCATTAGGGAAAGAAGGTATATTTTCTATTATATTTCTAGATTGATCATAAAATAATTAAAATAATATTAACATACAATATATATATATATATCATCCATGATACTTTCTGATGATAAATTAATCACATCACATTAGGGAGGTGATAGTTCATACGTACGCATGAACAATATCATCATTTTAATGTGGTTGGAATGTTAATAAAGTGAATGATTTATTATTATTTAAAAGTGATAAAATTTTCATGAATATTATATATAAACATTATTTCAATCCTTATTAAAATTTTTCAAATGTAGTGATGGAAAATTATTTATATCGGTTCGTGAGGTGATAGTTCATTGTACACATGCATGATTTTTCACAACATGTCCCAGAGGGGCCCATTTCATGAATACCCCAAGAACACCCCGAAAAAGGCTAGGGACTATTTACTATCACCTAATTGGCAGTTAACACAAATGGAAGGCATTAGAATAATGTACCTATACACATACACACATCCCCATGTCACACAATATTGAATTGTAAATAAACTGAGAGAAAGAATTCCAACAACAATGATCCAAACAACATAGTAAAAATACTGTGATGGAAATGTAAACATCAAAAAATACAAGCCCACCACAAGTTGTCTATAACACAAGTATTAATAAAACTGTATAAGTATAACCTACTCATTGGGAAAGGAATATGTAAAACATATGCTCTCGGTAAACAACACGCTCTTCCAAGCTCTAGCTATGCTACACTCACTCGTTGTCCTCCATGGGGACCCTAAAAATTTATGTTGTATACACACACAAAAAAACAAGTTTGAAAATTTCATGTTAGAGTTGGTATAATAATACTCATTATGACTCCCCAAAAAATAATTAAACACAATTAAATAAGTATTTTATTCTCAATAAAATATGTAACACTATACCACTTGATAAGTTATGATATCATCTATGAAACTCAATGAAAATGTCTACCTCATTTCCCCTACATAAATAGAATGCACTAGTTTAGAATGAATATGATACAGAGAGTGGGGTAATGACCAGAATAGTTGGGGGACACTAGTTCCCCAAACTAGATCAACCCACTATATAGGGTATCTTATTTCAATGATTCCACAAACCCTATTTGTGAGGCCCGCTGGATGGAGGATCAACACCCTACATAAATTGGTCAAACCGATTGTACAAACTACACTAGTGATGATAGAGGATCACACTATAGTATAGTGGGGGGACATCACAACTCTATGTGAGACATAGCCTCTAGAGGGGATTAAAATTCAATGATGTGGATGTAATTCCTCATTGTACCCATGGAATTGACCAAGGGAACGCACTCAACATATATTGGTCAAAATAGAAAAAAGAACAGCATCATGCACACTTGATTTGATATTTACACTCGATAAGATACCATTGGACTTCCCAAGGTCCACATAATGATTGATGCAGTTAGTCTACCTACTGTTGTGGTCATTCCACCCACCTCCATAGTCAGTCCACCTACCACATAGATCAGCTGCCCGTGGACACACCGCCATGGTTGAACGCCTATAGACATTATGCATGGTCGTTGAACCCGAAACTGCCCGAAATTTTTGGAGCCATGGTAAATTTTAATTCTCAACATCAATGGGGATATACCCTGGTTTCCCCATATCTGACACAGGTTTGATATAGCTCCATATCATCTGATCTGGCCCACCAGCCTGACCTGACACATAGATCGGACATGACCAACCAACCTGGCTTGACCCCCTAACTTGTTGTCTGGTTGGCATGGTCTGCTCATAATTTTCCAAAACTCATGTGTCCACCACCTCCATTCCGGGATCTAGTTTCACCACTCCATGTTGTACCCCATGTCAGCCCCTGCTGATCCTAGATGCACACCTCTCCATTTCCCATAGGCAGACTATGTTGCCTACCGTTGTGCATCACTTCCAGCATTGATCCACAGTTTCCATGTTCTAGTGGCCCCATCCACTGACCACCGGGCCTTTTAAGATTCTTGAAAGAAAAGATGATCATATTTCCTAGACCTCTGGGTCATGTTCTACACTGATGTATCACTGGTATTTGATTTTCCTCAAATATGGTGGTCTGATCTTGTTCGAAATCACCCAACAAAGTCAATCCAGGACTATGGGGATACCACATATGAAGAATGTGATCAAAGGATGAATACACAATAGAAAATATCTATCATTTTGTGCCAAGAATTATAATACAACAATCATGAAAAGGGTATTTGAATTAGATATTCAGATAAAATTAATCCCAGTGAAAAAATCTCATCTCTCAATACACATGATCCCTTAATAAATTCATTCCTCGATTGATTCATGTTCGGCGAAAAAAATGAAAGATGAATAAACCAATTAAATCAAAATACCTACCTTAATTTATATTGATCACTGAAGAAGAAAAAGGTTTTGTTGTGTTCATTGGTGGGATCCTTCAAAATCGACGTGCATCGATCATCGATCATCGATATGTTGATGTTCATTAGAAATGATTCCCAATGATCTATCCCACAATTCTCTAGAACATCTAGCGTAATACCACTAACCCTATATTTTTTTCATATGGATATATTAAATGAGAAATAATTTAATATTTCAATACAATTAATTAAAATTATTTATTTATTTTACTCTCGTGAAATTGTTTTCACAAACAACATTTGTTGAACACTTTTAGGTGGTGGTTAAGGTAAAGCCTCTATTATGAACTGAATGATGGACTCAATTTTTTAACTAGGAATTAGATTATTTGTTATTCTACATTATCAAGAAAAATAGGTGCATATCATATAAAGAAGATATAATTTTTTAAAAATCCATTCCGGCCACACCAGGCCTCGAAATCACACACCTTCTAAGTACCTGGTGTTGAAAATAATCATAATATTATCTATAAATATTACATATAAACACTGATATATTAAATTATCCCAACCGTGGGGGTTTATATCCCATAAAATCAAAAACATGGGATACTCAAATAGACGGGGGTACTGAACTTGAATAAAATATTTCTACTTCCATGTTCTCTATTAGAGAATCCCATGATACCACCGAACACACACCAAAGGAATTGATCTCCCCAAAAGGATCATCTCCTACAAATAATTGATCTTCACTAGGAACACACTAAATGACCCTCATTCCACGATGTCTAGTTCACCCTAATTGATAACGTGTGATGGGTCATTCATGTACCACCTCAATTGTGACACATGAAATCATTTTTGTACCTAGTATACAAGAAGATGTAGAACCAAGAGGTATCCCACCTCAATAACTCTACACATTATCTGGAAAGGATTGATGAACTTCAGATATAGATTTCCACCCTAACTAAATATCTTTAATCACCGTAGAGGTGAAACCCAAATGAACATGTGGACTCATTCAGAGATCTCAATAGGCCTCCATCTATGGCCAATAACTGACTTCTGATGGATCAATGAATTTTATATCAACTCTTATATGTTTTCAATATTTTCATTAGTATCTTTCACTATCTATGGTCCCATTAGAGGTGACTATCCTAATTATTTCCCACAATTTTTTGACCTATAGGGTCACCAATAAAAATCAACAAATGGTGACATACATGTTGTGGAATTATTGATGTTGTTGTTTGTAAACATCACCAGTGGTAGGTGATTTTCCCAACATTGATCAAAGCATAAAATTCAAGCCCAAAACATTTCCTCCAGAACTAAAATGGACCTCTCATTTTTTTCATCAGTTTATGGGTGAAATGTTGTGATCAACATTAATTGGGTTCCAAATGAATCATTTAATCCCCTCAAAAACTGGGATTTAATATGAGACTCGCTTTCAAAAAAAATATTCAATGTATCTATGTGGAGATAAAATATATCTTAATTGTATTGGAATCTAAATATCTCCACTAATTTTTGATCACTGATAGATATAATGTAGGCCAACATGGTGAGTTGGTAAATTGTCACCCATATGGCCTCATGTCTACTATACATATATGGTAAACCCTATCATGATGTCAATCAATATCCAATCCCACATCCAATCATGAACATCAAAGGTTTGAGCTAAACCTGATATGACCTAGTGATCATCCATCACATGCTGATAGATATGTTATCATGAATCAATCAATGAAACTTCATTCCTCATCCCTTGTAACCAAAATTGACATCAGAGGTCCGGGTAAATTTTCTCTAGTCAATTATGTACCGCAAAAGTTTATTGAATAAAATCCCTCAAAACATCCTCCTACAATGTCACTGATACCATTGTGTGCCCTATGATGAGAAAAAAATTTCTCCCCTCTTTTTCCATATCCATCACTAACTCACCCTATGGTGGTATCCCCAAGTTGTGCCTTAGTGATTCACCATAAGAGTAGAGGGGTGACAACCATCATTTGGAGGAATGTTTCTCCATCCACATCCATTATGGATAACTATAATAAGTACAAATTATTTGATTCCTAATTCAGTGTCTATGAGATGAATATCCTACTAAGTGCATCTCCCAACACGTTCCCCTTCCCCGGCGTATAAAAAATCTCAATTTCAATGTCCCGGAGGTACACTCGCTATCACCATGGTCTGAAGATGATATTCATATGAGGGAAGATATATTTTTGAAATTTATTGATAGATTAGTTGATAACCCTCATACCATGTAGGTATTGCAACCTCATATTCAATGTGAATACTACCATTAATAATTCATGATCAGGGGTTGTATAGTTCTCCTCATGTGGTCTCAAACTACATGAACAATATAAATTCCCTACATTACTCCGCATCATAACATGAATGAGGTCAGTACATGATGAATTGTAGAGCACTACAAACACGACTCCCTCCTCTGGAAATGACCATATGAGGGTGATTTTCAATCTATTCCTCAACTGGTGAAAATCCTTTTGTAACTCCTCTATCCACACGAATGGTTGTACATTAAATTTAATCATTTTCAAGGGTGTTTCCATAGTAAATAAGTCTTATAAACTAATCAAATATTATCTTCCAATCTAGGGAAACTCTATATATTAGTAACCATCTTAGGAGGCTCCCAAGAAAGCACTGACAAAAAAATCTATTGATCAAAAGTAACTATATCGTCTGCGATAACATATACTAGAAAATTGACCTCTCGATTCTAGAATTGACACATTCATTGATTTCTATAAAGTTCGTGCTCTCAGGCAGTGTTCATAACAATTATTATGTTTCAGTCATCTTATTCCAATAATTCTGAATACACTGGAATGCCATTCGTGAAGACCCACACAAACCTGGCTATGTAAGGTTGAAAGGCCTATTTCATCATTCCCATGAACAATTATTGGGTGTTTATCATGGAAACAGAATTAATAAGTAGTCATAGTGACCATGACGAAATATGAAGGCTGTCATAATTGTATCATAATCCCATACTCACATCTGGTGATTGCCTGATATGAGGTCAATATTTGAAAATCATCACACCCTTTTCAATAGATAAATGATGTCATCAATAATCTATAGTGGATACTTAATCATTATGTTCCCTTAGTTAAAGCATATTTAATACACACATAACCTCAAGATATATTCTTCATTATTGGAAAAGAAAACATGTACTACCCTAAGTGAAAAACAATGTCTCACGAATCCCTTCATCTATAAGTCCTCTATATTTACCCTCATCTCATGAATCTCTACCAAAGTATTCTGATTTGAAGTTGTAGATATTGGTTTTATCCATTGGTGTAAATCAGTGCAGAAGTCTATCTACAGGTGGGGAGGCAACCCTGGAACATCTTCAAGAAGGATATCCTCATACTCCACCAAAATTGCAGGAATAAAAGGAATCATAATATCAATTGTACTGAGGGTTAAGCGATCCAACTAATTATAAATCGTTTGAACCCTCCTATTTGTGATACCGTCCTACTGAATGTAGATTTTATTTTTAAAAACCATGTAAGAAAAGTTTCCATCATTGTAGTCAAACCACATTCATTTCCTTACACATTCAATCTGAGCATAAACTATGGATAACCAGTCCATGATAAGATTGAATTAATAATCCCTCAATGATACTACCAAGGGATCGTAACCGAAAACCACACCTCCAAGAGTCATGTTACACTACGTCCACCAATGTGTGATCATCGAGTATCCTCCAGTAGGAATCTCTAAGTGTATGGTCAAGTCAATAATTCAACTGAAATATCTGAGTCTCAAATAAGATTCATGGTATGAAAATAAGTATTATATCCTTTTTCTATCAATACTATGTATAATTTAGAAAATACCTAGGTCCTACAATAAATCATCACTAGATCCTCGGGGTCATAATCTTCCATAACAAGTAATTTAACTCATCCATGTCCAACACCTCTATATTCCTGGTGTGAACCACCTAGTAGTGATGGTGGTAATAGGTCGAACCTCATTCCAACTCATGTTTCTCTACCAGTCCCTCTCCCTTGTCCCCCACCCTACAGACCACAATTCTCCTTCCTCTATATCTTCCTTAGAGGCCCCTCATCCATCTCCTGATTAGCTTTATGATGGGTTTGGAGATCTTGTGCCAGATGTCCCCATCCATGGAATGAGAGACACCACCTGTCATTTAGATCATTGAAGCCTCTCTTGGAGCCCTTCATAGATGACACTGAGTCCTGGGATCTACCCATGAATCAACGAACCTTCTTGGATCCATTTGGATTTCTAGGTTACCTAATGTAGAGTATCAATTACGAGGTTCCCACTACTAGCTCCCAAAACTATTGTATTCTCTACTATAAAGAAATAAAAAAACATGGATAACTAATGTAGCTAATGTATATGTATAAATTTAAAGTGACACCACTGATTCTATGATGTCATAGTAAAATCCCTTCCCGATGGTAAAATCCCAGAAGAACTTGCCATTTTCCATTTAAAAGGAGTAATGAGAAAGACTAGTAAACTTCATTAAATACAACAGAAAAATCATTCTACCCTTATGCAGATGAATATGATCTTGTATGTATACTGATCACAATTTGGATGTATTGAACTACACTATTAAAATATTCCCAAAGTCTATCCCAGAGAGAGTTGTCTCACCATGTGACTTGTCAAAAACAATACCATTGCCTACAGATCCCTGAAGAAGCCTCTTGGCATGGAAATCCATCATATTTGTAGGATACCACACAATGTGGAAAACACAAGTGACTGCATCAATCTAATCCTCAGTCATCAGGGGGTCTGACTCAAAACAAATCATGTGAGGTCACAATGTCCAAAAATCATGCAACATAATAATCCTATGTACATCATCATCTGGTGATGTTGTTAGTAGATGTTTCTTGATAGGTGGTGTTATAGCTGGTAAACCACCTAGAAGAACTATATCTATTACATGCTACTATACTAATGAATATTTAGTTTTTGGGTAAACCTCATGATCACACCGTGGAATCTTGTCTGGTTGTCTATGTGGAGTCATCCATAAAATAGATATACCATTTCCAAAAGAGTAAATCTATGGAGCTGAATCCAAAAGGACATGCAAGACACCAACATTGATATATGAAGCATGTACCATTGTTTCCCCTTCAACTAGTGTTTTCATGTACTAATACAAAATGTAGATACTTGGAGTCAGGGTGTATGGATACATCGACCATTGTACCAAAAAAAGAGTCACAGACCTATGAGACAAACATTATACAGATAAAAAAATTCCCCCAAGGAAATCTCATAGACTCACAATCCTAATGTTGAATCGACCCCCTCGGATACCAATCTATAGTGAACCATCCCAGAGGGGACTGTTCCTTGACTACACTAAGACTTTCTAAAAATGGATAGGGTCAGATGACTAGAACGGACTTGAAATTTCAAAAAATGGGAGCCATTCTCTTAATTTACAAATACTCAAGAACAACTCTCCATGACAATCAATGATGAAATGTAAAAAACTTATATAATTAATGAAAACAATTTGATCCTATAACCAAATTACAATTAGATGTAATGTAAATGTAAATAGGGTCAAATACAATTCCTCCATAATGAGTCTGTAAAACAAGTACAAATGAAACTATAGAAGTCAACCTGCTATATGAGAATATAACTATGTCAAAGGTAAGATTCAAATAAACACATCAGTTTTTTCAGCTCTAGCTATGCTCAACAATCTTCTAGGCCTCCGTTGACATCATAAAAATGGAATTTTTTTGCACAAGACACAACATGTGAAGTAACTGACCATACAAGGGTGATTAAGAAAATACTCATTAGGACACCCTGAAAATAATAAACATAAAGCACTAACAATGATAATCTCATTAGAATATTTAATGTTGTATAAAATATAAAACGAGAAAGGAAAACCAAAATATTCTTAGATGAGAAACCACACCATCAAGCGTTCAAAAAAATTACATCCACACGATTACATTTATTGAAATGCATGATCTAGGAGGTACCACTCCATAATACATGATATAATCGAATACACTCGATGAGGTGGTCCAGATTATTTTCCCCCCTCCTAATGAAAATACATTGGTTTGATAATACTATGATACAAAAATAGGGGTTGATTTCCTTATTATATTGTGGGAAACCATGAAATTAATCTTGATAAACCCTCTATATAGGGGAATATAAGACAATGAATTTAGAAACCATAATAATGTGGCCCACTAGATGGAGGATCATCGCCCTTTTCAAAAAGGTCCTTATAATTCAATAAAATTGAGTAGGGATGATAGATGATTAAACTCATGCCTTGGAGAAGGAAACCACAATCATATCTGTGATTCTACCTATAGTGGGGATTAATATCCTGATATATGGATTTAATGTCACATTATACCCTCGAGGAATGAAACGAGGGATCAAACTCATCCTATACTGGTCAAAAATAAGAAAATGAAGAGCCTCAACCACTACTGATTTTAACCATGCAAACATGTAGCCACCTGATGTCTTTCTATGGACTACATAATTATTTCAATTGTTAGTCAAACTACCCACATGGTCATTCAACCAATGGTTTGGATGAACCGCATGTGCACTAACAGTCATGGGTAGTCCACCTGCTTCAATGAATAGATGTTGCAGTCGACCGCCTATGGATCAACATCATCGCCATTGTGTCTGTGGAATACTGAGTAATCATGACAACATGATCATCCTCAATTGGGCTCTACACTAGTTTCCTCATATCTAACACAGGTCTGACACATGTCCATTTCATCCCACTCAGCCTACCAAGCTGACCAATCCCACTAACCTTGCCTGGAAAACCTATCTAGTCTGACCAACCAACATGACCAAGACCACTCACATGATTCCTTATTGGACCATCCCTATCCATGTCCCCACCTCCCCCACACCCACTTCTACCATTCCCTACATCACTTGTATCTGTTTCCAATGATCATTGCATCACACACTTCCGTAGCTTATATGTGGACTGCCACCACGTCCACTATGCACTATCATCATCCACCAGCTACCCATAACATGAACTATTTGTCCCTTATATAGACCAAAATTCCCCCTATTATTCTTGAAAGATGAAATGATTATTGATCTATGATCCATGGGTCCTGATCTACACTGATCCGGCCAAATTTTTTGATATTCCTCACATTCGGGTGGTCCGATCATGGTTGGAACCACCCAACAATTTCATTGCCTAACCATAGGGATCCTACCAGTGAATAACATGTGAAATTATGAATAAATCCATAATAGATATGGTTTATCATCATTGGAAAAGTGTTCTGATCCAATGATGAAGAATGAGGGATTTGGTTTAAAAAACCAGATCAAATAAATCACGTCGAATAAATATTCTACCACTGTAGAAACACTAAGCTTGACATACATGGACATTAAATTACTTTTGTGGAATACTTAGTACATTACAAAAACACACACACAAGGACCGTAATAGTTTAGTGTCTTTGGAAACTCAGAATATAATCTTCTAATCGTGGTGAAGGATCTTCAACATCTCCCATAAAGATCTTCCCTTTTTTTCATACCTAAAACAATTCTTTATATCATGGGGAAAAGAAAACATAAAAGGGTGAGCTCAAATGCTCAGTATGGGTAAACAAAAGAAAGATAAATCACATCATATTCATAAGAACATAACATTTTGGAAATCTTAACCTGCAAAACAGATGATAATATCATAACATGGGATAAATCATAGTAGTGAAATGTAATCCCAATAATAATAAAATAAAACAAGAAAATTTGTTTCATACACACACAATCATAGAGAATCATTTCGTATTAGTCAAGACTCATTTCCAAGACTATCTTAGTGGACAAAGTCCATTTCTGAATAGACCTATTGCTCTTATCAATACCCTTTACAAGATCATTACTAAAATGATTGCCAACAGATTGGCTCCGATTTGCAACAGAATTGTCTCATGGAATCAGTTCGGTTTCATTAAGAATAGATCCATCCAATACTGCATTTGTCTCGCCTCAGAATGTACCAACACCCTTAATAAAAATAATAGGTGGGTTGTGTGGCCATCAAGCTTGATATTAGAAAATCCTTTGATACCATTGATTGGGGATTTATATTTAGAGTCTTGAAAAATTTTGGTTTTCATGAGACTTTTATCAAGAGAATCAAGACTTTATTTCAGTCTACTAGCATTTCCATATTAATTAATGGCACCCCTTGTGGCTTTTTTAAATGCTCTAAAGGTGTCAGACAGGGCGATCCCCCCTCGGCCATTCTGTTTGTTATTGCGGAAGACTACTTTAGCAGACTCATTCATAATCTGGTTGATCAAAATAAACTTAAACCCATTCAGGCCTCTAGAAACCTTACTGTCCCCACTCACCTCCTCTATGCTGATGATATTATTTTGTTTCTTAAGGGAGATCAAAGAAATATTCAATGTCTTAAACAAGCTATCTCTCATTACGAGAACCTTTCTGGAAAATATTTTTCCTGGAACAAATCTCACATTTTCTTCAGTAAAAATTTTCATGTTAGAAGAAAATCCATTATCACCAATAATCTTGGAATTAAGGAAGGCTCTTTTCCCTTCACGTACTTGGGCGTCCCGATTTTCTGGGGACGTCCTAAATCCTCTTATTTCTCTAATATCACGGATCAAATTATTAATCAACATTCTACTTGGAAGGGGAAATCCCTCTCCATGGCTGGTAGAATTTGTCTTGTCAAATCTACCATTGTCTCTAAGCTGGTCTACTCGCTCATGATTTATAAATGGCCCATAGGTACTTTCAAGAAAGTCAATACCTTTATAAAAAATTTCATCTGGATGGGAAGTATCTTTGAAAGGAAACTTGTTACCATACCATGGAAGACATGTTGTAAACCTCTTGATAATGGAGGCATTGGCATCAAAAACTTATAATTGTTCAACGATCCTCTGCAAGCGAGAATCACTTGGCGCCTTATTAATAACAACTCTAAAGCCACTGACTTTTTAAAATATAGATTTTTAAATAAACTTTTAAAAGGAAATCTTAATTTCATCAACTCTTCAATCTGGCCCTCTATTAGAAACTCTTATCAGAAGATTATGGCTAATTCCAGGTGGATGGTCAGTGTTGACTCTAACATTAAATTCTGGTGTGACAACTGGATAAGTACTCCTTTAATTTCCATGCTGCCTCCTAATAACACATCTCTAAACACCACCCACACTATTAAAGACGTTATGCATCTTCATAACCATGATCTCCCCAATGACATTGCTCAAATTATTGAAAATTATACATTCTCCACTTCTGGGGAATTCCTTGTTTGTGAACCTGCTCCCAATGGCATACTTGATTCAAAAAATTTCTACATGCACAATTTTTCTGACAATGAATCTAATTATAATTGGGTGAGTACTTTCAATAAGAGTTGGATTAAACCCTCCAGGTTCACCCTTATTTGGCGTATTGCTCACAATATATTGCCCACTGAAAATCGGCTTCAAGCCTCTGGCATTCAACTTTGCTCAAAATGTAATTTATGTAATCAGCACAGAGAGGATTCTGATCATCTCTTCTTGTCTTGTGCTACGGCCACGATTTTATGGAACTATATTTTTGTGCTTTTTAATTCTTCATGGTCCTTATCTGACCCGATTTGTTTGATTTTGAAGAAATGTACTAAATATGGCACCTCTCGGCAAGTCAAAAACATTTTTCTTGCAGCAGTGGTTGAACTTCTTCATGAAATCTGGTATGCAAGAAATGATCTTATCCATAATAATCACACTTTCAGTCTTAATGCAGGAAAGGCTCGAATTCTCATTGTGATTCATGAAGCTGCATCAATTCAAAAAGATTGTTGTAGCAATCATATTGGAGACATTGAGATCCTTAGACGTATCCGTGTCCCGGGTATTTTCTCGAAGTTCAAGCAACCCTTTGAAGTTTTCTGGAAACCTCCGATGCCGGGTTGGATTAAAGTGAATGTCAACGGCGCCTCAAAAGGCAATCCTGGACCTGCTAGTTGTGGGGCCATTTACAGAGACTCTGATGACCATTGTCATGGTTGCTTTTACGGTGGTTGTGGGATCGCCTCTTCCATTGAAGCAGAGATTCTTGGAGTCATCCATGCTGTTGATTTTGCGCTGCAAAGAGGATGGCGTAAACTGTGGATTGAAAGTGATTCTACCACCATTGTTCAAGCAATTTGGAACAGAGTCATTCATCTAGCCTGGCCACTTACTATGAGATGGATGAACTGCTTGAATTCGCTTCAGAAGATCAACTACATTGCTACACATGCCTACCGTGAAGCAAATGCAGTTGCTGACGCCCTTGCCAATAAAGGTGTCCACCAGAACATGACTTGGCTGGATGCACTTCCAGATGATTTTCTTCACCTCTATGAAAGAGATTGTAATAAAATTCCTTCCTTTCGCTTCATGTAAACTTTTGTTTTCTTTTATTATTAAATGTGTGGGATTTTAAAAAAAAGTCCATTTCTGAATAGATTTCACTCCTCGTTTCAGTCCTGTTTCACTGAACTGGCTTAACCTACCATTCCAGCCATGTCTTCCTCATGAGATATAAAATCTTTACCTAATGCATTGGAGGGAAATATAGGTCCCACCCATCTCATAATGATACCATTCGTATGTGTTCCACAAAATAAAAAATCTTACATCATTTCATAACCCATGTAATAAAAATGGGAATATTAAACACCATGCTATTATAACATAATTCATATAAGATAAAACGAAATAATAAAAATAATTACATCATAACATAATCAAATAAATGTAAAAATTATGGATAAAAACATAACCCTTTATTATCTTAGATGGAAAATAATTTTGGTAAAACACTTGAACTCCATTCTTGAGGAAAATGTCATTTCTACCTCAAAGACATTTTTCCTTTCTTAACATGTCATACATTTTTAAACTAAAAGAAGTAGATTAAAAATAAACTTGATAACTTGTAAAGGAAGCTTCTTCGAAATAATGTTTTAAAAATCCATTCATTCCATATAAGTTAAAAACAATTCTTCTCGTACTTTTGTCAGAAAAGTCAAAGAGTACCTCGTATGAAAAACGACAAAAGATTCCTTTCATATCATTTACTAAAAACTCAACGAAGTGTAAAATTGGATTTAAACATTTTTAGGTGGATGGAAATAATATTAAATATCTAGGAAACATGTATGTGGATTATAAAATACACTCCAGTAAATTTCAAAGTATAAACAATCTCGGATAAAAATGAGATTGTGATATTTCCCTTACCTTAGGTCTGATTTACTTCGTAAGTGTCCGAACCTCCTGTATAATGATTCAAATAATGACATTGACTTATTCCAGAATCATACTCATTGTTATGATATCATATATGGTTCACTTATGAATTTATTTTACCCGTTCTTTTGTACATTCCATGTTAAAGAGCATTTTGGGTAAAATCGCTTCATTTGTCATCCGTGTTTTGACTTGTAATTATTCATATGATTAATTAGATAATGATTACATAATTCCAGAATATAAAACATGATTTATATAATATATATTCAGAATATACATATATATAATAGATCAGTAAATGGAATGAAATACACCATTCATGGAGACGGTAGGCCGTACGTACGCATGAACGCTGTTTTCGTTTCCTTATTGAGTTTAATGGAATTAAGTAGATGAAATACATATATATACACATAAATAAAGTATCATTATTATGTCATATATTTCATGATTACTTGTTATATATACTTTATAATCATTCATGAATTGTTAACGTGGAGAATGAATCTCATCACGTTGTGGAGACGGTAGTCCGTACGTACGCACGAGCGATGATATCGTTATCATGATCGTGGAATTGTATTGGAGTGTATGAATACTATTTCAGAATTAATACCACTTTACAATTATCATATATAGTTGTTTATTTGAACCATTATTCCCATCCATGTAAGGTGTCAGAGGAAAATAGATTACACCATGGCGTGGAGACGTTATTCCGTACGTACGCACGCGCGATGATTTCATTTTCCGTAGGATGGATAGATGGTGAAATAAGGTTGTTTCATACTTATAATAACATATCAGTATATGAGTGATACTGATTTTATTACATCACAATTAAACAACCTATAAAGAAGTATTCGAAGAAGAAATAAAGTTGAAAGAATCGGTAATGGACATTACCTCTTTTTTGAAGTGCCTCTTTGAGATCTCCTTTTAGGGCACTAAAATTGGTCTTTGAGGAAGACCAAAACCTCTATGATGTTTCAATGGAAGTGGAGAAGAAAATTTGGTAGGGGTTGGCTGAGTGTGAAGGCTCAAAGTGGTGTGAGGAAGTGAGGGAGGAGGTTCCATTTTATAAGGGAGGAGAGGGGCACCTTTGGAATAACTAAAAATATTATTTTATTATAAAGTCAAATTCAGTTTTTAATTGTTACAAATTGATATATTTCGAAGCTAAGGTGGGGATGGGTTGAAATCCTCTCATTCAATAGAATTTAGACATGTTTCGGTTCCTATTTTAACCTTATAATTTAGATTTAACATTTACTTAAATAATTTTACTTTTACCATGTATTCTTGTGTTATTATAATATAAGGTTAATAAACTTACTATAATCAGAAAAACGGAGCCAAAGTTGTATATTATTAATATATATAACCTAATCTACGTCATTTGGCCAAACAATAGTTTTTTAGGAATAAAATAACAATTAATAATATAATATGTGTTTTAAAAACTATTTTATGTCAATTTTGACACTATTTAGTAATTGATTTTTTTTGAAAATCATAAAAGAATGATTAGTTCGAAAAAAGTTTATTAAATCAATAATATCATGTCATATTAACCTAGAAAATTAGTGTAATTTATAAAGAGTCTAAAATTATATTTATTTGGGTATTTATAACATCAATTATGTCAATATTTTATTAATAATATAATTACTGCATCATCTTTTTGTCATAAATAATTTAACTTATTTAAAGTCTAAAAATTAAAAATAAAATATCATTATGTCGGAAATCTTTTTATCTTTCTAATTAATATTTATAGTCAAATTTATCTTCTGTATAACCCTATATTAAAAATGATATACTTATTAAAATTTGATTTAAACTATTTAAACCCTTTTATAAATAAATTAATAATAAATGTCCTAATCTAATCCAAGTGGGCCTAAATGGTCATATTTTATTCCTAAGGTTGTTTATGGTCGAATTAAACTTATCCAATAGAATTAGGACATGTGTAAAGGTAATAATAATATCATTTTTTCCAGTAATTTCACTATTTACTTTTAACTGTGGTTAAAAAATTATAAAGTTACTATTCACCATAAATTATTTTCATCTCATTGAATCACATTTTAAATACTGACATCAACCGTGTCTATCGGATTTTTGAAATTCCACTCACAGAAGCAGTAATATTAAGTTTTATGAAAAATTCATTTTTTTTAACTACCACTTAGTGGTTTCACTATTTATCAAAAAATGATGTTTCAAGAAAAATACCAAAAATTAGGCCAAAGATATATTTGATATTATGAACTCAAAAATAATGTATATTTTACCTAATTCAAAACATATTAGTTTCCTTAATTAATTTAAAAATTAATTTCCATCGTCAAAACAAATAGTGTGTTCTTAAGAGATAATAACTATCAACATATTGACACTTGTTTATGTCTGGTTTAAATGTGAAATTATATATAATGAACAACATTGATTTAAATTGTAAAAATATATTCTAAATATACTTTAAAACCACTCAAATTAATAATTTTTCATTATTAATTATTTCGATTAATAAGGTTGTTTTTAATTAAAATTTTGTAATTTTCACTATTCATCAGAAAATGAAAGTTATCTGAAAAGTACCAAAATTTCACCCTATTCTAATATCGATATTCCGAATCCAAAAATGAAATCCATTTTGAAAAATAATATTTACAAAATTTCAAAAAGTGGTTATTACTATTAATAACGGCTATTTTTAGTAATATTTTAATAGCATATTGTTGTTTAATGAAACTCGTTATTGCGTACTACACACACTATCGAGGAAGGTCACGATTGCGTGTAATTCAAGGAAAGTCAAGGATGCGTGTTGTGCAAGCTCCTTTTGGTGTAGCATACAACACAAGACATTAATGAAATTAAAAAGAATATTTTTCATAAAATCTCGGGGTGTTACATTCTACCCCCCTTAAAATGAATTTCACCCTTGAAATTCGTTGGGGTTATAAATGGTTTACCACTTGAATGTTTATTTAATAAAAAACCACATTGTAAAGAGGAATATCAAAACCAATCAAAAAAAAAATTATGAAACGTAACGGTTACACAAATAAACTAATCACTGAGTTTCCACATAGGTGAAAATATGGATATGGAAGAGAAATCTAATCATCATGTACTGATGGAGAGTGGTAGAGAACATGACTATGGAAAAGCCAGAAATCACAAAGCCATAAATTTATGACGATCTAAGGTACCATCTGATTCATCATATATAAGAGCACTAGGAATTTTTTTTTGGTTTTCAAGATCATTTGCCTAAAGTTGATGAAATTGGAATTAGAATAATTACTTTTGTGATTTTTGTATAGTCTCACCATTAATCATTATTTTGACAATTTCCACTTCATCTCTTAAAGAAATGAAGTTGAATTTGTCATCCGTGATGTGTTAGCAGATCATGTGATAGAATGAGGGGTCATTCCATCTGTCTCAAACAAAAGGTTAGAAAAGGTATCAAAAAATACGTAAGTCCATCTATAGTGAGATTAATCATATATGGTTCCTAAAATGGACTTATAATTATTATATTATACTTCTTAATATAATAAAACTATTTTCTACTAAACATGGACCTCTTGTAGGCCAGTGGTATGTGATAAATGTCATTCGCACTTCGGTTGTGGGTTCGATTCCCACAGCCTTGTCCGACGCGATGGGTTGTCGCTCGTCCTGTAGGTTGACCTTTTTCTAAAGGTATATTACTATAACATGCCATCAATAATATCGAAAAAAGTTCTATCCTAACTTATTTCCAACATAATCCATTCCAATATTTAGGCTTATATAAAATACTTCGGTCTAAGCTCATAGTATAAAGAAAATTATCATTTGAAATGTCACATAACAATCACATGAATTCCATCATTTATCCACCATATATCATAAGATATATCTTATTGGTAAAATTAAAAACATGTGAATACCATAATCATGTATTCTCTTGAAGAATGAATACCCATTGAACCTTAGTAAAAACATGAATCCAATTAAAAGTTAACACTTTACACAGACCAAAATCCTCGAAATTCTTTATACTCAAACCATGATATCACTTAGTCCTTATATCAATCATGTGCTCATGAATACAATAAAACATCTCATTATTTTCTTATCCCTTCATTATGCACATATCATTTTATTCAAAAATATCTCAATCACATTGCATGGTTACCAGTACCATTGAAAATCACAATAGACCAACACATTAATTTTACAATATTCCACGATACTATATACAACATTATTTTGGAATCCGATTACATAAACACTTAATCATTATACCACATTGTTTTCATATTCAACATCACCAATAGTGATCGCATTGGACTCCCCTTTTTCCTTTTCCTTAAGTGGTTGCTCATGTCAATCATCACTAACCCTTGGATTAGAGAATTGATTAGCATAATTCCCCATTTCATTTCACTTGAAGCATTGAAGTGTTAGTGGTGCATTCTCTGCAGTCTTTTCTTTATTCACATCATTAGAAACCATTTTTCCATTACTTCGACACTCATCTAGTCGATGACCTTCTTTTCCACACTTAAAACAATTTCTAGTCCCTTTAAGACTATCTCCACCATGATTCTTTCCACACATTGAGAATAAAGAATCATTCATCTTCTTTTCACCATTATTCTGATATTTCTCCATGAACTCCATATTTCTTTTCTTGTCAAAACTATGATATGGATAAGTAACACCAACATCCATTTATTCCTTGACAGCACAACGCACAATTTCTCCACAGCTACTGAAGTCTCTTATAGTTAATCCCCTTCGATGATTTGGTTTTAATCCACTGAAGAATCGATCAACTTTACTTTTAGGTTGGATGATAAATCCAGATGCATACCTTGCAAGCCTTGTAAAATTTGTTTCGTATATACCAACAGATTCATCATCCTTTTGCTTTATTTCTAGAAACTCCTTCTCCATCTTTGTTCAAAGTATACGAGGGAAGTACTTATTGAAAAATCAGTTCTTGAACTAGTCCCATTCCTTGGACTCATTCTCTTGGCCTCGTATTCCTGATAAGATTCCACCATTGATTAGCATCACCTTCCAAACGATACACTGCTAAGATGACTTTATCATGTTCAGAACATTGAAGAACTGAAACATTCTATTCAGTAGTACTGATCCATTATTCAGAAACATGTGGATAAGAAGACCCACTGAAAGAAGGTGGACGTTGCCTCATGAAAGACTCAATAGAATATTGTACCATTCTTTGCTCATTTGGAAGTCCAGAATGATTCATAGCTTGTGTATGTATAGCAATACCATTTTTCACTACATCTCCCATAACATTTGTTTGTTCAGGAGGACAATCATTGCATTTTCCATTACATTTATCAACACGGTTCCTTCGGGTTCCAGCCATCGTCTAAAACCCAAAAAGAATAGTGTGAGAGGCCAAAATCACGCTAAGTAAAACAATATAATAAAGGCGAAGTAACTTCAATATCTAACATCTTGGGTAACCGTAATTCTAGTACTATAACCTATACTTATACTTAACCTTAGGGATATCCCTAGACATACCTTAAAAATATCTCTAGGGATCTCACTAAAGTTCTCTCATCCTACTTTCCAAAGGTTGACGCAACCTTTCCTCTGATACCAACTGTAGAAACCCTATTCTTAACGTACATGGACATTACATTACTTTTTTGGAATACTTAGTACATTACAAAAACACACACACAAGGATCGTAATAGTTTAGTGTCTTTGGAAACTCGGAATATAATCTTCTAATCGTGGTGAAAGATCTTAAACATCTCCCATAAAGATCTTCCCTATTTTTTTCCTACCTAAAACCATTATTTATATACTAGGGAAAAGAAAACATAAAAGTGTGATCTCAAATTATCAGTAAGGGTAAACAAAAGAAATATCAATCACATCATATTCATAAGAACATAACATTTTGGAAATCTTAACCTGCAAAAAAGATCATAATATCATAACATGGGATAAATCATAGTAGTGAAATATAATCCCAATAATCATAACTTAAAACCATAAACTTTGTGGAATACACACAAAATCATAGAGAATCATTTCTTATTAGTCAAGACTCATTGCCAAGTCTATCTTAGTGGACAAAGTCCAATTTTGAACCAAGTTCACTCCTTGTTTCAGTCCTGTTTCACTGAACAGGTTTATCCTACTGTTCCAGCCATGTCTATATCATGAGATATAAAATCATTACCCAATGCATTGGAGTGAGATATAGGTCCCTCCCATCTCATAATAATTGCATTTTTATGTGTGCCACAAAATCAAAATTCATACATCATTACATAACCCATGTAATAAAAATCGGAATCTTAAACATCATGCTGTCATAACATAATCCATAAAAGATAAAAGGACATAATAAAAATAATTCCATCATAACATAATCAAATAAATGTAAAAAATATGGATAGAAACAGAACCCTTTATTATCTTATAAGGAAAATAATTTTGATAAAACAGTTGAACTCCATTGTTGAGGAAAATATGCATTCTACCTCAAAAACATTTTTTCTTTCATAACATGTCATACAATTTTAAACTAAACGAAGTTGATTAAAAATAAACATGAAAAATTGTAAAGGATGATTCTTGGAAAAAAAATTTAAAAATCCATTCATTCCGTATAAGTTAAAAAAACATTCTTCTTGTACTTTTGTCGGATAAGTCAAAAAGTACCTCGTACGAAAAATGACAAAAGATTCGTTTCATATCTTTTACTAAAAACTCACCAAAGGATAAAATTGGATTTAAAAAATTATAGGTGTATGGAAATAATATTACATATTGATGAAACATGTATATCGATGATAAAATACACCCCAGTAAATTTCATTGTATAAACAATCTTAGATAAAAATGAGATTGTGATATTTCCCTTACCTTAGGTCCGATTTACTTCGTAAGTGTCCGAACCTACTGTATAATGATTTAAATAATGCCATTTACATATTCATGAATCATACTCATTGTTATGATATCATATATGGTTCCCTTATGACTTTATTTTACCCGTTATTTTGTAAATTCCATGTTAAAGAGCGTTTTGGGTAAAATCAATTTATTTGTCATTTATGTTTTGACTTGTAAATATTCATATGATTATATAGATCATGATTACTTAATTCCAGAATATAAAACATGAATTATATAATATATATTCAGAATATACATATATATAATAGATCAGTAAATGGAATTAAATACACCGTTCATGGAGACGGTAGACAGTACGTAGGCATGAACGCTTTTTTCGTTTCCTTATTGAGTTGAAAGGAATTAAGTAGATGACATACATATATATACACATAAATCTAGTATCATTATAATGTCATATATTTCATGATTACTTATTATATATACTTTATAATCATTCATGAATGGATAACGTGGAGAATGAATCTCATCACGTCGTGGAGACGGTAGTCCGTACATACACACGAGCAATGATATCATTCTCATGATCATGGAATTTTATTGGAGTGTATGAATACAATTTCAGAATTAATACCACTTTAAAATATTCATATATAGTTGTTTATTTGCACCATTATACCCATCCATGTAAGGTGGTGGTGGAAAATAGATTAGACCATGGCGTGGAGATGGTAGTCCGTACGTATGCACGCGCGGTGATTTCGTTTTCCGTAGGATGGATAGATGGTGAAATAGGGTTGTTTCATAAATATAATAACATATCAGTATATGTGTGATACTGATGTTATTACTTCAAAATGAAACAACCTAAGAAGAAGAAGTGGAAGAAGAAATAAAGTTGAAAGAATCGATAACGGACATTACCTCCTCTCTGAAGCGCCTCTTTGACATATCCTTTTAGGGCACTACAATTGGTATTTGAGGAAGACCAGAACCTCTAGGATGTTTCTATAGAAGTGGAGAAGAGAATTTGGCAGGGTTTGGCTGAGCTTTAATGATCAATGAGGTGTGAGTAAGAGAGGGAGGAGGTTCCCTTTTATAAGGGAGGAGATGGGCACCTTTGGAATAACTAAAAATATTATTTTATTATAAAGTCAAATTCGGTTTTTAATAGTTCATAATTGATATATTTCAATGCTAAGGTGGGGATGGGTCGAAGGCCTCTCATCCAATATAATTTAGACAAGTTAAGGTTCCTATTTTAAACTTATCATTTAGATTTAACTTTAAGTTAAATAATTTTACTTTTACTGTGTCTTCTTGTGTTCTTATACTATATGATTAATAAACTTACTATAATCATCCAAACGAACCCCTAGTTGTTTATTATTAATATATATAACCTTAACTACGTAATTTTTTTGAACCATAGATTTTTAGGAATAAAATAAAAATTAATAATATAATGTTGGTTTTAAAAACTATTTTATGTCAATTTTGACACTATTTAGTAATTGATTTTTGTGAAAATCATAATAGAAATATTAGTTAGAAAAAAGTTAGTTAAATCAATAATAACATGTCATATTATCCTAAAAAATTAGTGGAATTCATAAAAAGTCTCAAATTATATTTATTTGGGTATTTATGAAATCAATTATGTCAATATTTTATTAATAAGATAATTACTGCATCATCATTGTGTCATAAATAAATTAACTTATTTAAAGTCTAAAATTTAAAAATAAAACATCATTATGTAGGAAATCTTTTTATATTTATAATGAATTTTTATAGTAGAATTTATCTTATGTATAACCATATATTAAAAATTATATACTTTTCAAACTTTGATTTTAACTATTTTAACCCTTCTTTAAAAAATTAATAATAAATTTCCTAATTTAATCCAAGTCGGCCTAAATGGTCATATTTTATTCATAAGGTTGTTTTTAGTCGAATTAAACTTATCCAATAGAATTAGGACATGTTTTAGGATAATAATAGTATCATTTTACCCGTAATTACCCTCTACTTTTAACCGTGGTAAAAAAAATTAAAAAGTCACTATTCACCAATTTTTTTTTCATCTCATTGAATCACATTTTAGTTACTGACATCAACTGTGTCTCTCGGATTTTTGAAATTCTACTCATAGAAGTGGTAAAATAATGTTTTATTAAAAATTCATTTTTTTAACTACCACTTAGTGGTTTCACTATTCATCAAAAAATGAATGTTTCTAGTAAAAAACAAAAAATTCGGCCTAAGCTATATTTGATATTATGAACTCAAAAATTATGTCTATTTTACCAAATTCAAAACATATCAGTTGCATTAATTAATTTAAAAATTAATTCCCGTTGTCAAAACAAATAGCGTGTTCTTAAGAGATAATAACTATCAAAAGATTGACACTTGTTTATGTCTGGTTTAAATGTGAAATTACATCCAATTAACAACATTGTATTAAATTGTAAAAATATATTCTAAATATACATTAAAACCACTCAAAGTAATAATTTATTAATTATTTCGATTAAAAATGTTGTTTTTAAATAAAATTTAGTAATTTTCACTATTCATCAGAAAATGAAAGTTATCCAAAAAGTACCAAAATTTTACCATAAGCTAATTTTGATATTTCGAATCAAAAAATGAAGTCCATTTTGAAATATAAAATTTACAAAATTTCAAAAACTGGTTATTACTATTCATAATGGCTAGTTTTAGTAATATTTTAATAGCATATTGTTGTTTAGTGAAACTCGTTATTGTGTACTACACACGCTATCGAGGAAGGTCACGATTGCGTGTAATGCAAGGCAAGTCAAGGATGCATGTTGTGAAAGCTCCTTTTGGTGTAGCGTACAATAGAAGACATTAATAAAATTGAAAAAAATATTTTTCATAAAATCTCGGGGTGTTACAATCACAATATTGAGGATCTATGATCCAATAAATTCGTTAATTGATTCAAAAAAATCATAGAAATCAAGAATAGGGAATAAACCAATTAAATCACACAACCTATCTTGATTTGGATTGATTGGTTATGATCAATGAAGTTGAATTTCATTTTATGGAGAGATTCTTCAAAATCGATGGGCGTCGATCATTGATCCTTAATCAGTTATTGTTCATCAAAAAGGATTCCTAGATCACTCTCCCAAATTCATCCAAAACTTATTATGTTATGCATTTAACCCTAGAATTATGACATAACGAAATTTTTAAAGAAAAAATTTCACTTTATTAACATAATGAATTTAAATAATTTTATTAAATTTGTTTATTCATTATACAAACATGAAAATTATTTCACAAATGAACAGCACTTACCAATATTATAGTGTGCCTATGGTAAAGACACTATTATTCACACAATAGCACCCTAATATTTTTTATCTGGGAAATGATTTATATTTATTATTATTTTATTAAAACCCACACACGTGTGCAATTGATGATTTTAATATTTTAAAATATTTTTATTGGGAACAACAGTCCTTATAATCACATGTTGTCTCAACACCTAATATCAACAATAATACATATAATATTTAAAAATAGTGCATGGAAACTCTAAGATGATACCTGATAATTATCTTTTAATTTGATGGATGTTGAGACTGATTTACATGGTGATATTTACATAATTAACTTTTTTTATATTGGGGATATGTGAGATATTTATTCTATAATGGTTGATTAATAATTGAAAGATGTGGAAGAAGAAATAAAACATAAATACTCAGTTATAAATGATACCTATTTTTTGGACCACCTCTTTTTTATATCTACGTATGTCCTCTATGGATGGTGTAGTGCATAAACTATGAGATCCAAAATGTGTGGAGGTATTTTTGGAATATATTTGGTTATTTGCGTCCAATATTGTTTTTTAAGAGTGAGTAATAGAATGAAAGTGGTTCCCATTTATTAGTGAATAAGGGGGACATCTTAATATTCTTAATAATATTAAAATAATTTACATTAGTAATATATTACAAATGGCTCCAAAATGATTTATTTTACTAATAGTATAATGATGGGTTGATGTACATTAATCATATTATAATTATATATCTTTTATCTATTTTTAATAATTTTCTTATGTCTTAAAAACTTATTTATCACCTTTAATTCTTATTAATACATCATGTGTCTTTACACATTGATAAATAATATAGTTGATATTGAATTAAAAATGAATTATAAATTTCTCACCAATGAAATTTTAAACCATATAAAAATACATTAGAATTATTTTATAATTTTATGAATTTTATACCATATTATAAAAAATTATTTTTAAAAAAAAAATCATTTCAATCAATTTTGATAGAATTCATTACATGATATTTCGAAAATATCATAACAGCATGAAATATTTTTAAGAATTATCCTAACTCACAAATAACATGTAAAATTATTCAATAAAATTTGTGTATGACATTAATTATGGGATTTTTTTTAATTTTTTTTAATAAGATTTCTTCAATATTTTCATTAATTTATTAATTTATACTTCGTGATTCTGAAAGCTGTTAATTTAATAAATTATTCCATTAAAATTAATATAAATTATCATGAAAAATATAAATACTTTATATTTTAATATAATATTTATATTCGACCATATCCCTTATATTATCCCATATTAAAAATATTTCACTTGTTAAAAAAAGTGTAACATGGTTTATATTTCATTGAATTAAAATACTATAAATGTATTAATGACATCCAAATAGCATGAAGAGATAAAAAATATTCCAATGATGAATTTGATTCAATATTACTCATAAAATAATATTATTATATGTTTTAGGTTACTTTTATAATATTTATAAAATTATATTTCCCCTTAATTACATGTTTTACCCTTACTCATGGTAAAAAAATTACAGTGTTCACTGTACATATTTTATCAAAAAATTAATGTAAACCATTTACTAAATATGTAATTTTTATTTCAAATATATAATCAATGTTTACAAAAAAAAACTCATAATTTAAAAATAAATTTAATATTAATCACATTAATGAAATGAAATAAAATCTATTTTAAATTTAAAAACATTCAAATGATGGAAATGTATTTATACCCAAATTAAATTTAAAATTGATTAAAATGAACTAAATTGTATTAAATGGTAAAAAATTTATCTAATTATATATTACATGCATTAAAATATATAAGATAACACGATATATTATTTACATGAAAAAACCTTTTCAAATTAAAATGAAATACTTTATCACTATTCATAAAAACATGAATCGTTTCTTAAAAATACTAGAAATTCAAGTGATGTAAATTTATATATTACTATTTAAAATAGTATATTTATTTTAACAAAAAAAATTAATAATAGTATCAAAAACCATATTTAAAAAAATTATTCCATCAAAAGGAGGCCAAAACTACCTTTCTATAAAAAGTATTAATTTATGTGTAGAAATGGGATTATTATTATATCTTGTATATAAAAATTGTTTACTATGGAAATTTATATTTAATATTATATATATATATACTTAATATAATCCAAAAATATTGTGTACAGTTATATTTTATAAAATACTCCTGACAAATTAATCAGTTTTCAGAAAAACATCTAGTAATATTTTATTGTGGGTTTTTTATAATAAATTGTCACAATATAAAAAATAATAAATTTACAATTAAACCATATTAACATAATTCAATTATTCTTTTTCATACCCTCCATCCGAATATTTAGGTTATATAGGTATCAATTATGTAATAATATTATAATGTCCACTTAAGCACTATGTGACATATTATGAATCCTATAGAACGTTCAATTTCCTATTTAATAAACAAGGATTTTAAATTCTCCACCCATTTTCAAAATCTATTCTCTCAATTTTGAATTCGAGCATGATAAATAATGTTTTAAAATTCAATATATCTTTATTTACGTCTCATATTTTAAAAATAAAAAATGAAACTTCCACAATAAAATAAAAATGAGTTACAAAGGTCACCCCACATAACACTTTCTTGGGATTCATGTCTGAAAATGATGAAATATAATAGGAATCAAAATATTATGTTTAATGGTGTGATATAGAAACATTTCATATGAATGTTAATAATCAAAAACAATAATTATATGAAGGGTTTAAAGGTCATTTATTTCTCATTAAGAAAATTAAATTGATAATGTTTTTTTGGATTCAGTGCATAGAGTAAAGGATTTAGTTTACTAGCTATACTATGAACATAAGAAAATATACTTAATTGACCAATATTTTTTCATCTTTTAATCAATTTCCACCAAAATAAATCTTATTTTCCAAACAGTTAGTATTTGAGAAGTACTTTTAAGGATTATTCCTTAGAATAAACATCTATAGATTAGAAATACACTAAATACAACTAAATATTAATCTTTTGCTGATACATTACCCAAAACAAAATGTTAAAAAATTATATAAGAAATTTAACCAAAAACAATAAAACATTAGATTATGGAAAAATAATTTAATCTCTAAGATTAAAAATTAATACCCAAATATCAACATAGTCATATAAATATGATTAAAATTCCTTAATTTAGTCTATACAATGATTGAAACTCATAATTCTAAAAGATTTGATCACATTGTCTTCCATTAAAAATTGTAATATTTTTCTCCAAATAATATTAGTCACTCTTAAATTCATATTATAAAAATTTAATAACCAAAATACAATAATATCCCTGATATTGTAAACATTTCCATAAATGACCATAATAACAGTAAACACATGTTTTCCTATAATTGATAATTATTCAATTAATTTTCCAATAAAGTCTCATAGATTTCAACTTATCATAATCAATTAATTTTTCCAAAATATATCATATATTCCAAATAACACTAATAACTTAATCACCAAATTATTATCGGGTATATATATTTTTATTCGATAAAACAAATGTTCCCAAAAACAAATAGTCCTTCATCCATTGTATAGTTTATCTAAAAATAAAAATTCATTATAACATGGTCTCCACATAGGCTATTGGTAAGGGATTCACCATTAAACACCTTTGGTTGTTGGTTTGATTCCCATGGAATTTCTTGACAAGACAAGTTATCAACCATCCTAGAGGTTGTAATATTTATAAAACCATATAAGTAAAATCATTATAAAATTCCCATCAATGTGTGAGACATCCTTAGAAATGATATGAACTGGGTTTAACCTAATTTTTTTTTCGTTTACTTTCATTTTAAATCCCAAAATTTAATAACCCATAATCCCCTCATAAATGAATGTCTCCAAAAAATCATTATTCACCATACAATTATATAATTTATTTTTCAATTTTGTTTTATAATACTTTTAAATTCTGATTATACTTAATATTATAAAACCATGATGATATCCAAAATTTGTAAGAAATCATCCAAATATCCAATTATTTACAATCAATCATTTGATCCTAATTCGAAGGACACATCCTGAAAAATATCATATTCTAGTGTTTTTGAACAAGAAATAAAATTTAAGGATCTTTTTAGTTAAGATTTTAAATGTATTAGAAAAAACTCTTACAAAGTAAACATATACATTACAAGTGGAAAATTATAATCAATATCATTTTTTTCACCAAAAATAATCTTTAAAAAATAAAATATAGTTTCATTCCATGATATAACATAAAAGTTTAATATTTTTAGAATCTTTTTCCCTATTCTTCCTTTAACCATATAAAATACATTTTAAAATTTCGTACTATCACAAAAAGATCATTAAGGAACTTAAAAAGTAAGAAAATCATTATTCGAGTGAATAACATAAACACCCATTAAATGCTATTTGAGAAAATGAAAAAAATATTTCCACATGAGAAAACCACATATTTTTTCAACAATGAAATCCATTAAAAAATATCCTGAAATTAAAACTCTTTTATATGACTCAGAGCATCATATACATAAAACTAGTTCAACACACATTCAATTGAAATAACCATATGCTCAAATTTTAATATTATTATTACCCAATGAATTGGATATATATATAGTGGTTATCACCCAACGTATATGGTATATTGGGATCACTTTTGATCTATAATGTATCTCAACCCTTCATATAAGCTATATCTATCCCACCCATTACTAATTATCTATAATGGGGAAAAAACCTTCATAAAAGCTATATCAAGGTCTACCGTGAGATATAACGGATCTCAATAATATGTATATGTTGTGTCAGACTCAACAATTTCATATAAAAATCAAGTAACATTTCATGACTAAAACACATTCACCATAAAACCCATTGAAAACACTATTAATCCCATAAAAAACATATAAAAATAACATTTTCTTTTAGAAAATTTACAATACCAAATAAACCAAATACAATTTAATTGATTTTTACATTTAAGAAATCATTCAATCTCAAATTGGAATTAGGAAATTAAATAACAGTTACAGTGATAGAAAAGTTGTTGTCATCATGTATATTAAGAATATAGCATTTCCTTTTTCATATTTCAAAAAATTATATATAAAAAACAAGAAATGATTCATTTTTAAATCTATTAAATGAATATAATAATATATAAAAATTTTATTTTATAAACCATTTATATCAATATAAATAATATCAAAAATATTTACCTAGAGAAAACGATTATGAAATTAACTCTTTAAACATTGATGGTTTACCGTACCACATTGAACATTTAAATCACAATAACCATGATATAATAACCTTAAAAAATTAATAACATCATAATAAATAAATTAATGATATGATATGTGAAATGGTTCTGTATATAAACCTCATAAAATAATGTCGTTGTACAACATCAATATATTCCTTAATGAAAAGAGATCGAGATTAAATCCATTACCTTGTGTCTCACTCATCACATAAAATATTTATATTCCTTGACAATTAAAATTATGTAATTATTAATATGATTGAAAATATTTCTTATTTTTATTATTCCTTTTATATAACATATTACCATGTTTTTAAAATCAACTGATTATTTATGTTCACATAATAATTTTTTATGATATTTGGTACATGTGTCGAAAAATATTTTTTTATGATGAAAATAGTCAAATGCGGTCATTATATAATCACCTCAAGATTAATTTTACTGATATAATAATCATTAATTTACAAAATTATACTAATAAATCGATCCATTAAATAGGAATATAAAAAATTGAATTTGATATATTCATGGAGATGGTCAGTCCTGAATACGCATGAGTAACATTTCAATTTTCAATGATAATTATGGAAATATAGTAGGTTTTATTTTAAATTTATATAATTGTGATAATTTATTTAATATAATATTAATAATTTATATATACTTATATATATCATCCATGTGATTTGTTAAAGAAAAACGAATGACATCGCTTTGTCAGGGTTATAGATCAAACGTACGCATGAACGCCATTACCAATTTTATAGGGATTGAAAGGTAAGAACATAAATGATATATTATTAATAAATAACTATAAATATTTCATATATATAAAACTAAAATTGTTTAATATAACTAGTCATTAGAGTTAATTATGGAAAATGAACTATATCAGTTTGTGAGGGAGTAGTTCCTCATACACACTAATGATAATTATTTTTCGATTCGATTTATGTGGAGAATGATTTAGGTGATTATATTAACATGATACCCTATAACTATATTTATGATATTAGATTAATTATTTCATAATTTTTTAATATAATTTCATGTATGTGTAAGAAGAAGTAAAATAGGGAGACTTCTTTAAAAACGAGACCTCTTACTTAGCCCTGTCCATTTCATAACTACTTATGACCTATATGGACATTCTTATGAAAAAAATATGAATTTTAAAATATATGAAGGGATTATATGATATGATTTATGTAGATAAAAGCTATTAAAAATAGGTTTTAATGTTTAAAGATGATCGGAGAATACATTCCAATTTATAAGAGAGGGGGAAACTCATAGAATATGTCAAACTAATAAATTAATATAAATACAATTTATATTCTATTTGGATCAAAACATATTTATTTAAAATATAAAAAATTTATAATTTGAAATATATTTATTAAATTAAAATAATTTAGCTTTTTACTATTTTCTTATCTTTATCTTATGACATTAAACCTTATTTTGACCATTTAATTCTAAACATGACAACATCTGTTTTTACACTTGAAAGGTTGATATCATTACTATAAAATTCTAAAAAATATATTATTAATTAATAAAATATTAAAAAATATGAATTATTTTTTTTTATTTTTATTATTTTCATAGTTATATATAATTTAAAAAATTATTATTTATTTTTAATTACCATTAATGAAAATTTCGAAACTATTCATTATGTGAAATTTTACAAATATCATAACAACATGATATATTCAAAAAATTATCCAAACATAATCATTACATGTCAAAATCATCCATTATTTTTTTTGGTGACATTAATTATATCAAATAAAATTTGTTTTAAATTTTATTTGAATCATTTATTTTATAATTCCATTAATTAAAAAGTTTCAGATTCGTCATTGTTGAAGCCATTAATTTAATTACCTCTTCTGTTAAAATTATAAATAAATTATCAGGATTAAGATAAATAATTTATATATTAAATTAAAATTTATAGTCAAACATATCCTCTATATTATACAAAATTAAAAATATTTCAATTGTTAAAAAAATTACGATAATGTAGAGATTTATTTAAATAAAAATAAAATAAATTGTATCAGGTCATCTAATTTGCTCCATCAGATCATAAAATTATACCAAATATTAATTTGGATTAAAATTAATCATATATTAGAAATATGACTTGTTTTATATTAATTATATACTATTTTAAATTTAATTTGTTACCCGTAATTACATTATTTTCCTTTAAATGTAGTAATAAAAATTAATAAGTTAACTATTCATGTATTTTAAAAATTAAAAGTGAACAAATTACTAGATTTTTAAACTGTTATTTAAAATATGGAATCCATTTTTCAAATTTGAAAACACATAATTGGATAAAAATTATTAAAAATGAATCCAGTTAGCGGAATTCTAAAATGATTTTTTAATGTTAAAACTTTTAAAACAATAAAATATTTTTATATCCAAATTTAATGTTATATAGATTAAAATTAAATACATTGAATTTAGTAAGAAAAAAATTCTCTAATTTTATATTAAAACTATAAAAAATATATTTTAACACCATATATTATTTAAATGAAAAAACTATTTTCCATTAATTTGAAATTTTTTTTCAATATTGATCAAAACACTTAAAATATATATAAAATACCCTAAAATTAAACTATTTTTTTATTAAATTAATCATTTAAATAAGAAGTTTATTTTTTTCAAATATAATTTAGAGTTTTCTAATAAAATAAATTTAATATTCGTGGGCCATCAAAAATCACAAAACCCATCTTTTTAGAAAAATACTTCTTTAAGCATAAAATTAGATTTTTTCATAAATCATATCTATAAAAACATAATATGATTTATAAATATTATATTTATTATATTAATATATATATCATTAATATAATATAAAAATATTTATTGTTTATTTTGTGCAGAAAACACACCTATGAATAATTTAATAGTTTCCAAAAAAATCGTTTTATTTTAAAAGGGTCATATATATAATTAACTGGTCACCAAATAATTAATTATATATACTTGTGTAAACCATATTTATGTAATTTAGAATATATTATTAGTTTTCTCCACTATATTGACAAGGTAATAAATGTAATATTTTAATAATAATATATAGTTTTTTGCTTTTTCTCAATGTGGTGTATCATATTTATTGTTGAACATTGAATTTCTTTTTAAAAAATTGATGATATTACATTCACCCCCCGAGAAATTTAATTTTCTCAATTTTTAATTTTATCTTTTTAAGATAGGTTTGGTTTTTTAATATAATCATTTTTTGAAATATTAAATCTTAAAATGAATTAATGAAGTTTCAAATACAAAATAAAGAAATGAAAGTACAATGGTAACTTGATATAATAATTATATGGGTAAATTTTGGAAATTTTAAGAAATAGAAGTGAAAAAATATCATGTTATAATCGGGAGTGATAGAGAAATTTGTAATGATAATGTTAATAACCACATAACCATATATCTATGATGGTTTAAAAAGTTATTGATTTCTCAAAAGAAAAAAAACAAAATGGATCACATTTTTATTTCCAAATTAATTTCATAGAGTTAAGGAATTTGTTTACTACATGGAATAATAATATATGAAAAAAACTTAATTTAAAATTAATGATTAAAAATTTAATAAATTTCCATCACAAACAAATCTTTTTCTCCAAATGATGATTATTTAAGGATAATTCTTCATTAATGAACCATTAAAATAAAGTTATACATATTACTAACTACAAATAAATATAAAATATATTACTCTGATATTATGACATTCACCGAAACAAAATAAATGATAAGATAAGATAGTTCCCCAAAACAATAAAGCATTATATGATGTAAATATATATTAATTTCCTGAAATCAATTCTAAAAAGCATAGTTCGACATAGATAAATAGTAATCCATAAAATTACATAAAATAATACACTCTGAGGTTGAAACCCAAAAATTAGAATGATTTTATAACAAGATATTCTAAGATAAATTATTACATTTATCTTCAAAAAACATTAGTCGCTTTTAATGTATTATACCAAAACCATTATTTAATAAATAAAATAATATTCAAGATATGATAATTATTTTCAATAAATAATGAGAATAATCATAAAACCATACATTAATATAAAATATGATTAAATATTTATTATTGTAATAAAAAATCATGTATTTTAATTACAATAATCCTATAAGTAGAAAAAATATAAAATTTCTTCAAAATAACATTATTCATTTAATAACAAATCAATTTTTCAATCACATGGTTATCTATTAAATGAAACATCTGTTCTATAAATAAAAAATTTCTTCATCCAGAAAAGAGTTTAAATAAAATTATATATTCCTTTTAATTGGAACAACACATATACAAGTGTTAGTCAATGAAACTCGGTCACCCTTTGTTTGTAGGATCTATTATCACGACCATTCTAAACAAAATATCATATCCCTAATCTTATGGATTTACCAAGTAGTAAAAATATGTAATTATAATCCTTAAAAAATAGCTAAATGTATAAAACATCCTAAAAAATAAACTGAATATGTTTTCAGCATAGAAGATATCTCATACCGTTCATTTTCCATCCCAAAATGTTATAACCACTAATTATATCAAAAATGAAAATCTTCAAGAGTCTCATTTGTCCACATAAATTTTCTTATTTTGACACCTCAAAGTGGTTTCTAAATCTTTAAACATATATTCATCCTTAAAATCATAATCCCATGATCATATTAAAAAATATTAAGAAAACAACTTAATCTCTAATGTTTTCAAATCCGTCCATTGATACCAACGGGGAGGACATATCCACAAACAATTCTTATTCTAGTGTTCTTGAAAAAAATTCCTATTTTATGATCATTTATGTTTAATGTTTTTTAGAATTAGGAAAAACACTAATTAATTGAAGAAATACATTACATGTTCACACTTATACTTTGTACCCATGTTTTCATCAAAAGAAATCTTACAAAATAATCCATGGGTTTCTACAATGACATAACATCGCAATTTTTATTTTTCCCTCATCATTATCCCTACTCATCCTTTCACCCTGTGAAAAAAAATTAAAAACATGGGAGTAGAAAAAAATTATTATAAAAGACAAAAAAATTATGAAAACAGTTACTTTACTGAAAAAAATTCAACTCCATTTGATTTTATTCGAGAAAATCAACCAAAAAGTAATCAAATGAAAAACTCATATCTGTTTTCCTCAAATAAAACCTTTAAAACCAAATGCTATAAATTAAAACTCTTTTAGATGACTTCGTGAAACTAATATATAAAACTCGTTAAAATCCATTTCAAATAGAATAACTATAAGTATTACTTCAATTATTATTAATACCCAATTCATTGGATATCTAAAATGGGAGGTTAACCTTTTTATAACCAATATCAGGCTAACCCATTTGTACAACGGAACTCCACCATTTGTATAAGCTCTATCAGGATAACCCAACTCTCATGAGCAATAATAGGGCTCCAACCCTTATATATGATGTATCATGCCAAAACATGATCTATAATGGGTCTCAACATTTTTTATAAGTTCTTATAGTCTCACACATTTTATATAATAACCATGTAGTAATTTATGAATAAAACAGTTTAATCATGAAAAAACACTAAAAATTATTTTTATACTATATAAAAAAGTCATTCATATTAAAATACCATTTTAATTTTAAAAAAAATTGTAGACTAAAAAAATAAAATAATGAAATATATATTTTTCCATTATAGAAAAATTGTATCCCTGCAATGTAATTTAGATATTTAATTATCTTCACACAAACATAATATCCATTATCACAATGTTTGTTAATAATAGAACACTATCATTCATATTTTTCAAAACATTATTCCTTAAACATATAAAATTTTATCTTCGAATGAACTTGAAGGAAATTAAAATTAGACATAAATTTTTATAATAATATATTATATCAATATAAATTATATAAAAAATATTGACATGGGAAAAATATTTTCAAATTAAATATTTAAACATTCAACATGTCTCATACCTCTTTGAACATTTAAATAATAATCACCATGATACTATAAATTTTAACAAAAAAATAAATAACAAGTTAATAAATAAATTAATGATATTATATGTAAAAGGGATCTGTATATAAAAGATAAATAATAAGGTGGGCTTATATCATAAAAATATTCCTCAATGATTGTAGATTGAGATGAAGGAAATTACCTTGAGTCCAACGCATCACATATAATCATTATATTCCTTAATAATAAAAAATGTTTAATTATTTACATTAACTAGATTATTTTAAATTTTATTATTCCTATAATATCACTTATTACCATTTTGTAATAATTACTTGATTTATTATGTTCACGTTATATTTTTTGATGATATTTCATATATGATTCCAAAATGACATTGGTATGATGTTTATAGTAAACATTTGTCATTATTCAATAAAATAAATAATAATAGTAATGAAATAATAATAAAAATTATAAAAAAATTAAACTATTAAATCTATCTATTAAATATGGATATGAGAAATGAGCTACATTGTAATCAATGAGATGATATGTCATACGTACGTAAGAGTAACAATTACATTTTTCAACTATCATTATGGAAGAAAAAAATGTTTTTTTAAATTAAATAATAATAATAATATAAATAATATCATATTAATTATTTAAATATTTTTTCATATATCATCCATGTGATATGGTGAGGAAAAAAGTATTATATCACTTCCTATAGATGATTGTTCGCACCTACGCACAAACGAAATTATCATGTTTATGTGCATCTAAAGGTAATAGCGTAAATGGTATATTAATATTTAGTAATTATCTATATTTCATGAATATCATATATAAAAATATATTTCATATTTATAACTAGTCATGAGTGAGGGTGATGGAAAACGAATTATATCAGTTCATGACATTGCAGTTCGTTGTGCACAAGAACAATAATCTTTTCATATTTTATGGAAGTGGAGAAGGATTTAAGAGATTATATAAACATAATAAAATAAAAGTTTATTTATAATATGATATATATTATTTCAACATGGCTGAATAATAATTTAAGGAAGTCGATGAAGAAACAAATCGGAAATACTTTTTTAAAATCGATACCTCTTCCACTGAAAACCTTTTTTTCATAACATGATAATACCATTGAGGATGGTCTTATTCCAACAATATGATCTCTATAATGTTAAGAGTGATTATAATAAGGGATCTAGGAAGGTATTTTATAATCCAAATAAGATTTTACTGGTGATTAATATAGAATAAAACATGGTCATTTATATTATATGGAAGGGGACCTCTTTGAATTTATGAAAATATTAACTTAATAAAAATTAACTTCATTACATGAAATTTCTCCAAAAAACATTATAAAAAATATCGGATGAATATGGTTAGGAATACCTTCATACAATTACACTTATATTAGTTTTCAATATTTTTTTTAATAATTATCTGTTGGCCATAACCCATATTTAACTCCATTAATTCATACCTTAAGAAAATGTTTTTTACACTTTAGTGTTTTTTATAATTACTTGAAAATGAGAAAAAAGATATAAATTATTAATGGATAAAATTAAAAACCCTGAAAAAATAAATTGGCATTATTTTATAGATTTAAGAAATTTATATCAACTAATAAAATGTTATTTATTTTATAATAATAGTAATGAAAATTTTGACGGTACTCAATAGATGACATTTTGAAAAATATCATAACATGATATCATTGAAAAAATAATTATAATAAACCCATTAAATTGAAAATATATCAATAAACTGATTTTGTGACATTAATAATATCAAATTATATTTTTTTAATGTTTTCAATAACATTTCCTCTATATTTCTCTTAACAAAACAATTTATTCTTTATCATTGTGGATGACATTTATTTAATTAATTCATCTCTAAAAATTAAAAATAAAATATAATTGATAATATAAATTCATTACCATTCAATTTAAAATTTATATTTTCACATCTCTCATATATAATCACATATTAAAAAAATTTCACTTGTTAAAAACAATTGTCTGACATGGTTGACTTTTCTTTTAATAAAAATACTCAAAATGATGTAATGTAGTCCTCATAAATCAAAGAGATTATCAAATCAGACCAAATATGAAGTTCATGTATAATTAATCATAAAATAAAATAAATACATGTTTTAGATTAATTTTATAATATTTTTAATTTTATGTTTACCAATAATAAACATATTAACATTTAATTGTTGTAAAAAAATTACTTGATTTATTATTCATATATTGTCAAAAATTAAAAGTAAAATATTTACTAAATTTTAACCATATAAATACAAATCTGTAATCAATTTTTCAAAATTAAAAACAATTAATTTAAATAAATTAATTTAATATAAATCTAATTTGGGGAACATAAATTTTTTAAAAGTAAAAATGTTCATAATAATGAATGGTTTTTATAAACCAATTCAATATGAAATATTATAAAATGAAGTAAATTTATTAAATAGTAAAATATTTAAATAATTATACATTAAAAATAAAGATATATTTATTTTATCTCTATATATTGATTAGATGAAGAAATTGTATTCCGTTTAAATGTAATATTTTTTCACTATATCTCAAAACATGAAACATATATGAAAAATAAAAAAATTTAAAATAAGTGATATTTGATATTACAATTTAAATTAAGATGATGATTTTTTTAAATATAATTCATAAAACTATTAAAAAAAATTATTTAATACAAGTGCTCCCTTGAAAGGAGAAAAATACTACTTAAAAAATACTTTTTTATGTGTAAATTTTGATATGTTCTTATGTCATTTCTATAAACATAGAAAGTGAAAATTTAAAATTATATTTTTTAAATAATATATATATATATATATATTATTAATAAAATTCAATAGATTATTTTTTTTATTTTTTTGTATCAGTCACACAATTATAAAATTCAATAATTTTCATAAAAATATTTCCTTCCATTTTATAATGGGTTCTACTTATAATTAAATTTTCAAAAAATAATTAGTTATTTTTATAAATGTTGATCAAATTTCCATTTTAATTTAAATCATTTTAATTACGTCCATTATGATGGATAGTTCACAATGGTATTATTTAAATAATTATATTCAATTGTTTTCATAAGGTCGAAGTGGCATATCAAGAACACTTTCAAACAAAGTGATCATTTTTTAAAAACATGAGATGTTACATGACATGGATAATTTTCTGTGAATTAAATAAATTCATGTGTCTAATATTTACATAGGTTAACATTATGATAATTAATACATTTTTATTTTATGGAATTAATAGAAACATAACCTCTATTACCATCATCAATGAACTAATGTGAATTTGATGTTATAAACCTAATGTCCTAAAAACATCCAATATGAACAAAATAAATTCATTAACTAAATAATACATTTTATCATGTGAAATCATTGTAATAATAATAATTATATAGACATTAAAAATTATTTTATGTAGATAAATAATATAATTTTATTTCAAATTAGTATATATATAAAATAAGTGATTCAATGCGTAAGGTTGTTGTGTTTTATTTAAAATTTCATCGTAAATATTTTAAAAACAATATCATGCATATCCATAGTATTATGAATTATTTCAAGAATATTATTTTAATGATTAAAATATTTCTAAATGTTAGTTTAAAATATTTTGAAATTTTTATAATGATTTAAAAAGGATTCATTTATTCATTTTCCATCTGGGTGTTATTTATAATTTTTACATTGTAATAATAGAAGGTTTTGTTGACATATAATTCCATAAAAACATTTCATACCACCCTATAAATTTTACATTAAAATATTAATACATAATATATATTTTTTCCAAACTATATAAAATTATTTCCATTTTAGGAATTAAATTATTTTAAGTGTTTCAAATAAGGGATATTTCTCAATATGATTATGTGAAATAGAATGATTTTTTCATTTGATATCAAATGATTATTTCAATGGTTTTTAGTGAAAAATAATAATATTTTACCAATGTTTTATTAATTATATTTTACTTTATTAGTATATAAGATAATTGATGATACATATGTATCTTAGGAAGACAGGTTTACCCAATAAAGATTTCTAAAGTATTCAATAATGAACTAGGATTAAATAGAATATAATAATGTAGAGAACCATTTATGTTAATCATTATGAGTTAGCTGTGATTAATTTATTTTTACATGGTTTAAAAAATTAGTGAATATCTGTTATAAAAATGATTTTTGGAGATACTTATATTATTAATTCAAAAATTGTTTTTTTAAATCTATTGATTTCATGATGTATAGAATTTTAATAATTTTCAAAGGTGAAAGGTTCTTAAAAGTTTTTTGAAAAACATCATTCCTCATTACGCTATTATTGTTTTATAATGATTAAAAATGGTTATTAAAATGTTACTTTTAGTAATGTTTAAATTATTTTGTGGAATTGTTTTAAATATTTTTTAAAAAATATTTATAAAATTTTAAATGTCTTTATTATATTTTTATTTTTTTCACTAGACTATTTAGATTATTTTATTTTAATATATCTAATAGAGATTATTTTCCATCCCACATTATCAAATGTTTTCCATATAACATAGTTTGAGTATAATATTTGATATTACGATTATTTCTACTATGATAAATCATTTTAAAGGATAAAAATAATATTAAATAATAATATGGTGTAGACTTAAAGTCCAATTTTGGTGGAAAATTGAACACAATGTGACAGTGTCCTCTTTTTAATGTAATTTTGTATCCAAATTACAATAAACTATTAATTGAGATGATAAAGAATATTTTATAATGTGCAGACATTGTTATAAGTAATTTAATCGTTGGTTTAATATGTTACAAGCTGTTATATATAACACTTGTTATATTTTTCATGAATAAAAAATTGATTTATAAAATTTTATTAAAAATAAATTGGGGTTTTGAAATCAAATGATTATATTTAGAGGGTTATTTTTCATAAAATAAGTTAATATGGTATTCATAAATTTAACATGTAAATAAAATTAGTTTGTAGAAATCAGGGTATTTATATTGTAACAGTGTTTTTTTGGTTAAATTACTTTTGTAAATAATATTATAATCTAATAAAATAAAATAAACAAATAAAAATATTTTAACGGAAATAAGGAGTTATAAATAGATTTATTTTATAATATTACATTGGATAAGTGATTTATTCAAGACTCTTTTTAAGGTAAAATGGATTTATAAAACATATTGACTTGGGAAACATGTGTCATAATATGGTTTTTAAATTTAATTTGATTTCTAGTGAAATCATTTTGTTAAGTAAATGACTTTAATAAATTTGAACATAGCGGATATACATGAATTATTAATTAATTGATATTATTTATAGTCAGAAGAAAAATATAGGGGTGTGATTAGTTTCGTGAAATTTTTTAATTATTTTTAAATTCATAGTTTCACAGTTATTTGAGGCATATTTTTAATTTCCTAAATTTTACACAATTTTCATTAGAATTGGGATTAATGTTTAGAATGTGTAAACATTACATATAAATTTACTATATTTAATCAATTATTAATTTCTATTATATATTTAATTAAATTAATTTGATTAATAATTCATTAGAGATGTGATGAAACTTTAGGGTTTGAAATTGAATTCTTTTGGTTGGTATAGATTGTAATTGTAAAAAATTTTGTGGAATTTAATGATTCAGGTTTATTTAAGAATTCATGTATTATAATTATTTATATATTAAATTTATTTTTGGAAGAAAAATATTATTTATAAAGTTTGTATTTTTGGAAATATTAACCTCATGATGTTAGGGGAAAATGGAATGGTCAACATTATAATTAATGAAATGTTTTGTTGTTGTAATTTTATATAATAACATGTTATTATGGATTCAATTAAATTTTAAATTTGGGTTCTCATGAGGATGTATATAAATAAAGTGATGGGTCATTTATTTTGGGATATTATTCTATTATTCATTTCATGATTTAATAGTAAATTCGGTCCTTAGAATACATAATATTAGGTGATTACTGGTGTGGTTTGAGGTTTTTTTGAACATTGGTGGTATTATTAGTCTAAAAGTGGGTTTGAGCTATAAAAAACTACTATAGATTTCTCTGGGTACCAAGTATGACCATGTATTTTTTCCCATTTAAAAAGTAGTATTGTTATTTTTATTTGAATTTTATTTTCCCCTTTCTATGTGGAATCAGTCATCATTTTCTTCAAGAAATACAAGATCCACCAATATAGATTAAAAAATTCATCACCCCCTCATTATTCTTCTTGATTCATGGATTATTAAAGAGTGTTTCTTCATGTTAATCTCAAAATAATCCCTCCATTATCTCTCATATCTCCCTTCTCATTCATTTCCTCTATATTGTCCTACTTTAACTGGGGGATTGACTTGTGACTACACCATGACATAGTTACATAACATATACACGTACATCATTCCTTTATATTTCATAATAGAAACTATAATGGGTGGGTTTCATTCTATATATCACTAATTTTATTCTATTTATATTGAGAATAAATTGTTTTATGTTTTATATAATTTTTGGGTGAATTTAGATTATGATTTTTTTCAATAGGATTTTGGGATTTTAGGAGTTATAAAATATTTTTAGAGTTATGTAATTTAGTTTTCAATTACATTATTTTTTATGTATTATGGGGTATATTTACTTTGGATTTATTCATTATGTAGTATTTGATAATATACCAGGAAAGTTTGTTCCAGGCGATAGCCTGGTCTCGCAAATTTATTGAAGGAAAAGTGCAAGTGTTAGATAATATATTTTAGAGAGTAATAGATAAATATTTCATCATAGATCGATGATCATACAGATTTAAAGATCACTATTTTTTAATGTAGAGAGTACTAATCCCATTATATAATCTCAAAGATATAACTGAGGAATAGTTCTACTAGTTTTCCATAGTACAAAAATATTTTTAAAACATAGTTTAAAGCATTGAATATATATATTATCAATATATTTTGTTATTTTCAGTGTAATAAATTTTGTTTTTATTTTAGGAGGATTTTTTAAACCCTTCATTTATCCAATATTTAAATATTAATTTATGGTTTAGTGGAGAAATAGGGTTTGAGAAAGTCCATATTTGTCAAGTCATCTTTATTTATATAGTGTTTCATACTTTAGATAGATTATATAGTTAGTTAAGAGTGATTCATTTCATTATTTATAAAATTTATGGAATTTGTAAAAATTCATTATATTGTTACAAATTATATTATATCCACTCAATTAACATTATTCTTTGAGATATTAGATGGTTATTTTGGTTAGATCAAAATGAATTGTGTTGATAATGATATGCCCTCCAATGTACCCCTTGATAAATAGACACGATTATGAAAATAGATCTAAAATTTCTTAACTATATTATCCATCAATATCTATTTATATTTATCCTATAAAATAGAGGTGTTCATTCTTTTTTTAGGGAATAAATGAGTATTAAGTAAATAATTTAATCACAACCATATTTATAAATTTCATCATTAGTGATGTGATTATCAGACTATGTAGGTGTATAGAAATTAAAATACTATTATATATGAATCTATTACTAAACAGCATTGAATCATAAACACAAATTAATGTTTTAATGTAATAAATAAATAACTCATTTAGATAATGTAAAACTCTTTGTACTACTTTATTCATGTTCCCTAATTAGTGTGATAGCATTATGAAACCACTTCATTATTTGGAGTCTTAAAACATATTAATGGTTAAAAATTATAAGTTTTTTTAATAATAATTATCTAGATCTAAATGGATGTCATATAGGTTATGTGTATGGTTTTGATGTATTAATGTAATAAATTAAAATTATTATTTATATTGTGAATTGAAATAGTTATACAAGTGGAATTCAAATATAAAAGAATTATTTCTGCAAGAAAAGTTATTATAAATATATCTTTTCAATTCATTTATAAATCAATTTTCTACTATATATTGGTTGTATTTATTGTATTCATGGGTTATAACCAATTCCATATGTTTTCCATAATTTTTTTAACCCCATCACAAAATTTTGAATTCATTGTCCTACATAGTTTCTTGTTTTGAATGAATTAATTAAAATAATTAATGTAATTCATGCCCCATGTTTTTTTGGATTATTGTTGAATAACTTATTATAATTAGTACATAAATCAATGCACTATCTAAATATTTTAAACATACATTAAATATATGATATTGTATCCTTATAATTTCTATTCATTACACCCTAATAATGTGAAACATAAAACAAGACAGGTTGATATGTTTTCTAATGTACCATAGAGAAACCTAAATATATCTCATAATGATATCCATCGTTATTATAATATTTTACTTACAGTAATATAATACTTTTAAATGATATGGTTATAATTATTTAAATAGGTGTCTGTTTATATTTATTCTTTTTATTATAAATTGTTAATGTTGGTCAATCAAACATCGATGCAAGGTGTTCTGTGGGAGTAGTTTTTACACTTATTATTGAATACCAATTAATATATTCCATGGGATGATATTCAAACATTACCCTTTTATATGACTTCATATTCAGAATATATATGGTATTCAGTATGAATGTTAGGGTATGTGTTCTATATTATAATAATGTATGGAATAGAATATGGTAAAACATTGTTCTACATGCTTTAGATACTTGGTACTGATCAGAATCAATTATTACTCAAATTAAATGTATTGACTGGATATAGGTAGTAGATCTATGGAGCCTCCCTATAGAATCCCTAATTATTTTCACCTCCATTGTAAATTAACAAGTATCTATATACATTATGTGCACATCCCCATAATCCATAGATTTATAATTAATGTTGGGTTCCATGAGTAAAATTGTGCGACTATACCCTCATAGGAGTAAATATCTATAAATAATAGTGGAAGAAATTAAAATATCAATTACAAAAAATTGACTTGTGGATAAAAGTAGTGATAATTGATATTTGAAGTAGTATATTAAGTAGAAAATAAAATAACATAAAATTTTTGTAATAATAGTATTAGGAAATTAAATGACATATAAACAGTATTTTTCATTTAAAGAAAGATTGCAAATAATATAAAACAAGAAAAATTGATGAAATAATAAAGAATTGGCCACATATGCATTATTGGTCTCAACTCAAAGATCTTAATAATATTCAAATAATAAATTGACAATATTTCCAATTTCCTGACCTTGGTCACAACACATAATATTCACATAGGTCAATAATCACCAGAGACAGGTGTGAGAAAAACTAAATATCCCTCCTCCCATGATTCCATTAATTTTTTTAATTAAAATAATTGTGTTCATAACATGATTTAAATGGCATATGAATTCATAATAATATCCCTCCTTAAATAAATTGTTTGTTTTAAAGATTAATACACATGTGACAATGAACCACAAGGGAACACAACACATTTTAATAAAATATATATTGAGCATTGTAATGTAGTAGTTAAATAAGAGGGTACAAATATTTGAAACCATATTACGAAATAATACCCCTTTTAATAATATTTCAACTAGTGAAATTGTGTAATTAATAAAATCTTTTAAAACATAATTTTTTTTCTAAATTGGATATTTTTCTGTGTAATAGATGTTTTTAGAATTTTATTTTGAATTTTTAAATGGGTAAATGATGATTTCATATAAAAACAATTTTTCCCCACACAATATAATATAATTAAATATATATATATGCATATATAAATTATAGAATATGAATTAGATATATATTAAATTCATTTATGAAATTATGAAGACAATATGAAATTAGGAATAATTATTTGGATCTTTTAAGGTAGCATATTAAAAGAATAATTGTGAAAAATATATCTTTTACTGATTTGTTGACATTTCTTAAAATACTACTACATAAGAATTATTTATATTTTTTATTAATAATATATATATTTATGGAATAAACATTCATTTTCAAAAAATACTTTTTTATATTTTTAAAACCTATGATTATGATTAAAAATGATGATCATATTTTAAATATAATAAAAAAATATTAATCAGAATAACATTTCATTATATATTTTAATGGTAAAATATGTTTTTTATTATTATGAATGCTATATAAAGTTATTATAATTTATTAAACAATTTGATTATTTATTATTTTATAAATATTACTTTCAAAATATTTTTATCTTGAAAAAACACTTTCCCTAAAAAAAAATTTCACCTTATGTACATTTATTTAAATATTATTACTCCATTTTTTTAAGAAATTTTATTTGATAATTTTCTCTTGTAATAGGAATAAAAAGTATAAAATTATGTAAAATTTGTCTACTGGACTTTTTTCATTAAAATTCATTAATAGGTATGAAAATTAATTATCCCGTTAAAACTAAAAATATAAAAAAATTATATACTAAATGGAAATGACCCAAAAATATCCAAATGGATGGTTGAGGTGTGGAAAGACCAAATATCACCTAATTTTTTTTTATATTTCAACACATTTATCCATAAATAGTAGAATTAACATTTTTTAAGTTTAATAGAGTTGTTCAAAAATTGACCTCATATTAAATTATAAAAGGTGATCAATTCCACAAATTCATGAAACACCATTAACATTGAATTTATTATTAAAAAAATTCAATTTTTATAATAGTGGAACAATATATATCGTTATTATGTCACTTCACTCTTCATTATCATAAGGCCTAAATTTTGAGGGATATTTCTACCAGAAAAATCATGTTTCCAACATAAGTATTACATCATTCTTAATGATTTATTTTTCACATTCCCCTAAAAAATGTGTATAATAATTAACATAATTAAGTAATTATAGTTTATATACCAATAATATATTATATTAATGTATTATAAATTATTTTTCCTTGAAATCCATTTATAAAAAATAAATAACATTGATCGTGCCCTGAACTAACTACCACCTCCATGAAGAAAAGTCTTTCATTTTTCATCAAAATCACTAATAGTTTACTTTAATGACTGTATGATTAAAAAAGTATAATATATATAATTTATTTATTGTTTTTAAATTGTAAATTTTTTATTTTGCTTTACCCAATATCATTTTTGATGAAGATATATCACTAGTCATGTGTACGTGTCAACTACTAGCTAAAACAGTTTCTTTTTTTTTTGATCTAGTATTTTTATTTTCAGTAAAAATATTTTAAAATTTTATAAACCAAAAAAATTACATAAAAAAATATTACAATTTTATAATTATTATTTTATAAAAAACTACCCCATTATCGCTTTTCCATTAATTGATGGTATGTTCTTATTGGGAATGATTAACAACTGACATAGACTATGATATAAAATTTTATCATCAATTCCCATAAAATCCTATATATTTTTTAATAAATTATTTAAATAATTAAATACTTTTATAGCTATAGTTATTTATTTATATCACTAAAAAATATTTATCCCCATAAAAAAATCCATAGATACTGATTAATAAACCAAAACTAGTTTTTCACCAAAATCTTATTCGTAGAATAAGAAAAAACATTCATGTACTCAAATTACAATAATATTGGTAATCATTAAAAATTAAATTCTAATAAATTTATTGGTTTTGTAACGATTAATAGTGGTAGGATAATTTATATCAAAAATGATATTATAAAACTCATATAATGATCAAATTATAAATATGTTTGGTGAAATACGAAAAAATGAACTCATATGCATGAATAAAATTGATATAAAGAATAATTATAAATCTAAATGTATATGAACAATATTCTTTGATATGTATATATTGTTTTTATATTCATTACACAATATCTTAAATCAATTCCATGAAAATAAAATGGAATGATACGGTATTCGATAAATCAAACTTCTTCTATTGAGTTACATGGTTTTATCAATTTATATGTTTCCCATATGATCAATATATATTATCTTTTTTATGATTTATTATCTTATATATATTAATGGAATAATATATTAATATTCAAATACACTTCCCTTCATTGTTTTATATTAATATATTTTATGGGAAAATAAAGAATATTTTTTGAAAAATGACCTGTAAATTAGTCTTTTATATCAATTATAAAAAAAGCGTCATGTAAAAAAATTATGATTTGGTTTAAAATTTCCTCTATAAATTTTATATATATTTATCTCCATTTTATTTATATTTGATGTTTCATCCTCCATTTATCTAATTATTCGAATACTTTTTCTGATCATGTTTTAGGTTTCAATCTATTTTTTTCATGTTGTTATTTTATACAATTTAGAAATTCTGGGAAACACATTTTTACATTAGATATTTTATGCTATGATTGATCAATGATTTTGGGATTATATTTTATGAATATCGCTTTTATTTCCATGATTTATCAATTAATTTTTTATTATTTTAGTTTAATGTTTAAATAAAACCAATTTTTTTTTCATGTGTTCGTTATGACGTGATAAAAAATGATTTTAAATTGGGAAACATTAGTTTGGATGATGATGTATGGGGTCATATAACTCCCTCAAAATCATTAATTTAAATTAATCATTTCATAATAAAATGAATCTCTGTTACATTTTAGTTTCACATAATCATGGGAACTTATGGTGTGGATCAAGGATGCAATGTTTACTTATTATAATGTATTTTCAATAGTGAAATGATGTTACGTATTTTGATCATTGGATCTCATGATTCAATGTTTATATTAAATATTTCTATGTTATGTTATGGTAATTATGTTTCCATGAAGTTATTTTGTATCATGGGATTCTTAATCCATGTATATTGAATATCAATTTTGTTTAATGATTATCACCCTTAATGATACAATATTTCTCTTGTTCTCATTTTTAATCATTGTTATTATATAATCATAAAGGATGAAATGTTTATTCATCAAAATTTTAAAATATGTGCTCACATATTTAAAATAAATTCATTACCCATAATATGGATATGAGTTAAAATAATTATAACATTAAAATATAATATAATATGGTTCACTTATTAAGAAATTTTTAAGAGTTTTTTGAAATAAGTTTCCTATATATGTAACCATAAAAGACACCATTCCTATGATATTATTGATTTTTTGACTAATTGTGACAGAAAAGGTATATTATTATAAAATATTTATATAATGGTGTTTATTATTCATGGGTTTAAATAGTTGGTATCATATGAGTGTTTGGTTATTTTGGGGATTAGTTAATAGAGTTTCATTTAAAATCCCCGGAGAATTAAAAGGATATATTCTGAATATACAATTACCTATAGATGTTTTTGTAATGTATTAATTATGTGGTTTTTTGAAAAAGTCATTTTGTTGATATTAAATTTGGATATTGGATATGATATAGATTCACCATAGTGTATAATATCTAAAAATTTAATGTTGTATATTAACTCAATCATAACCTAGTATATGAAAAAATCTCAACAACACATAAGAATTAAAACTCCGTAGAGATATAATTTTTTTTAATTTACATTATATTTATGAAACATAATAATGAATTTGAATACACATCAGTTGAAGAACCAAATACTATATTAAAATGAGAAACAATGAATGAAACCATAAAATTTAAATGTCTAATAACATGATAAATTTATGATTCACCCCTTCAATGCTAATACATTTTTTTTAATTTAATAGACATAGCCTTAACATTTCAATATTAATTTAAATAAATTAATTCATGTTAATTTTATTAAAAAATAGGTGTGATGGGAAATTTACTGAGTAGTATATTGGATACTAAATGGGATAAGATTCATTGTAAAAAATCATGTTGAACGTATCACCCAAAAATCATAAGATATGAATATTAATTGAAACCATATTGAGATCTAGAACATACCAAGGATGTAAAATCATGTTATTGATTCATTAGTGAGACAACATCCTCCCTCCTTCAGTGGTTTTTCCATCAAATTATTAGTGAGATACGAATATGTGTGATGGAAAATATATTTTCTATTTAGTATTTATTGGAGAAAGTGATAGTTCTCTTGTATACCTATCTTCTGTATAGAGAGGATATCTAATTGTATGAAATTATTAGGAAAATAAAGTGAATGATGAAATGGACACTAAAGAAATAGAGGTTTTCAAAAAATTAATCATTATACAATAATTTCATTGAACTCTTCCTACAAGGAAGGATTAATAATTACTATAACTAAATGAAATAGGGGAAATATTTACTAACATTGTAGAAGAAGAATTCATGATACCCATGTGGTTTTACAAAGATAAAATTTACTAGTCTGATATAAATATTGATTCTTTATTTGTCGTCGTATTAAAATAATTCAAAGTTTGTTGGAAGTAAGATAATTGTTATTTCAACAAGGATATTCATAGGTTAGAACTAAAGGTGGCGATGGATGATGGGGACCTTATTTATTTTGAGGAAAAGAAAAGAAATGTTGAATTTAAAAATTACTCAAATGGTAGGTAACATTGGTTCAAAAAATATATATACCATAGATTCCTAATGTTTATTAATAATCACTTCGCTAATTTCATCATAAGACCATGAAAGTGTCTTTTGTGTTTCCATGTAATCCATCAATGCTACATGTGTCGAAGAAAAAATAAAGTGAGGTTTAGTACAATAGAGAAGAAGAATGCCCCATATTAGGATTAACCAACATTTTACTGATTCATGTATGAGTAGTTTGTAAATTAATTTAGTCAATTACCTAGATCTTGAGCTGATAAAGAATATTAGTTGAAAAAACCCCCAAAATAAGGTAACAGGGATGGTAATTCATATCACTATATATGAGGTAGATGATAATAACAAAGGGATAAAAAGAACAAATGGTCAGTTTTATAATCTAAGAACTCTATTTTTAATCTGGTTTGATGCATTCTTTACAGAACATAAATTTCCTAAAAATATGTAATAACAACCTCAATAAATAGATTTTAACAAACCATTGAAAAAAATAGTTCCACATTTATCACATATATGATTTTTAATTAATTTCAAATAGATATTTTTGGAAGGATATATCCTGAAAATATAAATCTTATTCCATTAGTTTAATTTTAAAAAATAATAGGTATAAAATGGCACAAATGTCGTAAATGCCTTCTTTTTTGTTGATTTTTGATAACACCCCTTCCAATGGATGAGGGGAACCCTTACGAGGCCTATATTATTAGAGATTACAAGACCAAAATGTATTATGAAATATTTAAACTATACATGTAACTACTCCCCCTAGATTCTTCATCAGGATATCTACTATCCACCATCACATTGAATGTTCGTCTAGGATTTTAGTGTAAAAATAGGCTAGACCTAAAGGCAATGAAATACCATCTCTTTCTAAAAAAATCCTATTAGATTTGGCTCTGGAAAATTCTCCTACTCTGAATCCCCATACAGAGTCTGCTACTTGAAGATTATGTCTGATAATTTATGCACTATTTCAGGTGTCTTGAAGGCCTTGAAGGGACCCAAAGGCCTTGAGGTGGCCCGAATTAATTACATTCCTGAAGACATTTGATGTCACCAAAGCCTTAATGAACCCAAAGCCTGAATGACCAAACCAATGAATAGTTCCAACTTCTACAGTACAGAACATTGTCTGCTAGAGTACATGGTACAGTACCTACTATAGTATCTGCTATAGTACCCCTGAAAATTATGTCTTCACCTAGGTTTGTACCCGGGTCTCTTGGATTTACTTAATGATTCCTCAACAACTATACTGAGGATCTTTTGTAATAAATAATGGATTTACCTATATAAATCATGTAATCATTCTCATTTAAAATAGATATCATCTCATATTCTAAATTAAACTTTTCTCAATTATCATAATATGAATAATAATGAAATTCCAATTGGAATTTTTTTATAATATGGGTCATGATACCTAGTATTATAGGATTTTAAAGTCAAATGAATAGTCACGAAGTTAATATTTATTGCATAAATATTTTATGGGAATATACTATGATATTTATTGATGATCTACTTGGTCTTTTCCTATATCATGATGCTGGGTTTTTGATTGAATAGATAGTTTGATCCATGCCCATATGAAAGAGTCCATAAAGAATGGATCCATTGGAATTAAATAATTAAGGATGTAACCTCGAGAGTATCTATATAAGTGATTCAAACACCATAGTGCTTCATCATGGGTTTCACTAGTATTAAATGTCAAACAGATTCATGGATCAATGAATCTTTAAAATAATAATAATGTTATTTATAAAATTGCACAAGAATATTGTATCAACAACCCTATATTGATGATAAGTTCGATCAATTCCAAGGAGCTAAATATTTTAAATTATTGACATTCAATAGGGTTATCAATATTTTAGGGTCATAATTGAGGATATTCATAGAACATATTTCCACACATCATATAGAAATTATGAATTTATAGATATTCTATTTAGAGATTGGAATTATCCTGAAATATTTTTGGATTTTATGAATATATTATATTGGGATTAAATCGTTAAATTACATGTACTATTTATAGATGATATTATTATATATTTGTTGAGAATGGAAGTGAATGAAGATGATCTATGGATTTTTATGAAAACTATATTAGAGGATAAAATATATTCAATGTTTATCAGGTAATAATAATAATTATTCATTGTGTCATTCTGAGGTCAGGTTACCATATAAAACAGTGTATCAAGAGATTATTCAAAGGAATAAGTTATCGAAAACTTTTCAAGATTGTTTATAGTAACAAAGATATATAGTATTCCAGGGGTAGTGGGAAACAAAAAATGACTTGTATATAATGTATCATCACTATAATATCTTATAACTGTGTTATCATGGACTTAATTGAAATTCCATCAAATATATGAATTTTGAAATGGTTTAAATAAACTAATTATTTGGTTTTCACTCCACATATATATACATTAACTAGTATTGTAGATGGGTATTTAATATATTGTGATGATTCATAAATGATTCTAAGAAGAATACTTATGTAGAATGGTAAGGCAATTTTTTATGACACAGGTAACTTAAATACTAAGGTGTAAAATTTACAAAATTGATTTTGAGTTATAATGGGAGATATTTTGACTAAATTATTGTCTATATTATATCTATAGTGAAAAATGTGACATATACGTAGACGACAATATATTAGAATATATATTCACATTTAATATTTTAATATTCACAAAATTATAAGTTTGGAGTTGATAAAACATTATGATTTATCCATACATGAACAGTAGATGATAGAAAATATGATAGATATTTATCTGATATATATATATATAATTAAAATCTATCCATGATGTGGAATGAAAAATTCCAAACACTCATGGATTTTAAAATAATTAATCTTGAATTAATAATTTGGAGAAATAAATCATATATTCCAGAATAATTTCAATACATTCCCATTAATGAAATATTAATAAATCCTAGATATATGATGCAGAACTATTGAAAAATGTTTTTTGATTTCATGAGTTCAATTTTTATAATGATAGATTAATAATGTTTGGATCCTAGAAAACTATCCCAAAAAAACCCATATTAATGAAGGATGATTTGAATGATTCTCATATATCTCCATTTTAAATCTAGCTAGGTAGCATAATATTCTTTAAGGATCTAGAAAAATATTTATTGTGATAACCTATGGAGGGAAATCATGAAATATAAATCTTGATTCATAGTAGGTGATACAGTTAAATTTTAATGAAAAATACATAACTATATTTTAAAACCAAAACCCAAACAATTATGGGAATGGGAATAAATTTCCATTTATTTAAAAGTAAGACTCAAAAAATAAATCTATGGGAAATAATAGTATTTGGTTTATTGTCAGATACCTTAAAAATTAATTACATTTTAATACCATAAAAGTAGATTTATCTGTTTTCCCACATACCATGATATACATAAGGAAATTTGTATGACTTTATAGGTTAATACTCACCAATTTATCTAATAAGTATCAATATTTTACCACATGGTTCATGATATGTCTTTACAAACCATCTGTTATAAAGATCATTTACATCTCAAATTATCATCCTTATTTTAATATTTATTTTTAATTGAAGATTAGAACTCTATTAGACATTCTATAGACTTCTTCAATGGATATCCATTGTAGTGTGATCACAAAATCACATTGTTTGTTTTCAGATAAAAAAATAAATTCTATAATTCATATGGCATAATATTTTTCTAGTTATGGGAACATATATAGGGCCCCAATATTTTATGATGGAGTTAGATAGTGAATGTTCATTAGACCTGACCTATAACATCTTGTCTCTACTCACTGTCTTACGTAAAGAAAAATTTAATATTATGAATCAAGAGACATTGTCATGATTTCAAATTATGGAAATAAATTCCAAGGGGTTCAATACAATAGGGGGAGAATATTCCAAATGAAAATAAAAATGAAAACATTAATGTAAACGAAAACCAAAAACATTATACAATGCAAGATAAAAATGTTATATACATCATTTTAATATAAATTAATGTCATATAGAAAGAAAATAATACCAATCATAACCACTACCAATATGAGAGTAGAAATTTGTATGAAAAAACCACAAAGATGGAAGACTTCAGGGCATAAATCAATAACTCCCAACAAGATACATGATCTAAATCCACTATCAAGACCAATGTATCAAAATGAGTCACTAAATAAATGTGATATTTTAACAGAGCATTTTTCATTATAAAAAATATTTTCAATCACTCCAAACATCCCATGTCAGGGGAGAGTAATGAAACATAGTATTTTTTCCACATTGTACTTCCCTACTCAAGATAATAGGATATAACTTATTACTATATTTATTTAAAATGCATTATATAAAACTTTTTAAAACAATTTTACCATTTTATTGAAATCTGATATATTTAAAATAAAAATATTTTTCATTGAAATAATCAAAAAAACTCTTTATAAACAATATACCAAATTCCATTTTGACATATTACATTCCACATATCCACACCACCAATCAGTCATGCATCCATGGACCTCCTTATACTCAAGGTGAGTCATCTTTTCACCAATACATCACTTGTTTAACTATTTTTATAGGGGAATGTAAATACACTTATTCATCCCAACTTTGATATGGGAAACAATGTAACCATATCCACGAGAATGCACATGAACACACAATAATCGTTATTCCAAAACCATTCTAAACAAATTGTTCAAAATCATTTCAATAAAAAAATGAATTTATTAAAATCCATTCCAAAAACCATTTTTAATGAATTAATATAAGGAATTTATTTTTTAATAATAATTTTAAAATCATTCAATAAAGAACATTTCCAAAATGAATTAAAAAACCATAACTAATAAAGTTTTTTAGCAGTAATTGCATAATAATTACACAATAAATAAAAAAATAAAAAAATGTAATTTATCCTTAATTTTCTAATAAGAGGAGTCAAGATTAAATGAACCTATATTAGAATTTATGTTTAAAACCATGAACATAACATATTATTCCACAAAATCGGGTTGAATCTTTAAAGACCTACTGTAGATCTTATTCCCTATCAGGAACACAATATTATCTCATGAGTATTGGTATCAATGATCAAATATGTATTTATATCCCCAAATAACATGATGTATTAATATACGAGAGGGATGAAGAATGTATCCATGAAAATTCAGCAATAAAAGTTATATAGTATACAATCCTTCATTCAATGCACCAATATTTTCCAATGGATCTCTATCAGATTTAATGGAAAGGTCTTCATAGCCTTAAGAGGATTGAAAATTAGTTATTTTAATTAAAGAGAATAAATTTTTAGTTTAGTGGTAATCTAAATGGAGATCTATTATTTAAGCATTTGATATTTTTCCATACTATATTTAGGTACACAATCTAGAAAAATATAGGAAAAATGTGGACCAACCACTATTGTTAAACATACATCACATGGTTTCCTCGCACTATTTGACAAAACATGTGAAAACTGTGTTTTTAAATTAGTTCTAAATTCAATGTTTACTCCTAGTGGCCACACGGTTGGGCCAAACTATTAACCTACCCATGCACCTACACAAAAACCTTTGTCTCAATTTTCAGAGTTTCTTATTTGTGTTTTAATGTTTCTACTTACCATAGAAAAACCATTAACCTCTCAAAATCCCCCAGAACATTCAAAAAGTTCTCAAAACACTTCAAATCATCACCTAATAACATTTCAAAAAATATATAAATAATGAAATTGATACATAATAGAAATAGTGGATTCCACATTATCCCCAACATTGGATTTTTTATCTCGAGAAATTAGAACACTAAAATTGGAATGAAATCTTTTAGGCCATTTCACGGCCAGTCATTTATCAGATCACTACATTTATTTTTTAATCTGACTATGTTTCCAAAAAAATCATACTAGAATGATTCATTAGAAATTGAATACATTCTATTTCATATCCACAATAAGTACTAGAATATTCTTCAATAAATCATAAATCTCTAGTTCAATGTTATCCCATAAAATCAAATGGTAAAGATAAGGTTAATACTATTTCATTTGAGATACATGAAACACATTATTCAAGACACTAAACTATGGTGGAAAAGAAATCCTATATAAAAATTTTCCATCCCATTAATGTATCAAAAAAAGGTATATGTATCGAGGATATATAATTTCATGCTTCAAAAATGAAGATTCTAAATAATTAGAAGTATTTATATTAATTCATGATAACTCTCCTTGAAAGGAACTGTCTATTGATGATGATCCACATATAATTTCTGATGAATTTGAGTGGTATCCATATTTTTTATGTTTAATTGATTTTTCACCTTTGTCTCTTGGATAAGGGTCAACACAACCAGTTATGTCTCACTATTTTCCACCCAAAAAATTGAAGATTGATAAGGATTCCAAGACAATTCATCAATAATATCCATATTGATCGAGTATTGATAAATGTTGTCATATGATTACTCCAGTAGTGGCATGTTATCTTCCCATGATCCAAAAAATCCATTTCTAAATTATGAATCACATCTTCTACGGTTCATATCATTCGTTTCAATAATCAATATGTATTAGGATGATACTTCATACAGTTGATTCACTTATTACCTATGGATCTCTATAAGGATTCCAATAATTGAGACATAATCCCCAGATCTCGATCTCATACAATCAAAATTGTGAAACCTTTCCTCTTTAAAACTAATGAGATATATGTTTTTGATAAGTCCCCCACCATATTGAATTCCCAAATAGGTATTAAATTGGCTAACATTGTAAGAGGATCAAGAATTGACCATATAGAATCGTTTTTTGGAAATTTTCATTGGGATACCCTGTAAAGAATCCATGTATTTCTACTCCTATTTCCACACATGTATCAGTACAGACTAAAATATTTCTAGTAGTCACTAATTACTTCCATAACCTAATCATAGGCGTGGAATCAGGAAACAATCATGGACAACACCTTTTTCATGATAACCCACAAAACTATTCTTTCAGTGAGTTATCCATCTTCTATATCAATGGATATAAAATATATCATGAATTGAGGTGAGAATTAGGAATTTGAACTTGATAAGACATAGGTATTACCATATTATCTCAAAACCACAAAATTGATCTCCCATTCAGATTCCATTTCTTAATGCACTCTATACCAATGAGTTTTTACCTCATAGAGACACATTATGAATGGGAAGATTTTGCATCATTAAGCATATTCACAGAATCAACAACCCAAGAATCCAAAAATAAAACAGAAAAAATACCTCTATATTCACAATCCTTGTGCATGTGATATATCACAAACATCAACAACCACTGATATGAAGCAAATTCCTGAAACTAACTATATGACTTTCTACTAAATGCATATTTCACTAAAAATATTTTACCAGGTGTGTACGTCAATTAAAAGTAAAAAAAATTTAGTTACTCGATCCAATTTCTATTTTTCAGGTTTAAATACCATTGTGATAAATTTTGCTTAATGTTTTTATAATTTTATAGACTTTCATTTTCTCTCCAATTTGTTAGTGATTAAATGTCTTCAAATAATAGACTAAAAAATATTACTCCAAATCATGGGGTTGGTAGTTTTCTACATGAAACTCTCACTATCAGGATCAATAGAAATCAACATGATATTTCAACAGGACAACATATTCCAACCTAGATCTTGATGCATAAAAATAAACCACATACCATTGCCATAGATTCATAAAAATCAATATTTTTTTAATTTAATGTGAATATGTTTATCATAAAAAAACATATTAAATTAATCATAACATTAAAATGGTACATTTTACTTGTCAAATATATCATAGGTGAAAATAATCAGGAAACATCATGAACAATGAATCGTAATAACTATCCAGACTATGGAAATTGTGTATTTTGAATATATTTTTTCGGTTGCCAGAAATAACAGCTTCTATATAGTTTGGACCCGTAGACACACCTATTTTAGAGAATACATGGAAAAGGTAACATAAATCTTGTATCCAAAGATAATATATTGATTATTTGGAATATAGATGATATTCCCACAGAATTACTAACACAATCACCATATCACTCTAATGCTAAATTCATATCCTTGAATACACCAATATGTCATCCACTAACACCACTATAAAATAATCCTTATATTACTCAAATATATGATTAATCAATTCCATATAGACATCTATACAATTATTATGTCCAAAAGGTAGGACCACAAACACATATTTCATATATCTACTCCTGAATCATGTTTTTGGAATATCATTATTCTGAACATGTAATTGGTGATATCCCGATCACATTTTTTAAGAACCTCCAGGACCCCCAAAAGTGATAATATATATCATCAATTCATGGAAGGGGATAATTATTAATTTTTTAATAACATTATAATGATTCCTATTATCCACACAGAAATGAATAGTTACATATAAATTTTTGAAAAACAAGACTGATGATGCCCACATAGACATGCTTGGTCGAATGAACCATTTTTTACAAATTTTCCAAAATCACATTTAATTACCATAATTTTGTGGGTGGCATATGGGATGATATAAGGGAAATAAGATTTTTCCCTAGAAGAAGAAATTTTGTAAAATCTACTTCACTTTTTATTGAAAACCATGAGATCATTCTTTGTAAAAAATTCAGAAAAAATCCACAACAATTGAAAAACGGTTATACTAGATATCTTCAATCAAATTATAATTTACGGCTTATAACTAGTATGAAATAATTCAATATTATAGTTTAAAAAAACCATTTTCATGTGCCATTACATTCTGGTCTCCATAATATTGATTCATGGTGCCATTATTTATCGTAATAGTTACATTTCTCATATAAAAATCAATACGATGCTTGAACATTTTCAACAAATCCATACCAAGGATTATTTCATAAACAAAAAAATCTATCATATTGAAATGCCATATCCACCAATCTCTATATAAAACTATAAAACATGATCGATACAAAAAGGCTTGACATTTTCTTTGACCAAGAGGAATTTTTTGTTTCAAAACAGAAGGAATCATCTAAAAATGTGAACCCAAAAATTCCATAATATGAATATAAGTAAATGTATGGGATTCACTAATATCAAACAAAACTTCCATAGGGGCATAATTCAAAAGAATCATATCTATAAATATCAATGGTCTCTGTTGATAATCATAATTAACCTTCTCATCTTCATTAAACAATTTAATACATGAACATAATTCTTTATTTTCCTATCTAAATTTCCCCTTTTGATGTGTAGTGGAATTAATAGTATATTCATGGCATAATAAGATCTTATGATGAGAGGTTTTATTATTCCCTCAACCCATCAATGAATACGACATCTGTGAAACATGATATGTTTATTGAACCGGTTTAGTACTATGAAAATGGAACTGAGGATGACCCCACATGATTGGTACATTGGAATTCTCTATGGGGTTCCATAAAATATCACTTCTTTTAATCAAAATATCAACCACGAAAACAAGAAGGATTTCTCTTAGTTATTGGAGGAGGAATCATTGATCCAAATGTGAGATTCTATATCATCCCACTATCTAAAAATAGTTGTCCTTATTCTAAATGATCCTAGAATTAGAGTTCCCACCAATTGCCATCAGGGTCAACCAGATTCTTCCACATGTAGCTCCGGATATATCAATTTATTCTTATGTATCTTTGTTGAAATGATCTATATAATCTATTATAAAAATCACTATAATCGTTGGGAAAAATATATTTCTTCATCCTTCATTAAAAAATGTTTTCCTTCAAGGACAATTAAGTGGAAAAATTCATTGAAAATAAAAATATATTAAAAAATTTATCCATATATTCTATCACTGATATTTTCTCCATCTCCATCCATGAAATTTATTTCATTCGTAGAATTATGAATGTATGAGGTTATAATTTTGTATAAAATAATCATCAACATACTCCCATTAAAATCGTTCTTCTAGTATATACTAAATTTCTAAATTCGAACACTTTCTTGAAATATCCTCCATGTTATAAATTTTTAAAATTAACATTCATCTCTGCTGGTATGCCAAGGAAATATAATATTTAATTACTCATATCCATCCACACCTCTACATTCCCATGTTCTAAATAACCATAAAGAATGGATGGTTTATGCTTTTGTCACTAATAAAATGGTCCATTTCCCTCAGCTTGTCCCTTTGGTTCCATTAATCCATGGATGAAATGCTTTTACAATACATTTAACCATTTTATTGTGCACATGTGGCCTAGGTGAAACCATATTCTATCCATCCACATACTATGGGTTTCTTTGACACCAACCAGGTTCCATTACCATCAACACAAAAAATGACATTAGTCTCACTCTCATGGAACTGTAGCCATAGAAATTACAAATTTAAATCATTAAAAATATAATTACAATGCTTTAAAAATATCAAATAAATCATTTTTAAACACATTTTTTATCATTCAACCATGAATTATAAAATCAAACCATTTTTATAACAAAAAATGAAGAAAAACTTAAAATCTCACATTTGAAAAAATATTACTATTTTTCCAAAATAAAAAAAAATTCACCAAATAAAAAATAATTACTAAAAATAGAATATTCCCTACAAGTTGAAATTCATTTCTATCAGTGCTTTACATTCACTTATCATTGGATAAGACCATGACAATATGATTAAAACTCATACAAGTGTCTCCAAAAAACAAATGTAACAAAATAAACAATAACTTATAATTGAGCATAAATTGGTTTGATATCTATTTTTATGCTCTATAGTTTAATTTTTGACAATCCTACTTCTTTCTACAATCCAAACTTAAGGACTAACCAATATTAATTTCCAACTATAAGACGGACACAATTGATACCCATGTAAATTTGATACCACATGTCCCATAATATTCAGCCCAACCAAGATAGATAACATTTGTAAAATCCCACCACACTTCATTGGATTCAATCAAGGTATAATTTCTACAAGCCCATAAGTTTCATCCCAAATACTCAATATGATTATAATAAATTCCAATGGATTCAAAAAAAAATTGGGGATACTTTCCATTTGAAAATAAAAACAACCACAATAATGTATACCATATCTAAAAAAACTATATTATTCATGATAAAAATTTAATACAACCCAATGTAATACCAAATGTCAATAATACCAACTACACCATGATGAACATCTGAGTACCAAAAGAGGGGACTAAGCCTCAAATATCAAGGACACTGAATACATAACTCCTTAGCTTCCATCATACATCGTGCTCAAAATTTACAATTCATCCAAAATTATCACCATGAATCACTATAGAAAATAGATGATTTAAATTTAGATGTGTCCTGATAAATAATATCCACAAACACACCCATGTGTCCATAAAATGGGTGACTAATGAATCTCAATAGGTTTTCCCCAAATTAAATCCCTATACATTCCACTAGGATAGAACATTTTGGAACATTAATTTTATATAACATATATAAAACACATTAAAATAATTAAATTATTTATAATAAATCCAATTTGTTTCACACAAAAATTCTTTTTGTGGAATTCAGCCAAATATATATTTAAAACCTATATCTCAAATCTATTTTGGAATAGGCCATTCCACAAAACAACACCTCAAACTATGAATGCAAATATGTACCTCCCTATACTCCATATTGGTGAGTCATATGATAGCCATTCCATTATTTGGGGAAGCATTTTGATATGGAAAGGACCAGATACTTATCGATCAAACAATATTTATAGGAAACAACATACATTTTTCGTTCTTGAATGCACATGAACATACAAAATCAATTATTCTAAAACAAATAAACAATAATTCCTCCAAATAATTTTAAAAAAATTACAAATTTATTGGAAAACAATACAAAAAATCATTATCAATGAATAAAAGGATGAATCTTTTAGAAAATCATCATATTAAAGACATTAATCAATGCACATTTCAAAAACAAGGACAACACTAAAATAATTAATCAACCAATAATTGCACAATAATTTGCGAATAAATTTTATGAAATAAAAAAACATTTCTGCCATTCATTTTCTAATAAGTGGATTTGAATGTGAAGCCTTTTACTTGAAAAATATTTATACAATGAAGAATGACATGAATTATTCAAATAAACAAGGATTAATATTAAAAAAAATGCATTATATATTGTACCCTAACATCAACAAATCCATTATTCATTAGTATTGACATGAAAAATTATAGATCTATCCCAAAAATACATGATATATGAATCTATTATAAGGATTGTGAATATTTCTATGGAAAACCAACAATAACAAGAAATTACCACAAAATCCACCCTTTAATACTCCATTATTTATCAACAGATCACTCTTTATTTTATTTGAAGAGTCTCGATAGCCTTTTGGGGGATATAAAACTGATTTTGGGCTATAAAAGAGAATAAAAGAGTTTTTTAGAGGAAATAGTAATTGATATCATCAATTTAAGTGTCTAATTTTTTATCGTGCACTATTTTGGGAAATTATGCAAAATATGTGCACCATCTATTGTCTCCAAACACCCTTCCAACATTGTTCTCACATGGATTGATAAACTATGCACTAACTATTTTTTCCTATATTCCAAATTTTTTGGATACTCCTAGGCTTCCACCCAATTTTCCTAAATTGTGCACCTACCCAGTCACCAATGTCTCACATTTCACTATTTTATATTGGTGTTTCATCATTTTTAATAAACATTTTAAAAAAATAATCATCAATAATTCCATGAATTAAATTACAAATGTACTCTGAATCCTATCAAATATTACTCAATAACATTTCATCCATAAAATAAATATAAAAATGGTTTCTTATTTCAAATCGATTATACTACATGAAAATTTCAAATAAATCATGGAAAAGGATCAATCATTTAATTATTATATCGATGTTGAAAAAAGAAGACAAAACATTTATGCAGATAATAGAAAAATATATATATAGTTCAATGATAGAGACAATTTATTCTTATGAAAATCTATAGGGAAATATGTAATGAAATTTAATAAGAAGGTAAATCTGATCCATGGATCATTAGTCACTTCACGATCCTTTATCAGGGAATAGATTTTTATTATATCTTAGAATATACTCCAAACATCTTGCATTCTTATATTATATTCAATGATTCATTATTGATGATGTACATAATAGACCCAACACATTCAATAAACACAAAAGTTGTCCAAATAATACGTGATATCATATACTAGGAATAACTGGTGGAAATTAATGATTGAAAATATTAGATTCTTTGGAAGAGGATATAACATATAGTTAAATTTATTGTGAGGGAGTTACACGGTAACATGATGATGTAATAAGACAAAAATACACTCAACTGTTTTTATCTGAGTAATAAAAGTATAGATATAAATTTCCCTTAATAGGTAGAATGTAACGACCCAATATTTTCGGGGAATATTCTATAGTAAATTATTTTTGTGTTTTATAGATTATACCTCATTTAATAGGGAAACGTAATAGAAGAAAACTACTATAAATTAAATCGATATGGACCTCTATAATGTATTCTTTTAATAACATGGTTCAATTAGTTGTAACCACAACATGAAATCATGATCCCATTTAATATTATCTAAACAATTATATCTGATTACCTGACATATTTATCTAATACGTAAAATACAATATTTTAAAACTGATATTTTTCATGTATGGTATATTTTTTCACTAAATTTAAATGAATAAATAATATACCAAACTAATATTTTTCTATTAATGATTGGTTCTCATCATCATAATGATTTTTCCAGACACTAAATATATGAATTATAGATTATGAGTTCGAAAATATTATATTTCTTTTTTCATTTATCATGATAATATTAATTTATGGTTAATTATTTTTATTATTCAAATGATATTTATTTTTAAATGTGTTTTGAAAAATAATTATTTTTTAAATAAAGAAATTTATTACAATATATATATATATATATAATGATGGCAAATTTTTTATTTATAAATATATATTTTATTTTAAAAATTAATTTATTTAAAATTAATTTTTATAATTAATAAAACATGTATTTTACCATATGAATCAAAAATAATAATTTAATTCTAATAAAACAACTTTTGATTATTTGTTTATATAAAATTTTTAATGGTAAGAATTGGTCTTTGAATTTTTTTTAATGCAACGTAATTTGTTTATAATAATCATATTTAATTAATGAATACTGATAATGAAGAAAAATTACATCATACACATAAGTTTTAATCTTGAAAACATAGATATTATTAAAAAATTCTTGCAGTTTGATTATTTATCTAAAAAATTTTCATTTACCTCGTTTTAAATACAATTCGGTAAAAATATTTTCAATTTTTAAATAATAATCCTCAAATTAGATAAAATGTTAAAATTTGATTTATGTCATAAAAATAAAGTAATATGATTTTAAATTAGTTACGTTGGTAAAATAAAAAATTTTGAATTTTTTTTACTAATATAATATAAACAGAAATTATTATTTTATTTCAAATGTATGTTTGTGGAATTGATCATCTAAAAATAACCCTAAATCATCTAATTCACATTTTTTCCTCTGAACCATTACTAGTACAAATACATTATGGAAAATGTAAATGGTTCTAAAAAAATTTCCCCATATCGTATTTTAAAAAGGGTCTACATACATAACTTTAAATTACACCATTCCCATTTAATTTTATCCCAAAAAATTCTATTATACACGTAACATAGTCATATTCCATTTCCTTAATCCTATGTTATCCATTATTAAACATAACAGAACCATTCCTATGTATATTTATAAGAGGAAACACATGAATATAATGTAAGTACAACAAACTTGTTAATCCTTTATTCTAAACATTTCTTTTATGAAACATTTCAAACCCCATTAATATAATGACATTAGTTAAATTAATATACAAATTTTTGATTATATTATTGAAAAAAAACTATTTATTTCATTTCATATATATAAATAATAAATGAATGACACTCATAAGATGTGAATACTACCACCTCTTGGAAGAAAATCATCCATTTTTCATCATTGCCATTCATTATTGATTTTAATGATGGGAATATATATATATATATATCTTAATTCATATTTGGTGAAGTTAATTTATTATATACCTTCACCTCCATTTAATTTTCTAAGAAATTATAAATCTTGTTTAAATGATTATTACCACATCCCAAAAGAAACATTTTTATTTTTGTAGACAATAATTTTTTTATTAATAAATTTAATTTAAAATATTATTATACTCATTAATAAAATCAATATAATATAATTATAAGTATATCAAAATTATTTGATTACAAAATTACCCTTTAATCATTATTATCCATTAAATTATGTTTTATTGTTATTGGGTTGGTCTAACTACTAACATGAAAATGATGTAATGATATAACATGGACGACTATGAGAACTAGTATATTGATGATATATAAAAAAAATTGTAATTAATAATTTAGTTATAGTTATACATCAATAACCAAAAAAATAATGATTGGATTAACGTAATATATTAATAAAAATTAATAAACCCAAACTTACACTTCAATGAATTCATCTTCAAAAAATATGGAAAAAATATCATGTAAATTAATTATTACAATATAAGTCATCATAATAAATAAATTAAAGGAACCATAATATTTTGGTACAAAATAACATTGGGTGATGAATTTAGATCGAAATCGCTATTATGAAACTATTACAACGATGAATTTATTACCCCCGAAATTTTAGAATAGCTAAAAATAAACTACATTATATAAAGATAATTAATAAAAATTAAAATTTTAAATGAAAAATTATTTGAATAGCATTCATAAATTTTTAATTATAAATTTTATCTTCTTGATACATGATTTCAAATAACATTAGTGTATAAAAAGAGTAATGATAATGGATTGGAAAACTCAAACTCTTCAATTATTTATAGGGTTTCTTATAGAATTTATTTCCCCTATAATCACTAAGTCATCCATTTTTAGATATTTTATATCTTATTTAAACATTGATAAATATTTTTTAATTGAAATATAATTCCATGTTTTGATTACTTTTTTATGAAAAAAAAGCGGCATTTTCAAAGGAGACTCATAAAAATGACTTCTACACCCATGATTTCATTATTTTAAAAAAATTTCTTTTCTAATTTTGTTATAATTTTTTCTATACATAAAAAAAATATTTTTCTCCAATAGAGTTAGTTTTCAATTTAAAATATCTTGTTTTTCATATTATGTAATTAGTTTTTTGATAATGTTTTCTATATAAATATAATTTTTAGTTTTATACAATTTTAAAAATTTATGAAGGAAAATTTATCTATGGTATCCTTCTAATATAAAAGTTTAATGAATTTCATTTGAATGTTTAATGAAACCAAGTTTAAATTCCATGGTTTATTTATAAAAATAATATTATTTTCCTTAAAAATAATTTATCAAACCCATTTTATTTCATGACATGAAAATATCTTTTTTATTTTTCAATAACTATTAGCGTAAGGTGAGAGCCCATGTTAGTAAAAAATCGAAAACTTTAACCATTATACTATATAAATGTACTATTAAAATATAATTTAACCAATTAGACGCATTATTCATAATAAATTTCCGTTGAAGTTTATTTTGCTCAAAACACGGTTCATCATTGATATGTTCATCATAATGAAAAACTATCTTATCCCATTTCTGTATGAACTCATCCATGTTTATCATCCATGAATTGAATCCTATTACCAAAAAACAATCTTTCATGTTTATGTACTCCATAACCACCTTATTAGTATCTTCACAGAGTAATATCTCAATCATATTATAAACATTCTATTTTGAGGTGTTGATCAGAAGAGATTCCACTAATATTTCATCCATAGATTGGATTATAATTTCCCATTACACCCCTTCACCAATAGCCTCATACCGGTTAATGTTTCCCATGTTTCAAGATAGGTTCATCACCATGGAATCCTCTAATAGGTCCTATTCTTCTTATATTCTCTTTAGAACTTCCCATAATCATGTATCCTAATATTACTTATCATAAAACCCACACTCTAGCATTTAATAATCATTCAAAATGTTTTAATTCCTTTCATTGACAAGATAACTCATAGTGGGAATGAAATCCCCTTGATCAGACTATATCTTCATGGATAACATAATCTCCATCACCTTAGCTAATTTTGTTTATTTTTTCGCAATTTATATTTCCTCCTTATAATTACAGTGCACTTTCCCAAATATCAGTTTCCCATATGAACCATTACACTCATAGGTATTTGGATTCCATAGCCATAAATATTGTCTACACTATTAGCTGAGACTATGATATTGTTCTCAGCTACCAAATCTATGTCACATAGTCCGTCAAGTTTAGAGATATTATCCACAAAATATGGTCTATGATTTCCCAACACAACCCATGTTGAGTCATGATTCTCATTAACATGAGCATCCACCTCCAAGCCCTTAAAATGAATAATGGTGATAATATTCAATGAGGGAATAATAGAAAATGACCTACAAATGAATATTACTCAATCCACATTCCCATCATGTGTTATATTCGTATAAATTGAATATTCAAATATGGTAGTTTAGTGCCCCTCTATTGTTGCATGTTATAGAACATAACCATCGCCTTTTCTAACAACCTCTGCATAAGAAGTATGATTTGCTGAATTACTACTTGTATCGAAGGAGTTGGAATCTATATCCCTCATTATACCTCATATACCTCCTTAAATTAGATTGTATCTTTTATACCATAATGGTCCCAACCACATTATGTCTAAACTTTTGAAGATGTCTAAAGTATTTAGGTTAGGATTCAAGGGTATCAATTTTTTCAGGATGGGATCAGTACATGGTAAATTCTCAATACACAATTTAAAAAATTCAAGTAAATCATAATTTTTGGTTCGAAATGGATTTCTATCAAGCTCCTATTATAGTGTGGAACTATATATTATGTATCGTGAATTTGATGTTTCAATATACCAATAATTGTTCCAAAATTGAAATATGTTTTAAATTTAGATATTTATATCTAATGAATCATTGTTTATGTTAAATTATTATAAGAAAAATTATTTCTATCAATTGTAAATGTTGAAATTTATGCTTTAATTTCTTATTCCATGTCCATTGAAGTGCAATATTGATTTATTATTATCACTCATAATGTTTTTATATTTATATTATACTAATTGTTTCTTATTCTTATGAAATAAACCTTTATAGGATGTTCATTTATCACTAAATGATCATATGAACTCGATGTTTTATTATGTTTTTATTACACATGTAATTAGAATGAGTTTTTCTATTCATTGATTAAGAATATAATATATTATTTTTTACTTATGAAATAATGTTGATTAGTAAAGTAAATATATGATGAAATTTTAATAAGTAATGTAAAATAAATTATTTATATTAGTAATACACCAAGTCACTAAACTAATGTAAATATGTTTTGTTTATCCATTTTTTGATAGAAATATTATTAATTTAAAATAGTAATATTAATGTATTTTTTTTATTTTGGGATTATATACTAATATAATAAAAAGGATTGTAAATAGACAATAGAAATGACAAAACAAATGTCCCAAATTTGTATAAAAAATAGTACCCTAAATATGAATTTTAAGACATTGGATGGTGTATGAGTTTTTCAAAACAAATTATAATAATGAAAAAATATGAATACCATCTTAATTTAAAGTAATGGGAATTAACATCCAAAAAAATATAATAAAAAATATTTGGGTTGAATTCCAAAAAACAAATCAAATTTCGAGGGTACAATGTCCCAATGGTAACATAACTACTGTAATGATAGTAAAAATTCATGAAAGATATAAGTTAATCCCTTGAATTAACATCCCCATGTTATGAAATATTCATATAGGAATCATTATCCAATAATTTGACAAAAATTGTGAATAATTTTTTTATCCATGAATACATATGATTGGGGAATACATAACTAATGTGAATCCATAATACTAGAGAATGGGAATGAAATATCATAAGAATTGACAATCATATGTGTGTTATTTCCACTTCTATCCAAGACTCACAAGAGGGTCAACATATCCCAAATATGTGAAAAATAATAGATATCATGTAAATGTGTCTCGTCCCCATCATCATTTGGGTCACTTGGATATTATGTCTCACTGGCATGGGAATTCTATCCTAATAACAAGCCAAATTATAATTTATATCACATCCATCAACATATAAAAATGGTTAAGATGAAAATTATGTCCAAAAAATTCTAGAGTATAACAATATTTCGTTATTTTTTTTCTCTTTTAACAATGTTAATTTTTTGTAGATTACATTACATGTATCGCCACATTGGATTAACATTTGATAAACTATGCATAAAGGTGATAATTTTAACCTAGATAATGGATTGGATGGATTTGATATGACTAAATAATATATTCAAAAATGAGAATAAATGTTTTAAATAATTAATATTTATTTATTAGTTCATGGAAATAAAAATTCAACAATTAATGTAAAAATTCAAATCATTTTATGTTAAAGGATCACTTTTTCTACGTATTTTATTTTTTTATATTTTGTACCATGATCACAAATGAATTTTAATTTTTATTAAATATATTTAATTTTTTGGAAAACAATTGACTAATAATTCATAAATTAATTATCAATTTTAATAAGTGATGATAAAATCATTTCAATGTAAAAAGAGTATTTCTTCAAGGATACAATTTCTCATTTTCACAATTTTTTTATCATATTAAATAAAAATAAAAATTTATAAATTATTTTAATATAATATATAGATAATTACATCATTAATAAAAATTATGATCTTTTTAAGGGGTTTCACTAACAAAACAACGGGAATAAAATTATTTTTATGATTAATATATAATTTATCAAAAAATTTGACATGTTTTATGGGGGATATTAGACCCAGTTTCTAATAGTTTCAAAAATTTTATCTACTAAAATGGATTCAATATTTTTCATCAATATAATTAACATTATGTAATATTATCAACACATTCTTTTGATTATAATGAATAGTTTTCACGGTATAAATATTATCATTATTATAATAATTAAAATATGTAAATGGGGGTGCTATGATACGTGATATGGTTTATCATGTCCAAAAATAGTTTCTCTAATTAGATTGATTAATTTAAATTTGTTACTAACATCTTATAATCATATATTTTTCTTTTTTGAGCAACGATACTTGAGTGATTCATATGTCATATAACAATCATCCAAGTATTTACATGTTTGTATCCCTCCTAAAAATAACAAGGTAACCATATATTATCACTTTTCCAAAACACTATTTACAGTTATATAACACACTGAAAATATATAATATATTTCTTTTTATATTATTTTACATCTTTGATATATTTTGTAATATGAATCACCATGTCTAAATGAAGCATGATGTACTATTACAATATTATGATGTGATAGTTATCTCTTAACTGTTGGATATGTAGGTATTAATAATACTAACTGAATTATGAAACAATTATAGTAGAAATATTTATAAATTGAATTCATTTTCATTATTTAATAATAATAAAAATATAATAAATTAGAATATAAAATTGATTTTTTTCATCAAAAAATTGTATTTATGCAGACAATGTATTATTTATCAAAATAAATTAATCTTAACACTATTATTTAATAATTTTAACTGAATTTATATTTTATTTATTCAAATAAAAACATAAAATTATTCTCATATTTTCTCTTGTGATGTGTTATGATTAAATATAATTATATGCATAAAAATAATTTTTCTAAAAATTGTCTTTCCTCATGTTTTTCTTAAATATATTAATATTTGTTTCTTCCACTAATATAATTTGAATTTTATAAAATGGAATCTATATATGTAATTATGAGTTTTTTATCTTTCAAATAATTCTCTATTACTTTTAATCTATTTGAATAGTAACCATGGTAAAATTTAACACCTCGGTAATGGGTAAATAAAATAATATTAGTTAAAACTAAGAAATATGGAAATAATAGATCAATATAATAAAAATTGTTTAAATTTAATTGTTACCATATTAAATTAGGTTAACGTTTTTACTTATTTGAGAGTTATCAAAGAAAATTGACTATAAAATATTTAATGTAACAAAGGTTATAAAATGAAACTATTAGCCTTAAATATATATTATGTGTTAGAATATGGTCAAAAAGGATTATATTAATGAATATGAATACATATTATATGAATAATGAAATTATATTACTTATTTAAATTTATTTATAATAAATTTTTATTATAAATTTACAATAAATCTATGTGTAATGATAATAAATTATTTATTCAATCAATAGAAAAATAAAATTAATGGCTTTAAAAATATTTAAAATAATATAATTCTTGTGGGAACTAGTGTTACAAAATTATGTTGATACATATAACATATATTTGTTCTTTTAATGGATTATATAATAATTTCATCATTTTAATTATGTATTTTAAGTCCAATTAAAGAAATAGAATCAAAATTGAAACAATTGAAATTTATCAAAATAATATTTTGTTAAATTATTTAAAATTCCTAAAATCATGAAATTTGTAATGTTGGATAATATATTGTCTGACATATCATTTATTCTAAATTTATGATCCAATTTTATCTTCATTAGTGAAATTATAACCCTTTAATAGAAATAAATGTGTGAGAGTGGTTAAGGATAAATAAGTTATCTTAGGGATTAAACAAATAGATATTGATAAAAAAATATTAATTGGATTAAATATATATTGTAGTTTTTTAAAAATAAAATAATATATTATTATTTAACCCCCTTATTTTTTCATAATTTTGACTAGAAAAAGAATTCATGAAATTTTATTCTGTTAAAAACATTTAAGAGTGTCTCTCCCCTCAATTATCAACGACCGCCCATCATTTCTCTTATTTACACTGCACTGAGCCATCTGAACAGAAAATCACATTAAAAATAAAATTTATAATTTATAAACCACATGATATAGGTTTTATAATTTTCAATCGGCCAAACCATTAATCATAATGTAGATATCTAGAGGAATTCATTAAATGAAGAGTTAATCGCTTTAACTGATCACATTATTTATTAAATCTTCTATACAGTCGATAAATTTGTTTTCATTTTATTAAAATACTAAATTCAGTATCAAAAATATATTTTTAATTTATTTTTATTTTTAAATCTTCATGTGTACATATAGATTTTCTTCACAATGAATTAGGAAATTAATTTTCCTATCAATATATTTCATAAATATTTAAAAATATGTATACAATGTAATTATGTGATATTAATATAATAATAATAAATTTAGATATTATTTGACCCTGATAAAATTACAATGAAAAAATCAACAGTACCAAAACATACATGAAAAATGAATTAGTTGTCAACTAGAAAATTGATTTTCATAAATAATAGTGTATAAATCAGTGATAAAAGGACATAAGTAAATTATAAATGTTATGATATATATTTTTAGGGTTTTATAATTGATTTATTATAAATATTTATTTATTATACATGAATATTTGGCATATATGATGGAAGCCAGGCCTGAGATATGTGATTTTCTAATCGCATTGTTTTTTGTGACGCATGTCATATTCACCACTTGTCTCTTTTATAGGGTGAATATAAAAAATTAATATATATTTTATTATTATTATTATTATTATTATTATTGTTATTATTTGGTGTTTTAAATATAAATATAACAATATTTATTATAGTGGGATTGTGATTGAAGTGTTACCGATGTGTTATGTGTTTTACATTACAATATCATTGTTTGTCATGATTATTTGTGACTAAGTTTATGATGATGATTTATTATTACAAAACAGTAAAGAATTTATTTAATTTTATTTCCCTGTGGATTTTTATTGAAATTACATGTTTCCTTTCATTTTATTGATGTTATGTAATCAATATAGTGAAAAAATGGTTATTTGAATTTATTTTTACGCTAAACATATTATCATCAATGATTTCTTATTTTTTGATCCTATTTACATGATAAATACATATATTATATAATACTATTTCATGAATATATATGTTTTTCACCCACATCGCAAACAAAAGAGAACCCCCTCTTCTCACTTATCTACATGACCTAATCCATATTAATCAACAAATATATACCCAAAAAATTTCTCAATATTCTTATCATTGAAATTGAGATTCTGTTATTTCGAAAATACCCATCTATTAATCCATTAAGGTTTTTAAGAAACATACCCGAAGAAGAGGTACATGTTCATGAAGAACTTATTCATCTTTCTCAATTCCCCATACTCTTAAAAATTCTATATAACAATATTAAAATAATATAACTAGTAAATTTACTCATATAAGATGTTTCTATGTTAATTTTATACCCATTTTCAATCATTATGACATCCTTCCAAAGTTGATAATTTTTTTCATACATACATGTGGACTACTACATCCATGAAGAATTGTGATTGGTTTTTCATTTCCACATTACATAGATAGTCTTATGGACAGTTTTAATATATTTATATATGAAATATTATATATTAGTATGAATTTATAAAGATTATTTTTAATTTAAATATTTTAATATCATCCATTGAAAAGTGGAAAGATCACTCAAGTGTATGTACAAACTGTCTTCTCCCCGAACAGAAGTAATTTATTTTTCATAACTAGCCCATGCAGATAGACATCAAAGTGTATATAATGAATATTTATGATATTTTATAAATTACTGATATTATGGATATTTTGAAACTATGATGATGGTGAATGTAATGGAACCATCAAAATAGAACATGCATATAATATAAACAATTTTACAACCTAATGATCATTTTAATGATGAATTGATTACAAAAAGGTAACTAAAAATTATTAATGTAATATATTTAGAATTTTTTATATGAATTTTTTTATTAAATATATTTACAGTATTTAAATTTTTATTGTACATTAAATTCTAAGACATCAAAATAATGATGGGTTATGAGTTAATGGTTTTTTTATAATATAATATCTTTTTTGGATTCAATATATTAAATTTAAATTTGTGAAAAAATAATATAATTATCCATTAAAACCCATCTATTTTAATATAAATTTTTTATTTTTGAAATTTTTATATATATATACCGTTTTGATATATTTTTTACATGAAATATGTTAGATGTTTTTTAGAAAATATGACCTCATTTAGGTTATTTCAGGTTCGGAAGCATTCCCCTCCATTTAAATGATTTTTAGAATATTTTATAGAATTATTTATATATAAATAATTTTTTAATAAATGTTTTTTTCATTTAAATTTAAATTCTTAAAATATTACTAAATGGAATCCTTTCAATAAAATTAGTATGATTCATTTTTTACTTTTTACAATTGTTTGAAAATACTATTCATTATATTAACAAATATGGAATAAACTGATTTCCCTATCACCCTATACATCATTCATGATGAATAATTCTATACATGACACAATTTTTTCCCATAAAAATCGAATTTCCATTTTCTTGAATTTTTTATCTGTTTTTGAATGTTATCAAAATAAAAGGGTCATTTTATCTAAACTTTCAATGTGTATTTTAAATGATTTTCTAAGTGTGATTTTTAATATATATAAACATAAATTATCTATTTATATTCTCCCCTATGGATATTATACTAATATACCATCCACTTACTTCCTTAGATGTCTCATGATGATGATATTTCGAAGATGATTCAATGAAGCACATCTCTTTCTCATGGGTTAATTATGTTATGATAAAATCTTTATAAAAGTCATTTATTTTCTATGGATTATATAATTGAATAAATAATAATAATTATTTTCTAATCATGGCTTACAATTATGTATATAATTAATTATGTGATGGGTGGAACCAAAATTATTAATCCATTTAATAAATTTTATAAATATTGATATCTATTTAGAAATCATGAAATAGAATAGAGAGTGAGATAATTTTATAATGGGAATCTATTCACCACGACATGTTTGGAAGTTAATCATTACTACGGAAGTGATGGGAATAGTTACTGAGCCCAATCTAGTTTGAGACATTATCAACTTTGATAGTATTGTCACTGAGCCTTAGTTAACGGAATGATTTTATATTTTTATCTATATTTATTAATAATATGTCTTCTGTTTGTGATATGTTTTCATTGATAGTGATTTATTATTGAATATTTATCACTCATATGCATTAGTCTTTTTTTATAAAAATGATTTAATTTATGAATCGTGATTAATGATATTTAAAAAAATAAGTATTAATTTGTATGTGATGAGCATGTTTTAATAACCTTTTACATGTTTTATTATTAACTATATTCATTAATTTATGTAAATTATTTATCCATTACTACGAATCTTGTCTCACCCCCTATTATGTTTACATTTCACCTTGTTTTTATGAATAATTTTAGGTTGGTTATGTTTGAGAATGTTTCTGTGTGAAAATTTCATTGTGAGAGATGCAATATATCATTCATGAAAATGGAATATTACTTATCTACCCTATAGATACTCTAATCCATTATAGTTATGGGGTATGAAATAAATAGGTTTTATTGAATATTAATAAAAAATAATAAATATTTATCTATGTAATTCTTGGGTTGCATTAATAAGGGACATGGTTCATTCGATATAGATATAAGATAAAATGTAACAACATCCATTATAATGTAGAATTTATCAAAAGTGGGAATAACTTCCCCACAAAATCTATTACATTCACCAAGGATATATTTTCCCATAATAAATCTAAAAGACCATAATAATGAATTATAAATATCTGTAAATCACTAAATGATTAGTTTTTATTTTCGATTTTCAGATATAAAAATAAATATTAAGCAATTTTAAGTAATGTTTCACCACAGAATTCATATTCCATTTTGTATAATTAAGGTATATTTAACATGGTTTTACTAGCTAAAAACGGTTGAACACAAAACCTGATAATTCCAAAATCCATTACTTTTGTATTTTCAAAGGATAATATTAAGTTGTAATTGTGAACCCAAACAACATAAAATACATATAAACATAAAAAGGAAATTAAAACCATATAGAAACTAAGGTAACTACCCCTCCCCAGAGACTATTTCATTTTTTTATGCATTCGCCTTGGAATGACTGCTCAAATTACTATCCAATTAAGGGTTGGAGGAGCCTGGTACTAATGGAAAAATTCATACCCTCAGAATCATCAAAATCTGAATGGCCAAGATCTGGTGAATACTTAATACTCTGAATCCTCATCTAGAGAAATTACTTGTAGAGTTTCTAGGTGTTTTAACATTCCACAGTCTAAATATAACCATAAACAAACATGTAGTTGAAAACTGAGAAAATAAAATCCTCAACGTCAACTAATGGGAGCCATGAGACGGAATCGCCACATGACTCCATCAGTCTCTCTCCCATACATCCGAAATAATCATGACAACCACCACTCAGCTCCCCCTTAGATAGATTGGTAGAGATTTGGATCATGATTATTGGAATGAGCGGCCAATGTAATCGACGGTGCTCATCTTCATGTCCCCATAAATGCTACCTAAAATCACACCAATTAATTATTATAGAGACTAGAGTTGATAATTTTACAATATTAAAATAAAAAAGGTAACAAAATAGCTATAAAAATGTTAATCTTCGTCAATCTCCCAAAAATGTTCGTTCGAACTGACATCCTAATGGACCAAGAAGACCACTGCACTAATCTACCTTAGAGAGAATATATGAACTATAGAACCCGATAAGTGAACCATGAAAACATAGTTAGGATGAATCACTAGATAAAATGAAAATCCAACATTTCACCAAAATTTGATGCAATAAATCCATAACTCTTTTAGGAAAAAATGCTGCAAACCATTCATATCTAGCACTACCACTGATGGAAAATATTCATCCCTATCCAGCACCAAACCCAATAGATTTTCATTCTTAAAAATGAACCCCACTATGAAAAATCACAAACATAAATAGATGAAACTCAATGCCTTAAAAAACCCTACTCACTGGATAACCCACTAGTGAAGCACAAAAGGGCGTAGTCTAGGAAAAAGAAGAGGAATCCCATCTTGTAATAGGATATGTATCTTTTGAGAAAGAAATGAACCATAGAGGGGACAACAACACGCCTCTAACAAAATATACATGAACTGAAGAAACAACACCCTAGAACCGAAGCCAAACCACCATTATCTCATTACTGTTGCAGAAAAATCATAGATGATGCCTCTGAATCCATTCAATTATGTCATCCACATCAAAAAAACCCCCACCTTATTTTATAATAAGTAGAACACACCAATAAAAAAATTATTGTCTATAATGTGATAATGTTACCATTTTTGTTTCATTTTTCTCAAAATATAACAAAAATAATTCCCATATATGTTTAATGAATTTATGGAAAAAAAATTAAGAATTTTTTATTGATTTTTCCTTCCGTCAACAAATTGGGAAACAACTACATGGTCAAACAAATATCTAATGATTTTTATCCTATGAAATTAGGTTTAAGGAGATATATTTTATATTATTTATAGTTCAATCACACATTGTATGTGAGACCATAAATAACAAATACTTTGAAAAAATAATAAACCAATAGTATTTGTTGTTGAAAAAATGACTAGAAATAATAATTTCCCCCTTATCAAAAAACCTCAGTTGATTTTGCCTATGAGGGAGGAAATCATCAAACCTAATGAAAACCCTAAACCACTGAAAATAACTAAATTTAGATGTAAATGGGATGGATAACTGTAAAACATGAGTGGAATCTTTAAATCACATTTGGAACTCCACTATGACTAATAGTATAATTATCCGAGATAAAATGATATGTTTAAATTCTTATATGGAGAGGAACTGAGGGAAAAGTGAGAGAGGGTTTTTGAGAACCTACTCATTGAAAAATGGGGGACCCAAATAATAAATTTAAAATTAAATTATATAAATGTTCAAAATATTAAAAATACACATTGAATTCCATGGAAACTATGGTTTCTAGTATTTGAATTTCTAATCGGTTATCCCATGTAGAAATTATTTTGGAAGGGCCACTATAACAATGGTGACATCACAATGAGGTTCCAATTGAAAATTAATTGAAGATCATATTCCCTACCAATATAACATTATAAAAAAAATGATATAATAGATCCCCTATACCCCAAATACGCTAAAAATATGCCAAAATTCATTATTATTACCATTAAATAAATATAATTCATACAAAGTTACAGATCAAGGTGTTTTGTGCTCACCATCATTTGGAAACAGATCCCTAAGATACATCACCACACATAATCAAGACAAATTAAGGATTAAATCATTCAACTTCACTAACATATATGAATATTATTATCATATATCATTATGGATGTGAACATGTTCCCATTATATAAGTTCTAGAGTAATATTTTTCATGATAAGAGTTTCCTTTCTTGATATCCCTATCTGAATAATTATCACCATGAATAATTATTCTAGATCCAACATTTCCTCAGTGAATATTGTCACATAGAATGGATTGGGAGTATCTCCTATGATTAGATAAAAGTAATACCTTCAGTACTATACATATAAGTATGTACTAAAAACTATTCCACTATACTAATCTGATTACTGTTCTCAAACTTCCCCATGAATCATGGTGAATGATTTCATTCCCTATGAATATTATATTATCCTAAACGAGCTGACAAGAATATGATAACATATCTTCCTACTGAAAACCGAAGAATATAGCTTCATCGTCCATTATAATATACCTTTCTACTGAAGGAATACATCATGGACTTCTTGGTTTTTTTAATATTATTTGATATCTTCTGTACAAAACAAAACTCGATAACTACTCTCTCAAGAATATAACCAATTTAAAGTGATCTAAATTTGATTCCATGTAAATATTCAAAAGGTACCATAATAATCGATTCATGTAAATTTTCATTTCTGGTCAATTGTTTTTAAAAATTATGGACATATATTAAACCACTAAACACCATGCCATCAATTATTTTCTAAAAAACTATCAGTATATTATCATACTACCCAACAGTTTGACCATGGTATACTATTGTCAAACTCATATAGGTGTAAAACTCACTGTAAATAATTTCTATTATTGGTACATAAAATATTAATCCTAAACAAAAATTATACTCACCATTATTCAATTATTATGTAATATTTGGATTACTCAGGTCTAGATAGTCCTCATAAAAGAATTTTGAATCAATGATTTAATGTTTGGAATTATTATTCATAAGAAGATAACCTCCTAAAATACTATTACTCTCAATCCAATCAACATAATCTCAGAGCCTCACCTCATGTTCAATATTAATTATAGAGATATATGAATAAATTATATGCATGATTGTTAATAAAAACTTCTCATTTACATGTTGGTTAAATTCCCCTACATGGATTCTCAAATAAAAAAACATGTTATACAAAATGGTAAGAAACCCCACTTATAGATATATAAAAATTAGATATAAACCCATATATCAATCCTCTAATGATTTTTTTGACACCCCAATAAAAGAAAATAAATATATTATTAACAACCTAGTTACAAGATACTTATTTATCGTTATATTCTTCTAGAATGATCCAATTTTTTCTCCATTGATTTTTTGGGCCCCATTTAATTAGATCCCACTATATGAACATAATGGGTCAACTAGTATTATAATTTCAATCATATATCTTTATTCAATATAATATTTTAATATATATTTTTCCTGAAACACACTACATACATTGAGTGGTCTATTTTTTATCATTTAATGAATAATTGAGCACTTTGGATCACAATCTTGTTTAATTTCTTAAACTCTAATCCTTATATCATTTTAAAGAAATATATTATTAGGATCCCATAATTCACAAGATAATATAAATATAATTCACATCAATTAATATAATAAATTTATAATTTAATATTCTATAAATATTATTAGGTTCTACTTCTTAATTTTTTATCATGAAATATCCATGTAGATCCCGTTTTAAGTCACCAGAAGGCTCATCTATTTATTATGACAATATATTTTGAATAACCAATATCTCATTTTATTTATATTTAAATCAACCTCTGACTTGAGTGATTTCATTTTATGTTTGTCAGTTCCATTTTGTGAGCATATATCTTTAACACAACCTCATTATCTCAAAATTTATGGATAATCTTTTATTTTTTACAACACTAAAAGATACATGACTAGAACTTCTCAAATTCATGTAAATAGTTTTACATGAATTATAATTTCATCATGTCTTCTCTCAGGATGATATGCGTGTGCATCATTTGTGGTGAATAATAACCTTAGTATGAGCACTAATTCCATCACTTTCATTTTATCCCTCATATTTTCTTTATAAACATGATGTTTCATGAATGTATTTACGTTTCAAATACACACATTAAAAAAGTCTACAGAGAATCCATAAAACCTCTAATAAATGTATAATATTACATATTCTTGATCTCATTAGACATAATGTCATGATCTCCAAAAATAATTCATAGATGAACACAAAGATAATGACACACATGTATCTGGAAATTTTCTAATGTTTTATGATTCACACACATTTGGGTGACTAAAATAACTCTATATTCATCCTGGAATTTATCTTCCATATTTATCTTTCATCTTAAAATAATATGATATGGCTTCTTCATCATACAGTTTGTTAAAAACAATTATATCATCCTATAAAATGTAGATAATGGATGGTTTTAATTCCATTTCATTTTCATTGTTGATGAATAATACATAACATTGTAGGTTATCTTATTATGTGAAATTCATAGTTGATCATCCTACCATTTGAAACTCTAGATGTATCTATATGATGGAAGCCTAATTGTCAATTTATTACAAACGGTTTATCAGATACAGTTTATGATCTGTTTACTTTAATATGTTAGTTGAATTAGCATAATTGATCTTGCATAGTCGTGTGTATTCTCTTAATGTGATAAATATTCACTATAATACTATAATCAAAATGATGAAGAATACACGAGACTACAATGTATTTTTAATCTAGAACATATTATCATGACATTGTTTATAAAATGGACAAGTCACATATTTAAAATTTATAGTTCCTGGAAATCGAGTACCACATCAATAGTGGGCATTGATAAACCACACTTATTTACTCAATACATAAACCTAAAAAATACTTCATGTCCCACTATTGTCAATTCTCACATATGGCCTCTTGTTTCAACCCATACACGAGATGCTAAACAAAATTAACATTTCACATGCAGATCTACAGGATCAATATACCCTGCCTACATGATCAAGATCACTTATGTAGCATATTTCCAACACAACTGCTCAATGTTGATCTAGATATAACCGTTGAAATTGAGCTACATACCATGGTTGTAAGTGGTTCAACAATATTTTTTGTAACACAGTGTAATATTATCAAGTTAAATATATTATAATGAAAGTATACTCAAATTTGGTTTCCTTAAAAAATCATTTATAATTCATTAAATTTTCATTTTATGTTTAAAATATCCCAATAATATTTGAATTATTATTGTAAAATAGTGAAATATTTCATGTCCATATAAAAATATCTCAATATTTAATATTTCATCAAAAATCATTTTATAGACGATGCATTTTCTAGTTTAAATATCATTATCATATATCCTTAACAATAATAATACATCATAAATCATCGTATATTATTATTAATTTTGTAATTGTGACATCCCAGGAAAAAAAATAAGACATATTTTAAATTTATTAATATTTTTTAATTAATTATTAATATTACATTAAAGTGGTTTCTATATTCGATAGCGTACCGGATACGCATCAATAGGTTTCTTTGAAATCATAAATTGCACACTAATAATATAATATTATTATTTTAAATTTTAGTTAACTTCTAGCTGTTGTATTAGCGGGAATGAAAAAAACTAAGTACAATATGATTATAAATGTTTGTTAAATGTATTTACAATTATTCAATAAAACGATAGAGGCTTAAAATATGAATGAATCTAATTTTAAGCATAATTTCCATTAAAAGGTCGATTTACTGACTTTTAATAGAGAACCCTCTTTAAATATAATTTTGGTCAATTTAATAAATTATACTTGTCCAAATGAAATCCTTTTTTACAATGGGGACATCAAAATTTACATTGTGTAAATTTTTTTAATTCTTCCAACAAAAGTTCATTTTTTTAATTCATAGTGAAAATATTGTATTTTAATTCAAAAATGAGTTTTAATCTAATTTATTTATATGGTTAGATTGTATTTTTAATTGGTTTTATATTTTAATTCGAATATATTTTTACCATTTAATCCAATTTTGGTCATTGGAATTAATTTCACTTTGAAAGTGGAAATAAACAAGTGTCAATCTTTTGATAGTTATTGTTTCTTAAAAACATGCTATTTATTATAATAACGAGAATTAATTTTAAATTAAATAATGTCATTTCTATGTTTTGAATTTTAAAAATAGACATCATTTTTAAATTCATAATATCAAATATATCTTTGGCTGAATTTTTGGTATTTTTCATAAAAACAACAATTTTTGATGAATAGGGAAACTACTTAGTAGTAGTTTAAAAAAACTAACTTTTTCATTTAAATTAAATATTACCACTTCTATGAATTGAATTTCAGAAATCTGACATAAATGGTTGTTATTAGTAAATATAATGTGGTTCAATAAGATGAAAATAATTTTTTGTGAATAGTAACTCTTGACTTTTATTTACCGCAGTTTATGATAAATATGGTAATTCATGGAAAAAGAATATTTTAATATTTTAAAATTAATTTAACACCGGTCCTAACATTATTGGATGAGTAATATCTGACCATGGACATAATTGGGTCTATTTTGGTACCACACGAAGCCACTTATGAATGATAATGACACTTTAGATTAATTAATTTAATGTAAAGGCAAAAATGACAAAAACAAAAATATTTTTGTAAAATAATTTTTATATTGTGTTATATAAGTAATATATTTGACTATAAATATTTATTGGAAGGATAAAACAATTTATTACATCATGGTATTTTTCTTTTATTTTTAAATATCTAATAAATTCAACTATTTATGACACAATAATGATGCAGTGTTTACCTCATTAATAAATCATTTAAATAAATAAGATTATAAATATTACAATAAAATCCAAAAATTGTCTAATTTTTATTGGATGATTATATTTCGACCATTAATAATCTTAGCTTCGACTCTAATGATTTTTTACCTTTTCTAAACTGAATAACATTATATAATAAAATAATATCAACACATATTCCTAAAGAGCCCCTTTTCCCCCTTATAAAAAGCCTTCATTTATAACCAATTACACACACCCCTAGAGCCATTAGGCTCATCGAGACTCCTCCCAATTATGCTCCCTACATCCCTCTCCTCCTCCTAGAAGCCTTACCTTAGGCAGAAGGAACTTCATGAAGTCCTTTTGGTTCAAACCAAAGGATGTCACCCAAATTAAAGGAAATCGTTTCTCTTTACTTCTTTTCTTTTATTTTACTTATCCAACCACTAAACTATTTTTATTCCTTTATTTTATAACAACACCAGTATCCTCAATATACTAGGATGTTGTTATGAGATATATTCGAACTACACGTACACACACCTCCATCAAATGGGTGAAGAACATACTGAATCTATTGTTGGATAACTAACGCCTCACAAGACGATGATTGTTCGATTATCTTCTACCACCTATCATGGTGGACATTAATATGACACTATATTTATATATGATATATATTATGTTTATTTTTTCTTTATGAATAATTATTTTTTCTTTTATAGCATACCCTTATGGTTTCCATTATGGGTAAACGCGATATTTTCATTTGAGGAAACGCGGACTACCTCCCCCTCAAAGTAAAATGACTCGTTAATGCCACATGTGGAACGTATAAAGGATAGAGTTAAAGATATTATATATGATATTATAATATAATAATAATATACCTATGTATCATTATGTTTTAGTTACATTAAAATAATGAATTGAAATGAAAGTAGCATTCATGCGTATGTACGGCTTACCGTCTCCATGAACGGTGTATTTCATTTCGTACCTCCAAAGGATATGTACCATTATAAACGTATATATATATATATAATGGATATATATGATATATATTATATCTAAATAATTAATGTCATTCTGAATATAATAGACTATTGACCACATGGACAACTTGTAAATATAAGGTGTTCATTTTTTACTCAAGTACCAAATATCAACAAAATGAACATTATTAACTTAAATGATTATATAATGTTTATAACATGGTAATGAGTGATATAAAATGAATAATAAACTTGAAAATGTTTCTTAATAAAGAATAAAATAAATTTAGTTTATTATTCAACAGATTAAAGAACGATCGTGTCAAGTTGGACATGAGTTAAGGGACTTCGTCTCAATCTCCTTTCATTGAGGCATATTTTGTTTTAATATTCAACTGTATTTTATAATTTGTATAAACACCCTTGAATTTTCAAAGGGAATATTTTTCTATGAAGCATTTTTCTAAATGACAAAATGGAATTTTTTTAACGTAAGCGGTGACAATGACCTTTCCGCCCATGTGAGTATTATTTGTTCTTTGGCTTCCATAACAAGTCATAATGTTTTAAAAGGAAAAAATAAATATCGTATACTCTTTTTAAGTTTTTTGGTATTGAAAATGATTTTTATATTGTATTTTTTATTTAATTATCTTGAAATTATATATTTTTATTTCAATTTGGAATGTTATCTTTCCTTTATACTATGTTATGTTTTATGATTATGTTATGGTTCTTGGGAATTGTTTATGTATACAGGTGGTTCTGTGATAAACCATGTGAAGCCGAGCCTGAGATAGCTCTCCAATGAATTGGGTAATGTGACAGAGGTAAATGTGAATGTTTCTCCTAAGATATTTATGTAACATATTGTGATGGTTATTCCAATGTAAATCCCTATGTAGTTGTGATATCTACAATATAGGTGTGTTATGAATGCCACAAGTCCCCAATATGATATATTATTTCTATATGTTATTCATAAAATAATATGATTTCATGAGGTAAGTAAAAGAGTGAATGTTTTTATGAATTTTTGAACAAATGTTTTTATTATTTGTTTTATAACCTTTAATGAGATTTTTATTCTCATCCCATTTTTTAAATGCTTTTACAAGACATAAATATGAAAAGGGTCATGGATGGGATCAAGGAAAATTATTGCTATCTAAAACCTAGAAGTAGACATGACTCCTTTTTTTAAGAGGTTTTATTTTATTATGTAAAATTGAAACTGTGTAGAAGTTTCTACCTTGTAATATTTTTAGATGTAAAAGTTTTCTACTAATTCTCTAAAACTCTAACTCTGAAAAGATCCTTAATGTAAATTATTAACATAATTAAATATTATGTAATGTTTAAGGTTGGGTCCTTATAGATGGTATCATAGGTCATTTTATATAACTTTGGGAATTAGGGTATTGTTAAATTAATATTCATTATGTAATTTATGTAAATATTGAAATCATATAGCATTTACAGATTACCATGTTGCTTCCCCTAAGATATTTCTGTGCTCAGAAGGTTTTCCGTAGAGGATACAGGGAAATTATATTGGGATGAAATATTGAAGATGACAACATTCCAAATCATCCACATGAGACAGTCTGAATCAGAACTGAACAGTTTGTTGCAGTGATGGCAGAGTTGACTCAGGCTATAAATGGTGGTGGTATCCTTGTACAAGATCAGCTAGATCAACCACAGAATAACATTTCTGTTTTGGTGCATTTCATCAGGCAACATCCCTCATCATTCAGAGGATGATCTAACACGGTGCAAGCATAATTCTGGAGTAAATCCGTGGAAAAGATTTTCGATGTCATGGGTTGTTCAGAACAACAAATTTGTAGTCTCGCAGTTTACAATTTTGAAAGTAAAACTAATCTGTAGTGGTCGATGGTGAAATATATTAGGGATAATGAGGAGATTAATGATCTTTATTGGGATTAATTAAAATGTATGTTTCTTGAGAAATATTTTTCTAAGGTTGTTCATCTTAAAATGGAAAAACAATTCCTAGAATTGAGGAATGAGGATGACTCAATGGCTTCTTATGAAACAAAATTCACTCAACTGGAATGGTATGCTCCAAATTTTATATGAGATCTTGATAGTAAAATCAACTATTTTTACTCAGGATTAAATAAAAATTATCGAATGGATTTAGCTTCTCATGAGTTCAAAAGTTATGAAAAACTTGTTTGTTGTGTGGAGAAGGTAGAAATAGAGTTTTCTGGTGATCATGTGTTCTTTGAAAAACAAAAAAATTAGAGTTCATGGTGGCCGACGAAAGGGAATAACTATTCAGAAAAGTCTGATGGTAAGAAACATAAGTTTACAGTTTTTGATAATTGTGGTAAAAAGCATGATGGGGATTTTATTTTGAAATCTGGTAAGGGCTACCAATGTGGTAAAATGGGACATACGACTCGTAATTTCACTATAAATGATCAGGTTAATGGTAAGACAAAATTGAATTTACAGTAAGTAAAATATTTTAAGTGTAATTAAATGAGTCATTATAAAAATGAGTGTCCAAAAAAGAACTCAACTGAAGCAATGAATCCAGAAGACAAGAAAAAAGTGCTGGTAAAATCCATTGCAACTACTTCAGCAGATGTTGGGCCATCAAATGAGGTTGTATCAGGTACACTGTTTGATTGTTCACATTATTCCAATGTGTTGTTTGATTCAGGGTCCACACACTCTTTCATTTCATAGAAGTTTAGTAAATTGGGAATTCGATCCCATGATATGAATACATAACTTATGGTAAAAACACATGGAGGAAATGATGAGACAAATGAAACCCTGAGAACATTCATGTCCTTCTGTGCAGAAAGAATCTACCTGTAAACCATATTTTTTTGCCTCTATTCGAGTTTCATGTTATTTTGGCTATGGATTGGATTTCTTTTTATCGTTCTATGATTGACTGCAGATCTAAATAGGTTTATTTTTAGAATTATTTTCATATTATATACAACAATGAACCCTTTCTTTTGATAACATATCAGGAAGCTGGGAAACTAATAAAAGAAGGAAATGAATGTTACATTGCAAATATTGTTTAAAAAGTAACTGTTTAGATAAAAGATTGTCTAGTTGTAAATGAGTACCTTGATGTGCTTCTTGATGAGTTTCCTGGTAGTATACCTGATAAAGAACATAAATTTATTGTTGACTTATTTCCTGATGCTATGCCAATTTCAAAACCCCTTAACGAATGGCTCAAATTGAACTTCTATAGTTAAAGAAGAAATTGCATGAGTTATTTGATAAAGGTTTCATTCGACCAAGCACATCACCATGGGGTGATCCTGTATTTTTTGTTAAAAATAAAGATGGTTCAATTAGACTTTTCATTTACTATAGAGTATTAAATAACATCACTATCAAGAATAAGTATCATTTTCCTCATATCGATGATTTTTTTTGATCAAATAAAGGGATATTAGTATTTTTCTATGATGGATTTGAGGTCGGGTTACCTTCAGATGAATGAAAAAGGAGAAACCATTCCGAAGATAGCATTTTATACAAGATATGGCCATTATGAATTTGTAGTTATGCCTTTTGGTTAAACCAATGCACCTACTGTATTCATTGATCTTATAAATATAATTTTATGTGAGTTCTTGGATAAGTTTATTGTTGTGTTCATTGATGATATTTTGGTTTTTTCCAAAAGAAAAGTGAAATGTAAATTTCATTTAAGGGTTGTCTTGCAAACATTAAACGAAAAAAAACTGTATGGGAAATTAAGAATGTGTGAGTTTTGGTAGCAAAAAATTTCTTTCCTTGGTCACATTGTTTCAAAAAATGGCATAACGGTTGATCCTGCTAAAAAAAATTATTGATGAATGGCCATGACCCACAAATATAACTGAGATTTGTATTTTTTGTGGTTTGGTAGGTTATTTCTGGAGGTTTGTTAAGAATTTTGTACGGTTATCTAGTCCAACGACTATTCTAACTCAAAAAGGTGTAAATTTATTCTAGACAAATTAATGTGATGATTGTTATCAGGAATGGAATAGAATATTGGTGAATGCACCAATTTTGGAACTGTCATCCATAAATGGTGAGTTTGATATATATAGTGATTCATTGTTGAAAGGACATGGATGTTTCCTTAGGAATGATGATAAAGTAATTTCTTATGCTTCAAGTCAGTTGAAACCTCATGAGTTAAATTACACTTCACATAATTTGGAATTAGCTGTTATTGTTTATTTATTTAAAAATTTGGAGGCATCATTTGTATGGAATAAAATGTGAAATATATACTAACAACAAAAGTTTAAAATAAATATTTACTAAAAAATAATTGATCTTGAGAAAAAGGAGATGGCTGGATTTAATCAATGATTATGATTGTACGATCCATTATCATCAGTGAAAATCAAATAAAGTGGCTAATGCTTTGAGTTGAAAAAGTAATGATTTATTATCCATGTTACTTTTGGATGACGATCGTTTGGTTTTTGATTTGATAAAATTTGGAATAGAAGTTGTTGGTGCAGAAAATTCTTCTGTTTTTTATCAGGTGTAAGTGAGATCATCTATATCAGATAGAATTAAGAAAGCACATAAGGGAGAATGTGAGTTACAAAAAATGGTAGAGTTTGTTCAGAAGGGTAAGTTTCCTTAATTTAACATTGATAATGATTGTGTTTCAAGATTTGGAAAGATATTTTTTGTTCCTTGTGATTCACAGTCGAGGAATAAGTTGTTATATGAAGCTCATAGTTCCCCGTTTTCAGTTCATCCTGGCAGTACTAATATGTACATAGATCTTCAAGAGTATTACTGGTGGGATGGAATGAAAAGAGATATTGCTGATTTTACTGTGAAGTGTTTAACTTATCAGTAGGTTAATGCATAGTGACAGTTACCGAAAGGGATGCTTCAGCCTTTACCAGGGCCAGAGTGGAAATGGGAAAATGTATCCACGGACTTTGTTGTGGGATTACCAAAAACATCTCAAGGTAATAATGAAATCTGGGTTATTGTTGATCGATTAAATAGATCTTCTCATTTCCTTCCTATTCGATATACATTGTATCTATATAAAATATCACGATTATATGTTAAAGAGATTGTCCGGATTCATGGAGTTCCCCTCTTCATTGTATCTGATCATGATCCCAGGTTTACTCTTTACTTTTGGAAAGGCCTTCAGAAGTCGTTGGGTACTAAATTAAATTTTAGTACTTCATTTCATCCTCAATCAGATGAGAAATCAGAATGAACAATTTAGACATTAGAGGATATGTTACATGCTTTCTCGATGGATTATCAGTGAAGTTGGGACCAACATATTTATTTGGTTGAATTTTTATATAATAACAGTTTTAATTCGAGTATATATGGATCCATTTGAGGCATTATATGAAAATAGTAGTTGAACTCCAACTTTTTGGGATGAAGTAGGTGAATGGAAGCTAATGGGACCAGAATTGGTAGAAGAGATGGTAGAGAAAGTTCAGTTGATTCAGAAGCACATCAGAACAGCTCAGAGCAGACAAAAAATATATGTAGATAACCAGAGGAAGGATATTTTTTTGAGGTAGGTCATCATGTCTTTCTCAAAGTTTCTCCATGAAAAATGTTATGTATTTTGGTAAGAAAGTAAAGTTGAGTCAGAGGTTCATTGGATCTTATGAAATTTGAGGGAATTTTGGATTAGTTTCACACAGCGTGGCTTTACCTACATATTTGTCCAAGGTACACAATGTTTTTCATGTTTTGATGTTGGGAATGTATATACCAGATCCATATCATGTTTTGAGACCAGAGGTAGATCAATTGGAAGAGATCATCTCTTATAAAGAAAAACCAATACTTATTTGTGACCATAGAGAGCATGTGTTACGTAATAAAGGAATTAACCAGGTAAAGGTTTTGTGGAAAAAGAATATTGTTGAAGAGGCAACATGGGAATCTAAAAATGGAATGAATGATAAATACTGTCACTTATTTTGATAAGTAAAATTGCAAGGATTCAATTCCCAAAATTGGGGAAGGATGTAACATCCAAGGTAAACAATGAATAATAAAAATTTAATATTTATTAATATTTTTTAATATAAAATTAATTTTACATTAAATTGGTTTCTAGGTTTGATAGCATACCCGATAGGCAACAACGGGATTCTATGAAATCTTACGTTGCACACTTATAATAAAATATTATTATATTTAATGGTAGAATAATCCTTTCCAATTTATTGGTGGGAATGAAAAAAACTAACTATATTGTAATTATACATGTTTATCAAATGTATTTTCATTTATCCAATAATAAGTTAGAGGCTTAAAATATGAATGATTCCAATTTGAAGCATAATTTACATTAAAAGGTTGATTTACCACCTTTTAATAGAGAAACTTATTTAAATATATTTTTGGTCACATTAATACATTATATATCACTAAAAAAAAAATTTTAGAATGGGGACATAAAAATTTACTTTGTGTAAATTTTTGGAAATTTTCCGATGAAGTTCATTTTTTAATGAATAGTGAAATGATTACATATTAATTCAATACTACGTTTTAATATAATATATTTATATGTATAGATTGTATTTTTAATTGGTTTTAATGTTTAACTAAAATATATTTTTTCCCACTTAATCCAATTCTAGTCATTGTAATTAATTTAACTTTGAAAGTGTATATAAACAAATGTGAATCTTTTGGTAGTAATTGTTTCTTAAAAACACGCTATTTCTTTTCACAACAAGAATTAATTTTAAATTAATTAATTCGACATCTATGGTTTAAATTTAGAAAAATAGACATAATTTTTTAATTCAGAATATCAAATATATATTAGGCTTAATTTTTGGTATTTTTCTGAAAAACATCAATTTTTATGAATAGTGAAACCACTTAGTAGTAGTTAAGAAAACTGACTATTTCATTTTAATGAAATTTTACCACTTCTGTGAATTGAATTTAGAAAATCCTACATACATGGTTGTTATTAGTATGTAAAATTTGGTTCAATAAGATGAAAATAATTTTTTGGTGAGTAATAACGTTTCACATTTATTTACCATGGTTAAAGTTAAATAGGGTAATTCAAGGTAAAAAGAATATTGAAATAATTCAAAATTACCTTAACACATGTCCTAACCTTATTTAATTAGTAATGGCCGACCATTGGCACCCTTGAGTCTATTTTGGGACCCCATGGAGCCACTTATGAATGATAATGACACTTTGGATTAATTAATTTAATGTAAAGGCAAAAATGAAATAAACAAAAATCTTTTAGTAAATTAATTTTTATATGGTGTTATATAAGTAATAATTTTGACTATAAATATTAATTGGAATGAAAAAACAATTTCCAACATCATAGAATATTTTTATAATTTTTTGAAATCAAATAAATTATATTCTTTAATACACAATAATGATACAGTGTTTACCTCATTAATAAATCATTTATATAAATAATATTATAAATATGAATATAACATCCAAAACTAGTCCAATTATTATTAGATGATTTTATTTAGACCATGAGTCATCTTATATTCTACTCTAATTTTTTTGGGTCCTTTAGAAACTGAATATCATTATATAATAAAATAATATTACCACACATTCCTAAAGAGCCCCTCCTCCCCCCTTATAAACATAATTCACATTTAACCAATTCCACACACCTCTCAATACATTAGAATCATCCAAACTCTTCACAATTAAGCTCCCTACCTCCATGTCCACCTTCTAGAATCCTTATCCTAGGCCGATGGCACTTCAAGAAGTCCATTTGGTTTAATCCAAACGAAGTCACCCCAATTAAAATCAACACTTTCTCTTAACTTCTTTTTTTTTTATTTTACTTCTCCAACCCATAAAATATTTTTATTCCATTATTTCATAACAACACCAGTATCGTCAACATACTTGGATGTTTTTATGATACGTATTCAAACTACACTTACACACACTTCCATCTGGTAACATCCCACCTAAATAAAGTATAAAACTTTTTCATATTTATTAATATTTGGGAATTAAATATTAACTTTACTTTAAAGGGCTTTTATGTTCGATAGCCTACCCAATACACAACAAAGAGATTCTTTGAAATCTTACTTTGTACAACTAGTAATAAAATAATACTATTTTAAATGGTAGTTAGCACATATCCGTTGTATTGGCGGGAATGAATAGAAATAAATAAAATATGATTATATATGTTTGTTAAATGTTTTTACATTTATCCAATAAAGGATAAAGGCTTAAAATATGAAAAGACTTCAATTTTAGGCATATGTACTCTAATATTCACTAAAGGACCACTTATCGCCTTTTGATGGTGAACCGTCATTAAATATAATTTTTGTCACTCTTATACATTCTATTGGAAAAAATAAAATTTTTCTTTAGAATAGGGACATCAAAATTTACATTGTGTAAATTTTTGGTATTTTTCCGATAAAGTTCATTTTTTTTAATGAATAGTGAAAATGTTATATTTTAAATCAAAACCACATTTTAATCTAATTTATTTATATGATTATATTATATTTTTAATTGTTTTTAAAGTGAAATTAGAATATATTTTTACCATTAAATCAAATAGTGGTCGTTGGAATTAATTTCACATTGAAATTGGAATTAAACTAGTGTCAATCTTTTGAAATATATTGTTTCATAAAAACATGCTATTTGTCCTGACAGTGGGAATCAATTATTAAATTAATTAATATATATTATAGGTTATTATTTTTTAAAAATATACATCATTTCTGAATTCGTAATATCAAATATATCTTAGGGTGATGTTTTGTTATTTTTCTGAAAAACATCAATATTTTATGAATAATGAAACCACTAAGTGGTACTAAAAAAGATGTTATTTAATTTAAATGAAATTTTACCACCATTGTGTTTTGAATTTAAAAAATCAGACATACATGGTTTTCATTAGGAAGTAAAATGTGGTTAAATGGGATTAAAATAATTTTTTGATGAATATTAACTTTTATGATTATTAATCGTGATTAGAGGTAATTAGTGTAGTTTAAGGTAAAAATAATGTTTTAATGATATGAAATGACCTAGACACATTTCCTACCCTTATTGGATGTGTCATGGACGACCAATATAATCCATGGGTCAACTTGGGGTATCCATGGAGCCTCTTTTGTAGGAAAATGACATTAATAACTTTATTATTTAATGTTAAAAAAATGTCACAAAAATGAGATTTTTTACTAAAACAATTATTAAATGGGGTTATACAAGTCATAATTTTGATGATAAATATTAATTGGAAATATAAAAATATTTACTACATAATCATATATTTTTTATAATTTTTAGGCATTATATAAATTAAATTATTTATAACACCATGATGATGCAGCGATTACCTCATTATATAATGATTTAAATAAAATGAAACGATAATGAATAATCTAAGACCTAAACTTGTCAAAAACCTATTGGATGTGTGGATTTAGAACCATTATCACCTTATCCTCTAAAATTATAATTGTGGGACATTTTTTATCCGATAATCATTTTATAATAAATTAACCATTTATAACATTCCATGAGTGCCCCTCCTCTCCTCTTATAAAAGGCCCCCATCTCTACCACCTTACCCACACCTCTCAAGAAATTGGCTCGGCCTAAAACCTGCCCATTTTATCTCTCCACATCCCTCTATTACTCCTAGAATCCTCACTTTGGGCAGAAGTCTTTCCAAGGAATCCTTGGAGCTCAAATCGAAAAGAGTTACCCGATTTAAAGGTTGTGTCATATCTTGTGTTCTTATGTTGTATTTTGCTTCTAAAACACCGTAAACTCTTTTTATTCCTTTTTTTGTAACAAAACATGTATCATCAATATACTAGGATTTTTTTATGAGATGTATTAGAGCTACACCTACACACACCTTCGTCTAATGGTTAAAGAACATACTATTTCTGTGGTTAGTGATTTTCTACCTCACGAAACGATGACTGTTCAATCTTCTTTTAACACCATTAATGGTGGCCATTTAGATTTCACTCTATTTATATATGATATATATTATGTTTATGTTTTCTTTATGCTTCTGTATTTTTCATTTGTGGTATACCTTTATGGTTTCCATTATCGGTAAACACGAGAATTTCATTTTAGGAAGTATGGACTACCACCCCCTCAAGGTGATTTGATTCATTAATGCCATAAATAGAATGTATAAATGATGGAGTTAATTATATTATATATTATATTATAGTGAAATTATAATATACCTTTATTTCATTATGATTTCACTCCATTAAATATGAAATAGAAACGAAAGTAGCATTCATGCGTACGTACGGCTTACCGTCTCCTTGAACGGTGCATTTCATTTCATACATCTAAATGTTATATACTATTATAAATACATGTATATGATAGATATATATGATATATATGATATCCAAATTATGAAAATCATTCTGGATATAATGAACCTTTGACCACACGAACAACATGAAATCATAAGAATTCTACTTTTGACTTAAGAACCAAATATCAACAAAACAAACATTATTAACTTAAAGGATTACATAATATTAATAACATTGAAATAAGTGATATAAATGAAATAATAATCATGAAAAAGGTTCTTAAGCAAGTATAAATTAACTTTAGTTTATTATTCAAGAGATTAAAGAGCAATCGAGTCACGTCAGACACGAGGTAAGGGACTTCTTCTCAATATTATTTCATTGAGGCATATTTTGTTTTATACAAAACATTATTTTATAGGGTGTGTAAACCCCTTTGACATTTTTTTATTCAAAAAGAATATTTCTATTCTATGTGTTTTACTAAATTACAAAAAGGAATGTGTCTTTTAACGTACGTAGTGATAATGACCATTTCCGCTGCCACGAGTATTATTTGGTCTTTGGCTTCCTCAACGAGCCGTAATGTTTTTAAAATGAAATAAATATCATATAATATTTTATATATTTTTGGTATTGAAATTGGTTTTTATAATGGATTTATTATGTCAATATATTTAAGTGATATATTGTGATCAAAGTGTGGAAATTTTTTCTTTCCATTATATTTGTTTTATGTATTATGATTTTATAATGGTACTTGGACATTTGACGAGTGGTTACATGATTAACCATATGAGGGGTTCTGCCGTGAATACCAAGATGGTTGGGTACGTTATAACCTCCAATGCATTTGGTATGGAAGTTGGCTGTATGGATATTCCATTAAGTGATATGTGTGGAAGTTGACCGTATGGTAATTCCATTTAAGTATGTTTATTTCCCATGTTACCTTTATATGTTATGTGTTCTTTATATGGGTTTAATAGTAATCTTTTGGTTACAAAAGGGTAAGTAATGATATTTTATTCAGTGAGGAGTATTTACAACTCCATAAAGTTGAAATGTATTACTTTGATAAAATATTCATGGTTTACTTGTTGTTTTGAAAAATTAACAGTTTTCCTTCTTTGTGAATCCCATACTGAGCTTTTTATGCTCACCCCATGTTTTGTTTGAAATGTTTTTCACAGGAAATAACGAGGAATAGGGTCAAGGATGGGATCAATGAAAATTCATGCTTTCTTAAACATATAACTAGAAATGACTTTTTTTAGTTCATGTTTTGAAAAAAAGGAAACTTTATAGAAGTGTCTACTATGTATTCTTTTGAAATGTAATAGTTATGTTCCAATTATATAAATATCTAAACCCTGAAAATATCCTCAATGTGAATTATTAATGTAATTCATTATTAAGTAAGGTTTTAGGCCGGGGCCCTATAGTTGGTATCAAAGGTAAGTTTAGACAACTTTAGGAGTTAGAAAATTGTTAAATTATAAATTAGTTTATGGTAAGATTGAAATGATATGGAATTTGATGATTTCCATGTTGCTTCACCAAAAGTATTTCTGTGTTATGAATGGTTTTTCATAGAGGAAACAAAACAGATTTTCTGGGAAGGCATACGGAGGTAAACGACCTTTCAAATCAGTATCCTGAGATGGTCAGAATCAGAACTAAATAGTATGTTGCAGTTATGGCTAAGTTGACTCAGGTGAAAAATGTTGGTTGTGTTTATTGAAGATATTTTGGTATTTTCTAAAAGTAAATAGGAGCATGAATGTCATATACGGGTTATCTTGAAAACCGTAAAATAAAAGAAACTGTGTGGAAAATTCAGCAAGTGTGATTTTTGGTTACAAAAAATTTCTTTCCATTGTCACATTGTTTCAAACAATGGCATAACTGTTGATCCTGCGAAAATAAAAGTTTTTCAAGAATGGCCAAGACCCACAAATATTACGGAGATCCGTAGTTTTCTTGGTTTGGAAGGTTACTACAAAAGGTTTGTTGAAAAGTTTTCACGGTTATCTAGTCCAATGACTAAGCTAACTCAGAAGGGTGTTAATTTTATCTGGACAAAAGAATGTGATGATTGTTTTCGGGAGTTGAAAATAAGATTGGTGAATGATCCAGTTTTTGAACTTCCTTCCAGGAATGGGGTGTTTGTTATCTATAGTGATGCTTCACTGAAAGGACTTGGTTGTGTCCTTAGGCAGAATTTTTAGGACATTGCATATGCTTCACGTTAGTTGAAAATTCATGAGGTAAATTACCTTACACATGATTTGGAATTAGCTGCTGTTGTTTTTGCTCTAAAAATTTAGAGGCATAATGTGTATGGTGTAAAGTGTGAAATATATACTGATCAAAAAATTTTAAAGTATATATTCACTCAAAAATAATTGAACATGCGACAGAGGAGATGGATAGAATTAATCAAGGATTATGATTGTACAATTCATTACCATCCAGGAAAAGCAAATAAAGTGGCTGATGCTTTGAGTCGAAAAAGTAATGCTTCATTAACCATGCTACGTCTGGAACGAGATCCTTTGGTTTTTGATTTGATGAACTTTGGAATAGAAGTTGTTGGTGCAGGAAGTTATTCTATTTTGTTTCAGGTATCATTGAGACCATCTCTATCAGACAGAATTAAGTAAGTGCAGAAGAAAGACACTGGGTTGTAGAAATAGGTAGATCTGGCTTAGAAGGGTAAGTTGCCTGAATTTAATATTGATAATGATTGTGCTTTGAGATTTGGGAAGATATTTTTTGTGCCTAGTTATTCACAGTTGAAGAATGAGTTGTTTTGTGAGACTCATAGTTACACGTTTTCAGTTCATTCTGGTAGTACTAAGATGTACAAAGATCTGTGGGAGTATTATTGGTATGACGGAATGAAAAGGGATATTTCTGAGTTTACTGTGAAGTGTTTGACATGTTAATAGGTTAAAGCAGAGCATCAGTTATCGAATGGGATTCTTCATCCTCTACCAGTACCGGAGTGGAAATGGGAAAATATATCCATGGACTTCGTTGTGAGATTACCAAAGACATCTTGAGGTAATAATGCAATCTGGTTTATTGTTGATCGCTTGACTAAATCTGCTCATTTCCTTTCCATACGAGATACGTTTTCCCTAGATCAACTTTCCCGTTTGTGTCTTAAAGAGGTAGTCAGGTTACATGGAGTTCGTCTATCCATTTTATCCAACCATGATCCCGGGATCACTTCTAACTTTTGGAAAGGCCTTCATAAGTCGTTGCGTACTGAATTAAATTTTAGTACATATTTTTATCCTCAATCAGATGGTCAGTCAGAACGAACAATTCAGACTTTGGAAGATATGCTATGTGTTTTTTCGATAGATTATCAGGGAAGTTGGGACCAACATCTTTCTTTAGTTTAATTTTTATATATTAAAATTTTTCAGTCCAGTATACAGATGACACCATTTGTGGAATTATATGTTAAACAGTGTCGAACTCCAAGTTTTTGGGTTGAAGTGGGTGAAAGGAAGATGATGGGATCATAATTGGAAGAAGAGATGGCAGAAAAAGTTTAGTTGATTCTGAAACACATGAGAACAACTCAGAGCAGGCAGAAGAGTTATGCAGATAACCGGATGAAGGATCTATCTTTCGAGGTAGGTGATCATGTTTTTCTAAAAGTTTCACCATGGAAAAGTGTGATGTGATTTGGTAAGAAGGGAAAGATTATTCCAAGGTTCATTATACCATATGAAATTCTAGAGGGAGTTGGATCAGTTGCATACTGAGTGGATTTACCTCCGAGTTTATCTCAAGTACACAATGTTTTTCATGTTTCAATGTTGATAAAGTATATGCCAGATTCATACATGTTTTGAGCCCAAAGGTAGTTCAGTTGGAATAGAATATCTCTTATGAAGAATAACCTGTCCAAATTCTTGAACGAAGAGAGAAGGTGTGGTAAAATAAGGTAATTCACCAGGTAAAGGATTTTTTTAAAAACCATATGGTTGAAGAGGCAACGTGGGAATCCGAAAATGCTATGAGGGATAAATACCCCCACTTATTTTGATAAGTGAATAAAATTGTTAAAACAAAATTCCCAAAAGAGGGGAAGGATGTAACATCCCAGCTAAATAGAGAATAAAACATTTTCATATTTATTAATATTTCCAAATTAAATATTAATTTTAATTTAAAGGGGTTTGTATGTTCAGAAGCGTACCTGATATGCAACAAAGATATTATTTGAAATCTTACGTTGCACAACTAGTAATAAAATAATATTATTTTAAATAGTAGTAAACATGTAGTCATTTTATTGGTGGGAATGAATATAAATAAATAAATATGATTATATATGTTTTTTAAATGTTTTTACATTTATCCAATAAAGGATAAAGCCTTAAAATACGAAAAGAATTCAATTTTAGGCATATGTAATCTAATATTCACTAAAGGTCCACTTATCACCTTTTGATGGAGAACCATCATTAAATATAGTTTTTTTCACTTGTATACATTCTATTGGACCAAATAAAATTTTTCTTTGGTATTGGGACATCAAAATTTACTTTGTGTAAATTGTTGGTATTTTTCTGATAAAGTTCATTTTTTTAAGGAATTGTGAAAAATTTTCTATTTTAATTCAAAACCTCTTTTTTATATAATTTATTCATATGATTATATTATATTTTGAATTGTTCATAAAGTGAAATTAGAATAAATTTTTACCATTTAATACAATAGTGGTCGTTGGAATTAATTTCACTTTGAAATTGGACTTAAACTGGTGTCAATCTTTTGATATATATTGTTTCATAAAAACACGTTATTTGTCCTGACAATGGGAATTAATTATTAAATTAATTAATGTAAAATATATGTTTTTAATTTTCTAAAATAGGCATAATTCTTTAATTCAGAATATCAAATATATATTTGGGTGATGTTTTGGTATTTTTATGAAAAACTTCAATATTTGATGAATAGTGAAACCACTAAGTGGTACTTAAAAAACTAATTTTTCATTTAAATGAAATTTTACCATCTTTTTGTTTTGAATTTCAAAATATGACATACATGGTTTTAATTAGGATGTAAAATGTGGTTCAATGGGATTAAAATAATTGTTTGGTGAATAGTAACTTTTAAGATTATTAATCGCGAGTAGAGGTAATTAGGGTAGTTTAAGGTGAAAATAATGTTTTAATGATATGAAATGACCTAGAAAGATTTCCTAAAAGTATTGGTTTTTTCATGGCTGACCAAGTAAATCCATGGGTCAACTTGGGTACCCCATGGAGAAACATTGGTAGGAAAATGGCATTAATAAATTTTTATTTAATGTTAAAATAAAAATGTCACAAACATGTAATGTTTTACTAAAACAATTTTTAAATGGGGTTATACAAGTCATAATTTTGACTATAAATATTCATTGGAAATCTAAATTTATTTCCTACTTCATGAAATATTTTTTATAATTTTTTGACATTAAAAAAATTAAATTATTTAGGACACCATGATGAGGCAGTGATTACATCATTATTTAATGATTTAAATAAAATGAAACGATAATGTAAAATATAAGATCTAAAATTATTAAAAAACTTATTGGATGGGTGTATTTCGAACCCTTATCACCTTATCCTCTAAATTTATAATTGGGGTACCTTTTTTATCTGAAAAGCATTTCATAATAATGTGACCTTTTATAACATTCCCAAAGTGCCCCTCCTCTCCTCTTATAAATGGCCCCCACCTCTACCACCTTACCCACACCTCTCAAGACTTTGGCTCAGCCGAACCCTGACCATTTTTTCTCTCTAGATCCTTATCTTACTCTTATAAGCCTCACATGGGTCATAATTCTTTCCATGGAAGCCTTTGAGCTCAAATTTAAAAGAGTTACCCGATTTAATGGTAGTGTCTTCTCTTGTGTTCTTATGTTTTATTTTTCTTCTCCAACCACCAAAACTCTTTTTATTACTTTATTTTGTAACAACAACAGTATCTTAAATATACTAGGATGTTTTTATGAGAATTATTAGAGCTACAAATACACACACCTTCGTCTAATGGTTAATGAAAATACTGTATCTGTGGTTGGCGATTTTCTGCCTCACGAAACGATGATAGTTCAATCTTCCTTTAACACCATTAATGGTGGCCATTAAGATGAAACAATATTTATATATGATATATATTATGTTTATGTTTTCCTTATTCTAATTTATTTTTCACTTTTGGTATAACTTTATGGTTTCCATTATGGGTAAACACGAAAATTTCATTTTAGGATGTACGGACTACCGCCCCCTCTAAGTGATTTGATTCTTTAATGCCATACCTGGAACGTATAAACGATGGAGTTAATGATATTATATGTGATATTATACTGAAATTATAATATACCTTTAAATAATTATGATTTCACTCCATTAAATATTAAATAGAAATTAAAGTAGCGTTCATGCGTACGTACGACTTACCGTATCCATAAACGGTGAATTTCATTTCTTACCTCTAAATGTTATATAATATTATAAATACATGTATATGATGGATATATATGATATATAGGATATCAAAATCATGAATATCATTCAGGATATAATGAAACATTGACCACACGAACAACATGTAATCATAAGAAGTCCACATTCGACTTAAGAACCAAATATCGACAAAACAAACATTATTAACTTAAATGATTACATAATGTTTATAACATGGAAATAAGTGATATAAAAGGAATAATAAGCTTGAAAAAGTTTCTTAATCAACTATAAATTGACTTTAGTTTATTATTAAGGATATTTAAGAGAAATCGAGTCACGTCGGACACGAGGTAAGGGACTTCGTCTCAATCTCCTTTCATTGAGGAATATTTTGTTTTATACACATCATTCTTTTATATAGTGTATTAACCCCTTTGATTTTTAAATTTAGTCAAATAAGAATCTTTTTATACGAAGCGTTTTACTAAATGACTAAAAGGAATGTTTCTTTTAATGTACGTGGTGACAACGACCTTTTCCGCCGCCCCGAGTATTATTTGATCTTTGGCATCCTCAAAAAGTCGTAATGTTTTTAAAATGAAATAAATACCATATACTCTTTTATGTATTTTGGTATTGAAAATGGTTTTTATAATGGATTTTTTATGTCAATATATTTATGTGATATATTGTTATCAAAGTGTGGAAATGTTCTCTTTCCATTATATTTTCTTTTGTCTTATGATTTTATAATGGTACTTGGACATTTGACAGGTAGTTACGTGATAAACCATATGATGGGTGGTTCCATGAATACCAGAGTAGGTTGTTACGTTATAACCTCCAATGCATTGGGAATGGAAGTCAGCCATATGGCTATTCCATTAAGTGATATGTGTGGATGTCGACCGTATGATTATTCCATTTAAGTATGTTTATGTTCCAAGTTACCTTTATATATTATGTGTTATTTATATGGGTTTTATGGTAATATTTTGGTTAAAAAAGTGTAAGTAATGATATTTTATTCAGTGAGGGGTATTTAATACTCCATAAAGGTGAAATTTATTACTTTGATAATGTATTCATGGTTTACTTGTTGTTTTGAAAAACTAATAATTTTCATTCTTTGTGTATCCCTTACTGAGGTTTTTATGCTCACCCCATGTTTTTTTAAAATGTTTTTCACAGGACATAATGTGGAATAGGGTCAAGGATGGGATCAAGGAAATGTCATTCTTTCTTAAATATGGAACAAGAAATGACTTCTTTTTTGAGTTCATGTTTTGAAAAAAAAAGGAAACATTGTAGAAGTGTCTACTGTGTAATCTTTTAAGATGTAATAGTTATGTCCTAATTCTATAAAACTCTAAACCATGAAAAGAACATCAATGTGAATTATTCATGTAATTCAATATTTAGTAAGGTTTAAGGCTGAGTCCTTATACATCTAATGAGTGAATAACATACTGTTTTTGTGGATGGAAAACTAATGACTCACGAGACGATGATTGATCTATTATCTACTACGGCCTATCATAGTGGTAATTAATATGACACTATATTTATATATGATAGATATTATGTTTATTTTTTCTTTATTCTTATGCATTTTTTCTTTTATATCTTACCTTTATGGTTTCCATTATGGTAAAACGCGATAATTTCATTTGAGGAAGTGCATACTACCGCCCCCTCATAGTGATCTCTCTTGTTAATTCCATATGTGGGACGATTAAATGATGGTGCTAATGATATTATATATGATATTATACTAGAATTATAATATAACTATGTATCATAATGTTTTAATTCAATTAAAATAAGAAATATAATTGAGAGTTTCATTCATGCGTATGTACGACTTACCATCTCCATGAATGGTGCATTTCATTTCTTACCTCAAAATGATATATACTGTTTTAAATATATATATATATATATACTGGATTTATATGATATATATGATATATAAATAATCAATTTCATTTTGGATAAAATGGACTATTGACCACATGGACAAATTGTAAATATAAGGTGTTCATTTTTTACTCAAGTACCAAATATAGACAAAATGAACATTATTAACATAAATGATTAAATAAGGTTTATAACATGGTAATAAGTGATATAAAAGGAATAATAAACCTGAAAAAGGTTCTTCATAAAGTATAAATTAACATTAGTTTATTATTCAGGGGATTAAAGAATGACTGAGTCAAGTCAGACACGAGGTAAGGGACTTCGTCTCAATCACATTTCATTGAGGCGTATTTTGTTTTAATATACGTCTTTACCTTATACGCTGTATAAACACCCTTGAATTTTCAAAGGGAATATTTTTCTATGAATAATTTTACGAAATGAAAAAAAATGAATGACTCTTCTAACATAAGCAGTGACAATGACTTTTTCACCGCAGTGAGTATTATTTGTTCTTTGAATTCCTTAACAAGTTGTAATGTTTTTTAATGAAAAAAAATAAATACCATATACTGTTTTTATGTATTTTGGTATTGAAAATGATTTTGATAATGGATTTATTAATTCAATATCAGGAAACGATATATTTTTATTACAATGTGGGAATGTTATCCTTCCATTATACTTATGTTATGATTTATGATTATGTTATGGTTCATGGGAATTGTTTACGTATACGTATGATTTCGTGATAAACCTAGGGTGGGTGAGCCCAATATAGCTCTCCAATGCATTGGGTAATGTGATGAAGGTAAATTTGAATGTTTCTCCTATGATATTATTAGAATATACTATGACGGGTATTCAAAAGTAACTCCCTATGTAGCTGTGATTGCTACAATATAAGTTTGTTATGGATGCCACAAGCCGCCTTTATGATTTATGATATCTATGGGTTATTCATAAAATCTTATGATTTCACGAGGTAAGTAAAAGAGTTTATTATTTTAGGTATTTATGATCAAATTTTTTCTTTCTTTGTTTTATAACGCTTACTGAGATTTTTTTGGTCAGCCCATGTTTTGAAATGTTTTCACATGACTTAAAGATGAATAGGGTCAAGGATGGGATCATGGAAAATTCATGCTTTCTAAAACATGGAACTAGACAGGACTCTTTTTTTAAGAGTATTTATTTTATGAAAAAAATTGAAATAGTGTATAAGTGTCTACTTTTTAATATATTGAGATGTAATAGTTACGTACTATTTCTCTAAAACTCTAAACCTGAAAATATCCTCAATGTGAATTATTAACATAATTCAATATTATGAAATGTTTATGGTTGTGTCCTTATAGTAATCTATAAAAATTTTCAATGCATCACCATATTCAAGGAAAAACATATTTACATATTGAAATAAAATTTAATCAATATCTTTCGAGAATAATAATATCACCATTTAATATTATTTTGAAAACCAGTCATCATTCTTAATGTTAATATGTGTGATAAATATTTTCAAACCTATTGAAAATGAAATGAAAAGTTAAAAAGAGGGTTCTTCTTATATCATTGTTCCAATATCAAGTAACATTATATTAAAACCATTTTAATAACTTAATAGAAACCATTATCTACTTAAGGTAAATGGGACACCACATGTTCATGAAATAAAATATCCATTCTTTTTTATTCTATATTTATTTGTGGGAAAACATAATATATGAAATATATATATATATATATAGCTTTAAATGGTATAAATAAAAATCATACATATGATAATATCCTCAAAATAATTTTTTTGGTGATACTAAAAAACATATTTATCATAAAATATATATAACCTACACAAATATATAAAAACCAGAAAAATAATTCATAAAAAATATCCTTTATTAGGAATCATATTTAATTCCACCTTGAAAACCCCATAATATGTGTATTTAATACAATCATAACAAGGGTTTTAGGTGTTATTTCTATTCCAAAATATTGAGAATCCATGGGGTATACAAAGAATTAAAAATTTAAAAGAGGTGATGTTTTAGAATTTTTCTTCATTAAATTCACCCCCCTCAATAGATTCAATATTTTTGTTATCTATATAATCCTTAAGAAAATGAGTGATAATTCAGTTTTCATATAGAAATAGTTGGGAAAACCTCAATATTTTTAATTAATTCACTGATTCTTGGCCCAAATAAATATGAATAATAGTTAATAAGGAGTGAGATATATGATTTTTTTAGAAGTAAAACATTCTGTATGAGTTTACTCCCAACCTAGAAAACTGTTTCATTCTAAAATCATATGTCATGAAAACATCATTGTATACTTCAATAACATAATTTCTCAATTAATATATTTGATCTAAAAATTTTGTTATACAATATATTAAACCATGTTCATCTTACTCACTCCTCTCATATTGAATCCATTTAATTTTATGTCAAAACATATTGATTAATCATCATGAATGATTTATTTTAATTATATATAGGTTTTTTCCTTTTGAAATATATTTAAACTCATTTTCAACTATTTTATTTTCCTTCAAAAATTGATCAGGACATAATATGAAGAACATATTGACATGTTTAGCTTCTCTGGCCTTATCATATATTTTCATGTCCCTGAAATCATGCATGACATTTTTATTATAATCATATAGAAATTAATTCCTTTCATACCATAAGAAACATCTCATGGATGTCTAGCCATGCCTACCTTATATTGGTGAACCTTTAATCTACACCTAACACATACAATAAATAGATATGTATATCTATTTTTGTGGGGATATATTTTGATTAGATAATAGAAAAAATTATCCATTTTTGTTTTTGATAACATATTTTAAACATGACACCCACCTTGGTCATTAGACTTTCTTGAAAATTAGTAAATAAAAAAATGATTTATATCAATAATTTCCACATCACCAAACCAACCCGTGAAATTATTATATTACAATTTGATCAAAAAAAATCTAAATAAATATGGATTTTTTCTAGTTGAATTATAAGACATGCTTTCCCCAATGGGTAGTGATTTTTAAATTAAAATTATTTCTCCCTTGGTTTTAGAATACTTATTTTTAATCACTTTTCTTCCCCAAATCATCATATATTAGTTTAATTCATGAAAAATGTTGATCAAAATATTTTTTTTCAAACCGGTTATGAATAATTTTACATTTATCTCATTTAATGTAATTGTAATTAGATTTCAATGATTCAACATAAATCTCTACTGAATTTTTAAATTCTCATATGACACTGTTCAACTCATATTGAACTATAAGAAATATCGAATTTGTATTAAACAAAATTTTCGCCTTTATATATGGATTTTCTGTAAGATCACTCCCATATTTTAACGATTTTAAAAATTAAACAAATTCGTTTTTTCATATAATAATGTGTTATTTTTCTTATATCATAATCGTATTTTTTAATATGTTTCTTTTATTTTTCATTTTATTGTGTTCTCATTTAATTATTTTTTTGTGTATTGTTCTCAAGATATGCTTTCAAATTTTTTATTAATACACATTCAATTATAATTCCTTATTAATTATCATAATCATTACTTGATGGAAACATTTTGTTTAACATTATTATAAAATGTAACATAATTATCTAAATTTATACTTGATGATGAGTCATTTTTTATTTTCTTTCTCATCAAATTCAATTTTTGAATAAAATAATGATTTCTAGTATTCTTATAAATTTTTATATTTTTTAATTTTATTATTTTTTTTAAAAATGGATTTAATGGTCTTATTATTTCTTCAATAAAATATTTTTTCCAAGGCCCTCACAATTACACCACTTTTGTAATTGAATACAATTCCATTGTGTTTTAATTTTCTAATCCTTTTTGATATGTGAGCAATAATATTTTTATTGTATTCACTAAATTCATAATTGAAATAATAAAATGATTTTATATTATCCCAATCATTGAATCTCCCATCCAAAAAAGATTCTATAACCATATTTTAAATTTATATATTTTTTAAATCACAGGTTTTCCTCATTTCATAGGATATGATTATGTTTTGTTACACATGTTCCATAAATCCTATATTTCATCCAAGGGAAGTATCACTAATTAATACCTATTTATATTATAAATTATTAGTATTTTAGGAATTATGGATCAGATTGCTTCTCATATAAAACATATATGTTTCCCAAAATCTCATATACCTTTGTATAATAGTCAATAACGGGGTCTTTGTCATATATATTTATTTCTTATAACAATCTATTCTATAGTTCTGGGATGACCTATTCGATTTTGATATTATTTTGAAAATTTCCATCTTACTCCACATTTCTGTTAATATCTTTAGTTAGAGTAGGTCATTTAGCAAGGGGTCAAAAACTTATTATTTCAGTATATCTCACTTACAATCCATGTGGAAGGAGATATGGTAGAATTTTATACATCCATGTGTGAAAATTAATCTCTTTGAATGTGGGAACACCATAACCTTTAATGCGTTGATATTTTCTATATCTCATAATTCTTAGATGATGTTTATATAGGACCATGGATATGACACTTAATTTTTTTCTTGTGACTATATAGAACACAAAGTGGGAGGGTTTGTTAATTAGTTTTTTTGTTTTATGAATTAGTATTATTTTAATGTCACCATTATGAAATTATTATAGTTCATGATAAAGAAATATAATATAATGTCTTAAAATCATTTTTGAGTACTAAAAATAATATAATTCCATTTTATTTACATTGGTCAGAATAAAATCTGACTACATTATGTGTTTCATAAAATCACCGAAAATGATTCATTAAAATTGAAATTAATTGATACAAATTGTTACACACACATGTTATAATTCTCTAAAAATGTATTGGAAACAAAAAAAATAAATCCTCTGGTGATTGGTTAGATACTAGAATCATATGCCTCCAGATATTTTCCAAATATACCCATGATTTTAGGGTTAAGCGGTCTCTTGTAGTTTAGCTTGGGTTGTCAAATCCTCTGAGACCTAGGAAGTAACCTACAGACACATAAAAATTTTGTATTTTTTTAAAATATTAATCTTCCAACATGGGTAAATTTTAGATGGATTTAAAAGAGAACTATGAGATATATGTGAAATCAAATTATGGGAAAATTAATTAATCCTATATTATTCCTCGGGGGATTGGATGAATACCTTTCTTAACTATTTCAATTTCATTAACTCGAGAAGGTCACTTAATTCAAAAAACCCAATAACATACTAGTAAAACACCTTAAAAACACATGATAATCATAATACACTAGTTGGATAATTTTCACGAGAACTCTAATGTATAGGATCTAGTTATCACAAAAATGTGGGAGAATAAATTCAATAACGATGAGAATGATAGAAAACCATTAAATTCTAGGAAATCAAATAATTTTTTTAAGAATTAATTGAGGGAGAAATAACATCTAATAAATACCCTTTATACACCCTTCTATCAACCAATAAAAGCTTTATCCATAAATTTATGTCATGTTTTTAACGGAATCCGGATGTAGGCTTATGAGTGTGGAAATGAAGAAGTGAAAAACATCAAGATAAAGATCACACCACCATTGTGTGATAAATTTATCATGATTTGGAAGGAATAAATTAAAACCATGAGGATACTATATAAATTTTATATGATTAATAATATAGTAAGAGTATAAGAAGAACTTTTATTAAAAAATTGACATTGGAATAACATACATAAAAATGATGAACGTTATGAAGAAAAATTTTCATAATAAAATTGCAATGAAAACAAAGCTCCAAGAAACCTAAATATGAAACCAATACTACCATAAATATGCATTTAAGAAGCCTCTATTTGATCACCCATCTTTCAAAGTCATTTATTTATTTTTGGTGGGCTTCGGTTGGTGGAAAATTTATAGAGAGAAGTCATTTCCAATCTTGACCTGAAGTGGCAGCCAACTTGCCTCCACCGAAAAGAGGTGGTGAAATGACCTTCTAGATGGACAAATATTAGTGATCCATTTAAGGATAAAATGGATCCCCGTATGTAGAATAATAGAATGAAAAATATGAGCATAAAATATTTATTTATGAGAGATATCATTTATATAGTGGGCTATTTCTCTGGGCCTTAGAATATTTTCCATAATTTCATCTTCAAATTGGGACTCCTGGAACAACATTAAAACATCCAAATAAGCTTGGGAAAACTTTTAATGAAATGTAACCCATGTTATCCTATACCTTTAATTACATTCTTAGAATCATTTGGCTTGAATCTTGTCCTCAATAATACATTTATTTGTATGATTTTCAGTTTACATGGCCTAGAATTGTTTTGGTTCAAGGCCCACTTCGGTGGTATTTCAATATGAATACTTCAAGTTCTCCAAAATCAGAAATTGTTCCTTATATTATGGGAGACCTGATAATAAAATATGAAAATTAAATCAAGTAAATTTTGTTTTTATGATATGTTCTTGAATGGACCATGTAATAGTGCATTTAAAGGTGGAATTACAATCATAATGTGAAATAATGATCAAATTGTAAAATTCAGTTCAAAAAGTTTTTATGATTAATAAATCTCATTAATATTATTTTATAAAAAATGAATATTTGACTCTTTTAGGGTATAATAACACCGCCATATTGGGTTTTTCTTTTCCCAAGAAATATATATCCCAAGAATATGAAATTCAAATTCCTTTTACAAAAACATTTTAATACACATTTCTCACCCAATGACAAGATTAAATACTTTTGAAACCCACCAAAATCAATTAATACAAGCTAGATCCAGAGGCACATCCCCATACAAAGCACATTACATTAATAAATTAATCACCACATTTCAACCAATTTCAATTAAGAATCATAAAGTGGTGTACGTCATAATAGACATGGGGTTCTTGATAATTCAATTGAGAAAAGTTAGAATACCTAGGAAGAATAAAATTTTAATATTCAGACATGTATTAATTTTTTCTTATTTTTTTGAAATCTATCAACGGTAATTTAAATTTAACTCAATCAAGTCAACCAATGTAGAAAAACATTGTCAATGAATTCCAGGAACTAAGACCTTAGGGAACCATGTGAAGCTCAAATACTCGAACATATTCTCAAGATTACTCAATCAAAAACAAATTCAAATTACCACGAATAAAGATAAAATTCCCAACTCGAGGCCAGAAAACTATGGAGTCACAATCCCCATGTGTCGAAAGCCACACATTGGTTTAATTCATTTCTCTAGAAACAATAGTTTTTTTTTGATTTTTTTAAATTATCTTGTTAAAAATAAAATGATCACCAAACCTATGACTTTTATATGGGACCCTATGAACTTAAACAAATACCCCACAATCCGGAGGATGTGCATTGTGTTTTTTTGTTATTAAATTGATGAAAAAATAAATGGTGAAAATCCCAACAGACAGTAAGACTTTCCAAAATCTATGCCCATGAACTTAAAATGCATTAAAATCATAATAAAGGCATGAAAAGAATTTTATATCCAATTTCATAGTTTTAAATTTTTTTATAATGTTCAAGGGAAATTATTATTTTTCATTCCAAGCATTTTAATGCACGCAAAAGAATTTTTTTTTATTTCATCAACCCTAAAAAAGTATCATTGCCCAAATATGTTAAAGAAATGAAAACTTTCAAGGTTGTATACTAGAGGAGTTCAAAGGGGACATTGGAAATGATAATTATGGAATGAAATCACCTAGTGGATGAAATGGAAAATGTGTTCCCCACTCTCCCTTCAGTCCAAAGTTCGAGCCCTCATGGCATTGCGTCTTGTGATGATATTTTCCGCACAACCTATGATGTGTCATTATACATAATTTTTTTTAACCTAGGAACAAATAAAAATGACATAAAATAAACTGATGATACACTCTCTTCATTTTAAATTTCACTGTAGGGTATTACTCTGGGATCACACCACGTGAAACAAATGAATATGATGCTTCCCTTTCATACACATCTATTCTCATATTAAAAGAACATGTCGATAGTATAAGGTACTATCATATTCATATTTTTTCCCTTTTAACCTACAAAAAAAATAAAACAATCTGGTGATACATATTCTTCCTTTTAAATGTAAGGGTAAGGTATTACATAGAGATCAGTCCACGTGACACAAATGAATATGGGGATACAATTTCATATTCATCTATACTCATAACAGAGTAACATGAAAACAATAATTTTTTTAAACTAAAAATTGACTCTATAATCTTATTTTAAAAATAAAGATGATTCCAAATGATTGGAAACATGAAAACCAAAAGTTTCCTCCCAAGCATCATTTTTGATTAATGGTGTTAGCTCAACTTGAACTCATATAGACATACCTAACACCAACATAAAAAATATTAAGGACAACATGTTTAAACAATTATTCTTGTTTTTGATTGATTCCTTGTTTATAATTTTATTCATTCACAAAACTATTTTTTAAAAAGTGTGTTAAATCCAAGGAATACCATAAATTGTGGATCTAGTTACTTCACTATTCTTGATAAGACACTAAGGATCATTCCTCTTTTTTTGAATCATGATAAGAAACAATTAAAAAATAATGGTTTGTGGATATTCCCAATTAAATTTGTTTTGGGAGGATATAAAAGACACATTTTTACGTTTACATAGGCTAAAAATTTTAAATATATGATGGATCCTTGAATTGAACATAGTTATATTTTCAAAATTTCTCAATATAATTATTTCCTTTGGAATAGAAGATTCAACCACACAATTGGAAAGACCAGTATTTGGAATGGTTATGGACTCAATGTTTTTGGTTTCTCTTAATGGTTTAATTTTTGTTGTTTTTGAAAAATAATCAACAAATTTATATTCATGATACTCAATCCATGATGTCATATTCTCCTATATTGAATCCAAAAAATCAATATAATTTTGATTTAAAGACCATTAAATAATTATTTTATGATCTTCATCTATCCCAAATCTAATGGATGGTTCTTCAATAATTCCATCAGTCGTTTTTGGTAGAAAAGTGTCTTATATCAATGAATATGAATATGTTATATGGGTCAGAATGGGTTCCATAATCATCTCAATGTTTTCCATTTCTAATATCAACTATGAAACCTCAAAATTTATTATCTAAATTTATTTACATAGTTATTAATGTAATGAATGTAGATCAGGATGTATAATGGGTTTAAGAAAATGTTCTATTGGAGGTGGATAATTATGTTGATGGAATTGCATAGGTGTTTCATCATATTGTCATTATTTGGATTGAAACTCATTATATATTGGAATGTTTTTTGGATCATAATAGTTAAAAAATTATGGTTCATTAGGTTTTTCATGAGCAAACTAGTATAAATTAGGTTGTTCATTATACAACACACATGGGGTTGAGTGATCGAAGTTGGGATAGGTTCCCCATGCTTTTATTTGATTTCAATTTTCTTCCATAAGAGTGAGAGGGTGAGAACAAATAAGTGGGACTAAAAATGATTTATAATGATTATGATAACTTACTTATGTACCTGAAAAAATTGGAAAATTTGGTCTCACAAAAATTTACCCAAGATTTTAGGGTTAAGATGTCACTTGTAGTTTGGATTGGGTTGTCGAATCCTTAGAGACCTAAGAAGTAACAAATAGAAACATACATTCGATGGTTTGTTTTTGGCTATGATGTGGAAAAATTAGGTGGAATTTAAATGGTTTCAAAACAAAACTAAGAGGTTTATGTAAATTCAAATTATGAAAAAATGAGTTGATCTTAGGTTATTGCTCGGTGTGGATTGGATGGATTCCTTTTTTAACAATTACAATTTCATTATCTCGAGAATGAATCATTCAATTAATTCAAAATAACCTCATCGCATAATTGTTAAACACCTTCACAAGAATATTAGAATCACCTATAAATTTTTAGGATAATTTTTATTATCAATCATTGGTCATCGATCTAATTGTCACATAAAAGAGGGCTAATAAATTTAATTAGGAAGATGAATAGAGAAAATCATTGAATAAAATGAATGCAAACAATATAAATTAATAATCACTTATAGAGTGTGAAATTAAATCCAATATAGACCCTTTCTACTTTCTTCTATCAACCCATAAACGATTTATCACTCCATTGATGAAATGTTCTCAACTGAAGCGGGAAGTAGACTTATTAAGGTAGAATTGAATAAGTAAAAACAAGAAAATAAAGATCACTCTACCGTTGGGTGAATAATTTTACGAGGTTTGGTGTGAATAAATTCACACATTGAGGAAACAGTATAAATTTGATACTAAGAATAATATAATTAGTGTATAATATGAACTTTTATTAAAAACTATGCTGACTCGAACAACATACATGGGAAAATAAGAACATTACAAAGACAAAGTACCATAATAACTTTACAATGAAAACAATGGTCCAAGAACCCTAAATACTACACCACTAATGCCTTAAATAGGAATTTAGAAAGCCTTTGGTCGAGCCCACATGTTTCCATGTCTCTTTAATTAATTTTTGTGGGCCTAGTTTGGTGGATAAGTAATGATGTGATGACTTTTCCATTAATGACCTGAAGTGGAATCCAGATTGCATCCACTAAAAAGAGGTGCTGAAATGACCTTATAGACGGCATAATTTGAGTGGGGAATAGAAGAATTAAATGTATCCCTAGAGGTCTCTTAATTCCATGTAAAAGTTCAGCCTAAAATAATTTTTATTTTTTGAGATATGTTTTAAATGGTGGGTAGTTATTCTGGGCCGTAGACTCTGGCCCTGAATTTTGTCTTCTAATTGGACCGCTTGGAAATCCATTAAATCATTAAAATTAGCTTTGGAAAGAATTCAATGAAATTTTTACAATGATATCCTCTATCTTCATAGAATTTATAAGGATAATTCTTCTAAAATATTGTCTCCAAGAATAATTTTATTTTTCTGATGTCAAGTTCACGTTTCCCCAAATGTTGTAGGTTCAAGGCCCACATTGGTAGTATTCAAATGTGACTATTCAATTCCTCCAAAATCCTTATTTGTTCCTTATACCATGGGATACCTGAAAATAAAATATAAAAATAAAACCAAGACCATTTTTTGTTTTTGATATGTTCATGAATGTACATTGTAATAGTTCAATTTAAGAACGAATTAAAAGCTTACTATGAAATAAATTTCAATGTGAACAGTGCAATAAAAATGGTTTTTATGATTAATAGAGAAAATGAATATTATATTATTGACAATTAATATTACCCTCTTTTATGAGATAATCACTGCAAAAATCTTGTTATTCACCCCAGTTACAATAATCATCATCAATATGACCTATTTATAACAAATATTCATTATGAACATGGATTAATCTATGCTACAAATGACTTGATCATCCCCCACAAATAGGATAGATAATATATTTATTTCTTGTAAATCACATTGATATCATCAACAAGTTAATTGAATAGATCATTTGAAAAAGTAACTCTATCATGATCTTGAATTATCTGGATCTTGATAATATAAAAATATGTACACTATTGTGATCTTACTCCAGTATAATTTCCATGTTTTTTCTCCTCTCCTGTTGAACTATGTTGTATCGATCTATCAATATTTTCTCACACATGATCATTTTTTAGTTATCATTTGTTCTCTCATTTTTTTCAATATGCCTTACTCGCCTTATGTATTCTCCTTTTGTATTCAAAATTAAATTTTAATGATATTTCCCTTAATTCATGCACCTTATTTCACAAGCTATATCATCCATATAGAAATATATTTCCCATTAAATAACATTTTTTCATCGTCAATATCTCAACACACTTATATTATCTATTGATTTATATAAAACTAAACTAGTTAGTTTCATGTACTCCTCAAATTCATGAGTGATAGTTTTTAGGAATTTTACCTGCAACATGTTTTCTCTCAAGATGATGTGTCACTATAGTTTTCATGTTGTATAATCATATCATTAATAACCAAAACTTTGGTCTTCCCTTTCAACCCTCAATTTAAAATAAATCATGTTAATCAACATAGGTGTATCAATATCTAAACCTCACATACCTATATAAATTTTTTCAATTCCACTGAACCTCTAATAAAGTCATGATCTCAACATTGTCTTGATCTCAGGTGACGTCACATTTTGGGAAACTCATCTTATAATTTTTAAGACATATTAATTTCACAAGAATCTATATCATATATATCTTATATATTAATATTCTCAGAATTTCGGGTGACAATTATATCTTATTATACTTTTATTAATGAATCATTTGGATTATTCATTCTTCATGAAATTATATTACATATATTTTGTTTTTGTTTTTGACTAAATAGTTAATCATATGATAGGTTTTAAACCCATTAAATACCCACAATCAATCGTGTTGTCAAAAAAATCATATATTTGATGCAACATACATCCTTTTATTGGTTATACAAATATCCAAACTTTGTTGTAGATTATCCAACCATGTAAAAATCATGAATGATCCTTCAAATGAAAAACATGATGTCAATAAATTACGCATTATAGATCAATTCACTACAATATAAATCCTCTTAAATTTTTTAGATTATTCAGAAAATTTATTATTATGTCGATTCTTACTTTATCCACATGTGGTTTATCTTCATTGTAACAATACAAGATAAAAGTTAAATATTAAGTCAGTACAGAAATATCCTTTTGAACCATTGTGTGATCACAGATTAATTTATATCAATTCATGACACATATTAAAAAGTTTTTAGTACAAATCAATAGATTCCCATAGAGATGTTGTTCAAAGAAGAACTCCATGTAATTACCCAATGTGTGGGCATCACACCTAAATCATGTACCATTTGTGTTCATGATCCCCATTGTCTATTGTGTCGACCAGTACAAGAAATGATATGAATGATGGACCTTTTTTCAACCCAAATCATTTACATTTCATTTATGCATTCTCAACAACACCAATGCACCTTCCTAAATCAATCGATGACTATGGTTGAGCTTTTGCCAACCTTTTCAGTTGATCTGGTTCAGTTAAATTGATTTTTATTCTAAATTTCATGGCTAATAGATAGAAAATTAAATAAGTGAAATATGAATTATTCCATGTATAATGAAAATATAAATCTAACAAAAAATCTTCAATAATTATTAAAATATTTTTTATTTTATTCATACATTACTAAAAAATCTCAAATAACCATATTCAATAATAATATATAACAAGGTCTTCACATAACATCTCAATCATCAATATATTTACAAAATTCATGGTGTAAAAAATTATAATTTCTTATTAAATTGTCATAATATAATATCATCATCAGTGGGAATAGTTAAATGATTATAACATACTATTATTTTATTTATAATCCATAATATTCCCCAAATAATCAAAATTCTTCATAACCAAACACATATTTAACTTTTTGAAAGACAATGTGGTTAAGAACAATTAGGAACAACAACATCTCATCTATAATTAACTAACACATATCATTTACTGAATAGGTCTTCCTAGTTACTATAAAATGTGTATCCATATTAAATTGATTAATAATGGTCTACACAACATAACTACCTCATGGTTTCCTCAGTAATAATATCATATAATCCAAAGTAACATGATCACATTCTCACACTTTAATTCTTGGTAACTAAATATAATCTTTTTGTAAATTTTTATTTTCCATAACCACATAATAGGTTAATTACTATTAGATTAAACCAATTATTTTTTTGTACATCAAAAAACACTATTACCTCATATGAATATCTTGATGTATCTTTTGTTGGACAATGGTGAATATCCTATCATGTGGCATATTAGTCCAACATCATCACCGAAAATATTCCCATTTGGATGACAAGCTGACCATAGATTTATAGCATGAAAAAATGATCAGGAGAAAAATAAGGATCTAACCCCAAACTAGATATATTCTGTATCAGAAATAATCATTATGAGTTATATAACACACTTTCATTCACTATCTCATGGAGTGAGGATTTTATAGTAAGAGTTATGAATGTCTTTCTACCCTAATAATATTAAACATCATGGAACTACTCAAAAAATATACTCATTGTATACCACTCACTATTATATAAAAATAAAACCAACACTTCAGTCATCCATACAAGTGAATCAATGATTTCCTCCCCAATTACCAGGAAATGTTCCATCATGATGTCAAAATAATAATGGAACTCAACTGACCACTTCTCTTAATTGAATATTTATCTCCATGAAATGATATAAATAATGATCTTATGGTTTATATATATGATTAAACACTAATCCATTAGATACTAATTCAATAATCTAAAATTATAACATACCATCACTAACTCGAGATTATGAGTTTATTAATTCAAGTCACAAAATATAAACATCCTAGATCAATGTGAAACTAAATGATCCCCAGACATCATGAAGGCCCCCATTCCAAAATTTCATGCAGCATAATATAATTTATCCTTTTAATCAACTAATATTAGATCAAATTTAATCATATTTTTTTCATTTCTTCTCCTATAAGGGCCACTTAAATGTTACATGCCATTGGATGTTCACCCTTCTAAGATAGTACCATCACATATTCTTTTAATTGGGATGAAACTTTAACGAATAACTTATTATATCACATAAAACCATGAAAGATACATATCATGAGTAAATTCTTTATCCACTCCTAAAAAACATGTTCTCAAGCATCTTAGGGTTTACTAATATTTCTAACTAAGATATCATGTACCCTATAAAACACGCCTCACTGATTCAGAACTAACACATTGAATAGTAACATAAACCCAATACTCCCAATCTGTCCTCATAATGATCTTCAGATAGATATAATGATCCTCTCACAACAAGGATTATTCCATAATTTCATGGATTAATACAACCAAAAAATATCCATGAATAGATGCAAGACCCTATTAATCAAGTGCATAAACATTGTTGGAACATTCATTAATCTTAACATAATCACAAGAATATCATAAAATATGTTCATAATCTTAAATTTATTATAAGGTATGTCTGACCACACACATAGATGATGATAGAAAAAAATATCAAATAATTCTCATTGAAACATTTGGATACCTTCAGGTGGTTAAATAGATATTCAAGACATGGAAGATGATATTATTTCATGATTATAACCTAGTTCAACCTCCAATAATCCATACATATGAATATTAACTTGTTCATAATAATTTATAATATTACTGGGGAAATATATAGAGATATAATAGAATGAAATAAAACATTATCCGAAATAACCTCTAAAATATCATTCAATTCAAAGAGTGATTCAAGAACAATACTTTAATAAGGAATGTATATATTCTATGTACCTTGAATGAAGTTAATTATAAACTCGAAATTTATCTTTATCTTCAACGCATAGAATTCATAAAAAATTTCCTGGAACAGATCAAAAAATAAAGAAATTGTGTTTATTTTGTCTCCATATCATTTAAATAAAACTAAAAACTAGGATAAGAATATCCCATGTTGTCAATGGTTGGGTCTCAAATGACATGCTTATAGATCCCAATCACAGGAAATATGATAAGATTCAACCTTTAGAGACATAAAATAAAACCATGGATGATGACTATTAATGTCTTATCGATAAAATTTCAACCAATATATACCTATGATTGAAGAAAAATTTTGGATCTCTATCGGAATGAAATCACTATGATTCTTATATCAACTGATGATAAGGGATGACATAGAGTAATAATGAATGCCAAAAAATCTCACCCCATAGAGCATATCCATCGACATCACTCAATATAGTTACTAAATAACATATCAAAATAACTATCATACTAATAATATTTAACTGAACGTGATACAGATATTTTAGATAAATAATAATATAGGGTAGAGAACACTAAGATCATACTAAAAAAATTTACATTCATCACGTCATAGTTAGTCAATGTTAGCATAATGACATGATGTTTTCATGACCTCAAGCCACATCCATAGAATCCAGAACCTTTGTTACCCTGAGGAAAAAAATTGTACTATCTCTAGTGCCACTATGATCCTTCAACTCCTTCATGCCTTCACTATACATAAAAACATTATCTATCTCCCCATTGTAGCACAAAATATCTTACCACTAATCCTGGAAAATATCCATCACCACGAGTGTTGGCAGAAATAGATGAACTCTAGACAAAATGAAACAAATACCCCCATATTCACATATAAATATCACTCCACAAGTTTTTGTTGGCACTTTGGTAAATTATATTTGTAAATACAAAATCATAACACCCTAGATAATACCTCCCATATAGGGATGAATAAAATCATCCCTCACAATACGGTGCCTGTCACTAATCTAAATTGAATCAATAAGCATCATTTCTGGCTACCTAATGATCTTCTCTGAATTCCAATATATAAAATTGACAACATTTATGATATGTATCTATAATTATTATCATAAATAATAATATCCTATAGAATGAATTTATTAATATATTTATACTTAAATATATTCTCCCAAGAATGAATCCAGTGTCTCCTAATATCCTAAAAAAGAAAGCCCCAATTGTCTCATCACTAATATAAAAATGATAAATATTCAATAATCATGACATGAGAAATATAATTCAACACTCACATTATACCATGTGTGAGACATGTAAAATTTTAATATTGGACCTCTCCTAGGTTTTTGAGTATAAATTACCTGTAAAACATAAATTAAGATTTTGTATAGATCCCTATGTTAGTAAACCTAGACAATGACATCCCTCAAGTGGATTGATAATGATCAGTGAAAATAATTTTTGATAATATAACTACAATTCTATAGTTAGGTCATTAATGAAAGTGTCAACACAAATATATCTATGTTTCATTGACCGTATAACATCAAGAAATGTCTCATGATGTTGATAATAACAATGAGATATCAATTCTATTATTGACCTCAACTCAATAACTTTTTTGGAATAAATGTCCCAACACACCAGGTTATCAACATGAAATAATCATTATAGATTGTTAAAATAATTCTAATTTCACCACCAATATAACATTTCTATAACAAGTCTAATAATAAAAATTTTCATAATTAGTAATTGGAGTATCAACACTTGATATTACACTAATAATCATGAATCATAGGGTTATTTTCTATCCCTTGGTTCTCTTGGAGGATAACCCAGATTAACATCTATAATAGATACTTCTTTTCACAATTCTATTCATTATATATATAAATTAATAACAACCCATAACCCAGCATTATAGTTCCTTCTGATATTATCTACATTGTTATTTTATTATACATCATCTTCAACTTCTCCCAAAAATGAAATTTTATATTTTATCAAATGAACTAATCATATAAAACAATATTTTTAATTATAATGGGAATTAACTATAGAAAATGGTGATCTTGGATTTTCATTAATAGAAAACTTATACATGTCTATTAATGGAGTTATATCATAACTATATTATAAAACATGATCATGGGAAAAATATCTTATCATTGGATCAATGAACAATATGTGATGTAAAAAACCATGATATATTGATATTTGACCCAAAATTATTGAATCCAATCCACGGTGTAATAAAACCGCTATGTGGGGAAATAATCAAGAACATTGTGGAATATCATAGGCATGTAACATTGTATTTTTTATAACATAATAATTTAAATTATAAAATATTGGACTATGAATCACATTATGTTTATTTTAGTGGATCTAGTATCATAAGTTATATCCCATTGAGGATCACGAATTGTAACCTATTTCCCCATGTGGATAAGAAATCACAAACTGTTTCTTTTAATGTTTTGAGCATCATTATTTAATTATCATTATAATATCTTGAGTTAAAAATAATTTCATAATGAATAATAATGATATATAGGTCTCATATTTAATATATTGATCATCTAAATATTATCTTCCATAATAATATAGAAATATTTATAATTAATGATCAACTGATTAATTAATGATAAGAAACATGTTTTATGAAAGAAAATCTATAATAAATAATCATAATCGATAAATAGATCAATATTGTTTATTACTATTTTAATGTATTTTTTCCTTAAATCCTAATGTATATTAATGATTTTTGATATATATATATATATATTTATCAGCATAAAATTTACATCGATAAATAAGAGTATATATATTTTATGTTTTTATATATTTTGTCATAATTTATTAAAAAAAGAAAAGAATTCTTCATAGAAACATGAACACTTATAGGGTATCTATCTTAATTAAAATGGATTATTTCTATAGAAAAATTCAATATTAAGGAAAACATTTAAAAATAAGAATCCTTTCAAATTTTTAAGAAGTCCAATTTAGTTGAAAATAACCACATAAAATACATTGAAAGAATATTTATTTTTTATATAAAGAAAGGTTAATGTAAAATACATTTATTATTCACGACAATAATGATTATAATTTACATATATAATAAAGAATCTGGACATTTAAAAAATATTTTTTTTCAGAACATTATAGTTAATATAATATTATACAATAAGAATCACATCGAGTGAATTATGAAACAAAGGGGATTTGAAATGGTGGGTTAGAATTTTATCAGAATTAATAACTATTGAATAATTAAATAAAGATGTTTTTTCATATAAATATCACAGAATTTCCAAAAATGGAAATTTGGTTATGTTAATCTATAATTCAAATTTAGATTACAAAGAATGTCCCTTAACAATTACGACTTACTTCGTTCAAATATCGTTGGACTATTTTATAATATAAATAATCCTATTAATTACATAAGATATAAAATTATTTATATCTATATTTTTTTATTCTTTACCTATAAAGATATATTAATTGGATAGTTATTTTCAATTTCAGTCATTGGATGTCGGTAACATAAATTGTTTCACACATTTCATAAAATGGAGATGTCAATATGAATTATTTGAATTTAGTTCGTGATACAAAAATTATAAAATATATTTAAATCATTTTATTCATTAATTATTCATCGGCATGTTATTTTGATGGAAACTATACACATAGTTTTATAGAACAAGATCCATAAAGATCTTCATTTAGGTAATTTTATGATATAAAGATACTTATTTATAATGTAAAATGAGTATTATTAAATCATTTAATAAAAATATATAATATATATATCAATCCATAATATCAAATATATCATACCAATATATATTATAACCATCTATGTAAGGTGGTGATGAAATATGTAATATGTAAGTCAAATAGGTGATAGTTTTCACATACGCGTGAGTTCAATTTATATTTATTAATAGATAATATTTTTTCTAAAGAAGATAAATTCCCTGATATGGGGGTGAAATAGGGTATAATAGATTGAAATAAATACACCATCAAATAAAGTTTACTATTTTTAATAAATCACTTTTCTTTACCATTCTATGGAAATGTATGAAGTGAAATAAAATCATAAAATATGCATAAGGGTTTTAACTAGTTCACCCTCACTGATATACATCCAATGATTATACAACGAAAATATGTTGATGTAACTAATATACTAAGTATCACTTAAAAAACATGTTTTTGAGTATATCAACTCTATTGCAAGGATGTCTACCTATACAATGTTCAATGAAAACAAATTATACAATGTATTTTCACCCGAATGATAAAATCAATTCTTTTTGTGTTATTAGAATGAGTAAATTGATTTCAAAAATTTCTTAGTCCTTTCATGAACACCTCTAATAACTCTGTGAACTGTTATTCATCTTTCATGAAGTACCATTCATCGTGTGGTGTGCATGATTTTTACATAATCATTTCTTCAGGTATTTTCTCTTTATTGTAGATGTATGGTTACTAAAGAACAAATTATTCTTTGAAAAGTACATTTTCTCCATGGAGGTCATATGATTTAAGATAATGAGTCTAATCATTTATTATTCTTTCATGGAATCATTCCTCATGAACATAATTTTCCATTCCAGAAATCTCCTATACAAACTGCTTCCATCTTCATGAAATTTCTCCCTCACAAAACACTTCCATCCCAAAATGTTTTCCTCATGAACCACTTTGGGAATATACAAACACTTACTATGAAGGTATTCCCTAATGAATTTCATTCTATATAATTATTTGATTGTGTTCCTATATGATGGAAAATAAATCATGAAAAAACCACTGATCAAAATTAACAAAAACCATAATGCAGAATATTCATCACCACAAACATTCCACATAGTTCACATAGAATGTTTATCATTTTTGGATACAGATGACTTTAATAAATTAAAACTATTTTCATTAGATTTAAATCACCTCATCAATAAAACAATATAAGACTTTGATGAATGAAAAGACTACGAATAAATGATCCCTTTTAAGAAGAATTATTTCTCTACCATCCTAATAAAAAATATCCCTTCATTCATGGTTATGAAAATCATCATTGTGGTCCTCATAGAATAACTATACTACTTTGTTGTACAAAAACTCCATGATTCATGGTTTGAGAACTATTGTCAGAAAACTCCCTTTCAAAATTCCTTACACCAAAATAAAACAATCTCCCAATTTTTAGGAAAAAATGATTCTAAAACACTTGGAAACTACACCTCCATAAACATATTCATTGGAAACACCAACCATACTGAAGTACAGTTATCATGTATTTTAAATGCACACATTCACCACAAAAACACTGATAAGAAACATAATTACATTTTTTAAAAAATTAATATCAGTAGAATGAAAATTTAAACATTATTTAATCTTAATTTTTTCATAAATAATATATTTATAAAATAAATTATTTATTATAATAATCTATATAAGATTATGATGAAAACCCAAATATTTTATTTTTGGAGGTGGTAGTCTGCAAATATAAATGACCTTTGTTTTCTTTTTTTAATTCTTGGAAGAAAGATAAAAAATGATTACGCAGTCAATATGAGAACATTAAATTATTATATTTATTATCAGGTAGTTATACTATCATTCGTTGAATATATTGGGAGGATATAAAAAAGGAATGAAAGGAAAACAATAAAAAAATGTATTAAGATGAATTATTACCTTACTCCTCAAAAATACTCCTACGAATCTTGGTTTTTTCCTATAAATGGTGGTATTATGAAGAAGAAATGGAATATATAACATTTTTGAGAGACTATGGAAGGTATTTTGGTATATTTTGGTCAAACATAGGGATTAATGTCTGAGGGGAAGTAGGGTGGTGAAGCGATTTTTTTGAAACTAAGATGGTGACATTTTTGTTCAATGAGGTGACTTTTCATGGAATATAACTCCAAATGAAGAAAATAATGTTGATGGATGATTATTGGTGGATCTAAATGTTATCCAAACAATAGGAGATGATCTTCAAGATATTTTATGCAATTTTCCTATAATTATTATTTTTAGTATAATTTACTTTGAACAGAGAAATTCATTTCATAACATCAATAGTTATTATTTAGAATTAAATTTAAATTCCCATCATTCCCTAATTTTAAATTCATTTTTTAAAATAAGAAATCCAATTTAATACATTAAAAAATTGAAAATGAACATTATTAATTATAAATTATAATTAAATGACACATAATGATTGTTTTAGAAGAATATATATCTTCAGTTCGAAAATATAAAAGAAATATTTCTAATTAAATCATAATATTTATAAATATATAATTTCAATTATTAAATAAATATTTTTTCAAGGAAAATGTTTTATATTTTTTTTAGAAATTTGTATATCCTAATTATTTCATAAAATTGATAGTATTTAAAAATATTATTCTATAATATTCACCTAAAACTGTATTTTATGAAAAATCTAAAATTTTGAACCTAATATAATACTTTCATGATATGTAAAAAATTTATGTTGCTTTTTCCAAGTTAATATTCTAAATTATTTTAATTTTTGTGTTATATGGAAATGTATAATAAAATAGAAATTTTTTTATATTAAAATGAATTATTAAATATTAAATTTTGTCATTATTCTGATCTATCACATACTTATTAAATTGGTATTAGTTTATTATTATTATAAATTTTTAATTTTATAATAATTTTTCCAAAATATTTAATTTTTCATGAAATATTTTTTAACATATAGAAATCTAATTTATTTGTAAAATTGATTTTTATTAATAAAATAAATTATTCTTTTAGTTTATTTTTAAAATCTATTGTATAATTGTAAATTTATTTACATGTTTAAATTTTTAATATAGTATATTAAAATATTTAATTATTTGTTATAAATTTTATTAATAAAAAATACACAACTAATTTATAAAAAATATTCTTTGAGAAATATCTCAATTATATTAAATAAACTTAATAGAAACTGAATAAAAATAATTATTTATATTATATTCATTTGGTTTTATCATTAATTAATATTAATATATAACACTAAATTTAAGCATATATTTATTTGAGAACAATATTTTTACGATAGAATTTTTTTTGTAAGAAAACATTAATATAAATATTATTTATATGTCTTATTAATTAGTATTACTAAAATATATTACATAGATTTTTTATTTACAGTATAAAAAATCAATGTATATGGTTTATTCATCTTTATCAAACAACCACATCACCACAAACTATGTATCCAATTACCAAATTTCCAATGAGAACATTTCTAATTGCATGATATCATTCTTATATATCGACATACTAAAATAATTCATTCTATTATCAGTTCATAGCTAACACAATTTATTATTTATATAGGATAATGATTTCCCATTTTATGTTTTAATTTTCCATTTAATGTTTAATTATATCAATGGGACTCTAATGGTTCATGATAATCGACGAGATGTCATAATTTTGAACATATCATTTATTTATATTTATCGAACCCCTTTAATCATTGTAATATGATTTGGTGAAATTAATAGTGTTATGAATTCATGGTTTTATAAATTATATTTGTAATTTTTATCCCAATAAAATTACACTAGTTTTATATTAGACTAATGTTGTGTGTGAATAATTATATTAAATAGAGAATTTAACTATTGAAAAAATCACAACAAATAAGGGGATGCTAAATTATCCCCCCTTAAATAATGTGCATCTTCATATTTTTAAATATCACTTAGTAATAAAAATATTTAATGGCATCCAAAATACTTAACATTCTCATTAATAAATTTCATGTTAAATATAAACCTTAATAACATTTTTAATATTGGAAAACAGGTCATCTCACTCCTAATAGTAAATTCACTAATATTGAGTTACTCTCCACTCATTTTGAGCTAAATAATTTGGTATTAAAACCCATTGAGTATATGTTATTTTCATATAGATATCATAACTAAAATTTCACAAATATATGATCATTGGGTTAACATTAATTTTATTTTCCTATTTTAGAAATAAATATAGAGTCCACATGGTCATTTTCAATATATTTTCTAAATTCCATAAATGTCATATATATGATGAATAAAAATAAATTTATGAATGACATTCCCATAAATGTAATCATTAAAACCAATATTCATTCAACTATAACATATCTCAAATAATTCAATAAAAAATAATTTGGTGGTGTGTTAATTATATTAAAAAATTTATATATATACTAGATTAGATATAAACGGAATATAATAAGATATACAAAAATATTTAGTGGATGATATCTGTACCTTAATTTTCATTATATACTTATGAAGAAGTTAATTATTAAACAATTTCATATTCCCTTGGTCTTGGAAGTTTTAGGGTCTCTTAGCCTCCATATCCCTTGGTTTAGTGCATTAATTTTCATAATTCCCAAACTCCTTTTATTCCAAGAATTATGTAGTGCATGAGGAAATAATTTTTATATTATTACCATAAAATGTATTGGTTAAAAAAATTATATCACTCCAATAATATCTATATTTATGTTAAATCCATCAATAATTAAAACCATTTATTTTCCATTTTACCATTTCCCTTGGTATCATCTTACCCCATTATTGACACATATGAAGTTGAGTATTTTTTCACCATGGTCATTTTCCTCAAATTTTCTTTGATACTCCCACTTTATATTATTTTTTCAGTATAAGATTTTTTAAGGTTTCGATTGTTAATAAAAATAAATGATATCTTTTTTAGAATAACTATAAAAATTTCAAAATCATCTTACATGTCATTTGGCTTCATATTTGTACAATCACTGCATTGTTCATTGTGGCATTATTAATTAAAATTTATTTTTCTCCAAGCATTATATAAATAATTAAATATTGAGGTATGAAAATAAAATAAGATTATATGTGTATAAATAAAAATAAAAACTAAGATGAAATTACACCTTAGTTAAATTTATAAGATGACTTATTAATTTATTATTTTCAATATAGGTTATTCATAATAATATTCTCATATGATTCTTTAACATTACAAGTCAAATATTTAATCATAAAATTCACTTGTAAATAATTTATAAGGGTTTATAAAGAACATTTGATTATGTAGATAATATCTTTGGGGATTGTCAAACTAGTTTTATATTTATTCCCTCATATCATGCACCATGTAAATACCATGTTTACAATTAAAAAAATTAGGGATTAGTAGGCATAATATCATATATGATAGAACTTGAATGATCTTTTTTTTAATCTAGATAGTAATTTAAATGATAGAATACCAAAATATCCTATCTTTTCAATAAAAATTTTATGTTTTTGTATATCTATGCTTATACCATGGGGATTATAACATGTTATCTAGTAATAATACTCTAAATAACTAATACAATCGAAAAAAAATAAATTCATCTTTGATACAGACTAAGGTGACCCATGAAAAGAATTTTCTTATAAGATACATTATTTATCATGATTAATCATTAAATCTAACAATTAATAAAATAATGTGACACTAATATTTATAATCCTTAAATATTATGTACATAATCAATTTATTAATTAACATAATCAATATCACCCATAAAATAAATATTAAATACAATCACTTAGACACATCATAGAAAATAGTTTTCTTTTTAAACTCGGGAATGAGAAATTGAAAATAATGATATTTGATGCTTGATGACTGAAATATATTTAATTATTTGTAGAGTGGATAGATGTTAATAGTACTATGAAGCATTATCATGTGATAATTTTTTCATTAATATAATATTGATAAATAATAGATATCCCATATAATGATGGATAAGAATATACCTCTGAATTATGAATGATATACCACAAGATATGAAACCATTCAAATATAGTCATAGTTAAGAGCCATGGGACATGTAATTGGATTAAAATAATTAAATATGGCATTAAATATGAATGGAAACCTTAATATAGTAGATCTAACATCACTTAATTTTTCTCATTACTGATCTGGAATCACAATACGTCTCTTATAGTGTATCAGGAAATCGGAACATATTTCTCACAATTGAATAAACATCATCACACAGTTGACCTTTTTATATCATGAGATATAATTCCATACCCAATTAATTTTATTTATATATTGGTCCCTAGAGGAATATAATTATAAACTACATATATGTGTGCCACAACATGATAGAAATACTCATAATACGTCATAGGTTGAATAACTCATGTTAATAAATCTTTTTCATGAAAAATATTAACATGATAAAATAATAATTAATTAAAAAAGAGAATATAGATTATTTAATTATAGATTATTCCAATTAATGTACATGAAACATTAAAGGATGATGACATAGATAAAATCATTTACATGAGGATCAAAATTTACATGGTAAATGGAAAAAAAAATTTCATTTTCATATTGATATATTTTGGGAAATTGTTTAGAAATGAAAAATATAAATTTATTTAATGTAACATTACAAATTAGAGGGTTGTTTTTTTAAATAAAAATGATAGAAGTAGTAGTGACAATTTCTAGTTTTGAAATAATTTAATTAGAAAAATTATTTCAAATTTTCTAAAAATTAAATGTTATAGAAATGACCACAATAAAAATGATAAAAGACTATTAATTTTTTATAAATGGAAATAGTATGGAAAAATCACTAATAAATAATGGATTTGTAGATAATAATTTCCCAAAATAAAATAATTAATATGGACATGGTTGAAAGAATCCTCGACTGAGAAGTATTGGTATGGTATTCTATTCCTAGAAGCATAACATTTAGTTTATTAGGAACTAAAATAGAAGATTCATGGTAGAATGAAATTTAAAATACATAATTACTAATTAATATGTAAATAAATATTAAAATATTTTTATATAAATTTCACATAATTTCCCCATATGGTAATTTAATTATGTCAATCTCAAATTCAAATTGAGATTGGAAAGAAAAAAATCATACCTTTTACTCCAAACTTATCTTATATTGGTTTATCATAATATATAATAAAAGTAATATAATTACAAATATAATTAATTAACTTAAATGAATATAAATAAATTTCTATATTTTAGTTATAATCCTATATTCATTTTTATGTGAATTATTATTTTCATCATTAGATGATTCTAATTTTCAATTGTTTCTCACATGTTTCAAAATGACGATGTCAACACCAATTATTGGATACTAGTTTCATCATTAATATATTATAAAATATATTTAAATAATTATTTTTTATTTTTTATTAATATCCATTATCATTTTAGGAAAACTATGTCCATGGATTATAAAAATGAGATCTCTAACGATCTAGTTATGAGTAATTTACATATAAAATAGATTACATTATAATGATCATAAATATTTAAATCATGTGTTTAGAAATATATTCATGATTACATTAATACATAATATCATATAATTTAATTAAATATATTTAGACACATCCATGTAATTTAGTGATGAAAAATAAAATATCAAATTCGCGGAGATGGTAGTATGCATATACTAATGAGCAATGATTTCATTTTTCAATTTTAGATATAATTAAATGAAAACTAATATAATCATACAAGAATAGTAATTATATATCAAAATAAATATTTATTAACAAAATAAATTCATTAATATAGTTGTGTAGGTTGTGAGGAAAAAATTATGTCATCCATTGAGGCGATAGTTCGCACGTAATTTGAGTTACATTTTTATTTTTCAAATAGATTAAGGGAAGAAAGAAATTAATTATTACATCAACATAATATCATTTAAAGAAGAATTTGATACAGATCTTATTATTATATAATTTATATCAAAAAATATTAGAGTTATAAATGGAAATAAATTAATATAATGAAAAAGAATACAATTTTTTACCATACATATTTGAAAGATGAATTTGTAACATTGATTAAGCTTTTGAATGGTAGTTTATTTAGGATATAAAAACCACTATAATGTTTTTAGATGTTCTGGGGAGGTATATGAGAAGATTATGATCAAATCAGGTTGATTAATATGTGAGGATTAGCTTAGTGGTGAATCGTTCCTTTTATAATTGAGAGGAGTGACATTTTAATAATAATTTGTGCATTATTCACGGATTGTCTCTCTATAAGTGACTAAAAATGGATATTGGATGAGTCTTAGTCATCCCACCTCCCATATAAATAATAAGGGATAAATCTTGTGACAATTTTTCCATGTTTCCTTTATATAAAAATTTTGTCTTAATTTGTTTTACAATGGTGACTCATTTTTCAATCATGGTGACATATATTTATGATTAAAAATCAATTTTCCCTTATTAAAAAATTTATAAATTCTAATTAGAATGAGTAAATCCATAATATAATAATTAACTTTTAAAATTGATAAAAAAATTATTTCTAAATAAGAAATATATAAAGAAAAAAATGGCTTGTGGAAATAAAGATTCCTATTTTTCATAATTATAAAAATGGAATTCTAATTTAAATATAATATTTATTAATTTATAATTTACTAATTAGATACATTAATGATATGTAAAAAGGTTTAATAAATTTTTATTTCATGACTATATCAAAATATTGTGATAAAAGTTAAGGTATTTGAAAATGTTCATATTTTGAATAAATCATCTATTTTTTTGAATCATTCCTCAAATTCATTATCATCTAATGTTTCCAAGATAAGCCAATAATTATGTTCATTTTTAATATAAAAAATATAAAATCTAGGAATTTAAATTCTAAAAGGATGCACATAATATTATGAAAATAATTTTTTTTGGAAAATTAATTCTTAAATACAAATATTATTTTTTAATTTCCTATATATTAAATTTTAAATATTTTTTATTTATTTTTCATACACAAATTTATATAATATTCTATAAAATTTTTATATTTTGTTTTATAAAAATTCAGAGTATATAAATATAATATTATTATTAAAAGACTTTTTTTAGTTAAAATGATTTTATTATTATAAAATTCCTTATAATATCTATTTAATGACTATTAATTTAATCCCTATTGAACAGTATGAATATATTTCATTAGAATCATTATTGGGTGCTGATAAATTTTATTTATAAAAATACACAACACTTTTTGTAAAATATTTCTTTAATATATACTCTTTTTATTTTAAATGATCATAATCACAATATGATTAAAATTACTTATTTAAATATAAATCATTTAATTTTATAAATCAATAGATATTAAAATATTTATTCAAATGTTATCAAATCAGTGTTTGATAATAATATTTTAATAAAAAAATATTTAAATTAAATATTATCATTTTTTATAGTATATTATTTCTAAAATATGTTGTCAATAGTTTTTCTAACAGGAGAAAAATTAATTATTTACATCAAATACATGTATATCCAATGAAATTTTTTCCAATGTCCATATTTCAAATGAACATATTTATAAAATTAATATTTCAATCTTATGTATAGAGTTACTAAAATCAATGATTCCATTATCACTTCTATTTTCTAAATTATAATTCCAAATTTAAGAGAATGATTTCTCAATTCTTGATTTTCATTCCCATTCATAGTTTAGTTCTTCTAGTTGGGATTCTCAGGGAGAAGATGATATAGGGATCAATTAGATTTAATGATTTTGTTAGTTTCTATTCATTTTGAAAATATAATTTATGAACTAATAATGGATATAATCAACCATGATAAGTTACAAATAGTTTTATTTATTTATATTGTATATTTTTATCACAATAAAATGTATGTTGGTTCGTTTTGGTTTTGTGTCACTTGTAAAAATAATATATTAAACATATAATTTATTTAATGTAATATTAATAGAAACACTTTGGGTGTTACAATCTCTATATCCCTAACTTTCCGTGTAATTTCCTGAACAAGATCACATTAATGTAACCAAATCAGAGCACTATTGTACATTTGGAATGCCTCATATACCCTAAATGATACCATATAGAAGTGAGGTTATATTAGATGATAGTGAAGTGACCGTTTTCTTTGAAGATTATAATATATTATAACACCAAAAAATATTGAAATCATTAAATAATTGGAAAAAATAAACCAATCATATATACAATAATCCATATAAACAATAATGAGTACATGTTAGTTATACAATGGTAAAAATGATTGTCCATAAGCTAGTCACATGTATACATGATCAAATGTACCTAACATAATTTTATGATATAGAACATAGGAGCCACAAGAACTATCTATAAAACTACATCATCCATTCAATGAATCCATTACACTACCCGTAATAACTGTGTCAAGATGATGAATCATTACCCTTATTTGTGTTATAACTCATAGAGCCTAGACATATACAGAAGCATCAATGTTGGGTGTGGGTATGAAGTTGGTAGTCCATAACCAAGGGATTCCGTGTACAATATAATCATATATAACAGTGTATTGAAATTTTAATAAATATTAATCAAACTAAATCCTCAAACATATTCCACCAGTGTCCATCCTACCAAGGGTGTGACTTTACCAACCTCATCCGATGTTTGGGTAGAACGTATAATCCACAATTTTTCCTAAAAAATGTTCCCTCAACATTCCCACTAAATTTCTTTCACATGGAATATTAATTTTCAAATCAAAGGAGATGCCCAAAATACATGTAATCAAAACATATCACAAGACTCATTATCTTATGAACACTTTAATAAATATAACCTAAATATCTAAATGAAGCCCAAGGTACAAACACATAATTTTATATGTCCATCCCATCATCCATAATATGACCTTTAATAAATATATGCATCTTGAAATCATTTTATTTATCTCAATCATCCATATAACCATGTGTTCATCTATATTTTATCTCCATACCATACTAATGGTCAATATAGTCAGCCCTTTATCACTCCAACAATGTACTATCACACCAATAATGAGTGGTAACCTCCCACCAATGGTCTATGTCATGTGTAAAAACATCCCCAATGTCCTCAACCCCAATGTGATAAGAATAACCAACATCTTATAGAATCACTTCAAGGAAACTAGTCCTCACCCTCTATTGATTAACATCAACCATAATCACATGGGTTACTCCAATCACATTCCCAAATAACTAAATTAATTATAAAACCTCATGAATCAAAAAGTTAAAACATACAATATCAACCCATGAAACCCTAAAATCAAAATACAGACCCCTACTAAGAAAACCCCCATCATTTTTCTAATAAAACTTCCATCATGTGTATATTATGAATAATTGAAACCATGAGTAGCTATTTTCCTGATCATACATATATACACCAACCCTAACACATTTATTACACGGTGCATGTCACATGTATAATATAATAAGTATCTATATAAAGCGTATATATAGTAAGGAGGAATATACTCATCAAGAAACCATGTATAATCTCTCTACAATCATAATAATCCTGTTAATCTAAAGAAACCATTGAATTAGGTCACCAAAATTACAAAATAGGGATATAGTGAGAGAAATAAATAATAAACACACAAATATAGTTGTCATATGCCATGGATATTTCTATAAACAATCAAAATGAAGAACCAAATAATTATATGAAGATCAAAAAAAATGTAATGGAGATTAAGAGGTGTGAACTAGGGAAAATACACCAATTTGTAGAAAATATGGCTTAAATTCCCTTTATATATGTTATAAGTTAATTTATTATTATTTATCCAGTTTCAAGATAAACTCAACACACTCAAATTATATCAATAACATGGATAATTATATACTAATACATATATATAGGTGACACATAATTGATTCTTATAAAATATCATCACATTACATCTCTCAATGTCCAAAAAGTTTGGGACCCTTATATTTCATGTAAATTTATATAAAGTATCATAATTTAATGTTTATTATGATTAAATTATATTTTAATGTTCTTATTACAAATCCTAAAATTATTTTTCCTTCTTAATATCATCTTCCAAAACATCTTTTCATTCTACACCTCTATTAACCATATTCATGGAAAACTATTATATTAATTTAAAAGAACACCTATTCTAGATATAAAAAATTTCAACTAAACTTAAATATACAAAATATAGATGTATATAAAACTAGAATCAGACATTTAAATTTTCAAATTTTACCAACCTAATTCCTCTAGCGCATCATTCTAGTTGTCCATTCATATCATGGGACCTACCAATACGTTACCAATTCTCCAAATAGGATGACTTCTATATATTCCATGTGTACAATTACACATTATATGGGATCCTTCACTTTAAAAATTTTACATTCCCTCCTTCCAATATAAACCATTAATGAATATATATTTGAAATAACAATTTATGGTAAATATTAATATGATATATCTATGTCATGTAGATCTATTTTTGGATATCAAGTCATTTTCTATTCCAATCCACTAACATCATGGAGATTTTAAAAAACAAACCTTCAAATTATCTCCACCAAGTATTTTAAAAACATAATATTAAATTGGTTTCCATGTAACTTGTCATTTCAAAAATTATAACATGTGTACTAGGTAAGATATAAAAATCATTTATTATTCGTATCTTATGACTTACCCCACATATTCCATACAACTATAAACACACATTTTAAAAAATTATACTATATATATAAATTGATTTCTTGACTCATGAAAAAAACATACGAAATTAAAATTTATAGAATAATGAAAATATATTTTAATTTTAACATTACCAACTATTCCTAAAAAACACGAGGAAAATTTTCACAAAAACTCAAACCCAAGACCATTCCAAATCCATAGTATTGATCCTATATCTATACCAACACCTCTGACACCTAGTCTAGGACTAAATTCTCATTTCAAATACATGATTTGACTCAGATTACCATTTACTAAGGATAATTCATTTATAATAGTCCAAAATAATATATCAAATCCAAGATCTATTATATCAATACCCTAAAGAATCCAAACTATAACTCAGTCATCCCAGACACCACATTCCAAAAACACTGAGACACTATTAAATCAATTTATCTCATCCTAAGTTAAAATGACTACTGAAATCTGATATATGGATTCCTTCTATGGAACGTACCCAATATTTGAATCACCTATATGGGCTTATTTCAACTATCCTACCCCAACAATGTGAAAGGATAAAACCTATTAATAGATGAAAATTACACACATTTGGCTATACCAATATAGCCATTAGAGATTAATCATCATGATTCCACATTATATTGATTATCAATTTTATGATGTACCATATGAAATTAACAAACCTCGACTAGATTTTTGTTATTTAATTTATCAAATATGCACCCATTCACCAGTAAATATCCTATCGAATTTTTGAAATCATCATGATGAACCTCTAGGTGTAGATTGTGCTTCATCCTTTCTAGGAGGTTTATCACAACCACATATTGTTGAATCAAATCCCATATGTTTTGTACTTTTCATCTATAATAATTCACAAATAAAATGTGAAGCTTCCCACACATAGGGTATCCCTTCTACTACCTAAAAACATATCTTCAAAAAAATCCCAACTATAGAACTTTCATACCACTAAGAATGCTACCATAGAAACATGGATCTAACAAAATCTCTGACACTTAGCTCACTATGAGTTAACATGAATAAATATCTTCAAATATCTCATATGGAAACTTTTTTATCACTCATTCTATTTTCAAACATGCTGGGCAAGAACATGTCTAATTTTCGCAGCATAAAAATACCTTTACAATGACCCATTATGTAATGGAATCATTAAACCAGTTCTATATAAGCCATACTAGAATTAATCATATTCCCAATTATAGATACCTAGATATCCAATAAATATTTATTTTGACATCCATTTATATATAAAGATAATTCATTCTTCCATAATGATTGTCCTTATCAATGTCGGGTTCACTACCTCAGAAAATGAAGTTAATCTGAATATTTTTACCTAAACCACTATAGAATTCTATAAAACATAATTGAATCATCACTCTTTATAAATATATACTCTTAATTTAAACATAATAAATCATAGAAAATATTTGAACATAATAGAATAATCCATGATCAATGTATCCCTACGAACAATGTGCATAAAATCACAATATATGTATTTCAGTTATGTATTTTCAAATAATTGATTCGAGAACATTTTTGAGAAAGCCATCCAAATCATTTCAAATCTGTATAGTTATACACGTACATCCCAATATTTTTTCATTAACCCTATTATTATATTTATAGAAAGCATTACTCTTCACATTGATGGCATCTCAATATTTTTAATAATAATATATTATAAATAAATATAGTAATCATTTTTCTTAGGTATACACTCTACTTGAATTATGTGAAATATAATGATTGGGACTCTAGTAAAATATTATGTCATGGGTGGCATAGATCTGAGATCTATTTAATAAAATATGTGAATAAGATATATGTGTCTTAATTTTATCTCATCATCGACCATTTTTTTATAACTTTGAGATTTTTTTGGTTTTACTACCTACATATAAACCTATTATCATGGATAATTATCAGCTCATTCCTCATTTAATTCATCTATCATATTCCCTGATGGAACTATTTCCTCACCTGCAAATTCTCCAAAATACACAGTCAAGATAGTATCAATATGAGAACCAACTAACATTTTCATCAAATATATAACAATCTAGATATTTAGAATAGTGAGAACTATAACAAATAGTTTAACCCATTATCCATTACTCTATGCTACCACAACTGAGTCCAACACCATCCAACCTCACAATCCAACCTAAACATGATAGGGTTAGGCACAACACACAACACATGTAAAAAAGATCCTCATTCTAATTCATCCAATGAATCACACCCCAACGATGTATGAGCATAAATCTATTCAGAAAATATATAAGAAAAAACATACATGTTTTTTACTTTTGGTCTTGGGGGTTATATGAAAATGAAACACACACAAAAACACACACCCTTTGGGCTATCATGGATAAAATTTCATCCCCCCCTCAAGGATATTCCCACAACTAATGATAGTTAATATTAATTTTTATGTCATAATGGCACAACGGTCATAAACACCATTAAATTGTCAATATGGATTTTTTAGCCGTAAGGCCAAGTGAAACATGGTTCCAAAATCATTCTAACTCTTCCAATAGGTATCCATCATGCCTATATCATTTCTAGAATACTTCAAGCATCATTAATGTGTCATTGTAACACCCTAATATGTTTATGAAATATATCTATTTAAATAATTTTATTTCCTCTGTGTCTTCTGTCTCACGCAACACCATGCCAAAATCAGTTGTAATATAATATTAAAATTTTCACATGGTTGTTATATAATAATGACAAAATTAGAGGGTTTAAATATTAAAAACAACATTATGAAATATATTTGTTCCTAGGAAATATACATTTAATTTTTAGTAATGTTAATTTATTTTTCAAATAAATAATAATTAAATACAGTTTTTATTTCTTTCTATGGGAATATAAGAAAATTTATATTTTAAAAAATTTAAAAAATTTATTTTATAAAATGAAATTATTTTATGAAATAACCATACCAATATTATTATATGGTCAATTTTTTATAATTTTCTAAAAAATAATATTTTAATTATTACTTTAAAATATATATTTACTTTGAATAATTAATTTTATTTTAATGAATTTACAAATAAATATTATATATTTTATAATATTTTAAAAAAATAGTTACTTTTTTTTATAAATAATATAATTTTGTGTTTTTAGCTTATTTCATATGTAAAATTAGCATAAATCATTGAGTAAATAAATGTAATATTTTCTGAATATTTTTTTATATCGTTTCAAAAAACATAAATTCAAATTAAAATATTAACACATAATTTTTTAAATTATTAATATATATAAAATTTTTGGAGTAAATATTTAAAAAAATTTCAATACAACCAATTAATTATTTGTCGATATTAATTGTATCTTCTATAATTTTGTTACCCTGATTAAAGGTAAATGTGGTTATTAAGGGTCAAAATAAAATGGACTGGGAATGAATATGACACTAAAAATTATCCCAATAATATTTTATAAGTAGTTATCAACCAAAATCGTTAACAGGTCTATTTTATGATCTTTTTTATCCACATAGTTGACATTATGTCCCTAATTGTATTTTTATTAAAAGAAATCCAAATCTGTCACACTATTATTTTAACTAATTACAACATTTTTTATATATGGTTATACAAAATAGATGTAAACCATAAATAATATTTTGTAATATATAATATTTATCATTATAATGGAATTTTTAACATTTATAGAAGAAATAAATTCCTTAATGTTTTACACAATGATGGTGTAGTAATTAAAAAATTAATGGGAAAATAAAATAATGATATATAAAAAAATTAATTACACATAAATAATAAGTTATATGACTTATAATGATTATGAAAACATGTCTATAATTTTATATGATATATTTTTTAATATGATTCAATTTATTTATATTTAAAATGTTATAGTAATGAACAATATCAAATATCACAATAAAGAAATTTAATTAATATAATATTTTCTTCAGTTATTAAAAAATTATAAAAATATTAAATATTTGAATATGGGATAATATATTATTTAAAATTTCATGCCCAATTAATTTAATGGATATATTTCAAATAGATATAGAATAGTCTTATTATCTGTTAATATTCCATGGATTTCTAAAATTTCTCCTCAACTCAATTATAAAATGGAACCCATTCGATCACATAATTTTACTACCATGATACATATAGAATAACCCTACTCTACCAGATCCTCTAAAAAACTTACCAAGAAACATTATTGATGTTATTTTTCTCAACCAAAGACTAATTCCATTTTCCTTAAGGGATCTGTCATTGATGATATATTCAAGTAGAAGCATTCTTAAACAACCTATCTTAATTTCATATCTTATTCAACCTTCTCTGCAACTCCTTAATCCATAGAATCATAATATATTAAACATAATTTTTATTCTATAATGTTATATTTATAATTTAATGTTTTCTATACAATACATTTTATCATCTCCTCAAATTAGAAGACAAGAACCCATTATTAAAATTATGGTGATTAACCATCTCCGTGGACAATGATTTTTTTTCTATTACCACATTCATGGTTCTTCTTGAAAAAATAAATATTTTTAATAATTATTTAAATAAATTTATTATCAATTATTTTATGTTATATATCTATTAAATTGAAAATATATTTAGTAAATCAATACTAGTTTATGGTGCAAAAAATTGAAAAATAAACTAAACATTTATGATGAATGTTTAATAAAATAAAGAATAATCATGTTAGAAAAAATGATATATGGAATAATTTGAACATAAATATGTTATTAAATACTATTTTATTTCACATATTTAGTTTTCTTTCTATTCAAACATAACATCCTTATTTATATACAGTTTTACCAATCATGAAACCGTATAACGAAAAATACTAGAAAGAAAAATTTACAATTATTAGTCCTTGAAATAGTAGTAAATGAGTTTATGAAATTAATAATAAACAATATACATGAATAATAGGTTATGAATTTAGTTTTTTTAAATAATAATATACAATAATTGAAAATAACATCATGGGAAGAAAACATTTGATCATAAGGTAACAAGTTTCTTCAAATTTCAATTTTTCATTTGGGTAATTATTTACCTCTATTATCCTTATTTTATCTCTTTATAAGTATAATATAATTATTGTGTATACTCTATATATGTTTCAAAAATTTATCTATAAATAAATTCATCTTTATTTTATGGGGAAATACAAACTTTAAATAGCTCCCTTCTCCACTCCTCTTGATATTAAAAATAAATAAAAGGGAAAATAAATACTTCTTATAAATTTTCTAGTATACTACATTTAATTTTTTAAGCATCTATATTTTTTATAAAATAACACAATTTTATATGAAAGACTGTTTTTGTTCATTTCTAATTTTATGGAACAACTTATTGTTTACCCTCTTTAATGACCCTTTATTGTTTTACCTAAAACAATGATTAAGTGAACATTTATAATGGTACCTTTCCTCTCTCATTATTGTATTCATTTTAGTTGGAAATCATTATTCATTCTATATTATTATTTTCCCTTTATAAATAATCATGAATGATTTAAATTAATTTTTTAATCGATATGTTGTTTATTCTCTTTGGTTATACCTTATGGAATGATTAAAATACCTATTTAATTGATTGGGTCACCTTAATGTTTATTAATTATATTTGATTACTTATGTGGATAAAATATGAATGAATATGATATGATTACAACAAAAAAATGGATAATTAATGAATTGGGTAATTTTTAATCTCATAATAAGTTATTTATGGGATTGTGGAGTAATCTTAATCCATTATGGAAATATATCTACCATGTCATATTGTCTTGGTTTTTAGCCTTAACTCATGTTTATGTCATGTTATATATTACTTCCATATTCAAATTTTTCCATGATCATAAATTCCCATTTTCAATTAGTTAGTATTCATTAGGTTAATTCAATATCAATGGATTTTATTTTATCATGTTCTACCTTCTGACACATATGTTATGCTTGATTCTCAGGTTTATTCTCATACTAGGATTCATATCCCATCCCTTCTTTTGACGTCTTCACCTGTTATCCTATTTTGTTATAAAACAGCAAAAGGGTTTCCGAACTCATTATGATGTGTTAAAAATGTGTATTTTTCTATTTTAATATTCTACAATCAAGTACTATATATTAAAATAATATTATTATTTTTTATCATTTATTAAAAAATTGATAATTAATTTTAAAAAATGAAATAATGAGTGTAAAGGTATTACATAGTTAATGTTGGTATCAACGAAAAAAATGAATTAGATCCTTGTGAACTCTCAGATGTGAGCATTTGATAATTTATGGATCCCCTCATATGGGATTCATGAATAAATATCTTCCACTCTAGATGGTGGTATGTCCCACCTAGTAGGTGTACTGACCATGGAGTTCCATGATAGGTGTCATGTATAGTTGGCTGGAAATAATTTCCGACCGTTATAGTTTTATCAATGTATAATGTAGTTATTTATTGAATTTAAAATATAAAAATTAAATAATATCCCAAGGGATAATTATATAATCTTAAATATTATATATCTAAAAATTGGTAATCATATGTTACGATATAGTTTTCATTTATACGTCATTCGACATAATGACAATAAATAGATTTTATATTCTCATTAGAAAATAACCCTCACCATTTTTTACCTTATTATGTAAAAAAAATTATTGGAAATAATTTCATATGTGGGGTCGAATTTGACACCAAAATACATTTATGAAAAAAAAACCTTTTAAATAATCTGATTTATTTGATAGACTTGCTTCCATGAAACAATGTGTTTTAACGAACATAGATATAATATTATAATATTAACATGACTACAATATTGTAACCTGTTAATCAAAAGTATTTAATAGGAATATCCTTATTATGAAATAAATTTATTCTTGGATATAAAATTTTCAATTTTCTTACATTCATGTTATACTTTAAATATTAGTTATAACCAAAAAAAAGATTTTAATGTTTTCTATTGGAAAACCAATATAAGTATTTTTTTTACAGTATTAGAATTTTTTTAATTAAATTAACATAGTTTTTAAAAACCTTATATGAAAATTATTTTATGGTTAAATATTTTCAATTTTCTAATTTTTTTTTTAATTTTTAATGATTCGTGAAAAATAATGATTTATATTGAAAACTGATTTTTATTTTATGTAATTTTAAAAATAAATTCTATTTTTTATTTTTATTTTTAAAAATTATTTCCTTTTGATTATAAATATTATAAAATTGGACTTTCAAATTAATTTCATTAATGAAACTTCTATAAAAAAATTATAAAATTTAAAATTGAATTTTGAAGAAATTTTTTTGAATCATTTTTATAGTTTAAATTTAAATTAAAAAATCAACATATTTGTTTTGAATTTTTAAAAATAGATTACATATTTTAGTTATTAATTTCTAAAATTATTAAATATTATTCAGTTATTTATTCATAATATGAATAAAAACTGAGGTAATTTTGTTAATATGGTTAAGGTTCAATTGAGTAAATAAGGGTAAACATAAAATGATTATGGTTAAAAAATTATCCTAAAAATTTTCCCTATTACCATTAATGATTTTAGTTCAACAAAAATCCTCCATGGAAAAAATCATGAATTATTTATTCACTTAGTTTATATTATGTTTGTAATAGTACTTTATTTAAACGAATGTCCATATTGTAACACTATTTTCTTCAAAAAGTATTATTTTATTAATATATAGTTGTACTAAAGTGTTTTTGTACATAAATATTATTTTAAAAGATTAAATATTTACATTCTTCATTAAAATTTATATTTACCTTTTTAAAAAAATAAATACCTAAAATTAGTGCTCAACGATTATGTAGTAATTTGTAAATTAATGAAAAATCAATGATATGAAATTAAAATTTTTTAAATCAATATTTTTACACATAATTAATCTTTTCCATTAATTTTCAATATTATCATGGAATTTCAAGGATATAAATAAATTATTCATGATTGAGTAATTGTTTTGTTGTTTTTAATGTCACTGTAATGAATAATACCAAATTTGACTATTATGATATTTCATGAATATATTATTTTATTTAATTGTATAAATATGATAAAATTAATAAATTAGAAATTATAAGATATTATATGGAAAAAAATATCATCCCCTATTCATTTTATAGATTTTTTGAAGCTTCAATATCTAAAAAAGTTTTATTATATTTTATTATTTTATGGAATTCCAAAAATGATCCTCACATATATTATTTATGGTCACCCCTTACCTTAAATCATTTCACCAAGATGAGCCTTATATATTTACCATCACCTACCAAATAATCTCCTACTATTCCCTAGAATCATCATATAGGTTTTTTCCTTATGAAAATACCAATGTAATTTTCATTAATGGATCTATTAAGCAAGATATATTATTGAGGTAATGGTATTAATCCACCCTCTTAATTTCTGAACTTCTTATACCGTCTCCATACATCAATAATCAATAAAATTATTATAAATCATGTATCATTTATATAATGTAATTTCATATTTATAAATTAATATATCCTTCCATTTTTATCATCTCCTATAATTTTAAGAAAGGTAACTATTGACCACATTGTGGGAATTAAGAGTCTCCAAGGACAGTGAATATTCATTTCAATTTCTACCTACCTGGATTGTAATAAATAATAAATATTATTAAATCATATTTTTATAAGTATATTTTATCGTATTTTAGGTTTTATAACTAAAATATAAACATAATGTTATGTAAAAAAAATTAGTTCATGAAGGAAAGATAAAATTTCATAATAAACCAATCGTCTATCATTAATGATTTATCAAATGAAACATTCACATGTTAGAATAAAAATGATATACATGTACATTTAAAATTATTTAATTACACAAATAAATTTATTTTTCACATATATTGATTTATTTCCATTCAATAAGAAATTTCATAATTATAAATTATTTAACAAATCATTATTACCTGAAACAAACATTTTCAGAATGACAAAATTGATATTTATAACTCATTAAAATTGTCATAAATGAACTAAATAAAATTATAATAAATAAAATTAATGTCTAATAGGTTTTTAAATAAGTAATTAGTTAAATATTTTTTATTATCTATATAATTATGTGCAAGTACAAAATACATTCATAGATAAGTTAAGGGGTCTCTCTATACCATAATATTTCATTAGGGTAATGCATTATCTCTCCTTGAATCATGTTATATCTTAATAATTATTATATACCTATAATATATTCTAAATATATTTTTTAAACATATATATATATATATCTCAATTCATCGTTTATTTATATGGAAATCCAAATTACAAAAGATTACATTATCAAGTCCTATAGATATGATAACCAGATTAAATGGAACTTATCTATGTATTAACAATTTTCATGTAAAATAAATATTCAAACTATTTATCCAAAGTAATTCTAAAATCACTAAATTTTTCATGAAATACAATTTTACTTACCTTTTTAGTTTATGGATCAATTGGTGACTATATCCTCTGTAATTACTATTTAACTTTTCCATAATACATTGCGTACATGGTACATTACTGGTGTTACCTTGCAACAATCATTATTGTTTGAAATTACGAGAGGGATAATTATTCATTATCTATTATTATTATTCTATTATCAATGACCAAAATTGATTTAAATATCCTTTTCCATGGATATCATTGTTATATTCTCTTTGGTCATGCCATATGACATGATTACGATTCCAATTTCGTTCCTTAGGAAACCCTTATTATTATTATTACATTTCATAAATTATGTGGAAAACAAATGCACGAACTTGTTAGGTTTTGAACTATAATATAGAATTCCAACTAATTGGATAATTTTTTGTATAATGAGACTTTATTTTTTGGATATAGTCGTATAGCTAATTAATAATTGGACTCCATAAACGATGTGATATAGTATTTGAAGTTATCTTTGACTCGTGTTTATTTCATATTATATGATGCATCCACATAACTATATTTCCGTGATCATAATATTTCATTTTCTCTATATTTTGAATCCTATTGTTTATTCCAGATTTATTACTTTAATGTTATCATGTTATTCCTTCTAACTCAAATGGTATGCTTTATTTCAATATTTATTCTTTTATTGGGTTCTTTAGATCATTTATTTTTCCTTCGTATTTACTATGTTATCGTATTCCATTCTTGGAGTTCAAAAGATGTTTAGAGGTCATTAAAATGATTTGTAAAATATTTTTAACTGTATTTTAATGTTTTCTAATTATGTACCTATTCATCCAAATACATTATCCTTTTCAATCATTGGTATTTATTTAATGTAATATTATTCTCAAAATAGAGTAAAAAATGTCAAATATTATTTGCCAATTATAGGTAATTAATAACTTAGTCATCATTTGTTCCACTTCATACAACACCACACACATAGTAGTATAACAATACTTTTCCCTATTACTTATTGAACCCAGGACAACCTAGATGTGGAGGCCAGTGGATGAGTTAATTACAACTATGGAATAATTTAGAAATAACTTATATTATATTGATAAACACTTAAATATGAAAAACCATTAAATGTATTATAATGATATTTTAACCGAATCCTAGGAACACATGTTTTATGTAATCCCTACATTCTAAAAAATATGCATTCTTATCACCTCAATCCACTCATGTACAAATTTATGAAAATTAAATTCATAATATCCCATATAAATTTATCACAATAATATATCTCAACCAAAAGAAAAATAAAAAATTACAATATCCCTGAAACATGGATGGAAATCAGTACTCATTTTTTGGCAAAAGAAAACATGATATTTACTTAGGTTCTAACACATAAATATCTATAATATCTAAAACATCCCAAAAGAAGATCCACCTTTATACCATATTATAGCCACTTGGGTTTAATAGCAGTTTAGCATATCCCAAAATATTTCACTCTATTTTAATTGGATTAGTGACCCACTAGGTATTAGTAATACCTCTACACATAAAAATTGTCTTTGACTAACACAAATATTATATGGCTTTATTGTGGCGAAGTTAGCACCAATTAAGACAATAAATAATTATAAGACATAAACAATGGAATAATTTTCAAATAAGAATATGAAAAAAACAAATCATTTATATAATAAGATATGTAATCATTAATATTGTCAATTCAGTTAAAAATGGTAAAAAATTGTTTCTTGTAGGACAATCACAAATATAAATACTCAAAATTACAACGGATAATGATCTAAACATACACCAAAGAACCACATGAACCATATATAAATTATAATATCAAGCTTCTACAAATTGTGAACTCCCATATCCAGTAGGATCAAAATAATAAATCACAATAGATACCTATATAATGATAGATAATGTCTTAATACATCACAGAGGGCATGTGTAGGATGTGATTATGAACATAGTATGTCTCTACAAATATTTTTGTAAGATAACATCCATACATATTCTTGTTTATAATAAATTCAATAAACCATAATGAAAAATAAGTCACCCAAATTACTCTTCCCATGTTAATTCAAACACAAGTAAACTTGTAAAATCCTCTATTAGTGTTAGGATGGATCATCACATCAATAATCAGTCATTATTGATGTTCACTTGGACATACAACCAATTCCATGTCACATGGAAGCATAATATAAAAATAAAATGGGATACCCCAAATATAGGTATTGATACCATATATTGAGGCCTATTATCATCCTAAACCTATAAAAAATTCTCTCTCAAAAACATTATTCAAATCCATGGTATGACATAGGAATCATTTTGGAAGATTTCCCCATGAAAGGTAGCATGATGTGAATACATTGTAACCATTCTACTTTTATTTGGTCATCATAATCATAATAAATACCATGTTTCTACCTACAATTTATCCTTCCTGCATAATTTTGGTAAATATCATCAACATTATATATCCCTAAATATAGATTATACTACCACTATTGAGTGGGTAAAACACTATTACAGACAAAGTCTTATCTTTTTAAGTCCCAAATAACCATATCCCAATAGTGATTGGAATCAAGAAAATATTATTTCCACACCGTAGTGAACCTTAGTCATCCCTATAGGTTTATCAAAATCATTTATATTATCATAGATTACATCCATCACATTCTCAAAATAAAAATATCAATTATTTCATTTCAAGACTCACCAAATTAAATTATACACCATCATCTCATAAAATCCTATAACCACAAAACCAACTACACAATTCTTAAAAATTCATCTTTCAATAGAAACTACCCTCAAGAACCTCATAGCTAAATAAATTATTTTTATCTATTCGTAGTATGGAAAAAACAACTCAACGTTCTCCAATTTATCTCAGAATTCATGGAACATATATACAAGAGGAAATATTTATCAACAACAAAAGATATAATAATCATGAATAAACTCATAATGATACTCCATATGATCCATCACTAATTTTAAGAAATATAATAATCTTATAGAATACATGATTTATGGAAAAAATTGATAAAAAATTGGTAAATGGAGAATTAAAAATATAATAAACTTTTAGGTATGACTATCCATACCCTTGGATACTACCTCTAACAAATATCTTGAATAGAGATGAATAATATATAAATATCTCTTCATATATGAGTAATAATGAGTGATTTTTTTGAACTAGGGTACACACACCATATTATGGCTGAAACGACCAAAATTCAAATTAGATACATTATAAATAAAATAATGATCATTATGAATATGTATTTAAAAACATAGTATACTTATTTTTTTTCAATAATAAGGACCCTTACATATTAACCCATATATATGGGAGACTATTATATATTTCACCATGAATACTGATTCATTTCAAACATTAAAACTGAAAATTTCTATGACCCTTACATATCAAGGAAATGACCGTTATATATTATTCATTAATACTAAATAAAATTAAATGTAATTAAAATGTTCATATCCCTCAATCTAGAAACCCTCCTTCCAAAATCCATTTTCAATTTCTAAATCATCATCTAAAACTATTTATCATTCTAACCCTTTGAAAACCACCATCATGGACAACTAAACTAATAATTTAGAACTACACTTATTCATGTTTTGTAAAATCATTAAAACCCATTATGTTTCAGAAAAAATACACTTACATGTCTCATAAAAAAACATATAAAAATTTCATATCTCAATGCCCAATTTAATCTTATGCATCATCCTAATTACACTTACGTATCACATGTCCACAGAAAAAATTTAAATTTTACAATAGAGGATAAATCCTGTATATTTCTGGGTTATTATTAAAAATCATAGGGTCTTCCAAACCATCATTGATTTCATAACACATCCTAACAATCAAAAACATTTTTTTGGGTCTTCTTATAATCGATCTATTTTTGGTACATGTATAACTAGTTAATCTAGATTTATATTTGAATTTTGTGGATATTGAAATTCAAAAAAATAATATGGTTTTTTAAATCTATATCTCTAGGCTATCCCCTTCTATTAGTTCAAATATTTTAACCCAAAATGGTTTTATTATTTCTCTTTAGTTCAAAAATTATAATTTTCATACTAAAAATGACTTGGAACCCCTATATAATTCTTTGGAGATCATCCTAATCAAGACATTCCATATTACTAAAATACAAAATTTTCTAATATACAATTGTAACACTAAATATATATCGTAATTAATACAAAAAAATACCACATGTCTAATTCACATCATGGAACATACAAATTTCAAATCCAATGATTATGTCTCTTAAAAAACCGTTAGGCACATAATTTCACGACAACACAACCCTTAATAATTTATAAAATCTTGATTCATTATCCAATTCCTATATAACCACCATTGATACCTTTATATAGAATAAGTAAACATCTTCAATTCAAGTTATTTCCTAAATTTCCATTCCCCAATACATTGGACTTCTCATCTCACAAGATATTCAGGGTAGAATTTGATTTACACGGAATTAAAAATTTAATTAAGCATAATATTAAATAATAATGTGTTTTTAGCTATAATTACACCGTTAATTTATATATGAAACGCTATATGAGATATTGTGGGAATTTAAATTATCAAAACACGCATTATAAACATTTTCCTATTTCACATATAGTCCCGTGAAGGTATTGTGAAACCTCTATGAAATAATAATTCCTGACACATTCTCCAATACCATGTAATGATTGGTATAAAAACTAATAAACCATAAATCAATGTTACAATGAATCATAAATATATAAATAAATCAAATATGAATGAAAAATCAAATAATATCAGTCACATCCTTTTTAATTTCGACATACCTCATATATTGGTTACCTATTCTCAATCACATGATCAATACAAAACCCCATTCAAAAGTATATACCCTATCTAAAATATCCAAAATTCTATGAAATGTACAATAAATAAAGGTTTGATGCTACTATGTAGTGTCCTTGGTTATGATTACCATTAATATGGACTAACTGGGAGCCACATAAATCATGGACACCACCCCATATTCTAGATACTGTTGAATAATGGTGGTGGTCCAAGAGTAAAGTAGGTAGATTATAACCTCATGGATATATATATATATAATTAAAATAAATATTAATAATTCCAAATTAAATGTAAATATTATATAATATAACTCATATTAGAAGCATTCCATCAAATAATCAGTGTGAAATTCGATGATCTGATAAAAAATTTATAATAGTGTGAGATATACACCGAAGTTAAAAAATATCCAATATAAATAATATATACATATGGTGATAATTATTAAAAAAAATACAATAATAAAAATAAAATTTTCAGAGGTATATGTTCAGTTCCTAATCCGTAATACTACTATTTTTCAGATCAACTGTCGATAGTATGACCTGTTGGAAAGAGATACCACTTTTTAAATCACTTAATGATATAACATGAGTTCATTAGATAATAATATCAATCGATGGTATTGTGAATTGGAATCCAAAAAAAATAAAACATACCTCACCTTATACTACAAAAATAATGATGTATGTTACACCCAAATCACCATCATTATGTCACATTCCTCATGCAATTTGATGAGAAAGTCATAGGCACACATTCATTCGATGAAAAACACTTATAAAGGAAAACGATTAGATGAAATGTATATGTGGTTCAATATTTGATCTTATTTCAATGAGATAACATTTAAAAACACTCATTTGACCAAAAATTCAAGGATTAATATATTAAAACAAATACAGTAAACATACATTATGATAATTAGAAATATCCCAAAAATTAATATTTATTACCATTGAGAATCGAATCCCAACTCTATTTTGTTAGGGTAATCATTTTTTAAAATAATTTCCACTAAAATATATGATTTCCGTGGAACGCTTAATTAATATTGGGTTGATAATATTATATCTTCTATATAGAACAATCTCGACTGATAATACCAGTAGATTTCAGAAAACACCCTTCTATGTCATGGTATCCATGATCATCTCAACTTCTTTTGAACTCAAACCATCATTTATTTTCCATTAAAATATTTACATATTATTTTTAACATACCCTTGTGCTGATGTTAATTTTTTTCCATGTCATTGCAAGAGATAGTATGACTACTGGAGTTCCTCTTTTTAGTATACTGAATCTAATAACATGTTTAATTAGACAAAATTCCTGAAATTTCCAACTTACATATTTCATCAACTATTTATTAAAAATCCACATCACTTTTTGAAATCACATAATTATTCCTCATTAATGAAGTGTTCTTCATATTATTCAGTTCACCCATGTCGAACAGTGGAAAAATGTTACCTTACAATTTCCTGGACCAACAACATTGTTAAAATTTCATTCATCTTTTTCTACATAGATATCATTCACAAATAAGAAATTTTATCGTCGAACACCTTCCATATGAAATATAATTTCAAATAAATACATGTCATTATTTCATAAAACACAATAGTTCATTCATGCAGACATACACATTGGATTTCATCGAATAACAATACTAAAAATATCCCCTTTATAATATCCTTATATTATGGTATAATTTAGAAAAATGAATTTCAAATTTTGTAGCTTATACATATTCCACATATATTGTCGTTTTGGGAGGCATCATCCTCATTTCAGGCATCCAACTGACTCTTGTATTTTTAGTGGTAAACAAAATCAGGTGTTTATGATATGGGTTATTAAATCCTTATAAAAATCCATATACATGAATACATGTAATAGAAGATATTCATAAAATCACTATTATATATCAAAAAATAAATTTACAAATCTAATGGTCCACTTTACAACTTCCCTATTCTCCTTTTCTAGGATCCCCACAAATTAACATGTCACTCCAACTATAATGGAAAAGTTTTTATTTGTATAAATCATCACATACATCAAACATTTCACATTTAATGACAATGTAATGTTCACTATGTATCATGTAACATATTCTATAATATGTTTTTTTGACATAAATTTTTTTATGTTTCTTCATAGAATGTTCCATAAAATCAAAAATATATTCATCCTTAAATTTTTTATGATATATTAAATGTAATACTTCCAAGATAACATATATTTAATGTATTTTTTATCCTTATCTATCATTATCCCTATAAATTGCTAGGAATGCCTATGGTACTTCATATATAATATTAAATAAAAATTTAACATCATCTGATAAATCCATGAACTATCCATAAATTCTAGTAATATTTAATCCACATATAGTTTGGGTTGGATATAATCCATACCATTCCAGGAATTTCCATTGAAATAGTGATCAAAGTAACTCTATATGAAATAGTCTTCATTAATGAATCCTTGAATCTTTTAGTATCAATATCAAGGATCCAGTTTAAAGTAATATAGGATTTTATTCAAATTAAAAACATGACCCACATAGATATCAACATCCAAAAAATTTTCTACTATAGGTATATAACATTTTCTATGTTACCACGAGTAACAGATTTTCTAAATCCATTTTTTTAAGAATAGATCATATGTATCAAATATAGTCGGTACTTTTTTCATGGTAGTATCTTTCACTAATATTCAAAAAATATATATGAAATCTATTAATTCCATATGTTAAAATACATTCACCACCATCCATGAAATATATCATTTACTTCAATATGGTTATTCATTAAAATGGAATTCCCATTTCTTATCTAGTTTTTTCCTTCCCAATTATGGTTCTATCAATTTCTATGTTCCAATGATGTTGAATGAATTGATTTATTATTTCATTTCTCACTCCCACTATTTTGATTAACTAAATTATAATTCTTATTATAAACATTTAGGTTTAATAGAAAATATTTAAACTAAGAAACTCAAATTATGTCTTTAGCTCACGATTTTTCACATTACTCTAGAAGATATTTTCATCTGTTCATTGGACACTTTTCTTTATAGTGAAATAAATTTCGGTTTTAATATGTATGGTATATCAAAAACTATTCACATAAAAAATGGATCATCCCTTAAGGATTCAAAATACCATTATAATTCTAATAATATTCCATTACATTTACTTTTGGGAGTGTTTTCAACATTTTGAATCACTATAACATCTAATTTTATAGTTCTTCCATCAATATGAACATAAAAATGAATAATTAGTATCATGTCTTTAACATCTGAATTATTATTTTTTCCATTAATTATATCTTGTCGTTGATGATAATATTTTGACACTTGAGGACTCAACATTTAGTCTTCCCACAATATGGGAAAAATTAATACAATCACTTATTTATCAAAAAAACTCACCCCGTAATTTTACTCATGTTTATATTTATCCTTGGTATTGAAGTGAATGCATATCAAATGTAAAAAGTAATCAATTTAAAAAACATATAGTCGTTTTCTCAGAAATATATGTACTGATATACATATTATCATATTATCAAATGAATTTCTATTAGATATGTATGATGTAATTTTAATTACATCTAACCAACTAGCCTTGGGCATTTCAATGTGAAAACACATGGATCATTCCTTCTCAATCAATTCGTGGTTCATTCCCTCACACACACAATTTTTATGTGGTGTTGTTTGTAATATATTTTCAAGTGTTATCCATTTATATTCAATAAAATTATATATGTTATTCCCAATTTCTTCTCCATCATTACGTAATTATAAGAATATCATTTTTTGACCACTTCCTCAATCTACCATGGTGTTTCAAAAGATAAAGGCCTATAAAACATTTGACTTACAATTAAATTAATAAAATCATACCTTCATTGATGTATATTCTAAGGATTTGAAAATTTATGTGAATACTTTGTGGGATTGGACTAGATCTAGTCTCTTATACACAAGTGAACATATTCTAGATTCAGGATTTTGGATTGTAATAATTCATCTTAAATGAAATATAACATTACTTCCTCATTAATTAACTCTCACAATTTCTGATTCATGTGTACTCAATATTTATAACATTTTTTTCCAATAAAATCATTATATAATTTTTTAATAATGTGGTTAAGACTGTTTTTCTCTAACACTTGTTATATTAAGGTTGATGTTTTAACAATTTCACATCAATCTTAATTTTTCTTGAAAAATTATTCATTATTTTAATACATACATGACAACCATTTTACCTTGACTCACTTTATATAATCCATTGAAAAAGCCCTTTTCATAGCCTCAAACATTTGACTACACCACATAAATGATATTCAATCATTGAAATCAAACATGTCTCAATTATTTCATCCATAAGAAATATCCACTCAACATATAGAAATTGGTATATCTATTTTCAATTATATTAAATTATTCTACATATTACTGATTAAATATTCAAAATATTCAGCAACATAATTTAATATTAATAAAAACTATTCTCTGTACTGGAAAAATTCCCCATATACAACTATTCATGACTCAACATCATAATGTTGTCTAATAAGATTATTATTTTCAACCACCATTATTTTAATGAAATATGGTCATCATAAAATTTCCCTACTATTGACATCATTTTGATTTATATAATTAATACTGATATTTAAATGATTCTCACAATGATAATAGGTGGACTAAGACCAGTTGAATTTCTTTGACAAATCTCAATTTATTTGACTTCCATTCACTAATGATTAATTCTTTTGGTTGAGATCCTTCATCCATTATAATTCCATGAATTACTAAAAGTAATATGGACATCCCTTATCATGCATTCAATAACAAGGATCAAATTATATATATAATTGAACACCATATTAATACTTTTCTAGGAATTACTAACCATAAAAACCATACTATCAAATAATTTTGGTAAATTTTACAGTAGAAATACATACCATGAAACATTTGTGAGAGTAACTTTCACTGCATTAACCTAATTCATGGGCAAGTTAAAATCATTCATATGATATATTGTTGACCAATCATAGGATAACTTCATTAAATATATTTTACAATTTTAAAATACATATTTTTTCTTTTGGTTTCCTGTAGATATCCAACAACGACTCCATCAACATAGATGTTGTATCATTCCCCCAAATATTTATTGAAACATTTCATAACAATGAAATCCTCACAAATCTAAGTGGTTTATTTGTCATCTCCCATTCAAGTTCACTTTTTTTAACTGACTTCAAAAAAAATAATTCATATAATTTCACAAAAGATAATATTTTATAATCACACTCCAAAAACTGATGTTTATTCCATTGAAGATTTCAATTCGAACAATTTATTACATCAATATCAGTATTTCTAATGATAGTGAACCCTACTAGAATAAATATGACAGTAAACAATAATGTGAGACTTTCCTATGAAACAGAGTAAATAAAATTGACAATTAAACCAATATTTTAAACCACATATTGGGAATTAAAATTCCATGATCACTCATCGGATGATTGAACATGAGTCCACTAAAATATCTCACACACTAGTGGACCTACATTGTAGAATTCGAAACAAAAGTGCTTCCTTTGAATATAATCCTATATGTAGGATTTTTCCACCATAATCACCTCTTTTAAATCACACTCCTCATGTACACTAATGTGAAACTCTATCTTAAGAACTAGTATAAGGATACCCAATATGAAATTTTATAGTGGATATGTATAGATTTTTTTGTTTAGACCTTATTAATATATCCTTATAATAATACCAGTAAAAATTTATTTCAACTAATACACATAGATTATAATCATTGATGAACTAATACACATGGATAATAATCATGGATTTTAATTTACCATTATTATTGATATTTGTAATATGACACATTAGTGGTACTTAGAATCAGTTCCCACTACTGTTTTATAGATTTCCTCATATGAATAAAGGGGTTTCACCACCATCTAATATTACAAGTCAACCCATTGTTGGAATTGGGTCGGTCCAATGATCATATATAACCAACTCCACCTCAAAGATTTCGACCAATAAAATATAATAAACATCCCATATAACCACCCAGTCCGAGTGATGTCTATATTCTAATGAATTCATACAGTCATATAATAAAAATTGAGAAAATAATATCCTCTGGAAAACATACTTATGAGATAACTTTTAGTATTATTGTTTTATTGATAAGAAAAAATATTTCCACCAGAGTTTCTACATCAAATAAAAATAAACTATAAACATGATCAAGGATTTAAAATCCCAAAATTTCAGTTACCCATAACTAAATCATGAATAAAAATGTCTGCCATGGTATTGAGGAATTGAAGATAGTTATCAGTACGACTATGAAATCCAACTGCAAGGGTGTCAAAAATTAATTACAATAACACAACAAAATTTATAGTGTTATATTCCTCTAATTACTATAAACAATAAATGTAAATAACATTTCATATGTAATAATAATGAGAGAAACAAAGTCCATTAGTTTTTAAAATACATACTTCAACAATTGTCGAGGTTTCTCAAAACAATCAGATAATAATGAACTATGAAAAATTCCTAAAGATAAGATCATATGGAATAATATCCTATAAAAAATAAATGTCTTAATATGGAATTAAGTCCCAATAAACATTGGAAATTCAATGGTATAATGTCCCTCTTGTGATCAAATAATCATTACATGGGAAACGTGTCTCAAAAACACATACATGGGAACAACATATTATATGTTTTTTCTATGATACTAATAGAAGGGAATCATATCACATAATAATTCACACTTATACTATGATCATACCCCCTCCATTGAAAATAAAAATTAAATTGTAAAACCATATCATCCCAATCATCATCATGGTCACATGGGCATTTTTTTTCTACTGTTAGGGGCATTAGATTATGATTAAAAATGCATCATAATTTGAATCACAGTGCTCAACATATCAAACTTCTTTATAGAAGGTGTTACATCTAAATAATTTTGGAATGTAATCTTGATAAAAAATTATGAAATACAAGGAATATTTTCTATATTCATTTAATGGATATGTCAATTCGTTATATCAGACCCACTTTATCCTTCATAGTAATCAAGGTAATTTCATCCCAAAATAGAATAAAAAATTATAATAAAGGGTTTAAAATAATTTTAAAAATATTTTTTTAAGGATGGAATATAGTTCGAATCACAGTAGTTCATTTCTTGATTGGTTTCAATGCACCCAACATATTCCAATAAGGATATCATAGTCAAAGCTCCACCTGTTCTCCAAGATAGTAATGTAGTAACACTCACCCCAATCGAATTAAACCAGGAAAAGGATAAAGGGTAACTATAAATATACCTAGGGGATATATCACAGATGAACCAAACCAAAAAATTCTTTCTGTAACTGAAAATGGATATGGACATCCAATTTATTTTAATCCTCACAATATAATTCTCCAGGAAATCCTAACTAGGTAGAAATAATTTATGGAAACAAACTATAGGTTTGGTTCATGGACTTAGTGAGTCTTCATAACAGAGTGTATCAAACAGACGATCCACTATGTCGATAAAAAATATAAAATTATTAATAATGGTTAGATGTTTCCATTTAAAATTTATTATAGGAAAATAAATAATGTATTAGGATACAATGTATTAATCATCTGATGAATCATTCCTCAACCATTTGTTTAGGATAGGTACCACCTACCTAATACTTGTAAGGAATATCACATTAATTCTCATCAAGTGATTCAATCATAAACTATAGAGATTAAATAACTAAATTAAAACCTTAAATTTTCCCACAATCACAAAAATATCATTATAAGGGTGAGGGATATCCAAAAAAAGAGGTAATAAGAGTCTTATACTCCCCAATGACACTCCCCTTCAACTAGTAGCATAATGATAAAATAACAAACTATATTATGACAATAATTGAAGGGAGAGGAACCAAAGAATAAGAGGGGGATATGATGTTTTTACGTACTATGTTAAAATTGGTGGAAAACTATTTTAATTTTTTTTAGACATCGGATCATATAAATACTTTGAGAGGGGTTACTCATTATAGTCCATGTTTTTAATATTTATTTTTCTACGGGAAATTAACCACTAAAATTGGTTACATTTTAATTAAAAAAGAATTTATTTACTCATAGTACAACACATTTAATTTTTAATATAAAAAAGAGTAAGAATTTAAAAAAAGTAACTATATACAACCAAAATGTGATAGCCCAATCATTTGCGCAGTTGGTTCTTATTTTTTTGTACAGAGTTTCCACTTGAATCTTGTTATCAATTATATTTGGTACAGTTAGGAATCTTCTTATATCACATTATTCCAAATAAATGAGCTACAACTTGAATATATAATTTCCTATTAAATGTTATAATGATAAAAACACCACCACCAGAGAAATTTTTTCTATATAAACTTATTTTTTCATAAATTAATGGGTTATATTTCTATTTAATGAAGACTATAGAATTAAAATGTACTCCATCTCACATCAATATGAAATATTTCCTAGAAACTATATATTTAGAGTATAAATAAATACCCTAATATTAATAATTCAAACTTTACTAATAGTTATATACTGTATAATTATTCTTATCCTATTTGTGTAATTTTTTTAACGTAATTTAAAATCTGTTTTGATATTACAAAATACAATTTATTTAGGAAATACAACTAATTTTATTCTATAAGGAAACTCAATCTCAGTGAATTTTTTTATAGTGTATAATTAAAATTGTTTATCATTCCCTCTATAATAATTTTCTACAACCGTAAAAAAATGCAAATCTCTTTGTCCTAGAGATTAAATAAAATTAATAGTATAATAGAATATAAAACATAGTAGAATTTTTTCTCACTATATAAAAAACATGATCCCCAAATAACCACTTTGGGTTTTATATTATAAAGTGTTATCTACTCAATAATTAATCTATAATTGAAAATATATCTAAATAAAGTGAAAAAATACCTTATTTTTAAACATATCATAATAGAATATATGAATCCTAAAAAACAAAAAATAATTAATAAATCATTATATCTACACACACACAAAATATCGACATTAACATATAAAATGTACAAATTCTATATATTATTGAAATTATATAATAGAAAATATTTCAAAATAATCTTTAAATAATTCCACATATTAAAAAATGTAGCCTTCAAAAAAGCTTGATTATATTTTGATTTAGGAGTTGTTTATTTAGTAAGAATAATAAGATTTATATCATCATTATTCATTAAAATAGATAAAAAAATTTACGTTTTTTCTCTTCTAATTATTATCAGCTATTTTTGGTTATTTATAATGTGATTGTCATTATTTATTCATGTATAATGAAGAAAAAATAATTTGTGATTTTTTAGTATATAAAGATTAATATTGGCATTACTGAGATTAATTTTCCCCAAATTAACAAATTCATGATGTTTTTTTGTCAGTATATAAGGTAACTATTATTTTAACATGGATATAAATATACATGGACCCAAGAGAAGTTGGTTACCCTTAGATAATTGATATAACTCATATGTTGATCACATTAGGTAATCTGTATGTTTTTATCATGTCTAACATAGTTTTATAAACAATCAGACACCTTTATCAGTTATAAATTACATTATATTAATTTGAAATATGTTTTTTCAGATCCCTTTTCATGGCATAGATCAGAGTTTTTGATCTCAAGGTTCTGAATTCCTTTTTCATTTCATTCATAAATATAATAACAAAATAATAATGACTCATAATTTGATTAAAATAAAAAAAATTATAAAATTATAAAATATTTCGCAAAATCGATGGATTTATTCCAACATCCCTTGGGTTCTATAGTCCCACCGTTTTAATTTTTTATCAATAAATTTTCAATATTTTCTGAGGATACTCAATTTAATCAAAAAATTTATAAAACCTTCTTAATGTCCATTATATAATAACCTCTCTAAAATTAGGTGCATCTTGAAACCACATCACTTGATATTTTAGTCATTTTTAGATAAGTGCATCCCTCCATGAAATGAAACATTTACTCAAGTGATTAAAATCATTTTTTATTATAATCAAATTCAACACATCACAAATTAACACTATTTTCTAGCACTGCAGCTATTGATAATGAATTAGTTTCACAGTATTCCATTGAAACACTTCTACAATGTTTATAAATACAGGTTTTGAAACATTTATCTACTTCATAGATAATATTATAAAAAACCATAGGATGGTGGGTACCTTCCACAAATTTTATGTGACTTGTGAAGTACACATGATATCTTTCCAACTAAATTCAGAGAACCACTACATTGTAAATGATTATGTAAATTTATCTAAAAAATTTTATTTAGTGACAACAAACTCAAAATTCAGGACAAGTTATATAGACTTTTCTTTTCTAAAATGATATCTAATATCATTAACTTTATACCCTTAAATAGGGGTTTGAGTACATTTAATCTATTATAAAATCAATTATTCTTTCATTAAAGAATTATCATGGGGTCTCGAGACAATTTTGTGTACCTAAGAGGGATCTTAGGAATAAATCACATAGAGTAATATGCCACTGGATTTTCAGTAGCTAATCACAAGTGATATGGTGGGATTTTTTCAGAAAATATTATCTATCAAAGGTCCATTATCCAGTTGGTGTTGTTGTTGTATGATTTTTATAATATCGATATTTTTTTATTTTCTACATCCTTATTTATATCACATCACTAAATGTTTCTCTTCAAAAAACATCGACCCACCTGTGATGGATGATCTATCCACTCCCACTCCAACCATGAACAATTTCCTTTGATCCTTAATCTTTTGAGTACATAGTGGGCATAATAAAATCCGAGTATAATATATATGACTATATTCATCATTAATTATTTTTCTTAACTGAATTATGTGTTATGTATTTTTTAAGACCATGTGCCACATTTTTAAATATTTTTTATCTTTTAATTTTATATCCCTCATCATAATCTAAATCAATAATTAGTATCAGTCTTGTAAACCATCCTATAATTAAGGTAGGATATCCTTAAAATTAAACTATTTTCATTCTCTTTTACTTTTGGTGCATTAATTTTGTATCATGATGGATTTCTATCAATAATCCCAAAATTAAAGATGTTGTTTAATAATTTATTTTTCCTTAATAAATTTCTATTTATTTCTTCTTGAATTCTACATAGAGGTGATACTAATAGACCCACTTTTCGAAATTAAAACCTACGAAATTATTTTGAAATTATGAACATCAATTTTTCAAGATTATACAAATATTTGGTAACTAATAATACTTCAGATATGTGGTGGTTTTTGATAACATAGAATACACCTAATTTCTGGTTATTTGTGATAACCAATAATATACCTTATATGTTGTGGTTTTCGATAGAATAAATACAAATGACAAGTGGTTATCATTAATATCGAGAATAAATCTCATATGCAGAGGTTTGTGATATAGATAATATAACTTCAGTGTAGAGGTTAGCTATATAATTTGGGTAATTGGTATGGAATGATCATTTTTTCTTGATCAACGACATTTAGAACAAGCTTAGGTAGGTATGTCATTCCATGGTTGTCACCATGGATCATAGTTTTGGATGTATATTTATTTATTAACCATCCATTAGGTATGTTTACAATTTTACATGTTGAAAATTTCATGCATATAATAGGGGCTTGAATTATATAGGGATAAAATAGGCAGTGTCTTATGAAGTATTACTCACTCCTCATAAAGGCTATCATTTAGCACCTGAGTTGATTTATTTATTATAGTTTTGGAAAAGGGAAATTTTCCCATTAAAGATACATGATTTTATATACAATAGAGTTGGGATATGGTAGTCGTGCTAGATATTGGGGGAATTATAGCCTTTGGATCCATTTTTTGAGTATTTTGGCTTACTGTTGTACTTGATGTATATTGGGAACAAGATATATGAAAAATGGACATGTATTTTTTTCTTATTGGGTTTTACATGACATTATGTTAATTTCTTATCTTGTCTATTGTTTTTCACTTATTTCATTATGTGAAGTATGTACCCAGTCTGATTTTATATAATGATTACATTCTCAACTGATTTTATAGTCCCCCAATGTATTTCTATAAATCCTCATCACGAGTCAACATCCATTAGTGTACGGGGAGGTGAGTTTGAGGTATGTGGCCACCACTAGACCAAGATTTGTATTTTAGTCTTGGAACATAAAACATTACAATGTTGTATTAGAGAAATTTCATTTTAATTACTATTTGGACTACTAGATTGGATTCTATGAAAATTTTTAGGATTATTAATGGTCCAAGGTTTTTGTGTAGCTAACTTATTTATGGGAAAAACCCAAATTCTACAAGGATGAGATGATTGTTAATGTGTAATATATTATTGTTATTGTATTTTCACCTTTAGTGGCTCACACGTTTTTCCTTATTAATTATTCTATAGGTACTTATAGCTTATATTATTACTGAAATAGTGTGTGTTTTAACTCAAGTAACATGTTTGTCTTGAATTATTTTCTTCTCATTACATGTTGTTGGAGATATATATGTATTTTCATATATATATATATTGTTTTGATCCTACATGATGATAACAAGTGTGTTGAAAATTTACTTTTATAAGAATCATTTTTAATATGTTTCCAAATATAAATATTTGGTTCCATCTTACATGTTCAACTCCCAACCTATATCATTATTATTTATCCTTGTATAAATTATCACAACATGATGATATTTTTTAAATAATTTTCCAGTAAGAAATATACAAGGAAAATTCCCTCATATCATGTGAATGGAATTATATATAAGTAATACATTAAATATTTAGACTTTTATATTTAGGAATATATGTTATAAAAAATAAATATAATTGGAATATTTATTTAATAATGGGATGATTAAAATTATAATTATTTATTTATAACCACGTCATGTGATTTTGAGTAAAACAAAGGACTCAATGGATCTTCTCGGTCTATTAGTTTTCTGTGAAATATATAATGAGTATTGATATATTATCATTACCCTTTTTTACACTTTGATTATTTCAGTTTACTATTTTTTTGAGTTTCTATATTGTAATTGTATTGATATTTCACCTTAATGGTCTAGGGTCACACTTTAGGTGGGTGGGGGAGAACATGCCCCACCGAAATGTAGACCAGATCCTCCTCCTATCCAGCATCAATCTATAGAGGATAGGTTTTTATAGGTTATTTTATAATTTATTTATATCATGAGGAGGGATAACACAATGTTTTCACAATCTATGTCAAATATTATATATTACTTTCAGCATCAGAATCAGCAACATCCATTATTTACTAGTGAGGGATGTCTATTGGTAGTATATCTACGAATATAAGAAAATAATTCTATCTTGGATCACTTAGATATCCATTAGGATATGTGTGTGAAATTTTATGTGTATAAATTTCTAGTGGAAGTTTGAATCTGTTTGGATGACCTAGTTTAACAAGATCAACCTGCTTGATTGACCTAGAATAATTTACATAACCATTGTTTTATTTATTTTTTTCCCTAATACCATGTAGTCCAATATTACTTAGAATCATAGAAATTAGAGATAAAAAGATATTTTGATAATTTATTATACCTCTCATTTTGTTGAGAAAAATCATGTCCTCTATCTTTGTTCGATGATATGTCATATAAGAAATTTTTTTGAATAGGAAATTCATTATGAGATCATAGTGTTGGTAAATGTATTGTACCTATAAACTTTTTCTATGACAGTGGAAAATCCCTGATAAAATAGATGAATATAAATGAATGTTAGAAAATGGGTTCATTCACACCTATTGGTGGAAGTAATATTGTGTCATATGGGAGTATGACAGCTCATCTCAGGGCCTGCTCTAGGATAGTGGATGACAGATCAGGCATACTAGAGGATATTCCATTCCCTAATAGGGATGCAGTGAGAAATGTTGTTATCATTATATTGATATAAGTTAAAAGAGGTTAAAATATAGTCAATCACATAATCAGTGCCATCAGTGTGGAATAATGGTTCACCAACACCACTTTTATATATATGGATAGTGGGAACGAAGTGGAAGGTCTTCTAGATTGGTTCATATATATGGTACTATTAATATAACACATATGAAAACAAAAAAATGGGCTTCCACTAGTTGTAAAATTCATGTTGTTTTCTTGGGGAACTTGGTTCATGGACAGCCATTGGGACACGGGAATGTCACTTAGGATAGTCAGATAGCAACACAGCACTGTGAAATATGTTAACTATGTGTTATAGAGACTACCTTGATTTGGAATGGGGAATATCCATCTAATGATTGAGGGATTCATTTATATCTTCAAATTTGGTCTTAATTTTACTTGATTCAATATCATCATATTATTTTTTTTATGATCAATTTATTTAATGATTGGGTTTTCCTATAGATTACTTTTATGGATTCATATAAATATATAAACCTTTATGCCCAAAATATAAGGGAATCTTCATGTTTTTTTGAGGAACTTTTCTTATTGGAATTTGTTGATTCCTTAGATATTTCATCATGCTAGAGATATGATTTTATTTGGTGGTCATTGGATTTATTTGTCTTATTCGTTATAAAAAACATGTTTTTTAACTCTAAATATTATCATTCACCTCTCTATTTGGTGGACACATGAATTATATCATTGAGTGGCAAATCTAAAAAGGTCGAATATGGTCAGATCCCCATATACGGGTAAGAATCACATTCCTTGTTGTTAGAATATTTAACGGTGTAGGAGAGACCTACCATTCTATTTTTTCTCCGGTGAATGATTTATTATAGAATATCATTCATGAGTATATTTCAAGATTACCAAAAAATAATTAAATTCTATTTACGATCAATATTATGCTAGGTAAGAATCCTATTTTCTTTCCTCCATAATGGATGGATCCAAATGATCTTTTAGAAATGAAATCCATGTAAGAGGACAAAGTGGTAAATGGGTATATTAGACAAATAAGTAACACATATGATGATTTGGTTATTTTTTACATTAAGGTTTTCAAATCATTGGGGATTTTTATAGACTAATGAATACTTAATCAGGTGTCAGTTAAGAACCAGTACACACTACACCAAATCAATATCTTGAATGATTAGCCGAAATGGGATAATATTTCTCAATGATTGACCATTGTTGAAGGTACCACTAATTTAGAGGGTGAGATTCATATTTCCCACTTATAACCTACAAGACCATATTCTCCGGTATAAATAAAATGTTTATATGTTAAAAATATCAAAATTTCTAGATGTATTTATTGATCTGGTGAACAGAGTTTTCCACCCTTGATTAATTGATGAAGTATTAGTGTATTAAACATCTATAATGTGTCATTATATGGAAATATATATAGTTTTTTGAATTCATTTTGAACAATTTCATTATGACAAATTCTCTAATCATTTTTTTTGTTTGGATCCTAAAAATTTCAAAGATCAAATCATATCTAATACTATATTTTTTATGATTCATGGGAAGGTGCATATTAGGGGTTCTTTGGTGATAGCTAATAATGTTATTGTTATTTACAATATCCAATAGATGGATAGAAAATATTTAAATTTGTCTACAACTATGCCCACTTGGAATCTCTATTTGACAGAGCTGACTAAAAAATGGGTGGTATTTTACTTGTCTGACGCGTGTAAGGAATCCCATAGAGATCTGAATAAGAAGTCGACTTCTTCACTTACTCTTAACATAATCAATAAAGGCAAGTTTTCCAGTCCATATTTTAGTTCCTCAGGTATCTGATTGGGTGCATTGTTGACAAATGATGGGAGAGTGGTCACATATAATTCTAGGAATTTGAGGTTTCATCAGCACAACTACCCAAATCATGTCATAGAGCAAGCCACTAGGGTGAATTCCTCATGCTACTGTAATCCTATCCCTATCATAAAGTGGTTCATGGTTATACATATTTTGAATATTTCTGTGATAATATATCATAAATAAATTAATAATTTTAATAAATTTTGATCTTTTGTGGGTTCTCAAAAATTTTAGTTAGTAATTTTAAAAAAATTATTGGTTTGCATTCATCTCATGGTTTGATCATGATGGGATCAGTTATGCATATATACTATGATGAACCGTGTGATTACTTCATTGTATTTTCTTAATGCACATGATGTGAAACGATATTGGTACACCATGTGACATAATTTTATATTTTCACTATGTCTTGGAAGTAAATAATGGTATAGTTGGAGCATGATTTTTCGAACCATGTAACATTCTTAGGGGTAGATTAAGTGACATCACATGTATTTCAGGAAGGGACAACATGTTTGGTGCATGTTTCATAATGGTGTTCATATAAACAGTGCACATGTCTAGTTAATATATCATTTTCAATCTTTTCCATTCTCACATATTTATTTTCCCCTCACCTCTCCACATGTGAGATTCACAACTATAGACTTCTCATTGGACATTCATTCAACCCACCTATTAGCTTCCAATAATCATCCCAATTACAAAAAAAGGATTCTAACTTAATTAATCATGGTAGAAATCTTATTTCTTCCACATCTATTATTCGAACATTGGTTCTCCTTAATTTCCCCTATTTTCGTGGAAAATCCCTAGGGTGTGGGTTGAACGAATTTTTGATGTTTTCTTACATTATTATGGAATGTGATGGGTCTCTATGGTCCAATAATTGGTTGTTTCATTATCAATAACTATGGTGAGGTTTTTTTATTTTCTTTAGCCTTCCTATAGCCACATGATGTTGGTTTTATTTTTCCCCGTATTTTGGCCCAATTATAATTATGACTGAAAAATAATTTCTTATTTACATGGATGGATTTTTAATTCTAGATTTTTTTACTTTTAATTTATTAATTGTTTTTCAATGAATCATTCATACTTTTTATGTATACATACATGTGTATGAATAGGTAAATGCATAAATATATATATATATACAAATTACCTCCTTATACATATTCCCACATGGTGTAGGGAATATGTACATTGTAAAAAATAGTGTGTGTGTATATATATATATATTTGTATGAAGTTTCATATTCATTAAATCTAAAAATAGTGGATTAAAGTGTAAGTCATCAAAGGAGACATGTTTTGAGGTTTTTTTATATATACATTTGATTCATGTTGAATGTTAATGTATTCTTGTGCTTTCTAAATTAGTTTTTATGAAATTATAACTATATGCGATCTTGTAGTTGTAAATTGAAATCCTTTGATATTGTTCTTATAATGGAATAATTTTTTTCAATAAAATCCTATTTTTTATTGAAATTTGATCGATTCAGTTTTTATTTTCATGGAGTGAAAACATTTATTTAATTTGAATTTATTTTTAATGTGAGGTGTTTTCTACAAAATGAAATTAAAATGGATTTTTGTTTTTATAAAATTGTGATTCCAAATGCTTCTATGATTTTCCAATTGTTAAAATTCAATGATTAATTTGGTAAAAGAATTTATGGAAGTCGGTGTCATATAATCATCTCATTAATTTAAAGGAGAAAATTTAATGGAGAAAGGCCATCATGTTATGTGTGGTTTCAATATTTCCTGAATGTGTGGGTGATATCAATCTTTTTATAAGTAGTATTTTTGAAGGTAGTTTTATTAAATGTGAATGGTACAAGATTCTTGATAAATGTATTCGTGTTGAAGGAATATAGTGAAAGTTGATAATAAAATGTTTTATTTGAGATACCATTGAATTATCCTAGATTTTTTACCGCTTTTGTGGATCTCTTATCTGTATGGGATGATTTTCATCATCCCTTGTGTGGGAATATTATTTTTTATATACATTGAAATATTAATGTAGGGATCTTCAACATTGAGTGTCTTCGGTGATGGTATATTTCATTATTCCTTATGTGTTATAGTCATATTTTTTCATTGTGCCTCATATATTTTATTTTTCAGGGGAAACTGAGTAATAAGTGGGAGATCTAGAATTTTAATCATGTTAGTTTATATATCACTAGTTTTACACCATTTATTCAAGGAATAATGGATTATTAGTTGTCTTTCCATCACAATGATTCTTTTTGAGCCAACAGGATGATCATTATGAAATTATCATATACTAGTATCTAGTTTTGGTTTAATATCATTATATAATGAAATTATTAACACATTAGGGGATTAGTATTGGGCCAATACACATTTTACTTTCATGTGGAGTTTTATTGTGGGGAATTTGATCAAGATTTGTGTTGTATCATTTCCCTAGAAAATATTGTTATTAAATAATTTCTTCTTATTTTGATATATTTTAATTGCCCAAACTGTTATACCATAAATTTCCCATTTTATTAAATTAAATGTCATATTATGTTATATGGTGGTACAAGACACATAAAATTATTTTATTTCACTATATATATTAGGATTTAAAATACATTTATATTTATTTTACATTTATAATATAGTTTCTGTATTTGGATTACATGATTAGTAAAAATATAGTGTTTTAGAAAATCCATTTCACAGAGATAAATATGTGATTGCCCTAACCAGTAGGATCGTACCCTATGTAGACCATTTCTTGGAGCTTCAAAAGATGATAAGATAAATGGGATTTCCCCTTATCCTCTTACAAGATGAGATCCCAAATATTTATGCAAGATAGTAAATTTTTACAGGTGATGTTATGTATCATCTATATGATGGCACATACCTTCTACATCGAATCAACCCATGAAATTCTCATTGTCCCTCACATTACCCAATAATTATTTACTTGTGTATTAAAATGATACATATCAAGACCATAAAAATATAAATATCTATATTATAATTTCAATTTAATAATTTTCATATTTTATTATTATCATTAATTTATAAATGATTTTTCTTTTTATATAATAAAACAAAAAAATTATTTTAAAGAAGTACTAAATTTCAATTAACACCATTATTTTGATGAACTAATTGTTTTCAAATCAGTAAGCTATTAATAATACATTATTTTAAAATAAATTTTATTAAAAAAGTTATCTTATAATATGTATCCAGTCAAATGTAATTTTTATGAGGGTTCAAAAACTGTTACTATTAATAACCATGAATTTGTTAATAAATGACTATTATTTTTAATATGATAATACAAATATATAGAAAATTGTTTTGTTCGAATGAATATTATTTTCAGAATCAGAATGTCAAAACTTTCCAATGGAAATGTTTTTATATTTTTTGGATATAGTCAAATGTTCAGTAAAAAATTAAATTCCATATAAATATATGGTGTGTATTATGACTTCATAATGACCCAAAAGTAATTTAATAAATTCTATAAAGGTTATCCCTAAAAAAATATTTTTTTTTCATTTAAAATAAATTGATTATAATTTCATATGATTAAATTTCATATGTCTTTATGAGTCCACCAAAAACATTAATATTTGTTAATGTTTTAAAATAATTTTTTCAATATAATAACAAACCTCCACATCACCATGGGTAATATTTTATCATGTATGGACCATAGACATATAAAATAATGAAACAAATACCTTATTTCTCAAAAATAATATTAATAATCCATTGGAAGGATTGGGGTGGGGTTATTATTTTATATATATTATAAAACATATGTTTGATAAATAATAAATAAATACAAACTCTTTTCCGATATAATCCTATTCATTAACATATTTCTCATCCATAAAAATCATTATAGAATGTCCTTACTCTGACCTAACCTCCCAAGAGTAATTCCATGGTGACACAGGATCTCAATAATCTCATATATTTAATTTTCTTCCACACTCTCAAGATAAGGGGTTGTCCTAATATCCTCTTTGTTAAAGATTATTTATTATCTTATGCATTATATTTTCAATTCCTAATGATTGTATATTTACATAAATATCCGTATTACTTCCCATTTGATGTCAAAAATATGAGATATCACATTCTATCCAATAAAACCATTTTATTAATTTCTATTTGATGTCATCATGCTACAGATATTTCCACTCAATAATCGATGCGAAATCCATTTTTTAATTAAATTACATACCCATTTTCATTCATGTTTTTTCACCATCATATAATTATTAAAAAATTAATTGGGACTTAAATGTTTTTATTCCACAACCCAAGATCATGTAATAAAATATGAGTATAGATGAATACATGTTATATGATCTATGTGGAATAATTAATCATGAAAATTTAGTGATAGTGATCAGGTTCCCAAAATTGTTTAGTGCTCCAATTAATTGTGTAATTTTTAGTCTCATGACATGTCATATTGGGACATGGAGTTAACATGATTTTCTTATTGGACTTTTTCTATCATGATGTCTATTAATTAATCCCTAACATAATATTTTTATGTGGAGTTTTATGTTTTTTGTACATTTCTTATGTTTCCTTTATAATTCTCATGTAATATCATGTCTCACCATGCATGTTTATTATTCTTACCCCTTTAATTCCTCATTAATATGCTATTTTATAACATTTATTAATCTAATTAATGTATTCCATGATTATTGAAATTAATAGATTTATTTCTCACTCTTTCTTATGTAAGTCCCCATGTTATCCCATGTTGTTTTAAGTGTGATCAAATTAATAAAGTTTTCAAAATAATATAATTTATTCTTGTTTTAACCATTTTTTAATGTACCAAATTCATAAATACACTAAAATTATTAATCATATAGGATTTATTAATTAATATATAATATAAAATTCATTTATTAATGTGTAAAGTGAAGGGTTGTGATAGTTGGTATCAAAGTAAACGTTTCATTATTTTGGATATAAGGATTAGAAAACTATAGTGAAAGCCCAGGGGATATAACTATGTTTAAAAATACATCCCAAAATTTTAGAATGTATAATGTAAGTGGTTTATCATTAAATTACATCCCTATATGGATACAATAGATTGATGTGGATCTGGAATAGATGAACATAATGGAAAACCCCGAAAAACCTAGGTTGATCTAGAGGCATCCAAGAATATGTAAATGAAAATAATAATTTATGCAATCCTGGTATTACATTTCCAAGTGATATCCTTTCTTAAATTCAAATGTCGTTAATTACTATTATTAAGGTACAAAAAATTACTCTATGTATCTTTGTTTGGAAATATATCGTGGATTACATTGATTGAATCCTAACAATCCATAAGTTAATGAAATGCTTGTAATTTATAATTTATCCCTTTAATGACATTGCATTCCACCTTTATTTGTTAATTGATATAAAAATTATCCACCCTAGCTTTTACCATTATTATATCAAATTTATTCAAATAGGAGGAAATGTGTAAACAACCATTGTGAAGGGAAATGTGATGAAGACCCCACAAAATATGCCTTTTCATATCTGTGGTCATGTATGATATATTTTTAGTATTTCAAAATAGTTGAAAAAAAAATTAATAACAAGTTTATACATGAATTCCCAATGTTTTCAAGGAATAAAAAGATCATATCTCAGTGATATTCATATAATAATGATGTAAGTCAATAAAGAACCAAATTCTTTGTGAAATGAATGTGGAAAGGTGCACAATTTGAAATGTCACAATGAAACTGAGATATGTATTATTTGTCGAAAGATAGGTAATATTGTATCCAATTATCATAAAAAAGTAATAAAATGATGGATGGAAATAAATTACAATCTAATATTCCATATACAGTTCTATGTTGTAAATGTGGAGAATATGGAAATTTTCCAAGATAATTCTCCATTATGTGTGCTATAAAAAATGATAAGAATGAACAATATCTAAGTACAAGGGAAAAAGGAAATTTCTATACTGAGATGTTTCACTATCACTGATGTATATGTAACCTCAACTTATTAATTGTGTATATCATGTTTTATTGAAATTCACTCACTTTTATCATATTTTTTATTTTTTCTAAGAACATCTATTCAACATAAAAATTTATTTTATAGAATTATAAATATATTCGCGGATTATGTTTCTCATGCTGAATATTATGAATATGTAATTCTTGAAAATAATATTAATTTCAATCTAGTTGAATTTCGAGTAATTTTGTGTATGGATTTCCCAAAAATGATCTAACTTAAATTTTCACAAGAAGGAAATAACTCTTCGTATCACGATTAGAACCTCGATTCTTAACATGTTCAAGGATGGAAATGAATATTATTTTTCAAAACAATATCAAGTATAGATATTATTTACCAATAAGAACTAATATTTAGATAAAATGATTTAGTCTATGGAATGAATCATCAACAATGACATTCATTTTAAGTGGGAATACACTTATGTTTGTCCATAAAAAAATTTCTTCCACCTACTTGAGATTTTCAATTTTCAATCAAGATCATACAGGGGAAATTACCATTATTAGAAACTCTTTATATAATGGTTGTTGTGGATCTGTAAGAGATGAATATCTTACTATAGGAGAATATTTAATATGTGTTTATACATCTTGGTGATTCACCATAGTTTGAACCAGACTTATCCATCGTGAATAATGATGGTCCAATGCTCCTTAACAATGATAATAATTACATTAATAAGATCACAAAAATAAAATCGTATCCCTATCCTCAAAATTTTCACTTGTTATGTCAGCTATGTGGAATACAATACATCTTTGTGGTGGATCAATATTTGGGATATTACAAATTTAGGGTGAATAATGAGAATATCCCAATAATAAGTTTCATACAAGTTAGGAGAAATATTAGTTCTTAGTAATTTCAATCAGAATCACAAATGATTTAGAAAAATCCATGGTCATGATGACATGATTCTTTATATTTTTCCTTGAGAAATGTTCAGTAGTCTTTATAATTTATTTTCATATATATACAAAACAAAGGTTCTTGAAGATAATTTGAGGACTCATATATAGACCATAAGAGGGGATAAGATTTATACCTTGTACATATAATAGAGGCTATTATAGAAGAATGTTTCATTCATGGTGAATATCATCTCATGATGATGGATATATATATAAACCTTTCAAACAAAAAATAAATTCAATGATGTTAGAGGCCAACATAATTGATATATTAACACAGTTTCATTGGATTATCATTGTAATACCACCAATTTGTGTGAAATTTCTCACGATTCACAAACCCTCCAACCAGGACAACTCATATATGAGTTAAATTTACAAGTAAAGAAAAATTTTATGAGGGATTCAAAGAGTTTAATGGAGACATTTCACTACACCTTTACTCACACTACCCACAAGTAGAGAACTTTTTGTTGTATTAAATTATTCAATGAAGAAGGTCTTGGGATGTGTGTTAATTATGAATAAAAATGTGGAATAATGTGCTTCATGTATGTTGAATGTTCTAGAATTTCACTACCTTACACAAAATTAGGATATCTCTATATAGATTCTCATTATGAAAATATGGCTGAATTATATATTTTGGGAGAAGTGAGAAATATATATGGATCACAAAAGCCTCATGTATATATTAACACAGAAAAAGATAAATATGTATAAATGATGCTGGTTATCTCTAATTAAGGACTATAACTGCTCAAATTAGAATGATCCTAGAAAATCGTATAAATAATAATATGATTTCAGTAGAAATGATCTTGGAACTAATTAATTGGTGAGAATTGATTAAGATGTAATCTTTTTATATTTATAAATGATAGGCATCTGAATCATGAAGTAAGAAACATCATAAATCCTACAACAAACGATTTCTCCATCATCCATTATATAGAAGATAAAGTATGAACAATGAGATGGTGTGGGAATTTAGAATATAGTGCATGCTATAAGAAAAGAGATATCCTTGGAGTAAGATGTTAATAAAGAAGAAGCTATATGATTTGTGTCACAACTATATGTACCATTAAATCATAAATTAAATAAGGATCTATTAGATAATGAACATTGTTTGACATTATCCATCCATCTAGGATGAAAATAATTATATATATATCTCTGAGAGATCAGTTGTTTGGAAAATTTAATGGAGGAAATCATAGAAGATATATCATGATGAATTTTATTTCATCAATTTAATTAAAAATTGAAAAAATCTTGGGAGAACATGTTACCATTACCCATATATACAAGAAAATTGGAAAACATCAACATAGTTTTTTTCACTGGTCTTCTAAAGTCATCAATATGAAATAGTGTTATATGGGTTTCAGTGGATAATTTTATAAAAAATACACACGTCATTGTGATTTTAGAGGATTAATCACTTGATTTACATGTAGGAATATATATTATAGAAGTTGTGAGGCTCCATGGAACACCACTATCAATTGTATAAGACTAATATCCAATATTTATCTTCATAATTTGATGGATTATCCAACACCCTATAAATACTAATTCAAACTTCAGTATGGATTATCACCCTTAAATTGATGTCAAATATCATTAGACTATCCAGACACTTAAGGACATGATGATAGCATGCTCCATTGGTTTCAAAGATGGATGTGATAAATATATTCCCCCTGTCATATTCGCATACAATAATAGATTCCAATCAAGCATCCAAATATATCCCAATTTCTCCCTTTATGAGAATATTTAATGAACACCTACATGATGGGATGATGTTAGGAAACACAAACTTTTACTTCATGAAATGGCCGAGTAAATGGTGGAAAAGGATAAGACAATTTAGTAGAATATCATGGTTATTAATAGTTGATAGAAGAATTATGAAAATAATCATTTAAGGGACCATCATTTTAATGTCGTAGACACTATATTCCACCAAATAATATATATTAAATAAGACCCTGAGATTTGGGAAGAAGGTAAATCGTATTCCATCATAAATGAATCCCATTGATATCCTCATTCACATCAAAATGGTGGTCTATCGGCTAGCACTCCCATGAAAAATTTCTCAATTAAAAGTTTTATTCACTATATCCCTCTTCGATTAGTACATACTAGAACCCAAAAATAAAATAAATCTAGTTGTGGTACCATTAGATAATGATCATTCTATTAATGACCATTCACTGAAGATCATAGGTTATTGGAAAAATTCTCAACATATTATGAAAATACACCCTATCATGGATTTGAGGAGAAAACGCATGTTGAAAAAGTGATGTGGGAAACATAGGAGGTGATGAAATAGAGTTACAATCATCTAATTTATTGTGGGAAATTAAAATTTCATGTGAGAAATTTCTTGGTGGGGGGATTGAATTTCCCCAAACTGTTATATGTAATTTTCTCCAAGTGATTTAATTGAATGTATTAATTTGTAATACGTTTATAGAAAAAAACGCATTTATTTGGATTTATTATGTCAATTTCGATTTAATATATTGTTATTTATCATTACCATTTATAATATAGCAATTATTCAGTGATCAAATTATTAATACAAATATAGGTTAATATCAAATCCAATTGGCACATACAATGGAAGCGATGGCCAAAACAAGTTGGATCATTCCCTATCAAGCACAGTTATCTAATATTACAAGAGAGATAAAATCATTATTAGTTTCCGTTGGCCAAGTAAAATATTATATCCAACAACGTTAGCATGATAGATGTAGTTTATGGGAGAAGTTCAAGCATATCGAGATCACAACCCAAACCATGTACATCGAATCACCCAATGAATTCCTCACCATCAAATACCTTAACATTATAGATTTTTCCGGTGTATGGAAGGGATATTTATCAATAAAATAAATATATGAGTATTTATATTTCATTTTTAATAGATTATTGTTAATATTTTCTTTATATCATTACTTTTAAATGGTTTAGAATATTATAAAATAAAACAAAAATTGTATGTTTAATTTTTATTCAATTTCAAAAATGAAATTTATTTTCATTTATTATTATATTATAGAAATAAATTTTTAATTTTATTTTTTTATTATCTATTTTTTTAAATATAAATGATCAAATGTGTTTTATGTGGTCAAATGTAATTCTTATTGGTGTAGGAAAACTGATATTGTTTAAAAATCAAGAATTTATAAATAAATGATGATTATTTTTTAAATGAAAAAACAAATACTATTATATGACTATTGTTATAGAAAATATTATTATTTGAATAAGAATTTAGAAATAATCTAATAGTGAGTTTTTTATAATGTTTTGGGACCGAAAAATATTTTGTTAAAAATTTAATACTTTAAAAATATACAATGTGTATTATGATATTATAATGACACAAAAATGATTTAATAAATCATATACTTTGTATTAATGATAAAATATATATTTTAAAATTAATATAATTTGATTTTATTTCTATGTGATTAAATTAATAATGCCTATATGAATCTACAATAACTATTGATATATTTTATGGTTTAAAAATCATTTCATTAAGAATAAGACTCAACTCCACATCCCAAATGGTAATATTTTATTTATTTTCTACCCATATCCCTACAAATAAATTAATTCCATTTTTTGTAAAAACCTTTGAAAACACATTTTTTTAATTATATATATTCTAAAACCTATGTTTGATAAATAGTCAAGAAATCACCACAATTTTTTTATAGAAACAAAGACAAGATCCCAATAATCCAATCTCAAATACATAGAGAACATAATAACTCTTCCCTCACCATTCTAGATTCCCCCAATGTTTATCCAATGCATTAATGATGATCATCCCATCCGTTTGAAGTCAAACTCTCATGGTAAGGTGTCCTCTATTTCTAATCTTTCAAAAAATTTATTATTGTATTAGGAATAATATTTAAAATAAATAATGGTTTTATATGACTTTCCATTTCCCTATTATTTAAAAAAAATTCTATATGATCAAGGATCTGTTTCCCCCTCATAAAATAATGTTATGAATATTTATGTGATGTTATTATGCTATCGAAATTTCACCACAATTTTCCATGACGAACAAATTGTGTATTGAATAAAATAACAATTTCCATTAAATTTTGGTCACCCTTATACACATATAAATCATTGAATTAGTACATTTAGGTTTTTATTCTAGACTTCTTGATCATGGAATAAAATATGATGATGAATGAATGCATGTCATATGATCAATGGGGCATACTTTTACATGAGAATGAAATGAATTTGCTGGGTGTTCCCAGAATTATATAGCATGCTAATGCACTAGGAATTGTTTCATCTCAAGATATTTCACGGTGAGATAGATAGTGAACCATATTCTATAATGGTACTTTTTACCATCATGATATATTGGTTGTTATCCTTGTCATATGGTTATGATTTAGTGTTTTATGTTGTTTCCACAATTCATGTGATTCCTTTATGATTATCATGATATATCAGGTCTCATTATTCATTTTTATGGTTACTACACATTTTATTACCCATTGATATGCCTATTTTTAAAAATTTATTATTCTCTTCATGATATGCCATGTTTATTGCCTTACTGAGCTATATAGCTAAACCTTTTCTTATGTATGTCCCTAGGTATTCCAAAACAGTTTTATGTATGATCATGTTAAGGAATTTTTCAATAAATATGCCGTTGTATTATTTAATGTTCTTATGTATTCTACATAGTTCCTAAAGACACAATACTTCTTGATCTCCCTATTTTTGTTAAGGGTGATATTTTTAAATAATTTATTTTTTAATGTGTAATAAAGAGTAGGTTTTTCATATATAAGCCTTGTTATGCATTTCTTACTTTGTTATTCTTTATATTTTGAATTGGATCGTATTCCTTTGAAAATAAGTTACTCATTTCACTTGAAAACCTTATTTGATATTAAAGATACTAATTTGTGAGATATAAATTGACATTGAAATGGGGTGTTTTAGTTTAAATATGGAATTTGATGGTTAATGGTTTTCCGGGTGACTATTGGTAAGAATGAGTAACTCAATTAGTTGATGAATTCAGTTCCCAATTAAATTTCTTTTAAAAACTAGTACAATTAAAATTTTAATAATATTTAAAACATACTATTTAATCAAAACAATATATTGAAATTTTTTTGGTCATTTAAGATAATCCTCAAAGCTTTATCTGTGCTGAGATAAAAAATTTATGAGAATTGAATTAACATTTAAAATAAATTTAATTTATAAAAATATTACATAAATAGTAGTTTATATTAACTATCAATGTTGATTTATTTATAGTTTTGAAAAAATTATAAATCATATAAATGAAATAAAATAAATCAAGTAATGTAATTGAAAACTGAAGATTCTGTCTCAAGTAGAGAGTTATTAACTTCTAATTGGAACCCACTAGTTTCTATGATTATTATATAAATATTATATTGATCGAAAACCAATATCAAGTAATAATACAATATCTAAAATACAATCAAGGACACATAAGGATATATTTTACAAAATCCATGGGAAAACCATAATTACAGGATACACATGGACCTCTTCCACAATATAGTGGGTACAAAAATGAAAAGAGTGTAATGAATATGTCTTGTATCATCCAGTTGATCCACTTGAGATTGCATATTTTTAATAAATAGTGTATACAACACACATTTTAATTATAGATTCAATAAATATAATGTGTAGGTATAATTATGTAGAAAATATAGTGTTGGAATATTTGAATTTCTCTGAAAGCTTGAGTCCCATAAGATTTGGCTTCGAGAGAGGCTTGTGTCATTTTTTATAAACTAGAAGTTAAAGAATTGATGATTGTAAGCTCTATATATTATAAATGAATAAAAATATTTATATTTTCTGTAGGCTCCACTCTTTCATAGTTTGGTGAAGGAAATAGGAACTGTGTAATTCTATCCAATAAATTCAACACTTGGCCAACAATTTCTGTCTATCCACCAAGCATGCATTCATTTCACTCTATGTTTGTCACATTTTTTAAATTAAAATGAGGTTGAATTAATTGAATATATATTACGTCATGTTGTATATATAATTAGATGAATAGTCATTAGGGTATTCAGCAACATTATTCTTCGGTTTGACATAAACATTAATTTTCCCTATAATATTTTATAAATAACCATTAAAATAAAACTAAGAATTAAATTTGATTATATAGCTATTAAAAACAATTAATTAAAATATCATATTATATAGATGGTGAGTTTTGTTAGTGGTGACGTAGGAATGGAATAGACAGAATCCGATTGTCAGTCAGGATGATTATATGTCTTATAGTGGTAGATTATTCTCAATGGTGAATCATCTCAACTATGACTTGTCTGAATGGAGACTCATCTCAATGGTGACTCGTCTCGATCTCCAATCAATATAATGTGAGTTATATTTAGTGGTAGGTATTTTTTTAGTGATTTGGGTATGACAGAGAATCATTCTTGGTGGTGACACTTTTTCAGCAGTCATACATTCTTCTTGGTGATTTATCATCAACATGGAGTCTATTCTGGAAGTGACTCATCATTTAGGGTGACTCCTTTGAAGTGCCCAGATCAGTGTGAATCACTGAGAGGGGGAGGGGGTGAATCAGCGATCCCTTAAAACTTTTTACTAATTGATTCTTTATCAATTAAACCTCTATGGCTGGTTAAAGCCTCGATCCACTCTTCTTGTATCTCTCAACCTTTCCCGGATAATGCAGTAATGAAAAGGCACAGGACACAAGGATTTACAAGGTTCGGCACCAAAGGCCTACATCCCTGCCATGCTCTCCCAGCATGGATTCTCCCATTATAACTTGTTAGAATTACAATGGTCGATACAGAGTCCCACTGTATCTCTCCTGAGTCCCACAGGAGGGTCTTTATACTGCTTCACACAGTGTTACCAGAGTCCCACTGGCCTGCTCCAGAATCCCACTGAAGACTTCTTCTCCCTGAGTCCCACAGGGTCTTCTCCTGGCTCCTCGAGTCGCACGAGTAGCTCTTCTTCACTCTAAGTTCTTCAAGTATCCTCAGCAGTCTGGGATAAAGACTGCTGGCCTTGCTCTGTACCTCTGATCACTTGTGATGATCAGGTCTTCTCACCTTGCTCAGGATTTATCTCCTTCTTCTAAGGATGACCTGGCTTCTCTCCAACTACTGAATGCTCAGAGAAATAATATCTTTATCTTCGGTCTGGTCCAGTCTCAGTTGCACACCACTGATTTAGCACTGTTCACATGTGCTCGTGCATGCATGCATGCATGCACTCTCCTTTTCTTCCTCTTAGTGCAGTAGACCCACAAAGGGTGTAGTCACTTTAAGCACACACCTTCACTGAACTTCACACACTTTATCCAAATTTTTTACACACTTAGAGTGTGTTCTACTTTTGTGTGGGTCACCCCTTCTTCTTTTTCTAATGTGTATACACTTTTAGTGCACACACCTAGGATCGGCCACTTCTTTAATTTGCACACAATTGTTTCACTTTAGCACACACATGAGTTGGCCTCCTCCTCTTCTTGTTGCACACACACACTTTAGTGTTCTTTTAGTTTGTTCTTCAAGGTATGCACACACAAGGTCACAACCCTCGGCCTCTTCAAATGAACACACTTAAAGTGTGTTCCTCTTTGTTCAAATGCACAACCAAGACTATGGATCATTCAATTCTTACACACACACAAAGTGTGGTCTTCCACTTCACTTGTCACACACCACTTGATGTTGTTCTTTGTGCACACACATGGCCTCAGGTTCTTCTTCTCCACTTGGCACACACTTGGCCCGTAGGTGATCTTGTCCACTTTGTACACACACAAATAGTGTGGTCTTCCACCTTTCTTTTGCACACACTTGGGTTCTAAGGTCCTCTTGTCTTCCCACTTGGCTACGGCCTTCTTCTTCAAATTGCACACAAAGTGCCTCGGGTACTTCTTCTCCACTTAGCACACACACAAGGGCTACAGCCACTTGTTTAAAGGCCTCGGGTATTTCTCTTCTCCTATTACCACACACATGAGGCAAGGCCTCGGCCTTCTTTGGCACACACACACAACCCGAACTCCCTGTCTCAAATGAAGGCGCGCAAGGGGTGCGGCCAATCTTCCTCAACACTGTCGCGCAAGATGCACTGGCCGCGGGCGCGCAAGTACTACTGCCGCGCAAGCACTCGGGTGTGCAAGGTGCAACACCGTGGGGCTTCAACCGTGGGCGCGCAAGGTGCAGCGGCCCCGGGTTCTTCCTGCCGCACAAAGGGATAGCGCGCAGGGTTCTTCTCCAACCTCTTTCGCGCAAGGAGTGGGCAAAAGGAACCAAAACAGAGCTAGAGGAGCTCCGGGCTGTACTGCCGCGCAAGTGTGCGCGCAGGCTCTTCTTCGCGAGGCAAAGGTGCTCTCACGGGACTTCTCGTTTTTCTTCAAAAGATCAGCAAGCAAAATGAGAGCCTCGGCCTCTCTTTTTATAGGCATAGAAACGCCTCGGATCATCCGCGTGGTTAAATCTCAAAATCCCTAGTTTTTTGGATCTTAAAAAATCTTTCCAAATCTCGTTTTCCTTCACTGTTTCACGCGGGTTCTCATTTTTAATTTCCTCTACGTGCATGCGACTTAGAACGCATGCACGGCCTTCTTCTGATCCAAAACATGCACGCATAAAACATCTCACGGCCTTCGGCAGCTTTGCTTGCCTCGGCCTCGACCGAAATTCCTCATTTCTTGCATGCAAGTCTCTTTTTGTGCATGGATGGGTTCGGTGTGGCCAGACGAGCCGAATGGAGGTCTCGGTTTCGAAAATGGTGGCCAGGAACTCGAAGTAGGTCGTCGGGAGTGCTCTGGTTCAGCGGCTGCTCGCGGGTGGCTTCGGCTCGAGCTCGACGAAGGAGATGAGCCGGGAGCCGTTGGATCGGGCGATCAAAATACATCTGACGGCCTGGATTAGATCGCGGGGCCGCGGATGGATCGTGCGGCGCAGATCAAGCGCGCGATGGCTCGGACGGCCAGGATCTCTTCCGCGGGAAAATCCCGCATCCCACATCGAAACGCCGCCCAGTTTTCTCGCGGATTATTACCCTGGCTCTCACCGCTACTCGCCAGTTGAATCCTCTCCCTCCACGGTGCCGCCCCGCACCGTGTTCTCCCTGCGGGCACGCTCTGCGCCCACTCTCTGCTCCTGCGGGCGCGCTCCTAGCGCCCACTATGCTCCTCCGGCGCGCGGGTTTCGCCACCGCGTGCCCTCGGGGGCTTATACACGGCCCCCTGCGCTCCTCCGGGCGTGCCCCAGCGCCTCTGTGGTGTCTGCGGGTGCGCCCCTGCCACCCTGAGCTCGCCCCACGGGTTCCCCCTTGGGCGTGGCGCCTTAGGCCCACATGAGCCTTGGGGTTGAACCCACAAGGTGCTCACGGGCAGGCCAATTTTTTGGCTAAGTCTTGAATAAGACTTTGTAAAAACAAAGTCCTCCATGTAAAATATGCCAAGTGTCACTTGCCCTTCAAGGCATTCTTTTCCTTCATCTTCTTCTGGAGAATTCAAACATTAATCTTCTTGATTAAAAACAACTCTTCAATTTATAATTCTTCTTCACCATCTCATTTTCAACTTAGGAGAGAATTCTCAAGGATCTTCATCAACCGAGCTACTAAATCACTTAAATTCTTCAATGTGCTTCATTGATCTAATCAGAGATCAATTGGATCAACTTCAAATTCACATGCACTAAGAGTTAGTACATGGACTTCATTAAACCACTTCATCCACTTAGAAGTAGTGTATGGATCATCTTGCTTCTTCAACTCCTCATGCATTGTCACTACAATGCATGGTCTTCTAATCATGTTGTGACTTTGTATCATCAGGATACAAGTTCTTAGAACTTCAAGAGCAGCTCAACAATCGTCTGATGTTCATGGAGAATGTTTCAACCATATTCTCCAATGCCACTTAGTGAATCTCCTAAGTGACATTCCTCTAAGTACCATGGCCATTCTCCTTCATCACCATCACCATCAAATCCATTGACATTCACATCTTGACTCCTTGACATCCATTCATTCCAAGACAACTTCATGTCTCATTGACAACAAATGCAACACAGTGCACTTCAATCTCCCCCTTTGTATTTGTTGTCAATACACTCCTTCAGCACATATGAATGGGTCAATATGTGTGCCAATATTTTCTCCCCCTTATTGGCAATCAAATGCAAAGGTTTGGTGTGGTTCACTTTCAAAAATCTCTTCCTCCCTTATAAATAATATTCTCTTGAAAAACACTGAGAGAGGGATGATGTCACATGTTCTTCTTTAGCAAAGAACCGTTAGTAGATCAACTCTAAGTCTACTTGGGCTAACCCGGTGTAGAAAACAAGAGTGATGTAACCAAGGTACTCAATGCTGTCCATAACTCTCTACACATGTGAGATCATGCTTAGGGGTTGAATTTTTTCAGATATTCAATGAATTGCTGAATCCTGCACATACTTCACAAAACTCATTAGAATGTTCAGTGCAAAGATAAGGCACCCCCTTTCTTCCATTTTTCTTCAATTCATACTCCCCCTTAATTGTCACGATGAATGCAATTAAGAAACAAGGGGTGAAAGTATGATTGGAATACCTTTACTTCTCTCAAGATGGTATTGATCTCAGAATCCCATCTTCTTCAGATTGGCTCCCCCTCAAGGGATGCACAAGATTCTTTCCAAACCATCCTCCAGTTGAGAATGATCATCATCTTCAATTCCCTGCATTGTTAGCACATGTAAATACAAGTGTATAAGGGAATAAGATGGAACCTCCTTGGTTCATCAATGTGAACAACAAGGTTGAGAAGATTCTCTCAACCGAGATGTCCCATTTTCACCAGTCTTCACACTTGCACATTTGATCTTCATTGATGATTGTGCTGGTGTGGATCTCAATACATCTTCATGTGAAATATTCTTCTTCCCTTTTGCCTTATCAATTTCCAGAACTTCATCTTCAGCTCTTTGTAAATCTTTGGCAAGTTGCAACTGATTTGGCCATATGACTAGTAAGTCACTTGGAAGTGTGGCCTCAGTTCTGGATATTCCACATGGTTCTTTTGAAACTGTCAAGCTACCTCTCTTAGGCAACTTGTTTTCAACCAATCCCTTCTGCTTCTTCTGGATTGATTGTCTGTTTAAGTCCAGTCTGCTTCTATTTAAGTCCATGGCTTGTTCACAAAGATCCATGGTATGACCTTTCTTTCCACAGTAGAAGCACTTCTTGGTGGTCCTTCTAGATGCATCACCCTTATTGGATTTCAATTCCAAGGACTTCTCTTCATTTTTCAAACTCTTCTTGGGAGCATCTTCCACTTTCTTCTTGCTTCCCAAGGAATCTCTCTTAGCCAGGTTCTGTGATCTTTTCTTCTTTTGAGCTCTGGATAAAGTTGGAGATTGACATGTATCTTTTTGACCACTTTTGCAATCATCCCAGATGTTGTCAAGTAATCCAAATCTATTTGCAGTAAACAGATGTCTCTGGACCTGTGGATGCTGCTTCTTTACTTCTGGCTTGCTCCCCCTTGGCATGAGCTTCCTTTGTGCTTTGACATTTAGTGGATTGTACCAACAATCCTTTGCACAGTGCCCATACCTGTTACAACACCAGCATTGTCCCACGAATCTTGACCTCTTCAGTCCTTCTGATTGTAGGGTACTTTTCTTGACCTGTTGTGCTGTTTCAGGAGAGCATTCTTTCTTCATTGTCTTCATCCATACTTGTTTGGATTCATTCTTCCATCCTGCACTTTTAGTAGAAACACTTTTAGAAGCATGAGTACAAGATGGTATGGATGGTACCTTCTTTCTAGAGGATGTTGCACTTTTATTAGAGGATGTCTTTCTCTTAGAATCATCCTGCTCAAGGTTCACTTGAGTAGCAACATTTCTTCTTTCAGCTGACTGGGAGGATTTAGCTTTGGGTGATTGCTGATTTTTCAATATCACCTCTAGTTCTAAGCATTTCATATTGAGGGAGTTCTTCTCATCCTCAATAGTTCTTAGCTTTCCTTCCCATTTCTCTTCCATCTGTTTTATCTGGTCTTCATGCATCTGCTTCATTTCAAGCAATGAGTTGTCAAGCTCCTTCACCCTTTTGACTTTGTCTTCTAGTTGAGCATCCCTGACAACCATTGACACTTTGTGCCTCTTTTCCAGTGCATGGACAACATCTTTGATCATTATCATAAAGATGTCTTTCTCAGAAAGGTTTCTTTGCAATTCTTCAGCAGTGTCTTCATATCTTTCATTGCAAAGGGAAACTGTTTCATCTTTGGCATTCACCAGCCTTCTGAGAGAGTTGGTTATGCCAACCCTTTTTGCTAGCTGATCTTCCATAGCATTGGATTCTTCTTCTAACTGTGATTTTTCTTCATGAAGATCATGGATGCCTGTAGCTATACACTTTGCCACTTCCATGGGAACTGTCTTCTGAAGATATTTGAGTGCACTCTGAAGATCATTCATTATTTCAACTTCATCACAGCTAGGACAGGCTTTCTTCATCTTCTTGGCCTGTTTCTTCTTTCTATTTTTCAGAGTCTTGGCAGATATCTCCATTTGAGGCTGTTCTTTCATTTCCTCAAATCTGCACTCCATATAGACTCCCTTGGATCTTTTAGAGGTAACCTCCCTCTGATACCAATTGAAGTGCCCAGATCAGTGTGAATCACTGAGAGGGGGAGGGGTGAATCAGTGATCCCTTAAAACTTTTTACTAATTGATTCTTTATCAATTAAACCTCTATGGCTGGTTAAAGCCTCGATCCACTCTTCTTGTATCTCTCAACCTTTCCCGGATAATGCAGTAATGAAAAGGCACAGGACACAAGGATTTACAAGGTTCGGCACCAAAGGCCTACATCCTTGCCATGCTCTCCCAGCATGGATTCTCCCATTATAACTTGTTAGAATTACAATGGTCGATACAGAGTCCCACTGTATCTCTCCTGAGTCCCACAGGAGGGTCTTTATACTGCTTCACACAGTGTTACTAGAGTCCCACTGGCCTGCTCCATAATCCCACTGAAGACTTCTTCTCCCTGAGTCCCACAGGGTCTTCTCCTGGCTCCTCGAGTCGCACGAGTAGCTCTTCTTCACTCTATGTTCTTCAAGTATCCTCAGCAGTCTGGGATAAAGACTGCTGGCCTTGCTCTGTACCTCTGATCACTTGTGATGATCAGGTCTTCTTGCCTTGCTCAGGATTTATCTCCTTCTTCTAAGGATGACCTGGCTTCTCTCCAACTACTAAATGCTCAGACAAATAATATCTTTATCTTCGGTCTGGTCCAGTCTCAGTTGCACACCACTGATTTAGCACTGTTCACATGTGCTCGTGCATGCATGCATGCATGCACTCTCCTTTTCTTCCTCTTGGTGCAGTAGACCCACAAAGGGTGTAGTCACTTTAAGCACACACCTTCACTGAACTTCACACACTTTATCCAATTTGTTTACACACTTAGAGTGTGTTCTACTTTTGTGTGGGTCACCCCTTCTTCTTCTTCTAATGTGTATACACTTTTAGTGCACACACCTAGGATCGGCCACTTCTTTAATTTGCACACAATTGTTTCACTTTAGCACACACATGAGTTGGCCTCCTCCTCTTCTTGTTGCACACACACACTTTAGTGTTCTTTTAGTTTGTTCTTCAAGGTATGCACACACAAGGTCACAACCCTCGGCCTCTTCAAATGCACACACTTAAAGTGTGTTCCTCTTTGTTCAAATGCACAACCAAGACTATGGATCATTCAATTCTTACACACACACAAAGTGTGGTCTTCCACTTCACTTGGCACACACCACTTGATGTTGTTCTTTGTGCACACACATGGCCTCGGGTTCTTCTTCTCCACTTGGCACACACTTGGCCCGTAAGTGATCTTGTCCACTTTGCACACACACAAATAGTGTGGTCTTCCACCTTTATTTTGCACACACTTGGGTTCTAAGGTCCTCTTGTCTTCCCACTTGGCTACGGCCTTCTTCTTCAAATTGCACACAAAGTGCCTCGGGTACTTCTTCTCCACTTAGAACACACACAAGGGCTACGGCCACTTGTTTAAAGGCCTCGGGTATTTCTCTTCTCCTCTTACCACACACATGAGGCAAGGCCTCGGCCTTCTTTGGCACACACACACAACCCGAACTCCCTGTCTCAAATGAAGGCGCGCAAGGGTTGCGGCCAATCTTCCTCAACACTGCCGCGCAAGATGCACTGGCCGCGGGCGCGCAAGTACTACTACCGCGTGAGCACTCGGGTGTGCAAGGTGCAACACCGCGGGGCTTCAACCGTGGGCGCGCAAGGTGCAGCGGCCCCGGGTTCTTCCTGCCGCACAAAGGGATAGCGCGCAGGGTTCTTCTCCAACCTCTTTCGCGCAAGGAGTGCGCAAAAGGAACCAAAACAGAGCTAGAGGAGCTCCGGGCTGTACTGCCGCGCAAGTGTGCGCGCAGGCTCTTCTTCGCGAGGCAAAGGTGCTCTCAAGGGACTTCTCGTTTTTCTTCAAAAGATCAGCAAGAAAAATGAGAGCCTCGGCCTCTCTTTTTATAGGCAGAGAAACGCCTCAGATCATCCGCGTGGTTAAATCTCAAAATCCCGAGTTTTTTGGATCTTAAAAAATCTTTCCAAATCTCGTTTTCCTTCACTGTTTCACGCAGGTTCTCATTTTTAATTTCCTCTACGTGCATGCGACTTAGAACGCATGCACGACCTTCTTCTGATCCAAAACATGCACGCATAAAACATCTCATGGCCTTCGGCAGCTTTGCTTGCCTCGGCCTCGACCGAAATTCCTCATTTCTTGCATGTAAGTCTCTTTTTGTGCATGGATGGGTTCGGTGTGGCCAGACGAGCCGAATGGAGGTCTCGGTTTCGAAAATGGTGGCCGGGAACTCGAAATAGGTCGTCGGGAGTGCTCTGGTTCAGCGGCTGCTCGCGGGTGGCTTCGGCTCGAGCTCGACGAAGGAGATGAGCCGGGAGCCGTTGGATCGGGCGATCAAAATACATCTGACGGCCTGGATTAGATCGCGGGGCCGCGGATGGATCGTGCGGCGCAGATCAAGCGCGCGATGGCTCGGACGGCCAGGATCTCTTCCGTGGGAAAATCCCGCGTCCCACATCGAAACGCCGCCCAGTTTTCTCGCGGCTTATTACCCTGGCTCTCACCGCTACTCGCCAGTTGAATCCTCTCCCTCCACGGTGCCGCCCCGCACCATGTTCTCCCTGCGGGCGCGCTCTGCGCCCACTCTCTGCTCCTGCGGGCGCGCTCCTAGCGCCCACTATGCTCCTCCGGCGCGCGGGTTTCGCCACCGCGTGCCCTCGGGGGCTTATACACGGCCCCCTGCGCTCCTCCGGGCGTGCCCCAGCGCCTCTGTGGTGTCTGCGGGTGCGCCCCTGCCGCCCTGAGCTCGCCCCACGGGTTCCCCCTTGGGCGTGGCGCCTTAGGCCCACATGAGCCTTGGGGTTGAACCCACAAGGTGCTCACGGGCAGGCCAATTTTTTGGCTAAGTCTTGAATAAGACTTTGTAAAAACAAAGTCCTCCATGTAAAATATGCCAAGTGCCACTTGTCCTTCAAGGCATTCTTTTCCTTCATCTTCTTCTTGAGAATTCAAACATTAATCTTCTTGATTAAAAACAACTCCTCAATTTATAATTCTTCTTCACCATCTCATTTTCAACTTAGGAGAGAATTCTCAAGGATCTTCATCAACCGAGCTACTAAATCACTTAAATTCTTCAATGTGCTTCATTGATATAATCAGAGATCAATTGGATCAACTTCAAATTCACATGCACTAAGAGTTAGTACATGGACTTCATTAAACCACTTCATCCACTTAGAAGTAGTGTATGGATCATCTTGCTTCTTCAACTCCTCATGCATTGTCACTACAATGCATGGTCTTCTAATCATGTTGTGTCTTTGTATCATCAGGATACAAGTTCTTAGAACTTCAAGAGCATCTCAACAATCGTCTGATGTTCATGGAGAATGTTTCAACCATATTCTCCAATGCCACTTAGTGAATCTCCTAAGTGACATTCCTCTAAGTACCATGGCCATTCTCCTTCATCACCATCACCATCACATCCTTTGACATTCACATCTTGACTCCTTGACATCCATTCATTCCAAGACAACTTCATGTCTCATTGAAAACAAATGCAACACAGTGCACTTCATCCTTTCTAGAGGAAACCCATTATACATAGTACGTCATATATTGTGGAGGGTCTTTTCAACCCTTATCCAAATTTACCTATAAATTATTCTATTATACAATTATAAAATAAGAAACATAATTAAAAGCACAATTAACATGTGTTTTTTATCTTTAAAATATATAGGTAATAACAATCACCCCCTTTTGAGGATAAAAAACCATGGAATTTTAAAAACTATGAATAGAATAAATATTTTATTATAATATATCTACTTAAATGATAAAAAATATTATGTATGTGTTTTAACAATGATTTTAAAACAATAAAATATTAGGGATATTATTTAACAATGTCAATGGTATGTATTAAATATGGTATGAAATGTATAGATTAAACGTATATCAAATCCCAGGTATGGTATCAAGGAATAAAATTAATTAATGTGTATAGGAAATTAAAATTATAATGTAGAAATTTCATAATGATTCACCCCATTTTGGGATTACAAAAAAGTGAAAATAAAAATAAGAAATTAAATTAAAAAATATATATATAACAATATAATTACCAAGTGGGGAAAATATATGATTTATTACATCCAAAAATAGATAATAAATCATAAATAATTTTCTATAAAAAACCACAAGTCAATGATTCTCACCCTGGGGGGATGGAACAACAGTATCTTTTCCCTTTACATAAGCATATGGAATAGTGGTATAAGATGACGCCACTATGGTCGGGGGTGTATTGATAATAGGTAGACAATGAGGCTCTTCTATGATAATATGATGGAGATGATGAAAAATTTCTCTAGGAGTAAGAATTATTGGGTGGACCCAAGAACTTAATGGGGCTGGAGGATCCATTATAACATCTTCTTTGAACAAATATAGAGTAGTGTCTAGAGGAGTGAGATGAGTAGTCACTAAAATAGCATTAGGATCTACCACTACGGAACCCGAAATATGAAATAAGGGCTTTTGCAGATTAAAAATTTCTGAGATAATATTACATCCTTACTCCCGAGCATTAAAAAATCCATCTTCATTTTTAAAAAAAACATGAGTATGGGGGTCACCAAATTTAGTTGATTAACCTATTCCTTGAATTCTTGAGTAACTAGAGGAATCCCAATATTCTTCTAAATTAATATAAAGTGTGGGTTGAGATAATTTTTATTATAGATCCTCAATGCGTAATATTTTACATCTGTGGTAATTGTTTCTCTATCATATCAAAATTCAATTAATAATTCATTATCCATCATGTATATATAATAATTTTTATTACTAATCTTCCACAAACTCCCCTTAGGTATATGAGGAATATCACATGAAACATCTTGGAGCTACTCTCAAACAACTGATATGATAAACTCAATATCTAGGGGAGGAAGTGGAGGATAAGAAGTAGAATTAATTGAAGGAAATTACCTCATCCTCTTCATCATAATATCTATACTAGTATAATAAGATATCAGTATCCCTTCCATAACTGATTTAAGTGATTCCAGCTCAATTTCTAGACTTATGTTATCTATATTCACCTCTCAAAGGTGATGTATCATCTTAAGATGGATGTGGTGTATCAAAAGTCTAAAAAATGAATCGTATGTATTTCTCACTAATAATAGAGACATAAGTTACATAATCATTGAAAATAATACGAAAATCAGAGAGAATACTCTATCTAAATGAATCGAGGACATCATTGGATACACTCTCATTGGGAATATAAGAAATGAAATATTTCATAATAACCTCTTATGGATTTGATCAAGTTATCATATCTAATGAAAATAATAGTTACTCCCCTAAAAAATTAATATATTTCTCCCTTGATCCAATTGGATCCATCTATAATCAAACTGCAATAGTTGGAATAAATTTATTTTGTGGACTACAAGAATAATATGTGTTAGGGTAGTCCAAGAAAAGCCTCAGATACACTATATATATGTCAAAATTATTCATGATTGGTCCATGTGACCTAATGGAAGACACACTATCAAGATCAAAAACAATATTCTCAAAAACTAGATCTTCAATAACCATCTCTAATCTTCTATATTCTCATAAATTTTCTTCTCAACAATTGTTTTCTAAGTAAATTTATTCTCAATAGATTCACCATTAGTATGTTAAATATGGTAACTGACATGCTTTGGTGATTCCTCCATATAAAAACATTCTCTCAACTCATCCCCATTACCTCTATGAACATATATAACTACCAATTGTCTCTCCTAAGTCCTAGAAGAAACTTAAAAAGTTGGATAAGTAATAATTACCTAAGTTATATGATAATAATCAGGTCTATCTTGGTCAAACCCACTATAAATAACAACAACATCATCATATCTGTTATCTTTTCTGTCTCCATATTTCGTATCATTTCCATCATATTTTTCACAATCCTAATTTTATTCTTTATTTTATTATTCTTCCTTTTCAAAACCAATCTTACTGTTATCAACATTTTCATTATCAGTTCTTTTTTCTCTATATTCATCATCCTATGATATTAAAGAAATATAGAAATATTGTTCTCTAAAAAAACATTTCATTCCTCTTCAATTACATATTTAAAAATAGTATCGATACATTCTAGAGAACTTGGAGGACTTGTCAAACATAAAGTGATATCATGAGTGATTTTAGGCAGTTCAGGATCACTACTATTATCAACACTGAACTCATAATCATTATTTCATATGTAAAAAACAAATTATTTTTCCTATCTATGTACAAAACAAATTCATCAAAATATAATATATAATCCACCAGAATTCTTAGCCTTTTAGTGTCATCAACAGGTTTTAACACCAAATAATTATTTTCAACAACATCAAACAATTTCCATTTATATGGGTTCCAATTTATTTTCATTCTATTACAAATAAAATATCTCAAAAAAATCCTCCATAGTTCACCTCTGGTTTGTCCTCCCCATCAACCATCCCCATGGACTCCAACAAGGATGAAATGAACATATGAAAAATCAATGTGTTAGACCAAGATTATGTTATAAACCTCTCTACCATATAGACCTTAAAATACCTATATAGGTTGATTTTATCTCCTATTATCATATTTTTTGTCATATATACATCATGTTACCAAATTTTATTAAAATCACCTTTTCTTGAGCACATGATGTGCAGAATAATCTTGAACATAAAACAACCATTACCATTAGTCAAAGTTTAAGCTCCACATATCAATGTTCCATCGCTTGTCATATCATCTAAGGTATTTTGATATTTAAAAGCCTCACTATACCTTGTAATTTATATCCTCCAAAAATAATTGTAACATATTCCTGATTTTATATTTTATATATATCCTATCTTATTGAATTGATAATAACCTTATTCCATTTTCTCTATCTTCAATCCAAATATTTATCTTTCCTAAATATAAACTAAACATTTTTGTTAAACTGATGCATTAACCTGTGATATAATATCCATTATTTATTGAAGAACCACTCTATCAAGAATTGGACTTCAAATACTCTAAGCCCAAATTAATTTCTCACTTTCAACCACTTGGCATTCACTTATTTTTCAGTTACCATAGTATTACACTAAATCTACATTTTTAATATTTGATCGGTTGATGAATCGATTCTCCTCATAAAATATTTTAGGTAAATAACTCATCAAGAGATGACACAACTTTCTGTATCAATGAATCCATTGAAAACATGGTGGAATGATTGGATGATTTCTATGTAAGGATAATAGACAGGATGGAAAGGGTCACAGAGATGGTTTAGATGTAAGAGAGTGTGATAATCAAACATATTCTAAGTCCCATATTCTATATCATTTATAGATATTTAAAATTAAAAAAAATCAATTAAATTAATTTTAATAAATAACCCAAAATAAAATGTTAGTAATTATGACGTAACCTTTAATGGCGGGACGTTAATAGTAGTGGTATGTTTGAAATGGTGCATTATTCAAATAGTGGATTATTCAATGAGTGCATAAACATACAAAAGTGGATAATAGTACAATGGTGTGTAAAATTACAATGGTGGATAATCATAAAATGGGGGTGAACTTCCAATATTGGGAAAACACCGATAGTGGTAAACATCAATGGTTTGTAAACATCAATGGTGGACTATTCCAAATATGGGTAACCACCAATGGTGGGTCCTAGAAAGCTAATTTTAACCAAAATTAATAATTCCAAATTCATGTTTTGTGTAATTAATTCTATCATAATTCAATTTCAAAGTAAAAAATAAGTATTTTGATGTTTAGTTCCAATGTATTCAAGAGTTATTTCACTCTTTTGATGTTTGTATATCAAAAATTAATGTCCAACATTAATGTTTTTTGTTCTAGATTGAGATACATGGTTCTATTAAATCATTATATAACCTATGTTGTCAAACATCATAGGGAAATGTTATAACTGATATCCATTAACTATAAATTTCTATTTTATCAACACAATTTGATCATAGAAGCTACCTCCGACAATGTATTAATATTAAAAACTAGTCATTGAATCTAGTTTTTTCCTATCAACACAAATAAACTATAGAATATCTGAAATAGTGACATTTTCTATAGGTTCTATTTTCTAGACAACTTTGAACCACAAAAATATACATTTTTATTACTAGCTATGTCACATGATTTTTCTCTAGAGTTAAAAATTCCAATATTGGTTGTATACATGAGGTATTTAAAAATTATTTTAATTGTTATGTAAGTGTCACTCAATTGGTATTTCTGGAAAATAAACACACAATAATGAAGTAAAAATAATTTTATGTCGCCAAGCTGTTAGGTTTTGGAGACTTATAATCATACCTCTATAACTGATTTGATACACTGAGTTCCTAGCATCATCAATATCCATATTACTAGTGGTACTCAGCAGAGTGACACTATGTTTTTTGTATCTAATTTTTTTTTAAATGAGGTATATTATATTTTATTTTATTTAAAACAATTCTTTTTTTGTTTTGAAAAATATAAAAACCATGATGGATTTCACTTCACCCATTAATCTCATTTCAAATTCATTTTTCTCTATTTATCAAAATCAATACATCAAGAATTTTTAGGAATATCCAATGATAATATCATATACAAATATTTTAAAAACTAAAATATCATTTGAAAATATTTTTATAAAAATTTTGTTATAATAGATAACTTATGAAAAAAATTATAAATAAATATGAGATGATATTATCATACAACGATCTAGGAACATTATTAAAAAAATAAAATGCATTTATTAATTTTAAAATAAAACATCAAAAAAGTGTGTATTGAAATATTGGGGGATGATTGAAATGAAATTCTTCAACTATATACAAATTTAAAATTCACTCTTGATAACAATTTTATATTTTTTGAAAATTGTATGTTCTGTATATGAAAGTAGTATTATAACGATATAATGTCTGGATACATGTTAAAATGATTCCATATATTTCATATCCTCCTCTTGACTATACCCATGTACAAAAATTATACCCTTGTTTCTTATTAATATTCCAGATTTCTCAAACATTTTTTTGGATACCCATTTAGTGCTTTTAGTTAATGTGCTTTTTGGTCTATCAACAGGTTACCAATATTTATTTCCATGAATTTTTTTAATTTTTTCTTACATTTTCATTTCCCAAAATTCATCATTGATTTCATTACTAATATTTTTAGTTTTATGTTGTGACAAGAAAGATTGATCATCATCCTTATTTCTTAGAGATAATCGAGTTTTTTTAACTCTTTATATGTCTCCATCTAAACAATCCAACAAATGGTAATTAATTGTCCATCCAGGTCTAGAAAAATTTGTTTCGGTCACCTCATGGACTTCTATTGGTTTTGGATCACCTTTTAGAAGTTCCATAGAACTAGACTATGTTCTTCATATTTTACAGTTGTATTAGAGGATTATTCATTTATGTTGAAATCTTATAAATCATCCTCAATGTTTCCGAAAATTATTTTATTTTGATGTTGGAATATCTCACAAAACATGACATGAACAAGGTATTCCACAACCGTGGTTATTTTTTAAAAAAAATTACTTTTATTATATGATGAAAAAACAATTAAAATACCATCATCAGTTTTATAGGAATGAATTTCAATATTATACATAGTGTAATGAATAAATACATTTAAAAAAATATTATAAAGTAGTTAAATCTATTTTATATATTTTTAAAATTTTCATATGTGGTTATCTTCATTCTAGTTCTAATTAAAACTCTATTAATTATATAGTAGGTTATGTTCATATAATCTTCCCATTTGTAGGTAGGTAAGAAATATTCATTCAGAATTGTCTAGGCTATAGCTTGAAGTGTAGTATTTCCTCTTTCTGAAAACTCAATTCTACCAATGGTTTGTAAGAGATGAGAAGTTGTGATTATAGAAAATTATTTATAAAAATGAATCAAGGAATTGATTTTCGAAAACACAGCTATAGTCAATTCTTAGGGTCTTAATCATATGTCCACATATATTTTCTAAATATCTATCATAAATGGTAATATTATATGATGATTAAATTTTTGTGATAAAATGAATAATTTTTTATACCTTGAATATTCATTTACAAGTACATATACATAATCATTACAATTTAAACATGATATTGTAAATGGTTAAAACAAATCTATATGAACCATGAGGGGGTGAATTGATAAAAATTTAATTTCATTAATGACCAACATATAGAATAGTTGAAATTATTTTGAAATCATATGATACCAAATATTGGTTGGGGGATTAACTCCAGAGGGGGTGAATTGATTTTCAAAATAAATTTATATTAAAACAATAAATTAAAATCACACATTTAATTTATAGTTCCTTGTTAATTGAAACATATGATAGATATATGTTTCAATATTTTATAAGATTCTGCAATTCAATGGTTGTGGTCATTTTATACAATGCATGAGAATTACATCAACATTAAAAATAAATTTACATGATAAAAATCATTCACAAAAACATTTCATATTAACTATCAAAAGTGGTTTTTTGTTTATATTTGAAATTATATTCATTTTAAATTTTACAAATCAAAAAAACTAAAAAACCTTGAAATTAAAAAAAATAGTGTCAGTCTCATGATGATTTATAATCCACTCTACAATGAAATCTACCACTTCCATAAATATTATATAAATATAATATTGATCCACACGCTAGATTATGTAAACATATTATCGATAATCTATTTTTTAGCCCTTGTAAGAATATCATATATAATAAGCATGAGAATAAAATAGTTTCAAGATACATAAGGACCATTTCTACAATAGTATGGTTAAATAAATGTAAATGGATTGAATAAGATATCTTATAACTTATGGTTAAATAATAGGATATAGTTTGTGTTTAATAAATACAGTAAAACACAAACCGATTAAACGTAAATGTTACATAAAAAATAGTAGGAATAAATATGTACAGAATGTAGTGTTTATCAATATTATATAATCTAAAATCATGAGTCTCCTCGGATGTGTCTTGGTGAGGAGATCAAGTCGTTTTATTATTAACTATTACAAAAATATAGTTTCATAATAACTCTATATTCTAAATGTGGGAAGGTATTTTTATGTTCATAATGATCCACTCATTCACATTACAGTGTTGGAATGATGCACCATGTTAATCCCCCTTCAAAATGGAACACTTGATCATCTGTTTTCAGTCATCCAATCGGAATTCATTCATTCCACTATATGTCTATCACATTTTATATTGTGAATGAGGGTGACATCATAGAATTTAAATCCCTACAAGATGGAGAGACCATTTAGGGAACAATATTATATGTACATTTCATCCTCATACAACGGTATGAAAAAATATTTATTATTCCTTATCATAAATTTAGCGTTACCATTTAAATAATCCTCTATATTTAATTTGATAATATTTCCAGTATAAAAATTTAATTTAAATATCCAAGAACATTGTATGTCTGTTAGATTTGTGGAGACTTGTGTTGAGTGGTAGGATCATCCAATAGTGTATTTGGTTAGCGGTAGTTCGTCACAATTCAAATCATTATCAATGGTGAATCATCTAATGTGTTAATCATCTCAATGCTGACTCATCTCAATGGAGACTCATCTAATGTCAGATCATATTTACTGGTATGTGAATTTTTTATGTTAGTTATGTTTGATGGTGATTTAGATTAGTATAGTGGTCCTAAATTATTTCTTATTTATATAACTTTTTTGTGTATTATATGATGATTGATAAAATATTATAAATTCCATATTTTTTTACACATTGATATATTCCATGTAATATTTTTCTGATTACTTATGTTTCCATTTTAGTGAAACGTCCCCTCAATGGGATAGGGTCCCAAACTAGGAGGGTGAGGTCAAACATATCATTCTGAGTGGTGGGTCAGAGCCTAAAACTATTCGGGTCAATGCTATGGAGGACATGTTTTGGGAGGTTGTTCTACACTTGTATTTGTTGATAGGGAGGGAAATTGATCAGGTTCCATAGTCAATTTTATATCTTATGCATCAGGTTCAGTGTCAACACCGTCAATTATTTCTATGTGACGGTTTTTGATAGGGTGAAGATATATGTATGTAATCTATTCAAACAATGCTTTATCACATAGATACACTTCAGGATAATTTTTTGACGATAAATGTGTATATATTTCAATGGGAAGTTTGACAATGATTGGATGTCTATCTCTAGGATGGTCCCCTTGCTTGGGAGACCTAAACTAATTTCCAGGACCAATTCATCATCAATTTCATTCCTGAGACCATGAATTCCAATATGTCTAAATATTTTATACGTTAGATTAAAGAATACATGTATATGAATTATTTTATCACCACAAGACATTACTATATATTCCAATTATAATTATTTTTAATTTTTTTATAGATTTTCAATACACAAAACACCGAATTTAAACAAAATTCTATTCAGTAACATTTTTCATGGTCAATAAAAATATAACATTTTTAGAGTGTCTATATAATAATTTTATATATTATATTTCCTTCCAAATTTTTTTACAATCATCCAATATATTTGATAAGTATAATATAAAGACAAATGCAATTTTACATTTAAAATACTATATTTTTATAAATTCCATTTTATGTCCTTTTAATGGAGAACCTATAATAAATCTAAATTTTTATAATTTTATATATTTTATATGTCCAAATAAAAATTATCCCTGAAATAGGAACAAATAAATTTGGTTAGGGTGTACTTTTATAATTTTTCTACGAAGTTGCATTGTTTAATGAATACTGAAAACTAATGAATTTTAATTCAAAACAACATTTTAATATAACTTATTTATACGGTATATTGAAATTTATAAATGGATTTAATGTTTAATTAGATAAAATTTTTATAAAAAACATCCAATTTGGTCATTGTAATTAATTTCACAATGTTATTTAATATAAATTAATATAAATCTTTTTGAACATATTTATATTAAAACCCTACATTATCGTACCATCCGTGAGACTAAATTAAAATAAAATTTTAGAACTTATTTTGCTGATTTTTTTTAAAATTTATTCCATATTTAGAATCTGAATAATTTATATTTTCAAATAATAACAACTATTTTTTCAATAGAATACATTAGTGGATGTAATTAATAGTTATTAAAGTGATTAATGTTAAATTAAGGATATAGAAAGAGTAAACCTTAATCTTGAGGGTCCAAATGACCATTAAACATATCTAATATCCATTAGATGGCCATATTTCAACCATATACTCAATTTTATTGATATTATCTTATTATTGGAGAAATAATAAAAGGGAACAATGTGGTGCGAATTATGTTTTTGAAAATATATAAGGGTGTCATTCATCCTCCAATAAAAAAATTCACTCAAGACTACCACTTCCTCATACATCTCAAGACACGTTTTCTCAAACAACACATTAACAAATAGATATTCAATTTCCCACCTATAAGCATATATTCATCATCATTACAATAAATACATCAATTTAATCCCTTTGGCTGAAACAAAAATGAGTTAACCAAATAAGATGTAACGTCCTTTCTCAAGATGTTTTGTTATTTTTTAATTTGAAACAAAAAAAATATTATAATTCCATGATTATATAATAATAATTATATCCTCATTATTATAGTATGATTTTATGTAATGGTTTTGACCTTCACTTACACACAAATCCATTTAATGGGAAATAAACCAATAGTTTATGTGTATGGTGAACTACTACCTCATGAAACGATTATTGTTCATTTTTCACTTTACCACCTCTCATGTTGGAAATTATAATGGAAAACCTATTTATATATTATATATATGATATTTTTAATTCCTTTATTATTATTTTATTTTTATATAACACATATCATTTCTCACTCCATTTTTGTGAAATTGGATATCATTGTTTATGGAATTGTGGACTACTGCCCCCTCAAAGTGATGTGACCAATTCACACTATATATGAATGTATAAAAGAAGATTTTAGTTAAAAATATGTAACATAAATGAACTATATATGATACTATAATTAAAATATACATATATATCTATAACTTTTTACTCATTTAATATGAAAAATAAATGACAGTTCCATTCATATGTACGTACAGCCTACCATCTCCATAAATGGTTCAATTCATTTCTTATCTAAAAATAATATGGAATATTATAAATACTAATATAAGGATTATATATTATATTTAATTTTTTATACATTCTAGAGAATATGAAACCATGATATAATTAATAGGAATAACAAGTAAAAAAATCCAAAACATAGTTGAAAAACTAGGCTATTAACACCTAAAAATAGTGAAAAAGATGAATGATTATTATGATACAAGAAATAAAATACTATAATAAGACAATATATGATATTATAAAAATTAATATGGTTTCATACTATGTTATTGATACTCCTAAAACCATTATAAATACGTTTAAAGGATGATCACAAAAAAGGAAATGCTACGTTAGCGATTTTGTCTCATTTTACATTCCATTGAGACTATTTTATTATTATGAACCAACTAACCTTTTTGGATTGAATATACTATCGATTAATATTTTATACCATGTAACTACTTATTATTAGGATATTTTTGGATTCATTTAATTCAATGGTAATTATGTTTCAATTTTTTCAAGGTGGTATGCGACACTTTGAAATGTCTATTGATTATCTACCTCAAGAATATTCTCAACGATTATCTTTTCAAAATCCCATACTTTTTTATTATTAACTATAAAAAGAAAAAATATCATTATTGTAATAAATATTAAAATTAAATTATCTTTAATATCCATATTCTCATATAATTAGAATTTTTTTCATCACTCGTATATCATTAATACTTATGGTGTCCACTTGGTAATTTATTTTATTAACTGGGGAATTATTGATAAATAAATATTATTTATTGAATATGGAAATTTTATAATGAATATTATTTATGAATATATTATATGAGGAATTATTTGTATTGGAAATGATGGGTGGGTCCCAATAATTTTAGATCCCCTCCAAGGATTGATAGGTTCTCAGTATACAAATTAGTTGGCCAAATTAAATTGGTTTCTATCCTTAGATTGAAACCATATTTTGAATGGTATGGATAGTATAAGTGTTCATGATCCTCATAATTGGAGTCCAATAATTAATTATTTACTTCATTGATATTTCAGTTCTCAATTTTACTTATCAAGAGGTTTTTATATGGTTAAATCATTGGATGAATTTAATTCACATTTTATTGACTAAATGGAATGCGTTGTTTGTTTCATACATTTAAATATTGATTATGACTTATCTAATTATTTGAATGGATTGATTTATCCATATTTTACCCTTCTCGGTGGATTTTTTTTCCATGATCCACTATTAATTCGGTTTACTAACCCTTAGTTGGAATTTCAGTTCACATTTATTATGTTTCGATTTAATAGCGTATGAAGAAGAAAACATTAAATAAGCTTTCAATGATGTAGTTTATTTCATTTCATTATGTATCTTGTTTTCGGAACTTTTAACCATGTATTTTGGGTATCATATATGTATTATATCATTCAAAAATAGCTAAAGTAATCATCCCATTGGGATTTTATTCCCTGTATCCATGAAAATTTAATTAAATAATGCACTAGATCTAGGATTCTGGGGTGAGGGTGTTATAGTTTGAATTAGAAAATGTTTAGCTATTACCATGGATAATAGATTTAAAAAACATAAACTAATTAATATAATCATAAGATATACATTCGTTTTAACATCATGTTACCATGATTAGGTGATTTTTCCACCATTTCTAAGTGACCTATGGGTTAAGAATCATTAAAATTTGATTTTTGGGGTTTACTAAAGTTTTCAGGTTATGTAGCTGAAGAATATGATGAGTAAATTGGGGTGGATTCATTTCGTGATGTTGGGGTCATACAAATAGCTGGTACACATCGTGTACCTAAGGTAAAATGTTGTGTATGGGTAAATTATTGATTTATAACTTGAGGCAATGGGTTTTTCATCATTGCTTTCTCAAAATGGACTACACATTATGACCAAGATGCACACTTTGTGACTCAGACCACGCCATGGTTTAATTCATTTTTTAGCAGTTTTGGTCATCTATTCATTCCATATCTCTGGAATCGCAGACCATATATCCCCCTAGGATTTTTTAGAGGTTTATCACCTTCTGGAACAATATGATTATCTATTGTTCAAGGTTGTCTCTATGGTTTGTCTCTTTGGGTATGTGTTCTCTTCTATAATTCATTGTGATAGATCGTGATAGTTTTCTAGACTTTTGTTATCATATATGTTGATCCATGTTGGATGTTTCTTATTTTCTTCTTCTAGATCCGTTCAGAGATCTCATTCTGGAGGCTTTTCCCATCATTGGATGCGGTGTGGTTTGAGTTCTTCTTTGATGTATGTGGTTTTTATATCTTCTCCTGACCTTTTTTGTTTATGTTTGAATCATTATCATCATGGATTGGATCCTAGGGTCTCTGTTGGTGTTGGAGGTTTTCGTTCATGGTTTGGGATTTTGTTGCAGGTGTGTGCAACCTGAACTTTGAGTTTGGTGGTACCTTCTCTAGCCTATGATAATGAACCTTCTTGTTTTGAATTGAAAATTTAATTATAAATTGATTCATGAAATAGTAATGATTGATTGTGTCTATTTAAAAAGGGTTTTGAAAGAAAAATTGGTTTCCCTGTTATTTTATAATAGAATTATGAATGGGATTTAATGGTTATTCACGAAATTGAAATAGGATTGTGAAAATTAGAAAATGGGTAAACTTGGGTACATAGGTGGATGGTTTACCTTGAGGCCATCATCCAATACATTGTGATTATCAAGGTGGTTGGTCTTGTGGATTTACTTTGTTTCTTAGTACCATTGTTATAGGGGACCGATGTTGACATTTTGTTGGGTTTACTCATGGGAAATAACTCTTGTTCCTGAGACCATTGATCTTGGATCAGTTTTCTGCACTCGATTATTTTGGTATGAGTAGTTTTCTTCTTATACCTATTGTATTCCTTGTTTTTGTGATACATGTGCTTCTAGATTATACTTCCTCATGTTCTGAGTTATCCTTGATATTCATGTTGATGCTTGTGAAAAAAATATGGAATTATTTTTTGGAAAATGATATACATGATTTTGATTAGAACTATGGAAAATAGAATATCTTCCATGTTTTCTATAAAAATTATATACTAATTATCCTTCCATGTTTTAATTAAAAATGAGCATACATGATTTGATATATAGAGACATGTTATGGAACACCTGGGTGGGATCCTACTAAGGTGGTTATCTCACACCCTGTGCACTGATTCGGTGGGACGTAGCCTTTGTTTTTTTCTAGTCCAGGGAAAGTAATGGTTTCATAGTGGGGAGGTGATGTTTGTGTCCACTGGGATGTGTAGCTGATAGTAATAATGTTGGCGTTCGTCCATTCCATCATCAGAGTAGCTGTTGGTTTTGAGTCCCATTAAATTGGACTTTTCTATTGGTATTTTTTGTTGTTGTAATAGTTTTTTGGTTGTTTTTTTATATTTATTTCATATATATTTTGTTATTATTCTTCTATTCCCTTATTTCCTTATATATATATATATATATTGCATGTTTTTGTTCAGATCGGGAGAAATCGTTCCCACAATTTTTTTGATTGATACCCGGGTGCTTGTCTCTATTCTGTGGGGATCAGTGACACCCTATGGGTATGTGACTGATTAGGTCTGGTGCTAGGTTTGAAGGTAACCCAGGTCTATTTGTTATATATTTGTATCATAGTGAGGTTTTTAAAGAAGGATCATTTCCTGGGATGTCTGTTTGACTGAATATAAGATTTTCAGGACTTGATTTGTTTGTTGAAATGAGTTACTCGCCAACTCTTAGGGTAACGAGACTTAAGATACCATGTTATGTTGGTATATATGTCTCTAGTTTTGTTTTTTTCTTTTAAAATTTCAGTTTCTACTTATGGAATTTCTACATTGAATTTATATTTTTTCTAGTTCTGATCGTTTTTATGTTTTGGTATACAAAATTATGCCTCTGAGACATCTTCCACAAGTTCCTTAAAAAGGTAAAACTGATTCTCCTCAAAGTAATCATCATATGGATCATAATATCAATGATACTATCATACATTTCATTTTTGATGTTGATCAAGATGTTCCATGTGTTCATAATGTAGTGGTTGAGGTTCAAACAGGAGCTGGAGGAGAAAGTGGTCGATCACATGAGTTTTGGTGTGATAATCCAACATCCTTTAAAGGGATGAATGAACCTCAAGAGGTGGAAGAGTTTCATGAAACGATCGATCAAATCTTCGACATCTGGGAGACACCTGTGAATTTCAGGTTCATGTGTGAAACATTAAGACATGAAGGTTCTAACATGCATTGGTGGGACTCTATAGTCCAGGAAGACAGACATGTGGGCATGGATTGGAAGGGTATCAAAACTCTTTACTTGAATTATATTTTTCTATAGCTTATGATGTTGGTCGAATCATTTTAGTTATAATAATTTCGGTAGGGAGAGTGTTCGGTGGTATCCTACACAAAACGGTTTGCTGAACATGTCCACTATTCTCCAAACATGGGAAGGAATGACCTGATTAAGGAGCATAAGAACGTACAACATTTGCGACTGAACTTCATGTCAAAAGTGATCTAGTTGAATTGTTCTACCTATGTAGATACAGTGGATAGAGTAATTATGGTAGGGATGGGAATGGAAATCATGGTCGGTTCTACTACCTCTTCTCCTCCAACTTGTGACAGCTCCTGTGGCGTGCTTGTGAAGAAGAGGAAGTGGTAATATCGTCGTGGAAGTGGTTGAGGTGGGTCTCAGAAACGAGCCTCCATCACACCATCCTTTTCAGTAGGAAGTGTACCTCTGAGTTTATACTAGTGCGACAAGGGGGGCACAAAAGAGGATCTTTTCCTATGTCGACGAAGACATTCAATAGTTATGGACATGTTTGTCATCTAAATAATTTCTGTTTGTCTATGAATATACATTATTATGGTCTAGGTTTTTTAGCTCCAATGTGTATTGTGGTGTAGTCAGAAGCATCAAGGACTCTAGGGCCCCAACCCCAGGCATCGGGAGTGAAGCATTTGCATGTAACTGAAGTGTGTTCAATGGATGTTGATGAAGGTCCATCAATAGTGCGAGGTACTCTCATTATTGAAGAATCAGTGGATATTGAGTTGTTTGATACTTGTACCTCCCACTCATTTATATCTGCACATTTTTTTGATATGATCAAACATCCAATAGAACTTATGCCCTTCACAAAGGAGTTAGTGACACCTCATGTAAAGAGGAAAGAGTATGGGTTTAGGTGTAATTGTTGTTCATTCACAATAGATGACATGGATTTGTTATGGGAGTTTCTCATTATTTATCTGTATTAGTTTCACTTCAAAATCAGTATGGATAGTCTTTTAACTCCTTGATATGAGGTTGATTATTACAATCATTGTGTTTCATTTATTTCTACTGATGGGATCTCTCATGTGTTTCAGGGAGAGTAGGACCTGAGGTCGGGTCATCTAGGATCATCCCGCCCTGAGATCAGGAGTTTTTTTGGATGATGATGCATTTGATCCTGATAATGTTTTTTCTGTTGGGGATCTCCCTATTGTTTCATGAGATTTTCCTCAGGTTTTCTTAGACAACTACTATGGTCTTACATTCGAGAGATAGGTAGTGTTCACAGATGACCTGGTGTTAGGTCAACATCTGATATCAATGCCATATTATTGTTTAGCTCCCAAGAAGTAGGAAGAGCTTAAGACTCATTTGGAGGACCTATAAGAGAAAGTTTCTATTCTCCCTAGTGTTTCTCCTTATTCATACTATGTTCTCTTATCCAAGAAAATGGATAATTCACTTCAGTTATGAGTGGAATATCAAAAGATAATGTAGGTGATGGTTAAGAAAAAATATACTTTACCTCATGTTGTTGATTTTATTGATCAGTTAAAGAGAGTAATAATGTTTTCAAAGATTTACCTGTGGTCGGGTTACCATTACCTCAGAGTCCAAAATTTTGATATACCTAATATGGACATCAAGTGTAGGTATATCCATTACGAATATCTAATGATACATTTCTATATAACAAAAACTCTTGCAGTTTTTATGGCCTTTATGAATCAGATATTCCACCAATATCATGAAACTTTTTTAGTAACTTTAATGTTTCATATTTTGGATTATTCAATGTCTAAGCAAGAGCATGAGAACCATCTGAGTTTAGTTTTGGTGATTTTGTGAAATCACCGTCTATAAAGAAATATTTCAAAATTTAGTTTTTGGATTAGAGAAGTGAAATTATTAGGGTATATAATTTTTGATCCTGGATTACCCATTGATCCAGAGAAAATAAGTGTTGGTTTATCATGGAAGGAACCATGGAATGACATTGATATTCAAAGCATCGTTGGTTTTTCTTGATTCTATCGAAGGTTCGTCAAGGAATTCTCAAGGCTGGAATGACCTTTGACTACTATTACAATGAATGATGTGAAATCCCCATGGGATGTAATGTGTCTGTCTTTCTTAGATGAACTAAAATTAATTTTGAATTTTTCACCTGTTCTATTCTTACCTGAGCCTAGTTAATGTTACGTGGTGTTTTTTTGATGTATCTAGTGCTGGTTTGGGATGCGTAATGATGAAAAATGATGATGTGGTAGTCTATGGATCTTGTCAGCTATGACCACAAGAATAGATCTATCCCACTCATGATTTAGAACATGTTTTTTGATGCATGCACTTATATGTTGGGGGAACTATCTGTTTGGGAATAATTTCAAGGTTTTCAATAAACATAATAGTGTGAGCCATAACTTTTTCCCGAAACCCATGAATCTCAGTAAATTACAGTGTGTAAAATACCTTCAGACTTTTGAATTTGACATCACCTACACCCGGGGAAGGGAAATTTTCTTGCAGATTTTCTAATCAGGAAGGTACCACTATAGGTTATTCTGGAATCAACTGAATTGTATAATATTATAGGGCTTATCTATCAAATGAACTTGTATTATTAGGAGGATGTTTCAGTGATAGTTATGAACGACTTTTAGTTTTCATCACCTCTCCAGGAGTATATCTAGATAAGTAAAAAATATATAAGGTGTTTAAAAAGATTTGATAAAAAAATTATTATGGGGAGACCATTCTTGGTTGGTCTCATTCCTCAGATGGAATACATCCCTTCATGCAGCGAGTCAGCATCTCAACACCTATGAGAAGTTATGCCCTATTTTATTATCATACTTGTTAATGGGATGTTCGTCCAGACACTACAATGATGTATTTTGATATGAGAAGACAGTTCTAGTGGCCAGGTATGAAGCGCAGCATCATTGATTATGTATCCCATTATCACACCTACCAACAGATATAGGAAGAGCACTTGAAACCTTCTGGTATGATTCAACCCCTTCAATGCTAGTTTGGAAGTGGGAAGATGTCTCTATGGATTTGGTTTTTCGGTTTCCACGGATGCCCCTAGGAGAAAAATTATATCTTGGTGGTTATTGATCTATTTAAAAAGTCAGCTCACTACATTCCAATCAAATACACCAATAATGTTTAATATCATTATATGATGTATATGCAAGAGATCATGATATTACATGGGATCCATTATGGAATTATTTCAGATAAGTATCATATGTTTACCTCAATGTTATAGAGGATTCTTGATTTGGAATTGGGGACTTAGGTCACGTTGAGAACAACTTACCATCCACAAATAGATGTCCATACTAAGTGTGTAATTCAGTTCTAAGAGGATATGCTTCGTGCATACATCTTGTATTTCGGTGGATCATGGGATAGTTGTCTGGGACTAGTTGAGTTTGTTTACAAAAACATTTACCCATCATAAATCAGAATGGCTCCTTTTTAATCATTGTATGGTCCACTGGGAAGATCAACCATTTGCTGGGATGTGGTGGGAGAAGTAGATTTTCTTGGACCAAGATTGGTTTAAGAGTATTCAACTATGATTCAGAAGGTGTGGTGACGTCTGGTTACAACCCAATTTGACAAAAATCATTTGGTGTTCGGTGGTGCTGTCTGTTGGAGTTTTCAATTGGTGACGGTGTTTTCAAAAACTTTTCTCCTCAGTTGGGTTACTGTCAACATGGGAAATTAGAAATGTTGGCTCTGAGATATGTTAGACCATTTGGGATCAATAAATTTCATGGGAACTTTGCTTATTGGTTACCATTGTAGTCTTATGTAATAGATATTCATGGTGTTTTCCCAATATCTCAGTTCAGGAAGTATCACCACGACCCTACTCATGTTCTGAGTTGGGAATAAATTGAGTTAGAAATAGAAGCATCTGTTTTGGAGAAACAATTTGAGATCGTTGATTCTCACATGATTTTCATTTTTGGGAAGTTAATTTCATTGGTCAGATTATTTAGTTACAATGATCATATTCTCATGACACTTGGGAACGTGAGTGGTTAATTATGGTTCATTAGCCTCATCGCTTTCTAGTGGATTCGTCTTCCACATGACCTTACGGGAATGGAAATTATTTATAGAGGGAGTTTGTAACACCCCATAACCTTGACTAAGTTATTTTTCAACCTTTTTTTGTCCCATTTTGGTTAAGAATCCATAAAAAAAATTATGTTGTTTACTATAGATATCTGGTCATTTACTTGATATAGACACCATGTACTTGGGAATAGATTCATGTCGTGATGTGGAGGTCATGTTGGGAGCTGGTACATGTCTTGTACCCGAGGTACAGATCGTGTAAGGGTTAAATAAAGGATTTTTTACCTTATGACACAAGTTTTACAGTGTAACTTCTCTATAATGGACTACAAATCGTGAGCAAGAGGTACAAACCCTAACTCAGCCCGCTCCCTAGTTTAATTCTCATGTTTAGTAGTTTCCTCATCTATTATTTCTATATATCTTGGATCTCAGACCAAATCACTCCCTAGGCATCTTTTAGAGGTGTATCACCTTCCATATCTATAGGATCGGCTCCTGTTCAATGTTATTTCTGTGGTGCATCTATCTAGGTATGTTTTCTATTCAATTCATCATTGTGATTTATCATGATAATTCCCTAGACATGCATTATAGGATCTAGTGATCCATGATGGATGTTTCCTGTTGTATTTTTCTAGATCCTTTGTGTGATCTCATTCAGAAGGTTTTTTCCTTCATTGGTTGTGATGTGGTGTACGTCATTATTCGAGGTATGTGGTTTTCCTCTTTTCTGCCGAACATTTGTGATTATGATTTAATTAATATTTTCATGGATTGGATACTACTGTCTCCATTGGTTCTGGTGGGTTTTTTCTTTGTTTTGGATTCTATTGTGGGCGTGTGCGACCAAAACATTCAGTTAGGTGGTTCTATCTCTAGCCTATGTTAATGAACCTCTATATTTTTCATTGAAAATTTCATTATAAATTGATTCATGAAATTGGGATGATTTTTTGTGATTTTTGAAAAAGGGTTTTGAATTTAAAATGGTTTCACTTGGATTTTGATAAATGAATTAAAAATTGGTTTTAATGGGTTTTCAAGTCATTGAAATGGGTTTCTGAAAACAGATTATATATTACCTTCGGTACTTAGGTGGAAGGTTTTGCATGAGGCCATCATCCATTGATTTGTGATTATCAAGGTGGTTTGTCAGGGGGATTTCCTCTATTTCAAAGACATGTTATTCTTAAAGAATGTTATTGACATTTTGGGGGGTTTACATATGGGGTATTCCATTACGTCCTAGGCCTGTTGTTCTAGGATGAGTATTGTGCACACGATTATTTATGTATGCATAGTCTACTGCCTAGACCTATGGTGTTCCTTGTTGTTTTGATACCTGTGGTTCTGGTTTATACTTCTTTTCTTTTTTAGTTAGCCTTGATATACATGTTGATGCTTCTGAAAAATGATATGAAAAAAATGATTTTGAAATTGATATATCTTGTATTTTTAAAGGTGTGAATAAGGTAATGTTTATCATGTTTTATATAAAATTTCATTAATACATATCATGCCATGTTTTATTGAAAAATAAGAGTACATGATTTTTATACAGACAGTTGTTATGGAACGCCTTGGTGGGATCATAATGTGCCTATTAGCTCACACCATGCACACTTCTTCTATTGTTCATAGAACTTTGTTTGTCTCCAAGTATAGGGAAAGGCATGGCATTGTAGTGAGGTGGAGAGGGTCAAGTCATCATAGATGAATATCTGATGGTGAGAGGGTTGGATTTCATCCCTGACATCATTGGAGTATTTGTTGGTGCTGAGTCCATTGCAGTCGGACTTGACTTTTAGAGATTTTATATACTGTTATTATAGTTTTGTTTCTGCTATTTTCTTATAGTTATGGAAAATATATGTGGTTAGTATTATATTTTTTCCGTAATTCCTCAGTATATATAAGGCATTTTGTTGTTTAGGTTGGTCAAAATCATTCCCTCAGTTTTCTCATTCGATTCCCGAGTTTTTTTCAGCAGCCCATGGGAATCAGGGATTCCCTTCGGGTTTGTGACGGATTGAGTCAGGTTCTGGGTTTGAGGGTAACATGGGTTGCTTCATTAAAATGGATATATTTTTATAATAACATCCTATAATTTATGTATGTTATACAATATTTGGGTATTCCTAGAAATATATCAACGTCTAGATAATACAAGTGGACATTGTTCTTGAAGATATGTACAATGGAATGGAAACTCAAAAGACGTGTGTCGGTTCTCTCCCAGTATAACATGGTACACAAATATATTCTTTAATGCATACATTATTTGACACATCATGTTGTTGTACTAAAGGTAATTCACAATATATTTAAATCCACTATAACAGATATACAATTAAATATTTTCCCAATGAAACTAGAGTTAATGATTTTTGATGCATAAATATTATGTTTTATAAAATATCTTTAATTATATATTCTAGTATTATAATCTATCCTAGTGTATTCCATTGTTTAGAAATATATCTTGAATAGAATAATGGTATCAATAGTCATGGAAAATGTAGATATTTCTCTATTGAATAAACCAATTCCACTCTAATTTTAAAAGATAAAATTATAGCTATATTAGGGAATCCTAACCAGGCTATGAAAAATATCCTTTCCCAAAGGGAGAATAATTTTACAAAGAGATAATATCACATTAAAATTTGATTTATGCAAAAAAATCCACTATCATTTAGTGTGATTACCCATCCAATTTTATCTGAGAAATGGATTAATTATTTGGGGAATGTATATTCTTCCATATGATGTAGTGAAATTGAAATGGTTACAATTGTGGACAATTAAAAAATACTAGATGATGATCAACAGAAGGAATAGATCAAAAATTCTACAGAGGTAGAAGAAATAGACCTCATAGAGTAGATAACCTTTAAGGATATATTTGTTGATAAATACTTCCCCTATGATTTGAAAATTTATACGTGGAGGATGTTCCTTATCTTAATGGAAATTGAAAATTAGTGTGTTGCAGATTATGAATCTATGATTACTATATAATCCAGTTATTCTTTGAATTACATACACAACATAGAGTGAAATAATGATAATATTTTTGAATGGCTAAAGTCATGTATGTGATGGGAACATGTCTCATATAATGTTTCATTGTTTGATAAAAACGTTCTAAATGACATCAAAATAGAGATGGATTTTTGTAGAATTAAAATACTCAATGGAAACGAAGACAATAAAAGGAATTCTAAAATCCATGACAAAGGTAATTCATCAAAGAATGGATAATTTTTTAAGAATTTCTATTTTGTCAAAATTTGGGATAACTGAAACCTATTAATTTTTTGGAGGGACTATGTGTAACACCCCAAGATTTCATAGCACGTTATCTCATTAAAGTAATTCAATTGCATGTGCTACCCGCAACACCAAGTTCGAGCGCACCACAACATACCAAACTAGCCATTCAAAAAAGATATTGTTAATAGTATTAACTAAAATTTGAATCTTATATACTGAATATTATTTTAACATCCATATTATCTTTTTTTAGACACAATTTAAGAACAAATTTATTTTTTCAAATAAATGAAGTATTTTTCAGAAAATGAAATTTTACCACCTTTTAATAAAGAACCCTTTTTGAAACCAGTATTTGAAAAATTTATGTATTAAATTTAATGAAAATAAATTCTTCGTTATAATAAGGACATAAAAATTTAGTTTGGATAAATTTTTTGTACTTTTATGATAACTTTCAAATGTTGACCAATAGCGAAAACTACTATGTTTTAATTGAAACAACTTTTTTAATCGAAATATTTTATAGTGCTAAATTTTGTATATAAATGGTTTTTAAGTATAATTATATTATATTTTTATCATTTAATATAATGTAGGTCATTATAAGTATTTTAACATTTAAATTTTACATACACAAATGTCAATCTTTTGATTGTTTTTACTTTTTAATAAACTGCTTCTTGGGTATGACAATGGGATTAATTTTAAATTTATAATTTCAGTATATATGTTCTGAATTTGATAATGTTGGTTTTATTTTTGAATCTAGAATATCAAATATAACTTATGGTGAATTTTTGGTATTTTTTTGAAAACATTCAATTTTTGATGAATTGTGAAAAACACTACGTTATTGTTTAAAATATACTGTTTATTTAAATAATAAGTTACTTTATATTAATTTAATTTAGTTTTGAATAGATACATAATACATATATATGTTCAATGTAATTAATTTGAGTCATTTTATAAAAAATTTAGATATATAAAATTTTATCGAACGTTTTACCATCTTTACAAACATTTTGTTAGGATGGAATGGTGTATGATAAACTCCTAAGATACCAACTATAGGATCGAAATGATGTAGATTCTCAATATACAAGATTGGGGGTGAATTTTAAATTTTAAAAAATTATTTTGGAACTTTTCAATATGAATATGTTTAACAAATTTAACCATTGTAAATTCACAAAACCTCTATTCTCTAAAATCTTTCTTGATTCCGGAAATATGATTCGGAAAATGTAATTCCGGAAATGTGATTCCAGAAATGAAACATAAAAAAAGATTACGAAGTTAAATATTCTACCATAAAGCATATATAATCTTACTAAATCATATTTTACATGTATAAGAATGTATAATATATTTATACTTTCCTCAACATCCAAAATGAAATGGAAAATTTGAAAGAAGACATTTCACAAGTAGAAAATCATTTAACCCAAAGAGTAGGGTATCCAACAACCTTGGATAATGGCCCCTTTATTTATACTTTCATGAAAGACTATCAAACCCACAATAGGGTAATCCTCTATATGAAGATTAGAGTTTTCCTTGTTATCCCTGCAAGCCTTTAACTTCAATCTAGTCAGCACCTCTATCTTCCTCAGCAAGGATGTCCTCAAACTTTAATGTCGCCGACACCTCTTTCTTCCTATCGCTATAAGCCCTCGAATGTAATCAGCAACATTTCGAGTCACATGAAGCAATTCTAAACCGGATTTTCAGTATGCACAAAAAAATATAGTCTCCCTCTCAAAAAATCACTTCAGCAACATATATTCACAATATTGATCAAAATGTTGTGAGATCATTCAAATGAACTCCTATTTATAGGAACAACATCAACAGTCAGATTTCTCTACCAACAGTCATATTTTCCCATTAAATTCAGATGGACATATACATGTGTCACTCAAAAAATGGTTAGTAACTGAATGCATGACATCATTTTGTAATCCAACCATGTGTAAGAAAAAATATGGTCTCATCACCAAAATCTTTTTTCGGAGTGTAAGGAAGAAATAAATATTCAGAATCTAACCGAAAACACATTCTGTTTCTATGATACAAGGATATTCAGATTCTTTCATCAGGATAATTCGAAACCTGAATTCTATAGAATTTTAGAGTCTGAATTTGAAGGAAATTCAGAGTCTGAATTTAGTAGAATTCGGAGATGGGATTCAGTATAATTCGGAGTCCAAACATACAATGTTTGGAGTCATAATTCATTTGAATTCGGAGTCTGAACATAGAATGTTCAGAGTCTGAATTCAGATAATTTCGAGTCTGAAAATTGAATGCCCTATATCTAGGTATTATATTAATCTGAGGTTTTATATATGAACCCTAATTTTATACTCAGACACAATATGAACAATGACAAACATGGTAAGGAGAAATTTTCCTAGGGATAGAAAATTTCCGTACGAAAGTAAAACATAGGGTAAATAAAATATTCCTTAAGATAAGGTGATTGTGATTTTAAATGTAGAAGGAATGGAAAATTCATAAGGAACCCTTGTTGACTCAACAGTCTCCCCCTGTTTGAAATGCACAAACATCCTTACAAAAAAATATAAGGACTTTATAGAATAAAACATATCTCCCTTAACATATGGGAAAACATAAATATGACTAACTCTCCCTTCGGCTTTGGAAACACTAAGGATCATATTATGGATTTATGGAATTAGACATAGCCTTTAATTTCATTTGAAAAACATTTTTAATAAAAACACCCTTAGATAATCTCCCCCATACGATGGTACATTTGTTCTTTACATAATATTCTTTTTCCTTTTCTCCCCCTTTATGATTTGAAAAAAGGTATATTGGTAATGGAAAATAAAATATGGTACCTGAAATATTAGTACTAGTAAACAAAATATATGAAAGACAGCCAAAAATTTCCTTACGATTGAAAAAAAAATTGGACAACGAGGAAAATAAAACAAAAGATATGATTTAAACAAGGTTATCCTTACTTTTTATTGGGAATCATCTTCATCACTATTCGCTTTAGATTTTTGACCTCCTTGTGATCTTCCTCTACTCTCTTAAGAATCTGATCCCGATCATCTGATTTATTCTATAAGTCTTTGATCTTTTTTTCATGATCCTTAACAATAGCATCCTGAGCCTTCATGACTTCTTCCTACTTTACATGCTTTTCTTCTATCTCAATCATGAGATCCCTTTCTCTTTTCTATCTTTGAGAAACTGAATAAAACATCCCATTCAGATCTTTTACCTCTTGCATCAGGGAATTCTGTTCCAGAGTATTTTTTCTTCAAGACTGTTTGTGAGATTCTTGATCTTCACATATTCGGTGTCGAATTCCTTCTTGAAACTATCATGGAAGCCATCAATATTTCTCATGTTTTTTATTGTTTTCTATGACCAACTGGTCATCTTCTTTCGTGATCTTTTTTGGGCTTCATATCTAATGAAAAAATTCAGGAAATTAGACTCAAGCTTGACACACATTTCCATCACCATGGATACTGAATCCGATTTCTGATTCAAGGTGTTTTGAATCATTTGAAAAGTCAATTAAATTCTTGGAGAAATAGGTATAGTCCTGACATGCTTCTTCAACAACTGGTCTATGAAGTCATGTCTAAGGGAGGATGATTCTGAATCTGAGACTTTACTTCGTGAGGGATCTTTCTCTATCTAAACTTCCTTCCTCTTTGATGATCCACCAACATCTTTCCGCTTCATAACAGCTTTACTAGGTGTATCAGAAACCACCAGATTTCCCTTATCTGCCTTCTGAATGGCTTCCTCATTAGGAGACTCTTGTTCAATATCAGATAACTGAACGATTTTTTCTTTATCTACTACTTCCTTTTGAGCCCCTGTCTCAACATCTTCAGGGTGAATGAAATCATGATTAGAACTTTCTTCTTCAGATAGCTTTTTCACTTCTTCTTTAACCTTTTCATCTTCACCATTCTCATCATTCCAATGGGTAGCAAGATTTGAAGACTCAACATCTGAATTTCAGATTGAAAGCTTCTCAGATGGCCATTCCTTCTCATGAAAATCATCTACATGCTTAATGAGATCTTTGGTATCATCACGCCATTTTCTTCTTCTACTTCTTCTACTTCTTTTACTTCATTTTATTTTTCCAGAGTCACAAATTTCTTCCCCGGATTATCAGGTAAATCTTCTACTTTGTGGTACCATAATATTTTTGGAGGCTTTCTCAACATCCTTCAGAAGAGATTTGATAGTCTCTACTTCTGTCATCTACTTCTTTTGTTTCATTTTATTATCATCCCTTTCTAGATACTCAGTTTTCTTCTTATACAATGATTTTTCTTCAGCAGGGTCTAGGAAAAACATTGGCTCCCCTTCTTTCATGTTCGTGTCTTCCCTCCGCTTTGCTACAACCTCATCTAGATAGTCTTTTTGCTTTTTTGGATTTGTGGTTGCTGACTGAACTTCCTTGGAAAATGGAGTTTTTTCCTTTTCTTCCACTTCCTTCACTTTACTCTTCCATTCACCCTTTTTGGATGTTTCAGCAGCCTCCTATTTTTCCGATATGGTTTCTTCCTTCACCTCATGAAAATCATTTAATTATTTAGATTATTTAGAAAACCCGAGATTCATCCTTCTTGGAGTTTCATCACTTAGTAGAATGACATTGATATTCATTATATTAAAACTACAATGTATTTTGATGGAATTTAAACACCGAACCATCAACATTGAGATAATGGATGGATACATGATAATCTGAGCCTTCATATTTCAATTATTTATATTCTAAATTTTAATCCGAATTTGTTTAACCAAATTTATATTTCTTAGATTTACCAAGAAATCAAAGATATACATTTCACTCATTTTTATAGTATCACAGTCCCATGTTCTCGGAATGATGAATACATGAAGCGATAATTCAAGGATCTAAAATTTTTTAGAAAGGTGGACAATATTCAGAGTCTTAACATCTAAAAGGCCGATGAAATCTATAGCCATCAACTTATCAAAGATTCCTTGAACATCCATCAGCTTATGTGAACAAAACTCTACCTCACCCTCCTAAGTAATTCTAATAAAACTGGCTTCCATGGTGTAAGAAAGTGAATAAGTCTTACCATAGCTCTTGAAAGAGAACTTTTCTCTTCCTTCTTCTTTGAAATAACATGCTAACTCATAGAACTGATGTAACATGTCTAGATATACATGATCCTGAGCTATTGGTTTCGATATGGAAACACTCTCCCATCCATTAAGAATAATGTTCATTGAGATTATAGAATCGTAATTTGAAATTAAATTTGGATGTACTAACCTTTCCTTATATGTATACCATTCAGAAATCAGCAAGGTAGTTGAAATGTCTTTATGGGATGATATTTCGACAGATATTCATATTTGATAAAATATTGGAAATTCGGAAATAGCTTATATAGGCGGGCAGAGTTTTAACACATGAGAGCTTTGGTTTCTATGTGGGAAAACCATTTGGGGGTCCTTTATATCGTCGATTGAAGAAATGTTTTAGCTTCCATAATCAAACAAATAGTTGAGAAACCTTCTGATCAGATCTGACGGTTGAAATGATAGCCTCAAGGAAATCCTGGTAGGATGTAATCTTTTGAGGTTTAAAAAAATTATTTAAGAAAAATTGAATTAAAAAAATTTAAAAACGAATGAAAATCCTAGCAAGTAAAAGATTATTATGAGAACACATGAAATGAAACATAAATTTCGGATTTCTAGAATGATTATTCATACTAAAGGAAAATTCTTTTTGAAGATCTTTAGATTCCAAAGATAGGATTTCAGATTTTTTTTTAAAAACTCACTATGAAATTTTAGAAAATCATCATTATGAAAATTTAAAAAATCATTGTTATGAGAATTTAGAAAATATTTATTATGTAAATTTCGAAAATCTTCGTTACAAAAATTTAGAAAATCATATTTACAAAAATGTAGAAAATCTTCATTATGAAAATTTATTAAGTATTTATTACAATAATTTAGATAATCTTCATTACAAAAATTTAAGAAATAATTATTAAAAAAATTACGAAAATATTAATTACAAAAATTAAGAAATTCATCATTACGAAAATTTAGAAAATAATCATTAAAAGAATTTATATAATCATATTTACAAAAATTTATAAAATATTCACAATGAAAATTTAGAAAATCTTCACTATGAAAATTTAAAAAATATTCATTACGAAAATTTAGAAAATATTCATTAAGAGAATTTAGAAAATCTTCCTTATGAAAATTTAGAAAATCTTCATTATGAAATTTTTTTAAAATCATTATTATGAAAATTTAGTAAATATTCATTACAAAAATTTAGAAAATCATCATTACGAGAATTTAAAAATCCTCATTACGAAAATCTAAAAAATATTCATTAAGAAAATATAAAAAATCTTCATTTCAAAAATTTTGAAAAATTGACTACAAAAACATTGATTTTAGAAGATATAGAAAACATTACTATGAAAAATTTCATAAAGAAAGATTTAGAAAATATGACTGGGAAAAAATTCATTGCGAAAGATTTAAGAAAAATTAAAAATTTAAGACTACAAAAAATTTTAGACTATGAAAAATTTTAGATTCTAAAAAAATGTATTACCCCTATGAAAAATAGTTTATTTAATTAAATAGATAGGTTTCAATCAGAAGTTAACAAAGAAGATTACTTAACAGTTATCATTCTTAACTTCTGTTTAATGTATTCAAATCTATCGGAGGGTAATGATTTTGTGAAAATATTATCATGTTGATCTTGCATTCAGATAAATTGAAGAATGATGTCCCATTTTTGTGTGTGATCCCTAAAAATGTGATTCCTAATATCTCTGTGTTTTTAACAAGAGTTATGTTCAAGGTTTTTTTAAGGAAATGGAACTAATATTATCACAAAAAAATATGTTTTGGTAAAACTCATACAATAGTTTGTGAGTGTGTGTTGCATCCACAACACTTGAGCACAACAACATCCAACTACTACGTATTCTGCATTAGCATTGGAAAGTGATACTGAGTGATTCTTTTTGAATTACCAAAAAACTAATGAATCTCCTAAGAATTGAAAAGCTCTGGATATACTTTTCCTATCAATTCTACATCCACCAAAGTTAGTATCCAAAAAAATTAAAATAAAATAATTTCCAGAAGTAAAAAAATGTCTCCAAGATCCATGGTTCCCTTTAGGTAGCGATAAATCCTTTTCACTACCATTAAATGATATTCTTATGGATTGGATTGATATCTTTCACATAATCTTAGTAAAATCATTATGTCTGGACGACTAGCTGTCATGTATTGTAGACAACTTATCATACCACAAAAAGATGTTTGATCTACTGGTTTCCTAGCTTTATCTAGATCAAGAGAATTTGAGGTAGCATTAGGTGTTTGTATACTATTAGTGTTGTCATATCCATACTTTTTAATAATATCATTAATATACTTATGTTTTGATATATATGTCCCTTCCAGTTTTTGAGAAATTTTAAAACCAAGGAAAAATTTTAACTCACCCATCATACTCGTTTGAAACTCAGATTTCATTATATCCACAAAGGAATCAGTTAAAGATTGCAGATTTGAACCATATATAATGTCATCAACATAAATTTGAACAATCAAAACATTTTTCTTATCATTATTTATAAAATGTGTTGGATCTTCATTTCCCTTATCATAATTGTTTTGAATAAAAAATCTTGTATGTCTATCATACCAAGCTCTAGGGGATTGCTTAAGTACATACAAAGCATTGGTAAGTTTATAAACATGTTCCAGATGTTTTGTATCTTCAAAACATGGAGGTTGTTCAACAAAAATTTCCTCTTATACACAACCATTATGGAAATCACATTTCACATCCATTTAAAAATGTTTTAAATTGAATAATGCAACAAAGACAAGTAGAATACGAATAGATTCAAGTCTAGCTAATAGAGCATATGATTCTTCATATTCGATTCCTTCATGTTGATTATAAACATTAACAAAAAATCTAGCTTTATTTCATAATATGATTCAATATTCCTCACAATTATTTCTAAAGATTCAATTTACTCCAATAACAGAAGATTTCTTAGGTCTTTAAACCAAGGTCTAGAATTTATTCCTTTCGAATTACATTAGCTCATCTTGAATAGATTTTATCCAATCATAATCACCTAATGCTTCATCAGTGTTTTTTGGTTCTAATTGGGAACGGAATGCTAGATATTCTATTTCATTCCTTATGGAACATCTAGTCCTTACAGGTTGATTAATATCACCGATGATACTATCACTGGGATGATTCTTTAGGAACAACTGATTTGGGTTTTATAAAACCGGTTCATCAACATAGGGTATAAATTATTCTAGGGTAAATGCTTCAGAAACCATTTCTTGAACATATTCCTTATCAAGATGATCTTTTAACAAATTTTTATAATAGGTTTTTGCAAACACATCTGAAGATAGAGGCTGCGGTTTTTTAAAAACAAAAGTATTGGTTTGATCAAATTTGACATGTGTTGTTTCTTCAATAGTACATGTGTTTTTATTGAAAACCTTATAAGCCTTAGAAGTGGTGGAGTAGACTTAGAAAATTACTTCATCAGATTTTGGTGTGAATTTTAGTCTGTTATCTTTATTATTCAGAATGAATACCATGAAACCGAAAACCATGAAGTAGGAAAGTATTGGTTTTCTGCATTCCATAACTCATTAAGAGTTTTATTAATAAAACGTCTAAACAAGACACAATTTATATTATAAAAAAAAGTAATTACAGCTTCATCCCAAAAATGTTTGGCTATAGAATATTGACTCAACATGGTTCTTGTTATCTCATGAGGAATTCTATTTTTTCATTCCACAACACCATTTTGATGAGGTGTTCTGGGTGCTAGGAAGGTATGAGTAATGCCTTTTCAAATACAAAAAGTTTCAAAATCTGAATTTTGAAATTCTCCTCCATGATAACTATCAATATTTATCAAAGGATGGTTGTTCTCATTTGTAACATGGGCTCTAAAACTTTTGAAATAAGAAAAATATTCAGATTTTATTGCTAGAATATAGACCCACGTAAATCTTGTGTAATAATCAACTACAAAAAAATAATAATACTTTCCTCCAATGCATCTAGTTTGTGTTGGTCAAAAATGATCCATGTTCACTAACTATAATTCATCAGTGGTTGAGACTCCAACGACTGATTTAAAACATGATTTATGTTGCTTTTCATATTGTCAAGGATCACAAACTTTTGAAGAATCATATCTAATGTCCATTAGATCCTTAACTAGTATTATCTTAGAAGGTTTTCATATGTTCCTATGGTTACAATGTTCTAACCTTCTATGACACAACCAATAATGATCTTCCATTGCACTAAGACAAGGTGTGGCACGGACCATAAGGTCTGCTAATTTTAGTGTGTATATATTCTCTTGCATATGGGAAGAAAGAAAAAACTATTCCTTGGAATTGTGTACTAAGCACTTGTCATTCCTGAAATTCACAAGGTAACCATCATCACATAATTTTAATATGATAATGAGGTTGTGCTTAATAAACATAACAATTAAAATATTTGAAATCAATGTTTTTCTAAGAATAATGATGTTACTTATACCAATAATTTATCCCTTAGCATTATCTCCAAAAGTGACTTATCCTCATTTCTTCTTGATAATCTTCTCAAAGAAGATTTTGATACAAGTCATATTCCAAGAACATCAAATATCCATGTACCATGTATAGATATTTTTACTATCTTTATTTTCCTAAAAATAAGAATGTTAGATTTTTGGAACCCCAACATTCTTGGATCTAGAAAATTCATATTGCAAAATCTTTGGAATCCACATTTTCTTTGAAAAGTATGATTTATGAAATCATAAATACTGGGTTTGATTAATGAACATTTTTTCATAGTGTCCACCACACTGACACATAGTGCAGAAAGGAGCACTTTGAGGATCAAAATAATTATTACTAAAAATCGGTTTAGAACAAGTATAACAACATCTAGAATTATTCCATAGAGGACGAATTTGGAAATATATTTTTTCAAAATTTTCCTTACCTAAGGTAATGTTTTAAAAAAAACTTCCTCAAGGAAAATATTTCTAAATTTATTCTAATAACTATGTTATTATCTTCCTAAACCTTAACTTTAGTAATAGAGTTAGGCTGGATAACATTTTTCATAGAAATTACATTTTCTAGATCCTTAGAATGTTTATCCTCCTCAGAATTTACTACCTCAAGGTTTTTTGAAATAATTTCGAAATGAAGAGTTTTCTTATCAAGATCCTTAGAAAGATCTGATATTTCCTTAGTAAGTATAAAAATCCAAGAATTTTACTTATCAAATTTTTTCTTGACTTTATAATTCTCAATATCAAGAAACATAACAAACCTAGAAACTTATTTATAGGTAGGTAATGTATGGTCTTCATTAGAATAATATTGTTCATCCAATTATTCATAATATTTACTACCACTACAATTAGAATTTAAGGATACATTGGTCATAGATTAATCATTGTGTACCTTATGCATTAAGAAATGATTTTTAATAGGTAGTCTCATTATTAGACCAATATTCTTTTTTCCAAAAGATTCGTAATATTAGGATTCTTATAAAGAGTCACCACCACTAGCCCTCAAGGTGTCATTAGCTTTCAAAATTTTCCTACCTTTAGCTCTGTAGAACTTCATTCAATTACATTCCAAATGCTTTTCCTTTCTCTCTTTTCTCATATGCATAGGACAATCTTGCCTTATATGTCCATCTCTCTTGCATTCATAACATGTGACTTCTGATTATTTCTTATCATTTATTTCTTTTTCTTGTATCTGGATTGAATGTTCTTCTGTCCAATTATCTTGTTCAACCTTCGAGCAAGATTGTCTAGTTAATTTTCTAAATATTAACTTCCACTATATTTAGATTATATAAAATCCTTGTTAGATTTAGATCTTGTAACTCTCTCAGGAGTCTTTGAATTCATATGGTTTGAAGTTATTGTAAAGGAAACAATTCCATTCACATTATTATACTTAATATTATCAGTATATTTCTTCATTATATTCTCATTTTTAAGAAGAGTTCCAACAATTTCATCAAGAGAAATTTTTGTAACTTTTCTATTTTCATCTATAACTGTACTCTTGGATTCAAACTCATTGGGAATGATGTCTATGATTTTTTCCATAATAAATTCATCATCTAATCCTTTATCACCAACATATTTTAAACTATTAACAATATTAATAAATAATTGATACACCATACATATGGGTTCATTATATGGAATGCAGAAACCGTGATATTCAGCTCTGAGTATGGCTTTTCTTGTTTCAATAAGTTTGGAAGTACCAAAATGTGTATCTCCAAGCTTCTCCCAAATACAATTTTCTAATTCACAAGGTGAATGTTGGATATATATATATATATATATATATATTTCTAGTCATTGAACAAAGAATAGTATTGTGTAACTTATAATTCAGTTGATAATTATGTTTTTTTGGTTTGTGAATGTAATGACTTCCATGTCAGGGATTATATTACCTCTATAAAGAATAACAAAATTGTCTAATCTCATAATGATTAAAAATTTCTCCATTATATTTCTCCAATATTCATAATCATTTCAACAAAAAGTATGTGGTTTAGTTGTATTTAGATTTTCAATGGATCCGGCAATGATTCCTGCCATCTTAAATAAATATTCCACATAAACTTTTTAGAAATAAAAGTTTGTAAACCAGGATAAAAATGTCCTAACCAAGGAAAATATAGAACAATTAAAAACATGAGCAAGGAAATATTATATGAAAATATAATTATTTCTGAAACCTCATCTGATACCAATTTTTAAGATGGTATAGAGTATGATATAATCTAAATATACCAACTCTGGGATCTAAATTTTGTAGATGCTCAATATACAATACTTGGGGGTGAATTGAACACATTAAAAAATTACTTTGGAACGTTTAAGGATTAATATGTTTAACAATGTTAAATAATGTAAATTCACAGAACCTATAGGTTCTACAATCTTTCTTGATTATGGAATTATGATTTCGAAAATGTAATTCCGTATAAGTGATTCTGGAAATGAATCTTAACAAAATTTTACAAAGGTAATGATTCTACCTTAAAGAATATAGAATCATTCTAAATCAGAGTATAAAAGTGTAAGAAAGTATAAGATATTTATACTTTCCTGATAAACAAAAATATAGTGGAAAACATGATATAAAACGTGTAACATGTAGCAAATCAATTAACCCAAATAGTAGGGTATCCCACAAACGTTGATAAACATCCCTTGATTTATGATTTAAAGAATGTATGTCTTAAGGATACCAGGGTAAGCCCTCGATATGATGATCGAAATCTATCTTGTTATCCCTGAAATATCTAAACATAAAATTTTTCGGCACCTCTATCTTCCTCATCATGGAAGTACTCAAACATTAACGTAGTCAGAACCTCAATATTCCAATACCCAGAAGCCCTCAAATGTACTCAACAACATTCGTAGCTGCACCAAGAAATTCAAAACAAGATGTTCAGTATGAAAAAAGAAATAAATCTTGATCTCTAGAAATCACTTCAACAGCATGATATCACTATATTGATCAACTTGTTTTGAGAACTTTCAAATGAGCTCTTTTTTATAGGCACAGCTTCAACAGTCAGCTTCCTCCTCCAACAGTCATATTTTTTATTGAATTTTGGAGGGACCTGTACACCTGTCACTCAAACAAAGGGTAGTTTGTAACTGAATGCATTACATCATTTTATAATCAAACCACACATAAGAAAACATATGGTTGCTTCACCAAATTCATTTTCCTATGTCTAAGGAAAACTGAATGTTCATATTATATATAAAAAAAATTTGGTGTCTATGATACACGAATATTTGGATACTATCTTTTGACAAATTCAGAACCTAAATTCTATAGAATTCCAGAGTATGATTTTCAAGGAAATTCTGAGTATTAATTTAGCAGAATTCAGAGTCTGAATTCAGTAGAATTCGGAGTCTGAACTTACAATATTCTGAGTCAGAAAATAGATTTCTATATAACTATGTATTATAAGATTATGAGGTTTTAGATATGAAACCAAATATTATACTTAGACACAATAAGAAAAATAATAACTTTGTAAGGATAAATTTATTTAGGGATGGAAAATTTCCTAATGAAATTTAAACATATGGTAAATGAGAGTTTCCTTATGATAATGTGTTTCTGATTTTCAAAACAAGAAGGAATGGAAAAGTCATAAGGAAACCTTATTGACTCAACACCTTCTAGGAGTATTTTCAAATTTGCATAAAATATAATTTTACTGCTTCTGTGAGTTGAATTTCAAAAACACCGAGAGACCCGGTTGAAATTAGTATGTAAATTTGGTTCAATAATATGAAAATATTATTTGGTGAATAGTGTCATTTGACTTTTATTTACCAAAGTTATATGTAAATAGGGTAATTAAGGGTAAAAATAATATTATAATTACCCTAAAACATGTCTAAATTCCAATCTATAAATGTAATTCTACCACAATAACTTTAGGAATAAAATATGATCCCCTTTGGTCATCATGTATTAGATTAAGAAATTTATTATTATTTTATTTAAAGAAGATTTAAAATAGTCAAATTCAAAGTTTAATAAGTATACCATTTTCAATATATTGTTAAACATAAGATAAATTCGACTATAAATATTCATTAGAATGAGAAAAAATTCTCGTACATAATGGTATTTTATTTATAATTTTTAGATATTAAATAATTTTATCGATTAATAACACAAGGAAGATGCACTTGTTTCCTTATTAATGAGTGATTAAAATAATTGATATTATAAATATCCAAATTAATGTAATTTGAGACTATTAATAAAATAAACTAATTTTATAGGTTAATATGACATTTTAGGGTTGATTAAATAAATTTTTATCAATGTAATCATGTAATTATGATTTTCATAATAACCAAATACTAAATAGTGTCAAAATTGACAAAATTGAGTTTTTAAAACAAATACTATATTATTAATTGATATAATATTAATAAAAATATCAAGATAAAAAAAATACATAGATAAGGTTATATATATTAATAATGAACCACATGGGGTTATCTTGTTTTTTTATAGTAATTTTATTAACTATATAATATAAAAATACAAAGAGATAAGGTAAATGTCATACTTTAAAACTTATTGTTACATCTAAAATATAAAGTTAGTATGGTGAACTAAACCTGTATAAAACCTATTGGTTGAGAGGTTTTTGACCCATCCCCACATTATCTATGAAATAATTCATATTTGAGCCATTAGGAACCGAAAATTATTTTTTTATAAAATACCATTTCAAGCTTTTCCTAAAGTGACCATCACCTCTCTTATAAAAGTGTACATTCAGTTCTCTTAATTTCACACCTCCAAATCCATTTGGCTAGGCCAAACCCTACCAAAATATCCTCCCAACATTCCTCCCTTTATCCTAGTGGCCTTAATTTTGATTGAAATCCAACTAATGATCCATTTTGATCAAATCAAAAGGATGAACCCGAAGAAGAGGTAAATATTTCATCACATCTTTCATGTTAGTTTGTTCTTCCACATCCTCTTTATTTTTTGTTTCCCTTAAAAAATATTAAATCTACTATATTATATATATTGTTATGTTATTATAAAAATGGTACAGCCATATTAATTATTCTATCCATCATATGAATGAAAAAGTCACCATATGTGCGTACATACGGATAACCGTCTCCACATCATGGTGTAGTTTGTTATTCAAACACATCATTATTTGGATGTTAATAATAATGAAGTGTAATTTATGTAAATAGTTAATATAAAATGTTAAGTATTCGTTATATATAATATAACATTCAGTTATACATGATTTCACCTTCAATTGAACGATATTATCCCTTGTACGTCTGTACAAATTACTGTCTCCATGGACGTGATGAGATTCATTCCCCCTAATAATCATTCAAGAATAATTTTCATTTTATAATTAAAAATAATGTTATTGAACATAATATCATTCTGTATCTGAATCAAATACATCCTATCCATAACAATCATAGCTTATATAACCAAGTATGTAAAGGAAAACGAATCAATTAGCACTCGAAATGATGATAGTACTGAAATATTATTAACAATGCAATACAAGAGGATCATATATGATATTTTATTTATTTAAACAGTTCTTCTATAATTTAGTAAAAACAAATTCTCCATTATACAGGAGTTTAACATACCATCCACTAGGTAAAAGTACAAGGTAAGGGTTAATTCCAAAAACTCATTATTATCTGAGGTTGTTTTTACGTAAAAATCTACTGGGAAATATGTATTATCCATGTCCATGTTTCATAAAATAGTTTTCAAAGGGATTATTGTACAGGGAAATTTTACTAAAACATCGTTTTAGATGTTTTAAAGATTTATTCTTCTAAATATTTCTCATTAATGTCAATTTTTTCAAAAAATTAATGGATTTATTTTTATGGGCATGAATGTTTTAAAATGATAATTCCATTCAAAAGTTTCAATATTTAATGGGACACATTGATTCCAAACTATCTTTTAAATTAATTCCATTTTAAATTATGTGAATTTTAAATGATTTCATGGAAAAGGGGTTTTTTCTCTCAAATATTTTTGTTGATCATTTTAAATTATGTCAACATCCTTTACATGATATTATTCTTGATTGAGGTTGATATATTATAATACAAATCAGCCATATTGTATTGAAGGATTTGTGATACGGTTGATTGTGGATGTGTTATTTTTATACCAGTCATGGTTTATGGATAACATACTGACATTTTGTAAGCCATTTTTAATAATAATGATTATGTTATTTTAAAACCTTTTCATATAAATAATGCATTGGACTTAGTAAGTGACGTGCGGAGCCCGATATTTCACCAGGATGCATCATTAGGTCTCATGAGACAAACTACTGTCTTTGAACAAGGATTTGAAAAAATCATATTGGTAATACTAGAAAAAGGCCTTGAATATGTGGTTATGAAGTCTGGCATTATGAATTCAATCATTATGAATGTGGCTATTGATATTTCCTCTGATTATTCGACTAGTAGTATATCAACGTAAATAAGTAAATGGAATAATATGATTTTATCTATGCCATAATATGATAATTTTTACGTATAAAAAGCTTTTATTTTAGTCTTATACATTTACATAAATGTTTATTCTTATTTATGAAAGTTTCTGCTATATTGTTATCTTTATTGAGCATCTGAGCTCACCCCTTTCTATGTTTTATGTTTCCCAGGATACGATGAAGTATATTATGATAGACCTGTAGGGATAGTTTAAGGGGTATGAATGTGGTCAATAGAGACAATGTTGCTATTGTTTTTCATTTTTTTAATTTAATTTAACAAACAGGTATGTAATCTATTTTCCAAGAGAACTTAACCGATCAGTCCCTCGGGACTTGATTCCTTGTAATCTTGCCAATGTTATGTAATAATGAACCAACTCTGGGTAACTAGGGTCAGCGCATTATAGTTGGTATCATAGGAAGTTTAGTACATACCATGGAAACTAGATTTAAAAAATCACTGATTAGTGAACATTACCCTAAGATGGAATTTGAGGATTAGTATAGTAGAGCTTCCTATAATTTTTGTAATGTAGAAATTTTGTTTATCTTACAAGAAATACATCTTTGTATGTATACGATCAAGTATAGGTGGCTCCAGAAAATATGTAACTAGGAGTCAAAAATATGACAAGGGGTTTCGGGATTGACCCGAGGTATCCTGTTACATGACAATGGGCTGTCATGCACTATTGGTTTCAACACTCCCGGGGGATATTCCTAGGAAAATTAACATTTTATTTATAAACTATTATAAAGGATTTATTAGTATATACCTATTCAATGAAATTTTTTTTATGATTATGGATTAAATCCTTAAAGTTTTTAATTTATTTTATGTGTCTTACCAGTTTGGAATTATGAATAGTGATTCCTATAGTAATCTACTATTGGCCATTGTGTAGAAATGGCGCCTACTAGAAGGAATGAGAATTCTATGACTACACAATATCGATATATTATGAAGGATCATATCATTCATGGAATTATGACAACATTGAAAAGGTAAATAGTCTCCCACATATTATAATCATATGAAGAAATTATATCGTGTGTACAGAAGATAAGTAAACAATTCTCGGAGTCCAATGATATTGAATGGAAGCAAGAGATGAAAAGGTAGAATAAGAGAAAGAAGGATAAAGTCAAGTGGGGAAATAAGGATTTTCGTATATGTGATAACCTTGGAAAGAATCACCTTGGTAAATGCTTGATGGTAATGGAGTTTGTTATAAGTTTGGAGAAAAATGACACCAAGTACGTGATTGAAAGGTTGAGAAAAACCTTTCAAAAGTACAATGATTCGTCTGCAAGTTGTTGGGACACTACACGAATCAATGTTCCAATCATCATAGTATTACCCAAATGCTGTTATTGGATAATAATAATGTTATGATACTACAGAAGATGAAGTGGAATGATTAGAGTACTTATGTTGTTATTAAATTATTATGTCATTGGATTATTGAATTAATTATTTACATATTATAATAATTATAGAGTATATATGGGTTGTACAATAGTACTATTTCATTACGGACATGATATTGTGTGGATCCATGAAAAGTGACTCAATAGAAGTTAATTTGTTTTGGAAAATATATGGTTGAGAGAGAAAAAAACCATAAAGTGGTTCTGATACTATGGTAGTAGTATTGGAATAATATATGATTGATTTGGATAAATTTTATTGTATTTTATTGACACCCTTGGAAATTATTAATGATTTGTATATTACATCATTGTTGGAGTTTACTACATTTTTAAAAAGTAGTATATCCAGTATACTATATGAAATAAGGGATAATGAATGTAACAATGTGGTTTTATGGTAATTCAAGGTGTTATACGGTTTTAAAGGAATACATGATGAAGGCATTAACATGTTATAAATGGAAAAAAAGAATCTTATTTGTGTTTACCTTCCTTATAAATTTTGGACTGTGAGGATGGACAGAATTATTTTGGATAAGTATAAAGGTTTGAATCGATAAAGATTGACATTGGATACTATTGTTAAGGTTAAATAATTTCTTGGTACTATTTTTGGATTTTCATAAAAAGGACAACCCGGAGGTTAGGTGACAACCCATCGCATCTGGCAAGTCTGCGAGTCTTGAACCCACAACAGAAGGGAAACAAGCTTGGATCACCTACCATGGGCATGCATGTTGTCGTAGTTTGTATATCGTAGTTTTCTTAAATATTCTGAAAAATTAATTATAAATTCATTATTTTTGGTACCTTATATGATTAGGATAAATTGAAATTTTTTTAATTCTATTATCTTTCTGAGTGAATGATGAATTTGTTGTTGGAATTAGTTAAAAAATGAAACACCACATGTTAAGTATATTTTTTCTCTCTTATTCTATGAATAAATTAATTCTTAAACATTAGGGAAGGGTTCTTAAAAGAAAAAATGTGTAATCCTAATAGCAAATGTTTTATTGAACAAACGATATTTTAAATCATCATAGATTGATGGCTTTGAAGCCCTAAATTTTACACTTGATTGTTATTGATGATTTCAATTACTCTGTATAAATATTTACATTTTCCCACCAATTAATTTTCTATTATTTCTTCTAATGTTCTCCTAATTCAGATCATAATTTAGTCATGACTTTTTTATTTTCTTTCCTTCTTATTAATACTACATTCATTTACACCAATTTATGATGTGGGTTTTCCACAAAGGTATTTTCCTATTTTTTACCTTTTATTTTTGAAAAACAATTTCAAATTTTGAAGATGAAATTTATTGAAGTAGGGTACAATGTGACACCCCATTCTTTCATAGTATGTTATCTCATTAAAGTAATTCAATATCTTGCGCTACAAGCAACACCGAGTTCGATCCCACCACAACTTACCAAAATAGCCATTCTAAAAAATCGGTTATGAATAGTATTAACTGGATTTTGAATGTTATATGTTGTATATAATTTTAACATAGATATTATGTGTTTCTTAGACATAATATGAGAAAAAATTTATTTTTTCAGTTTAACGATGTATTTTTCAAAAAAATGAAATTTTACAACCTTTTAATGGAGATCATTTCGTAAACCAATATGTGATAATTTTATATATAAAATTTAATGAAATTAAATTATTCTTTAGAATAGGGACATAAAAAAATTTCTTGCATAAATTTTTGGTACTTTTCTAATAACTTTTATATATTGACGAATAACGAAAATACTATGTTTTAACAGAAACCAACTTTTTAATCGAATTAATTTATAGTGTTAAATCATGTATTTGAATTGTTTTGAAATATAATTAGATTATAATTTTATCAATTAAAACGATTTAGGTCATTATATGTAATTTCAATTTTAAATTTAACAAAACGCATGTTAGTATTTTGATGTTTTTTACTTTCTAAAAACCTACTTTTGGTTTTGACAGCCAGAATTTATTTTAATTTAATAAATAAAAGATATATGTTCTGAATTTGGTAATATATACTTAATTATTTAATTCATAATATCAGAATTATATTACGGTAGAATTTTTGTAATTTTTTTGAAAACATTCTAATTTTTTATAAATATTGAAAAACAATGGGTTATTGTTAAAAACCAACTTTTTAAATAATATTTAGTAATTTTATTTTAATTTATTTTATGTCAAAATATAGACATAATAAATATATATGTTCAACATAATTCGTTGAATTCATTTTATAATAAGTTAATATATATAAAATATTGACGCACTTTTTAACGTCTTTTACCCACCTTCTAGATGTATTTACAAATTTCTATAAAACATAATTTTACCACTTGTGTGAGTTGAATTAATCAAATCCAAGAGAGACGGTTGATATTATTATGTAAAATTTGGTTCAATAAGATGAAAATAATTAATTGGTTTATAGTAATTTTTGACATTTATTTACCACAGTAAAAATAAAATATGGTAATTAAGGGTAAAAATGATATTATAATTTCTCTAACACATATCCTAATTTTATTGGATAAGTTTAATTAGACCCAAAACAAACTTAGGAATAAAATATGATCCCCTTTGGTCCACATGGATTAGATTAAGACATTAATTATTATTTTATTTATAGAATAGTTATTAGAGTTAAATTCAAAGTATAATGACTAATCCATTTTTAATATAGGGTTATAAATAAGATAAATTTGGCTATAAATATTGGCTTGAAAGATAACCAAATTTCCAACATAATGGTATTTTATTTATAATTTTTAGACATTAATGCACCATATCCCATTTTAAATTATCCTTTGGTTTGTGGTTGTTCACCATGTTCATGTTTTTTGAGATTTTCAAGTCGTGATCTTATATGAGTTATGGTTTGTACAGTTTATCACTTTCCTAAAAGTGATTCAAAATAAAAAAATCAATTTTCAGTTTGAGTGACACAATGATGATTCAGTAATTACCTTATTTATAAACATATAAAATAATTGATATTATAAATATCCAAAAAAAATTAATTTGACACTTTTTAGGAATTACACTATTTTTCTAGGATATTATGACATGTTACGTTTGATTAAATAATTTTGTTTCGATGTAATCATGCTGTTATGATTTTCACAAAAACCAAATACTAAATAGTTTCAAATTTTTCATTATTGAGTTTTTAAAACTAATACTATATTATTAATTGATATAATATTCCTAAAAATATAAGGATCGTAAAATGACATATTTAAGGTTCTAAATATTAATAATGAACCAAATGGGTTTTTTATGTCTTGTTATAGTATGTTTATTAACCATATAATATAAAAATACAAAGAGACATGGTAAATGTAAAACTTTTTGACTAAGGGTTAAATATAAAAGATAATGTTCATATGGTGACCTAAAACTTTCTAAAACCTATTGGTTGAGAGAATTTCGACCCATCAACACCTTATCCTCTAAATAAATCATTTTGTATTCATTTGAAACTAAAAATGGTTTTATTATAAAATTATATTTCAAGATTCTCGTAAAATGACCCACACCTCTCTTATAAAAGGGTTCTTTCCCATCTCTTAATTTTACACCTCCAAAACCATTTCTGTCAGCAAACCCCTACCCAAATTTCCTCCAAAATTTCCTCCTCTTATCCTATAGGCCTTCCTTTTATTAGAAATCCATCCTATGGAGCCCTTTTGATCAAATCAAAAGTAATTACTCGAAGAAGAGATAAATATTTCTTCACCTCTTTTAAGTTCTTTTCTTCTTCCACTTCCTCTTTCTATATTGTTTCTATTCTAAAATATTAGGGCCAGTATCTTATATATACTGTGATGTTATTATAAAAATGGTATAACCATATTCTTTATTCTGTCCATCATAAGAATGACAAGGTCATCATACGTGTGTACGTACGACTTATTGTTTCCACGTCTTGGTGTATTTTGTTATTCAAACACATCATTATTTGGATGCATATAATAATGACGTATAATTGACGTAAATAATAAATATAACATGTTAATGATTGTGTAAATATTATATAACATTCATTAATATTTGATTTCACCTTCAATTGAATGATATTTTCGCTCATGCGTTTGTACGGATTACCGTATCCACGAACGCGATGAGATTCATTCCCCATCGCCATTATTCAAAAATAATTTTCATTTTATGATTGAAAATAATTTTAATGAACATAATATCATTTTTTATATGAATCAAATACATCCTATACACAACAAACATGTATTACATAACAAACTATATAAAAGGAAAACGAATCAGGTAACACCCAAAACGATGATACTACATTAATATTATTATCAAAGAAATATTAGAGGATCATATAAGATATAATATTTATTAAAATAGTTTTTGTATAATATAATAAAAATGTTTTAACTATTATATTGTAGTTTAACATACCATCGACTAAAAAAAGTACAAATTAAGGGTTAATTCCACAACCTCTTTAATATATGAGGTAGTCTTTACAAAATTATCTACTAGGATGTATTTATTATCCATGTCCATGTTTCATAAATGATTGTTCAATGGGATTATTGTTCAGGGACTTTTTCCAGAAACATCATGTTAATGTTTTTAGATATTTATTCTTCTAAACCTTTCTCATTAATGTCCATATTTTCAAAATGGTATTAAGGATTTATTTATATGGATAGGAATTTTTTAAAATGAAAATTCTATTAAAAAGATTCAAATTGGTATGGGACACTTTTATTCAAAACAATCATTTAAATGACATCCTTAATAAATTATGTGACTTTTAGATGTTTCATCAAAAAGGGTAATTTCTCTCAAAAAAATTTACTGATCATTTTCAACTATGTCAACATATTTTATGAGATATAATTCTTGATCGAGGTTGATTTATTATGATACAAATCATCAATATTGTATTGAAGGTTTTTTGATATGTTAGACTATGGATGTGTCATTTTTATACCATTCATGGTTTATGGATAAAATATTAAAAAAAATATGCTAGTTTTAATATGAGTGTTTATGTTATGCTTAAACCATTTAATATGAGTATGTATTTGACTTAATAAGTGACTGATGGAGCCTGCTATAGCTCCTTGACACTTCGGTAGGTCTCACGAGACAAACTAGTGTCTTGGCACAAGGCCATGAAAAAAATAGTATTTGTAGTCTTGGAACAAGGCATTGACTATGTGGTTATGAAGTCTATAATTATTTATTCCATTGTTATGAAAGTGGTTGTTGATATTGCATGTGATTATTCGACTAGAATAATATCTGTGTCAGTAAGTGGATGGAATTATTGGATTTTATCTTTTCTATATTATGATGAAGATTAAGTTTAAAATGTTTTTGTTGTAGTCTTATGCATTGAATTAAATGATAGGGCTTATTTATGAAAGTTTCCACTATATTGTTATACTTATGGAGCTTCTCAAATCACTCCTTTCTAGGTTTTATTTTTACTAGGATGCAATGAAATATATTATGACTGACCTATATGGATAATCTAAGGGATATGAATGTGGTCAGTGGAGAAAATGTTGTTTTTGTTTTTCATTTTTTAATATTATGTAATGTTCATGTATGTAATCAATTTTACAAGTGTGCTAAACTGATCTGTCCTTCGGGACATGATTCCTCCTAATATTTCCAATGTTACGTAATAATGCACTAACTCTAGATAACTATGTTCGTGGTATTACAGATGTAATCAGAGGTAGTTTAGTTCATACCATGGAAACAAGATTTATAAAAAATATTATTAGAGAACATTACCCTATGAAAGTCTTTGAGGATAAGTATGGAATAACTTCCTAGAATTTTTTTAATGTAGGTATATTGTCTATTTTCCAAGAAATACCTCCCTGTCTGGATTTGAGCAAGTAGAGGTGGCTCTGTCATAGATATACCTAGGAGTGAAAACTCTGAAATGGAGTTTCGAGCTTGACTGGGGGTATCCTGGTACCCAACAGTGGGCCTTGTTTCACTTGTTTTTATGAAAATTCCAAGGGATATGCTTATGAAAATTCACATTCTCTTTATAAACCATTATGAAGTATTTATTTGTATATACCTCAAACAAATAAAACATATTTATGATTATGGATTATATCCATAAACTATTCAATTTATGTTAATTTTTTTACATGTTTGGAATTATGTACTGTGATTCATAAACTAATCCACCTTAGGTTATTGTTTAGAAATGGTACATAGTAGAAGGAATTAGAATTCCAGCACTACACATGTTCAAATGATTAAGAAGGATCATATCTTTCATTGTATTAAGACAACATTGAAAAGGGAAATAGTCTCCCACATATTCTCATCATATGAAGAAATGGTATCGTGTGTTAATAAGATAAGTAAATATTTCTCTATGTCATATGGATTTGACGGGAAGCAAGAGAAGAAAAGGTCGGAAGTGAGAAATAAGGATAAAGGATAGGGGGGAAAGAAGGATTTTCACATATGTTATAACTGTGGAATGAATCACCATGGTAAATGCTTGAAGGGAATGGCAGTTTGTTATAACTGTGCAGAAAAATGACAGAATGTACATGATTTCAAGGGTAAGAAAAATGTTTCCAAAGTAAAATGATTCATCTGCAAGGATTTGGGACACTATGCGAATCAATGTCTAAATCATCAAAGTATTCTTTAAATGCAGCTATTGGATAATAATCAAGTTAAAATACTACCGAATATGAAGAGGATGGATTAGAGTTCTTATGAAGTTATTAATATATTCTGTTATTTGTGTATTGTATTAATGATGTACATGTTATAAGAATTATTGAGTATATAAGGATTAAACTGCTGTACAATTTCATTAAGGACATGAGATTGTATGGAACCAAGAAATGTGACACAATATCAAGTTATTTTTTTTGGAAAATATATGGTTAATCGAAATATAAACCATAATGTGGTTCTGATACTGTGGTAGTAATTCTGTAATAATAAATGATTGATTTTGATAAATTATATTAGATATTATTGACATCCTTGGAACTGATTAATGAATTGTATATTCTATCATTGTTGGAGTTTAAAAAAAATTTGGATAGTGGGAGTATATCTATTATTCTATAAGAAATAGTAGATAAAAAATGAAATCTATTATGATTTATGCTAATTCATGTTGTTATAGTGTTTAAAAGAATACATGATGAATGTATTCACATGTTCTTTGATGGAAAAAATGATCTTTATTGTCCTAACCTTCCTTATAAATTATGGACTGTGAGTTTGAACAGAATTATTTTGAATAAGTCTAAATGATGGAATTCATTAAGTTTGAAATTGGATAGTATTGTTAAGGTTAAATCATTTTATCATATTATTTATAGATTTTCATAAAAAGGAAAACCCATAGTTCGGGCGACAACTCGTCACATCCGGAAAGGCCACAATACTTGAACGCACAACTGATGGGCGACAAGGGTGAATCACCTACCACTGGAATGCGTGACATCCGGGTCATTATAATGTAGTTTTTTAAATAGTATGACAAATGAATTATAAATTAATTTTTGGGAACCCTCTATTATCAATAAAAATAGAATATTTTTGAATTATATTATCTTTTGGAGTGAAATATAACTTAATGGTAAGAATTAGTTTAAGGATGAAACTCTACTTGTCCATTATATTTTTTCCTCCTAGTTTATGAATAAATTAATTCATAAACATTTTGGAAGGGATCTTAAACCCAAAATTTTTTTACCCTAATACCTTATGTTTTGTTGAGCTAACAATATTTTAAATCATCATCGATTGATGGCTTGAGGGCCTCAATTTTACTAATGTTTTTGATTAATGACCTCAATCTATATCTAAAAAAATTATATATTTCCTCCAATTATGAGTCTATAACTACTAAAAATGTTTTCCTAATCATGATAATAATTTGGTGGTGACTTTTTTATTTCCATTCTCACTTAATAAGACTAAATTTTATTAACACAATATCCAATGCGGGTTTTCCAAAAATGTATTTTTCTATTTTTAACCTTTTATTTTCTAAGAAAAATTTCATATTTCAAGAAATCTCTTTATTGAAGGAGGGAAGAATGTAACACCCCATGATTTCATAGTACATAATATCATTAATGAAATTCAATAGCTTGCGCTACACACAACACCGAGTTCGAGCGCACCACAAAATATCACGCTAGCAATTCAAAAAATGTAGTTATGAATAGTATAAATTTCATTTTGAATCTTATATACTATATATAATTTTAACATCCATACTATGTGTTTCTTAGACAAAATATAAGAACAAAATCATTTTTTCAAATAAAAGAAGTATTTTTCAAAAAAAGAAAATTTAAGGCCTTTTAATGGAGAAGCCTTTTTGAAACCAATATTTTAAAATTTTATATATAAAATATCATGAAATTAAATTATTCTTCAAAATCGGGACATAAAAAATTTGTCATTAAAATTTATAGGTACTTTTCTGAGAACAATAATATTTTGATGAATAGCGAAGAATATTATGTTTTAATCGTGAATAACATTTTTAATCGAAATAATTTATCATGGTAAATTATGTATTTGAATGGTTTTGAAGTATAATTATATTATATTTTCATCATTTAAATCAAATTTATGGAATTATAAGTAATTTTACAATTAAATTTGACATAAACAGGTGTGAATCTTTTGATAGGTTTTACTTTTTAAAACCCCGCTTTTTGGTTTTGAAAACGAGAATTAATTTTAATTTAATAAATGAAACTTATATGTTTATAATTTGGTAAAATAGACTTAATTTTTGAATTCGATATATCAAAATTAGCTTAGGGTGAATTTTTAGTAATTTTTTCTGAAAACTTTTAAATTTTGATGAATAGTGAAAAACACTCAGTTATTTTTTAAAAGAAACATTATATTTAAAAAATTATTTAAATTAATTTAATTTATTTTAGGTCTAAATATAAACCTAATAAATATATGTGTTCAACGTAATTCATTGGATCCATTTTATATTATGTTTAGATATATAAAATTTTACCGAACTTTTTACCGTCTTTTACCCACCATCTCGGAGCATTTACAAATTCGCATAAAACAAAATTTTACCGCTTCTGTGAGTTGAATATAAAATATCCAAGACACATGGTTGATATCACAATGTAAAATTATATTCAATAAGATGAAAATAATTTTTTGTGAATAGTAAATTTTGAATTTTATTTAGCACGGTTAAAAGTAAATAAGGTAATTAAGGGTAAAAATGATATTATAATTACCCTAAAAATGTTTTCATTCTATTGGATAAGTTTTATTCGATTATGGTTGACTTAATAATAAAATATTATCCCCATTTTCCTCATGGATTAGATTAGGACATTTATTATTATTTTATTTAAAGAATAGTTACAAGAGTTAAATACAATGTTTAATAGAAAAAACATTTTTTATATTGGGTTATACAAAAGATAACTTCAACTATAAATATTTATTAGAAATATAACATAATTTCCTACATTATGGTATTTTATTTATAAATTTCATACCATATATAATTTAATTTATTAATGACACAATGATGATTCCATAATTACCTTATTAATGAAAAATTACGATAATTGATATTATAAATATCCAAATAAATTTAATTTTGGAATTTTGATGAATTAAACTAATTTTATTGGTTAATATGACATGATAGGGTTGATTAAATAATTTTTTTCTATGTAATAATTTATTTATTAGTTTCACAAAAACCAAATAATAAAAAGAGTCAAAATTGACATAATTGTGTTTTTAAAACAAATACTATATTATTAATTGATATATTTTTCATTAAAATATAAAGTTTTGAAAAAGGAAAAATATAAGGTTATATATATTAAAAATTATTGACTTGGTGTTATTTTTTCTTGTTATTGTATGTTTATTATCCATATAATTTTAAAATAAAAAGAGACATGGTAAATTTCAATCATTATAACTAAGAGTTAAATTTAAAAGATAAAGTTAATATGGTGACCTAAACCTGTATATGTAACATCCCGAGCTTCCATGATACGCCTCTCTTTCAATAATGCAATAGCTTGCATTGTACGCAAGTTCGAGTTCTAACACACCACAACTAATCAAAGTAGCCGTTATGAATAGTAATAACCACCTTTTAAATTTATAGAAATTTTATATTTCAAAATGGACTTCATTTTTGTATTCCTAATATTGAAATTAGCCTATGTTTAATTTTTTGTAATTTTCCGAGAACTTCCAAATTTTTATGAATAGTGAAAAATACTTAAAACAACTTTTTTAATCAAAATAATTTATAGTGATAAGTTATACTATTTAGTGGTTTTAAGGTATAATTAGAATATATTTTTACCATTTTATCCAATGGTGGTCATTAGAATTAATTTAACATTGAAATTTGACATAAACAATTGCCAATCTTTTGATATAAATTGTTTCTTAAAAACACGCTATTTGTCGTAACATCGGGAATTAATTATAAAATTAATTAATGCAACTTATATGTTTGGAATTTTGTAAAATAGACATCATTTTTGAATTCGGAATATCAATTATAGCTTAGGGTGAAATTTTGGCCTTGTTCTGAAAAACTTCAATTTTTGATGAATACTGAAACCACTAAGTGGTAGTTAAATAACTAATTTTTAGTTTAAATGAAATATTACCACTTCTATGATTTGATTTTCAAAAATCCGACATACATGGTTGTCATTAAGAAGTAAAATGTGGTTAAATGAGATCAAAATAATTTTTTGGTGAATAGTAACTTTTAAGTTCTTAATCGCGATTAGAGGTAATTAGTGTAGTTTAAGATAAAAATAATGTTTTAATATTATAAGATGAGCTTGAAACTTGTCCTACTCCTATTGGATGAGTCATGGCCGACCAAGACAACCAATGGGTAAACTTGGGGACCCCATGGAGCCACTTTGGTAGGAAATTGACATTAATATATATTTATTTAATGTTAAAATTAAATTGAGACAAACATGAGTTGTTTTACAAAAACAGTTTTTAAGTGGGGTTACACAAGTCCAAATTTTGACTATAAATATTCATTAGAAAGATAAAAAGATTTCCTACATCATATTATTTTTTTTATAATTTTTAGACATTATATAAATTAAATTATTTATGACATCATGATGATGCAGCGATGACCTCATTATTTAACGATTTAAATAAAATGAGAAGATAATGCAAAATCCAAGGCTTACACTTGCCCAAATCCTATTGGATGAGGATATTTCGAAACCTTATCACCTTATCCTAGAATTATATAAGTGTGGCACCTTTAGAATCCGAAAAGAATTGTGAAATAATGTATCATTTCAAACTTTTCAAAAGAGCCCCTCCTCTCCACTTATAAAAGGCCCCCACCTCTCCCACCTTATTCACACCTTCAAGCCATTTGTCTCGGCCAACCTCTGCCCAAATACTCTCCCAACATCCCTACCTTACTCTTAGAAGACTCAGTTTGGGCATAATTATTCCCAAGGAAGCCTTTGGCTCAAATCAAAAAGAGTTACCCGATTTTGAGGTAATGTCTTCTCTAATGTTATTTTGTTTTATTTTTCTTCTCCAACCCCCTAAACTCTTTTTATTCATTTCTTTTGTAACAACACCAGTATCCTCAATATACTATGATGTTGTTATAATAAGGATTCGAGCTACACTTACACACACCTACATCTAATGGTTAAAGAACATATGGATTCTGTGGATGGCGAATTTCTGCCTCACGAAACGATGATTGTTCAACACTCATATAACACCTTCAAAGGTGGCCATTAAGATGTCACTATTTTTATATATGATATATAATATGTTTATGTTTTACTTATGCTTCTGTATTTCTCATTTATGGCATACTTTATGATTTCCATTATGGGTAAAACACGATAATTTCATTTTAGGAAGTGCGGACTACCGCCCCCTCAAAGTGATTTGAATCGTTAATGTCATATGTGGGATGTATAAAGGATGGAGTAAATGGTATTATACACTATATTATACTGGAATTATATTATACATTTATATCATTATTATTTCGTTCCATTAAATATGAAATTGAAATGAAAGTAGCCTTCATGCGTTCGTACGGCTTACCGTCTCCATGAACGGTGCATTTCATTTCTTACCTCTAAATGTTACGTAATTTTATAAATTAATGTATATACTGGATATATAAGATATATATGACATCTAAATCATGAATATAATTCTGCAGATAATGGATATTCTACCACATAAACAACTTGTAATTATAAGAAGTTTATTGTTGACTCAAGTACCAAATATCGACAAAACGACCGTTATTAACTTAAATAATTACATAATGTTCATATCATTGTAATAAGTGATATAATAAGGATAATAAAATTGAAAATGGTTCTTAATAAGGTGTATATTAATTCTAATTTATTATTCATGAGGTTAAAGAACGGTTGAGTCAAGTCAGACACGAGGTAAGGGAACTTCTTAACCCAACTTCCATTCTTTGGGTTAATCTCCTACTTTCAAATTATGTCATGATATGATTATGTCTTATTTTGTATTCTTTATGTGTACCTATAGTGAATACACATAATATATCTATTTTATTTTAAAAATGATCTTTGTAAGGACTTCGTCTCAATCTCCTTTCATTGAGGCATATTTGGTTTTATACAGAAATTTCTTTTATACGGTGTATAAACCACTTTGACTTCTACGTTTATTCAAAAGGAATATTTTTTATACGAAGCGTTTACTAAACGACAAAAGGGAACGTTTTTTTCGTACGTATGCGGCGACAATGACTTCTCCGCCGCCATGACCATTATTTGAGTTTCGGCTTCCTCTACAAGACATCATTTTTTTTAATGAAAAATAAATACAAAGTTTTAACATTCTTTTATTTTGGTATTGAAAATGGTTTTTGAAAGCATTTTTATATCAATGTGTTGTATTGATATCTAGTGATTGAAATGTGGAAATGTTATTTTTCCTTTATGCATGTTTTATGTGATACGATTATGTTATGCTTTATGATATGTTTAAACCTATTCATATGAGGAATGTATTGGACTTAATAAGTGACGGGTGGAGCCCGCTATAGCTCCTCGATGCATCGGTAGGTCTCATGAGACAACTAGACGTGGAATTGGCCGAGGCCCTTTCCCAATTTGATTTATGGTTTTGGCCGAGGCCTTAATAATTTTAGACATCTTGGCCGAGGCCTTGACAAAATGTTTCAGAATGTCCGGCATTATACATTTCCTCATTATGAAAGTGGTTATTGATATTGCATGTTATTATTCGACCAGGAGAATATCCATGTGAAGAAGTGAATGGAATTATCTCATTTTACTTTTTCCATATTATGTTGAAGTTTATGTTTAAAAGGCTTTTGTTTTATTTATACATTGCCTTAATTGTTAATGATTATTTATGAAAGCTTCCGCATTATTGTTATCCTTACTGAGCATCTGAGCTCACCCCATTCAATGTTTTAATATTTTCCAGGATGTGAAGAAGTATTTTAGGAATGACCTGCAGGGATAGTCAGAAGAGGATATGAGTGTGGACTATGAAGACATTGTTATTAGTTTTTCACTTTATGATGTAATGTAACGTTTATGAATGTATCTAGTGTTTCCAAGGCTACTAAACTAATCGGTCTTTCGAGACTTGATCTTTGTGATCATGCCAATGTTACGATGTAATGAACCGACTCTGGGTAGCTGGGGTCGGGGCATTACAGTTGGTATCAGAGGCAGTTCAGTAGTAACCTTGGAAGCTAGATTTAGATAAACTCTGATTAGAGCACATAGCCCAAAGATAGACATTGAGGATTAGTATAGAAGAACTTCCTAGAATTTTGTTATTGTAGAGATGTTGTGTGTTTTCCGAGAAATACATCCCTGTCTGGATACGAGCAGGTAGAGGCGGCTCTGGCACAGATGTACCTAGGGGTAAAACCTGAAAACACCGCTTTGAGCTAGACTCGAACGGGAACTGGTGCACGACAACGGGCCTTGCTGCACTCTTGGCTACGACACTCCCGGGGGATATGCTTTGGATAATTCTCATTTTCTTTATAAACCACTATGAAGGGTTATGAGTATATACTTCCTCAAAGAAAACATTTTTATGGATTATATCCATAAATAGTTCAATTTATGTTTAGTATCTTACAAGTATGGTATTATGTATTTTGATTTATAAACTAATATAGTTTATGCCATTTTTTAGAAATGGCACCTAGTGGATGGAATTGAAACCGTATCAATGCACGCACTCCGTGTAGGGATTTCCCTCCTGCTCAAGGTAATTATTGTGGAGCTGGAGATACAACTAGTGCTGATCAACTTATTACCATACTAGGATAACTCACTCAGGTTATGAATAATAACCTTACTCGTATGGAGCACCCTGATCCGCAACGTGGAGGATCAATGTTAGACCGCTTCATGAGGCAGCAACCACCAACATTTAATGGGGGTACAAATCCGTTAGTATCTGAGCAATGGAAAAACTCCTTAGAGAAAATATTCCATGCCTTGGGGAGTAGCGAAACGGAGAAGGTTGTCATGGCAGTTTACCGCCTCACTGGAGATGCCGATCAGTGGTGGTCGCTGATTCAAAACAAAAAGGAAGATGATGACATATCAAATATGGAATGGAGGGAGTTCAAAGAGATTTTCTTAGAAAAATACTTTCCTCGTGACCATCGAGCAGATATGGAAAGGCAATTTTTGAGTCTGAGGCAGAAGGAGGATGAGAATGTCGCAAAGTATGAGGCTAACTTTACAAGGTTAGCGAGGCATGCTGCCGATTATATAGGTAACCCAAGGAGTAAGATTGATCATTTCATTGATGGGTTAAAACCATTTCTCCGTCGAGCATTAGTCTCACAAACCTTCTCAACATACGAAGATATTGTCTCATGTGCTATCAAGACAGAAAAGGAATTCTCGAAGTCTTATGAAAACAATGTAAAGCAAGAGAAGAAGAGAACGGTGGAACAAGAGACAGATAAATGGAAAAAGGGAAAGAAGGATTTTCCATTATGTGATAATTGTGGGAATAATCACCCTGGTACATGCCTAAAAGGAATGGGAGTTTGTTATAAATGTGGAGAAAAGGGTCACCAGGCTCGTGATTGCAAGGGAAAGAAAGAGGCTATCAAAGTTGAATGCTACAATTGTAGAGAAATGGGTCATTATGCAAATGAATGTCCTAAGCGTCAGGGAAACTTACCTCAAAAAAGTCCAAGGGATCATGGACAATCTTATGCTATTACTACAGTTGAAGAAGAATAACTAATGTAATGGTTCTTTTAGACTCAAGGATTATATTCTGGTTATAAGAATAATGTGATATATATATATGGATTGTACTGCAGAACTTTTTGATTTCAGTAAGGTTTTAATATGATGAAGGTAATTATATTTTTAGTATGTGACAATAAGAGAAACTTTTCTTTGTTTGGGGAATCTGATGTTACAATTGATTTTGGAATTTAGAGACCTCTTAGAGAAAGTCTAGACGCAGGTATTTTGGATAACTATTAAGGTTGGAATGGATTAAGTTGAACCATGGATAGTATTGTTTAAGGTTAAAGACTTTCTAAAGATTATTTTTGGAATATTATAATACTATAGTTTTAGGAAAAGGACAACCTGCAGGGTGGGGAATAACTCGTCGCGTCGGACAAAGCTGCAGGAATCGAACCCACAACCATAGTGCGACAAGCCTTTATTTCCTACCACTAGCCTACAGGAAGTCCCTGGTTATTACAAAATAGTTTTACTAATCTAAATGGTATGTGTTAACATTTTGAACCTTATACAATTAGGATAAATAAAATATTTTTGAGTTCCGTTAACATTTGGAGTAAAAGTTGGGTTTGTGGTAAAAATTTATTAACGAATGAAAGTATACATAACAAGTATGTATATTCCCTTATATTCTTAGTAAATCTCCTAAATAAATTCCTCAACATTATAAAAGGTAACTTAAAACAAAAATGTTGTCGGTTAACTTTTCCAACTGGGGATTCAATGACCGTTTAACCAATCACAAGTTTGTGATTTTCTTGTGGTTAAACTTTCTCCTAATCCTGTTTTCTATAACTCTCCATCAGACCTTGATGGTTTGTTTCTCCTCCATATCCATATTTTCATATAATCCTAGAATGGGCTATATCGGGTGACCTTTGTACTTATCTTGCTTTCTTTTAATGTTATATATTTATTAACCTTATTTCCGATGTGGGTTTTCCTCAAAGGTATTTTCACTTTTCAACCTTTTATTTTCAAAGAAAAATTTCAAATTGAGAGGACGCAATTTATTGAAGGAGGGGAGAATGTTACACCCCGAGCTTCCAAGATACGCCTCTCTTTCAATAATGCAATAGCTTGCATTGTACGCAAGTTCAAGTTCTAACACACCGCAACTAATCAAAGTAGCCGTTATGAATAGTAATAACCACCTTTAAAATTTATAGAAATTTTATATTTCAAAATAGACTTAATTTTTGTATTCCTAATATTGAAATTAGCCTATGTTGAATTTTTTGTAATTTTCCGAGAACTTCCAAATTTTTATGAATAGTGAAAAATAATTAAAACAACTTTTTTAATCAAAATAATTTATAGTGATAAGTTATACTATTTAGTGGTTTTAAGGTCTAATTAGAATATATTTTTACCATTTTATCCAATGGTGGTCATTAGAATTAATTTAACATTGAAATTGGACATAAACAATTGCCAATCTTTTGATATAAATTGTTTCTTAAAAACACGCTATTTGTCGTAACAGCGGGAATTAATTATAAAATTAATTAATGAAACTTATATGTTATGAATTTTTTAAAATAGACATCATTTTTGAATTCGGAATATCAATTATAGCTTAGGGTGAAATTTTGGCCTTGTTCTGAAAAACTTCAATTTTTCATGAATAGTGAAACCACTAAGTGGTAGTTAAATAACTGATTTTTCGTTTAAATGAAATATTACCACTTCTATTATTTGATTTTCAAAAATCCGACATACATGGTTTTCATTAAGAAGTAAAATGTGTTTCAATGGGATCAAAATAATTTTTTGGTGAATAGTATCTTTTAAGTTCTTAATTGCGATTAGAGGTAATTAGTGTAGTTTAAGGTAAAAATAATGTTTTAATAATATGAGTTGAGCTTGAAACATGTCCTACTCCTATTGGATGAGTCATGTCCGACCAAGACAACCAATGGGTCAACTTGGGGACCCCATGGAGCCACTTTGGTTGGAAAATGACATTAATATATATTTATTTAATGTTAAAATTAAATTGAGACAAACATGAGTTGTTTTACTAAAACAGTTTTTAATTGGGGTTACACAAGTCCAAATTTTGACTATAAATATTAATTATAAAGATAAAAATATTTCCTACATCATAGTATTTTTTTTATAATTTTTAGACATTATATAAATTAAATTATTTATGACATCATGATGATGCAGCGATGACCTCATTATTTAACGATTTAAATAAAATGAGAAGATAATGCAAAATCCAAGGCTTACACTTGTCCAAAGCCTATTGGATGAGGGGATTTCGAAACCTTATCACCTTAGCCTCGATTTATATAAGTTTGGGACCTTTAGAATCCTAAAAGCATTGTGAAATAATGTAACATTTCAAACATTCCAAAAGAGCCCCTCCTCTCCACTTATAAAAGGCCACCACCTCTCCCACCTTATTCACACCTTCAATCCATTTGGCTCGGCCAACCTCTGCCCAAATACTCTCCCAAAATCCCTACATTACTCCTAGAAGACTCACTTTGGGCATAATTCTTCCCAAGGAATCCTTTGGCACAAATCAAAAAGAGTTACCCGATTTTGAGGTAATGTCTTCTCTAATGTTGTTTTGTTTTAGTTTTCTTCTCCAACCCCCTAAACTCTTTTTATTAATTTCTTTTGTAACAACACCAGTATACTCAATATACTAGGATGTTGTTATAATAAGTATTCTAGCTACACTTACACACACCTACATCTAATGGTTAAAGAACATACGGTTTCTGTGGATGGCGAATTTCTGCCTCACGAAACGATGATTGTTCAACACTCATATAACACCTTCAAAGGTGGCCATTAAGATGTCACTATTTTTATATATGATATATAATATGTTTATGTTTTACTTATGCTTCTGTATTTCTCATTTATGGCATACTTTATGATTTCCATTATGGGTAAAACGCGATAATTTCATTTTAGGAAGTGCGGACTACCGCCCCCTCAAAGTGATTTCAATCGTTAATGTCATATGTGGGATGTATAAAGGATGAAGTAAATGGTATTATACACTATATTATACTGGAATTATATTATACATTTATATCATTATTATTTCATTCCATTAAATATGAAATTGAAATGAAAGTAGCGTTCATGCGTACGTACGGCTTACCGTCTCCATGAACGGTGCATTTCATTTCTTACCTCTAAATGTTACGTAATATTATAAATGAATGTATATACTGGATATATAAGATATATATGACATCTAAATCATGAATATAATTCTGGAGATAATGGATATTCTACCACATAAACAACTTGTAATTATAAGAAGTTTATTGTTGACTCAAGTACCAAAGATCGACAAAACGACCGTTATTAACTTAAATAATTACATAATGTTCATATCATTGTAATAAGTGATATAATAAGGATAATAAAATTGAAAATGGTTCTTAATAATGTGTATATTAATTCTAGTTTATTATTCAGGAGGTTAAATAACGGTTGAGTCAAGTCAGACACGAGGTAAGGGAACTTCTTAACCCAACTTCCATTCTTTGGGTTAATCTCCTACTTTCAAATTATGTCATGATATTATTAGGTCTTATTTTGTATTCTTTATGTGTACCAATAGTGAATACACATAATATATCTATTTTATTTTTAAAATGATCATTGTAAGGACTTCGTCTCAATCTCCTTTCATTGAGGCATATTTGGTTTTATACACAAATTTCTTTTATACGGTGTATAAACCACTTTGACTTCTACGTTTATTCAAAAGGAATCTTTTTTATACGAAGCGTTTACTAAACGACAAAAGGGAACATTTTTGGCGTACGTATGCGGCGACAATGACTTCTCTGCCGCCGTGACCATTATTTGAGTTTCGGCTTCCTCTACAAGCCATCATTTTTTTAATGAAAAATAAATACAATGTTTTAACTTTCTTTTATTATGGTATTGAAAATGGTTTTTGAAAGCATTTTTATATCAATGTGTTGTATTGATATCTTGTGATTGAAATGTGGAAATGTTATGTTTCCTTTATGCATGTTTTATGTGATACGATTATGTTATGCTTTATGATATGTTTAAACCAATTCATATAAGGAATGTATTGGACTTAATAAGTGACGGGTGGAGCCCGCTATAGCTCCTCGATGCATAGGTAGGTCACATGAGACAACAATACGTGGAATTGGCCGAGGCCCTTTCCCGATTTGATTTATGGTTTTGGCCGAGGCCTTAATCATTTTAGACGTCTTGGCCGAGGCCTTGACAAAATGTTTCAGAATGTCCGGCATTATACATTTCCTCATTATGAAAGTGGTTGTTGATATTGCATGTGATTATTCGACCAGGAGAATATCCATGTGAAGAAGTGAATGGCATTATCTCATTTTACTTTTGCCATATTATGTTGAAGTTCATGTTTAAAAGGCTTTTGTTTTATTTATACATTGCCTTAATTGTTAATGATTATTTATGAAAGCTTCCGCATTATTGTTATCCTTAATGAGCAACTGAGCTCACCCCTTTCAATGTTTTAATATTTTCAGGATGTGAAGAAGTATTTTAGGAATGACCTGCAGGGATAGTCAGAAGAGGATATGAGGGTGGACTATGAAGACTTTGTTATTAGTTTTTCACTTTATGATGTAATGTAACGTTTATGAATGTATATAGTGTTTCCAAGGCTACTAAACTAATCAGTCTTTCGAGACTTGATCTTTGTGATCATGCCAATGTTACGAAGTAATGCACCGACTCTGGGTAGCTGGGGTCGGGGCGTTACAGTATAAAACCTATTGGTTGAGATTTGTTCGACAAATACCAACCTTAGCATCTAAATAAATAATTTTGGGGCTATTATAAAAGTAAAATGGTTTTATTATGTAATAATATTACAAGCTTTTCCTAAAGTGACCATGCCCTCTCTTATAAAATGATAATTTCCCTTCTCTTAATTTTACTCCTCCAAAGCCATTTGACTCGGCCAACCTCATCACAAATACCTTCCTAACTTTTCTCCATTCATTTTAGAGGCATTATGTTGGTCAGAAAGCCATCCTATGGATCCCTTTTGATCAAATCACATGAAAGAACCTGAATAAGAGGTAAATATTTCGTCATATCTTTCAAGTTATTTTTTTCTTCCACTTCCTCTTTCATTGATGTTTCCATTATAAAATAATAATACCAGTTTCTTCTATATACTTTTTTGTTATTATAAAATTGGTATAGCCATATTCATTATTCTATCCATCATATTAATGACAAAGTCACCATACAAGTGTACGTACAGCTTACCATCTCCACGACGTGGTGTAGTTTGTTATTCAAACACTTAATTATTTGGATGGGTATAATAATGATGGATAATTGATGTATATAATAAATATAAAATTTTATTGATACTGTATATATGATATAACATTCGGTTATATACTATTTCACCTTCAATTGAATGATATTGTCTCTCGTGAGTACGTACTGATTAACGTATCCACGAACGCGATGAGATTCATTTCCCATCGTAATTATTCATGATTAATTTTCATTTTATGATGAAACATAATTTTTATGAACATAATATCATTCTGTATATGAATCAAATATTTTCTATCCATAACAAACATGGCTTACATAACCAAGCATATAAAGAAAAACCAATCACATAACACCCGAAATGATGATACTACATAAATATTTTTAATAAAGAAATATTAGATGATCATATATGATTTCATATTTATGTAAATAGTTCTTGTGTAATTTAATAAAAATGTTTTAACTATTAAATATGAGGTTAACATACCATTGACTAAAAAAGTACAAGGTATGGGTTAATTCCATAATCTCTTTATTATTCAAGGTTGTTTTTACATAATATCTATTAGGAAATATTTATTATTAATGTCCATGTTTCAAAAAGTAATTTTCAAACGGATTATTTCATAGGGACTTTTTACTGAAACATCATTATAAATGTTTTAAAAACATATTCTTTTAATCCTTTCTCATTAATGTCCATGTTTTCAAAATGGTTTTAAGGATTTATTTATATGGACATGAATGTTTTGAAATGTTAATTCCATTCAAAAGCTTCATAGTGGTATGTGACTCTTTTTTTCAAAACTATATTTCAAATGAATTCATTTATATATTATGTTACTTTTAAATGTTTTCATGAAAAATGTTATTTTTCTCAAATATTTTTACTGATCATTTTCAACTTTTTCAACATCCTTTACATGATATTATTCTTGATCGAGGATGATTTATTCAAATAAAAATCATCCATATTTTATTATAGGTTTTGTGATATGTTTGATTGTGGATGTGTTATTTTTATACCATTCATGGTTTATAGATAATGTATTGAAATTTTTTATTCTAGTTTTAATATGAATGTTAATGTTATGTTTAGTCCTTTTCATATGTGTAATGCATTGGACATAGAATGTGATGGGTGGAGATATCTCTATCTCCTTGATGCATCGGTTGGTCTCATGAGACAAACTAGTGTCTTAAGAAAAGGCATTGACAAAATATTATTTGTTTTCTTAGAAAAAAGCATTTAATATGTTGTTATGATGTCTTTCATTATGTATTCTATCATTATGAAAAAGGCTATTGATATTTCAAGTGATTATTCGACAAGTACAATATCCATGTAAATAAGTAAACAAAATTATTTGATTTTATCATTTCCATATTATACTGAAGTTTAATTTTAAAATTCTTCTGTTTTAGTCTTATACATTTCCTTAAATGTATATGATTACTTATGAATGTTTCCGCTATATTTTTATAATTACTGAGAATCTCACCTCACCCCTTTCTATGTTTTATTTTTCCCAGGATATGAATAAATATATTATAACTGGCTTGCAGGGATAGTCTACGGGATATGAATGTTGTCAATGGAGAGAATTTTTTGTTGTTTTCCAGTTTTTTAATGTAATGTAACGTTCATGTATGTAATCAATTTTCCAATAGTGCTAAATTGATAGGTCCTTCGGGTGTTGATTCCTTGTGATCTTTCCAAGGTAATGTAATAATGGACTAACTCTGGATAACTAGGGTCAGGTCATTATAGTAGGTATCAGAGGAACTTTAGTATATACCTTGGAAACTAGATTTTGAAAAACTCTAATTATAAAACATTACCCTATGATTGACTTTGATGATTAGTATATAATAACATCCTATAATTTTTTTAATTTAAGGATTTTGTTTATTTTTTAAGAAATACATCCCTGTTTGGATATGAAAAATTAGAGGTGACTCTGGCAGAGATGTACCGAGGAGTGAAAAAATTGAGAGGGATTTTTGGGCTTGACTCGGGGTATCCTAGTACACGACAACGGGCCCTGCTGCACCCTTGGTTACGAAAATACCAAGGGATATGGTAATGAAAATTCACATTTTCATTATAATCCATTATGATTTATTAATTTGTATATACCTCCACAAATAATTTTATTTATGATTATGGATTATATCAATAAAATATTCAATTAATGTTAAGTGTTTTACAAGTATGGAATTATGTATTGTGATTCATAAACTAATAATTTATAGGTCATTGTATAGAAATGGAACCTTGTAGAAGTTATGAGAATTCAAGCATCAGGCATGATCAAATTATTAAGAAGGATCATATCTTTCAGCGTATTAAGCAATCATGGAAAAGGGAAATACTCTCTAACGTATTCTAATAATATGAACAAATGGTATCGTGTGTCAATAATATAAGTAAGTAATTCTCTAAGTCCTATGACATTGAAGGGAAGAAAGAGAAGAAAAGGACATAAGAGATAATGAAGGTTACAAGAAAGTGGGGAAAGAAGGTTGTTCCCATATGTGATTATTTTGGAAAGAATCACATTGGTAAGTGCATTAAGGGAATGAGAGTTTGTTATAAGCGTGGAGAAAAAGGACACCAATAACGTGATTTAAAGGGTAAGAAAAATGTTTCAAAATTATAAGGATTCATCAGCATGGAGTTGGGACACTATGAGAATCTATTTCTAAATTATCATAGTATACCCTAAATTCTTCTATTGGATAATAATAATGTTATAATACTAACGAAGAAAAATAAGAATGATTATAGTGCTTATGCAGTTATTAACGTATTTTCTCATTTTATTATTGTGTTAATGATGTACATGTTATAAGAATTATAGAGTATATGAGGATTGTACTGCACAACTATTTCATTAAGGACTTGAAATTGTGTGGATCCAAGAAAAGTGACTCAATAGCAGGTTAAATTTTTTGGAAAATATATGGTTAATAGGAAGATAAACCATAATCTTGTTCTGATATTGAGGTAGTAATTTTGGAATAATATATGATTGATTTGTATAAATTATATTGGATATTATTGATGTCCTTGGAACTGATTAATCATTTGTATATTCTATTATTGTTGGAATTTAAAAAAATTTGGATTAAAGGAGTATATCCAGTATTCTATAAGAAATAAGGAAGAATGAATGTAATATATAAGGTTTTATGTTAATTCATGTTGTTATTGTGTTTTAAAATAATACATGATGAAGGGATTCACATGTTATTATAAGAAAAAAGATCTTCATTGTGTTTAACTTCCTTATAAATTATGGACTATGAGTTTGTAAAGGAGTATTTTGAATAAATCTGAAGGTTGGAATTGATTAAGTTTTACATTGGATAGTATTTTTATGGTTAAATCATTTCATGAGATTATTTTTCGATTATCATAAAAAGAACAACCTGGTAGTCGGCCGACAACCTTTCACATCTATCAAGGCTGCGAGACTTAAACCCGCAACCGAAGGGTGGAAAGGGTGAATCACCTACCACTAGCATGCGTTATGTCTAGGTCTGTATAATGTAGTTTTTTTAAATTTTCTGATAAATGTTTTATAAATTCCGTATTTTTGTAACCCTATATGATTAGGATAAATAGAATATTTAGGAATTCAGTTATCTTTGGGAGTGAAAGATTAGTTTTTTTAGGAATTAGTTGAAGAATGAAACTCGACATGTCCTAAATATTTTTTCTTCTTATTTTGTGAATAAATTTATTCATAAACATTAGGGAAGGTATCTTAAAACCAAAAATGTTTTATCCTAATACTTAATGATTTAAAGATGTAAATATATTTTTATTCATCATATATTCATGGAATAGAGACCCTCAATATTAAACTTGTTTGTAATAGATGACCACAATAACTCTCAATAAATACTTATATATTCTCTCCAATTATGAGTCTCTAATTACTACCTATTTTCTCCTAATAGAGATCATAATTTGGTGGTGACTTTTTCATTTCCTTTCCCACTTATTTTGACAATATTTTATTAACCCAATTTCTGATGTTGTTCTTCCACACTGATATTTTTCAATTTTTAACCCTTTATTTTCGGAGAACAATTTCAAATTGAAAGGACTCACTTTATTGAAGTAGGGGAGAATGTAACACCCCAAGATTTCATAGTACATTGTCTCATTAAACTAATCAAATTGCTTGCACTACACACAACACTGAGTTCGAGCACACTACAACTTACCAAACTAGCTATTCAAAAAAGTGGTTATGAATAGTATTAACTGAATTTTGAATCTAATATACTGTATATTATTTTAACATCCTGATTATGTGTTTATTATACATAATATACGAAAAAAATCATTTTTTCAAATAAAAGAAGTATTTTTTAAAAAATGAAATTTTTACGCCTTTTAGTGGAGAACCATTTATCAATCCAATATTTGACCCTTTTTATATTAAATTTAATGAAATTAAATTATTCTTTATATGTGGTACATAAATAATTATTTTTGAAAAATTATTGGTACTTTTCTGATAAATTTCACATTTTGACGAAGAGCGAAAAATAAAATGTTTTAAATGAAAACAACTTCTATAATCAACATAATTTATAGTGTAAAATTTTGTATTTGATTGGTTTTGAAGAATAATTAAAATATATTTTTATCATTTAAAACAATTTATGGCTTTATATGTAATTTAAAATTTAGATTTGATAGAAACACATGTCAATCTTTTCATAGTTTTTAGTTTTTAAAATCCTACTTTTTGGTTTTGACAATAGGAATTAATTCTAAATTAATAAATGAAACATAACTAATTTTAATTTGGTAAAATAGAATTCACTTTTTAATTTGGAATATCATAATTAGCTTATGGTTTTTTTGGTATATTTTCTGAAAACATACAATTTTCGATGAATAGTGAAAAACACTCTGTTATTGTTAAAACCAAACGTTTTATTTAAATAATTAGTTATTTAATTTTAATTTATTTTAGTTCCAAATAGATACATAATACCTATATATGATCAACGTAATTCATTGAAGCCATTTTATAATAATTTTAGATATATAAAATTTTATCAATCTTTTTACCGTATTTTACCCACCATCAAAGAGCATTTAAAAATTTCGTTAAAACATAATTTTACCGCTTCTATGAGTTGAATTTAAAAAATCCGAGAAACACAGTTGATATTAGTATGTAAAATGTGGTTCAATAAGATGAAAATATTTTTTTGGTGAATAGTAACTTTTGACTTTTATTTACCACGGTTAAAAGTAAATAGGGTATTTAAGGGTCAAAAAGATGTTATAATTATCCTAACACGTGTCTAATTCTATTGGATAACTGTAATTAGACCAAAAACATCCTTAGGAATAAAATATGACCCCCTTTGGTCAACTTGTATTAGACTCGAGTATTTATTATTATTTTATTTATATAAGAGTTAAAAGAGTTAAATTCAATGTTTAATAACTAAACCATTTTTAATATAGGGTTACAAATATTATAAATTCGTCTATAAATATTCATTAAAATGAAAAACAAATTCCTACATAATGGCATTTTATTTATAATTCTTAGACATTTGATTATTTAATTTATTAATAAAACAATGATGATTCAGTAATTACCATATTAATGAAACATTAAAATAATTGATATTATAAATATCCAAATAAATGTAATTTGAGACTTTTTATGAATTACACAAATTTTTTAGGTATATATGACATTTTAGGGTTGATTAAATTATTTTTTTTCGATGTAATAATGCTATAATTGTTTTCATGAAAACCAAATACTAAATATTGTCAAATATGACATAATTGAGTTTTTAAAACAAATACTATATTATTAATTGAAGTAATATTCCTAAAATTATAGGGATCATCAAAAGGACTATTATAAGGTTATATATATTAATAATGAACCACATTGGGGTTCTTTTGGCTTGTTATAGTAAGTTTATTAACCATATAATTTTAAAATACAAAGAGACATGGTAAAGGTCAAACTTTTTAACTAAGAGTTATGTAACACCTGAGACTTTTATGGGAAATATTTTGTTTTTATGTTATATACATCATCAATGAAATCTTTCACTACACACAACACTAGCTTGGCTTTCAGGCAATCGTGACCTTCCTTGATAGCTTGCGTTGTACGCAATACTGAGTTTCACTAAACAGCGATATGCTATTAAAATATTATTAAAACTAGCTGTTTTGAATAGTAATACCCACTTTTTGAAATTTTATAAATGTTATCTTTCAAAATGGACTTCATTTTTGGATTCATAATATCGAAATTACCGTAGGGTGATATTTTGGTATTTTTCTGAAAACATTCAATTTTTTATGATTCGTGAAAACCCTAGGTTACTATTTAAAAACCGAATTTTTATTTAAATAATTATTAATTTTATTTAAATTTATTTTAGGTCAAAATTGATACATAATACCTATATAGGTTTAATGTAATTTATTGGAGTCATTTTATCATAATTTTGTATATATATAAATTTTATTGAACTTTCCACCATCTTCTAACCTCCTCCTAGAAGATTTTGAAAATTTATATAAAACATAATTTTACCACTTATGTGAGTAGAATTTAGAAAATACAAGAGACACAGTTAATATCAAGGAGTAAAATGTGGTTCCATAAGATAAAAATATTTTTGGGTTAAAAGTAACGTTTTACTTTAATTTAGCACGGTTAAAAGTATATAGGGTATTTAAGGGTAAAATTGATATTATTATTACCCTAACACATGTCCTAATTCTATTGGATAAGTGTAATTCGACCAAAAACATCATTAGGAATAAAATATGACCATTTAGGTCCACTTGGATTAGATTAGGATATTTATTATTAATTTATTTTAAGAAGGGCTAGAATTGATAAAATCAATGTTTAATAACTAAATCATTTTTAATATAGGGTTATACAAAATATAAATTCAACTATAAAAATTAATTAGATATATATAAATATTTCCTTCATAATGGTATTTTATTTATAATTTTTAGTCATTAAATAAATTAATTTATTTATGACACAATGATGATGCAGTAATAATCTTATTATTGAAATATTAACATAATTGATGTCATAAATTAACAAATGAATGTAATTTGAGACCTTTTATGAATTCCAATAATTCTATAGGTTAATATGACATGTTATTATATATTTAATAAAATTTCTTCGAAATAATCATGTTGTTATGATTTTCACAAAAATCAATTACCAAATAGTGTCAAAATTGACATAAAATAGTTTTTAAATCAGATATTATATTTTTAATTGTTATTTTATTCCTAAAAATCTAATTTTCGGAAATATTACTTATATATGGTTATATATACTGTTAATAAAAAACATGGGGTTGTTTTGGATTTTTATCGTATGTTTATTAACCATATAGTGTTAGAAAACAAGGAGACATGGTAAAAGTTAAATTATTTAACTTAGAGTTAAATCTAAATGATAAGGTTAAAATACAACCTAAACTTGTCAAAAATCTATTATATGGGAGGATTTCGAGCCATCCCCACCTTAGCTTCTATATAGATCAATTTGGAGCTATTGGAAACCGAATATGTCATTATAATAAATAATATTTTATGTTTTTCTTAAGGTTCCCCTCTCCTCCCATATAAAAGGTCACCTCCTCCCTCTCCTCCTCACACCACATTGAGCCTTCATGCTTGGCTGAACCCTTCCAATTTCTATTATCCGCTTCCCTAGAAACATCTTAGAGGTCCTTCTCTTCTTGAAATACCATATTTAGTTCCCTAAGAGGCGGTTAAGAAGAGGCGCTTCAAAGAATAGGTAATGTCTGTTACCGATTCTTTCAACATTATTTCTTATTATAATTATTCTTCATAAGTTGTTCCATTATAAATTAATAACATCAGTATCATTCATATACTAATATGTCATTATAAATATGAAACAACCCTATTTCACCTTCTTTCCATCCTACAGAAAACGAAATCACCGCACGTGCGTACGTACGAAATACCGACTCCACATCGTTGTGTAATCTGTTTTCCCCCACCACCATACTTGGATGGGTATAATAGTGTAAATAATAACTATATATGATTATTATAATGTGTTATTAACTATGAAACAGTATAAATACAATTAAATAAAATTCCACTTTCCTGGGAACGTAATCATCGCTCGTGCGTACGTACGACCTACCGTCTCAATGATGTGATGCGACTCATTTTACATGATCTTCAATGATTATTGATTATATAAATTAATTGAATGAATAAATATGATATATATTACACTAATACTATTTTTTAAATTTGGTATCTTTATCCTAAAATAAGAATAATAATTTATTCTACAAAACACGCATAAGAACAAAAATCAATAAACACCCAAATAAAAAGTAATAATTAAATATTACTAATAAGAATCTAAGAATATCACCATATATGATATCATAACAATTATTATCATTTTGGAATAAGTTAATAACATTATTTAAATAATTATACAGGAGGTTAGGACACGTACGAAGCAAATCGGACCTAAGGTAAGGGAAAATCTCACAATCTCATTTTGATCTGAGATAATTTATACTTCAGAATTTACTGGGGAATATTTATCATCCACATCCATGTTTACTCAATATGTATTATTATTTATATCATCCTAGAATTTTTTAAATCCAATTTCACCCTTCTGTGTGTTTTTAGTAAAAGATATGAAAGGAATCTTTTGTCGTTTTTCGTACGAGGTACTTTTTGACTTTTCTAGCCAATGTACGAGAAGAATGTATCCTTTTAACTTATACGGAATGAATGGATTTTTAGATAATTATATACATGAATCTTAATTTAATAGTTTTCATGTTTATTTTTAATCAACTTGTTTTATTTTAGAATTATTTGATATTTTTTGAAAGGAAGTTATTTTTGAAGTAGAAAGGATATTTTCCACAAGAATGGAGTTCACGCATTTTATCAAAATTATTTTCTATCTAAATTAATATAGGGTTATATTTCTATCACTATTTTTACATTTTTTTTATTATGTTTTGATGGAATTATTTTTATGAAGTCCTTTTATCTTATATGGATTATGTTTTGATGCCTCGATGATTAAGAATCCCATTTTTATTACATTGGTTATGCAATGATGTATGATTTATGATTTTGTTGCACAAATAAGAATGGTTTAATTATGAGATGGGTGGGACCTATATCTCTCTCCAATGCATTGGATAATGATTTATATATCATGAGATAGACATGGCTGGAATGGCAGGTTAATCCGGTTTAGTGAAATAGGACAGAAACGAGGAGTGAACATGGTTCAGAAATGGACTTTGTCCGCTATGATAGTCTTGGAAATGAATCTTGACTACTAAGAAATTATTCTCTATGATTATGTGTGTATTCCACAATGTTTCATGTTTTGTGTTATGATTATTGGGATTACATTTCAATATTTTAATTTATCCCATGTTATAATATTATGATCTCTTTTGAAGGTTATGATTTTCAGAATGTTATGTTCTTATGAATATGATATGAATGATATTTATTTTGTTTACCCTTAATGAGAATTTGAGCTCACCCTTCTATATGTTTTCTTTTCCCCAGGACAGGATGAAGGATATTAAGTAAGATATGCCAAAAGGGACTGTAGATATGATAAAATAAATGGAAGATAGTGTAGATGATTTAGGAACCAGTTGTTTATGTTTCCCAGTTTCTGAACACACTATACCTATACGGTCCTTTCATGGTTTTGTTATATGTTGTAATAAATGTGCTTAAATTCTGAAGTAATAAAAATTTCTGAAAAGTATGGGTCGTTATAGTTGGTATCAGAGACATGGTATAGTCAACCTTTGGAAAGTAGGATGTGAAATCCATTGTAAGAAACCTAAGGATAAGTCAAGGCATAGAACACAATATTAGTGTTTTAAGAATGGCCTAGAACAACCTATGATAAGACCTTAGGTGTGAAATTTAATTATTGATTATGTTGTTTTCCTATTATAATTTGTGTTTCTCACACTATTCTTCTTGGTTTTAGTCAATGGCTGGAACCCGAAAAAACCATGTTAATTTGGAATGTGACGGCAATGTAATGATTGTCCCCCTGACCAACCAATGGTTATGGGAGATGGAATGAAAAATATTGTAGCCATTCTCACACAACTTTCTTAAGATATTAATCATGTAGCACTTCCAATGGAGAAAGGGAAGGAGAAACATTCTATTGAATTCTTCATGAGGTAGTGTCCATCCTCATTCAGCGGGTCTACTGATCCATTAGTAGCTGGACAATGGATCAGTACCACTGAAAAGATATTTTCAATTCATCTATGTTCTGAACATGATAAAGTCATATTAGTGGTATATCATTTGGAAGTTTAATCTAATGAATGGTGTAATCTTATCAAGAATACGAGGCCAAGAGATGATATTGAGTCCATGGAATGGGACGAGTTCAACAAATTATATTTCAATAAGTTCTTACCTCATATTCTTCGAACACAGATTGAGAAGGTGTTTCTTGAACTAAAGAAAAATGATGGTGAATATGTTGGTACCTATGAAGCAAATTTTACAAGACATTCAAGGTACATTTCTGGTATTATTATCCAACCTGAGACTAAGATCGATCGATTCTTTAGTGGCTTAATACCAAGTCTTAGAAGGGTGTCATCCATAGGGGACTTAAATAGCTACGAGGAAATCGTTCGATGTGCTCTCAAGGTTGAGATGGAGATTGGAGTAACCCACCAGTCATATGCATTTGATAAGAAGAGTAAAATGGAATTGAAATGAAAATATAAAGAGAAAACTGAAAGGAAGATGAGTTTTCTCTTATGTTCAATGTGTGGAAAGAAACTTGGAGGGAGTTGTCTTAATGGGACAAGTAAATGTTTAAAATGTGGAAAGGAAGTTCATCGGGAATTTGAATGCAAAAATGATAGGATTAATATGTCTAGTGATGAGAAAAATGAAAATTCTACACAGAGTGCACCTCCTACACTTCAATGTTTCAAGTGAAAGGAAATGTGTAATTATGATAATCAATTACCTAATCCAAGGTTTGATGATGGTGATCGACATCAATAAACTCTTAAGGCTAACGAAAAAGGAATGTCACATGCAATTTATATCAGCAATGTGGAGTATGATAACGAAGTGGTGGATGGTACACTTACAATCCACGATAATGTAGAAAATGTTTTATTTGATTCTGGATCCACCCACACTTTTATTTCTGAATAATTTTCTATGAGTATCACCATATTACCTCAACAATTATATTTTGAGTTAGCTGTAACAAACCCTAATGGAACAACAGTCTCATCAAAATTTTATAATTCTTCTCCGATTGAAGTTTGTGGGAAAGTGCTTCCTATAAATCTTGTGATCCTTCCTATAGTGTAATTTTATGTGATTCGTGGCATGTATTGGAATTTCTTATATGAAGCTCATATCAATTTCCAAAAAAGGGAAGTCACATATCATATTCCAGATCAATCTATGATCGTCTATCAATGCATGGATGAACATAACCTTCCAGTGGAAATTTATTCCATCTTATGGGTCTTAATTCCACTTAATGAAGGTTATTTATCTCAAATGGTTGGTGATAAAATAACAATTAAGAATATGCCCATTGTACGTGAGTTTTATGAAGCCATTCTGGATGAATTTCCACGTCTTCCTCCAAATCGTGATGTTTAGTTTTCAATAGAACTCGTACCAGGTGCTTTGCCTATTTCAAAGACACCTTATAGAATGTCCCCAATTGAGTTTTAGGAATTGAAGAAGCTACTCCGAGAGATTCTTGATAAGGGATTCATACGCCCTAGTGCATCACCTTGGGGAGCTCCTGTTATATTTGTTAAGAAGAAAGATGTATCAATGAGACTCTGTATTGATTTTCGAGAACTTAACAAGATCATTGTCTAGAACGAATATCTTCTCCCATGCATTGATGACTTATTTGACCTGCTATGCGGAGCTTAATACTTTTCAAACTTGCTCTTAGTTCAGGGTATCATCAATTAAAGTTCATAAGGGTTGATATAACAAAGACGGATTTCCGTACAAGGTATGGACACTATGAATTTATAGTGATTCCATTTGGTCTTACTAATTCCCCTGCTATCTTCATGGATCTGATGAATAGAGTCTTTAGAGACTATGTTGATCAGTTTGTGGTAGTCTTTATAGACGATATTTTTGTCTATTCCAAGAGCAAGGATGAACATGAAGATCACTTGAGAAATGTATTAATGACCATGAGAAAGGAGATGATTTATGTCATATTTACCAAGTGTGAATTTTGGATTCAAAAAGTTTCATTTTTGGGTCACATAATCTCAAAAGAGGGGATATCTGTGGATCCAGCAAAAACAGAGGATATCGAATGATGGTCGAGACCAACAACAATAACTAAGATCTGAAGATTTCTTGGTTTGGATGAATATTATCGAAGTTTTGTGAAAGATGTTTCACGATTATCTAATCTGATCACCAGGTTGACTCGAAAAGGAGTTATGTTCATGTGGACGGAGGAATATGAAGAGAATTTCAAGGGGTTGAAAAGAAGTTTATCCAGTGCACTTGTGCTCACACTACCTTGTAGTGGAGAAAGGTTTATGATCTACACTAATGCATCCAAGAAGGGCCTGGGGTGTGTTCTCATGAAAAATGATATGGTGATATCTTATGCATTACGACAGTTGAAAATCCATGAGAAAAATTACCCACCTCCTGATTTGGATTTAGCTGCGGTAATATTTTCTTTAAATATTTGGCGGCATTATCTTTATGGTGAAAGGTGTTATATTTATACTGATCGTAAAATTTTAAATTATATTTTCACACAAAAGGAGCTGAATATGCGCCAAATAAGATTGTTGGAGCTGATTAATGATTATGACTGCTCAATTCATTACCACCCTGGGAAAGCAAACAAGGTGGAAGATGAATTAAGTCGACAAGACCACGCTAGCTTATCCATGATGAGGATCACAAAAGATCCAATATTTATGGATTTACAATGGATGGATCTTGGAATTATAATGGAAGGGGAAAAATTGTGTCTTTCTCAAATGAATGCTCAACCTTCTATACATGTGAAGATTAAAGAGGAAAAAAAAGAAGATGTAGTGTTACAAAAGAAGGTGAGAAATTTTCCTGAATTCAACCTTGATTGTGATGGGATAATAATGTTCAGGAATTGCGTTTGTGTTCCTCCCATCCCTAAATTAAAGATGGAGCTGCTGGATGAGGCTCATAGTTCTCCATTCTCTATTCATCCTGGAAGCACGAAAATGAATATGGACCTGAACGAGTACTTATGGTGGGATTGCATGAAAAGAGATGTTGCTGAATATGTCTCTCAATGCTTGGTTTGTCAGCAAGTTAAAGCTGAGAGATAGAAGTCTAAGGGGATGTTACAACCATTACCCATACCCGAAAGGAAATGGGAAAACATCACTATAGACTTTGTCACTAGACTTCTTAAAACATCTATAGGCAATAATGCTATCTGGGTCATAGTTGATCGTTATACAAAGTCTCTACACTTCATTATTATTATAGAGGATTTCTCTCTAAATAACCTTTCCATGATATATTTAAAGGAAGTGGTAAGATTGCATGGAGTACCACATTCCATTATATCTGATTGGGATCCGAGGTTTACCACAAAGTTTTGGCATAGTCTTCCGCATACTCTAGATACAGAGTTGAGTTTCAACACTGCTTATCATCCTCAGAAAGACGGTCAGTCTAAGAGAACAACTCAAAATCTAAAAGATATGTTAAGATCTTGCTCTATGGATTTCAAATGTGGTTGGTGTCAACACCTACCTTTGGTGGAATTTTCTTATAATAAATTCTTTCACTCCAGTCTTAAGATGGCTCCTTATTAAGCTCTCTATGTAAAGAAATGCTGAACTCCAACTTGTTGGGATGATGTTGGGGAGAGAAAGCTATTAGGACATGATCTTGTCGATGAGATGGCAGAAAAGGTCTGATTTATTCAACAACACATAAGAGCTGCTCAGAGTCGACAAAATGTTATGCTGATAACCAAAGAAAAGACCTAGAGTTTGAAGTAGGTGATAAATAGTTCTCACGGATATCTCCTTGAAAGAGAGTAATAAGATTTGGGAAGAAGGGAAATCTGAGCCCTAGGTATATCAGTTCTATCGAAAAACTGGATCGTGTTGGGAAGGTAGCTTACCGATTGGCGCTTCCACCGAATCTCTCTCAAGTTCACAATGTGTTCCATGTACCTCTCTTGAGAAAGTACATACCTGATCCTTTACATGTACTCAGCTCAGAATTTGTACCACTGGAAAAAAATCTTTCTTTTGAAGAACAGCCGATAGAGATTCCAGATCGTAGCGAAAAAGTTCTATGGAACAAGACCACTCCATTGGTGAATGTTTTATTGAGGAACCACCAATTAGAAGAAGCTACATGGGATCTTGTGGATATGATGTGGGAGAGGTATCCTCATTTTATTGTTACAAAGTGACGAATTTCAAGGGTTACATTCATTTTAAGGGGGGTAGAATGTAACAACCGAGACTTTTATGAGATATAATTATTTTTTATGATATATACAAAATCAAAGGAATCTTTCACTACACACAAAATTAGCTTTCCTTATATGCAATCATGACCTTCCTTGATAGTTTGTGTTGTACGCAATACCGAGTTTCACTAAACAGCGATATGCTATTAAAATATTATTAAAACTAGCTGTTGTGAATACTAATACCCACTTTTTTAAATTTTATAAATTTTATATTTCAAAATAGTCTTCATTTTTGGATTCATAATATTGAAATTAGCCTATGGTGAAATTTTTCTATTTATCTGAAAACTTTCAATTTTTTGATGAATAGTGAAAACCCTGGGTTACAATTTAAAAACCGAATTTTTATTTAAATAAATATTAATTTTATTTTTTTTTTATTTTAGGTAAAAATAGATACATAATACCTATATAATTTCAGTGTAATTCATTGGAGTCTTTTTATAATAATTTTAGATATATTAAAATTTTATTGGACTTTTCACCGTCTTTTACCCACCTCCTAGGAGAGTTTGAAAATTTATATAAAAATTCATTTTTCTACTTCTGTGAGTGGTATTTTGAAAATCGGAGAGACACAGTTAATATTAAGTAGTAAAATGTTGTTCAATATGATAAAAATAATTTTTGGTGAATAGAATCTTTTTACTTTTATTTACCACAGTTATAAGTAAATAGGGTAATTAAGCGTAAAAATGATATTATTATTACCCTAAAACATGTCCTAATTCTATTGGATAAGTTTAATTAGACCAAAAACAACCTTAAGAATAAAATATCACCATTTAGGTCTACATGGATTAGATTAGGACATTTATTATTAATTTATTTAAAGAAGGGTTAAAATAGTTATAATAAAGTATAATAACTAAATCATTTTTAATATGAGGTAATACATAAGATAAATTAGACTATATATATTCATTAGAAAGATAATGGTATTTTATTTATAATTTTTAGACATTATAAAATTTATTTTATTTCTGACACAATGTTGATGAAGTAATTATCTTATTAATGAAATATTAACATAATTGATGTTATAAATACTCAAATGAATGTATTTTGAGACTTTTTATGAATTACAATAATTTTATAGGTTATTATGACATGTTAGAATTGATTTATTTAATTTATTTCGAAATAATCATGCTGTTATGATTTTCAAAAAAATCAATTACCAAATAGTGTCAAAATTGACAAGAAATAGTTTTTAAAACAAATATTATATAATTAATTGTTATTTTATTCCAAAAAATATACGGCTCTCCCAAATGACATTTTTAAGGTTATATATATTAATAATAAAAAACTTGGGGTTCGTTTGGCTTTGTATTGTATGTTTATTAACCATATAGTGTAAGAAAACAAGAAGACACGATAAAAGTTAAATTATTTAACTTAGAGTTAAATCTCACTGATAGGGTTAAAATAGTAACATAGACTTATTAAAAAATTATTAGAAGAGATTATTTATACCCATACCCACCTTATCATATAAATAAATTAATTTGGAGCTATTAAAAACCGAATATGACTTTATAATAAAATAATATATTTTGTTTTTTCTAAGATGCTCGTCTCCTCCCTTATAAAAGGCCACCTTCTCCCTCTCCTTCTGACACCACATTGAGGCTTCAAGCTCGGCCATACCCTGAAAATTTCTCTTCTCCACTTCCCTAGAAACATCCTAGAGGTCCTGGTCTTTTTCAAAGTCCATCTTTAGGGCCCTAAGAGGATTTTAAGAAGAGTCGCTTCAAAGAAGAGGTAATGTTCGTTACCAATTATTTCAACATTATTTCTTCTTCTACCTTTTCTTCTTTAGGTTTTTCATTATTAAGTAATAACATATGTATCAATCATATACTGATATGTCATTATAAATAAGAAACAACCATATTTCACCTTCTATCCATCCCACAAGAAAACGAAATAACCATGCGTGCATACGTAAGGAATATTGTCTCCACGCCGTGGTGTAATCTGTTTTCCACCACCACCATAATTGGATGGGTATAATGGTGTAAAGAATAACTATATATGATTATTTTAATGTGATATTAATTCTGAAATAGTATACAAACACTTGAATACAATTTCACGATCATGGGAATGATATCATCCCTCGTGCGTACGTACGGCCTATCGTCTACATGGTGTGATGCGACTCGTTTTACTTGATCTTCAATGCTTAATGATTATATAAATGAATTTAATGAATAAATATGATATATATTATACTAATACCATTATGTAAATGAGGTATCTATAACCTAAATGAAGAAAAAGAATTTATTTGACAAAACAAGCATAAGAAAAAAACACAATAAACACCTGAATAACAAATAACAATTAAATATTACTAATAAGAAGTTAAGAATATGAGAATATATGATATCATAACTATGAGTAGGATTTTTTTATAAGTAACTAACATTATTTAAATAATTATACATGAGGTTCGGACACGTACAATGCAAATCGAACCTAAGGTAAGGGAAAATCTCACAATCTCATTTTTATCGGAGATTGTTTATACTTCATAATTTACTGGGGAATATTTATCATCCAAATACATGTTTCCTCAATATCTAATATTATTTCTATCCTCCTAAAATTGTTTAAATAAATATTTTATCCTTCGGTGAGTTTTTAGTAAAAGCTATGAAAGGAATCTTTTTTCGTTTTTCTTATGAGGTACTTTTTGACTTTTCCGGCCAAAGTACGAGAAGAATGTCTTTTTGTTACTTATACGACATGAATGGATTTTTAGAAAATTATTTGCATGAATTTTACATTACAAGTTCTCATGTTTATTTTTAATCAAATACTTTTATTTCATAATTATATGACATTTTAATAAAGTAAAATGTTTTTGAAGTAGAAAGGATATTTTCCTCAAGAATGGAGTTCAAGAGTTTTATCAAGATTATTTTTCCCTCTAAGATAATATAGGGTTCTATTTCTATCGCTATTTATAAATTGATTTGATTATGTTATGATGTAATTATTTTTATGGAGTCCTTTTATCTCATATGGATTATGTTATGATGCCACAATGTTTAAGAATCCCATTTTTATTACACGGGTTATGCTATGATGTATGATTTATGATTTTTTGGAAGAAATAAGAATGGTTTCATTATGAGATGCATGGGACCTATATCTCCCTTCAATGCATTGGATAATTATTTATATCTCATGATATAGACATGGATGGAATGTCTGGTTAATCCGTTTTAGTGAAACTGGACTGAAACGAGGAGTGAACTCGGTTCCGAAATAGACTTTGTCCACTAGGATAGTCTTGGAAATGAGTCTTGACTACTATGAAATGATTTTCTATGATTATGTGTGTATTACACAATGTTTCATGTTTTGAGTTATGATTATTGGGATTACATTTCACTATTATGATTTATCCCATGTTATGATATTATGATCTCTTTTGCAGTTTATGATTTTAAAAATGATATGATCTTATGAATATGATATGAATGATATTTATTTTTTTACCTTTACTGAGCATTTGAGCTCACCCTTTTGTATGTTTTATTTTCCCCAGGTCATGAAGAAGGATATTAAGTAAGATATGCCAAAAGGGACTCTAGATATGATAAAATAAAAGGGAGAAAATGTAGATGATTTATGAACCAGTTGTTTATGTTTCCCAGATTCTGAAGAAACTATACCTACATGGTTCTTTTATGGTTTTGTTATATGTTGTAATAACTGTGCTTAAATTCTGAAGTAATAACAATTTATGTAATGTATGGTTCGTTATAGTTGGTATCAGAGGAAATGTATAGTCATCCTTTGGAAACTAGGATGTGAAAGCCTTAGTAAGAACCCTAAGGATAAGTCTAAGCATAGAACACAATCTTAGTGTTTCAAAAATGGCCATGAAAAACCTATGATAAGACCTTATGTGTGAAATTTTATTCTTGATTATGTTGTATTCCAATTATAATTATTGTTTCTCACACAATTCTTCTTGGTTTTAGTCAATGTTTGGAACGCAATGGAACCATGTTAATGCGGAATGCGACGGTCAATGCAATGATTGTCCCCCTGAGCAACCAAACCTTATGGGAGCTAGAATGAAAAATATTCTAGCCATGCTCACACAAATTTATGATTCTATGAATCATACATCACTTCCAAAAGAGAAAAGGAAGGAGCAAAATTCTGTTGAATCCTTCATGAGGCACAGTCCACCCTCATTCAGCGGGTCTACTGATCCATTAATGGATGAACAATGGATCGATACCACTGATATGATATTTTCAGTTCTTCAATGTTCTGAACATGATAATGTCATCTTAGCGGTATATAGTTTGGAAGGTGAAGATGATCAATGGAGGAATTATATCAAGAATACAAGGCCAATAGATGAAATTGAGTCCATGGAATGGGACGAGTTCGAGAACTTACTTTTCAAAAAGTACTTCAATCGTATTCTTCGAACAAAGATAGAGAATGAGTTTCTTGAACTAAAGAAAGAGGATGATGAATTTGTTGGTACCTATGAAGCACATATTACAAGACTTGCAAGGCATTCTTCTGGTATTATTATCTAACCTATTTGTAAGATCGATCAATTCTTTAGTGGCTTAAAACCAAGTATTCTAAGGGTGTTAGCCATAAGGGACTTAAATAGATACAAGGAAATCGTTCGATGTGCTCTCAAGGTTGAGATGGAGATTAGAGTAACCCATCAGTCATATGCATTTGAAAAGAAGAGGAAAATGGAATTTAAAAGAAAATATAAAGAGCACACTAAAAAGAAGATGATTTTTCCCTTATTCTCAAAGTGTGGAAAGAAACGTGGAGGGATTTTTCTTAAAGGGGCATGTAAATTTATCAAATGTGGAATGGAAGGTCAACGGTCATTTGAATTCTGCAATGATGGGAAGAAGATATCTACTAATGCGAACAATGAAAAGGCTACACAGAGTGAACCTCCTACACTTCAATGTTACAAGTACAAGGAAATGTGGAATTATGGTAATCAATGCCCTAATCCAAGGGTTTTTGATGATGATCGACGTCAACAAACTCTTAAGGCTAATGATAAAGGAAAGTCACATGAAATTTATATCAATAAAGTTTAGTATGATAAAAAATTGGCGAAAGGTACAATTACCATCCACACTAAAATAGAAAATTCTTTATTTGATTCTGGATCCACCCAGTCTTTTATTTCTGTAGAATTTTCTAAGATTATCTCCATATTACCTCAAAAATTAGTTGTTTATTTAGCTGTGACAACACCTAATGGAACAACAGTCACATAAAAAGTTTATAATTCTTCTCCGATTGAAGTTTGTTGGAAAGTGCTTCCTACAAATATTGTGATCCTTCCTATAGTAGAATTTGATGTGATTCTTAGCATGGATTGGCTTTCATTATATGGAGCTCACATCAATTTATAATGAAGGGGAGTCACATTTCATATTCTAGATCAATTGATGATCTTCTATCGATGCAAGTATGATCATAACCTTGCAGTGGATATTTCATCCATATTATGGGTCTTGATTCCACTAGATGATTGTTATTTATCTCAAATGGTTGGTGGGAAACTCACAATTAAGAATATTCCCATTGTATGGGAGTTTGATGAAGTCTTTTTGGAGGAATTTTCGGGTCTTCCACCAAATCGTGAAGTTGAGTTTTTACTAGAACTCGTACCAAGTGCTTTGCCAATTTCAAATAAACCTTATATAATGGCCCCAATTGAGTTGCAGGAATTAAAGAATCAACTCCAAGATAATCTTGATAAGGGTATCATACCCCCTAGTGCATCACCTTGGGGGCACCTGTTCTGTTTTTTAAGAAGAAAGATGTATCAATGAGACTATGTATTGATTATCGAGAACGTAACAAGATCACTATAAAGAAAAAATATCCTCTCCCACCCATTGTGGACTTATTTGACCAACTACGCGGAGCTTAATACTTTTACAAGATTGATCTTCGTTCAGGGTATCATCAATTAAGGGTCAAAATGGAGGATATACCAATTACAGCTTTCCATACAAGGTATGAACATTATGAATTTCTAATTATTCCATTTGGTCTTACTAATACCCCAGTTATCTTCATGGATCTAATAAATTGATTATTTAGAGATTATCTTGATCAGTTTGTGGTAGTCTTTATAGAATATATTCTTGTCTATTCAAAAATCAAGGAAGAACATGAAGATCACTTGAAAATTGTATTAAAGACCCTGAGAAAGGAGAAGCATTATGAAAAATTTTCCATGTGTGAATTTTGGCTTCAAAAAGTTTCATTTTCATGTCACATAATCTCAAAAGAGGGGATATATGTGGATCCAACAAAAATAGTGGTTATCGAAAGATGGTCGAGACCAACAACAGTAACTGAGATCCAATGTTTTCTCGGTTCGGCTGGATATTATCAACGTTTTCTGAATGATATTTTACGATTATCTAATTCACTCACCCGGTTGACTCGAAAATGAGTTAAGTTCGTGTGGAACGAGCAATGTGATGAGAATTTCAAGGAGTTGAAATGAAGATTATCCAGTGCACCTGTGCTCACACTGCCTTGTAGTGGAGAAAAGTTTGTGATCAACATTGATGCATTCAAGAAAGGGATGGGGTGTGTTCTCATGAAAAATGATTTGGTGATAGCTTTTGCCTCACGATAGTTGAAAATCCATGAGAAAAATTACCCAACTCATTATTTGGTGTTAGCTGCGGTAATCATTGCATTAATGATTTGGAGGCATTATCATTATGGTGAAAGGTGTGATATTTATACTGATCATAAAATTTTAAAGTATATCTTCACACAAAAGGATCTTAATATGTTCCAAAGAAGATGGATGGAGTTGATTAAGGATTATGACTTCTCAATTCATTAAACCTTGGGAAAGCAAAAAAGGTGGCAGATGCATTAAGTCAACAAGACCATGCTAGCTTATCCATGATGAGGATCACAAAAGATCCAATATATATGGATTTACAAAGTATGGATTGTGGAATTATAATGGAAGGGGAAAATCGTATCTTTACCAAATGAGTGTTCAACCATCTATACATGTGAAGATTAAAGAGGCACAAAAAGAAGATGTAGAGTTACAAAAGAAGGTGAGAAATGTTCCTGAATTCAACCTTCATTGTGATGGGATAATAAAGTTCAGGAATCTAGTTTGTGTTTCTCCCATCCCCGAATTAAAGAAGGAGCAGCTGGATGAGGCTCATAGTTCATCATTCCCTATTCATACGGGAAGCACAAAGATGTATAGGGACCTGAAAGAGTACATCTGGTGGGATGTCATGAAAAGAGATATTGCTGAATATGTCTCTCGATGCATGGTTTCTCAGCAAGTCAAAGCTGAGAGATAGGAGTCTAACTGGATGTTACAACCATTACCCATACCTAAATAGAAATGGCAAAACATCACTATCAACATTGTCATCAGACATCCTAAAACATCTAAAGGAAATAATGCTATCTGGGACATAGTTGATCGTCTTACAAAGTCTCCACAATTCATTTCTATTAGAGAGGATTTCTCTCTGGATCATCTTTCTAGGATATATGTAAAGGAAGTGGTAAGATTTCATGGAGTACCACTTTCCATTATATCTGATCAGGATCTAAGGTTTTCCTCGAAGTTATTGCAATGTCTTTAGCATAATATGGATACAGAGTTGAGTTTCAGCACTGCTTATCATCCTCAAATAGATGGTCAGTCTGAGAGAACAATTCAAACTCGAGAAGATATGTTAAGAGATTACTCTATGTATTTCAAAGATGGTTGGGATAAAAACCTACCTCTGGTGGAATTTTCATATAATAATATCTTTCACTCCAGTTTTCAGATGGCTCCTTATGAAGCTCTCTATAAAAAGAAATGTCGAACTCCATCTTGATGGGATGAAGTTGGGGAAAGAAAGCTATTAGGACCTGATCTTGTTGAGGAGATGGATGAAAAGGTCTGATCTATTCAACAATACATAAGAGTGACTCAGCGTCAACAAAAAATTTATGTTGATCACCAAAGAAAAGACCTAGTGTTTGAAGTGGGTGATAAAGTGTTCTTATGAATATCTCCTTGGAAGAGAGTAATAAGAATTGAAAAGAAGGGAAAGCTGAGCCCTAGGTATATCGGTCCTTTCAAAATATTGGATCGTGTTGGGAAGGTAGCTTATTGATTGGCGCTTCCACCGAATCTCTCTCAAGTTCATGATGTGTTCCACATATCTCTCCTGAGAAAGTACATACCCGATCCTTCACATGTACTCAGCTCAAAAGTTGTACTGCTGGATCAAGATCTTTATTATGATGAACAGCCGATAGTGATTATAGATCATAGAGAAAAAGTCCGACTGAACAATACCACTCGCTTGGTGAAATTTTTATGGAGGAACCACCAATTAGAAGAAGCTACATGGGAGCTTGAGTATATGACGAGGGAGAGGTATCCTCATCTGTTTATTACAAAGTGTCGAATTTTGAGGGTGAAATTCAATTTAAGGTGGGTAGAATGTAACACCTGAGAGTTTTATGAGAAATATTTTGTTTTTATGTTATATACAACATCAATGGATTCTTTCACTACACACAAAACTATCTCGGATTTCACGTAATCGTGACCTTCCTTGATATCTTGCATTGTACGCAATACCGAGTTTCACTAAACAGCGATATGCTGTTAAAATATTATTAAAACTAGCTGTTATGAATAGTATTACCCACCTTTTTAAATTTTATAAATTTTATCTTTCAAAATGGAATTCATTTTTGGATTTGGAATATCGAAATTAGCCTAGGGTGAAATTTTGGTGTTTTTCTAAAAACATTCAATTTTTGATGAATAGTGAACAAACTGGGTTAGTATTTAAAAACCGGATTTTTATTTAAATAATTATTTTTTTTAAAATTGATTTTTTGTAGAAATTGATACATAATACCTATATAAGTTAAATGTAATTAATTGGAGTCATTTTATTATAATTTTAGATATATAAATATTTTATTGAACTTTTCACCGTCTTTTACCCACCTTCTAAGAGAGTTTGAAAATTTATATAAAACATAATTTTACTGCTTCTGTGAATGGAATTTTGAAAATCCGAGAGATGCGGTTAATATCAAGGTGTAAAATTTCGTTCAATAAGATAAAAATAATTTTTGGTGAATAGTAGCTTTTTTACTTTTATTTACCATGGTAAGAAGTAAATAGGGAAATTAAGGGTAAAAATGATATTATTATTACCCTAACACATTTCCTAATTCTATTGTATAAGTGTAATTCGACAAAAAAAACAACCTTATAAATAAAATATGACCATTTAGGTCCACTTGGATTTGATTAGGACATTAATTATTAATTTATTTAATGAAGGGTTCAAACAGTTAAAATCAATGTTGAATAATTAAAGCATTTTTAATATAGGGTTATACATAAGATAAATTCGACTATATAAATTCATTATAAATCTAGAATGATTTCCTACGTAATTGTATTTTATTTATAATTTTTGGAAATTAAATAATTTAATTAATTTATAACACTGTGATGATGCAGTAAGTATCATATTAATGAAATATTAACATAATTGATATTATAAATACCAACATGAATGTAATTTCAGACTTTTTATAAATTAAAATGATTTTATAGGTTAATATGACATGTTAGTATTAATGTGAATAACTTTTTTAGAACTAATCATGCTGGTATGATTTTCACAAAAATCAATTACCAAATAGTGTTAAAATTGACATAAAGTAGTTTTTTAAACAAATATTATATTATTAATTGTTATTTTAGTCCTAAAAATATACGGATCATCCAAATGACTTATATAAGGTTATATATATTAATAATAAACAACCTGGGGTTCGTTTGGCTTGTTATAGTATGTTTATTAACCATATAGTGTAAGAAAACAAGAAGACACAGTAAAAGTAAAATCATTTAACTTAGAGTTAAATTTGAATGATAAGGTTAAAATAGTAACCTAAACTTGTCAAAAATCTATTTTATGAGAGGATTTAGATCCTTCCCCATCATATCTACTAAATAGATCAATTTGGAGATATTAAAATCATAATATGACTTTATAATAAAATAATATTTTATATTTATCCTAAGGAGCACCTCTCCTCCCTTAAAAAAGGGAACCTCCTCCCTCTCCTCCTCACACAACATTGAGCTTTAAAGCTCGGCCAAACCCTGCCAATTTCACTTCTCCACTTCCATATAAACATCCTAGACGTCCTGGTTATCTTCAATGACAATATTTATTTCCCTAAGTGGAGGTTAAGAAGAGGCGCTTCAAAGAAGAGGTAATGTCCATTACCGATTATTTCAACATCATCTCCTCTTATAGTTATTCTTATTGAGTTGTTTCATTATGAATTAATAACATCTTTATCACTCATATACTGATATGTCATTATAAATATGAAACAACACTATTTCACCTTCTATCCATCCTGTGGAAAACAAAATTACCGCGCGTGCGTACGTAAGGAATACCCTCTCCGCGTCGTAGTGTAATCTGTTTTCCACCATGACCATACATGGATGGTTATAATGGTGTAAAGAATAACTATATATGATTATTGTAAAGTGATATTAATTCTGAAATAGTATACATAATCTTCGATACAATTCCACGATCATGGGAACGATATCATCGCCCATGCGTATGTACGGCCTACCGTCTCCATGATGTGATGCGACTCTTTTTACATGATCTTCAATGCTTAATGATTATATAAATTAATTTAATGAATAAATATGATATATATTACACTAATACCATTCTGGAAATTAGGTATCTATAATCTAAAAGAAGAATAAGAATTTATTTGTCAAAACACGCATTAGAAAAAAAAGCAATAAACACCCGAATAACAAGTAACAATGAAATATTACTAATAAGAAGCTAAGAATATGAACATATATGATATCATAATAATGAGTAAGATTACGGAATAAGTCAATAAAATTATTTAAATAATTATACAGGAGGTTCGGACACGTACAAAGAAAATCAGGCCTATGGTAAGGGAAAATCTTGCAATCTCATTTTTATCTGAGATTGTTTATACTTGAGAATTTTATGGGGAATATTTACCATCCACATCAATTTTTCCTCATTATGTAATTTTATTTATATCCTCCTACAATTGTTTAAATACAATTTTTCCCCTTTTTGAGTTTTTAGTAAAATATATGAATGGAATCTTTTGTCGTTTTTCGTACGCGGTACTTTTTGACTTTTCCGGCCAAAGTACGAGAAGAATGTATTTTTTAACATATACGGAATGAATGGATTTTCAGAACATTATTTACTTGAAAATTAATTTTGAAGTTTTCTTGTTTATTTTTAATCAAATTCTATTATTTTAGAATTATCCGACATTTTAAGAAAGGAAATTTTTTTTGAAGTAGAAATGATTTTTTCCTCATGAATGGAGTTCAAGCGATCTATCAAAATTATTTTCCATCTAAGATAATACAAGGTTCTATTTATATAACTATTTTTACATTTATTTGATTATGTTATGATGTAATTATTTTTATAAAGTTCTCTTATATTATATTGATTATGTAATGATTCCATGATGTTTAAGAATCCCATTTTTATTACATGGGTTAAGCTATGATTTTGGATTTATGATTTTGAGGCACACATATGAATTGTTTCATTATGAGATGGGTTGGACCTATATATCCCTCCAATGAATTGGGTAATGATTTATATCTAATGAGATAGACATGGTTGGAAGGGAAGGTTAATCCAGTTCAGTGAAACTGGACTGAAACGAGGAGTGAACTCGGTTCAGAAATGGACTTTGTCCTATAAGATAGTCTTGGAAATGAGTCTTGACTACTAAGAAATGATTCTATATGATTATGTGTGTATTCCACAAAGTGTCATGTTTTAAGTTATGATTATTGGGATTACATTTCAATATTGTGATTTATCCCATGTTATGATATTATGATATCTTTAGCAGCTTAATATTTTCAAAATGTTATGTTCTTATGAAAATTATATGAATTATATTTCTTTTTTTTACCCTTAATGAGAATTTGAGCTCACCCTTTTGTATGTTTTATTTTCCCCAGGTTAGGAAGAAAGATATTAAGTAAGATATGCCAAATGGGACTCTAGATATGATAAAATAAAAGGGAGACAATGTAAATGATTTATGAACTAGTTTTTTATGTTTCCCAGTTTCTGAAGACATTTTACCTATATGGTCTTTTTATGGTTTTTTATATGTTGTAATATGTGTGCTTCAATTCTGAAGTAATAACTATGTATGTAAATTATGAGTCGTTATATGTTAAATGTAAAAGATAAAGTTAATATAGTGACCTAAACCTATCTAAAACCTATTGGTTTATAGGTTTTTGACACATCCCCAACTTATCCTCGAAATAAATCATTTTTGAGCCATTATCAAATAAAATTTATTTTATTATAAAATAATATTTCATGCTTTTCATAAAGTGCCCCTTGCCTCTCTTGTAAAAGAGTACATTCCCTTCTCTTAATTTATCACCACTAATGCCATTTGGCTCAAAAAATACCCTACACAAATATCCTCCCAAATCTCCTCGCTTAATCCTAGAGGCCTTACATTTGTTAGAAATCCATCCTAAGGATCCTTTTTGATCAAATAAAGAGGAAGAACCCAAAGAAGAGGTAAATATTTCATCACCTCTTTCATGCTCTTTTTTTCTTCCACTTCATCTTTCATGGTTGTTTATATTCTAAAACAATAACTCTAGTATATACTATATACTCTTATGTTATTATAAAAATGGTACATCCATATTCATTATTCTATCCATCCTATGAATTCTTAAGTCACCATACATGTGTACATACGACTTACTGTCTCCACGTCGTGGTGTTATTTGTTATTCAAACCATCGTTATTTGGATGGGTATAATAATTATGTATAATTATTGTAAATAAAAAATATAAAATGTTATTGATTCTTTATATTTGATATAACATTCAATTAAATACGATTACACCTTTAATTTAATGATATTGTTGCTCGGGCATACGTACAGATTACCATCTCCAAAAACGCTATGAAATTCATCCCCCGTCATAATAATTCATAAATAATTTTTATTTTATTATTAAAAATAATTTTTATCAACATAATACCATTCAATATATGAATAAACTACATCCTATAAATAAAAAACATGTCTTATGTATCCCTGCATATAAAGGAAAATGAATCAGTTATCAACAAAAATGATGATACTAATGAAATATTATTAACAAAGAAATATTAGAGGATCATATATGTTATCATATTTTTGTAAATAGTTATTTTATAATTTACTAACATTTTTTTAACTATTATACAGGAGGTTAACATACCATCAACTAAATAAAAGTACAAGGTAATGGTTAATTCCTTAATTTTTTTATTATCTGAGGTTATTTTTACATTATTATCTACTGGGACATATTTATTACCCATGTTCATGTTTCATAAAAGTTATTTCAAAGGGATTATTTTTATGGATTTTTTACTAAAACCTCATTTTAAATGGTTTAAAGATTTATTCCTCTAATTATTTCTCATTAATTTCCATGTTTTCAAAATGGTTTTAAGGATTCATTTATATAATTAACTGAGTGTTTTAAAATTTTAATTTCATTACAATGTTTCAAAGTTGTATGGGACACTTTTTTTCAAAACTATCTTTAAAATGAATTTCCTTTTAAAATTATGTGCCTTTTTAATGATTTCTTGAAAAGGGGTTATTTCTCTCAATGATTTTTGCTTATCATTTTCAACTATGTCAACATTTTTTATGTCATATTTATTTTTATCGAGGTTGATTTATTATGATACAAATCATTCATATTGTATTGAATTTTTTTTCATATGTTTGACTGTTTACGTGTTATTTTTATACCATTCATGGATTATTGATAATGTATTGACAATTCGTATGCTATTTTTAATATGAATGTTTATGTTATGTTTAAATCTTTTTCTATGTGGAATGAATTGGACTTAGTAATTGATGGGTGGACACCACTATAGCTCCTTGATGCATCAGTATGTCTCATGTGACAAACTAGTGTCTTAGAATAAGGCCTTGACAAAATAATATTTTTAGTCATCACACAAGTCCTTGAATATGTGGTTATGAAGTCTGGTGTTATGCATTCCATCAACATGAAAGTGGCTATTGATATTGCATATGATTATTAAACTTGTACAATATCCATGTAAATAAATAAATGGATTTATTTGATTTCATCTTTTCAATATTAAGTTGAAGTTTATGTTTAAAAGTAATTTGTTTTTTTCTAACACATTGCCTTAAATGTTTATGCTTATTTATGAAAGATTCTGTTATATTGTTATCCTTACATAGCATATGAGCTCACCCCTTTCTATGTTTTATTTTTCTTTTGATGTGAATAAGTATATTATTATTGGCCTGTAAGAATAGTCTAAGGGATATGAATTTGGTTAATGGAGACAATATTGTTGTTGTTTTTAATTTTTTTTAATGTAATGTAACATTCATGTATTTAATCTATTTTCCATGACTGTAAAACAGACCGGTCCTTCAGGACCTGATTCCCTATAATCTTTCCAATGTTATGTAATAATGCACAGACTCTGGGTAACATGGGTTACGATATTACACTATGATTTTTTTATATATTCAGAGATGGGGTTCACTAGGCCTAATAATGTATGGGAAAGAATCTGGACAATTATTTCCAATGAAATAATTGTAATGATATAGGATATTATAAAAATTATTTTCCAAAAAATCAATGGAATTTAACATAGGGGACACCTAGGGGATATGGCTAAACATATACAATCTCTAAAATGGAGGTAAATGTAACAAATGTCATGTTTAGATGTAAAAATATCCTAATATAAATTTTATAAATTTTTTTCTTTATTCTATATCATCGCAATTTTTTAATATACACAGATTTGAAAAAAATTAGACATTTCCCATTTTATATAATAATGGAGTTTATAGTAAAGACTCCAAAGATAGGTATCATTAAAAAAATTGTGTTGTTCAACAACAATTATGACATATTAATGTTATCTACTTTCTAGCCATGTTATAGTACTTATGGTTGAATTTTATATAATCCATGATATGGACTGTCTATCAAAATATGACAGTAACAGTTAATTGAAGAAGAAGGAATATATGATTTTGGATAAAAATATACATTCCCTCATATTTATAGTAGATGATTTCTCACCAATTTTTTAACATCCACCCCAGTGGCTTTACTGAATGAAATTATAGCAGATGAATTGAAAACGACTACCAGTGAATAAGATGGTAATCATCAAATTTTGTTTGTACCTATTATGAAGGAATACATTTGATTTATTTCATGAGAAATTACCAGGAAATCCCCTGAAATTGATGATGAATTTTCTATTGATTTAATCTATGGTTAAATGAAAATATCAAAGTACCTATAGAAATAAAACTATTTAATTAGTGTAATTTTATAAATAACTAGAGGATTTTGGTAATAAGTTTTTTATTATCACTTGTGTTTCACCATGAGGTTTCCTTTTACTTGTGGTTAAAAAATATTGATCCATGAGGTAATGAAATTATTATTGGGTAATCAATGTCATTAAATTAAAGGAAATGTATCCTTTACTACAAATTGATGACTTGTTTTATAAACATCATAGATCCTAAAAATTTTCAATGATTGATCTTTATTCTGCATATCGCCAATATTGAATTAGGAAAGAATTAATTAGAAAGATAGACTTTTGGATAAGTATTTGACATTTTGATTCTATAATAATTCTATTTAGATTGACTGGTAAACCCCTTATTTTTATGGACCTAATGAACAGAGTATTCAAGTAATATCTTTGTTTGGGTAAATCCCTCAATGTAATATTGTAGTTGTTTTGGTTTGATTGTATTTGTTTAAAAAATAATGTTTCCATATTTAGTTATTGAGTTATATTAATTTTTTTGACAAAATGTGTCAAACATGATCCATGATAAAGGAAAGGACACTCTGGAGTTAGTTCAAAAATTATGTATGCTTGGTGGAGTCGTTTCCCAATATTTTCCAAATTTTTTTGTGAATATCTAGAGAATAAAAAAAGTTATTTATTTCAAAGGGTTCTGTGATCAATAGAGATGGGGTTTATAGTCACAGGCACATGCAGAGATCCAATATAATTACATCAAAATATTTAAAATGAAATAATTACATGAAAGATTGATATTTTCATAAATGTTAGCTTTTTCTCACCCAAGAAATAATAACAATGTGGAACGAGTTAAAGAGGCTTACATGACCAATGCGACATCAAATATGGTTTTATGAACTCGGAGTAAATCATATATGTCAATGTTATATTCTTGAAACAATTATAGGTAGGGTCGTCCAGGCCCATAAAGAGATGGTTACCCCTATCGTATCAGTATAACAACCCATAGAGGAATACGTGGCATTGAATCGTGTAAGAGTTTCATAAAAATGGAGTTTTGAATAATGTGAGTTGAAGGAAAATAGTGTTGTGCAAAAAGATATTTTTTTTAATAGAATAATTGTTTTTTTTTCAAGTTAATAATGTTTCAGGCAACACATGCAATGGTTACACTAAAGATTTAATTGGAACAATAATTTTGTGGTAAAGGGTTATTCACGAAGTAAATAAAAGTGGAACGAAATGGTATACTAAATGAGATTTAAAACATATTGATTCTGAAAATTAATAGAGGATATTATAAATAAGTAGTAAGGACACATCTGTTGTGAGAATAGTGATCTTTCAAGTTGTGAATGGTTATGAACAAGAAGGGATTTTGACTCCACTTGGAACATCATAAACAATAGTTCACATTAGTGGTTTTGGTACATCATAACATTTCAATTGTATGCATCATGGATGTAGCTCAGTGAGGGTGAACTAAGGAAAACTACTATTTCTCATGAATTCCATAATTCATTTTCATACATTTATATGCGAAATAGAGAAGATAAATTTATTTAACAAGGAAACAAGTTCTGAAGGGGAAATTGTTTTAATCTGTCATTTCATGGTTCACCCCACATCTGAGGGTATATAACATATTTGGGATCAAAATCGAGATGATATTTTTGTGGTATTCGTTGAAGATATTCTAGTGTATTATAACAAGTTATTGGGAGCATGATAATACCATCTGTATCATTCTAACGACTATTATATGGGATGAATTATATGGAATAATTAGGATGTGTGATTTCTAGATTCAATAAGTTTATTTTAATAGAATTATTGTCCCCATGGATGGAATATAATTTAAAAATTCAATGACAAAGGAATTTAGAGAATGGAATAAAATAATAATCATAATTGAAGTACATAGTATCATTATATTGGTAGGTTACTATGGGATATCCTTGGATAATTTTTTGCGATTAGATAACCCATTAAACAATATTACATGTTAAGAGGTTATTTTTTTCCAAAAAAATGAATGTGATGAATGCTTTGATGAACAAATGGGAATATTAGTAAATACTATTATTTTTACTCTACCATCTATGAGTGATGGATTTTTAATATATTTTGATTCATCAAAAAAAGGACTTGGTTGTTTCTTTGTGAAAAATGATAATGTTATTCTATAAAAGACGCTTTTTTAAAAAAAGTGGAATTAATTTAAAATTACTTTCTGCAAATTCAATGTTTTGAATTTGGAAAAATGGATTCCTTATTTTTAATCAGGAGGTCAAATTTTGTAAATTGATAACTTTTATTTTTAGACATTAAGAATATTTACTTCAGTAAATATTTTATTTACCACAGTTAGTTGGGAAATCTGGTCAATAAGGGTGAAAAATAATATTATAATAATATTAAATTTCCCTTAATCATTTCCTAACCCAATTGCATGATTCATGTTTGACAATGAGCATCCTTGTGTCAATTGGGGGACCACATGGATCCACGTGGGAGTGATAATGTAACATTATATTAATTAATATAAGGTAAAAACAAAAATATCATAAAACTAAATCATTTTTCTAAAACATTTTTTAAATGGGGTTATATATGTTTTCTTTTCAACTATAGATATTATTTGGAAATCTAAAACGATTTTTTACATCAATGTGTTTTATTTAATAAATTTAGATATTAAATAAACACATTTAATTATGACACAATGGTCACGCATTAATTGCATAATTAATAAAGGAATAAAAGAAATGAAATTATATTTATTAAAATAAATTTATTTTGATCTTTTTTATGCCATCCAAAAATTTATTATATTAGGATGACTAGTTTTCCATTAATTAATTAAGGTATTTATAATGAATCAGGTGGTTTTTTGGTTTTTAAAAATTCATGATATTAATAGTAATAAAATTTTCATAAAAGAATATTTAAATCAATCAATATTTCATATAATGATAATATAGTTCGAAAAATCTAAAATTAAGGAAAATGACATATATGATTTTAAAAAGATCATTAATGATCCATTATGGGTCAAATGGAATTTTATATTAAATATGTTAACCATATATTATTGATATATAAGAGAACATGGTAAATGGTAAATAAGTTAACAAAGGGTTAAATAAAAAAATATAATTTTATAATAAAAAAATATCAAATTCTGTCCAATTCATATTGATTGATTTTATTTCTAATTATATGCACATTATCTTCAAATTAAATATGGTTTAGACCCATTTAAACTGAATATAATTTTATAATAAAAAAAATACTTTCAAATAATACTAAAGACCCCATCCTCCATCTTATAATAGGACACCACCTCTATCCCATTACTCATAATTCTCAAGCCCTTTGGCTTGACCAATCTATACTCCATGAAGTTACCAACATCCTTATCTTCTTCCTATAATCCTTAGCTTGGATAGAAGTCAATTTAAGAAACCCTTCTGGTACAAAACAGAAGGAGGTTACCCAATTTAAAGGTAACATCTTCTCTCAAGTTCATTCTTTTATTATCCTTATCCAACTCAATAAACTGTATTTATAACAAAACCGGTGTCATAAAAATACTAGGATAATTTTATGAGAAGTATTTGAAATCCCCTTCCACACACCACCATCTAATGGATTTAAAACTTATTGTTTCTGTGGACGACGATCATCTGCCTCCCAAAATGATGATTGTTAAATTATCTTCTACCATATCACATGGTGTCCATTATGATAGAACTGTATTTATTTGTGATATAAATTATGTTTATATTATTTCAATAGTTTTGTTATTTTCATTTATATTATACTTTTATGCTTGCCATAATGGATAAATACGATAATTCCATTTGAGGAAGTGTTGTCCCCCTCAAAGTGATATGACTCATTCATGCCTAACGTGGAACATATAAAGGATGGACATAATGAGATTATAAATTTTATAATACTACAATTATAATATATCTATGTATCATTGTTTTTTAATTCCATTAAATATGAAATATAAATGAATGTAGTGATCAAGCATACATACGACCTACCATCTTCATAAACAATGCATTTCATTTCTTATCTTCAAATGTTATTTACTATTATAAATACATATATATTGTGGATATATATGATATATAAGATATATAAATCATTAATATCATTCTAGATATAATGTAATTTTTACCAGATGGACAATCTGTAATTATAAGAAGTTCATTTTAGACTCAAGTACCAAATATAGACAAAACGACCGTTATTAACTCAAATTGATATATAATGTTTATAAAGTCGTAATAAGTGATATAAAAGGGATAATAAACATGAAAAAGGTTATTAAGAATGTATAAATTAACTTTAGTTTGTTATTCGTGAGACTAAATAACAAACGAGTCAAATGAAATATGAGGTAAGGAACTTCGTCCCAATATCCTTTCATTGAGACATATTTTGATTTATACCCAACATTCTTTTATATGGTGTATAAACCCCATTGACTATTAATTTATTTAAAAGGGAATATTTTTCTATATATCATTTTACAAAATGAACAAAGGAATTTTTCCTTTTAACGTATGAGGTGACAACAACCTTTCCACCGTCACAAGTATTATTTGATATTTGGATTCATCTTCAAGATGTACTGTTTTTAAATGGAAAATAAACACAATATAATAGTTTTTACGTATTTTATTATTAAAAATGATTTTTACAATTGAATTATTATTTCAATATGTTGAGATGATATATTTTGATTGAAATTTGGAAATGTATTCTTTCCTTTATGTTTGGTTTATGTGTAATGAATATTTTATGGCTCCTGATCATTTTTTACGTATATGGGTAGTTCCATGATAATCCTAGGGAGATTTATCCCGAGATAGCTCTCCAATGAATTGGGTAACGTGATGAAAGAAAAATTTAATGTTTCTCCTAAGAGATGTAGGGAATACACTTTGATGGGTATTCCAAATGTAACTTCCAACGTAGCTATGAAATCTACAATTTACATTTGTTATGTGTTCCAGATGTTACCATTATTATTTATGATTTATATGTGTTATTCATAAATATTATGATATTTTGAGCTATTTTAAAGATTTCAATGTATGATATCATTGAAATGTATGTATTGTTGGAATAATGGTTTTGTTCCTTATTTTATAACCCATACTGAGGTTTTTATGCTCATCCCATGTTTTTGAAAAGTTTTTCATGTGATTAATGGTAGTGTAAGAGAAAGGTATAATTCAATAATATTTACATCATGAAAATAATTCTTATTTTTTTTATGAGTTCTTATTTTGTGAAAGAAATGCATACTGAGTAGAATTGTATACTTTGTAATATTTGAGATGTATTGTAATAGTTATGGCCTAATTCTATAAAACTTTAAACATGAAAGGATCCACAATATGAATTACTAATATAATTCATGATTATGTAATGTTTAAGGTCAGGTTGTTATAACTACATTACACAATACACTTCTTATCCCTAAGATACCCTTGTGATTCACAAATATCTATTTCAACTTTTAAAGAACATCGGACAATTTCCTCATAGATATTGAAGTCATGGATCACTAGGGATTTCAGTAGGCTAGGTTTTAGGAAACCATAAAAGTGGCCAGCCTTGCATTGGGGGGTAACAACAATTTCAGAGGAATATCACGTAGGCCATTGAATGTTTTCATCATACTCTCTGACGGAATGGTCATCTTTTTCGTTGAGGTCAAGGAAGTCCCTTTCCTTCTTATGTCGGAGCGTGCAAGGAAAGCATTTTTGATAAAAACATTTTTTGGAAATCCTTCCATTAAAACGTCTTGATCTCCTCCTAAGGCTTCATATTTTTGATCCATGACAATAATTGATTATCTTCACCCTCATTACGATAAGCATCCATAAGTACCTTCTCTTCTTCCAGACATTGAAGGATGGAGAAAATCCATTCAATGGAGTTGATCCATTGTTCAACAATTAAGCGATCAGCTGATCCATTAAAAGTATAAGGGCTTTGTCTCATGAAGCTTTTGATTGCGGCTTGTTCTTTCATTGTGGGGGGGGGGGGGGGGTAATGTTACTATTTACCCATGTTTCTATTAAAAACATGTGTTAATTGATAGAGTTTTGTGACGATGTTCTTCATTCCTAATCCCATCAGATTGGGCATATCATTAGAACAGTCATCACATTGATCTTTGCATCAGTTGTTATCCCGAGTCCTCCTATTACCATCCATTGGATGGAATAAATTTATAGTTGGGGGTAACACATAAAGGGTAACCCAAAGACCAAAATGGATGACTTATAAATTACTTTATTTCATTAACTTATTAATTTATAGGCTTCAATCTATATTATCAATGCTCTACTTCCCAATATATAGACATAGGTGGATCTTTTTATTCCCTTAATAATTGTTTATAATATGATTATGAATTTACCAAATTATATCCTCCGATAGTTTTGTAACGAAGAGTGAAGCAAGGCACGTAGTCACACACCGTTTTCTGTTTGAGTCTAGCTCAATGTGGTGCTTTCTGGTTTTACCCTTAGATACATCTATTCTAGAGAAACCCCTACCTTCTCGTATCCAGACATGGATGTATATTCTGGATGAATAACTTACTCATTACTCACCAAATTTTATGGATTTTTTATTATACACAATCTTATCCATATGTATTTCACGAGGGTTTTCTAAACCTAATACTAAAAATAACTAAACATATCCTCTAATAGAAAATATAACAACCTTTCCATTTATTAAACATAAAAACATGATTTATTACCTAAACATTTACTTAATACAACTATGAGGATCTATAATTCTATTTTATAGGGACTTTTGTAACATTACATATAATCTTATAACATTAAACTCAACAACTTTATTGAAAACTTCCTTTACATGACCACAATATTCTTTCGTACTTCTCGTTGCATGAGATAACTTGAGCACATTTATAAGAAAAATGGGAGATATAAAGCCCAGTAATGGAGTAAACATGGAATACCATGAACAATATAGTACATGTTAGGAAATAATCATATCAATGGAGCATAAAAGAAACACAAACATGAAGGCAGGATATTTCATGATTATCAAAACATCGAAATGTGGAAACAACATTTAACAAGATATCAGCATGATAACAGGATCACTAAACATGTATAATGATTAAACCCTCATTGCACACATCGCATCATGATACTAATCATTACCCAATGTATTAGAGCACTATCTGGGAGCACCCTTCCTAATCATTTCTTTCCATTCATAAGTGTGACTGGTAGATCTTTGATATGGATTCATTAAACATCATATTTTATTCCAAGATAAATGAATGTGGAATTAATACATGAATCTTTATAATCAATAAGTAAATTTACATAATGTTGAAGAACATTGGTAGAGAAATGGGCATGGTATTGACTACACAATGACTTCGGATTGGAAACTCAAAGTGCATTTTTAGGCAGCAAAATGACGGGACATAAGAATTCATAAAAATGGTTTATGAGAGATAATTAATTGTTTCATAATATGTACATAACGTATCATATAAGGGCGGTAACATAGATACATTTAAAAATATATTTAATAGAATTTATATTCATAATACAAAATAACTTTTTGAATGTATATGAGGAGAGAGAAATCCCTCACCGGATTTTGGTATGGTAACCGGTGTACATAGGAGACATTAATGAGAGAGAAATGGGTCTCCAATCATTATAAAATAATTAGGGAAGTATAGAGGACGTGAGATATCATTGAAAATCTTTTTTAATTCAAAATAAAATAGTATAGAATCATAAAGATGAAAAGATAAAAATGAGAGATGAAGAAATCCCTTTCTTGGAATTGTGATCCCAATGGATTTGGAGAGGCTTGAGTGTGGATTCTATGGAGCTTGGGGCACCTTTTAAAGTTTCTAGGTATTGGAGGTCTTATTTTGGTCAATATACAAGGGTTTTTAGTGAATATAATGTGGGATATTTCGTGGGATTATAGAAGAAAAGAGGGGGAATTCATTATTATTTAGGTTTTGGAGACTGCACATTAAACTAATCAAAATCACAAACCATCCCATGGTTTTTTCCTATTTTTTTTTCAAATGGTTTTAGAAGAAATTATTTTATATGGATGGTGGCCTAACTTATTAAAATATTAGGCTTTTTTATATGAAGGTGAGTCACACAGTCAATGAAATTAATATAAAAATATATAATGTTTTTTATGTCTTGGTGGGTCTATAATGGCACTGTAAAATTAATAAAACAAATATTAAATCACATTAAATTAAAAAAAAAAAAAATATTCACCAAGAATATCATTTATAATAATTTATTACATCAATATTAGGACATTATGATATCATAAATCAAATTATATATTTAAACTATATTTAATTTCTATCCAAAAATTTGACTGTCTCAAGAAATTATGATAAATTAACAATTGGAAAATTTTGATGCCCTGATTTCAAAAATAAAATTCATTTTATCTAAATAATTTTCTAAACATTTTAATATTTAATTTTGAAATAAAAACTGACATTTATCGAAAATTCATTTGTTTTTTCAAAAAGGGTTTCAAACCTTAATAAAAATTACATTTGTATTTATAAAAATTATATGATAATTTTTAATAAATAAATATTAACCAATTGATAATGTTTTATTAAAATATTATTTAATTATGAAATCCATTAATACATCAAAAAATATTTCAAAATTGAATATTAACTGAAAATACTATTTTTACATTAAAAACTATTCACAAAGTAACCTTAATAAAATTATATTTTTTATTATATAAAAAAATAATACACATAATCATAGTGTTATGGTCTTCTTACATAACCCATTATAACGCCATCATGTGACCTAAGGGTATGGTGTTCGATGGAGATAGACTCTTTTAGTGGCTCAGATAACATTGCTCAGGTCGTAATCTATATAAACTTCCACTTTTCACATAGGCGGTGTCGTTCGAGCTTAAAAGGATTGAGATCAGCATAGGGTGGGTCATGATAGAATCCCTATGATGCCACCTCCTTTCCTAGATCCAAATAATGTTCTTCCTGTGGAGAAATTATACTGGATGAGGCCACCGCTTCATTCATCTAAGTAAATTAGACTACTTAAAGCCATATATTTATACTAATCATGTGATCACTGTTCCACTTATATATTAGCAACGGTAAAAATTCGTAATGGTAATTTAAAATCAATAAAAAAAGGAAGTTCATATTTTATATATCCATTTTACATAATAAGAAGTTTAATTAAACCTATAAAAATATTCATTAATAAAAGTTTTGGTCGTTAAAACATGATTTATTTTTAGAAAATTGTTCACAAAATATATGAAAATTTGTTATGAATATTCATATTACTAAATTCAATATCTTGGTTATAATTATCTCCATAAAATAATTATAAATTTAAAATGATGAATCATTGAATCATCAGTTTTTATGTACCGTATTCCTAATCTTGGTTGCATATAATGTATTCTGAGTCAATGATCAATGTATCGTACGTTGATTTGGTGTCATGTAACATATTACAAGTCAGTTTTGTGAGAAAGGAATGTTGTAATTTGCTAAATAATAATAATAAACGATTTTTACAATTCCATAAAATTAAAATTCTGAAAATATTAAATTAATTCAAAAAACTACAAAATATCTAGGTGTTACACATGTTTAATTTACAAAACATATATATTTGTTGAAAAAAATTAAATTAAAAAAACAATTTGATGTGACATATATTTCTCACTAATGATTAATGAGGTAAATTTATATAATCCAAAAATTCCCTCTATTTTATGAAATTTGGTAAAAATGATCAATTACATCTTACTTATCTATTTCTTTTCCCATTGATCTATTTTGTCAAAGAGACACATCATAAAAATATAATGAAAAAAATAAAAACATTCTTGGTGTAAGTGACATATCATAATATAAGAATCTTTATAATTCATTTTCAAGATATAAGACAACATTGTGTACATTTTTATTTCAACTAGACACATCACATAATTGGTAAAAAGTCCTCCAATATGTATTTTTGTTAGAAGAAATTCAATTTTGTCGACCCCAAAAGATCAGAGCCAGTGCATTATTTATTTACATTACTATGATTAAAAGGATTCAAATATCAATGGAATATATTTTTTAATAGTTTTGGAAACCCAGATACATTCATAAGATCAACATCACAACTTGATGGAAATTACACTATAAAATTTCCATTGGAAATATCCATAACTTCAAGATTATCCCAACAATTCATTCAAAAAATTTACCTTGGAATCCTCGGGGAAATAAAGAATGAAAATAGGGTTAGCATAGATGCTCAGTAAGGGTATGTAATAGAGTTTAAGTAATCGTAAGAATATAAAATATACATGTTGATAATCATAAAATAAATGCATTTAAACAAATACTTGAGAATAATATGGAAGTAATAAAAGTTGGATGAATAATTCAATAACAAAATATAACCATGGATATTCTACTAGTGGAATAATCACATGGGATATCAATTTTAGGTATCATAATGAGGTAAATCCATAACTATGGATAACTAAAACATACCTTCAAGGATGCATTTTTAGAATCTATCATGCCTTTATTCTAGAATATTCTATTGTCAAGGAATCTTGCAAAAATCTATTAAATGTGTAAGGTCTCGACCAAAAACATATCTAGTTTGTCTCAGGTGACTAACTGATGATCAAGGGGTTTTATGGGGCCCCAACCCACACTTACTACATCCAATATATTATTCATATGAAAGGGTTAAATAATATACAACTTATACATTCACATTGAATATATCATATGTGATGTATATCATTTTTTCCAATCATTAAACATAACACTAACTATTGAATGTAATATGGTGAATGCTTTCAAAATATCACATCCATAGTCAAACTAATCATAAACCATTCAAAAAAACATTTTATATGATATCATAAAATATTTATCACAATTAAATTTATGAATCCAAATGAGTTATAAAATAGATGAAAATACTCGTATAAAATAATCATGTAAATTCTTGATAGAAATGGTCGTTTACATTGAAAAGAAGACTTCTTTTGAAAAAATATCTTCATAAAAACACAAGTGAATTATAATAGTATAATCATAATAAATTCAGTTATTTTAATAAAATATTGGGTTCTTATTATATATTCTAGAGTTCATTTTTAAATAAGTAAGCATTTGAGATCTTCCTTTGCAACGAGATTTCTTATCGGGAAGAATTTTTTAAAGAAAATTTAAAAACATGTAACTCCAAAAAAAATAATGAATAATTGTTAATGATACACAATTGTATAACAGTAAAACAAATTATGATGAGTACATATAAATAAATAATATTCCTATTGAGGTAAGTCGATAATAACAATAACCCGAATGAAAATGGTGGACTGGGTAAAAAACCCAATCAACATTATTATAAATCACATCATATGACCTAAAATTAATAATAATAAAATGATTCATTAAATACCATACAAATATATATATTTATGATATGATACATAAGTTTTCATCATAAATACACCACACGCAAGTAATAGTTGTGAGTGAGGCATATCTCACATAAATGAATTTAAGTTGAGAAAATTCTTACCTTATGTTCGAACTTGTTATGCACATGACCTTATCATCCTGGATAAAAAAATTAAATCCATTAATCAATTAATGAATTAATAACCATATATATATATATTTTATTCAGTATACATTTATTATGTTCATTTATTGACTTTTGGATGAGTTATAAGATAATGATTTATCGCTCAGGGGAATTCTTTTTCCGGATTTTCACAATCGATATAATTCTATATTAGTATGGATGTTCATTTGGAATGGATATAATTCTAAAAAATTGAATTTATATATTATTAATGAACATAAATAAGTGTAACAATTTATTCTTATCATTTGGTTATAGGGTATGAATATTAATTATTATATAAAACATTAATGACATTCATTTATATTATTTTGGCGGTATTTCGATTATTACAAACTAGTTTTGTCGAATGAATTAATATTATGTTTATATAGTTTATAAAAAACACAAAATAGGTTATAATACATATATTATCATTTGTATCACACAATTAAAAAGGTTTCATGACCCTAATTGAAGAAAAATTTGATGAACAGAGGTTCGTCGTCCACAATGGATGTAAATCGGATACTCCCAATTGATGATTTTGTTCTTAAAATAAAAGAGAGAGTGTGTGTGTGTATGGTGATTAAGGATTAATATTAAATAAATATGATATCATTACATTATATAGGTGATATTTGAGTTATCATGTTCATTTGGACATAGGAGGTGTGGATAATGTATGAAAATAAATCAAATTGAAAATGAAATTAAAAGTAAACCGAAGAGGGTTTACATATTGAATTATATTATTTAAGAACCTCATTACCCAAATTGGATTTTTCCTTTTGGAAAGGAAAACATATCATAGATGTGGGTAGAGACAAGGGAATATTATTTCAGTAAAAAAATTGGATACTTCAAGGATTAGGGGAGTGAGGAGAAGATTGAGTGAGGGGTAGTTTTTATAGAGGATGAAAGGGGTTATTTTTTAATATCATATTCAATATTGGATTTTTTTTCAAAAAACGAATATTGATTGATTATTCTGACCATAAAAAGAAATAGGTTCATGTGACATAGAACCATATTTGATTACCTCATCCATGATTTCAGGAATTATTTATTTAACCCATAATGTATACATATGGTAAATAATTGTATATCAAAATTCACTAAAATTAAAATATTTCAAAAATATACCAAAATATGAACATTAAAATTTCATGATATATAGAATTAAAAAATGGGCCCCATTTTATCAAAGTTAATTTTAAATATGAGATATTTAATTTTTAATTAAAATCATCATTTACACAAAAATAGTATTCTAAAAACTAAAAATGATTTTATAACACCCCCAAAATCAACTAATGTTATATTAAATTATGTACAATTTCTTGGAATAAATATTGATTTAGGAATCTATTTTATGTAAATGAATTTTCATTTAAATAAATATATTAATTATAATTTTTTATTTAAATATATTTTATTAACAGAATAACCAACAATAATTTACTTATTTTTAAAATATTCTATTTCATTTATATGGTGAAAAAAATTATTTATACTTTCATGGGTGATTTTATTATTCATAAGGGTAATATTGTAATGCATAAGGGTATATTACTATTTATAAGTGTAATATTACTATTTATAAGGATAACATACTATTCACCAAGAAAATAAGTTTATGCTATAAAACTATAAATATTTTACTAAAATCAACCTTATAGGTTCGTTTTTCAAATTTCAATTTATAGAGGTGGAAAAATAAAGTTTAATGGAGAGGTTATAAATATCACCCTTTATAATAAAAATATGTTTTTCTCAGAGACTCAATATAATGTGCATCACATTTTATTTTTTATTTATTTTTAAATAATTAGGGTGTTACATTCTACCCACCTTCAATAAATTATGTACTCACAATTTTTACATTGAATGTTAATGGTTGAAACATCAAATTTCCATTGTGGTATTCCTATATTGGAAATGGAATTAAAAAAATCCTTATAATAGGAGGTAAAGGAAAAATGTGAATGTCACTAAAAAATTAGGTTTTCAAATCAGATGACATTAGCATTATGTGAAAACATACACCTAGAAGAAAAATTTAAAGGCTATGTTTTTATGAAGATTGATTGAGAATTAGGCAATTAAAAAGTCTAACATTATAAATCCACAAATCTACGATATTTTAAAATACCATTTACATATAAAAGAAACATGTAATGAGATGATAATTTTGTACAAAAATTCTTTTCCTAGAGATGAGGGTTTATTTTACTATTCATTGACACACTTCATAAAATAAACATATTAGATATTATAATTTCATCCATTGGTTGTGCTTTGATATATCTTTACTTCACTTCTTAAACCAAAATGTGGTTATTCAAGGTGAATTTTTGAATGAATAATTTTGATCCAATGATCCATAAGTCATTCCATGTGCCTTTTGTAACACCATGAGCTTCAATGATACGCTTCTCATTCAATAATGCAATAGATTGTATTGTACGCAACTTCGAGTTCTAAAACACCGCGACTAATCAATGTAGCCGTTATGAATATTAATAACCACTTTTTAAAATTATAGAAATTTTATATTTCAAAATGGACTTCATTTTTGGATTCGGAATATCGAAATTAGCCTATGTTGAATTTTTGGTATTTTTCTGAGAACTTCTAATTTTTTAGGAATAGTGAAAAATACTTAAAAACAACCTTTTTAATCAAAATAATTTATAGTGATAAATTATACTATTTAGTGGTTTTTAAGTATAATTATAATATATTTTTACCATTTTATCCAAAGGAGGTCATTAGAATTAATTTAACATTGAAATTAGACATAAACAATTGCCAATCTTTTGATATAAATTGTTCCTTAAAAACACGCTATTTGTTGTAACAGCAGGGATTAATTATAAAATTAATTAATGCAACTTATATGTTTGGAATTTTGTAAAATTGACATCATTTTTGAATTCGGAATATCAATTATAGATTATGGTGAAATTTTGGCCTTCTGAAAAACTTCAATTTTTGATGAATAGTGAAACCACTAAGTGGTAGTTAAATAACTAATTTTTCGTTTAAATGAAATATTACCACTTCTGTGATTTGATTTTCAAAAATCCGACATACATGGTTGTCATTAAGAAGTAAAATGTGGTTCAATGAGATTAAAATAATTTTTGGTGAATAGACATTTTTAAGTTCTTAATTGCGATTAGAGGTAATTAGTGTAGTTTAAGGTAAAAATAATGTTTTAATAATATGAGATATGGTTGAAACTTTTCCTAATCCTATTGGATGAGTCATGAACGACCAATAAAATCATTGGGTCAACTTGGGGACCCCATGGAGCCACTTTATTTGGAAAATGACATAAATACCTTTTATTTAATGTTAAAGTAAAAAAATGACACAAACATGAAATATTTTACTAAAACAATTTTTACATGGGGTTATACAAGTCATATTTTTGACTATAAATAGTCATTGGAATGATAAAAAGATTTACTAAATCATAGTATTTTTTTATAATTTTTAGACATTAAATAAATTATATTATTTATGACATCATTATGATGCAGCGATGACCTCATTATTTAACGATTTTAATAAAATGAAAAGATAATGTACAATCCAAGGCATACACTTGTCCAAAAACTATTGGATGGGTAGATTTCGAACCCTTATCACCTTATCCACGAATTATATAAGTGTGGGACCTTTAGAATTTGAAAAGCATTGTATAATAATGTAACATTTCAATCTTTCCAAAAGAACCCCTCCTCTCCTCTTATAAAAGGCCCCCACCTCTACCACTTAATTCACACTTTCAAGCCATTTGGCTCGGCCAACCTCTGCCCAAATACTCTCCCAACTTCCCCATATTACTCCTAGAATCCTCACTTTAGGAAGAACTCTTTTCAAATAAGCCTTTGGCTAAAATCAGAAAAAGTTACCCGATTTTGAGGTAATGTCTTCTCTAATGTTGTTTTGTTTTATTTTTCTTCTCAAACCCCCTAAACTCTTTTGATTCATTTCTTTTGTAACAACAACAGTATCCTCAATATACTAGGATGTTGTTATAAAAATTATTCTAGCTACACTGACAAACACCTACATCTAATGGTTAAAGAACATACGGTTTCTGTGGATGGCGAATTTCTGCCTCACGAAACGATGATTTTTCAACACTCATATAACACCTTCAAAGGTGGCCATTAAGATTTAACTATTTTTATATATGATATATAATATGTTTATGATTTACTTATGCTCCTTTATTTCTCATTTATGGAATACATTATGATTTCCATTATGGGTAAAATGCGATAATTTCATTTTAGGAAGTGCGGACTACCGCCCCCTCAAAGTGATTTGAATTGTTAATGCCATATGTAGGATGTATAAAGGATGGAGTAAGTGGTATTATACAATATATTATACTGGAATTATATTATACATTTATATCATTATGATTTCATTCCATTAAATATGAAATTGAAATGAAAGTAGCGTTCATGCGTACGTACTGCTTACCGTCTCCATGAACGGTGCATTTCATTTCTTACCTGTAAATGTTACGTAATATTATAAATGAATGTATATACTGGATATATAAGATATATATGACATCTAAATCATGAATATAATTCTGGAGATAATGGATATTCTACCACATAAACAACTTGTAATTATAAGAAGTTTATTGTTGACTCAAGTACCAAAGATCGACAAAACGACCGTTATTAACTTAAATAATTACATAATGTTCATACCATTGTAATAAGTGATATAATAAGGATAATGAAATTGAAAATGGTTCTTAATAAGGTATATATTTACTCTAGTTTATTATTCAGGAGGTTAAAGAACGGTTGATTCAAGTCAGACACGAGGTAAGGGAACTTTTTAACCCAATTTCTATTCTTTGGGTTAATCTCCTACTTTCAAATTATGTCATGATATTTTTATGTCCTATCTTGTATTTGTACATTATTTATGTGTAATTATAGTGAATAAATATTATATATGTACTTTATTTAAAAAAATGATCTTTTTAAGGACTTCGTCTCAATCCCCTTTCATTGAGGCATATTTGATTTATACACAACTTTCTTTTATACGGTGTATAAACCCCTTTGACTTTTACGTTTATTCAAAAGGAACATTTTTTATACGAAGCGTTTACTATAGGACAAAAGGGAATGATTTTGTCGTACGTATGCGGCGAAAATGACTTCTCCGCCACCGAGACCACTATTTGAGTTTCGGCTTCCTCTACAAGCCATACCCTTTTTTTAATGAAAAATAAATACCATGTTATACTTTTATTTTATTTTGGTATTGAAAATGGTTTTGAAAGAGTTTTTATTATATCAATGTGTTGTATTGATATCATGTGATTGAAATGTGGAAATGTTATGTTTACTTTATGCATGTTTTATGTGATACGATTATGTTATGGTTTATGAGATGTTTAAACCTGTTCATATGAGGAATGTATTGGACTTAATAAGTGACGGGTGGAGCCCGCTATTGCTCCTCGATGCATCGGTAGGTCTCATGAGACAACTAGACGTGGAATTGTCCGAGGCCCTTTCCCAATTTGATTTATGGTTTTGGCCCAGGCCTTAATCATTTTAGACGTCTTGGACGAGGCCTTGAAAAAATGTTTCAGAATGTCCGACATTATACATTCCCTCATTATGAAAGTGGTTATTGATATCACATGTGATTATTCGACCAGTAGAATATCCATGTGAAGAAGTGAATGGAATTATATCATTTTACTTTTTCCATATTATGTTGAAGTTCAAGTTTAAAAGGCTTTTGTTTTAGTTATAAATTTCCTTAAATGTTAATGTTTATTTATGAAAGCATCCGCTATATTACTGAGCATATGAGCTCACCCCTTTCAATGTTTTAATATTTTTATAGGATGTGAAGAAGTATTTTATGAATGACCTGCAGGGGTAGTCAGAAAGGGATATGAGTGTGGACTATGAAGACCATGTTATTGTAGTCTGTTTACTTTTTGATTTAATTAAAGACTTATGAATGTATCTAGTGTTTCAAAGGCTACTAAACTAATCAATATTTCGAGACTTGATCTTTTGTGATCATGCCAATGTTACGAAGTAATGCACCGACTCTGGGTAACTGGGGTCGGGGCGTTACAGTTGGTATCAGAGGTAGTTTAGTACTAACTTTGGAATATAGGTTTAGATAAACTCTGATTAGAGCACATAGGCCAAAGATAGACTTTGAGGATTAGTATAGAAGATCTTCCGAGAATTTTGGTATTATAGAGATGTTATGAGTTTTCCGAGCAATACATCCCTGTCTGGATACGAGCAGGTAGAGGCAGCTCTGGCACAGATGTACCTAAGGGTAAAACCCGAAAACACCGCTTTGAGCTAGACTCGAACAGGAACTGGTGCACGACAACGGGCCTTGCTGCACTCTTGGTTATGACACTCCCGGGGGATATGCTTAGGATAATTCTCATTTTATTTACAAACCACTATGAAGTGTTATGAGTATATACTTCCTCAAAAAAAACATTTCTTTTTATGATTATGGATTATATCCATAAATAGTTCAATTTATGTAAAGTGTTTTGCAAGTATGGAATTATGTATTTTGATTCATAAACTAATCTAGTTTATGCCATTGTTTAGAAATGGCGCCTAGTGGAAGGAATGGAAACTATATCAATGCACGAACTCCATGTAGGGATTGCCCTCCTGCTCAAGATAATTATTGTGGATCTGGAGATACAAATGGTGCTGATCAACTTATTACCATACTGGGACAACTCACTCAGGTTATGAATAATAACCTTACTCGTATAGAGCACCATGATCTGCAACGTGGAGGATCAATGCTAGACCGTTTCATGAGGCAACAACCAACAACCGTCAATGGGAGTACAAATCCTATAGTAGCTGAGCAATGGATAAATTCCTTAGAGAAAATATTCCATGCCTTAGGGAGTAGTGAAAGGGAAAAGGTTATCATGGAAGTTTACCGCCTCACTGGAGATGCTGATCAATGGTGGTCGCTGATTCAAAACACAAAGGAAGATGAAGAAGTATCAAATATGGAATGGAGGGAGTTCAAAGAGCTTTTCTTAGAAAAATACTTTCTACATGACCATCGAGAAGATATGGAAAGACAATTTTTGAGTCTGAGTCAAAAGGAGGATGAGAATGTCGCAATGTATAAGGCCAACTTTAAAAGGTTAGGGAGACATGCTGTAGATTATATATGTAACCCAAGAAGTAAGATTGATCGTTTCTTTGATGGGTTAAAATCATTTCTCCTTCGAGCTTTAGTATCACAATCTTTCTCAACATACGAAGATATTGTCTCGGGTGCAATCAAGATGGAAAAGGAATTCTATAAGTCTCATGACTTTAAAGAAAAGTAAGAAAAAAAGAGATTGGTGGAACAAGAGACGGATAAAGGGAAAAAGGGAAAGAAGGATTTTCCATTATGCGATAATTGTGGGAAGAATCACCCTGGTACTTGCCTAAAGGGAATGGGAGTTTGTTATAAATGTGGGGAGAAAGGTCACCAGGCGCGTGATTGCAAGGGAAAGAAAGAGGCTATCAATGTTGGATAATACAATTTTAGAGAAATGGGTCATTATGAAAATGAATGTCCAAAGCGTTAGGGAAACTTACCTCAGAAAAGGCCAAGGGATCAAGGACAATCTTATGTTGTGACTACAGTTGAAGAGGAATAATTAATGTATTGGTGATTTTGGACTCAAGGATTATATTCTGGTTATAATAATAATGTGATATACATAAGGATTGTACTGCAGTACTTGTTTTTTTTCATTAAGGTTTTAATATGTTGAAGGTAATAATATTTTTAGTATGTGACAATAAGAGAAACTTTACATTGTTTGGGGAATCTGATGTTACAATTGATTTTGGAATTAAGGGACCTTTTAGAGAAAGTCTGGACAGAGGTATTTTGGATAACTATAATGTTTGGAGTGGATTAAGTTGATCTTTGGATAGTATTATTTAAGGTTAAAAAATTTATGAAGATTATTTTTGGAATATTATGATACTATAGTTTTAGGAAAAGGACAACCTGCAGGGTGGGCTATAACCCGTTGCGTCGGATAAAGCTGCAGGAATCGAACCCACAATCATAGTGCGACATGCCTTTATTTACTACCACTAGCCTACATGAAGTCCCTGGTAATTACAAAATAATTTCACTAATCTAAATGGTATGTGTTAACATTTGGAACCTTATACAATTAGGATAAATACAATATTTTTGAGTTCTGATACCATTTGGAGTAAAAGATGGGTTTGTGGTAAAAATTTATTAACGAATGAAAGTATACATAACAAGTATGTATATTCCCTTACGTTCTTAGTAAATCTCCTAAATAAATTCCTCAACATTATAAAAGTTAACTTAAAACAAAAATGTTGTCGATTAACTTTTCCAAATGGGGATTTAATGATAGTTTAACCAATCACAAGTTTGTGATTTTCATTTAGTTAAACTTTCTCCTAATCCTGTTTTCTATAACTCTCAATCAGACCTTGATGGTTTGTTTCTCCTCCATATCCATACTTCCATAGAATCCTAGAATGGGCTATATCGGGTGACCTTTGTACTTATCTTTCATTCTTTTAATGTTATATTTTTATGAACTTTATTTCCGATTTGGGATTTCCACAAAGGTATTTTCTATTTTCAACCGTTTATTTTCAAAGAACATTTTCAAATTGTGAGGACGCAATTTATTGAAGGAGGGGAGAATGTAACACCCCGAGCTTCCATGATACGCTTCTCATTCAATAATGCAATAACTTGCATTGTACGTAACTTCGAGTTCTAAAACACCGCGACTAATCAAAGTAGCCGTTATGAATAGTAATAACCACTTTTTAAAATTATAGAAATTTTATATTTCAATATGGACTTCATTTTTGGATTCGGAATATCGAAATTAGCCTATGTTGAATTTTTTGTATTTTTCTGAGAACTTCTAATTTTTTTTGAATAGTGAAAAATACTTAAAAACATCTTTTGGAATCAAAAAAATTTATAGTGATAAGTTATACTATTTAGTGGTTTTAAAGTATAATCAGAATATATTTTTACCATTTTAACCAATGTAGGTCATTAGAATTTATTTAACATTGAAATTGTACATAAACAATTGCCAATCTTTTGATATAAATTGTTCCTTAAAAACACGCTATTTGTTGTAACAGTGGGAATTAATTATAAAATTAATTAATGCAAATTATATGTTTTGAATTATTTAAAATAGAAATCATTTTTGAATTCGGAATATCAATTATACCTTAGGGTGAAATTTTGGCCTTGTTCTGAAAAACTTCAATTTTTGATGAATAGTGAAACCACTAAGTGGTAGTTAAATAACTGATTTTTTGTTTAAATGAAATATTACCACTTCTGTGATTTGATTTTCAAAAATCCGACATACATGGTTGTCATTAAGAATTAAAATGCGGTTCAATGAGATTAAAATAATTTTTGGTGAATAGTAATTTTTAAGTTCTTAATCGCGATTAGAGGTAATTAGTGTAGTTTAAGGTAAAAATAATGTTTTAATAATATGATATCGGCTTGACACTTATCCTACTACTATTGGATGAGTCATGGCCGACCAAGAAAATCAATGGGTCAACTTGGGGACCCCATGGAGCCACTTTAGCTGGAAAATGACATAAATACCTTTTATTTAATCTTAAAGTTAAAAAATGACACAAACATGAAATTTTTTACTAAAACAATTTTACATGGGGTTATACAAGTCATATTTTTGACTAAAAATAGTAATTAGAAAGCTAAAAAGATTTACTACATCATAGTTTTTTTATATAATTTTTATACATTAAATAAATTATATTATTAATGACATCATTATGATGCAGCGATGACCTCATTATTTAACGATTTTAATAAAATGAAAAGGTAATGTACAATCCAAGGCTTACACTTGTACAAAGACTATTGTATGGGTAGATTTAGAACCATTATCAACTTAGACACGAATTATATAAGTGTGGGACCATTAGAATCCGAAAAGCATTGTATAATAATGTAACTTTTCAATCTTTCCAAAAGAGCCCCTCCTCTCCTCTTATAAAAGGCCCCCACCTCTACCACCTCATTCACACATTCTAGCCATTTGGCTCGGCCAAACTCTTCCCAAATACTCTCAAAACTTCCCCCTATTACTTCTATAAGGCTCACTTTGGGCAGAACTCTTCTCAAAGAAGCCTTTGGCTCAAATCAAAAAGAGTTACCCGATTTTGAGGTAATGTCTTCTATAATGTTGTTTTGTTTTATTATTCTTCTCCAACCCCCTAAACTCTTTTTATTAATTTCTTTTGTAACAACACCAGTATCCTCAATATACTAGGAAGTTGTTATAAGAAGGATTCAAGCTAAACTTACACACACCTACATCTAATGGTTAATGAACATACGATTTATGTGGATGGCGAATTTCTGCCTCACGAAACGATGATTGTTCAACACTCATATAACACCTTCAAAGATGGCCACTAAGATGTCAATATTTTTATATATGATATATAATATGTTTATGTTTTACTTATGCTCCTTTATTTCTCATTTATGGCATACTTTATGATTTCCATTATGGGTAAAACGCGACAATTTCATTTTAGGAAGTGCGGACTACCACCCCCTCAAAGTGATTTGAATCGTTAATGCCATATGTGGGATGTATAAAGGATGGAGTAAATGTTATTATACACTATATTATACTGAAATTATATTATACATTTATATCATTATGATTTTGTTCCATTAAATATAAAATTTAAATGAATGTAGCGTTCATGCGTACGTACGGCTTACCGTCTCCATGAACGGTGCATTTCATTTCTTACCTCTAAATGTTACGTAATATTATAAATGAATGTATATACTGGATATATAAGATATATATGACATATAAATCATGAATATAATTCTGGATATAATGGATATTCTACCACATAAACAACTTGTAATTATAAGAAGTTTATTGTTGACTCAAGTACCAAAGATCGACAAAACGACCGTTATTAACTTAAATAATTACATAATGTTCATATCATTGTAATAAGTGATATAATAAGGATAATGAAATTGAAAATGGTTCTTAATAAGGTATATATTAACTCTAGTTTATTATTCAGGAGGTTAAAGAACGGTTGAGTCAAGTCAGACACGAGGTAAGGGAACTTCTTAACCCAATTTCTATTCTTTGGGTTAATCTCCTACTTTCAAATTATGTCATGATATTTTTATGTCCTATCTTGTATTTGTACATTATTTATGTGTACTTATAGTGAATACACATTATCGATGTACTTTATTTAAAAAAATGATCTTTTTAGGGACTTCGTCTCAATCCCCTTTCATTGAGGCATATTTGTTTTTATACACAACTTTCTTTTATACGGTGTATAAACCCCTTTGACTTTTACGTTTATTCAAAAGCAATCTTTTTTATACGAACCGTCTACTAAACGAAAAAAGGGAATGTTTTTGTCATACGTATGCGGCGACAACGAATTCTTCGCCGCCGGGACCACTATTTGAGTTTCGGCTTCCTCTACAAGCCATACATTTTTTTAATGAAAAATAAATACCATGTTATACATTTCTTTTATTTTGGTATTGAAAATGGTTTTGAAAATGTTTTTATTATATCAATGTGTTGTATTGATATCTTGTTATTGAAATGTGGAAATGTTATGTTTCCTTTATGCATGTTTTATGTGATACGATTATGTTATGGTTTATGAGATGTTTAAACCTGTTCATATGAGGAATGTATTGGACTTAATAAGTGACGGGTGGAGCCCGCTATAGCTCCTCGATGCATCGGTAGGTCTCATGAGAGAACTAGACGTGGAATTGGCTGAGGCCCTTTCCCAATTTGATTTATGGTTTTGGTCGAGGCCTTAATCATTTTAGACATCTTGGCCGAGGCCTTGAAAAAATGTTTCAGAATGTCCGGCATTATACATTCCCTCATTATGAAAGTGGTTATTGATATTGCATGTGATTATTCGACCAGTAGAATATCCATGTGAATAAGTGAATGGCATTATCTCATTTTACGTTTTCCATATTATGTTGAAGTTCAAGTTTAAAAGGCTTTTGTTTTAGTTATACATTGCCTTAAATGTTAATGTTTATTTATGAATGCTTCGCTATATTACTGAGAATCTGAGCTCACCCCTTTCAATGTTTTAATATTTTTCCAGGATGTGAAGAAGTATTTTATGAATGACCTGCAGGGGTAGTCAGAAATGGATACGAGTGTGGACTATGAAGACCATGTTATTGTAGTTTGTTTACTTTTTGATGTAATGAAAGACTTATGAATGTATCTAGTGTTTCCAAGGCTACTAAACTAATCATTCTTTCGAGACTTGATCTTTTGTGATCATGCCAATGTTACGAAGTAATGCACCGACTCTGGGTAGCTGGGGTCGGGGCGTTACACCTTTAATTTCTTACGGAATCCCCAATGGTTATTAACATTTATAATAAAATAATAATTAATTCTTCATCTATTCTGTGAATAGTTAACATTAAGACTCATATAAATTATGTCTTTCAAAAATTTTATTCCCAATGATTTAGAAGAAAGGTTATTTAACATCAAATTTTCACCTAAATCAACATAATGTAGCTCGTATACAAAACATTTGAATATTATGATCATCTTAAACCTTTATAAAACATGAATATTTCTAATACCATAAATAATTACTACATTACAACATATTAAATGAATATGAAATTAAAAATACATTAGTTATTCCTTGTAGACTATATTAATAGTATAAGCCTGGCCTTAATCCCTTCGATTCTATTGGGATATATTCCATTGGATTTTAGGGAATTCATTCTCATTATGCCCTGTATTATTAAAGATAAATAATTGGACATTATATAATTATTTAATGGCCTTTCAAACTGGTGTATGGTGGCTTATTTTTCCCCACTTGAAGAAAACTCATTTTCCTTTTAGTCATGTAACATTGTGTTTCCTTCCACATGTATATCATGTTGTAGAATCTATCTTTACATTCTTCCCATTGTCCATATTTTTGTTTTCATCATATTTTTCTCTTGTTTACCTTTAGAACTATAAGTCTTACAGAAATATTTTTCTATCTTGATAACACAAGATATTATATGATAATATGATGTGAATTTATGGGATACACGTTGCCTTTGTAAAATTATAGTAACACTATTAATGAAAAGAACAATCATGAGCCATGGATTACTTATGTTGTCTATAACATGCATTGTTATCCTTGTAATGATAGAATCATACATAGAATCATTTTCATCCTATTTCTAGCCAATACATAATAATTTTCCCTTTATAATAGCAATTTGTTCATGAGGGAAGTATTTCCTTATGAAAATTTCCTTAAAATACATCCATTCCATATTTTAAATTTCGTCCTCCTTCGTAATTTGAATTAATGACCACCATTGATCTGCTTCTCCAGAGAGATTGTAAACCACCCGGTTAACCTACTCCCACTTATTACATCCTAAAGCAGTAAATATATTCTCTAATGAACTTATCCATTGTTCGTATATAAATGGGTTTGTAGTCCCATTGAGTTATTGAGGTTATTATCACATGAATTGGCCTATCATTTATCCTTTATGTTGTGGATTATGATGCTCTATAAAGGTAAGGTTACTATTAAAAACATCATTCTACTATTACAGTAATGTTTTATATTGATCAGCACCAATCGCAACTCTATAACTAACAACATTATCTTGCATATGAGATAAATCCTTAAATGGGATAGGCCTGTTCATGCAGTTTTCATTCCATTCACTAGGCCCCATTTATATATAATGTCATAAAGTATATTAAGTTATGAATCATAATGTATAATCCCAAATATCATAATACTTATATTGAATTGAAATCATTATCATAGCTATTCTCACAATGACAAACATGGTTTCATTGAGGGAAAAATTTTCTTTTAAATCCATCATAATTGAGTGTCATGAAATTGTTAATTATCAGAAGAAAATCCCTTCGAGAGTCTTAGACTAGCTATGCAACAAGGCCTATTTTCAAATAACATGTTAGCCTAAGTCATTCCTAGTAAATCATGTCGAATGTTTTAGTCCTAGGTCTATCTCTTCCATAACTACGTCTACTAGTAGAATATAGATAGGGATGTATTACTAGTAAGACCCAAAAATTCTCTACCATAACAAAATTCATGGATGTTATTCAATACTTATCCTCAAATTATTTCGGAGTTTAATGTTTCCCAAACAATTTTTTCTAAATCCTTTTACTAAGGTTTCCACAAAACTTCCATTGATTCCAACTATAATGGCCCAACCCTAAAAGACTGGAGTAGGTGCACAATTTTATTACATTCATTTGATTAGATGGAATAAAACAGTAAAGGAATATATAGTTTAATAGATTTGGAAAAAAAGATACATAAATAAGTTCAACATTACACCTTTAATGAAAAATAAATATAGAGTTTCCATTTGAGGATCTATAACTCCAAAATTATCCTTCTATGACATTCATAATGTTCAACTTCACAGCCAGTGGAAATAAAAAATGAAAAATGGTTGACTGTAGATGCTCAGTAATGGTATGTAATAAAGCATAAATATTCATAAACATAAACACTACTCATTTATAGAAACTAAAAACACATGAGTTTAAACATAAACTTGAGTATAATATGGGATGAATAAAATATCAATTAATTAAGCGAATAATAAAACATAACCATGGATATTATACTAGTCAAATAATCACCTGGTCTACCAAATACATGACTCATAATGATGTAAATATATATCTATGGATATAACAAAAATATCTTAAAAAATTCATGCTAAAAATCTACCCAGGTATAATGCTTGAATATATTATTGGCATGGTTTCATGTTAAGAAACTATTAAATGGGTAACACCTCAGCCAAAACCATATCTAGTTTGTCTCAAGAGACCTAACAATACACCAAGGGACTATAGTGGGATCCACCAAACACTTAATGTTTCCAATTAATTCCTTATATGAATGGGGTGAAACATAGACAATAGATACATTCAAATTGAAACTAACAGATTAAATGTAAATCACATTCCCCAATCATTAAACATAACACAAATCATTCGATGTAATATGGTTATAGTTTAAAATTAGATCATATATAGTAAAACTAATAATAATTAATTAAATAAAACATGGTATATGGTATCATAATATATTAATCCCAATTAATCATATTAATAATCAACATTGTTGAAATAGATGAAAATATTTTATAAAATCACTGTGTAATTCGTGATAGAAATACTCTTATACATTGAAAAGATGATTTCATTTAGAAAAATAAATTTGTAAAACCTAAATAAAAATAATGTAGTTTATTAATAAAAAAATAAGGGGATTTATAAAAAAAAGAGTTTTTTAAAATATATTATTGATTTCATTTCAAAATAGGATAGAATTTGAGAAGTTCCTTTGAAATGGAATTGATTATAATTTTTTTTGAAAGATCCTTTTAAAAGAAATAAATCCCTACAAAATAACGAAGGATTATATTTTGTTCACGTTTATAATTAATTAAAACATAATTTATTAGGATTATATAAGAATAAATAAAATTCTAATTAAGGTTTGTAGATAATATGTGTAACCCGAATGAAAATGGAGGATCGGGTAGAAAACCCTTATACATTGTAATCAATCAAATCATATGCCCCAAAATTAATAATTATAAAAGGATGAATTATATAGAATGAAAATTTTTATATTAATGATATGATGCATATATGGGAAGTATACGTACACAAAAAACATGAAATATTAGTGAGTAAGAAATATATCACAGAAATGAATTTGAGTTTAGAAAACCATTACAATATTTTTGAATGTGTTCTGCACATGACCTTAACATCATAGATAATCAAATTAAATTGAATAATTAATTAATGTATGAACATATATACATTTATTTGATTAATTATAATTTTTTTATGTTCATTTATGAAATTTTTATGAGTTATAGGATACAAATTTATCGCTTGGGATAGTTTGTTTCCTTGGTTTTCACAATCGATACACTTGTACATGAGAATGGAAGTCAATGTAGATTGTATATAATTAAGTAAAATTGGATTTATATATTATTAATGAACATATGTATGTGTAAATAGTTATATATAGCATTTGGACATAGGGTATGGTGATTAATCATTCAATAAAACATTAATGACAATTATTTTGATTATTTTGTCTGTATTTCGATTATGACGAACTAGTTTTGTGGTATGAATTAACATTATGTATATATATTGGTTATAAAATATTAAATAGGTTATAATAAATATATTTTAGTTTTTTTCAACCAAATTATTTCCGGGCCTTTCTTGATGGAGAAATTGATGAATGAAGGTTCGTCATCTGTGAACGTTGTAAATCAGCATCTCTCGAATGATGATTTTGTTTTTAAAATAAAATATATATAGTAATGTTAATGATGATGAATATTACAATAACATTATATAATTACTATATATATATGTGTGAAATTGTATTTATAATGATAATTTGGAAAGTGGTGATGAGTATAAAATAATAAAAAAATTTAAAATGAAATTAATGGAAAAAGAAAGAGGTTTTACTATAACACCACAAACTTCCATGGTATGTTTCCCTTTTTACAATGCACTAGCTTGCGTTTTATTCAACATCGAGATTCTAACACACCACGCCCAATCACACTATCCTTTATGAATTTTAATACTCAATCTCTAAATTTTATGTAAAAAATTTAAAAATTGAATTCATTTTTAGATTTTGAATATCAAAATTAGTATAGGGTAAATTTTTGGCACTCTTCTGAAAACAATCAATTTTTTATGAATAATTAAAAATATTAAATTTTAATTAAAAACAACTTTTTTAATAAAAATAATTCATAGTGTTAAACTATATATTTGACTTGTTTTAAAGTATCATTAGATTATAATTTTATAATTTAATATAATTTAGGTTATCAGATGTAATTTCACATTTAAACAAGATATAAACAGGTATCAATATTTTGATAGTTGTAATTTCTTGAAAACACAATTTTTTTTGAAAATGGGAATTAATTTTACATTAATTTAATCCACTTATTTGATTTGAATTTGGAAAAATTGATTCCATATGGGGAATCATGAGGTCCAAATTGTGTAAAGAGGTAACTTTTATTTTTAGATATTATGAATTTTTATCTAAGAAAATATTTTATTTACCATTGTTAAAGGGTAAATCTAGAAAATATGGGTAACCAAATATTATTATAATAATAATTAATTACCCTAACATCTTTCCTATTCCTATTGTATGAAACATTTCCAACTATGGTCATCCTTGGGTCGATTTTGGGACCCCATGGAGCCACATGAGATTGATAATGACACGTTATATTAATTAATTTTTAGTCAAGTCAAAATGACATAAATATATATATTTTTTTAAAATAATATTTACAAGGGGATATATAAGTTATCATTTGGTCTATAAATATTCATTCCAAAGCTAGAATGATTTCCTACATCATGGTAGTTTTTTTAAAAAAAATTAGACATCAAATAAATAAAATTATTTATGACACAATAATGATGTATTGTTTACCTCATTAAAAAATTATTTAAATAACTGAGATTATAAAAATTAAAAAAAATTACAAAACATGTCCAATTATTATTAGATTATTTTATTTTGAACATGATCCATCTTATCTTCAACTTTAAGGTGATTTCTACCATTGAAATAGAAAATCATATATAACAAAATAATACTTTCAAGCATTCCTAAAGAGCCACTCATACCCCTTATAAAAAGCCATCACCTCTAACCAATTCCTCACAACTCTCATGCCCCATGGATCATCCAACATCGGACCAATTAATCTAACTATATACCTATATTCCTTTTATAAGAATTAAATTAGGTAGAAGGCACTTCAAGGAAGGCTTTTTGTTTTAACCAATGTGAGTAACCCGATTTAAACGTAACATCTCCTTTTATGTACTTTTGGATTATTTTACTTCTCCTACCCCTAAAAATTCTTTATTCCTTTAGCTAAAAAAGTTATCCTAAATATAGTAGGTTTTTTATGAAATATATTTTAACTACACTTACACACAATTCTATCAAATGGCTGTATAACATAATGTTTCTTTGGACGACGAACTGCTGCCTCACAAAACTATGATTGTTCAATATTCTACTACAACTTGTTATGGTAATAAGTATGATGTAAATGTAATTATATATGATATTTATGATATTTTATTTAACTATAATCTTCTGTAATTCTATTTTATAGCAGAAATTTATTCTTTCCATGTTGTAAATATATATTGTAATTTCATTTGAGTAAGTGCGAACTATCACCCTCTCAAAGTGATATGACTCGTTCATACCATACATGGAACATATAATGGATGGTTTTATTGTACTTTTGTAATGTATATAAAATATTATATTATTCTGTAATAATAATATACATATGTATCATTTTTTTCCTTTCATTTTAAAATAAAAAAATGAAATGGATGTAGCATTCGTGCGTAATTACGGATTACCATCTCCACGAATGGGATGAGATTCATTCCACATCATAACCATTAAAGAATAATTTACATTGGATTATTAAATGTAATATTTAAGAAAATTATATAATTCTATATATAAATCAAATACATCCTATCCATAACAAACCTAACAAAGGTAACAAAATATATATAAGAAAACGAATCAGTTAACACTCGAAACAATGATAATAGTAAAATAATTTTAACAAAGAAATATTATAAGATCATATATAATATCATATTTATGTATGTGGTCATTTTATAATTTAATAAAAATGATTTATCTATTATATAAGAGGGTAATGTGCCCTTAACCAATGAATAGTACAAGCTAGGGGTTGCTTTCACAATCTCTTTATTATCTCAGGTTTTTTTACGTAAGTATCTATAAGGACCTCTTTATCATCCACAACTGGGTTTCTTAAATAGTTATTTCCAAAAAAAATTACTATTTACTATACTGTGGGTTAGGGTTATTTATACCGTAGTTTTACTTTTTATAAAACTTATTGATAGAAATGTTTTTTGTTTTCCAAATAATGTACTTTATGACATTTTCGAAAAATTAATGCAAGAATGTTTTTTTAAATTATACAGAAGGTGTGGTTATTCTCCACCATAATAACAACTTTGAAGCTTCCCTTATAATATAATAAAAATATTTTCTACATATATTTTTTATTTTATAATTACATTACTTTTAATTGATTACCAAATAGAAAGAGATATTCCTCTCAAATAATTTTTATTTCATATAAGTCAACATCCATTAATGTATTTTATACTTGTTTGAAGTTTATTTATTATGATACAAATCTTCCATATTTAATTGATGGTTTTGGGATATGTTTAACTGTGGATGTGATATTTTTATACCATTCATGGTTAATGGTTAACGTATTAACATTTCGTATGCTGGATTTTATACGAATGTTTTTATTATGTTTCAACCTTTTCATATGAGAAATTCATTGGACTTAGTAGGTGATGGGTGGAGCCCAATATATCTCCTCGACTAATCGGTAGGTATCAAGAGACAAACTATTGCCTTGGCACATATCCTTGATAGATCTTATTTTTAGTGATTGCATGATTCCTTTACTATGTGGTTATATTGTCTATCATTTTGCATTTCCATCATTATGAAATTAGCTATTGACATTATATGTTATTATTCGACTAGTATAATATCAATATGAATAATTAAATGGAATTATTTGATTTATATTTTCCATATTATGATAAAGATTAATTTTAGAATTCTTTTTTTAGTCTTATACATTTCCTTAAATGTTTATGCTTATTTATGAAGTTTCAGGTATATTGTTTTCCTTACTGAGCATCTAAACTCACCCCTTTCTATGTTTTATTTTTCCAAGGATATGGAGAAGTATTTTATGGTTGACCTATTGTGATAGGCTAAGGTATATACGTTTTTTCAAAGGGGAAAAAATGTTTTTATTATTTTTATCTCATGATGTAATGTAAAACTTATGTTTGTTTCTAGTACTTCCAAGGATACTAAACTAATAGATCTTTTGGGACATGATTACTTGTATCATGCCAATGTTATATAATAAGGAACCAACACTAGGTAACTAGGGTGGGGGAATTACATTTGGTATCTGAGGATGTTTAATAAAAATCTTTGAAACATTAATAAGATAAATTCTGATTAGATCACATTACCCTAAGATAGACCTTGACGGTTAGTATATAAGAACTTCCGAGAATTTTGTTAAGGTAGAGATTTTGTATATTTTCCATGAAATGAATCCATGTCAGAATATGAGCTATTATATGTGGCTCTGGCATAGATTTACCTATGACTGAAAAACTCAAACAATGAGTTTTGGGCTTGACTCTGGGTATTCTGGTACACGACAATGGTTGTTGCTTTACTCTTAGTTATGAAACGCTCTGCGGATAATCTTAGGATAATTCACATTTTCTATAAAAACTATTATAAGGGATTTATGAGTATAAACCTCCAAAAAGAAACCATTTTTTTATTCTAGATTATATCTATAAACTGTTCAATGTATGTTATGTTTTTTAAATGTTTGGAATTATGTGTTGTTATTTGTAAACTAATCTAATGTATTCCATTGTTTTTAAATGGTGGCTAATGGAAGGAAAAAAACTACATCAATGCACACCATCCATGTAGGGATTTTCCTCATACTCAAGATAGTTATATTGGAGTTGTTGATGCAACTGGTTTTGATCATCTTATCACTATACTGGGAAAACTCAATCTTTTTATGAATAATAACCATACCCATATGGAGCACCCTGATCCACAACACAGAGGATCAATTTTAAAACGATTCAGGAGGCAACAACCAAAAACAATCAATTGGACTAAAAATCGAATTTTAGATGAGGAAATGATAAGTTCCTTAGTGAAAATATTTCATGCTTTAGGGAGTAGTGAAATGGAAATAGTTGTCATGGAAGTTTATCACTTCAATGGAGATCTAGATCAATGGTGGTAATTAATTCAAAACACAAATGAGAATGAAGAACTATCAAATATTAAATGGAGGGAGTTTAAAGGAATTTTCTTAGGAAAATAATTTCCTTATGACCATCAAGCGGATATGGAAAGGAAATTCTTGAATCATAGGAAAAAGGAGGATGAGAATGTTACAAAGTGTGAGGATAACATTATAAGGTTATCAAGGCACGTTTCAAGTTATATATGTAACCCAAAAAGTAAGATTGATAGATTATTTTATTAGAAAAAATCATTTATCTGTTGATCATTAGTCTCACAATCCATGTCATCATATGATGATATTATCTCATGTGAAATCATGATAGAAAAGGAATTATCTAAGTATTATGACATTAAATAAAATCAAGAAAAGAATAGATCTGATGAACACTCAAGAAATAGAAATAAGGGGATGAAGTGAAAAATTGAATATCTATAATACGGTAAATGTTTGAAGAAACACCCTTGTACTTTCTTGAATGGAATGGGAGTCTATTACAAGTGTGGTGAAAAATTCTACCATGCTCGTGATTTCAATGGAAAGAAAGAGGCTATCAATGTTTAATGCTACAATTTAAGATAAATGGGGAGTTATGCAAATGAATGTCTTAAGCACCAAGGAAGAATACCTCAGAAAAGGCCATGGGAGCATGGACAAGCTTATGCAGTCACTAAAACTGAGGATGAATCTCTATAAGAAATAGTGGTAATTAATTTAATGGTTTCATCAGGTTTATCCAATGATTTATTTGATTCGGGATCATCGCATTGTTTCATATCTGACCATTTTTCTATAAAATTATATATTAAAAATTTAATCTAAAAAAGGAAGTTATTAGTCAAAACTCCCATGGGAAGAATCACTACAACAACTTGTTGTGAATTATTCCCCATTTGGGAATATAAATTTTTTTATTCGCAGATCTCGTCATCATAACAATGATTTAATGTGAAATAATTATCGGTATGGATTGGATTTTGGACCATGATGAGAAAATTTTTTGTAAGAAGAAGGAGGATTGAATTTTTGACGATGATGAAGAATACATCATCATTTGAGCAGAAACATCACCATATGATTCGTATCTAGATCAACCCCCATTAGCTCTACTAAATTCAATTATTTGGGAGGAAGAGAGTGAAATAACAATGGGTGAGGAAAGGAATGTTCAAATAGAGGATGTACCTATTGTACAAGAATATGTGGATGTATTTCCAGAGGATTTACATAGATATCCTCCACAATGAGAATCTTAGTTTTCCATTGATTTAATTCCTAGTTCAAGGCCCATATCAAAGACCCCTTATAGAATGGACAATGTGAAATTATAGGAGCAAAATAATAAACTAGAGGAGTTGAGTAATAAAGGATATATTCACCCTAGATTTTCTCCATGGGGAGCCCCATTTCTTTTTGTTATGAAGAGCGATGGATCTATGAGGGTTTTCATTGACTACAAGGAGATCTATACTATAACAATAATGAAAAGGTATATTTTATATCGCATTGATGATTTATTTGACCAACTTCATGTAGTACCCCTATCAATTGTTTCTGACCATGATACCCATTTTACATCAAGATTCTGGGTATGTCTTCAGAAGTAATTGGATACTGAAAATCATTTAATCACATCCCACCAACCTCAAACTGATGGAAAATAATAAAGGTCTATTCAAACATTGTAAGACATATTGATATTCTGCTCATGTAACTTCCCAGGTATGTGGGATCAATATTTATCTCTAGTAGAATTTTCCTATAACAATTGTTTCCATTCATGTATTGATATGGAACCATATGAAGAGTTATATAGATAGAGATGACACACACAAACATGTTGGGATGATGATGGTGAATGAAAACTCATAGGCCCAGAATATGTTGAGGAAAATATGGAAAAGGTGATTTTTATCCAAACCCACATCAAAGCAGCTCAAAGTAGGAAAAAGATCTATGTCGATAACCAAAATACTGACTTGGAATTTCAAGTAGGATATCATTATTTATGGAAGGTATCACCATGTATGGGTGTTATACTATTTAGTTAGAAAGGAAAATTAAGTACCAGGTATATTGGACTTTTTAATATTCTAGAATAAATTGGAATTGTAGCTTATCGTTTGGAAATTACACTAAGTCTCTTCAATGTTCATGAAGTGTTCCACATATCACTGTTGAGAAAATACATACCTAACCCAATTCATGTAATCACCTAGAAATAAATAGAACTGGAACCCGATCTTCCTTATTGTGAAGTGCCTATCAAAATTCTTGATACCATAGAATAAGTGTTAAGAAATCAGATGACTCGTCTGGAAAAATTTCTATAGAGAAATCATAAGATGGTAGAGGCAATGTGGAAACCTGAGGAACATATGATGAAGAACCACCAGAATCATTTTATGTAGTTGTATTATAGAAATTTCAAAGACAAAATTATTTCTTTGAGTGAAGAATGTAACACCCCATGATTCCATGGTATGTTTCCCATTGAACAATGCAATAGATTGTGTTGTATGAAACATTGAGACTCTAGCACACCACGTCTAATCAAACTAGACTTTATATATAGTAATGCCCACTTTTTCGAAATTTTATAAAAAATTATTTCAAAATGTACTTTTTTTGGATTTGGGATATTATAATTATCATAGGGTTATTTTTTGGTACTGTTCTAAAATCTTTTAATTTTTGATGATTAGTGAAAAATGAAGACTTTTTAATAAAAAAAATTTTTTTATCAAAAACATTTATAGTGTTATACTATATGTTTGAGAGTTTTCAATGTCTCATTAAATTATATTTTTATAATTTATAATAATTTAGGTCATTGTATGTAATTTCACATTTAAAATGGACATAAACTTGTGAAAATCTTTTGATAGTTACAATTTCGTAAAAAAACGTATTTTTCTTCCCCAACAGAAATTAATTTTAAATTAATTTTTTCCACTTAAGTGTTTTTAATTTTGAAAATTGAGTCCATATTTTCATTCTAGAGACCCAAATTGTGTAAATTTGTATCTTTTATTTTTATACATTATGAATATTACTTCAGTAAATATATTTTTTTACCATGGTAAAATGTTAAATATGGTAAATAAGGGCAAAAAATTATTATTATAATAATAATAAATTTCCCAAAAATGTTTCCTATTCTGATTGGTTGATACATGTATGACCATGGCCATCCGTGGGTCGATTTTGGGAACCCATGGCACCACTTTAGAGTGATAATGACCCGATATATTAATTAATTTAAAGTAAAGACCAAATAACACAAACATATATCTATTAGTAAAATACTTTTTACAAGGGGTTATATTTCCTATATTTTAACTATAAATATATATTTTAAAGACATGACGATTTCTTACATCATGATTTTTTTTATTTATCAAACAAAAGAAATTATTTAAGACACAATAATGATGTTGTGTTTACCTTATTAAAGAATGATTTAAATAAATGTGATTATTAAAATAAAAACAATATCCAAAACCAGTGCTATTATTTTTATATGATTTTATTTTGAACATGAGTCTTCATATATTCATCTTTAATATGTTTTTGACCTTTATAATCCCAAAAAAATTATATAATAAAATAATATTTTAAAACATCCCTAAAGAGCCCATCCTCCGCCTTATAAAAATCTCTCACCTCTACTCCATTTCCCACACATCTCAAGACCATTGGCACATCCAAAAACTAACACATTAGGATTCATATATACCTATATTCCTTTTATAAGCCTTACCTTTTGCTGAAGGAACTTCAAGGAAGACTTTTTGTTCAAACCAATGGGAGTTAACCGATTTAAAGATTACATATCCTCTTATGTTCTTTTCATTTCTTTTACTTCACAAACACCCTGAACTATCTTTATTCCACTCTTTTATAACATCACCAGTATAATAAATATACTACGTTTTTGTTATGATAATTATTTGAACTATACATACACACAACTGCATCTAATGGGTTTAGAACATAATGTTTCTCTAGACGACAAACTACTGCCTCAGAAAATGATGATTGTTCAATCATGTACAACCAACTATTATGGTGTCCATTACGATGGAACTATAATTTTATATGATATTTATGATATTTATTTTATATATAGTCTTCTATAATTCTATTTTATACCATAACATTATTTTTTACAAGTTCTATATTTACGATAATTTCATTTGAGGAATTGCGGACTACTGCCCAATAAATGTGATATGACTTGTTCATACCATAAATAGAACATATAAAGGATGGTGCTAATGAACATAAAGAAAATATATAAAATAGAATATTATATTTTAATAATAATATACCTATGTATCATTTGGTCTTGTTTCCTTTTAAAATTATAAAATGAAATGGATGTAGTGTTCATGCGTACATACAGATTACCGCCTCCACAAAAGTGATGAGATTCCTTCCCCATCATAACCATTAAAGAATAATTTTAATTTTTTTGAAATAAATATTTAAGAACATTATATCATTCTGGATAAGAATAAAAAATATCTTATACATAATAAACATGACTTAAGTAACAAAACATATAAAGGAAAACAATCAGTTAACACCCGAAACGATGATACTACTAAAATATTATTAACAATGAAATATTAAGAAAATATATATGATATAATATTTATATATGAGGGTATTTTATAATTTAATAACAATTATTAAACAATTATATAGGGTTTTAATGTACCCTTAACCAAGGAAAAGTACAAGGTAAGGGATAATTTCACAATCTCTTTATTATCTGAGTTTGTTTTTACATAAGTATATACTGGGACGTCTTTATTATCAACATCTATGTTTCATAAAAATGTATTTAAAATCCTTTTTAACATTTACTAGACTATAGGTTAAAGTCATTTATAACATTTATTTACTTTTTATAAATTTTTTTGAAATAAATCTTTCTATTTTTTTTCCAAACAAGGAAATTTATGGCCTTTTCGGAAAATTAATGCAACAATGTTTTTTAACTTATATGGTGCATGCGGTTATTCTCCACCATTATAACACCTTTGAAGATTCCCTTAGAATCTTATAAGATTATTTTCAAAATAAATTTTTTCTTTTATAATTACATGTCTTTTAAATGATTTCAAAATAGAAAGAGATATTCCTCTCAAATAAATTTTATTTCATCTATGTTAACATCCTTTAATTAGGTTTATAATATTTTCAAGTTGATTTATTATCATAAAAATATTCTATATTGTATTTAAGGTTTTTTGATATGTTTGACCGTGGATGTTTTATTTTTATACCATTAATGGTTTATGGTTAACGTATTAACATTTCGTAGGGTATTTTTAATACAAATGTTTATATTATGTTTCAACCTTTTCACATGAGGATTTCATTGGACATTGTATGTGATGGCTGGAGCCTTCTATAGCACTTCGATGCATCGATAGGTCTAATGAGAAGAACTAGTTCCTTGGCAGAAGTCCTTGAAAAAATATTATTTGTATTCTCGGCATGAGGCCTTGCCTATGTGGTGATGATGTACAATATTATGAATTCCATCATTATGAAATTAGATATTGATATTACTATGGATTATTCGACTAGTAGAATATCAATGTGAATAAGAAAATGGAAGTATTTGATTTATCTTTTCAATATTATGTTAGTGTTTAATTTTAAAAGGCTTTTGATTTAGTCTTAGAAATTGTCTTAAATGTTTATGCTTATTTATGATGTTTCTTATATATTGTTATCCTTACTGAACATCTGATCTCACCCCTTTATATGTATTATTTTTTCTAGGATGTAAAGAATTATTTTATGGTTGACCGACAGGGATTGGATAAGGGAAATAAATGATTTCAAAGGGGAAATAATGTTGTTGTTTTTTATCTCATGATTTAATTTAAAACTTATGTATGTATCCATTACTTCCAAGGCTACTAAACTAATCGGCCTTTCGGGACATGATTCCTTGTATCATGATAATGTTATGTAATAATTCACCAACAATCGGTAACTAGGGTCGGGGTGTTACATTTACCACTTCATGTATCCTCCTTGAGGTCATTCTTAAGGAAAGTGGTGTTGGCCTTTTCGAAAAGCAAAGTGCTACTAGATTCATGGGGAGAATGGTGAAGAATATTTGAGAATAGGATGTGATGTGTGGTTTCTACAGTGGGGGAGAGTGGTGATTTTTGAATATCTTATTCATTATTTAGTTAATTTTCACATGAAAATAAATATGATTATAAATATTGTGACAAAAAATATTAATATGTCAATGTGATTTCAAATAATGTGTTATTCCATCATCCATGTTGATTGTAATTTTGTATCTAACTTATAATGTATATATATGGTAAATTATCAAATTTGAGTATTCACTAAATATTAAAATATTTTAGAAAAATACCAACAATTAAAAATAACCATTTTTCAATTTGTATAATTAATAAATGGACCCAATTTTATAAAAATAATTTTCTAAATATTTTATATTTATTTTTTAATTAAAAACATCACCAACTCTAAAAATATAGTCTTCAAATTAAAACTGGTTTTAAAACAACCTTAATAGTATCTAAGGTCCCATTAATTATACTAAAATGAATATACTACATAATAATAATTTATGAATACATTTTATGATAATAAATTTTTTTTAAAAATTTATTAATTATAAAATTGTCGTTAAATATTTATTACTCACAAAAAATAACCAACACAAAATTTTCAGTTTTTTAAATATGTTATTTTTTATAAGGTACCTAAATATCATTTTTACGTACATTAGTGAGGTTACTATTCATAACAACAATATTACTATTAATAAGGGTAAATTACTATTCATAAGGGTAAAATTACTATTCATAGGGTTATGTGACTATTCACAAAAAAATGAGTTGACTGTATCATTATCTAATTATCAAATTAAATACAACCGTGTCTGTCTGTTTTTCACAATTCAATTCTCATAGGGGATAATGTATGATTCATGGCTAGGTTATAACTATCCTGATTTATAATAACAGAGTTTTGTTTTATGGAGACTCAGTGTTGTGTGCATCACATTTTCTATTAAATATATTTTTAAATCCTTAGAGTATTAAAATTTCATTTGAGCATGAATGAGATAATTGATGGAGGAAATATTTTTCATAACACACAAAAAATTAATGGTTCCTCATCCAACATTATCTTTATGATATAAATAAAAAAATTAGGATAATATATCTTTAAAAATGAAAAAATTGAATAACATCCACCATTAAATTATTTTTACGTATATGATTGATTTCTAATAGAATAAACACATGCAAAAATATGTTATAATCATGAGTATTGAAATAATTTAACTTCGAATCTCTTTTACTAATCCATTTTCATATTTTAATTGAACAAACATCGAGAACATTTATTGTATCAAGTAATTTTGAAAATTGATTTTTTTTATAGTTCTCAACAAATGAGAAGAGAACAGAATATTCCATTCATTTCTATTGATACACACATGATTCTATTATCATCTGATACCACAATCCCCAATGTTACAGTGTGATCATAAATTAGTGTATGTATTCCTCGTGAAATTTTAGTGAATTGAAAGAAACATTTCCAATTTTTCAATGTGGGTTTCATCAATGAAGTGATGTAAATTTTTTTAATCAATATGGAAACTCGTGAAAAATAATTTCCTTCTTCCAATTGTAATTCGATTTCATGTAAACATTCATCATATTTCTATACATAATTTTTTCATTCCAAAATAAAAAAGTAAATCAACAATTTGTTAAAAAAATCAATTCAATAAATATGCTAATGTTGATTTTTGGCATTTATAGTACTGTAAAAAATTGTCATTTATTCCTATAAGGGAGATCCATTTGCCAGAATCATCGATTTCCCATACATTTTGAAACTAAAATTACATTTATTCATATATATCATATATTATTGATACAAATAGAATAAGATTTTTCCCTTTAATTCTCCATCCATACACAATTTCACTGGAAGAAATATAATGTTTCATCCACATAAGAGCATCACGTATCTAATATATTTCTTTTGAATGAGAAATGAATTTCTACACACCCATTTCCCAATGATTCCGCATATATTTTTTTAAATGATTCATGTATAAATATATATAATTTCTATGATTACAAGGTATAGATATGAGTATATTGATGGATGTAATAGTTTTCTTCATACACATACATGGTGGAATGTTATATATGTGTATGAATACTATCCATGTGTTGTGAATAGTAAATATATTACAAAAAATATTAAAACCATCACATGAACATCCCAACCACACATTACGTATGCCAACATTATAAAATGATATAATTCATTAAATTACTTCCATGGTAATCCAACAACAGGATGAAAAAATCATCATTATCCTTCTATCACTTAGTTGTTTCAATCACATATTTATTGATATTTCATTTTGGATAAAAATATTCTCGAATATGATAATCAATATAAAGTTCAACATAACTCTCCATGGAACATGAGATGGATTTCCCACAGCATTAGGCCTTAGTCAAGTTCTTTCAAATTTTATACAATCGTTTAATTTAATGGGGTCCACCCTGAATAAGTTATAGTATTTCAAGAAAGAATGAACTTTGTCCATAAAATACATGTTTTTCAACTAAATTCCATTTCATATAACAGCTGGACGTAATTTTTGTATAATCTGGAATTATGTCCTCCATCAATGAATGAATATAAAATATAGAGGTATTAGAAATCTCATACATGACTTTTACAAGAATCATTTTGATTAAATATTTAAATATTTTCATTTCACCTCATTGTTGACATACAATAGTCTTGAGAGAACCATTCAGTTTTTAACCCTATCAAAATAATGATTTTCATTAAATGAATCATGTGTTCTCATATGTATAACATCTTCTTTATGTCATTAGCCGTAAACCTTACATATTCATTATTTTTTCTTAATAATTTACTCTCTTTAACATTGAGGATATTTTCACGTTTAGTTTCGTGTAAAATTATACCATAACTAATACAATACATCTCAAATATTACAATGTAGACAATTCTACTTTATCAATTTTTTTATCTACAATAAAACACTATGAAAAACCAGAATTACTTTTCTTGATAAAAATATTCTTCAATTCTTCTTTTATCAAAACTCTATTTAAACACTGTAAAAAATATTTCAAATACATGGTATGAGCATAAATATCTTAGTAAAGGTTATAAAATGATAAAATAAAACATTAGTCCATGTATACATACATGTCAATGAAATCATACATTTTACTCCGAAAACATAATCTCTTTAACATACCACATGAAATCATAATATTTATGAAAAACTAATTGAAATAAAAAATATTAATGGTAACGTGTGCACTTCATAACATAAATACATTATAGATTTCATATTCATATAGGTAGTAACATTAATTGTTTCATTTTTCATTCCCATGACATTGTATTCCCTAAATCTGAAGGGATAACCCTTAACATTTATCTCTGTAAAATTATCCAATTCATTGGAGATCTATCATGGGCTCACCTACCCTCAGTTTATCACGTAAACACCCATATACATAAGTAATTTCCAAGAACCATTACCTAATCGTAACATGAAAACCATTTATAATGTAAAAGTAACTTTACCACATTGTAATAATAATATTTCATTTCAATATATTGAAATATTCAATCTATTTCAAAAACAATTTAAAATAGTTAATAAAGATACATTTTAATCAATGTGTCATATACCACATTAAAAAATTTTAAAAAATTCATTTCCATATAAATACATTTATAAAATACATTTGGAATTCATGGACATAAAATTTTCAAGTTTATAAGAATAAATCATCAAAACATTAAAGCCTGGTGTTAAGTTAAAAAGACCCTTACAATTTTAGAAACACATGAATAAGAGTCATTAATGTGTATCATTATAGTTACATCAAATTTCATGAGATTTGTATATTTAGGGTATGATGTGTCAAAAGGGATGTATATACACCTTATAGTATAATATGGGTGCATAATATCAAGATATTCCTCGATGAAAGAAGATTGAGATGAATTCCTTTACAAAGGCCATGTAATTAGATGAAGGAGAAATCAAGGACATATTGATGTGTACAAAAATAAATACACCCAATATATGTGGATATTTAGTTTAAAACATTTAGAGTTCATTCCCATATATTCTAGGAAAATCCAAAACCAATTATATGGATATTTAACTTCAAGGAATGGAGAATTCATTAAGATTTCCATTACAAAATTTGTATAAATAAATGGGGTTATTTTTTGTAGAAATAGTATATCCACACTATGTGAAGTATATATTACAAAATAAATTAATAAACATGGATTCCATATATAATATTGGCATTATTAAATCAAGGATGTATGTGTAAAACCCATAGAGTGGAAATTGAGTTTACAAATTCTCTTACAAAGATCATTTCATTATAATAAAAAGAAATAAATGACAAAAATATGTGTGATTGATATAAATACTAAAAATATAATTGGTTATTATGTTTAAAAAAATATGATATCATCCTCACATATTCTTGGAAAAATAAAACCAATAACATGGATATTTATCTCAATGAATGAAGATTGAGTTAATATTTCCCTTACCTCGAATTTGACTTGACTCGTTTATTCTTTATATTTATGAATAATTAAAATAGGTTAATTTATACTTCCTTGAGAACGTTGTAGAATTTTATTATTAATTTTATATCACTTAATACAATGTTATAAAATTGACTTAATTAGTTAAGTTCATATTGTTCTTTTTTTCGATATCGGGTACTTAAGTGGAAAATGAACTTATTTGATGTAAATTGTCCTAGTGGTAAAAATTACATCATTTGTAGAATATTATTAATTATTTAAATATCATATATATATATATATATTTTATATATTTATTATGAATATTATATAATATTATTAGATAATAAATTAAATGCACCATTCATTGAGACAGTAGGTCGTACGTACGCATGAACCCTACATTAATTTCATTTTCATTTTTAAAAGGATGAAAAAATGATATATAGTTATATAATATTTAAATTATAATATCTATGTAATATATGTTACATAATTTCATTTTCTACATCGATTATACATTCCATGAATGGAATTAATGATTTATATTGCATTGAGTGGGTGGTAGTGCACACTTCCTCAAATGAAATTATTGTATTTCATCATTATGAAAAGAATAAAGTTATGTTGTAAATAATAATTACAAATGAATAGAGTCAATATAAATATAATATATATCATATTTATTCATTCCATTCATTTATATTATTGTGGTATAATGAAGATAATGTAGAATGAATCGCATCGCATCGTGGATATGGTAGGTCGTACGTACACACAAGGGAAAATATCATACACATAATGGTTAAACTATTTAGAATTGGATGGTATATTAATTATGTAGAAAAACTATCAGGTTATAATAATTAATTACATCCATTATTCTCATCATTATACCATTACAAATGAAGTCGTGTTGATTAACATATTACACCATGGCGTTGAGGTGGTAAGTCGTATGTACTCACGAATGGTGATATTGTCATTCATATGATGGATAAAACGAGGTACTAGTTTGTACCATAATTATAATAACATATTATAATTTATAATATATTTTATTTAGTAATCTTTTATGGAAATTAAATAAGAATAGGAAGTAGAAGAAGATTTATTTTGAAAAAGTTTATAAAACAAATACTTCTTTTTCGAGTATATCCTTTTCATTTTCACAAAAGGTCCCAATGTGACGGATTTGGCCCTAAAGTGTTTCATATAAGAGTATGGTTGGTATGTTGGTATCTTGTTTTAGTAGATATTGGATGATCCAATGGGCCTGAGATTTTCTAGTAAGTTGGTAGTGGTGGTGACCTTTTATAAGAGGGAGGAGTGGCACTTTAGGAATGTCTTGAAATATTATTTTATTGTAAAATGTTTTTAAAATTATAACAGTAAAAAATTGATATCAGTTGAGGATAAGATGATTATTGGTCAAAATACTTTCAAATGATAAGTTTTATACAAGTTAAAGTCAAAAAATTAACCTTATATTTAACATTGGCCCTTAGTAAAAAACATTATCTCTTATAATGTCTTGGTGTATATTCATTATATATAGTTACTATAGTTACCATAAAATTACAATAAAACAAAAATTGGTTATTAATGTCATTATTATTATTATATAATTTATGTAACCTAATCCTATATTTTTAGAACCATTATATCATTTAATAAAATAGTATTGTTTTAAAATACTCGTTTATGTCAATTTTGAAACTATATAGTAATTCATTTTTATTGAAGTCACTAAAACTTGATTCCATAGAATCAAAGTCATTAAATCATACCTCACATTTCAATTTCATCCAAATAAGTCTTATATGGAAACAAAATTTTCAAATATCATTTATTTTAATATTTAAAATATCATTTATTTGAAACATTCATTAATAAGGAAATCATAACATCATCATTTTGTCACAAATAAATTTATTTATTTAATATATAATGTCACGACCCACCCTCGGGGACCGTGCCGTGACTACCCCAAACCCGCCTTCCATAGGCCAGGGGCTGGCGTCTAGCACCAAGGCGTAAATCCCGTTAAAAAGGGAAGGCATTGCCTTTGTAATGTAAACAAACACCACAGAGTAAGCATGCGGAATGTAAACACTAAGATAAAGCAGAGTACAACTGAAAGTGCGGAAAAGTAAATGAGCCAGTATAAAAACCCAAACTGAAAGTAAAGTACAACTCGAAAGGGAAAACAACAACTGAAAAGTAAAAGCCGCTACGCCGAGCTGTCCACTGGAAATCCCACCTGAAAGGTGGGTACAGATAGCTCCACTACTCCACGGGTCTCGTCGTCCGCTCCGAACACATCCCACCTAGTGGTCCACCTCCAGGTACCGTCCTGCTCTGCAAGCCTCAGCTAAGATCAACGATGTCCGTCGTCTGTAACCAACACAACGTAGTGCGGGCAAAGCCCGTGCAGGGGTGAGTATAAGCTACTCAGTAGGGACCCCGAGACCCCTGTAGGTCTCTCCAAAATCCACAAAGGATAAACCACGAAGAAAGGTACAATCACGAAGTAACAACTGACACTGCTTAGGTATATGCCCATACATATACCTAATTCATCAATTCAAATATGCTCCAACCTCCAAGCCTAAGTACAACTCAGTCCACATAGGAATGTAAACGTATTCCACACAGGAAAGCAAAACATAATCCACACAGGATAGCACAACACAATCCACACAGGAAAGCAACAGGATTCAGCTCACACAGGTAAACATCTTAAAAGGACAATAAAGATGATCTCTGATCCATCTAAGTCGTCGGACCCAAGAAGGATCGATAGGTAACTAACCCCCGCAAAAAACCCACACAGGATCGGGCCCACATAGGACCTGTAGGCGCTGGTTCACACAGGACCGCTGAGCGCAAGGACCCACACAGGATCGGACCCACACAGGATCGGGCCCACACAGGACCTGTAGCACTGATCCATGTAGGATCGCTGAGTGCTGTAGTCATCGTCGTCGAATCCACACAGGATCTCTGTACTGTCGTCGTCGCAGTCACAGTAGCAGTAGTAGCAGTAGTAGTCACAGTAACAGTCGCAGCCAGCACTAGGGTTCCCGCACACAGCAAACTCGTTCTGAGAGTCCGCTCCACGAGCCGAGAGGCTGATACATCAACTGTCACAAAGTCCAGAGTTGATATATCCAAAAGATCTATATCGTCAATAGGAACTCAACGCAACAGACGGAGTGTCGATCGGATGCCCGGTCTGAGAGTTATTGGCATTTTCGTCCCCGGGGCCCGGTTGGTTTTTAAGGAAAAACCAACCCGACCGTACTCCACCTACGTCCAAACCTCGTGTGGAGTATGCCAAAAGATTTGTCTCACTAAGAGGAACATATCAAAGCTGACGGCACGTCAATCGGACGTTTGTAGCTCAAGATATGAGCGTTTCCGCTCCGAAGGCCCGGTTGGTTTCGTGAACGAACCAACCCGGCCGAACTCAAAGTATTCCGAAACATTGAGTGCGATATACCAAAACGACTGTCTCGATCCAAGGATCGCGTTTCCGCAGACGGTTCATCAATTGGAGGTTCGTGGCTCATGTTATGACCAAAAGACCGAATCCGTCTCGAAAACGGGGGTCCGGGTCCGGGCCGACCCGGCCCGACCCCCCCTGGGTCGGCCTGAACCGGGTCGACCCGAACCGGTCCGACCCAGCCCAGCCGGTGGCGGACCGGCGCGGCGGCGCGAACCGGCGCGGCGGTGCGGTCCGGCGCGGCGGCGAGGTCCGGCGCGGCCTGGCGCCGCTAGGGTCACGCGCGGGGGGCTAAGCCCCCGCTTCTAGCTTGGCGGCGCGACTTAAGTGTCGCACCTTTTGGAGATTCGGCCCCCCTCGTGGGGGCCTGCTTGAAGAAACCGGGGGGCCGCCTACCCCCCTCAAAGGAACCGCCCCTCTCATAAAGGGGGGGGGGGGGTTTAGAGAGTTGACCGGGGGAATTTATTCCCCCAGTCTTTGACCTTCTGGCCGGCCACCTGGCCGGCCGGTTTTTCTCCAATGGGACAGGTAAACCGGTCCCCTTTCCGGCTTCCGACGCCGGCGGCCCGGCCGCCGGTCTTCTCGTCCCGCCGCGGCCCGGAACCGGCCGCGGTGTTCTTCATCCGGCGCGGTGCGACGGCACCGCGCCCCTCCGCCGCGCCTTTGATTCCCTTCGACGCGGCGCGACGGCGTCGCGTTCTTGATGATACTTCCATGGCGCGGCGCGATGACGCCACACAATATAATCGTGCAAATATCCCCGTGGTGCGACGACACCACGCCATCTTGTTTCATCCGCAAGATAAATCAACAAGAACAAAGGAGGGGGTTCGGCCGTGTTCATGCGGTCCGGCCCCCTCACGTTAAATGATAACACATATTTAAATATCCAATATCCTCACGTTAGTCATGCTAGAACCACGAACAAGAATAAAATAAATAAATAAATAATCAACAACAACCCCTACCTTGGGTTCAAGCTCGAAGATTGTCAACGACCCGCGGAAGACAACGTCGCGGAGGTCGGGCGTCGCGGTAAGCGTTCGTTAAATCCGATGACGAGGAGGTACGTCCGAAGAGGTATGTCGTTGGAGAATCTTCGTAAGCCGACGAAGAAAGTCCGAGGAGGAAGCGGCGTTCCCTTTCGTTGACACGGAAGACGAAGAAGAGAGGAGCGGCGTTCTTCGTCGGAGCTTGAGCGTTCTTCGTCAAAGCTTGAGCGTTCTTCGTCAAAGTTTGAAGAAGAAAGAAAAGCTCTCAAACCTCTCAAGATGGCTAAACAAATCTAACCAAATAAAATAAGCTAAGAGCTTATTTTATTTACTCAACCAAACCTTTTTGAATTTCAATGGTTTGAAAAAGTTAAACAACTCATCCTAATTAATAAGCTAAGTTGTCAAAACAATTAAAGAGGGGTTAAAGGGAGTTTTGAGAGAAGTTGAAAAGTTGGGATTCGTGTGGGCCCCACCACACTTAATCCTCCCAAGGGAGGTTAAGTGGATGTGGGTCCCACCTTTAACTCCCTTTGGGAGAAGTTAACTAACATAAAAATAAAACAAAAAGTGTTCCACATTTTTATTAAACTTTTTACAATTCTCCCAAAAAATAACTTTCGTCCCGCAATAAACACAACTTCGGAAAAAGACTCCTTAAGCAGATATCGGCGTTGTGAGTTCATCGGTGTCCTCGGATTTCAATTCCGAGCAACGGATCAAAAGTTAGAAATTCCCGCTCGTTCGTTCACTGAACGTACCCGAGCCAAGCTTCGGAAATTGATTCCGGGCACACCGGGCCTCGGAATCAGGTGCCGTCAGTAACCGCGCTCTTGTAAAATTAAAAAGAAAATTATGAAAAAACTTCCCTTGAATTTTACGGGTCTTTATATTACTCCCACCTCAGGGATTTACGTCCCCATAAAGATACATAAAAAAACTCGGAAAACAAATGAGGGTACTGAGCACACATCTGATCCTCTCGCTCCCATGTGCTCTCCTGGAGGTTCTCGTGATGCAATCTGATGCGCACAAGTGGAATCGATCGCCCACGCGGGACCCGCTCCTGTCGATCCTCTATCTCCACCGGGACCTCCGTAAAAGTTTCCCCATCGTCAACGTCAAGCTCCCCATGGTCAATGATGTGCGTCGGTTCGTGCATGTATCTCGTCAGCTGAGATACGTGGAAGACGTCCTGCACCTGGTGCAACTGAGGTGGTAGAGCCAGACGATAAGTCACCTCATCAATCCTGCTGAGGACCTGGAAGGGTCTGATGAAGCGCGGAGATAACTTGCCGCCTCGGCCAAATCTCCGAATACCACATCGAGGTGAGACCCGCAAAAAGACGTGGTCACCATCCTCGAACTCTAGTGGCCTCCACCTCCTGTCAGCATATGACTTCTGCCGGCTCTGAGCTGTCCTCATCCGCTCCTGGATGACTTGGACCTTCTCTGTCGTGGCCCGGACCATCTCCGGTCCCACCAGTGCTGACTCCCCCGGGTCTGTCCAGCACAAAGGAGATCTACAAGGTCGGTCGTACAATGCCTCGTACGGTGCCATCCCGATGGTGGAGTGGTAGCTGTTGTTGTACGCAAACTCCACCAAGGGTAGGTGGTTCTCCCAGCTACGACCAAAGTCGAGGACACATGCTCGGAGCATGTCCTCGAGAGTCTGAATGGTCCTCTCCGTCTGACCATCCGTTTGAGGATGAAAGGCTGTGCTCAAACGTAGCTGCACCCCGAACGCCTCCTTCAACCCCTTCCAAAGCCGGGCAGTAAAGCGAGCATCTCGATCAGATACGATAGATGATGGAACACTGTGGAGCCGCACAATCTCCTGAACGTAGAGACATCCCAAGATCTCCAATGACCCCTGCTCTCTGATGGGTAAGAGGTGTGCCGACTTGGTGAGTCAGTCAACAATCACCCAAATTGAGTCGTGATCTCTGGAAGTGCGTGGAAGTACAGTCACGAAGTCCATAGATATGTCGTCCCACTTCCACTCCGGAACCTCCAAGGGCTGTACCAAGCCCGCTGGTACCTGATGCTCTGCCTTCACCTGCTGGCAGGTGAGGCATCGAGAAACGAACTCTGCTACTGCATTCTTCATGCCCAGCCACCAGTGCTGTCGTCTGAGGTCCTGGTACATCATTGCCACTCCAGGATGTACCGCCAAAGGAGAAGTGTGAAACTCTCTCAGCACTTCCTCTCATAAAGCGACTGGTACCATGGTACGTCCTCTGAAAAGGATGACGTGCTCTGCTCCAAGGGCGAAACCATCCGGTTCCTGTCCCGAGGATATCTTTGCACACCGTGTCTCACAGTCAGCGTCCCCACGCTGTGCCTCCCTGACTCGCTGCAGTAGTGGAGGAGTGACTGTGAGATACTGAAGGAAGGCTGCTCCATCACTATCCATGAAGGATATCTGCAAATAGGCTAGCTGCTCTGTCGCCTCCTCAAGTAGCTGAATGCCCGTCCTCCTGCGGAGGGCATCAGCTACTACGTTCCCCTTCCCAGAAGTATAGACTATCTCAAAGTCAAAGTCTTGGAGGAACTCGAGCCATCGCCGCTGTCTCAGGTTCAGGTCCTTCTGCGAGAAGATATACCGGTAAAAAGGGAAGGAATTTCCTTTGTAAAGTAAACAAACACCACAGAGTAAGCAAGCGGAAAGTAAACACTAAGCTAAAGCAGAGTACAACTGAAAGTGCAGAAAAGTAAATGGGCCAGTATACAAACCCAAACTGAAGGTAAAGTACAACTCGAAAGGGAAAACAGCAACTGAAAAGTAAAAGCCACTACGCCGAGCTGTCCACTGGAAATCCCACCTGAAGGGTGGGTACAGATAGCTCCACTACTCCACGGGTCCCGCCGTCCGCTCCGAACACGTCCCGCCTAGTGGTCTACCTCCAGGTACCGTCCTGCTCTGCAAGCCTCAGCTAAGATCAACGTTGTCCGTCGTCTGCAACCAACACAACGTAGTGCGGGCAAAGCCCGTGCAGGGGTGAGTATAAGCTACTTTGTAGGGACCCCAAGACCCCTGAAGGTCTCTCCAAAATCCACAAAGGATAAACCACGAAGAAAGGTACAATCACAAAATAACAACCGATACTGCTTAGGTATATGCCCATACATATACCTAAGTCATCAATTCAAATACGCTCCTACCTCCGAGCCCAAGTACAACTCAGTCCACACAGGAAAGTAAACGTATTCCACACAGGAAAGCAAAATGTAATCCACACAGGATAGAAGAACACAATCCACACAGGAAAGCAACAGGATTCAGCTCACACAGGTATACTTCATAAAAGGACGATAAAGATGATCTCTGATCCATCTAAGTCGTTGGACCCACGAAGGATCGATAGGCAACTAACCCTCGCAAATGACCCACACAGGATCGGGCCCACATAGGACCTGTAGGCGCTGGATCACACAGGACCGCTAAGCGCAAGGACCCACACAGGATCGGACCCACACTGGATCGGGCCCACACAGGACCTGTAGCACTGATCCACGTAGGATCGCTGAGTGCTGTAGTCGTCATCGTCGAATCCACACAAGATCTCTGTATTGTCGTCGTCGCAGTCACAGTAGCAGTAGTAGCAGTAGTAGTCACAGTAACAGTCGCAGCCAGCACTAGGGTTCCCGCACACAGCAAGCTCGTTCGGAGGGTCCGCTCCACGAGCCGAGAGGCTGATACATCAACTGTCACAAAGTCCAGAGTTGATGTATCCAAAAGTACCGTATTGTCAACAGGAACTCAACGCAACAGACGACGCGTCGATCGGACGCCCGGTCTGAGAGTTATTGGCATTTTCGTCCCCGGGGCCCGGTTGGTTTTTAAGGCAAAACCAACCTAACCGTACTCCACCTGCGTCCAAACCTCGGGCGGAGTATTCCAAAAGATCTGTCTCACTAATAGGAACACAACAAAGCTGACGGCACGTCAATCGGACGTCTGTAGCTCAAGATATGAGTGTTTCCACTCCGAAGGCCCGGTTGGTTTTGTGAACGAACCAACCCGGCTGAACTCAAAGTATTCCGAAACATTGAGTGCGATATACTGAAACGACCGTCTCAATCCAAGGATCGTGTTTCCACATACGGTTCGTCAATCGGAGGTCCATGTCTCACGTTATGGCCAAAAGACCGAATTCGTCTCGAAAACGGGGGGTCCGGGTCCGGGCCGACCCGGCCCGACCCCCCCTGGGTCGGCCCAAACCGGGTCGACCCGAACCGGGTGGACCCGACCCGGGTCCGACTCGGCCCGGCCGGCAGCGGACCGGCACGGCGGTGCGGACCGGCGCGGCGGCGCGGCCCGGCCGGCGGCGGCGCGACCTGGCGCCGCTAGGGTCACGCACGGGGGGCTAAGCCCCCGCTTCTAGCTTGGCGGCGCGACTTAAGTGTCGCGCCTTTTGGAGATCAGGCCCCCCTCATGGGGGCCTGCTTGAAGAAACCGGGGGGCCACCTGCCCCCCTCAAAGGAACCGTCCCCCCTCATAAATGGTGTGGTTTTAGAGAGTTGACCGGGGGAATTTATTCCCCCGGTCTTTGACCTTCCGGTCGGCCACCTGGCCGGCCAGTTTTTCTCCAACGGGACCGGCAAACCGGTCCCCTTTCCGGCTTCCGACGCCGGCGGCCCGGCCGCCGGTCTTCTCGTCCCGCCGCGGCCCGGAACCGGCCGCGGTGTTCGTCGTCCGGCGCGGTGCGACGGCACCGCGCCCCTCCGCAGCGCCTTTGATTCCCTTCGACGCGGCGCGACGGCGTCGCGTTCTTGATGATCCTTCCACGGCGCGGCGCGACGGCTCCGCGCAATATAATCGTGCGAATAACCGCGTGGTGCAACGGCACCACGCCATCTTGTTTCATCCGCAAGATAAATCAACAAGAACAAAGGAGGGGGTTCGGTCGTGTTTATGCGGTCCGGCCCCGTCACGTTAAATGATAACACATATTTAAATATCCAATATCCTCACGTTAGTCATGCTAGAACCACGAACAAGAATAAAATAAATAAATAAATAATCAACAACAACCCCTACCTTGGGTTCAAGCTCGAAGATTGTCAACGACCCGCGGAAGACAACGTCGCGGAGGTCGGGCGTCGCGGTAAGCGTTCGTCAAATCCGATGACGAGGAGGTACGTCCGAAGAGGTACGTCGTTGGCGAATCTTCATAAGCCGACGAAGAAAGTCCGAGGAGGAAGAGGCGTTCCCTTTCGTTGACACGGAAGACGAAGAAGAGAGGAGCGGCGTTCTTCGTCAGAGCTTGAGCATTCTTCGTCAAAGCTTGAGCGTTCTTCGTCAATGATTGAAGAAGAAAGAAAAGCTCCCAAACCTCTCAAGATGGCTAAACAAATCTAACCAAATAAAATAAGCTAAGAGCATATTTTATTAACTCAACCAAACCTTTTTAAATTTCAATGGTTTGAAAAAGTTAAACAACTCAACCTAATTAATAAGCTAAGTTGTCAAAACATTTAAAGAGGGGTTAAAGGGAGTTTTGAGAGAAGTTGAAAAGTTGGGTTTCATGTGGGCCTTACCACACTTAATACTCCCAAGGGAGGTTAAGTGGATGTGGGTCCCACCTTTAACTCCCTTTGGGAGAAGTTAACTAACATAAAAATAAAATAAAAAGTGTTCCACATTTTTATTAAACTTTTTACAATTCTCCCAAAAATTAATGTTCGTCCCGCAATAAACGCATCTTCGGAAAAGGTCTCCTTAAGCGAATATCGGCGTTGCGAGTTCATCGGTGTCCTCAGATTTCAACTCCAAGCACCAGATCAAAAGTTAGAAATTCCCGCTCGTTCGTTCACTGAACGTACCCGAGCCAAACTTCGGAAATTGATTCCGGGCACACCGGGCCTCGGAATTAGGTTCCGTCAGAAACCGCGCTCTTGTAAAATTCCAAAGAAAATTAAGAAAAAATTTCCCTTGAATTTTACGGGTCTTTACATATAAAAATGTTAAATAAAATTCCATGACGTAGTAAAAATTTTTAGATTTAAAATTCCAATTTATATTCAACTAGATCACATCACAACTGGGTCTTGGTAACAGCAAAGACACCCCATCTTAACATGGTCATCAGGTCCTGGCCTGCCAGGTACCACTAGTTTCCCCGCAGACATTTTGTCCCAACCCTAGGGCCCATACACATGCCTGAACAGGTCATATTACTAATGAATGTACCAACATGACAATGCATTTCCTTTCTAGTGTACTTTTTCTCACTAACACACACTAAGGAAAACATCCCATAATTTCACACATCCTGACAACAACTCAAGGACAAACACGCCTAATTATTGTGTTCTTATCAGATATGCTTGTGAAAAGGAAGGTGCATCTTGTTGACATGAGTCATATCATTTAGTCATTTAAACCTTTATCATTATACGGTGTAATCCATTACATAACCCTATATTAAAAATACTTATTAAAATATTTATTTTCATGATATATTTATCGTTTCATTAAAATTATATATTTTAAAATATCATTCTCATACCCAAGTGACACTAAAACTCCAAAAGATCAAACTAAGGATGCTCATAGATGGAAATATCTCATCTAATAAGATTAGAACATTTTTATGGTAGTTTTATGTTATTAATATATTTTTTCACCCTCACTTATGTGATTTACCCTTTATCCATGGTAAATAAAAATAATTACTAAAGTTACAAGTCATAATGTCAAAAAATAAAGGGTGACTATTTTCATATTTTGGAGATTCTGATTCCAAATATGGAATCAAATTTTCCAAATTCAAAACACATAATTATTTGAAATTAATTTAATATTTATTCATTTTTTAAAAACCAGAAAAATGGTTTTTCCGAAGTAAAGACTACCAAAATATTGACATGTGTTTATGTCAAATTAAAATGTGAAAATGAATAAAATGACCATAATTTGATTAAGTGATAAAAAACAATTACAGTTTAAAAAAACTAAATGGAAAATATAACTATATAAATAAATTAGATAAAAACTTAGTTTTGAATTTAAATGAAGTATTTTTCAATATTCAAAAAATTATGGATTTTATTAAGAATATACCAACATTTCAACCCAAGTAAATTTGTTATGTCTCTATTATAATTAATATCTTTATTTTATCAAATATAAAATATAAAAGTGACAAAAACTATCATTAAATAGGGTTCCCCATAAAAATGTAGTAAAATGACCTTTATGAATAATATTAGAGTATTTTATCATTAAAATTGGATTCATTCTCATTTTAATCTTCTAAAAACCATTTCATAAATTTATAACTATTTTAAAAAATATGTATAATCATAATATATTTAATTATGTTCATTCCCTCAAATATAACGCTTGTGCGTTAACTACCATTTAAAATAATAATATTATTGTTGTATTATTTTTCAATATATCTAAGTGTTGAGTGAAACGTAGGATTTGGGAGAAACATGTTGTTGTGTGTTGGGTAATCTGTCGTACATAGAATCCTCTTTTATGGTATAACTAATTTTAAATTCAAAAAGATTAATATATTTGAAAATATATTATTCTATAAATACCTAAAATGTTACATATGGGGTTGGAATCCTTTCATTACAGTGATGAAAAAATTGAAAAAAAATCATTTAACAAATTCTCCAACATTTTCCTTATATTCATATAATAAAAAAAAAATTCCATTACTACGCATTAGGATACTAGATATTGTGTCATGTTTAGAAACATGATTTGGTTTTATGGTATATTAATATATCATGACTTAACAAAGGTCTTACAACAAAATTATAACATGGTATATTCATAATAAATCTATATGATGGATTTTTAAATGAAAAATATAATAACATATGAAATTTAATTTTAAAAACACTTGAGATGTGATCAGTTTAATGCATCTAACATATAAAAAATATCACAAAAATGTTATATGTAATGATTTAATATAAATTATATAATATTGAATAAAAATATAAAATATAGTTAAGGAAAATATAATTGTTAATTTTATATAAAACCCCTACTAACAAACTATTATATATTAGATATATAATATAACTGATTAGAAAAAATTGTATACATAAAATAATACTATATGTGTGTGTGTGTGAGTCTGTGTGTTTATAACCATGATAATGAATTACATTTTATTAATGGGTTCCATGAAATGTTTTTAGGATCATATTTTTTTATTATAGAATAAACTAGTATCTTTTTAAGTGTTACAGTTCTCCACCAAAATTCTTTAAAAATACATAACAAGAAAAACTATTTTCCAAATAAATTATTTAATAGTAATAAATATTTAATTAATTTTAAAGGTATATCTCAATAGTATATTATCTTGTTAAATTATTTTATTTCAACTCAGTTGTGTAGTGTTGATCATCTTTTCAATTTTTTTTTCATGAGAAAATGTTTTTATTGTTTGAATGATTTATTTACTCAAACAACCCTTTTGGTGAAAATATTAAAATGATAAATTATGAGTGAAAAAAGAATCTAGATAGTCAAATTTTATATAGATATCAAAAAATTAGGCAAGTAATTATTTTGAGAAACCTATAAATAAGGAAAGTACCTATATGGATTAATATAATAAAAAAATCCACTGAATATTTAAATGAATTCCCAATTAAAAAAAATAAAATGCGATGGGTGACTCTATATATAATATATTAAAACAACAACCCATTAAGATCATTTTTTTTATTAAACAAAACACACTTCCCTCCCCCTACAATAGCAACATATGAGCATAAATTAAAGCATTCTTGAGACACAACAATTTTTAATCGGGTCACCCAATCTAGACTATGTCTAGGTATTAAATAAATAAAATGATTCAATGTAAAAATTCCACTAAACCGAACTTCTATTTAAAATGATTGAGTTGACTCACTATACCTCCTAGGTTACAAGAAATCATAATTTGATTGGACATGACTCTCTAAAATGAAGGGTGTGCACTACCTTATCAGAAGATTCATCAATTGTTCTGAAACACGTAGAAATAGAGTCACATATGAGTGAGATATCAAGACCTGTTTTCACCCGATATATTAAATAATCTTCACAAAGTGGTTGTTTACATTTAGATATAATATTCAATTACTATTTTTGTTCCACCAAAAATATAATTAAACCCTTTCATGAAGACCCTTCCATAACATATAAATTTTTCATTATGAGATACTTTTACCTCAAGGATGAGTGGCACTACATGAAAAACCTCTCCTTTTTGAACTATTTTTCCTAAAAAAACATGTGAACTAATAATTCTTAGTATGAAGACACCTACACAAGATAAATAGCTTCATGAACTACTTCCGGACATAACTACATTCTATGAGTTATAATTCCCTCTAATCAAACATTCCGTCTTTAATCAAGTTATTAGGGGTACATTATATACTATAGGAATCCAAAAAAATCAAAAATAACAGTTATAATTAACCCCATTTTGGATTTTCCATCACCACACACTATACTTGCTATGTAGTTCACATCTTGTATGATACCCCTTACAAAGGCCGTTGAAAAGAAACCATTGTCTACAAATGGAAAAAATAATTTTCATAGTCCTCCAATTCACTACCATTTAATGTAAAAAATTGAATTCCTTTTTTGTTCTCATAGAATAAATGTTTAATGGAATCCATGACTTTTGTAATTTCAATTAATAGTTCTGCATAATTTCTTGATAGTTCTAATATAAGACTCGTATTTGGTGAAAATTATTTTTCCAAAAAACCAAAACAAACTATATTAGATGCTATGTGGTCGAGAAAAAATTTATTTGAGAATACAACCTTAGTCATAAAAAATTCCCATCTTCTTTGGCCAAAAGACAAGGAAAATACTAATACAAAAATCAACTTTTACATGAATATTTCTATACCACATCCAAAGATTCCATTTCAGTATCTGTAACATTTTTCAATATAAGTAGTAATTTTTTTCTAGAACTCCACAATTGACCTAGTAAACATATTCTTTCTTCAAATAAAAATAATCCCAAAACACTACAATGCTACCTTGAAGGGTTTTTTCCTAAAATTATCCAGTTATGTGTTTTTTGAAAACTCATCCACTTTTTCTTCCACATTAAATCATCTATTCTCTAATATTCTGACAACATGATTCTCTCTTAGATATTCTACAAAATACAACATCTTTTAGTTCTAGATACTTATCAATGACTTACATTACAGACTCTAATGCCACAATATCCATGATCACCATAGTAAAAAATGTTATCATGCAAGTATCATCAATGAATCACATATATCCTAAATAATGATTGTTATTTCATCATGAACCACATATGTTTCAAAATTTATGAATTGATAAATATTTTTTAGCAAAGATATATTTGAAACTATGCATATTTCAATGTTAAACTACATATATTTATATGGTCCCCCAATCATCTTTTTCTCCTACCTTAATCGGCATATTTTCCCAATTTTCAATGATCCTATTGTTCACTCTATTATGGGTGAAACACTATAAATAACACATATCAAAATATATGGATAATTAATCATACCCAACGAAGAGGGGTTTAAAATTCCACACTTCATCAGGTCTGTCTAGTCGACAAAATTCCAAGATCCATTTAATGTAACACATAATCTTCAACTAGCAAGGCCTTATTTGAATATCTTCAACTAGAAGTTCAGTGATCACATACCCGAACATCACATTGTTATTCCATACCTTCTCCTTGATAAAATGGGAATGAATTTAAATGTGATCCATTAATGAGTTAGGAAATTTATTATTTATTATATTCATAGAACATGAATTATATCAATGAATTTCAACTTGAAACATAACTTCAAATCCCATATCTTCCTGTTGTTACTTCATCCAAAATAATTATGATAATACTTTAGTACCCCCAATGTAGAGACCCAAATCTTGAAATACATGGAAATTCCATTACTTTTGCGGAATACTTAATACATAACAAAAACAAACACCAAAGGACCATAATAGTTTAGAGTCTTTGAAAACTCAGAACATAATCTTCTAATCATGGTGAAAGATCTTCAACATCTCCCATAAAGATCTTCCACTTTTGGTTTTATTACCTAAATTCTTTCATTAAATCCTGGGGAAAAGAAAACATAAAACGGGTGAGCTCAAATTCTCAGTAAGGGTAATCATAAAGAACATAAATCAATCCATATATATTTGAATGAAAAGACTTGAACATAAAATCTAAACATCAAAATCTTGAGCAATGACATGACTATTGGAAGTACGTAAGGCATATATCATAAAGGAACATCAATCTTGATAAAATAGAATGGGTAAAAATCATGTAATTGTGGAAACCATTCAGAACTTGTTATGATTTCCATAGTAGCCAAGGCATTGCTGCCAAGACCATCTTAATGGACAAAGTCCCTTTCTAAATCGATTTCAATCCTCGTTCCAATCTTGTATCACTGAACCAGATTAAATTACCATTCCATCCATGTATATATCATGAGATATAAATCTTTTCCCAAAGCATTGGAGGGAGATATAGGTCCCACCCATCTCATAATTAAATCATCCTTTCGTGTGCCCCAAAATCATAAATCATACATCATAGCATAACCCATGTAATAGAATGGGATTCTAAAACATCATGCCATCATAACATAATCCATAAAAAAAATGGATATCATTTTATCATAAGAAGAATCAAACCAAGTAAATAATGGAGACATTATACTTGAAATATAAACATACTATATAATATCATTTTATATGGAAACTATTTTTGATAAAAAACTTGAAATGAAATCTTGATGAAAATATCTTTTCTCTTCAAAATCATTTTCTTTTCATAAAATGCAATGGTATTTTAAAAGAAAAGTGTTTTGTTGAAAATAATCATTCAATCTTGTAGGGGAAGCTTCATGAAAATGAGGCTGTATGAAACCGTCAAAATCTGTTCATGCCGTATAAGTTAAAAATTAATTTCTCCTCAAACATTTTTCGAAGAAGTCAAAAATAACCTTGTATGGTAAAAAAAGAAAGATTCCTTATATACGATGTAGTAAAAGTCACAAATGGTTAAAAAGGACATTAAACACAATGAAACTATTTTTTGGAAACATGGACATGGATGATAACAATAACCCCAGTAAATACTTATGAATAAACAATCCCAGATTATAACGAGATTGGAATTGTTTTCCCTTACCTTAGGTCCGATATACTTCGTACGTATCCAAACCTCCTCTTCTTTGAAGCATCTCCTTTCTGACATCACTTAAGTACGTAGAGATGATCTTTTGAGCAGAACAAAACCTCCATAATTTTGTTAGGGATGCGGAGAAGAGAAATGGGTAAGGGTTGGCCGAGCTTCAAGGCTCAAAAGGGTGTGAAGAGAAGAGGTAAGGGGTTCCCTTTTTATAAGGAAGGAGAGGGGCACCTTTGAAAAACCATAAAAATTTATTTTATATTAAATTCTTATTCGGTTATTAATAGCTAAAAATAGATTTATTTCAAATATAAGGTGGGGATGGGTAGAAATCCTCTCAACCAATAGATTTTAGACAAGTTTGGGTCATTATATTAACCATATATTTTAGTTTTAACTCTTAGTTACTTAGATTGACATTTACCATGTCACTTTGTATTTTAATATTATATAGTTAACAAACATACCATATACATCCATGAAACCCCAATGTGGACCATTAATGATACACCTATCATGACATAAGTATCTTGGCAGAACCCTATATTTTTAGGAATACAATAACAATTAATAATATAATATTTGTTTTAAATACTATTTTATGTCAATTTAGACACTATTTTGTAATTGAGTTTTGTGAAAATCATAACAGCATGATTAGTTCTAAAAAAGTTAATTAAATCAATAATAACATGTCATATTAACATAAAAAATTAGTGTTATTCATAAAAAGTCTCAAATTAATTTTTTTTGGATATTTATAACATCAATTATGTTAATATTTCATTAATAAGATAATTACTGCATCATCATTATGTCATAAATAAATTAAAATATTTAATGTCTAAAAATTATAAATAAAATTACATTATGTAAGAAATATTTTTATCTTTCTTATGAATAGTTATAGTCTTATTTATCTTATGTGTATCCTTATATTAAAATTTATTATGTTATTAAACTTTGATTTTAACTATTTTAACCCTTGTTTATATAAATTAATAAAAAATGTCCTAATCTAATACAAGTGGACCTAAATGGTCATATTTTATTCCAATGGTTGTTTCTGGTCGAATTAAACTTATCCAATATAATTAGGACATGTATTAGGGTAATAATAATATCATTTAACCCTTAATTACCCTATTTACTTTTAACTATGGTAAATAAAAGTAAAAAGTTACTATTCACAAAAAATTATTTTCATCTCATTGAACCGCATTTTAGTCCTTGATATTAATTGTGTCTCTCATGTTTTCAAAGTTCCACTCATAGAAGAGGTAAAATTATGGTTTATGTGAATTTCCAAATTCTCCTAGGAGGTAGGTAAAAGACAGTGAAAAGTTCAATAATTTTTATTATTATTATAAAATGACTCCAATGAATTACATTGAACATATATAGGTATTATGTATCAATTATGACCTAAAACAAATTTAAATAAAATAAATAATTATTTAAAAAAACTCGGTTTTTGAATAGTAACCCAGTGTTTTGATTATTCATCCAAAATTTAATGTATTCAGAAAAATACAAAAAATCACCCTAGGCTAATTTCGACATTCCAAATCAAAAAATGAAGTCAATATTGAATGATAAAATTTATAAAATTTCAAAAAGTGGGTATTACTATTTAGAACAGCTAGTTTATATAACATATCATTGTCTAGAAAAACATAGTATTGCGAACAACACACGCTATCATGGAAGGCCGCGATTGCATGTAATGAAAGCCATGTCTGGGATGTGTGTTGTGAAAGATACTTTTGGTGTAGCATACATCACAAGACATTAGTGAAATTAAAAATAATATTTTTCATAAAATCGCGGGGTGTTACATTCTACCCCACTTAAAATGAATTTCACCCTCAAAATTTGTCGGAGATATAAATGGTTTAGTACTCGAAGGTTTCTTTAATAGAATCCCACATCGTAAAAGGGAATACCAAAACTTGACTTTAAAAACATACGTATGAAACGTAATGGTTACCCAAATTAACTAATCACTGGGTTTTTACATAGGAGAACATAGGTGAAAATATAGATATGGAAGAGAAATATAACGGTCATGTTCTGATTGAGAGTGGGAGAGAACATGGATATGAAAATTCCAACAATCACAAAACCATAAATTGGTGATGATATAGGGTACCATTTTATTCATCGGTTATAAGGGCACTAGGACAACATTTTTGGTTTTCAAGATCATTTCCCTAAAGTTGAGGAATTTTAATTAGAAGAAATACTTTCTTTATTTTGTTATAATCTCACCGTTTTTCGTGCCTTGAACAATTTCCTCTTTATCTTATTAAGAAATAAAGTTTAATTTGTCTTTCACGATGTTTTAGCAGATCATGCGATAGAATGGTAGGTCATTCCATCTGTCTCAAACATAAGTTAGAAAAAGTTACATACATAATTCCATCTTTGGTGAGATTAATGATATATGGTTCCAAAATGGACTTATACTTCATTTATCATCCTGGAAAATAAAATAAAACCAGTTTCTACTAACCAGTGACTTCCTGTAGGCTAGTGGTAGGAGATAAAAGCACGTTGCACTTTGGTTGTTGGTTCGATTCCCACATCCTTTTCTGACGCGATAGGTTGTCGCCTGTCCTGTAGTTTGTCCTTTTTCTAAAACTACATTTTTATTACATTATATTAATTATATAAAAATATTTATATCCTTAATCAATACTATATTTTTTCGAATATAATCCATTCCAATCTTTGTGCTTATCCAAAATACTTCTATCCAATATTATAGTATAAAGAAAATGATTACTAGAAATTTCATCTACCGAGCATGGTAATACCATCATTTATCATACGATATATCTTGTTGGTCACATTCCAAACATGTGAAAACATTAATAATGTATTTTATTGAAAATTGAATACTCATAGAACCTTAGTGAAAACATGAATGCTGTCAAAAGTTAACTCATTCCACATACCAAAATCCAAAAATTATATATACTCAAACCATGATAATTTTTTTTCCTTATATTAGTCATGAGCTCATGAATACTGTCAAACATTTCATTTTCTCCTTATCCATTCATTATTAACATATCATCTTCCTTCCAAAAATATCTCAGTCACATTACATAGTTTCCGCTACTATAAAATTATTGAAAACCATAATAGACCTATACATAAATATTCCAATATTCCACGATACTATATACAACATTATTTTGGAATCCAATTACTTAAACACTTAATCATTCCACCACATAATTTTCATATTCAACATTGCCAATAGTGATCACATGTTACTTTTCATTGTCCTCTGACTTAAGTGGTTGCTCATGTCGATCAGCATTTACCCTTGGATTAGGGCATTGATTAGCATAATACCCCATTTCATTTCAATTGAATCATTGAATTGCTGGTGGTGCATTCTCTGTAGTCTTTTCTTTATTCATATCATTAGCAACCCTTTTTGCATTACTTCGATACTCACCTGCTCGATGATCTTGTTTTGCACACAAAAAACATTTTCTAGTCCCTTTATGACAATCTCCACCATGCTTCTTTCCACACATTGAGCATAATGAAACATTCATCTTATTTTCACCATTGTTCTAAGAATTATCCTTGAACTCCATCTTTCGTTTCTTATCAAAACCATGAGATGGATATGTAACACCAACTTCCATTTCTACCATGATCGCACAACACTCAATTTATTCATAGATACTGAAGTCTCTTATAGATAATTCCCTTATAAGACTTGGTTTTAAGCCACTAAAGAATCGAACAAATTTACATTCATGTTGGATGATAAAGCCAGATGCATACCTTACAATCCTTATAAAATTCTCTTCGTATATACCAACAGATTCATCATCTGTTTTCTTTACTTCAAGAAACTCCTTCTCCATATTGGTTTGAAGAATACGAGGGATGTACTTATTGAAAAATAATTTCTTGAACTCATCCCATTCCATGGACTCAATTTCATCTATTGGCCTCATATTCTTGATAAGATTCCACTATTGATCAGATTCACCATCCAAACGATATACTGCTAAGATGACTTTATCTTGTTCAGAACATTGGTGAATTGAGAATATATTTTTAGTGGTACTGATCCATTGTTCAGCAACATGTTGATCAAAAGGAAAACTGAAAGAAGGTGGATGTTGCCTCATGAAAGACTCAATAGAATACTGTTCCCTTCTCTTCTCATTTGGAAGTCCAGAATGATTCATAGCTTGTGTGAGTATAACAATACGATTTTTTCACTCCATCTCCCATCACATTTGGTTGTTCAGGAGGAAAATTATTACATTGATCAACATGGTTTTGTCAGGTTCCTGCAATCGTCTAAAACCCAAAAAGAATTGTGTGAGAGGCAAAAATCATGCTAGGGAAAACAACAAAATAAAGGTGGAGTACCTTCAATATATAACTACTTAGTCTTGATTCTAATATTGTTACCATAATTCTAGGACTATAACTTATAATTATACTTAACCTTAGCGACATCCCTAGAGATACCTTAGAAATATCTCTAGGGATCTCACTAAAGTTCTCACATCCTAGTTTCCAAAGGATGGCTAAACCTCCATCTGATACCAACTATAGAGACCCAAAGAATGACATACATGGACATTTCATTACTTTTTCGGAATACTTAATACATAACAGAAACAAACACTAAAGGACCTTAATTTTTTAGTGTCTATGGAAACTCGTAACGTAATCTTCAAATCATGGTGAAAGATCTTCAACATCTCCCATAATGATCTTCCCCTTTTGGTTTTTTCCCTAAAATCATTCGTAAAATCCCGGGGTAAAGAAAACATAAAATGGTTGATCTCAAATGCTCAGTATGGGTAATCATAGGAAACATAAAACAATCCATAAACCTTTGAATGTAAAAACATGAACATAAAATCTAAACCTCAAAATCTTGAAGAAAGACATAAATCTTGGAAGTACGTAAGGAATATATCATAAAGGAACATTAATCTTGATAAAATAGCATATAAATAAATCATGTAATTGTGGCAACCATTTAGCACTTGTTATGATTTCTATAGTAGCCAAGGCATTGCTTCCAAGACCATCTTAGTGGACAAAGTCCCTTTCTGAATTGAGTTCACTCCTCATTCGAGTTCTGTATCACTGAACAAGATTAACATACCGTTCCAGCCATGTCTATCTCATAAGATATTAATCTTTACCCAATGCATTGGAGGGAGATATAGGTCCCACCCATCTCATAATGAAATCATCCTTTTTTGTTCCACAAAATCATAAATCATACACTATAGAATAACCCATGTAATAGAATGGGATTCTTAAACATCTTTCCATCATAACATAATCCATATAAAAAAATGGATATCATTTCATCATAAGAAGAATAGAACCATGTAAATAATTGAGACATTACACTAGAAATATAAAAATATTAAATAATATCATTTTAGATGGAAAATATTTTTGATAAAACACTTGAAATAAAATCTTGATGAAAATTTCCTTTATTCTTCAAAATCATATTCTTTTCACAAAATGCAATGGAATTTTAAAAGAAAAGGGTTTTGTTGAAAATAATCATGAAATATTGTAGAGGAAGCTTCATTAAAATGAGGTGTTATGAAACCATCAAAATCCTTTCATGCAATATAAGTTAAAAATAACATTCTTCTAGTACTTTTGTCAAAAAAGTCAAAAAGTACCACGTATGGTAAAAAAAGAAAGATTCCTTACATGCCATGTAGTAAAAGTAAAAAATGGTTAAAAAGGACTTTAGACATACATGAAACCCTTTTTAGGAAAAATGGACTTGGATGATAAAAATAACCCTATTAAATACTTACGAATGTACAATCTCGGATAAGAACAAGATTGGAATAGATATCCCTTACCTTAGGTCCGATATGCTTTGTATGTATCCGAACCTCCTCTTCTTCGACGCACCTCTTCTAAGCCTTCTCTTAAAGAAGTAGAGTTGGTATTTTGAGAAGACCAGAACCTGCAGAATGTTGCTAGGGAGGTGGAGAAGATAAATGAGCAGGGGTTGGATGATCTTGATGGCTCAAAAGGGTGTGAAGAGAAAAGGGAAGAGGTGCCCTTTTTATATGGGAGGAGAGGAGCACCTTTGGAAAAAATAAAAGTATTATTTTATAATAAAGTCATATTCAGTTTTTAATTTCTCAAAAGGGATTTATTATATAGATAAGGTAGGTATGGGTCGAAATCCTCTCATCCAATATATTTTTGACATGTTTGGGTCATTATATTAACTTTATCTTTTAGATTTATCTCTTAGTTAATTAGATTGACATTTACCATGTCACTTGGTATTTTGATGTTATATAGTTAATAAACATACCATATACATCAAAATAACCCCCAAGTGGTCCATTAATGATACACCTATCATGATATAAGTATCTTGGCCGAACCTTAGATTTTTAGGAATATAATAAAAATTAATAACATAATATTTGTTTTAAAAACTATTTTATGTCAATTTGGACACCATTTGGTAAATGATTATTGTGAAAATCATAACAGCTTGATTAGTTCGAAAAATGTTAATTAAATAAATACTAACATGTCATATTAACCTAGAAAATTAGTGTAATTCATAAAAAGTCTCAAATTACATTTATTTGGGTATGTATAACATCAATTATGTTAATATTTCATTAAATAGATAATTACTGCATCATCATTATGTCATAAATAAATTAAATTATATAATGTCTAAAAATTACAAATAAAATACCATTATGTAGGAAAGCTCTTTATCATTATAATTGATATTTATAGTCTAATTTATCTTATATATAACCCTATATTAAAAATGATTTAGTTATTAAACATTGATTTTAACTATTTTAACCCATCATTAAATAAATTAATAATAAATGTCCTCATCTAATCCAAGTGTACCTAAATGGTCATATTTTATTCCTAAGGTTGTTTTGGTCAAATTAAACTTATCCAATAGAATTATGGCATGTGTTAGGGTAATAATAATATCATATTTACCATTAATTACTCTATTTACTTTTAACCGTGTGAAATACAAGTAAAAAGTTACTATTCAACAAAAATTATTTTCATCTCATTGAACCACATTTTAGTCCTTTATATTAACCGTGTCTCTCAGATTTTCTAAATTCCACTCATAGAAGCAGTAAAATTAATTTTTATGTGAATTTCCAAATTCTCCTATGAGGTAGGTAAAAGACGGTGAAAAGTTCAATAATTTTTTTTATTATTATAAAATTACTCCAATGAATTACATTGAACAGGTGTAGGTATTATGTATAAATTTGGACCAAAAAAATTTAAATAAATTAAATAATTATTTAAGAAAAAGTCGGTTTTTGAATAGTAACCCAGTGCTTTCACGATTCATCCAAAATTGAATGTTTTCAGAAAAATACCAAAAATTCACCCAAGCATAATTTCTATATTCTGAATCCAAAAATGAAGTCAATTTAGAAAGATAAAATTTATAAAATTTCAAAAAGTGGGTATTACTATTCATAACGGCTTGTTTATATAACATATCATTGTTTAGAAAAACTCGGTATTGCGTACAACACATGCTATCATGGAAGGTCGTTATTGCGTGTAATGAAAGCCAAGTATGGGATGTGTGTTGTGCAAGATCCTTTTGGTGTAGCGTACAACACAAGGCATTAATTAAATTAAAAAGAATATTTTTCATAAAATCTGGGGGTTTTACACCCAATATATTCATATTCTATTCTTTATAAGGAAATTAAATATTTCTTCACATTTAACCATGAAATGAAAATACATCCAATATAGAATGCACTACATAAACATTATTATCTATCACATGATGAACTGTAACAATATTAATCTTTATTACCCAATAATTCATTCTATGATTAATCATTATTCTGAAAAAATACATCCCCATTTCAAATGATACATATAAGTATTATTTTCACTACATGTAAGTGACTTTATTTGGGATTAATTTTATATTTCACTACATATAATTTCGAAAACCCAATATCTGGTTATTTTTTTGTTATGAACAATAGGATGTCAATGATCTACCTATATTTTGTGACATTATTAGCTTTAGAAGAATTATCTTGTTATATTTTCATCAGGGTAGCCATTACAGTTTTCATATCATTATAATTATTGACTAAAAATATTCTCATATCCTCCGTGGAATATCTGGAAAAAGAAATGAATGTTCCACTTATACCCTGGGTTACCTGTAAACCAAGCAAGAACATTAGTTCACAAATCATTGACATTTTGAACTCAATTTTCATGAATTTAGAGAAATTTTTACACTATACATTATCTGATCGACCAAATTGTTTATCTTCGACATTTACTAAAAATGTAAACCAATTATTACTATCATTGATCACATAGAATATGTAACAAACTTCACCACACTGAAAATCATGCATCTTCCAAAAGTGATTATGACTTCAATAGCATTCTCATGGTGCTTCCTTCATAAAATATTGTACCTTCATTAGCATAAAATCATTATTTGAATCATTGGGCATTAGGAGACCATCTATAATCCCAATATACACTTCTTCTTCTCTAATCCCATTCCAAAATGATGACATTAAATTCATCAAGAATACATTCAACATTTATTTCATTGTTGTTGACAAAAATTATGGAATAGTATAATGCCTTAAAACACGTTTAAGTGACCCGTAAACATAAATTCCATTAATACAAAAGCATCCTTTTTAAAATAATTTTTATTTTTAAGTATCAAACCATATTAATTGTGTTTTTTCTAAAAGACACATTTGGAAATGATAAAATTATTATGTTATGATCTAGAATAAGTACTAGGTGTCTGATTATTCTCAATCTTTTTGAGTACTTCATTCATAGTCTGAACATAGTTCACTTCTCTAGATACTCCATCAAAAAAATTCAGATAATCCTTTGATTGGAAGGATGTATGCTATGATAAAATCATTCTATATGCCTTATGTGGCTATCCGTGATCATAAATTCAGTTTTTTCCTATAAATTTTAGCTCAACTCATTTCCATTAGTAAAAAAACATATTTATCTTTATCCAACTCATTTAAAATTTCTAGTTTTGAATCATCATTTTCCACTACAACCCCCTATGATTCTTTCATCCTCATCACAATCACTGGGGAACTATTCACTATGTTATCAATTATTCTACTAATTTTCTACTATAGTTACATCTTTCATATTAACCCAATTTCCCAAAATCATATTATTTCATTTATATAATTTTATTGTTCCTTAGTATCATATGAATATAGCCTCATATCCCCGAGTCACAAAAAATCAATGTTTCTCCTTATTATAAATAAAACACTTTATATGAATGGACTAAATATATTTTAATGTTGGATTCTATCCATACCACAACATGTAATGGGCATTTTTTTATTCTGGGAAAAAAATTCCCAATTGAATATTTGGACTAATTTCAATAATATGTCCTTGTAGAATATCTCATATTGGACCATTTCAAGAGTCATTATTCTATCCATGTATTTTATGATCAAATTTATCCTCTCAGCCAATCCATTTTGTTAAGTTGTTCTTACTGTTGATACATGGGGACTTTTCCCATGATTATCATTATCTCCCAATACATTACGATTTTTTAACTACACATCATTATTTGTTCAAATCTTCAGAATATATTATAAAAGGATCTGTTTATCTTCTCTCATATATTTTGATATTCAACTGATCACCTATGACTTGTGGGAAATGAAAAATATACATTATATACTGTGGAATTAATCAATGAAAATAACATAATACCTTTTCCCATAAATTTTTATTTGTTAGAAACAACCACACTCATCTACATGCACCAACATAATCACTCTGGTTTATTTTTATTATTTGTAAGTATGTATTTCTGATAATATTCATGTGTTGAAATGCCTCAAAAAAGTGAGTATGATCACATGATATTTTTGGGAGATCTTAGTATAAATCATATTTCAATATACCTTCTAGAGATGGGAGGAACATATGGAAATGTGGTTTATTACGTATTATTTTTTCATCCTATTTCGATAGAAGTAACATATATTCTTCTCCACTCAAAAGGTAAAGAATCCCCTTCATGAAATTTCTCTTTAAAAAAATTATACCATTAATTTCATTTATGTCACCAAATATATTTAAAAATTTTATATCATGAAATATGCCACAAAATTCAATAAAACATAACATGTTGTGATTGATACCCTCAAGATCTAATACATCATAATTTTTAATATATTTTTCCACTTATTTGGATTTTCCCAAGGAAATTTTCACTAGGCCTTCATCATTTAAAAATTTGACATAACATTAATTTTTATATTTGATAAGTACAAAGGATCCTTATTTACCATCATATTGGATGTGCATCCACTATCTAGGATCCATAAACCAAAACAATTAGATACATTTTGGAAAAAAATCTATAACTACTTCCTTTTAGTGTCATTTCTTTTTGACGCAAGTCGTTGACTTCAAACATGTTGTGGAATGATACTCTTGATCATCCTTATAGTATGATGTAACAACATCTTCTTGGAGAGCTGCAAATTTATTTTCTATTTTCATATCATTCGAGGATTCTTTGATCTACTAAATTTGATCACTTTGGGTCATCTTCCAAACATTCATTTTCATTATTGATTTCCACTATCTAGCCCTGTGACTGAATCCTCAACACCAGAAAATGTGGGCATAACTATGGGAATAACATCCTCTCTAAGGCCAGCATTTCATCTCATGTTCACATTGATACCATTTTTCAATGGAAAATAAATTTTGGGAATATCCTCTCATACCATTTCAATGAAAGTAGATACAATTTTTATTTTTCTACAATTTTATTTGATTAGTTTTCCATTGGAGACTCTAAAAATTCATATTTTGATATTTACCCAAATTAATCTTCAGCCTCTACGTATGAATTTGAACCCTGGAATCAATAATCAAATCATCATATTTTTATTAAACCCTATATCAGTCTTGAAATTTGGTTATGATTGTTTTTTACTCTTACTCCACATATATCATTTTCACAACTAGAGTGAACTTCTCCAAAATTGTAATATCATGAGTATATATTACCTCCTAATCGTATATGATTCCATATAGTTTGATAAATTTCTCTTCACATTCATTGATAAATTTTATTTTATCTATTTTTTGTGTTAGAAAAATTATTAACCAATCATGATTCTTCATTAGATTTGAGCTTGTACCCAAAAGTATTTTACGAGTTCTCCAATTTTGAATACTTATAATGTAAAATTTCTTCCTTCATCTCATAATTCTATTCTTTCATTTAATTAATTTAGTGTTTTAAATCATGAACCACTCTATAAGATTTCAACATTTTTACTATCAGGAAATCAATATCCTAAAAGTATTATTCTAATTCACTTTAGAGATCAAACCTTCCTTCAACTTATCCAAATTATTCTCATTTATCCCATGTCATAGTGTTACTTAAAACTACCACCATATCAATTTCCCTCAGACTCTTTTAGTTATCCATATCTCTATCTAGATTCGTATTAATTATAATTTTCTTATGAAGTAAGAATCTAATTTTTAATGAATTTTATCTCAAAATTTTTCATACATTTCATATATGATAATTATTATTCATCGTAATTTTATATTCATATTAATCATCATCATAGATATTCCTAGGGAACCTTACTTCATGATTTCAAGGAATTAGTCGTCAAAATAATGTGAGTGGATTTCTATCATTTAATTTTATTTTACCTTTTGTAGATTGTATGAATGGAATGACATGAACTCATCCATCTCTTCTTCTTTCTACTTATCTTTTTTAGTTATCTTAATATTCTATGTGAATTACACAAATTCATACATCCCTTTTTCCACATACTAACTATCATCATTTTTAATATAATATGTTTCCATAATAATATGAAAACTATCCAAAGTCATCTCATTTCGGTCATTATCAACATGTAAATAAACATTTAGATTGAATATCACTAGTGCAGAAAACATTAATTACGTCACCATTTTTTACATCGGTTATATATAACCGACGTAACAAATGCTGTGAGTATATTTTTAACATTGGTAATTTTAATAACCGACATTACAAATCACGCGTGTTTGGTTTTTATGTCGGTTATAAATTATCCGATGTTAAAACTCAAAGCGTGGGGTTTTTTACGTCGGTAATTTTATAACCGACGTAAAAAACGAGTTAGCTACGGGTTTTTTACATTGGTTATTTTATAACCGACATAAAAAACCAAAGCGCTGGGGGTTTTTACGTCGGTTATTTTATAACCGACGTAAAAAATGTGTAGATATCATGCTTTTTACGTCGGTTATCAAAAATCCGATGTAAAAAACCCCCCGCGCTTTGATTTTTTACGTCAGTTATTTTATAACCGACGTAGAAAACGAGATATGTAGGGTTTTTTTAAGTCAGTTATATTATAACTGATGTATAAAACCAAAGCGCGGGGGGGTTTTTATGTCGGTTATTTGATAAATGACGTAAAAAATGAGATACCTACACGTTTTTTACGTCGGTTTTAAAATAACAGACGTTATAAATTTAAAAAATAGTTTATAACGTCGGTAATTATATAACTGAGATTATAAAACATTTAAAAAATTAAAGCCTCGTGGACTATCATTTATGATTTTTTGATTGATAGTCCGCCTGCTCATCTCTCTCGCGCGGTCAACCCTAATCATCTCATCGATCGACCAGCGTTAAACTCATTTTGGCTTCATCATTTATCTTCTTTACTCCTCTCGGATCTATCATCTCAACTCGCAACACTCAAGTAAGCCTTGCACGAATTTATTTCATTCATTTTTTTTTCACGGATAGTCTATAATTATGTTTTGCATTTTTTTGTTTAAACTAGGTTAGATTCTCCCATATCGAACCCTATTACATCTTTTTGAATATCATTGGATTTTTATTTCCTAACCGTCCACTTTGAATATCATGTTTTTTATTCCTTTGATTGAAGGGTGTTTAACAAGATATCATAGATAAAATGATTGAGAAAATTATTGACTAAACTATATACTCATTATTTAAATGGTTTCAATACTATATAATCATTGAATGGTAACTACCAATAAATTTATTTAGTATCCTTTGGAACCCATTTATTTTACATGGGATTATCATGTTTATTGATTGAATTATTAATATTTTATTTATATGATTCCATTTTAAATGGATATTAAACCCATTTTTCCATGTATTCTTTGTGATATAATGATTATTGATTTTATATCTCACACATACATATGGATGTTGATGGGTGGGGTCATATATCATCATCCACTTCATTGATTTTGTTTTATATCTCATAAGATAGTAAGGTGTGGATATAACGAGTTTGATCAAAATGGCATGGGAATAATATTTTTTCACACATGTTAATGTGTGTCATAATGTGTTGACATAATGAGTTTATTTGATGTAGGATTTTCTTTTTCATGGATTACTTCATGAAATGGTCTCGGTTTTTTTGATTTTGTGTTTCCATTGACACCATCCCCCCTTAATGACTATGATTTCTCATTTCCATGTTTTTCCCTATTTGTTCTCTCATACACCTTTTGGATTTGATGGTCGATTACAAACATATTTATTAAAATATTTAAGATGGATTATATGTATTTTTTAGGATTATATTTCTATTTTATGCCACTTTATTTACTATTCTATCAAATACTAAGACCCTTTCTAGTAAGAAATATTTCATTAAAAATACGATTGGACACTTCATCATATTTCATGAAACCTTTTTTTTAAAAATATGTTCTATCAAAGATGTGGAAACAGGTGGTGTCCGGGGGGTGTCCAAGGGGGTGGGTGTGTATGAGTGGATGTCCACGTGGGTGGGGGCCTATCTATAGTGTTTTGGGGGTTGTCTGGTGGGGTGGGGGCTATCCAGCGGGTTGGGGGTTGTCCAAGGGGTGTTCATTGGGTAGGGGTGGGGGGTGGTGTCCAGGAGGGGTGGGGTTGCTGTCTAAAGGGGTGGGGGGATTTATGAAGGGTTGGGGGTGTCTAGGGGTGGTCCAAGGGGGTGGGTGTATGTGGGGGGCTTTCCAAAGGGGTGGGGGCCTATCCAGAGGGTTTTGGGGGTTGTCCGGTGGGTGGGGGTGATTCTCAGGTTTACTCCATTTTCTCCAATATTCTGTCAACTATGTAGGCGTCATGGTTTTCTTTGATTCAATGAAATTTAGAACTGTTATATCTAACTATATTTTGATTTAAAAATAATATTCAAGCATATTTTTTTAAATACCCATAGATTTGTTTTATATTTTAAATTGTTTTACATTAAAGTTATGATTTTTTTATATAAACATATATTTGTCTTATCTTAAAAATATATATTTTTTGTTGATATTTGTTATAGGTAATAATGAGTTGAAGTTGGATTACGGCACATCAAATAAGCAGTGAATTTGAGGAAGGTTTTGATGCCATTTTGGAATCTGCAAAACGAAATGTTCCATGTAGTGACATTTTTTCTGTCCATGCCTGAAATGTTTGAATATGAAGAAGTTGAAAAGTAGAGAGATAAAATATCATCTGATTTGTCATGGTTTTAATCTGAGTTACAGCCCTTGGATTTGGCATGGTGAAACTGGACGAAATGTCACTAATGATGATGATTCGCATGATGGTAACTCCGATGGAATTGAAGAAATGATACGCGATATTGTAGCAGAACAAATTTAGATAGAACTGACAGTTGCGCGTCTATATGGTGTTGCTGAAAAATCATTATATCCTGGTTGTACAGATTTTATGGATTTTTCAGCAGTGTTACGATTGATTAACCTGAAGGAAAAACATGGATGGAGTGATAGAAGTTATACAGATCTGCTACAATTGATGAAAGTCATTCTTCTAGAAAATAACGATCTTCCATATTCACATTACAAAGCCAAGAAAATATTATGCCCGATGGGATTGGGATACAAGAAAATACATGCCTGTCCGAATGACTGCATTATATATAGGAAGGAATATGAATTTCTGTCAGAGTGTACTAAATGTGGGACATCACGATATAAGGTGAAAGGAAAATCACAGGCTGGTGTAGAGATTACAAAGCTCCCTTCAATGGTATTTTGGTATCTTCCTATAATTAATCTTTTCAAAAGTTTATTTGCTAATTCACATGATGCAAAAATGTTAAGATGACATGCTGAAGAGCAGGTATGTGATTGAAAAATATGTCATCCTACTGATTGTCCACAATGGAAGAAAATTGATGCGCAATATTCTACATTTGGAAATGAAGTTAGAAATCTTAGACTAGGGTTGTGCATAGATGGAATGAATCCATACCGAACACTCAGTAGCACACATAGTTCATGGCCTGTTTTATTGGTAATTTACAACCTCTCTTATGAAGATTGTATGAAGCGCAAATATGTAATTTTGTGTATAATGGTCTCTGGTCCAAAGAAACCCGGTAATGATATTGATTTTTACTTGTCACCGTTGATTGATGATTTGAAACTGTTATGGGATGATGGTATTAGGGTGTATGATTCTTATAAAATGGAATATTTTCAATAGCATGCAGTGCTTCTGTTCACTATAAATGACTTCCCAACATATGGAAATTTGTCTGCATACAATGTTAAAGGGCATAAAGCATGTCCAATTTGCAAACAACAGACGTCATATTGTTAATTTCATCATGGGAGGAAAACAGTGTACATGGGTCATCAAATGTTTTTTCCTATGGAACACCCTTATAGAAGACTAAAAAATGCATTAAATGGCTCACAAAAATTCGATACTGCTCCAAAACCATTATCCCTGATCAGTATGTTGAGAGGGTGAAAAACCTTGACGTGACATTGGGAAAGACACATAAATCTGGTAATGATAGACATATTTGGAAGAAAAGGTCAATTTTTTTGAGTTACCATATTAGAGGTATCATAAAGTTAAACATAATATTGATTTCATGCACGTGGAGAAGAATATCTGTGATTATTTGATTGTAACATTGTTAGATATTAAAGGAAAGACTAAAGATGGGTTGAATGCAAGATTAGACTTACTATCAATGGGAATACGTTTGGATTTAGCTCCCACTTCTAAAGGAAGACTAACATTTCTTCCCCCGGATTTTCATACATTATCGAAGTGGGAGAAAATTAGATTCTGTCAGCGTCTTCATGATATCAAAGTGCCTCAAGGATATTCTTCTAATGTAAAAAATTTTGTCTCATTGAAGGAAATGAAGTTGATAAGTATGAAATCACTTGATTGTCACGTCATGATTCAACAAATTCTACCAGTTGCATTGCATGGAATATTTCCCACTCGTGTCAGAAATATTATAATGAAGTTGTGTTATTTTTTCAATTCAATTTGTAAAAAGGTGATTGATGTGAATGCTTTGAACATTTTTGAAAAGGATGTATTTTTATACTTTTTCAATTGGAAATGTATTTTCCTCTAACTTTATTTGATATAATGGTGCATTTAATGATTCATCTGGTTCGAGAAATAAAGATTTGTGGACCTGTATATCTTCGTTGGCTATATCCTTTTGAAAGGTATATGAAAATATTAAAGGGGTATGTTAAAAATCTATATCGACCTGAGGCCTCCATTATTGAAAAGTATATTTCTGAGGAGGTAGCAGAGTTTTGTACGAGCTACTTGGCTGTGGCGCAACACATAGGTTTGCCTCCATCTCGCCATGAATGTGTTAATAATGAGGGAAAGGGGATTCACAGCTTGAAAGACAAATCATTGTCAGCTGGACATATGAAGAAGTTAGGATCATACATCTTGAATAACATAGTTGATGCTCAACTGTATATCACATTGCATATTAATGAGTTGAAACAATGTCATCCAAAGAAGAAAGAAATGTGGATTCTGAATGAGCACAAAAAAAACCTTTTTGTCATGGATTAAAAAGACTTTGCTTGGTAGATCAGATGTATCAGAGACATCAAAATGGATAGTGGGTGGTCCCTGTTTAAATGTGACAACATGGTCCATTTATGACATTAATTGTTATACATTTCATACGAAATCTCGTTACAATAGAAGTGCAGTTCATAATAGTGGTGTATCGATGTTTGCAGCAATTCCTTTTTCGAGTGCTAAGGACGAAACCCAATTTCTGCATCATGTGCATATTATGGAGTGATTGAAGACATATGGGAGGTTGATTACTTTAAAATTAAAGTTCCCCTTTTTACCTGTAAATGGTTTAACAGTAACAACAGTGTCAGACACGATGAATTTGGAATGACACTTGTTAATCTGAATAGATTGGAAGACACAGCTGATTCTTTTATAATGGCAACACATGAAAAAAAAATTCTATATAGTAGATCAATCAGATATGCAGTGGGATATTGTTTTACAAGGGAAAAAACAATATGTTGGTGAGGATGAAATTGATGAATATGATGATTTATGTGAGATATCTACTTCCATGGAATGATTAACATAACATAATGATGATCATGTTGAAGACATAAATTATGCCATAAGGAATGATCACAATGGAGGAATTTGGGAAAACAATCCATTTTTACATTCCTAAAATTACAGGTAACATATGTTTATTTCTTGTTTACATTTATTTTTTCCATAAATGATAGATATTGTAAGTTTTTTATTTATTAAAACATTTTTTAAAACAAAAAAAATATATGTTTTTGTTTGTATTAAGTTTTTTTAGTTTACTTTATCATGTTTATAACCATTACATGAATTTTATATCTATTTTTTTTGTTCACTGACAATTACTTTACCATGTTTACCATGTTTACCTGGTTTACCATTTTTACCATATTGACCATCTTTACCGTCATTACCATCTTTACCATTGTTTAATATGCTTACCATATTACCAATGTTTACTATTATGTAACTTAGTACACTTTTCTATTTTCTGATTATAGTAGTATTAAAATATTTGAATTTGTATATTTGTGAACTGACGTTTGATTTTTTGATTTGAAGGATAATGACAGATCATTCAGATGATCAACAACATGATTCTGGAGAGGATCATATTGCAGGTCATACCTCTGGTGATGAACATTCACATGCTCCTATTACGACAAAGAGTTCACAGGTTGGTAAACGTGGGTGCACACGTTTACGAAAATTATCACTTCCCCGTACGAAGTATCAGAGGATAGTCGTTGAGTTTGATGGTGATGATATTCCTAGAGGTCCGAACACAAAACATTTTAAGAGTTTTTTAGCATCTCTGGCTAAGAGAAAAGTAGGCATTCTGTATGATGATTGGAGAAGTGTGGATAAAGTGATTATCTCTCAGTTGTGGGAGACGATTTTGGTATGATCTTTTGTCATTGATTGACAATTATTTTAATGTTTCTAGTATATATAATATGTTTAACCAATTATTTATCAGATGACATTTGATATTCCTGACACTGGAGGAGTCAGGAAGAAATGCTTATCATTGGCTGCCAGGAGATGGAGGGATTTCAAATCAACCCTCTCATCTGATTTCATTTATGGTCATAGAAGTCATGACAATCCATGTCGTATATATCCTTTTATAGATGAAGACACATAGAGATAGTTTTTTGAAAGTATAAGAAAAGAGTCCTTTCTAGTAAGGGAAATGTAAACTTTTATAAACATTCTTATATAAATGATTTTATTAATTTTTTGTTAATGATTTCTTATTCTTAAATTATAGAAAACAATGAATGCTCATCAGGAGATCCAATCTAAAAATGTATACCCTCATAGTTTATCTCAGGGAGGGTATGCATTATTTGAAGAAAAAATGATGGCGGGAAAATTTCAACAACTAATATCTGAGTCTTCAAGCTCTGGAGAGGTGGCCCCTCCATCCCCTCCATCTAGACATGAAAAATGGAAGATATCTCGGAAGGGAAAAAAAGGGAAATATCTTTCGGAAGAATCGAGAATCGTAGCTGAAAGGATTGTAAGATATCTATTTAATTTATTTAAGTTAACTATTTTCTTAATATAATTTCAATATTTATAGAAATGTTCAATTAATTAATATAGGACTCTCTTGAGGAGAAATGTTCAGAGGGGACATTTACAGCTAATGGGAGGGAAGATATTTTATTTGCAGCATTGGGAAGGCTCAAACATCCTAGTCGTGTAAGAGGATATCTGGAAGGTGTATCGGAAAGAAAAGTGTTGCCATGTTCTTCAACTTCTAACATTGAGGGGGTTTATAAAAAAATTGAATCCTTGGAGGCTGAAGTTCATAATATTAATGCGACGATGAAGGACAAGATTAGAGAGTCAGTGATGTCTATGTTTGTAGAAATGAAAAGACAATTTCAGACTGCAGCTCCCACTGCTCCACCTCCCCCTACAGACCCCATTATTTATCCTCCACCTCCTCCAGTAGCTCCGACTCCCCCACCTCAGCCTGCGGACCCCATTTTTTATCCTACACCTCCGCCGCAGCTTCCTACATATTGCGAGTTGTATGTTGATGATTCTCAACATCATATAGTAGCATATGGGTTGGAATATTGTATAGGATATACAGTCCACCATCAACAATTAGAGGTCGAGAATCAGAGGGTCAATGTATAGGATATTATAGATAGATCAGCTAGGGTACCAATACCTACAGATGAGGTGGAGACAGTTGGACAGAGTATCGGCCATTTTTTATTTTGGCCATCCATACATCTTCGACTCATTGCCATAGAGGAATGAATGTTATATATTTTATATTATTTTTTTATTAAAGTTGTTTTATAATTTGAAAACTAATATATTTTTCAATTTTATTTACAGGAATACTTCAAAGGTAAAGAAATATTGTATAGACCACATCAAAGACAAATGGCTATGAAATCAGATACAGATTCAAATGGTCTTGACAGATTGTCAAGATATTTGCATTTTTTGTTGGGTTATTAAGAGTTTCCAATGGAAGCTCATGTTTGAGGATGTGAAATAAGTGTGGGGATTATAAAAACTGATATCATGGAGCTTGTTGCTGGAGATAAGTTGGGCATCAATGTGGTGGAAATTTTTTCCATATAAGTCTGAACACCTTTTCCCTATGATTTACTTATTAAAAATGTATACTTATGTATGTTTTGTATTAGGTATCTTTATAAAATCTGTGAGACGAATGAGCTGACAGAAGTATATAGATTCATGGACCCGCAATTGATTTCCCCTGAAGCATGTGCATTGAATGAGGAACAAAGAATGTTTTATATTGCTGAAAGATTTAAAAAGAATACAATCACACAATTTTGGATGATCCCTTTTTGTGAGAGGTATGAAACACATTTCTCTAAAAGAGTTAATTATCTTTTAAAATAAAAAACCACAAACTTTAAATTTCCTTTCATCAGTGATCATTGGGTGTTAGGGGTTTTTTGCACAAGGGAGAAAGCTCTTTATTGGATATGCTCTGTCAATGGTGATGTGCAGGAATGTTTTAAGAATATATTGGAAAGGTAAGTCTCAATTTCTCAATATTTTTATATATTATAATGAATTTTAAATTTACCCCATTCGTATTTTTTCTAACAGTGCATGGTCCTACTTTCGAAAAAACACAAGGAAAAGAAATGCAAAGATCAAATATGTAAATGCGAAGGTAAATTTCCATTTATAATTTGTACTTTTTGATTTATTACATAAAAATAATATATTGAATTTACACTCATTCAAACATAATTGTCATGAACCACAAGGCCTCATCGAATGTGGATATTATATGTTAAGATTTATGTATGAAATAATAACAAATGGGATAGTTGTGAATTTTGACCTAGTACGATTTCCTCTTAAACAATGCCATAATATTTCAATTTGATTTATCCATTATACATGTTAACTACCTTATTTTTCATTTGTATCTTTTTGATGACCCTAAACCCTATACTGCTGAGAACATCAAACAATTACAAGTGGAGTGGTCGAATTAATTTACAGGTTTGATTGAATTTTAGTTTTTTGTAATGTAAAATTTAATTTTTAATATTGTCATTGTAATTGTGTATTTCGTAGTTGTTTAGGTTGTATTTAGTTTTTTTAAGTTGACAGTGTATGTTTTGAATGTTATATAAGTAAATTTTTGATGTTTCTCTACTTCTTGTTTTGGATTACTTTTGATGGTTTTTCTGGTATGGATTTGGGTCTGTGGGGGAGGGGTTCCAAGGGTGTGGGGGTGTGTTCAGTGGGGTTGGGGGGTGTCCAGCGGTCTGGGAGGGCTGTCCGGTAGGGTGGGGGGACAGTCCTGGGGGGTGGAAAGGCTGTCCATGGGTGTGGGAAGGCGGTCCAGGGGTGTGGGATTGCTTTCCAGGGGTGGGGGGGTATACATGAGGGTGGGGGGATGTCCAGGGGTGTTTGGGGCTGTCCAGGGGTGTGGTGGGGGCTATCAAGTGGTGTGAGGGGGTGCAGTTCAGGCGGGTGGGGGGTTTAGAGGGGTGTTTGGGGCTGTTCAGGGGTCGGGGGGCAGTCCAGAAGTGTGGTGGGGGCTCCAATGGGGTGGGGGAGGGTTTTCCAAGGGGTATACATGAGGGTGAGAGCTCAAAATGGGTGGGGGAGGGCTGTCCAGGGGGTATAAATGAGGCTGGGGGCTCCAACGTGGTGGGGGAGGGCTGTCCATGGGGTATACATGAGGGTGGGGGATGTATAGGGGGTATGTTTTATATGTTATCAATGTACATGCTTAATTTTAATCAACTTATGTTTTTGTGGTACGATTTCTTGATTTGTTTTATAGTTGATTCTGGTGGAGAGAGGATGACTGCATTCAATTTTAAAAAAATATATTGGTTTTATCACGTAGGTTATTTAATAACCAATGTGATAAAAGGCATGGAAAATGGTTTATCACATCGGTTATTTAATAACCGACGTGGTAAAAGTCCTAGAAAATTGTTTATCATGTCGCTTATTTAATAACCGACGTGATAAAAGGCCTGGAAAATGGTTTATCACATCGCTTATTAAATAACCGACGTGATAAAAGGCCTGGAAAGTGGGTTATCACGTCGGTTATTTAATAACAGACGTGATTAACGGCCTGAAAATGGTATATCACATCGCTTATTAAATAACTGACATGATAAAAGGCCTGGAAAATGGTTTATCACGTTGGTTATTTAATAACCGATGTGATAAACCCCCTCTCGCGGGTTTTTCACGGCGGTTATTTAATAACCAATGTGATAAACCCCACTCCCTCGGTTTTTCTCATCAGATATATATTAACTAACGTGATAAACACCCCTCACCCCAGTTTATCACGTCGGTTATAAAATAACTGACGTGATAAACACCCCTCACCCCGGTTTATCACGTCGGTTATATAATAACTGACGTGATAAACCCCCCTCACCCCGGTTTATCACGTCGGTTATATAATAACCAACGTGATAACCCCCCTCCTTTGGTTTATCACATCGGTTATTAAAAAAATGACGTGATAAACCCCCCCTCCCCCTGATTTATTACGTCGGTTTTTTTAATAACTGACGTGATATACCATTTCCCTGTCCTTTTATAACGTCCGTTTTTAAAAACAGACGTGATAATCCATTTTCCAGGCCTTTTATCACGTCGGTTCTTAAATAACCGATGTGATAAAACCTTCTCATTTTTTTATCACGTCGGTTCTAAAATAACTGACGTCATAAACATCGCGATTTTATGTTTTTGACTTTGGTTTTTAAATAACTGTCATAAAAAACATTATTTATACCGTCACCCGTATTAACGTCGGCGAGATACCGACGTAAAAAATGAAAAATAACCGACGTAAAAAACTTTTTCTGCACTAGTGTATAGGTAGATATCTTCTCATTATGTTCCTAGCAGTCTTTTCATATTCAATAATATCTTCGAGTAAATTATTTTATTCCACCACAAAATTCTCTCGTATAAAAACATTCATCTATAGAATCATTGGATGCATTAATATTTCCTCTAATTTTTTCTATAGAACCTATAATTTTTCATCACTAACATGTCAATTTCCTTCATTAATATTTAATATATTTCCCATATGGAATGTGGTGAAATAAATGACATCAACTTCATGTATATTATGTTAGATAATGATCTTATTAAGTCATTTATTATTTGGTAATCAGTATACCTTTCCATTATGTATTCTTTTGAGAGAACACAAATGTCAAACAAGCATAAATAATTGACATCATAGCCACAATGACATATGTACCTACTTATTTGATGTTGTTTTAAATCTTATTCTTCTAAAACTAAATATTATTTTCATATAAGATCAAAATTCATTTTTGATTAAAAAACACCATTGAAACCACTGTGATAAAAACATAGATTTTAACCATTTCAATTTATATCAATGACAATCCAATGTGCAATAAATACCATGATAGGTGGGGGTAAATTATGGTATTGAAAATTAAAAGAAATCCACATTGGATGTGGATTCATTTTTAAGGGATAAAATATTGCCTCCCATTACCATTGCAATTTATGATAGGAAATGAATAAATTAATAAGACAAAACAATTTTACATGGTTCATCCATACTGGATTATGTCCACTGGGAATACACAATGAATGTGAATTAATACAAGAACCTCAAAAGAACCGTATACTTTACAATATTTTCAGTTGCCCCATTTTCCCTCTTAGATTACAACAATTCTAAATTTGAAATCTCTTGGATCTATAATCTAATGTTTTTCACTACTTATTTGGAATATTATTCCATTGTTTTACAACACCTAATTTTTTTTCCAAACATGTGTTTACCATGAGGCTTTGCTTCCTCCAAATACAATTAATACACATCAATATGTGGAAATTACCTTTAGAGATATACCTTTCATGAAATGCCTTTCTTCTATGAAATTATTTAGACCCTTAACAAAAACCATGAATCCATATAGAATGGGTGATTTGAGTGACTCCATTACCTTTTGGTTGGATGAATCCATGTGAACCCCTTATACTTTTCAGATTGTAGTTCCCCACAAACACCATCATTGAACTATGAGTTCCCTCTGGAATGCCTCATCCATGACCTAAACTTCTCTATGACCTACATTCAAAAATTGTTGTAGTATTCAAGTGATAATTCTATCTAATGGAATAATGTATTGTTAATCATGTAATTAGGGGGAAATTATATACAAATTGATACCCATAAAATCTTCTAATAAAAATTTTGACTAACCACTTTTAATTTTGGAATTTAATATGATATTTGATCATTAATAGTCTCTCAAAGCACTTGATTATCCTTGCCGCATTGTCTTAAAAACATATATTATCTGTAAAAAACACAGTTCTTGGAGGACTGTAGGTCAAAAAAATTTAAAAAAATTGAAAACCCCATATTTAGTTCTCATTACAAAAATTATATTTGGAATCAATGCCTCATCAAATTTCAATTCCCAGTTCTACACTCTTTTTATGTGGTTATCATGGAAAAATCATATATATAATAGATTCAACTAAAAAACCCAAATTATCTTTCATAGGAACTATATGGTCCACCAAAAACATGTTTGTGGTAATATTTTTTTTCCACGAATCAAATAACAATTTTAAGGCCCAAAAATATCACAAACACTAGGAAAAACAACACATTATACACATAATTTTCTATATCCCTTCCACAAATTCAATTCCTCAGTTTTAATGATTTTTTGACATAAATAGTCAACAATAATTATAGGACTTCACAATTAATCCAAAACATTTTCTATAAATCTACTACCAGGGGTAAAGTGGGAGACAACAAATTTTCAAAACCAACAAAAATTTCTTTGGATAGAAATTTACAATTAAAAACCAACAAAAAACTAAGATCGTATCCCTCAAATCATGTGATACAGACAAACCACCATAGAAAAAAGAAAGAAGTGGAGAGTATATCATGCCATTACTGTCTTCACCTTTATAAACACATCAAATTCATCAACATCTAATCATCATCATCAAAATCATTGTTGTCATCACTATCATCTTCCAGCGAACGAACCATTCCCTTTATAACAAGTAACCAAAAAAGATCCCAAAATTAATATTCATAGATTCAAAAAAATAGCACGGTTTTTGATAGCACTATTATTTTATTGATGGGGAAAAAACATAAAACATCTTTAAATCATCAAAAAAATCAAAAAAATTGATGTAACAAAAATCATCATTAGGGAAGAAGAAAAATTGACCATATCAACCAGCTTTGTCATCAAACAAAATCAACACAAAACACTACAATGTTACCTTGATAAATTTTACCCAAACCATTAATTAAATATATATGAGTAGAACATGTAGAAAATTAGGTAAATAAAGAGATTTAAAATCATATAATTTGGAAACTCTCTATCAATACTTGTATTTATTTACTTTTTTGAATAGCACAAAAATAGATTAGCTTCAGAAAAATCTTTCTATATGTCCCTAGAAAATAATACCCACCCCATAATTTTAAATCTATAAAGAGAATTATATTACATTATAAAAATAGTGAAATCCACCCTCCTAACATCATTCATATATTTTCCATTCCAATCCACATACACCACAATACAAAAACTCAACATTAATATTTTGATAACTATACAAATATCCAAGATAACAATAAATATTGTTTTGATATAATAACATGAATATATAATAAAAAATTAATTACTATAATCCATGTGTACTATTATTATCACTTATTCAATTAATTTGGAAGAATACTACATTAAAAATCAATAATAGTGTTTAATATTTATAAATAAAGTGAAAATAATTCGTGGAGAAGATATGATGGATTTTAAACTCACTAATTTAATGTTTAATAAAAACTAAATAAAAAAATTGTGTATTGATTTCCATGAATATGTAATAAAATGGAAGTCTCTTGTAGGATTCAATATTGATAAATTTACATCTTATGAGGGGTTGACCACATTGATATAATTTTTATAGAATCCTATAATAACCTACAACGAAATCAATTGTATATATTTAATTTTTGTAGTTTATAACAATGTTTACAAATTACTCTTGTTATATCACTATTTATACCAAACTGTTAATTAAATTATTCTTTCATACTTCACTCTGATGACGAAATACAAAAATATTGATGAATCTATTAGTATTTTAATCACAAAAATTGGTTATAAAAATTGTTTACAATAATGTTTGGTATAGAGGGACTTATACCAATGGTTTTGAATTGCCTATAAAGGTCCCTCTTCCAATAGTGATTGTAATAATTAATCATTATAGAATATATTTTCTCATCTTCTTGTTCTACAATATACTTCATTATTTTTCTGTATTCATTAATGTGTGGTGAAAACCCATTGTTAAGGATCCATGGTATTTCTTAATTTCTTGACATCAATGTTTCTTCCATTTTTAAGGAATTAAATTCACAACTATTAAAATGTACATGATTCTGAAATAATTTATTGGAAAACAATTCTATGATTTTTTAATAAAAATATTTTAAGTATTACATAGTTTCTAATATCTGTGAATTTTTTCTAAAACAATTATACACATTTTTGGAACACATTTGTGAGAAAAATTTTCTAATAAAATTATGCATTTCTATTCATTCATTTTTTCTCAATTATGATATACTCAAAAAATATTTATTTATTCTTTTTGGTTGAGACATGTTATACCATCACGTATATGATTTTTTCCTTAAGTGTCCACATCAACAAATATAGCCATTGAATAAAAATCTTCTGTTATAGTTGTAGTATTTTGATAATAAAATATTAAATATTCTTCCCATTGTTATATATATAACATGATCTTACTGAATCTTCATGAAGGATTATTGTTTTATATTCTTCTCCAAGAATTATAAATTGGTTGTTTTTATTCTCATTTTTTGGTCAATTCTATTTTATATTTTTATTTGAGACATTAAATTTTAGTAAAATTTAAATGATCTTTTTATGAAATGTCATGTATTATTTTGACATGATTTGATGAACTATAAATCTCAAATAGTATAAATGATCCTAACATGACATTAAAGACAATAATTCTTATTTAATGGATTCTATAATGTTTATAGTTGTGAAATTTTTTTATTCATTCTTATTTAGTATATTTATTTTTGAAAATTTGAATAGCTTTGATATCTATCCCAATTATTCTGTAAACTATTTATCTCACTCGATATTATTCCCATTAGCCTTCTTCATAACATTAATCTCATTCTTGAGATATTTTTATTCTTTTGTTACTACCTCTATTTCAGATATTATAATGTTGTCCATATATGTTTATTCTTCACCTTTGACATATCATTTATGAGGAAATTTCATGCCTCTCTACATGTTCCATAATGTTATCATATTTTTCAAATGTTTCATCGTAATATTGGTTACAAAATGTTGTTTTATTATCTTATTCTTTAATTATAAAACAACTTTTATTCTATCTTGTAAAAGTATTATATCTATCTCAATTTTTTCTCATTTATATTGCGCATTTTCTAGATTTTTCTTCTTAATAATTTTATATGGCTCATTAAACACATAATCAAAAGACATTATCAAATGAAAATTTGAGGAAATTTATAATATAAAACCATATATGAAATATTTTATTGGGATCATTAAATTTTATTAACCTTTAAATTTCATAAAATATTTGGATTTAATAGAAATTACCCTTATGGTAATATTTATGCTTCTCATTCTCATTATCTATATATCAGGTTGCTTTAGGTTATTCTTCATTCTTGTATATCATTCTCATTGATTTAAAAATCTATCTCAAAATTCACATTATTTTTTAATGTTAGTATTATTATCATCTTGTCGTCAATGTGAATATTGGGTAGATCATCATGTAAAAAATCATACTTCTACAATAATTGAAATTTTCAGATCAAATCAGTCATAGAAGTTTTTCATCTGTTTCTTGAATGTGATGGAATCATTTATTTTTTCATGAAGGAATATAATTTTTCTTTTAATCCCAATGAATCTAGTTATGTTGTAATAAATGGAATATTTTGAATAAATATATATATCATTAGTACCACTTATAATTTTTTTTATCATTTCCACTTTGACTATAAATGTTTTTCATTTCTACATTCATGTTTATACCATATTTATTTACCAATATGGAATCCCGTTAATATTATAAATATTGTTTTATAAGGGAATGTAACAATAGTATTATTATCCTTACTATTTATATAAATATTTACATTATTATAAAATACATATGTTCAACTATTTGAATAGGTGGAAATACCAATATTGATGCATTAATATCTTCAAGACACAATGACAACATGTGTGATAGAATTTAATTTTTCATCCATATAAATTATATCCATGTAAGAACTCCACTCCCATTAAAAAAAATATTATCCATTTTTGTGAATAAATGCCAAATCTAATTTAGGTAACCTTTAACATTGATATCAAATTCTAGTACCATCTAATAAAATGACTGCTTTTAGAGGGGTGAATCACTATAGTGAACTTTCTATAGTGACTTTTTCAATAGAAATTAACAATCACATCTGGTTATTTATTAATTCTCTCTATAAAATATTTCCTTACATACATTCTTAAAGAATGTTTAAAATGTAAATTATTAAGGAAATACACAATTTTTATATGGTTTAGGAACAATGTGAGAGCCTATATATTGATTAAAAATGTTATTATCTTATACAATAGAATTTTTACTATATTTTTTTTGTTTTCATTAATAAGTTGTTTTCTTATGTATCATACTCCAACCAACCATTCCTAGAAAATGAAAAACCTCCCATAGATATTATTCAATCTTGATATATTTAATGAGGAAAAATACCATAACTTGATTGATACCATTGATATATTTTTTCCCATTAGAATATAATTAATGATTTTCATGCTTGTCGATAGAATTAACTAGGAATACTAATAAATATATCAATAAATATAACATAGAAAATATACCTATTGAGTATACAATGAAGTCTTATAGAATACATTTTCTCACTATAAGAAAAAACATTTAGGTATTTCTTTTTATTAATTTATTAAAATCATTTTTTTGAGATTAGTTAAACCAAATTTCCTAATTACAAAAAAAAAATAGTTTTGTACTATCATTCAAATTATATTACTACAATGATGCTCTATATAATTGTATATATTTTTTTACAATAAAACTATTTCATCGCTATAACAAATCCACATTCCAAAATCAATTGTAAACTTAAAATCTCTCAAACAATGAGTTTTAAATAACACCCACAAAAATAATACTATAAATATGGAAAATAATTAATTTTATTAATCATCGAATAGAAAATAATGATCCTAAAATAAATAATATTGGTTCCCCATGAAAAATTTACTTTCACTAAAATAATAGTTCAGTGTTGAAAAATTATCCAAATTATGTTACAAAAATTCCCTCCACATTAAAAACACTCACCAATTAAGAATAAAATCATCAAAGAGAATAAGTTTAATGAATCTATATTGATCTAGACAAATAATAAACACTAGTATTTTTAATTTTTTCACGAACAGATTCCATGTATCTATATATCCATGTCATGAAATATGCTATAAAAATTCCATAAAAATATTCTACACATTGTAGATTTCATCTTGAATCACATATTTATTAGAATGTGACATGTTAAATAAGTATTAGATAATAATTATCTTGTTTATATTAAAATTATTATTTGAAATATATAAAAAAATATTGTTTTTTATTATTTATTTTTTATAACTATGTTTTAGTAATTCATTATACTAGATTCATGGTTTTCATGGGAAATATTAATCACCAATATTTTTTAATCGTTTAGTAATTAAAATTATCATTGGAATCATCAAGTTTCATTTTCATCAAAATACTTGATTTTGATGAATTCATCTAGGATGTAAGGAATATTATTTCCTTATATAGTTGTATACTTACTTTGATCCTAGAAAGGTCAATAAACCTAACATTATTCACATGACTGATATTCCAATACCCAGAAATCAACCACCAGTTTTCATCAACATATGTTGAGCCACATATATAGTTATACACCCTTTTGTGGTGTGAGTCCCTTTACATAGATATGGATTATATGGTTTTGAATCCACTTATGTTTAATAGGTACCCATATATGATTCCTTGATTGTGAATCCCATTATATTGCTCTTCAAACAAAAAATCCCCTTACAAAAATGAATCATACATAGATGGGGACATTTCCATTTTTTCTCATCCCAATAAATTAAAGACTTAATAAAATATCACCGTAATTGCATCAAAACACCTCAACAACTTAGGTATCCTTATAACCCACTAAAAATTAACATCAAACACATGGTTTACAGAAAAGGGTAATCAACATATCTTATAAAATTCCCCAAATCCATGGAGTAATTGAAACATCCATCGGTTCTTCAAAAAAGTTTTAATTAATTATGAAAATTAAATAATTTTTTTAAAAAATGTCACGCAAAATGAAAAGGCAAATATGTTTCCATCATATTGAACATTTTTTGGGTTACTTAGTATCATTATTATATTACATCGGCCACTAGAACGCCACTACATACCCAATAAGTTCATTAATTTTAATTTTATCATTAGAATAGTTCTATATTATAGAATTGTTTCTTAACAATTCAATACAATACCCACTCAAACCCCTATAACACTCATCATAAGAGAAAATACATGAGGTTTGACAAAAAGAATATATATAATTACTAGAAAATAATTTTTTGGGGGTGATAAGATCCTATTATAGGGATTTATATGGATTACCATCTAATATAGATACAAAATTATTGTTTATTTCCACTGATACGTTATGTTTTTTGTTTCTTAGAAAATAATATTTTATATATAGGTCAAAAATGTATTGGTGTGTTTGTGAATACACTATGATGATTAAAATATTTTTGGACACATTTTTTAATCCTTAATGAGTTTATATATCCCCATGCCCCACATGGAAACCGCAGTGGACATAAAAGTCTATGAAATTCATTTTAGGAGCCACGTAGTGGGGGATACGTGTAACTTTATTATCCTCAGGTGACATATTAGTGGAATCCTCTATAATTCAAGAGTATTGGTAGAATCGTTGGGATTCATTACTAAATTATTCAACATGATAATAAGTTTCTATCCAAGGATGTTTTTAATGGATCTCCCCTAATGGAACGTCCACTTTTTCCTTTAAGGTACTCTATTAATTTAAATATTTATATATAGTTTGTTTTATTCATTTTATATACTATATATGATTGTTTTTAATCATTTTAATGGTATATATTTAAAATATTAACTTTATATATTTCACTTATCATATTGATTATTGAACACATAGCATAATGGAAGGGTTTTTTAGTTCTGTCCATTGTATAACACCAAGGGTCATGCTGAAATTTCTGAAAGATTCTTATATTATATTTTTCATGTTTTCTACATGGAAAAATTCTCCCTGCTTTTTTGAACCTTTACTAGTTTTTTAAAACTTATGAACACTATGATGTTCTTATAAGGTCTCACTGTGTCATGATAAAATGTCGTTCATATAATCATGTCATGGTCATTACAAACTCTATGTGTAATGACATATTTTTAATTTTTCCGAATAATGATTAATAGTGTTAATGTAAGTGATAGGGATGGAGAAGTTTATGATTATTATTTTAGAGTTCAATCTAATGATGAGAGGGATTTTATGTCAAATTTATAATTTTAAAATATATATCGTTTATAATAATTGGAAAACTGTATCTAGGATATATATACAACACACCCGTTTTCTCCCATTTCCCTTGAGCTCTACCATTTGTGTTTTCTTGTGATAGTGTCCTTCTGGTTAAAGAGTTTCCATTAGATAGATAATCAATCAAATTTGATAATTTATACAGAATATATTATTTCACATAATTTATATTAATTATTAAAATTGTTCTAAAATATGTTTATGCCCAAGAACCCTTATTTATTTTATGTTTTTAGTCTTAAATAATTAGGATAGGGTTTTACGATATTTGGAACAGTTTGTTCCCCATTGAAATGAGGGACATCTTGTATTCATTATAGATCTTCTACAACATTATATTCTATTATAATTTTGGACTTGAGAGTTCCATGATGCATTTAAAATATCCATGAGGGCCACACCACTCATTATAGGCTATCCAATATTGTAAAGAGAGTTACATGGGATCCATGAAAAATAACATGAGTGATTCCAAAGTAAAATGGGGATCATTCAATATATATTTATCTCATTCCAAACATCTTTACGAAGAAAATTATTTTCTTTGGTATATGAATAATGATTTATAAAGAAGTCATGATGATTTGGAATTGTGTTTCCTCTCATAGATATCATTAAAATAAGAATTCATGAAAATTCCATGAAAAGAGCATCTCTATATGTACCTCGAACATATTTATTTATTTGAATATTATTTAACTAAATTGATAATATATATTAATAAATTATTATTTATATATTTCTGTTGATAAGTCTGTTTATACTTTTTTTAATTATTATCAGTTTAAATATCTAAATTCAAAGTAAAATGCTAATTCTAATATCCATCTAATTTATTTCTCAATTTTTGGTTTCTAGTTTAACATTTTGATAATGAATTTGGGAAATCATTTTCATATATTTTGATACATTTTATAATTAATTTTAATTGGAGGATTTCTTAATCTATTTAATTTAATATTTTTTATTAAAATGTTATTTTGGATTTTCTTCCAGAAGAGATGTTCTTATAGTATTTTAATAAAAAATAATTATATTTCCATTGGAGGAAATTTTGTTTAGAAATTTTAGTGGTCAATCTATTTTTCATTTCTAATTTACTATGGTTAGTGTCATGTCTAGTACCCATTCCTATGTTACATGAAGGTAACACATTCGGTGTAGTGTTTGGTGATTAATTTCTCTATATAATTATCCATGAGAGTGAAAGTTTATTTTTTTGGGTAATATCTATTAGTATGTATGGTTTTCTATTCTAATTTATTTTAAATATAATTTTTCGCGATCTTAGATAATTTATCTATTCAACCTACACATAGGACTGATTCGATGGATGCGATAACCAATGATTATTACCTCAAAAATTTATTATTGTTCTTAATAAGTTATGGTAACATTATTATTTATATATATAGGGGATTTTTTATAAAAACATTATCATTTTCTATATGGGGGGTCTTAATGATGAAGGGTTTTGTATCTGAATTATACTCATTATTTGATAAACATAATTTGTTAAATGATAATTAGTTTGATATCTTTAAATTAAAATATTTATTACCTTCATTCATTAATAATTTAGGAGATTATTATTTGAGAACAATTTTGATAAATAATTTATGTATATATAATACTTCCATTGAATTTTCAGATTTGGATTTCTCATACATGGGGTGATTTTTTAGTTTTATAGAAATCTTATTGATTTTATACTTAACTTAAATATATGATCTCCAGTGTGCATGTTGATTTTTTTATCCTGATTTTGGTAAGAGGAAGTATTTATTCATAATTAGTGGTGAGATTTAGATCTCGGAAAAAGATATGGAAGGTTATTTTTTGGGAAAATAATTTTGAAAGATGATATTATTCATGGTTAAGAATTTTTATTTTCTTTTATTATTGGTTTGTAAAACAAAAATAATTTGTACAATCAAATAATATTTCATTTGTATAAATAATGTTTTAAATCCTCATAAACTTATTATTGATGCCTTCTTGTGGAAAATTATTCCCCAATGGTTTAGATCTGACCCTCAACATTTTTTATTCATCTTATGAAATTAGAATGTTATCTTAAGGACATGTGGAACTCTATTTTGGGTCTTGGGATTCAAATAAATGGTTAAGGACATTACAAGGATTAAACCAAATCACATAGTATAATATATGTACAAAACATTTGAGGATATAAATATACACCACGTTTTTCAAAAGACTGTCTATGAACAATATTATTTTTTGTGGCATATTAATTTGAGTGATTTGTGTTCATGATGAGTAAATGTTTTAGAAGGAATAAAACATATTTCATTCTAACTGGTTTAAATATCTAGTAATTTATTTAATAGATGAACCTTATACACCTTTCATACCGGAAATTCCATATTTGTAGTAGTTTCTACTGATTTAATTTGTCAGTTTTATTCTTATTCAAACCAAATTTAACCTTTATTCATCATATTAGTGTAAAAATAATACCCCACAAACAAAAATAATAAAATTTAGCATTTAAAAAATACCCATATACATCATATAAAAATAAAAAATCATACTCATTTTCATTTAATAAATTAAAATAATAAATAATAATAAAACATTATTAAGAGAATTTAATATACAATATGAATCCATCCGCTACTTTTGTCAACAATTTTGAGTCCCCTATTTAAGTGAAAATTTTGACTATGTTACATTATTCATATATCATAACTATAAATAAATATAATGTTTCAATAATTATTTAATTTTGAATTTTAAAAAATAATTATTAGATATATTTCATTTGTAATTGTAATAATCAATATGTTAGTTTTTGTATAAATAAGTTGAAATTTATATAATAACTAACATGTAGAATCTTAAATAACACAATATGAAAGATATTGAATAATGTTCGACAATTTAAATATAGGGTAGAAATATTTGTAATATAAAGTTTTCTTATTTGTGAATACTAAAATATATAATAAATAAATAGTGATCATTCTATGAATTTGAAATGAGACAGAAGATCATTTCATTATTTAATCAGGAAAATAAATAAAAATATTATATTAATATAATGAATTAATAATTTTAATCATGATGTATATTAACTTCTTAATATTTTAAAAAAATGGTGAACTCTTCAAATCAATTAATTATTTAGTAAATATGGATATTTAATATTTATTAAAATATATATTTTGTTTTAATTATGAACTATTAAAATCTTATATATCAATATAGATGAAAAAATTAGTGATCATGATATAATAAACATGAATTGTTCAAAAATTATATAATTTTAATAATAAATATCTAGTAAAAATTCTGATATAGATCTCACATTCCAAAAAAAAATTTGTTTTGGTATTAAGGTTTCTAAATATATATTTATAGATTCATTGTAAAATATATCATTGTTAAATTTAAAATAATATTATTTTATATGTGATTTTTTTCGCTTCATGAGGTACCTTAATAAATAATGTCCAATCAGTGTGTCGTGCAACATCACAACGTTGTTGATCAGAACCACAATAGATCCATTCTAATTGAAGCTACAACCACTACTATCCAAATGGTTCATCATCAAGAATAATCACTATAAGATTATCACATGAAAATAAATGAACAGAATTGGTTGGATGTACCATAAAAACCAAAAAAAATAATGATAAAACACTATATTATATTGTCGAGTCCACAATCCCTGGTGAGTTGATGTCGACACATCCACAGACTAGGCCACCTGTATGGGAAAAACAAGATCTATATTTGTACATCATTTTATCTAGTAGAGGATGGAATCAAATTCATATCACCTCCACTATAGGTCTATTCCCTTATCACATCAATGTATTTCAGAATACAAAAAGACTATAGAGAAATAGGTAAACCATTATCCACACCATATAAGATGGGGAAGCTCCCAAAACACTCAGAGACCACCAAGACGAGATAATGATTGAACCACCACCACTGGATCATGTGTTGAACATTGCGATAGTGATCCATCAACCAAAAATTTCAAAACCCATTTTCATATTTTGGGTTATTTAAAAATCATGGTTAAATTACAATTTTTTTATTTATTGAAATTATTCCAGAAATAATGTATTAATTTTAATACATTATTAAAAACCATCATCATAAGATTTATTATTTAATGAACCTTATGAAAAATTATCATACAAGTTGTTATAAAAACTAATAATAAATTAAAACTCATTCTTTATTATTTAATATACAATGGTACATTTTTAAAAAAGAATGTTTCCCCCACCATTTCTTATTAAATTTATTCTAGGACATATTCTCTCTTAGATTGTTGGAAGTAATATTTCATTATCTATTTTCATCATGTTTCTCAATTTGGATGAGATTATTTTCATGTTGGATTTTTTCTTTTTAGAATCAAGTCCCTCGTAACGTGTAATTTTTTTTAGGATATTCAAATATTTTAAGGAATATTTTTCGAACCTTTTTTTGTGTTAGTTTGAGATTATAGGTCTAACGATCCTTAATATTGATATTTTTTAAAAAATGTTGTCGATGAAGCCTCTTTTTATTATAAATGAAATGGCCACCTTGAAACTATGTAGAGGGAGAATGGCTACATTTATCATAGGGCCAAAGAAAAGTCTCCCATGAACATTGACCAAAGGAACCAGGGAATGAAATCCATAATAATAGGCCTGAGAGTCCAATTATTTCCCAAAGGACCCTTATAGTAAATAATACTAGTATAGTTATTTTTTTTCTATTGTACCACAACTGATATATTACCAATAATGTTACCAGCCACTAAAATAGTGTCACCGCTACTACAGTTTGACTATTGCAATAGTTTTGTCAAATAGTATAGTAACATGGGATATCACCCCTTTCTATTTTTTGAACCTTAGTAATTTGGCTACAAGATTACGAGGATTACCGCTTACGTACCACCCCAACTAAAAATGGATATCATGTAATAAGGTATATATAGGTACTACCCCAGGCCATTCCTTGTCCAATATCAATACCTATGCACCATTATTTCCAGTCTATATTCGAGTGTTGTAGGACTTGAATGTGATGTAGTTCTATTTCTTAGGAGTGAACACCTTACAAGATACCACTTGGGTAAACCCTTGTTTGTAATATCATGGATATTGATATATTTAAAATTTAAAATATATTACAACATGTGCACATATATTTTTTGGATAAATGATTTTCCCATTTATTTAGACATTAGATGTGAAATCTAATACCATAGTTTTTTTAATTCATATTTACCCTAGGCACAATAAGAAAAATCAATATTGGATGATTGGTTAATAAAGAATCTTGAACGATGCATAAATTGATAGAGTTTAATAATTTAATAATCTAAATCCTAGATCCTTAACATTAAAAAACTATTATTTTAAAAAAAAATTGGATTATCTACATAACACTAAGAGATTATAAGAGAAGATGATGAGGTACTTTTTAGAAAAGATGGACTACGAATGAATATCGATGATGAATGATAAATGGATCCACGACAAGAACAATGAATTCATATAGATCTCCACATTCACATATAGATAATGTATTATTCTCCAATTAACCGTCCAATTTCAATGATGGGCGTTGTTATTTTCATTGCACTATTACTTGTGATTTTCTATTTTTTATTTGGTATATTGAATATAAATTTGTTTATGAACTAATCATAGTTGTTCATAATATATTTTATTCATATAGTATAAACATACTTTTTAATCATAAAACCTTGTTCTGATAAGGGAGTTATAACATCACTCACTCTATTATCATTCATCACACCATTCAATCTCATCTTCTTGTTTCCATTAATACGGTACACACTGGCCCTCACATTGGTAGATGGAAGTGAGGACGTTTTAGATTTTTTATTGATAATAGCGGTGGTGGATCATCTCAATTGATGGGAAAAGTTGTTATGTGAGGTTCTAGGGTAGCATGGAGGTTGTCTGGTCAAGGGGAGGAGGCCACATGGGGGCATGAGAACAACAAAACAGTGTAAATGGATTTTAGGAATGATGTCACTAGTTATGTTGGAGAAATATATAGAAAACTCAAGTTAAGAATATATGGTTGGGGGTTATGGTTTGTAGGGTAGGGGTTGGGTCTTTGAGGTTATATATAAGATATTATAATATAAAAATAATATTATAATAATATAATAAATTAATAAATTGTTAATAGATGGAAGATGGAGGTGTGGACTCTCAATGGTTTACATGTACACACTTGAATAAATGGGTTTTGTGACCCCTAATCCATTTTTTAATAAATATAAATATATATAAACATTCCATATATTAATAATTAATTAAAATAATGGTCATTAAGGTGAGCTATGTGAAGTTTTCATACGCATAAAAATGAACAAAAGTGTGGGGATGGCCACCAGACCCCCCCCCAATACTTTCATATATATGTATTACATTGATGATAATAATAATTTCAATTATTGTATTATTATTATTATTTTATTAAACCTTTTCTCGATGGATCTTTAAAATTGGAATCCGATTGATGAACCATTTGCAGAATCATAACCATCAATTTGAAACCAAAAATTAATGTTAAAATTAGATGTTTAATTTAAATGTGGCATTAATGATTAGAGTTTTTCTATTAAGATACATTCTTATATGATAAAATGAATTTTTTTCACTATTTTTCAATTTTGGACAATTGAATAGCCCATTCTAAATGTTTTTTCACACAGATCAACACGACCCAATTAATTTATTCATTGATGGACCTCTATAGCAGATAATTGGAATATTTATGTTTTATCCAATGGGATTAATTATTATCCTCATATATTATGGTTTATCTTTTAATAGGTTCAAATTTGAACATGTACGTTTTATTTAATGAGTAGTTTCACACATTGGATGTGATAGTGGGTTTTTCAGGTTTCAATCATACAATGACAGGTGATGCTAGATGGATACATCTTGGTGACTCTTACCATGTAAAATTGATCATCTATGATCATTAGAGTGTTATTGTTGTTTGACCCTCCCACACACCCTATCATTATTGGGTGAAGGTATCCATAATCCTTATAAATGTATAGTCAGAAAACCCACATACTACTTATAGTGTGGTCCATCTATCTACACAGTGACATGCCACAAAAATATTCACACATTGTTGGGGAGTGGGTCACCTATTGGAGATTGTTCCCTCCTAGTTTTGGAGTGCAGGGGTGAGGTTCAGGCCCTCCATTTGGATTTTTTTGAGGATATGTGGTTTTCAAGGTTATGATATTGTTCCCTCTCCACTGTGAAACAAAGTGGAAAGGAACAGACCCTCCACAAAGCATCATATATATTAACATATGATGTTAGACATTACTGATGATACCTTTGTAGCTATTGGTATAATATTTGTTATTACATTATTTTTAGAGATGGAAATAAACATTCTCTATAACATAGGTTTCATTATGAGAATATCTCACGCATAGTCTCATTTACCTTCTTGATTATGGGATGAGTTGATTATTGTTTATAGTTACTGCTTCCCATTTTGGGTTTTTTAGTTTCAAACTGGTTATATACATACTCAATCATGAGTGGGGATTTCCAAAATTAATTATATCTTCTATAGTAAATTTATATATTAGTAGTGATTATAGTGGACAAGGTTTCAGTGGTCCATAGAAATAAATGGTTGAAATGATTATGTTATAGGTTCAGACACTATTATTTGGATTTAGGACCACACTGTAATATTAATATTTATTTGTTAGTTTTGGGTTTCCCCATATATTTATAGCTATGAATTTAATTTTTTTCCTTTATATGAGGTGTTCGATTATATTTTACTTTGATATATATTTCCTAATGGTTATTGCATGAATTGTTTACATTCTATATGTTCTTTATTTTATTTTACCTTGACAATATTTCCTTGAGTGGGCTGTCTATGTTAATACATATAAATATGGATAAGGAATCCCATTTTTAATCATGATTAATTGGTGAAATTTAACATCCCATATCTTATAGGAAGTGCACTTGTGGTTTCTTACTCAACTAACCACCAGCCATGTGGGCCTTAGTGGTTTGGGTTGTGAGAATGTGGTATTGTAGATTGTTTATATTGTAGTTGGAGTTTTGTTTTTGACTTGTTATGATGATTCATTTGGGATCATAAGGTAGTGGTGTCAGATTGTATCGAGTTTAGATAATAGTATATGGAACCTAGTGTTTGTGTGGAAATTGACAAATTTGTAAACCATGAATCTGAACACCTATTTGTTGACTATTTATAAATATACAAATGTTTTAGGGGTAAAAATGGAAAATTAATCATATTGGATTGATTATTTTGAATTTCATGTCCTTATTGAGTCATCTATCGTGATGTGCACTATAATTGTGGTACATCTGGATAAATATAACATTTTCTCCATGAGAAAGCTCACTAGTGTTGTGAGATAGTTTTCTAATGACAACTTGTTGCGTGATGGGGGCTCAATTTAGGGGAAAACTCATGATTCCATCCCTCGATGTGAGCCTAGAGTGTTGACACCTTCAAACAAGTAGTATATGGACCCCAAAAATTTGGTCATAGAAGATGATTATCCAAATGATGAGAGGTCAATGGATCCAGTAGCATAGGATGATTTTGAATTCTAGATTAGTGGATTCCATGAATCATGTCATCTGTTTCTACATTGGTTTAGTAGTTATCTAGGGCCTCAAGAAGTGGAGGATTGGATCATGGTGTGGATCATGAATGTTTTCTATTAAATACCCCAATATACTAGATGGTTTCACTTGTAAAACTTTTTATTAGTGGATATATAGTTGGTTATAGTGGTATTGGCATATGTCATTACCTTTTGGAGTCCACCCATTGGTTTTTGAGGTAGGGATCACTCATGTTACAGGGTGAGATACACCAACATATCAGGTGTTATTGGACTAGAGTGGGGTGGTGGTATGAAGGACCCACAATTAAAGGACCTCTCTTGATGGTGTCCCTATCATTGCGACTTCTCTAGGGTGGAATGAGGCATCGTAAGATCTCGATGGTGTTAGTGTTTTTCAATAAATTATCAATGAAAATATTTTTTACACTTCTCATTTTAGGTATTATTCTTTTTATGTGGTATTAAACCATGTGGTTTAGTCATTGATTTCTAAATTTGATAGTGACGACGATTGGAGGACTAGTTTCGTTTATTGTTGTGTTGGAGTTCATTTTGTTGTTCTAAGAAATCTAGGATAAATATAGAAAATAAGGAAAGGTTGTAATGGGGAATGAAGGTTTTATATAGTATATGCTTATAACCATGGGGATCTAAGTGTGTTAGAGGTATGACCCATTTATTATATTCCCCAGTTGCAGTTTTGGGTTGTGGTTGTAATATATTTTTCCATCACAATGGCCCTTATTCATTCCCTAAAGACACCACTAAATCCTTTTAGCATGGACCATGGGTTATGAGGTTCCTACGGAGAGGGTAATTGATTACACACTATTACAGAAAATGTAGTTGAGCACATTGAGCTGAGAGTTCCTCAATAGAATATTTCCATTGTGGCAATGAGGTACTATGATGTTTTCCTCAGTATGGACTAGTTTCCTACTTACATTCCTATATGACTACTACCAGGGAGGGTCATGGTGTTCTTATGTTCATGGGATGTAATTTTCCTTCAGTGGTGTGAGGGAATCCAAGTAAGATCATGGTGATATCATCTATAGGAGGATATAATAAATTTATTATTTGATGGATAATGGACCAGCAGGAAAATGGGTTCCATGATCCTAAGATACTTTTAGTGATGGGGGAGTTTGAGAACATGTTTTAAGAGTTTGTTTTAGAAAACCCTCCCCATTTAATGATTTTATTTAGTATATACATGAACCATAGATGTACCAATATATTCTCTAGAATATTATTATTCTATGTGTACCTATGACAGCTGAAGATGTTGCTGGATAAATCCATATGGTTGTTTTATTTTTAGACCTAGTGTCTTCCCCTTAGAAGACCAATATATTTCACCTGGTATTTCGGTAAGATCTTTATATTTAGCATTAACTATCTTCACCTAATATTAGAGACTATTAGGAAGGAGTGTCCACCAGTTAGAATCAATGAATTTTTTGACTAGAGGTTAGGGGTGAAGTGGTTCTCAATGTTTCACATTATGATCAGTTATCACCAACTCTAGGTTAGAGAAGAGAATAAAGACAGTTTGAATTCCGAAATTTACTATAGTTTATTTGAGTTCATGGTGATGCCTTTGGGCTTGTTGGATGCCTCAATAGTGTTCAAGAGTCAAATGAATATTTATTTCTTCCATTATAGGATCCTTTCATGGTAGTATACATCAATAAAATCAATATTTACATGAAATCATAAGTGGAGCATGAAAAAAAATTCATAATGGATAGGGACAAGCTCCATGAGTACAAAATATTTTGGAATAAATTGATATTATAGCTATGGATTCTAGAATTACACTTTTTCTGATGTTTCTTATAAAATATTAGAGTTATTGTAATTCTATAAATTTTAAGGTATGTTTCTATTTGGAACCACCAAAGGGTTTGATCATTATAGTGTATCCTCACAGGAAGAGCATTCATTTCCTATTGTTATGTGATGTCACAGAGTATTTTTCCTCATTTACTTGACCCATAAGGATTATGATGGTTCAGTTTACTCCAATTCAATAATTTTTTCACCTTTACTTCTATATCAAGAAAGGTAGGTGCAACTTGATGATCCTTATTCCACAAAATTTCATGACCAGAAATCAAAGTGATATGATCCTGATTGATATCATGAAGTAAAAGAGAACATAATTTTCGTGATTTCCATTATAAGTTCATCAAAGAGGGTTGATGATGTAGTAAAATCCATAATCATTGTGATGTATACCCAATGATTTTTTGCACTATTTTTTATTTTTATATGGGTATCTTACATTCCTGTAGGAAAAGGATGGACATCATGTTTAAGCATATTTGACTCAACCCCTTGAGATCTGAGAATAAAAGTGGGATAACAAATCCATAAATTTTATTAGAGTTTTTTCTAAAGAATATATTTTCTATGAAAATATCTAGGTTTTTTGTGGACATAACTATTTGTCACAATTACATACCATTAGAGGGATGTTATGAATGACATTTTTGGGGGTTTATGTCTGATATAGATAATCGGCCATCATGGAGTTCCCACAATGATCGTATCGACCATGAGGCTCATTATACATCGTGGTTTTGGACATGTTAAAATGAATCTTTGATGTCACATTTATGGATATGAACAATTTTTCACACCTAGTCAAAATGTAAAATTAATGAAAACCATCCATGTTTCAAATTGAAGGATTAGAGCGTGCGTGTTGGTATTCACCTGTAGTAGGGAGATTGAATTATCATTGGTGGATTTAGCTAATAAAAATAGCATATATCACTCAAATATCAGAATTTCACAATTATAGAAAGTGTACGAGAGACATTTTAGGTATAAATTCTATGGAACTAAGGTCATAATGTTCACTTTTGTTTGGGAATACCTAGTACATACAATGTCATTGAAATTTTAGGTGATCCATGAGATTTTGCTAATAGACCGGAGCTAATATAAATCTTACAAGGACTGAAATCATAGTCATTTTGAGTTTAGGTAGGGTTATTAAGTTTTCTTATAGTCTCCCAATGAAGATGAATATCCATATTTGGACCTGGAAACAAGAAATCCTTAAGGTTAATCAAGCCATTACAAATATGGTGGAGGGATTTGAGGATTCTTATCACATGGAATTAACCATGAAGTTATACCATGTGTATACATTTTCCATATTTATTAGTATATTTGGTATGTTCATAACCATTCTCACATCATTGACAGAGGTGAGATACCAATATAAGATGTAACCACCTTCATAGAGTAACTGGAGGTGATCGAGGAATGAAATGAGAGGATCCTATGTGGATATACCATCCCTTCGGTTCCTATTATTTGGAACCATGAGAGCCTGAATGATTATCCATGAGATATTTAGAGATATATGATGGATTATTATATAGAGACCCTAAATTTTTTACTTGAATATTAAATTTTTTTAGAAATTAACAACATAAAAGAATTATAAAACCAGGATAAAATATTATAGTGTCTTTGGAAAAGTTGAACAGTGTAAAAAATATAAATAATAAAACATAAAAATTATTTTATTAAATATTCTCTATACTCAAGGTGTCCCATGTAATTTTATTATAATTAGTTTGATGAGGATATTCATTAATGAAATAGTTATGATAAACCTAAGTAAGAGTATAGATAATTACATGAAAAAATATATCATGGATGAGAATAATCATCATCTTCATAAAAATTAATTTCATAATAACCATAATCTTTGTACAAAAAATTAGATAATGGAATGGATTTTTCAAATTCAAAAAACTGAATGACCAAGTGTTAGTGGTCAAATATCACACATTGTATTGATGGAATCTAGAATAATTTATACACACAACATATATACATAATAACATCATAATCATGATTTTGAAAAAGTATAGAATCATGTTCATTAACACTGCACATTGCCTCATGACATACATCACATTTTCCCATGAATTGGAGTTCTATATAATTCTGGTCGCACCAGTCACATCATAACATTTTCATAATGATGAATGTTACCAAGAACTTATAAAATATTTTCCATAACTAATGGAAATGAAATGGGTTTAAAGATAATTTAATAAAGCATATATTCATGAATAAAAATTGGGTTTCCTAAAATAAAATTTTAATAACATACATTATATAATAATCATCAATCTTGAGTGAAAAGAAATAATCTCAACAGAAGTAAAAGATGTGGTTTTTAGAGGTAAATTTTATCATTTTAGAGTATTATATATCATGGTATTCATGATTGGATCACTTGTATATATGTATGGTAGATCATATACAATGAGGATAATTATATCGAATTAAAATTATATGTTATTATTACAAATAATGAATTTCAAATAATCTTATAATTTTTTTTCCAAATATTTGGATATTCATTAGAATTTTTTTTACTGATTATCGTATAGATAAATTTGGTGTTTTTTCAGTCATCATGAACAACTTCTATTTTTTTAGTATTATTTTTATAAGATAGTTATAGAATATAAAAAAGGTTATAATATACATTTCAAAATCTTTTTCAACCATTCTAATTTGTTAATGACAATAAATTAAATAAATAAATAAAAATGGAGACTTTTTATCCTTCAAGGCGATTAATCAGAACCTCATAGAAGACATTGTCATTTTTAAAGAATTAGAGAGTGAAAAAGTGGTTTGAAAATGTATTATTCCATTAAAATTATAACAGTTTAATATATATAATACTCAAGAGTTCTCCTTACAATTGGGTTAGGGTGGGTGTGGAGAGAATATGAACATGAAACAAAAGGAAAATAATTTAAATAAAATGAACGAGGACTTTAACTCTTTCATTATTCTATTGAAAAAATCCTTATGTAAATTTGGTTTTGACTTTTTTTTTACCCATGGATCCTGGATGTGGGGAAGAGGCTTGGGAAGAGGATTGAGTAGAATTTGGAAAATAATCAAATCATTGGATATGTGAGGAGAAGAGGTTGTTAGGGGTTGTATTTATAAGGGAGGAGATCCGTGTTCTTTTTCTGATTATTTAATTAATTATATTAATATTGTGGTTTTAGAATATGAATAGATTTAAAAATATAACTATGTATATTACATAATAAATGATAGTTTGATATTATGGGATTATATCATCTGTACGTCATCAATGATTCAATAATTAATGTATTTGATAAGTATTATAAATTAATATATTTTACTATTCATCAAAAAAGTTAACCTATTTTTGATAAATACATGAAATTCACCCAAACCATATTCAATGGGAAGAGTTAAAAAAATATCTCCATTTAAGATAATATTTTCACAAAAATACCACTCAACATAAATTTTAAATGGAAAATCACAACCCTCACATATTCATAAATAAAAAATCCATTTGTCTCAAAATATCCTAGACTAAATATCTAACAAAATTACCTTCACGAATCATATAATTCATATTTTTGATTTAAATCCAACCTATGAATGATTTTGGTTAAATCCTCAAGAGGATACCGGAATATGATGTATTGCTCATCATTGATTGTTTTTGTTTTATTTATTCCCACACCTCAGTAAATATATGCTAAGACATTATGATATTATAAATTCAATATATTATATATAATGATATGTTTTCATATTATTGTATGGAAATAAAACTATTTCCATTTCCATCAAATGGGTTACAAAATCATCATTTGTGTGTGCTGAGGATTATCATCGTGTGAACTAATGTAGATCATTTCATTATTACCACCTTTCACGGTTGGAAATAATGATGGTTTTATGTTTCATATATGATATTAATTTTAATAATAATATTATTTATTTATTATATCACACAAATCTTCATTGTTTCCATTTTTTTGAACACGATTACATCACTCATGTATACTGTAGACTACTACATTGTGAAGCAATGTGATTCATTAACCTTTTACATGGAAGGTAATAATGATATATTTAATGAAAATATGTGATATGTATCAAAAAATTATTATAGAGTGAGAATATAAAATTTAAATTTCATTATTTAAATCCTACATAAAAATGGAATAAAGCGTTCGTCTACACATACGGCCTACCATCTCAGTATATAGTGTATTTGATATTTAATAAAGAAAACTATAAGGAATACTCTAAATACATATATAATGCATATATATGATAATTATATCATGTTTAAGATTATATAGATTATGGAAACATGATAATATTAAAGTGACCAAAAAAATCAAAACATATATGATAAATAGTGCGGTTATTACTGGAAACATGAAATTAACATAAAAATTAAAAATAAAACTGTACTTATTTGAAATAATTAAATCATATATGGTATGATTATATAATTATTTTTATAATATATGTAAAATATGATTATATTTTTTTAAAGGGGAGGTTCAAAAATTTTGGAAGAATGTAGATACATAATTTATGGGATTTTCGTCTCACTTTTTACCTCTGTGAGTAGCATGCCATATTCTCCATAAATTTATTTTATGAGGTGAATATAATATCCAAAAAATTATTTTAATATTATTATATCTTATGATTTTTAGATATATATATATATATATTTTATCTCTCTTTAATGAGATTTATGGATCAAATGATACCAAAGAGGTAATGGATTTTTATCTCAATTAGCCTTTATTGAGATGTACACACCTATATTATATCACGAGGCATGTATACATATCATTTAAAATACTGTACCATGAATTGATTTATCTTCATGATATATTATCTCGCATTTTATTTTATTCATTCATTTGTATTATGATTAAAATATACCAAAATTGTAATGATTTTTTGTTATGATCACATCATTTGTCAACATTATTTTTGACTATGTTTTCTATGATAAAATATTCATATCCATCACTCAATAAACTATTAAATTTATTCTAATATAATTATTATCGATATTTACATGAAATTGTGACATTTTCCACTCTTGTGTAGAAAAAATAATTAATAATATTTTTATCAAAAAAATCCATCATTATTTCACTCTTTAGTCGAAAATGAATTTTAATTCAAAACCATGTTTTATAATAATGCATAAAAAATTCTTAATTAATATCTTATAATTATTAGAATACATTTAACCCTTTTTAATCTTTTTCAAAATATATGTTAGGTTGTTGGGGGTAAAATTATATTAATAAAACAGACACACCACACACACTGGTCAGAAAGAAAGATTATATCCCCCACTAAGGGATTTTCCACCCTTCATGCCTTATTTATTTAATATGGGACCAAATTTCCTAGTGTGAATGAATACCGATACAAGCCCCAAATGACCAAAATCTAGCATAAAGGCCTAGTGCACCATCATGCCTACTTCACCATCTTCTTGTGTCACTGCCTGCAAATGGAAGGCATATGTCACCACATATCAGCAAAAATTCACTCACACAAAGATTTGAACTTGGGTGTGATGAATTTAAATAACACTTAATATAATTTTTCAATCAATTCCCAATTTTCTTTTACAGAAAATTTGAATCAAATCATTATGTTCATTTTTATGTAATGAACGAAAAAACCAATTATCAGGACTGTTATTTTATATAAATATTCTGTTATATGATTTCATTATTATTTTTAAATAAAATTATATTGAAATTTATTATGTTTTAAAAATATTCACTCAAATAAAAATGAATATTTTCCTCAAATAATAATTAAATTATCGATCAAAATCATTTTCAATATAAGATGACATCTAGTTATTACACATATAATTACACTAGATATGATCCAAGGATACCATTATTTTCCTTTCCCTGAATGGTTTATTTTTATGATGGAATTGTGTTTATGAAAACCATTAATCGTACTAAGGAAATTCCATGATAAATTTATTATGAATTTCATTTATTTTTACCATGTGTTACGCTATGATGAAATGATGAATTAGTGAAATGATTATAAAACAATTATAATTTCCATATATTGTGATATAATGAAATGGTATTGAAAACTATTTTTTCATGGGTATTGATATGATGAATTTATTATAATCTTGTGTAACACATAAATATTTCATTTATTATGAGACTGGCGGTACCTATATCTCTATCCATTGAATTTGTTAACGATGGATAACTCAGGAGTAAATATGTTGTATGTTAACCAAATTAGATATTAATAATGTTATGTGTGAACCTAGTTTAATGTTGAAAATGTTATGTGTGAACCTGATGACATGATAAAAATGTTATCTATGATCCTAACCACCATTTAAAAATTTTATTCATGGACCTATCATTCACGTATATAATGCTTTACCTGGACCTAGAAATATTACCATAAGATTAAGTGGGGGTCTAATCTCTTGTCTTTGACATAATGAGTGATCCAGTTTATATTGAAGCATGATCACAATTATATAATCTGATGTGTATTCCACAATTATATGTCTTCTAACAATGTTGTCCTCTCGTGGATTATTGTTTTTTTTCAATATGATTCATGTCTTATGAACTCTAACTCATTATTCTATGACTCAATATTTTGATCATTGATATTAATGGTGTGGTTTTCAATAGTTATTCCCAAGTTCTCAAAACCTTAATCACATGTTATGATTATGTATGTCTTTTTCTCACCCTAAATAGTAATCTAAGCTCACCCATTATTATGCTTCCTTTACCCATTTTATGAAAAATATTTTTAAGTAGATATAGTAAAGGGGATGATATTAATGGGATACATGTATGGGATTCCAGAATTAAGACCAATGTTTTCTAGGTTTGCAGAAGAGCTATATTATTATTTTCCAGAGGTATGTTTTTGAGTAATTTTATTTAAATTCATCTAAAAATTGTAATATATTTGAATATGTAGCTGGTGTAGTGATGGAATTTATATGAAAATGGGGATAATTTGTTTAATTACTCAGTTCTTCACATATTAGTAGGTGTACGCCGAACACTAGTGGCCAGTAGGTCTATTGATGGTATTACCCATGCCTGGGTGGAAATTTGAGGATGTCACCATGTATTTCTATGATGGGATTACCTCGGTACCCTTTAGGTAGTGATTCAGTATGGGTTCTGATTGACTAGATAAGGAAGGTCAACCATTTATTTCCTATTCAAGATAACTTATGTGGATGATTTATGGAGGATATATGCCATAGAGATCATATACCTTCACATATTTTATCATACCATATAAATTGACCATGATACTCATTTTAAATCATTATAATGGAATGGGATTCATTGATCTTGTTCTATAAAGGTGATTATAAGAAAATCATATCCTATGGAGACAAATGAGTTGTCTGGGTGTAACATATAGTTGTTAGTTTACAAGCTTAGAAAATGTGTCCTTGATTTAGGGATTTTTCTAGAGAAACTCATACCACTTGAGTAATTTTATTATAATAACTAATACCATGTGACTATATATATTGTTAATTATGAGAAACTATACATTAGGTTAACCCATTCACCGCTATGCTAGTTAGTGGCAAGTTAGAATATGATAATGAAGCCTTATCTCATTCAAAAGACCTTAGAGAAGGTACAACTTATTTGGAATCATATAAATATTTTTTTTTGAATTATTCATATAACCATCATCATCGACGAACTCTAGTGTTTTATGGATGGGGATTGTGTCTTTGCATTAATTTTGACGAGGATAAGGCATGAATGGTTTATGATGAAAGGTAATTAATTACCTCATATTTTCAAACCTTTTGATTTAATAGGTATTGATAGTTCAATGGATTGAAAAATATTACTCCCATAGATATAAAGTAATATGGATGATGTTATTCATGTTTCATAGTTATATAAGTATTATCCTAGCACATGTCATGTTATTCAGCCTGATGAGGTTGAATTGAAGGTATGTGCTTCTTTTAAAGAGAATACAATATGAGTTTTTGATCATAAAATAAATAATTTATAAGGTAATATTGTTCATATATTATACATTCTAGGTTATAACCAATTTATAGTGGATGGGATTTGGGAGAAAAGTGTTTATGTCTTTGCTCATTGGGTGGAACTATTATTATAAGATAATCAACCACTCTTAGGGAAACATTGGGAAGAGTTTTTTTATTATTGGATGTTTTAAGTACCTATGTCTTGGATGAGATATTAGTCTAATAAAATATTGTTTATACCATTTTTTATATCAATATAAATGTACTTAATATATTATTAATAATTTAGAAGTTTCTAGGGCATGTATGAAGCACATACCTACTGATTTTTTAAAAAATAGGTGATGTACAAAGTTTGAGAATGTTTAGCGATAACCAGGAACCAAAAATAAATGGACCAAAGATGGTTTCATATAGTCCATAAAACCTCATCCATGGGAACATGGCCACGTTTTTTAACGATGGTTTTCTGTGGTAATCTGCATAGGTTTTTCACATTTTTCCAAATTATGTCCCCAGTCATTTGAGGTTGGTTATCTCTTGGAAGGATACAAAAAAATAGTTATATAAACCATGTTCTAAACTATCTGAGGTGGTTACACCATAGTTAGTTCTTGTTCATGGTTGGAATATTGTTTGGATAACAGTTCATCCAAATCATGCACCCTTTAAAAATGGTTGAAATTTACATTCCCCCCACCTCATTCTTAAAGAAAAAATGATTATTCATATTGGTTTCATCTATTGTAGAAGAATTATATTTGTGATGGGATAATAAAAATTTCATTTAATTTAAATTTCCCAAAACCTAAATAAAGGTTCTTATATGTTTGGTTTATAGTATATTTATTTTTATTTTTCGAAATCTATAACATTATATTATATTCCTTTTTTACATAGTAAATTATTATCATCTAAAAAGGTACTTTTAGTTTGTATTATTTACTATTGTGAGGATCCAAGGGTATAATCTCTCTAGTGGTGATCCATGGGTTCTTCTAATGATCTTCAAGCAACAACACTTGATCTTTGGGTGAAACCGTGGAAAAAAAATTTCATGTATTGTTATTTAATTATTTCTCATTCTTTATTAATTAAGAAATCTATATTGTGTTTTTTTCATGATATCACTATTGATGGAGGATTCAAAAGTGAGTTTATTTTTTCCAAAAAATCACTCTATTGTCATTAACTAAATAATAAGCATAATGGGCTATTTATAGGGGTAGGGATTAAGATTGAATATCGTGTACTTGAATTTTGGTCCATAAACACTATAAAAACCTTCAATAAACCTCATGAACGAAAAAAATAGTATAATTATTTTGATTTTGAATCATAAATCTGGCACATATGATAAATAATATTTACTATCGTTCAAATAATTATATATCACTGGATCTTATCTTCGTCCATTTGAACTCATTATTATTTATTAATTCATGAATAAATATATTATTCATAAATAAATATCACATTCACGTACTGGAGAATAATTATTATCAAATATTAAAAAATTAAATAAATGTATTTTGGTTACATCATAGTTAAAAAATATTTATTTATTTTATGTGACCAATGTTACTTGAATAAAATCAATCCACTATATTGATTGTAATATTTATTTCCTTTTTTAAATTAAAATATAATTTAATTAATATGAATTTAGAAATGAAATAGTGTGACCCTATTGGATTCTTTCTCATTGGAACTACTTAGGTTTCACTAAATTCCATGATTATTATTGAGGAACCAGTTAAGGAACCCATGAGAAAGATGTTAATTTCACTTTTTCAACAAAAACATTTTAACTCTACTTGTTTACACTAATCACTTAATCACACAATCTGATCTAGATGGTTGCATGAAGGTGGCATCATCCTATGTTATCAAAACCTCTTTCTTTGACTTTTTGAAATAAACACATTGACACACCAAGGCCATGTAATTTAGGAGAAAAGTATATTACAATCCAAGGACCGGTAAATAAACACATAAAAATATGGAAGGGAAAATATTTTCTAAAATCATCCATTAATGACATGTCAATTGTGACACACCCAATTTACTGTACAGCATGCTAAAATATTGTTTGGTGGTTTTTTTCAGTAAATCTATGTGATAAATTCATGACATGTACCACTAATAATTTTAGTGTCCATGTAAAATTAAAAATTCCCATTCCGTGGAATATCTAATGACACTAAAACATGTGAAATTACTACTAGCATGTATCTTCTAAAAATCTCTCATATGGGTGATTACCATCTACGGAATTCATGGGAAGAAGTACCAAATTCATAAAACTACCTGAATATGATGTTCTATATACTATGTTCCCCTTCATATTATGATATCGAACCATAGAACTATATTAAAAATATTGTCATAGAACATGAAGGTTATCACCATAGAAGAAAACTTATCTAACCTTATGAATGTGAAAAATACTCTAGGATAATATTACATCAATTTCATTAAAAAATGAACAATATGTAATAATTTAATAAATTAATATTCAATATGAAGAATATAAATGTAATCAATGTCTAAATGGGTTGGTCCTAGGAAACAAACATCAAAAATATTTAATTGGTACTAGATCCAACAACCTATTACTTTTTCCCATCATATCTCACATTATAATGATGTTTTTGATATGTCATTGATTTAGTAAAGAGTACCACCATGTTGTCTTATTTGGAAAAAATACTCACTTAATCCTCACCTCTCTAAGAAAAAACCCCCTATGTATGATACTTATAATGTATATACTTCTTCTACTGATGTGAGAATTTCTCTATTGCAAGATCCATCACTATATTATCATCACAATAGTGTCTGATTGGATCATTTCTGATTGATAACACAACATGATCATGGATTAAAATTCATAACCTTACTGAATCATTGTATTTTTTTCAAGAGACAATATAATCAGAATCTGATATAAAATTTTAAATCCTTTAAGATATTTTAGCTTACAACACCACCGTTCAGAATGATGATCCATACCACATGAACATTATGTTACATTGATCTATTTGTAATCAATAATTTATATACTATTATGACTAGTAAATCATCTCCTCCCTGGACTAGGAATATATCATTTGTACACCTCATATACAAAATCATTCTGTTTATTTACATACAATTGTGGGGACCTAGATCTGCATCATATCATCCTAGGACACACAGTTCATTGAAAACACCTATCAATGAACATGGAATAATATACATGACTCAAAAAATCACTGACGTGTATGAAATACATAAAAAATTCTCTTTCTTCATGTTTTTTAGGAATCATATTTATATTATGTTTATTTTCTGGTGACATTTTAAAAAACCCCATTTGGATTGTTCCATATTTAATATCATCAGAGTCTCAATAAAATATTAACCCTAGATTAAGGTGAGAAATATCTTCGATCTATCACATATGATATTGGTCCCAAGAATATTTGATCCCTCCCACATGTCCGACAGGAATAATAATTTATTAAACTAAAAATTATTTTAATTCAAGAATAATATTTCATTTAGAATAATAAATATATTTTCGATATATAAAATTTATTAAATAACCACCCTCCCACTAAATAGTTTATAGACAAAAATATCTAATTAATTATTATTTTACCAAAATTCAATTTTGGAATCATCAAAATAAATGTTCCCCAACCATCCTCGTTTCTATAATCCATAAATTTTACTTTTCATCATCTAATCCATGTTGGAATCCTTTGGAGTTTCAACACCTTCATGTTTTTTCATATATACATATTACAAATGTTTCACATTTCAAGGAAATATACTTTGAAATCCATTTTACAAATCATGAAATAATGTAAATACATAATGGAATGTTTAATTCTAATATATTTTTCCATGGGAACTGGAAAAAATGATTAATCATATTCAATTATTTTATGATATTTAGACCCTTTTGTAACTATTTACACCATATAGGAATTTACATGTCCTTCAATGTCTTGTTTTCTGTCAAATACTCATGTTCAACCCAGGATATTTACATATAAAAGAGGCTATACCAATATACAATCATGTTTTTGGTATATTGAATACATTTTATAATTCATGGATTCTTTCCATAAGGAATCATTAGTTCCACATAATTATTCCTAGATGATTATAAAATCATTATTATCAACTAATAATGAGTCCCCGTCTTTATTTAGTAGAAAACCATAACGTTCTTGTTCTCTAACCTATCTTATAATTCTATGCAATACTTGTGTATCTATCACAATTTCTACTTTAAAGGGCCTTATTGAGTCTGTTATTGTACTAACTCTTATGTTCCTTAAGCCTCAACTTCATTGAATATAATTTTACTCCCATCATATATTTTTATTGATTTTATACTTTTAATGATATAAAGAGTTTCATTCCACTATTACCTTTTCTTTAGGGTTCATATAGTTAATATAGCATTTTTTCCTTGAGATAACCTATTCAGGGGCACATTGTGCATCTGGTTGATGGTTTGATATAGGAATAATCCATAAAAAATGCATCACTTCCCAAATACATTTAAATTCACTAACATTGTTTTTATTCAACTACAAAATATATATGTAATTCCATTAATCTATTTATTTGGTAATTGTTTTAGTATATAGGTTAATGTTTGTAATGAAAATCCACAAAAATGATAATGGAAGACTCATATTAATCATTATTGACCTCACCATGTTCAACAATGTTTCCTTTCTCCTTCCACTTATTTCATTCCCCTTAGGTGTATATGGAGATGTGTGCTAAGATAAAATCCCATACTCTCATACATAATAAATTAATTCATAACTGATATATTATACACTATTGTTTAAGTGTAGTTTCCAAATCTTCGTACCAAGAATGGTTGCATCATCATTCATTAATTCCTTAATTTTTTAATAGAATATTACTTATTCATAATTATGTATACATATCCATATATAATACAATAATCAGTAAAAGTTATGTAGTACTAGAACCTACCCATTATTCAATAGGAAATGGTGTATGAACATCTATATAAATTAATTCCAAAAGTCCTTTATCCCTCTCACCTTTACCACTAAATGGGGATTTGATCAGTTTTTGTTGTAAACCCAAACTAAAATTAGAAAAAAAATTTACTTCAAAAAATATAAATATCTATATTTATGTAATTTATATAGGAACTTTTATATTAGATGACCTTACTATAGATTCCAAAGTTGGGTGTGGAATGTGACATGTGAGGTTCTTTCAATATTTATTTCCATTACAATGTTTCTATTTTACGATAAAAAATACCATTATATAAATGTTACATTATATAATAAAAGTTATATTAATTAAAGTTGAAATGATTATTCCCATAATGGAAAATAATATATATATATTTATTATAGATAATGATATTTCTTTTTGGAAACATATATCACATAATAACAACCTTTCAAAACCATGATCATTCTATTTGGTAAGATGGGTTTGTAGTTATGAATAGAAAAATCATTTTGTATAGCTCTATTTTGTACTAATTTATCTACATCCCCATGTTATATTCATCTAAATCTACTTAGTTAATTTTCTTAATTCATATTTGAGAACCACGAGCTGTATCAAAAAATGAATTTGAAAAACAAATAAATTGCACTAGATAAAATACATAAATATCTCCCCACACTTCTTAAAAAGGATAAAGTTTTAATTATATGTTCCCTTATTTTTACATTTGAATAAATGAAATTTTTTTCTCATTATTTCATCTTGAAATTCCTCTAATTATAAGGGGGTTTCAAAGAAGCTTTGTCCTTGGTGCTTTTGGTGTATCCCTTCCTATTTTTAACTTTATGGATCGAAGGTGTTTTTTATAAGGAAACGTTACATAATATTGGGTTATGTCAATAATTCACATTATAAATATTTTCCGGTTAATAATTTTAAATAATTAATCCATAGCTTTTACATAACATTTCATCTATTAAAATGTAGATACATCAACTCACTATCAATTTTTTGGCAAGATTAATCTTTTTAAAAAATGATTTATCTTTTCTGGATAGAAATCGTCATAAAATTCATATTGGCTTAAACATTTATCTTACTCATACATATAACCAATGAAAAACAATTTAAAACAAGCGATGAGGAAAAAATTATTAGTAAGGTTCATAAAATCAGGAAATAAGTAGTTTCTCCATGAATATATTAAGCACAGGAAAACATTATCACAAAATCAAAATTTCCACCCATAAAATGTAGCCCCATTAGATTACCTCATCAAATCATAATATTCTTGTTAAAAAAATATAAATCCCAAAACATAATTTTATTTTCTAGTATCTATATCATAATTAAATTGGAGATTTCATATCTATATAGGGAGTAACCTTCATGGTTACATTGGGAATTCCCATCACAGTGTATTCCCTAAATCTATTAGGATAAATTATATCATTTAGCTCCATATCATTACCCAATTAATTAGAGAGATATCATTGTCTCATCCAAATTCGGTGTATCCCAGAACCACCAATATACATAAATAATTTCCCAGAACGGTTATATATTAATAACTCATAAAATAAGCATAATGGAAAAATAACATTTCCACTATGAAATTACATTTCGTCATTAAAATTAACACACTAAAAAATGGTAAAAATAGAATATATAAATAAATAAATAATATATAAAAGAATTAAATAAATTCCATTCATGGTGTATATATTTAAAAGTATTCCAAACTAATGATATAATAAAAACATTTTTAAAATAAAATTAAAACATTTAAAAAGAAAATTTATGAATCAAATGGTCACATACCACTATGAGACATTTGAAAGGAATTAAAATTTCAAAATATTAATTTCAATTTAATAAATTATTAAATATATATTGAAAACATGTACATTAATGACAACTATTTACATGAATAAATCTTTAAATTATTTAGTATAATGATTTAGTTAAAGATTCATTACCATTCTGAACATTTAGATTATAATCAACATAAAATTTGAAAATTTTATTAAACATTAAATAACATGGGCATAGATATAATATGGATATGGAATGCCAAAGGGTATTTATATACAATTTATAATAGAATAATGTAATGCCCTGACCCCACTTACCCAATGTCAGTGCATTATTACGTATTATTGTCATGATCACAAAAGATCATGTCTCGAAATACCGATTAGTTTAGTATCCTTGGAATCTATAGAAACATTCATAAAGTTTACATTACATCATAAAGTGAAAAACTATAACAACATATTATCTCCATATACCACACTCATATCCTCTACAATCCCTACAGGTCATTCAGAAAATACTTCTTCCCATCCTGGGAAAAATTAAACATATAAAGGGGTGAGCTTAGATGCTCAGTAAGGATAACAATATTTCATAAACATTAATAAATAAATATAATCATTTAAGGCAATTTATTTCTAAAACATAAGACTTGTAAACATGAACTTCAGCGTAATATGTAAAAAATAAAATGAAACGATTCCATTTACATATTCACATGGACAATGTACTAGTCGAATAATCAAATGAAATAACTATAACCATTTTCATAATGATGGAATGCATAATCCTAGACTATCATAACCACATAGTCAAGGTCGTGTGCCAAGAGTAAAAATATGATTTTGTCAAGTCCATATTCCAAGACACTAGTTTGTTTCATGAGACCTACCAATGTATTGAGGAGCTATAACGTGATCCACCCATCACTTACTAAGTCCAATTCATTCCTCATATGAACAGGTTTAAACATAACATAAACATTCATATTAAAACTAGCATACAAAATGTCAATAATTTCTCCATAAACCATGAATTTTATAAAAATAAAACATCCATATTCAAACATATCACAAAAAATTAAATACAATATGGAAGTTTTGTATCATAACAAATAAACTTCAAATAAGCTTAAAATCCATCAAAGGATGTTGACATTGATGAAATCAAAACTATTTGAGAGAAATATATCTTTTTTAAAAGTCATTTGAAAGTCACATGATTATAAAAGAAAACATTTACATTGAAAATATTCTTATAATATTGAAAGGGGAGCTTCGATGTTTTTATAATGGTGTAAAATAGCCTCACCCGCCGTATAAGTTAAAAAAACATTCTTAACTTAATTTTGTCGGAAAGGGTAAAAAGGACCTTGTTTGGAAAAAGATGGAATGATTCCTTTGTAAAACTCTTATAAAAGTACAACAAGGGTATAAATGACATTAACCAATAGTCTATAAAATAGTAATAAGTTTTTGAAATACATTTTTAAGAAACATGTATGTGGATGATAAAGTGGTCCCAGTAGATAATTACATATAAACAACCTCGGATAATGAAAAGAATGTGAAACAAACCCTTACCTTGTAATTTTCCTTGGTCGAGGGTAGGTAAACCTCATGTATAACGGTGAAATAATTGTTACTAAATTATAAAAGAATCATATACATTAATATGATATCATATATGATCTTTTAACATTTCTTTGTTAAAAATATTTTAGTATTATCATTGTTTCGGTTGTTAACTGATTTGTTTTCCATTATATGATTTATTACGGAAGCCGCATTTTCATTGATGGGTTGTATATTATCCATATCCATAATTATATTAAGTCTTTCAATATTATTTTTCACCATCAAATGAAAATTAATCTTGATGGGATACGATGGGGAATTATTCTTATCACGTTTGTGGAGACGGTTATCCGTACACACGCACGAGCAACAATATCATTCTTTTAATACTAAAATAATTTATAATTGGGTGTTATATCATATATAAATAATCATTATCATGTAATATATATTATTTACATAAATTACAGAACATTATCATACCCATCCAAATAATAATTTATTGAATATCAATTACACCACAATGTGGTAACGGTAGGCCGTACGTACGCACGTATGGTGAAATGTCATTCAAAAGATGAATAGAATACCGAATATGGTTGTACCATATTTATAATATCATAATAATATATAGAAGATACAGAGATATTATTTTATAACTGAAATAACAAAGAAAAAAGAAGTGGAAGAAGAAAGGAACTTGAAAGTGGGTGGTGAAATCTTAACCTCTTCTCCAGGTTCATCCTTATGATTTGATCAAAAAAGCTTTTTAGGTTGGCTTTATGATCAAACTAAGGCCTCTAGTTTGAAGTGAGGGATGTTGGGAGGATATTTGGGCTGGGTTTGGCCTTTACAAAAGGATTTGAAGGTATGAATTTGAGATAAGGGGGAGTTCCCTTTTATAAGAGGGGTGAGGGGCATATTAAGAAAAACCGAAAATATTATTTTTTAATAAATAAATATTCCATTTATAATGGCTAAAAAGTGACTTATTTTGAGGATGAGGTGTGTATGGGTCTAAATACTTTCAAACAATAGATTATATATAGGTTTGGGTTAATAAATTAACCTTGTCATTTATATTTAACTCTTAGTTAAATAGTTTTACAGTTACAATTTCTCATTGTATTTTTATATTATATGGTTAATAAACATACTGTAAACTTCCAATTTATCCCCAAATGGTTCATTAATGATACACCTGTTCTTTTATAAGACACTTGGCCGATCATTAGATTTTTAAGAGTTGAATATCAATTAATAATATAATATTTTTTTAAAAACCCATTTATTTCAATTTTGACACTATTTGGTATTTTGTTTCTGCTAAATTCATAACAGCATTATTACTTCAAACCTATTTCATTTAAGAAAGAAATAACATGTCATAGTAACTTATAAAATTCGTGGAATTCATTAAAATTCACAAATTATATTTATTTAGTTATTTATAATATCAATTATTTTAATATTTCCTGAATAAGGAAATTACTACATCATCATTGTGTCATAAATAAATTAAATTATTTAATGTTTAAAAATTATAAATAAAATACCATCATGTTGGAAATATTTTTAACTTTTAAGTGAATATTTATAATCGAATTTATCTTATGTATTCCTATATATTAAAAACGTTTTAGTTATGAAACAGTGATTTTAACTCGTTTAACTCTTCTTTGAATTAAATAATAATAAATTTCCAAATCTAATACATGTGGACCAAATAGGTTCATATTTTATTCCTATGGTGGTTTTTTCCCGAATTATAATTATCAAATAGAGTTAGTACATGTGTTAGGGTAATAATAATATCAATTTAACCCTTAAATACCCAATTTACATTTAACTGTGGTAAATAGAAGTAAAAAGTTATTATTCACCAAAAATTATTTTTTTCTTATTGAACTAAATTTTACTCATTAATATTTACTGTGTATCTTTGAATTTTGAAATTCCACTCACAGAAGTGGTAACATTATGAATTATGTGAAATTGAAAATTTTCCAAGGTGGTGGGTACCAGATGGTGAAAAGTTCAATAAAATTTTTATATGTCTAAAATAATTATAAACTGAATCCAATTAATTAAATCGAAATTATATAGGTACTATGTATCTATTTTGACATAAGATAAATTTAAATTAAATAAATTATTATTTAAATAAAAATTCGGTTTTAAACTATAACTCAGTGTTTTTCACTATTTATCACAATTGAATGTTTTCAGAAAAATACGAAAAACTCACCCTAGGATAACTTCGATATTCTGTATCCGAAAATGAGGTATTTTTTACCAAATTCAAAAAATATAATTTTCATTTATTAATTTAAAATTAATTCTTGTCGTCAGAACAAAAATGCGTATTTTTAAGAAATAATAACTATCAAAAGATTAACACTTGTTTAAGTCCATTTTTGAAGTGAAATTACATACAATGTCTATTATTTGATTAAATGGTAAAAATATAATATATTTATACTTCTAAACTATTAAAATATATAATTAAACACTATTAATTATTTTGATTAAAAAAAATTGTTTTCATTTAAAATATTGTATTTTTCACTATTCACCAAAATATGAATGTTTTCATAAAAACACCCAAAATTTATTGAAACAAAATTATTATGTCTTGATTCTAAAGAATAAGATTCATTTTTCAAATTTATTATATAAATGTTTCAATTATTTTATTTAAAAAGGGTACACCATTAAAAGACTGTAAAAATGCATATTTTGAAAAATACTTCTTTTATCTGACAAAAATGAATTAGTTCTTACATTATGTCTATGAAACTAATAATATGGATTCTAAAATTATAAGGATTAATAAATGTTCAAAATTTAGTTAATACTATTCATAGCCGATTTTGAACAGCTAGTTTGGTAATCTTGTGGTGCTCTTGAACTCGGTGTTGCGTGTAGTTCATGTTATTGAATTACATTGAAGAAATAATGTACTATGAAATCTTGGGGTGTTAAATTCTTCCCTCCTTCAATAAATTGCACCCTCACAATTTGAAATTGTTCTTCAAAAATAAAATGTTGAAAATAGAAAATACCTTAGTGAGGAAACCCACATCGGAAATTGGGTTAATAAAATTTTGTCTTCATAAGAGGAAAAGGGGAATGAAAAAAGTCACCACAAATGATGATCCTTATTAGGAGAAAATTGGTCGAAATTAGAGACACATAATTGGAGTAAAATGTAAATATTTATAGAGAGTGATTGTGGTCATCAATCACAAAAAAATTTAGAATTGTGGGCCTCAAAGCCACCAATATGTGATGATTTAAAATACCATCGATTCAACAAAACGTAAGGTATTAAGATCTAAGATTTGGGGATTTACGATGCCTTACGTAAAATTTAATAATTTATTGCTTCATATAATAAGAGAAGAAATAAAAATGTATACCTTTCAAGTAGAGTTCCATCCTTTATCTAATTTCTTCTACAAACTCATCTTTCACTCTAAATGATAATAGAACATAAAAATATATTCTATTTATCCTATTCGTATAGGGTTCCAAAAAAATGAATTTATAATTCATCTACAAGATCCTTTAAAAAAAATTACACTATTCAATCCAGGACATCACCGGGGTCAGTGGTAGGTGATACACCCTATTCGCCCTTCGGTTGCGGCCTCAAGTCGCGCGGCCTTGTCGGACGCGATGGGTCGCCGCCCAAACTCTGTGTTGTCCTTTTTATGGGAATACAAAAATAGTCTCAAACTACAAATATCCAAACTAATTCTGTCTAAACTCACAATCCAAAATTTATAGGGATGTTAAACAGAATGACGATCCTTTTTTCCACTTAAAAATATGTGATCACCTTCATCATTTATTCTTTTAAAAATCGGTAACATCCTGAATTACCATAAAACCTTATTGATTACATTCATACTCCCTTATTCATTATAGAATACTTCATATACTCCTTATATAGAAAAAAATTTTAAACTAAAAAACTGATGGAATATAAAAATCGTCAATCACTTTCATGGTAGTCCAGAATATCCAATATAATTTATCCAAATCAATCATGTATAATTCCAAAATCACTACCTTGGTATCAGAACCATATTACGGTTTATCTTTCTCTCAACCATATATTTTCCAAAAATTTAACCCACTAATGAGTCACTATTCATTGTTCCACACAATCTCAAGTCCATAATAAAATAGTACTGCAGTAAAATCCTTATATACTCCATAATTATCATAACCAGTACATCGTTGATACAACTCTCAAATGACATAATTATTTAATAACAATATAATAACTTTAATCATTCCTCCTAATCTGTGGTAGTATCATAACATAATTATTATCCAATATCATCATTTGGAGCATACTCTGAAGATATGGACATTGGTTCTCATAGTGTCCCAACTCCTTGCAGATGAAGCATTGTACTTTTGAAACCTTTTTATTACCCTTACAGTCACGTAATTGGTGTCCTTTTTATCCACACTTATAATAAACTGTCATTACCTTCAAGAATGTTAGAGGGTGTTTCTTCCCACAATTATCACATATGGGTAAATTCGTCTTTCTTCATCTTCCCTTTATCCATCTATATCTCTTCTATCCTTTTATTATCTTGCTTCCCTTCAAATCCATAAGACTCAGAGAAATTTTTACATATCATATTAACAAATGATACTATTTAATCATATGATGAGAAAACATGAGAGAATATTTACCTTCTAAATGTTGGCTTGATACTGTGGAATATATGATCCTTCTTATTATTTGGATCATATGTATGGTTGGAGTTCACATTCTTTCTAATGGGCTCCATTTCTATACAATGGCGTACACTATGTCACTTTATGAATTGAAATGAATAAATACAATATTTTAAAATACATAACGCAAATAGAACACATTATATATATAATCCATAATAATATAAATGTTTTCATTGTGGAATTATATAATCATAAACCCTTCAAAATGGTTTGTAAAGAAAATGAGAATTATCCTAAGAATATCCCCCAAGAGTTCCGTAACCAAGAGTGCAGCAATTCCCGTTGTCATCCACCAGTTCCCGTTTGAGTCTAGCTCAAAGATGTGTCTTGTGGTTTTACCCATAGGTACATCTATGCCAAAGCCTCCTCTACCTGCTCATACCTAGACAGGGACGTGTTACTCAGAAAACTCACAAAATCTCTACAATACAAAAATTTTAGATATTCTTATATACTAATCCTCAAAGTCCATCTTAGGTCTATGTGCTCTAATCAGATTTTATCTAAATATAGCTTCCAAGGTCTGTTATACACTTCCTATGATACCAACTGTAAAATCCCGACCCTAATTACCCAGATTCGGTAAATTATTACTTATTATTGGCATGATCACAAAAGATGAAGTCTCGAAATAACGATTAGTTTAGTACTCCTGGAATCACTATATACATTCATAAATTTTACAATACATCATAAACTGAAAAACTATAACAAAATTTTGTGTCCATATACCACACTCATATCCTTATAATATCAATGCAGGTCATTTATAAAGTACCTCTTCACATCCTGGGAAAAATAAAACATATAATGGGGTGAACTCAGATGTTCAGTAAGGATAAAAATATAGTAGAAACTTTCATAAATAATCATAAACATTTAAGGCAATGTTTAACTAAAACATAATCCTTTTAAACATGAACATCATCATAATATTTCAAAAAAAAATTAAATAATTCCATTTAATTATTCACATGGATAATCTACTAGTCTAATAATCACATGCAATATCATAACCACTTCCATAATGATGGAATGCATAATTCTAGACTATCATAACCACATAGTCAAGGCCATGTGCCAAGACTACAAATAAGATTTTGTTAAGGCCTTGTGCCAAGACACTAGTCTGTCTTATGAGACCTACCAATGCATCAAGGAGCTATACCAGGCTCCACCCATTACTTACTAAGTCCAATGCATTCCTCGTATGAACAGGTTTAAACATAACATAATCCTTCGTATTAAAACTAGCATATGAAATGTCAATAATTTCCCCATAAACCATGAATTGTATAAAAATAAAACATCCACAGTCAAACATATCACAAATCCTTAAATTCAATGTGGAAGTTTTCTATCATAATAAATCAACTTCAAATAAGCTTAAAATCCATCAAAGGATGTTGACACAGATGAAATAAAAACTATTTGAGAGAAATATCTTTTTTTAAATCATTTAAAAGTCACATAATTATAAAAGAAAACATTTACATTGAAACTATTCTTTTAAACATGTAAGGGAAGCCTCGATGATTATATAATGGTGGAAAATATATGCACCCACCGTATAAGTTAAAAAAACATTCTTACCTTAATTTTTTCGGAATGGTTAAAAAGGACCATGTTTGGAAAATGATAGAAATATTCCTTTATAAACCTCTTATAAAAAGTTAAAAAAGGTTATAAATGACATTAACCCATAGTATATAAAATATTAAGAATGTTTTGAAATATATTTTTAAGAAACATGGATGTGGATGATAAAGAGGTCCCAGTAGATAATTACATATTAACAACCACGGATAATGAAGAGATTGTGAAAAAACTCTTACCTTTAACATTTCCCTAGTAGAGGCTAGACTAACCTCTTATATAATTGGTAAATTATTGTTATTAAAGTATGCATTAATAATATACATTAATATGATAACATATATGATCTTTTATCATTTCTTTGTTAATAATATCTTAGTATTATCATTGTTTCGGGTGTTAACTGATTCGTTTTCCATTATATGATTTATTAAGATAGCCATGTTTAATATGGATAAGTTGAATCTTATTCATATACATAATGATATTAGGTATTTATAAATTATTTTGAACCATCAAAGGACAATTATTCTTGAATGGATATGATGGGGAATGAATATTATCGTGTACGTGGAGACAGTAGTTCGTACGTACGTATGAGCAACAATATCATTATTTTGATGTTAAAATAATATATAATTTGATGGTATATCATATATAGAGAATAATTATCATGTTATATTTATTATTTACATAAATTACACATCATTATCATACTCATCCAAATAATAATTTATTGAATAACAATTACACCACGACGTGGAGATGGTAGGCCATACGTACACACGTATGGTGACATGTCATTCGAAGGATGGATAGAATATTGAATATGGTTGTACCATATTTATAATAACATCACTGTAATTAGAAGATACTGGAATTATTATTTTAGATTAGAAATAACAAAGAAGGAAGAAGCGGAAGAATAATGGAACTTGAAAGAGGGTGGTGAAATCATTACCTCTTCTTTGAGTTCTTCGTTTTTATTTGATCAAAAGGGCTCCATAGGTTGGATTTCTGATCAAAATATGGCCTCTATGTTGACTAGAGGGAAGTTAGGAGGATATTTGTGTAGGGGTTGGCCGAGCCAAAAGGCTTTGAAGATATAAATTTGATAGAAGGGGGAGTGCCCTTTTATAAGAGGGGTGACACGACACCTTAGGAAAAACATAAAATATTATTTTATAATAAATTCATATTCGATTTATAATGTCTCAAAAGTGAATTATTTAGAGGTTAAGGTGGGGATGGGTCTCAATACTTACAAATTATAGATTTTAGACAGGTTTGGGTCACTAAATTAACCTTATCATGTATATATAACTCTTAGTTAAATAGTTTGACATTTACCATGTCTCTTTGTATTTTTATATTCTATGGTTAATAAACATACAATAAACTTCCAAAAGAAAATAAAGTGGTTCATTGATGATACACCTATCATTATATATGTCTCTTGGCCAAACCATAGATTTTTAGTAATTGAATATCAATAATAATATAATATTTGTTTTAAAAACTATTTTAGGTCAATTTTGACACTATTTGGTATTTTTTTCTAAATTTTTAACAGAATTATTAATTCAAATATAATTCATTTAATCAATCCTAACATATCATATTAACCTATAAATTTCGTTTAATTCATTAAATGTCTCAAAATATATTTTTTTGGGTATTTATAATATCAATTATTATAATATTTCACTAATAAGGTAATTATTGCATCATCATTGTGTCATAAATAATTTAAATAATATAATGTCTATAAATAAAATACCATCATATAGGAAATAATTTTAGCATTATATTGAACATTTATAATCTAGTTTATCTTATGTATTACACTATATTAAAAATATGTTAGTTATTAAACTTTGATTTTAACACTTTTAACTCTTCTTTGAATTAAATAATAATAAATGTGCTAATGTAATCCAAGTGGACCAAAGAGGTTAATATTTTATTCCTAAGGTTTATTTTGGTTGAAATATAATTAGACAATTGAATTAGGACATGTTATATGGTAATAATAATAATACCATTTTACCCTTAATTACCCTATTTACATTTAATCGTGGTAAATAAAAGTAAAAAGTTACGATTCATCAAATATTATTTTTATCTTATTGAACCACATTTTACTCCTATATATTAACCAAGTTTTTTGATTTTCAAAATTACACTCACAGAATCGGTAACATTATGTTTTATGTGAATTTGAAAATTCTCCTAGGAGATGGGTAAAAGAGGGTGAAAAGTTAAATAAAATTTTTATATATCTAAATTTATTATAAACTGACTCCAATGAATTACAATGAAATTATATAGGTATTTTGTATCAATTTCTTCCTAAAACAAATTTAAATTAAATAAATAATTATTTAAATAAAAATTCGGTTTAAAACCTTATCTCAGTGTTTTTCACTATAATCAAAATTGAATGTTTTCATTAAAATACAAAAAATTCACCCCATGCTAATTTTGATATTCTGAATCCAAAAATGAAGTCTGTTTTACTACATTCAAAACATATTAGTTTCATATATTAATTTAAAATTAATTCATGTTGTCAAAACCAAAAGGTTTATTTTTAAGAAATAATAACTATCAAAATATTGACACTTGTTTATGTCCAATTTCACAGTGAAATTACATACAAGTACCATAATTGGATTAAATGGTTAAAATGTAATATATTTATACTTATAAACCATTAAAATTTATAATTTATCACTATTAATTATTTTCATTTATATAAAATTGTTTTCAGTTAAAATATAGAATTTTTTACTATTCACCTAAATGTGAAAGTTCTCAGAAAAAAAAATTATTGAAACTAAAATATTATGTACTGATTCTAAAGAAGAAGTTTATTTTGTCAAGTTGAATATATATATGTTCAAAATATTGGATTTAAAAAGGGTTCACTATTAAAATATGGTAAAAGTGCATTTTTTTTAAAATACATCTTTTATCTAAAAAAAATTAATTACTTCTTACATTATGTATAAGAAACTCATTATATGGATTCTAAAATTATAAGGATAATATAATGTTCCAAATTTAGTTAATACTATTCATAACCACTTTTGAACGGCTAGTTTGGTAATCTTGTGGTGTGCTTGAACTCTGTGTTGCGTGTAGTGAAAGTTACTGAATTACCTTGAAAAAATAACGTACTATAAAATCTTGGGGTGTTACAAAAAAAGTTTCATATCATCAAGAATTTCTCATTGAAAGGAGAGAGAGTCAAAATCTATTACCTTGAGTATGAATCATCCCATACATTCTTTATCATTCAAAATAATAAACATATAACAATTTTTACTTTTTTGAAAAACATTCTCTGGTTTATTATAACATTAATGTCACATATATATAATTTTATAACAATTACTTATTTATTAATGTTCGCGTTAGATGTTATGTCAATATTCAGTACATGAGTTCAAAAATGAACCTGGTATGATGTAAATATTCAATGTGGTCATAATTCTGCCATCTCAAAAATTATATTCATGAAATAATAATCCATTTTATATATCAATTTTTCCATTAAATTAATTCATTAAATATGCATATGAAAATGAAAAACATTACAATGATGGTGTGGGTAAGTCATATTTGTGCGTGAATAATGTTTCCAGTTTTCATTGATCATTATGGAAATAGGTAGTTATTATATTATACTTACACAATTATCATAATATATTAAAATAATAATAATAATATAAATATTGTTACATATATTACACATGTGATGTGTTCAAAAAAAATGATTCACATCGCTTCATAGAGATGATAGTTCACATATATGTTAGAAGGATGTTATCATTTTTATGTGCATGGAATGTAATAAAATAAATCATATAAAATTATATTATAATGATAAATAATTCATTAAAAAAATTTATAAACATTAATTCCATCATTATGTCCAGTCGTGAGATATTGTAATGAAAAATAAACTATATTGGTGCTTGAGGTGGGAGTCTATCGTAAACAATAATTAAATGTTCATTTCTCATTTGATCAAACTGGAGATGGATTTACATGATTAACATAATTAAATAACATTATATTTAGGATAATGTGATTATAATATCATCATGATTGAATAATAATTGAAGGAAGTGGAAGAAGAAATAAAATAGAAATATGTAAATAAAAAGAAATTCATTTATATCGGATGATAACCTTTCTTAACACCTTAACACCTCTAAGGTGGGTGGTATTCATAATATAATGCTTAAATAATATGGGGAGGTATTATTTTATTGGTTTTGGGAATATCTTCTATTAACTAAATATTTTTTCAATTGTGATTAGTAGAGAAGAATGGGTTCCTTTTTATAGGAGAGGGGTATGGCACCCTGGGAATTTTTAATAGTATTAAATTAATATAAAGTACGTTTCTAATGAAAATTATTCAAAACATTTATATCTAAAATATATGATTATTACCGATAGAAATATAATCTTCCAATTAATATTATATAGGTTATGGAAAATTTTTAATCCTTATCTTTTTTTAACAATTTTAACTATTATTTTTTTATCAATTAATTTACACTTTGAGAGTTAAAATAGTTACCATATATTTCCAAAGGTTCAATTAATGAGTAATTAATAAATATTTTAGACTTACCTAAACTATTTTTCAGATTATTGGATTTTTATATATTTTATATCATTTAATATAATATTTTATTCTTATAAATATGAATTACGTCAGTTTTGACACTACTCAATACATGACTTTTTAAAAAATAACAACAACTTCATTCAATCAAAATAACTACATTAACTCATATATAACATGTAAAATTCATTCATAAAATTAATTTATTATAAATATATTTCATATTATATTTAGTTTAAAATTATTATTATCAATTATTTGATTATTCCTTTATAAAATCTATTACATCATCATCATTGTGTCGTAATTAAATTTAATTATTTATTTATTATAAATTTTAAAAAAAATTAAAATGATGTAGGTTATATTTTTATATTTCTTTGGAGAATATATAGTATTAGGTATCCCTAATATAACCCCATATTAAAATTATCATAATTATGAGAGACATGATTCTGACGTCTTTCCATTTACATTAAATAAAATGTTATAAGTGACATAATCACACCCATGTGGCTTCCAAAGGCCATTATTTATGATCAATGACATTATCAATCAAAATAAATTAAAAAATAACATTAGAAAATTTTTTAGGGTAGTTTTATAATATTTGAAATATTATATTATACATTAATTAAGAAATTTACATATTACTGTGGTACTATGACTAATTAATAATGTTGTCATTCATAATGTCAAAAATTAAATAGGATATGTTTACATAATTTAATCCTAATTATTTATAATATGGAATACATTTTTTGTAATTAAAAACATATAATTTCAATCCATTAATTAAGAATTAATCCCAGTGATGGAATGAGAAATCATGTCTTTAATGTAAAATTGTCAAAAGTTCACATAGTTTTTGTATAAAATTTCAAAATGAAATTCATTAAAATGTCCTAAATTGGATTAACTGATAAAAAATATTATAATAACACTTTATAAAAAATTAAAAATATAACAAATATATATATATATATATATATTAGAAAATAAAGTAGTTTTGAAGTATAATAGAGTATTTTCATTGTTCATTAAAATAAGAATATTTTCATATAAAAACCAAAACATTAACAAAAGTAAAATTTATTTGAATATTAAAAATATGATGTTTATTTTGTAAAATAGAAGTTATAGAATTGATAAAAAAACTAGATTTAAACTAGATTCATTATCAAATGGCAGTAAAAAAGCAATTTTTTTAAAATACTTATTTTATGCGTAAAATTGATTTTCCTCTTATATAGTTTCTAGAAAACATATAAAGTGAATTTTAAACATCAAATTTCATTTATATTTAATTAATATAATCCAAAAATATTTATTTTTTTATATTGTAAACACATTTATTCACACGTAAATATTCTTTCCTTAAAACACATCCTTTATATTGAATTGTTTTTTATTTCCTTTTCTAATTAATTTCTTACTAATAAATAATTATATAAACATCTTTACCATACATATTCATAATTAAGATAATAATATTCTTTCCCATTTTTCTAATGGATATGTTTTAATGTTAACATTTAAATAAAAAAATTTATTAGTTATATTAAGCATGATGTGGCATATCATGTACGTCATCGAACATAGTGTGTCTTTGTCATAACCCATGATGTTATGTTTAGTTATTTTTATTCTTTATTAATTATAATATATGATTTTTAAGATATATAAGAGACTACTACATGTTTTTCATAATAAAATTCAAATCAAAACTGGTGAAGCTGTAAGGGAGTGACAGAAGAACTATATTAAGGCCCTATTCATTAGAATGTTTATACCCTAGAACGTCTACGTTATCTATATATCCAATGAATATGAATACTTTTGAATAAAAGAACATTTTTTTCTCATTAATTCATCTTGATATTCCTCTAATTATAAGGGTGTTTCAAAGAAGCTTTGTCCTTGGTGCTTTTGGTGTATCCCTTCCTATTTTTAACCATATGGATCAAAGGTGTTTTTTTATAAGGAAACGTTACATAATATTGGGTTATGTCAATAATTCACATTATGAATATTTTCCGGTTAATAATTTTAAATAATTAATCCATAGATATTACATAACATCTCATCTATTAAAATGTAGATACATCAACTCACTATCCATTTTTTGGTAAGATTAATCTTTTTAAAAAATGATTTATTCTTTCTGGATAGAAATCGTCATAAAATTCATATTGACTTATCCATTTATCTTACTCATACATATAACCAATGAAAACCCATTTAAAACAAGCGATGAGGAAAAAAATATTAGTAAGGTTCATAAAATCAGGAAATAAGTAGTTTCTCTATGAATATTTTAAGCACAGGAAAACATTATCACAAAATCAAAATTTACACCCATAAAATGTAGCCCCATTAGATTACCTCATCAAATCATAATATTCTTGAAAAAAAATATAAATCCCAAATAATAATTTTATCTTCTAGTATCTATATCATAATTAAATTGTAGATTTCATATCTATATAGGGAGTAACCTTCATGGTTACATTGGGAATTCCCATCACAGTATATTCCCTAAATCTATTAGGATAAATTATATCATTTAGCTCCATATCATTTCCCAATTCATTAGAGAGATATCATTGTCTCATCCAAATTCGGTGTATCCTAGAACCACCGATATACATAAATAATTTCCCAGAACGTTTATATATTAATAACTCATAAAATAAGAATAATGGAAAAATAACATTTCCACTATGAAATTACATTTCATCATTAAAATTCACACACTAAAAAATGGTAAAAATAGAATGTATAAATAAATAAATAATATATAAAAGAATTCAATAAATTCCATTCATGGTGTATATATTGAAAAGTATTCCAAACTAATGAAATAATAAAAAAAATTTAAAATAAAATTAAAACATTTAAAAAGAAGATTTCTGAATCAAATTGTCACATACCTCTATGAGAAATTTGAAAGGAATTAAAATTTCAAAATTTTAATTTCAATTTATTAAATTATTAAATATATTTTGAAAACATGTACATTAATGACAACTATTTACATGATTAAATCTTTAAATCATTTAGATTAAAGATTTAGTTAAATATTCATTACCATTTTGAACATTTAAATTATAATCATCATAAAATTTGAAAATTTTATTAAACATTAAATAACATGGGCATAGATATAATATGGATATGGAATGCCAAAGGGTATTTATATACAATTTATAATAGAATAATGTAATTCCCTGACCCCAGTTACCAAATGTCAGTGCATTATTACGTATTATTGTCATGATCACAAAAGATCATGTCTCGAAATACCGATTAGTTTTGTATCCTTGGAATCTATAGAAACATTCATAAAGTTTACATTACATCATAAAGTGAAAAACTATAACAACATATTATCTCCATATACCACACTCATATCCTCTACAATCCCTACAGGTCATTCAGAAAATACTTCTTCCCATCCTAGGAAAAATTAAACATAGAAAGGGGTGAGCTCAGATGCTCAGTAAGGATAACACTATTGCAGAAACATTCATAAATAAATATAATAATTTAAGGCAATGTATTTCTAAAACATAAGCATTGTAAACATGAACGTCAGCGTAATATAGAAAAATAAAATGAAACGATTACATTTACATATTCACATGGACAATCTACTAGTCGAATAATCAAATGAAATATAGATAACCATTTTCATAATGATGGAATGCATAATCCTAGACTATCATAACCACATAGTCAAGGTCACGTTATAAGAGTAAATATATGATTTTTTCAAGTCCATGTTCCAAGAAACTAGTTTGTTTCATGATACCTACCAATGTATTGAGGAGCTATAACGGGCTCCACCCATCACTTACTAAGTCCAATTCATTCCTCATATGAACAGGTTTAAACATAACATAAACATTCATATTAAAACTAGCATAAGAAATGTCAATAATTTCTCCATAAACCATGAATTTTATAAAAATAAAACATCCATATTCAAACATATCACAAAAAATTAAATACAATATGGAAGTTTTGTATCATAACAAATCAACTTCAAATAAGCTTAAAATCCATCAAAGGATGATGACATTGATGAAATCAAAACTATTTGAGAGAAATATATCTTTTTTTTAAAGTCATTTGAAAGTCACATGATTATAAAAGAAAACATTTACATTGAAAATATTCTTATAAGATTTTAAGGGGAGCTTCGACGATTTTATAATGGTGTAAAATAGCCTCACCCGCCGTATAAGTTAGAAAAACATTCTTAACTTAATTTTGTCGGAAAGGGTAAAAAGGACCTTGCTTGGAAAAAGATGGAATGATTCCTTTGTAAACCTCTTATAAAATTATAAAAAGGGTATAAATGACTTTAAACAATATTCTATAAAATAGTAAGAAGTTTTTGAAATACATTTCTAAGAAACATGTATGTGGATGATAAAGAGGTCCCAGTAGATAATTACATATAAACAACCTCGGATAATGAAGATAATGTGAAACAAACCCTAACCTTGTAATTTTCCTTGGTCGAGGGTAGGTTAAACTCATGTATAATGGTGAAATAATTGTTACTAAATTATAAAATAATCATATACATTAATATGATATCATATATGATCTTTTAACATTTCTTTGTTAAAAATATTTTAGTATTATCATTGTTTCGGTTGTTAACTGATTTGTTTCCCATTATATGATTTATTACGTAAGCCGCATTTTCATTGATGGGTTGTATATTATCCATATCCAGAATTATATTAAGTCTTTAAATATTATTTTTCACCATCAAATGAAAATGAATCTTGAATGGATACGATGGGGAATTAATCTTATCATGTTCATGGAGACGGTTATCCGTACACACGCATGAGAAACAATATCATTCTTTTAATAATAAAATAATTTATAATTGGATGATATATCATATATAAATAATAATTATCATGTAATATATATTATTTACATAAATTAAACAACATTATCATACCCATGCAAATAATAAGTTATTGAATATCAATTACACCACAATGTGGTAACGGTAGGCCGTACGTACGCACGTATGGTGAAATGTCATTCAAAAGATGAATAGAATACCGAATATGGTTGTACCATATTTATAATATCATAATAATATATAGAATATACATAGATATTATTTTATAACTGAAATTACAAAGAAAAAAGAAGTGGAAGAAGAAAGGAACTTGAAAGTGGGTGGTGAAATCTTAACCTCTTCTCCAGGTTCATCCTTATGATTTGATCAAAAAGGCTTTTTAGTTTGGCTTTATGATCAAACTAAGGCCTCTAGTTTGAAGTGAGGGAAGTTGGGAGGATATTTGGGATGGGTTTGGCCTTTACAAAAGGATTTGATGGTATGAATTTGAGATAAGGGGGAGTTCCCTATTATAAGAGGGGTGAGGGGCACATTAAGAAAAACATAAAATATTATTTTATCATAAATAACTATTCCATTTATAATGGCTAAAATTTTACTTATTTTGAGGATAAGGTGTGTATGGGTCGAAATACATTCAACCAATAGATTATATATAGGTTTGGGTTAATAAATTAACCTTATCATTTATATTTAACTCTTAGTTAAATAGTTTTACAGTTACCATTTCTCATTGTATTATTATATTATATGGTTAATAAACATAGTATAAACTTCCAATTTATCCCCAAATGGTTCATTAATGATACACCTGTTCTTATATAAGACTCTTGGCCGATACTTATATTTTTAAGAGTTGAATATCAATTAATAATATAATATTTTTTTTAAAAACCCATTTATTTCAATTTTGACACTATTTGGTATTTTGTTTCTGCTAAATTCATAAAAGCATTATTACTTCAAACCTAGTTCATTTAAGAAAGACATAAAATGTCATAGTACCTTATAAAATTCGTGGAATTCATTAAAATTCCCAAATTATATTTATTTGGTTACTTGAAATATCAATTATTTTAATATTTCCTAAATAAGGAAATTACTGCATCATCATTGTGTCATAAATAAATTAAATTATTTAATGTTTAAAAATTATAAATAAAATACCATCACGTAGGAAATATTCTTAACTTTGTAGTGAATATTTATAATCGAATTTATCTTATGTATTCCTATATATTAAAAACGTTTTAGTTATGAAACCGTGATTTTAACTCGTTTAACTCTTCTTTGAATTAAATACTAATAAATTTCCCAATCTAATACATGTGGACCAAATAGGTTCATATTTTATTCCTAAAGTTGTTTTTTCCCGAATTATAATTATCAAATAGAGTTAGTACATGTGTTAGGGTAATAAAAAAAATCAATTTAACCCTTAAATACCCAATTTACATTTAACTGTGGTAAATAAAAGTAAAAAGTTATTATTCACCAAAAATTATTTTTTTCTTATTGAACTAAATTTTACTCATTAATATTTACTGTGTATATTTGACTTTTGAAATTCCACTCACATAAGTGGTAACAATATGAATTCTGTGAAATTGAAAATTTTCCAAGGAGGTGGGTAACAGACGGTGAAAAGTTTAATAAAATTTTTATATGTCTAAAATTAATATAAACTGAATCCAATTTATTACATTGAAATTACATAGGTACTATGTATCTATTTTGACCTAAGATAAATTTAAATTAAATAAATTATTATTTAAATAAAAATTTGGTTTTAAACTATAACTCAGTGTTTTTCACTATTCATCAAAATTGAATGTTTTCAGAAAAATACGAAAAACTCACCCTAGGATAATTTCGATATTCTGTATCCGAAAATGAAGTATTTTTTACCAAATTCAAAAAATATAAGTTTCATTTATTAATTTAAAATTAATTCTTGTCGTCAGAACAAAAATGCGTATTTTTAAGAAACAATAACTATCAAAAGAATAACACTTGTTTAAGTCCATTTTCGAAGTGAAATTACATAAAATGACTAGTATTTTATTAAATGGTAAAAATATAATCTATTTATACTTCTAAACTATTAAAATATATAATTAAACACTATTAATTATTTTGATTAAAAAAAGTTGTTTTCATTTAAAATATTGTATTTTTCACTATCCACAAAAATATGAATGTTTTCATAAAAACACCCAAAATTTATTGAAACAAAATTATTATGTCTTGATTCTAAAGAATAAGTTTCTTTTTTCAAATTTATTATATAAATGTTTCAATTATTGTATTTAAAAAGGGTACACTATTAAAAGACTGTAAAAATGCATATTTTGAAAAATACTTCTTTTATCTGACAAAAATGAATTAGTTCTTACATTATGTTTATGAAACAAATAATATGGATTCTAAAATTATAAAGATTAATAAATGTTCAAAATTTAGTTAATATAATTCATAAACGATTTTGAACAGCTAGTTTGGTAATCTTGTGATGCGCTTGAACTCGGTGTTGCGTGTAGTTCATGTTATTGAATTACATTGAAGAAATAATGTACTATGAAATCTTGGGGTGTTAAATTCTTCCCTCCTTCAATAAATTGCACCCTCACATTTGGAAATTTTTCTTCGAAAATAAAATGTTGAAAATAGAAAATACCTTAGTGAAGAAACCCACATCGGAAATTGGGTTAATAAAATTTTGTCTTCATAAGAGGAAACGGGGAATGAAAAAAGTCACCACAAATTATGATCCTGATTAGGAGAACATTGGTCTAAATTAGATACACTTAATTGGAGTAAAATGTAAATATTTATAGAGAGTGATTGTGGTCATCAATCACAAACAATTTTAGAATTGTGGGCCTCAAAGCCACCAATATATGATGATTTAAAATACCATCGGTTCAACAAAACGTAAGGTATTAAGATATATGATTTTTGGATTTACGATGCCTTGCGTAAAATTTAATAATTTATTGCTTCACATAATAAGAGAAGAAATAAAAATGTATACTTTTCATGTAGAGTTCCATCCTTTAACTAATTTCTTCCACAAACTCATCTTTCACTCTAAAAGATAATAGAACATAAAAATATATTCTATTTATCCTATTCGTATAGGGTTCCAAAAAAATGAATTTATAATTCATCTACAAGATCCTTTAAAAAAACTACATTATTCAATCCAGGACATCACCGGGGTCTGTGGTAGGTGATACACCCTATTCGCCCTTCGGTTGCGGGCTCAAGTCGCGCGGCCATGTCGGACGCGATGGGTGGCCGCCCAAACTCTGTGTTGTCCTTTTTATGGAAATCCTAAAATAGTCTCAAACTAGAAATATCAAAACTAATTCTGTCTAAACTCACAGTCCATAAATTATTGGGAAGTTAAACAGAATGAAGATCCTTTTTTCCACTTAAAAATATGTGATCACCTTCATCATTTATTCTTTTAAAAATCGGTAACATCCTGAATTACCATAAAACCTTATTGATTACATTCATACTCCCTTATTCATTATAGAATACTTGATATACTCCTTCTATAGAAAAAATTTTTGAACTAAAAAACTGATGGAATATAAAAATCGTCAATCACTTTCATGGTAGTCCAGAATATCCAATATAATTTATCCAAATCAATCATGTATTATTCCAAAAATCACTACCTTGGTATCAGAACCATATTACGGTTTATCTTTCTCTCAACCATATATTTTCCAAAAATTTAACCCACTATTGAGTCACTTTTCATTGTTCCAAACAATCTCAAGTCTATAATAAAATAGTACTGCAGTAAAATCCTTATATACTCCATAATTATTATAACCAGTACATCATTGATACAACACTCAAATGAAATAATTATTTAATAACAACATAATAACTCTAATCATTCCTCCTCATATGTGGTAGTATCATAACATAATTATTATCCAATATCATCATTTAGAGCATACTCTGAAGATATGGACATTGGTTTTCATAGTGTCCCAACTCCTTGCAGATGAAGCATTGTACTTTTGAAACCTTTTTATTACCCTTACAGTCACGTAATTGGTGTCCTTTTTCTCCACACTTATAATAAACTGCCATTACCTTCAAGAATGTTCGAGGGTGTTTCTTCCCACAATTATCACATATGGGAAAATTCGTCTTTTTTCATCTTCCCTTTATCCATCTATATCTCTTCTATCCTTTTATTCTCTTTCTTCCCTTCAAATCCATAAGACTCATAGAAATTTTTACATATCTTATTAACAAATGATACTATTTCATCATATGATGAGAAAACATGAGAGAATATTTCCCTTCTAAATGTTGGCTTGATACTGTGGAATATATGATCCTTCTTATTCTTTGGATCATATGTATGGCTGGAGTTCACATTCTTTCTAATGGGCACCATTTCTATACAATGGCGTACACTATGTCATTTTATGAATTGCAATGAATAATTCCAATATTTTAAAATACATAACGCAAATAGAAGACATTATATATATAATCCATAATAATAAAAATGTTTTCTTTGTGGAAGTATATACTCATAAGCCCTTCAAAATGGTTTGTAAAGAAAATGAGAATTATCCTAAGAATATCCCCCATGAGTGTCGTAACCAAGAGTGCAGCAATTCCCGTTGTCATCCACCAGTTCCCGTTTCAGTCTTTTTCAAAGATGTGTCTTGTGGTTTTACCCATAGGTACATCTATGCCAAAGCCTCCTCTACCTGCTCATACATAGACAGTGATTTATTACTCAGAAAACTCACAAAATCTCTACAATACCAAAATTTTAGAAATTCTTATATACTAATCCGCAAATTCCATCTTCGGTCTATGTGCTCTAATCAGATTTTATCTAAATCTAGCTTCCAAGGTTTGTTATACACTTACTATGATACCAACTGTAACATCCCGACCCTAATTACCCAGATTCGGTAAATTATTACTTATTATTGGCATGATCAAAAAAGATGAAGTCTCGAAAGAACGATTAGTTTAGTAATCCTGGAATCACTATATACATTCATAAATTTTACAATACATCATAAAGTGAAAATCTATAACAAAATTTTGTGTCCATTTACCACACTCATATCCTCATAATATCAATGCAGGTCATTAATAAAGTACCTCTTCACATCCTGGGAAAAATAAAACATAGAATGGGGTGAACTCAGATGTTCAGTAAGGATAAAAATATAGTAGAAACTTTCATAAATAATCATAAACATTTAAGGCAATGTATAACTAAAACATAATCCTTTTAAACATGAACTTCAGCATAATATTTCAAAAAAAATTTAAATAATTCCATTTAATTATTCACATGGACAATCTACTTGTCGAATAATCACATGCAATATCAATAACCACTTCCATAATGATGGAATTCATAATGCTATAGTATCATAACCAGATAGTCAAGGACATGTTCCAAGACTACAAATAAGATTTTGTCAAGGCCTTGTGCCAATACACTAGTCTGTCTCATGAGACCTACCAATGCATCAAGGAGCTATACCAGGCTCCACCCGTTACCTACTAAGTCCAATGCATTCCTCGTATGAACAGGTTTAAACATTACATAATCCTTCATATTAAAACTAGCATATGAAATGTCAATAATTTCCCCATGAACCATGAATTGTATAAAAATAAAACATCCACAGTCAAACATATCACAAATCTTTCAATACAATATGGATGTTTTGTATCATAAAAAATCTACTTCAAATAAGCTTAAAATCCATCAAAGGATGTTGACACAGATGAAATCAAAACTATTTGAGAGAATTTTTTTTAATCATTTAAAAGTCACAGAATTATAAAAGAAAACATTTACATTGAAACTATTCTTTTAAACCTGTAAGGGAAGCCTCTATGATTATATAATGGTGGAAAATATATGCACCCACCGTATATGTTAAAAAAACATTCTTACCTTAATTTTATCGGAATGGTTAAAAAGGGCCATGTTTGGAAAATGATAGAAAGATTCCTTTATAAACCTATTATAAAAAGATAAAAAAGATTATAAATGAAATTAACCCATTGTATATAAAATATTAAGAATTTTTTGAAATATATTTTTAAGAATGATGGATGTGGATGATAAAGAGGTCCCAGTAGATAATTACATATAAACAACCTCGAATAATGAAGAGATTGTGAAAAAACCCTTACCTTGAACATTTCCCTAGTAAAGGGTAGGTTATCCTCTTATATAATTGGTAAATTATTGTTATTAAAGTATGCATGAATAATATACATTAATATGATAACATATATGATCTTTTATCATTGCTTCGTTAATAATATCTTAGTATTATCACTGTTTCGGGTGTTAACTGATTCGTTTTCCTTTATATGATTTATTAAGTTAGCCGTGTTTAATATGGATAAGTTGAATCTTATTCATATACATAATGATATTAGGTATTTAAAAATTATTTTAAACCATCAAAGGACAATTATTCTTGAATGGATATGATGGGGAATGAATCTTATCTTGTTCGTGGAGACTGTAGTTCGTACGTACGTATGAGCAACAATATCATTATTTTGATGTTAATATAATATATAATTTGATGGTATATCATATATAGAGAATAATTATGATTTTATATTTATTATTTACATCAATTACACATCATTATCATACTCATCCAAATATTAATTTATTGAATAACAGTTACACCACGACGTGGAGATGGTAGGCCATACGTACACACGTATGGTGACATGTCATTCGAAGGATGGATAGAATTTTGAATATGGTTGTACCATATTTATAATAACATCATAGTATTTAGAATATACAGGAATTATTATTTTAGATTGGAAATAACAAAGAAAGAAGAAGCGGAAGAATAAAGGAACTTTAAAGAGGGTGGTGAAATCATTACCTCTTCCTTGAGTTCTTCGTTTTTATTTGATCAAAAGGGCTCCATAGGTTGGATTTATGATCAAAATAAGGCCTCTATGTTGACTAGAGGGAAGTTGGGAGGATATTTGTGTAGGGTTTGGCCGAGCCAAAAGGCTTTGAAGATATAAATTTGATAGAAGGGGGAGTGCACTTTTATAAGAGGGGTGACGGGGCACCTTATGAAAAACATAAAATATTATTTTATAATAAATTCATATTCGATTTATAATGTCTCAAAAGTGTCTTATTTCGAGGTTAATGTGGGGATGGGTCTCAATACTTACAACTGATAGATTTTAGACATGTTTGGGTCACTAAATTAACCTTATCATGTATATTTAACTCTTAGTTAAATAGTTTGACATTTACCATGTCTCTTTGTATTTTTGTATTCTATGGTTAATAAACATACAATGAACTTACAAAAGAAAATAAAGTGGTTCATTGATGATACACCTATAATTATATATGTCTCCTGGCCACACCATAGATTTTTAGTAATTGAATATCAATAATAATATAATATTTGTTTTAAAAACTATTTTAGGTCAATTTTGACACTATTTGGTATTTTGTTTTTTCTAAATTTTTAACAGAATTATTAATTAAAATCTAACTCATTTAATCAACCCTAACATATCATATTAACCTATAAATTTCGTTTAATTCATTAAAAGTCTCAAAATATATTTATTTGGGTATTTATAATATCAATTATTTTAATATTTCACTAATAAGGTAATTATTGCATCATCATTGTGTCATAAATAATTTAAATAATTTAATGTCTAAAAATTATAAATAAAATTCCATCATGTAGGAAATATTTTTAGCTTTATAGTGAACATTTATAATCTAGATTATCTTATGTATTACACTATATTAAAAATATGTTAGTTATTAAACATTGATTTTAACTCTTTTAACTCTTATTTGAATTAAATAATAATAAATGTGCTAATGTAATCCAAGTGGACCAAAGAGGTTAATATTTTATTCCTAAGGTTTATTTTGGTTAAAATATAATTAGACAATTGAATTAGGACATGTGTTATGGTAATAATAATAATACCATTTTACCCTTAATTACCCTATTTACATTTAACCGTGGTAAACAAAAGTAAAAAGTTACGATTCATCAAAAATTATTTTTATCTTATTGAACCAAATTTTACTCCTATATATTAACCATGTTTTTTTATTTTCAAAATTCCACTCACAGAATCGGTAACATTATATTTTATGTGAATTTGAAAATTCTCCTAGGAGATGGGTAAAAGAGGTTGAAAAGTTAAATAAAATTTTTATATATCTAAATTTATTATAAACTGACTCCAATGAATTACAATGAAATTATATAGGTATTTTGTATCAATTTTTTCCTTAAACAAATTTAAATAAAATAAATAATTATTTAAATAAAAGTTCGGTTTAAAACTGTATCTCAGTGTTTTTCACTATAATCAAAATTGAATGTTTTCAGAAAAATACAAAAAATTCACCCCATGCTAATTTTGATATTCTGAATCCAAAAATGAAGTCTTTTTTACCACATTCAAAACATATTAGTTTCATATATTAATTTAAAATTAATTCTTGTTGTCAAAACCAAATGGTGTATTTTTAAGAAATAATAACTATCAAAATATTGACACTTGTTTATGTCCAATTTCACAGTGAAATTACATACAAGTACCATAATTGGATTAAATGGTTAAAAAATAATCTATTTAAACTTATAAACCATTAAAATTTATAATTTAACACTTTAAATTATTTTTATTTATATAAAAATTTTTTCAGTTAAAATATTGATTTTTTTACTATTCACCTAAATGTGAAAGTTCTCAGAAAAATAAATTATTGAAACTAAATTCTTATGTACTGATTCTAAAGAAAAAGTTTATTTTGTCAAGTTGAATATATAAATGTTTAAAATATTGGATTTAAAAAGGGTTCACTATTAAAAGATGGTAAAAGTGCATTTTTTTTAAAATACATCTTTTATCTGGAAAAAATGAATTACTTCTTACATTATGTCTAAGAAACTCATTATATGGATTCTAAAATTATAAGGATAATATAATGTTCCAAATTTAGTTAATACTATTCATAACCACTTTTGAATGACTAGTTTGGTAATCTTGTGGTGTGCTTGAACTCTGTGTTGCGTGTAGTGAAAGTTACTAAATTACCTTGAAAAAATAACGTACTATGAAATCTTGGGGTGTTACAAAAAAAGGTTCATATCATCAAGAATTTCTCATTGAAAGGAGAGAGAGTCAAAATCTATTACCTTGAGTATGACTCATCCCATACATTCTTTATCATTCAAAATAATAAACATATAACAATTTTTAATTTTTTGAAAAACATTCTCTGGTTTATTATAACATTAATGTCACTTATATATAATTTTATAACAATTACTTATTTATTAATGTTCGCGTTAGATGTTATGTCAATATTCAGTACATGAGTTCAAAAATGAACATGGTATGATGTAAATAGTCAATGTGGTCATAATTCATCCATCTCAAAAATTATATTCATGAAATAATAATCCCTTTTATATATCAATTTTTCCAGTAAATTAATTCATTAAATATGCATATGAAAATGAAAAACATTACAATGATGGTGTGGGTAAGTCATATTTGTGCATGAATAACGTTTCCAGTTTTCATTGATCATTATGGAAATAGGTAATTATTAAATTATACTTACACAATTATCATAATATATTAAAATAATAATATTAATAAAAATATACTTATATATATTACACATGTGATGTGTTCAAAAAAAATGATTCACATCGCTTCATAGAGATGATAGTTCACTTATATGATAGAAGGATGTGATCATTTTTATGTGCATGGAATATAATAAAATAAATCATATAAAATTATATTCTAATGATAAATAATTCATTAAAAAAATTTATAAAAATTAATTCCATCATTATGTCCAGTCGTGAGATATTGTAATGAAAAATAAACTATATTGGTGCTTGAGGTGGTAGTCTGTCGTAAACAATAATTAAATTTTCATTTCTCATTTGATCAAAATGGAGATGGATTTACATGATTAACATAATTAAATAACATTATATTTAGGATAATGTCATTATAATATCATCATGATTGAATAATAATTGAAGGAAGTGGAAGAAGAAATAAAATAGAAATATTTAAATAAAAAGAAATTCATTTCTATCGGATGATAACCTTTCATAACACCTTAACACCTCTAATGTGGGTGGTATTCATAATATAATGCTTAAATAATATGGGGAGGTATTATTTTATTGGTTTTGGGAATATCTTCTATTAACTAAATATTTGTTCAATTGTGATTAGTAGAGAAGAATGGGTTCCTTTTTATAGGAGAGGGGTATGTCACCCTTGGAATTTTTAATAGTATTAAATTAATATAAAGTACCTTTCCATTGAAAATTATTACAAACATATTTATTTAAAATATATGATTATTACCGGTAGAAATATAATCTTCCAATGAATATTATATAGGTTGTGGAAATTTTTTAATCCTTATCTTTTTTTAACAATTTTAACTAATATTTTTTTATCAATTAATTTACACTTTGAGAGTTAAAATAGTTACCATATATTTCTAAAGGTTCAATTAATGAGTAATTAATAAATATTTTAGACTTATCTAAAATATTTTTCAGAATATTGGATTTTTATATATTTTATATCATTTAATAAAATATTTTATTCTTATAAATATGAATTACGTCAGTTTTGACACTACTCAAAACATGACTTTTTAAAAAATAACAACAACTTCATTCAATCAAAATAACTACATTAACTCATATATAACATGTAAAATTCATTCATAAAATTATTTTATTATAAATATATTTCATATTATATTTAGTTTAAAATTATTATTATCAATTATTTGATTCTTCCTTTAAAAATCTATTACATCATCAACATTGTGTCGTAATTAAATTTAATTATTTATTTCATATAAATTATAAAAAAAAATTAAAATGATGTAGGTAATATTTTTATATTTCTATGGAGAATATATAGTATTAGGTATCACTAATATAACCCCATATTAGAATTATCATAATTATGAGAGACATGATTCTGACGTCTTTCCCTTTACATTAAATAAAATGTTATAAGTGACATAATCACACCCATGTGGCTTCCAAAGTCCATTATTTATGATCAATGACATTATCAATCAAAAATAAATTAAAAAATAACATTAGAAAATTTTTTAGGGTAGTTTTATAATATTTGAAATATTATATTATACTTTAATTAAGAAATTTACATATTACTGTGGTACTAAGACTAATTAATAATGTTGTCATTCATAATGTCAAAAACTAAAAAGGATATGTTCACATAATTTAATCCTACTTATTTATAATATGGAATACATTTTTTGTAATAAAAAACATATAATTTCAATCCATTAATTAAGAATTACTCCTAGTGATGGAATGAGAAATCATGTCTTTAATGTAAAATTGTCAAAAGTTCACATAGTTTTTGTATACAATTTCAAAATGAAATTCATTAAAATGTCCTAAATTGGATTAACTGATAAAAAATATTATAATAACACTTTATAAAAAATTAAAATTATAACAAATATATATATATATATATATTATAAAATAAAGTAGTTTTGAAGTATAATAGAGTATTTTAATTGTTCATTAAAATATGAATATTTTCATATAAAAACCAAAACATTAACAAAAGTAAACTTTATTTGACTATTACAAATATGATGTTTATTTTGTAAAATAGAAGTTATAAAATTGATAAAAAAAACTAGATTTAAACTAGATTCGTTATCAAATGGCAGTAAAAAAGCATTTTTTTTAAAATACTCCTTTTATGCGTAAAATTGAATTTCCTCTTATATAGTTTCTAGAAAACATATAAAGTGAATTTTAAACATCATATTGAATTTATATTTAATTAATATAATCCAAAAATATTTATTTTTTTATATTGTAAACACATTTATTCACACGTAAATATTCTTTCCTTAAAACACATCCTTTATATTGAATTGTTTTTTATTTCCTTTTCTAATTAATTTCTTATTAATAAATAGTTATATAAACATGTTTACCATACATATTCATTATTAAGATAATAATATTCTTTCCCATTATTATAATGGATATGTTTTAATATTAACATTTAAATAAAAATATTTATTAGTTATATTAAGCATGATGTGGCATATCATGTACATCATCGAACATAGTGTGTCTTTCTCATAACCCATGATGTTATGTTTAGTTATTTTTATTCTTTATTAATTATAATATAAGAGTTTTAAGATATATAAGAGACTACTCCATGTTTTTCATAATAAAATTCAAATCAAAACTGGTGAAGCTGTAAGGGAGTGATAGAAGAACTATATTAGGGCCCTATTCATTAGAATGTTTATACCCTAGAACGTCTAAATTAACTATGTATCCAATGAAGATGAATACATGAGTTCATATTATGGTACATTAATCATGATAAATCTAAAAGAGAACATTTAATACCTCAAACAACTCTTTTCTAGCTCTCTACTAATATAGGCCACTAGGATGCTCGAGCAAAGAATACGCATCCAGGATTACTTGAGGCCTTATAATATCAATGAACATAGATAGAAACATAAAAAATTGAACTTAATCCACTTAATTAATATTTTTCTCATAGACTATGAAATCTTCATAACTTTCTTTTTTGGATGGAAGATCAGTATGTGAGGATTTAGCACCTAAGATTTTTTTTGGTGCAAAACATGTGAAAGGCAACTGTAAAATTATTAGAATTTAATTATAGATATGATGTGTAATTTATCTAATATTTATTATACGAATCCATTTGATGATTAGATTTCAATTATTTCTACACTTAAAAACATTATATTAGGGGAAAATAATTATTGATTAAAGGGGTTATATAGATATCCTTGGACACACATGTCCAACATAAAAATGGTTTGTGAGATGACTCATAGTCCATTATTTTATTTAATATTAAATAATTGGAACCCATGTATCTAATTATAGTAAATAACTTCCCATACAAACATATGTTTTTTTCAAGATTATGAGCATTCATATATAAAAAAATACAAAAATGTAACTATATAGAATTATTATAATTATTCCATCTATATTATTACGATAAACATGTTTTTATTAAGTAATTTGTGAATTAATTAATTCCTTTTCATCATAATGAACATCCACACATAATTTTAAATACCCCTTACTTATTTAAATCATGTAAAAAAGGTACAACAAATAATAAAATATTTGTTACAAAAAATTAATTCACCAATATGAATTATTTAAAACCATTTCTAAAATTCCAATCATGATTTAGTGTGACAATAAATAAAAAAGGGTTATAATTATGAAATTTTTATTTTAAGGTAATTTTAATTCGATTAATTAATGGGAGATTATAGGGTGTGTACTATCTACACATCAGGTAACTCAGTTATCATCTGTCTAGGGTACACACCTTGGTCTACAGTGGGTACCTATTCTGGCATACACTATGTGTATGGACTAGCTAAACACCTATTGTTCCGCCTATTGTGTGTTAAAGAGACATGCATGGGACTTCATCATGTGTTTCAGATGTAGGAATTAATGATCTATGTGTGTTTCTCATTGAATACATGTCGTGTATATTTTAAATGATCTAATTTTTTTGTCTCATATAGTTTAATAGTGTATAATGACCCCACAAATTGTGCAACTTAGGTCAGTAGCTAATGTAGGAAAAATAGTCTGTACAACGATACATGTTCTGTAATAAAAAAACATGTGTTCCATCCTATCCTGTTCTACCTATGATGTGAAATAAATTCCCCACATTTAGTAACTACATGGTAATCTATGTATCCATCGGTGCATCAATATCTAGTTAATTGTGGTACATGATGTGTACTTATGATTTCACATCGGGTAACCCTATCTTATAAGTGAAATTAATGGTTAGTTACGGATGAAAAATACAATCACTCGTCAAATATTCTTATACAATTAAAAAAATGTAATAATTAATGAACATGATTAATATATTGATGTATTTAAATTCAAATTGGAATAACAAAAAACAAGAAATCAAAATATACCCACAAATGTGCGTAGATTAAAAATCAAATAAATAATTAAATATTTAATTGTTACCACTCCAATAAAAAATTAATGCTCTCAAAATGACCATAGAATGTGGTTAAAAATCATATTATTAAAATCTATTTTCATTTCAATTTCTCAAAACCATAGTAGTTTCCCTCACATGTTCTATTTATAATTAATTTTTTTAAATAGGTAGAAAGAAATTACCTGGACTTAGGTATGAGAATTTTTAGTCTGTGTTGATCATGAAAAACGTAAATTTAATTTTCCTTATTTCATATTATGATTATACAAGGGAAAAACTCTCTAGTGGTGATGCACACATTCTCATAATGATCTCTGTGCAATTCAAATCAATATATTGTTTCTAGCACCAAAAATAAAATTTCTTATATTGTCCATTCTTGATCGTTCATTCTATGGTCAAAATGAAATATAGCATCTATTCTTATTATTGAGAGGGATATATACAGGAGTCAAAAAAAATTCATTGTGTGAAAAAAATATCTTTGTATTGATTAAATACACAATAGACATGTTGAACTACTTATAAATATAGGGCTTAGGTTAGAATGTTTTTTTAACTATATATTGGCCCTCAAACAATATTAAAGACTGTAATAAACCATAAGCAACAAAGTAAAAATATAATTATTATTTTTGATCCATGTAGCATATAGTGCAAATGTTTAAATACTATTTATCATCATACACGGTATTGGTGTGTTTGATCTCCTCAGTATTTATTAATTACCCATATAAATATTTCGTTCATATGTAAATATTTCATTGACACTCAAGTAAATAATTTTTTGTTAAATATTCAATAAAATAATAAAATATTTTTTTATTCACATGATGGTGAATAAATATTTATTTAATTAATTTGATTAGTAAATCATTATTAAAAATATTCCCCAGTTTGGGGGAAAATATTTTATCAATAAATTTAATTAAAATAATATTTAATTTTTGTCAACAGAAACACATAGTGTGTACCCCTCAATGATGATTTCTCATTGGAATTATAAGGAAATTATTAATGTGTAGGATTAGAATCAATCAATGTGTCATTTATCACATGAAAAAATAACTTAATGTCGCAATTTTTACAACCACGTATAAAGGATCTCTGTGTAACATAATATTATTGTAAAATTATCTCTTCATGAAGTTTATATAATGGTGTCAACAACCTATATGATTTATATGACTTTTATTGAATATATAAAATAAAAAAGTTTTAACATAATGTCTATGGAATTTAAGAGATGTTAATATTCAGGTTAGGGGACTAAGACCACAACTCCCATAAATATGGAAAGTACAAATCCTTCTTCAACTTATCCATTAAAGACCTATTAATCTGGATGTGCTCAACATACCCAACTTCCTTACAGAATATGGAATGATGGTTTTTTTAATAAACTGATGTTTCTGACTCATGACATGCACAGAGATAGTTTTAATGTCTATGGACCATTACAAATACTTATAGATATGAATATTCAATGAAACCAAAACATGTAAAATTCAAACTACAGGGTTTGTTCTCATAACTTCCATCTTGGAGATTACCAGCTACGAACTACATGAAAAGAAGCCTTGTCTTATTATGATAACTAGCACAAGATGATTTATATATTATGTGTCCCCTCATATTATGATATCTAGCCATAGAACATTATTAATAATATTTTCATAACACATCAAGTTACTCTACAAAATAGGGAACTGATATGAATATAACAATGAAAAAAATAATCTATTGCATTATTACATTAGAGTCATGCATAATAATGTAAAATATCTTATAATATGTGTAGTTAATCTGCAATAAATTGAATATAAATGAAATTAATTTAGAATATGTGTGTCCTATATAACTAACTCCAAATCATATTCCCTTATCTCTCTCATACACAATAGCCCCCTGCTCAAGGTCATCCTGTCTGACTTCCTATGCTTTGGTCCTTATCCTGCATATGATGTCAGAATCACTTATTATTCATCATGTTGGATTAGAATTAGAAAATTATTCAATCCACTCCCTTCATTTGTTCATTTATCTCTCCATATTGAATTCTTATTCCGTGAGGTCTAATATTCTATGTTTGAATGAAATTTGATGATTTCATTGATATCTCCCATTCTAAGATGAAGCGAGACTAGGATTCATCTAACATGATGTTGATGGTAGTCTATTAATTTCTCCCTTAAATTCTCCATGATTGTATTTTTTCGTGATGTACAATGGACTTTCTATATGATACCATCTGAATGTAAATTTAACTGTGTAAATTGAAATCACCTTGTTTTGGGTAGTCCTTATACCATAATTCCTTTTTTGTAGGATGGTTACCTCGATGGATCCACTCCTTTTGTGATTTCACATATTTATAATTGTACCCTTATGCATGAAAATGAAACTAAGACAAAATTTTGGTGTATTTATTTGACCCTTATGAATCATATTAAATTTGAATTATATAATGGGAGTGTTACAAGGCCATATTCCATGGTCATTGTATTTTCTTACTTATAGGTTGAATAATATTTATAAATTAGTTAATAACTTAACAAATGATAATTATTAAATGATATGGGAACCTCAAACCAAGACTATCTATCCGAACATACTAAGGGCTATAAATGGTTTCCAACCTAGAATTCCAAGGAAAATATCATTAATCTAATTGAAATTAAATTCATTATAATGGAATTTTAATCATCATGTGAAATGAATAGACTCATACATAGATTTCATTGGACGGGATGACCTGGTGAGTAGAGCTAAATTATTCATCAAGAGAATATTGGGGTCCATAAGGGTAATGAAAAATATGGGCTCAAAGAGTAGTGAATAACATTATGCATTGAGTAACACATGGGTTGACTATGTTAAGATCCAAGGATAGTTTTATAGTTTATGACCTTATACCATGACATGTAAATACCTTTATTTCAATGTGCAATATCATGTAAAAGAAATGTTGGATGCTGGTTTATATTATACCTAGAGTGATACTAGTGTTTCAAAAGGTGAATGACTATAAATGGACCATGATGCAATCAAATTTATTTAAAAAAATATATTCCCTGTCATGGAATGAACATGTAGGCAGTTAATGATTTTCAAACTTTTCAACCTTTTCTTCTTCACTATTAAGTTATAAATATTATTGGAATTATTATTTCCATATACTAGTCTGATCATTTAGATAATCTTTGGAAATGAGCATATATCTGGAGTCGGTAATAAATCTAGATCCTTAAAAATAAATGTTCTTTGAATTTCCAATAAGGTATGAATAATGTAGTAATAGAAGGTTTTTCAATTTTCAACCTAGATTGAAATGGATTATCTAATTATCACTTTTATTTATTATACCAACACCATTCTCATAGTATATTTTTGGTATGGATAGTTCTAGACACTATTGGTGGTGGAATACAGAATTTATCTCACACCTAGATCACGCAACTGATTTATACCCAGAAATACTTCAATGATATATGTTGGGAAAAAATGAACTATGGAGGACCCCATAACACCCTCAGAAAGGAGGTGAGAATCATAGTGTAATTTTTTTAAACCTACGGATCATATTAACACATTGGTAGGATCCTGTTAAACATTTATAATGAGAAATAGTATAAAATAAACAATCACATGTGAATAGATGACACGACAATTTTACTTGGTTCACCACTAAGGAATACATAAAGGAGCATAAGCCAATAGTTTTTCATACATACCAAATTACACAAATCATCACAAGTTCTGGAGTATAAAATATTAGCACATTAAATCTATGTCTGGAGCCCAACCATTTCAAGGTTTTGGGATATAACATTGTGTCTCTATGATCACTTCTGTTGACTCCTCATTTCAAACTACGTTGGAAAGAATATGAAATCAGTTTATCGACATGAAGTTCACTTCAATGGATTTTTATTAAATCATGTATCCTTAACTATATATAGATTCTCTTATGATGTTCAGTCTTCACCTGCATACACATTTCACTTTTCTATATAGTATTATTTCATGAAATATTCCTCTTCATACTAACTTCATTCCTCCACAAATTATACTTCACCATGAACTGTGAGTTCTTCCTCGGTGAACTTCTCCTACTTATCCACATAAATTGCAGCTTCTATTAAATATTTTCATTCCCTACATACCATGAAGCATCCTATGCATAATTCCATACTCCCCATGATGCAAGGCTTCCTCTGGGTACGTGCCTTGTAAATTGTGACTGCAAAATTCCTTCAAAAACCACTTTTGTTTACTGATTCTTATCTACAGTATAAAATCCTCCTCCACAAGCAGTCATACATGAATAATCCTTCTTCATCTACATAATTTTTTTATGAAATCTTCTAGACATCACCGAATTCCATTCATATTTTTAATTAATGGCATTTCAGGTTTTTCTTCACATGAACTACATCATGATTTCACCAAATTCATCCTATATTTTTAATCAAAGTGAAGCTATATAATTACGGTATTTGTTCTCTTTATATATTTAAATGGGTCTACATAATATGCTAAATAGTGATTTACGAGATCTTTGATTCGGAACCTCTTTTACAACATGCTCGACATCTCCCATGAACCAAATCTCATATGCGATCCATATACCACTATTCTCCCTAAACAATGACCCAAATAACCTCATCATTTCTGAACATTACACCATTAATAGTTTTTCAAAACTACACCTCGTTTTTATGAATGAAAACACATCCCATAAATAATTCTACTTCAATGAATTTCAAGCCTTAAATAAATCCTCCATCACTCATTGAACTGTTACACCTACACAGTCTGTGACTCGTTCTACCTATTTGGTTCTCAATTCTCCATTACATGTGCCACATTTCATGATAAATGAATTGGTTCTACTATGTGGTATTCAATTAACTTCCTTTTCTAAAAACTATTCCTTTTTTAAAACTGATTCCTGATTATGAGGCCAAAAGTTTTGGCAAACACTGGAAAATTACACCACCTTCAATAATACTTTCTAGATCAAATGTAGGACCACATTCCAGGAAAACAACATGATTAACCCCTATTGGATTGAAAACAAAAACAAATTATATTCCATTTATAAAAAAATAGCCTTCGTTCCTACATATAATCTTGCTTCAAATACCAGATTTTTGTATTATGATGTAGTACAAGAGAAGAGGACTGAGTATATTCTCGGGATGTAATTAGAGATAGATTTTATGTAATTATTTTTATTTTTTTATAACATGTTCTATATCTTGATGATATGTCTCCTTATATTCCACTTTTAATATATAATAAACACATGAGATCATTATATTTATAATCATGTATCTGTTTCTAATTAGGGATTCAACCTATATGAATTTATTATCTTGACTATTTACTCTCCCTTTTTGAACATTTACATTTTGTTTATTGTATAATATTTTATTGGAATATTTTATTATATAATGATCATATGGTTATAGTCTACCCATTATAGCATAATAGAACATTATTATTTTTGGATCATCTTGAATATGGGGAGGAACATTTATAGTCATGTGACACTATATGTTTAGTTTATAATGGAATTTATTTAGGTTTCACTCATGGAGTAGTGAAAGAAAATACATGTGTTGGGGAGAACACCATTATTAATAATGTGTAAGAAAATAACTATACAATAAAATTTAGACAGTGGTGAGGATTTCCTTCTCAGTGATTTTGGAAAAGGTATAGGTAGAAATTTTATGTTTTTTGTTGGTTATGAGAGAGAAATCAACACCCATTCATTACATTTGGTATTTAATAGAACATTTTATGTGGGGGAATGCGCACATTTTAGATTATTTGAATGTGAAATGTGACTTTTAATCAGGAAACTAATATAAAATTTTGGTTTTGGTTTGCTGATGAAAATTGAATTATCAGGACCCAAAATAAATCCATTTTTGTTATATGGATGTGGTTACATATTTGGTATATGAATTAAAATCATAAATTTTAATGTCCTAATGTGATCCATCGTTGATTATGGAGGTGAACCATAATTTTTTATTTGATTTGAGAGGTGAATCCTTATTTTTCATGTGAGTATTGGGTGATCTATGATTCATTAAATGATTTAAGGGGTGAAACATGTGACAAATCAATGTGACGTAACCCTATAAGATGAAAATTATTTTTTAATAAGAGATTTTTTGTTGCAATTTAGGGTAATAGTGCGACCCTATATGGGGAGAGGTTCTCATTGAAATGTATAAGTTGTAGGAAGATTCTTCTTTTTGAGGAAACAATAAGGAGTTTAGTCGAGCATCATTGGGTAAATCAAATGGAGGCGTTTTGATTGTGTTATTTCATAATCATTAACATAATGATATGTGAACTACATCAAGACTTACCTGAATCATGCAGTTAAGCTTGTATGGGGGTAATACTGGGACATTCATGGAGAAAAGGAAATTTTATATGGGCTTTATATTTGGAGTTTCACAACAGATGAATATTTTGTGCTAAAATATGGTACATGATGATTTAATCCTAAATAGTGACCCTGGTTAGGTAGTATTGATGGTTGAATGGTCTAAGAGACTTCTTGGGGAAGGTGAGTACTATGGATGGGAGGTTCTAATACAACGTACATTTTAAGGGTGTGAAATTATTAGTGAAATTGAAGTTTTATATCTAGTGGGTATTTTTTTACGAATTTGTACATGTAATGGGTTATTGAGAGATTAGAAATATTAAATATTTTTATCCCATGGGTTCGTATTTAGTGAATAGACCATGTTTTTCGATGATATCAGAGATAGGTAAGGTTTCTAGGATTCCAAAATTTTGTAGTTTCAGCCCATTTATGGTGTGAACGTAGTGGCAATGATATTTTTATTCTAGATATAAGGGGAAGGACCCCCTATATTCTGTTTTCATGGAACTAAAATATATTCAATTAATTGATCATGTTTATGGAAATTTATTAACATAATATGGGGATTGATGCCCATATTTGTTTCCTGGGACCAGCATACATGGAGAGTTCATTTTACCATTCCTCCTCCACTCTCCAACCATCCATGACCCAGGGTCATATTAGTGTTTTTTGTAGCGATTGGGGATAGATTTTTTTCCTTAAATATATTATTCAATTACTAGTATTCCTCAGGTTTTTGGTTATTCCATGGTATTGATTCATTTTTTATTCCAAAAAAACATAGAATAATCATCCAATATTGGTGGGGATTTTTCTTAGTTTTCATAAAAGTCCCATGAAAACATTTACAAATTGTTACAATGACATAATAATAATAATTTTCATTGTTTTTTCAATGAAATTCGATAAATCGTACTATTGAATTAGTTTTTTAAAATGGAGATTTTGATTTTAGTGGTTTCATGTTTGTGTCAGGAGACTACTGCACCCCATTTCTCAAGGTTTAGATATGCAGTTGATATTTGATGATATTTTAGTCTTATTATATTTTTAATAAAGTTTTAAATTTTCTATAATCAATTATAAAGGTATTTTAAAATTAATTATAATGTTATTATAAATAAATATTTATTGTAGTGTTTTGAGTTAGGTCCTGAAGTCAATAGTTGTTGGGAAAAAATCCCTCAAGGTAACGTTACAATATTTTTGTGTTGATTATGTTTGTTGACAAATTAGGTTTCCATGGAGAATTATTGAGTTCCTGAGAAGTTGTTGAAAATCCATGTTGACAAAGAACTCTGACAAAGGAATTGACGATCTGGAGGTGGTACAAAAGAGCAGTACAAGGTGGCGTCATTTTCCAGTGTTTTCCAAATTTTTGGGATCAAATTTTTGGAGTTTGGTGAGCATCGAGAAAAGTGGATAACAATGAAGATCACAATTTAATATGGGAAGGGAATGAATTTCTCGAAGAGAGGTTTCATGGTTTGGAATTCGCGAAGACCAGAAGAATGATGGCGGTGATTCTTCGTGATTACGTCAATGCTTCGCGAACGACAGAGTTGAAGCGCATCACGGCGGTGAAGGGCTTTGCGGGGGATCTTCACAGAGAAGGCACGAAGTAATGTGGACGGTGATTCTTCATGATTACAACAAGCTCTGTGATCTGAATATTTCCAAGGTGCTTCGCGATTTTTAGAGAAATCTGGCAGAAATTTCGGAGCTTGGCGATTTGCGATGATGTTGCGCTGACTTCGCGGGGAAGGGTCGAGGGTCGGTGGAATTGCCTATAAATAGAGTTTGACCCCCTCAAGAGAAGTAGAGAATTTTCAAAGAAGATCTTACGCTCTCGTTTCGCGATGGTATTTCGCGTAGCCCTTGTGCTTCGCGAAAGAAGAGCTTCGCAGCGGCTATTGTAGCTCCGCGAAAGTTGTGAGCTCCGTGTTGGGTCATTGAGCTTCACGAGGGAAGTTGCTCTGCAATGGCTTGAGCATCATGAGAGTGCTTCACAAAAAGTCAGGTGCTTCGCAATGGCTTGGTTGTGCGTCGCAAAATTGGGATCCTTGTGAAGTAGGGTGATTTTTGAAGGTGTTTCCAAATACAGTTGCCTAGTGTTCATAGGCAAAGGGGTATTCCTTAGTGTATGAACCTTGAACATCAACAGAGAATATATCAACAATTGAAGATGCATTATTTCATGAAAATGAGGAGACCTAATGGTCTATAAACTGTGAGTGGATCTTCTAAAGAAGCAATGAGTTCACTTCAGTTGACAGAGCAGTGAGTTCTCAAATTGTGAGTGGTTGTAAACCAGGAGGGATAGTGAGTCCACTTCGAACTTCAAAACAGCAGTTCACTTATAGTGGAATTGGTACATCTGCACACTGTCGGTGTATGCTACTTGGACATAGCCCAATTAGGGTTAACCAAGTAAAAATCGATGTGTCCTATGCATGCTTTAAAGTTTTCTCATACTCTGCATCAGAAAGGAGAGAGTAGAGGGTTTTGTCTAATAGCAAAACAAGATAAAATGGGGGAGTTTTTTTAATCTGTTGTAACCTGAATCACCCCCGCCCCCTCTCAGGGTATCTAGCCTAATGGACCTAACAATTGGTATTAGAGCGAAAGGTTGATATCTGTGTTTCTCTCTCAAATGGAGGTCACCAATCATAAAGGGATTCCGATCTTCGACGGCAACAGTTTCTAGCTATGGAGGAATCAGATTCAACACTACTTCTGATCATTAGGAATGGATGTTTTCATAGCAGCAATGCATGGCATAATAGTAGATATTAATATTGGTGTACTATCAGAAGCTGAGCGTAGGGATTTGGATGTTGATGCCAAAGCAATAAATGACTTAGGGGGAGCCCTATCCAATCCTATATATAAAAAGGTGATGTCTTTAAAAACATCACATTCCATGTGGGAAAAGTTATTGAATATATATGAAGGAGATACAGAGTTCAGAGTGGCAAAGAATAAAGTGTTGTGGAACAAGTATGAGGATCTGAGAATGAACCAGAATGAGACTGTTTATGCATTCTTTGATAGGGTAAATTTTGTAGTGTAAAACATGCGAGGTCTTGGATCAGTTATTGAAGACATTAAAATTGTGAAGCGAATCTTGAGGAAACTTCCACCTCAGCTCAATCCAAATGATTTGTTTTTGGAATATAATAACCCAAAAGAGCTGACATTGGAAAACCTACACAACACCCTTGTTTCATATGAAATGAGAAATGATGATAAGGATGTTGTGGAAAAGGGGAAATCCAATGAGGTGGCATAAAAGGCCACGAAGAAGCTCACCATTGAAGACTCTTAGGAAGAAGAAGAGGCAGATGAAGTGATGTCATTCCTCTCCTCAAACCTTCAAATAGGAAAAGGAATTTTTAAAGAGAAACTTCCACTTGCATGTTATCGGTGTGGAAAGGTCGGACATCTTGCGGCACTGTGTCCCAAAAATTTCCAAGAGGATGATGATGTCGATGAAATCGAAATTCGTAAGAAGAATTCTTTAGCCTATGAGAAAGGACATAAACAATTTAATAGAAATTTCTTTAATAAAAAGTACCTTCTTTCAAAAGAATATGACAGTTCAGACGAGTCTGAGGTTGATAAGGTTGAAGAGATATAGAACTGCAAAGACCGAGGAGAAAATTATATGGTGGAAGTTGTCGGTAGTTCTCAGAATAATAATGAAACCAAAGCTGGTGAAGAAGAAGAATAAGTTTAGGTAAGAGTTGATATGCAAGTAGAGTTAGAGGTTTCTCTTGAATAGATAGAAGTTTGGAGATCCAAAACAAAGAAATCCAAAAATGTTGTTTGTAACGCCAAACTCTATATGCAGCAGCAGGAAGAAGAGAAGTCTGATTTGATGGAAGAAATCAAGAAACTCATGTTATCAACACTAGAGGAATTATAATCAGTTAGTGAGTATAAAATAAAAATTGAAGAACAGAAAAAGGGAGATCGACAGCATGAATAACACAAGGAAAGAACAAATAAAGCATATTCAAGAACTTGAAGGAGATGTTGTTGGTCTGTGGACATTGTTTAAAGATCAAGAAAAGCTCTTGACCACTACTGGGTAATTAGGAAAGAAGATCACTCAGAAAACCGAGAAGCTGAAAGTGGAGAATAGTGGTTCGGCAGAAAAGAATAATCAACATTGTTCAGATGCTAAGACTGATGAAGGGCTTGATCGAAAACAGAATGTGGTGAAATTTGAGGTCAGATCGCAAGCACCCACTCCGAGACATAAGGTGGATTTGGTTATAAGGAAAAATCAAAATTTTCAAAGATCGCATAGGGAAACTAGCAGTGCAGATGTAACATGAATGAATGTGCATTATTTTAGGTGTTAATGTTGTGAAAAAATGGGACATTCATAGTATATGTGTTCCATTGCCAAGAGATATCGAAGGGCATAAGAACAGAGGTGGCAGCCAAATAGAGAAATTTTCTCTAGAACATATTTCTAAGGGATCTGTTTTTTTTAGGAGGATTTAGGCACATGTATAGGTATTTCACTTCGACCATACAAAGGAAAATTCCAAATAAAAACCCAAATGTTCACAGACAGCATATCAATGAACCAACAGGTGAGTAGAAAACGCAAAATAGATTTTCACCTTTGCAAGATGATGAAGGTACATCGTACTTTGATAATGATGAGAAGTCATAAACCATCTCACGTATGAAGGTAAGAATATGGACCTAGAAGTGAATGGATGAGAAAGTAGTGGTGGTGGAAATTTCCCTTAAAGAATTAGATCGCTCTGGTGTGTGGATCATTGACATCGATTACACATCTCACATGAATGGTAATAAGCATCTTGTCACAGGCTTAAAATATGACAAAGAGGGAGTTTTCAAGTTTAGAAATGATGAATCCCTAAAGATAATTGGATCAGGGAAGGGAATGTTTGGGGGAAAATAGATGAGACGTGCTGATGTCTTATTAGTAGACAGCCTCAGTCACAATTTGTTCAGCGTTAGTCAACTATGTGACTCAGGAATTATATAAGGTTTACTAAGAATGTGTGTATCGTCAAAGGAAGAGACGGGGCAATGGTTCTATAGGGAAAAATGAAAAAGGGAAATCTCTACCAGTTAAGTGGAGAAGAATATATTTGCTTTCTGTCCCGAGAGGAAGAAAACAAGTTGTGGCATAAACAACTAGGTCATCTATGAGAACCATCCCTGGAAGATCTGGTAATGTGTGATGCAGCAAAGGGCCTACCAAAGATATCATGTGATCTTACTCACACATGTGATGCATGCCATCAAGGGAAGCTCATAAGAAAGACATATAAGGCAAAAGAAACGATGTCAACAAGAGTGATCGAATTAGTGCATGCAGATGATTGTGGACCTATCGCACCAAGAGCGATTGACGGAAAGAGGTAATATGTTTTTTTCATTGATGACTATAGAAGAATGACATAAGTATTTCTTATTTCCCATAAGTCTGATGTGTTCAACTGCTTAAAACATTACTATAGGGAGTGTGAAATTGTGCTTAGATAGAAAATTCTGATGTTTCGTACTGATAATGGTATGGAATTCAAAAACAGTCAGGTGGAAGATTATCTCGAGAAAAATGGGATAAGGAATTATGTTTTTTCAGTAAGAACTCCCCAATAGAATGGAGTGGTTTAAAGGAGAAATCAGATCATCAATAACATGGGCAGAATTATGCTCATTAAAAAGGTCTTACTAGAGACATTTTGGAAGGAAGCAGTTTTAAAGTCTGTCTAAATTTCTAACTGGGCACTGTTGTGTCCGAAGGAAGGAAAGACTCCATAAAAAATGTGGTATGGATAGAAGCCAATGGTGAAATAATTCTGAATATTTGGAAGTAAGTTCTTTATCCTCAACAAGGAAAAACATATTAAAAATGAGTCTTGAGGAGAAGAGGGTATATTCTTTGGATACTCTGGAAAAAGGAAGGAATATAAATGCTTTACCAAAAGGCTGGGAAAAGTAGTTGAGAGAAATTATGTCACTATAGTGGAGAATGAGGAGATAATTCAACAATGCAGTAATCAATTTCCGGATGAGAGTGATGAGGAAGAAGGCAACACATGGGAAGCAGAAGTGGATGATGTTGATTCAGAAGAAGATACTAATGATGAGCATGAGGAAGTAAAGTCCATATCTACACAAAAGCCAAGCAGTCGAGATGAAATTGATAGCAAGAATATTATTGGAGATTAGTATTCTTCGGTTCAGACTATGAGAATGAAATCACTACTGTAGACATCTTTCCTATCTTAGGTTGAGCCGAAATGCTTTGCTGATGTATCTGAAAATGAAAATTGGATTCATGAAATGAATGAAGAGCTAGATCAGATTGAGAAGAATCAAACATGGGAGATTGATTCAAGGCAAGCAGATAAGAATGTCATCGGGGCTAAATGGGTCTATCGCAACAAGATGAATGAAGATGTCATAGTGATTCAGAAAAAATCTTGAATACTGTGCAAGGGGTACTCCCAGATCGAGGGAATAGATGTTGATGAAACATTTGCACTGTTTGCTAGGCTGGAAACAATCAGATTATTCCTAGCCATCGTAGGGAAAAAGAAGATCAATGTATTCCAGATGGATGTCAAATCTTCATTTTTGAATGGGGATCTAGAGGAAGATGTTTATATTGAGAAGCCATATGGTTTTTTCATTCATGATAATGAGAAAATGGTTTTCAGATTGAAGAAGGCGATGTATGGGTTGAAACAAGCACTAAGAGCATGGTAGTCAATGCTAGATCAAAACATGAAGAATCTTGGTTTCCAGCGAGGGGTATTTGATTCAAATCTCTATTTCAACAACAACATTATTCAAAGGATTATGTTCTTGGTGTATGTCGAAGACATAATATTTGGCGGATTAGATGAACCTCAGAGTAGACAGTTTTCCGAATTCATGAAAAGTGAGTTCGAAATGTCAATGATTGGAGAGCTAACATTTTTCCATGGTCTATAGGTGACACATGGAAGGAATGCAACGTTCATTTCACAATAAAAATATGACAAGGAGGTTTTGAAAAGATTTGAAATGGAAAATTACAAGGAGATTAAGTGTCTGGTAGCTACCCGGATGAAATTATCCAAAGATGAATATGGCAAGGCAGTTAATATCACAGAATACAGGAAAATCATTGGAAGATTGTTATACTTCACTACAACAAGGATGGACATTGTATTAGCCACATTCCAAGTAGCAAGATATCATAGTAATCCCATGGAAATCCTCATGCTTGCAGTGAAAATAATACTTCGGTATATTAAGGGAACAATGGACTTCAGCTTGATGTATAATGGAAAATATCAGTCGGAATTATTGGGATATACTGATGCATATTGGGCCAGTTCAACGGATGAAAGGAAGTTAGTGTCAAGAGGTGCTGTCTATCTTGGTGGATTGTGTATTTATTGGCTAATCAAGAAGCAAGATTTCATTTCTTTGAGCACCGCAGAAGTTGAGTACATTGAGGCCACTCAAACATGCACACAATTATTGTGAATGAAGAAGCATATGGATGATATGGGAGTTGAATTGAATTATTCGATCGGAATCCAGTGCGATAACTGAAGTGATATAAATCACAGCATAAATCATGTCCATCAATCAAGTACAAAGAACATTGAGATCAAATATCATTTTATCAAGGATAAGTTTGAGCAGGGAATTGTGATGTTGGAGTATGTGCCTACCCAGCTACAGGTTGCAGACATTCTGACAATGGCCTTACCCAAGGAAGCTTTTGAGATACATCGACTAGCACTGGGAGTTCAGTCAACTCCCCGCACATGAAACCGTGTGGATGTGGAACCCCCCCCCCCCTCTCCCCAAGGTATGATGTGTTTTTCCCTAAGGTGTTGATATGCGTTCTCTACTCTATTACAGACTACAAAGGAGTGACCTATGGGTTCATTGACAAAGGGGGAGGAAATAGTTATTGTTCAAGGGGGAGATAGTGTGGAAATTTGATAAATAATGAATGATATGGGGAGAATCTGATAGGTGGAGCAATGAGATAGGGGAGAAAAGAGATAGGGGGAGCTTTTTGAATCTCACGATGCTAGAAGTGATCGATCAAAGCATAGAAATTACGACAGCTGAGGATCGTGATAATAGATGAACAATGATGTTGGAATGGTGCAAGAAGGTTTCCATATATCAAAAATTGGTTTTAGTATGGCTTAACAAATGGTATCCATTTAGAAATTGCTATCAGTTTGGAATCAACAATTGGAGTCTGACATGAAGTGATTCATTGATGAACTTTTCATAATACTCTTGTTTCTCACTCCAAGCATTTCTCATGTGGGCTTAGAGTACGTGTTAATTGAATCCTTGAACGCGATCAGAATCGCAAGAGGAGAATGGTTGTAGCGGCTGGAAGAAGACTCAGTGAGGTATAAACGTGTAGAAAATCATTTTAAGAAGAGTTATGAAGAGTTTTCAACAAACCCAAATGGGGAGATTGTTGGGGAAAATCCTTCAAGGTAACATTGCCGTATTTTTGGGTTGATTATGATTGTTGACAATGTAGGTTTCCATGGAGAATTGTCATGTTCCTGAGAAGTTTTTGACAATCCATGTTGACAAAGAACAATGACAAAGGAATGGACGATCTGGAGGCGGTACAAAAGAGTAGTACAACGTGGTCTCATGGAAATCCATGAAGATCATATTTTAATATGTAAAAGGCATGAATTTTGCGAAGAGAGGATTCATGGTTTGGAATTTGCAATGACCAGAAGAATGATGGTGGTGATTCATCATGATTATGTCAAAGCTTCGCGAACAAAATAGTTGAAGCGCATCGTGGCGGTGAAGGGCTTTGCGAGGGAGCTTCGCGGCGATGGCGTGAAGGAATGTTGATGGTGAGGCTCCGTGATTACGACGAGCTCCGCGATCTAAAAGTTTCCAATGTGCTTCACGATTTTGAGATAATTCCGGCGGAAATTTTGGAGTATCGCAATTTGTAATGACGTGGCGCTGACTTCGCACGGAAGGGTCGAGGGTCTATGGAATTACCTATAAATAAAGGTCGACCCCCTCAAGAGATGTATAGAATTTTCGAAGAAGATATTCCGCTCTCGTTTCGCGAAGGTAGTTCTCTTAGCCCTTGTGCTTTGCGAAAGAAGAGATTTGTGGTGGCTATTGTAGATCTGCGAAAGTTGCGAGCTCCCCGTAAGCTCATTGAGCTTCGCGAGGGAAGTTTCTTTGCAATGACTTGAGCTTCACGAAAAGGTAGGAGCTTCGTGAAGGCTTGGTTGAGCTTCGTGAAATTGGGATCCTCGTGAAGTAGGGTTCTTTGCGAAGGTGTTTCCAATGACAGTTGCCTAGTGTTCATAGGAAAAGGGGTATTCATCCATGGATAAACCTTGAACTTCAACAGAGCATCTATCAATAGTTTAAGATGCATTCTTTCATGAAAGTGAAGAGACATACAGGTCTATAAACTGTGGTTGGATCTTATGAGGAAACAGTGAGCTCACTTCAGTTGAGAGAGCATTGATTTCTCAAATTGTGAGGGGTTGTAAACCAGGAGGAACAGTGAGTCCGCTTCGAACTTGTAAACAGAAGTGCACTTATAGTGGAATTGGTATGTCAGAACACTGTCAGTGTATGCTCCTTGGATGTCTCCCAGTGATAGTGAACCAATTAAAAATCATTGTGTCATGTTCATGTTTTAAATTTTCTCATACTCTGCATTGGAATGAAGAGAGAAGATGGTTTTTCCTAACAGAAAAACAAGATCAAAAGGGGAAATTGTTTTAATCTGTTGTACCCTGATTCACCACCCCTCTCAGGGTTTCTAGCCTAGTGGACTTAACAATAGTTGATGGAAGACATCATGAGCTTTATTTTATTTTTTATTCTTATAGTATATTTTTTCATCCTGGTTTATGTATAATTATTATATAAAATTATATGATCCCATATTGATATATAATTTGTTGATGTATATTTTTATTGATCCCCTTAGACATGTTTATGTTATAGATGATTATTGGTTTAGTTTTATATTATTACACCCTTAAATGTGTTGATATACCCACTATAGGGTACTTCCTCAACTCCTCACTATTTATTAGAATTATCTATCTTATGTGGATGCATTAGAAGAGTCTTATAATGACCTAGTCTGTTTATTTTTCATAGTGAACCTGGGTGGAAAAGTTACAGTTCCAAAACTAACAATTCCATTTTCAATATTCATTAATATTTCAAAATAGTGAGTTATGTACAATAGTAAATTTGATGGTTTTGGAAATAAACTTTTAGTGTTTTATTATAATCATCAGAAATAATAGTCTATTGGTATAAATAATTGGTAATTTATATCTTTTGGTTTCACAAGATTATCGTAAATAAGTGGAATTATATAATCCAACTAGGGGTATGACTCACATAGCTTATCTTGTATTATTTATTTGATAATAGTTCTATGTGAGTATGATTGAGGGCAAATATTTTATTTAAGAATGTAAGAGCTCATGAAAAAAATTTATATTATGGTAAATGAGTAACATGGATTTTTTTTCTATTTTTTAATTAGAATTTTATTCCTACACAAAATATAAACTAATTTTTGATTTTTTTAACTCTAATCTATGTTAATAATTCACTTAAAAAAATGTTTTAGTAAAATGAATCCACAAATTTTAAACATTAATTTTTTTGAAAATTAATAATATGGAATTATTATATCCAATAGGTGGTTCAGATGATGAAATGGAAAATATGGAATGTTTTTATTTAACAAATGGTATCATAAATTTGAGTTATAGAATATGTGAAAACATAGAGTTTCCTTCTAACTATTGGTACTGAAATGTTGTATTAACGAAAAATGATCAATCAATAAGTGATTGAGTCTAAATTCATGAATTTTTTAAATTAATCTTAATATTGAGGAGGATAAGTTATATTTATAAGTGATAATAATTTCCCAATATTTTTTAATATTAGTTTTCAACTGGCTAATTGAAAATAAATTTTCTTGATGTAAATGTTTGGTGACAAAGAGGGTTGAAAATGATTGTATGAAATGGGGGAAAATATCTATTAGTTTCAATTTCAAAAAATTGAAGAAATATATTTTCTCTATTAACAAAATTATAAATATAATTATAAATATAATGAAATAATTTTATGTTTGTTGGTGGATTATAGATGAGAAGGTACCCCAACCAATTCAATCATAATGAGATAAAAAAAGAAGAATATGAGATAGATTGAAAGAAACATATAATTTTATTGATAATTAGGTTGTGAGCTAAATGAAACATGAACCCATCCTATTGAATTTATGGTAGTATTGTTAGTAAAATACAAAGGGGGACAACATTCAATAAAAATTGATTTTTTTTTATTTATCAAAAATAGCTACAAGATTTGTTAATAGTTTAATATTATAATTCAATTTTTCATTATGAGAAATAAATGGATACTTTATTATATGAGTATATTCATATATTATATGGACATAAGGTGAATATATAATCATAAGTGGAAACATAGAAAAATAAACCTAGATATCTCTAGATATCAAGGATATGGATTCCAAATCAGTGTGTAGTGGTTGGAAGACGGTTGAGGTTAAAATGAAATCGATGAGTTGAATTCCCAATAGTATACGTAGAAATCATGGTGTGTGTACAAGAACCACATCAGGATTATATTTCTAGAAAATATTGTATAAGGACTCAGCCTTAATACATTACATAATCTTGAATTAAATGAATAATTCACATTTGGGATCATTTCTTGTTTAAATATTTAGAGAGTTTGTTCATAACTATTACATTACATCTCAAAATTTTAAAAGTAGACACTTCTACTCAGTGCCCATTTTTTCAAAAAATAAAAACACATAAAAAAGTGTCATGTTTATTTCCATTTTTTAGACAGCATGTCTTTTCCATGATCCTATCCTTGACCATGTTCATCTTTAAGTCCTTTGAAAAACATTTCAATGCATTGGATAAGAAAAAAATGATCAGTAAGGGTTATAAAAATAGAATGAAAACAATATTTCATCATAACATATATATCATATGACCTTTAACATACAACATGAAATCATTAGAATTATGAATCACACATAGAAAACATAAATCACAAAGTTAAATTGTGGCATATATATCAAACATACATTGTAGCTATCACTGCTACGTAGGGAGTTACATTTGGAATACACATAACAGTATATTGCATAAATCTATTAGAAGAAACATTCATGTTTACCTTCGTCACATTACCCAATGCATTGGAGAGATATCTTGGGATCACATACCCTAGGTTTATCATGGATCCACCAATATATGTAACAATGCCAAAGAACCATAACATATTCATAACTCATAAAAAATTAAAGGAATGATAACATTTAAACTTTTCAATCACAATATATAATTTATATATATTAACATAACAAATCCATTACCCAAACCATTTTCATTACCAAAATATGTAACATAGTATATGTAATTTATTTTCCTTTTAAAAACATTACTTCTTTTTAAGGAAGCCAACATATCAAATAATACTCACGGTGGTGGAAAAAGTCATTATCACCACTTACGTTAAAACAAACATTCTTGTATTTCCATTTAGAAAAACACATCGTAGAAAAATATTCCCTTTTAATGAATGAAATTTCAATGTTTTTTATACAGCGTATAAAAGAAAGTTCTGTATAAAAAAAAAATATGTCTCAATGAAAGGAGATTGAGACGAAGTCCCTTACCTCGTTTCTGACTTGATTCATTCATTCTTTAATCTCTTGAATAATATACTAATATTAATTTATACTTTCTTCTGCACCTTTTTCAGGTTTATCATTCATTTTAAATCAATTATAACCATGTTATCAACATTATTAAATCATTTAAGTTAATAACAGTCATTTTTTCGATATTTGGTACATCCGTAAAAAATGAACTTTCTATATTTACAAGTCATCTATGTGGTCAAAATTAATTATCCTCATAATGATATTAATGATTTAGATATCATATATTACTATATATCTACTATATATATGTATTTATAACAGTACATAACATTTAGAGATATGAAATGAAATGCACCGTTCATAGAGACTGTAATTTGTACGAACTCATGAACAATACATTCATTTCTATTTATTATATTAAAAAAAATTAAAACATAATGAAACATAGGTATATTATAATTATAGTATACTATTATATATGATATAATTATCTCCATATTTTATATGTCTGAAAAATGGAATTAACGAGTCATATCACTTCGAGGGGAGGTAGTCCGCACTTCCTAAAATAAAATTATCATGTTTACCCATAATGGAAACCATAAATATATCCTATAAATGAAAATTACAGAAGAGTAAAGAAAAAATACACATAATATGTATCATATATAAATAATGTTCCATCTTAATGGACAACATGAGAGGTGGTAGGATATAATTGAACAATCATCATTTCGTGAGGCGTTAGTTTGCAATCCAAGGAAACAATATGTTCTTTGCCCATTAGATGAAGGTTTGTGTGACTGTAGTTCGAATCCTTATCATAAAAAAATACTAGTATATTAAGAATACGGGTGTTTTTATAAAAAATGAATAAAAAGATTTTAGGGTTTATAGAAGTAAAATAATGAAAATAATTTAAGAGTAACAGTTACCTTTAATTTGGATAAAACCCTTTTGGTTTGAACAAAAATGACTTCTTGATGTGCCTTCAGCATAAGTTATGGCTTCTAGGAGGAAGAGAGGGATCTTTAGAGCTTATTGTTGTAGGGTATGGTCGAGCCAAGGGGCTTGATAGGTGTGAGTAATTGGTTATAGGTGAGGGATTTTTATAAGGGGGAGGAGGGGCTCTTTTAGAAAGTGTGAAAATATAAGTTTTTTTATATAATGATTTTCAGTTTATGAAGGTACATAACTAAATAAAGTCATATATAAATTGTATCATGGTCAATATGAATTCATCCTATAATAATTAGATAGGTTTTGGATATTTTTTAATCTTTATAATCATATTTATTTAAATCATTTATTAATGAGGTAAACACCGCACCATTATTGTGTCATAAATACTTTAATTTATTTGATGTATAAAATTAAAAAAATACCATGATGTAGGAAATAATTTTATCTTTAAAGATAATAATTGTAGCAAAAAATATAACTTATATAACTATATGTAAAAATTTATTTACTAATGTATATTTGTTTATATCATTTTTCCCTTTACATTAAGTTAATTAAAATTAAGTGGCATTATCACTCTTAAGTGGCTCCATATGGAACCCAAATAAAACTAATGAATCCCATGCTCCGGAATTAATCTTCCAATATGGATAGGATACGTGTTATGGAAATTTTGTATAATTATGATATTCTTTTTACCTGGAATTACCTTATTTATCTTTAACCGCTGTAAATAAAAGACTATAGTTACTATTCACCAAAATTATTTTCATCTTATTTAACTAATTTTTTTTTACGAATAACAACCATGTAGGTAGGAATTTTGAAATTCAATTCATATATGTGGTAAAATTTCATTTAAATGAAAAATTGTTTTTTTAACAACTACTTAGTGGTTTCATTATTCATCAAGAATTAATGTTTTTCAGAAATAATACAAAAAATTCATCGTAAGATATACTTGACATTCCGAATTCAAAAATTATGACTATTTTATCAAATTCAAAACATAGAATTTTTATTTATTAATTTAAATTTAATTTCTATTGTCAATATAAAATTGTGTTTTTAAGAAATATTAACTATCAAAAAATTGAAACTTTTTTTATGTCTAATTTCTAGGTGAAATTAATTCCAAGGCCAAAATTGGATAATATTATAAAAATATAATCTAATTGAACATTAAACTCAATTAAAAATTTAATTTAACCATATAAATAAATTATATTAAAATTAATTTTTGAATTAAAATACAATATCTTCTACTAATCATAAAAAAAATTGTCTTTTATCAGAAAAATACCAATATTTTCCAAAATTAAATTTTCATGTTCAAATTCTAAAGAAGAATTATATATGGTAAAATAGAACAAATAAATGTGACCAAAAATAGAATTAACTAGGGTTATCCATCAAAAAGTGGTAAATCAACCTTTTAAGGTAAATTATGCTTCAAATTATATTCATTCACATTTTTTGCCACTAACTTTTTTTGGATAAATGTTAGAACATTTATCAAACATGTATAATCATTTTGTAGTTAGTTATATTAATTCCCTCCAATAATACGAATTTTTTTTAACTACCATTTAAAATAATAATATTATATTATTATTTTGAAACGCAAGGTTTCAATGAAACTCATTGTTTCGTATCAGGTACGCCATAAAACAGAGAATCCCCTTTAAAGTAAAATTAATATTTATTTCACAAAATATTAATTAAAATGAATATTTATTATATCTTTATCTACCTAGGATGGTACATCCTTCTCCCCTTTTGGAAATTGGGTCATTGCAATTTTATTCACTTATCAAATAAATTGGGGTATTTATCCCTCAAAGCATTTTATAATTCCCACATTGCCTCTAAAAAAATATGGTTTTTCCACAACACTTTAACTTGGTAAATTACCTTATTCCATAACAAATGTTCTCTACGATCAAGAATATAGACTGTTTGTTCCTCATAAAAGATATTATCTTCAACGGAAATACCTCTGGACATAAAACATGAGATGGATCTGGCATATACATTATGAACCTTGAAACATGAAAAACATTGTGTACTTGGTAACAACTAGGAGGTAAAGCCACTATGTACACAACTGATCCAACTTTCTCCAAGATTTCACAAGGTCCAAATATCCTCAGACTCAACATTCCATTATTTCCAAAATGCATCACACTTTTCCATAGAGAAACTTTGAGAAAGACATTATCACCTATATCAAAAGAAAGATCCATCCTCCAATTATCAACATATCTTTTCTGCCTTCTCTGAGCTATTCTCATGTGCTTCTGCATCAAGTGAACCTTTTCTGCAATTTCTTCTACCAATTCTGTTCCCATCAGCTTCCTATCACCTAATTCTTCCCAAAGATAGTGTTTGACCACACTGTCCATATAATGCCTCAATTGGAGCCATCTGTATACTGGAATGAAAATTGTTATTATAAGAAAATTCAACCAAAGAAATATGTTGGTCCTAACTTCCCTGGAAATCCAGTGAATAAGCACATAGCATATCCTCCTAGGTATGAATTGATCTTTTTGATTTCCCCACTAATTGAGAATTAAAATCAGTACTAAAATTTTATTGAGTACCCAACAAATTGTGAAGTCCTTTCCAAATGTTAGAAGTAAACTTGGGATCACGATTAGGTACAATGGAGAGTGGAACACCATGCAACCACACTATCTCTTTAATCTACAACCGAGAATGTTCATCTTGAGACAAAGAGTCTCTAATTGGAAGGAAATGAAGATATTTAGGAAATAGATCAACAATAACATATATTTTATTATTACCTAGAGATGGTTTTTGTAATCCCACAAGAAGTCAATGGATATATTATCCCATTTCCACTCTAGAACCTATAAAGACTGAAGCATCTCATTCGGTAACTACCACTCATCTTTAACCTACTGACAAGTCAAACACGTCACAGTAAAATCAACAATATCTCTTTTTATTGCATCCCACCAGTAATAATCCTGAATATTTATGTACATCATTGTACTTCCAAGATGAACTAAAAACAGAGAAATATGAGCTTCACATAACAACACATTCCTCAACTATGAATCAGAAGGAATGCAGAATCTCTTTCCAAATATCAAAACACAACCACTATCAATGTTAAATTTAGGAAACGTACCTTTCTAAACCAGCTCTACCATTTTCTGCAACTCATTGTCTTCATTCTGCGCTTTCTTTATTCTGTCTGATATAGATGATTTCACTGACACATGAAACAAAACAGAAGTATTTACTTCACCAAAAACATCAATGCAAAAGTTAATCAAATCAAAAACCAAAGGATTTCATTCTAAATGTATCATGGTTATGGAAGAATTACTTTTTTGACTCAAATCTTCATCCACTTTATTTCCTTTTCACGAATCGTAAGGGATCGTGCAATCATAATCCATGATTAATTAAAACCATCTCCTTGGTCTGAAGTTCATTTTATTCGGAGTGAATATATACTTCAAACATATATGGTCAGTATATATTATTCATTTTACTCCATACAAATGATGCCCCAAAATTCATAAAGAAAAAAAACAGTAGCTAATTCCAAATCATTTTTAGGGTAGTTTAACTCATGAGGTTTCAACTGACATGAAGCATAATCAATAACCTGATAATTTTTCATAAGGGCACAGTCAAGTCATATCAACAAAGAATCAAATTAAATAACAAACTCACGGTTTCTTGAAGGTAGTTCCAAAACTGGATCACTTACTAATCTTCTTTTCAATTCTTGAAAACAATCATCACAATCTTTTGTCCAAACGAACTTATCACCTATTCAAGTTATTTTAGTCAGTGGGATAGATAACCAGAAAAATTATCAACAATTCTCCGGTAATTAAATTCCAAACTAAAAAAACTATGAAACTTGGTTATATTTGTGGGTCTCATTGTTCAACAATTATTGTTTAATCGGGATCAACAGTTATGATATTTTTAGAAATAATGTGACCAAGGAAAGAAATTTGTTTTAACAAAACTCACACTTATTGAATTTCCCAAATAGATTAGTTTCTTTTAAGAATTGCAAGACAACCCTTAAATGACAATCATGATCCTAATTACTTTTAGAATAAACCAAAATATCATAAATTAACACAACCACAATCTTATCCATGAACTCACAGAAAATTCTAATAGTAAGATCCACAAATTTAGCTGGTGCATTAGTTAAACAAAAAGGAATAACTAAAAATTTGAATTGTCCATATCTAGTATGAAATGCAGACTTTCGATTGTTTTCTCCCTTTAAATTCAACTGATAGTACCACAACATCATGTCAATCTTTGAAAAATATTGAGCTCTCTGGAGTTGATCAACCATATCATCGATATGAGGAAAATGATACTTGTTCTTAAAAGTGATATTCTTCAATGATATATAATCAATGAAAAGTCTCATTGAAACATCTTTATTTTTAACAAATATGATAGGAGAACCACATGGTGATCTTCTAGGACAAATAAATCATTTATCAAATAAATCCTACAATTGATTCATTAAAACTAAAAGTTAAATTTTAGCCATTCGATAAGGGGGTTTTGAAAGTGGATTAGCATCAGGAACTATGTCAATAGTAAATTCAACTTCTTGATTATGTATAATATGAGGAAACTCATCCGGGAAAACATAAAAATACTCATTTTCCCCTGGAACATCATTAATATGAAATTTTTCCCTGTTTTCAACAATATGTGCAAGGTAACATTCATTTCCATCTTTTACCTTTTTCTCTACTTCCTGATATGTTATCAAAAGTAAGGGATATTTCTTGTACACAAAATGAAAATATTTTTAAATAGAAAACTCATATGCTCTATAGTCAATCTTAGCATGATAAACAAAAATCCAATCCATACCCATAATAACAACAAACTCTACTAGAGGTAAAATAGTAAGGTTAGCCGGTATATTCTTTCTGCACACAAGGACAAGAATGTTCCTATAATTTCTTTTTGTCTCAATGTTTCCCCCCGATGATTTTACCATAATTTTAGGATTAATATCTTGAGATGGAATTCCTAATCTACAAGAAAACCTCTCATAAAGGAATGAATTTATAGACCCCAAATAAAACAACACATTGGTATAATTTGAACAAACAAATAGTGTACTCGATACTACTTCATTTGATGTCCAAACATCTACCAATGTAGATGGAAGGTACTTCACCAACCCATTATTCATATAGTCCATTTTCTTTCCCTTAGTGGAGTACTTCATTGGAAACTCATTTGTATAATGAACAATTTCATTGCACTTAAATCATTTTATTGATTGTAAATCAGATATTGTCCTCCCATTACCCAGAACATTTTCAGTGTAATTATGAGATTTATGTCCCATTTTACCACATCAGTTGTGCTTACTATAATTAAAAAGTCATTCCCCAGCATGACTTTTACCAGAATTTTCTCAAACTATATACTTATGTTTCATTCCATCAGACATTATTGAAGAGTTCTTCCATTTCACATGCCACCTTGACCTCTTATTTTGTTATTTTTCAAAGAACATCTGATCATCGTTAAACTCCATTTCCACCTTCTCCGCACACAAAACATGTTTCTCCGAAAATTTGAACTCAGGAGAAGATAAATCCCATATATACATTGGATTTAATCCTGGGTAAAAATAGTTTATTTTAATATCTAGATCTCTTATGAAATTCGGAGCATACCTTGCAGATGAGTGAATTTTTATTAATAAGCTGCCACAGATTCATCTTAAAACCTCAATTCCAGGAATTTTTTTTCCATCCTAAGAAAAACCAGCTTAGGAAAATATTTCTAAAAAAACATACAATTGAATTAATCTCAATAAAGAGCATCAATATCCTCATTATCTCTAAAAATTTTCACCATAGACTACCACTAATCAGCCTCACCTTCAAAACAGTAAATAGAAAGACTAACCTTTTGATGTTCTGAACACCCGCTAACATCGAAAATATTATCCAGTGGTTTAATCCACCCTTCTGCTAGCACATGGTCAGATGGTCCTTTGAATGATGGGGGATTTTGCCTAATGAAATGATCCACTACTGACATGTTCCTCTATGATTTATCTAGCTGATCTTTTGTATAGATACCACCAAATTTTATAGCCTGAGTCAACTATTCCATCTCTGTAACAATCTGTTCAGTTCCAATTCTGACCATCACAGGATGTAGATTTGAAGGTTGTCTTCCTCTAGATGACATCCCAACATATCAGCCCTGTTTACTTTTTGGAAAACCATTCTGAACAAAGATATATCTTAGGATATTTAACATGGTAATATATAAATGATATCATTTCAATATTAACATAAATTTATTTATGAATATTAATTTAACAGTACACTAACTCCTAATGTTATCTAAACTGACCTCTGATACCAACTATAAGGAACTGGCCTTAAAACATTACATAATTTTGAACAAAATTAATAATTAACATTGGGGATCTTTTTTGGATTAGAGTTTTAGATAATTAGGATATAACTATTATATTACATCTCAAATTTACAAAGTAGACACTTTTACTCAGTTCCCATTTTTTCCACAAAATAAAAACTCTTTAAAAAAAGTGTCAAGTCTAGATTCATGTTTTAGAAAGAATTACTTTTCCATGATCCCATCCTTGACCCTATTCATATTTATGTCGGGTGAAAAACATTTCAAAACGTGGGATGATAATAAAAAATATTAGTAAAGGTTATAAAACAAATAAAGAAAACATTAGTTTTTCATTACATATATAACATAATCTCTTTAACAAACCACAAGGAATCATAATATTTATGAATAACACATAGAAAACATAAATCATAATGGTAACTTGTGGCATCCATATCATACTTAAATTATATCTATCACAGCTACAAAGACAGTTACATTTGGAATACCCATCACAGTATATTCCATAAATATCATTGGAGAAACATTCATGTTTACTTCCATCATGTTACCCAATGCATTGGAGAGTTATCTCGGGCTTACCTTCCCTAGGTTTATCAAGGAACCACCAATATGGGTAACAATTCTAAAGAACCATAGCATATTCATAACACATAAAAATATCATGGAAAGATAATATTTCCACATTTCAATCACAATATATCATTTAAATATATTGACATCACAAATCTATTATCCAAGCCATTTTAAATAATAAAATATGTATCATAGTATATAGTATTTATTTTCCTTTTAAAAACTTTACATCTTATAAGGAATCCAAAAGATCAAATAATACTCACAACAGCGGACAAAGTCGTTGTCACCTCTTTTGTTAAATGAAACATTCATTTTTTCATTTAGTAAAACGCCTCATAGAAAAAAATCCTTTATAATTATATGAAATGAATAAGGTTTTCATACAATGTATAAAATAACATCATGTATAAAAACCATATATGCCTCAATGAAAAGAGATTGAGACAATTTCCCTTACCAAGTGTCTGACTAGAATCGTTCATTCATGAATCTCCTAAATAATAAACTGATGTTAATTTATACATGATTAAGAGCACTTTTTAAAGTTTATCATTCCTTTTAAATAATTTTTTACCATTTTATAAACATTGTGAAATCATTTATGTTAATAACAGGCATGTTTTCGATATTTGGTACATGAGTCAAAAATGAATTTCTTGTATTTAAATGTTGTCTATTGGTCAAAAGTCCATTATCACCAGAATGATTTTAATTATTTAAATATAATATATATCTTATATTTTCATTGTATATGTGTATTTATAATAGTATATAATATTTGGATGTAAGAAATGATATGCACCTTTTATGGAGACGGTAAGCCATACATACACATGAATGCTACTTTCATTTCTACTTCTTATTTCAAAATAAAATAAAACATAATGATACATTGTTATATTATAATTCTAGTATAATATCATATATTATATCATTATCTCCATACTTTATACATCCCACATATTGCATTAACGAGTCATATCACATTGAGGGGGCAGTAGTCCACACTTCCTAAAATGAAATTATCAAGTTTACCCATAATGGAAACCATAAATGTATACTATAAATGAAAAATACATAAGCATAAATAAAAAATAAAAATAATATGTTTCATATATAAATTTAGTGTCATATTAATTGCCACCATGAGAGGCGGTAGAAGGTAATTGAACAATCATCGTTTCGGGAGGCGTTAGTTTGCCATCCACAGATGCAGTATTTTCTTTACACATTAGACAGAGGTCTGTGTAAGTGTAGACAGGATACTTATCATTACAACATCCATATATATTATTAATACTGGTGATCTTATAAAAAGTGTATTAAAAAGATATTAGTGGTTGGAGAAGTAAAATAAAAGAAAAGAATTTAAGAGAAACAGTTACCTTTAATTCGGGTATCTCCCTTTGGATTGAACCAAAATAATTTCTTGAAGTTCATTTTGCCTATGTTAAGGCTTATGGGTGGAAGAGAGGGATCATGAATTCTTATTTGGGTAGGGGTGGGACGATCCATGGAGATTGATATGTGTGAGTATTGGGTTTGAGGTGAGGGCGTTTTATAAGAGTGGGGAGGGGCACCTTAGAAAGGTGTGAAAATATTATTCAATTATATAATTATTTTCAGTTTCAAAAAGACCAAAACTAATTAAAGTAGATGAAAATATTACTCAAGGTAGAAATAAAATCATCCATTAATTATTGTATAGGTTTTTGATATTTTTTTAATCATTATAATATTATTTATTTAAATAGTTTATTAATGTGGTAAACATTCCATCCTTATTGTGTCATAAATAATTTAATTTATTTTAATGTCTACAAATTATAAAAAAATAACATGATATAGGAAATATTTTTCTCTATCCAAAAAATTTTATAGAATAAATTATAATTTATATAACACTATGTAAAAATTAATTTACTAGAAGATATTTTTTTATGGCATATGTACTTTTACTTTAAGTTAATTAAAATAATGTTTCATTATCACTCTTAAGTGGCTCAAAGGGGTCCAAAAATAGACCCAAAGAATACCATGATCGGCCATGACTAATCCAATAATTTTAGGATATGTGTTATAGAAGTTGTTTTTTATTATAATATTATTTTTTTATTGAATTACCCTATTTATCTATAACCGCGGTAAATAAAATCAAAAGATATTATTCACAAAAAATTATCTTCATTTTATTGTACAAACTTTTACATAATAGTAAAAACCATGTGTGTCGGATTTTTGAAATTCAATTCACAGAAGTGGTAAAATTTAATTTAAACGAAAATTTCATTTTTAACTACTATATAATTGTTTCCTTATTCATCAAAAAATAGAAGTTTTCTAGAAAAATTAAAAAAAATTCATCCTAAGATATATTTGATATTTGGAATTCAAAAATGATTTCTATTTTACAAAATTTAAAACATAGAATTTGGTTTAATTAATTTAAAATTAATTCTTGTTGTCCAAACAAAAATAGTGTTTTTAAGAAATATTAACTATCAAAAGATTGACACTTGATTATGTCCAATTTCAAATTGAAGTTAATTCCAATAACCAATATTGTATTAAATGATAAAAATAAAATATAATTACACTTTAAAATCTTTTAGAAATATAATCTAACAATATGAATACATTAGATTAAATTGTAGTTTTGAATTAAAATATATTATTTCTCCATTATTCATCAAAAATTGAATTTTATCAGAAAAATATCAAAATGTTACCCAAATTGAATTTTAATATCCCGATTCTAAAGAAGAATTTTATTTTATCAAATAGAATATATAAAAGTTAAAAAACTATATTTAAAAGGGGTTTTCCATCAAAAGGCGGTAAATCAACTTTTATAGTAAATTATGCTTGATATTAGATTCATTTACATTTTAAGCCTCTAAATTTTATTGGATAAATGTAAAAACATTTAACAAACATGTATAATAATATTGCAGTTAGTTTTGTTCTTTCCTACAAATACAATAGCTAGTCATTTACTACAATTTAAAATAATAATATTATATTATTATTGTGCAATGTAAGATTTCAAAGAAACTAGTTGTTGTGTATAGGTTACGCCATCCAACATAGCCACCCATTTAAAATAAATTTAATATTTAAATCACAAAATATTAAATAAAATTAAAATGTATTGTTTCGTTATTTACCTCGGATGTTACATATAGTTATGTGATTGAGGAAACTAGTAAATGTTTTATTTTTAAATGAAACCTATAAGGTTTTTAATTGGCTGCATAAGGTTTCGCCAATTACCAATTTGGGGTAAATATTTATTGATTTTGTGAAAAAATGGTTACTCCATGAAGTATATTTGTACGAGTGCAGTATAAGTAAAGATAAAATGTGGGATTCGTTATTTCTATGAGATAATATGCCATTCCATGAATGTAGTTTTAGTAAAAAAAATTATGAGTGACATCTTTTATAGGTATTTATAAAATTTTATAAGAGTAAATAGAATTGTTATATATGAATAAAATAAGTTTTATATAAGATTTATTACTTTTCATGTCATGAAGTTTCATGTTACACAACACCACACATAAGGCATTCTATGAGAAAAAATATGATTATTTTTGTGGTTCTGGAAATCTTGGGATACCTATATTTTGGATGAAGTTCCACACCATAATGATTTAAGGATATATATGAACATGTCATGATTTTTATTATACAACACAACCTGTTTAGATTAAGAGTAATATGATTCATAATTTTTATATATAATGAAATGAGGAGATACCAAATAGTTTGGAACAAATATTTTTAGAAGTATAAATGTCGTTTTGACTGTTATTTAGTAGAAAATTCTATAATTAGTTCAGTGATTGTGATGATCCTGAGGATTGTGGTGAATTTTGAGGATGAATGTAAAAAGTGTTATATAGTAGATTATTTAGATCTATTATTTTTTGGACATAATTCCCAGAATATGGGTCCCACATAATAAAAAAGAAAAATTTTACAAGACCACACTCTAATGGTTGAAGACACAATGTGAATAAGGGGTTTCCAGATTATTTGATAGATTTATTTACAATTGTTAAAGTGGTTATATTTTGTGATATTTTAAGGATTTTATCCCTAATTTAAAACTCATATATACAAAAAAAACTTATGGTACACTTAGAATAATAATGAAGTCTTTAAATAAGAGTAATTTATCCCAACACTCCAATCAAGGGGTGAGTACAAGTAAATCTATATAACATCTTAAAGTAGCAATAAGAAAAATATTGGAATACAATGCAATATATAATTATTATGTATAAGAAGATGGGTAAGACATATATTAATGTATTCCATTTTATAAATTTTATAGGAAAAGACATATAATATCAACATTTTTATATCTGATTCAGTTTAAGAGATTGATTGAAGAATAATGAGGTATTTCACTACCAAATTCGACTAGACAAAAACAAAGTTATTCTTTTTTTGAATTATTCTCATCTGAATGATGAAGTTTACCCTATATAGATATTGACAAATATAATTTCTAAAACCTATCATTGAGGAGTTAATATCATCCAACATTGATGATAGAGAGTGCAATGATGTGATGCCAAACCATAAATCAAATCCAGAGCTATGATTTGAGTAATGTTTTATGATGATGATTTATAGACCACCATTTCAATAATTTATTAAAGATTACCTACACATATAAAAAATTTCTATGAATTTCCTTTGTGTAGTGTTCAAAATTATTTGATTTGTTTATGCATCTGGGATTGGATATCCTTAATTTCATTATAATTATAACACATGTAGAACATGGTGTAATATTCTTATAACTTCACAATCTATTGGAATATATTCATGGATTTGTCATATAAGGATAAACAAGTAATTCATTTCATGAGGTACCTGATTTATCTGCTATATTCATAGTAATTCAATTTTAGTTATATGAAATAACGAGATTTATTAAATATATTCCTTTTAATAGTGGAACATGATTTGAATGACCTTATATAATTAATGAAAAAAACATTGAATACTGCACACTTGGATTAACACTCCCTCTCAAGGTTCATTATGAAATATTAGTCCCAAAAGATGAGTTGGGTATATTTCATATTCCATAACATGTTTACAGTAGTTTTGTTGACTAAAATTGTTTTAAATTTTGATGATGTTGTTCATTAGGTTAAAAAAAATTCTGTTATTCAGAATTGTAGTTGTCAAAAATATTTGTTATTTTTAGTTTATTTCTATACTATATTATTGAAATTTTGTAAGAAATGTATTTGAATATATACCATATAAATAAATAATGTGTGATAATATAAATTTAATTAATCATGTTAAATATTAATTACGTAATTAGAAGGTTCTAAAACTGAAGACATTAGACCCAAGTTGTGTCTATAATGAGTATATTATTATATGTTCTATTATTTTAGTGGTATGTTATATGGTATTTTACAATCTCTATGCTTCCACCAATTGTGATAAAATCCTCTAGATCCATCATATATGTTTTATAATATTATAGGAATACTCAAACATCCATTTTTATTGGGATAAAAACAACTCAGCTACTCATGTTTCATATATTGGGTTCATTATTCCATAGTATTATGTGTTCCCCTATGAATGTTGTATTATACTAAATGATAGATTTTTGGAATGTTTTATTCCCCTATGATGTTTTATTCCCTAAAATAATATTTAGCTGAATGTTGTTATTCATGTCCTTAGTTATATAATTATTTTAATGATGAATTAATTCCTTTTTAATAAATTTGTTATGGGTGTCTAGTTTTAGTCATATGGATGAAATAGACCTAAATTAGTTCATATTGGTTAATAGACTTATTTTTAAATTCCAAATTGTATTTATCAACATTTATACACATTAAAATTGAAGATTTGAAGGATAAAACAACTGAATATTTGGGTATTATCACCCATATTTTTAATTTATTAATATTGGTAGGATCTAGTAAGATTATAGGGCCTTATTAAATTAGATATCATTGTGGTAAATTGGATTATATGGTGTATAATTTAATGTTTTTTAAATTGATTTGGTTAAGGATGGTCATTTTGTAAAGAAAATTGTTTTGATTTTTTGGTTTGAATTACAACCCATGAATTTGTTGTTACATTTTGTGGTTAGAGTTCTTGGTTGTTACTATTTTCAGTGGGGTGTATTCAATCATAAAAAATCAGAAGCTCCTCCAATATAATGATATTCTAAATATAATTATAAAATAAAATAATCAACAATGTCGGTTTGATTGGACTAGTTTGTTGTATATGTTGGTATCGACAACAACATATTGAGGGTCACTATGATATGGTGTTGGGAATATCAATAATGATTCTATTAAATATGGTGAATTCTATCTATAATCTTCATCAATGAGTGATCGTGATCATCTATAATAAATATAGGAATATGATTATGAAAATGTTTAGCATCACAAAAAAATTTTATGAGTAAAACATTAATGATAAATTGGTTATAAAGAATTGTAACATATAAATAATTTATTAAATGTTTCATTGAATATGCCTTACATTGATATAAAAAGGTGGTTCCATTGATTTCATATATAAGAAGGCACATAGTTTTGACTTCTGTGGTAGATACTATCAGGTAAAGTAATTGGTTAAAACACTCTACTTATGTCATTTATCTCCTACATTTTTTAAGGTTCACGTAGACTACATTATAGAGTGTTCTCCTACCTGAGTTTTATTTGATTTTAATAATCCATGTATACATATAAGCGAAGGATTATTTTAGTTTTTTCTCAATGATATTTATTTTACAATACTGAAATGACTTGATGATATGAATTTATTGATATTCAATAAACAATTATTATATTTTTTTATTAATACAAATATATAGATATATCATGGTGAGTTTTCCAGGTATAACTATGTTTCCAAGTTTGAAACTCCCATTTTAGTTTGTCAAAAAAATTTCCCAGGGAATATGAATTATATGAAACGAGGATTTCAATTTTTATTGTATAATGATTACAATTTAGTCTTTGTGGAAGAAGTGTTATGGTTGAAATTAAGACACAATGAAAAGTAAAGTGATGTATAATGATGATATTCACCATGAATATCCATATATTGTGGCGTGGTGGCCTCCACCATGAGGAAAACCATTTTTTCATGAGTGTATCCAAGTCATTTCATGTTTTTTATATCCATTCCAATGTGGTGTTATTCATAATGATTGATATATTGAAAATGGATTTTTCTCCAATAAAAAATGTTCCTTGTCTTTACTTGGAATGAGATACCATAAAGAGTAAGTTCATGTCATGGTGAATGTAATTATAGAATGATTTTGAGAAAAAAAATTGTTTAAATTACTATAAAAACAACTATGACACATGATTGGAGGGTCTGCCCTGAATTCTATAGGGCTTCATATCTTACAAAAAATGTTTTCTTAGATTTGATCTTTGATTAATGTGGACATACATGGTTGTATCATATGTAATGTTTTTATAAATTTAAATATGTAATAATATAAAAATAATTATATTTGTTGATGATTTGTTCCAAAATTATAATGTAAAAGGTTTATATTAATTCATTCTTTAGAAAACACTATTTAAACCATTACAAGATGACATTTCCTTTGTTTCATAACATTTTTAGGTAAAATTAAATATGAAAAATTAATTTTATGTAACTTTTCAATAAAATAAAAGGTATTATTATTATTATATAATAAAAGAGATCGTGAAGTATCTTATTATTTTAATAAGAATGAATTCATATTAAAACCATATAAATGCTATAGTGAAACCTTCATATTAGATTAAAATGAATTTTTATATTTTATATATCCCCAAATTATAATGTATTTGAAATTTTCTTATTCATTATTTCTTCATTGATTATTGGATCCTGAATAAAGTTATAAATTGTTCAGTTTTTTTCTTTTTTCCATGATTATTCATGGATATAATTTATAATTTTATGATTATTTTTTTTAATTTAATGAGTTATATTATTTCTAAATTCTCATTCACACATTTATTTAGTTATGTGCACAGTATGATAATGGATTTAGTTTTATTATACCATGGATTTTCATTGTATTTGTTTTTGATTTTGAGAATATATTTTGATGATCATTTATACATATTAATTATTACGATAGTCATGGAATTTATATATATCTTATGTAAACTTTACATGGGTAGAGTGATGTTGGTTTGGACTATTCAGAACCATGGATCCTTAAAAATTATATAGGTATGAAAGAGTTCTTTGGAATGTTATAACCCAAACTGTTAAATAATTTTTGGCAAACATTTAGCAGCCCAAACTGATTGGTGACACTGAAAGTGGTACCTTAGTAATGTTGATTTGTACAAGGTATTATTGTCAATATCATTAGATAAACTAAAATGATATCACATCTCTCAGGACTTACTAAAATCGATATTGTATAATAGTGGACTTACTAATTGGGTTCTACACTACAGAAACGTTCTTTATAGTAGAAATACACTAATTTATGAGCTCATTTAGAGAAAGTGTTCTTATTCAGTAATATTTTTTAACTATAATCCTTCACTAGATATTATCAATTTATTCCAACTCTCCCGGGATGTATGAATTTTATAATATATCATAAATTATGTTCCTTATGATATTCTTATTTATCATTTTATTATCCCTTTTTTTATTCCTTATATAGAAAACCATCATTGTTTCTCCATGTGTTTTCTTAACATGGTTGGAAACATGTCCCTTCAGTATTACTCTTATAGAAATTTCTTATTTAATATTACTCTAAACATTTATATAAATTGTATTAATGTTCCATCATCACACTAGTATTTAGGGAAGTATAAATATATTTTACTTTCAATTATTGATAGTAAAATAATATATGAATTGTGTAAATATTTTTACATCAATATGGATTGAACATATTTATTTTGTGGAAATAATATGATTAATAACAAAATCAAAAGAATAAATGTAGCATAAAAATAAAATACATGAGATAAGATGGTGAGATTAAATACCATTTAAAAAAAGTAGTGTTAGATTCCTTTTATTTTATACATATTCAATGAAAATGAGCATCTAATATGGTAGGTCCTAATAAAGGCTACCCTAATTGTAATATTAAACAAATTGTATAATGTTGAGAAAATCTTTATAATGAATAATAATAGAGTTCTAAACTGATAATTATCAATGTCCTATATGATTTGTTTGATTAAATGACATTTTTAAAGATATATGTTATGGGAGAAACACTCTGTCATCCATAATATTAGTTAAAATTTTATTTTTTACACACTAATTAGTATTTTTTAATTTAAAAATAATTCACGATTTTATTGGTAGTTCATTTAATAAAAGTCATTATAAATGGTTGTAATTGTGATACATATCTAATAAATTATATTATTAACTTCATATAGAATCATCATCAATTATCATTCAATATATATATACATTTTAGAATAAAAATTAACAATAGATGTGGTTTATAGGAATGACACCAATATAAAAGAACTGTTTATAAGTAAGAAGGAAAAATCCCAATGTTAAAAATACCTTCCTGGGTAACTATGTTTTGAATTAGATAAAAATGAGAATATATATGATAATAAAAATAATAAAATGATTCAATAATATTTTAATATAATTATACGCAATGTGGGTAACGTAACATTAGTCTACACATTTGTGCTAAATAAAATTGAGATTGAAAAATCACATAGTGAGAGTATATATTTAATTTATGGTATGGTATGTCAATGAAATTTATTGTGGGGGTATTTTGATAATATAAATTTGTTTAAGAAATTTTATCCCATATTTATAAATGTGTTGATAATGTATCAGCATGACATTTGATTCCACGACTCTGTTGTAGTGTAAAAATGCATTGAGAGGTAATTTTTTTAGCATGATGAAAAAGATTGTATTTTTTCATGTAATCCATCATCATTAAAATTTAGTGGTATTTTTAGGGAGGATATAAACTTTTTCCATATAAGATTGAATATTTAAAGTTAGAATAAGGGGTTTATGCATTTATATTAGCATTCATGTCAGGTATTAATGTTATATAAATTAATTTCTTGATTTTTTGTGTATATGTTACCAAATGCATACATTTAATTTTTTTGACATGTATGAGTTAAAAATGAAATAAATTATGGTTGGGGAATTAAATTTTAATTAAAATTATTAGGTAATGGTTTTCTAATTATAGTTTGAATGGAAAAGGAATTTAGAGCCCATCGGTGATCATGAAGTCACAACTGAGAGGGGGGTTAATCCGGTGTGGATAATTATTTAAAAAAAATCATGTTTTGTGTTAATTTTAGCCATTTTTCCTATTAAACATATATGGTTGGTATGTGTAAATTTTTATTTTTATAATTCACCCAAAAATAGAATACCACATCAAATAGAATATACGAACTAGAAATTAACAAATTGTATTTTTACTACCGTTTTCCCCAATGTGGGAAACCTACTACATACTACGTTTAACTCCAAATGATACATTGGTTCTCAACTATAATATTCATATAAATTTCACTAAGTTTTAAGGATTATCTTGAATCAAAATCATCCATATTACAAAATATTATTCAAAATATTACACATGAAAACAAGTAGTTTAATCCCATAATACCATTGTACTGGAATCCCACCAATTTTTCCACAATCCCCTTCCACATGAAGTCTATCAGAAAAAATACATATTATATCATATCGTCTGACGAAAATACCACCATACATAACTCAACAACATAGAATACCAATGGATCTCTTAGGACACATATTGAATCATAATCTCATCTAATCATCGCATTACTTCTTAATTCCCTGTGAAATTTAATACCAGATTACTTAGACACAGACTTCTCAACACAAAAAACATGGGTATAGTAACTTATCTTGTCTCACTCAACCTTAAATTAAGGCACTCATCCACCATATTTCATCATTTGTGATTATATCTAACTAATAGTACATAATGATCTCTTCATCTTCTAATTCATATTCTTTGAATGACAATAGATTCTAATATTTAACACAGGTTAGGTTTAGCTTCTTCGACAAGATTTCTTTCTTATCTCATATTACCCATTTAAACTTAATTTAGAGTATATTCATTACTATCTTCTTATCGAAAGAACTTATTTCATCCATTTAGATAACCTATAATTATCTCATCAGACTCAGTTACACCAAAAACCAAGTGTAGAATCTTACCTCATTGATTTTAGATCCTTTTTCATTTTATATATAACTACAAGACACTAATTTGGGGTAATTTATGTATTCCAAAAAATTAAAATGAAGGTAAAATAATAACTCAATTCACAATCACACAGTCTCTATATTTCAACACTACATATGGGTTGTTTCTTGGATCCCTTTTTCACACATCAAATTGAATTAAAATAATACCATCATTTACTTATTTTTTTCATTCTCCTATTCACTGAATTAGTCCACGTATTAATTTTAACATCTTCTAAAAATCAAAATCTTCACAAATTATCTTCCCAAACATCACACATCAATTTCCCCATCTGTATGACAAGTAAAAAAAAATTTGATGATGTAATTGATAGTTTTATTATATCATAATATCATGCAAGAACATCTATTTTAAAAATTTATATATACTTTAACAAAAAATTTCTTCATCAATTCTAGATTATCCGGATGATATTTTCATACATAAACCATAAATATGTTTTAACAAATATGTAATTGAAGAAAAACTACCTTAATAAGAAGATCTGATTTTTTTATTTGTCGATTCACTAATATATGGACATTAAATAATTTAGGTAATAAATATTAATAACCTTCTAATTATTTAATTTCATTATGTTTTTAATGTATATCTACAAATCACTCAATCATGTCGGTTGTGAATACTTTGTTAATGATTTATGCTCTTTTTCACAACCCATGCCTCAATATTAAGACTTATACATTATTATTGGAACCCCATGAATACTATTTTTTTATTAAGTGCATTATACACCCCATATTCTCATTATCATCATTTTAATATGAAATTTTCATTCAATATAACAGTTTAAGAAACTCATCACTTCAAAATATAAAAGATATTCTATAAATTTTCCTTTATTGATCAAATTCTATGAGATTGACTAATAGCAATCAATATTTTTATTAATTGAATCATGGTGAATCATAGCCTTATAATTTACAAAAAAAATGTAGCAATAACTCTTGAATCATAAAGAATGTTTTTTATATACAATAACAAATTCTTTTAAAACTATCAAATTTTAAAAAATATGAACATGTTAAAATGACCCTTATGGAGGGATTATCATTATGGCCATAACATATCTTTATAACCCAACAGATGATCCATGTGACTTAATGAATTTATTTTTATATTGTCATCATGATTACCTAATTCCATATTTATAAGATATATGATCCATACAAACCATCATCCATATATATTTAGATGATCATTGTTGATTTTGTTTGTTACTAATATGAACCTTACAAATATACTCATATCTAAAGTGGTAATCCTTATAGATTATTCATCCTTATAAATAGATCTATTCTTATATGAAAATAATTTTCTGATATTTCTTCATCCTTATCATTAGGTGGGGATTATAGAAACTTTATTCTTCTGGATGGACATAATTATTTTCTGATTCAAAATCCATAATCATGATTTCATGTAAAACTTGTCAGTATGTATTTATAATATATTTGATCAATATCTAATAATATTGGATGAAATTAGGTAATTATTATACATTATGAAATAATTATAATGTAATTCCCATTATTATTTATTGTATTTACACTAATGATATAGTATTTCAGTTTCCATCGTTACCTCTTGATTCTAGCATAAAATCCACCTTCATAAAGCATCATCCATGATTTACTGAACATCCAAGTCAGTTTGTCTTCAATAACAAGTACACATGGATGGGTTCTCCACTACCTTATCTGGATTTCAAAAACCATGAATATGTTAAAAACTTATTAATTAAAAAATACATATGATGTAATACATATATTTTTCATACATCTCATCCTTTATATCTTTAATTACAATGAAACTAAAATTGAAATTGCTTCTCTAACATCATTAATTTTCAATAGATAAAAAAAATCCTATCTAATCATCAGATATTATTAGTTTTCTCACCATATGAACAACTTTATTCTGATTTACACAACTACATTCGAAAAATTTTCCTAATTATTTTCAAAAATTATGTATGTTCCCTATTTAATATGTAGTGGTATCCAACTCCTGATTATTTATCACACATTGACTTATTTCATATTGAAAATTTTTATAAATCATACTTATCCAAATAAAAGGGCACATTATGATCCCCATTTGGATAGGGTATCAATAAAAGTATCTTCCATTATTGATTTAATTTATCTCCCCACCCCCCTTATTAAGAAGAATGTTTGCGGAAATTTGTTTCTTGATTTTATTGGAATTATTGGGATGTATTTTTATCTCAAAATATATCTAATAATATTATGAAACTCATATTCTCTGTATTTTATTCCATTACACATTTTAGAGATTTATTCATTATACATATGAGAGAGTGGTTTTACTACATTTCCATAGTAATATTCAATAATTTAGTCAACTCTATCTCAACATTAAATGACCTAGTGTATAAAATTGAGTTTATTAGTTGAGACAATAAGTTTCTTTATATATTCACATTAGTGTGGTACCACTTATAACATAAATTCACAAGGTTATATCCCATATTATTTTCATGAAATTACATAAACATGAACTTTAATTGAACACACACATTACTATATTTATAGTAAAATAAATATTTTCGACATTTCATTAGATAATCACTTCCCCTTGATATAATTAGTGTTTATGAAGTAAAAAAATAATTGGATAATGAAAATCATACATCAATCTACAGCTAAATAAAATTTATCTAGACCTTCCAAATTTTTGTTTTTTGATTACATTCTAAATTTTGAACATAGTTAGTTTCTCCCTCTCAATGGGTACTTCCCTTATCACCATCATACTTTTAAGGAATGTGTGATAACAATTGATATGTCAATACAAATTGTGATATTAATTCAAATTGGGACAGTCAATTATAGATTTATACATTCAATTAGACTGTAAATTATATCATTCACCATCTCACCTATTTTCATGAATCGCACTAAATTCCCTCTTACATGATCTATCATAAAAAAATATGGGAATAAAGTGGAAATTTTTAAGCTATTCAATGATATCAGTATGAATTAGAATTTTTTTTAAACCCAAAAATTTCATTCACTGATAGACTAAAGTGTCTTAATATCTTCATGAATTCCTTAACATTAAATTTCTATATCTATATCATACTGGTTAGTTTTAGATTCTTCTTGATATTGTGTATGGTCATAGATTTTTTATCCCATTTTTTTTGAAATTATATTGGAATATTTCAAGACTAGACGTGTAACACTGCATGATTTTACAAGATAGATTATTTTTAATTTCTTTGATGTATTCTTTTGTAAGATGCAACATGATTATATTGTGTTATATGCAACACTGTATTATCTTTAAGAATATGAAACACTATTCTTGGATTCTCTTAGACACAATTTAAAATTATTTTAATAGAATTAATTTCACGCAACATAAAGGGTATATTTTTATCAATGTATAAAGGAACTATTATTGAATTATGTTATATGAAACAAAAAAGGAATCTTTAAATACACACAAAACTGAACTATTTTTCATTACATGCATGAGTGGACTTCCTCGATAGCGTGCATTGTATGCAATACCATGTCTCACTAAACAATGATATATTATAGAAATATTATTATTTAATGGGTTATGAAGTAGATTTTGTGAATAGTATTAATCACAATTATTATTTCATATAACATTAGAATTCATATTATACATTTTCTAGAACATGATATGAGAAAAAAAATCAATTTTTTGGTTAAAAGAAGTATTTTAAAAAAATGATCTTTTACTACATTTTGATGGTGCACCCATTTTAAATATATTTTTGACACATTTATATGTTAAAATTGTCAAAAATAAACTTCTAATTTTGAATTGCAACATAAAAATTAACTTTTGTTGAATTTTTTTGGAATGTTTCTAATAAGATTAAAATTTTATTGAATAGTGAAAAATGCGGTATTTTTATTTGAAACTTCCTTTTTATCTAATTTTTTATGTAATTAGATTATATATATAATTTTTTAAATGTTTAATTAGATTATAATTATTAATTTAATCTATTAGTGGTCATTATATATAATTTCACTTTTAAATTGGACATAAAAAACATGTCAATATTTTGATAGCTATTACATCTTAAAATACATGCTTTTTAGTTTTGAAAACGTGAATTAAATTTAAATTTATTACTAAAAATCATGTTCTATTAATTTGTAAAAATGGTTTATATATTTGGAATTAGAAGGTGAAATTGTCTAAATAAGTACCTTTTATTTTTAGACATTGTGAGTAGAGACGTCAGTAATTATTTTATTTACCATCGTTAAAGGGTAAATATAGTAAATAAAGGTAATAAAATAATAGTATAATAAAATTAAACTACCCTAAAACATGTTTACATCCTATTGTATGAGGTATTACCGACCATGGGAATCCCTTGGTCGATTTTGGGACCCCATGGATTCCCTTGGATGTGAAAATGACATTTTCTAAGAATTAATTTAAAGTAATGATAATTATAACCTAAACATATATATTTTACTTAATAGATTTTAATATGTGGTCATATAACTGATCTCTATGACTCCTAATATTTATTATAAAATTTATACTATTTCCTACAAAATTTTATTTTATTTATAATTTTTAGGAATTATATAAATATATTCATTTATGACACAATAATGATGTAGTGATTACATCATTAATGGAAGATTAAAATAAATGTATTTATAAATATTAAAATAAATTCTATTTAAACATTTTGATTAAATACACTAATTTTAAAAATTACATTGACATATTATGGATGAGTTAATTCCTTTGAGTCGAAGGAATAAATTTTCTAATAATTTTTAAAATGTCACATATGAATAGTTTCCAAAATTGAGATTATTTAAAACATAAAATATAAAATAGTTTATTAAATGATATTAAATTACTAAAAATATAATAATAATCCAAATGGTTAATATAAGTCCAAATATTTAACAAATAACTTTTTTAGGTCGTTCAGCGTGATATTGTAATTACATTAACCCACAATGTCTAAATAAGATAATATGAGGGTAAGATTAAAAATTGGAAAATAAGAGTTAAACCAAAACGTTAAGGATAAAAAAATATTAAGAAATTGTCTAAAAAATAATTATATGATTTGTATTCAAATTAGAATCATATTATATTTGAATTAAAAATGTTGTGGACCACTATATATCATAATTGAATTTATAATAATTTAATATTTTAGTACTTTCCTAATGTACCCATGTCATCTCTTTTAAAAGGACACCTCCTCCCCCTCCTCTTCACCCCATTTTGAGCCTTATGTCTCATCCAACCCCTGAAAATTTTATAATATGTTTCATCTCAGTATGACGGGGTTTTAGACACATATGGAAGAAATTGGACCAAAGGTAAGGGACAATTTTGAAATCTCATTTTTATTCAAGATTGTTTATATATAAGTATTTATTGGGGTAATATTAATCATCCATTCCAATGTTTTCTAGTAATTTTTTCATAAAACTTTTACTACTCTTCAATGTATTTTTAATGTCATTTTTACCAATTTTTTTCTTTTAATACATGGTACGGAAGGAATCCTTCTTTTTTTTTAACATACGAGGTACTTTTTTGAATTATCCAGAAAAATTACAAGGATATTGTTATTGTTTAACTTATACCAAATGAATGTATTTTTACAGTTCCGTGATACCTAATTTCCAAAAAATCTTCTTATACCCTTTTTCATGTTTATCTCCAACTAAATTAATTTCTTATAAAATTTTGTGGAATTCTGAGAAAAGAGAATGCTTTTGAAGAAAAATTGATATTTTCTTCAGGAAATAAGATCATGTGTTTTATCAAAATTATTTTCCTTATAATATGTTGAATATAAATATAGTTACATTTATTTCACTTTTATTACTATGATTTGACTTAATTAATGATGGAATGTTTTTTGTAAGGATTATGTTATGATGAAACGATATTTAAGAATCCCATTTTATTTCTTGGGTTATATTATGATGAATGATTTATTTTTTATGGAACATGTAATAATGATATCATTATAATATGTGTGGTAACTATATCTCCCACCAATGAATTGGGTAATGATTTATATCTCATATGATAGACATTACTGGAACAGAATGTAAATCTAGTTTAGTAATACATGGTTGGAATAAAAAATATATCTAGTTCAGTGAAACATGGAAGGAACAACACATAGACTCAGTTCAGTAGTGGAATTTTTAAATGATTATTTTGGAATTATGTGGGATTGTAAATAAATTTACTTCTTTATCCATAAGGATCATTCTTTTCGTATGAATTTTATGTTTCCTAAATTCACCCAATAAACATTTTATAGAATATGGAATTAAAATAAGTAAAATTAGACTGGTTAGGAAAATAACAAATGTATCATTAAATTTGTGAATTGGATTATTATATATTTTCAATCCTTCGATGGATATATAATACAATCTTCAGTTCTGATGAAAAATCAAATGGTTTTGGTAGTTGAGTCGAAGGATGTATCAGCTAAATTTTGACATCAATGTTTGAATTTTTAGGGATATAGTATTGTAGTAAAGCGTATTTTACTAGAAAACCACTTTTATAGAAGATATATGGGACCATATGATGGTATATCATCTTTATCATAAATAAAGATTGTTTTCTAAACATAATTAGTGATAGTGAATCTTATCATTATACATTACATAATATATTATTTTAATGTTTTTTCTTATATAAATAGGAAAAAAATTGGAACAATTAAATCTTTGGTAGCCAATTTACTTTTTATGATGTCCTTCTATGAATTTTGGTTGAATTTTAGGAATGATTGTCATATAAGAGCTTCTAATTATAGTGGAGAAGCCTTATTAATTCTTGTTACCTAATACATATTGGGGCATGATGATAGTTGAATTTCCATAGCATTGAACTACCTCTGGATAAGAATATTTAGTGATCTTAGGTTTAATAATTGATTATGTTTGTCTTTTTTTAGGCATCCCAACAATTGGTATTATTGATTGGTTAGTCTCACAAATAAAATTTTCTAATTTTTTTACTTAGCATAAAGTAAAATTTATTTTAGATGGTTTTATAATCATCTAGAAATATTTTGATAGATGATGGAAAGGTTTAGATCAACCAGTCTCACGAAACTGACTATTACTTATCATATATTCATAAAGAAGAATGTCTAATCCATGAAGATATCATACATCCACTAAGTCGAAAGGAACCCAAATATATGGAAATATTAATTTTAATTGATGTATTGAAACATTTTATTTTCGATGAGGGTAAAACATTCATGAAACATGATCTTTAAAATTTGAGGGAATAAATATACATATATTTTTATTTAATCATGGAATACATGTTTGAATAAATAAATTCCTAAAACAATATTTTCATGTTTATTTTTCTATTTAGCTTGATTTTATAAAAATAAAATTTATTATAAAATAATTTGACCATCATCAACATGATCTGGATCCATTTGAAAGTGATGAATGTGTCTTTCAAAAATGATGTGTGGGGTGTACTAATTTTTTTATCTTTATTGGAATCATGGAATAATTTTGTTAATTAATTCACAAATATATAATGATATGGTATTAAAGAAATTTTTAATTTGATCCTCTATAAAATGATCTTGAAAAAATAGGTCTATGTACCTTTTGAGAGTGCCTTGAATACTACTAGAAGGGGATTATCACCACATTGGAATAATATTATAGGGATAATAATTATGTAATTTCAATTGGTCAAACACCTACCAATATTAATATTAGTAAAAAATGAAAAATATTCTGGAATTATAAGAAACAGAATCATTGAACAATAAAAATTTCATTTGGATTTTAAAATTTTGGTAAAACAATTGATGGAGGTGAAAATATACTTCTCATGGATCCCATTCTGATAGAGTCAGGGATTGTGAACCTTGGTTCATCCACCAACTCTAGAGATGAATTTTCATTTATAGAAATCTATGTATTATAATTATTTGGGAATGTTCATTTGAGAGATAATGAAACTCCATTGGTAATCTAAAAGGGAGAATAAAATCTATTGATATAGAATGTCAATTTTCAATAACTTAAAGTACTGAATAATATAATTAATCTATATCTTAATATCACATCTATACTGAAGCTAAATAATAATAGGTTTAGTATGACCTTTTCCAATGTGTTTAATAGTTTCACTCGAGGATAATTGGTTATGGAATGTGGATTTATAAGATGGAACCCATTATCTAAATTGAAGATCAAATTGAAGTAAAATTATATAAATCTCAATATTGAATGATATAGTTGTATAAAATTATATTAATTGTCACCTCATATATAAGAACGTAATGTTCTACTAGGGAAGGTCATTACAAATCATTATCACACAACTATTCAGAATCCTATGAATTTTGTTCATATAGAGGGAAAAGGGTTTCATTCAACTTGAATGATCAGAATTATAGTTCCTAGAAGATATAATTAGATAACATATATATCATGGGACCTGCCTCAATCCAATATATTGTAGGGATGTATTAATGTTCCACATGAATTGAAAATTACATTGGGAAGTTATAGGTTTAGTTTTTGGAAAAACAGATCTTGTAAATATTTTTATACCAAGGAAATTCATGGTGGAGTTAGAAATTGGAAGGAAATATAACATCCATAGATTTGATATTGGTTGAAAGTCATATTGGATTAATTTTTTGATCATCTATGTTAATATAGGGAACATACATGAAATAAGGGTACCCAAAACTATATAATTGAATAGACAAGTAGACGGGATGAACCAAACTTTTACTGAGGAGGTAATATATATGGGTTTTCACACCATTATTTCCATGGAAACCCGTGATGATGCAATTAACAAGGCCACACACCTAGATAATAAATGTTAGGCCATTGTAGAGGAATAATGGGTACCACGATAACTATTTTTTGGAACGTAACCAAGGGTTTCATGTGTCAATGTTTAAAGGTTCATTTAATATCATCATATTAATTTATAGGAAATATATATGCATTATGAATGTTCTAAATACTAATTAATTATATGTTTTGGATATAATTAATGTGGTTACCATGTATGAATGAATTATTGGTACACTATCATTAGAAGTTGAAATGAAACCATTAATGAAAATATCTAAATGGAACAGTAGAAATTAGCTAAATAAGATATTGAAAGAAATTTGAGGGATAATAAGGAAAAATACAATCTATATTAAGGAACCAGTGCATCAAAAATCACACTAATACCATATTTCACCCTAAAATCACTAAAAAATCCTCAAATGATAGATATACCAAAAAGCTCGAGGATAACTGAATCTTGAGGATAATACTTTATATTGAGAAAAAAGTTGTAGTATCATTGGAAATTAAAATACCAGAGAGTGTAGAGATTTACAATAGATGGTTTTTTATATTCAGAAAACTAGTGCATGAGTATGGGGTTGATGCCAAAAAAAAGATAATTGTAAAAACTGTTAGCGAAATTTATATTCTTTAAGAAACCTCAATTCCCTGTGAATAAAACTAGAAGGAGTTAACCACTGAGGGATAAATAAATTCTTTAATATTCAATGTATCATTGTATTTGGATAATCTTCTAGAAGTTACATGTATATTAGAACAAATGGGTCAACCATTTTATGGAAAAAAATTATGGATGTAGAAGCTACAACACATATTTGATAGTTGATGGATTCCAATGGATATACTAAATCTATTTCGAACAAATATTTTTAAATCATATTTAATCATATTATCATTAATATGGCCTTGATTAATTTGTATTCTAATGGTTTAGAAAAACATTATATGATTGATATTATTTACTTTCTCTATGGTGATTTCGATTAGGATCCAAACCTGAAATACAATAAGGGTTTTGAAAACCATAAGATAGAGGGCCATATTTTTAAATTGAATTGAGGACTATGATATGATATTGGCACCATAATGGTGGAACTAAAATTTTGGATTCTTTTATGGATGAAGATAGATTCAAAATTTTCAAAATTGATATTTATTTTTATCTAATTTTTTATGATGATTTGACTTACATTTTAATCATACATTTTTATCGATGATATGTTCTTAGGGGGTCTATAAATTCCATGGATTCATAAAATAATGATTATGTTTTCTAGAATATTTTAAATGAATGGTCATGTTCATGTCATGATAATCTAACAGATGAGAATAGACAATGATGTAAAATAAAGTACATCAGAGTCGTTTAATGAATAATATATATAAAATGTCATTATAAAATTTTGGATGACTAGATGTAAATATATTATAAAACACTCTATCTGAAACAAATAATTAACCAATGAATGTGTACATTTAATGAAAAATGTGGTCAAATAAATAGAAAATATACAATATGAAATATATATTAGAATATTGATGTATTTGATTATCTATTTTCATCCTAAATTTTCCTTTTTAGTGGAATTATTAATTTATTTTATTTCTTACCCTATGGATTAGAATTGGGAAAATGTGATTATGATTATCTAATACATAAAGTGATCAATAGATATTATATAATTATTCACTTAAGTAGTTCTATTAAATGATTTATTGATTAAATATTTTTTTGTTATTTCTAAACAAAGAATAGAACAATTTGTTTTTTGATTACATTTTGACTAATGATGATCAGATAAATATCCCATCCATATTTGGTTTTTTACTTTATATACAAATTATTTTTTTATATAGTAGTTTTAGAATCAAGAAATGAGTCTCTCGGGTTAATGATCTTATTAAAGGATCATGGAAAATAATAATAATAAAGACTATTATTTTTCGACAGTCATACTTTAGTACACCTTTCCAAGAATCTATTATTTCATCAAACAATGAAAAAAATTGAACTAATTATTCTCTTCTTCCAGAATATAATTAAAGGAAATGTGTTTGAACTAATTAATAACACATGGATAAAGAACTCAACTGTTATGTTCTTGACATAGTCATTTCAAGAGATCTGCAGGTAGGATTGTGCCTCAGTGGGAAATAGATGAACAAAATTAGGATGTAAAACACTTATTTCACACATAAGTATTATGTGGTTCCCCTTGGGTTTTATAATGTAATATTTAATTAGTAGATTTCTAGGAATATAATGATTCTTAGAGTCAGTGGATATTCATTTATAGAAACTATAAACTACTTTAAATATAGTAGGACTTGTTAGGATACTTGAAAATGTAATATTTATCATGTGGATTATAATTTTAGAAGCTAAAAATAAATCATGGTTTTTTAGATTGATCATTTTATATTGTTAATAGATAACCATCTAGAAAATTCTACATATGGAAGTCTTAGTTGAATGGTGATGTCAATATATGGTTGACCATGAATATACATTGCTGGTGCAACATATTTTTTAGTAAAATATCCTTTATAAATGGGAGGGGAGACTGTCTATTTATATATGATTTTATGATTACTTTTTCAGTGAAATCATAGAATAATTACCCATAGTGATTCCAATCCATGTTCCTCTAGTAATATTATCGTTTATAGTTCTTTCTATTGGACATAAAATGAAATTATATACCACACAATCGTGTGTGTCAATTTTTGTCCCGTCCTGTCCAACGGTGCTTGGACGTGACAACCCCAAGCCTGATATCCAAAGGCCAAGGGTTGGTGACTAGAACTTGAATTATTTTCCTAAACAAGGAAGGCATTGGATTAGGGATCTTTAAACACTCAAAAAGTGAAACTGAAGTAAAAAATCAATAAAAGTAAGGTACAACCACAAGAGTAAAGTAAAACCTCAAGTAAAAATTTGATTTGAAAACAGTGGGCTGGAAAAGAAGATCTAGAAACTGAAAGAATGTAAATACCTATCGCATCTGCCATGGAGCTCTACCTGGAGAGTAGTAGTCATAAGTATGATTTCCAAGAATAGGATCTCGACTGCTCTTATCTTGCCAAGCTCCACCAACTCCCAAACCTCCAAAGTCTTCCTCGGAGCATTAGTAGTCATCATAAGACCTACATCTGTTGGTGGAGCCCATGAAGGGTTGAGTATAACCTCTCAGTAGGGGACCTTGAGACACCTGAAGGTGTCTCAATCATCCACAATGGTGACAATCACATGAAATAACACAAAGGTAATATCAAAATCATGATATAAAACATGAATCACACAGACAAAGAGATAACTTACTCTAATAGTATAACTTCAAGATTACTATTACAGGGATGAATAGTCGTAATGTTATATCATAATATCAGTATTAACTATACTGTTGAACCAAATAGGTCACTGTATGTTGACCCGTATTGGTCGCTAGATGTTGACATGTATTGGTTGCTAGTGTTAATCCTAATAGTCCACTAGTGTTGACCCTTATTAGCCACTGGTGCTGACACCTGTTGGTCACTAGTGATGGCTTGTATTGGTCTCTAGTATAGAGATTGGCAGGATTAGTCGTACAACTTGATCATACCACTCTAATGTTTTTATGCTGACCTGTAATGTTCACTCTTTTTCATCTATTTACAACCAACTACTGGATTCTTGCACGAATCACTCTTGATCTCAAGAATATTATTCTACTCAATCCATAATTTATTTTTCAACCAGTATGATGTCCATCAAAAAGAAACCCAAAGAGACCACCCTCGTCATATGGGTCCCAACGTGACAGACAGATCATCGATCAGATGCCCAGTCTGTGAGAAATGAGCACCTTGGTTAAAAGATCCCAATTGAATTCAAATATGATCTATACCAGGATTCATGTAAAAATCTATAAAAACTCAAATAGAGTATCTCCAAATTAACACCTTGTCATAAGGGTCCTTATTCCATATACAGAGTGTCAGTCGAATGACCGATCATTTAGTTATTAGTTGTTTAGTGTCGAGGGCCTGGTTGGATTCAATGTCAATCCTACCATGCCGAACATAAAAATTATCCAAAAATCATATACAGTATCTCAAAAGGACCATCTCTCTCCGAGGATCCCAGCACCGTAGACTGTTAATCAATCAAAAATCTAATTTTCATGTTATGTCCCTTGAACCGTTTCTAGGACCAATAGGGGTCTGGCTCCTGTCCGACCAGGCCTGGGACGACACAACCCGCCGGGCAATGTGGTCCGACCATCTCATGTGCCCCGCATGGGGGGCAGGTTCTTCCTCTCAAATGGGTCATAGAGCTCTTTTGTTTCACCTAAGGGTGGTGTTATGTGGCACTGCCTTGTCTATGGAAGGGCCCGTAGGAGGCGGGTCTTGTACTTAGCATCCACATAGGCTTCAAGCCATTTCCCGTCAATGCAACGTATGATGGAGTGTAGCCTCCATCTCCATCAATGTGGCCATCTGCTACTGTTCAACCATCCGAACACCGCGGCACTGCTTTTCCATCGCGGCCAGCAGTTTCCATCCACCGACGTTGGTGTTTCTTCCTCAGGACACCGAGTGATCCCCGGTGGTTTGTATTTCCTCAATAGCATGCCCACTGACCACTTGGGATACCTTTGTTGTTTTTCATCCCTCTAAAATGCCTTTCTTCCACGCTAATTATTCAACCAAAAAGAATGTGCCATGGACATGTTTAGTGGAGGGTCTAGGCCTTGTTTGTTTCAGCTCACTCCCTCCACATCAGCATTTATAAAAATAGAAAATTTAATTATAAACAAATGGATGTATAATCCCCAAATTTAAGATACCACAATAGCCACCTGCATGCTTCGACTAGAAGTGGATCAACTTGTTAGTCAGTTGGTCTACGTTCGTTATATTTTTTAAAACGGGAAGAAAGGGAATATCCAAACACGTAAACACCCAACCTCGAGATCTATTGGAGGTGTCACCATTTTCGTGGGAGGATCATCCACCTTGGATGTAGTCCTTGGTGTTTTTCGATCTCGGATCATTGCCTCCAGTGCTTCAGTACTCCATCGATGAATGCTATCATAGAACCTTTCCATAGTTTCCTTCACTGAAGAAGTGGTGTCAAAACACCACTCTGAGCTCCATTTAAATAAGAGGGGGAAAGGCGAGCAATGCCCTGAAGAATTAATGATGTTTGTTAATTGACGTAATAAATGCTCCTCACTATTTAACGTAATTAATGTGCCTCGTTAATTATTTGATGGATGGGTATGCAACCAAATTGAAACCGTGCAATTAACACCCCATAATTAAAGTCCATACCACCTCCGTGGTCCCTGCCACTGCCACTCTACCGGTGGTAGGAAAAGGAAAATGAACAAAAATAAGAATTAATGGTCATTTAAAATTTCATCAAAAAGACAAAATTTTATCTTTTCTTCCCGACCTACTGTGGTTGAAGGGAAGATTCCATTATGTGATTCCTGGCGTTGGGAATCAAATGTGCCGTCAAATTTTTAATCAGAGCACCAGTTCAAATGATAGAAAACTCCACCTATGAATTTACTGAACTTACCCAAAAAAAGTTCTGAAATTCATTCTAGGCTCACTGGTATCGGAACCATGCACCTTCAATTTTCATAGACTTGTCAAAATCCCAAATGACTACAATGAAAATTTACATGGAATTTTCTGGGACATTAAATTCTCCACACCATATTGAATTATGTCCCCATAATCTAAACAAGGAAACACAATTTAAGAGCGGTACTAGGAACACATATAAGCCTCTCGCTCCCATGTGTCGTCCTGGATATTCTTGTGCTTCCAGAGAATGCACACTAGTGGTATCGAACTCCCACAAATGATCTTCTCCTGATGATCCACTATCTCTACTGGGTACTCTGCAAACGTCATCTCATTTTCAATCTCTAGATCCCAATGGTTGAAGATGTCAGATGGGTCATGCATGTATCTTCTCAGATGGGATACATGGAATATGTTGTGCACCCTCTCCAACTATTGTGGTAGTTCCAGGCGGTACCACATCTTTTCAATCCTATGAAGTTTTAGGAATGGTCTAATAAACCTCGGTGATATTTTAACAACTATAAAAAATCCTTGTAGTCCCCATTTATAGGAGACTGATATGAATACATAGTCCCCCTCTTGGAACTCTATTGGCCTTTTTTGCTTATCCACATAGGACTTCTATTGGCTCATTACAGTCTGCATCCTCTATTGGATGACCTACACCTTCTCAGTGGTAGAATGTACACACTCTGGTCTCATGAGTTCTAGTTCACGTAGATCCATCTAGGAATAGGGGAATCTTCATGATCATCTACACAAAACCAAAAAAGGGGCCATACCAACAGTGCAGTGATAGCTTTTTTGGTACGTCAACCCCTCCAAAGGTAGGTGGTCCTCCCAAATGTAACCAAAATCTAGGACTCATGCACGAAGCATGTACTCCATGGTCTGGATGGTCCGCTCAGTCTGACCATATATCTACGTGTGAAAAGGTATCCTCAAATGAAACTGAGTTCCAAATGCCTTCCACAACCAGAATGTGAATCGTGCATCACGGTCATAGACTATCATCGAAGGCACCCCCGGAAATCGCAAAATATTCTGAACATAGAGACGTCTCATGCTGTCTACCGAACCCTTCTCTTAAATAGCAAAGAAGTGGTCCGACATGGTGAGTCATTCAATGATCTCCTAGATGGTATCACACCATCTAGACATTCATGGTAACCCCATCACAAATTCCATAAATATCACATCCCACTTCAACTATAGTATCATGAGGGGTTGAGTTAATCCTGCTAGTACCTGGTGCTTAACCTTCACTTGCTGGCAAGGGAGGAATCATGAAACAAACTCTGCCACAACTTTCATCATCCCTGGACACTAGTAATGACATCAGAGGTCGTAATACATCTTCATCATGCATGTATATACTGTTTAGGGGGATGTATGGAACTCATAGAGAAACCCCTCTTCTGCAGTCACTAGTCCAACTATACATCCTATGAAATGTATAGTGTGCTCTGCACCTTCTGAATATCCATCAGGTGCATGGCCTGAGGATATATGATCATGTGTAGTCTCTCAATTGTTCTCTCCGAGTTGTGCCTCCCAGACTCACTGAAGGAGTGGATGGGAAAATACCATCAACTATTGGTAGATTTTATAATATATATCCATGTAGAATATCTGAAGCGAGGCTAATTGATTTGATAACTTGTACTGTATATGTTAACTAGATCTCCAACTAAGTGCATATGCCATTACATTCCCCTTCCCAGGAGTATAGACTATCTAAAATTCATAGTCCTGGAGTAACTCTATCCAATTTCACTATCTCACATTCAGATATTTCTATGTGAATCTATATATGAGACTATTTTGGTCTTTTTAAACCACTAAACACTCACCCATAAGTAGTGTCGCCACATATTTAGTGCGAAGACTACTTATGAAAACTCTATGTCCTCAGTTGCATAATTCTTCACATTAGGCCTCATCTGTCATGAGTCATAAGTAATCACTACATCATACTACATGAGGATGCAACTGAGTCCAATCCTTGATGCATTATAGGAAACCACATAGTCAGTTCCCCCTCCGAAAACCATGGGATGGTAGTGCTGGTCACAATCTACCTCAGGTGTTGAAAGCGCTACTAGCATGTCTATGACCACAGGAATGGTTTCCCCTTCTTTTTCAAGGTTTTCATAGAATCTGCTACTCTAGAAAATTTTGTATGGACCTAAGATAGAATCCTCTTCATCCATGGAAGCTCTGCACCTCAGTAACACTCTTCTGTTTCTCCCTAGAAAAGACTACATCGATCAGTGTTGGATCCACTACAACTCCAACCTCTTAAATTAGATTTCATATGAAGTTTACCTTCTGTATCCAGAAGTCAAACGTTTGGAGGTTCCCATATAACTAGTGTTCATGGAGTGTGACCATAACTATAATAATTTGTATAATGTTCTCTTCCATAGACGTTGAGTACACCAAGATGTCATCGATGAAGACCACCATGAAGCAATTGATGTTTGGTTGAAATTTCAAGTTCATGTGTCCCATGAACACTGTTGGAGAAATGTTCATGTAGAAAGGCATCACCAAGGACTCCTAATTCCCATACCGACATCTGAAGGCCATTTTTGGTATGTCCTTATCCCGCACCCTTAGCTGATGATAGTCTGATTTGATGTCTATCTTTGAGTACCATATCACTCCTTTCAGCTGATCAAACATATCATTAATCATCAAAAGTGTATACTTTTTCCTCACAGTCACCAGTTTTAGGAACCAAAAGTCCACACATATCTTCAAACATCCATCTTCCTTCTATGAAAACAAAACCCGAGATTCCCATGGAGAAACACTGGGCCTTAAGATTGCCTTCCTCTGTAAGTCCACCAACTATTCCCTCAGCACCCGGAGCACTAGTAGAGCCATCTGATATGCTGTTGTAGATATCAGTGATGTTCATGGGTAAAATTCAATACATAAGTCAACCTCTCTATAAGGATGTTTTCCTTGGAAATCTTCTGGAATGATGTCGCATTACTCATCCTCCAATTCTAAGAACCTTGGACTCCCCTCACACACTGTGTCGATGGTCATGCAACACAGTTGATATGTAATCAGTTGAACCCTCCTAATTGCAAGACAATCTCATTAATCTCTGTTTTCCTTCTCACTGAAAAAGGACAACTGGCCTCCATATATACGCATACATCACACTCAATGTCTCAAACAATCAATAATTCTATGAAATTATGATAGCCAGTCCATGCATATAATGATGTCATAGGGATTCAACAGGGCTACTAAAATATCCCTTCTAAAAATGATTCCTCTGAGAGTAAGATCAAACTATCGACACCAGTTCCTGACCGAAGAATATCCCCCTATAGGAGTATCCAAACCCAAAGGTTGAGATAAAATATCTATCAGAATCTTAGAGTCCCGAACCAAGTCCATGACAATGAATGAATTTATAGATCATATGGCGATAAGCTCTGCTACTAATGTAGAGAAGATACAGATCGTACCACGTATAATCTTAGGTACGTCAGGATCCTGAGCCTTTACTTCCTATATGTGGGCCTATCCCAATCCACATGCACCATGAGCTCATGGTGGACCGCCTGGGGGTGGAGGTGGTGGTTTCTGGTGACCCCGACCACCTCCCGATGCACTTCCTGCTCTCCTACCCCATCAGTCGCCTGGAAGACACTCATTCTTCTACAACTTCCGCTGTTGTGGTGGCCTCTCCACCATCTTCCAATCATCTGAACGGGGTGTTTGATAGTCATGAGCTCTATAAACATATCCCTTGTAGGAAAAATATATCAAGCCTTGATGGTGGCTCCCTCGGCCTATAAATCCTCGCACCTTTGACCCTGCGTCCATGAGTCACCCTCAAGAAGGTCTATCCCAATTGGGATTATCTATCATCTATCTACTGCCATCTGTAGATGACTCTTCTACCAATAGTCTGGTAGGGGCTCTCACTGCCAGTTCCTTCTTGGCATGGAATCTCCCCATCAACAAAGCACTCTCTAGAACCCTATATTATGTCATGATGATGAGAGAAACTATCACAGATCTAATATCTTGTTGGATCCTCTTATGAAAGGTCCATGACATCACGTAAGGGTCTCTTACCATGTCGGTGGAGTATCGGGAGAGATCAATAAATCAAGATGAGTAGTGAGCCACAATCTAGCCTCCCTACTGTAGATGTAGTATCTTTTAAATATGCACAGAGCATAGTGTTGATGGAATGAACTCCGTCCTTAAGGGTATCTCAAAGTCCATCCAGGTGAGGGTCATCTCCTCATGCACCTGGAGTGCCGAGCTCCACCATAATTTTACCGATCCCAAAAAAAGGCAAGCAGACAAGATCTCCATCTGCTCAGTGGGTGTCTCTACTAAAATAATGACCCACGAAAATGCCCCATGCCGACCCTCTGTGGATGTGGGGTATGTCTCATCTCAAAACATTGAGGGCCTCAATCTCTCTAACTCATGCAACACGCTCTTCCAGAGAGAATGATCCACTATTAGCATCTACTACACAATGGGTGGTGATGCTACTGGTATACCACCTAAAGGTGCCACAACAGCGAGTGATCCCTATCCCAACGCCTCGTTGCTCAGTGGGCCACAATCACAATCTCTAACCAGAATCTTGGATTGCTATCTTCATGGAGGAATTCTATTAGAAATAGATGTTCCATGTTCAAAATTTTATACCTAGTGACCTGAATCAAGAAAGATCAAGAAAACATTTGAAAACACAAGGAACCACTATTTTCATGTACCATGTCAGAAAATAGAATTCAGGATCCTGGTGTACGGATACATGGCCTCCACACCAACACTAGATTCAATGTAATAAAAACCAAACAGAAGACACTTTACATGATTAACTAATTAAAAGTAGACTATTAGTTCTTCTTGTAGAACCGACCTATCTCTGATGCCACTTTATCACGACTCGGCCCACGAGGCCCATACGTGACTACCCCAAGCCTGCCTTCCATTGGTCAGGTATAGGTGACTAGCAAGTGAAAGATTTTCCCAAATAGGGAAGGAATTAACTTTGAGATATGTACACACTCAAAAAGGGAAACATAAGTAAACAACAACAAAATGTATGGTACAACCATGAGAGTAATGTCAAACCACATGTACAACTGTGAACTTAAAATTGTGGGCCAGAATACAAGTCCTAAAAAATGAATGAATGTAAATATTTATCGCATCATCCCTAGAACTCTATTAGGAGGGTAGTAGTTGTATGTATGAATTCAAGGAAGATGATCTTGAACTCTCCCATCACACCAAGCTTTTCCAAGTCCCGAACCTCTAACATTTACCATAAAGCATCAATAGTCTACACTAGACACACACGTGCAGGCAGAACCCATGCAGGGGTGAGTACAAAAACATAGAAGGGGACTTAGATACCCCCAAATGTCTTTCAGTGATCTATAATGGTGAACATCACAAGAAATGCCAAAAATGGTAACATCACAAGCATTATCTAAATCATGAATCACATAGCAAAAGAGACAGTACAATTTAATGTTAATACATTCATGTTACTGGGATATAGATGAAGAGTCATAAAGATAGATTATCATATCCATATTAACTCTACTACTGACCCATATATGGGACTGTTTGCTGACATGTATTTGTCGCTAGATGTTGACCTATATTCTTTACTTGTGTTGACCAGTATTAGTCACTGGAGATGACCATTATTGGTCGCTGGTGTTGACTCGTATTGGTCGCTAGTTATGACTCGTATTTTCACTAGTACAGAGGTAGGGATGATGAGTCATACAGCTATGTCATCCTACTCGGATGTTTCTGATGTTTTCCTGTTGTGGTCACTCTTCTTCTTCATGTCACAACCAACCACTGGATTCCCGCACGAAGCATAATTGATCTCTGGAAGATTATGATCCAGAAGCCATCAGTCATATTTCAACTAGTATGATGTCCCAAAAAAAGCATATCCAATGTTCCGCCCATCATAAGGTTCCCAACGTGACAGATGATGCATCGATCAGACGCCCGGAACGTGAGATTTGTGCACCTTAGAATAAAGGGCCTGATTTGATTCATGTATGATCTAACCTTAGAAACATTTCAAAATATGTAAAAACTCACTTAGAATATCTCCAATAGACTTCCTTGTCACAAGGGTCCTTATGCCACAGACTGCACATCGGTCGGATGCTCGGTCTGTTAGTTATTGGTATTTTAGTGCAGAGGGCTCGGTTGGATTTGAAGTCGATCCAACCAGGACATACTAAAAATTTCTCCAAAATATTATGGAGTATCTAAAAAGGACCGTCATAATCCATGGATCCTATAACCATAGAACTTTCATCAAAATTTCATCTGGTTTCCATGTTATGACCCTTTAACCATTTTTGGTCCCAAGAGGGGTCCAATTCTGGTCTGACCCAGCCTGACCCAACCCAGTTGGGCTAGGTCGCAGAGGTCTTGTCCCACTGGGCCATGGAGCACCCCAGATTAACCTGGATAGGCTGCGGTGCAGTCGGATTGGTCTGCTGGGCCACGGACCAGCTCGACATATGGGGCGACGCGGCTAGGCCTACTGTCGCTCCCTGAGTGGGGCGCACTGTCTGGCTCCAGAACAGCTTATAGATCCCTTCAGTTTCACATAAGGGATATGGCAGGCAGTACTGCCTTGTCACCCATGTGACCCAAAGAATGTGGGTCCTATATTTCTCCCCCTCTACGTGTTAAAGCTATGGCCCTTCGAAGCGGAGCGTGACAGCGCACCGCCTCCGCCAAAGTGGCCGGCCGCTGTCGTCCTCCTGTCTGACCACCGTGGCGCTTCTCTTCCACCACAGTCGGTGGTCGCTGGCCACTGCCCTCATTTTCTAGTGTCGGTCATCTGTTCTGCTCCAACGTTTCTTCCACAGGCCACTGGGTGAGCCCTAGTGGAGCGTTCTTCCTCCGAGACATGCCTATGGTCCTCTTGGTATACCACCGTCATTTTGCGACCCCCATTAATGCCTTACTACCATGTTCATTATTCTGCCATGAAGAACACACCAAATACATGTTTAGTAGAGGGTTTGGGCCATGTTGGTTTCAGCCCGTGACCTCGACATTAGCATTTTAAATAGGTGGAATATTACTAATAAACAAAAGAATGAATAATCCCCGAATTTAAGATCCCACAAAAACCCCCTGCATGCTTTGATGAGATGCAGATCTACCTGTTAGTCGGTTTGTCCAAATTCAATATATTATTCAAAAATGGGATGATAAGAAACATCAAAGAATGTAATCCCTCTTCCTTGAGATCTGTTTGATGTGTCGTAGTTACGGAGGTAGGGGCGTCCATGTTGGATGGAGTCATCGCCATTCGTTGATCATGGATCCTTGTCTCCTATGCTTCCCCCCTCTGTTGGTGGATGTTGTTGCATGAAATTTCAAGAGTTTCCTTTCTTGGAGAATTCAAGCCAAAACCCCACCCCAATATCCATTTAAATAGGATGGGGAAAGGCAAGAAATGCCTTGAAGAATTAATTAGGTTCATTAATTGACATAATTAATGTGCCTCCCTAATTGAGGTAATTAATGTGTCTCATTAATTACCCGAGGGGTGGTTACAAAACCAAAGTGTAACCATGAAACTAACACACCATAATTAAATTTATTACCTCCTCTGTGGTCCCTTCCATCCTGCTCAGTAAGTGGTAGGAAAAAGAAAATGATATAAGATATCAATTACATGTTATTTTAATATTCATTAAATAGTCCAAAAATTATCTTTTTCTCCCGACCTACTATGGTTGAAGTGAATATTCCCTTAAGAGAATCATAATGATATGGTTTCAACAGAGCTGTCGAATTTTTAATCAGAGCACCGGTTCAACAGATATAAAATACTTTCTGCACACTTACTGAACATACCCCAAAAAAGATCAGAAATTCATTCCAGGCACACCGTGCCTCAGAATCAGGAGACATCAATTTTCAAAGACTCATAAAAATCCCAAATAAATGAAAACTAAATTTATATGGAATTTTACAAGTCATTAAAATTTACTTTTACTAATGATCTTACATTATTATGAGTTAAATTATAAAAATGGTGTGTTTCTTAAATGTGGTGACTAGATCATAACATGATTACTAATTAGAGTACTCTAAAATATTATTAAATGTAATAATTTTGGAATCTATTCCATTCTAAACTATCAATAAGTTTTTAATTTTAATTGAATACAGGTATAATTATAGATAATTAATATAGGTTTTTTATTTAGGCTTCAAAATTAATTATTTATTGATAGATAAATTACATGATGTATTTTAGATTCACTAAAATAATGTATTCAATTATATAATCATAAACCTCCCTAGAAAATGGGTTTTATTAAAGTTATTACCCAATTTATATCCTCCTTGGATAAATGTAATGTTAATGAATGATAGATATTTTATATCATATTGTTATAGATGTTAAAACCTTGTGAATATAAATATTCTACTCATTTCAAGGATGATGAAGTTGTTTTGTTTGTCCTAAAATTATGGATATGAAAACTATTGAGTGAGTTAATATTTTTATTCACTAATCCCAAGTGTTCATGATACAAATTCATATAAATGACTATGAATCTATGTCAATTATAATGGGAGGAATTCATTTTGTATTCTGATTTTAAAATTTCACCTACTCTTAGAAAATATATTGTTAATGTAGTTGTGTTATGATTAATGAAATATGTTAATATTTCAAAAGACGTAATAAATTAATGAAACGTAATGGAGTGTATCATTTATTTTAGTTAGATCATTATGAGTATAGTGGGGTTTCTTTTATATAAAATATAGCATTTAAATCTACATTTTTCAACAAGTGGAAGATTCTCCAATTCCATAAGATAAAATAGAAGTGTAGAGTGGATAAATTTTCAAAATAAAATTAATTTATTGATGGGAAGTGTATGTTTAATTTCATGTTTTATCATATGGAATAATATATGACAATTAGAGTATGTGAGATGTGGTTTTCCATAATATTTGAAGCTCACCATTATTAATGAACCATAAAATTGAAAATATTTACCATTCTAGGAAGAATAAGTTTTATGGGACACGAATGAAGATTTTGTTGGTTTAAGTTATATCTAAATATTTTTTCATGCCTATATGTGAAGACAAAGTTAATTTATTTTTGTTTAAAAAATTTACTGTTTCAAAATTTTTGTGGGAGGTCATCACTATATATTTTTTATAGGGATATCATAGATTTTTTTATAAATGAAATAATTTTTATGTTTTTATATATTTATAATGTCAACTCATTTCATATCGATACAAATTTTTATCATAAAAATAGATTTTAAATTTTTTGATTCTGGGTTATTGTGAATCTTTATGTCATTCATGGAATTATTGTTTCTTACCATTACCCTCAAAATATGTTATTGATATTTTTGGGGAATACTACTTTAGTTTTTTACCCATTTGTGCCACAATATGAATTTCCACCAATATATAGATTGATCGAATATGTGGATTATTCATACATTATAGTGTATGTTTATATATTTAATTCTAGATTTTGGAAAATCATCTGATTTATAACTAATATTGTTGAGGTGGAAATTATTGGTCATGATTTATTATAGTATACAATTTGTATAGTATAAAAATTCCATGTGGACCCGTAAACCACTAACAGGGGAGGGGTGAATCATTGGTATCTTTTCCAAATTTATTTATTATAAATTTATCATATAATAATTTTCTAGTATTAATCCAGTCCCATTGTGGTACTCAAATCCTCAACCAGATAGTGAAATTAATAAAGGATTAAAATAATGTTTTAAAAAGTTTAGTCATAATGACCTATGCATTTGTATGACTAGTTTGGCAACCTAGACAAGGGTTATGTACAATAATCAGTCACATATTACAATGGTGTTAGTTCTTCTAGTTGATAAAATATCCTATTTCCCATATGAATTCATCTTCCCATTCTCTCACTGGGATACTTCTTTAGCTTCTCACTATACTCATAGCTTCTCACCTTGTTATTATTCCATTCTAGGAGTCAAAAATGTTCCACAGTGTCCCATTATATATATGCATGTGATCCCTATAATTTACTAATTGATGTTAATTTCTTTTTATAATTTTGACATCCCAAGATCCATAGAATAATCTCATTCCTCTTACGATTATAATATTTGAATGTCATAGGTTCTTCAGGAAATATACAAGAAACTCAATCTCAAGTTTCCACTAAACATGATAGATATTTATAACCTCTTCACCAGGACTTAACACTCACATTATTAAAAATAATAATGTTTAACCCAAAATATCAAATCATAAACCCATGATATATTTCCCATTATTTATTTTTCATTATATTGCTTAGGCACAACAAACTTATACTCAAAATGTTGTTTAGTTCATAATTGTACATTAGCTGTGATACCCAGTGAGATTTATCATCATATTTGAATGAAATATCTATAATTATTCTCTAAAACATGAAATGGATCCAAAATTGTATTATTTATCAATGTTACTACTTCTTTCGTCCTCAAAAATTTCTCACACAAAATTAAACGTATTTCTTTTTTATGTCCCTAAATATATCCCCTTGATGATTACATTTATACAGATACTAGTGAAAAGTAATTAAATTTATTCTATAATTTTCAATGCCCAACAATGGTATTTCAAGGGTAATACCTCATTAGAAGTTATATTGAATTGTTAAAGGATATTTAATATTGGGTTCCATATTTTTTCATGAATATATTTTTTATGACAAAAGGTATTCTAATACCCCTCATTAAATTCTCATTTTTTTCGAAACATAGTATGATTGAACATTTGAAAAAATCTATAGTAGCCCCATGTGATATGTTTTTTTACTCAAAATATATCTAAAGAATATTTATTTAATTTTTCAAATGACTTATAATAATATCCAATAATACTTCAGGTATGTTTTCTATTGAATTATATTTCATCATGAGTTTTTCATTGAAAATATGATTGATTGCATTTTATTCTATAAAAACCCATTGCAATACATACTCTTCCCTGTTATACACTCATTATATACTAAATAAAAATTAATGAATTTATTTTATAATCTATGGATTCGTTCATATATTTACTTCAAGGATTAGATAAGTATGTAACTCACCCACTTTCAAGGATGTGAAAATTCATAGCCTCTCTTCTCGGTCCTATTGTTTTTCTTTCAAATCAGTCATGCAATCCATCAAACACAATTATTTTGATTGGATTAAACTGAAAAAAAAATTCATTTGGGACATCATTCTTTTAGGGAATAACATATGTATTAGCATTGAAAACATAATGATTTTTTATTCATTATGAAATACATGTGGTGGATCTCCACATTCAACCATCCTTAAAATAATATTATATAGTGGATTTAATTAATATTCATGATATACTCTACATGAATGTATAGATCAATCATTTTTATAATTAATTACATTATAATTAATAAATTATATAAACTATGTTTATCATATTTCGTTATTATTCCAATCCTATGGATGGAGATAAGTTTCTAAGATATTTATTTTATGAATAACATTCAAATCTATGTGTTTTTTACGTTTATATCATTGTATAACAACTCTTGTATCATCCTAATTAATTTCATTATCATGAAATTTAATTATGGAAACTTCATACATTATCAAATAGAAAACTAAATTTTTTACTTCAAGGATGTTACAAACTCAGAAATAAAATTATACATATGTATAGGAAATGAGCCATATACAATATTAGAATGAAACTTACAATAATCTCATTTTTCACATACACAGAAGCTGATGCCACCTATGCAGCCCTCCAATCACACATATACCATTTTCTATATTTCAAGATCTGAACATCATAACACATATATTAACCCCATTTCACTCCTAAAAATATATATTAACACATAAAATAATAGGAAACACATATATAATGAGTCCTAATGGAAGACAACATGCGTGCTGAATTATAACCTTTTCAAATTTTTCTGAAGTCATTATGGAAATTCCAGAATACATGAATTTAAATATGAGGAACTTATAATAATTTTAGTCATTAAACACACAGTTTTTAAAAGTATATATACAATTAATATTGATGGAAATATACTCGTTTCTCCTTGTATTCATTCCCCATGATGTAGGAAACCATTTACGAAACATTCAATTTTACATCCTCTTTAAAATAAATATTTATATGATTTTTATCTAAATTCTATATCAATATCCACCATTTTTTTAATAATATAATTGGAAAGTAATATCCTATTATTTTAAATCTTTTCCTAACCATACTAAATAGGTATGTATTTTCTAATTTATCGGTATCCTACATTAATTAGTTAGGGCTGGTATTCAAGGGATTCTACATGTTTCTTCAACAAAACATGCATCATGGGGAGCACCTCCCGTCATCATGTAATGGGTGGATACACCATCCATCTCCCCTTAATTAATACTCATTTATTTATATGATCCTTGAAAATAAATAAAGACATAAAACAAAGGGAACATTAACCCCATATATATTATTTAGTAAATTTAACTATTAAATAAATTAATACATGAAAATATTTCCCATGATGTATAGTTTCTATAATGAACCAACCTGAAATACAATCTAAATGGATAACTTAGTCAATTCACTACTAACCTGTAGAGAATTCGAGATCTCCATGGTCTAGTGAAAATCACATATGTGTCAGTAACTAAACCTTGGGAATGATTTCTCCTAAAAAAGATTACAAAGATTACAGTACACTCTAGAAGTATCATCAAATACATGTATTATTTTAGTCAAATAAGATGAAAACCCAATGCTAAACTAGTGTAATGTACCGGGCCGAGATCCACACAGTTGTACCCTGACCCGAACCGCTAGATACCCTCATCTAATCCTCTCCATAAATTAGAGGTTGTTGACTAGTAGCATGATTATAATATTGATCATGGGGAAACTACTCCTTCTTTTATTTGAGTAATATACAAGAGGAAAATAAGAAAGAATAATTGAATAAATTATAACTAAAAACACAATAGTATCCAGATCTCATGATAAGAAAAATTGGAGATACAATATCAAAACTAAAATATAAATATTAATTTCTAATGTATGTGTTATGTATAAAAATGGAAACTCTAAATTAAATCATTTACAAACTCCGAAAAATTTCTTCAAACATGTCTACTTCCATCATCCATGATCCATCTGAATATCTGCAATCCAACATACTACCTTTTACCTTTTCCTATCATGAAAACATGAAATCTATCTATTTTCTGATCAGGAATCCCAAGTAGGGTGTGAGTACAACTACGCATGCCACTGCCAATTGATTAAAAAATAATACCCAACCTGTAATAATGGATGTATTTGTATAAATAAATGATCAAAACACATAATTAAACTGTTATCAAATCATTAATTGTTTATTATGTAACCACATAAACCATCATCTTCCTCGGGACACATAAACATCAATACCTTCTTCATTCCTTTTCAGAGTCAGAACTATCCTCAAGGGATATCATATATTTGAATTTAATTTTTATCATTCATTTGACAGAATTCAAAACTAAAAAAATACATTAGATATGAAAATCCATCTATCATGAGTAATGTGTTCATAGGGATCTAACCTCAAGGGATAATGTGAGTGATGTTAAATGAATAATAATACATTTGTCGTAAAATGGGTAATCACTCCTGGAAATTCCCTAACCTAACATGAAGAGATAACATGGTCCCTTACAAATCAAAATGGAAACTATCATGGTCATTTTCCCCGATGGACCTCATGGTCCTCTGGGAAATCAAAATAAATGCTGTCACAATATTCCACACCAAATGCTCTCATTGTCCTTTGGGTAATTCACCAATCACAACATATTTAACCCTTGTGATAATCCATGCCCACATAATCCAAACCAAGTTACATTCGTCCAATAGCCATTTCACAATTAATTATAGTAATTAATTCATACAATTAATTAATCAAACTCATTTCCTCTAATTAATCAACAATTATTTAGTAAAATAAATTTATTTATTAATTGAAAAATTAATTAATCATTTATATCCCATTAATTAATTCTCCAATTAAATAATCCCAAAAATTATGTTAATTAATTAAACAATTAATTACCCCTACAATGTCCATAAATTAATTCAACAATTAATTAATACAGTCCAATAATCTCAATATCCAATAATTAACTCAGAAATTAATTATTCTATATTTAAAATTCCTCATTCCTATGATTTACCCCAAAAAAATAATTATTCCAAATTACACAATTCAATAAATTCATAATTAATTCAAAAATTAGTTATTTTGATTCCATTTTTCAATTATTCAATCAAATCCTTAATTCCTTAATTAATTATATGACCATATTAATTAATTAAATTTAAGAAGTCCAATTGCAAAAGGAACCCTAGAAATTATACAATCACATGGACATAATTGATATCAATACTATTGGATTTCATTAATTTAACACCTACATTAATTCATCAATGAAAAATAAAAAAAATGGATATCCCCAAAATTCAGCAGAGTAATGACATAGAATTAGATTCGGATCTATAACCTAAATAAAAATTATTAAAATCAGGATATATTAAATCAAATCTTGATCTACAATACTAGATATACATATAAAAAAATAATAATATATCTATAAAAAATAGATAACAACATCCCTTGAAGTATTATATAATAAAAAATGCTCAATGGGAAAGAAACTAGGAATTGATCCACTTACCAGGAGGGGTGCATATCTTCAATATGGTAATCGAATTGCAATTAATGGAGGTCTGAATGATGTGGAATACCTCTTTGAGGATATTAAATTGATTGAAAATTATTATGGATTGAGCTATGCAGTTTGGGGGTATTAGACTGGGGTTTGAGAATTTTTATTATTAATTTTTTATGGGATAAATTCCCATAAGCATGATTTTCTGCTCGGGGTGCACAGTTTCTACTAGATGATCACTTAACCATGCACCATGCTAAGGGGGTTCCCGATTTATCATTCTAGGGTGCACAGTTTCACAAACCATGTGATTGCAATGAAAATCCCCACATTCTCCGGTTGCATGGATTTCTGGGATGGTGTGCATGATTTTCTGGGATAATGTCCATGAATTGGGAAAATCCTATTCTAACCATACACATCTCCATCTTATTCAAAAATTTCATAATTTCATTCAAAAACAACCCAATGTAAAACCCCAATTAAAGTTCTCACCACTATAAAAATGAGTACAAATGAAAAGGTCTACGAAAACTCTAGAATATGTAAGGATCATGAAATATCCCAACCATATATAGACTTATTCATGGCCTTCACTCCCATGCATCTATAAGACTCTCAGTTAAAAAGATCGGGCCACTGAGTTTTCATTTCTACTTCACATTCACATGTTTCCTATAGCACAAGCCCATTTTTTCACAACATATGAACTATTGGAACAGTAATTCCCACAACAAATTATCATTATGATCTAACACACATATCATATTCTCTTCAAAGGACAACTCTATATCACGATCAATTTCATCCACCTCAATCACATGTGAAGGGTTGGGGTGATACCTTCAAGGTTGCGACACATTGAAAATGTCACACATATAACTGTATTTCTATGAAAGAGACAATCTATATTCCACCCGCCTAATTTTATATAAAACCTAAAATTGTCCAACGGAGTTAGGTGAAAACCTTCCCAATCACTATATCTTATGGTGAACTAATCTTGGAAATACATCCAGGAATTCATGATCACCCTCCATAAACACTAGTGTTAATAGATTTCTATCTCCATAAGTTCTCTATATACTATAGTCCGGGCCATATGTTTCTAAATTATCTAAACCTACTCTTATGTATCCTATGTGATACAAGGTCCTTACATTTTTTTGACTCCCCTACCTCTATCCAACATAGTGATGATCTGCAAGGCCTACCATAAAGAGTCTCATATTGTTCCATTTATATCGTTACCTGATAATTTTTGTTATAGGAAAACCCTACCAAAGCAAGGGGATTCTCCCATGATCAACCAATGCCTTGGACAGAGGCTCTAAGGGTATCATATATCACCTTTATATTATTCTCTATCTTCCCATATTTATATGGGTTAAAAGGCGTACTCAATAAAACATGCGTACCATGTTACATCTATAAGACCTTCCAAAAGAGTGAAGTAAAGATGATTCATTCACTAAATCAATATTCTATAGAACCCCATGTAAATGAAATATCTCCAAAAAAAATATCCCAACTTCCATACTATGAATTTCTCTTGTATATGAAAAAAAAGTGTTACATTAATCATTCAATCCACAATTTCCCAGATAGTGTCATTATTCTGGGGTGTTCAAGGAACAGACACAAAAAAATTCCATGGTAACATAATCCCACATCCATTCTGGAATAATCACTAGTGGTATTAAAATTATTGGTCATTGATGCTCGACCATCACCTACATACATCTGTAGAATCATTTTACAAACCCTACTATTTCCATTTTCATTCCCATCCAAAAAAAACATCCCAAATGTTTCATTGTACATTTTGGGCACACCTGATTCACCTCCCACTTAGAGGCATTAAAATAATACATCAAATCCTCTATAATTCAAATAGGAACCAAAAAATTATTCCTAACATAGATGATCTAATACTTATCAATCATCCAATATTATGGTGACTCTCCACATAAAAATATATCTCACTAAGTCAGGCACTTTGTATCTTCATATTTCATTTCACTAATTTGGCTCAAACGTTTGGAATCTTCTAAAACTACTACCAAAGTCAACTTCTCATGACTCTCTCGTACGACAACATGAATCTCCACTACTAGAGATAACATCTTCCACACAATACCGGAATACTGAATAGCCCAAGTCTAATTTCTCCTTCTCAATGCATCATCCACACTATATTAATTCTTGGCCATATATGAAAGCACAAAATCAAATTATAGCATATTCTCATCCCATATCCATTGTAAGAGATTGATGTATCATTATGAGAAGATATAAATAATCTCTTTTGTTCTATATACATAGTAATGTTTTCTTCCAAAAGATAATACCAAAAAGAATTCAAATCATAAAACATTATCGCTAACCTGAGTTTATGCATATGGAAGTCCCATTCATACAGTATAATCATTTTAGATCCATAGGCCACAACTCAACTACACTTCAACAACACAACTCCATATCTGATCCCAAAAGTATCACAATGAACTATATACTCCACACCAAGATTAGGTAGGATCGTGATCGGTGCTGATGTAAAATTCTTCTTCGACACCTTGAAAACATTCTAACAGGATCATGTCTATTCAAACATCATCGCCTTTATAATCATGCTTGTATGTGATGCTGTTAATTCGGGAATTTTTTTTGAATGATCCTCCGATAATAAAAATCTACCCTTAGAAATATTTGGATATAAAAAATTGTTTAGGGAAGATACTATGAGACAACTACCTACAAATTATATTGGGCCACTAACACACCTTCCTCCATGATTATGTGAACCCAAAAGTGTGCCTGACCATTCCAAAACAATCATATCGATTGCTTGTATTATAGTCGATTTTCCCTCTGTGTACTCAAGATAGTGTCCTTATGATGGACATGATCATAATTAGTCTTGGAGTAAACCAATATTTAATCCAAAAACACTAAGAAAAAATGATCTATTTATGGATGAATGATTCTATTGATAAATTCTATAAATAATTTTAGTGCATTCATCAACCCGGATGAAATTATGAAGAAATAATATTGTCGATACCTACTTTTGAAAATCGACCTCAATATATCAAAACTGAAAACTCTCATCTAATGATAACCTGATCTCAGGTCGATCATGGGAGACACACAAGTTCCCCTAAACTATCTAAAGTGATATTAAATAAATGAAAGAAGATAATCTTTCTTCACAATCATTCAGATAAATATCTTATAATTGACATATAATCAAAGATTCATGTCATCCTTATAGGAAAACATCACTGGTGAATAACAAGGTGACATACTCATTAAAATAAATCAATTATTTTCCAACTCGTCCAATTATTACTGAGATACTTAATCTCTATCAATTCCATTTTCTAGGGTGAAATTTAATCCATCTCATCCCCTAGTATGATCTCAATAGTGAATTCCACAACTATCTCATGTTCCAGCCATTATAATTCTGCTGGAAAAACTTCCTGGAATAGGTCCACAACTTGTGGAAATAATTCCTTCATTAATCCTTGATTTTATAGTAATAAACTAGCAACTTGGGTTGTTAGATATCCTCGTTTCTATAAATAATTCACTTATAGACCTTCCTGAATATGACAAACTCCATGGGGAATGTAGCCTTCACCTTTAAGATATATAAAAGTTAATATCCTATAATAACAATCAATATGGGCTCGATATGAGACAAAAAATTTCATACATATTAAAAATTCAAATCGTTAAATGTTAATAATTTAGAGTACCATAGAAAATGTATATCTCTAATCTAAAGAGAACATCCCTTGAACAAGTTGATTTATCTATACTGTAATACCAACAATGTGTCTATCATCATAGCCCCAATATAAAATTTCACCACCTTGTTCAAAAAATTTATTTGTTTGCAGAAATAATGGAATTAGAGGAATTAGTTTCAAATAAGATAGTAGGTAATGTAGATGGTTCAAGAATAGTACCATTGATATAGATAGTCCATCCATGGTAGCAGTATTTATATGTTGAATGGATAGTAAGTATCATTTCCCTATTCCAAGTGATGATGTATGAATCATTTGAGTTTCACAACTCAATTTATATGGCATTACATCGATGGAGGTACAATATCCATTAATTTTATCACATATACTAGTATAACTCAAGCTTCCAAAAAAATATGGTGGAGAATATCACATTCTCACAATCAAGTTCTATATAGATCATATATAAATAACCTTCTTCCTTTGGTTCCTAAAGATCATCTGTAAATGTCTCATATTATTGCAGCCTCTACAATCCACTAGTGGTCGAGAAACTTTTTCCCCAAAGTGTCCCGACCTACCAAACTAAGGTAAAATTATATTGGTATGGTCTTTTTTAACGATCCCTTTACTATAGTTACTCATATTTCCACAAAAATATGATAAATTCCCATAATGATGTTTCCAAAATTAAGTGTCCTTACCATCAAACCATTCAGATGAAACCACCTATCCACCATTAGGTGCCTCCTTTAGGTTCCCTATGGTTAATAGATAAAAAATAATCACTTTTGTAATCTTCTTTATCCAAATGATATTAACATGAGACTCATTCTCATATTTAATCCCATATTGAATCCTCCTTATTTCTTTAGCATCATATCCTTCCAACTCTAGAATAAAGCATCGTAAATCTATAAATATACATACAGAGGTCATCATAGACATGACCCCATAAGATAATCTCATGAACTCAGCTTCTCTCTTCTATCTCAGCATTCTGGGATAGAATTTCTCTATGAACATCTCATCAAATTCCTTCCATTCCGTAGTATATTTCTTTCCAACTCAGGTTTTGATGTCTGACCATCACATTTCATAACCATGTAACATATAAGATTCCAATTTTAATCTCTTATCAGCATGATTCTATAAGTGTTGACAAATATTTTGGATAGACTCAATCTAGAACTCAACTCCCTTAAGCCCACCCACTCATGTAAACATTAGAGGGTTCAATAAGTAAAACACACATTCATGAACATGAATTTTTTCACAACCCTCCCTAGGTCAAATTCCATGATTTTCATGAAGTGAAAAGTGTTCTCTCATAACTTCTCTCCTACTTCCTCAAATTGCACTATTAGGGCCAATAGTTCTTCTACTATTGGATAATCTCTATCCATATCCTCATGTCATCCTCTAAAAAAGTGTCTTCATAGAGGAATAGATCAACAATTCCAAACATATATTTTATATCTCATAACACAACATTACCAAATTTATGTAAGTGTATAATCCAAACAAGTCAAAAAATGTCTTCTCCCCAAACCTCACCACACCCTCAAAACCAAGGTGTTATCAGTACCCTTATCTATCTTTCACCTCATTCCTAGTTAATAAGGGAAAACACGTTCTCATTGTTCAAATATCATTATACACGCATTTATTCATATTATTCCTCATTTTACCATTACCAATTTCATATTAGGAACCATTTTCAATACTATTTTACATATAGGTAAAAACATTCATATTAAAAAAACATACCCAAAACCCGTTTTCTTCTGCGTACCTAAAAAGATGCATGTCAAAAAATAATCTAGAGCTCCAAGAATGTTCAATTGATTATCAAATTTTTTTAGTTTATCCTTACAAAAGTCGAAACATATAAAATCCCATAAATTTATGAACCAAAAATCCCTTTACACAACAATTGAGTTAGTAAAGGTGAAATAATATTAAAATGTAACAACATAGTGAAATAACTACAATCCCACCCTGTGTACTTGGGTTTTCCCCCATACATGGGATTAAAACACCCATACATGATCTAATGTCTATGAATATACTCTCCTTAATATACTATATACCTTTCCCAAATATTATGAAAAAATAATGAAATGAAAACCGCCACTCATATAACTTTGTAACATCGTAGTCTGCAGTCCACGCACCAGTCCGTCGAGCCAGACAACAACTTCATCTCAAGCACATCCCAAAACCCCAGAGGTTAATAACAAGAAGTGAGGTTCAAATATCTAACATGGTGAGTCGTTATCTTGTTTTAATATAGTAATATAGTTGAATAAAATAATAAAATATTATTGAATAGAATATATCCAAAAACAATATACTACAAAGATCACAAGATAACTAAATGTGCTGCTAAAATATCAAAAGAACAATAAATAAGCCATGCTAAAGTATGCTTCAAGTGTAAAAATGGAAACTCAAAATGAAAGAAACTTCCAATACCCAAACAGGTCCCAAACCACACATGGTTCTATCATCCATGCACCATCCCCAAATCAACTATCTTACATGGGTTATTTTCCCATATCATATCGTAAAGACATGAAATCTATTTAGGTACTGATTAGGATGCCTATTTAGGGTTTGAGTACAACAACATAAGACAACACCAATGATGTATAAATAAATATCTAGTCAATAATAATGTATGCAGTTGTATAATTAATCAATTATAATGCATAAGCAAAAAATTATCTCATTATTAATTATTGTTTATTTAACTACATAATCCCTCAATTTCTTGAGGATTCCAAAACCTCAATACCTAATTTATCACATGACCTTGTCTAAACTATCCAAAATTGATATAATATATCTAAATTCGAATTTCACCATTCATTATCAAAATTAATAACTAACAATATTCATAAAACATGTACATTATTCTAGCATGAGTAAAGTGAAAATCGGGCTCTACCCTCAAGGTATAATTTTAGTGAGACTAAATGAAGCATAATAGATTTCTAAACAAAGTGAGAACCACTCATGGTACTCCCCTGTAGAAACTCTAAGGGATATAATGGTCCCATGGAAATAAAAATGAAATATATCATGGTATTCCTCCCCAATGTATCTTATGGTCATTTGAGAAATTAAAAGATAAGATCTCATTGTCTTCCTCCTCGAAGGATCTCATGGTCCTCTAGGTAAGCACTAGTTCACCCTAGGTTTAACCCAAGTTATACTCTGTGTTAATATATTTACAAGAAAGTTAAATACAATCAATAGTTATTTACAAATTAATAAACTAATTAATTCACTTAATTAATGAACCATAACTATTTCTATTAAATTATCTAGTGGTTAATTAATCATATCATTTTCATTAACTAATTAAAAACTTAATTAATCATTTCTCTCCCCTTAACTAATTTTCCAATTAATTAATCACATCACTTCTATAAATTTATTAATCAAAAAATTAACCATTTAAAGTCCCTTAATTAATTCAAAATAGATTAATACAGCCCAACAATCTCAATATCCCAAAATTAATTCACCAATATATTATTCTAAATTTATAATTAATTATTATAATTATAAACCCCCAGAATTAATTATCCTCAATTCCACAATTCAATGATTTGATAATTATTTAATGAATAAATTTTATCAATACCAAAATTCAATTATTCAATCAAATCCAAAATTCCTCAATTCATTAATTGACCACATTAATTAATTCAATGTCGTAATTCCAATTTTCAATCAAAAACTAGGAAATATACAATCACATACATGTGATTGATATCAAGACTAATGTATTAAATTAATAGACCACCAACATCAATTTTTTTGATGAAAAGTCATCAGATGAAAATCCCTAAAATTCAATGGTGTAATGGCATAGAACGAGATTAGTAACTATGAGATAAATCATGATTGAAAAAATCAATATCTCATAAATATGTATATAGATCTAAAATCCAAGATCAATATCCACATAACATGGTATATATCTATCAAAAATAGGGAATAACATCCCTTAATTAATCATAGAATACTAGAGGAGGAATGGGAAATAAAAAACTATATGATTAACTTATTAAGAAGGGGTAGATATTCAATTTTTTATTAAAATCATAATAAAAATATATCAAAATGGCAGTAATCCCTCGAGGTGGTTCTGGAATTATTAAAAAATGATTATACATTGAGTTAGGACATTTGGGGGGATTATATGGGGGGTTTGGGAATTTTATGAAAAACTTTTGTGGGAGTAAAATATCATAGACATGGTTGGCTACTTGGGGAATATTTTTTTTACTATCTGTGTGCCAAAATTTGTTCCTCATTTAGTATGTGACTAGTTTCCCAATTTTGGTGGCACAGTTTGACAAACGGTGCACCAGCCGTGAATATCACCACTATATAATGTTTCACTATTTTTTGTGGGGTGCAAGGTTTGGGAAATCATAGAAGCAATAAAGCATATGACTATCTTATAAAAACATTTACCAATTTCTCACAAAAAGTCCCCAAAGTAAAACCCAAATGAAAAAGTACACAACACTATATAAAATAGTACATATAAACAGTCCTGAGACCACTCCAGAAAAAAGTTGGATCTAACTACATTAAATAAAACAAACCCTTAAAAACCCACCACTTGGGGGTGTACTAAATCCCAATATGTCCCTATTGAAAATCCCATGTCCACCTAATATCGAAACCACAATGTAATAAGAAAACTTGAGAACTATATTAATAACATAAAGTGTTCTGAACACCAAACTATACAAGAAGGCTTTGAGGTACTGATCCTAGTATGATTTGACAAAAATATTCTATATAGTAACATCGTATGACGATTCAATTATTATAAAATAGGTTTATATAAAATAGGGTACAAATAATTGCTTCAAAAAATGTTTTTAACCCTTTAAAATTAATTTAACAAATGAAATCTATTAAACAAACCATTTAATCAATTGAAAAAAATCCTGAAATTATTTGAAAAACATTTCAACAGCTAAATTCATATAGTGGAGATATGATGAGAATATGAACCAGATATCATATCTCTACAAAATTCAATACAATAGAGTCTAGGTTTATAATAATAATGAATGTAAAAATCAAGATGAGTAATCAATCTAGAGAGGAAATTTGATGTAAATTAGTGAAAAAGAACATTATAATGAATGACGTATCATGTATATTGGTTTCCTTACTACAATAGTGAGACAACTATATAATATAAAATTAAAAATCATTAATAATAATCCATGGTATTCCATCTCATCTCATGTGGCCTCATGAAAACTACCTCCTCGCATAAAAACATTCCTAGTCTCACAACCATAGTCAAAACCATCAATGATCCCTAAAGATCAACTACACATAGTTTTTGTAGTATAATGACGAATACATATATATATATATATATATATATATATATTCTCATATATCTAATATTCTTCCCATTATTAGTCAAAATATGTGAGTAAGAAAATAATTTTATAAAGATATCATGGAAATCCATATAAATATCCATCATGGGATCAATCCCTCAACATTTAAACCATTGGATCATTCCATCAAATCCAATCTCTCTCTCATACTTGAACTCCCTTAAAGTAAATAAACCCTTTTAAACACCGTCTAATGGGATTTATAATAATCATGCAGGCTATGTTATGTAATTATTACAAGAATGGTCATTATAATGTCCAAACACTGCCTTCAGACATCTTCTATTCAATTAAAAACCTTTTTTACATTTTAGTATTCAAATGTGTAATCATAACCACTTCATTTCACAAATAATCATCATAATTCAATTTTTTCCTTTAATATATTAATTTCATTTAATGTAACCATATTTAATTAAATGTATGTTAAATAATTTTAAAGAGATTGAATACATTTATAAACATTGATTTACTTCTATTTTCCATGTTAATAAATAAATTATATCAAATAAACCAAGATTTCCCATTTCCAAATAACTATAAAACATTTTAATGGATCTCTTCGACATTTTATATATTAAATCCATTGAAAAAATTTTTACAACATCAAACAGTTCAACTTATTTCATTCAAATCAAATCATTTCATTTTAGAAATCAAAACTAGTCCCAATCCCTCACATTATAAAAGGAAACCTTCAAAAACAAACTAAATAGTAATTGAAATCAACATATAATTTACTAATTTGTAAAACCTAGGTAATGAACCCAAAATTTGTTAATTAAATTAAAAAAATATTAAAGGGGATTATGTATGGGAAATAGAAGATCAGTAATTATAGAACTTGTTTTTGTAGGATGCCCATGTCTATAAATTAAAAAGAAAAAATAAATTAATAATGGAAGAAAATCATAGATAAACCAACATAATGTATTATGAATCAAATTACAATAAATCTGAGATTTTTCTCCTCCAACTAATATCACCACTTCTTGGAAGAGGGATCTCGAGTGAATAGTGAAAAAACCATAGATCCATAATTCCAAATCTATCAACCATGATCCAATGGAATTAAATTCCATAATAACCACTAAAAATATGTAATCAAAATAATTAGATCTATAAAACATTAAGGATAAAATAAATCACAAGAATAATATCGCCACATTGATTTGTACCTTAATCTACAATGTAATGAGTTCAGGAGATCCAAAACACATCTATAAGGATCCAAAAAACCAACGGGTCCTATTTTGATCTTGTAGGGGAGTATAAGGTTATTTATGGGTAATTTTATTATTTTGATTACATTTTTGAGGATTTATTTATCATTAACATGGTTTCTAGGGGTAGTTTTAATAGTTAGTACTAAATTTTATCAACTACGCGCCCCAAATTGAACCACTAGAAGATCCATATGTTTAGGCTATAATGTTAACCATGAAAATACTTTATATAATGTTTCATGGTTTTCTATTATAGTTTTACTATCCGCAAACAAACTATATACCCCAACCTTGTCAACTATAAATGTTTCACATTCTCATTTCATGGTTTTCCAGACTATTCAAAATCCATTCATCAGCACACAAACTGCCTAAAAAATATGTAAAAACAAAGGAAAAATATCTGAAGAGTTTCAATCATTGGATAAAAAAATCATTCGGTCAAAATAATTAAAAATAGATAATATGATGCTATAACCTCCCAAAAAGAGAACTTTATGTCATAAAAAAGAAAACAGTCTAAATGATAGAACATGTTGACATATGAATAACTCTTTAACTTATCTTGTGAGGTGGAAGGTCTATAGTCAAAACAAGATACTCCCCCAATGTTTAAAAAACACACAAACAACTCCAATATCAACTCACTAGGATAATATCAAATCTCAAGAATAGTGAAAACCTGAAGACCTAGCATAAGTCCCTACATTATTTATTGATTCTTCAAAATTTTGAAACATAAAAATAGCATGTCAATATGAACCAATGAAGGAAATTCAAAAAAAATAATCATAGATAAACATATAATTTCAAAATGAAAAATAATGTTAAATTACTAACATTTATTTCTTCCCTGGGTAAGTACTCGATGGAAATATAGGATTTTCAAAAAAAATCCTCACACCTTAATGACCACATAAAAAAAGTATCACCTTTTTATTTATAGTCTATAAAAATTCACATCATCTTACTCACTTGACTACATTCCAATTGATAATCCATGTCGAACTGGAATGATCTCAAAAAACCTGGTTAGTGCACAATATGGATCAACAAATTCAAAAAGAATATCATTTGTCATATCAAAATTTATCTCTAACCATCATGGGAAAAAATAGGATAAAATTTTATAACATTCATGTAGAATATTGTCCATCACCAACCACAGGAAGACATCCATGGAAATAAATAAAAGGTATTTCAAAGAAAAAACCCAATTATCTCAAAAATTCATAAAACAAGATTACACCCCATCCTCAAGAGCAAAAAATTCAATAAGAAACTAATTTCATTCCAAAATGATTTTTATGCATTCTTGACTGAACATCAACAAGTCTTAACCATAGACTTCACAAGAAAATTAAACCATACACATGATAACAAAGAAGTTCAAATGATACATTCTTTAATGATTTTAGAAAAAAGGTTCCTAAAAATATACAGACCATAGAAATGGAAATATCATGTTCATTCTACAAAGATGTTGAAAAAAAAATATTTCATCAACAATAACCACATCTGATAACTAAAAACTAACATCTACTCCACTTCATGAAAATATTCATAATAAGTCATATAGATGGAACCTTATTATCATGAATAGAAAAATGATCCCCAGTATAGAGTTGATGATCTCAACCAAAACATTCCTTTTAATTCACCCAACATAATGAACTTCTTAAGTTGACTCAAACTATGATACCATTTATAAACACTTAGATCTTTAGAACATAAACTCATATAATTTCCAAGTTATGCACACGCCAAAAAAATGGTAGGCCTCTTTTTTCACATTTATTTTTTCCTTTCTCAACCACCAAATACATATTCATCCCTTCATGTAATTTTACTATCACTACATCAGCTAAAAAACCATATCAATATTCTCCTAAAAGTAATTTTACCAGGTCACTGGAATAGAAGATAATATCTGTCGATGAAGAAATTTTATAAAATATATAGCCTTACCGAAGTCCCAACATATAAGAATATGTATAAAACATAGAAAATTTGATAATTTCGTAGAAAACTCCAAAATTGATAGAAAATTTTGAAAAAAATTAAACAAAATAAACAATTTCTCCTTCTTAACATCCTTAAGATCCTAAAACCGAAAAAAATGACTTGTAGAATTCAAAACACATTCATTCATACAGAAAAATAGTGAATCAAAACTTCCCAACACTCTTTTCTAGGTCCGTAAAATAAGGAGTTGATAGACATGACCATCAAAGCATTAAGAGTATTTAAAAAATATCAATAACGTCTTCAACCCACTTTACCACCACAATATAACATTTTTTACCTTTTTATGACAGTGCACGAAAATCCATAAACATCATGGATGGGGTTCAATAGCTGGAAGGTTTCTAGATCCACCACTCGATATGGAGTCTAGGATGATTCATCAATAAGATATACAACATTTGGATAATAGGAATGACCACTATTAGAATTAGAAAGAGGAATATGCATTCTATCATACAATAAAATCATAATGGTGGTATATTATTTTTCATCATAATATACTAATATATTAAATCATTCTTAAAACAAAACCAAAAATAGAATATGATCAATTCAAAATCATTCAAATGATCCATAAACCACATTATCCATCAATCAGTACTTTCAAGGAACATTATATTAAATCATTTATAAAACATTACCCTTTCAATTTAAAATTATAAATCATGATTTAAATCTACTATAGTTTAATAAAAAATTTACAAGAATATGCATACTATTCCATTGTTTCAAAATCATTATTCTTATTTTCCATTTATTAAAACTATTTTTATTCAAAACCAAATAAAAAATTTTCTTCTTAAAAAATTTCATTATAACATCGAATGAGTTTCTTTGAAATTATCTTTTCCAAAAAAACATTTCATAATAAAACTCATTTTGGTAACTGAAAACACCATTCAATACACAGATAAAATAATTTTTCCTACAAATTTGGATTCTGAAAATTAATTTAAAATCAAAAATTTTGGATTAATGATGAAATGAAAATACAAGAAAATGAAGTATAACATATCCAGATCCCTCCATACTAACCCCTTAAAAACTGAACTCACAGGTAACAAAATTTAAATGGATTAAAGTTTAAAACCATGTTATAAATATGAATGTCTTTTTCATATTGGATGGTAACCAAAAAACAACCACAAAACTATTCTAGGATAGATTTATAATTTTTTCTAATTGATTCCTCAATGATTTCCAGATAGTGAGACACATTAAGGTTTAGGTAAACATTACATTCGAGTTCCAAACCTCATAAGAGATTCCCCAAATAAACAATAACATTGTCAATAAATTAAATCTCATTTTTCATAAGGAGATAAATAATTAAGAACACTGATTGAATTACCCAAAACCTGGTAAATATATTCTCATCATGAAGAGGTGGTGATCAAGCATCCACGCCCAAACTACACACTGAGTCCTGAAACATATTGAATCTCCCATATACCCGGACTAACCCCAGATAGCCAATGAGATTTTAAATAGAAGTGATTCATTTAAATAAAAGACCTCATTTGAAACCATATTCAATTAACCATCCTAGAATACCATCTAAACTGATATCTAAGTCAATTCATCACTAAACCAAAGAGTGTTCCTGATATCCATGGCTCATAGAAAAACACCCATTCATCAAAAAAGAACCATTGGGAATGATTTCATAAATAAAATATTACAATAAATACAATATACTACATTAAAACATTGAAACACACAGATCATTATAATAGAATCACATTCAAGGTGGCGATACAAAACTATAAATAAATAAAATCATTAAAAAAATATATCTCATGGTGGTCTATGAACACCACCGTGTCCTAATTCACCAACAACTCATCAATATAGAATGAACAAAAAATGGTAAAATAAATCATGATCACATGATATTGGATCAAAAATATCAATAAGAACCTAACAATATTAGCATGGTCTAATATATAGATCCTGGAAGGATTCTACTAAAATGACTATGCAGTTACATCACAAGTAAATTCAGTTAAATTAAAAGCAGAATACAGTAAATTGGGAGAAAATAATTCTTCAAACATAGAGTTTTAAATATTTAAAAATAATTTGACAATAAACTTTTGAATAACATTCCATTTCCTCATTTGGAAAAAAAATTGTTACCAAAATTTTTTTGAAATCCAATTCACATGCTAAAGTAAAATTGTCATGAAAATAGTTAAATATATGAGTAACATTAGTGTTGTATAAAATTAAATAAAATAGATTAATATATCATAATGAAATTGAATTGATATATAAAGAAGAACAATTATTTCTATAATGAAAACTCGTTCATTTTAGTGACAACGAACACTATCATGTTTCAAGAATCATATAAATAATTTTTCATGGGTGATACCTAGGTATGATAGTGAGTCCACAATATAATTTATCCAAAAATATCATCATGACTAATATCTTATTTTACATCAAGTATAATGGGGTCTTATGAGATCCACTACAACAAAATCCTACATTACTGGATGCATGTATATATCCTAAACCTATCAACTTATTTATATATAAACAAGACAAGGTGTGAGTCTACTAAATAATTACATATCTAGATCATCCCATACATTAAAATAAGTACCCATTAATATCCATTATAGGTGAGAGATAACATCATGTTACAAGGATCACATTGTAATCATTATCAATTTCAATCATGGGATCAAGCCCTCAACATTTTTATCAATGGAAGATACCATAAAATCACATCTCACACTAACCTAAAAACACCATAAATCAATATAATCCCATTTCAACACTCCTCAAGGATAAGTAAAAGAATCAACAATGTTTCATTTGAGGATCATTACCATAATGAATCATCATAAAGTGATAACAGAACCATAAAAAAATTCAATTAAATTGAAAAACATTAATATAATTCAACATTTAAACATGTAATAATTACTGATTCCTTTCAAAAATAATAATATTAAAATGGACCTTTAAATATTTATTTATTTCCAAATAACCCTGATTTATTCAATAAATGTTTTAAATTTTATAACATTTTGAATACATTTCCAAACATTTGTTTTTACCTTCATTCCATGAGAATAAATCACTAATTTCAAATATCACAAGATCAAACATTTTAGAAAATGGTAAAACATTCAATAATGGATCTTGGTCATATCAAAAAATAAATAAATTGAATATATCTACAAAAAATAAAAAAACATCCTCTCATTTCATTCAATTAAAATCGTATCCCTTTATAACTAAAAACACGGTTAGATCCCTTACATTCCTTAAAGAACCCTAGAAAAAATAATTAAATGGTAATTAAAATAAATAAATCATTCACTAATTTATAAAACCATGAGATGGAACCCATTACAAGTTCAATCAATTTATATTAGGATCATAAATGATTTCACCAGGTAATTGAAGATAAAAAATTATAAAACATGTGTTACAAGGAGTCCCATATCTATAAATTTTCTTGAAAAAAATGTATAAAAATATGATGGAAAATAATAGGAAAACCTATGTGCAATATTCAGAATCCAACCACAGTTAATTCAGGTTGTGTCCCCTTGATAGTGATCACCAGATCTATGAAGATGGATTTTGAGATATGAGAGAAAAGACAATAGATCCACCATTTCTCATCAGTAAAACATGATCAAATTGTACATAAAACCATTATAACCTCTTAGAAGGAATAATCTAAATAATTAGAGATAATATGAACCAAGTAGAATGGATCATAATGGAAGAGAATCAAGACATTAATTAGCACTTGGTATTCATGGAAAAGTGGTTTGGAGAGACAAATCACCATCATATAGATACCAAAATCCAAAGGATAATATTTGGTTCCACAGGGAGTATTTTTGGGTTAATTATGGTGGTTTTATATTTTAATTAAAATGTTCAAGGAATTAATTACTCTATGAATGGTTTCTTATTTTTTTTAAAATGGTTATTACTTACCATGCTCTTAACTGTGTAACCAAAATAGAGCCACCCGAAGTGATGCATGCTTAGGTTTCATAGATAGTTTAAACATGAACCAACCATGTGACACATTCTATCCATGTTTCATGGTTTGTATGAATTTTTTTTATAAGCACAAAAAAATGGTGTTCCTCAACCTCGGATACTGGAAATTTTTTACAAATTTTTTATATGGGTTTTTCAAACCATAAACCAACCGTTCAGAGTCCCTACAACCATTTAAAAAGTTATGAAAACATACTATAAACAACACATGATGTGATTGAATTATTTGATACTAAAATAAATTATTCATAAACCCCCTAAAAACGTGTAATATTATTATAAAGTATTCTTCTCCCCCTTTATAATAATAATTACTATTTTTAAAAGGTATTCTCTCCTCCCTTAATCATACAATGGTGTAATGAATGCATTATCAGCTGTAAAAATATTTCTTTTAATTATACGAAACATCTTATCACCATTTTTTCTTTAACATCCAATATGATCAATTATATTCATGAGAGATTAGCGGGACCAAAATATTAAAAGAAACTCACCATTAACCAAATAACACTTTGTATACATGGGATAACCTTCTATAGAATATAAGATGGATAAATTTTGAAATCAAGGATAACCATATTTTTCCACAATTTTATACCACATCTAATAATCCAAAACATTATAAATCCTAAAATATATTTAGAATATAATTTTAAACCTACACTTCATTTGAACACAGACATCAAAATAATTCTCGTCAAAATTATTATATTCCCTATATTTTAGATAATCCTTTACTATTTGATATAAATATGGTTTATAGGTCTAAAAATTGATGGGAGATTAAAAATGGAATCACATATTTCAATGCTGAAGGGGTTGTCCATAATACCATATTCAAGAATAGTTGTAAAATCAGAAGTAGAATCATTACTTTTGAAAGCATTCAATAAAGCCATGATATTTTTTACATCATGTCATTCAATTACCAGCATGGTAATGAAACTACATTACATATGGTAACAAAGTGGATCCACTGTCAACTTCTTAACATGATCATCATGGATGAGATAGATTTATCGACAAAGTATAACTTTTTTTTAATGTTATAAAATGTAATTTCCTCTATATGCTACCATTTTTCTTCACTTAACATATTTCAACCTCAATGTGTAAAATTGACTTCTTCCCTTTTAATAGATTATTATTTTATATAATGGAATTATTTACTAATGAAACTAATGTAGTTTTATTGCTTTTATTTTGGTCCAACCATCTAGTCTATTTCAGATATTCAGGCCTTATGATTAATATTTATTTAGGATATCTCTCATCATTCATATTGAATGTGGTTTATTCATTGTAAAAACGATCTATGAGCATAATATCACAAGTGATTTAGATTTATATTTAATCAAATATTATTATTAATGTATCTATATAATAAATTTTAGAACATTGTGAAAAACCATCTAGATACTTATGCATTTCTATTTAACTACCTTGGATCTACTATTTTTGGGAAGTATGTGTCTATAACTAGTCCCGTTTAGGTACCTATTTTTTTAATTAATTCCAATTTAATTTTCTAATTTATCCCTTGGTTCATGATTTTCATTTCCATGTTTTAATTGTTCATGATTTTCCATCGCATTTAATATTATAATATTATCTTCAATGTTTATTTAATAACATTTTTTGATTTCTTCAATTTTTGTGAGGTTTTTTTAGATGAACATTTCTAATGACTTTTCTCAAAAGAAGAAAACACTTTATTTATTCATATACCTTTTTCTCTTAGTGGTATTTCAATATATTTATTATATGAGTGATATTTTTCTAGGTTTTCCCAATATTCATCATATTAGTTACTATAAAATTTTCCCAACACACATATATTTTCAACATATTCAAATAAATTTTAAATATATATATTTCTCTCCATAAATGATGTTTTCCTTATTCTAGTATATTCATTCCTTATTAGTCATTTACCTCTTGAATTTTGGCGATAATTATCATGTACACAAAGACATAATGTGATATATATAAACTTATATATTCCTTAATCTCCAACAACAACAATAAATTTCAATATTTATTTTTTTTTCTTATTGGTATAATTTCCCAATATTAAATTCTTGATGTTCTTGGGTTAGAATCCCATAATTCTTTTTTTCATTTATGGGAAAACAATTTCGGTACAATCAACCTATTTATAGAAACATATGGGATGATGTAAAAATACTATTATATTTTTAAAATGTAATAAAATTTATATATTTTCCAAAATTTCTAGAATAACCATATTTAGTATTAAATAATTTAACTGGATAGTAAATTACCTTCATCACTATGTCGGAGATGTATTATTCTCTAGTAAAAATAAAATTCCATTTTTCCTATATTAATAGTATTTTTCTTTAAAACTCTTTTTTTAAAAGATTATGTGGTAGAATCTCCCTTTTCAGCAATTTGGGTTGTTTCATTCATCATAAAAATTGACTTTTCAAATTGTTCTCCATCTCCAAATGATTTCTATTGAGTGAATATTTTTCAAATTCAACTGCCTTTATCATCCATTTCTAGCCACTCAATAATTTCTGATCATAATCCTCATTCACCTTAATAATCTATTGTAGTGAACTCTAATGTTCTTTTAATTGTTAGATTTCACATCGAATTTGGAATATTTTTCATTAATTATGATGTTGTGTATATTTTCTAATCAATGGAATGATTCAAAGATAAAAATATTGCATTGTTTCTTCACAAAAACTATTCATTGTAATTCAACATCAATAAACTAATTATCTAAATTTTAATATAATGATTTTTCCCATTATATTCATATTTTTTAAGAGGTTGTTTCATATATGAAATTATGTTTCCAATACATCCTCCCTATCATTATCTTACATCTCTAGCTTACATTTTTCATCAAATAATTCAATATAATGTTCAAAATATAATTAAAAACTATATATACCTTGGCCATATTATCCCACATTTGGTGACATAATTTATAACATTAATACTATGTATATGTTATAATATTCCAAAAGTCTAAATAGTTTATTTATATTAGAGAAATTGATATATACATGAATATAAAATTACATTTAAAAAATAAAATACACAATGCATTTTTTTGTCACACAATTATCCCATTAATACAATCCTTCATATTCCATCATAAAACACTTACTAGAATCCTAGTGAAAAATAAATCATAAGAAAGGTGGATCTCATATGCTCAATAAGTGTATGAATAAAGAGGAACCGATCATAAATAAATATAATAAACCAAGAAAGTTGAATACATAAAATGACATTCTATTAACACATAAAACTAAGCATTATACAACAAGAATAAATGAGGATCAAATAATTATATATAAATTATCACATGATTTTGAAATTAAACCATGGAAATTAAACTAGTTGAATAATCAAATGGAATATAGATAACTAATATCATCATCAGTGAATGAATAATGTGGGACATCATAAACATAAATTCAAATATATGTGTTAATAATCAATTGCTTTCATGTATAAATTATATGAACCAAATAAATGTGTTAGGCCTTGGCCAAAAACATATTCTTGTTTTTCTCATGAGGCCTACCAATGTATCGATGGGCTATAGAGAGCCCCTTCAGACACTTATTAAGTCTATTTAATTATTCATATGAAAGGGGTAAAACAAAATCAACCTATACATTATAATTGAATATATAATATGAAATTTGAACAATTTCTAAAATATATAAACTTAATCATAAACCATCCAGTATAATATAATGAATTGTAACAAATTTCACATGCTTAGTTAAACTGATCATAACCAATTATATAAAATATGGTAGATGGTTTCATAAGTGCTCAATATCAATTTATCATAATATTCAATAGATGGTGTTTTCATATATGTAAATAATATAAACAAATCATTGAAACTTTCTTAATAGAAATACCCATTTACTTTGGAATCATTTATTTAATAAGGCATCCAATTATAAAAGAAAACATTTTCCTTATAAATAAAAAAGTAATGATGTATAGGATTCTTAAAAAAATAAGTTGTCATGAAATTTGGAAATACAACGCATGTTGTATAATTTAAAAAACCTTTCTTTTAATTTTTGAAAAAAATACATATTTAAAAGAGTATTTGTAAAAAAAAATATGAATTATCCAAATGAATACATTTTGTGCATTATTCATAAATAATCATAAAAGACAGAAAAAATTAACTAAATTAAAATTTTAATAGAAAAATAATCATACCATGTGATAATCATTGGAGTATATTTTCAACCAAAACAATAGAAATTAGGTTAATAATTCCCTTCCGACAATGCAAACTGTCGGACCATGTGCACCATAAAATTAATGATATTAAAATTAAAAATTTAATACCCTAAAGAAAAATAATTTCATGATATTATATGCCAATAAGATATATACCTACATATATATATATATATGTAACAAAAAAGAAGAAATAAGTGTTGAATAAGGCATATCACCTAAAAATAAAAGTGAGATAAGAAAACCCTTACCTCAGGTTCGACTTCCATAAAATGTGCCTAAACCACCTGTATAGTGGTTTGAATCATATTATTAAGTTATAAAATAACAATATTGATATTTATTTTTCCACATATGATCCTATAATAACATTTTACCACTCATATATTAATAATATTTATTTATTTCCCTATTTAATGTGTTAATTGCATTACTTATCATGATTGTTTTGTCATAAAATATAGTTTCTAATATATAAGGTATAAATACAATTTTTTTATAATATAATTAAGGTTATAAATAACATATTTTATCTGTAAATTAATTTTTAGACCAATTTTTTAATCTTTGTCAGGTGAAATGATTTGCACAGCTACGTGGATATAGTAAGTCATAAGTAGGCACGTGTTCTGATTTCATTTTTCATTCAGATGGTTAAAATATAGAATATGGTTATTTTTAAATAATAATAACAATATATCAGTATATATATGATACTGGAGGTATTATTTTATAAATTAAACACTACATGAAGTTGATGTTAAAGGATATGTGATTTTAAAAGAGTTGGTAAAAACGATTACCTCTCCTTTAGTGAAATTCGTTTAGATCTCTTCTAAAGGGATATAGATTTGGTCATTTTTTAGTAATAGAACCTCCAATACATGGATAAGGATTTTTTTAGGATAAATGGCTTGAGCCTTTTTGTGATAGAAGGCTCATGTTTGTGAAATTAAATGATAGATGGAGTTCAATTTTAAAATTGTGGTGAGAGGTACATTTGGAAATCCATAAAATATTAAATTATGATAAATAAATTTTCTATCAACATAAAAACCACTATAAAAGTATTATAATACAAGAATATATAAGTTTTTACTATCATAATTTAATAAATTTTTTAATTTTTTTGTTTTTACATTAATCCTTACGAGTTTTATTGACCATAGCTAGCATAATTTAATTTAAATTGTGGAATCAATTTATTTAAGGATAAAGTGTATTAATTTTTACATATACAAATTAAATTTTACAATAAATGAATCAATAATGAAATATTAACCAAAATAATAATCACTTTTATAATTTTAAAAAATTTATATTATTTTAAAATAATTTAACAATATATTATTTTGATTAAATATCATTAGTGTTAAAATTGAAAATATTCATTTCTTTTACCCAAATAAAAAAATGAAAGAAAGATTAATTTGAACCAACATGCATTATAAACCTATAAAATGTCCAAAAAGTCCAAAAAATTCACATATCACCATAATTTATTCATATTATGTATATTTTAATATTTTTAATATCATTTATTTGATTGTTTCATTAATGAAATAATGATTGCATTGTCATTGTATAATTATTAAAGGTAATTATTTCTTTAATAAAAATGAAAAAATAAAATAATTTGATGTGGATAATGGTTATATATTTAAAAATTAAATCTATAGTTTAACATAAATTCTCAATAACACTATTTTAAAAATAATTTCGTTTTTAAAATATGAATGTGATGTCTTTTTCTTTTCAATAAATAAAATATTATAAAAATCATAGCATCATCAAAATAGTTCCCAAAATTCATAAATAAAATTATATCATGGAAATTAGTTTATTATGTTAAAAATATATACTCATACTTGTTAAAAACCTACCGTTTTCCCTATGAGGACACCTAAAAGAAATATAAGCCAATGAATGTGACATTTGTGATTTCATTCTATTTAACTAATATAAAAAATTTTCATACAAATGTGTCCATTAAATAACACCAATTCAATTTTTAAGTATTAATTATTGAATATAAATCGACCAATAAAATTTGGGATTGTTTTCTGTAATATTATAATCCTTGTCGGATTATTTTTACCTAAATTACCGTGTTTACCCATTACTGTGGTAACAAAAACTAAAAATGATAACCTTAATGTTAAGAAAAAATTAAATGTAACAATTTATTAAATTTTAAAAATATGAAAACAAATATGGAATTTTATTTTCAATATTTAAAGTAAATAATTATAAGATTTTATTTTAAAAATAATCACATAAATATATATTAAAAATATATTTATTGAAAAAAAGAATTTTTAAGATAGAAAATGAAGTTATACAAAAAAAGGTATAATTATTAATTAAATTAGATTATTTATAGATTAATAGTATTTATGTAACATTTATATCACATTAAAATCATAAAAATGATATAATGTTGAGAAATTGATTGTTTTATAAAATTTATTACTTTTTAGAATTCACTAAAATATAAATATTTTCAAAAAAAATATATCCATATATAATTTTAACATCAATACATTAAAAAATAATGTCTATTTTATTCAATATAAGTTATAAAATTTCTAAAAATTGTATTCAAATTATGTTCTCCACTAAAAGTTTATAAAATTCCATTTAGATAACAAAATATAGCCTTTTATGCACAAAACTGAATTTATTCTTATCATATGCCTATAAAAATCATTTGGATGAATATAATAGTATTTTAATGTATATATAATATTTAAAATTAATAATTTAGTTACTAATACTCATTTATGCTAATTGAATAGCTAGGTTATGATGGTCGTGTAACAATATTTTATTATTCGCAAGATATCAAAGTGATTAGATTTAAAAACAAACATACCATAATATTTTGTGGTGTTAAATTCACCCCACCTTCATGATATTGAATCCTTGAAATTTGAAATTGTATTTCAATTATTAATGGTTGATACTTGAAAATTACAATGTAGAAATACCGCATATTAAAAAGTGATAATAAAAGAACCTTTTAAAAAGAGGTAATAGCAAATGTGAAGGTTACCAAAAAACATGGATTATGATATAGGAGACCTTTAATTAAAAAATGGACATGAAAGTTAAATATATTGTAACACCCTGAGATTTTATGAAGAATATTCTTTTAATATCATTGATATCTTGGGTTGTACGCTTCACCAAAATTAGCTTGTGAGATATGTGACAACGTATTAGTTTATAGTATACACAACTCTATTCCTAGCTCGTGTTACACACAATTTCATGTTAGTTTTGTAGAAATTATTCTACGCAACATTACGTATAGATTTTGTTTAATGTAGAAATGAAATAATTTTTGAATTAAGTTATATGCAACAAAAAATGGAGATTGCACTACACTCAACCCTGACCTGGCTTCCATTACACGCAATCATGACCTTCCTTGATAGCATGTGTTGTACGCAATACCGGGTTTCACTAAACAATGATATATGGTTGTAATATTATCACGAACTAGCCGTTATGAATATTATGAAATAAATTTTGAATATTATAACATTATTATTAATCTTACTCATTTTCTAGAACATGGTATGTGAAAAAGATAATTTTTTCGGGTAAAATATGTATTTTTAAAAAAAAATACAGTTTTGTCGCCTTTTGATGGCGCACCAACATTAAATCTAGTTTTTTACATGTTTATAAGTTCAATTTTACAAAATAAAATTATTCTTTGGAATCATGATATAAAATTTTACCTTGGATAAATTTTTAATATTATTCTGATTAATTTCATATTTTAATGAATAGTAAAAACACGATATATTTTAATTAAAACCAACATTTTTCATTGTAAAAATTTATGTTGTTAAATTATAATATTTAATTGTTTTAAATTTAAATAGTATATAATTTTACCATATAATATAATTTTTGTCATTATCATTGATTTTACATTGAATTCGTAGGTTAAATCAATTCAATCTTCTGCAATGTTTTAAACAAAAACCCATTTTCTATCGACAACGGGATTAATTTTAATTTAATTTCTGAAACCAAATTGTATTTAATTTAAAAAAATTGATTACATATTTGGAATAAGTTGGTCCTAATTATATTAATAGACTACTTTTTATTTTTGGGCATTATGAATAGTAACTACGGTCAATTTTATTTTCCATAGTAAAAGGTAAATCTGGTAATTAAGAGTAAATATAATATTATAAAATTACCCTAACACTTTTATTAATACAGTTGGATGATTATATTTCATCCTAAGTAATATTTAGGTCGAAATGGAATCCATTATAACCCACTTAGAGGTGATTAAGACCTTTAGTTTATTTTATTTAATGAAAAGTGAAATATGTCTCACTCAAACTTTAATAATTAATGTATTTTTAATATAAGGTTATAGAGAATATAAATTCGGTTATAAATACTCATTAGAAAGCTAAAATGAATTTATTTATCATGGAAATTTATTCTTAATTTTTAAGAGTTTTTTAATTACTTTATTAACTTATACATTAATGATGCAGAAATTTTTATTTCGTGAAATAATCAATAATATAGTTTTTTTTAAAATGTATTACATATTAAAGGGATCAAAAACCTATTAAAAAATTATTGGTAGTGTATATATACACCATAATCATCCAATGACCGAATATATGACCATTTGGAGTCTTATAAAATTGATTATGACACTAATAATATTTTATTTTATATGATGGCAAAGTTGTCACCTTCATAATTTAATAAATATAACATTTTACAATTTAGGTGTTGTAGAAGATAAATCCATATAAATGTATTCATATGAAATATATAATATTTATATTCATCCAAGTATTTTATTTTTACTTTTTATGCAACAAATAAGTATATTTAATAACTATACAAAAATGTTGTAGTAATTATTTTATTAAGAGAAATATCAAATAAATAGTTTTACAAATAGTAAACTAAATATTATATCTACTATTTAATGTTCTCCACTAATTTTCTATATTTCTATGAAATTTTAAGAAACTATTAAATCTTTTATTTCATATTTTTTCTTTTTTTTTGGATATTATTTAAATTCAAATAAATGAATAGTGTCTAAATTGACACTATTGTTATTTTATAAAAATAACATATTATTAAATTTATTAAAATTCACAAAATATTTAAATATTTTAAATTGAAATTTATATAGTTTAAATGTCATTAATTATCTAATTATATATAATTCACAGCACATATCTGATTATTTATAAAAATTTAGAATTTAGAATCTTATTACCACAAATAAAATTTAATAGATTAAATAAGGATACATCATGTTGATAATGTTTAAAATAAATTCCCTCCCTGTATAAATTTTCTTTTTTGATGAGATTACAACCCTATCTAATATAATATTCTAATATGAGTCATATTTTGAGGTTTTTATGTAGGTTTAGATTTATTATAAATTAATATTTTTAAGATTTCCAAAGGTACCCCTCTCATCCATTAAAAAAAGGGAACCACTTCCCACTTCTCTTCACACCCTTTTGAACTGTGAAACTTGGCCAAACCAAAAAAATTCCTATTCTCAAACTCTCTAGTAAAATCATATAGGTTCTGGTCTTCTCAAAACACCAACCCTAGTTCCCTAAGAAGAAGTTTAACAGAGGTGCGTCGAAGAAGAGGTAATCTCTTCTACCAATTCTTTCAATCATCTTTCTTCTTAAACTACTTATTCTTTAGTTGTTTCATTATAATGTAATAACATCAGTATCACTAATATACTGGTATGTTATTATAAATATGAAACATCCCCCATTTAACTTTCTATTTATCCTACGGAAAATAAAATCACCGCGCGTGCGTACGTACGGAATACCATCTTCGCGCCGTGGTGTAATATGTTTTTCAAACACCACCTTACCTGGATGGGTACAATGGGGTAAAAAATAACTATACATTGTTATTATAACATCATACTGATTCTGATATATTTTATCATCCACTCCAATTCAATTCAATAATTATGGGAGCGATATCATTGCTCGTGCGTACGTACGGACTACCGTCTCCACGACGCGATGAGATTCATTCTCCATGTTAACCATTCAAGAATGATTATAAAGTATAAATAAACAATAATAATGAAATATATGACATTATAAAGCTACTGGATTTATGTTTATATATATATATATGTCATATACTTACATCTATTCAAGTCAATAAGGAAAGGAAAACAACGTTCATGCGTACGTACGACCTACTGTCTCCACGAACAGTGTGTTTCATTTCATTTATCTTTCTAGTATATATATATATACTAAATATATATGATATATAATTCATTTTTTACCTTTTGGATGTATGTAAATCATGATATAAGTAATAATTATATCAATAACAACAAGTCCAAACACGTATGATAAATGAAATGATTTTACCCAAAATGATGCTTTAACCCGGAATTTAAAAATAAACGGGTAATATAAAGTCATAAGCGAACCATGTATGATATCATATCAATGAATATGACTCTGTAATAAGTCAACAGAATTATTTAAATCATTAAACATGATGTCTGGATACATACGAAGCATATCATACGTAAGGTATGGGATAACTTTTCAAATCTTGTTTTTATCCGAGATTGTTTATTCGTAAGTATTTACTGGGTTCTATTTTTCATCCATGTCCATAAAATGTTTTTCATAAAGTGTTTAATAATATTCCATGTTTTTTAAAGTCATTTTTACCCTTCTTTTACTTTTACTTTGTGTTAAGGATGGAATCTTTCTTTTGTTTAGCATAAGTGGTGCTTTTTGACTTTCCCGACAAAAGTAAGAGGGAAATGTTATTTTTAACTTATACGGCATGAACGGATTTTTATGGATTCATAGCGCCTCATTTTCATGAAGCTTCCTCTATAAGATTTCATGATGATTTTCAAAAAAAACCCTTTTCATTTAAAATTTCATGGAATTTTGTGAAAATAAAATGATTTTGAAGAAGAAAGGATATATTCCTCAAGAATTAATATCAAATGTTTTATCAAAACAATTTTCCATCTAAAATGACATTATGTAATATGATTATGTTTTAATTATAATGTCTCCATTATTTACATGGTTTGATTCTTCTTATGGTGATATTATATCCATTTTTAGATGGATTATGGTAAGATGGAATGATGTTTAAGAATCCTATTCTATTATATGGGCTATGCTATGTTGTATGATTTATGATTTTGTGGAACGCGAATGAATTATTTAATTATGAGATGGGTGGGACCTATATCTCCCTCCAATACATTGGGTAATGATTTATATCTCATGAGATAGACATGGATGGAATGGTAAGTTAATTTCGTTCAGTGTTAGAGGACTAAAATAAAAAGTGAACTCGATTCAGAAAGGGACTTTTTCCACTAAGATGGTCATGGCATCAATGCCTTGGCTACTGTGGAAATCATAACATGTGCCTAATGGTTTCCAAAATTACATGTTTTATTCCCATGCTATATTATCGTGATTAATGTTTCTTTATTATATATGCCTTATGTACTGCCATGTTTTATGTCAATTCACATGATTTTGATGTTTAAACATTATGTACATGTTTTTAAGTTCAAATGTATATGATTTAATTTGTTTTATCCATGCCCAACATTACTAATAATTTGAGCTCACCCATTATATGTTTTCTATTCCCCAGGATTTAAGGAATGGTTTTAGGTAAGAAACCCAAAATGGGAAGATCATTATGGGATATGTTGAAGATATTTCACCATGATTTGAAGATTACGTTCCAAGTTTCCAAAGACACTAAACTATTATGGTCCTTGTGTGTCTGTTTTTTGTTATGTATTAACAATTCCACAAATGTAATGTAATGTCCATGTACATCAGGCTTCGGGTCTCTTCAGTTGGTATCAGAGGAAAGGTTTAGTTAACCTTTGGAAACTAGGGTGCGAAAACTTTAGTGAGATCCCTAGAGATATATCTATGGTATGTCAAGGGATGTCCCTAAGGTTAAGTATAAGTATAGGTTATAGTCCTAGAATTATAGTAATGATATTAGAATTAATCCTAAGATGTTAGATATCGAAGGTAATCCCCCTTAATTATGTTGTTTTCCCTAGCATGATTTTTTTCCTCTCACACTATTCATTTTGGGTGTTAGACGATGGCTGGAACCTGAAGGAACCATGTTGATCAATGTAATGGACAATGAAATGATTTTCCTTATGAACAAACCAATGTTATGGGAGATGGAGTGAAAAATATTATTGCTATAATTACGCAAGCTATGAATCATTCTGGACTTCTAAATGAGTATATAAGGGAACAATATTCTATTTAGTCCTTCATGAGGCAACGTCCACCTTCTATCAATGGTTCTTCAGATACACTTGTTGCTGAAAAATGGATCAGTACCATTGAAAAGATATTTTCGATACTTCGTTGTTCATAAAATGATAAATTCATTCTAGTTGTTTACCGTTTAGAAGGTGAAGCAGACCAGTGGTGGATTCTAATTAAGAATACAAGGCCCTAAGATGAAATTGAATCCATGGAATGGGACGAGTTCAAGAACATTTTTTGAGTAAGTACTTCCCTCGTATTCTTCGAACATATATAGAAAAAGAGTTCCTTGAGCTTAAGAAAAAGGATGATAAATCTATTGGTATATACGAAGAAAATTTTACAAGGCATGGAAGGTATGAATCTGGCTTTATCATCCATCCTGAATATAAATTTGATCGATTCTTCAGTGGCTTAAAAAAAGTCTTTGAAGGGCATTAGCTATAAGAGACTTCAGTAGCTATGTAAAAATTTTGTGTTGTGATATCAAGGTAGAAATGGAAGTTTTTGTTACATATCCATCTAATGGTTTGGACATGAAACCAAAGATGGAGGTCAAGGAGAAATCTCAAAACAATAGTGATAATAAGATGAATGTTTCTTTATGTTCAAAGTGAGGAAAGAAGCATCGTGGAGATTTTATTAAAGGGACTAGATAATGTTTTAAGTGTGTAAAATAAGGTCATCTTGCAGCTGAGTGTCGAACTAATGGAAAAAGGGTTTCTAATGATGTGAATAAAGAAAATACTTCAGAGAACGCACCACCAACACTTCAATACTTCAAGTGAAATGAAATGGGGCATTATTCTAATAAATTACCTAATCCAAGGGTTAATGATGATCGACATGAGCAACAACTTAAGGCAAAGGACAAAGGGAAATCACATGAGATCACTATTGGCAATGTTGAATATGACAACGATGTGGTGGAATGATTAAGTGTTTATATAATGGGATTCCAAAATAATGTTGTATATAGTATCATGGAATATTGGAATATTTATGTATTGGTCTATTGTGGTTATCAATAAATTTATGGTACTGGTAACCATGGAAAGTGATTGAGATATTTTTGGAAAGAAGATGATATATGCATAATGAAGGGATAAGAAGAAAATGAAATGTTTGACAGTATTCATGAGCTCATGATTGATATAAGGACAATGTTATATCATGGTTTCAGTATATAGAATTTTTGGATTTTGTTATGTGTAAAGAGTTAACTTTTGATAGAATTCATGTTTTCACTAAGGTTTAATGGGTTTTCATTTTTAAGAGATTACATGATTAAGGTATTCACATGATTGGTATGTGACCAACAAGATATACGAGGGAAAAATGATGGTATTCACATTCTTTTTTTATGAATTTTTTAGTAATTGTTCTCTTTATACAATGAGTTTGGAATGAAGTATTTTGGATAAGCCTTATGATTCGAAGGGATTTGGTAGAACATAAGTTAGTATTGTTTACAGCTACAAATTTTTTAACGATATTATTGATAGAATGTTATAATAGTATAGTTTTTGAAAATGGTCTACCGGTAGGATGGGCAACAACCCGTTGCATCGGACAAGGATTTATGAATCGAACCCATAACCAAAGTGAGACAGTCCTTTATCGCCTACCACTAGCCTACAGGAAGTCTCGGGTTAGTAAAAACTACTTTTATTTTATTAGGTGCTATGACATCTGAAGTATAAGCCCATATACGATTAATCTCAGCATATATGTACTTCAGTATATTTAATAAATTCTGCTAAACTTTTTGCGATAGAAATAGACGAAATGACCTATCATTCTATCGCATAATCTGCTAACACTTCACAGAAGACAAATTCAACTTCATTTCTTTAAAATATGAAGTGGAAATTGTTCGAGACATAAGAAATAGTGGTATGATACCGAAATAAAGTAAGTATTTCTTCTAATTAAAATTTTTCAACTTTAGGGAAATGATCTTTAAAACAAAAAATGTTGTCCTAGTGCTCTCTTATCTGATGAATCAGATGGTACCTTAGATCATAAAAAATGTATGGCTTTTTGATTGTTGACTTTTTCATAGCCATGTCCTCTACCACTCTTCATCAGAAGTTGATGGTTATATTTCTCTTCCATATCAATATTTTCACCTATGTTCCCCTATGTGGAAACATAGTGATTAGTTAATTTGGTTAACTGTTACGTTTCATAATTTATATATTAAAGTTATGTTTTGGTATTCTTTTTTAAGATGTGGGTTTCTATTAAATAAACTTTCAAGTAGTAAACCATTTATAACCCAATCGAATTTTGAGGGAGAAATTCATTTTAAGGGGGTTAGAATGTAACAACCAAATATTTTATAAATAATATTCTTTTAATTTCATTGATTTATTGTGTTGTATGCTACAACAAAATTATCTTGTGCTATACGCGACACCGTATTACCTTGCAGTATACGCAACACTATTCTTGACTCGTGTTACACACAATTTCATGTTTGTTTTGTAGAAATTATTATACGCAACATTAAGTGTAGATATTGTTTAATTTATAAATGAAATATGTTTTAAATTTTGTTATACGCAACACGAAAGTGAGATTTCACAACACGCAACCCTGACCCTGCTTGCATTACACTCAATCACAACCCTCCTCGATAGCGTGTGTTGTACGCAATACCGGGATTCACTAAACAATAATATATGGTTATAATATTATCACGAACTAGACATTATGAATAGTATTAACTAAATTTTTAATTTTATAACATTATTATTAATCTTACTCATTTTCTAGAACATGGTATGAGAATAAAATAATTTTTTTGGTTAAAATAAGTATTTTTCAAAAAAAGCAGTTTTGCCGCCATTTGATGTCACACCGAAATTAAATCTAGTTTTTGACATGTTTATAAGTTCAATTTTACAATATAAAATTATTTTTTAGGATCCGGATATAAAATTTTACCTTGGATAAATTTTTCATATTATTCTGATAACTTTAATACTTTAATGAATAGTAAAAACGCGCTATATTTTAATTAAAAAAACTTTTTTCATCGTAATAAATTATGTGGTCAAATTATAATATTGAATGGTTTTATAGTATAAATACAATATTATTTTACCATTAAATATAATTTTTGTCCTTAGCATTGATTTTACATTTAATTCATAGGTTAAATAAATTGAATCTTTTGCAATCTTTTAAACAAAAACCCATTTTCTTTCAACAACGGGAGTAATTTTAATTTAACTTCTGAAACTTCTATGTATTGAATTCAGAAAAATGGATTCCATATTTGGGATCAGTGGTTCTAAATAATATTAATAGGCTACTTTTTATATTCGGGCATTATGAATAGAAACTACGGTAAATTTTATTTAACATAGTAAAAGTTAAATCCTGTAATTAAGGGTTAATATAATTTTATAAAATTACCCAAACACTTGTATTAATACAATTTAATGATTATATTTAGTCCTAAGTCATATTTGGGTCGAAATTAAATCCATTTGAACCCACTTGGAGGTGTTTAAGACCTTTAGTTTATTTTATTTAAAGAAAAGTGAAATATGTCTCATGCACACTTTAATAATTAAAGTATTTTTAATATAAGGTTATACAAAATATAAATCTGGTTATAAATACTCATTTGAAAGCTAAAAGTTTTTCTTTATCATGGTAATTTATTTTTAATTTTTAAGATTTATTTATTTACATTATTAGCTTATACATTAATGATGCAGAAATTATTTATTTAGTAAAACAAATCAATAATATTATTTTTATGGAAATAGTAATAAATATTAAGGGGCTCAAAAACCTAACCAAAACTTATTTTTAGTGTATATATACACAATATTCATCCAATTACCAAATATATGATAGGTTGGAGTCTTATAATAGTTATTGTGACACTTATATTATTTTATTTTATATGATGCCAAAGTTGTCACCTTCATAATTTAATAAATTTAGCATTTTAAAATTTTGGTGTATTAGAAGATAAATCCGAATAAATGTATTCTTATGAAATATATAAGATTTATCTTTATCCTGTTATTTTATTTTAAATTTTTATTCAACAAATAAGTATATTTTATAATTATACAAAAATTTTGTAGTAATTATTTTATTAAGAGAAATATCAAACAAATGGATTTACAAATAGTAAAATAAATATTATATGTACTATTTAATGTTCTCCACTAGTTATAAATATTAATATGACATTTTAGTAACGAATTAAATATTATATTTAGAATATATCCTCTGTTTGGATTTTATTTAAATTATAATAAATTAATAGTGTCAAAATTGACACTATTGTTATTTTATAAAAATAACATATAATTATATTGTTTAAAAATCACAAAAATATTTAAAAATTATAACTTGAAATATATATAGTTGAAAATATCATAAAATATGTAATTATGGATAATTAACAGCACATAAGTGATTATTTATAACAATTTAAAATTTAGAATCTCATTTCCACAAATAAAATTTAATAGATTAAATAAGGATAAATCAAGTTGATAATGATTAAAATAAATTCCCTACATGTATCAATTTTATTAGTTGAGGTGATTACAACCCTATATCAACTAATATTTGAATATGAGTCATTTATGGAGGTTTTTATATGGGGTTAGATTTATATATAATTAATATTTTTAAGATTTCCAAAGGTGCCCCTCTCATCCCTTATAATAATGGATCCCCTTCCCACTTCTCTTCACACCCTTTTGAGCCTTGAAGCTCACCAAAACCCTAACAATTACTCTTCTAAACCTCTCTATTTATGTCATATAGGTTCTGTTATTCTCCAAAGACAAACCATAGTGCCCTAAGAAGAAGTTTAAAAGCGGTGTGTCGAAGAAGAGGTAATATCTTCTACCAATTCTTTCAAGCATCTTTCTTCTTAAACTTCTTCTTCGTAAGATTCTTCATTATAAAGTAATAACATATGTATCACTAATAAATTGATATGTTATTATAAATATTAAACAACCCCATTTCACCTTCTATCCATCCTATGGAAAACGAAATCACCGCACGTGCGTACGTACGAAATACCATCTCCACACCGTGGTGTAATCTGTTTTTCCAACACCACCTTACATAGATGGGTATAATTCTATAAATAATAACTATACATAGTTATTATAAAATCATACAGATTCTGATATATTGTATCATCCACTCCGATTCAATTCAATAATTATGGGAATGATATCATCGCTCGTGCATTCGTACAGACTACCGTCTCCACGACGCGATGAGATTCATTCTGCTTGATAACCATTCAAGAATTATTATAAAGTATAAATAATCAATAATAATGAAATATATGACATTATAAAACTACTGTATTTATGAATGTATATATATGTCATCTACTTAGATCCATTCAAATCAATAATGAAAGGGAAACAACGTTCATGCATACGTACGGCCTACCGTCTCCCTGAACGGTGTGTTTCACTTCATTTATCTATCTATTATATATATATATATATATACTGAATATATATGATATATAAATCATGTTTTAAATTTTGAAAGTACGTAAATCCTGATATAAGTAATAATAATATCAAGAACAACAAGTCCAAACATGTACGATAAATGAAACGAATTTACCCAAAATGCTGCTTTAACATGAAATTTACAAAAGAATGGGTAATATAAAGTCATAAGGGAGCCATATATGATATAATAACAATGAATATGATTCTGTAATAAGTCAATGAAATTATTTAAATCATTATACAGGAGGTTCGGATACATACTAAGAATATCAGACGTAAGGAATGGGATAACTTTTTCAATCTCATTTTTATACGAGATTGTTTATTCGTAACTATTTACTGGGGTTCTATTTTTCATCCATGTCCATAATTTTTTTTTTCATAAAGTTTTTAATATTATTCCATGTATTTTTAATGTCATTTTTACACTTCTTTTACTTTTACTTTGTGTTTTGGATGGAATCTTTCTTTTGTTTACCATAAGTGGTTCTTTTTGACTTTTTCGGACAAAAGTACGAGGAGAATGTTATTTTTAACTTATATGTAGTGAATGGATTTTTACGATTTCATAATGCCTCATTTTCATAAAGCCTCCTCTATAATATTGAATGGTTATTTAAAAAAACCATTTTATTTTAAAATTTCATGGAATTTTTTGAAAAGAAAATTATTTTGAAGAAGAAAGTATATTTTGCTCAAGAATTCATTTCAAGTGTTTTATCAAAACTATTTTCCATCTAAAATGACATTATTTAATATGTCTATGTTTTAAGTATAATGTATTTATTATTTACATGGTTTGATTCTTCTTATGATGAAATTATATCCATTTTTATATGGAATATGTTATGATTGCATGATGTTTAAGAATATCATTCTATTATATGGGCTATGCTATGATGTATGATTTATGATTTTGTGGCACGTGAAAGAATGATTTCATTATGAGATGGGTGGGACCTATATCTCCCTCCAATGCATTGGGTAAATATTTATATCTCATGAGATAGACATGGCTGGAATGGAAAGTTAATCTGGTTCAATGTTACAGGACTGAAACGGGGAGTGAACTCGATTCAGAAAGGGACTTTGTCCACTATGATGGTCATGGAAGCAATGCCTTGGCTACTTTGGAAATCATAACATGTGCTTAATGGTTTCCACAATTAAATGTTTTATTCCCATACTATTTTATCATGATTAATGTTTCTTTATTATCTATGCCTTATGTAATGTCATGTTTTATGTCATTGCCCAAGATTTTGATGTTTAAACATTATGTACATTTTTTTTAAGTACAAATGTATATGATTTTTTTTATTTTATCCATGATTACCCTTACTGAGCATTTGATCTCACCCTCTATATGATTTATTTTCCCCAGGATTTAATGAATGGTTTTAGGTAATAAAACCAAAAGGGGAAGATATTTATGTGATATTTTGAATATCATTCACCACGATTGGAAGATTACGTTTTGAATTTCCAAAGACACTAAAATATTATGGTCCTTGTGTGTCTGTTTTTGTTATGTATTAAGAATTCTGCAAATGTAATGTAATTTCCATGTACGTCATGCTTCGGGTCTATACATATATGATTCATGTTCTGATGGAGATTCATAGAGGTCATGGTCATTATAAATTCTACCATCAAAAATCCATAAATCTATAATTAGTTGAAAGACCATTTATTTCTAAAAAATAAAATTAAAAAATAACATTTTTGTTCCAAAATTATTTTCCTAGAGTCTAAGAATTATTTTACTATGCATAGAATCTCAAAATAAAATCATCATTCTATATTTCATTAAAATTCATATGCATAATATCATCTTTTGGTTTTACTTGAACTATTTTTTCATATTATCTATTACACCTAGAAATGAATATTAATGATGATCATTCCAAACTGGAAACATGTTTAATGAATCATAAAGTACTTATTCAAATCCATCCTCATATAAATAAATATCAAAACCAAAATGGTTATCATAGGTTGTCTAATATGATAAATTCTACTTTATCCTAAAATAATAATATCAAATGATCAACTTAATAAATTAAATATGTAGTAACATTATAATTAATTCAAAATTAATTTTACAAAATTAATATTCCATAAACATAGAACAAAGGTTACTAAATATCCAAAATCAACTTTTAAAAAGATTTGCCCAAATAATGTATCTTTTGTTATCACATACTAGATATATGAATACATAAATCTCTTTTAATCCTTTATAAAACATGCATTCTTCCAAGAGTAAAATGTGTGGTTGTAAAATTTATTCATTAAATCCAAACAAAACATAAACCATCAAATAACTGACCACCTTCATAGTTACCTAAACATTTTCATAAACATTTATATATTATTGTCTTAACATCATGATCATATTATGGGTTATCTTCTTGTAATCATTTTTCTTCCATAATATCAACTTTCTACTAAGTCCCTTTTATTGGTACCATACAAAACACGCTTTCAAATATTTAATGAAAAATTACTTCAATACATTCCATATATATTTCATAATTTATACAACAGAAATATTATTGATTAATATACTCTTATAATACAATTCAATAATCCAAATGCAATTAAACTCATCCTTCCACTTCATCATTAGTAAAAAAAATCTTTTCTTTGATCCCATATATTCTTATGTGGTATATTACCTTATAGATTAAGGAATTAATTTACATAGTTCTCAATATAATTCTAGATAAATCATTTAACATTAGATAAATTTTTCATTACCTTTCAATCATGAGCATGTAAGACTTTATCTCTAGACATGAAGATAACTCCTTTTCCTATTATTCATGTTTTAGGGGGTTTTAATAAAAAATTATCAAATGTGAGAAAAACCTTATTTACATTCTTCTCATTATCTATATTTTTCTTTTTCACCCACTGCATATATTTCTTCCTTTTTAGTTTACCTGTCGTGGATAATTCCTTCCCTTTCTTGACAGTTCATGATATTATATCTTCATATGATGAAAATGTTTAGTAAAATGGGGCCCTTCAAATAATTTTCCCAATCCCATCGAAGAAATAGCCCATCATACTCCTTAGGTTATTTTTACAATACGCAATATTCCTTGTTAATCTTTTAATGTTGGATTCATATTTTGAAACATTATCTTCTTCCTTTTTCTCAGGCTCATGAATTTTCTCTCCATACCTGATCAAAGTTATCTTGGGAAATTCTTTCCATGAATATTTCATTAAAATACATTCATTTCATTTTCTCTATCTCTTCATCCTCCATAGTGTTTTGTATAAATAACTTCTACTGGCTAGAACATCAAGAGAGATGATAATCTGCTATGAAAACTTTCTCCCTTTCATTACATCCAAAAGTGAAGAATGTATTTTCTATGAAACTTATCCACTTCTCAGCTAAAAATGGATTGGTAGTCCTATTTATAGTGGATGGTATCATACACATAAATGTCCTAACATGGTTACAATACATTTTTGATCAGTGGGCGTCTCCATATAAGTAATAATATTTCTCATAACACGAGTCAGTTGTCCCAATATACTTATAATTTTTTCAATAGTAGCATCATATCTAGTTCCAGCCGCATTATCTTTTAGAGTAGGGAAATCCCTATGTAGAATATGTGAATTGATAAAGTTTTCATTACATCAACAAGGATCCATTTCTAGATAATGGAATAGACTATATTAGATCATACTATTATGAAATGTAATTTATAATCTCATACTTTTGAGTCACATAATCATAAATGGAAAATATATGTATAAAAATTCAGAAAATCATGAGCATGGTTTCTTTGGAAATATTTAAAAATTTATTCATTGGGTTTTCTTCTCTAATCTATGTTTTCCAAAATTTATATTTCAGTATTTCTAGTAAAATTCATCTGATACCAACTATAAATACCCCAACCTTAATATCTCAATGTTGGTACCTTACATTATTAAAATATTACTATGAAAATGTGATCACATCCAAATGTATCGATTAGCTTAGAAATAATGGATAACTATATGCATACAATAAATTAAAATTACATTTCAAACATAAATATACAAATTATTTTCTTTTAGAACATAATTATCCCGTAATTATAATCTTGCATAGTCAATCATAAAAGACTTCCTATTGTCCTTGGGTTGAATAAAACATAAGAAATGGGAGAGATTATATGCTCTATAAGGGTAAGAATAAAGTAAGATATATCATAAATAAACACAAATAATTAGTCAAGATTAATATATCAAAGACACATTCCATTTAAAATATAAACATGAGCATAATATGGAAATAATAAAAGATGTTCCAAAAATTACATGTAAATAATAACATGAGTATGAATCTTAACCATATATATTATAATATTCGAATAATGACATGGAATATAAATAACTATCTTTATAATAAGGTAATACATAGTCCAAGATATCATAAAAATATAATTATGGATCCATGAAAAGAATCAATTATTGTCAAGGATTCACACAATGAATCTAATAATGGGTAAGCACTTCACAAAAAACAGGTCTAGTTTGTCCCATGAGATCTACCATTGCATTGATAGAAATATTAGGCCCAACATGAAATTTAATAAGTCAAGTGAATTCCACAAATGAAATTTTTTGATCATAATCAACATATACAATCTTTTTGAATATGTCATATGAAATATAAATAATTTCCCCTATTATAAATAATTATCAAAAACCATAAAGTATTATATGATCAATTGTAACAAAATGGGAAATACACAAAAAATTGATCATAAAAAAATAATAATAATAATTTTATGGTTTCAAAATTGCTTAAAACAAATGAATCATATGATTAAAAATTGGGTGTTTACATAGATTAAATATCTATAACATAACCATTGAAACTTTATTGATAAAAATAACATTTTCACATTAGAATCACTTTTTTAAGAAATATCCCATTTATAAAATTAGAAATTTTATATAAAGATAAACATGTAACAGATTCCAAAAATAATTAAGTTGTTATGAAATATGGAAAACACTCTCAAGCATTTCAAGTTACAAAAAAAATTAATTTTTTTAAAAATAAGCCTTTAATAGGGTATGTTCAAATAATGTGTGACCGTTAAACAAAGAAATAAATTATGTGTATTAGATATAAATCAACATAAAAATGTTTTCATAGAACATAAAATAATAAATATTCATTTTACACCTAATTATAGAATTGAAAAATCAATATAGTATATGTTTAACCCAATGAATGGAAGTTTGGATAAATTTTCTTTTACCATAATGAAAATAGTCAAACTATGTTCCCACATAAAATTAAGGATCAATAAATGAACCATTTAATACCATTAATATATATATATATATATATTCATAACATTATATATAAAATAGAATTATACGTACACCACAAACAAGAAATTAGTTGTAAATAAGGCATGTCTCAGAGAAATAAAAGTGAGATGAGAAAACCCTTACCTCGGGTTTGGAATCATTAAAAAGTGTATAAACTTCTTATATTGAGGTTTTAAACATGTAATTTAATTATAAAATACTAATATTAAAATTATTTTTATCAAATTTAATCACTTTATAATATTTTACCACTCATGTAAAAAAATATTTATTCATTTCACTATTTTAGGTTTTAATTATATTACTTCTCATTATTGTTTTATCATAAAATTCATTGTTCTCATGAAATGGTTATTGATTCAAAATTTCAATAGTAAAAGTAATATCATAAATATCATATATAATCATAAAATACATTTTTTTTTACCATTTTTCATTGTTTATCAGTCAAAATAATTTACACCACTATGTGGAGATAGTAAGTCGTACGTACGCAAGTGTAGTGATTTCATAATTAATTGGATGGATAAAAGGTGGAATGTGGGTTTTTATAATCATAATAACATATAAATAAATTTATTTTTATGTATTTTTTTATATTTGCAATAACATATTAATAGAATGTCAAATTTGAACTGAATTCCCCTGACTTGGTAGAAATGATTACCACTTCATTGTCTGACTTCCAACAGATCTCTTTTCAAGGGTTATAGAGTTAATCTATTTAGAGTACTAGAACCTGAAAAACATGTATATGGATGTTAGGAGTAAAAATGGATAGTTTTTATCGATATATATTATCATGGTGATGAAATAAAATTATGGAATGGGTTCCATTTTAAAATTCAGGTGAGAGACACCCTTGTAAATCTGCAAAATATTAATCTATAATTAATAAAAATTTTATAAAAATTAAACCAAATGTATAGGTATTAAAATATATTATAAGGTAATTTTTTAATCTCATTATCCAAAAAAATTAAATGTTTGGTTTTAATTTAATCCTTATCATTTTGATTGACTTTAGTTAACATAATTTAAAATTAATTATGGTAACAATTTATTTTATATCAAAATTTTGTAATTTTTAATTGTAAAATTTCAATTAGACAATAAATGAATAATCAACAACATTTTAGAACAAATAATAATAACTTTTTTATTTTTAAATATTATTTTAATTATTTAAAAATAACTTTAAAAAAAATTAATTCAATAAAATATAATTTGTTTCAATCTTGACATTATTCATTACATTGGACTTAAGGAAAAAATACATAAAGATTATATAAAAATAAAATATTTAGATTAGACATAATACATCGAACCCCATGTTTTTATGGACTATTTTTTCTGAAAAAATTAAAATTTTCTTTTATATCTTTCAATGCACAAAGTCAAACATTCCATTCATGCTAAACTGAATTGTCGTATGTTACACGCAACACCGAGTTGGCATACTATACATGCGACACTTAGTATACATTTAGTTCAATATATAAAAGAACTATGTTTGAAATATTCTATACAAAACATAAAAGAAATCATGATCTACATAGAACAATTACTTGGCTTACATTACACGAAAGCGTTACCATCCTTGATATCTTATGTTGTGTGCAACATAGAGTTTCACTAAATAGCAATATATTATTAAACTATTATTATTTAATGGGATAGAAACTAGCCTTTATGAATAGTATTAACCACTTTTTAAATTTTATAAAACATTAAAATTCATATTATTTATTTTCTAGAAATTACATAAGATCAATTTCATTTTTTCGAACTAAACATGTATTTTCCAAAAAATTGAAATTATGTCAAATTTTGATTGCACGCCCATTTTAAATCTATTTTTAACACTTTTATATATTATATTTGAAAAAATAAACATCTCTTTTCAAAAATAGATTCCAAAATTTACTTTGGATTTATTTTTTATTAATATGATAAAATTCATATTTTAATAAATACTGAATAATACTCAATTTTAATTCAAAACATCCTTTTCCTCTAATTTATTTATATATTTAGATTATTTTTTTAATTAATTTTAATGTGTAATTAGTTTTTTTTATTTGATAAAATTTAGTTCATTGGATGAATTATCACATTTAAATTGGATATAATCAAATGTCAATATGTTGATTTTTTTTACTTTTTAAAACTCAGCTTTCTAGTTTTGACAATAGGAATATATTTGAAATCAATTTCCCTCATTTCTATGTTTTGAATTTAGAAAAATTGATTCCATATCTGGAATTATATGGTTCAAATTTTGTAAATAGGTACCTTTAATTTTAGGATATTATGAATAGTTACTTCAGTAATTATTAATATTTACCCTGGTTAAAGGGTAAATGACGTAAATAATGGTAACAAATAATATAAAACTACCCAAACATGTGTCATAATCATATTTTTGGAAATATGGCCGACCATGATAATCTATGGGTAGATTTCAGGACCCTAGGGAGCCACTTGGTGGTGATAATTACTTTTTATAGTAATTAATTAAATAGAAAAAGAAATATAACATAAACATGTGTTTTTTTACCAAAAGAATTTTATTTTTGTTAAGATAAATGATCACTTTGACTACAAGTACTAATTATAAAGAAAACTGTATTTCCTACATCATGGTATTTGATTTATTATTTTTATACATTAAATAAAAAAAATCATTTATGACATAATGAATATGAATTTATTACATTATTAATGACATATTCAAATAAAATATATTATAAATATTAAAATAAATTTAATTTGAACATTTTGATGCCATACATGAATTTTTTTGGGTGAAATTGACATGTGATGTATGATTTAAGGCCTTTTCATCTAAGGGGTATTTTTTTATGACCTTACCTAATATTAATTACTAAATACTATCAAAATTGATAGAAATTAGTTTTTATATAAAAATGTTATTTAATTAAATGATATAATAGTCCAAAAAATATAACATATGACCAAATGAATTATATAACGTTAAAAATGTAATTAATGATCTAATATTGGTTCTATTGGTCATTTAATGTAACTTATGTGGCCATATATTTGTAAATTACAATAACACATGGTAAGAGTTGATATTTTTATCTAAAGGAGAATGATAAACGATAAGGCTAATTTGGTGACATAAACTTGTCTAAAACATATTTGTTGGGAGGATTTAGAAATATCCACGTATTATTTTTGAAATAAATTAGTTCGGGTATAATTATAAATGTAAAATTAATTTATAATAATTAATATTTCAAGACTTTCCTAAAATGCCCCTCACCTCTCCTATAAAAGTGCAATTCTCCTTCTCATTAATTCATACCTAAAATTCCCTATGGATCAGGAAAAACAGGCCTAAATATTCTCCCATCTTCTATAAAATCATCTGATAATACAAAATTTTTGTATAAAACCAACTTACGGAGTCCTTTTGTGCAAATAAAATGAAGACACCCAAAGAAGAGTTAAACATTTTATCCCTTTTTTCAAAGTTCTTTTCATCTTCTCCTTCCTCTTTTTACGTTTCCATACTAAAATAATAACTCCAAAATATACTATATTATAATATTTTTTAATGAATATGGTACAACTATAATCATCTTTCTACCCATACTATGAAAAACATTATCACCATGTGTGCATACGTACGACTTACTGTCTCTACACCGTCGTGTAAACTGTTTTCACCTATACCTTATTTCAAAGGGTATAATGACTATAATAAATGAAATAAATATTAAATATTACATGATATTATTTCTTTAAAGTTGATATAAAATCCATTTTCATACCATTTATCTATCAAGGGAATGATATCGTCGCTCTTGTGTACGTATGACTTATTGTCTCCACGACGTGATGAGATTAATTCTCCATGTCAAACATTCAAAAATGTGTATAAAGTATATATAATAAATAATAATTAAATATATGAAATAATAATCCTACTGTATTTATATATATATATAGTTTACTTTTTTTTATTAAATTCAATAAGAAAACAGAAAAAGAATCCATGCATGTGTATGGTCTGCCATCTCCATTAATGGTGTATTCCATTTCATTTATCTATCTAATATACATAATTAAATAATAAATATTTCTTACATATAAATAATTTTTACATTCAGAAACTATATAAATCATTATTTATATAATAATATCAAAAATAACATGTCAAAACTTTTATGATAAATAAAACGATTAATACCCAAGATGTTACCTTAAAATTGAATATATAAATAAACCGATAATATAATGTAATTTGTGAATTATATATGATATAATAAATATTATTATGGTTCTATTACATTTTAATAATATGTTCAAACACACTATACAAGAGTTTAGAAAACATACGGATGGAATCTATCCTAACGTGAGGGCTAATTTTACAATTTCATTATTATCAGGTATTGTGTATTAGTAAGTATATACTAGTTTATATTAATCACCCAAATCCATGTTTCATATATATAAAATATTATTTGTATTCATAATCAATTTTTTAAAGAAAATTTTAACCATTGGTGATGTTTTACTAAATGTTATAGAAGGAATATTATTTTTATTTTCAATAGGAGGTACTTTTTAACTTTTCCAACAATATTACGAGGAGAAGGTTTTTTTAACTTATACGACATAAACAGATTTTCAAATCTTCTTAATTCTTGTTTCCATGAACATTCTTCTACATGATTCCATGTGTATTTTAATATAAATTATTTTCTTTCAAAATTTCATAAATTTTGGGAAAACAAAACACTTTTGAAGAATAATGGAAATTTTCCTCAAGAATTTAGTTCAAGTATTTTATCAAAATTATTTTCCATCGAAGATGTGGTAGTGTTATGTTTATTTCCCTTTTATTTCATTGAATGTATTTTTTTATGATTGAATATTTATGAAATCCATTTATTTTATATAGATTATGATTGAATGATGTTTAAGAATCCCATTTAATTTCATTAGTTATGACACGACGAAGAATTTATGTTTTTGTGGAACATGTAAGAATGATTTCACTATGAAATGGGTGGGACCTATATCACTCTCTAATGAATTAGGTAATGATTTAATTTTCAGGTGATATAAAGGACTAGAATAACAGGTTAAAAGTTTCCAGTCATACATGGCTCTAATAGCAAGTAAATCTGATTCAGTAATACATGGCATGAACAACATGTAAACCTGGTTTAGTAGTGGACTTTATCCACAATGATGTTCTTGGAAGAATTTCCCAGGATACTATGTAAATAATATTATGTGCTTATTTTTTTCCACAATTCCATGTTTTTAAACATTATTTTATTGGGGTTCATGTTCATTAATGATTTATGCCTTATGAATTGCAATGGTTTTTTCATTACTCACAATTTGGATATTCAAAATTTATGTTCATGTTTTTGAATTAAATTGTTTCTGTGTTGTTTGATGTTCTTCATGTTTACCCTTAATAATAATTTTTTCTCTAAATTTTTATGTTTTTTTTCACCAAAATTTGAATAAGTGTATTAATTAAAATGTGTCGAAAAGTGTTACTAGTTATAATGGATAATGCATGATAGAATGTTGATGTTTTATGAACTAGTTGTTTATGTTTTCCATTCTCCAAAGGAACAACAATAATATGGTCTTTGGGAATCTATTTGTGTCATGTATTAATTTTCTGCAAAATTAATTTAGTGTCCACATACATCACGGTTGGGTCATTACAGTTGGTATCTGAGTGAGGGTTTAGTCAACCATTAGAAACTAGGATGCGAAAACATCACTGACACCCCAAGATATATTTCTAAGCATATTTCTAGGGATTTCCTAATTAAAATTCTATGTATAGGTTATAATCCTTGGTTTTTTAAAGATAATCAATAATAAAATATGATAAAACCTACGATATACTATATTAAAATAATATTAATAATTTTCATTAATTTTGTTTTTTTAATCTCTCATATGTATTTCTCACACTTTTGTTATAGTCTTAGACAATAGCTATAATGACATAGAAAATGGTTGACTATTGAATTTTTATATGTGGAAATTATGGAAATAATTAATATAGATTTCCTAAGTGGAAATGTCATGAAGAAAATCATGAATAAGTTATGATTATTGGTCGTACTATGGAGGATAATGAAATTGTAAATGACATGTGAAAGGAATGTGATGTTCTTACTAAATTTTTAAAATTATACCTAACAAGATATAGGTTGATAAACCTTAATATATTATTCATATTTTAATAAAGACAATGATGATGGATCCTGAGTAATGGTTTAAGAATAATGTTGGATTATTGAGGTATATATGTTTTGGATTTCAAATATTATATTATATGAATCATGAAATATATAATTCTTTTCAGTATAACTTTTCAATTAATTATTGGAAAGGATATTTTGAATATTTATAAGGAGACCCAAAAATGATACAATAATATGGTTATATTCTTTTAAAAATCCTAATTAATGGGATGATAATCTTTAATATATCCTTTATGTAAAAATAATGATTCATGGATAAAGATATGTTTGATTTGAATAAGTAAACTGAATGATTCTCGATTCGTGAAATCTAATTATGTATTTATTGAATGGAGGGTTATTAAATCCTGGATGAAGTATACAAAGATTTAGGATAGAAGGAATACATCCAATATTTTTTTCAATAAGGAAACATGCATGTTTTAAAAAACGATATCTGAAAATTTATGTTGTTACTATGAATCTAAAGAATACATGATGAAGGTGTTCACATTTTTCTAATGTGACCAACTAAATATATCTTATTATATATGGGATATAACTGATAAAATAAGCATCTTGAACCATTTTCTATAGTCTTGGATTTTAATATTTCAGATGGATTGTATGGTTATAATTTTTTTGGAAATTTTAAACAGCAGATGAAGTTTGGTAGAATAATGTATCACCTAAAAATATATGAAGTTATGAATGATTTAAAACTGGTGATAACCTTTTCTGATAAATACATATAGAATGACATATCATTCAATTTATTTATTTCACAATCATCGAACACATTTTGAATGACAAATTCAACGTCATTTCATTAAATAAGTTATAATGTGAAAATTGTTCAAGGCACGAACAAGGATGATATTATACTAAATTCAAGAATTTATAATCATTTTATTCGCCATTAGTAAAAGGATATTGAAAACTAAAACTATTATCCATGTACCTCATTATCAAATGAATCAGAAGGCCCCTTAAATCATCAAAGATTTATGGATTTGTGGTTGTTAACTGTCTCCAAACCATGACCTCTATCACTATCTACCAGAACATTATGGTTAGATTTTTCTTACATATCCATGTTTTCACATCCCACCTATATTCTCATATGTGTAAATCTAGTGATGAGTTACTTTTTGTAACTGTTATTATTATAACTTCTCTTTATAAAATGATGTTTTTGTAATCATTTTTATGATATGGGATTCCATGAATGAAACTTTCAAGTATTAATCCTTTCATAACACCCGATGAATACTGATGGTGAAATTCAATTTATGGGGGTTATATTGTAACATCCTGAGTTTTAATGGACCCTTTTTTTAATAACATAATATATTCTTTAATATATTTCAATGCACTAAGTCAATCATTCCTTTCAGTCTAAGCCAACTTATAGTATGTTACATGCAACACCGAGTTGGTGTACAATACACAAAACATTGTGTATAGATTTTGTTAAATGTATAAAAAACTATGTTTGGATTATGTTATATGTAACAGCAAAGGAGGCTTTCACTACATGCAAAACTGGCATGGTTTGTAATATGCGCATGATCATCCTTCCTCGATAGCTTGTATTGTACGTAATACAATGTTTCACTAAACAACGAAATATTATTAAAATATTATTATTTAATGGGATGTAAACTATCCATTATTTATAGTATTACCCAAATTTTTAATTTTTCATAACATTAATATTCATCTTATATATTTTCTAGTTATGATATAACAACAAATTCAATTTTTCTATTGATGGAAGTATAATTAAAAAATGCAGTTATTCCACCTTTTGATGGAACACGCAATTTAAAAATAGTTTTTAATATACTTATCTATTGAATTGGAAAAAATAAACTTAATATTTGAAATTGGGACATCCAAATTTAACATGGTTTAAATTTTCAAAAATTTATGATAAAATTCATATTTTAATGAATAGTGAAAAATACTGCAATTTATTTCAAAACAACCTTTTTATCAAATTTTTTTATATTGTTATATTGTATTTTAAATTTTATTTTATGTGTAATGGTATAATTATTTTTATAATATAATCCAATTTACATCATTGGATGTAATTTCACGTTTAAATTGGATATAAACACATGTTAATCTGTTAATTGTTTTTACCTCTTAAAAACACGCTTTCTGGTTTTGACATCAGAAATTAATTTTAAAATAATTTCTGCCAATACTTTGTTTGCAATTTATAAAAATGTACTACATATTGGGAATCAAAATGTTATTATTTTTAAATAGGAAACTTTTATTTTTTTATTTTTTGAATAGTAATTTCAATAATTATTTTTATTTACAATGGTTGATGGTTAAATATGGTAAATAAAGATACAAAATAATATTATAATAATATAAAACTACCAAAACGCATCTCCTAATACTATTTTATTAGGTAAAAACGATTATGAACATCCTTGGGTCTATTTTAGGACCCCATGGAGCCACTCGGGGTGTGATAATGACCTTTTATAATAATTAATTTAACGTAATGGGAGATATGACATTAATATAAATATTTTTACAAAAAATAGATTATTTGAGTTAATATAAATTATATCTTCAAATATATATAGTCATTATAAAGATAAAAAATATTTAATTCATTAAGGTATTATATTTATAACTCTTAAACATTAAATAAATAAATTTATTTATGTAACAATGATGATGTATTGATTGACTTATAAATATAATATTCAAATGAATGATATTATACATTATAGAAAATTGTAATTTGAAAATATTGATTCCTTCAAATAATTTTTTTGGATTATATTGACATGTGAGGGGTGATTTAATTTTTTTAAAAGTAATCATGTATTTATGAAATTATCAAAAATTAGTTACAAAATAGTACCATAATTGACATTAATTTGTTTTTAAAAAACAAATACTATATTATTAAATGATATAATATTCTTGAAAATCAAATATTTGTCCAATTGACTTCTATAATTTTAAAAACGTTATTAAGGATTCAACTTTTGTTCTATTTTCATTTAATAATAAAAATAGTAACCTCATTTTATGAAAATACTGGAAGACATGGTTGGAGTTAATGTTTTTAACAAACTGTTAAACCTAAACAATAAGGTTAATTTTCTACCTAAAATTGTCTATAACATATTGATTTTGAGGATTTGAAAAAATACAGATCGTATATTATAAATAAAAAATTTATGGACAGTTATAAATAGAAAATAAATTTATAATAAATTAATATTTTAAAACATTATTAAATTTCCATTCACCTATCCTATAATAGGGCACTTTTACTTATCTTATAATCAGACCGCCAAATCCATATGGCTCATCCAAGACCTACCCAAACCCCCTAAAAAATCTTTATATTCAACCTATATTTTTCCATTTTGTCATAAAACCAACATACAAAGTCCATTTGTGAAAATCTATAGTAGACACCCGAAGAATATGTAATCATTTTTTCTATTTACTCAAAGTTCTTTTCTTCATCTAATTCATCATTCTATGTCGTTACCATACTAAAATAATATATCCAGCATCTAAAATATTATAATATTTTTTATGATTATGATAAATCCATTTTCCTCTTTTTATCTATCCTATGAAAGATAATATTACAATGCGTGCATACGTACTGCTTACAGTCACCACGCTGTGGTGTGAACTGTTTTCAACTATACATTATTTTGATGGGTATAGTGATGAATATAAATGAAATAAATCATAACATGTATCAAAATATTAATTATTTATAGTTTATATGCAATCCATTTTAATACCATTTATCAATCAAGGGAATGATATCATCGCTCATGCATACGTACGATATACCATTTACATGAGGCAATGTGACTATTTCTCCACATAAACCATTCAAGAATTATTATTATGTGTATAAAAAATTAATAATTTAATTTATGAAATAATAATTCAATTAGATTTATGTGTGTATAAATATTAATATAATATTTACTTTCTTCTATTCAATTCAACAATGAAACAAAAACAGCGTTCATGCGTACGTAGGACCAACCATCTCCATAAACGTTGTACTCATTTATATATATATATCTTATATATATATTTATATAATAAATATTTATTATATATAAATAATTTTTTACATTTTGGAATTATTTAAATAATGATATAAGTAATATGATCCTGAATAACAAGTCTAAACATGTCTGATAAATAAAATGATCATTACCCGAAATTTTGCTTTAACATGGAATTGATAAATAAAAGGGTAATATAATGACATAAGTGAATCATATATGATACAATAAATTTTATTATGGTTTTCTAAAATGTTAATAATATGTTTAATCCCACTATTAAGGAGTTTTGGACACATATGGAATAAATTAGACCTTAGATAAGGGATAATTTTACAATATCACTATTATCTGAGATTGTTTATTCATAACTATATACTGAGGTATATTTATCATCCATCTATATTTTTCCCAAATATATAATATTATTTATAATCTTAAACAATTTTTTATGTTCAATTTTAATCATTTGTGATGTTTTACTAAATGGTATGGAACGAATATTTCTTTCATATTCCATACGAGGTACTTTTGGACTTTTCTGAAAATAGTACAAGAAGAATGTTATGTTAATGTATACGTCATGGACAGATTTTAACATATTCATACTACCTTGTTTTCATGATTCTTATTATACATGATTTAAAATTTATTTTCAACAAAATAATTTTATTTTAAAATTACTTGGCATTTTTTGAAAATAAAACACTTTTAATGATGAAAGGATATTTTCCTCAAGAATTAAGTTCTGGTGTTTTATCAAAAATATTTTCCATCTACGATGAAATAGGGTTATGCTCTATCCCTATTATTACAATGAATTTATTGTGTTTATGATGGAATTATTTTTATGAAATAAATATATATTATTTTGATTATGATGGAATGATATTTTATAAACACATTTTATTTCATGGATTATGCTATGATTAATGATTTATTCTTTTTTGGAACATGTAAGAATGATTTTGTTATGACATGATTGGGACCTATATCTCACTTCAATGCATTGGGAAAATATTTAAATCTCTGGAGATAGACATGAATATAATAGAAAGTAAATATGGTTCAGTAATACAGGGCTAGAATAGAAAGTAAATTTAGTTATGTAATACATGGCTTGAACAGCTAGTAAACCTGGTTCTATAATGGACTTTGTCTTCTAATATGGTCTTGGCAGTAATTCCTTGGATACTATAGAAATCAAACTATGTTCTTATTCTCATTCCAAAATTACATGTTTTATGTTAATGTTATTTTATACTTTTTTGTTTTCATTTATGATTTATACCTTACGAACTTCCATGATTTATTTCATGACTCACGATTTTGATGTTCAAAATGTATGTTCATTTTTAAATTCTTATGTTTATATTTTGTTTGATGTTCTTCATGTTTAGCCTTATAGAGAATTTGAGATCACCATTTTAATATTTTCATTTCCCCTAGGATTTGAAGAAGGGTATTAAATATGATTTGTCAAAAATGGGATATACTTATGGGGGATAAAGTAGGTGACAATGTTGATGTTTTATGAACTTGTTGTTTCTGTTTTCCAATTTCCAAAGGCACAAAATTAATACAGCCTTTGGGTGTCTATTTGAGTCATATATTAATTATTCCCAAAAATTAATGTAATGTCCATGTACATTTGTCTTGGGTAGTTTGATAATATCTCAAAAGAATCTCTAAATTTATATAGAGAATTAATTAATTAAAATTATATTTATTGTCATATTTATAATATCATTAATTTTATTGATTCGTTAATAAAATAATTAATGCATCATCACTGTATTATTATTTAAGGTAATTACTTTTTCAGTAAAAATTTAACATAGAATACCATGATTTAGATAAATTATTTATATTTAAAAATAATATCTATAGTCCTTGATATCTTATAAACATCATCGTGTTAAAAATAATTTAGTTACTAAAATATGAATGAGATAAATTTTTATTTTCATTAAATAAACGATTTAAAATATCATAACTTCATCCAAATGGTTCCAAAAAAATCATAAATAAATTTATATATTGAAAATTAGTTTATTAATCTAATAATGGAAACTAGTTTATTAACCCACATTTTCCTCATGTGGACACATAAGACATATATAAGAAAAAGAAATTGACATTTGTGATTTCATTAAATTTAAATAATATTAAAGAAATATTCAAGGACAATAGTCCATTAAATTAATAAAATTCATAATTTATATTATAAGGGTTGAATATAAATCATCCAAATAATGGTCAATTTGGTTAACTTTCTAATACATAAAATTTTATTTTTAACAAAAATTCCACAATTTACAATTTAACATGGTAAAAAAATTTCTAAGGATACTACTAATATTGGATGAAAAAAGATACCAATTTAATAAATTTTTAACTTATAATTCCATAGGAGGAATCCATTTTTAAATATTCATAGTATATATATTTTATAATTAAAATTGAAATTTATCCCAAAAATAGTATTAAAAATAGTATTATTCATAACTATATTTTTAAACCCAAAAATGAACTTATGCAAAAATATGTTATATGATTAAATTAATTTTATTATTTATATATATATAATATTTTTTTTTAAATATCAATTTAAAATCATAAAAAGAATTTAATATAATGAAATTGAATATTTTATAAAAGTTGTTATTTTTCAGTATTCACTAGAAAATAAAATTTTCTAGAAAATATAGGAAATTCCTCCAAAGATTATTTTTATATTACAATTATTAAAATAAATTATTTTGTTCAATAGAATTTATAAAAGTGTAAAAATATAGTTTTAAAAAAATCTATCCATTAAAAGGTAGTAATAATGCCTTTATAAAAAAAATTCCCTTTATTCATTAATTTAGATATGGTTTTATCTTATGTCTATTGTAATCATTTTAATGAATGTAAAATTATTTTATTGAATATATAATAAATAAATTTCATAATTTTTATAACATTTTTCATTCCATTCATTTTAACATGTTGGTCAGAAAGATCACATAATAATATTTCATTATTTTTAATACATTGAAGAAAATAAATTTTAAAAGTAACATACCATAAAATCCACCAGTGATATAATAACTATAGTAGTAAACATATTCATATATTCTAGAATATGAGATTAAAATACTTCAACTATTTTAACCACTTCATATACCACTCATTTGTCACAGCTAGAAATTCAATCATCAAAAAGAATCATTAACAATAGAATAATCTGATGATAAATTACAAATTTGATCAAATTCAACTAGTGGTTGATCATTAACCCTCTTCTCATTACTTATTTATAAAACTCCACTATATTATATAGTTAATTATATTCAATAGCATATATAAAATGAAACATTGAGCGTAAAAACAAATAAATATCATTATTTAAATAAAATTGTTATAACCATTCCATTAAATAGGTGGGTATGAATAGGATAATCTATTCTATGAAATAGATATAAGGTTCTTACTCAATTAAAATTTATTTATAATCATTTAGTAAATAATGAATAAAATTTTATTAATGTGATTTAATTCTTCAAAAATAATTTTTCATCAAATATGGCTTTTCATTATTAGTTGGAAAAAATATAAATAATTTCTAGAAGTCTTTGACTATTTAAAAAAAGTATATTATTTTTAAAAAATAATATAAATATTATCTTATGGTGATTTTTTAAATTTATATGAAATGATTATTTTCAATGAATTGTGAAAAATACTATTTTTTGAAGAAAACTATATATTATTTTAAATTATTTACAAATAAAAATTACATTTTTGATTTTTTTTTAAAATTTTAAATAGTAATTTCTTCTATAAAAGTCAAATTATAATCTTTTTATTGAATATTATAAATAAATTTCCTATAAATTCTTATTTATAATTTAAACTACATTTTTCTAAAAACACATTTTTTGTTGTGTTTTATATATTAATATTAAATTAAACAATTCCATGTTTAGAAATTGAATCATGAAAAATAATATATATAATTTTAATTAAGAGCTCCGAATTTGGTCAATAGGTATGTAATATCCTTCATTTTTCGTGTAACTCCCTCTTGGTTAATTTCATTAAGCCTTATTATTCAATTCTTGTTTGGATACGATGATCCCTGATTGGGAAAATTACCTAATGATTGTGGATATATGATTTTCCAAATTAATGGAGTCCATGTATAAGGTTAATTTGTTACAATGATTTATTGGAATGTTGTAAATATTTAAAGGTGTTTTTGATGGTTTATAATTAACATTGGATGATAAAACTTCTATATGACTTTTAAGAATCATGTAAGTTTTGAGAGAATATATTATTATTCTAAAGAAGTGAATTATTCAATGCATCCTAATAAAAATAATTACATTGCATTTAATTATTTTACACACCATTTAATCACCTAAACTATTTTTTAATGTTTGTTGTTTGGTTGATTTTTACATTCTATTTCACAATATCCTTCACCTCTCAACTGAGGGAAACCCTCCATGTGATTTGGGATTTCCAACCACCCTTCCAGACATCCAATTTTTTAATCTAACCGTGTCTAATTAGATATTCTATGTTTCTCATCTCTCGCTTGTTTCTCTAGATGTTGAGGTGTAATCCCTTGACTATGAGAGTTGTTGGTTTTTATCCTGATCTATTTTTATTGATGATCCTTGTTCAGAACTGCTACACCTTCTTCCTCAGAGGAGTTTTCTGTTGTAAGTATTGTTTGTTCGAAAAATGATGTTAGGGGGTCTAAATAAGAAGCATATATTTTGATAATAGGAAAATATGTCCAATATTGCGGTTGCATCCACATATCATGAAAAATATAACATAAACGATTAATTTATTTATTCCTTGGGGTTACATTGGATCCATTTTTGATTTATGACCTGGTTATGGATACCATTCAGTTGTTCGACCTACTAAATTTTACTCACGCTCTATTTGGGTCATAATATGGTTCCTAAGAAGATTATATGGATGTGGGTTTAGACTAAGGAAAAAGAAAATTTGTTTGATTGTTTATTTCCTAGATGACATGGAATTTTGATATGGGACTAACATAGGGTTCAGGACTGGGGAAAAATTAGTCATTATTTTATTCATCTAGTCTATTTATTTTATTACATCATGCTTTAAATTTATTCAATTTTCAAAATATTATTATATCATTCCTTTATTATTTATTATATTATTCAGCTGGATTCTATTTTTGGTATACAATGTACTATTATTTCCTTAACATCCACACATTTAAATTTTGTTTATTGATATTCATTACTCTACTACGTTTTAACTATATAACATGGAGGTATAGACTCCCTAATATTCTATTCACACCACCACTATTAGTTGGTAGACTTTTTTGTATGGGGAGGCATCCATGAGGTCTCTTAACCAACCCTTATTGGCCTTATGTGAGTGTACCAAATCATGGAATGTTAAAATGTGGGATCAAATGAGGTTTTATTTTCATTTGATTAACTATTTGAGAAAGGATTAAAAGACACTATGGTGTTTTGGGACATGTCATTGATCATCTAGATGTGATTATCTAACCCATGTATGGTGGAAAATCAAAGTGCTTAGGGATGGGATTGAAGTTTATATTGTGTTCATATTAGAGACTATGTTATATCACACTATATGATTGACATGTTGTGTGATTTTTTTACTCTATGATTTTATTTGTTATTGGGATATACAGTCATGAATAAATATATCTTGTGATGAGTATTCATGCATCATAATATGCACATAGGAATATATATTGAAATGTATTTCACAAGATATAGACATATTTATTTTTATTGTAATAAAAAATTTTCTATTTAATTTTGTTATGATAAGTATGTTTAAAGGATCTAAAAAATAAATGAATTTTTATGTCTGTCTAAAATAATTTTAAACAATTTTTAGAGAATCCAGTAGTCAGTTGTTCCCTTTTTCAATAACCTATAATGGTTAACATGGTTTTTTAAGCTAGTTCTATAATGAGTATGTTGTATTATATAGAACATTACTCCTCCTCATCGTCTACTTCAATTTTAGGAGAGTGGAAATTAGCTCACCCCTAACACAGTTGGACTTGAGATTCCAATACATCCTGATGATCATATAGATATTCAACATCATAATAGGTATTTGAGGGTCATGAAATCCATGGAATGATAGGATGTTCAAAAAATTCCATTGATATATGAGATGAAATGAGAGTTTTAGATATATAATATTCCTTCCTACACTAGGGATGGAGCCCCCCCTGGAATCCAAGTTATAGATATAGTTAGTCCAAATGATCATTAAGAATCATGATACACCAGTAGATAAGTGGGCCTTGCTTGATATGTATATTCTTCTCGTAACATCACTTCATTTTTGGTACATTCTATAGTGAAAATGTATGTAGGGGATTCAATGTCAAATCACATTAAGATGATGTTACTGGTATATTTCTATCCTAATAATTTGAGGGATGAAGAGTATCATGAGTTTATGATTCTGACATGTGAGGTCATGTCCGTGATGGACTAGACTAAATGTTTCAAAGGCCTTCAGTGCTTTCCACTGTCTTTTTCAAATGATGGGATCCATAGAGAAATAAATATTCATGATATCCTTCTCTATAATATTAGGTAACATGTGAAAATGTTTTTTATTAGTTGTTTTGAAGATATCATTTATTGTGAAATCATCATGGAAGGTAATCTTAGAGTGGGCCTAAGAATCAACCAGATGGTTTCAGTTGGTAAAACATTGTGATCTACTTCAAGTATAATGAAGCATAACTTCAGAAAAATTTCAAGGGAAACATCATTCAAAATAGTTAGAGACATTGGAAACTATATCAAGAGAGTTTCTTTTTCCGTTATATTAGTGTGGTGAAATGGGTCACAATCAACTTTAGTGTCGGTATCCCACATTGGAATTTCATAATTTTGCTAGTTTGGAAAACCTAAAAAGGTTTTATAGGTGGAATTTATCATCATAGCAGTGTTAGTGTAATAGAACAGGTAACAGAGTTTGGAATGGACTCATATGCACCAAATCAAATTGTTATCAGGAGTTCAATGGGATGTTCTTGTTGAGTTAGTGGATGTGGTTCTACTATAACTGAATAGATGTACCAAGAATAGTGTATAACTCATCGGAGTCATGATGTGGAAAGTGTTAGAGGGGTTAATAATTTACATGTTATGAAAACATCTCTGACTGTTTTGGATACATGGAAATCTACTATCAGATGCACATTACTTGTATCATCTACTCTTGCAAGTATTTTTTGAAGTTAATAGATATAAATTCCATTTTATATTGTCATTCCGTAAGAATTATATTCTTTTATATGGAAATCAAGGATGGTGTTTTAAACATCATCAAGCCATTGGGAATGAAATCTGAAATTATCAAATATTTCATATTATGTACCCTATATAATGTTGGTTAACGCTTATTCTAGGAACCATTGATACATAAAAGAAGAGTCGTTTACTATATTCTTAGTAAAAATTTATTTTCATATACAGGGAACATATTAGTTGTTACCAGAGAAGAGTTTCCATTCTATCTCTAGAAGTAGGTAACTATTTTCACCAGGGCAGGTGGGACCTTTAGGCTAGTCATAATGGTGAAATTTATTATATGGTGGATTGCCTCAGAGAACATATATCCAACAATATAATAGATAATGGTTGAATATGGTATGATTAATTTCATCTAGTGGTATACTGTTTTTATGATTTCATTCTTCAAAATTTATATGGCTTACCAACTGAGTGATTGATCTATTTTACAGTCAACATTGATCTGGGATTAGATCATGTTTATATTCCACCTTATAGAATGGAACAAAAAAAGAATCAAGAGTTCAAAGATCATTTTAGAGATCATTAAAGTAATGGTTTCTTTTGGTAAATTAAATCTCCATGGGGTTCTCCAGTTCTATTCAATACAATGGTTTATTGGTCTCCTATCTTATATGTGTATTATTAGAGATTGAACCAGATGACTGCTAAGAACAATTATTCTCGATCATTCATCGATGATCATTTCAATATCCTAAGAGTTTCTATAATATTATTCAAGATTTATTTGTTATCAATATTCCATTATTTTAGGGTGAGATCATCAGACATACCACATAGTGGTTTTAGGGGAAGGTTGGGCATATATATGTTCATTATAATGACTTTTCGTTTGACAAGTTCACCATAGGTATTCTGGAAAATGTTGAATATGATTTTTCATCCCGTTCAGGATCAGTTTCTAGTTCTTACTATTGAATGAATCTTACTAAACACCCTTTCAATAGAATATCATTCTAAGCATCCCGATATCGTCCTTTTTACATATATAAAGCATAATATTTACACTAACAAAACCAAATACAGTCTTTGGATTAATAAATTGTTCTTTTTGGGATATCTAATCTAAGAATATAGAGTGTTAGTGGACCTAAATAAAGATTCATCAATGATATCTTGGGAACTGACCAAGAATTTATTTTAGATTTCCAGCTTTATGGGTTTATAAGGTTATTATATGCACTTTACCCCAATCAATTCATGATTTGTATCACCAATATTAGGTTTCACCAAAAAGTAAGTGAATTTTTTTTTGGTATGATACTTGGGTGAGATATTTTTAGGTGACGAAATTTTGGCAGACGATAACACCTATCCTCAAATTAAAAAATTCCTTGTAAAGTATATAGCATGTACTGTGATGCTTCCATTGTTGTACTTGGTGTAGTTCTAATGCATGAGGATTGTGTGGTTTTTTATGTCCCCAGATAGTTGTGACATCATGAGATGAGTGATAATACTCAATAATTGATGTTAGGTCTAATGGAACATATCATGAGATTCTAGAGGAATTATGTCATATATCTATGGGTTTTTGGTATACAATTTTCACAAGAGCATCATTTAAATCGTTTTGCAGTGGGACATAAACATCCGGAAGGGGATGTGGGTTGAGTATATAATGTATTTTGACAGTGAGTTGGATTATACACCAACCAAGGTAAATTTAGTTGTCGATGATTCAACCAAAAAGACAAGGGAAGAGGTAGTATGGGTGTATTTCAATGATTGGAGGGTAAGGGATCTCTTTTCAGACATGCATCTATATGGTCAAAAGTATTATAAATAAGTATATCTAACCTTGATATTTGTTATACTAGTGATTTTGAACTAGATCAAGACCATGTTTTTATATGATCACTAAGGAACAGTTTTGAGATACAACATATATGGTGGGGAAACGCCATAATGAATGTAAATTAGATGTGGAATTTCTCCTCTTTTATTTTGTTGATTATGGGGACCTATGGTCTAGTGAGATGAGATGATGAAATGTGATCATGCATTTAGAGTGGATGAACAACCTTGTTTGAAAAATTGGAATCATAATCTCCAAATATCTTAAAGGTCATCATCAATGAGGAAGGATGTACCCGGATTTGTGCTGATATTTTTCATTTGTCAATAGGTGAAAGAATTCAATCAAAGGCTTGTTGGGTTTTGGATCCTTTTATGATTTCAGAGTTGAAAAGGGTAATGTCACTGTGGATTTTTTTATAGTATTACCTACGATAACATGTAATAATAATTTATCGTGGGTGAATGTGGATTGACTGAAAATGTATACCACTTTTTACTATTATGGAATCCTTCATATTTTATGTTCTAGGAAGACATTACATTTAAATGGTTTTTTAGTTACATGATGTTATGAGGAGTATCATTTCAAAAAGTGATCGTCATTTGAGATCAAATTTCTATTACGGTATATAGAAGGCTCTTGGGTCATATGTACTTTTAATATACCTTATCAAACTCAGATTGATGGTGAAACTAGGAAGCTTATTCATGTCCTTAAGGGTATGTTATGAGCCTCTTTTCTGGATTTCTTTTGTTCATTGTAGTAGAACATGTAACTATTGGTGTTTAAATAAAATAAAAAAAATTAGGGATCCATATATAATAAAAAATTGAAGTGATTTTATGGAATTCTATGAAGTTCACCTCATTGTTGTTTATAGGTAGTAGATTTAGTGCTTATTGGACCTAGTCTCACAAAGGGTATGTCTGGAAAATTTCAGATGAACAAAATGGGGTTTGTGAAATAAAAATTTAGGCATATATATTATGTATAAATTTGGAGATTACCACTACAGTTATACTTTTCTCATCATGTTTTCTTTTAGTTATCACCAAGGATGGTGAAATTTCATATCTAGAATCAGAGAAAGCTAACACTGAGGTCTACTAGAACATTTGAGATAGTTGATATTGTTGGTCTAGTGGCATTCCATTTATCCCCTTCATTGTGATACAGTTAAATTCATGTTTTTTTCATTTTTTTATAGCTTAAATGATATTATACAAATCCAAATCACAAGAAAGAAACATTATATGAAAACATAGTTTCTAGATTATAAGACGCCATATTAAATCTTGTAAATTTTTGGGGATTCACAGTTATATAGTGGGGTGGTTGTCAGATCCCATATTTTCTGGGTATTTACATCTATGATTTTGGTTGTTAATAATTGATGAATAAATAATTTTCTGAGATGGATATCCTTGTTTGGATAAATAACATCATTTTGGGGGATATATGAATGCTTGTATTAATAGAGTCTTGGTAAATGAGTCATGTGTCAACATGATTTCTTAGTATGATGAGAATATTTAAAAGGTTTTCATGATTTTTTGTATGGAAAATCGTCTAAGAAACTATCTTTATAATAATTACACATCATGTAAATGGATTACACATCATATAATGTTTGGGTGAATTAAATATTCAACTGAGGAGATGGGTTTTTGGAATATCCCAATAAAAATATTTCATTACATGTAACTATATTACATGCAATCTAATTCCAAGGAATGTTGTTTTAATATATGATGTGCAGTTGAATATTAATTATATATTGTTTCACCCATCTACTCTAAGTCTAAAGAATCATTTCAGGTGACTTTGTAGTGTCAAAATCCATTTGGAACATCCTTTTGGAGAAATCGATCCATGGGTAGGTAGTTCTTAATTTTTTCCCATCTCTCACTTGTTTCTTCAGACGATGTAATTAAATCCATTAATGATGTGCATTTTTTGGTTTTTCACTTGATCATTTATATTGAGAAATATCTTTGTTAACAATTTCATCATATTCCTTATATTTCTTTATTGGTTGAATTCTCCGATCAGTTGTTGAAGTTAGTGTTCTAAAACATTTCACTAAGGTTTCATAATTGGCATGTATGTGAAATATTTCAATTACTAGAATAAATGGGTAACTGAATAAATTATATGATGATCTAAGTGATTTTTTGGAGACTCTTTCGATTTAATTGGATTATTTTATCGGAATAGTGGCTACTGTTTGGTTGACAAAACCATTTAATATAAACTATTTTTTTTATGTATTGAAGTGTGTTTATCCTAAAATGGATTGTTGGTGTTTACATGATACAATTTAAACATGTAATATTTGGTTAGTTGTGTTAAATTCCATTTTATTAGTTTTCAAAAATTGATATATGAAATGTGTAAATGAAATATAAATTGCATTTTTTTGATTAAAAATTGAACCATATGATGTGATATTGTGATATCCTTATGCAGTGAATTTGTTAGTGATTAAATGATATAATGATAATATAGTAGGCTATATCCAGTGAAATATGTTAAAATTATGATGTAGTGGGCTTGGCCTAGTTGATATGTTGAGATATTTATATATTCATCTTTTTCTATTTGTCTAACAGAAATGATGATATAGAGGGATTAGAGAAGTTGATAGGCTAAAATGAATATATAGTGGGATCAACCTACATTAAATGTTGACATGATTATATAGTCCTTTTGATCTAGATTTGTGTGGTGTATACCTTGGTTATATGTTTAAGGGTGGCAATGTTCTGAGACATGCTCAGAGACATTCCAACATCACTCTGAGGTAGGTTATGTAATACATTGGACATATAGTTTTTTTATTTGTTTTGAATCATTCTTATAGATACACCATTAGGGTGAAAAAGAAGTTGATATGTTAGTAATATAATTTTTTATTTAATTAATACAGTTGTTTACTATTTAATTATTTATATTTTTCATTAGACTTGTTTTTTATAACATGGTGTTGTTGACATAATATGATTTAGTCACACCCCATTTGGACTAATCTGTGGTACCTATGTAGATTATATGGATGTAAGTTCAGATAAGGGAAATAACCTTATTCTTGATTTTTTTTAATGGATAGGATGGAGTTTGGAGATGGGACCAACCTAGGGTTCCAGACCAGGTACTATTGAGTGTCTATTTGAGTCTGCTATTATTATTATTGTATTACATATAGAAAGAAATTTAGTTACATTATAGAACATCATTATTTTATTACTTTATTATTCATGATATTTTTCAGCTTTCTTCTACTTCTAGTTTCTTCTATATAATACCTTTTCCATTACTTTCATTCATATTTTATTTATTTTTATTGATTATTACGCTATTTTTTAACTTTGTTACAAGGGTTATATTCTCCCCACTATACAATTCACAACCATGATGTGGGTCGATAGCCTATTGTGTATGGGGAGGCACACATCATGTATCATAACCAACACTTTCTGGCCACATGATAGTGTTTTGAACAAAGGATATTGCAAAAACAATTTTATTTTTGTTCATTATAAATAGTAACCCCTCTAAATATTTTTCAACCTAGTATTGGAAAATCAGATAATTAAAGTTAAAAATAACTTGATAAGGACAAAAAAATGACCATAATGATTTCTATAGTCAGATTGGATTAGTGGAGATTTTCTATTTCCATCAATTTCCCAAAAATGTTGGATCTTTGAGATATATTTATTTTATTTTCATCACTATATTTTTTATGTAATGATAAGTGAAAAACTCATTTCTGTTTATTTTATTATTTATAATTTTTTTTCATATGGGAAAATATATTATATATTTGGTTCTAAAATTATTATTGGATGATATATAATTTTTTTTCATTTTATTTTTTTTCTTATTTTTTGTGATGAAATAATTATCTTAAATTATTATGGTATGATGAGATATTGTTTTATCAATTATTATAAAAATATATCAATTTTAATTATAGATCTTAAAAGTAATAAAATTTTAATGATTTGTTGTTTTAAATGAATTATTTGGATAAATATAACATGTTAGTGACATGTGAATGTAAAATATTTCAATTATTTTTTTCCATGTTGTTTTTAATGTCATATTATATTAATAATATCAAAATGAATTTAATTATAATTTTTGTTATGAAATATTGTAGTAAATAATTTATAATTACTAAAAATTCTATATTCAGCCATGTGATTGGGATTTGGTTGAAAATATCAACCTTGATTCATTAATCATAAACTTTTCCTTCTATATTAACAATATTTCCCACTAAAGAAAAAAAAACTTTGTGATAATCATAATAGTCAAGAAGGGTTAATGTACATTAAAAGAAATAGAAAATGGTAAAAACTGAATATGAACTTTTCAAAATTATATTTCATGATATTAATTCTACCCATAATAATATTATTTAATAATTATATTTCTAATAATTTATTCCTTGATAATTACATAATATCAATTTAATATTTTATGTAATTCCATGATTGGACCTCCGTACACTTGTAAAAGGAAACCCCCTATCCTCTTTTCCTCATAGTTGAAATGATATTTATTTGTAAAATTACCATCCTCAATCTCTTATTAAAATACATACCCATATTTTTAATGAATTATATTTTTCATAATAACAGTCTTAGTGTGTTTATATTTTAAAACAAAGGATGCTTTCCAAAGAAGATATATAGTATTTAAACAAATATTTTAGTTTTATTTATACTTGAGACCTTAAAATATTCGTCAAAAATGTTGAAGTATGAAAAATAATAAATTATATATAAATATACCATAAAATGTAAATATAATCAACTACATCCTTCACATCATATTTCAAATTTGAAACAAAAATGTTTCTATGTGTGTGTGGAAAACTACTACGTCATATACAAATGTAATTCGTTTCCCATCACTACCTCTCACAACTAATTATATTAACGGATTTAATAATTATATATTTTAATTATGGTATTATTATTATCATTTAATGGTGTACTATTACATAACATTGTTTAATTCCATACATCAAAAATGTGAAAAGTGTTCCTTGTGTACATATGACCTACCATCTCCATGAATGGTGTAATTCATTTTTGTATCTTCCTATTACGGATGAATACTAAAAATAATATAACCAATATATATGATTAAATATAACAGTAAAAATTATTTATATCTTGTAATCATGATAATTTTATTGATAATAAGACATATGAATCAAAACATGCATGAAAAATAAAGCGGTAATCAAATAGAATAGAGATTTTAATTTAGAATTGATAATAAAATTGTTGTATGATGTACTTAAAAAATAATATATGGTATGATATATATAATTATGGTCTTGGAATAAAATTATAATAAATATATGATATGATACCAGAAAATTTAACAATTACAATGAATGAAGATTCTTAATTTAAGGGATCTCTTTGAACTAGCATTTTTCATTGGATTATTACCATTGTCTATATAACTCACTTTATATACATTTTTAATGATATGGAATGATATTATATTATGTATATATGTTTATAAAATACATACATAAATTTATCTCCCTTCCTTTGAAGGGGTAATTTATTTATTATGTTCATTTCATATATTCCTTCTTTAAGAAATATCTTTTGATTGTGATATGAAGCAAGAGTATGCAACACATTTCATCCCATGGGAAATTCATATGTTTATGGATTATGATTGTTTTATTTCAATTTGAATGATATTCATGTACATGTTATGTTTTTTATTCCTAGATATAACTATAATTCATTGTGTAATGTTTTTTTCTCAACAAATATTATGTCTTTGATTATGAAGTAATCCCAATCAACAATGTGACATTATCCACCATGATATGGTGTCTTGGTACTGATCCTTGATTTAATCTTCTATCATGTGTTTAATTAAAACCAAATTTATCTTGTTTCAATGAAATTATTATAATTTTTAATTTATGTTTTGGTATAATATTATTACTCATGATCCTTATCATTTATTATATGATGTTATACCTTTGAATCACACATTGTTCTTCTTTATCATGTTTATTCCCTTACTGGGAATTTTAGCTCACCCAATTTCTGAATATTTCACCTGGTTATCACATTCATTAATTAAATATCAAACGGAATTTGGATATCGTTATTGATATTTTAATATAAATTTATTTCTTTTTATATTCATTTTCTATGTTCCTAATTTATCAATAATAATTTTCATTTCGATACATATTATGAATTTAATAAATATTTATGTTAAAAATTGTGAAAAAAATATGTGTAAATACTATTGGGTCTCTATAGTTAGTATCTAATAAAATGTTTATCCATTTATTAGAATTATGAAAAGAATACATTATTGACATACCTAGTGATAAGTCTAATTATAATAAAATATCCCCAAATTTTGGTGAACTGTACAGTGAGTGGTACACATGTAATTACACCCTTGTCTAGATAATATCAGTGAATTTGGATCTCGAAGAGTTTACCTTGGAGTGACAACTCTAAAAGGGTTTATTGGGAATTGAATCATTCATCATCTATAGAACAATAAATTTTCATTCACACCAACTATGTTTGACACTACCGGAGGATATGCTTGGAACATTTCACAAAACACTTCATAACCCTTTATTATGAACATGAATAGATTGCTATATTAGAAAACATTATAGGGAAATTTCAAATAATAACCTAGATTGAATCATAGAGACTCCTATATTTGGATATATATATATCATTTAAAATTTATTCCGTCTATATTTATATGTTTTCCTTTTCTATGATTATTTATTAATGTATTCTCACCATGTTTCTATTTTTTAGATAATGTGGAAAATTAGGGAAGTCGTGACAAAAACCGACATGATAGGTAATGTTATGGCATACCTAATCATATTCATATCCTTATAGTTGTAGGAGTGGTGAACATCATACAATTTATGTCTTAGCTGACTCATGATATAAATAGTACCTTGAATCATGGGGAATTCACCCATTCTAATTTGAAATATAAATTTTTCATTAAGTCATTTATATGATAATGGACTCCAACAACCAGTGGGTCTTATAATCCCCTAATCATACAATAAAGTTTTAACTCAATTGAGATGATATTATATATCATTAAATGATCATACCAATAGAAATTTGGGATGAATATTTATTTCATGGAGGGGTAAATCGATTAATAGTGGTCACTGATCACGAACATAAAGTCCAATGAGTATATCAATTCCATGGAATGGGAAGCATGTTAGAATAAATTTCACAAAAACAATATCTATAAACTATATATCTTAAAATTCTGATTTAATTCCATAGACTAATGAAAAAGGAAGATGACTATATATTGGTGTGTGAGAAAAACATCACAAGTCATACATGGAACTCCTCAGGCTTCATCATCAAATTTGATAGTATGGTCAACTATTTCATAATGTGGATTGAAGACATATATACGAATGTATTTTCTAATTTAATAATTTTATAGATATGAATTGTTGTTCATTATCCCTTAAAGCTTGATATGGAGATTGGTGACACTTAGTGGTCTCATTGGACTAGAGATAAAAAGAATGAAATATATTTTTTCTTTTGGAGGATCAATAGATAAATCTCATGGAGGAATGAAAACCCAACATCAAATGTGTCAATAGTATGGGAAGAATACTCATAAATCTATTTTAAGGGAACAAGTAGATGATTCATGTGTTTAAAAAAAGTGAATAAACAAATCGATTCCATAGTGAGATGAATAAAAACACTAATTAAATGGAGAAAATAATGGATCAAATCAACATTTAGCATATAGTATAGTTTTCAAACTATAAGGAACAAGTGAATAATGAAATAAAATTCCCTAGGAAAATATATGTAATTGAAAACAAATTATAATGACCTGTAAGTCCTAATGAGTGAGGAAGGTCATATCATATCACAACTAGTAAGGTGGATTCCTATAATGATTTGGTGACAGGTTTGATAGTTATTCATTCTATAATAGTTAAGATAATTTTTTATTTTTTTCTAAACATTTATTCATAGAAAGAAATTTTAATATAAATATTCAAACATGACCACTACATATGAGTTTGATCTATATGTGAGAATTGGAAAATACAGTTTTTTCATCCCAAGAATATTTTTCTGGACTGAATCTCCCATCAAATCTCACCTTAAATCCTTTATAGGATTTGATTATATATTGGGAATAGATTGGTTGTAGTTATATAATTACAACATCAACTGTGTGGAGATAGAGATCACTATTCATATCCCACGTCATCTTTTGATTCTATACAAGTGTGAGGGTGAGGAAAAATCAAGCCTAGAAACATATTCTAATGGGTTGATATTATTTCCTTATGATAATGAATATTGATATTAGATTATTAACAAGATGGAGAGAATAATGATTTATGTAATTAACATTGTGAGGGACTATAATGATGTTTTTCTTGAAGTTTTTATGGATTTTCCACCCAACCGACCGATTGAGTTCTAAATTGACCTAAAACATATATATATACACATATCCAAGAATCCTTATATAATGGAAACAATTGTTTTGGATGAACTAATAATTAAATTAAAATAGAATATTAATAATATTTTTATATGAAAATGTTATTTAATGTGAGTGTTCTATATCTATTCATCCTAACGATATATGGGTCAATGTTCCTTTTTAATTGATTCTGTAGAAAATAAAAAACATGATAAAGAACATATTTCCATTTCCATGTATATAAAACATTTTCAATCAAATAAATGGCTCCCAATATTTCCCTATGGTGGTCCTTTGACCATAATATCATCAATGAATGATGTCGAAGGCTTATATTCTTAATAATTACTTATTAATAAGGTGCAGACACTATATGTACGTTATGATTCTCTTTAGACATGATAATTATCTTGAAATATTTATAGTCCTAGTGAATAAGGTATTTAGGGATTTCATTGAAAATATTATTGCAGTATATATAGAAGATTTTTTGAAATACTCCAATATATATGAGGAGCATTATAAGAAGTTGAATATTATTATAAAGTCATTTTTAAAGGATATTCTATTTAAAATTTAATTTAAATGTGATTTATTGATAAAGGATGTATCATTATTCGGGGATATTAAAAATACGAATGGGATATATATGGACCCATGTAAGAAGAAAGAAATTGAATAATAGACTAAGAAAAATATTTAATAATGATTTATAGCTTTTTAGGCTATCTAGGAATTAATGATGGTTTTGGAGGAACTTCTCAAAATTTTTATACCAACTAACCAAACTAACGTTGAGTAGAGTATGGTTTTTCAAGACTCATTAATATGAAGAGAGAATAACGGAATTAAAATGGATTCTATATACTACACAGATCCTTATGATTCCATAATGAGGTGGACTATTCATGGTTTGTATAAATTCATAGTAAAGATGGTTATATTTAATCAAATACTATTACAGCACAATGAATTAATATCCAAGGAAATAAATGAATGTTGAAGGTTCTCAACATACAAAGGATCCAAAAACCTTATCAATGATGAGAATTGAGAGGGATATTATATTATTAGACATGAAAAGGATGGATGTGAGAATTATTATGAAGGAAAATAATCATTCCTTTCTCACGAAATTTATAAACCATCCAATCCGGAGAGTATAAAGCATGATCAAATATATGGTGAGGAAATTAAATTTTATTTTTATGGTATTGCTTAATGTAAATCACCATGGTTCAATATTTATGAATATGGAGTTATAATATTTTAGGTCATAACTATCTTTCAATAAAATTCTATGATATATAAAGATCATTTGAATTATTCACATAGCTAGACATTCTCCATCAACCTAGGAATCTCAAAAATGTATCATGTTCTCTTGTATCACTATTTTTGGGACAATATAAAGAATAATATCATGGAATATACATCAAAATTTGTTTAATGTTATAAATTTACGACTAAAAGAGAAAATACTATGTGGATAAGGAAACCATCAGCCATAATTATATGGAAATACGAAATCATAACCATTGACTTCCTCAAAAGTATTGTAATTAAGTCAATAAGAAATAATTATATATTGGGTTTGGTGGATTTATATATGAAGAATAATCAGTTTATTAAAATTAAATAAGACATTTCACATTATTAGTTATCTAGGATATAAATTATAAAATTATTGAGGATACATGGAACACTACTATTAATTGTATCTGATAGAGATCCTAGACTGCATCCTTGATTGGGAAAATTATAGATCATGATCTAAACATTATGTTGGTCTTTAGTATGGATTATCTCACCCAAATTGATGGATATTGTTAGTAGACTATCAAGAGACTTGATGGCATACATGTAGGATGCTCGATCAACATCAAAGGATGTTAGGATGAGTATGTTCCTCTAGTTGAGTTCTTATACTATATTTAATTCCACATAAGCATCCAAAAGGCTCTTTATGATTCCATTTATAGGATGAAATGTAAAACACTTATTTTTTAGGATGAAGCTTTTTAATTCAAGAATTTTGATCCTAAAATGGATGAGAACACAGTACAAATTTTCAATAAAATTCAACAACACATTAAGGCATCTTAAAGTTGAAAATGAGTTATGCTACCAATTATTTGTGAGACCAGATGTTTTAGTTCAAAGATAATCTGTTTACAAGGGTATCACTATGGGAATGAGTCATTAGATTTATGAATAAGGATAAGCTAAGTCATATGTACATAATCCCCTTTTAGATTCTTGATTGTATTGGATCTCTAACATATCGACTTGCACTCCCACAATCCCTATATCAAGTACACAACATATTCAAAATATCCCTCTTTAGGAAGTACATAATAGACTACTCACATGTGTTTAATTTTTCGGTGATACTTTATAAAAATATTCACTTTCGTGAGGATAATTGAGTGATGTTGCAAGAGTGTAAAGATAAAGATCTAGACAACATGATAACTCACATTGTGAAGTTCAACGGAGAACCCATAAATATGAAGACACAACATGTTAAACGGAGGAATCCATGATGTAGAATAACACTCACATGTCCTCTCCTTATTGGGTAATGTGAAATATTGTGGGATAAATTTCTTTAGGGGTGCAGAATGTAACACCTATATATTTTCAAAATAAAACAATTTTTGATACCATATATGTCCTTAAACCGTGAGCCTAAACAAACCCTGAAAAATTATTATTTAAATTCTACTATTATAATATAGTCATTAAATTAGAGGATATGAATTGGATTTACTAAATTATAAAATATATATTAAAGCTTCAACAAATACAAATTTATTAATAAATTCTATGTAAATAATCACTCAATTTGTATTAAAGTGATTTTATTCTTCAAAAATATGATATAATTAAAAATATATTATATTTACTTCTATGAGAAAATATTGTAATTAATTTTTTGAAAATTTAATAAATTTCATTTGAAAAAAGAGATTTCTTTTATGAAATCATCATATAAAAATTATCAAATAGTGTAATTTGTTTATTTTTCATAAAGAATGTATTATTAAATAAACAATGTATAATAATGATTTTATTAAAAATCGTATTTTAATATGATGTATTTGAAATGTAAAATTAAATTTATTTAACAATTTATTTACTTCATTTTGTTTAAAAAATACAATTACTGTCTTTGGAAATAATTTTATACATGAATTTGGAATAAAAAAATTGTATAATTAAAACTACTTTTTTTGAATAGTTTTTTCATTGTATTTTTTTTAATATTCATAAATTAATTTTATTGAATTCTATCAATTGAATCATTAAAAATGGAATCCATTTTTTTAATTTGGAAGACCAAATTTTGTGAATAATGTCCCTTATATTTTTGGACATTATATATTGTAACCATAATAAATAACTGTCATCTTGGTAAGGGTATATCAGGTTATTACGAATAGAGAAATATGATAATGGCTAAAAATTGACCCTAAGACATGAATTTATACAATTTTATTGGTGTACTTAAAAAAAACCTATACTAGATTTGAAAATATGAAAATTTCTTTCCTTATATATTGTTTTTTTCCTTTATATTTTCTTATCTAAGGAAATGTCACAAAATTCATTCTATTTATTTGTTATATATTAATTATATACATAGGGATAAAAAATGTATATGATCACTTATAAAAATATTTTTTGGATGATAAATTATATAATAATAATTGTATTTTATTTATAATTTTAATGAATAAATATTTACCATAAATGTTTACGCAATTCCGACATTGTAAAAATTCAGATAATTGAAAATTAAAATAAATGATTTTAAAAATAATAATAGATCAATAATTGAATGAATTATAGTGTTAAAAAAATTATAGATATATTACTTTTTATTCATTTTTTAAAGGATTATATTATAATTACATTTCTTTCATGTTTTTTTCAGAGTCAAATTAAATGAATTGTTTCAAAAATAAAAATAATGATATTTTTGATGAAAAATTATTTATTAAATTATTTAAAATTCGAACAAATACTATATTGATACAATTCATTCCAAAATGGTTGAAAAATCAACCAAAATGGGTTAATAAGGGTTAAAACTAATATATAAGGCTACCACCTAATAAAAAACATACAAATATCATTTAATGATATTATTTCAGCTTATAATCAACCTATAATTTTTTATATGATTTTGGAGACTTTTTACAATAAATTCAATTTGTATTAGTTTAATATTTTATTTAATTCCAAGATTACCCCACCCATAATCTATGAAAGGGGTTACCATATCCTCTATTCATCACACAAAAAATGTATTTTAGTTTGTCTAACACCATCCCAAAAACATTACTAAAATACCACCACATATTATATATCTCTTTTTTTCATTATAGCTTCCTTATAGATTTTATGGTGTAAATAAAAGGATGTTTACTAAATAAGAGCTACACTCTTTAGCTGATTTTTAGGATAATTTCATTACTTACCTCCTATTTTAATGTCATGTCTGTGGGTGCCGCACAAAGGTTCCCCGTACCCGGTTGGTCACATGGCCTCAAGCACAGTTCCCTAAATGCCAAAGGCTACCGACTAGTAGTGAGGTACTTATGGGAGATATTAGGGAAACTATTCCTTTATTGGAAGAGAAACACAATGGAATAACATGAATAAATAAGAGCCGAAGAAATAATACCATACAAAATAAGTAAGAAATAGGAGATTGATAGAAAATAAATAATTGGATTAATTATATCAATGATGCAAGTCACATATATCTATGGAAGCATCCAAATAGATCAAAATGTTGTAAATACACTGCTAAACCAATGTAAAAATGAAACAAGTAAACACTTGCATCATCGCAAGCCTAAGATGGGTCACATGATCTCTAGATTTATAACAATCAAGTACCTGATGTAGAAGGGAACATTCCCTTATCTATCCCAACAACCATATAATCTATATGGGTCGAACAAAAAGACCCAAACAGGGTGTGATAAAAATCGTTAGTCGGCAACCACCAAAATATCTTGGCCTAACTGTTATTGAATATATATAGAATAAAATTCAATAAGCCGCAATTAACAAGGAAGTACTCAAAATTAAACAATCCTACAGTTTCCATTTATACTCATTTTCATTTATTAAAATTTCGTACTATGGAATAATTTAATCATTTTATCTAGACTATGTTTTGTATCCCTCACGTAATAGAAAGATAAATGTCTCTGAAGACCATCTATATATCAAGTAAGACAACGTCGTAGATTTTGGTTTGGATTGGCAGGCTAGTCACAATCAATCAAACATTCAAAAACAACCCTCTTGGAATGTTTTCAATGTCTAACCCATCTAGTTCAACATATCATAAATTCAATATAGATATAATGAACTTCTGGGAAAACCTAGACAATCTAACACCTTTTGTCCCATAAAAACAATGACTCTATGAGGAAGCACTCAATGTTAATTCCCCTAGTGAACATTTAATGATTAACTAAAGATTCAATGAGTAGGAACTCCATGTAAATTCCCCATGGGGTCTTGTAATTGTATTTTATAGACACTATGAGGGATCAATCCCTGTAAATCCCCCCTACGGTCTCACATTGTAAACCTAACAGACTCTCTATGGAAGCCCACAATGTCAATTCCCTTTGTGGTCTCACTACACCATGTTCCCACAACCCTGTGTAAAAAATTCGTGCACAAAAGATATCCATGACACCAAAGTAATCTCAAAAACTACAATGATAATAAGGTAAATTGAAAAACATTTTCATTTAACAAGAATAAATTAAGTAACCAATTCCCAACTAACAAGAAAGGAATGGAAGAAAGGTCTGCCTCATATGAAACCTAGAAAAAATAACCATAACCATTCAAACAAGGAAAAAAACCTCTTGGGTGTCCCATAAACAAGAAATTCATCATAATATATCAATTAGAACCCTAAATATATCAATCAATAGAAAGAAGGTGATAATACGTATTCAATTCCTTAACCTAAAATACCCTATTCATGGGTATTCAGAACATAGGCATATATAACATCAATAAAAACACTAGAAGGCAACAAACCATCGACCTCAATGTTTTACTATGAAAACTCTTGAACGTTGGACCTTGAATCTTCTTAGAAAATCTTAGAGATAAGAAAAGTTAAAATATGATTAACCATTGATAACTCCAGAGAAATGAAATCAGAAAATGAGATTTATGATGATCCAAGAAATTTGTGAGGTGATTCGTACGCATCTGACAGTATTTGAATCAGAAAACAGATGAAAAATTAGTGGCTTGGAGAAGATTCAATGATTTGGTATACTCCATCATGAGGTAGATCCAGAAGAAGGGAGTTCTGGAGATGAGACACGAACCTGGTCTGATTAATCAACCAAAATGAAAATTCATGGTGTGTTCATTTAATGTACACACCGTATACATTCCGAACCCGGCCGACGCTTTTGGTGGTCCAACTTACCCCCACTTTCATGAGTATCTAGACCCATATCCTTTTCCTCTTATTAATCTCTATCTATACAAAGTTGTATTTCATCATTTTAAAATCCACATATATCTCACATCATTTACTATTGAGATAATGTATCCATATCTCCAATGATGAGATTATATCTACCATTGCAAGATTATTGGTTAGATACATCTATTCATTATACTCAATTTCCTTGAATTATACACAATAAATCTATTATTATTCATTTTGGAACACCCATGATCCTTCTTCAAGGAATCACATTATATAAAACAACATTATTTATAGATGGTTGAGTAAAATTAGATAATTTACCAATCCATTACTTAGTTCATTAAAAAAATCATCAAATTGTATTTTCATAAAAAAATAACCACCTTGCCTATAATATTGGTTAATGGGTTATAAAGCTGGTGAAAATTATAAATTAATCACTTATAGTAACAAAAATACCAATAATAGTACATAACACATTTTTGATGGTTGGTATTAGTTATTCTCTAACTTCCTTTATCATCACAAGATCAACAATGAATATATACATGGATATAATATATACATGAAAAAAAACATACTAAATCAAAAAATCACACATAATAAAATTACCATTTATTCCCTTCCACATAATAGTCTCAATAATGATCTTTAAATGATTATTATGGTCCTCATGAATTTTGTAATACACCACGACATCTTGAATTTTGAACCCAAAAAAATTATCAAGTTATTCCATAAACACTATATTTAATAGATCTATAAAAATAGAAGGTACAATAGTCAATCAAAATGGAATTAATCTAAACTCATAATGCACATACCTCATTTTGAGATCTATCTTTGGAATAACATTCATCTATAATCTTAAATTATGATAAGTAGAATAATGATTAATCATTGGAAAATATTGGGAACTGTAAATTCGATCAATAAATTCCAAAATTTGAGGAATATTATAATTTTATTTACCATAATATAATTTATTTCCTTATAAAAAATTAACTGAATAATGGATCTATCATTATTATTAATGAATAGAATAAGGGGATCCCAATACTGATTCACTATGGAGTATAGATCCATTATCACAAAAATCATCTAGTTTTCTCATTAATTCTGCTAATTTATAAATGGTCATTATTTTTTGAGTCCTTTATTTTTTACACATATAATAGATTATATCAATGTAAAAATATACTTCATGCTCTAGTGGATGTTCAGGTAAATCCACAATAATTACATTAATGTATTCATGCATAATGGGAAAATCCTCAATTTGATGAATACCATCTCTATCCCTAGATTTTGTTTTGTCTTCTTCCACAAGACTCTATGTTAGTAAAACTACTAGGGAAGGTTCTAGAAATGTATTATATGATTATGTGTCTTATCTAATGATAATTACTTCTAGATATTCATCATAAATCATAATTTACTTATTATTATTATTATTTTTAATTTAATTATATTATGAAATATTTTACATAATAAATATTATATCGAATTTATCCAAAGGTATGCGATTAACTTTTTGAAATAACTAATTATTATATACATTAAGGGGAAATTTATGACACAAACCTATTGTAGTGAGACATCCACTGAGTTTTTAGTAACAACACCATTCTTAAAGTGCCAGATAAATGACTTAATTTCATTGAAAATTTTGAAGATATAAGACATCGAGTGTCCATAATATAATAAATAATTATTTAAATTTAATTGAATGATTAAATTACCAGCTACCACAACATTCGATACTTACACCTTCATTATAGTGATCGCATAAGATTGGAATTCTTCCATTAACCTCGTCTATTATAGATTCACTCGATTCTTAGAGAATTTGTTTGAGAATTTCCCCATCTCTCTATAGTTGAAACAATAAATTTATGTGTTTTATATATTCCCATTTCATTTTTTTTCTTGATGAACATTATATCTTCACTTAAAAAAATACTCAATCACTTTAAGCAGTTCCCATGTTGATTTATTAATTTTTCTAACTATATGGAAATATTTCTATTATATTATTCTTCTTTGATGTGTTCCATTTTTCACATGGTGGTCATTAGACCTCCCATATTCAATATTTTCCTTGAACATGTAATATCTATAGAATTTATATCCATTTTTATGGTTCATAAAACTATTTCATCATATGAATTTTTTTTGAGACAACAGTTACCTCCAAATACTAGGATTATTCTCGTTATTGAAATGGTTTATCTTTCACTCTATATTGTGTATGTAATCCAAAGAATACCTAGATGAACATGTAATGGAAACCACATACTCTGTAACAATTACTTCTTCCTTTTATATTTATTCTGTAGAACATTATCCCATTTTAATTTGTTGCATGTGAGGGAAATATTTGTTGAATATTGTCATCTTAAAAGGTTTCTATTCCTTGACTATTATTTCCTCTTACTCCAGAGTATTATTGATAAAAGACCACCATTTTCCATTTTCTCTTTTGATATAATACATTGAACGAGTAACATATTACATTTAATAACTTATGTCCATAAAAATATTCTCATGGATAATAAATCATTACTCAAATACCATTTTTTTGTTAGTCCCACCACATGTACATAAATATATTCTCATAAAAAATAAATAATTACTCAAATACCATTTTATTTGTAGTCACACTGAACTTTGGTGAATTTTATCACATGAAGAGATCTAATATATTATAATCACACTATTTAATAGCTTAATCCATCAAGGAATGGTTAATTTTCATAACACAATTAAGATACCATAGTATATCAATGATCTACTCAATTATAACACCCGATTTATTGGACTTCTTAGTAGGGAAATCACAACATTGTAAATGATTATTGATACACTTCTTCCTTTGGGAACCATTTCTAAACAATGGATAATATTGGATTAGCTCAAAAATTATGATATTTAAATCATAATGAATAATTTCCAATATGTTGTAACACATTACATAAATTAAAATAATATATACATTATTAATATCAGAATCATTAACATGGTTACTTTGGGGAGATAATTTTTTTCTAAAATTCTTCATAATGTTTTGAAAAGATATTTTCAATAAACCTATTCATATTCAAAGGGAGTTTCAAAAAATAGTTTAAGTAAGGATCATTTCTATAAAACCTATGACAATTACTTCATTCCCAATGCACCATTTTTAGATTTATTAATCTAATTTAAATTTTTTCTAGAACAACATACACTATTTCTATTCAAAAATTGATGTATTGCTAGAAAAAAACAAAATATTCTATTAATTTACAAATACAAAGGTTCATTTAATATTTTAATCTTCAAATTATGTTATAGCTTTATGTTCCCTAATATATGTTTTCCTTAATCTAGTTCCCAATGTTTCTATTAAACTTACTCTAATACCAACTATAACAACCATGAATATAGTAACCCATAGTTTGTTCCTGATTTATTGCAATGTCATAGATACAAGGGGTAAAATTCATAAATACTGATAAATTTATAATGATTGGATAAATAGATATATACATGAAACCCATTTTACACTGTTAAATAAAACAATAATCACAGTAACATAATAAATTTATCGTCTTTTAACTCATTCCAATAAATCAATTCCTTATCATAGGGAAAGGAAACAAATAACGGTGAAATCAAATTCTCATTACACGTTATATACAAAGGAAGATATAAATAGTAAACAATCAATATGTAAAGTAAAATAATATAGAAAACATTCAATTTCATATACGACACCATTATCATATTATGATAAGTCAATCAATTTGATAATGTAAATACAATAAATCACAGTCAATTTAATCAATTATCTTATAATGAAAATCAACCATAGATAATACCATGGAAAAAGTTATTTATAATAATAATAATATAATAATCCTAAAATAAATTCTTAACTATTGGATTTCATGATCGTAAGAATCATGATACCTCAACTACCAAGAACATTCACCAAAATATTAAGAACTATGGGTAAAACCCATCAGAATGGGAAAATTGATTTTTCTTAGGAGACCTATTGATGTAATTAGGGGATACTAATAAATTTTACCCATCCATAAATGCATATGTAAATCATTACTTATATATCAAATAATCAATTTAATTCTTTAAAAAATATGTCTTATCAAAAAATATTTGCAATAAGTAAAAGATACATATTTATAAATATTTCAATAGTTAATCAAATAACATTCAAAGTAATCACCAAATGTAAGAATGGTATATTATTTAAGAAATAATCATATCCATAATAAATTAATAAGTATATTTTGGAGAAAAGTTATTTCCAATTTATTATGATCACGTGAATGTGATTTTTTCCATAGATTGTTATCAATCTAAAAAGAATATGAGATTGTACAATAATTTTTACCTCTTTAGTAAATATTAAATCACAACCCTATAAAGAAAAAAATTGAAATCAAAAATAAATAATCATTAATATAATGTTATTAATGTTAAATATATAAAATTTTAACTATACACTCCACATAAAAGTGAATATCTGTATTTTAACATGCGTCTCAAACGAATAGAAGTTGAGACAAAATCCATTACCTCACTATTTTTTCGGTTGGATGTGATTGAATATCCTCTATAATGGTTTTAATAATAACATTAATTTATAAAAATACCATTAAATTTTAATAATATAATATATTATATTCATGTAATATTTCACCAGCCATTTTTTGTAATATTTCATTATTTTCACTATTTTGGGTGTAACTTTCCTGGTTTAATCATTTTCGTTTTGTCATGAATGATCTAGTTTTTCAACATGGGATATAAATACCTACCATATTTGATTATAATAATGTTATAAATATCATATCTACTCATCATATACATTATTAGAATCATTATTTAATGTTGTATATGCAAAATGAGTCACATTTCATTGTATAGATGATAGGTCGTACGGACGCACGAGTGATGATATCATTCACTTTACGGGTAAAAGTGTAACTGATCATATAATTTATTAATATTAAAAAACTTATATCATGTAATATATGTCACATATATTAATTAAATTTATACTTACTACAATCAGTTTAAATAATAAGTAAAAAACAAATAACCTTGTTTTGCAAGGTGGTGGTCCTCTATATACAATAGAAATATAATTTTTTTGAATGAAATGAAAATTATGAATGAATATGTTATATTATAATTAAAAAAGTGTAACTACACAAAAAAATTTAATATAATGAAATTAAATAGGTCATTAGTTTTCTTTACCCTCACCAAATGAGCATCAAAATATCCTCAAAGAATTTAATACCCAAAACATGGGTATTATATTCACAGAAAAGAAAATGATGTACAAGTTGATGAAAAATGTGGATTTTGTGATATTATAAAATACACATTATTAGATGACCCTCAGTATGTCACAAGAAATGGTCATGTAGAGTTTGTGACCTCATTTAGTTCTCACGGAGCCCATTCGACTAGACCTTCCATTTTTGTGATGGCAGAAGAGACATGTACTACCCATTTGGAAGTTACAAGATGAGTTCTTCTAGATAATTTGAATTATATTTTGGTGGGTTCTTGAATGAACATCCAAAAATCAATGTGAAATAATATTTAAAATATGAAAAATGTGGAAGAATTTCATGGATGTAATATTTACATTGTGTTCCCACGTGATTGGTATGATACCATGGAATCCCTAGTGACATGTCTGCCTTCTCATAGAAGAGGAAACTAAAATGTCACCCTCATACAGTGAAGGGGTTCTGACATGTCCTTTTGGTTATTCATTCCCCCTCTAGGTCTAGAGGAAACCAAAAGGCATGTCTATGATAAATGATAGATCATAACCAAAGTACCCTTTTTGGTCACTTGATACATCAACAAAGGGGGTATTATTATCGTCGACAAAACTCATACATAATTAGATTAATCCCATCACTTATGAAAAAATAATCAAAATAAAAAGGGAAATGATGAGAGATTATTTGGAGGCTATGAAACATTGATATAATGGGAAAGGTGTTTCACAAATAATTAAATCACCATTGATCTTGCAGTGGCCACCTCAAAATGTCTGTTTGATCTCACTAAGACCCCCATACAATCCTCCTATGTCTTGCGGAAGGCCCCAGGAAAAGCATCCAAAACCATGAAAGATCCATTCAAAAGGTATCCATATCTCACAAATACCCTCATAAATTTCATCTAATCGTTATAGAAGTTCCTTGAAATCCTCACATGATTAAGAAATATCTATTTATTTGGAAAAATATCTAATAAGTGGGGTGCAGAAGGGATGGTCTTTCCGTCACTAAAATCATGGGACACCCCTGAACAATACATGGATGGACCATGGTAAATAGGTGACACATAATTAATATACTGATTCCAGGAAAAATTATAGAGATATAAACCACCTAGGGAGGAATAAAAATGAGTTGGTGAGGCCTATAAATGAGTCCCCGTATAGACAAAAAATAGATCCATGGATCCATTAATCAACACATTGATAAATTATAGTTAAATTATCAATGTGCCCAATATTTCAAGCATAAAGGATATATACTATAATAAATAAGGGGAAGAACCAAAGTGAACAAAAAAACATGAATATACACATTGCATGATCATTTATATTATTTTAAAAACATTTTTTTGAATGATTATATATACAAAGGATATCCCACATGTCATTTGGTTCTTGAGAAGTGTGAACAAGATAAACCAATGAACAAATTTAAAAAAAATATATGAATATATGTATTGAATGTATAAAGATGGGAGACTCGCACAAGGAACATATATGATGAACCTAATCTCCTTATCAGGACTTGTGTAGATCATGAAAAAATTCCAGTACATGTAACTTAAATCATTTTACTCTCCTTTAACATATAATTTGGATCATTTGATTCCCCCTGTAGATTTTAGATAATGTCACATGGATCCCCCTAGTACAACACCCGAGTCTTCAAAATCCCTCGAGGCTCAAAATACGTATATTTTAAATTCCCAAAAATAGGTCACCCAAATTATGTGATGGAAACAATTTGTATCATGTATGTCTCATGAAGTACTATGGACATACCAATGAGGTCATATGACACCCTCGAATAATGTAATGTAGGGTTCTGAGTGCCTTCCAAACAAGATATCTAGGGCATGCGATGTCATACAGTAATCTTAGATAGATCAGGAAATGGACTGCAGTAATAGTCTACTAGATCATTGGATGGCCACTGAGACATGTCAACTAGATCATGCAATTCCCCCCTAGGATATGCCTTCTAGGCCTTGTTATTTCCTCAAGATATTTCATTCATGATCTTGTGATAGATTTTAGATATTCCATTGGGAATAATAAAAATCCTTCATACATGTCATCTGGGTCAAGATATTGTCTTTTGAAAAGACAACAATATAACCAAACATGTCTAGGAATACATCCACATGTTAGAAAAGAAAATTAAGTAATTCTATGAAGGAAATAATATAGGTTAGGGTGATAGGCAAGCAACATCCGGTAGGCATATGAGGATAGGATAACCCTTTACAGTGCATATACTTCTTAAAGGTTGGTCGGTATGTCGTGAAAAGGGGCATAAAATGGTATTTCACACATTCCAAGTAATACTCTATGTGTAATACCTAAAAATATCAACTATAATAAGTATTATTCCTAAAATAACTGGGATATGTAGGAAACCATTCTAAGGCATTACCACTAATGAGAATCCACTTCATTGTAAGCCCCCTATGTCTTTGACATTTCAACCATCATGACCCAATATTCCCCAGGGGATGATCATTCTACCTTATCCTCCAAGAGATCTAGGAGACAACTGAACTATGAGAACTTGGAATAATAAAATAACTAGGATATATAGGATGTCATCCAAAATTAAGATTTGAAATGGGAATCCACTACAGTGTAAGCCCCCCCATACATCTCGATCATTTCAACCATCATGTCCTTATCATTTCCCTATCATTTCCCATTGGATTTTCATTAAACCTCATCCAATAGTGGACTGAGGTGTCAATTTTACTATGAGAACTCTGATTCCTTTCATATATAGGATAGGTAGGATTCCATTATATGCATCGAGTTCTATATTGAACACACAATGGGTTGTCCCAATACATTAGTCCCACATACATATTCAGTGTGACAATTTGATTTCTATATGATTTTTCACACACTGATCATGGTTCACATTGGAATATGGAGTATTATAGGTCATATAATTTTCTACATGAATTTAAACTAACTCAATAAATATGAAAATGTTAACACCTGTTAGTAATACGATTTTAATTCCCCTATATTACAGTCATTTACCTTGGTAGTAGTACCATGTGTGTAATCAATCTATGTTAACATATATTTCTTCAATAATAAGGATATTTATGAAATCTCCTTGAGACTCAAGCTCACACACCATGTAGGGATGTTCCTTTATACATTTCATATCAAAATGAAATTAAAAAAAACATGTTTTATGAATTATGTGTGTTGTAATTCCTTTTATAATAAGGATATATAAGAAACCTCATAGTGGATAAATCCCATCCTCGATATATTTATCACCTCCCTTCTTGGAAGAAAATTTTGAAGTACGTGGTGATTTAAATTCAGTATATAAGAAGCTAATAATTGTGGTAAATATACAAGGATCATTTTATTTAAAAATATAGATTCACTAAAATATTCCCCTTCACATTTAAAAGGACTTAACATTTGATCATTTTAAGGGTAAAAAGTTCCTTATCATGATCTGGAATATATTCATGAAATTATCATAAATCTATAAGATAATTTAGGTTCAAAAAATATTTACCTTAGAAAAAAAGGGTTTTATAAGCCTAAACACACATAAACTCGACCAATGTGAGTTCAAATGTTCATTGGGTATGAATCCCTAACTAACCACCATCCTTCAGAAAGAAGGTCTGGAACCATTTTTGGGTTTGGGAACTATTGGGAGTTTCTAGTAAGACCAATAATCTTTAATATAATGTAAATGATTATACAGTCCGTCAAACACTACAAATATTGAACCATCCGGACAAACCAAATGCACCTCATTGGTATCTTTTCTTATGAATAAAATGGTGAAACTGAATTGAATTCATCTAAAAGTTTCATATACTTTACAACATTAAATGGATAGGCTATCCATTTATCATCAGAATATTATGTTCCTTTATGAGGATTCACCTGGCTGACATCACTTTTTGATGAAAAAATGATAAAATCAATATGAATATATCAAATAAAAGAATTATTGATTTATTATGGGACATCCAATATTTTTTTCATATCTTACACATGCATAAAAAATGTAATCAATCTTATGTAAGATCCTCTGTATCATATGATCTCATGAAATAAGTCTATCCTCGCTTTGACAAGTCCACAAGAGTCTAATGGTGATATCAGGGATAATAACTCATAAATATTTTTCCCATACATATCTGATTGAGAACATATCATTCCTCTGATGTTGCACTGATATGTGACCCAATTCGTTATTGTCATCGTGACTATAGATTAATCTTTCTTAAACAACACCATGATCTGACATTTCATCATCCAGCAACTATTATAGAAAATAGGCTATATCTACAACCACTATGGGCCTCAGGATTAGCCAAAATATTTAGGGTATGGTGGAAGATAAAGTTATTTGGGAATACCATCAACAATATACAATACTAACACTTGAGGATGTCTGTGAGGGCATACATGTGATGAAACTAATGATTCTCCATCATCCAAAGATATATGTATGAACCCCATTGGCACCCATATCCATCGCTAATATATTTTGTAGATTACAGGCAGAGTGTGATAGTCACCAACATTAGTATCTAGTGATGGTGGACCAAGGAATCAAATAAAGATCCCTTCCATTTCAGTATATGCTATAGAGGGATCCTATTTGCTGCCATCACCAGCGATATACCCCTAGTACCTTTAAATCACCTTATGAGGATTCCACCTGATAAACTTCCTCCAATAATACCCATGTATGTGAAACAAGGATGAAACGTTGAGTGTGGAATGTTCTAGATAATTGTATGTGGGATCATATCCCCACTCCAACTTATAATATCTACTTGAATATTCTGGAAGTAACCAGCTATCTAGTTCATATCCATGATCACTATAAATAAGTATTTGGGAATATTCCTATAAAAACATGGATGAGACAAAAATTCCTACCCCCGTGCAAAAATTGTATCATCATATTTTTATGGAATAGTGAGGAAAGAAGTGGGCTTATATTCCTACTTCAATTGCAGATATATTCTAGTAAATTTTGGAGATAGAAAATATAAACGATTATATTCGTCTGTACACATTACCAAAGTGTTGTTACGTCTTACAAATAGACGAAGAGCTATTCCAAAATTTCCTATCCCTAGTACAGATAGAAGGAATAGGGGATATTCCCATCCTTACAACTCGGGTATCACAACACTCTAATTATAATGAATAAGTGGTTCCTCTTGAATAATTTAACGTTATTTCTATCATCAATGTGGATTATCTAAATATTTCAATAAAGTGTGTGGCACCAGAATAATAACATATTATTATTCCATGTAGAGATCACCATGTGATAGTGACACATTCCTCAGGAAGGGGGAATATTCCTCTAACAAGTAGTGGTTGATGATTCGGAAGGACTAGATTTTCGATTATATATCCATTTTTCTAGGTTACACTAAGTGAGAGTGGTACATTCCTCACGATAGTCTCATATTCCTATCAAATAATACCATCTAAACACTCACAATTCATAGGATCAGGCTCATATCTACATTCAGGATGAGGCATACTCTGTGATAATGGAAAATTCCTCTAGACAATGTCATATTCTGATTAGTGAATCTACATTTCATATTACATGTGATCATAGAAACCACGATCATATCCCTAAACTCACTAATGAATGTTTACATCAGTATCCTTTCAAGATCATATAAGATTATTTTCATATCCCTTCCCCCATTCTGGAGGTCCTTCCTCATATTCTGATAGAGAATTCATATGTGGACTCAACTCATATTCAAACACCAACTATTCCACACCATCTGAGAGAAGAACATTCATGGTGTCAGGATCATATTCCTATAAATAAAGGGAAATTTTATACTCCAAAGGCTTTGTATCATGCTCATATCCCTATTCTGGTCAAGTATCACCACGTAAAAGTGAAACATGCCTTAAGGTGTGCTCATATTCATTTAAATAACAAGTAGTCCTAGTAGCATACTCCTGTATATCCTATATAGTGGGATAATATTCTCATAACACCAGATGGTTAACAATATATTCTATTTTTGTCATATAGATGGATTATATTCGTATATTTTTTTAAAAGGATGTTTTTCATATTCATTCCAAAATGTATAAGGATACTTGGATCTATAATCTTCTCAATGTTAGAGTCCTTGAGGTTATTTGAGACACATTTTCAAAGCCCTACGGTTCCATCAACTCTTGAACTAATAAAGAAGGAGGGCACTACCACTATAGTCCTCCTCATGTTAGTGTAGAGATAGATCATCGACACTCTACTCATGACATCCTCCATGGTCAACCTTTACATTATGATATCTACCATCGAAAAATAAACTCTCCCAATTACAATACATCTCTATGTAGAGGGGTTCCCGAAACATAGATTCATTCATGTAGAGTGGTTCTCATAAAATCGTGTTCAAATATATATAATTCTCCCATCAACATATTGAAATACTCCATTTTGGTCATCTTCTGACACCCAGAAGAACCTATTGTGGTATGACTAGATAGAGTCATGTATACTTGTGCAATAAAAGGTCTATATTGATATAAGTAGAGAATTATCCAGATAAAACCTACCCACCATGTTTTTGTCCCTTTATATATCCGATTGCGAGATCTCAGATCTGCTAGAAAAGGATTTCATGACTTATCTACACTAAAATATGTGGGATTATCATTCATGATTGAAGGCTAGAAACCTCCCTTATTGGGAGATGAGTTTCACTTTTAGACCATAAATATCGTTTTTCTCATCTAACCACACTACTATCTCCATTGTTCAGGACCAAAAATTTGAAAATAATAGAACAACTTTACAACACACATGTCACAATTTAATGAAATCTCAATAACAACTGATATTTAAATCCATTTCATGTATCCATTTTTTAGGATAAGGAATGTATATTTGGATTAACATCACTGCATGACTAGAATAACATATCCCCTCAAATAAAACATCCTTTAATTTTATATCCTCCAATGAAATTATGAGATCAGGTAATGCATGATCTTGTTGGCTATTAAAATGTAATTCCACCTGTTAAATTATGCCAAGAAATCATGAAAGGATGATTATGACAGAAAATATATAGTAGAAATAGGACCCTTAAAGTAGGGGGAATGGATTTTAGATAGGGTATCCAATGATTCAATCAACTCAGCATCTTCTCATAGAAACTAACTCTCACCAAGGGATACCATTCATCTTGTTTCCTCCATGATAATAGTTTCACCATATAAAATTTGTCACAATAACATCTAGAATAGAGTCCATTAATGAGAAAACCCAGCTCACTGGGAAAGGTGAATATTTACCACCACCACCACCTCTTAGATATTCAATTACAGAGGGAATTATATACATGATGGAAGTAGCTGAAAACAAACCACATCCAACTGGGTTGGCATAATTTTTATCTCAATCTCCATGACTAGGTTTTTCATCCATTGAGAGAGTCCTGTGGAAATCAACATCGGTTCCAGATCAACCCCAACTCATAGAACTTGGGGAATATATATCTCAATTTCCATATTACGAATCATCAAATCATTAACGTGAATCATTATATCCTTATCCAAAGGATTGATCTATATCATTTGTGGCCCCAAATAAGACCCATCTCGTAAGACTTGGGTCATTTTCACCATTTTCATCACCGTAGATGGAATCATCCTTTTCTAGGTTAGTTGGAAAATATTGATGGTCAACATCCCATTTATTCCTCCCACTACAAGAAGAACCTCTCTTATTTTGGATTCATTTGTAAACCCCAAGTACAAACTCCCCCTAGGTCACTATTCATAGACCAATATGGGAGGAATGTTTGGATAAGGTAGTCAAACCCCATTTGGGTTGTCATCCAAATAGGCCAAAATATGGGCAATGGTTCGAGAAATATATCATATTTAGGAAGTGAATAATCATCATGTTCCATTGAGATTAATGGGACAACCACCATTTCCTGGTAGATCTATTGGAATTTCATCACAATCAACACAATATATAATGTAAATAAAGATGAAAATGAAGATAGAAACAACCCTAAAATATACATAATAGGAGGATCTAGACTCAACCAATGAGCTTTCACATATTTTCAAATCAAGAAGGGTCAAACATCACTCTCTTATGAATATAGAGTTTCCACCTTAATGACGGAACACTTCTGAAGATAAAGGGAAAGGTTGGGATACATCCCATTCACCACCTACAAAAAAATGATTCTATAGTGGAACAATTGTCCAAATATGATAATGAGATACACAATCTTAAGAAACACAATGATAAGATACTCGAGGGAAATTTACCACTATGTATTATCTTTAAGAATAGAGGAACAATGTCACTCCCAATGTTTATCCTCCTATAAGAGTAGCATGTGAGAATCAAAATAAATCTATATCATGGAAGTCTATCTATATAAATGAGAATTCCCAAAATAATTGGGATTTCCTCAATTATTAATATAGGCATTCCCCCACTAGGTAAATTAGACATTATTAGGATGGGTAGAGAGTTAGATGGAGATGAAAATAGATCCACATCATTAAACCCTACCCACTCCTAGTATAATGGTTGTTGCTCAGACAACAGTACCTCTGGAATAGCTCAACATTATGAATTCCTTATCTATAAGAATGTAATTTACGGAAGGGTGATACACACCTATGAATCTTGATATAAATACATATACCAAATAGGTGTATAACAATTTTTCACCACATAACTTGTAAAATATATCCTTTTTCATCTATGATTGTGTGGTAGTGCTAGAACAATATCTCACACACTTATTATTTTGATTTGGTTTGACCATGATGAGGTGTATTGTGTAGACTCTTATAGTTTCAAAACTCATTTGGTATATCAATATTCCAGTATGATCCTTTGTAATATGATAAAACCTTTGTCTCCAATTCATTTACTATTTCTCCTCAAAACTAAGAAAGACAACAATTGTTCACCAGAAGAATTGCAAGAAATCTAAAAATGAGAGGGTATCTAACATCAAATCTAAATGGAATGGTATAACCTATTCACTTAATATTACTTTCTCATGGTATGAGTTTCTGGATTCCTTTTCTAATAATATATAGAATGTGTTGTAGATACATCTGATTTCAATTAAATATTTTGGAGTCCTTTGTGAGTTGGTCAAAACTGTGCAACATCTAAGAATATTCCATTTAGCCGACCTAACAAAAGTCTTGACGCATTCCATTAGCATATAAGCAACGGATAAATAAGTTGGAAACTACAAATGTTAGCCTCAAAATATCCGAAATTCAATTTCAACCACATTATTAGTTCTTAAACAACCCAGTGCCTCCAGTCAAGCATCAAAAACAAACAAAACATCCCTCATTCAGAAGTAAAAAGAGATTAGGGTCACCTTGTATTTGAGGAACAAATTAATAAAACATACTATGTCAAAAATAAAATTTGTATGGTTATTTCCTTATTTCCATGGAAAATAACTCTCTCAATATTACACATCCTAAGAGGCCTAATGAGGATTGCCTCGGTGATTATCTGGACTATGTACCATTCTATTGAATGATGGGTCACAATATAATTTATTTATTCATCTTGAAAGACGTATTCCAAGATATGGTATATTATGGATTGTTGATGTTGGATAAACTCCCAGAGTAGGTGACATGTATGACGAATTCCCAGTAAGAAGAATGCGGTGATTAGAAAAATGATCTTCCAGGCATGGGCAGAAGTTCCCCAACTGGATGTGTCAGAAGATAGTTGACCAGGCTCGCAATACCATAGGATCACATCTTTTCATACCCATAATTTACTATTTCTGTATGGAGGTGACATCAGATATGCTTCTTAATGGTAAAAAAATCCATCAAAGACAATAATATATTGAATAATTATAGTTATTTTCTACTCTAATCCTAGCCCTAACTCTTTCATATTTTTTCCTGTAATGAATTAAGAATGGGTAACAATCCCAAAAGTGGAACTTCCATAAGAATAAGATAGAATATTCAACACTTATAATGTGATACACTTTTCAGACCCATTTTCCAATGATGAACATACCTCCATGTTTGTGTTCCCCACACCCAATCAGGGAATAAGAGGCTTCATTCATAGGATCCTAGGATAGAGTGGATGTAACATGCATGATCAGGCATAATATTTAGGTCATGCGCCCACATTGTACATATATTTAGCTAAGTTACATGGTCAAGAAATTCAATAATCCCAAATGATACATGAAGGTGTCCTAGTACCCTCCCGTGGTCATTTTCACCTGGGCACATTACATGAACGCTTATGAGGGGTGAAATTTTATGATCTTCCCATACAATGGGGAAGGAATGCATGACCTTCTCCATTGGTAGAAAATTATACCTTGACCTAAAAATACACTAGGATCATCTACCTCTAATACCTCATCTCATGATCTATATAATAAGGAGAAACAACATACTTGGATAGATATGCATGTGGAAAAAAATTAAAAGATTCTGAAATATCTAGAAGTTTTCCCAGCCAATATCTCAATCCTGGATGTTCTCCATCATTAAAAATAAATCCAAGAGGTACTTTTTGTAACCCTATATATTCCATATAATTTCAAAAGAAAATTTACAGCATTTGAAGTTTATCAAGGGTATACCATGCATTTAGAATTCCTTATATCAATCCTGTGTACAGAGCTAGATGAAGAAGAGGTAATTTGTGGACGCATTAGGTCCATATATGTTTTAGGAATCCCCAATAATAATGACATCAGAAGGGGCCTGGTTGAAAATGGTTTCTAGACTAAACATATCCTATTTGAAACCATTTAATGTTTGCGATATAGAAAAGGGGTCATATCTCCCACAAGGATAACAATCTAATGATATGAAAAGTGTAATAAACGACCTATAGGGAAGATCATGCTAAATTTTTAGTTTTGGGATATATCATATAAAGATGAGTTCATAGTTATCCAGAAATACACAACATATAATTTCCTCCTCAGAAGCTCCTATCACCATAGCCTTGTGGTGGTACCATTTAAATTTCATCAGTGTCTGAAATTACTGAATGATGTAATTGTTTGGATAATACATGGTTATAGAGAACCTCTTAGATCCTTGAAAATAAATATATATTGAGAAATTTTTCTATAAAATTAAGAAATACAAACAATGGTGGATGAAAATACACAGATTGAATCCCCCAATTTCTTGGGGACCATCCTTGTAAATCCCTAGAGCATGCACGACCGTGTCTATGTGATACCATTTAATTTAGTTATTGAAATTTCCCTTATCTCATATGTCCAATCCTCATCTTTCCGTAGTGAAAAACTAATATCAAATCATCTCAAAAATATCTCTACAATGAATATGGACTTAGCTGATGATAATGTATTTTTTCATGACCTCCCTCACACCGAATGTGAAAAAAGTTCCCCTAAATTACTGAATTCACCTAGAAATGCCTCAATAGACTCCGAGGGGGAAGAATAATAGGATGACCTTTGGAATTCCCCTATATAATTCGAAGAAGGCACCTTCAGTACCATTGATGTCACATTCTGGTAAATGTGGTAATAGAAGAAGACATGATGCCTATATTTATTAGTGTCACCATGCCTCCAGAAGAACAAGATACATACATTTCCTTTCTTAATAAAAACCCAATATGTTCATTCTTGGAACAATACAAAAATTACAAAACCAAATCTAGATGTGGCTACACACAATATTTTCTAAACTGATGAACATCAAGGCTTCATGAAGGTAGCAAACAGGTTCCACCAATCTCAATCTACCAATATAAAGGTGATAGTTGAAAAATTGATCAAGTTATTATTTTTGAGAAGTAAAATACCCACGATGCCTCACCACAATCATCCATATCCTAAAAAATAATTGGAATATTATGGTCTCCATAAATTTTAGAGACCTTATTCAAAATTTCCCAATGGTACGATTCACATTTAAGATCACATTACTCTTGATTGATGCATCTACTAGCTTCCATGATATATATTTCATTTATGGTAATCAAGGTTAAAATTAGATAAATATGTCTCCTAAATATGAGGAAGTGATCAACTTTAGAGAACTCCAAAGTATCTTTTGTTATCAGTTCCTTCCGAAGAGATTAAAGAATGTTCAAACAACTCATCAATGCACCATGAATCATATCTTCATGCCTTTATTGGTATAAAGAGCCAGGTTTTTTTAAATGTCCTTGTAGTAAAATCTTGATAAATACATGATCACTTTATAGATCATCAAATAGTATTTAACAAGCTACGATAACACAGTATGAAAATTAATCACATAAAAAGATAATTTGCGGTAAGTTTAAGGATGTTCAATGGAATTTTTATATTTTATACTGGAATTGAGGTTGACCCAAAAAAAATAAAGTTCTATTCTAGAAATTTTACTCCCTCAAAACATCAATGAACAAAGTGGGATCCCATGGAACCTCACCTACATTTTACATTTCATAGCCAACTTGGCTAGAAAATCTCTCCAATTTACCAAGATGATTAAGATGGGAATCACTTATCAATCAGGTGATGAGTTTAAATAATACTTCATGGATAGAATGTAACATCTACTACAGCCACTAATAATTATTCCAACCGTGGAAGTAAATTCAATCATCTTATGTGTTGCCTCCGTGGAACAATCACTTAGGGATCTCCTCATATTGGAAAATAATTTGAGTAGAGAGAACAATCTATAATACCTCAGTATAATGATTCTAGGTACTAAAAAAGATACTAAAATGTTATTAATAACTTTATCATAGTGATCATTATTGTTTAGGAGCTAATTAATTACATTCCTGAATAAAAATTCCTCCCATTTTTTTGTATGGATATGCTCAAGTGCCTCATTTGTATTCCCATGATGATTTGTACTTGGTCTGATGGGATGAAATTATAAAATAATATGAAATCCTTTTACTATCAAAGAAGTCGGTGAAATGGAAGGCCCTGGCTGATTTCAATATGGATGACCCTCACCACAAATAAAAATGGTGGACAACGAGCATCTAGATGAGGGGGTTTTTATGCCCATGACACTCCCCATACATAGGAGATGTATTCTGATGGTTCCTCCAGAGGACTTATTCAAAAGAGACTGGAAAAACTGAGACTCAATTGGGTATTATTTTTTATTATAATTGATTCTATATAAAAATTAATGTTTTCCTACTCTTTCTCACTACACATTGACTGCATGAATGATGGGGTTGAGTACCAATTTCTTTTCACTAGCATAGAACGATAATTATATCATTAAATAGATTACCTGAACATAAATGGGGATTATGATATATTTATAAATTATATAAAGAGTCAATAATCCATAAAAATGAAGATGCATACCCTCTCCCTAGGTATATAAAGGGACTAAGGAAATTATTCATTTTTTATACCACAATGCATCTTCTTCCCCGATAACAAAATGCTTGTGATGACGCATTGTCTAATGCATCCCGAATTGTGGTTGACATAAATAAGGAGGTATCAGTCATCTGTATCATGAACCAAGGTATGTTCTCATTGATCACCATCAACAATATAGGAGAAATCAAACAGGTAATCACTTCCCCAAGGCAATATGAAATAATATCCACCTTTGGATGGATAGAGTCCACAATTTCTTTTATCCATAAAGAGTTCCTCTTGACTTAATGAGATGTAAGGTAATAAATTTGATGTCGAGTGGTGAACATTAACCTCTGGGATGGTCAAAATGAGTAAAAATCCCCTTAAAATTAAGGATCCATTAGAATCCACATCAAATGCATAGTAGAAGGATAAATGTTTCCCATCATGGAATAATTTAAGGTAGCCTCCTAAAAATCCCATCAGTCTAGGACCAGGCTCTCCCACCATTTCAAGAGGATGAGTTATTACTAGAAAACTATATTACATGACTATTTGTAATTCAATAAGAAATTTTTTGCATTCCAAATTCTTGAAAACAACATCCATCAACCCCAAAGTGGCTATATATATCTAAATATTGATGTTCATTCTTTGTATGGAGAATGGATATTGTAGGTCCATATCCCCCATCAATATATTTGAGGTTCATTTATATAATTACTACTATTTAATTTTAATCTAAATGGGATGATAAAATACAAATCAATGAAGTCAATACAAAGAACATCGACCACTTCATAAATTCATGTATCATCACCATGTTTGGAGTACCTCTCCAAATATTAATTTACATGGGAATCAAATTCTCTTCTATAGAGTTAAAGAATAAATATTAGGAGTAAAAAATCATGTCCAATCACTCATCCTAGTATCATGCAGTGGTAAAGAAAATTATATAGGATTAGAATAAGAATTTTTGAAATATAATCTAGAAGATAATGAATAAGGACATGGTGTCTTGGTCGTACAAGTCCATCCATGATATAAGGTCCTAGCATACTACAACTCATACTTCTACACAAGAAACACCATATTCATTAGTTTATTAGAATGAGGTATTTTTACCCATATAATTCCATCAACCTTCACTATGAATATCAATTTGTAGGCAACTCTTGGATGATGACAAATCTCAACAGTGGCTGGATGAATATGGGTGTCTCGATGAGAACATGTTTCATACATATCACATCCTTGAAGTCCATTAGAATTAGATCATAGGATTCTTCATAAAAAATGATTACCTCAATTATTTATTCTATGGAGAACTTGTATTAGCTCTTAGAACCCCAATGATACTAGGTAAGAATCCACCAATAATATAACCCAAATGGAAAGGTCTATATATATTACATATGGTCTATCCCAATGGAGATTACTCACTACCCACAATGGAAAGGGAGAATGTCACCCACTATTAGAAAAATTTTCATGAACACCAGAATTTGAAAATCAGTTCATCAAGAATGATGTTAAATGTATTCAATTAGGGCTCTTAAGATTTATAATTTAGTAACTGATGCCAAAATCATAATATTAACCTCCTTTATAGAAATCGCAATGAAAAAAGTACTCAGGGGAGGCTCTTAACATCATTTATTTATTAACTAATTTAAAATAGAATATTATTAACATTGGTTTAGGAAAATTCATTACTAAAAGTCAACATAGAAGACTTACAAAGTTATCTTTTTAAGAACTGACTCTAAATTAAACTTTGAACATTTTTTTATAAAGAATAACATTAAAGATGTTGAGAAATTTTAGATCATTTCCCAAGATTTGATTTGAATGGTTTTGGAGTTGAAATAGACGTGTGAAACAAATTTATTGATATAGGATGTTGAACTTCTCTAAGAGAAGTGTTAGAGAATTCCATGTTTTTATGACCATGTCCATTGATATGTAACTCCATTTGAGCATAAAGAACTGTAAAATTGATGCTTCAAAAATGCTATTAATCATGATAAACTTTTTTAACAGATTGTTTTTGAATAAATAACTTTAATAGTGAATTTGATCACTAGTTCATCAAAAAGACCAACATTAAAAGTAGACATATAAGAATTATTGTTTCGATTATTTACATAAAATAATGTTAAAATTCACTTTTGATGTCATTTTTTTTAAAAAAATAACATTAAAAATGTTATGATTATTTAGATCATTTATCATTCTTAATTTTGACTAGTCGTGGAGATAAAAAAGACTTACCAGTTAATTGTTATGAACCTAAAAAAGTTGAAATGCATGTATGCTTCAGACATTACAAACAACCCAGATGAACAACTTGAAATTGCTCCTCCCCAACATCTTCATCATGAAATTAGCTCTCCACCTTTGCATCTATGTATGGAAAGGAATTCTCATGCATTCCCAGGCTTGTACTGATTGAATTTGCCATACCCTCTCATTATTTCAATCTGTTTAGCTACTGCTATGGTGAATGCTCCTTGCTCGTCCTATTTCTGAATCTTGTTCCTTGTAGGATGTCTAGATTTCATCAGTACTTAAGGTGGACCGTAGGCCTTGAGGTGCCCCGAAGGCCTTACTGAACCGAAGGTCTAGGTGGATCGAATGGGATAGACGACTCGAGGACCAAATTGGTGGCACGAAGTCCCAAACGGGGGAATATTCCCTGGCTGCTATAGATCCAAACAGTGCCTGCTATAGTTCCCGCTACAGTACCGCACAGTTCCTACTACAGTAGACGGAAATTATCCACTGCCTAGATTTGATCCAGAGTCTTCTTGATGCACTTAAGTAGTCCTCATCATCTATTACAAGGCTCATGTGCCTAATAGTGGTAACACGATCAAGAGGAAATGACTTATCTTATGTTTTCTAATTTCTTTTCCATTTCCCACTCCCTATACTTTTATTATTATAATATTAAATAAAAAAAATAATATTATCAACATAATAAGATATTTTTGTGTCCATGGTTCAACCAACAAATTATAGACACCCCCATCTAATGGTAACAAATATATTGTTTCTGTATATAGAGAAATATTCCCTGAAGAAATGACTATTGTTCAATTTTCCACCACCACCTATAATAGCAGACATTATGATGGAAAATATCCTTATGTATGATATATATTATATTTATATTGCCTATATGATTCTGTAATTTTTATTCTGAACATACCTTTATTCTTTCTATGTTGTGTAAATACAATTATTTCGTTTCAGGAAGTGTAGAGTTCCACCCCCTCCAAGCGATATTACTCATTCATGCCATACATGGAATAAATAAAGGATGGTTTGAATTATCATATTAAAGATATTTTATATAGATATCTTAAGGAAATTATAATATACATATGTATCATTTAAATTTAATACAACAAATAAATGAAAGTAGCGTTCATGCAAACGTACGGCCTACCGTCTCACTAAACAGTGGCCTACATTTCTAATCTCTAAATATTATGTGTTATTATAAATACCTCTATACTGAATATAAAAGTTAATTTATTTTTGTTTTAAATTATTTATAATATTAAACCATTATATATTAAATATGAACAACCAATAACAAGTCAAAATGTACTTGATAAAATTTGGAAAATAACACCAAAAATAGTCAAACTATTCAATGTTTGCTGATAAACGGGTAATAAAATGTTGTACTAAGTTAATATATTGTGTTATAAACATGTGGGTGGTTCTTTTATTAGTTAGTAACATATTATAAAATACTATATATATGTTTAAATACCGCACAACTTGTGGAAGGTTAAGGTAGGGATTGTCATCTCACTATTTACATCTACGAGATAAAAGTCATATTCACCACTTACAACTCTTGTATAGTATATCTACAACCCATTTTTATATATTATATCATGAATTAATTTATATTCTTTTTATTTAATGGTTTCATTTTATTATTATTATTTTTGGATCTTTAGATTCATGTTGAAGGGATATTATCTCAATTTCATTTCGTTGAGGCATATTGTCATGTTATGCACCAAGATCCTTTTATATAGTGTGTATTATATTTTTTAAAATGTTATTTCATGAATCTAGTTTTTTCACAATATTATTTAAATCATGGTAATTGCTGATAAATTATTTATTATTCATTCAATACGGTTATTTGATATGGAATATTATTTATTTTTATTATTCAATATGAGGAATGTTTTGGACTAGAAATAATGGGTGGAGCCAAGACATTATATAGCTACTTGAGTCATAGAAAGGTTATCAGGAGACAAATAAGCTGTCCAAATAAAACTGGATTCTATCTATGATTTAAACCATATTTTGGAAGTCCTTGATAGTAATAGGTTTTCATGTGCCTTATCCATGACTTCTGATAAGAAATAAATTCCTCTCATCTATTTTTATTTATTTTTTATCCCTGAGATTTTTCATTAACATATGTGTGGATATAGTTAACTATCAGTTAATTGATTTATTTTAAGTGTTTCAGTTTCATAATTTCCATATTAGTTTTTCATTATCTAGTTTTTTAAATGTAATTTCTTTTTAGGTATTTACCTTTCCATATAGATTGATTATTTATAGATTTTTTTTACTTAGCCTTACTGAGCATTTGAGCTGACCCATATTTTTATCCCTCCATAGGAAATGAAGAATAGAAAATCGATTTATCTTTCAAGGATTCAGTTTATTTCATTTATTATGTAGCATGTTTTATTTTTATTCCAATGTATTATGGGTATCATGTATGTAAGATGACATTCCAAGAATCCTAAACTGGATGGTCCTTCAGGGTTTTCTTCCATGTAGTTATCCCAATGTACTATTCTAATACACTGGAACCATGCTTCTGGGGTAGGAGAATTTCAATATAGTAGTTGGGTGAGCCCCACGATAATAAAGTAAAAAAATTGATCCAATCATTAATAGAGATGAGTGAGTAAATAGTAAACTCCTTTTGTAACATTTTATTCATGATGTTGAGCATACACCACTAGAAGAAATGGATTTTTACATTTTTATGTCAGAAATATTCAGCATGAATTAATTTTTCATATATTTTTCCAAGGGGGGATATCTCACCCATATCATAGATATCCCAAAGGCTAATTCCTATATTTCCATGGGATAAATGGAATGTAATAGTAGCAAGTCACCAATGGCTAACAAGTTCCCTAAACTAATCAAACTGATGATAAGTGATGAATTGGGAAACCTATATTACATCATAAATAAGGGTATCATGAAGCTGGTCAGCTAACTCAATGGACTATTTCTAACCCATAATAACCATTCCAATTCATTAAAAAAGATTCAACTACGTCTAAAATCCCATTTCTAGATCTAACCATCGCCAAATTTTCTCATAGAAGAGATTAATGTTCTCATGTAACATCAATTGATGGGTTATTTAAGGAATTCACAACCATATAACCCTTGAGGAGACTTCTCCATTATATATGACAACCCAAGGACCATCGTATGACCAGTTTACCATCTTCTGGAACCGTCATCTGAATGAAATCAAGGGATTTTGACACCTACCATGATGTAATATTATAGTATTAAGGGGGAATGAGAACATAATAAAATATTGCAAAACCATATAGGGAAATCCATTGTGCTAAAGGATAATTATGGAGATCAGGAGAGAAAAGAATTTTTGAAACCTAATTGTTAGAGCACACAACATATTGAGGGTCTATATTATGGATCTTAGAAATAAAATCCATATGGTTAGCTGTGGAAGTGTAATTTTAAGGAGGTCATGAATCCATCTATATAGAAGCAATACGAATATGTTAAAAAATTAAAAACCCATTAAAATTGCATCATTATGATGGCATCATATGCATCATATGAATCAAAAAATTATTCCATATAACATAAATGGCTTGTGAGTCACAAGGATAATGGATATTTTATACACTGAATAAACACATAGAACCTCATGTGACTACATGATCAATCATGAGACTCAAGATTATGTGTCCCAAATATGGTCATGCCATGGACAAAATAGCAATGTGTTCATGAGAATGATCCATAATATCTTTTGAATCCTTAAAGGGAATCATATAGCCACATAGAAAATGTTCAACCAATTAAATAAGGTATGTGCATGTTCGATCCAATAAAATGTTTGGGGGTGGAATAGATCTTGAAAAAATTTTCGTTTAATGAATTCTTTTAAAATAAATCATTTTATCAATTCTTTTAAAGAGGACTTGTAGAATGGTACGTTAATAAATTCTAGTGGATGGTCTTACAATGTGGTCACATGAAATAGGAACATTGCAAGAGCTCTAATAATTTGGATGCTAGTTCATGGGCCTCCCCCCATTCCTCTAATTGTATGGTCATCCATGGAATACCAAATGTCACCCATAAGGCGAGGATTTGTCCATGAAACCGACAGAGGACACAACAAAAGATATAATAAGACATTCACCTTCCCTAGAATTGAGCCCTTGTCCCTGAAGACATCACTGTTGAGGGGGGATTTGTTGATTTCCACTAAATAAGAAATGTAAGAACCTTATGGAATAAAATAATGGAAATATGGGTATTATTATCATAGAAAATAAAATGATGGGAATTTGGCTAAAACTTAAGGATCACATGACATTCCAAAATACATGAAATTACACAAGCTTCAGAAGCTCTTGTGAAATGGTCATGTGAAGTGCATTCCTAATTCAGATATCATGGAGTCCCTATGATAAGACTTTCTATTCGAGAGAAAGCTTCCTTGTCATTGGCTGATTTCACAGTGGCTACCAGATGAGTTCTTCTAGATCATGCAACCTGTCACCCAGTGTGCACATAACTAACCATCCAAAAACCCTTGTAAAATTAACATAATAATAAACAAAAATAATAATATTTCCATGGGTTTAATACCTTGGTGATGCACCCATGAAATTCAAAAGACACCACAAAAGGCCTAGGTACAAGTCTTCCTTTTCACTTAGAATCCATCGAACATGTCACCCTCATCTTGTGAAGGATTCAGATATGTCAAGGACGTAGTGTTCTCCCCTATATCTCTAATGGAAAAAAGAAGGGTTCCACATGATTTATGCTTCAGAATCACCATGAGACACTTTTTTAGTCACGTGATGATGTGTTAATAGAGAGAACGATTGTCTTCAATAACATGCATTAAAAGTCATGATACTCATTACCTTTTTTATATAAGAGATGAAATAAAAAGGTAAATGATAAGTGATTTATGAATGGGGTGGATATATTGATATAATGATAAGGGGGTTGTGCACCTCTGGTGAACTCCATTTATCCTACGGAAGACCTTATACATGTTAGCTTGATCTTGTGAAAACCTGAGACATGCATCCATTACCTCGAGGAAGGTCCAAGAAAAAGCATCTTAGATCATGCAAGAGACATTCAACATTCATCCAGATCTCATGAATGTCCATTGAAATGTCGAACTAGAGTTTTGGAAGTCACTTGAAATGACAAAATTATTAGGAACTATCCGTTTAATTTTTGGAAATTCAATAAATGGGGAACTAATGTGATGGTCATGTGGTCTCTGAAATCATGTGATTCCCTCAGAATAACCTAATGTTGGGTCATGTGAAATGTGTGACACCTATGTCATCTTCTGACTCCATTCCATATTTTTGGGATAAGAAATTAACAACGAAAATTATACTAACGGTGGAGAGGATGATTATTTCCTCCCTCTAATCATAAATAATAATTCCTTTTATTCACACACTGATATATCCATGAATCAAACTATAATTCTCAGATTGGCCAATCTCATGATCAAGAAGGTTTTATGCCAAGTATAATCCTTGATACAACCTATGAGATAACAAGTAATTCATAGGCACTTCACATTATCACTTAATTCATGTTAATAACTTATGTTGTGCCCGCTCGATTTTTTGAAAGACATCCAGCATGTCGACTGGGTCTCCCAAAACCTGAAGATGCTAAAACACTGAACAAATTTGAGACACATATTCCATAAAATATATAATAAAACACTAAATATGGTATAATAATGTGAATAACATGTATTCTTATCTTCTGGGACTTCACATGACTCCTCCAGATCAATCAAAGCACATGTACATGTGGCTTAAATCATTAAACACTCCTTTTACATAATATATGGATCATGTGACACCCACAGGCCTATCCTAGAATGTCACATCGTTCCCCTAAAAAACCACCCATGTAACCTAAAATATTATGGGATTTCCATCTACATCTTCCAAATCATGTGATGAAGCCCATTTGTATCATCTAGGACTCATTAATTCTTTCAGACTAACAATCATGGTCAGGAGAAAACCTCCAATCATGTTATATAGGTTTTTTATTCTTTTGGAGAAGTTAGCTAGGTCGTGCAATGTCCTCCTAACATGTCATCCAGATCATGTGATGGAATGAAGGATATGTCATCCAGATCATATAATTTCCTTCTGGATATGTCATCCAGGTCATGTGATTCTCACTAGAAAAAGAAAAATATGTCATGCAATGTCCTGTGGTAATGCTAACCTTGATCGCATGATGTTATACATAAATTCCATTTGAATAATGAAACATCCAATATCAAGTCAATTGGTTCATGCGATTATCTTTATACATGTCAGGAATATAACCATACATGTCCAGAAATCCTCCTACATGTCAGTCAGATAATCAAGGCATGTTAGGAAAGTAAAAAAATTGTTCAGGAAGAAAACTAGGAATGGTCCGAAAAGCATCCCCTGAAATTATAACCCTGTCTAGTGCACATACTATATTAATATTAGTGTCTTATCCTGGATCAACGATATTATATAATATGTCCCACATACCATAGGAACCCTCATTAATTATTCCCTAACAAACTGAACTATGAGAAAATTGATTCGTGTAACAACTATGATAAATAAGAATCCTTCCTAAATCCCTAGATCAAATGGGAATCCATATTGATGTATGTCCCCTCATTTCTCATACAATTAAAAATATTCAGACTGAATCATTCCCATTGGTAGAACATTTTTCCTTCTCAATCAACACATTGAGGAGTCAACTGAATTACATGAAATCACATTCCTATAATTACTAGGATATACAGGATGTCTTCCTAAGTCCTGTTGTAAAATATAAATCCACATCAGTGTAAGTCCCCCCATTCCTCCTATATTTCAACTATCGAGAACTAATAATTAAAAGAGGATAATCATTCATCCACATCCATCAATGGACCGAGGAGTTAATTGAAATTTGAGAACATTGATTCTATCCATATCCATGATATGTAGGATACCTTGATATATCCTAAGATCCATATTGAACACCCAAATGGATGTACCAGAACATAATTCACACATTCATATGAAGAAACAATAATTATGTTTTATCCCTTTTTTCTCACAATAAGAATGGATAACGTGGGATTAGGTATTTACAATGGTCCTATCACCCACATCATAAAACACCATTAACCATTGAAACCTCTGTGGCTAAGACTATAGAGACCCAAAGATTGACATACATAGAAATTACATTACTTTTGTATAATATCAAATACACAACAAAAAAACACCAAAGGACTGTAATAGTTTAGTGTCTTTGGAAACTCAGAATATAATCTTCTTATCTTGGTGAAAGATCTTCAACATCTCCCATAAAGATCAGCCTTTTTTATCTTACCTAAAACCTTTCTTTATATCATGTGGAAATGAAAACATATAAAGGGTGTGCTGAAATGCTCAGTAATGGTATTCAGGGAGAAAATATAACAAAACAGATACATTTGAACTTCAAAACATGAACATAATATTTAAACATCAAAATCGTGAGCAATGACATAAAAATGGAAGTACATAAGGCATAGATCATAATGGAACATCAATCATGATAAAATATCTTAGAAATAAAACATGTAATTATGGCAAAACATTAAGCACATGATATGATTTCCATAGTAGCCAAGGCATTGCTTCCAAGACCATCTTAGTGGATAAAGTCCCTTACTGAACCGAGATCACTCCTTGTTTTAGTCCTGTATCACTAAACCAGATTAACTTGTCATTCCAGCCATGTATATCTCATGAGATATAAAAAATTACCCAATGCATTGGAAGGAGATATAGTTCCCACCCATTTCAGAATGAAATCATTCTTACTTGTGCCACAATATAAACATAAATCATTCATCATAACCCAAAGAATAAAAATGGGTTTCATAAACATCATCCCATCATAAAATAATCTATATAAAAAATGGATATAATTTCATAATAATAAAAGTAAAAACATGTAAATCATAGAGATATTATACTTGAAACATGCACAAATTAAATTATTTCATCTTAGATGGAAAATGGTTTTGATAAAACACTTGAAAAGAATTCTTGAGGAAAATATCATTTCTTCTTAAAAATCATTTTCTTTTCACAAAATGAAATGCAATTTATAAATAAAAGGATTTTATTGAAAATATCCATGAAATAGTGTAGAGTAAATTTCATGAAAACAAAGTGTTATGAAACTGTAAAAATCTGTTCATGCCGTATAAGTTAAAAAACATTATTCTCATACTTTTTCCAGAAAAGTCAAATAATTACCTTGTAACATTAATAAAAGAACGATGCCTTGAATACCATGTAGTAAAAGTCAAAAATGGGTAAAAAGATATTAAAAATACATGAAACCATTTTTATAGAATAGGGACATGAATGATAAATCTAACCCCGGTAAATACTTACAAATAAACAATCTCGGATAAAAATGAGACTGGAAAAGTTATCCCTTACCTTATGTCTGATATGCTTCGTAGGTATTCGAACCTCCTGTATAATGATTTTTATAATTTCGTTGACTTATTATAGAATCATATTCATTGTTATGATATAATAAATGGTTCACTTATGTCTTTATATTACCCGTTCTTTTGTAAATTCCATGTTAAAGCAGTGTTTTGGGTAAAATTGTTTTATTTATCGTACGTGTTTGGACTTGTTGTTCTTAATGTAATTATTGTTCATATCATTATTTAATTACATAAAAAATTTAAATCATAATTTATATATCATATATATTCTTTATATATATATATATAATATAGATAAATGAAATGATATACATCGTTCATGGAGACGGTAGGTCATACATACGCATGAACACTGTTTTCTTTTCCTTATTGACTTGAATGGAAGTAAGTAGATCACATATATATACAAAAATCCAGTAGATTTATCATTTGATATATTTCATTATTATTCATTATATATACTTTATAATTATTATTGAATTTTTAACATGGAAAATGAATCTCATCGCGTCGTGGAGATGGTAGTCTGTACGTATGCACGAGCAATGATATCATTCCCATGATCGTGGAATTGTATTGAAGTGTATGTATACTATTTAAGAATAAATATCACTTTACAATAATCATATATTTTTATTATTCAACCCATTATACCCATCCAAGTAAGGTGGTGGTGGAAAAAATATTACACCACGGCATGGAGACGGTATTCCATACTTACGCATGCGCTGTGATTTTATTTTCCGTAGGATGGATAGAAGGTGAAATAAGTTTGTTTCATATTTATATTAACATATCAGTATATGAGTGATACTGATGTTATTACTTCCTAATGAATCAACTAAAAAAAAGGATGTAGAAGAAGAAATAAATTTGAAAGAATCGGTAATAGATATTACCTCTTCTTCGATACACCTCTTTGAAACATCCTCGTAGGGAACTAAAATTTGCCTTTGAAGAAGACCGGGACCTATAGTATGTTTCTAGGAAAGTTTATAATGGGAATGGGTAGGTTTTTTCCGAGATTCAAGTCTCAAAATGGTGCGAGGAGGAGAGGGAGGAGGTGCCATTTTATAAGGGGGGAGAGGGGAACCTTTGGAAACCTCAAAAATATTAATTTATAATAAATCAAACCACACATAAAAACCTAAAAAAATGACCCATATCAGAATATTAGATGTTATAAGGTTGTTATATAATCCACCAATAAAATTTAGACATGTTTGGAAATTATTTTTAACATTATAAACATGATTTATCCTTTTTTAATCTATTTATTTTTATTTGTGGTAACAATATTATAGATTTTAAATTGTTATAAATAATTACTTATATTTTCAGAATTGTAAATAATTGTATACATTATGACATTTTCTACCATGAAAATTGTAATTTATAATTTATAATTTTTTTTCTGATTTTTAATCAATTTTATGATATGTTATTTTTATAAAATAACAATATTGTCAATTTTGACACTATTCATTTATTTGAATTTATATAAAATATAGACCGAAGAAATGTTCAAACTAAAAAATAAAATAGATTAATAACATGTCATATTTATCTAGAAAATTATTGGAGCACACTAAAAAGTTCATATAATATTTATTTTAATATTTTGAAAAAGATTTTTTTTCTATTTCAATTAATAAAATAATTTCAACATCACGATTTTTTCACCTTTAATGATATTTATTTAATCCCTAAAAATTAAAAACAAATTCACATGATTTAGATACTTTTATTATATTTCTGGAGACTATTTATTTACGTAGTTTTATGAATTTTATCACTAAATTAAAATTATTACACTTATAAGATTTAAGAGAGTGACATGTTGTATCTTTCTTTGGTTTTAATAATAATTATATTATTTCGTGGTCAAAAGTCTATGAAATGAATCTAGTCCGACACTTAGGTGATATGGGTAGACTTTTATTCATCCAATAAGATTTTTTCAAGTGTTAGGGGAATTTTATAATCTTATTTTTACCCTTAATTACCTGATTTACCTTTAATTGTAGTAAATAAAAATTACCGTAATTACTATTCATAATATCAAAAAAATAAAAGTAATCTATTAACATAATTTGGACCCACTAGATCCAAATATGGAATCAATTTTTCAAAACTCAAAACATAGAAGTTTTAGTAATTAATTTAAAATTAATCCCGTTGTTAAGTAAACTGGTTTTAAAGGTTAAAACATTGCCAAAGATTTAAATGTTTTTACATAAGAATTCAATGTAAGATTAATGATAATGAAATACATTATATTAAATGGTAAAAAATTATTCTATTTATAATTTAAAACCATTTATTATTACAATTTAACAATAAAATTTAATGTGATGAAAAAAGTTGTTTTTAATTAAAATATAGCGTGTTTTTAATATTCATTAAAATATGAAAGTTATCCGAATAATCTGAAACATTTATCAAAAGTAAATTTTTATATCCTAATTTCAAAGAAGAATATTATTTTGTAATAATTAACTTATAAATATGTCAAAAACTATATTTAAAGTGTGTGTGCCATCAAAAGGTGGAAAACTACATTTTTTTAAAAAATACTTATTTTACCTGAAAAAATTATTTTGTTCTCATACCATGTAATAGAAAATGTTTAAGATGAATAATAATGTTATAAAACACAAAATATAGTTAATAATATTCATAACATCTAGTTTATAATAATATTATATCCATATATCCTTGTTTAGTGAAACCCGATATTGCGTACAACAAACACTATCGTGGAAGGTCATGATTGCATTTAATGGAAGTCAAACAAACTTGAAATTGTGTGTAACATGATCCAAGATTTTTGTTGCATATACTGAAAGCTAATACGGTGTTGCGTATAGTGCAAGATAATCTTGGCGTAGCATAAAACAGAAGATATTAAAGAAATTAAAAAGAATATATCTTATAAAATATCAGTGTATTACATTCTACCCCCCTTAAAATGAATTTCTCCCTCGAAATTCATCGAGGTTATAAATGGATTATTACATGAGAGTTTCTTTCATAAAAACCCAAATCGTAAATAGGAATACAAAAAATTATATTTAAAAACTAAAATATGAAACGTAAGGGTTACCCAAATTAACTAATCATTGGGTTTTCACATAGAAGAACATAGGTGAAAATATAAATATGGAAGAAAATCTAACCATCAAGTTTTGATAGAGAGTTGTAAGAACATGGCTAGGAAAAAGAAAACAATCACAAACCCATAAATTTGTGATGATCTATGGTACCATCTGATTAATCGTATATGAGGACACTAGGACAACATTTTTGGTTTACATGATAATTTCTCTAAAGTTGAAAAAATTTTGAATTAAAAAAATACTAACTTGATTTTGATACAATCTCACCATTGTTCATGCCTTGAGAAATTTAGAGTTCATATATTAAAGAATTGAAGTTGAATTTTTCATTAGTGAAGTCTTAGAAGATCATTCGATATAATGATAGGTCATTCCATCTGTTTATATCGCAAAAAGTTTAGCACAATTTATTAAATATAGATAAGTCCATCTATGTGAGATTAATCCTATATGATTCAAAAAATGGACTTATACATCATCTATCATACCGCTTAATAAAATAAAACTAGTTTCTAATAACCATGGACTTCTTGTAGGCCATTGGTAGGCGATAAAGGCTTGTCGCACTTCGATTGTGGGTTCGATTCCCACATCCTCATCTGACACGACGAGTTGTCTCCAATTCTGTAAGTTGTCCCTTTTCTTAAACTACACTATTATAAAATTCTATCAATAATATCAAAAAATATTTATATCCTTAAAAATACTAACTTATTTTCAGAATAATCCATTCCAATATTTAACTTATCTAAACTAATTTTGTCCAAACTCATAGTATAAAGAGAACGGTTACTAAAAGGGTCATATAACAAGAATGTGAATACCATCAGTTATCCCTAATATATCACAAGATATATCTTATTGATCACATTCCAAACATGTTAATTCCTTAATCATGTATTCTCTTGAAGCATGAGTACACATTGAACCTTATTGAAAACATGAATTTTTTCTAATGTTAACTCTTTCCACATACCAATATCCTAAAATTCTGTATACTCAAACCATGATATCACTTTTTCCTTATACCTGTCATGAGATCAAGAATACTATCAAACATCTCATTATATCCTTATCATTTCATTATGAACATATCATCTACCTTCCAAATATATTCGAATAACCTTTCATGGTTACTAGTACAATTCATCATATACTTTCAAAAACTCAAGGAAAGACAACAGTGTAACAATCCTTAGATTTTTCTTTATTCCATAGTACCATAGATTATTCTTGATAAACATACAATCATTACACTATCTTCTTAAACCAATGATAGAGCATCATCATTTCTTTCATCTAATATATCATTTGTAGTCTCATCATCATCATCCACAAAAATATTACCCATATGACCATTATGATTCTCTTTATGAGATTTTCCCTTAGGGAATTTTTTTTGCATAATGCCCGCACATTCCACATTTAAAAAAATTAACTATTGTTGATGTCTTAGGAATACCATTATCCTTGTCCATCGTTTTAACAGAATCCTTTCCTTCGAAATTAATGGCTTATTGTACTTATTTTCCACACCCAAAGCATATTCTAGTTCATTTGAAACATTCTCCCTGATTCCTCTTCCCACATTATTTACATGAGGGAAATTTAACTTTCTTTCCTCAATAATCATCATGAAACTCCATCTTTCTCTTATTAGCTGAGGTAGGAAAATTACCAAAGCTTAGATTATTGATCATATTATGAGATTTATGATTAGTAATAATAACGATACGTGTAATTATAGATCCAAATTCATTTGGTTTCTCCTGACGAATATCATTCCATTTTCCATCATATCCTCCATTATCGTGAATCTTCCTACTTCCAGTCATTTTCTAAAACCCAAAAAGAATTGTGTGAGAGGAATAAATCATAATAAAGGGGGAGTACCTTCAATATATAACATCTTAGGTTTAATTCTAATATCGTTTCTACAATTATAATACTATAACCTATACATATACTTAACAATAGGTACACCCCTATACATACCTTAGAAATATCTCTAAGGATCTCACTAACGTTTTCCCATCGTAGTTTCCAATGGTTAACTAAAACTTTCTCTGATACCAACTGTAGGGACCCAAATCTTGATGTACATCTATATTAAATTAATTTTGTGGAATATCTAATACACAACAAATATAGACACTAAAGGACCGTAATAGTTTAGTGTCTTTGGAAACTCGGAATATAATCTTCTAATCTTGGTGAATTTATTCAGCATCTCCCATAAAGATCTTCCTTTTTTTATTAACTAAAACATTTTTTTATATCCTGGGGAAAAGAAAACATATAAAGGGTGTGCTCAAATTCTTAGTAAGGGTATGCATTTATAGAATAAAACAAACCATATACATTTGAACATCAAACCATGAACATAATATTTAAACATCAAAATCTTGAACAATGACATAAAACATGGCAGTACTTAAGGCATAAATCATAATGGAACATCAATAATGATAAAATATCATGGAAATAAAACTTGTAATTGTGGGAAAACATAAAGAAAATGATATGATTTCCATAGTAGTCAAGGCATTGCTTCCAAGACTATCTATGTGGACAAAGTCCCTTACTAAACCGAGTTTACTCCTCATTCCAGTCCTGTATCACGGAACCGAATTAACTTGTCATTCTAGACCTGTCTATCTAATGAGATATAAATCTTTACCCAATGCATTTGAGGGAGATATAGGTCCCAAACATCTCATAATTAAATAATTCTTACTTATTTCAAAACATAAACATAAATCATTCATCATAACCCAAAGAATAAAAATGGGTTTCATAAACATCATCCCATCATAACATAATCCATATAAAACAAATGGATAAATTTTCATAATAATAAAAGTTAAAACATATAAATCATAGATATATTATACTTGAAAGATACACATATGAAATAATTTCATCTTATATTGAAAATGGTTTTGATAAAACACATGAAAAGAATTCTTGTGGAAAATATCCTTTATTCTTAAAAATCATTTTCATTTCACAAAATGCCATGAAATTTTAAAAGAAAAGTATTTTATTGAAAATAACCAAGAAATAATTTAGAGTAAACTTCATGAAAATAAGGAATTATGGAACCGTAAAAAACCATTCATTCCGTATAAGTTAAAAAACATTATTCCCATACTTTTTCCCGAAAAGTCAAAAAATTACCTCGTAATGTAAACAAATGAATGATTCCTTGCATACCATATAGTAAAATTAAAAAATGGGTAAAAATGTATTTAAACATACATGAAACCATTTTTAGGAAATAGGTCCACATATGATATATCTAACCCCAGTAAATACTTACGAATGAACAATCTCGAATAAAAATGAGATTGGAAAGGTTATCCCTTACCTTATGTCTGATATGATTCGTACGTATCTGAACCTACTATATAATGATTTAAATAATGTCATTGACTTATTAAATAATAATATTCATTGTTGTGATATCATATATGGTTCACTTATGACATTATATTACCCGTTCTTTTGTAACTTCTATGTTAAAGTAGTGTTTTGGGTAAAATCGTTTTATTTATCGTACGGGTTTGGACTTGTTGTTCTTGATATTATTATTTCTTATATCATGATTTAATTACTTCCAAAATTTAAATAATGATTTATGTATCTTATATATTCTGTATATATATATAATATATATATATATAAATGAAATGAAATATATCGTTCATGGAGACGGTAGGTCATACGTACGCATGAACGTTGTTTTCTTTTACTCATTCACTTGAATGGAAGTAAGTAGATGACATATATATACATAAATACTTTTTCTTTATCATGTAATATATTTCATTATTATTCATTAAATATACTTTATAATCATTATTGAATTGTTAAAATGGAAAACGAATCTCATTGCGTTGTGGAGACGGTAGTCCGTACGTATGCACGAGTGATGATATCGTTCCCATGATCATGGAATTGTATTGAAGTGTATATATACTATTTCAGAATCAATATCACTTTACAAAAATCATATATAATTATTATTCACACCATTATACCCATCCAAATATGTTGGTGGTGTAAAACAGATTACACCACGGCGTGGAGACAATATTCTGCACGTACGCACGCGCAATGATTTCGTTTTCAGTAGGATAGATAGAAGGTGAAATTGGGTTGTTTCATATTTATAATAACATATAAGTATATGAGTGAAACTTATTTTATTTCTTCATAATGAAACAACTAAATAAGATGATGTAGAAGAAGAAATAAATTTGAAAGAATCGGTAACAGATATTACCTCTTCTTCGATACGCCTCTTTGAAACCTCCTATTAGGGCACAAAAATTGGACTTTGAAGAAGACCAGGACCTATAGTATGTTTCTATGGAAGTTTAGATGGTAAATTGGAAGGGTTTGTAAGAGATTAATGTCTCAAAATGGGGCGAGGAGGAGAGGGAGGAGGTTCCCTTTTATAGGGGAGGAGTGGGGCTTCTTTTGGAAACCTCAAAAATATAAAATTATAATAAATCAAACCCCATATAAAATCTCCCAAAAATGACTCATATAAGAATATTAGACGAGATAGGGTTGTGATATAATCAACCAATAAAATTTAGACATGTTTGGAAATTATTTTAGACATTATCAACTTGATTTATCCTTATTTAATCTATTTAATTTTATTTGTGTTCATATTATTCTAGAATATAAATTCTTATAAATAATTACTTATATTTTCTGAATTTTAAATGATTTTATAATTTATGAGATTTTATACCATAAAATTTGAAATTTATAATTTTTTAATATTTTTTTTGATTTTTAAACAATTTTATAATATGTTATTTTTATAAAATAACAATATTGTCAATTTTGACACTATTCATTTATTTGAATTTAAATAAAATATAAACAAAATATATAATCAAAATAAAAACAATAATAGATTCATAAAATTTCATATGTATCTATAAAACAAGTGGAGAACATTATATAGTTCATATAATATTTATTTGAATATTTTTAAAATGATTTATTTTATATTTCAATCAATAAAATAATTTCAACATCACTATTGTGTCACCTTTAATCATAATTATTTAAACCATAAAAATTCTAAATAAAATTACAAGATGTAGATAAATGTATTTTCATTCTAGTGACTATTTATATCTGAAGTTATATGATGTTTATCACTAAATTAAAATTATTACACTAATTTTATTTAAGAGTGTGACATGTTGTCACTTTCTTTGGTTTTAATAACAATTATATTATTTCATGTTCAAAAGTCTGTGAAATGAATTTATTATGACCCTTAGGTGTTATGGTTCGACTTTTAATCATCCAATATGATTTTGGAAATTGTTAGGGTAATTTTATAATCTTATTTTTACCCTTAATTACCCGATTTACCTTTAACTATAGTAAATAAAAATTACTGTAGTTTCTATTCATAATATCAAGAAAATAAAAGAAACCTATTAACATAATAATTACCCACATAATCCAAATATGGAATCCATTTTTCAAAATTCAAAACATAGAATCATCATTAATTATTTTCAAATTAATCCCATTGTTAAGCAAAAGAGTTTTAGAAGATAAAACATTGCCAAAGATTGAAATGTTTTTACCTATGAATTCAATGTAAAATTAATGATAATAAAATAAATTATATTAAATGGTAAAAATATATTCAATTTATACTTTAAAACCATTAATTATTATGATTTATCCATAAAAATTATTGCGATGAAAAATATTTTTTTTAATTAAAATTTAGCGTGTTTTACTATTCATTATAAAATGAAAGTTATCTGAATAATCTGAAACATTTATCCAAAGTAAATTTTTATATCCTGATTTTAAATAATAATTTCTTTTGTAAAATTTATCTTATAAACATGTCACAAACTATATTTAAAGTGGGTGCACCATCAAAAGGTGGCAAAACTGTATTTTTTGAAAAAAACGTATTTTACCCGAAAAAATTATTTTGTTCTCATACCATGTTCTAGAAAATGTTTAAGATGAATAATAATGTTATAAAATTCAAAATTTAGTTAACAATATTCATAATGGATACTTTATAATAATATTATAACCATATATCGTTGTTTAATGAAACCCGGTATTGCGTACAACAAACACTATTGAGGAAGGTCGCGATTGCGTGTAATGCAAGTCAAGTCAGGGTTGCGTGTAGTGAACGACTCCTTTATTGTAGCTCATAACAGAATCCAACCATATTTTATTTATACATTGAATATATATATATATATTCACTCAATGCTACGTAGAATAACTACTATCAAACAATCTTGAAATTATGTGTAACACGATCCAAGATTAGTGTTGTGTATACTGCAAGCTAATACGGTGTTGCGTATAGCGCAAGATAATATTGGTGTAGCGTACAACAGATGATATGAATGAAATTAAAAAGAATATATATTATAAAATATCGGGATATTAGAAAGACCTTATGAGTGACATGATATGAATACTCCAATATAAAGGACATCTACCCTGGTATAAGTACCAATGTCATGATCATACTATGATGAATATAATTGTTTCTATAACATGGATATGTAGGAAGTATCCATGAGAATCATGTTCAAATACCCAGAACCAATTTGGCCTCATGAATGTCCTTTCGGCATGATGTCAAAAAACTCATGTTTAAGGAACTATGTGGGTTTTGATTCTTTTTATAAAAAGGATATGTAGGATGCCTCTTCATGAATTAATGGAATCCTCAACATATTAATCACCTCCCTTCTGGGAGTCAAATTCCAAAATACCTTGAAATATTGCATCATCATTTATGTCGCTAACCATTAGGTGGAATGGTAGATGATCCTCTGAAACATAAATATGTACACACTAAAATATTCCCTTTCACGTGGAAAAAGATTGATCTTATGATCATTTTTTGGGTAATCGGTTCAATATTGGGATTATGAAGTGATTCATGAACCTATATTAAATAAAAAATAGGTTCCTATAGCAGGATATAATTCACCATAAGAATATTGTGATCAAATAGACAACCCATCCTCTCAACTAATGCGATTTCCTTATTATCATTGGGTCTAGATCCCCAAATGACATCCTTCCTTTGGAAAGTAGGCCTATATCCAGTTATGGATGTTTGTACCACTGGGAGATCTCCATAATAACAATAACGGTTAAAATGATCTAAATTATTGTGCAAGACATTGAAAATGACCCACAAATAATCAATCATCATTCAAAAAAACCATTTTTGTATCTTTTTTGATGGAACAATTATGGTGAACTTGAATAGAACTCATCAGACTAGGACATTACATTCTCAATATAAAATGAATATGCTTAAGTGTTCTTATTAGAACACCTTTTTCCATTCATGAGGGTTCCCCATGGTTCACTCTTTTTATTATGAAACAATATCTATCTATGAGAGGTATTGATGGAAAATGAGTTACTTTAGTTTGTGAGGTGGTAGTCCACCATACAAAAAACCAACTATTTCATTTTTAATTTAATTTTTGTGGACATGGATATAGGGTACTATATTAACATATTTACATCAAATAATATTTTATATTTTCGTGTTATTATATAATAATTATTGAATAATATTTCAATGATGTAGAAGAGGAAATATGATAAAAATTATCATTTTAGAATTTTACCTCTTCTTCAGTTGACCTCATTTTAATTTCCCAAAAATAATTCCTATGACATATGTTTGACCAAAATAAGATCTCTCTGTTGTTTAGAGGAGACTAATAAATTTATATGGGTAGGTATTGGAACATAAAAATTGATTTAGATGTGTGAGTATAGGAGGATGTAGGGTGTCCATTTATATGTGGTTGAGAGGACGCACATAAAAGTTATGAATAGAATATATTACACATATGTTTTTATTATGAAAAAAGCCCAAAAATCAGGCCATTATCAACCCTTAGAGGTGAAACATTATAAATATGGCTATAAAATGTGTATTGGACAAGTTGGTCGGTCATTTTAATATTTATCCTTTTAGTTTATCCCCCTACAAATCATTTTTATCTTATCCACGCTAATTAATTTTTACTACCATTACTATTAATAATGGTAAAATTTTGTGTTCACTTTATTGGATAAAATAAATTATTAAGATTATAAATATGGAATCCATTTTTTCAACTTTAATTCATTTAATTTTCTTAATATAAATTTTTGTTATACCCATACATATGATGGACAATATGGGTTCCAAAGAGTAAATTCACATATGTATAGATGGTTTTAATATCAACATTTAATATGAAATTGATTCAAATAACCTAAAATGTATTTATCATAATATAATTGAACTAATTTAACATTTAAAAAAATTATAAATATAATTTAAATATTCAAATAACATAAATGAAAAGGCATAATTCATTAATAATCTGTATATTTAACTATTTATAAAAAACTAACTCTCTTCAAAAAAATCAAAATAACTCCCTATGATTATTTTGATATTTTTATTTCAAAAACTAGGTTTCTTTTATAAAATATATTTTAAAAATTATTAGAAAATTAAATTTATCAAAAGTTTAAAAGAAGTGTTGAGAAATTTTTTTAAATACAGTTATTCTGAAAAAATTTCATTTACATTGAAATGATTTTTATTTTTATTTATAATTAATAGATAGACAATAAAAAATCATAAGATATACAGTTTTAATAATTTATTTAGTTCTATATATACACTCTAATTTAATGGTTATTCAATAATGTTCCCCTTAAGATAATATTGTAATATATTACCAACTTTCATTTAAACCAGGTGGTATGTTCATTATAATATATCAGATAGACTAAATTATTTTAAAATGAAATCGACCATAATGTAATGGGGTATTACCTCAATAGTTTCCAATCCAATATGTGAAGAATGAAAATGAAGCTCTCTTAATTCTTCAAAAGGATCCATATGTATCAACACCTAATAACTTTTATTTTATGATAACTCAAATAATAGAAACTTTTCTTACCATTATCGTCCAAAATCCACCACATAACAAATATGAAAATCCTCCAATGTTTTGTTCACCCTTTTATATTATCCATAAATTTTAGGATGATAATACACTGTCATGGTCAAATGTATTCCAGGGGATTTCTATAAGGATTTCCAAAGTAAGATTTAAACCTTGTGTTTTGGACAAGTATAATCAATATTGGAATTCTATACATCTTTCAAATCTCATGAATATAGTTTTTAGAAAACACATCCACCATATTTGATTCATGATTATGGATGAAGTGAGAAAACATTTGTAGAAGATCCAATATAACCCATATGGAATCATGTTTCCTTACCATCCGTGGTAGTCCAATGAAAAAACCTTCATCTATCTACTCCCATTAACACTAAGTAATCTATAGAGGCTGTAATATACCTACTAGTCTTTGATTATCTTACATGACCTAATGAAAGGTGAGTTATTTGGATATATAATAAACTATATATCTTTTCATTCCATCCCACCAAAAATATGTTATCAATTATATATACATCATTTGTACTCCCAGTAGAATAATCCATCTTGTATGGTGGTAGGAACAATGAAGATGTTCTTGATTAAAAAAATGCAAAACCAAATGATCCCTAAAATGTAACAATAAACTCCCATTCATCTTCCAATCCTCAAAGGTTACACCACCATTATTTTATAATATCAATATAAGAAATTCAAGATTATATTTATATGTTTTTCTAAACAGGTTAACTAAATCAGGAATAATATAAACTAGAATGAAAATGACCAGATCACCTTGGTCCATGAAACCTATACGCATATCAATGATTGATGAAATTATTTTCCACCTATCTAAATAATACTTATCCAATAGAGAATATGAATTTCTATTAAATTCATCTTCCATAGAGTTCCCTTTACCCGGTGTATACATCAAGTAAAATTCAAAAAAATTTAGATACTCCATACACATATGTAACCATAAATTCATATATATTTATGAAAAATGTGCATTAAAAACATAAAATTTTTAAATGTTCTGAATTTTACAAAAAGGAATTAATTTTTCATATTCTTTAATAGATTAACCATAATAGCCAATTCCAAATCATATATTGGATAATTAATCATATAAAATGTTAACTATCATAAACTATAAGCAATATCATTATATCCCTATATGATAACACAACTCATCCTATATCCAGATGCTTCAGAAAGTCAATGTAGTAATATCTACAATCTGTAAATACGTGGATAGTTGAAAATATTAGTCTAACCTTATTTACATGAAAGGATTAAAAACATTCATCATTCAAATGGAATGTAATTCATTTCTTCGTCATATCTATAATTATTGATTCTAAACATGAAAAATCACCTAAAAATATATATAGTATCCCACTAACCCAAGTAAAATATAAATCTCCAAAACATTATTTGGTGTCTTCCAAAATATAAAAGCTTCAATATTTTAATTATAAAAAATCCTTTTTCAAAAATGAAATGACCAAGGAAAAAAACTCATCTATCCGTGAATCAAAAAATGATAATTTTGAATAAAAACTATTTTTTCCCAAGAAAACACACCATATATCCAAGGGTTTTCAATGATATACTTTTTTCATAGAATATACTACGATATCATCAAAAAACACCACTATAATAAAATCTAAATACCAAATCAAATTATTCATTAATTCCATAACTATGGATAGTTCATTCAAAATCCCAAATAGAATATTGTAAATTCCTAATGGAAGTGTCTTATTCTGAAATATCTTTTCAAAATAACATTTTCGCAAAAACACAATTGATGATACCCAAAAAAAATAATTTAATTATTAATGAACCACTAGGATCCCCAAAATTATTCAAATAGAACTTTTATTACTGAAATAGGTTGAAAATTAATCAACTCAACTTGGTTAATATTATTATAATCCACATAACTAATAAGTGTTTCTCCCTCCTTATTTACAAATAGAACTGGTGGTGCACATGTAAATGTTCTTGTTTGGATGGTCCCTTTAATTATTAACTCTTCAAACTAAACATTTAATTCCATTATTAATTTGGGTTCTACTTGATAAGATATAAGTCAAATTAGACTGGTCCAAAATAGGAGATCAATTTTAAACTCTAGTTAACTTTTCACATGAAACCCTAAAATATTGTTTGTGAAAATGATAAGAAACTAGTCTACAATAGTTTGAAAATCTCTATTACCAGTATCATCCACATATTCCTTGGTAATAAATTCCAACGTATTATGTTTTTTCCATCTGATATGATTGAATTGAAATCGGATTGGTCCCTAAAATAAGATCAATCATAAACCAACCTGCTCTTTTTGTTGGAAAATATAAGAAATTTTCATTGAAAAATTCAGGAAATTGGTCATTAACAGTTGGGAAATATATATTACAAATATCATTCACATATTCCAAGTAATGTATTTCGAACTAAAAATATATGATTCCAACCACTGGTGCCATAAGTCTTTCCCTACATGCCTTTATATCCGATCATCCTCTAAATAGATTCATGAAACCATCTATAGATTTGAAACTATGATTTTGTACATAGTAGTAAATTTGAGGTTTGAATGATGTCAAACAATCCATAACCAGACTCATTTTCTAGAAATCCATCTCTAAAATAGATATAAACTAAAAAACTACTTCCCTATTGATTTTTATTGAACAATATTTACCCATAAAAGCAAAATATTCTGTTAATACAAGATGAGTATGATGTATTGAAACTGAAGGAATCATCTCTACATGGAAACCCATATGATCAAGAAAATGATAATAAATAAATGTTTAGCATATTACCTTATCAAAAAAATATTACATATGTATATACGTCAAAATAATCATACCTATCACCATTTTAGGACATGATTGATCATATAAGAACTCTTTCTTAGCTCCATATAATTTATTACTTATTATACTTTTCAATTTTTAGCCAATTTAGAATTTACTCATTGAGGATTCATGGTGTTCATAGATTTACCATATCTCACTCTATTTTTATGACATAATTTATTCTTCTATTCTCATCCCATTATAGCATACACAATTTGGGAATGAAAAGATGTGTCTCTAGAACCCGATATTTGATAATCATAACAATAGAGCTGATAATTCCCCATCCAGTTTCACTTGTGACAAGATCTTGTTGGTGATTTAAAATCATGCTTGAAATGGTTGAAATAACTACATTGGAATCATCTTGGATTTATTTTTATTTGACAAGTAATATTTATGGATACTATGATCTAATTCTATGTTGTGAAACCACACTGTATGTAGTTTTAACTCTACTTATTATTCCATGAATTAGTGTTCCCACAATTTCTATTGGAATAAACATTATCCCCTAAACCTTATTTCGTAAGATATCCATATATGACACCATCTATCTATGGAAACCTTATATGTAATCCCTTATAAAGATACCAAAAATCATTGATAGAATATATATTCTCAACCTTCTCTCAATATTGAATTTGTTTTATGATGAACATGTAGTATATTCCTGGTAAAATAATACTAAATTCATAAAATTAGCGATGTAATTTTTTTCAAAGATATTCATTTCCTTTAAAATAAATAGGTATGTTGTTATATCAATCTAAAAGGTGTCTATATAGAATTTCATGTGAATGAATTCTTTAGAATCCTACCATTTTAGGCATTGTTAATCTTTATATTTTGTAGCTAAATCTCTTCATTGGAATGTCAAATCCCCAAAATTTTTGTTTCTAACATTACATTCAACTCTGGTCATGTCCCATGGAAATTGATGACTCCATTTATCTTATTCAACCAGACACCAAATTTTTCCATCATATAATCCCCATGAAGGATGGGTCGATTATTCAACTGGAACTGAACAAGATGGTCCACATTTCAAGGTTCATCTTTCACATATCTCTTATCTGTAACTTGAAAATCATTTAAATTATTTGGACCAGATATTAGTTTTCATTTGTCTCACATGAACCCAAATTTTCAAACAGCCTCCTCTAGTTCATTTTTATGATTCCTACCAAGATCCACTCACAATAACAAGAATGAAACTCTATTTAGTCTCACCAATCAGAAGAATTAAGGCTTAAAAATTAAAATTTATTAGGCCAAATCATATCACCACATGGATTTCAACAATTCAACCATTGTCAACATTTTAATAAAATTTGACAATAGTAAAACTATGCATTTCAAAGCAACCATATTCATTATTTTCAAAAATCATCACTCATTGTCTATTTTATAAACCATAAAAAATAGGAAGAAAAATTTAGACATAGAGTTAAGTTTTACTATCAATGCCTTTCTTGAAACAATCATCAGCTAAACCCATGATAACGAGGTGACTATGCACCAATATGGGTCCCCTAAATCTTATGTACCAAAACACCTTGGTAACATGAAGCTCATCATAAAAAGGTTATATAAATATTTTTAATCTATATGTTTAATGAATTGATGATCACATATCTTTAATATAATCCAAACACATTAATTGACCATGAAATATAAAATTTTTCCCTAACAGACATACAAATCAAGCAAGATTGATACCATATACAAATTAAGGAATTAAAAAAGGGTAAATCCCTTTGTGATGTCTCTCCACACCTCATTGTCTTTATAATTAGTAGTTGTTATTCATGGACTCAAGCAATATAAAAAATACACCAAAGGATATTAATAAATTCCAAGGTCCCTAAATCCTTTTTGGGATGATTTTCCCTTCAAAACATAGAACATCCAAACTATATAAACAATTTCCAAACATATCCTTATATGATACATGATTAAAAAATAAAATAAAAAATATAATAACACTAATGAACCATTTTAGAGTACATGTAGAAACCAAAATACATACTCTAATGTAACCAAAAGTGAACAAAACTCTAAACTCCTTAGTGACATCACCCCACAATTTTCAAACCACTCTACTATCATACTCCACATTCCATGACCTCATTATTAAGAAGAATAAATAAAGAAATAATATACATTTCCTTTAATAATGTATCAATAATTGAAATATGGAAATGAAAAAAAAGTGCCTAATAAGGGTGTGATTAACCACTCCAGATCACTTCCCCAACGACATACCAACTCATTCCACAAAGGTAATACATGTTAGGAAAGTTTATATAAAATATTTTTAAATTGGTTTAAACATTTATTATCAAAACAATAAAAATTATCCATTCAAAAAAATTAAGCATAAAGTAGATCGCATTTATTTATAATACCCATAACTATGTCTCGACACACACACACAATATGCTTGATTAGGATATATTTTGTAATAATTAGTGTGCTCTCATCATCCCTCATGTCATCACATCGTGACCAATACTAGGTGACCTAGTGGCACACACCCCTTCCATAGGGTCACATCTAATGAAAATAAACCCCCACCTTCCATATATTTCAAATAACCATTCCAAAACATTCCATAGAAAACCATTTACTATATTAGATAATTTTCTCAAACATTTTTCATTCATCAAATCTCGCCGAGATCATAAATCATCAGGAACTATAATAGTATCTAATACTTATAGAAATTGTTTTTTTCGTAGGTGTCATCACATAAGAAACACATGGATGTTTCCATTTATTTTCACGGATACGCACAGGATGCAATTCTGGTCTGATGCCCCTATCCACAAAATCACGCCAAGATCATAAATCATCTTTTGTCTTCCCCTCGACATTTAGAAGAACTGAAAGCAACATTTCACATATACACTATTCAATATTCATTACGTCAATGCAATGGCGTAAAAAATTGGTTGACTAATATGGAAAATCAAAAAAGATACTCCTCTTCCTCCAATTGTGACAGGTTTTAGTGGAAACATTCTTCCTCTTTCCAGATTTCATTTGACCCTTCCCGAATGAAAAACTGAAATCATTCAATTCATTAAGCACATCAATTCCGGACATATGATGAGGTGGATCATCGGACTCTATGGTATTATCAAATATTCAAGGATTCATTCTATATGGATGATCATTTGGTAAGAATCTACGATGTTCCATAAAACTGAAAATACAACGATGTTTCAGTCTTCTGGATGGTGTATTATTCATACAAACTGGGCATGATAGTTTTCCCTTTGTGCTCCATCCATACATCATTTCATAAGCTGTAAAATCATTAATCATCCATATAAGCGCACCACGCATCTGAAATATGTCATTCGAACAGGCATCGTCTGTGCACACACCAAGATCCCAAAGAAGTTTCAACTCTTTTATTAAAGTTTTCATGTATACATCAATATCAATGTCAGGATCAGAAGGACTAGATATGAGTATACTTTTGAAAGTGATAGGTTTTTTCATACACAACCATGGGGGAAGATTATAAATGTGTATAAAAATTAGCCATGTGTTGTGTGAAGAAATCATCGGGCCAAACGGATTAAAACAGTCGCAGGAAATACCCATCCTAACATTAAGCATGTCAGCTACAAAATCAGGATATGGAGAATCAAATTTCTTCCATACAAATCCATCTATAGGGTGAACCAACTAATCATTAGTCTTCCTTCTCACGATATCATGCCATCTCATTTTTATTGATATATCATCAGAAATAAAAATATTATGGAAACTGGGGATCAATGGAAAGTGCCACATTACTTTCTCTGGAATGCGCGATGGTGTTCCATCAGATTTTGACTTCCAGCAGGATGTGACACATTTTATACAATCATTTTGTTCAGTAGTTTCCTCCCAGAATAAACTGTAATATTTCAGGCAAGCATGATTTTTGTTTCTTGAAAATCCAAGTTCCTCAACAAACTTCCATGCCATATAGTGGTTTGAGGGAATATCTACATCATCTAGAAGTGAATCCATCAAGAGGGTAAGAATGTAATTGATTGTTGTATTAGAAATCCAATATATAGTTTTCCCATGAAACAGTCAGATTAAAAATTCCAACTTTTTCATTTTATCACATTGTCGATATACTGGATTCGTGGTAACAACATTCAATTTTTTCACCCTATAAATATCACCACTTTCACAAGATGCATCAGCTACCCTCAGATCGAATTATTCTTGAGTCGAAATCCTTTCTTTTTTATGATGAATAATAAATGGAAACCGATCATCTAAAAAATTCTCTATTCCAGTCCTTTCATTTCAGTCATCACCAATTTGATATTTCATTTTCTCCCCATTGTGAATCCACACAAAGTTGTTTGCTTGAAAACCATTTTTGGTTATGTGGTAGCTGACTTCATCATGGCTCAACCAATGTCTACCAACACAATAGGAAAATGGGAAGTGTATGCGACCACTATCTGAAGCATTGTGAAATGAAAAATCTATAACGATCTCCAAATTTTTTTTGAAAATCACATGAGATCTGATCGGTATCATGCATCCATCTTCTGTCCATTCTGTAAAATGAATTTATATAAGTCATTTTATCATAGACAATTCAATAGTATTGATCTTTAATAGAAAATACATTTAAGTAAATGATAAAGGAAGATTTTTCTAGTCAATGTAGTGAACTATTATAATAATGTAAATAACAAGTACTCATAAATTAAATTAAAATTTATTTATATTCATTTTCCTTAGGTCTATTAGATGAACATGACTTAGGTCCCATTATATGTTATAACCATACCAAATAATTCACTCTTGTTAAATAAGTCATTATTGGCATCTCTATGGCCATACCTTTAATTACCAAATTACTTCCCCAAGTCAAGCGCACCCCATGGGTGAATAAATTTTAGGCGTCTACACTAATAGGTTGTTCATGGCTTCTAAAAATATTTAATTTCATTATGTATAGACAAAAACATTTATTTTTAAATTTGATATTAATAATAAAGTATGTCAATGATAACAACATTACTGAATTAAATTTGTGACATATATACAATTTTTATGGATGTCTACACATACCAGCATGGCTACTGAAAAGCACCCCACCCTCATAGAAGTGAGTATTGGCTAATAAGGACAAATAATATAAAACGTACAATGAGAACCATATTTAATTGACACTGATGTTATATTAGTACAGTCATCTTGGGGGAAATTGAATATATGATCCTGGTTAACTGATGAATTCAAAAGCTCGTATTCCATATGTTGGACACTCTCTAAGGTAAGAAATCATGTGAGGATGGGTTTAAATCATTCAATTTCTTACATGATAGTGATAATGAAGACTTGAATTAATGACTTGAGTTTACTGATTAAATTAGGGTAGAGGTTGCATAGGCAGGGTAAACAGAATGATTAAATTAGAGTAGAGGTTTCATACACTATGCATGGTGGGAGAGTCTCAGCCGATTTAGAAACTAAAATAAATTCACATCATAGGTATCCATAAGAAACATAAACATCAAAATAAACTCCAAATAAAAAATGACTAAAAAATCAACACTTTTTATGTTATCATTCCAAAAAATTATCACGAATGTCCCTATAAATTTCATACTTCCAGAATTTATAGAGAGTTTATAGTTATGAGCTTCATCCATCTCCACAACCTCACCACCCCCCACTTCGACAGCCCTACCCCCACCCATCATGGACAACCAACCCCCACCTGGACACCCCTACCCCCACCCTAATTGGATAACCCAACCCCCCCCCCCCCCCCCACCCCACTTGGACAACCCTACCCCCCACACCCCACATGGAAAACCCAGTACCCCACCCTCACCCCACCTAGATATCCCTACCTTCACCCCACTTAGACACCATGTCAACCTTTATACACACCATGTGTACCCTTATACAGACCATGTGAACCATTATACCATATCATCATTCTTACAACAATTAACAACAACTTATTAAACAACATCACATGTCAAAGATAATAAAATTGAACATAAATAAATAATAATATTGGATATATCAAGTAAAATGAATTCATACTATATTCCATCCTAAATTACCACCCACAGCCATGATTAATGACCACAAATCTCCCCTTTTATCAAAATCAAATGTGAAAAAAACACATAGTTGCAGAAAACAACTTAATTTGTGCCAAGAATAATAATACCATGGTACTCTTGAAATTTGAACCACGCATTCATGATTTTCGAGATGAACTTGTATCCATGAAACCATATTCGAAACACGATTCAATACATGTGTTTTTCTGATTTTTGAAAGCATTTTGAGGGACCCCAAATTAGTGAAAATGGTCATTTTGTTTTAAAAAGGTTATTGCATTTTGTTTTAAAAACGTTATTCAAAAAATCATGTATGATGTTGAAGGTAAAATGATTAATGGTTATATTAGGAAAACTAGTATTCACTAATATTGTTAATTTGACATTCTGAGAATTTGTTTCATGAAGAAGGAAGAAGTACTAATTAGGGACCATATACTATTTTTAAAAGTTCAAGATGATACTCCATCTGTTCTATTGTGAAAAGGATAAGTGAACTGTATGTCATTATATATATATATATAGATTTTGATAGAAACATGATACAAACTTTTTATGTAATACACATAGTGTACAAAAATTTAGATGAACAAGATCTTCATGTTTGACATGATCTTAATTAAAAGAGTGATTTTCATGAAATACTATGAATAAATCTTACAAACAATTTCTAATGAGTTCATATACATGAAGCTGTAATATTTTACGAAATGAGATTAAAAAAACTATGAATCTTTAAAAGTAGAACACAATAAAGAGACACCATGCCATTATAAATATATATGTGTAATGAAAACATTAATTGGACAATGTGTACACTGATGTAGTGATCTGAGTACACAATTCATGGAGTAGTGTATCGTAAAACTTTCCAAAACCCTAAAAATTGGGAATAACGATATCCTTTAGAATATACGGATATCCTTGAAAAGAGGTGGAAGGATATCCTTGAGAAAAGGTGGATGTTGTATAACCTGGAAGCTGATCCGATGGAAGAGGTGCACCTGGGGTGGGGGTTCTCAAGGGCTTCTGCGAGTCGAAATCATATCTGGGAGAGCCGCACAATGCTTTTGGAATGATTCTGGAATCGTGGGGAGGGGGCCGCCTGGGTTTAAAGAATTTGGAGCATCTTTTTCCCAACCATTATTAAAAACCATTGGAAAAACTCCATATTTCCGAACAGTTTCATTAAACTGTTGGGAAAATCCATTTTCCCCATCATTCCCAACGCTTTGATGAAACCGTTGGGAAAACCAAAATTTTCAAGATCTTTACCAATGGATTTTATAAATTGTTGGTAAATATCACCTATACCAATGGTTCAAAAGAACCATTGGTATACAATTGTTTGGAAAACCATTATTTTCAGTAGTGCGCAAAATCCGAAGGCAAGACAAGCCTTGTCGATGATGAAAACTGCTAGAAATTGACGACACCGGGACCAGAAGCCAAAGGCGAGATGAATCTATCCAGATCCCTGGACCTCCACTCCACACTAGAATATGCCACGCTGCACCGATGAAGAAGCTTCCATGAACCAATCCCGGCTAGAGGGTGAAGAGGAAACTCAGAACCGGAGTACCCTAGCTGCCTCAGGTTTTCAATCAGACGCCGCTCAGAGGCCCCCACCAGGCCGTGAAGATTGTTGATGCCCATCATGATTCTCGTCCCTTCCAAGAGAGCATTGCCCTGAATAATGTCCAACTTCTCCACATTCATGACATTGAATAGTATAAGGTGCATTAGATTGAACCTTATCTCCATTAATCACATTATCCATTTTTTAAGAAATTGGATACTTTATGCCCCATCATCCAACACTTAAAACATCTCCCGGTTACATTGTGATATTTTCCTTGGTGCCTCTTTCCACACTTTTTTCACAAAGGAAATTGGGTCATCTTTCCCTTATCACCTTTATCAGATGAACATCCTTGAGGCTTCATCTTCCTATTCCTGGATGAATTTGGGCATTCAACTAGGTACCAATTTTTAATTGTGATTTTTGGTAGCTGGGTTGGCATAATCACAATATGTTCAACTTGATCTCTCGTCGTCTCTGTCCTATTAATAAGGAAATCATAACATTTCCTATCACATTGGTTGTTGGGACATGTTCTTCTATTTCCCACCATTAACTATGAAAAGAAATTATAATTAGGGGGAATAAATACATAGCCAATAATCAAGAAAAGGAATCTTCAAGAATAGAAGGATAAACATGTAGAAGAAATGTATATTCTAACTTGTGATCCCCTGGGTTTCAATGTAGGTTATCCATGATCATATATTCTTATGTGAATTCTATTTTATTTTATCATTTTTCCTTTAATAATGGTTCATACTAGGCTTATGAATTTTCCAAAGCATATCCCCCTAGAGTGTCAAATCAAGAGTGCAGCAAGGCTCATTGTCATGAACCAGGTTACCCCAGTCATGCCCAAAACACCTTGTCAACGTTTTCACTCCTATGTATATCTGTACCAGAGCCACCTCTACTTGTTTATATCCAGGCAGGGATTTATTTGTTTGGAAACAACTTACTCAGTACTTCACCAAAATAACTGGATGTTTTCCTATATTTAATATTTTAATTAAGTAACCTTGTAAAGTTTTCAAATACTAATTTCCATAAATAACTAAACCATCATTTTATACCAACTATAGCATCACAACTTTTTATAACATAACTATTCATTACACCTTACAAAATCGAGGATCATTAATGTTTAGTGTCTTGGAAACCAGGAACTTAATACATGATGACATAAAACATTTTTCTTAAACACTTGAAAGGCTTCTTCATTGTTAATCATAAGTTCATTACTGCATCTCATAACCTTGGTGAATAAATCAAAGTAAAGGGTGAGCAGAAGGCCCAATAAGGGAAAAAATAGAAACATTTTACATGTGAACTTGAGATACATCAATAAAGTCATGATAAATAACTTTAATGAACGAGAAAGAGATCATGAGGCATATCATAATAAACATAATGTGTTTAATAACATGATGATGTGGCCACAAAATTTTACTTAGACAATCATTTTCGTATCATAAAGGTCCATCTCAAAGGTTTCATAAAAAAATTACAACGGTTATTCATCAAGGTATCGTTAAAATGGTCATCTCTAGAGATTATGTCTTTACCCAATGCATTTTAGTGCTATCAGGGAGAACCCTTAATTTGTCTTTATTATCATGTGATCCACATATATCATCATAAATCATTTCATAAACAAACCATATAGAAAAAAATAAATGGGTTTCATTTCATAGTCATAACATTTTAAAAACTTCTTTAAAGACGTTATCTTTATGTCACTTTAAACCCCGAGAAAAGGAAAGTTGGCCTCATGTATGTAAATCCTAGAATTTAAAATAGAACATTTTGATATATATATTGGAATAAACCTGTCGAATAATGAATTTTGAGTATTCACTTAATAAAATAAATAAAATTTGAGAAAAAGAGAGAGACATTTTGAGATGAAAATTCGGAATCATAACAGCTATGTTGCATGGTTTTAGAAAACATTGAAAAGAGAGGGGACATGGGTCACACACTCATAAATGATCCATAAAATAATATAGGGATTGAATATAAATGATATAAGAACATGGTAAGGAAATTTTAAGGACATACCATATGAAATAAAAAACATGAAAGGAAGACAAAAATAAGATTTCTCTTATGAAGAAATCGGCAGCCTAACAGTATCACATAAAACTTCAAAAAAATGAATTGATGAGATTAAATAGCTTCTCTCATTATTTGAACATAAATGTATAGTATGATGAATATATATATCATACCCCAACATGGAAAAACAGATCTTCAAAGACTTGACATGAAAGTAGATCTTTGAAAATGGGAAGAGTGAAAGAACCCCTTACAAAAATTCGGTAGCCTAACGGTGCCATTTAAACAATCATAAAATTAAATAATGTGATAAAGAGGTGGTCTCTCATCATATGAACATGAAAATTTATTTGATATGAATATAAAAGAACACCCCCGACATATGAACATGGGGCTTGGGAGGCTTGACGGCACCTTGGGAGGACTCCATGGAAGGTAAGGAGACCCTAACTTCATTGAGAAGTATTTTTGAATGGAAAGGATGAGAGAATGGCTTGGTATTTATAGGGGAAGTGAGGGGACAAGGCATTAATGGCCAAGGGACACCTCATTGGTGGTATTGTCAAAACCATGGGCTTTCCCATGGTATTTTCCCATGGTATTGGCCACTTGGGACACCTCATAACTTATCTTACTATTCATATGTTGACCAGAATTATTGCATAATTATTACATCCTTGATGATGTAATTGAACACCCGAAACTCTAAACTGAAAATTCATTATTCACCGAAAATTCAACTTTTCAGAAATGTCCCAAAAATTCCCCATAACATAATATCGATGCTCTGAATTCAAAAATGAATTCCATTTTATAAAAATAATTTTCTAAATATTTTTAATTTAATTTTTAAATAAAAAACACTATTCACCAAAAAAACTAATACTTTACTAACTATTTCTGAAACAGTAATTTACTTATTTTATTAAACCACATTACATAATTAAGGTGCCTAAATTATATTAATACTTTCTTCAAATGAGATTACTAATCCATTTGGTCACATTACTAATCCAAGGCGTAAAAATAACTATTCATAATTTACTATTCACCAAAAATTACGTTGATTTTATTAGACTCTAAATTTCTTACTGAACATAACTGTAGAAGACCATTTTTTGTAAATCAATACACATTATTAATTATTTAAGGTTTAAATATTTATTTTTAAAAAATCATTTTTCTAAAATTCATCAATAATATGCATACTATATTTATCCAGACATTTGAAATTTTACAAACTTTTCCATAAAAGAAATCACAATTTTTATTTAAATCAAAGGATTACACAAGGAAGTTAAGGTCTTGTTACATAGCCCCTTATAACACCAGCATAGGACCTAAGAGTAAGGTGTTCTAGCTTGATAGAATCTTGGGGAAGCATAGCCAACATTGCTCGAGTAGTGATTTCTATTAGTTTGAACTTCTCCCGAAGGAGATTCCGTTCTAGATTCACACGATGAAGTTGGGCATGAGTTTGGTCCAGAGAAAAGCCCAAAGGTGATGCCTCCTTCCCGAGCTCCATCAGATGGGCTTCGATTCGCCCTAGACTACTGGATGGGGCCATCAAATATTTATTCTATATTAATTAATCAAGATCACATGTATTTATAGACAATAATCGCAACATATAGTATCCAACGTTCACAATGACCAACGGTCATATAACAGTCGATACCCAAAATACTTATTTTAATCATAATAATTTTGTTAAATGAAATATTTTTTCTGAAAATAAAAAAACACACAATGTTTAAGAAACAAAATTTATTCTAAATTCCGGGTCGTTACAATGATGAAATAGATGTTCAGAGAATATTAGAGCGCATCAAATGCTATGAAATACAGAAAACATTAGAGAGTGTGTTCATCGATGAAGAATATATCAATCTCAAGGTAGGCCACATCATTTGGTAATTTAAACCCTTACTATTAAATAGATTGTGTAAATCAATCCTTATTCTTGGATATGCACCAATTATGAATTGAGCATGTGCTCGTATAATGAAATATTAATTTATTATTCAATTTTTTCTATCCTCAGATTCTCGTTCATGATTTTTAGCCAGGTACTATTGTAAAGTGATGGTTTAACCTCTTTTTGTGCCTTTCCCTCCCTATTTCTTCTTGATGGTCACCCATAGGACCCCATGGTCCCAGTTTATCATTTTCGGGTAGTACCGAGCCCGATTACACCCCTAGAATAATAAATAAACGGTGAAAAATTCTTTTATCAATGAAATAGGGTCATATATAGAATTTTTATGATACAAATATTATTATTTTCATGATTTAAGATCAATAAATCAAAAGAGGAATGATTGGTATCACACAAGATGAAAAAAAAATCATCGAGGATCAACAGAATCCAATATCTGGTGAACAATGGTTGAAAACAACATATTCATCCTAGATAAAATATTTAATGCTAGAAATGAGGTTAAAATATAATTGAAGGGATCTTATTCAACGTGAAAATATTATATCTAAAAAACAATTAAAAAACCTGAATACACGCTGTGTAAAAGGATGAACACATGGTGTGTATCCTCATTAGGGTGGTATCTAGGGTTTTAGGAAATCATACTGATGGAATTATGTATAGACCTCCTAAACTTTATGTACCACATCCCTAGTTTGAAATGTCGTGTGTGGGACCACACCGGCCAGGCTACATGTGGGAGTACATAGGCATGGCCAGGTCACACTAGCAGCACCCCGTGTGGAGAAACATATCATGTACCAAAAGTAAAAGGGCATCGGTTCATGTACAAAGACATGGGTTCATGTTTACAGACATAGCTTCATGTACATGGACATGAGGTCATATATACAGACACAACCAAAAAGTCACAACTCTGTCCTAGTTGGCTTGCACCCACTCTGTAGTCCACATGCACAACTTGTACTTATAAAAGGGTTAGGATCCATTTACCTATAAGTAAATGGCTAGGTTTTGGATCCATACCACATGCCATTTTGGTCCCCTCACATGTCATGTATCCCTCAACTCCATTTCAATAAACATTAGGGTTCCATATCTTCTTTGTTTGAACTCGGATTTGGGTCAATAAGTATCATATCCTAAGTGTTTTTTCATTTAGAACATGTTTTCAGCCTATGATGTGGATTTAGATATTTTATTTGGGGAGTTTCGAGTACACCTCTTGGTTAGGTTAAGCTCGATGATGTCCTTAATCTTGTAGGATCACCAGAGACATAATGATTTGACCCTCTAGTAGGGGTGGGTTGTGGATTCCCCACTGACTACTAAGTTTACCATATAGTAGAGTTGGGTAGTGGTGTATTTAGTGACTATCAAGTGAGACCCTCTAGTATATCTTGGAAGTGTATTCCTCAATGACTTCCCAATGTGACCCTCCAGTATAGCTGGGTAGTGGAGTCCTTAATAAAAACCTTGTGTGACCCTCAAATAGAGCTGTAAAAAGGAGTCCATGATGATTACTGAGTGATCCTTCAATAGATCTTGGATGTATAGACCCTGATGACTACTGATTGTGACACTCTATTGGAGCTAGGTAGTGGATTCCTCAATGACTACTGAGTGTGACCCCTTATTGGATTATTGGAGTGGAGTCCTCAATAGCTACTCAGTGGTACCCTATAGTATAGATAGACAGTTGGTCCTCATCGACTATTAGAGTGGATCCCTTATGTTGTACCAGGGCATGGGTCCTCTAATTTGTGGTTTTTTCCTTTTAACTATGAGACATAGTGTAAAGGTGTGGTTTTACTTGGATATTTACTTTTGTGAATACATGTGAAATGTGGGGCATCATTGGTGGACTTTTGGAACTATTGGTGAATATTCTTCTTGAGTTTAGATATGTGATGGAGACCCCCTTTACCTCTCATTTGAGATTGTTATATATATATATATATATTCATCTACCCAACAATATTTGATTTTCTTACTCTTTTTCCACGAGTGGTGATGATGCCTGAGGTATGCCACGTGTTTTTCATGTTCATCTTCTAATGGTTTGGTGGGTCAAATCTCCTGCTACATTTGGTAAATAATAGATGTATAGTTTATCTACTCACTATGTCGATGCCCTTGTGCTTGAACGAGGTTACTCTATCTTGGTTTGGGTTCAGCTATTATCCTTGACTTTATCTTCCATCTACTATCGTTCTATTCTGGTTGTGTCCCTTACTTCTCCGCCTTCAACATTCGAGGAATCCTACTTGGTATGTGTATACTCATCCTTTTATGGGATTTTACCACATGTGTCATGTCTTATAAATTAGATGGATAGGTCGGTGGTGAATTTATAGGCAGTTAGGGATACCTGGTACATTGGACTATGTATATTGATCGCAACATGGGATCAGGAGCTAGGATCTCTTAGCATTTTAATTTTCTGGTTTTTTTAGGTTATGAATACATTATTGTTGGGAATATATTTTTACACATTTATTTTTAGTTTACAACATCATAATCATGTACAACTTTGAGGTTATTATTTCTAGGGTTAGATTCTATATTTTTTTGGGTCTATTAATATTTCTTTATGCACAACTGCATTGATACAGATTGGTGTTTGATTATAGGTACTTATGAAAAGGAATCCCTATATTAGATATTCTTTTGGTTGTAGTTGCCACCCATAGCATATGGAGGCAGAATTGAGGTAGTTGCGTCTCAATCCCCTTCTCGGATAGGTCTGTTAATTTTTTTTATAATCGGTGGTTCGATCCATGGGACGGTGTTTGGATTAAAACTCTTACAAAGATTTGGTTGGGTGTAGGAAAATGGGGTCAAAGTGTCGTGAGTGAAGCTCTAATCCCACTATGTATAGTGATGGTGTGGGGTCCCAACATATCCATTCACTGAGACCTAGAATACAATCTTTTTGAATCTTCATATAGATACATTATTTATAGGGTTCAACAGTACATAAAACATATTGTATTTAGTCCTCAACTGTCCTTATTGAGTCGTCTCCCTATTATATATACGTATGATTATCTAACTATGATATGTCTTGATAAATCTCTGAATGCATCTGCATTGAAAACCAGACCCGAGACTAGTTCTGTATTGTGATGGCGATATGATGAGAAATGCTGCCTTAGGTCAGGGTCCATCCAAATAGATTCTTCCTCTATGTGGGAAGGTAGTAGAACATACACCTAACAATTAGCAGATCATCCCATCAGAGCAGGCTGAGTATGAGTGTAGAATTTGGAAGCTCTCTATGCTCCCTCGCCAAAGGTTGTTAGGGTTTCACAGAGATCCAAATCATCAGGTTGAAAACGATTTTGTAGATTCTATAATTGGTATAGTATTGTTCATACCCTAATTAATCAGTTTTATTAAATGGAAACTATCTGTTTCCATGGAGCATCTAGGTGCTCGTTGATCCTTATTACCCAGATACATGATGATTCAAACCTCTAATGGAATGACTTCATGCAGTTGTTCAATGTGGAGTTCTACACGTCATTATTGTGCATGTTTTAGATTCAAGATCTTCTAGGGCATCAACATAGAGTAATGATAGTGTCATCATACAAAAAAATATTTAAATACCTGACCTCGTACTCCCTTAACATGCTCACAGACAGCTATATCTGAGCATGTATGTTTGATCATAGACTCCATAGATAGTTGTGTCCCTATATGGTGCCCCTGTGCATCCCCGACTATGAAAATGTATTGTATTAGGCACTATAGATGGAGAGATTTATGTTAGTGGGATTCGAAATATATGGATCTGGCAGGGGTTTCAAATAGGTGTTTCATCTGTAGCTGCTAACAAGTGTCTGTTGGCAGGACCTCAGAATAAGAAGTCCATTAATTTTCAAGATCACAAACATGGTTGTGTGGTATAAGGAAAAAAGAAAATAATAATGGAATACTAATGAGTTTATATGCATTTATTATGATGTGTGAGGTCTCATGGTGTATGAATATCCAACGAGTCATTCAGGGGATCGTATTGAGGTAGCTGATGGACCACCACGACAGAGGTCTCACCATGATCAGGGATCTCCTAGGAAAAGAATGGGTGGTCCCTAGGGAGCTAGAGATAGAAAATTAATATGAAGATCAATGGGTGGTGGAAAATTCTATGAGATACTTCTACCATAACCAGCATGTGACCCACGTCAAGCTTAGGTAGCTATCATTTGGAGTCACAGACAAATATGTGCTTTGGAGGTTTATGATCCCCCAGTGAATGAGATGAATTAAGGTACAATCTGTGTCTATACTAATATTGTTTATATAATATTAGTAAAAAAAATCTAGTCATTATTTCATCTCTATAATCCTTGTGTAATAGTTAGAGGTCCCATATGAGGTGAAATCCTAGTGGATTCATCTTAAGGATTATATAGGGAATGCTTCTTCTATATCAATCATCTGCTGGTAGTGAAAGCTATGTCATTGTTGAAATAGGTTCACGTGGGGACTTTTGGCCATCATGATGGAGCCCTATGATGTTATATTGGGTATGTATTGGTTTTCTATGGTTGCAGAATTGATTAAATATCACAGAAGACTAGTCAGATGGTTTCACACTGATGTTATTAGACACCCCATTTTAAAAAGAAGGGATCTCATGGTAGGATGAGTGAGTTATTCAGGAAGGATGCTATATCCCATCACCCATCAGTTTGTGGGAACGTCCCTTAGTGTATTAGTCTCCTCAGGCATCTGTATTCCTTTCGTTGTGGAGGATTTGATGGACATCTTCTCTGAGGACATCCCAGGATTACCTCTAAGGTTATAAGTGGAGATCTTCCTTGACATACATCACCGAACTATTAAAATATTATTTTCTGCATATCATATGTCCTCTACCAAGAACTGAGAGTGATGGATTAAGTTATAGAACCATCGAGAGAAAGTTTTCATTAGTCACAATGTTTCCCCTAGGTAGTTCTATTATTTTTCATGAAAAATGAAAATGGATTCATGCATCATTTTGTAGATTATAATCGCCTGAATAAGGCCATGTTAAAGAAAAATTACCCCTTTAAGAGGATTTATGATGTATTTGACTTTTTTTGAGGATCAAGATGGTTCTCCAAGGTAGATATTAGGTTGATCTACCACCATCTGAGTATTTATGAAAATGATACTCAAATTTTGGCATTTTGATGTTGCTACAAAAACTATGAATTCCTAGTGATGCCCTTGGCTGTAAATAATCCCCTTTCATGTTTATGGATTTAATTAAATAGGTATTCAAACTAGAAATGGACCAATATTTTTTCATATTCATCGACCACATACTCATCTACTCTCCATTTAAGGAGGAACACACATATCACATGAGGATGGTTTATGATTTTAATCAAGGGAAGTATATTTATAGAGATCTCTCAATGTGATCGATCTAGATTCATGTGGTTTAAATTATATGGAATATCATTTATAAGCATTGTTTCATCATGTACCCAATAAATATTGATGTAGTTCTTCCATGGGATCCACCCAAGTGCATTCCATAGGTGCATAGAATTATTTTTTTGGTAGGGTACTATAAGAGGTTTGAGGTAGACATCACTAGACATTCAGTCCCTTTGACCTCCAGGATATGGAAATAGAGACATTTACTTGGTATGAGATGTTCTAGAGGGTCTTTGAGGAGTTGTGGTTGAGGCTAAAGAGTTCTCCTATATTGAGACTACCAGAAGTGGGTGCATAGTACATAGTGTATTTTATTGCCTTAGATGATATGATAGACAATGTAATGATTCAACAATAGGTTGTTTTCATATACAGGTCATGTTAGTTAAGACACCATGTGAAGAACTATAGGAATATTGACATAGATTTAGAAGTTGTATTCATCTCCATGAGTATGTTGAGGAACTACCTTATAGGGGTGTTCCTTGGGGATTACTCAGACCATCAGAGTGTCATGTAAGTCTTCATAAAAAGATACTTGAACTTGAGATAATGATGTAGGTTAGAGTTCCTACCGGACTAGGAATTATATATATTCAATAATCTAGTGAAGTTAAATTTAGTAGAAAATTCCCTTAGTAGTATGTTTTAGAATAACATGGTGTACGAGGCTTCTAAGTAGTTGAACTCCATATAGATGTCCCTGGTGGACTAGGAGGGTACAATTTTTCTATAATTGATGGTGTTTAATCCTCCACTCCTCGAGCATGTGAGAGATTCCCAGATGGGATATATTGAATATGATGTATTACGTGAAGAGATATCCATAGGTGACTCACCAGATGGATATTATGAAAGAGGGAATCACAACATATTCTTTCCAGGCTGGATGGTGGTTCTAGTCACGATGTAGGAGAAGGTGATGTGATAGATCCACACATCTCCACTTACCATATATCCTAGTGTGGTTATTATATATAGAGACCTTTTATAGTAGTTTTGTTTTTTAGAATAAGGAAATGTGTATTTGAGTTCATTTATCAGTTCCTCACTTGTTATTAGGTAAAGGTTGAACACCAAGTTCTGTAATGTTTTTTATAGCTCCTTGAGATCCCAAGGTGGAAGTGGGATGGAAAATACACAGACTTTACAATAGGGATTACACATATAGTAAAGGTCCCTGATTCCATCTGGGTGAGAGTTGACTACCTCATGAAGTTGTAACAATAATTTTCTATCAGGGAGCATAGATTAATAGAGAGTTTGGGGAAGTTGTACATCTGTGAGATCATTTTACAACATCAGGTTCCATCAACGATCATCTATGATAATGATATGCGATTTATGTCATGATTGTCTAAATTCATGAATGAGGAATTTGAGGACCATATGGGGATGAGTATAACCTTTCACCCCCTTAATGATGGGTAGACTAAGCGCGTTATCTATTTCATGGATTATATGATGTGGGATATCATGTTGGACTTTCTATAGGTTTGGGACGATCAATTTCCCATTGAAGAGTATGCATAAAACAATAGATACAACTATACTAATAGAATGAAACCTTTTGAGGCCATGTATGAGAGACACTTTAGGTCTCCCTTGGGTTGGACCAAGAACAGTGAGACTTCTATTGTGGGACCACAAATAATGTAGGAGAGGATGGAGAATGTCTAGGACATCAGTTACTATATCATGATGTCCCATAGTAGACATAAATCATACACATATCATCATCATATGAACATGGAGTTTATGAATAGAGATGTTGTTTTCCCAAGAGTCTCTCCCTAATGAGGATTACAATGGTTTTTATAGTGAAGAAACTAATCCCTGAGGTTCATTGGGCTGTTTGAGGTCATAAAAAGGGTGGGAAAATTTTCTTACCATCTCTCTATTCCCCTATATATGGTTTTGGTGCATGAAGTCTTCCTTTTGTTGTAGTTGAGAAGATGTGTGCAAGAACCATTCATGTCATCAAATAGGATGTGATGGAAATCGAGGATGGATCCACCATTTAACAGCACACTTAGTGATCAAGGATTTATAGGAGAGGACCCGGTGTGGATGAACCATCCCCTTGAATTGTGTGTTGTGGTAGCATGGAAACATTCATTAGTGTTCTGGAAAGATGGATTGAAAAATGGGGTCTTAGTATCATAAGTTGATTATTTTTTCCATATAGGGGATGTAAATCGTGATGGAGGGAATGATGAAACGACATGGTTTATTCATTATATGAATTTGAAATCATTCTATATATATTTCTAGAGATCGGCGTTTAAGAAGTGTGTGTTTTCAAGGCACAATGTGTATCGAATTAATTTTATAAAAATATTTTATATCATTTATATTATGAGTGATTAGTTAATAAAAAATGTGAAATTACTAAACAGAATACCATATCAGAAATATGAGACCACAAATGAGCCCTAAATATGGTGTTTACCCTAGGCCTGACGTAAAATGGGTCAGCCTTGGGTTTTCAAACACCTTTCTCATTGGTGGTATATTCATTGAATTATTTAATTAGGTAATTCATCCATTCATTCACATTATACCTATAAAAAGTGTTTAAAAATGAATCACCATGGTGAATCCTCTGGGATTAGAATCATACAACCTTGTGGATTCTAGAGCTTCTCATTTCTCTTTCATTGGACAATCTTCTCATAAGATGACAAAATGGAGGATTGGGGAAGATCGAAGTGCAGTAACTGCAATTGCATCTTTAAATGGTTGGACAATGCATTCCCTGATGGAAAATGATTAAATATTTAATAAGGAATTTTCAATTGTTTATTTTTTTCCATTTTTACTTAATAGATTGAGCATATCAATCCCTATTCTGGTATGTACACCAATTGTGAATTGAGCATGACCTCACGTCGTAAATACCTGAACATTTAGTAATAATATTCCCTATTTTTAATTAAATTTCATGTTATATATGATTATAGGAAAAATATTCTATTATTTTACTTTATTATATCCAATTGGATTTAAATGGTTGTTATATACCATTATTGTTGATAATATAGTCGTTGAATAGTGATTACATGAATAGTATAGATATAGGGGTTTTAAATATTCAATTGACCATGAAAAAAGATGTGATGGACTCAACTAGAAGGATCATACCCTATGAAGCCCATTGATTTGATCCTTTGGGGAAGAATGAATTTTTGGGATTTGACCTTGACCAAACCCATGTTGAGATCCAACTATATAATCATGAACAAAACTATTTATAGGAGAAGTTTAATCTGATCGAGATCACAACCCAATCAATGTTCATCAAAGTGACCCACAAATATAACACCACCACACTGCTAAATATTAGGGTATTTTATGGTGTATTTTAGGGATATGTGTCAAGAGTTTAAAATATCATGTTTTTTGAAAGAAGAGTTGTGTTCAATAACATTCATGATACACTACATCGGGCTTATGGAAACAACTAAATATCATTAGATTACCGTTATAATTTTGTCGTTGGAATCGCCCGAATGAATAGTATCACTTAAATTATTAAAATATTGTTTAAAAATATTTAAATAGAGATTAATTGGATACCAAAGTTATTAGATATAGAAATAAAAACCAATTTTATATAAAGGATGTGTTTTTATGATAACCTAATTAAAAAGTGAATAATTATGTTTATAAATTTATATCACTCTTTATGTATATTTAATTAATGAAAAATATATTTCATATATTCAACGTAATGTTTTGAATTCATCTTATATGTTTTATGGATATGATATATGTACAAATTCATTTTTTTAATAAAATATGTATTTTTCTAAAAATGTTGTTTTACTGCCTTTTGATGTGAACCATTTTATATTTGATTTTTGACAAATTTATATTCTCTAATTAAAAAAATAATCTACTTATTTATAATAGGTATATAAAAATTTACGTGTGGTGAATGTTTGATATTTTTATGATTACTATCATGTTTTGATGAATAGTAAAAATATACTAAATTATAATTGAAAACACCTTTTTCCATCGAGATAAATTATATGGTTAACTCATATTATTTAATGGTTTTAAAGTATATGTATAATATATTTTTATTCTTTTTTATAGTTTATGTTATTGATTTTTATTATATATTGAATTCATATGCAAAAAAAATCTATCTTTGGCAATGTTAACTTTAAAAAAACATGCTTTCTCGTTTTAACAGTGGGAATTAATTTTAAATTAATTTCATCCAATTATGTGTTTTTAATTTCGAAAATTTATTCCAAATTTGGAATCAGAATGTCCAGATTGTGTAAATATGTACCTTTTATTTTTTAGAAATTATGAAATGTAACTTGAGTAATTATTTATTTATTTACCATGGTAAAAGGGTAAATCACGTAAATAAGGGTTAAAAATTAACATTTTAATAATATAAAACCACCATAAAAGTGTATTAATACTATTTAATGAGATATTTATAACCATTATCATCCTTGATTCTATTTTAGGAACATATGGAGTCAATTGGGTGTGATAATGACCTCTTATAATATTTATTTTAATGATATGGAAATATAACATAAACACATATCTCCTAACTAATACAATTTAAATTTGGTTTATAAAAATGATGTATTAGACTATAAATAGTCATTATAAGTATAAAAATCATTCCCATATCATGGTATTTTATTTATAATTTTTATACATTAAATAAAAATGTTTATTTATGACATAATGATGATGCATTGATTACCTTGTTAATGAAATATTCATATAAATGATATTATAAATATTAAAATAATTGAAATTTGAACATTTTGATTCCATAAACAACTATTATGTATTTTTATGATATTTTATCTTTGATTTAATGAATTTGGTTCAATGGAATCAATTTTATATAACTTTAAAAAGAAAATCAACTTCTAAATAGTTTCAAAATTAACATAAATAAGTTATAAAAAAATACAATTTTATTAAATGATATAATAGTCCTAAACCTGTAATATTGGGAAAAATGACCTATATAAATTTAGAAATTTCTATAATGATCTTATTTTGGTTCTCTTGGAAATTTTTTGTAATTTGAGTATCCATAAATTATAAAAATACAAGAAGACATGGAAAGAGTTTATGATTTTAACTGTGGGTTAAATCTAATAATAAGGATAATTTTGTGACATAATCATTTCAAAAATCTATTGGATGATAGTATTTCAACCCAACATAATCTTATCCTAGAAATATATCAATGTTAAAGTATTATAATTGGAAAATAACTTTATAATAAAATAATATTTCATGAATTTCCTAAAGTGCTCTGCCTCTCTCTTATAAAAGGCCACAACTTATACACACTTACTCACACCTCTCAATCCTCTGGGATCATCCATGCGCTAATGAAATATGTAAAAAATGACCATAATTTACTCCTATAAGCCTTAACATGGTATAGAAGGCAATTCAATAAATCGTTTTGGCTCAAATCAAATGGAGTTACCTGATTTAGACGATGATAAAGAACAAAAATAAAAAGTCGGACTCGAGGTAAGGGACTTCATCTCAACCTCCATTAATGGGATAATATTGACATGACCCGACCCTACCGGTCTCGAGCCGCAACTACCCTAGGCCTTCCTCCATAGGCCAAGTGCTGGCGACAAGCATTGAAGACGTAACGATCTCGGGGAGGCCTTCACCTAAGTATATGTACACACACACAACCCACTCGATGTAGAAGTGCAGAGTAAAAAAGAAAACCAAAGGACAACAACCATAACCCAACCATAGTCATGCATCATCCTATAAAGCAGAACAAGTAAAGTGCTGAAAAGTAGACTGAGTTGTAAAAGGGAAAGACACACACCCAACTAGAAAAGTTACACAACCCAGCAACAGGTAAACAAAAGCAAACAATTGGTGGTCCCACGCCTGATAGTCCTACTATGACCATTGAACGGAGCCTAAGCTCTTGTGTCCTCCATGATCCACCATAGTCTCGATCGACCAATATTTCATCTGCAAGGGCACACCGAGTGTGGGAAAAGCCCAAGCAGGGGTGGGTATAAGGATACTCAGTAGGATGCCCTGAAAGCTCGAGGGAGCAACAAAGGATGTACCAAAATGGTGACCAGTAGACAGAACAAGGAATAGTGAAAGTGTACAATAAATAGAGTGCAGCTCAACCCAACAGAAGAAAGGGAGTATACTTGTACAACTAAGAGGAACTTAACATGGAAAGCACATGGCATACCCTGTGTTTCTTCACCCCTCCTAGAAAAAGAGTAATTGAACCCAAGGAGTGGGAACATAAGTAGGGTGCATACATATATATGCTCAACAAGAAACCCGAACGAGTGTGTAAGGGGATCACCATCTCCAAGATCAGTCGAGGAAAAGTCTCCAAAATTTATAAGGATATCCAACACTAATTCCCAAGTGTCCCACATGTCAAATTTGTCTCATCACTGAACCATGCAACCAAGGATCTGGCTCCGGTAATCACGGAGAAAAGCCACTGACTAGCCTCATCAAAAGGGGATGATTCTGAAAGAAGTCTTCTGGTAACCCACTACCTAGACCAACTGGAGGATAAACCCCAAAAGTATTATGGGTGACCCACTTCTCAGCCTTTCTTAAGGGAAAACCTAAAAGGACATCGGGTAACCCACTGCCCAGCCCCGCTGGATGGAAAACCCTAAAAGACATAGGGCAACCCACTACCCAGCACTATTGGATGGTAAACCCCAAAGTCATGGGTTAACCCACTACCCAGCCTCACTGGAGGGTATACCCTGATAAGTCAGTGGGTAACCCACTGCCTAGCCCTGTTTAAGGGTAAACCCACAACTGGTCCGATAACTCTGCGCAGCTTGCACCATCACTGGTTGTCACTAACATCGCGACCGTGTGTTCGGTTGGAGTGCGTCAAAGGAACCTCTGACCAATTTCCTTTCATGATTCCACATTTAATTATATCTTTAAAGAGGCTATGCACTCCCAAATAGATTACACCATTGTAATCCTTACGGAAAAACACCCGAGATAGACTACTTACTTACTGGAAACAGACTCCCGATGAAAAATTTATTCAACAACTCTTTAGGCCCATACGGCGTCTTGTGGAGACCACACCTCATTCTCGAAAGTGGTCAGGCAGTATGTTCCATCACAATGCTCTTGTAAAAACATTCCAAAACAACTACTCATTCTCCCTGAATGAACATTTGAAGAAAAAGACTCAAAACGCTGCTCACAGCTTAAAAGAAGGCATGTGGGGCTCACGCCTCAACTAAGACATCAATGCCTGATGCCACATTAGACTACTTACTCATGACACCAGGGTGACAACTCCACTGACAACACCATAAACAGACTCCAGATGTGCTCACGCCATCCGAAGAAAGAATCACTTCATAGTAAGTATCGAGCGTGTCGTGCCACCGAACCCCCGTCTCGAGAATTGAAAACCCCTGAGACAATCTCAAAAACATTGTCTCGATCCGAGGATTGCACTTCAACAGATTCCATGCAAAACAGACACACGTAGAGGATGTGACGGGTGTCCTAAATAAAGTGGATGAACCACTGTAGGCAGGAACTGCCCGGTCCGGCCGTTCCGCCCGGCCTAGGCCGGCCCACGCCGGCCCGTGGCTCAGCCGCACGGCCTGGCTATGGACCCGCAGTCTACCGCGACGACCATCCCTCGTGGATGGTCACTGGTTGACACAGAGATACCCGTTCAGCGGTTCTTTGTCTCCCGCAAGGGGTCTTGCACCACGACCCCCATTGCGCGCAGCACCGACGACCTGGGAGCCCGCCCCTGTCGGGGAAGCCTGCCACCGCCACTGAGGAGCCCACTGCCACCGCTGAGGAGGCCACCACCGCATTGAGGATCTTGCCTGCGTTTTTAGGATCCCACTACCGTGCCGCCGTCCCGAAAACTGCCGTTACCACTGGGATCCCGCAGGAAACCAAGGGAAATGGTCAGAAAACTTCTCGGGGCCACCCAGACGCCCCGGGACTCGAAATTTCGATCTGAAATGATTGTTGGGAAGATTAAACCTAGAACTACGCAACTATGAAAATGTCTTGATGATCAGACAACATCTGGACATAATGAATTGAAATTGAATGGGGTTGCAGGAATTAAAAAATTGAAAATTCACGAGCCTACCTCACTCGGCGTAGCCCATAGCTTCGAAGACGATCCACCGAAGCCGCCACACCTTGCCAGAAAGGCGGAGGAGATGATCATTAAGTGAGGTTTCTCCCTTTATAGAGAAAACTTCTGCCATAGAAGAAACAATGGGGGAAGAAGGAGGAGGTTTGGAGGATTGATTATGTAGATAAAAACTTAAACACCCACCAGTAGTCCCCGCACACAAACATAGTCCCCGCACACAAACATTTAGTGGGGTCGGGGTTAATCCACCTCTAGATTAAAAACCACGATCTGAGAGCAATAGATGACTCATAATTTTAATCCGAGCCTCCATTCGGAATTTTGTAATGTTCACGCCTCAGGCCGCCAAATTATGAAAACGCCCCTGAAGGTGTTTTACACAGAAGGGTCGCGCCCACGAAAGTTACACCCCTCCTAGGGTAAACAGCATGCTCCGGACTCAAAGGTGCCCTAGGTTTTTCCATCCGAGCACTATTTTAGGAGTTATTATGATAATTTTTCTTGTTTAGTGTGAATTCTCTTAAAATTTAATTCCAGGGAAACCGGGGCTCGGAATCACACGTCTTCCAAATTCCCTTCTTTGGAGTAATATCAAGAAACATTCAAAGTATTACAGGGTCAAAACCTGGGTTTTACATCATTCCCTCATTCAATTTTTTCATCCATGAAAATCAAAACAAAAAAAAAACAACTCGGGATAATGAGCCCACATTTGGCTCTCCCATTCCCAGGTGCTCTCCTGCACTCTCTCGTGTTGCCACAGCACACAAACCAAAGGAATGGTCTGTCCCCATAGTGTTCGGTCCTTCTGATCCTCAATCTCCATCGGGTGCTCTGAAAAGGTGTCTCTATCCTCGATGTCCCGCTCTCCCCAGTCGATAATGTGTGTGGGTTTGTGCACGTATTTCCACAATTGTGACACGTGGATGATTTCATGCACCCTCTCCAACTATGGGGGTAGAGAAAGATGGTAGGCCACTTCACCGACCTTGTGCATGATCTAAAATTTCCCCCATGAACTTTGTGGATAGCCTGACACCCCGGCCGAACCTCCATGTTCCACGCCACGGAGAGACTCTCAAAAAGACATGGTCACCCTACTCGAACTCCAAATGCTTGTGACGATGATCTGCGTAGTACTTTTGTCTACTCTGAGCCTTCCTCGTCCGCTCACGAATGACCTGCACCTTCTCCATCGTCGCCTGCACCAACTCTGGTCCCACAAGGGTTGTCTCTCTAACCATCATCCAGCACAACGGTGACCTTTAGGGTCTCCCACAGAGGGCCTCAAAAGGTGCCATGCCAACAGTAGTGTGGTAACTGTTTTTATAAATGAACTCCACCAAGGGAAGGTGATCCTCCCAGCTCAGGCAAAATTCTAACACGCACACCCTGAGAATATCCTCCAAGACATGGATAGTGCACTCTGTTAGCATGTCGGTCTATGAGTGAAAAGATGGACTCATCCGTAGCTACGTCTTGAATGCCTCCTGCAGGCCTCACCACAATTGCGACGTAAAATGTGTGCCACGATCGGAGATGATTGTCAAGGGTAATCCATGAAGGTGGACAATCTACCAAACGCCCAGCTGTCTCAAACTCTCCACCGAACTCTGCTCCCTAATGGCAAGGAAGTGCACCGACATCATGAGTAGGTCCACTATCACCCAAATGGTGTCATGGACCATCAATGTGCATGGAAGCCCTATGATGATGTCCATAGAAATTCCATACCACTTACACTCTGGGATATCAAGGGGCTACAACTACCCTGCCGTAACCTGATTCTCTGCCTTCACTTGCTGACAGGTAAGACACTGAGAAATAAACTTACCTATCCTCTGCTTCATGCCAGACCACTAAAGATTCCACTGAAGGTCTTTTTGCATCTTCCCCACACTGGGACGTACAGCCAAGGGAGAAGTGTGGAACTCCCGCATCACCTCTTCCTGCATCTCCATTGGTACTACAGTTATCCCCTAGAACAGGATCTTGTGATTCCCTCCTTCAGAATACCCATCGGTTGCCTCACCTGTGGATATCCGATCACACAGTACCACACTCTTGACATCCCCCATATGTGACTCTCTCACATGCTCAAGGAGCGAATGAGTCCACACCATCAACTGCAGAAAAGTTATACCCTCAAGCTCCACCAAGGTGAATGGTAGGGAAGCCAACTTCTCTGAAGCTTACCATACTAAACGAGCATGGGACTTCCGGCTAAGGGAATCTGATATTACATTTCCCTTACCCAAAGTGTATACTATCTCGAAATTGTAATCTTGTTGAAACTCTATCAAGCACCTCTGCCTCACATTCAAATCCCTCTGAGTGACGATGTACTTGAGGCTCTGGTGGTCTTAGTAGACCACAAAAAGCTCTCCCAGAAGATAGTGTCTCCATAACCTCAAGGAGAAGACCACTGCTGCCAGCTCCAAATCGTGATTCGCATAATTCTGCTCATGGGGTCGTAACTGCCTCGAACCATATGAAATCACTGCCCGTTGTGGCATCGCCATGCTCCCATGCCCATCTCCTGAAGCGTCGCAGTACACTTTGAACTCAACACCCTCCTGTGGAAGCCTCAACACTGAAGCACTGGTCAACCTCGATCTCAACTCCTCAAATGAATTTTGGCACTAATCAGTACAGGTGAACGGTCACCCCTTCTATGTCAATGCGGTCAAAGGAGCAACAATCCTGGAGAAATTTTCTACAAACCTCTTTTATTACCCTGCCAGACCAAGGAAGCTCCACACCTCGGACACATTCATGGGTGGATCCGAATCAAGAACGACCTCTATCATTGAAAGATCTGTGGACAATCCCTACTATGTAATGACGTTCCTGAGAAAGTGAACCTCATGAATCCAGAACTGGAACTTCAAGAGATTCCCATACAGCTGGTGCTCTCGGAGTAAGTCTAGAACCATCCTTAAATGCTCTATGTGCTCCACTTCCATCACATAGTAGATTATTATGTCATCATTAAAGACAACCAAAAATCAGTCCAAGCACGGCTGGAAGATCTAGTTCATCAATTCCATGAAAATGGCGGGGACCCTCTTCATGTCAAAGGGCATCACCAGAAACTCATAATTCCCATTTCGACAATGGACAACTATCCTTGGGAGGTCAGCCTCACGAACCCACAACTGGTGGTAGCCAGATCGAAGATCAATCTTGGTGAACCACTTTGCACCCCTCAACTGGTCTAAGATGTCGTCGATCCTCAACAAAGGGTTCTTGTTATTTATCATGGCCTGATTTAGGCGATTAAAATCCACACAAAGTCGTAGAATCCCATCTGCCTTTTTCACAATCAAAACTGGGGCTACCCAGGGGGGACACACTGGGCCTGTTGAATCCCTTCTCACGAAGGACCTACAACTGAAGTCAAAACTCCCAATGATCTGTGGGTTCCATCTGAGAAGCTGCACATGATATCAGGGTAGTCCCCAGCGGCAAGTCAATGCAGAACTCCATCTCTCACACTGGAGGTAGTCTCAGGACATCCTCGGGAAATAATTCCATGTAGGCCTCTACAACAGTAGGGATCCAGGTGGTTGTAGTGTCTGGTGATCCAAGATCCATGCTCACCAACTGATGAGAAATATGTTGTGGTCTCATGCTCAGAATAACCATTTTCTCTTCCACAAGGTCTCATTCACCAAGGATGGTGAACCTCATCCCATCAGAAAACACACCTATAACTCTTCTGTGGCAATATTCAATCTGGGCATGAACCATAGAAAGCCAATCCATGCCTAAGATGACATCATAAGGTTCCACCGTGATGATGAGTAGGTCCCATGTGAAGCTCCCTCCTTCGAATGAATGTTTGAAATGTTTGTAGATAATGGTCACCAATGAGGCACTTCCTGTTGCAACATCGAGGCTCACTGTAGGTGTCAGCACCTCTACTGGAAGCTCCAACTCCCATACCAAAAGCAGCGATATAATGTAGTGGTTGGAGCATGTGTCTACTAGTACTGAAGTGAGTGTAAAGTAAACAAAAAGCGTTTCTTGTACCATCTCGTGTACTGGGGGGTCATGAACACCCATAGCCTGAAGCTGCCCACGGAACCTACCACCAGCTTCCTGAGCCTGATGTGGGTCTCCCGGTGGAAGCGGTGGAAGGACCTCAAAATTCCATCCCCCACCTCTAGGTCCTTTCGCACTACATGCGCCTCCTCCCTGAGGACCAGGTTTTCCTCTCCTGGGGGATCCCTGGTTAGGACGATGCCTCTGCCGCTGCGGTGCGCCCCTTGCCAACCATGGCTTCTCGGTATGCCTGGTCGGGCAGTCCCGTGCTAGGTGGCCCTGTCTGTCACATGCATAGCACCGGCTCTATTCTACTTACCCCGGTGCTCCACAGCACCACTGCGGTGTACGACCATGCCCCTTTGTCTGCTCACAGAAGGGCCTCCTCGTTCGATGCTCTACTCTCTACCGCCTGCCTGTCAAAGAAGAATCTCATCTGAAGCGTCCACTGCAAGGCCTTGTCAGCTAGAATCCCCCAGCCAAGAAGATCTCCATCAAGAGAACCCGCTCTAGAACCCCAGCATAAGTAGGGATGCAAAGGGGTACTACACTAGCATGGATCTCCCTGTGAATACCTTGTTCAATCTTCCACACCCAGAAGTAACTATTGAAAATTATATCTTGCGAGTAGAATGTTAGATCGATAAAATGGGCAGAGTAATGTACCACGGTAATCCCCCTAATTCATCTCTATAAGCTCTTGAATCTGAACAATGCGTAAACAAGAGGGGGAGTAATCCTCACAGAAGAGCTGCTAGAAGCTATCCCACCTGAGAGACGACTCATCGTGGGTCTGTGTAACCAACCCCCACCCATGCCCGGCCATCCCGAGGAAAATTATGGCAGATAGGGATACCATCTGGTCTGTTGGTGTCCGTACCAACCAGAAAAGTCAGTCCACAGACTCAAGCCAGTCATCCATTACCTGGGGATCTTGGTCCCCGTGGAACTTCTGTGGCCGCTGACGCTGGAAGTCTCGGAGCGCACTCAGCCTACGCTCAACCTCGGCCTATGTTTCCAGTACTAACTTCCACTCTCCAGGTGGAGGGGACACTGCTGAAGCACTGGGTGGAAGGAGATCACGTCGGGGTCCCTGAATTGGCGCCTCATCGCTCACCAGGTTGTCGTCAAGAACTGGAGAGGGTATCCTGGCTGGATGCTGTCATGGGGGCATCATGAAAATTATCAAGGATTACCGCGACCAGATGAGCATATATATATATATATATATTAGTAATCACAAAGGGGAGATGACTCCAAAAGGATAGTCAAGGACTCAGTCCAATCGGATGCATGTTCCGAAGTTCCCTGCAACAAATGTCTGAGTGTGCTGAGTCATCAAGCGGGTTATCAGGGTCCGAGTGAATGGATACGTCACCCAACCATAGCATCACTGGATTCCCTTTCCTGAGAGAAACTCTCATGACATGTCAACACTACTTCCCTAAATCCCAACCAATTCCTTTTTAGGGATGTCTGAACAGTGCCACATGGTACGAACCACCTCTGATACAAATCTGTCACGACCCGACCCTACTGGTCTCGAGCCACAACTATGCCATGCCCACCTCCATAGGCTAGGAGCTGGCGACAAGTGTCGAAGGTGTAATGATCTTGGGGAGGCCTTCACCTAAGTACCTGTACACATACACACAACCTACTCGATGCAGAAGTGCAGAGTAAAAAGAAAACAAAAGGACAACAACAATAACCCAACCACAGTCATGCATCAACCTCTAAAGGAGAATAAGTAAACTCCTAAAAAGTAGATTGAGTAGTAAAGAGGTAGAAACACGTGCCCAACTTGAAAAGTGCCACAACCCGGCAACAGGTAAAAAAAGTAAACAGCTGGTGAGTCTCACGTCTGAAAGTCATACTATGAACCCTAAACATATCCCATGCTCATGTGTCCTCTATGATATTCCGTAGTATCGATCGACCTGTCCGTCATCTTCAAGGTCACAACGAGTGTGGGAAAATCCCAAGCAGGGGTGAGTATAAGGATACTCCATAGGATGCCCTGAAAGCTCTAGGGAGCAATAAAGAAGGTACCAAAATGGTGAGAAGTAGACAGAACAAGGAACAGTGAAAGAGTACAGTAAATAGAGTGCATCTCATCTCGACAGAATAAAGGAAGTAGACTCGTCCAACCAAGAGGAACTAGACACAGAAAGCACCTGGCATACCCCGTCTCTCTTCGCCCCACCTAGAAGGAGAGTAACTGAACCCAAGGAGTGGGAGGAAAAGTAGTGTGTAAACATATATATGCTCAAAAATAAACTCGAATGAGTGCATAAGGGGATCTCCATCTCCAAGATCAGCCCAGGAATAGTCGCCAACAGTTTTAAGGATATCCAGCACTGATGCCCAAGCATCCCACACATCAAAGTTGTCTCATCACTGAACCGTGAAACCTAGTATCCTGCTTCTGTAATCACATAGAATAGCCACTAACTAGCCTCATCGAAAGTGGATGAGTCTAAAATAATTCTTTGGGTAACCCACTGCCCAGCCCAAATGGACGGTAAACCCCAAAAGTTCATTAGGTGACCCACTTCCCAGCACTGCTGGAGGGTAATACCTTAAAGGTCATCAGGTCACCCACCGCCCAGCCCCACTGGAGGGTGAAAAATAAAATTCGTCACGTATCCCACGGCCCAGCACTACTAGAGGGTAAATAAAAAAGTCAAGGGGTAACCCACTACCCAGCCTCACTAGAGGGTATACCCTGATACGTCGGTGGGTAACCCACTACTCAGCCCTGGTAGTGGGTAAACCTGGAACTGGTCTGATAACTTCACGATGCCCGCGCCATCACTGGGTTTTGCTTACATAAAAACTGTGCATTGGGTCATAGTGAATCAAACAAACCCCTAAACAATGTCCATTCATGTTTCAACATTTAATGATATCTCTAAATAGGCTCTGTTGGCCCAAACAGATTACACCATTGTAATCCTTGTGGAAAAACATGCGAGACAGACTACTTACTTGATGGAAACAGACTCCCAATGAAAACGTTAGCCAACAACACATTATAACCATACTAAATATTATGTGTCCCACACCTCATTCTCGAAAGAGGCCATGCGGTCTGCGCCATCATGATGTTCTCGAAAAAACACGCCAAAAAGACTACTCATTCACCCGGAACAGACGTCTGATGAAATGGTCACAAAACACTACTCACAACATAAAAGACGGCCAGTAGTGCCCAAACCTCAACTCCGGCTTCAACGCCTGAAACCATCCTTGACCACTTCCTCTTGACTCCTGGGTCAGAACTCCGCTAATGGTGCCTTAAACGGACTTTGGATGTGCTCGCGCCATCCGATGAATGAATCCTGGTATAGTACTTAATGAGCGTTCCGTGCCACCGATCCCTCGTCTCAGGAATTGAAAATTCACAAGACCATATCAAAAACATCGTCTCGATCCATGGATTGAATTTCCATAGAAGTTATGCAAAATGGGCACCCGTAGTGGAAGTCACGGGTGTCTGAAATCAAGGGGACAAACCCCTTTGGGCTGAACCGGCCTGGTCAGGCTGGTCCACCCAGCAAGGGCCTGCCCGCGGCTCAGCCTCGTGGCCAGACAGCGGTCCCGCATTCCACCACGCTAACCGGGCCTCGTGGCCGGTCGCTGGTCCATGCGAAGACCCGCCTTTGGGGGGTCTCTGTCTCCCATGCGGGGTCGCGCACCGCGACCCCCGTCGTGTGCCGCGACCCCCGTTGCACGCCGCACCGGCGAACTGGGAGCCCATCGACACCGAGGAAGCCCACCACTGTTGCTGAGGATCCCACCGCCACCACTGAGGATCCCTCTACCGCGCTAAGGAGCCCACATCTGCACTAAGGAGCCTGCTGTCGCGCCGCCATCCCGAAAACCCCAGCCGCCACTGGGAGCCTGCCGGAAACCAAGGGAAATGACTGGAAAAATTATTGGGGCCACCCCGGACACCCTGGGACTCGAAATATTGATTCAAAAGGATCGTTAGGAAGATAAAACCAATACCTACGCAACTATGGGATTTGCTCGATGAACGGACAACATCTCAATGCATTGAATTGCATATGAAGGGGGTTGCGGGAATTAAAAATTCAAAATGCATCAGCCTACCTCGCTGGGCGTAGCCCGTAGCTTCGATGACGATCCGCCCGAGCCACCACGCCTTGATGGAGAGGTGGAGGAGAGGAGCTTGAAGAGCGTTTTATTCCATTTTTGAGAGAACCACCGCCAGAGAAGAAATAAGGGGGCGAAGAAGTAGGAGAGGTGTCGGAGTGTTTTAAGTAGAGAAACACTTAAACACCCACCCGTAGGCCCCATACCCGAACATTCAGTGGGGTCTGGTTTAAGCCACCTCTAGGGTAAAAACAACGTCCTGAGCGCAACGACGGTCTAGGAATTTTAATCTGAGTCTCCATTAAGAAGTTGTAAGGTTCACACCCTGGGCTTCCCAATTACTATAATAGGGATACAGAATGAAATAAATGTTTTAAAATTAAAATAAAGTGACTTTATGTTTCATTTATTTATTTTTCAAACCATAATAAATCTTCTAAAATATATAATATATTTTATGGTGTTAGAATCCATTCTTCAAGAATAAGTCACACCTCCACATACTCAAGAGAATTATTTTGGTAATTTGGGCCATTTCACTTATAAAATAATAATAAAAAATTCCCATTTGGATGATCCCCTAGGAAAAAACAATGGATCGGTTTGTGGTTTTGGATATTTTATTATGTATATCCCTAAACCTGTATAATAGATAAACCCCCCTTTTACTATATAAACTCACAAAAGATTCAATTTCCCATCACTAAAACTCATTGGAGAATGTACATACACTTCCCTCCACTCTCTATTTTCCTCCCAATTCTCCCCCAATCTCTCATGAATGCCCTCCCATTTTTTTGGAGTCACACAATCATGGGACATTACTATCCTCCAATCAAATTCTTGAACCTTCTTCAAATAAGTTATTTTAATATTAAATGATTATATTTTTATTAATTTATAATATTTAACCTATTGTCCAATTTATTATTTTAATGAGGATTCATTTATCCTCCCCCATGTGGACACTTACATAATTCGTTACTATGCTGAAATTTCCAAGGGGATCCTCCCCTTCTATTATTTATTTGTGTTTTTTATAATCATATGCATTATATTTCGATTTCCTAAAGTTGGGTCAGGTATTTACATTCCACTTATTACTTCATATTTGATTTAATAATTATTATAGACCCCATTCATTCCCATATACTATTTTAATCATTTTTTATGTAACGTCATTATAAATCCAAAATTTCACCGTGATTTTCAATGAAAAAACAATTGTGTATAAAATACAATACCCATTTTTAAATCAATTTTATTCAACATTATGAAAATATTCTTATTGATTTGGTACTTACACATATGTATTCATCATTACATGATCATGGAATAAATTATGACTATGAATGAATCCATATTGTATTATCTATTTGGAACACATAAACATGATAATAAAATTAATATGTTGGGTGCTCCATGATAGTACATCAATTCACTGGGTAATGTTTTGTACTGTGATACATCACATTCCGATAGGGAGAGAACCTGCTTCCTTTATGTCACTTCTTCCACCATTACATCTTGGTGGGGTTAACATTGACCTATGATTATGATTCAGTGTTTAATGTTTTCTCCATATTTCCCATGGTACAATTATCAATATATATCATGATTTATAATGAATGTTCCTTTTATTACTCATTACTATGACTATTTTATAATATGTACCACTTATTCCATGTTTACTATCTTATAGGTATTTATAGGTCACATTATTCTTTTTTAGGTCTATAGGTTATCACATGCGGTTTTATGATTGAAGGAGTATTTTGGGCATGTTAACATAGTTTTTAATAAAAAATTTGTATTTCATGTTTTATGTTGATATGTAATGTACCTAATTCCCTAATAAACTAGAATTATTTACTTTCCGGGTTGTATTAAGTATATTATTATGTTATAAATAATGTATTAATGGGAAATAAAGAGTATAGGTTGTCAGATTTTGTATCAGAGGAGATGTTTTGTTATTTTTTGGGTTAGGATTATAAAACTATAGAGAAAACCTTAGGGATAAGAATAATTATAAGAAAACATCCCTATATTTTGGTTTTTATAGATTAAGTGTTTTATCAAGGAAATTCATTCAATTCTAAATACTACAACTGAACATGTTTCTGGAACATATGTACCTAGGGGTAACAACTTTGACAAGGTCTCCTGGGCCTGACTTGGTATAACCATATACACAAAAATAGTACTTTCTGTGTACCTATTGTGACACTCGCGTGGGGGATATTATTTGTTAATTTCGTAATCTCATTACAAAAAATTATTAATGGGACAAAAATATCCCTAACAACATATGTTATTAAATATATCACGGTAAAAATAGATTAAAGCCTATAAATTAATATGTTAGGGAAAAAATGTAATTTATATTTTTTTCATTTAATTTCATTGGATTCATTATTATGTTTTTAATATTTAAATGTATTCATACCTATTTTTCCTTTTATTGTATACAAGGGTTGTAAAAAATAAATAATTAGTTAAAGAATCAATGTGATGAGAAATGTGATGATTTTCCCAAAGAGATTTCAATCTCCATGGGAGAAGGAATCACAAACATTAGGAAGATACTATCTCAGTTGAACTAGTTTATGAATAGAAACCAATATAAAGAGAAGTGATCAAACCCACTATGCGAGAACTATCCATAAAAGAGAGCTTCATTTGAGAAATGACTCCTACTTTAAATGGATCATATGATCTCTTAATCATGGAACAATGGATTGAATCCATTGAAAAGATATTATCCATTTTTCAATGTTTTTAAAAATATAAGGATATTCTAACTATTTATCGTATGGAGGGAGAATTTGGTCAGTGGTGGAAATTGATCCAAAATATGAAGCCCTAGGAAGAGATCAATGAAATAGAGTGGAAGGAATTTTGGAAAAAGTTTTTCAATAAATATATTCCTCTCACTTTCAGACATAAAATTGAATGGGATTTACTCACACTCATGAAAACTGATTAGAAGTATATCAGGATCTACCAGGTAAACATTAAATGGATTGAATTATATGCCTATTAAATTTTCTTATCCCCCTAATATAAGGTTTGATTCTTATTTGGTGGGATAAAATTTAACCTAAAAAATTCCCTGGCGATCTGTGACTTTGATAGAAATGACGAAATTGTCTACTGTGTCCTTAGAGTAGAAATAGATATTCATGAATATCAAGGGTATCATGGGGATAATAAGAATAATGTGTAATGTATTTTTGGTGATGTAATATTTAAATCAAATGGTTTAACAAATTTCAACATAGCCCTTGTCAAAGGTGCGGGAAGAAGGACCTAGGAAATTTCCCAAGGGGAACTATGAAATGATTTAGTTGTGGGAAGGAAGGACATCCATATAGAAATTTCCAATATAAAAAACCTACTAATGTGATAGAGGAATGCAATAATCCACTAACCAATAATCACATTGTTCAATCATTCAATGCTAGAGAACCATGGAACTTTGAAATTTAATTCCCTAATACAAGGATTTTTTGAGACAACCAACAACTTCCAAGGATGTAAGGGGGATATTTTTCCATCAATAATGTTAAGGTGGATGTAACACCCCAAGCTTCCACGGTACATTTCCCTTTTTATAATGCAATGGTGTGCATTGTTCGCAACTTTGAGATTCTATCACACCACGACCAATCAAACTAGCTGTTACGAATAGTAATACCTACTTTTTAAAATTTTTAAATTTTATCATTCCAAATGGACTTCTTTTTTTTATTAGTAATATCAAAATTAGATTATGGTGAAATTTTGGTACTTTTTTGATAACTTTCATATTTTGATGAATAGTGAAAATTTCTAAATTTTAATTAAAAACAACATTTTTAATCGAAATAATTAATAGTGATAAATTTTTAATTTGAGTTCTTTTAAAGTATATTTAGAATATATTTTTTACCATTTAATATAATGTTGTTCATTGGATGTAATTTCACATTTAAACCAGACATAAACAAGTGTCAATCTTTTGATAGTTACTATCTCTTAAAAACACGCTATTTGTTTTGACGACATGAATTAATTTTGAAATTAATTAATACAACTGATATGTTTTGAATTTGGTAAAATAGATATAATTTTTGAATTCATTATATCAAATATAGCTTAGGCGTAATTTTGGGTATTTTTCTGAAAACTTTCTTTTTTTGATGAATAGTGAAACCACTAACTGGTAGTTAAAAAACTGAATATTTCTTAAAACTTAATGTCACCGCTTCTGTGAGTGGAATTTCGAAAATCTGAGAGACACGATTAATATCAAGGAGTAAAATTTGGTTCAATGACATAAAAATAATTTTGGGTGAATAGTAACTTTTTACTTTTATTTACCACGGTTAAAAGTAAATAGGGTAATTAAGGGTAAAGTTGATATTAATATTAAACTAACACATGTCCTAATTCTATTGGACAAGTGTATCTCGACCAGAAACAACCTTAGGAGTAAAATATTATAATTTATGTTCAATTGGATTAGATTAGGACATTTATTATTATTTAATTCAAAGATGAGTTAAAAGAGTTAAAATCAATGCTTATTTACTAATACATTTTTAATATAGGGTTATACATAAGGTAAATTAGATTTTAAATATTCATTATAAAGCTAAAAATATTTCCTACATTATTATATTTTATTTATAATTTTAAGACAATAAATAATTTAATTTATTTATGACATAAAGATGATGTAGTAATTACCACAATAGTGAACAATTAAAATAATTGATATTATAAATACCCAAAAAATATAATTTGAGACTTTTTATGATTTAAACTAATTTTATAGGTTACTATGACATGTCAGAAATGATTTAATTAACTTTTTTCGAGGTAATCATTCGGTTAGGATTTTCACAAAAATCAATTTTCCAAATAGTGTCAAAATTGACATTAAAGAGTTTGTAAAACAAATATTATATTATTAATTGATATTCAATTCCTAAAAATCTAATGATCGGCCAAGAGACTTATATAATGATAGGTTTATCATTAATGGACCACTTGGGTGGTCTCTTGGAGGTATATAGTATGTTTATTAAATATATAATATAAAAATACAAAGTGACATGGTAAGTGTAAAACTAATTAACTGAGAGTTAAAAATAAAAGATAAGGTTAATATAATGACCCAAACCTGTCTATATTTTATTGGTTGAGTGGTTTACGACCCATCCCCACATTAAACTTTAAATAATCCACTTTTTATCCATTATAAATCTAATATTGATTTATTATAAAATAATATTTCTAGCTTTTCCAAAGGTTCCCCTCACCCCTCTTATAAAAGGGCAACCCCCACCCCTCTCATTAATTCACACCATCAATGCCTTTTGGTTCGGCCAAACACTGCCCAAAACTCTCTCAACTTATCTCACTACAACCTAGAGGCCATAAATTGATCAGAAAGCCACCCTAAAGAGCCCATTTGATCAAATCAAATGGAAGAACCCGAAGAAAAGCTAATGTTTTCACCACCCTCTTTCAAGTTCCTTTCTTCTTCAACTTCTTCATTCTTTGTTATTTCTATTCTAAAATAATAACTCTAGTATCTTCTATATACTGGGATGTTATTATAAATATGTTTCAACCATATTCAGTATTCTATCCATCCTTTGAATGGAATGTCACCATACATGCGTACGTACGACTTATCGTCCCACGTTGTGGTGTAATTGTCATTCAATAAATTATTATTTGGATGGGGATAATAATGAAGTTTAATTCATATAAATAATAAATATAACATGATAATTATTATGTATATATGATATACCATTCAATTATATATTATTTTAACATCAAAAGAATGATATTGTCGCTCGTGCATACGTACGGACTACCGTCTCCACGAACGCGATGAGATTCATTCTCCATCGTATCCTTTCAAGTATAATTCTCATTGGATGATTAAAATAATGTTTAAATACATGATATAATTCTGGATTTGAATAATATACAACCTATCCAAAACAAACACGGCTTACGTAACAAGGAATATAAAAGAAAATGAGTAAGTTAACACCCAAAATGATGATAATACTAAGATATTATTATCAAATCTATGTTAAAAGATCATATATGATATCATATTAATGTAAATAATTCTTTTATAATTCAATAACCATTATTTCACCATTATATATGAGGTTAACCTACCGTCGACGATGTAAAAAGTATAATGTATGGGGTTTCATATCTCATTTTTAATTCCGTGAGAATTCCATTGTTCAACAGTTATTAATAACTTATGGTGTGTGTACTTCCCATGTTTGTATTCATTATGTAATATACATTAATTCATGTATATTTACATCATCATTTTATGATCCTCATTTCATGGTTGTATGTTTTTTATGTTACCAAGTCAATAATGGAATTTTAAATTTCAATTTCCACTCATTCGGCTTTATGCATACTTCACTGATTATTTTACTCCAACATTATTTGTGAAATCACTATTCATTTGATTATTTCATAACATCCACTCCCCTTTCTATGGATATAATTTTTATACACATAATCACTCCATTTATAAATTCTCAAGTAATCGTTATGAACTTGATAGGAGTAATTTTAAGTCAATCTCCATTTGTTGAGTTAAATATACAATTCATTCGTGTTGTTTTTACAAGAATATGTGTGAATATCATCTGATTTATTTACACTAAATATCCAAACATATTTAGTGTATTTATATTTGTCACACATAATTAGTTTATTGACTAATCCTTAACCTAAGGATTTGGTATTTATAAGATAATTCATTTCAATTTACATTCCATTGAGGCTTCTTTGTTGTTATACACCAAATCACTTTTATATGGTGTATATAATGTACATTGACATAGTGTACCATGAATCCCTTTATTCTCATGATATTATAAAGTTTTTATTACCTCATTTATTTGTATTCTAGTTTCTCTCTTATGGTTATAAACTCTAACTAAAATACATTTTTAAGTGTTTTAAGGATTTATTCTCCTAAATATTTCTCATTAATGTCGATGTTTTAAAAATGGATTTAAGAATTTATTTATATGGACATTAAAGTTTTAAAATTAAAATTACATTTAAATGTTTCAAATTGGTATGGGACACTTTGATTCAAAACCCGATTTTTAAATGTATTCTTGACAAATAGTTTGATTTTTAAATGATTTCATGAAAAAGGAGGATATTTCTCTCTAATAGTTTTGACGATTATTTTCATCTATGTCAATATCCTTTATTATTCTTGATTGAGATTAATCTGATACAATAAAATCTTCCATATTATCTCGAATGAGTTATGTTTGACTGTGGATGTGCTAATTATATACCATTCATAGTTTTTCGATTAAGTATTGACATTTCCTATTCTAGTTTAATACGAATGCTTATGTCAGATTTCAAACATTTCATATGAGGAATGCATTGGACTTAGTAAGTGACGGGTGGAGCCCGCTCTAGCTCATTGATGCATCGGTAGGTCTCATGTGACAAACTAGTGTCTTGGAATGAGGCCTTGACAAAATCTTACTTGTAGTCTTGGCACGAGGCCTTGGCTACATGGTTATGATGGTCTGACATTATGCATTTTGTCATTATGAAAGTGGTTATTAATATTTTCATGTGATTATTCTACTTATAGAATATCCATATGAATAAGTAAATGGAATTATTTCATTTTATCCTTTCTATATTATACTGATCTTAATGTTTAAAAAGATTTAGTTTTAGTTATACATTCCCTTAAATTTTTACATTTATTTATGAAAGTTTCCGCTATATTGTTATCCTTACTGAGAATCTGAGCTCACCCCTTTCAATGATTTATTTTTCCCAGGATGTGAGGAAGTATTTTATGAATGACTTGAAGAGATATTATGAGGGGATATGAAGACAATATGTTGTTGTATTTTTTCACTTATTTATGTAATGTAAACATTATGAATATATCTAGTGTTTCTGAAACTACTAAACTAATCGGTCTTTTGAGACATGATCTTTTGTGATCATGCCAATATTATGTTATAATGCACCGACTCTGGGTATCTAGGGTCGGGGCGTTAGATTTGGTATTATAGGATGTTTAATACAAACCTTGGAAGCTCGATTTAGATAAAATCTGATTAGAGCACGTAGACCTATGTTGATCATTGTGGATTAGTTTAGAAGAACTTCCTAAAATTTTGGTATTGTAGATATTTTGTGAGTTTTCTGAGCAATAAATCCTTATCTGGATACGAGCAGGTAGAGGCGGCTCTGGAACAGATGTACCTAGGGGTAAAACATAAAAACACTTCTTTGAGCTAGACTCAAACGGGAATTGGTGCACGACAATGGGGCTTGCTGCACTCTTGGTTATGACACTCCTGAGGGATATTCTTAGGATAATTTACATTTTCATTACAAAACGATTTGAAGTATTATATATATAAGATGAGAGTAAATGACCTTGGTTAATCCTAATGTGTTCCAAATTGAGATTATGGTGACATGATAATATCTAAATGATTTTAGGAATACTGTTACTCACACAATGCTTACTGGTTTTAGTCAATTGATGGATTCCAAGGAAGTCATAGTGACTTTGATAATGATGTACAAGGTGGGAACAGTAGTGGCAATGGGCAACAAAATGGAATGTTGATAGGCCTAAAAGATATCGTCTTTATGCAAAATCAATTTTCCAAAAAAATGATCAACAATATATATATTAACCAATTCCAGAACTCAACAAAGAAGAGAAAGGTGATGAATGATAAGAGCTCCATCTGTGGAGACCATGGATAAAGGAATACTCAATTTCCATCATGTAGGAAATGTGGAAGGAGACACCAAGGAAGGTTTCTCAATGGGACAATTAAATTCATTACATGTAGGAAGGAATGACAAAATGTGAATAATTGCCGAAGAAAAATTGAGAGTACTAAGGAAGAAGATAATAATTGTCCCAAGAATCCATTTACATTCATTTTTCGTAAATATAGGGGACCTGGCCATTACCCAAGTTAATGCCCTATTCTATAAGATATTTTCTTGGTCAAGGAAGACGTTATGTGGAAATAAATGGTAGGAGAAATGTTTAAAAACTATTAGTGCTCCTTTTTTATGGGATTACTTTGGAATAATTTTCTCTTGTATTTTTAACCCTGCAGTTTTCCATGTGATAATGATATTTGAGGAAGAATTATCGTTTCTCTTGTGGATATAGTTATAAATAACCATTTGGTTTTATATGATCGTTGGGTTTGAGGCAATTATAAGTTATTATAATTTTGGATGAAAATGCAAGGTATGAGATAATATTTGTGGTTAATTTATGTTATGGTTATTTTGAGGAATTTGTCTCATTTTGGTAATGTTATAAAATATAGTTTTTGAAAAAGGACAACAAGTAGACCGTGTGACAACCCGTCACATCGGACAATGCCGTGGGAATCGAACCCACAACTAATGTGCGATTGGGATTTATCACCTACCACTGGACTACGTGAAGTCCCTGGTTAGTGTGACTATTATTTTTAGTTAAATGATTTTATTGATAAATAATAATTTGATTTGGGATCTTATGTATTATAAAATAAATACCCTTAGTATTGGAATATGATTTGGTGATTAAGTGATAAATGTTATTTTGGAAGTTGTTCGCTTTTTTGGGAACACTATATTTCCAAGGAAAATAGAATAGTATGGGATTTCATTTGTGGAGTAATGGTGGATTTTTATCTATGTTTTTATTGTGGATTTATATTGATTTGGGTTATTTATGGAAATTATTAGGTTAATTACTTTTAAGTATGTGACTTTAAGAGTAATTAATGTCATTTGGAGATACAATTTAACATAGAAGACTACATTCTTATAAGTTTTGGGTTTCAATATTAGTTTGGATTATATTGAAGGATTATAAGGACAATTGATTATTGAATGGTATTTATTTAACTTTTGTGTATTGATGGTTTAATTTTAGAAATTAAGATTAGTTTTTTTCTCTAATAGAATATCTATTAGGGGGATCATCAGATATTATACTAACCATTTTGGTTTTGATTAATCTCTAAAGACAAGGTATATATATAGTTTATCCTACGTGGATCATGTATTTCTATAGAAGTTTATTCTATCTCTTCTATTGTGACCAAGTCTTCTTGAATACTCATTGTTCAAAAAAATGAGTTAGTGGTATAAATTTCATAAAGAATGAATCTCTACTTTAAATGTATGTATCTCTTTATGTTCTTAGTCAATATCATAAATTAATTTCTCATCCATATGTAATTTAACTTAAAACAAAAAATCTTGTCCGTTTACTTTTCCTAATGGGAGACTGAGGACCATTTGTCCAAACATAAGTTTGTGATTTTCTTATTATTAACTTTCCCCTAATCATGTTTTCTATCCCTCTCCATCAGAACTTAACACTTACTTTATCACCCATATCTATGTTTTTCTACATGGAATCCTAGTATGGGTTATCTTGGGTGGCCTTTATACATCTCTTCCTTTCTTTTAAAGTGATAGTTTTATTGACTCTTTTTCCGATGTGGGACTTTCCATTATTCTCTCAAGCCCAATTTTGAAACAATTGTGAGGATACAATTTATTGAAGGAGGGGATAATGTAACACCACAAGCTTCCATGGTATGTTTCCCTTTAAATAATGCAATGGAATGCATTGTATGCAACTTTGAGATTCTAACACACCACAACCAATCAATCTGGCCGTTACGAACAGTCATACCTACTTTTCGAAATTTTAAAAAAATTATCTTTCAAAATGGACTTCATTTTTTTTTCTTAATATCGAAATTTTCTTAGGGTGAAATTTTTTTACATTTAGGATAACTTTCATATTTTGATGAATAGTGAAAATTACTAAATTTTAATTAAAAACAAATTTTTTAATCGAAATAATTAATAGTGATAAATTATTGATTTGAGTGGTTTTAAAGTATATTTATAATATATTTTTTACCATTTAATTCAATGTTGGTCATTGGATGTAATTTCACATTTAAACCAGACATAAAAAAGTGTGAATCTTTTGATAGTTATTATCACTTAAAAACACCCTATATGTTTTGAAAACGGGAATTAATTTTTAAATTAATTAATTCAACTGATATTTATTGAATTTGGTAAAATAGAAATCATTTTTGAATTCATAATATAAAATATAGCTTAGGCCTAATTTTTGGTATTTTTCTGGAAACATTCATTTTTTGATATATAGTAAAACCACTATGTTGTAGTTAATAAACTAAATTTTTCATAAAACTTAATTTTAATGCATCTTTGAGTGGAATTTAGAAAATCTGAGAGACATGGTTAATATCAAAGAGTAAAATTTGGTTCAATGAGATAAAAATAATTTTTGGTGATTAGTAACTTTTTACTTTTATTTACCATGGTTAAAAGTAAATAGGGTAATTAAGGGTAAAAATGATTTTAATATTACCCTAACACATGTGATAATTCTATTTTACAAGTTTATATCAACCAAAAACAACCATAGGAGTATAATATTATCATTTAGGTACACTTGGAAAAGATTAGTACATTTATTATTATTTAATTCGAAGAAGAGTTAAAAGAGTTAAAATCATAGTATATTTACTAAAACATATTTAATATAGGGTTATAAATAAGGTAAATTCGATTTTAAATATTCATGAGAAAGATAAAAATATTTAATACATAATGATATTTTATATTTGATTTTTAGACAATAAATAATTTAATTTATTTATGACAAAAAGATGATACAGTAATTTCCATAATAGTGAAAAATTAAAATAATTGATATTGTAAATACCGAAATAAATATAATTTGAGATTTTTTATGAATTAAAATAATTTTATAGATTAATATGACATGTTAGTAATGATTTAATTAACTTTTTGAGAAGTAATAATTCCTTTATGATTTTCACAAAAATCCTGTTTTCCAAATAGTGTCAAAATTGACATAAAAGAGTTTCCAAAACAAATATTATATTATTAATTGATATTCAATTCCTTAAAATATAAGGTTCGGCAAAGAGACATATATCATGATAGGTGTATCATTAATGGACTAATTGGGGGTCTCTTGGAGGTATATAGTATGTTTATTAACTATATAATATAAAAATACAAAGTGACATGGTAAGTGTCAAACTAATTAACTAAGAGTTAAAACTAATAGATAAGGTTAATATAATGACCAAAACCTGTCTAAATTCTATTGGATGAGTGGTTTTAGACCCTTCCTCACCTTAACCTATAAATAATCCACTTTTTAGCCATTATAAACCGAATATTATTTTATTATAAAATAATATTTCTAACTTTTCCAAAGGTCCCCCTCACCCCTATATTAAAAGGGCACTCCCCCTTCTCATTAATTCACACCATCAAAGCCTTTTGGTTCAGAAAAACCCTACCATAATACTCTCTAAAATTTCCTCACTAAAACCTAGAGTCATTAGGTTGATTATAAAGCCATCCTATGGAGCTATTTTGATCAAATCAAAAGGAAGAACCCGAAGAAGAGGTAATGTTTTCACCACCCTCTTTCAAGTTCCTTTCTTTTTCAACTTCTTATTTCTTTTTTATTTCTATTATAAAATAATAAATCCAGTATCTTCTATATACTGTGATTTTATTATAAATATGGTACAACCATATTCAGTATTCTATTCATCCTTTGAATGGATGTCACCATATGTGCGTACGTACAACATACCGTCTCCACGTTGTGATGTAATTGTCATTCAATAAATTATTATTTGGATGGGAATAATAATGATGTTTAATTCATCTAAATAATAAATATAACATGATAATTATTCTGTATATATGATATACAATCCAATTATATATTATTTTAACATCAAAAGAATGATATTGTCGCTTATGCGTACGTACGGACTGTCGTCTCCACGAACGTGATGCGATTCATTCCCCATCGTATTCATTCAAGTATAATTCTCATTTGATGATTAAAAATAATTTTTAAGGAATTGATATAATTCTGGATATGAATAAGATACATCCTATCCATAATAAACACGGATTAAGAAACAATGAATATAAAGGAAAACGAGTAAGTTAACACCCGAAATGACAATAATACTAAGATATTATTAACAAATCATTGTTAAAAGATCATATATGATATCATATTAATGTAAATGATTCTTGTATAATTAAATAACAATTATTTCACCATTATACCAGATGTTAACCTACCTTTGACCAAGGAAAAAGTACAAAGTAAGGGGTTTCTTATCTCACTTTTAATTCTGTGAGAATTCCATTGTTCCCCAGTTATTTATTACATGTGGTGTGTGTACTTCCCATGTTTGTATTCATTGTGTAATATAATTTAATTCATGTATATTTACATCATCATTTTATGATACTTATTTCATGGGTTTATGTTTTGTATGTTACCAAATCAATAAGGGAATTTGAAATTTCAATTTCCACTCATTCGGCTTTAGGCATACTTCCTTGATTATTTTACTCCAAGATTATGTGTGGAATCACTATTCATTTTATTATGTCATAATTTCCACTCCCCTTTCCGTGGATATAATTTTTATATACATAATCACTCCATTGATAAATTCTCAAGTCATCAGTATGAACTTGATAAGAGTAATTTTAACTCAATCTCCATTTGTTGAGTTAAATATCCAATTCATTGGTGTTGTTTTTACAAGAATATGTGTGAATGTCATCTGATTTATTTACACTAAATATACAATCATATTTATTGTATTTATATTTTTCACACATAATTATGTCGTTGATTTATCCTTAACCTAAGGATATGGTCTTTATAAGAGAATTCATCTCAATTTACATTTCTTTGAGACTTCATTGTTGTTATACACAAAATCACTTTTATATGGTGTATATAATGTACATTGACATAGTATATCATGAATCCCATTATTCTCATGATATTATAATGTTTTGATTACCTCAATTATTTGTATTCATGTGTATCTCTTTTGGTTAGAAACTCTAACTAAAATACATTTTTAAGTGTTTTAAAGATTTATTCTTCTAAATATTTCTCATTAATGTCCATTTTTTAAAAATGGTTTTAAGAATTTATTTATATGGACATTAATGTTTAAAAATTAAAATTAATTTTAAAATTTTCAAAGTGTTATGGGACACTTTGAATCAAAAATCTATTTTTAAATGGCTTCTTGGAAAATAGTATGACTTTTAAATGTTTTCATGAAAAAGGGGGATATTTATCTCTAATAGTTTTGATGATTATTTTCATCTATGTCAATATCCTTCATTATTCTTGATTGAGATTAATATGATACAATAAAATCTTCTATATTGTATCGAATGAGTTATGTTCGAATGTGGATGTTCTATTTCTATACCATTCATGGTTTGTCGATTATGTATTGACATTTCGTATGCTATTTTAATACGAATTTTTATGTTATATTTCAAAATTTTCATATGAGGAATGAATTGGACTTAGTAAGTGATGGGTGGAGCCCGCGATAGATCCTCGATGCATCGGTAGGACTCAAGATACAAACTAGTGCCTTGGCATGAGGCCTTGAAAAAATCTTATTTGTATTCTCGGCACGAGGCCTTGGCTACGTGGTTATGATAGTCAGGCATTATGCATTCCATCATTATGAAAGTGGTTATTAATATTTTCATATGATTATTTGACTAGTAGAATATCCATGTGAATAAGTAAATGGCGTTATTTCATTTTATCCATTCCATATTATGCTGAAGTTCAAGTTTAAAAGGCTTTTGTTTTAGTTATATGTTTCCTTAAATTTTTACATTTATTTATGAATGTTTCCACTATATTGTTATCCTTACTAAGCATATGATCTCACCCCTTTCAATGTTTTATTTTTCCTAGGATGTGAGGAAATATTTTATAAATGACCTACTGTGATAGTATGATGGGATATTAAGACAATATGTTGTTGTAGTTTTTCACTTATTGATGTAATGTAAAAATTATGAATATATCTGGTGTTTCCAAGGGTACTAAACTAATCTGTATTTCGAGAATTAATCTTTTGTGATCATGAAAATGTTATGTAATAATGCATCGACTCTGGCTATCTAGGGTCGGGGCATTACAGTAGATCCCAATAAAGAAGTGGTGAAATATACACTAGTTATTAATTCAAGAATAGTGACCATGATTTTTTAATTTTTTTCTACACATTCCATAATATATTGAATATCTAGTATAATTATCTATTCACCACCATAATCATAGATGTAGAGATGTCAGTGAAACTCCAAATGGGGATATTATTGCATCCCCAGTTTATAACTCCTTCCCTATCAAAATATGTGGGATAAAATTACCAGAGAACATTTTAAATACTACCTTTGGTTTAATTTGATGCAATTATGTAAATGGATTATCATTCCCTATATGGATCCAACAAAAATTTCTTTGATACGGAAATCATTCTATGTATGGAGAATCAACCCCGAATTCAATACAATTTCAATGAGGAGGATGAATATTATTTAGCACTTTAATATCAATAATGGATATTATTTCCCAATGAGCATGATTATGTAGATCATGTTATTGAATATAAGGAAATAATCATCATAGAACACATTCCTATTTTTATGAAATACATTGATGTGTTTCCTAAGGAATTTCTTGGTGATCCTCATAGATGAGAGGTTGATGTTTTAATCGATCATATATCTAGTGAATTGGAATTATCAAAGACTGTATATAGAATGGCTCTCTTAAATCATGAGGACTTGAAGAAAAAAATACAGTAGAATGTGGATATTGGGTTAATACACCCAAGTACTTCACCATGGTGTGAACCAGTCTCCTTTGTCAAAAAGACTGCTGGGTCAATGCACCATTTCATTAATTATCATGATCCCAACAAGATCATGATAAAGAAAAAGTATCCTCTTTCTCATATTGATGACATGATTGATCAACTACAAGGAGTACAATAATTCTCCAATGTGGATATGTGATAGGTATATTACCATGTCAGGGTGAATAATCTTGATATTCCCAAGATTTCATTTTGTAGTAGGAATGGGACGTATGAGTTAATATTAATTCCATTCAAGCTCACTAATTCTCCATAAATATTCAAGGACATGATGAATAGAGTCTTTAGATATTACTTTGAAAATTTATGGTAGTTTTTATTGATGATATTCTAATATACTCCAAAACTATGGAGGATCATGAGGAGAATCTCAGAACTATTCTAAAGTCCCTTTAAAAGGGGAAAATTATGCCAAGTATTGAAATGTTTGTTTTATATGAAGTAAGTCACATTCATGGGGAATATCATCATAAGAAGTGGGATATACGTGGACCCTTAAAAGACAGATGAAATTCAATATTGTTAGAAAAAAACATTCGGTATAGATATCTATAGTTTCATTGGGTTTTTGGGTATAATCATTGATTTGTGAAAAATTTATCATGGTTAATCATCCTGCTTACCAAGATAACTCAGAAAGGAGTCAGTTTTCTTAGATTGATTAACGTGAAGAAAGATTCATGGAGTTGAAAACAACTACCATCTATGAACAGGTTATTACACATCCCATAAGTGAATAACTCTATATAGTATTCAGTGAATCTTCAAAGAAGGATTGGTTGTATGTTACTGCAGAATGCAAAAATAATTGACTATGCTTCATGGAAGTACAATGTTCATGAATAAAACTACCCAACACATGATCTAGTGTTTGATGTAGTGATATTTACTTTCAAAATATAGTGTAATTATCAATTTGGGGAGAAATATGAAATATATACAGATTAAAAAATACTAAAGTATATATTCACAAAGAAAGAGTTGGATATATTCCAAAAAAAATGGTTAAACTAAATCAAGGACTATGAATTCTCAATCCACTACCAACCTAGTTATGAAAATAAATTGTGGTATTATCTAATTATTAAAGATATTTTATCATTATTAATAATTATAATTGAGAAGGATATAATCTTCTTAGACTAGCAAATGATGTTCATGGGAATCATAAAGGACAAAAAACATCACTCCTTTCAAAAATGATTTCACAACCATCTTTTTTGGAAAGGATAAATTATTCTCAAATAAATGATATGTAAATTCATTAAGAGGAATCCATGACAATGGGGAGGTCCAAAATGTTTAAAATTGATGAATAATGAATTATGGGATTTGGTTCATGATTATGTGTTCCATAAAATCCTATGTTTAGGAAGGATAGTTTGGAAGATGTACATTTTTCACTTTTTTTCATTCACTTAGGAATCAAAAAAATGTATCAAGATATTTGAGATCACTATTTCTAGGTAAATATGAATAAGGATATCGCTAAATATAGATCATTGTTCCCATTATTACATCATGTAAAAGACGAAATAGAGAATTTCAATAGGATGATACAACCATTACCCATAGAAACATAGAAATTTGAGAATAGTGTCATGGGTTTTTTTCATGAGAAATGAAAAGACCTTCATGGGAATCAATGCTATATAGGTTGTTTTGGATCATCATACAATGATATATCACTTTATCAAAATTCGAGAGTACTTCTCATTGGATCATCTTTCATGGATATGCATCATAGATGCGGTAAGGGTGTATATTGTACCACAATAAATTATATTTGATCGAGATCTATGATTCACCACCAAGTTCTAGAAAAGTCCCTAACATTTTTTAAAAACAATAATAATCTTCAGTACAACCTGTAACCCACAAACTGAATATTGATCTGATAAAAATATTTAGACACATGAAGACATGTTGAGAGCATGTTCTATGGACATGAAAGGATGATGGGACCAACATCTTCATCTATTTGATTTATCATAGCACAACAGTTTCCACTCAAGCATCAAAATTTCTCTCTTTGAACCCCTTATGGTAATAGGTGTAGAACACTATCATATTATGATGAATTTGGGGATCAATAATTTTTAGGGCCTAAAATGGTCGAGGAAATTTTTGAAAAGGTTAGGACCATTCAAAAGTAAATAAAGACTCCTCATTTCTTTCCTAAGATATAGGATGATCGATGATACATAGATTTGTAGGTTGGAGACATGGTATCCCTCCACATATCTCCATAGAAAAATTGATGAGATTTTGGGAAAAGGGAAAGCATAATCCATGATACATCAGTCCCTTTGAGAACCTTAAATACATACAAGTGGTGTCTTGTCGACTATAACTCCCACAGAACCTATCACAAGAACATGATGTATTCTATGTATCCCTATTGTAGATGTACATACTAGACCCCTCACATTTACTCAATCCAGACGTTGTACCATTGGAGAATTAACATTATTATGATGAGCATCCGGTTTTGATCTAATATTAAATGTAAAAAGTTATATAAAATATGACAATTCACCTTGTGAAAGTGTTGTAGAGACACAAAACGTTTAAGGAAGCAGCGTGGGAACCAGAGGAGGTGATGAAAATGAGTTACCGACATCTTTTTTTCTGTAGAAATAAATTTTTTAGGGGAAAACGTTTAATGGGGGATTATTTTCATATTCCTACCTATTATAAAAAAAATTCCCCTTCTATTTAATTAAATATCTTATTATATATGGTTCTTAAAAACAAATCTAGTAATTTTATTTTATTATATGAAATTGTATTTTAAATATATTTATGTATAATTACCCTTTATAATATATTCATTGAATATTTATTAAATGTTTAGTATACATATAGGGTTTTAACATATCCAAATGACACATACAAAAGAATTATTGGGCTCAACATGTTGGATAAAACCCTATGAATCCCAATTATTAGATATTTTTTAGGAGATATAAATTATTAGATTTTCCCTTTACCAATCCCAAGATGAAATCCAACAATATAAGAATGAGAGAAATCCTTTACAAGTTATGTTTGACCTCACTGAGATAACGACCCAAACCATGTTTGTTGAACCACCCTAAGAAAGTACCACCATTATGCACCTTACTCTCATAGTGCTTTTTGGTGTATTAAATTGATATGTATCAAGACACTATTAATAAGAATATATAGAATACTTATTATAAAATATTGCATATATTTTCATAATAATATTGTAACTTTGTAAATTAATTTTATTTCAATTCAATAAAACACGACTTCTATTTTTGGTTAATGTTAAAATTAAATAAAAAAAATATTTTGATGAATTATTGGACTTTTTAAATAAATAATATCTCAAAAAATATTATTATTAAAAAAAATTATTAAATATAAATGTTCATATAATTTTTTGAAGTCAAATGTAATTTTTAAAATGGTTCAAAATATATTATTTTCCAAAAGCAGATCTTTTTAAATAACTATCAGTTATTATTTTAAAAAATAAAATTGACACAGACACATATATATAATTATTTAAATAAAATGAATATTATTTTTTGAATCATAATTTCAAAATTATCCAATGGTTAATTTGTCATAATTTTAAGAGATAAAAGAATTTTCTCGTAAAAAATTAAATATCAAAATAATATAATTTATTTTTTATGACATCATAGTGTCCTAAATCTAATGTAATAATTACTAAAATTTTTATAAAATGCCAAAACAATTCCATTTTGAATAATTTAATATTTTTATTATTTGATATTTTTGGAAATCCATTGTGTATCTTCCAAAACTTATAATATATTTTATGATTTTAAAATCATTCTTATTAGAGTGTGACTCACCTCCATATAAGCAACAAGATTTTTTCTATATATTTATCCCTTGGACTTATAAATAATAAAAAAACCACTCCCATTTATTAGAAACCATGCTAAAAACCATTTCATTGTTTTTTGGGATGTTTTATTATGTAGAATCGATAAGCTAAATAATAAAGAAATCCTCCACATTTCATATATAATCCACCAAGATCTCATTTCACTCACTAAAAATCATTATAGAATGACCATACTCAACCCTCTAATCTGTAGGGTCCTCTAACAGCATCCCCAAGCTCTCAATAATCCCCTCCCATTATTTTAGTGTCACACACTCACGTAGGGGACCATCCTCTACTCCTTTCAACTTTAAGAACCTTATTGAAATTCATTCTTTTAACATCAATTTTTTATATTTTAATTGATTTATAATCATTCACTCAATGTCCAATTGTAGTTATTTTAACGGAGGTTCATTTTTACCCCTTCATTTGTACACATACCTAAGTTGTTATTATGGTATAATTTTATAAGGGGTCTTTACCTTCTCTTCATTATTCAAGATTATTTATGAAAATATCAATTATATTCCCATTTAAAAAATATGGTACATGTATCTCCATGTAAATATTACATCCCATTTTATGTATAAATTATTTTATACCTCTTCACTCTTATGAACGAATTTTATGAATTATTCAGTAACCCTATTATGCTGCTAAAATTTCACTGTGATATTCCATGCCAAAAAAAATGTATAGTGAATACCTTTACCATTTTATATCTAGGGTATTAACCTTTATAAAAATAAAATTATTTACTGGGGACTTAAATAAATTTATTCCAAATTCAATGATTGTGCAATAAATTTTTAAGAAGAATGAATTGATGTTGTATGATCTATTTTGCACAATTAAGCATGAGAATGAAATAAATATGATGGGTGTACATAGATTGTGCTCCAATTAATTGGATAATGTTTAATATCATTATACATCATGTTTTTAAAAGGGAGAAAAAATGATTCCTTTATTTTAATTTTTTCACTATGTTTTCATGGTGGTTTTATCCTTGACCAATGTTTATGACTCAATATTATTTATTTTTCCCACATTTCTCACGTTATGATTATTATTCTATATCATTCATTATTATTCATATTAATTTTATTCTTCATTGATATACCAATTTTCTAACATGTATCAATTATTCTATTTTTATTACATTACTAGGATTTATATCTCACCCCTTTCCTATCAATGTTCATAGGTTATCCCTTTCAGTTTTATGTTCGAATGAGTTCTTTGAGAATGATCTAGATGGGATGAGCCCGTAAGGGGCTCTGCTCTCCGCTAGGGTTCTCTCACGCCGCCTCCTCTGGCCTAGAGATACTCTCCTTCTTCCCTAGATCATATGTTGAGGTGGTGTTATCCTTCCTGTCGTGACCTTGTATTGGCTCCTCTTGCGCGCATCGGGGTCTTCGCCACTCGATGTTGATTCTGCGCCTGAGCTCCTGGTCTAGCGGATTGAGATAGGCACTTTGGACTTAGATCTAGGTGATTTGGAGGTTGAGTGTTGCTATGTGGTCTGTTTGGATGGTGGCATTGGGAGATGGTTTTGTTTTGAGTAAATGAGGCCAACAACGGGAGCTTTTCCTAATAAACTCTTGTCAAGGACGGTGGGGTTTGCAGGCAGTGAGTGTGCATTGATGATACTTTGTGGATTGTTTTCTGGTGTTCGTCCTTTTTATCTTCTTCTTTTTTCACCGGTTATGCTGGTTTTCTGGCGATGATTGGGTGATGTGCCGAGGGGTTCCGCCTCATTGATGTGAGGCTCTACGGGGGGGTTTTGGTCCCTGTTCGCTTGTGTTTACTTGTGGTTTTGGTTTGGAGTGTTGATGTTCTGGGGCGTGTTTCCTCTGATGATGATGATGCTGAAGGTCGACGATGTGGTTCACCGGCGTTATGCTTTGGTGCTGGATGGTGCTGCTGATGAGGGTCGCCAGTGTTGTTCATCGGCATTATGATTCGTTTGGCGAGGATTTCCGAAGAATGTGGTGTGCGACAGATGATTCGTCGCTGGTCCGGTGGGTCTCGTCGGCGATCTGACAGGAGGTGACATGGGGATTTTCGAAGGCTCGCATCTCGATTGCGGTGCGGATAGGATCGATACGCGTCTGACGGTGACGAAGTAATTGATTGGCCTCAGTTTTCGTGGTCAGCGCATGAGACAGCGTGTCGGGGCTCGTGGCTCAAGGTGTTGATGGAGGGGGACATGTTTTTTGAAATATGAAATTGAATTTTATGTTGAATTATTTCAACATGGAGTGAGTTTCTGTATGGTTACCGGTTTTCCTTAAACCGGCTTCGATAAAATTAAAAAAAATGATTTGCAGAGTTCTTTGAGAATGTTAAATAATTTTTTAATAAAGATGTTGTATTCACTAACTTTTATAATTATTTAATATACCTCATTCCCAAAGAAAATATAATTCTAAATCATCTATGTTGTATTATGTTAATGTTTTTGTAATAAATCAATTGTTAATGTGAAATAAACGGCAGGTTTCTTATAGGTGCAGTGAACTAATAATTGATTATTCAATATTTTCAAACACCAGATTCTTTTTCTTGATCATTGGCCGTGAACTATTTTCAAAATGGTGGTTTAACCTTTGTCTTGTTTCCTTTATCCCTCCTTTTCTTTATGTAAATCACAATTAGAACACTATATTCTTGCGTTAAAATATTTGGGTGGTACCATGCCATATTAGACCCCTAGAATCATGGATAAATGGAGATCGAGGCATATATCTAAGAACAATGTACAGATATGGAATCATTATGAGGCATAGATGATCATCTTAATGATTTAAGATCATGAAATCAATGGTATAAGGATTTTAAGTGTTTAAGAGAAAAAATAGATCTTTGAGTATTGACTAAATCAGATTTTTGGAAAAGAATAAATGGAAATGATAGATCTGGCCAAGATCCATTAATTTTTTTCCAAAGATCGGGCTAAAATAAAATCAAAAGGATTAGATTCAAGGCCACAGTATCAGATATTATAAACTATGAAAAAGATTACTACACACTATATACAAGGATGAACACAAGGTGTGATGCCCCATATGTTTTGTGGTTTGTATTTTGGGAAATCATATAAATGGAATGATGTGTAGCCCTCCTACATTCCATGTACTTGTTCCCTTTTTGGACATGATATGTGATGGATCATATGGGCCAGACTCCGTGTGAGTGTACATGGACACGACCATAGCACACAGGTGACACCCCCTGTGGAGGAACATGACATATACTAATGTACATCGAAACATGTTCATGTAGATAGAAATGGGTTCATGTACATAGACATAGGTTCATATACAAAGGAACATGATCATGTACATAGAAGCGACCATAAAGATAAGGCTCGGTGCTGATTTTCATTGACACGCCATGCAGTACACCTAAAAAGAATATGCTGCTACATGGTTGAGAAACCTTATATCTCGAGGGGCATGGATAGGAGGTCTAGTGGGACCACATATCATTTGGTTCCCCTCAAACATCGTGTATCCCTTTGTTAATTTTTAGGAATCTTCAAGGTTCTATATCTCCTTCGTTTGTACTTGTTTTTTGTTCTGTGAGTTGCCTATTCCGAGTGTTATTCACTTGCAATGTAATGGTTCCATTAGTTGTTAATTTAGATATATGATGTGGAATATTCTGACCACTCTTCTTAGTTATGGAAAACTTGATGATGGTATTTTTCATGAAGGATCACAATAGACTTACTATGTTTACCCTCCAGTAGAGTAGGGTATTGGAGTCCTTAAGGACTACTGAGTTTCCCCTAAATTAGAGATGGTAGTGGAGTCCTATATAACTACTAAGTGGGGCCCTCCAGTAGAGTTAGTCAATATATTCCTCAATGTCTACCGAGTGTGACCCCCTAATAGAGCTAGGTAGTGGAGTCTTTAATGACTATCAAGTGTGAGCCTCTAGTAGAGCTGGGAAATGGAGTCCTTGATGACTTATGAGTTGAACCATCAGTGGAGGTGGGTTGTAAAGTCCTTGATGACTACTGAGTGTGACCCTCTAGTAGAGATAGCTAGCAGAGTCCTTGATGACTAGAAAGTGTGACCTTCTAGTATATTTGGGTTGTGGAATGCACGATGACAGCCGAGTGTGACCCTCCAGTAGTGGTCGGCAGTGGAATCCTCAACGTCTAACGAGTTGTACCCTCCAGTAGAATTATTCAGTGGTTCTTCATCAGCTATTACAGTGGATACTACCTGTTATACACAGGAATGGGACCTCTAATTCAAATTCATGTCCCTTCAACTGTCTGACATTGGGACAAGTCATGTTTTGACTTGGATAGTTACTTTCTAGTAGACATGTGAGATATGGGGTATCATTGGTGGACTTTCAAATCTATTTGAGACTCTTTTTCTTAGTTTTAAATAACAAATAGATATCCCCTTTCTCTTTTATTTGGGTTTCTTTTGACTGATATTATATATATTTTATCAATCTCCATACCTTTTGACATGGATAATCTATTTCCATCAGAAGTGAAGACATTAGGGGTACACCATGTACTTTCTATGTTAAGATTCTTATTATTGGGTGAGTTTACTATCCTTTTTTATGTAGAGAATAAGCAATGTGTAGTTCATCTAATAACCATGTTTAGCACCATGTTCTTGGACATGGTTACTCTATCTTGGTTTGATGTCATCTATTTCCTTAACTATATCATTTATATATTATCTTTTTATTCCTATTGTATCTCTTAATTATACCCCTTCATATTTTGATTAATACTATTGGGTATATATATACACACCCATTCATGGAATTTTCCTGCATCTGTCGTGTCTCATAAAGAGAATATATTGGTCAGCAGTGACTTCATATGTTCTTAATAATAATTGGTATATTGGAAATCCTACAATTATTGAATCATGAGATTTTGGAGCTGGGTAGTCTCAGTAGTTTTCATTTCCATTTTTTCATGTCTGTACATATTTTTGGTTTTGTGTGAATTTCTCCCTTTCTTCATTTTTCACTATCGTTCTCTTATACACATTGGAGTTTATGCATGATTGTTTTACTTTCTATCTGTGTTCCCACTTTTAATATTTCCCTCTTCACTTATGAATCGATATAGATATTTGTGTGTGTGTTTACATGTAATTATGGAGAGACCATCCCATGTTAGATATTCCTTCGGTGATCATCATCACCCCCATTAATATAGAGGTAGGATTGCTGTATTTATGGCTCAATCCCCATCTTGTGTCAGATCATCACATAGTTACTCTGTTTGACTCTCGAGGTGATGTTAAAAATAAATTATTTTTCCATTCAATAGTGTATATCTAGTATGTGAGAATTTAGGGTCTGGTTCATACATTTTATATGGTATTCAAGTGATTTAATAATTTTTGTTGAAATAAAGGCTAATTATTTGGAAATGTATGTTTAACCTGATATGAAATATTATGCCATTCATTTTCTCGTTTGACCTTTTATAATGCTCATTATGAAGGTTATTGTGATTAATAAAAACCTCTATCAAATTGATTTATAGTAAAGGAAATCTTTTAGTATAACCCATAGAGTGGGATCAAAGATAGATGATCATGTATTAATGGATATTCTATTTTCTACTATGTGTGTGGATTCTTATGGGTATCATTGTATCATTTATCTAGAGATTGAATTCACTGAACCTATATTTAGAATTTAAGAATCACTTTTTTCCTCTTCTATAGTCATGGGGATATTAATTTATTTTTATATTCTTAGTATGGTCACCACTATGGACATAATGGTATAATAGGGGATAGATTGGGTCAATATCAGATTATGTAGAAGTGAAAGATACCTCCTGGATCATGTTCACAGTAGTAAGAAATTACATTAATGGGACAACTATCCTTACACAGTATATGACAAGGACTGTTAAGGGATATACATTTTCCTCAGGTACCAATAGTATAGTGTGGGAAATGTGGTGGTAGATATTAGGTTGGATGTGGTGAAGAATCGATACATGGTAAACATCATGTGATAGAGTTACCTACCCCAGAGAGATCAGAAGTTGGTTCAGATACCAACAACCTTTATACTTCATTGGAGTCTATATTTAATGATATTAGTACTTCTCGTTCTTTTATGACTTGATGTTGTTTGTTTTTAGTGTGTTCTGTAAATATATTCTTATATCAATTTTTTATGACATTTTCCATGATTTGGAATATTTTTTTTTATTTTTTATAATTCAATCATTTGGGTGAAATTCGAAACTACATAAATAATAACTATAAAAATTAATTTTACCACATTATGTGATGGGTTGTTCTATGATTCATTTTCTATATATCATTTTAATAATATCTTTAATGTTATTTTCTAAAAAAAATTGGCATTTATTATAGGAATTAAAGGTTTTAAGGTATTTGATTGAATATTATAGAAATATATTTTTTGTTTGAAATAATTTATTAAATAAAAAATAATATATATTTTTTGTTTTTTAATTTATGGACTATATTTAATCAAGAGTTTCAATAAATTTCTATAAAAAAATTATTTATTTATTTATTTATTAAATATTTCGATCTAAATTTAAATATATTTTTAATAGATAAATTTAATGTGAATTTTACTAAATATTTATGTAATATAAAATTAGTATAGAGGTATCTACATAATGAATTATCATAAAATATGAATTTTGGTCAGAAAAATTCCAAATGACTGACATAAATGTTTTTAATATGTTTCATAATTGATTTATCATTTATATCCATCTAGATATTACTAAAATCTTCTATATATAAAATATTGAGAAATTGAAGACTTGGTCACTGAAATATGATTAAATATATTCATCTATGTTATTAATTGATCCCTAGATAATAATAACTTAGATAGTGTGAGAGTGATATAAAATTAAATCAAGTTGGTAGTGGCGTAAAGAATAAAAATATGAACTTGTGTAATAGGTTTTCAAAAAAGGGGTTCGGTAAAATTAATATATTATATTTTGGACTATCCATCAGGGTTTTAATCAAGTATTACATACAAATTTATTAGAAAATAATTAAAAAAGAAACAATAAATATACTTTAAAAATTAAATTAGTGAATCGAATCGAAGACCGGGGAATTATTAGTTAAATTACTAATGAACATTGATATTGATAAAGTGGTGATATAATTAAAATAATTTTTCAGTGTAGCAATATTGATTGGGTGCTTCATTAAAAATATATTAAATCTATTAATAGGATCATTCGAGTCTATTTTTCACTTGATCAATACAATGGTGACTGATTAACTTATTGAATGAGTTAAATTTGAAGGGGATTATAGTTTAATAGTAATATGAAATAATGAGTGTCAAAAAATATATGGTGGGGATTTATTAATGTTTTATAACTTGATTAATGTTTTTTGTTATATACATAGCATGTTATTATTTTTTTTGATAATATATTTGGAACAATACATACAATGAATTATGTAATTTGTTACTGAGGAAGATTCAGTACTAAGTAAAACATGTCGGTTTCTATGAGTTCATTAAAGGAAATTAACAAGGGGTTACAATAACTTGAGAAATTATATACAGAATGATTCAGTGTCACTAATACATGTTATTGTTGAACTATGATAGAGGAATGGTTGATCACTAGTTTAAAAGAATGAAGGGGGTTCATACAATCATAACTAAATAGATCAGTCATGAACATTGGAGGAAGAAGCAAGATGAGACATGGGGAATAGAATCCAACTATAGGATATTCTTCAAAAATACTATATATTGATTGATTGAAGGATGTTCATGAATAAAGTCTTACTAACTGTGTGTATGTTGTTTGATAAATTTATTGTGAATGTTTGGCTAATATAGGTGTGTTGTAAGTTGAAGATGACACCAATGAGCCCATGGGATGAGAAAATTATTATGAGATAATCCATAATGAAATCTAAAGTTTTTAAACTATATGAGATTAGATCAACCATACACTAAATAAATGGTCTCTTCTAGTTATGGTATATTCAAAATGAACTAAGGGGTTGTTTGATGTATTAATTACATGAATATCATTGAAGATAGTTAAATCACCCTAATTATTATGTTGAAAAAATAATAATTATTTAGTTTGATAATTGAAATGGAGTGTGAAGATTATTACTATTTCATATACATGTCCAATAGAAAGATTAAATAATGATTAGGTGTGATAAATGGGTGGACCCATGGTATTTAATTTATGAAAATGAAAATTATGGTCTTAAAATAAAATATAACAAAAATATAAATTGAGGGACATATATTTCAGATAAAAAAATTAATGGATGACTCCAATTTTTTTATAGTACTAGATTCATCAAATATAGATGTATATAATAATTAAATTGGGACCAATTGTGTGTCTAAATAATTTTTTATCTATCATCTATGTGTAAGACCAATAGTTTCTTAGAGATAAAATTATGAAACAATAAGTGTAACTTAACCTGTAACATATAAGGATTTATCAAATGTATAGACTATTATTTTTATATTTTAATTCTTTTTTGTCCTTAATAATGATTACTAAGGTAGTAAAAATGGTATCTAGGGTGTCTTATGCTTGTTCAGATCCTAGAACCCTGAAATTTGAAGTGGCGGGCTGGGAGGAACAATTAAGACAAATCATGCCTCCTAGACCACACGGTTTCCCTAAACCGAACGACTTGATGTAGTGGGGTGCTAGGGATGGAACAATACTTCTAAAACCTTGGTAACCTAGGAACACAACCATATGGTGTTATAAGCCTCTTGGATAGATTCTGTTAATATGGCTGGCACACGGTTTGTCCAAACATACATCCTTACCATTCACCACTGTCGATGTGGGAAAATATACATTTTCTATTAATGAAATATTTTTCATTACCCCGCTCTCTTCTCCATCTCCTCTCTAGCATGATCCTCCCCCTCTACCATGTCATAGATCCTCCTTTCATACTATATAGGGTTCTTGATATCTTCCTCTTCTGAAAACCAAGTCTATCACTATCTGAAGCATCAGAAAGTCTGAAGTAATCATTACACTCCCTTTTCTTGTAAATCTCCATGCTTCCCTCTGTTGTTTACCTATTTGGGTGTGACCTATTTTTCCCTGTTTTCAGGACATTAGATGATTTCTCCAATATCTCTCATTCAAGATTGATCCAATCACAAAAAATGTATTAGTGGAGTTCTTCTACACTAAAGTAAGTGGTATTGGTGTTTCTCTTTTCATTCATCACTTGTTAATGGGTGTGTTGTTGTGTTGTGTTCCATTCCATTCTGGAGACACCTCAAATATGTTATATAAATTAAACGAATTAGTTTCTCATATCATTTGTGAAAATAAAATTCAAAAACACCCATATTTGGGTTTTCCCCCTTATCGGGATCCACCCGTTGGGTGTACCAACCCTAAATGACCAATTTTCACATTCCATGAAAGATTAACCACCTTCTATGTGTTTTTGTGTTGCACTACATATATATACTATATTTAAAAAAATAATTAAGATAAATTGATGGCCATGAATGAGGCCTATGAACATGATTAATTATATTCCATACATCATTGATCATGCTTAGTTCTCTATTCCTGAGTCCATTACCTTGTGCTTATTATTTACACCTCTTGTTTATTCTATCTACATGTTTTCTTGTGATCATGAAAGGAAGCATAATGGTTATGCATAATATTAATTCCTTATTCCACATTTTATTGGGATGAATTAATGTATGGGATATTTTTCATAACATGTTAGATTTATATTCATGTTGGTGAAAAAAAAAATTTAATAATATTTTAATATTTCATACTATCTGGGGGAAAACACGGGTCCTAACATGAATACTTCATGGATGGACTCACCGTGATTCGTGATGTATCTACTTGAAATTATAGGAGAGACACTTCTCTTTCCTTGTATGAGAATTTTGGGTGGATTTCTCATATACATGGGTGACACTTGTTCCCTAGGGAAGAAACTATTGATGGAACCATTATCAATATTGATATACCATGCCTCAGGTGACACTCGGTCACCTATGTGAGATTCATAGTACAAACGCATAGTTTTACCATGAATGGAGTGATGCGAGGTATTACATTATTGGTTTCCATGGAAATAATAGATGGAATTGGTTATATTAGAGGCTCCTTTAGTGACCCTTGGGATTCCACATGGATGGCCTTGGACATGATCAAGATGTCTGACTAGATTTGATGGATTTATCATCTTATTTTATATGTGAAGCATCTTATCCAAATTATTATAATTCATTAATGATAATACAAGGATTCAACCACCAATCCAAATCACATGATTGGGGTCAGTCAACACTTATTATTTAATTTATGATGAAACACATACATATATTATTACTTGTACAAGTTTCCATGGTTCGTATATCCATATAATGCTAAAATAAGTTGTATTGTTCAGTTTTCCACTTATGAACCTAGAACGATTTATTTATTTATTTATTAACATCCTAGAATTTTTCATTTATGTAACTCTATTGATTTATATAATTCAAGAAATTGATTGATCTAGATAATTTTGGTGGTGGCCTACTGGGATTATATCTCACACCCCTCTGTGGCTGCCATTGGTTTCCAAAAAGACTTCATGATTTCAAAAATAGATAATGGGGATTAGCTAGATTCTATTGCTTGATTGAGTTTTATGTTTGATAATGGTAGAAATGGATAGAGCCTATACTCATGATTCTTGTGGTAGATTATTTTGGACATTCTTTATTTTTGTTAGCATGTGGTATGTGCATATATCCTCAGTTCTATGTGCGCTCATATTTTATAAAGAATCATGATCATCATGATCACTAATATCTACTATTTATTCAGCTTATTCCCGTTAGTTATTATCCAATATGATGATTTATTTATTAGGGTTCTACAACTATTTGACGATTGATACTAATTTCACTGTGGCGGGTTACTGGCCCAGTGGTATTAATGTATAATTATTATTTACTCTTATATTGTCCCATATTTCATAGTCCATATATTTATTTGATCACCACATGCTGACCAAATATGTCATAGCCTCTCCATGGACACACAATTGTGTCATATTTCTAGTCATCATCCTCTTGTATTTAGGGATGAATGCTTGAGGTCTTGTGGCCACCATCATGGGGCACTGATACGTAGAATCCAAGGTGGGATGATAAAAATTGGTATCATACGTACACTCTTATACAATTTGTATTACTATTTTTTCATTGAAAGAATCCTACAATATTTGAATTCGGTAACGATCGTATCCCTAGGAGTAGCTAACCCATGTACAGGGGGAACCCAAGCTGGCTATGATGGGTAAATGTTGTTCTTTTTTGTTCTTGTAAATGTTTTGACGATTTCAAAATTGGGCTGAAAACATTTTTGTGTTTTTATTAATGTTGATGCTATTAAAATTGGTTTCTTATCCTTTTCCAAATTATATGAGAGTTTGCAAACTCATGCATAATACAATACACTATAGGATAAAAATGGAATGTAGTATTCCATGCCATATCTAATTATCATCATGGGTTTCCAATTTTCTTGTGATTTCTATGGTTCCTTGTTTTTTATAACATGAATTGTGCTATTGTTTCTTGAAGTATGAAATATTTTATTCAATTAATGTTACAAGATCATTATAAATGGAATTTTTTCACATAGATTAATGACAAAAACATAATTAACCAATTTTTCTATGTTTTTATGTATTATTAATAAACTTCAATGTAAATTAAGTGGAGAGTAATTATAATTTAGAATAACATTCAATCAATCAAATCAAAAAGTATCTCATGTTTCATCTTGATACCTAATGTACAGTCTAGGTTTCAAATGATTGGCATGCCAATTTTAGTTTATAAGAGTATGGGCCTTATAAATTTGGAATTTTAACTAAAATACTTAGGTTGATATTTTTACAAACAAATAAATAATAAAGAATTAAAAAATATATTAACCATTAAAATAAACTTTTTCCATTTGAATATGTCAAAATATAAGTAACTGGTTTTTTCATCTATACCTTACTTTTGAATATCCATATACCGTAACTACTATTGTGTTACCCAATACCTTGAACCTGAGACAACCTTAATGGTGGGAAATGGGATGTGTCTCCAATGATATTTTTTTGACCATTCATTACCACCTAGGAATTGATTTCAGAGTAGCCAAATAGGTGTGCTTCGTTTTTATAGAGGTTTTATATATATCCTTTGTTTATTTTTGTCCCTTTCTATTATAACTCATGCTTGAGGAGTGCACTTGGAAATTGTTGAGATATACCACCACAATGTACTCATGTTGTTCACGAAGAATGTAAAAATGGGAAAACTCCATATGTGGTCGGCCCAAACACACTCATAGTACCTTCTATAGTTCCACATAAGGGCCCTCCTTCTGATCTTCCACTAGGCATTGATTATCAGTTATGTGATAGGTTCCTCTAGTTTATTTAGTATGATCAAGGTTCCACCAACCTAACCCAAAAATGGAAGAGTTGACTGATGATTATCAATAGAATCATCTGTTCACATTTTCAAGGGATGGTGGACCACAAGCTACTGAGTGAAAGTTATAATGTATGGTGTCAAATTTTTACCATCTTGAGACCCCTCCTATGTATAGGGTCATTATAGATACCATCATGATGTGTGATTCACCAAGTGTTCTTGGTATATCATTACTGAGGTTGATCGTTGGTAGGGTATGGTATGGTTAGACTTATAGATTTAATTTTATGATAAGTTCATGATAAATACTCTATGAACAGATCACACTATGGAGTTTATACATCTTCAATAGGGAACTATCCTTATTATAGAGTATTCCACTCGCTTCACTGATCGCATGTCTTTCACTCCAATTATGACCATCGATGAGTTAATGACTGCAAGGAGTTTTGAGGATGGTTTTTTAAAATTTTCCACAAATAGGTTAATATCATTTGGTTATATACTATTATAGAGATAGTGATATTTGCTCTAATTACATAGAATAATCTAAGTGAAGCTGGCATGTGAGCTAGGGAGATGATGTTCTGAGGCATGGTTAATGTTCATCAAGTATTGGGAAGCAACGTATCGAGGGTCCACATGGAGGTGGTGTGCCAGAAACTATTAACACATAAATATTCATGTTTTGTTTCACCATTTTGGTATGACATTCCATAATAATCCTCAGTTCTTTTGGAACCTAATTGATTTTCAATCATGCGACGGGATGGGTCACCTTCTGTGCTTCTGCCTTTCTTTTTCTCATGTCTCTAGTGAGTGAGGATTTTTTCCAAGGCCAATAATGTTTATCGGAGACATAGGTCCACGTACTTATTGGATTTGGTTATCAACCCATTGAATTGGCTGATGTGGAAGTTGTGGTTGAGGCAGTTAAGCCTCATAACTTCAGCATCAGCAGAGAAGACCCACCTAGGCTAGTTATATAGCATCTTAGGGCCATTTTTCCATTCTATATTTATGTATTTTAGTTGATGCATGAGTAAAAAGGTCTATGACCATCTACAATTATAGGTTATATTATGTTCTCCACTACTTTAGTTTCATCTCTTTTTTGATATAGGTACATCAATCTCTTTTTTATCTACTGAAATATTTTTAGAGTCTGGTCCTAGTGATTTAGTACTCTAGTGGGGAAATGACTCTTGACACACCATTAAGGTTTTATGAAGTGTATATATTCTATTTCCATGATTTACCCCTTGAGATATGTGTGTATATCTTCTTGTGGGATTTCATCATCCACTAGATGACTGGATTTGACTTCTTTCTTGGAATGTACTGGATTATGACTTTTTGATCCCACATGGATTTATAACACCAGTAGGTTTCTTTAACATCACTAGAGGGTAGCACACGTATTAATAAGGGAAAATGTGATATCCAATCTATTAAATTTGGACTTGCATGTACTGTGTTGGGTAAGGTGATCGGAAAAATTGTGAATCTCTTTATGAGTTACTAGGGAATATAGCTTATAGAATTCCCTATAGTGGTGAATTGTTTCAGGGAAATCATCATTGAATATTTCTAAAATGTAAATCTGGTGAGAGTGGTTTCATTCACCGTATATCTCATTTTAGGTTTGGAACCATGCTGAATTATTCTATAAAAGATGAATCCTATTGAGATCAACGAACTCAAGAAGTAGCTTGATGATCTAGAAGAAAAAGGTTATATCTGACCCATCACGTCACCATGGCATTCACCTAACCTTTTTATCAAGAATAAATATGGAACCCTTTAATTTTTTTATATTTATGATGATATAGCTAGCCTAAAATGATGAATTTTTATCTACTTCCTCATATAGGATTACACTTTGACTAGTTCTGTGGAGAAATGGTTTTCTCTAAGATCTATATGAGTTTAGGCTACCATCATGTGCATGCGAGACTGTCATATATACCCTGTCTAGGATTCCCAATTATTTATATCTTTTATGAGAATATATTCAATATATTTCATCTAATGAAAGTGAAAATGGTCTTTATGTATCTGATGAATTGTATTTTACACCCATATCTTGATTCTTTTGGGGTGGAATTCATAGAAAAAAATCCTGGTGTATTCTCACACAAGACACAACCATTGTAACCATCTTAAGATCATTCAGAATACAATGGTAGAGAACCATCTATATGTGAATAATACTAAATTCCAATTTTAGATCAGTATGATCTACATATATGTTCATATCATTTTAGTGGATGGATAATAATTTGTCCTAGAAAATATGATTGTTTTGGTTTCTTAGGTATATCCCAAGAATGTTTTTCACATACGCATCCTCTTGGGGATAACTTGATGTTATATATAATTCATACAGGACTACCCTCTCTTAATTATGCCTATCATAGGTTTTCCTAAAGGGTATTTATGTTTATCTACTCTGAGGATTATGATAAAACTCCTCAAAATATAAATGGGAGACCAAATTAATCTTTGACCCTGATTCTTCAAACATTAGGAAGAGGCAATACTATTAATTATGATACATTATGGATCTGGTTGGGTGCAATTATGATGTACGGATATTGATTCATTACATATGGGTCCCTACTACGGAGGCCTTATGAGTGTAATTACTTGATGCATAGCCTCAAGATATATGTCATGATTCACACTCTACATTGTCTGGGGAACTCTTTATTTGTTGAGTGGATAATTGTTTACATTAATAACTATTGTCTAACATTAAACTCCAAAAATCGATACATAAATCACATATATTGGTGGTCGGTAGAACATCTATAATTAATTGATTTTGAGCTTTCTTACTCACCCCAAAGGATAATGTTGTGGCTAATTCCTTGTACTAGATGAATCAAATGCAATCCGCGACGGAGGATAGGAGTGACTATCAGTTAATGGATATTTTCTTTGATATACACCTAGAGGATTAAGAAGAGCATGTAAAACCTATAAATTCATCTCAATAAATGGCATACACCTATCTGGAGTGGGTTAGGATGAAATAAAATTCTGATTCTAAGGTCTATGTATTGATGGAGAGTTTTTTTGGTGAGAAATAGCCTCTGTGGTGTGGTTGTTTATTCAAATGATCTCCTACTATACCATGGGTGAATTTGGGTGAATCTTTAATTATGGGAAGTGCTCATGTGAGAATCACATGAATCTGTATGAGAAGTTCATTTGGTTCCTACCAATTTTTAAAGAGACATTTGTCATCAGTAATGGTTAGAATGCATGAAGATGGAGACAACAGGATTCATCACGAGGTGTTCCACATGTTAGTTGGTGAAGGTAGAGCACCAGTGGCCTATTGGAATCCTATATAGTTTATCCATTCTAGAGAAAAACATAAAATTTTTCAACATGAATTTAATTATAGGATTATTGATAACCCCTGGGAGCAATGATTTACAATGTATGCTCGTCCATAGGTTAACCAAGGTCGCAAAAATACTACTGATACAAGAGACATTATAAGTTTATGATCTTGTAAGGATTTATATCTATAATATTGGGCACATTCACAGTTGTAGAGACCCAAATCTTTACAAACATAGAAATTATGTTACTTTTGTGTAATATCTAATACATAACAAAAACCAACACTCAAGGACCGTAATAGTTTAGTGTCTTGTGAAACTCGGAACATAATCTTGTAATCTTGGTGAAAGATCTTCAACATCTCCAACAATGATCATCCCTTTTTTTACCTAAAACCTTTCTTTATATCCTAGGGAAAAAAACATATATTGGGTGAGCTCAAATTCTCATTAAGGTTATTCATGGAAAAAATTAAACAAACCATATACACTTGAACTTCTACACACTAACATAAAGTTTAAACATCAAAATCTTGAGTTGTGAAATAAATCTTGGAAGTACGTAAGGAATAGATCATAAACGAACATCAATAATGATAATATAGCATGGGAATAAAACATTTAATTGTCAAAAACCATTATGCACATGATATGATTTCCATACTATCAAAGGAATTGCTTCCAAGACCATCATAGTGGACAAAGTCCCTTACTGAATTGAGTTCACTCCTCATTCCAGTCATGTATCCCATAACCGGATTAACATGTCTTTCCAACCATGTCTATCTCATGAGATATAAATCCTTACCCAATGCATTAGAGGGAGATATAGGTCCCACCCATCTCATAATTAAATCATTCTTACTTGGGCCACAACATAAACATAAATCTTTCATCATAACCCAAAGAATAAAATGGGTTTCATAAACATCATCCCATCATAATGTAATACATATAAAACAAATGGATATCATTTCATCATAATAAAATTGAAACCATGTAAATCATAGAGACATTATACTTAAAAAATAATCATACTAAATAATTTCATCTTAGATGGGAAATAGTTTTGACAAAACACTTGAAATGAATTCTTGAGGAAAATATCCTTATTTTTCAAAATCATTTTCTTTTCAAAAAATGCCATGAAATTTTAAAATAAAAGTATAATTTTGAAAATAATAATGAAATATTGTAGAGGAATCTTCATGAAATATTGGAGTTATGAAACCGTAAAAATCCATTCATTCCATATAAGTTAAAAAACATTCTCCTCATACCTTTAACGGAATAGTCAAAAAGTACCATGTATGGTAAACAAAAGAATGATTCCTTCCATAACACAATGTAAAAGCCAAAGTGGGGGTAAAAATTACTTTAAAAACATTTAATAATAATAAAAACTTTATGAAAAACATTTTATGCACATGGATGAAATATATACCCCATTAAATACCTACGTATAAGAAATCTCGGATAAAAACGATATTGGAAAAGCTATCCCTTACCTTAGGTCCGATATGCTTCGAACATATCCGAACCTACAGTATAATGATTTAAATAATGTCATTGAATTATTACAGAATCATAATTATTGTTATGATACCATATATGGTTCACTTATGACTTTATATTACACATTCTTTTGTAAATTCCATGTTAAAGCAGTGTTTTGGGTAAAATCGTTTTATTTATCGTACATGTTTGGACATGTTGTTCTTGATATTATAATTAATTATATCATGATTTACTTACTTCCAGAATTTAAATCATGATTTATATATAATATATATTCAGTATATATATATATATATATAATAGATAGATAAGTGAATTGAAATACACCGTTCATGGAGACGGTAGGACGTACGTACGCATGACCGATGTTTTTCTTTCCTTATTGACTTGAATGGAAGTAAGTAGATGGAATATATATATAAATATAAATAAATCCAGTAGCTTTATCATGTCATATATTTCATTATTATTCATTATATATACATTATAATCATTCTTGAGTGGTTAACATGGAGAATGAATCTAATCGCGTTGTGGAGACGGTAATCCGTACGTACGCACGAGCGATGATATCCTTCCCATAATTATTGAATTGGACTGGAGTAGATGATATAATATCTCATAATCAGTATTATTTTATAATATATATATATATATATATATTTAGTTATTCTTTACACCATTATACGCATCCAAGTAAGGTGGTGGTGGAAAAACATATTACACCACGGTGTGGAGACGGTATTCCGTACGTACGCACGTGCGGTGATTTCGTTTTCCTTAGGATGGATAGAAGATGAGATAGGGTTGTTTCATATTTATAATAAAATATCAGTACATTAGTGATACTTATGTTACTAAATTATGATGAAACAAATAAATAAGAAGAAGTATAAGAAGAAATAAATTGGAATGAATCGGTAAAGGATATTACCTCTTCTTTGATGCTCCTCTTCTTAAACTCCTCTTAAGGCACTAGATTTGGTCTTTTTAGGAGACCAGAACCTATATAATGTTTATAGGGAAGTTTATAAGGTAAATTGGTAGGGTTTGGACGAGCGTGAAGGCTAAAAATTGTGTAAATAGAAGAGGAAGGAGGTGCCCTTTTATAAGGGATGAGAGGGGCACCTTAGGATAAACATAAAACATTATTTTATAATAAAGTTATATTCGGTTTATAATAGCTCAAAATTAATTTATTTAGAATCTAAAGTGGGGGTGGGTCTAACTAATCTCAATTAATATGTTTTAGACAAGTTTAGGTTACTATTATAACCTTATCATTTATATTTAACTCTAAATTAAATAATTTAACTTTTACCGTGTCTTCTTGTTTTCTTAAACTATATGGTTAATAAAATTATAATAACATGCCAAAAGAACCCAAAGTGGTTAATTATTAATATATATATATCCTTATATAATTCATTTTTCCAAACATCAAATTTTTAGGAATAGAATAACAATGAATAATATAATATTTGTTTTAAAAACTATTTTATCACAATTTTGACGCTATTTGGTAATTGATTTTTTTGAAACTCATAAAAGCATGATTAATTCGAAAAAAATTAATTAAATAAATAAAAAAATGTCATATTAACCTATAATATTATTGTAATTTATAAAAAGTCTAAAATTTCATTTATTTTGGTATTTATAACCTCAATTATGTTAATATTTCACCAATAAGGTAATTACTTCATCATCACTGTGTCATAAATAAATTAAATTATTTAAGGTATAAAAATTATAAATAAAAGACCATTATGTAGGAAATCATTTTATCTTTCTAATGGATATTTATAGTAAAATTTATCTTATGTATAACCCTAAATTAAAATTTTTTTAGTTATTAAACTTTGATTTTAACTCTTTTAACTCTTCTTTGAATTAAATAATATTAAATGTCTAAATCTATTCAATGTGGTCCTAAATGATAATATTATATTCCTATGTTTGTTTTTTGGTTGAATTATACTTATCCAATTGAATTAGGACATTTTTTAGGGTAATAATAATATCATTTTAACCCTTAATTACCCTATTTACTTTTAACCGTGGTAAATAAAAGTAAAAAGTTACTATTCACCAAAAATTATTTTTATCTTATTGAACCACATGTTACTCCTTTGTATAAACTGTGTCTCTCATAATTTCAAAATTCCACTCATAGAAGCGGTAAAATTGAGTTTTATGTAAATTTTTAAATTCTCCTAGGAGGTGGGTAAAAGACGGTGAAAGGTTCATTAAAATTTTCATATATCTAAAATTTTTATAAAATGACCCCAATGAATTACATTAAACTTATATAGGTATAATATATCAATTTTTACCAAAAATATATTTAAATAAAATAAATAATTATTTACATAAAATGTTGGTTTTTATATAGTAACCTAGTGTTTTCACTATTAATAAAAAAATGACCATTTTCAGAAAAATACCAAAAATTCACCCCAGGATAATTTTGATATTCCAAATCCAAAAATTAAGTCTATTTTGAAAGATAAAATTTATAAAATTTCAAAAAGTGGGTATTACTATTCATAATGGCTAGTTCATAAAAATATTATAAAAATATCTCGTTTAGTAAAACTCGGTATTGCATATTACAGACGCTATTGAGGAAGGTATTGATTGCGTGTAATGTAAGCCATGTTAGGGATATGTGTAGTGAAATCTCCATTTGGTGTGGCATATAACATAATCAAAGAATTTTTCTTTTATTCATTAAACACAATTTATACTTAATGTTGCGTAAAATAATTTCCACAAAACGAACTTGAAATTGTGTGTAACACAAGCCAAGAATAGTGTTGCGTATACTGAAAGCTAATACGGTGTTGCATATAGTACAAGCTAATCTTGGTATATTGTATAATAGAAGACTTTAAAGAAAATAAAAATAATATATCTCATAAAATCTCGGGTTGTTACAATAGTATATCCCATTTAATCATTTAGGACTAAGACACATGGTTTGCCTCAATATTCTGGTATGGTTTGAAAAAGGATCTTGGTTCACAACTTCTCTTGAGTACTGTATATCACCCTCAAACTGAAGAGATGCCTAGAAGACAATACTGGTGTTAGAAGATATTATTCATTCCTATAACCATACATTTGGAGGATTGGGGGAAATTCATAAACCTATTGTCAATTTTCCATCAAAAAATTACTTTAGGAAATAATTCAGATGGTTCCATATGTGAAAAATTATGGTAGTCCATTTGATTCTCCTTTGTTTTAACTAAAGTCAGGTGAGGCAGCACTAATATGAATTTCTATCATTTGAGATACTTCAATAATAGTTTGGATGATTCAGAAACATACATATACAACTTAATATAGGTATAAGTCTTATATAAATCTTTACAGAAGACCTCTAGAGTTCTATGTGGGATATCTGTTCTTTCTATGTGTATGTCCTGGATTCATTCGTTGATGAGTTCATAGTCATGTAATGTTATCCCCTCGATATATCGGGCCTTTTTATATTTTCTAGATATTTAGGCTGGCAGCCTATAAGTTATAGTTACCTCATAGATATCATCTTATGTACAAAATCGTCCACATATCCTAGATTCAACATAATCACGATGGCCCATCTCATTCATTTGACCCCAATGAAATAGATTATGAGGAGGATGCATCCTTTGAATGTAACATTGATCAGTGCACAAATTACCTCTATGGTAGGTCATCTCCATTATTCTGGGTGATATAGAAGAACAGATGCATTTAGGAAGAGACCAATGAGAGGTAGGCTGATGTATGTGCACAGTGGCTGAAAGATTTCATATAAAATGGTCTACCACCCCCATAATGGAAACTCGGAGATAATTTTTATTAAAAAGGGTAGGTTCTAACATCCCATAATTTCTTAATGTTACTTAGTATTAGTTTTCATCATTAATTTAATTTTTGGACCAAATAAATTTTCTAAAGGAATTCATAAAGGTATTGGGTGTGCCGAAAGCTCGTTTGGAATCTAGACCCCAGAATTGGAAGAGATAGATTTGGTCACACCATTTAGAGAAATAATTTCCCCTAGCAGTCATGGTTTCATTCAACCATTCGCATTGATATAGTGGGTTCTTGGGGGAGAAATAGTTTTTTTTGCAACCAAGTGACCCTAGGTGCATGGTTTGGTGGTCTTTGAGGCATCTTAGACAGAGGTTATTCTCATAGTTAGTGCACTGTTTGGCCAACCATGCATCGAAACCATGTTCCATAGTTTATGTGGGAAATGCATCCAATTTTACCATTAATTCCGTATTTTTACTTACCCCCACTGTTATCATATATTTTCTAGTGGGCTCTTCCTCATCTTCTATGTATGTCCTTCTCACATCATACTCCATAGGGTTCTTGATATCTCCCTTATCTGAAAACCAAATCTCTCACTGTGAGAAGATTCAGAAAGTTTAGGGTGTTCTAAAAACACCTCTTACTTTTATTTCTTTTTTCTTACATTATTTGTTTCTCTATTTAGGTGTCACCTATATTTTTCTATTATCAATCCATTGGATTATTTCTATAATACCTCTCATTTTATCTCAATTCAAGAAATGATAATGATAGGTAGAGTGATTATAAACTGAGGTTGGCTGAAGAGGTATTTAAATATTTTTTTTGTCACTTTTTAATGGGAAAACATCATTCCAATTTCCATACCTTTTTGGAGGACCACAAATATGTAAAATAAATATAATCTAGTTGGTTTCTCATATCATTTATGACTTTATCATATGAAAAAGGCATTTTTGGGGTGTTCACCTTGTCATGAACCACCCCTTCGATGTGAGAACCATAAACATCCCATTTTCCCATGGCATGAGGGGGTAACCACCATAATTTTGTGTGTGGTTCACTTCTAATTAATTCCATAATTTATATATTTACTTAATATGAATTGTTGGTGATGAATTATGTCTATGATCTTGATTCCTTATATTCCATACTTCACTTCTCCTGATTAAATTTATATTCCCAATTTCATTCCTTTGTGAAAATTCTTTGTACATCATTTATTATTCTTAATGCATGTTTCCTTGTTATCAGGACTCATTTACTAATACATATTATTATGATTAATTGATAATTACTTATTCAATAGGATTGAATAAATGTGTGGGAAAACATGCTTAGCATGTAATATTTATTTTCTTATTTTTGATAAGTGATTTAATTATTACGCCTTGGTTTCATCCAAGGATGGAGAGAACATGGGTCTAGAAATATGGATGTTTTGGAAGGAATTATCATGCTTCAAAATCAATAGTCATGATTTAGTGGGAGAGACACATGAATTACCTTATTTGAGCTTCCAGGTGGATTACTTATACTCATGGGTGACACAGGTTCCCTAGGGGAGAAATCGTGGATGGATCCTTTGGAATGAGGATATTCCATGCCTCAGTATATATTCTTCCCCTTATGTGAGATAACTAGTATTGAATTATATTTTCCCATTACATGAGTGATATAAGGGATTCTATTTTAAGTCACCTTGGATAGACTCAGTTGTATTGGGTTTATCGAAGTCTCATGTAGAAACCCTATAGATTCTATATAGATCATCATGGATGTGATTAAGATGCCACATTGGATTTGACAGAAAACACTACTTGTTTCATATGTCGTTACTATTATTTTAATAATTACCACTCTTTAATGATACTCCATAGATTCCACCACCATAAGAAATCACATGGTTGGGGTCAGTCGTCCGTTGTTATGTAATTTATGATGAACCATATACAAACCTAATTAATTGTATAGGTTTCCTCGGTTCAAAAATCCAACATAAGCTGAATCGGGAGGTATCGGTTGATTTCCCACCTAGGAACACAAAACATGTATTTATTTATTTATATATTTCCTAGAATTTATCTTTTATGGAACAATCTTCACATACATAACACAAAATTTTTTTTAACTAGACTCTATTGGTGTTGGTGTACTAGTATTATATCTCACATCTTAATTGGGCCGCCATTGGTACCCAATATACCTTCGTGATTGTAGAAATATATAATGGGAAGTGGCTATATTTTTATATGTGATTTACTTTCCTGGTTGGTGAATTGGATTATATGACTAAGCTTATTCTTTTAATGCTAGTAATATCTTATTTTGGTTTTTTTATTTTTTTAGCACATTATAATGAATGTATCCAGTATTCCCCATGTGATCCTTTTTATATATCATCATTGTCATTATCACCACTAATATCTCTTATCTATTCATATTCTACATGTTATTTGTTATATTTTATTATGATTTATTAATTATGGACTTGTTGTTATCAGTCATTTGGTATTGTTTCTTCTACGGTGGGATAATTTTCTAGTTGTCTAAATGAATTCTTCTCATTAATGTTGACATTGTACCTTATTTATTATTTAATATATTTAATTTATTAATACACATTAACCAATAACAGTATAGTTTCCCCACATACATCCCTATGGTCCTTGCTGCTAGTCAATAGCCTCTAGGGTTCGGGGGGGGGGGGGGTCATGAATAATTTTTGTAACTCTATTGGGGAACCATTGCATGGAATCCATGGCAGGATGGTAAAAACCATGTTAAATACAATTTTAGGTGAAAAAAAATTGAATAAGTAATGGTAATTCAGAATCAATATTTTGTTGTTTATATAGAGTTTTATGTTCATCGTACAAATGGTTCCCATTTTATTGGGAAACATTTCCATCTATTTTCCCCCTTTGTAAGTATGCATCATTTTATTTTTTAGTTTTATTTACTATGATATTATTTTCTATATCATATATTTTTGTGATATATAAACTTCATTATTGGTATAGAGTTGAATTTTTAGTTTATTTTTTGGAGTTAATAATAAATGCTTTGAGTTTGGAGTATTTTTTAATTGTTTCTTATTATTTTCTTCTATATTATATAATGTAATTAAATTATCTTAGAAGAGGGTTTTCATCATTTTCACAAAAAAAATAAATATTTCTCTTCTTTTTCATATTTTTAAACATTATTAAACAACAAAGTTCATTAAAAAATTTATTTGGATTATATTAGTAATGTTTAGTGAGGTGATTTCTAAAATAAATTCGGAAATTGGTATTTCTTACAAATATAAGATTTCTTGATACAGAAATTTATAAAATTTAAACAATATATATAAGAGTTTAGTGGTTTTGATTCTTTCATTGGATTAATATAATAATTAAAATATTATTCTTTTACGATCAATGATAATTTTTCACTCTAAAATCCAAAGGATAGTATATTTATTTTAATTCCATTATGTTTTTTCATTTTATTTATTGTTTTTTTTTCATTTCATTCTTCAATAAACACACACACACACACTATTTATATGAATTTTCTTATAAAAACCCGACTATTTCATATATGATAGTTTCTATTTAGTTAATATTAAATAAAATAGACATAAAGATTATGTAAATGTTATTGGACTCCTAGTTAGAATAATCATATGTTTAATAGTATTCTATCTTTATAGGTAAACTAATAATTTAATTAAATATGACCTCGTGATAAGGACTTTTTATCGATGATGGTTTTATTTTCATAGATGTGTGGAAATGTGGTATTCAACTATTATTTAAATAATAAAAATATAATTTAAAATTTCTTTTTCTCAATATATTTTTTAACACCTCATATGGTCATAATCATAGTTATATTACACATCCAATGACATAATATTTATCTATAACCGATATATGTTGTTTCACATGGGTTCTAACCCACTATGTTGTTGGAAAAACCATTGGTATCCATTAAATTAGAAACATTACCTTCATTTGAAGAAAACTATCCTTCGATAATATTCATTTACCCTTTTATTGTTTTTATTCTAAATTTATCACCCATATATTATATATTCTTTATTTTATATTTTTATCAATCTTATAAATTTCCACTTTTACTGACCACATGTTTGCCCATTTTTCTAATTTAACTAATGATTTTGTTTCTATTTAATTCATTAATTACTAGTTTTATAATCCATTTAAAATAAAGATACAAGATTTTTTACCAAATATTTTAGGCTTGAGAGGATGTGATAATTTCACACAATAGTTTGATTCCATATTGGAAAATATACTTTCAAGATGGATTCATTATATGCATTATTTTTATATTTATTATAAGATTAATTATAGTATTTATAGGCTATTTTTAATGATTACTTGAGGATACGTATTGTAAAAATATAGGGGGATTCTAAATTAATAAAATTATAAACATTTTCCATAAACATTTTCTTATAATTTTTTTATAATTTTTTGAAGAATAATATAATATAATTTTTTGATTCCTTTTTCTTATTTAAATTGAATAATGATATAAAATTTAATAAATAGTTAACCAAAATTATAATTTTTTTATTTTTTAATGGTTAAATATTTATGGGAGCATCATTTTGATGTCTTTTGGGATTTTTAATTAAAATAATATTTTTTAAATAATTTTGGATGTTTTAGTGGAATATAATTTTATAATATCCTTTTTGAGCTTGTAAATTGTTTATGGAACATTAAATTGAGATATTAATATTTTAATATTTTCACGATAAAATATTTAAAATATTAATTAATAAAATTAGTTGAAGATAATATTTATTCATCTATGTGCTTAAAATAGTGGATGGAATTAAAAATGTTAAATGAATTATTAAATAATATTCAATTTTTTATTAAGTTTTAATGTTTTTTTGTAAATACCTAATATTTTCATATATTAATATTATATTTCATTAGATGAATATTCATTATATACGTTACTATCCATGCTAGAATCATATATTCATAGTATGCTTGGAAACATGTCACATAAGAAACTGGTTCCTAAATGTCTCTCATTATGTCCTTAAAAAGTATTAAGATTCATATAAATAGCATAAATAATATTATTCATCATAAAATTGTGAAAGAAAACATTATAATGGGTGAGAAATGATTCTTATTTAGTGTAAATAAGGTAGACGACAATGATATCTTAAACATAACAGGGGTATAGGGTCATGAGAAAATGAGAATAACATTGTAAAACCATACATTTTAAATAAAAACAATAATTAAGATTCATGGAATAAATCATGGATGTTCATAAGATATGAATCATTAAGGAGTCGAATAACCTGATCCATGGAAGAATAAAATTATTTATAATACATGCAATTGTGGCATAATCATAGAAAATAATTTCCTTAGTAATCAAGGACCATTTCCAAGACTATCGTTATTGATTTAGATCTATCCCCATTCCATTAAAGTTTATATGGTTAACTCCTAAAACAATAATTATAGATAAATTATCATACAAAACTAAGATTAATCCTTATTCCATTCATGTTTTTATAATGATATATAAATCATTTCCTAATTCATTGGAGGGATATATAATTCTAATGCCACATACTTTTTGATGTAATGTTACTATTTTCCTTGGTTATAACATAACCACCGTACATGGTTTATACTATAACTACACATAACATAATTAAAATAATATATATTTTTTAAAAAAAAATCCTAAAACTTTCATCAAAACATATAATAATAACTCTTCCAAAAAACAGGTTTCATAAACCATTGATTAATTCATCATAGAATAACCCATGAAAAATAAATTAGTTTCATAAAAATCATTTCAACATAAACATTATCCTTGCATATAAATAGTAAAAATTATATTATTATATAATATCCCCAAAAATAAATAATTTACATCAAATGATGTTATCATACATGAAAATCCCTTTAAAATATCAATGAATTATTACTTGGTGAAGACAACTTTTCCATTTTGAAAATAACTTTTAAAATAAAAATAAATCCAAAACATGATGAGAAAAATATTCATTTAAAATATGATTGAAATAATTTATAGAATGATTCTAAAAATTGATCATTTTTTACTGAGGGAAATGATGCTCATGGATTATATGTTAAAATATATCATTCCTTTCAAATTTTTAGTGAAAAGTAAAAAACATAAATCATTATGAAAATGAAAAGAAGTTTCTATGTGAACAGTTTTGTAAGAATTCAAACATCAGTAAATATTTACTAGATAACTAATTATTAAATAGTAAAACAATTATTTAAAACTTATTATATAAAATATGGATATGGATTAAAAAGATTCATGACTAAGTAGAAAAGAAAAGTTGGGTTTACATAAAAACATGATTCAGGTATCTTGAGTAAATAAGTTTTGAATATGACATGCATCCCACATAAATAATAGTGAGAGGAAAATATCTTACCTCAGACTTGACTACCATCATAAAATATTAAAACTAATTTATAATATATATATACTCATTATACATATATTTAAAAACCACAATCATATATATTTTACCATTTATGATTTATCAATAACAATTTTCTCTAATTTAATAAAATTTATAAATTAAAATCATTGTTTAGTGTGATATCTGTTTTGTTTTAATGTATGTTTTGGTTTGATTATTTTTATCCTTATAATTTTATCATGGTTCAAAAAACTCCAAAATTTTATTAATGATATAAATATCCTCTATATTATGTATATACATGATTATAGATATCAAAAAAAACATTGAAAAACTAATTACGCCAATTGTGGAGATGGATGGTCAATCATATATTGGAACGATGTTTCCATTTTTCAATGGATAGATTGAATTAAAGGAAAACATTAAATCACATTCCCAAGAACATAATTATAATATAAATATATAATATATATAAATTAAATCAATCCTTGTTACCATCCATGTAAAACCAAAATGGAAATAGAATCACATCGCTTCGTGGAAGTGGTTGTTCACACGTACACATGAGGGACATTATTGTTTTCCAACGGTTTGGAAGTTAAGAAGGATTTTATTCAATTATTACAAATAAATTAAAATTATGTCATAATTATTATATATATAGTTTATGATGATCAAAATACCCATCCATAAATTCTGGTGAAGGAAAATGAATTGCACCGTTGTGTGGAGATAATATGTTGTACGTACGAATGTGCGATACTTTCACTTATTAATTATTGTAAAGAGGGTGAATAATGGGTTTTTCACAATCATGATGAAAATTAATTATATTAATTATATTTAGGATGTTATTTTATATAAAATGTAATATATTTTTATTATTTAAAATAATGATTAAAATGAAACTGAATTGTAATGTTGATTACCACTTCTTGGAAACAACTCTTTTAGATTTCCTCTTTAGGAACCTAGGGATGGTATTTTTGTAATAAAAGAGAATTTAGATTGTTTCAAGGAATGATAAGAATTTATTTTTTTGGTTTTTATATCTAAAAGGATCAAATTTGTGTGAAAATTGGAAATGAGTGGTTCCCTTTTATAATTGATGAGGGGGCACATTAGTAATTTCATAAAATAATTAAATATAATATGTTTATTCTCTACCAAATTGCCACCAAATTGCAGGTATTAATATATAATATTTTATGCCGTTTAAATTCAAAAAAATATAAAAATTTAAAATTTAATATGGGTTTCTAAACGTTATTTATTGGTTTGACCCCTTAGTTAACCAATTTTATCATTAACTGCATTAATTTCATTCTAACTCTTAAAAGGTTATAATTTTTATATATATTATGAAAAATGGAACAAAAATTGAAAATTTATCATATTTTAGTCAATATCTTTTCCACCTAGTCCTTTTCAAGAATATTATTATATTTACGTAATTCAATGATATATAATTTTGATAATAAATATTTAATTTTATTTTGGACTCAACTCATTTAATTTGCCTTAAAGGACATAAATACAAAGTTGTGACTTTATTATAATCCTTTTACACATAAATAAAATTTTTTATTAATATAAATATTTATTAAACTAGATGGGTCAGAAAAAATATAATAATTTTTTTATTTGTAAAATATTTAATTTTTTATATTAATTAAATAAGTATTTCATCAACATTGTATGAGAATTTATTATAATTATATAAATTAAAAAATATATATATAAATTTATATAAGGAAACTAATTATGATGAAAATTTATAATCATTAATTTTTTAATTTTATTTTCTTTAAATATCATCGGTTAATTTCATTAAAATTTTATTATTCAAAAAATAAATTTTGATCATATTTTGATAAGTGTATAATTTAATTTTTCCAATAACAATTACAATGAAAATTTATAATCTTATTACTTTTCAACCATGATTCACCTAATTTATCCATTATGTGGTTGATAAATTTTACCACAGTTACTATTCAAATTGCTCAAAAATAAATGGGGAATACTTTCCAAATTAGAACCCTTATATTTCAAAATAAGGATTAAATTTTATCAAAATCATTCTCTATTATTTTTAGAAATTAATTTTAAATGAAATGTGTAAGACATGACGATATCCCATTTAAAAAAATACATCTTCAAGCATAAAATTGATTTATTCTTATATATTTATTTAAAAGATATTAAATAAATATTAAAAAATATTATTTTATAAATAATATATACATTTCATTAAAATCATTCACACACAGTAGTTATTAAAATTTATGAATATGAAAACACATTAACTTTTAAAAAAAATATATTTATGATAAATCATTTTTAAGTATAAAAACATATTGTTCTAAATTAAATAAAAAAATTGGTTCCAATGAATAATAATATAATATTTAAAATTTAAAAGAACTAATTTTACACTAAAATAATTTTAAAACAAAATGTAACTTTCTGATGTCCTAGAACAAAAATATAGTTTTAAATAAAAATCAATATTTTTCACTATTCACTCGAAAATCAATCATTTATACAATTATCAATAATTATTTGAAAAATATTATGATTGGATGATTTGAATATTTTAGTTAATTTTATGAATTTTTTTTAAAAGGGTCAGATTTTAAATATAATATTTTTCAAAAAAATAGTAAAAAATTGGAGGAAATTTAATTTTTAAGCATAATAAAACAATTCTCAAATTTTAATTCTTACATAATTAGAATTAATAAATATATTTATATATTGTGGGATGTTTTTATATATATAATAAATCATTTAATCCTATTCACACAATCAAATATAATGACTATATATTAATGATCATATTAAAATAACAATACTCCATGGTTTATTTATGTTTCATGCTTTATAGCATAAATAATATCAAACATAATGTAATTTTTAAAATATTTGGGTATAAAATTTTTCTTTGAGGACTAATTAAATGAGTTTTCCTATATAATTAAGGATCATATTATTAATGGTCCATGTAAGTTTTTGAAATTTTAAGGAATCATCATCAATAAGATTAAAAAAAATTAGAACCTAGCCTAATAAAACATTCAATGAGAAGAGTATGAATAGTTCTGAAATTTGAGAAGAATCATAAGATAAAAATGTACTATAATAGGAATTAAAGTAAATTATTTCTATATGTACGAAATTTGAAGAAACATTGTAATTGTATTGATCAAAATATAGCATCGTATAAGATTTATATGGAATGACCATAAGAAATATGTTGGAGAAATCATTGTTTGGGTAATATTTTTCAAATAAATTAATCCCATATAAGACTAATTAATCCTTGAATTGGTTTTTATTTTATTGTCGATAAATGTTATTTACAAAAAAATAAACTTCTCATATTATAATCCAAGTGATCAGACAAAGAGTTATATTATATGAAGATTCACAATTTTTTGAACTAACCATTAGGGATAGGGTATTGACCAAATGAGATTTTTGATCAACTAAATGAATTTTGAAGAAGGTTGAGCATGGTATAAATAAATGGGTAAAGGTGAGTTTATATATAATTTTTCAATTTTTTTGATTACTAATAAATTTTAAAATTATTAAGAGACCAATTGGGATTACTGATCGAAGAACATTATTCAAAACAATGTAAAATAGATAAACACTACATAAATATAAATAATGATGAAGCTATTATGAATCGTAAAGGTTGGATTGATGCAAATTTAGATATTTGGGTGTTAATGTATTTTAATTAATCTTTTTCTGGGATTATTATTTTTAGATATAAATCTTTAATAACCCTTGAATGTGATAAATAAGAACTTTGAAATAAATGAGGTACTTAAGGATGAATCATAGATCTATAGGAAAATATTTTCTGGTAATGGATACATAAATTTTTAATGGTAGTATATAGATCTAACTATGTCATGTCATGTTATTCCTCCCCTTTAGTGTATATTTTCCCACACAAAATTTATAATTCTTTTTGTTATCAGCAAATCCTATTTTAGATAAAATGATGAATTGTTACTCAAAACAAGTACTCAATAGAGATAATCCCTTTAATATTATTTGTAACAAGGTGGATTTGGATATGTATTTTCTTCCACCAACAACAATCCATTGATGATTCTTGGAAGGCTTTGAGATGAGGTTCAGATTGATTAGTATTCATGGAAGTATTTGAATTCGATGGAGGTCAATGGAATTTCCATCTAAGAGGGACTAAATTTTATATATATGGTTGAAACCATTTATATAAGGAATCATTACCCCTTTAATTAGTTTGATTCATTTCATATAATATAATTTAATTTCCAGAATCGATCATATATATCAGATCACACTCAAAAAAATTGGTAGACTATATTGATCTCCCTAGAAAATAGAAATCTATACTAGAAAAAAAATCCATTCCAACACATTTCTAAAAATGTTATTAAAAAAAAATATTCTCATTTTAAAAAACATTAAATAAAACATCAGAAATAGTTTTAAAAATATTAAAATTTTAAAGTACCCTAAATTATTAATATATTTAAAGAACAATTTGGAAAATAAATAATCACACTCAATTTTGAAGAAAAATAATTAATAAATTAATCTATTTATCTGGAATTTATATATTAGAGAAAAATCAATGTTTAATAATGAAATAAGTTTAAACACCCTTAAACATGTAAAAAATATTATCAACTAGATTCAACCTCAACTAGTCTATTAAAATTCTATAGTTCAACATTTTCTCCTTGAAACCATAATTGTTAGGAGCATCTTATCCTTTGAAGAATGTTTTAGAGCCAAATTCATACGCTTATTGGAGCATCCCAACTAATATATTTATATACGCAAACCAAAAATGACTACCATGTTTTAACACATATTTGAAATCCTTGGTTCCCTAAGAGAGTTAAACACACCCTAATTTTCTACATGATAACTAAACACAATTTTATTACGATGTAATATATCTTTTGTTTTCCTTTACACATACGATAGAATTTACTAAAATGAAATTATATATAAAAAGATATCACAAGTGATAATGAGGTCACATCATTGGTGATTTTTTAATAAGGAATTTAAACCCATCCTTATAAAAATATTTTTACCAATTCCTTTAAAGGTAACTTTTTTATTTAGTCCCCCATATTAAAGATCAGTCTAAAAAATTAAATGTGATTAAACCTTATAGTTTCAACTACCTCACATAGCTATTTATGATACCAATGTGTCTCAATTTTCCATTATATGTATTATTTAATGTACTAACCAATATTTCTTGGCTATCACAGTGCATAGAAACTGAAGATATAGACATAGGTCAGAATATAATAACAGATAAAAGAGTTCTAATCACATAAAATACATTTCTCTTAGCTGCTAAAGAAAAAAAACATAGAAGCCATTGTGAGGTATTTTATACAAGTTTTTTTATTTTAAACCTAGGTGATAGATCACCTCAATTTAAAAAAACCCAACCACTCAATGAAGAGTGATCTGTTATATTAGTTATCTAGATAATATCGAAAAAACAATTCAATGTCCCTTAGTTTCAAATATAATATATAATGTTATTCATAGTATACATTATTATTTTTAGAATTCTTTAAACTACATCCCATTTTACATAACCTAAAATACTATTATAGCTACTCAAATTTCCAATATCATAATAAATATCTAATATTTTGCATGTAATGGAATACATAAGAATATAGATATCCCTTTTATATCCATATTGAAAAACTCCCATCCAGGATTTTGTAGTATCGTACTCCGTCAATCATATAGGGTAGAAAGTATTGAGAAATCAAATTTCTAAAACCTCTTTATTTATTTTTCACAATAATGAGATTGATAATATACAATTATGTTCATATTTTAAAAAATTTCTTTCTTATAATTACATTATGTTCAAATAATACTTTTATATAAATTTTTTAAGATAAAATAGACTTATCCTCATTTATTTCATTTATAAGAGTTCCATGTAATCAACATATAAATTTATATCAACACAATAGTCAATATGGACCCTATTATATACACATTTATCATCATGGTTAACTAAAAAGACATTTGATATAATTATTTTATTAAATTTCTCATGTATTTTTTTAGTTTGATTTAAACCATATAAGGATAATAAAATTTGATAACCATATTTTCATTACCATGTATTATGAATCATTCAATTATTCCATATCTATTTCTTCATCCAATTCATCATATTATAATTCTATCTTAACATAAATTTCGTAAATTACCTAAATATATATGAAATATAAATAAATAAGAGTTATAATTGAGGTATTTGTATCTATAGGTTCCTAGGTGTTGAAATAATCAAATAATTCCATTTGATTAAACCACCTCTCTATATATCTAGCTTTATATTTTTCAGTTGTACTGTGATCTTTTCATTTTTTTATAATTATCAAATTATGACCTATAGTTTCTGAACATGGAGGAAGATAAACTAATATGTAATTATATTTCCCATTTGTAGATTCTATTTCATCCTTTATAGATTAATTCCAATGAATTTCATCAGAGGATGACATAGTCTCGTTGATTATTTTTGGGTCAAAATCTATATTTAGAAAAACATGAGTTTGTGTAAAATTAGTATAATTAGTTTCTTCCAATAATTTTATATAGAAATAATATCCATATGAATTTATTACACAATTTCATTTACTTTTAAAATTTTCTTTGTATGTATCTTCCTGATATACTTTTTTATTTGAGATAGATTTAAACACCATAAGATTTTATGAATTATTTTTTTTTCAAATTAATTTTATCATTTGATATTTTCAATTTCACAAAAAACTGAATAAAGTATTTTATATTTAATCAAAAATTAAAAAATTCCATTCACATGTAATGTTCTTGGATTTCAGAACATGCAACACTGACATAGTGTATGTTACACACAACACCGAGTTTCTACAAAACATCATTTTTTTTATTATTTAAATGATTTAATTGTAACCTAGCTATTAAAAATAAAAATATAAATAGTAAAAACTACTTTTATAATATTTTTTATAGTGGTTTTAAATAAATAAACATATTGCAAAAAAAGATTTAGTTTTTGGTAGAGCCAATGTTTAAAAATAATATTTTCTCAAATGAGCTTCTACAAATTCATTCCTTGATAATTAATAAATATAATTTTATACTCATTTAGAACATTTATTTGATAAAATATACTTAAATTTTTAATTTATATTTTTTTAATAATATTAGAGTATATTTTTGGAATTATTCTGAAAGACGTCATTTTTGGATAAATACTGAAAAATATAGGATTTTAATTTCAAACTAAACTATTCATCTAAATTATTAATAAAATTATATTATATTTTAATGTGGTTTCAAAAATTAATTAAATTATATATTTATCCATTATTCCAAAGTTGGTAATTTTAATCAATTTTACATTGTTATTCAATATAAAAACCATGCAACCTTTTGTACATTTTTAATTTAAAGCCTCGTAGTGTCATCCTGTTTGCTGGATTAATTTAAAAATAATTGGAGAAAATTATGTAATAATAATTTGGAATATTGGATTCTGTATTTAGAATAATCATACATTATAATTTATAATTTCGTTAATTGAGTTTTTTAGAAAAAAATATTATGGAAAGTGATTAAAATTAATTATAATGGTTAAGTGAAAAAAATTGGTTACGAAAGTACGTATCCTTAGATATAAGATAAAAAAACTAGAAACATTTTAAAACCCATTGGATAAACAATATTCCATAAATAACCTACCATTTTCGAGTTTTTTTTGTATTAATTTTTTAGGTAAAAATTTGGGTACACCATACTTGTTTTCAAAAATACCAAGTGTGTCATTTCCATTCCCAATAAAAGGCCACCATATTTCCCTCTTCTTCACACATCTGAAACTAGATAGGTTCATAAATTATCTTCCATATAAACCTATATAAATCCCTACATTCCCCCATTGATCCTCCCTCTGGTCAGAAATCAATACAAGGAAGCCTTTCGACAAAAACTAAAAGATGTTACCAGACTAAGAGGTAACATCTTCCCTCTTACTCCTTTATTTTTTTAATTTATCCACACCCTCCACTATCATTATACCAAGATTCTATAACAAAAATATTATATTAAATATACTATTATTTTTTTAATTCTAGTGGTTCTACCTAGACATAAACACTCCTCAATCTTATGGGCAACAAACATACTATTTATGTGTACAACGAACTACCACCTCACTAAAATATGAATGTAAATTTTACCTTGACTACCTATCATGGTGGAAATTATGATGGAAACTATATTTCTATTTTTCATATATTATATGTATTATGACTTTAATATTATTTTTTCCTTTTACAACACATAAAATTTTATTTTCCATTTGGTGTACATAAAATAGTTTCATTTTCGAAAGTGTGGGCTACAGCCCCCTTAAAGTGATATGATTCGTTCACACACTACATGGAATTTATTATGGATGGGATTACTAGACTCATATAATATATATTATATAATAATTATAATGTATAATGATATATATAATTATATTTCGTTCACTTTCTCTCTTTCAATATGAAAATAAAAACTGAAACAACGTTCATAGATACATATGGCTAACCGTCTCCATGAACATTGTATTCCATTTAAGACATATAAATTATATAACTTATTATAATTAAAATTTAATCAATATATATTATATTTATATAATTTTCTAAATTATTTAAATCATGATATATGTATAAGGACCGAAGATATAAAAAATAATGACACATGCAAAGAACAAAACTGATACTACCCGAAGTGAATCTTTAACATAGAATTGTTAACAAGAGGGTAATATAAAGTCATAATCAAAAAATATATTGTATTAAATATAATAAGATTTTTATGTGATATATTTATAATGAAATTATATTTATTATGCAGGATGTTTTTATTAGTACGAATAGAATCAAGACATAAGGTAAGGGAATATCATCTCACATTTTATTTTTGTGAGATACATACTTAATTCACAATCAACTCCTTTTGTGTGGTGTGTATACTACACATATATTTATTATATAATTATTATAATTAAAATTATGGTGCTTTATATATCCATTTTATGATCTTTCTATAATTGGATTTATGTTTCAAAAGTTTCCGAATCGATAGAGAAATTGTGTCTCAATTTTCATCCTTAGAGACACGTTCCATGTGATACACCGATATTTTTCTTTGAGATGTATATTTTTCATTTGAAATTTTTTACCATGAATCTACTAATTTTCATGATATTTTAGGATAAATTTAATTGTATTTTATTATTAGTTTTGTTTGGTTCATATTTACCAAGATGTAAGATTTTATTGATATAATCTCCTCATTTTCTGAGATTGTCTACGTTTATGCTTCCATTAATAATATTTTATGGTACATATCTTAATAAATCTCATTATGTTTATTATCCTAGAGTTATTAATGATAAATTCATTTATTGGTAACATTTTTCAATTCTTTAGTACATGAGATGATTAATAAGTTATTATTAAGAAATACCGACTTTACCCTCTATTTAGTAGAAAATATATGTTCTTTTAATCCCATGTTTTGTAGAAATAGCTTATAGTAATATTATATGAATCTCTTATGATCATTAAAATAATTTTTTAACCTTTTTTATTTTACCAATTATTTCAATGAAATCTACTTTTCACATTCATAAGGAGTCATTTTTTTACCCTTTTTATTGTGAAAAAAATATTCTTTTTACCTCATACGACATGTATAGATATACCCATAATCAATTATAAAAATATTTATTTTATTATTTAAAAGGGTAATTTTTATGAAGATTATTTTAAAAAATAATTTCCAATTAATGGTTCTAAAATTGTTTTTAAGATTCTTTTATATGTTTGTTAGGAAAATTGATTAAAAAAAATTTTCAATCTTCATTTATCAGTTTTCAAGAAAAATTGATTTCCAAATGTTTTTAGGGTTATTTTGTAGGTTTTCAAGGAATTTTATTTTCCGAACCATTTCATGATTTAATTATATGTTTTAAATTAATCCGTTTTCTAAAATAATTAAAATTCATTCTATATAATATTTCATTTTTATTTTTAAAAAATGTCCATCAAATGTTATTATGATTAAAATACCTTTTTCAAAGGAAATAGGATATTTTCATAAATTTTTTTTTCAAAATATCATTCCATGTTATTTTATCAATATGATGAAATCTATTTATGTTCCCCATTTCCTTATAGAAATGATCTGATGTTTATATTCAAATTCCTTCTTGAATGGTTTATGTTTCAATGGAATTATGCTTATGAAACTGATTTATCTTCCATGTTTTATATTCTTCTAAAACCAGCTTATTTTCATGGGTTATTCATTTAATGAAATGATTATTAAACATTTATTTTTCAATAGGTTCAGATACGATTACATATTTATGACAACCATTTCAATTAATGCATTATGATATTATTATTTATCATTTAGTGGCACATGTGTGTATGATTTCATTATGAGACGGGTGAGACCCATATATCCCTCTAATGAATTGGGTCATGATAAATTTTATATGAGATCAGAGGGTACACAGGAAACATACCAAGACTGAAACAAGATGGTACACAAGTGGAAATCCCATGCCTGAAACAAGAGGGTACACATGAGGACATCTTGTGACCGAAACAAGAGGATACATGGGAGGACATCTGAAGCCAAATACAAGAGCATACCTAAGAGGAACCCAATACTGTAAATATAGGGTACCCGGGATGGAATCCCAAGACCAAAGGAGGTACATAGGTGATTAACCTAATCCTAACATGATAAAAAGTCCTTTGTATGCCCCCTTGACATAGGAATTTTATATGGTTATGTTTCTTACACAATTACATATGTTATTACTTTGTTATCCTTTCATGACTTAGGATCATAATTATCTTATGATCCATTTCTTATGATATTCCAATATTTTTCATGAACATTACAATGTAGGGTATGAGATTCAAATGAAATGATCAAGATCCAAACTATTTTTTTCATATTATGATTAAGTATTTAATTTATTTACCCTTAAATAGCAACTGAGATCACATCTATCATATGTTTAATTTTAATAGGATATGAACAAATGTTTTAATTAGATGTAGTAAAGGTAAAAATATTTATGGTAGATATTGATAATCATTCGTAGGGATAGAATATTTTGTTTTCATGTTTCAAAGGAAGACAAACTATTATAGTCCCCAGCCGTGTACTTATTTAATGTACTAACTATGCATGTAAAATGATGTAATATCCATATATGTTTATCTTGGGTCCCTATATTTGGAATCAAAATAAAATTATTAGTCAACCTTGGGAAACTAGGATTAGAAAACGTTAGTGATATCCCAATGTAAATTTCGAAGGATATTTCTAAGGATATCTCTAAGGACAAGTATAAGGATTAGTTAACATTTAAGAAAATTTCCTATAATTTTGGAAAATGATAGAGTATGTGGTTTCATAGAAATACATACCTCTCTGGATACTAAAATTTTGTGCGGCTATGGAACTGAGGTACCTAGGGATAAAAACTCTGAAATGGTTTCCTGAGCCTAAACTAGGGTAATCTATTACCCAACAATGGGCCATAATGCAGACCTGGTTTGACACTCCCTAGGGATATGATTTTGGAATTCAAAATCTCCATAAGAATGATTAGGAAGGATTTTAATAGAATATTACTTTTAATAACATAAGATTAACCTATTATGCCATATATTTATTATGTTTGAGCTAGGAATTTGGAGCCCTATAAGAAATTTTTCATGATTATATATTCTCCCAATATGGTAAATATTTATCACACTATGTTTTCTAGATTTTGTAAATGGAGAGAAATAGAAAGAACATGGTTTAAATTTAATGTTTTATATGTGGAAAGTATGGGAATTATATGAATGTATTTCATATGTGGAAATTTGATAAAGAGAATCTATAAGGTGGTGAGATTATTTGTTATACATCTAATAATAATGTGTCCGAAAAAGATAAGTGTATGGTATGTGACGTTCATCCAGTATTTTTTACATTAAAAAATATTATCATGATTAAATTGAGGCTGAGGGAACTTAATAATGTTTCATATTTTTTGTTCTAGGAAATTGGTATTAATAAATATGTTGATGAAGAATGAGTAATGGTTTAAGAATAATTTTTGGATTAATGAAGTATTTATGTTTTGGAATTAAAATATCATGATATATGAATAATGAAATATATAAGTATTTTTATTATAATTATTCATTATGGATTGAAAAGGTCATTATGAATGGTTATTAAGATATATAAAACTTATTTTTTTGGAAAGGATACATTTGGATTAAGTAAAGGTAACCCTAATTATTGCTTAAAATTGAGATAATGTTGTACGGATAATGATATAATGGATAGGAAAAAGAAAATTAAAAATTATGGATTACTGAAGAAATGAATAATGATAAAGTGGTCTATTTTATCAAGGAATAATTTTACTAATTATTGGATTTATGGAATATATCATCTAATCTATGGAATAAGGATGCATTCATGTTTTCCAAAAGAATTTTGGTCATTCCTATTGTCATCATGTTCCAAGAGAGTTTACCATGAGGGTATTCGCATATTTGGAATGTGAAAACCAATAGTTAATTTGTGATATATGGGGGATCAATGTAAATATTATTAGACTAATTTAGTTCTAATGTTTTGTATTTTCATCTTTTAGAAATATTATAAGGTATACCATTAAATATAGGTTTTTGTAAAACAATAAAAGAAGTATTTATGTATTGATATTGTATTGAAAAACATGGTTAAATGGATATTTATTTATTAAAATTATTTTAAGGATGGATATTACATTTACTTTTGATTTTTTATTAGTGTTGTTTCTGAAAAGGAAATAATATATTTTGGGTGACAACTGATCTTTTCTGGAAAGGTCTTGGGTCTTAAACCCATGACCGAAGGATGATAAGGATTTCACACCCACCAATGGCCTACACGATATCTATGATAATGTAAAATTATATTGATGAATAAATATTTATAATTAAAAAGTAGTGGTTCTTTTTATGTATAGATATTACATTATTATGACTATTTAATATTAAGAATATTTATAGGTAAATATTTATAGTTTCCAACACTTTATTGAATGTAATATATGATAAAAGTGTATTTTAGTGCTTCAGGCATTAATGTTAATTTCTGTACATCCATTTTGTGATGTAATGGATGAATAATTTATAGTTAAAAGAACAACAAATAATGAAATTTTATATATAGAAATATATCATGTAGGTATATTTCATTAAATTCTTGGCAAATAATATATTTACTCAAAAATATGAAAATGATAAAAAAAATGTGTTGTTATAATACATTAATGTTTGTCGAAATGATGGACTTGTTAATCATCATATATTTATGAACAAAAGGCCCTCAGCATTTAATTGATTATTCAATTTTTTGTGACTGATAACCTCAATCACCCCTGTAAATATTTATGTTTTTACTCTACATCCAATCTACACTCCAAATCCATGTTATCTTATATGGAAATATAGTCATATGTAATTTTGTGTAACCATTATGGTTCCTACATTTTGTTTTCATGTTAATTTTTAGTATTAATTTTTACAATTTTGGTTTATATGAAATGAAATATCAATTATTAAACCTTTTTTAATCCAAAATAATTTATATGGCGAAATTCACGTTAAGGGGGGTTGAATATTACATCTTGAGGTTTCATGAAATAGTTTTTCAATATTAATTTAATATTATGATATTTTTTATTTCACAAAACACTGAAAATTGTTTTTTATATTAAATAACTAATTAAAACATTCTTTTCACACATAACTAACTTGGATAGTATTATATGTAACACTGACTTAGCATATGTTACACACAACACCGTGTTTTTATGAATCATCATTTTATTGTTATAAAAATTTAAATGAGATAATTGTAAAATAGTTGTCAAACATAATAATGTAAATAGTAATAGTTTATTTGAATGTTTTTTTATAATGGTTTTATTTAAGTAGAACATACTTATAATGAAATATATATTTTTTGGTAATGTCCAATGTCGAAAAATATTATTTTCTCAAATGAACTGGTTTTAATGTCCTTCATTGAAAAATTATAAAATTATTTTTAGAAATATTTATAAATTTAATTTTATAAAATAAAAATAAATTTCTGAAATAAAATTTTGAAATTATATTAGGATTAGTTTTTGGGATTTTTCTGAGAAACATCATTTTTGGATAAATAGGGAAAATATCAGATTGTAATTCAAAACTTCCATTTTCATCTAAATTATATAAAAGTATAAATAATATTTTAATGTTTTTTATAAATTTATTAATATAAATTTTTTTCAAATTTAATGATTTTGTTTTATTGGGGTCAATTTCAAATTTAAATTAAATATAACTACATAGCAATCATTAGAATGCTTTTACATTAAAAACATGTTGTGTTGTCCCGTTAGCATGATTAATTTTACATAAATATTTTCCACTTATGTAATTATATTTTAGATAAATGGATTAAATATTTAATAATAATATTTTATATTTTATAAAAAGTTCAGTTTAGTTTTTTACCAAAATATTTAGTGAAAGTGTTTAAAATTATTTACAATGGTTAGGAGAAAAATTAGGTTAATAAAGTACAACATGTTAAATTTAATATCCAAAAAGAAATAAAAACGTTATAAAAACCCATTTTGTGAACATATATAGGACATTAAAATTCAATAAATGAGTTTTTCATGTTTGGTATGACTTTTTTTAGGAAAAAACATTTGTACAACTATCTTTTTTTCAAAAATTCCAAGTGTGTCCTTCCTGTTAACTATCAAAGGACACTAACTATCCCTCTTATTGAAGCCTATAAAACCACTTAGTGTATACAATGATATTAGAAATATAATTCCCAACATACCATCCTTACTATTTGAAGCCTCCCCTCGGTAATAAATTAGTCCAAGGAAGCCTTTTGGCACAAACCAAAAGGAGTTACCTGATTAAGAGGTAACATCTTCTCTCAAGCTCATTTATTTTATTTTCTTTCTCCACCCCCTCCAATATATTTTTTCCATAATTATATATAAAAATAGTATCTTCAATACACTAGTATGTTTTTATGAATATATTTCTACCTAAAAATACTGAAACCTCCATCTAATGCCTAATGAACAGACAATTTATGTTTACAGCGAACTACCACAACAATAAACAATGATTGTTCTTTTTTTCATTTACCGAATTTCATGGGGGAAATTATGAAACCAAATGTATTTATATATTTCATATATTTTATTTATTATATATTTATTCTTTTTTATTCTTTTCATAACAAAAGCCTTTTTACTATCCATTGGTTGTAAATATGATAATTTCGATTGAGAAAGTGTGAAATACCTCCCCCTCAAAGCGATGTGACTTGTTCCCACACTACATGGAATTTGTTAAGGATTGTTTTAGTGAACTTATTTGATATATATTATATTTTAATTCTACTTGAAAAATTATATATATAAATACATACATATATATACTAATATTTCATTCTCTTTCTTTCATTCCTTAGAAAAATAAAAATAGAAATAATGTTCTTGTATACATATGGATTACCATCTCCATTAACAGGGTATTCCATTTAATACTTATCTATTCTATTGATTTTTATAATAAAAATATATATAATATAATTATTTTTATATAAATATTTAAATTATATAAATTATTATATAATTTTAAGTACCTATGATATTACAAATTAAGACATATGCAAAGAACAAAGTTGATACTATACGAATGGAAACCATAATATATAGTTGTATAAAACAGGTTATATAAAGTCATAATCAACCCATATGTGTTATTAAATATAATTATATTACTCTTTTACTGATATATAATATAATTACATTAATTATAAATGAGGTTTTTATGAGTATGAAGAGAGTCAATACACAAGGTAAGGGAATATCATCTCACATTTTATTCCAATGATACATGAATTATTCACCACCCATTCCTTTTGTGTTGTGTGTTTAATTCCTATGGATTTATTATATGATTATAAAACATAAAATTATGGTTATTTAAATATCCATTTTATTATATTTATTTCATTTTATTTATTTTTGAAAAGTTACCAAATTGGTAATGTAATTTTATCTCAATCTGCCCTCTTTGAGAAAAATGTCATGTTTTGCACCTATATTTTTCCATGACATATATATAATTTCATTGAAATTATATATCAATGATCTGAAAATATTTTTTATATTAATATTTTCATTTAATTCTATTTTAAAATTGGGAGTATGGTTCAAAATTCCCATGTGGTAAGTTTTTATTGAAAAAATCTCATCATTTATGAGATTTTTTATGTTTATGCTTCCTTTGATTAAATATTGTGATCCATCTATTAATAAGTCTAGTTAATTTTTTTATCCTATGATTATTCATGATAAATTAATTTATTGGATACATTTTTTACACTTTTTCACATGATATATTTAAGAACTTGTTTTTATGAAATCCTTACTTTACCTTCTCTTAGATAGGAAATTTGTGTTCATTTGTACCCATATTTTCTAAGAGGGGTATCCAATAATACAATACTGAAATCCTATGACAATTAAATGAAATGTTTAACTTTTTTCATTTAACAATTTTTTCAATGTAATATTATTATCGCTTTCCAAACGAGTCATTTTTCTAACATTTTATCCATGAAAATTGAATGTTATTTTTAGCTCGGAACATGTACAGATTTTCCCCTGTTAATAATTTGAAACATTAATTTAATTTTTAAAAGGTTATTTTTTATGAAAAAATATAATATATATTTTAAAATACATTATTTTTTAATGGTTTTTAATCTTTATTTATATTCATTCAAGGAAAGTTTTTTTGAAATAAAATTTCAAGATTCTTTTATATGTTTTCAAGAAAATTGTTTTCAAAATGATTTCATCATTATTTTATATGTTTTCAATAAAAAATTATTCAAATGTTTTTCAATCTATATTTATATTTTAAATATTAATAAGTTTCCAATGGTTTTAAAATATTTCATTCAAGATTTCAAGGTTATTTAAAATAAAATTAAATTAAAAAAAATGTTTAAAAGAGCCTTTTAAAAAAGAGAAGGATATTTTCCTCAAATTTTTTTTTCAAAATATATATTGAAATTATTTTCTATCTAATATGAAAAATATTTATGTTACTAATAATATTACAATAAATGATCTAATGTTTCTATTCATATTCTATCTGGAATTAAATTTTTATTTTATGATGTTTATGACACCCATATCTCTTCCACTAGTTATATTGTTTTGAAACCCATTTCTTTTTATGAGTTATACTGTTGATGAAATGATTATGAAACCCATATTTTCCATAGGTTATGATATGATTACATTCTTATGAAACTCATTTAATTTCAGAGGTTATGATATGATTTTTTATGATTTTTTTCCACATGTTTGTAAGATTTCATTAAGATATGGGGGGGACCTATATCTCCCTCCTATGTATTTTGGAATGATATATGTTTTATGAGATCAAAGGGCACAATGGAGGACATCCCAAGCCTTAAAAAATAGGGTACAAGGAGGAAATCACAATCCTCAAACAAGTGGTTATATGGGAGGACATCCCAGGTCAAAAACAAGAGGGTTCATGGGAGGATATCCCCAGAATGAAACAAGAGGGCACACATAAGGAAATCTGAAGACTGAAATAAGAAGGTACATGGGAGGGAATCCCAATACCAAATAAGGTACACTTTTAATTAACCTAATCCTAACATGTTATTAATTATGTTGTAAACCACCTTGACATAGGGTTTTTATTTTATTATGTGTCTCCCAAAATACCATATTTAATTATTATGCCATGATTTCATGAATTATTCTCTTAATAATGTTATGATCTGTGTCTTATGAACTGCCAATAATTATAATGTTCATTAATATGAAGGGTATGATATTCAAATGTTATGCTAAATTTGCATATCCTTTTCTTCATGTTATGCTTACGCATTTCCTTTACGTACCCTTACTGAGCATCTGAGATCACCTATTTCTTATGATTACTTACCAAATGTTATGAAGAAATGTTTTTGGAAGAATTAAAAAAGACAGAGATTATATGGGAGATGTTGAATATCTTTCACCAAGATATTAGATTTTGTTTCTATGTTTCCAAAGACAATAAACTCTTACAGTCCTCTTTAAAATAGTTTTTCTATGTACTTAATATTCCTATAAAATGTTTTAATATCAATATATGTTAAGACTAAGCCTCCATATTGATTCCTCTATTTGGTCTTTCTTCGAAAAAGATCTAATCATAGATTCAACAAATACTCCGTCTCTTGATTAAATAAAATTATTAATCTGTATAAAACATCTAATTCAACAATCATGAATCTATATGATTTTTAATTCTCCACATATCTAGGAAATTTGATATCAATATCTATTTTACACAATTACTCTCTTTTGGCTTCACGTACTGTTAAAATTTCATAACAACCCTAAAAACATAAATAAATTATGTTGGTTTATTATTATATAATAATTTAAATGAATTTATAGCCATAAAAGTTTTGGAAACCAAATTTGTAATGTGACATGATATCAAAAATTCTATTCCAAAAATATTTTGAGAGTTCAGAGATAAAAAACCAGGAATTAAACATTTACACTAATTTTGTATTCATTCTCTCAACTATTTCATTTTATTGATGTGTAGTGGGGGTTTTCACCTCATGTCTAAACCCTATGGATTTAAATAAGAAAATACTATAGTATTCTCATCCCAATCCAGATAAGAGGCATATAATTGTAATAATTTTTTTTAAACTTCATTTTATAGATATAAAATTTATCTTTAACTACATATTTACCATATAATATATTTACATGAAGAAATAATCAATAATTATCAATAAAATTTTCAAATTTCATTTTATTACCTATGTTAGGAATAGCGTGAAAATCAAAAAGATAAAAAAAAATTATTTTTATAATATTACTTTTCCTATATACATTATAAAACTGTTTCTTAAATATTTTAGTTTCTTTGATTGCTAAAAACTAATTATCATTTTTATCCATTCTAGGTAATAATTCCATTTTTGAAAAATATTTCATTTTCTAGAAATTAATGTGGCCTAAAAAATTATTCTATAATTCAAAAGCCTCTTATAAGTAAGTAGACAGAATATACCTATTCAATTTGAATAATCCATCATATAAGTGACCCTTTTCAACAAATATCTCATCCATAAACAGAATTAATTCATTTTAATCAAATACAAGGTTCAACCTATTTATTATTTAAAAACCTCTATGATACTAACTTCATATGAAAATTAGAAGCATACAAGATATCATTTATGGTTAGGATAATTCATATTGAAAAGACAATATCAAAAACTCCCTTCCTTATACATTTACGCTTGTAGAGTTCCGCATATAGATATAAACTTAATCTTTTACTAGTTCGGTCCTATTGGAGATGGATCTGTTTTTCAAATGTTTATTGTTGTCAAAAAATAAATCCACCGAGAATATTTTTAGTTGATCAAATTCAATATGAATATCATGGATTTAAAGTTATCTTATGAAGTGTTGTGGCCATATTTTTTATTACATATACAATATTCCCATTTTCTGTTTCCTAGATTAACATAGATATATCATACCACATTATTATTATTGAATTTCACTTTTCATTTTCATGGATGTTTTTTATGTTTTATCACCTTTAAAGACCCATATAGAACCACTTCCTCTTCCATGAGGACCATGTATATATCATCCTTAGGCTCATTTTCCAACCCATTATTTTTATATTCTTCTTCATTTTTAAGGTAGTTCATAAACTCCTTATGGGAAATATCTATCTTATTTTTCATTAGATAATGTTTATCATTCTTTAAAAATGATGGATTTTATCGATGAAAGATGTGATAATATTTTAATCAACCATGATCAACTTTTCTTGTTTATGGTATTTTACGATGCATTTTATTTAATATAATTTCTCTATTAATGGTAGAAAAAATACCATTTTCAATAATATAATTTTTTTACTAGAAACTTAATACTCTTTGAATCTAGGGTGATGTAATTTTCCTCCAATGTATCTTATAACTCTTTTTCGGATTAATTATATTGATATATTTTGAAGATGTTATCAATTAAATTGATGATTATATTCCCTCAAAATATAAAATCACCATTCTACCTTTTTTTTCCTTTTGTAAAAAACTTGAAGCATGTCATATTCAGATATATACAGGTTTTGAATTGATATCACATACACCACATTGAGAATTAAAATTAGCAAGTGAATCCAATTTTTAATCTCACAAATTCAGTAGTACTATGGGTTATCAGTGAATCATCTTTAGGGTATAATTAGTACTCGTGAATTGATAAATTACTTTTTTAAAAGTATACCTTAATGTATATTTGGATTAAGGGATCATTGGAAGTGGATTTATTATATTACACTGAAAAAGATAATTTGATGGTAATTTAAATGATTTTATAGATGTTTCAAATTGACTTGTATTATTGGAATTATTTGTATTTGATGAAAGTAAATTGAATTATTATCCTATGGGAAATTTATTTTTTAATCATAGAGGCTCCTTTTAAGATTAGGCATCACACCCATTAGAAATGTGTTGATACGTTTCCTTGAAAATAATAAACATTGTAGATTTGGTCATGTTTGATTGAACACAAATGATCAAATAAGTAAACCAGATGACACCATATATCTAATGGACATGTATAATATAGAACATGCATATCCATTCCAACCCATTTTTTATCTTGGGATTGAAAATATAACTATAACCTTTTAACAATCATATATTCAAAAAAAATTATCATTAATAAAAATAAATTTCTATAAGATTGAGTTTGAGTAATTGATGAATGGTGATGTTGGTGGATACACAATTGGGTCGAGATAATGAATGGGAGGTTAAGGAATATTAGTGAAGGATTTTTTAATAGTTTTCTTATAAATATCAAAATTATATGTTTAATTGTGTATATAAAAGAGTGGGATTGTTTTTGAATAAAATAATTAATTTTTTCATTCTCTTTTTTCTTTAATATTTTTTTATATTGATTAAATATTTCCATTACGAAATTAATGTTTTTATACCCTATATTCTTAATTAAATTCCTATAATTAATTGATGAGGATTTGATGAGGTTGGATAGTGAATCTGTTATCATGTTTGGATGTTTTCATTCTATGAGAAATAAATAAAATGGAATCATGTTAATTAAAGAAGGTTCTTAGAGATTCCTATTTATGTTTTTTGAGTTGAAGGATGTTGTCACCGATCAAATAAATGGAATTAGTTGGTATAAATTTGACGATATAACTAGTTTTATCGGAAGGATCATAAATCATGGTGTCTATAAAGGTTATATCTGAGTTTTTATGAAATTAATATTTGCCAATTAGTTGATGGTGAGTTTATAAATTAGTAGTATTGATAGGGAAATTAAACAACTATAATATTTAAATAAATAATAATAACACTAAAAAAATTTATGAACATGCTTTTAATGTTGGTAGGATAAGGGAGGAGTTTTGGTTGATTTGGTATGGAGTCATGATTAATTAACGTGGACAATAAATTAAACTAAAATAATTGATGATGTGGTAAATTAATTTTCTTCAATGGTATGATTAATTACATATAAAATTATATAATGTTGTGGGGAGATTATACGACTCAAATAATCATTAAAAATATATCTGAGTGAATGAAACATTTATATGACATAGAATTAAAAAGTTTATTCTATTTGGTTATGTATCATGAGCTCATGTAATATTATTTGAGAAAAATAATAGATATTTATCCCACATTCCATCTTATGGGAATAATCTAAAATATTAATTAACTAAAAGTATCTTAATATTTGAAATTAGTATTTATTTTACCTCATTTATTTAAATAATTAATTATATCCTATAAATAACAATTTTTTATGGGAGAGAATTTATGAGTTGATCACAGAGAAGAGAGAGTTGCCGATATATTTAGTAATTTCAAAATAATTCATTTGTGTTTTGGTGAAATGAAAATTTTCACTAATATCTTATAAGACAAAATGAATTACTTTTTAGCATTAATTATAATTAAATTTGAACATATAATATAAATAAATGATAATGGTATTTTAATGAATTATATAATTCATTACCAAACTATTAATTCATTTTCTTCCTCTCTCACTACCATTAATTTAAATACAATGGCTTAATTTGAATTGACCTGAATTTGGTGTGTGTACTCATGTAATAATGACTGTAAAATAAAATAACACTCCATATTTAAATATCATATACCTAATTTATTGAATATATTATAATTATTCTATATTATATTTATTTACCATGTTCATTCTAAATAATTTTATAATCATTCATTTGAAATATATCACTTTATTATTAAAAAAATGAGTGGATTTTATCATTACACAATGTAAGTTTGGTGAAAATGATTATTAACGACACATTGTATTAAATGATGTGAGAATAATATTATTAGGTAAGGAATAATATATTTATTGGGGAATTGAACTACCTTCATCCACAGTCTCACCACTTCTTTACATTATTTAAGTTATTTTCAATTTTTAGTCAATTATTTTAAAATTTTCACCCCTCAAAATTTAAAATTATTGAAAAAATGATATTAAATATTAAAGTGAAACCACTTCATTGGAAACCCATGGGAACTAATATATTTAATTACTTAAGGGTTAAAAAATTGGTTGTATCTTCACAAAAGGCATCACCAGTTAAATTAGAATTGTTATTTGGGAGGAACATTTATTTTATTCATTGTATTTCATACATTATTAAAAAAAAAATTTAATTATTTCTAAATGATACTATATTTATATTATTATCCAAGATTTAAATCTTTATATTACTATAAATGTAATGGTATTAATGTGTTATGTGATAATAATAATTCCAAAGTGTTTGACTACAGTGATGGGTATGTAGGGAATTTTCAATGGAAGAAAGAACAAATACTGGAGGGTATTTAACTATAATTAATCTAAGGCCATGTAAAATAGATATTTTTACACTAAAAAAATTTAATTGATGGGTAAAATGTTATAAAATAAATAAAATATGACTGAATAAAAAAAATTAATTTTCAATTCACTTTTTTAGTATGATGAATTGATAGAGAATTAGGTTGAACTTATAAGAGAAATATCAAAACAGTTTATAACATTTTTTGAAATAAATATTGGAAAATAAAATAGTAATTATATTTTTTAGGATGTAAACATGTTTTGGATGATCATTATAATTATTTTATTCAAAAGTAAAATTTTAGTTGTTTCTCTCACCTGTAAATAGAATTAATCAAACCCCTTAATCAAAGAGGATGTAACACATGATATATAAATTTTTTATGGAATAATATATATGAATGACATAAATCCCATCACAACTCAAATTCATCTATGATCATTCTCAATACCATATTATCTTGAAATTTAAATAAATTTAACATATTTTTCTTCTGAAAATATATTTTTCTTAAATTTCACTTACTTAAAATTTTTATTATTTCCTCTTATTTATTATATTTTGTTAAAATAGAACCACTAAATTTTCCAGAATTTATAGTATAATAGAATTCCAAAAATGCTAAAGTTTTATTTGAAGATATACTATATGATACACTACCCACTCCTCTTATAACTGTAAATATTCAGAAATATTTTTTGATGAAAAAGGATGGAATGGTGAAGAGATAAATGGGGATAATATAATTTTGAGATTATTATGATTAAATTTTATTTAAAAATAATTACACTTTGATTTATCATGTAATAAAATAATAAATTAGACTAAACTTCTATAGGATTTACGATGAAAAATAATTGGAAATTACCAAGGAAAATGTGATACTAATAGAATAATAAAGTTTACTTATAGCGAAAAAAGGGGAACTCTTTTATTATATCCCCATTAATTTAAATATGGACATCATATTAATAATAATGCGTAGAAAGAGGATATTTTTTATTAGGAGAAAAAAATTGTTCTTACGATAATTATTGAAAATTTGGTAAAAGAAGAAAATAAATAAAGGAAATTAAATTTTTCAATAAATATTCAATTCAAGGACTATTTTAAGAAGAGGTGGAGGCTACTTGACAATTTTTCAACATAAATTTTTTTTAACTTCCATAAAACATGGTATTGATATTGAATAATCAGGGGAGGATGAGATGTTATTATGTATTTTTAAAAAGGAACTCTAGATAGAAATTATCAATGTTGAGCATAGTTGGATATTTTTATTGAATCATAATACAATGAAGAATATATCATGATTCATATAGAAAAACCTAATCCTTCTTAATGCTTGGTATAATCCACTAATAATATCATATTAAGGGTAGTATCAAATAAAAAATGCCTTTTAGAGATTCAATCCCATAAAAATCCTTTTTGAGTTTTCCTTTTGTTTTGTTTTATTATATTATTGGTTATTTTTTTATGTAAATAGAGAATACAATAGTCATTCACTTCATTGAAGACCATTATCTGATATTTTCCTATTAGAATAAATTCATAGTTTAGTATTTTTCTTTTTTATTTCAGTATGAATGTTTTTTAAAATATAATTAGTAAGAAGAGATGGTTTAATTTTTCCATAATGAAGACCAATAAAATATCTTATTATCTACATTGTCAAAATGAAAAAACTATGTTATATCTTTCCTTATTTTTGGTAATGTATTGTATTATGTTTTTATATATTTTAAAATATATATTATGGTTTAGTATTTCTTTTATAACATATGAAAAGTGTTGGAGAAGGAACATTTTTGATCTTTTTTTGAGAATTATTTATTTATTGAAAATATAGGCTTTATTGTTGATTTTAATCTTATAAAATGCTAAAATATATTCCATGTATATAGTTCCGCATTTATTTTTTAATAATTTTATGATATTCAGAATAAACTATTCTTATTTACATTGAATTAAATTATTTTAATGTTTTATTTAGTGGTAAATGTTTTATTATTTGATCTTTATTATGAATATTAATAGTGAATTTAACTTATAATAACATAAATCTTATTGAATATTAAATTAAAAAATGTAATATTCCACTATAGGATTCAATATTAAGTAAAATTTAATGTTTTATGTGTGGGTAGATGTTTTAATTATGATAAAAACATTCATGGAAATAAAAATTCAATTATCTTTGAAAAATTATTAATATTATTAATATTTTTATGTAATGATTTTCATTCCGAGATGAATATGATATTTTCCCAAAATTTATAGTAGTCTTCTTGATTTAAAATAGGTAAAAGAAACATTCTACCATTTGAATTAATCTTGGGATATTTCTTTATTACTCCATTTAAAATTCATTCTTAGTGAAAAAAATAGAATTTTGTGTTGAATTATCAGCTAATTCTAGATTTCATGATTTTTATTAAACATTTTAATCCTAAATTGATGTGTTCTAGAGAATAAATCTTAAATATAAGGATGATTTGTGTGGTGTTTGATACTGATGTATAAGTTTGTTTTATTAATGTTGACCTATATTTTATTACTTGAACCCACTAATGCATTATACTTTTGATGGTGACACTTAATTAATAATATCGATGTTTAATTTTTCTAATTATTGTGTTAAATGTTTTAACCATAAATTAAAATTCATAGATTAAGGGAATGATTTGAATTAATAATGATGATGGTCAATTAAATTCCACAATTCTAGATATTATCAGCCATTTTAAAATTAGAAACATGATTTTATCTACAATTATTTCATTTTATTGGATTAAAAATATTTATTTTTATTCTATATTACATGATGGAAAATACATTTTTGAAACTACTTAATTTTATACATGTTTTTCAATAATTATTAAAATTAATTATCATTTAGATGTGTGTACTGGGATAATTTCATGATGATGAAAAATATATTTTTTGTGGAGGATTTTATGAGACATAAATCTATAATTTTTTCCATATAAATTTTTGTAAAAAATGATGGTTTTATACTTATATTTATATATTATTACTAATTGTTAATATTTGAATAATTTTTGAAAAATTTGATATTCGTTGAATAATTCACTAGAAATATGGTGTTTTTTATTTAAATGATGAGTTTTGATGTTTTTTAATTTTTATATATATATTTAACCAACATTTTTAATGTTTCTGAGGAGTTTATTTAGAATATTTTTTAAGAATATAATTTTTTTTTAATTTAAAATGATTTCATGATATTTAAGAAAAATTGTTTTATGAATAAAATTATTTTATTAAAAAATATAAATTATTATAATATGATTTTATGTAATTTATTGTTAATCAAGAGTTCATAAAAATTTATATAATTATAATGATTTATTTTTTTATAATTAAATATTTAGATATGAATTCAAAAATATTTTTGATGGATTTATTTTATTGGAATTCATCATGATAATGTCGTAATAGAATAGTGGTCCATAGATAGAGACATTTTTTATTGTCAAAAAATAAATAAAATTATGTGTAACAATAATCTCATCCTATGTTTTTAATGTTTTAGCCAACAATTGTGTATGTGATTCAACATATAGTGTTATCTACATGCGAATAATGTAGTCCAAATAGCCTTGAATAAGGTTACATTAAGACATGGATACCTATATATGATTAAAATTGTTATGTTAAGTGATGAATTAATTTTTCCTCAACAATAACTTAAGTAGTGGGTAAGATAAATAATAACAAATCAAGGATTTAGTGACTTAGATGATAAAAAAAAGTAGAAAATTTGTTCGATATTTTCATTATAAAGAGTTTATGAAATAAGAAATGGTTTGTGTGTTAATTTTTCATCAGGGTTTCAACAAACTATCACCAACTGATATATTAGAAATAAAAATCCATAAATATAAAATTAATGGATTACAAAATAATTTAGTGATGGGAATTTATATCTGGTCTATGAGGAATTAAAGAACTAATGAATGTCATAGTTGATGAAGGAGTTCCATCATTGAAATTTTTTATTGATTGGATCTGCCATAGGGAAAATTTTCATTTATAATAAATTAGATATATGAATAGTATTATGAGGTTTTTAAATTCACCTAAATAAGATTATGGTGATCGATTAAAAAAATGAATTAGTTAAATCTGAATAGGTGAGAAGATTATCCCTAATTTATAAATGATGATGATCAGACTATATTTTGGGGAATTTTTAAAAGTTTGTATGAACCATATGATGATAGTGATTCAAAATTAATCTATTTTAAGAGATTTGGCCTAATATAAGGAACCAAAAATCAATTTACAAAATTATCTGGTCAATATGGAATCATTAATGTAGAGTGAGACTCCCTAATATTAGTGAGATCATTAAATGAGATGAATAAGGGGTTTATTTAACTGAAGAAATTATAGAACAAACAATATCGAAACATTGAGACTCTGTGTTTTAGAACATATCTGAGGCTGGTCAATGTTCTAAAATGTTTAAAGGATTATATGCAATAATTATGAATTGAATTAGTTAATAATATTAGAGTTAGATTAATGTTTGGGTTAATGGAATTAGATAAATATATTGAAATTTTTTTTCTGAGATTATATATTCTTCATTTAAATGAATTAGGTTCAAAAAAACATTTAGATGTTGTTTTGTAAGATTTCTAATAAATTATTGGAGATTTCTTTCTTGATTTGGGTGTATTTGGAGTAGAAAAAACCATGGATATTTTGTTATGCGAGGTGATTTCTATAAGAGTCATTATAATGAAATCATTGGTATATAAGTTATCAGATCATAGTACAGTATTCCATAAAGGTGGATTAAAAAAATTATATCATTCAAGGAAGCATAATTATTATATTAAAAATGATAAAGGTGATAATTTTCATCAAATAACAAGACTACTCTTGAAAATGTATTTTAAAAATGTACATTAATAAATAGGGAAATATTATAGAAATAGATATAAATATTATCTAAAATTTTATTAATTTATATTCTATGATTATCTCAATTATCTAATTGAAAAAAAATTCATAGGTCCCCTTATATAGCCCATAGGGATATATTACTTGAGATTTTGTATCACCTTTCCAGTGCAATAATTGATATAAAGTCGAATCTTCGAGTGAAAAAATTTGAAAAAGATAAAATTGAAAGAAACAAACAAAAAATAAGTTACATGAAAATACTCTGAATCTTACACTTGACACCATAAAGGGTCAAACAATATATTTTACATTTCTAATTTGATCTAATCAACCATTCCAGACATGAATTTTTTGGATTATCTCTGGGAATACCTCCAAGACCAACAAATCATTTATCATATCACTGATAAAGACAACTTTTTTTTCACTCATTCAACTATGTCAATTCTTCGGCGATGCACTATAACATTAATATGTTAATAAATATTTATTCATCACATGTTTTATACTCCTTAATATATTCAAAAATTGTTTCCACTTTCATCTAGAGGTTTTCAGATATTCCATTCCATGCATTTATTATATCTATAACATTAATAGATATTAAAATTTCTATCTGATAAAGAACATTCAATGTTTCATTATTAACTTATATTAAAGAAGATAGATACTTCATTATATACATATTTTCAAAATGAATCATATTCAAACTAAACATTATCCAACAATTCATAACTAAATTGTGATTCTAAGAAGGCTTTATAGAAAATTCCTTTAGTTCAATCCTCGGGGTACATGTTCCATAGCATTACCGGTTTATTATATAATTTGATAGGATTGATATGTGAAACAAAAAATTTAAAACTTTAATATATATAGTTAAGAACCATTTTCATCATTTTTAATTCCCAAATAATTTAGAAATAAATGTTCATAAATCCAAATAATTTAACTTCTCAAATTCTAATATATTTATGGCACGTGATGATCAATTCTAGATCCATAGTCATATCCAACATGTTGACTTTTAAAATAAATATTCCATATATTGTCTAAAACATAAATGGGAATTGAAATTCTTCTATGTTTCGTTCCATGATCCTTATAAATTTATCTTAATGTCAAAAAAACATGAACTCGAGTCCATATTTATTTGGTAATAATCATACAGATCATATCTTGATCTATATTCTTATAATCCTCCATATGTTTTTTATATTCCCTGATTATTTCTACAAAATGGTAGGGATTTATCTTTAATATCATAGAATAATTACTTTTTTGCATCATATAATAGACAACATCATTAATTTTTCTAAAAATATTTTAATCCATTAAAAATATTAATTGATTCATTGTACATGATTTTTATTCTCATATAGATCAACATCCATTAATTTAATTTATTTATGAACTAGAATATAATTATATTCTTTTTAAATATTCTAATACTCAATTTTTTCATCTACCTAGTAATCCTATTTTTTAGAAATATTTTTTTCTATTCCATTAAAGGCACTTTTTGTCTCAATATTTTGGTTATACTCAGCCTTCTTGTATCATGGATTTTTTTAAATTTGAGTATTGTAATGAACTTTTCAGCCATTTAAAAATAATTAAATATAACATATATTTAGACATTATATCTAGATAACTTATTTCCAACCATCCAGGTTTTTTATTATTTTAGAATAACCAACATTATCTAATTGTTCACCCTTACTAGATAAAGATCCATTTCTAATAGAGATTATTTTAAATAATTACGTACCCTTTCTAGATTTTATAATTAATTTTCATGAAAACTAATATTTATTCCATAGAATGATTATGTATGAAAACTTGATAGTTTCTTTATATTCTATTTAATAATATTCCATATAATGGAATCAACATAGAATATTATTGTATAATGATTGAAATTATATATCCCTTTAATATTTTATATATTGAAGTCATAGTATTTCATTTCATTCGAACAACACATGAATTGGGTATGTGTAATCCTTTTTTATTTTATTTTCATGAAATTCTTTATATGAAAAATTTATTCCCTTGTATTGAACATTTTCCTATGAAATTATCGTTATCCTTAGTTCTCTTGAGTAATAAACCAAATACATACATGGAAAAAATAATTCCCCTATATCTGATTAAAACATATACTCTAATACCTATTGATAAAATCATCATAGTTATTCCTTGTCTTTATGATACTTCTCCATGATGAGTTTGTTAAATTTTTTTCTAATATTTATTGATCTTTAGGCCCATATAAAAACTCTAATTATAAGAGGATACAGCCTTTTTGATTCAAAATATTGTTCCCTAATAAATCATTTTTTGTCCAATTCTTGAGTATATTACTAGATTATTTTCTATATATGGTTGTGGAGATCATTTCTAGTAATTTGATATATACCCTTATACAACATGATATGTTAAGGACTAATTTTAACTATTTACAAGATTCAAGCTCATCGATGGATTTTTTTAGATTCATTTAAAAATTAGGTTGAAGCACCTCTTTATTTTCATTAATTAAAATATTCTAGTATTATATATTTTGGAATATATATAGGATTATTCATTCTAAATGGATTGTTACATATTTTATAAATAATTCAAATTCAACATTTAATTGATGAAAATGTTATTATGTATTTTTACTAAATATTAGAACTTAATCAATAAAGACAATGAAAAACTATGATATCCCTTTGAGTTCCTTGATAAATGTCATCTAGAATATTTATAGGGAATTATTGAGTCATAATGGAATAATTATCCATTAAAACATGACTAATTATATTATAAATACAATCAATGGTGTTACTTCATCTTGGATCATAATCTTCTAATATACAAACATAAGGTTAAACTTAGAACATACCATCATCCATTTATTCCAAATACAACTACACAAAGCTTCCTAATTAGGAATATTATATACATCATCTTTTTTGTAATTATTAACATCAAAATATTAAATCACCAATATTACATTTCCATGATGATTCTCAACATGATTAATTATGATAAATTTCACACACTTGTGAGGAAATTCAATGTTCCTGATTAATCCATGATTGATAATTTATGAAATGTGTCTATCAAACTCCACAATAATATCATATGTATAGGAAATTATATTAACTTTGATCATAATACTAGGACCCTTTATGGAAATTATAGCATCATTAATTTCCTTCCGCCTAAATTTTGGTGGCTTTCCTAATCAATTATATGATAATTGATATCTTATCATGGGCAATTATTCTTCTTTATTTATCTTCATATCTTACAATAAAACATGTTATTTTAACTAATAAATTATATTTTGTTATTTAATATCCTAATATAGATAATCATACACTTGTACAATAGATACTCACATTTCTATAAAAAAAATTTAAAGTAGTTGGAATAAAAAAAAGTAACCCTGATAATTTGTTCTAAAGATATTGTTATTGGATGATATCTTATAGTTATTATATTTACAATAATTAATTCATCTTAAATTTGAGTAATAATTGAATGAAATTTATCTACAAATATTATCCCATTTAGTTCAATCAAAACATATTTTTTCAATTCATTAATCAAAAAATTGGATTTTTACCTATCTTAACATACAACTCTATGAATTCATATGTTACTCATGAAAAATGGATTCTTGTAGAAGAGAATTTATATTCTATATCCAAAAAGGATTACATATAGCTTCATTAATACTCATATTCACAAATATATCCCACCCCACTATTATTTCACTAAGTAATTATGATATCATATATTTTACAAATGATTATTCATCCTTATATATCGGTTGTCAAAATTTTCTTTATCCAACTACTATTTTGGAAACTGATGTCCTAGGTGGTACTGTTAATATACATTCATATATTCTGATTGAGGTCATTTGGTTCTATAAAATATTGCCAAGTACGACTAATTTTATATCTTCTATTTTCAAAAGAAATATTCTAGTTCTTGTGTCTTTTGACCTCAGATCCTCTTCTTCTCTGACTAAAATAAAGAAAAAAAAATTCATGACTAGTATATTGACATATTGAAGAAGTATCTTCTACATTTATTATAATTTTAGATCTAGTTAATCCCATTCTCAAGGACACGTAAGACCCTTTTTTTACAAAGTATGGATTCATTTTACTAATTAAAATATTTTAATTATGAAAATATTTTTAAACCGTTCTACTCAATTACAAAAAAATGGACTCCCAGTTTTCTAAATAATTAAGTTATGATGGGTAATTATTTTTAAATATATTTTAAATGGTGCACATCATAACATATTATTCATGTTCCTCATGTTGATCTTTAAATAAAGAGTATCATATATACTTATATCAGTTATAACTACATGAAAATCTAGTGTCAACATCACCCATACTACTGCTTCACTTAGATTCCCCATTCTCCTACTAATAATGAATTAAATAAGTAAGATAAACTATCATCCACTATTATAATATGGATTGGAAGAATGTTTACCTTTTCAAAAATAAGATCTACACTAATATGTATTAAAACAAAATGAACATAGTTATTATTCTTTTGAATTTTCATATTAACACTTTCAAGATTTAGAAATAGCATTGAAACAAGTCAAATATTTGTTATAAACATCATCTATCTATTTTTCCTAATTGACCATAGTCATTAATAGATATGGAACCCATGTTTTTTTTGTAACTTAGACCAATGAACACTTAAATTCTTACATTTTGGAAAATATTCCTTTTAAATGGATTTTTGTTTCTGAAAATTACACTATATCACCTTCCATATCCTTTATCCTTACTAATTTTGGAGAGTCTTCAAGTGTACAAGACTCACCTCAAATAATTGTTCTTTAAAGTAAGAGAAAAATTATAATGGGTTTTTTCCGTCTTCCTCCTCAAATATGGATTCTTCATCCACCTAGTACTCTATATATAATGATTATGAACTATTATTATTTGATTATATATATTATATCTAAATAAGATAAAACTATAAAATGAAATTTATTCCATCAATATTTATTTTAGACTACCTCTTCTTCTCTCTAAATCTAGGAAAGTGTTAGTTCTATTACCCTTCTCTACATAAAACCAATAATAATCATAGATAAATATAGATGGGAATTTCACGAGCCTGTGATGATATTGTTTTACTAAATTCTTGACCTAATTTCTTCAATTATTATTTGTAAAAACATGGAATTTCTATGTAAAATTTATTTTAAATATATAGGAATTTTACGAGCATGCGAAAATTGACGGCACCTGATTCTGACGCCCATTATGCCCGGAATGAATTTCCGAATTTTTTTTGGTTACGTTCGATAAACGTGCGAGTGGTTTTTTGTAACTTTTGAACATGCACTCAGAATTGAAATATGAGGACACTGTTGAACTCGCTACACCGATATTTGCATAAGGAGACCTTCACCTCAACCGTAATATGTTGATGGAGAAAGTTATTTTTTAACATTTCGTGGGAAAATGAAAATAAATTTATTTTATCATTTTATTTTTATTATTGAAACCCACTAGAAATGGTTTGTGGAGGTAGGGACTGCCGAGCACAAAACCTCCCTAATTGAATTTAAGGGAGGGGAGAACTCAAACTCCATAAACTCCTTTAAATTTGAGATAACTCTTGAACTCCCCTTTAATGGGATATAACCTTTGGTATCCTCTCACATTAATGGCGCCAACCACATCATAATTAATGACGTAAATTTAATTTTGTGCCGAAAATTAAATTAATGGAATAAAACATATTGGCTACGTTTCATTTTGGGTGGTATAGGGAGAAAGGATTGGAAGAGAGAACCTTGGAGGAATTATTCTTATCCAACGAAGAACGCTGACGTTCTCCAACATCTTCAGATTCTTCCTCGGGACATCCCCCAACATTGGATATTTTCAATCGACGACCATCCTTCCCTCCACATCGACATCAATAAACAAATGAGGTAGGGGTGTGTTTAAAATTTTTCAATGTTAATTTTTTCCCTCACATTGAATCAACCACCTTGAGCTACTTGCTACCGGTCTAATGTGGAGGGTGCAGGACAAAAAAACATGGCCCGACCCCTTCGTCGGTCTTCTTGAGTGGTGTCTTCTTCACAGTGGAAGAAGGTGGCATTGTGCCACGGTGACGAATGAGGAGCGGTCGACCAAACTTGCCGCCGATGATGGCGCGACTCATGACCGCGCCTCACGGAGAGGACGGTTGGCCATCCGACCAGCCACGACGGACTGCCACCTCGCCACACCATGGCCAATCCACCCTGCGGACTCCACATCCGCATGCCTCCCGTGGCCTCTACGGCCCTGTGATGCCTGTGGAATAGTCCATTCCACGGCCCCTATGGCCTCCACCGCCCCACAGCGTCCGCCACCCCGCGACATCTGAGGCCCCGCGCCCCCTGCGGCCTCTGCGGCCGCCCCGCCGCCCCGAGGGCCGCTGCCCAGGCCATGCCTCCCCAGGGCCTGGTCCAGGTCGACCAGAAACGATTCTCCCCAAGATGGGTCGGGCCGGGTCAGTCCGACCTTGTCAGAACAGACCTGGATCAGTATTGACCCATACGATCTTTTGACCATAAATTAGGCACCAGGTGTGCGTTTGAGGAACCATCTACGGTGCCAAAAACCATGGAGCTAGACGTCCCCTTTGGTAAACCCCACTGAAGATTTGGATAAATTTGGGGAGTAGTTGGGTTGGATAGAGCATGAATCCAACTGGGCCCTCAGGACTAAAATGCTAATAACTTACAGACATGGCGTTCATTTGACGGACTGTCTATTGCATTGAGACCCCTATTACATGGTAGTCCTTTTGGATACATATTCGTGTGACTTCTTGGTAGTTGGAGTATTGACTACGGACTTGACGTGCGGACCCTCCCGGAGACGAGAAATCATAGTGCGAGAACCCAATAGTTGGCTCTGACAAGAAGAATGAATAACTAACCTGTGTAGGTCAACACCAAGTGATCCTGTGTTGGTCAATACCTAGTCATTCTATGTGGGACAACACCAAGTGACCCGGTTTGGGTCCGCACTAAGAAATCCTGTGTGGGTTAGCACCGAGCTATCCTATGTGGGTCAGCACCTAGAGATCCTATAGGGGTCTAATGACATACTGGAGATGTACTATGATCCTCTATGGGTATAATGAGGTACTAAGATCTTGTGTGGGTCTTATGATGTACTAAAATCCTCCGTGGGTTTGATGATGATTAGGGATCTTTCGTGGGTCTTCCTCTTAACAGAGTAATATGATTCAGTAGTTACATCTAACTGTATCTCTTATTGTACCTAAGAAATACCAAGTGTGAGATGAGATTGTACCTATGTGGTACTTCCGTTCATGGTAATACCCTGGTGGTATTATTCTGTATGACGTACCAATAAGGTAATTACCTTCTTGTTGTTTCTTCCTTTTTGGAACAGTTGAGATTTGGACTATTGGGTTGGACACTATATTACTTCATGATTGAGATGGGTATACATGGTAACTTAGGTATATGTATGGTCATATACCTGAGTACGGTTTTCAGTTGACTTCATACATTCTGGTTTATCCTTTGTGGATTTTTCGAGACCTTGAGGGTCTCGGGGTCCCTACTGAGTATCGTAATACTCTCCCCTACATGGGCTATGACCGCACCTCGTTATGTTTGGTGGAGATGATCGACAGCGCTGACTGAGGACGAGAGTATTAGGACTAAAGGTAGATTAGAGGTGGAACTTTGATTAGTCGTACCATAGAGACGACAGTTCAAGAGCTGTACCAACCCTTTAGGTATGATCCTTAGCGGGTGATCACAAGATCTGTTCTAGTTTACTTGTGCTTTCAATTTCTTTTACTTTCTCATTGGGCTTCTATTCTGGCCCCTTTTTCTTACTATACTTACACTTTTTTACTATATATTTTATTGTGTTCATATCTTGTTGTGTGATTGGTTTCATGAGTTTACAAGATATAAAGGTAATGCCTTCCTAGTTTTAGGGAATACACCTTTGGTGCTAGTCGCTAGCCCCTAGCCAATGGAAGGCGGGCTTTGGGTAGTCACGACATGGGCCCTGGGGGATAGTTCGTGACATTATTTTAAATCAAACATTCTATCCAATAAATATGTTTTGAATGTTTTATTATTTCATTTTTCAATCTATTTCCTTATTGGTACAAACACATATCTTTCTAAAACCCCCCATAAACTTTTGGAAATATGATGAATTCATATATATCATATAATCTATATCTTTTAAGAGATTGCTACAAATATTATAGTGTTTTGTCATATACATTATTATTTATATTTTATCTCCCAATTCTTATATTAATTATTTAAGTAGATAAAGAAAAAAGTTTATGTATTGTTGAACAACTTCCAAACAATAAACTATAAGCTTTTAGATAAGGAAATTTATAGAATATGTTTGATCTCTTTGTCCAACAAAATAATAACTATATTGAAACTACTGTAGATATTCTTCAAAATAAAAATTGAATTATATCTGTAATTTTTTAAGGTTTTTCTTGATCTTAGAATAATTTATCCATACTATTCAACTGCTGAATTTTAAATAAAATATCTTTTTTGAGGAAATTAACAACTTCTAGTATATCCTTGAGTATCATATTGACATATCCTTATATAGCCATTATAAATTATGATTGTCTAAACATAATATCCCAAAATTTCCCTATATACCCTCTCAAGGTAGCTTCTATTAAATAGAGTGTAATTTTTAAATTCTATGTATATAACCCAGTAGAGGAGATATATTGTCAAAGAACTATAGCCCATTAATTTAGGGCTTCTCAAGAATCCATTTCCAAATCTAGTATAACAATTGTACCATTTTTTGGAACCTCTTGTGGATGTGTCTACTATTTTTTAAATTATTCCTGATTATAAATATGATATAGGGGATTTAATTCATGATATATCTTCAAAAATAACTCTTTGAATGATACTTTATATCTTTCTGATTATGTTTTTTTGGGGGATCTCCTAATATACAAGACTGTCTCCCAATGGTTTTATATATTTTACAAACATATATCCCATAAAAGACACAACTACACGAGTTTCCTCAATATAGTATGATCCTTAATATAAATTGTGAAAAGGATCTCAATGAAACCATAGATGAGTGGGATAAAAAACACTGATACTATATAATTCCATTCGATTCATTATTTTTTCCCATAGATCATGCAATTAATTTTGTAGTGGATACCAATAAGTGTAATATAGGGTTATTTTTGTGATATATTTTTTAGAAACTCAGATGTGATAATGAATATCTATGAATATTTTGATTTCATAGTCATGGTTATACTAGTTGTTGATGATTTCATCGAAAGTAATTATATAGGAAGTCGACTCATATAACTTGATAGAGAATTGGAAATGAAATCTTGAATGGAATAAAAAAAATCCTATACAGGTTCTATTTTTCATAATATCTTGTTGAGTTTTAACATTGTTATTATCTTCATGGACCAAGAGATCTAACATATATATTAGGTGAATTTTTCTAAAATATTCTAGGTTGTTTGCGTAAACAAGATCAATAATACTTAAAGTCACATCTTTCTTGATTGATAGATGTACAAAATATTGTTCTTATTTATGTAGAATAAATAAGGCATGTGATTATACTCTATTTTATATAGATACATTCCTTGAAGGATGTTATAAATATTCTACATATGTGTTTATCATGATTCATGAAGGTTAAGGGTGTTGCATGAAGATTTTGGTGTCTTTAAACAAGGAAATATGTTGTTAAGAACTAAAAAAATAACTTTTAATGCAGTCCATGAATAAAAATTTTGAATAAAATATATCATAAAAAATTAGGAAGTTATCTGGTAAAACATATCATCAAGTATATTTTTCTGTAGAAATCCAAAAAAAGTGTAACAGATATCTTAACTACCTTGAATTTCAATGGGTGTGTTAGAAAACATTAAGGATAAATATAGTTACTATCCATGATAAACTAATGTAAAATCCTTATCCAATGTTTATTTTTGTTGGTTCTACAAGAAAAAGGGCCATATAGGTGACACATTCTTAGAAACATATAGAAGAAGAGGTGGTCAAAAAGAAATACTAATGGAAGATACGATTGTGATATTATATGAGAATATTTGGCGAGAAGAAATAGGCAAAAATAATAAAATTTTATAGTCTTTATATTTAATGTACTCAGAGGATGACTATTCATTCTCAGATGATAAAACCAAGAAAACGCATAACATAATTTTCAGATAAATTTTGAATACAAATGATTCTATCATAGGACTGTGCACAAGATGACTCCCGAAAATGATAAGGATTATGTATATGGAATCTGACATATATTATTATTTATAATATGAAATTCAATCCAATGTAAGAGACATTCAAGAATGGATTAGTCATATATTTTTATTATTTAAATGAATATAAACATTTTTTATGTATAATATTGATAAATGACCAAGATATTTGATGAATAAGAGATAGAAAAATTATATAAAACTACTACATGATTTTTTTAAAATAAAATTGATAAATCTATAATGTTTTGGTAACATTATTCAATATAATTCCATGTATGTTAATTTTTGAATAATTAATATGTTTGTTGATCCATTTTTCTGAAACAGTGAAGGGTTACTAATCATAATTGTAGTAGGGAATCCAAGTTATTCCAAATTATCTAATGTATTATTTTGTGAAGAATGATAATTTTTCATGTAGGTGGATCATGTGAGATGGTGATCACATATATACATGTACATATTATTGATAAAAGCATTAGAAAAACAATTTATATAAATATTTACATTTGGAACTCACAGAATATGTTGTCACTTCCACTTCCCCTAAGACGTTTATTAATATTTATTCATCATCACTTAATGTTTTACAGAATAGGGACACCATCTATATAGAGAGGAGTATAATGTTTTATATAACTTTTTTAGAGTGATGTATTATAAATTATGGAAATGGATCCATAAGAGATAGTCCATATAAGGAAAAACTATCCTAGATAATGGGTTTAAATGGATATGGAGGATGAATGAAGGCATAAGATACATTTTCTAAATGTGACCAAAATACTTGGGAATAGAATTGTCATATTATAAGATTGAGAAGAAATGATTAATATTGAAAAGAACCAATATTGACAAGTTTATATATAAAGAAAGAAGATCACAAATCATGTATACTGGATTACCTTTCATATAATCCTTGGATCTAAATAAACAATGATGAAGGTAATAAAACTAAAGCACTTAAAACATCACTTCCTAGATATGTAGTCAGATAAAGGATAATTTGAATACCCATATATAAGGATGATGATTCTCATGTAAGATATATGGGATTTTTTAATCGGTGTAAATATATATGGAAGGCATACATTATTAAAGCTATGTATTCATGAAACTAAAAGTACAACAATAGTAGATTTATGATATACCTTCTCATGTACAAGAATCTATTTTTTCATGAATAAACTAGGAATTCCTAGATTTTTATGTTATAGTAGGTGTTAATGAATCAATTATTATTCAATAAGTGGTAGAAGATGTTTATATTGCGCTAAATGGGATAAAATTTGAAGAGCAGTTGATTTAATTTATTCCTCAATTACAAGATGATATATTTATTAGAAATTTATTACTCAAAATATATCTGTCAATTATGATTTTCTCAAACGAAACCATTCTGAATAATTAACAGAATCAAAATTCTTTTCAAAAATTGAGAAGTGGTATATAGAAGATAGTATTTGCAGTCTTTGTGGAGGACTATCCCAAAAAAGAATTTGAATACATAAAAAATATTCAGAAGTGGAAAATAATATTTTTATTGAATTATTTGAAAATAAATGAAGAATTGAAATCGTTATATATATGATATTAGTTATAATTTAATTGAATAAAATACCTTTGTTTTTGTGCTGGAAGGAAATGATCGAAGCTAAAATTACCATAAATTATCACAGTATAGAAATCATAATTAAAGAAGTTGTTGATTCAAATAGATTGATAAATGTTTTTTAAAACATCTTCTATAGTTAATCAGTATTGGATTAGTCATCTATAGTGAAATTCATCACATGAGTATGACATTCATTGTAATGAATCATATGGAGAAGAAGCATGATAAACCAAAAATGGTAAAAAAAATTCATGATCATAATAATTCCAAAAAGTGTGATGGATAAAATATTATTCATCATAATTATTTAATGATTCAGACTATTAATTAAATACCAATGTTATATTCTAATATTGATCATAACTGAGGATATTGGAAGATTATGTATAAGGAAAAATAAATAACATTGATTTCACTTACATTTCATGTAAGACCATTTGAATGGATAATTATTAAATTTAGACTCAATAATCCCCCATAAATATCCAAGAGGAAAATGGAAATGGAATTAGGTGGATTTTGAATTTTTTTGGCAGTCTACATTGATGATGAGAAAGCTTTCTATAAGAATATAGAAGATCATGTTGATCACTTACATATAATTGCTGAAGTGTTCATAAAAGAAGGTAAAATACATTTTTAAAAAAATGGATGATCATTTATATAATAAATATATTTTGGATTCAAAAATATATATAAATACTAGGATAGATCATCCAAATAAGAAAAAATGAAAATTTTATATTTATATTGAAGAGAAGCAATAAACATTACATGATCATATTATTGAACATCAGAACATATTTGTGTTCGTTAGTATATTATGTCACGAAATGGAATACATTAAATATATAGAAAATATATTATATCAAATCCTGGGAGACATGTATTTTAGGATACCCCATAATTTGAAAGAAGAATATTTTGAAGTGATCTGTGTTTTAATGAAGAATTATCATAAAATAATTGAAATTTCCATGAATGTGATTTTCTTACACTCACTAAGGTAATTAAATTTAATGATATTTTATTGGAAAAAACATTCACTAAAAGTATATATATAATTATTATATTATTAATTTTATGAATTTACAATTAAAAAATGATTACACAATAATTATTAGTGTGACAGAAAAATAAACTACAATACTATAAAATTAATATAAATAATATTAGTGGAAACTTTAGTGTCATTTTGGATGCATAAAACAATATTTTGACTCTTGCAAAAGAAATAGTTGAAATAACAAATCATGTAATGTTATAGTTTTTATTAATATTAATTATTTATAATAGTGACTAGTTATTATAGATATGAATTATATTATCTTGAATGATAAATAATTCTTGAAAACAAACTCTTTTAGAATAAAGGATCTTCATCCAGTTAGGGTGAATGATTATATAACATAGGATTTTGCAATATAAAATAATAAACCTAGGAATTGAAGGGAAGAATATGCATAGAATGTGTAATGATAAAATTCCTATTAAATTCATTTTATGTGTCCCAATTGGTTATTATAAAACTCAATGTATATTATATATGATAAATAGGTTAGATAAAAAAACTAGAAGGTAAAAATAGTGGGTGTCCCTAAAGTTGAATATTTGGGTGATGTATTGTTTTCTATTACACATAATACAGGGCATCCAAAAGATGATATAATTTTATTATCAATGTAAATTCTGGTTGGAATATGATTTTGAGTTGGTGTAAATATTCTAGATATTTGACAGTGGCTTAAAGGGTAAAATTCATATAGACTCCAATCATCCAGGATCTGTTGTCATAGAATGAGAATGAATATTTGGGTGATGTATTGTTTTCTATTACACATGACCTTTAGTAGAAGATTCTCAAGAATATTATGAACATATTTGGATTATTCTTATAAGTATCATGGAGAATTATAAATATATCAATGTTATTATTACTCATGATAAATGGGTGGTTCAAGATATAGTACATATCTCTAAATACCTAGATGAAAATATAAATAATTTAAAATATATACAATCCGTACATAAGAGAAGAATAAGAAGAGATATGAAAGTATATCTCACACTAATGGAGTCACTTCTATAATATGGGAAGGCTATAAAGTGTGTCATGATATATCCAAAAAACCCGTTGGAAATAATAAAATTGATCATTCAAAAATTTATTAGAGATGATCAATTTGGAATTAAAATTCACATGTTCTATCTATATTCATTAAAATATATACTATATAAGACACATATAGAAGAGGTTCCATAATATGGTACAATACTTTTTTTTTCTAAATATAACCTATAGTATCCCTCGATAAATGGGATCTGGGAAATTGATATTATATAATATCAATTGGTTTACAGTCATGGAAAATTTATAGTCCACTCAATTTTGATTGAACTGCCTTGTGTTTTAATGTAGCGAAATTTTGGGATATACTAGTGAGATACTCATATGTTATAATGAATGTCTAGGAATATTTTATGTTCCTAAATGAGGTTATACTGGTAGTAACTGATTTCTTCAAATAATTTTTTTTGGAAATTTATTGGTTGATCACGATGGAGAATTAGAAGATAATATGAAACCATTTTAACAAAAAATCATATATATGACATGTTATATTTAATTAATATCCAAGAATTGTTTATCTATTTTATTACCTTATGGGATCGATACATCATGCATATCATTAGATGTATTTATCCAAAAGTTTCTATGTATTTGGTATGAAGTTGTTTTACAAGACTCAGTGACTCATATTTCTCAATGTACACATTTATAGGATACATTGTCAGTTTTATTATAAATAATATTAGGGGTGATAATACTCAACTTTATGAAATTTAATGTCTTGTACGATGTAACATATATTCCACATCTTAGTTCATCCAATTTCCCAAATGTTTAGGGTGTTGTAGGAAGGTATGGGTGTGGTCCAACAATGTAGTAGCTTGATAAAAATTAGAACAAATCATTAATAATATATTATGAGGATAGAGTGATTGAAAAACATAATCATTGATGGAATTATAGAAATGAGTTTCTGAAATTAGATAATCATTTCTGTTTTTTGGATGAAATAAAAAAAATTCTAAGTGAGTTTTTTAACCAAATATAATCCAAAAGGATGCAGGAGAAAAAAATAATAGAGAATAAGGGAAGATATCTAGATGATCTAAAGTAAAATATCTATTCAATTGTGATTTTTTGTTCTATATGATAATGTATTATAGAGATGAAACTTTCCCATATGCATATAGAAGAAGAATAAGTCTCAATGTAATACTGATTGAAGATACATCAAAGATATTATATGCTATTTTATTGGGAGAATATATATAATAATATGATGAGATTTTCTATTTTATAAATTAAATGTACGTATATGAGGAATAATCCTTCTCAAATGAGGAAGAGGAGTCCATCTGAATGAGTAGGACTATGAATTAAATACCAATGTTATATTCAAATACTGATCTTAACTCGAGATATTGAAAGATTGTGATTAAAAAACATGAAATGACATTGATTTCATAAAAATTTCTAATAAGACCATTTCAATGGATAATTTCTTAATTTAGACTCAAAAATCGCCCCTAAATATCTTAGAAGAAATTAGAAATGGAGTTTAGTTTATTATGAAATTTTTTGGGACTCTAAATTGACGATGAGTATGTTTTGTGTAACAATATAGAAGATCATATTGATCACATACATCTGGTTACTAAAGTGTTCTTAAAAAGGGTAAAATCATTTTGTAAAATCATTGATGATCATTATTATAATAAATATATAATGGATTCAAAAAAATATATATAAATATTAGGATTGAGAATCCAAATAATTAAAATGGAAAATTTAAATTTATATTGAAGAGAATCTGTAAACATTACCTGATCAGCTAATAGATCTTAATAACATATATGTGTTCCTTAGAATATAATTTCATGAAAGGGAATACAGTTTACATATAGAAAATATATTATCTCAAATATAGTGAAACATATATATTATGATACAATGGAATTGGAAAAATGAATATTTTGAAATGATTTTAGTTCTAAAGAAGAAATATCATAAAATAATTTCGATTTCCATGAATGAAATTTGATTATAATCATTAAGGTAATTATGGTTAATGATATTTTATAGGAACAAACATTCACTACAAGTATTTATACTTCTTATATTATTAATTTTATAAAAATAATATTAAAAAATGTGTACAAAGGAATGATTATTCTGACAGAGAAACAAACTACAACACTATAAAATTAATATAAATAATTTTATAGGAAAAGGTAGTGTCATTTTGGATTCCCTAAAACATTATTTTGACTCTTTCATATGCAATATTTGCAATAACTGTTCATGGATTTTTATATTTTTGATTGATATTAATAATGTGTAATAGTTTCTATTTATTATAGAAATGAATTATATTCTCTTAAATGATAAATAATTATTGAAAATAAACTCATTCGGAATAAAGGATCTTCATCCCGTAAGGGTGAATGATTATATAACATAGGATTTTCCAAAATACAAGAATAAGCCTAGGAATTACAGTTACAAAATATCTATAAAAAGTATAAAGATAAAATTCTTATTAAATTATTTTTATGTTTCTCAATGGTTAATTATAAAACTCAATGTGTATGATATATGAGAAACATGTTAGATCAATATAACTGAAAGGTAAAAATTGGGGGTGTCCCTAAAGTAAAAGATAAAACCTTTTCTAAAAGCTATTCTAATCATGTAAATAAAGAAACAAAGACACAAAAGAAATTAGGAAGAACTTTAACAACTTTTTATTTAAAAAGACCCTAGAGGCATAGATGATGATAAAAACGAGGCGGAAAGTCTTGAAATGAAAATATAGAAATACTTTCATTGGATTAAATATATTTATAGGAACATAATTGTGGTTCTTTATAATATGATCCATATAATTAAAATGATTTGATATTTATTGTTGGTTTTTACCATTTTCAAGACATAAATATATAACTTTAAGAACATATAAAGGACTATAAAAAAGATAGATCAGTATTCAATCAGTATGAAGATTATGTAATAAATTTAATTAAAGGCTCATATCTATGGTATTTTATAAAAATAAAAAAAGAAGATAACCCAAACTGGTGGTCCTAAAATGTTTTGGATAATTATGGGAAGAGGTATTCTAATATTTAATATACCATATACAACCTGGAAACCAAAATGATTCATAGAGTTATAAAATTATTTATTAATAGGTGAATTTTAAATTATAGTATTTACGGACATATATTTTTCCATTAATTAGGTACCACATATAGTGAGAGGTTCTGAATAATACATATCCATGTTTTAGATTCTGTAATTTACAATCAAGATGGTCAAATTAGAAAAAATTCTATTGTTGTTATGGAATGTATAACATGGTAATTATTTTAAGGGAAAATCAAAAAAACATTTCATGAATCATAATTTAGTGATATTTACTATCTAGTGTTATTTTTTAATAGTATCCATTATGAATGAACCATATAGTGGGGAGTATCGATCTGATTGAACCAAAACTAAAAATTCAAGATGTTATGTTCTTTGTATGATACAATGTGATAGTCTATATAAATTCCTAGGATATATAAAATACAAAATTGAAACATATATTATATTAAATGGTGGAATCATTCATGGTTTTTTGAAGATATCAAGGTGTGGAAATGAAATAATGAAGACATAATTATTTTTAGATAAAAGAAACATAACACCAAAAATGAAATAATGTAGATAAAATATTCAAGGAAATAAGTCTCATATGGTGAGATGAATTATTGTCTATATGAGTTTGAGGGATTCTAGATGATGATCTATACTTGCATCAAATTAATCATGGATGATCATATCAAATTAAACTAATCAACTATATTGTTTTTATTTTAGGGTTTATTTTTAGTTATGATATTTACATTCCTTTTATTTTATATTTTGCTTTATTTTTTCATTATTATATTCCTTTATCATTTGGATTTATCATATGTTACCATTAATTTATTACACATTATGTCGAGTTTTCTATGAGGAATCTTGAGTCAAATTCTCAAGGAATTTACTCTCAGAGGCCCCTATAATGGACCTATAAGCCATTTTTTGTGTAGATGAGTGAGATAAAATTGGAATAATAATTGCTATAATTTCATATATTCTTACTCTCTAATATCACTTTTATTCTTCATGTTCATCATAAGTAGATATTTTTAAGAGTAATCATAAAATATATAGATGGGTATTCGCATTAACCTTTTTGGATAATCATTGTATTTACTTTTATGTAAGTATTTTTTCTAGGTTTCTTGATTATTTTATTGGATGTTTAAAGTACCTCATTATATACACACCCATTAATGATATCATAGTGTAGGGATGTAGGAAGATAGTTAGATCATTTCATCAGTAAATTTCTCAAAACACAATATCAGATTTTATGGGTAAATGTACCTACCACGATAAACAATGATTAAAATAAAATAAGAGGTATTAAGAGAAAAAACAAATTACATCTATATTTTAAATTATAATCATATTCTAGAAAATAAACCATAAGTGTTATACATAGTGAAAATATCCTAGAAGAATCAAGATAATCTACAAGAAATGAAAGTATATAATAGATAAATAAAATTAATTTTTTTGAAAATCTAGGTGGCCAGTGGGAAATATATACAATAATTTAGGGAATAAAAATGTTGATAAACTTTGATTAGAATTGTAAACTATGGTTGGAACAGTATTTGGAGTTGGACTAAATATTTGAGATATTTGACAGTGGCTTAAAGGGTAAACTTTATATAGACTCCAATCATCCAAGATCCATTTTCATAGAATGAGAAATTATATTAGGGTGATATACTATAGTATATTACACATAAAAATTAATAAGATATGCTCAAGAATATCATAAAGATATGTTTATTATTCTTGAAAGTATCTTGTAGAATCATAAATAGATCAATGATATAATTACACTTGTTAAATGGATGATTTAAGATATAGTACATATCTCTAAATACCTAGATGAAAATCTCAATAATTTAAAATATCTACAATCCATACATGAAGAGAATAATAAGAGGATATATGAATTTTTATCTCACACTAATGGATTCACTGTAAAAAATCGGGAAGGTCATATAGTGTACCATGAAATATCCAAGAAAACCCCTTTGAAATAATAGAATTGATCATTCAAACATTTATTATACATGATCAATTTGGAATTAAAATTCACATATCCTATCTATATTCATTAAAATATAGACTTTATTAGACACATCTCAAATAGGTTCTGCCACATTGCACCATACATAATTTTTATTTCTAAATATAACCTATATTATCCCATGATGAATGGGATCTGGAATATTGATATTATATACTATCAATTGGTTTATAGTCATGGAACATTGATAGACTACACAATTTTTTATGAAATGCCTTGAGGTGTATTGTAGTGTGATTTTGGGTTATACTACTGGAATACTCATAAGATAGAATGAATGTCTATGAATATGCCACTTTCCTAATTGATGTTATACTGGTAGTGACTCATCTCCTCAAATAAATGTTTTTTGGAAATTTATTGGTTGATCAGGATGGATAATTTTTAGATAAAATGAAAAAAAATTAATAGAAAATCATATCTATAACATGTTATATTTAATTAAAATCCAGGACAGTTTTATCAGTTTTATTACCTTCTCGGAATGATACATCAAGCATATCATTAGATGTATTTATCCCAAAGATTCTATGTATTTTGCATGATGTTGTTTAACAAGACTCAACGAGTCTTCATTGTCGAAGTACTAATTTATATGATACATTGTGAGTTTTATTAGAAAAAATATTATTGGTGATAATACACAACTTTATGAAATGGAATGTCTTATAGGATGTAATATATATTCAACACTTTAGTTCATCCAATTTCCCAAAGGATGATGGTGTTGTAAGAAGATATGGGTGTGGTAAAACCATGAAGGAGCGTTCAAAAAATTAGATGAAATCATTAATAATATAATATGTGGATGGAGTGATTTAAAAAAAGTAATCATGTATGGAATTATTGAAATGGGTTTTCAAAATAAGATAATAATTTCAGTTTTTCAGCAGAAATAAAATAATATTAAGAGAATTGTTTTACCAAATATAATCCAAATGGATATTAGAGAAAAAAATTGTGGATAATAAGGGAAGATATCTAGATGATCTAAAGGAAAATTTATATCCTATTGAGATTTTTTTTTACTATATGAAAATTTTATTTAGAGATGACACTTTCTGATATGCATATAGACGAAGAGGATGTCTCAATGTAACACTGATTGAAGATACAACAAAGGTATTGTTTGGTACTTTATTGGGAGAAGATATATACTCATATTTTGAGATTTTATATTTTATATATTCAATTTATGTAGAGGATTAAAAGTCCATATCAGATGAGGAAGAAGATACCCCACAATATATTTATAATCATGCTTTGAATATCATTGATTCGAGAAGGGGATTGTGAATAAGAATGTTCACAAAAGATATTAATGTAATGGGAAATGGAATGTTATATAGACCCTAATTCCTAAATTTACACCCTTTCAAATGGAATATATTTTCAATAATTGAATACTCTTGTAGTATATTTTTCTAGGGTATACTCAAATTATTTGGTAATATGTTGTAAAATTAACAATATATTTGACAATGAAGAGACAACATAATTTTATAAAAAAGAAAGGAGTATATAAAATAAATATTATACAGATAAAAAGGGTTAGTTAGTTTATCTGAAATAATTCCAAGTTTGTGAATTTTAGAATAATACAGATCATTATAGATTTTATTTTCTTAAATTGACAAGATATACCAATCCTTATTATATTATTGGATGGTAGTTTAGAAAACATATCTAATTCATTACTAGGAGGATCATGAAATATTTTCCATGTAGAGACATCAAGGGATAATTTTAAAAAAAATTCGTATATAGTTAATGTGGATATAAGTGTTAGGAAAATATTTTATGTACAGATCGTCATGAGATACATGAAGAAGATATTGATATTTACACCCAATATAAGATACGTCAGAAAAATTCATCACCTATGTCTAACAATATACAATACTGGGAAAAAAATCTATGGAAAGGGTGTAAATATGTTTACAAATATTTTCAAAGATAAAGTAATATCAATTATTGTGACAACTATATTAGTGGTAAACCTTACGAGGCCAACATGACATAGTGAATGGGTTCCACTAGATGCTTTAGAAGAGAGAATGGAGAAGATAATTATTATAGACATGATCAAACATGGTAGTAATAGACCATTCATCTGTAAGGTTAGAGAACAATATTATTTGATTTCAAAATACTCAATATATGCAATATTAAATTTTATTATATATTATATCAATTAAGAAATTTTTCTAAATATTTTAGGTAATCCAAGGATCTCAATAAGAAAATAATATGGTATATTATTACAATCACAAATAATATTAGTTTCTAGAAGAGTATTCTGAAAAAAGAAAATTTCAACACACATGTATGAGGATGATGATTGTCTGGTAGGATATATGGAATCTTTTTTACATTTTGAAATTATAGAATATTAAACAATATTAGTGGAGAATTTTATTGGTTAAACTATATTTGAATCTTTATTCTATAGTGGATTCATATATTGACCTAGACTTTTCATACATGTATGTTTCATCTTTTAGGTAAATATTCAATAAATTACACACACAAAATCATGGAGACCAAAATAAGTTATTGTATTAGGATTATATGTACAAAACCTGATAATTTTTTGAATTATCTTAAACATCTTAAATACATTTCTTCTCCTTTATTTATCTTCACAAGAATACCATACATAAACACTTTTGTAACACATAGAGTTTTTATGAATTATTATTTTTTGAATAAATAAAAATTCATTGATGGATTGGGTTCCATGTTATAACATGTTATTATTGAGCTACATGAAACATTCGATTTTTCATGTTGTACATGTAACACTATTGTTTCCTTTTGTTACACAAAATACTGAGTTTATGTAAGTTTATAGGAAACATAAGGTTTAAATAAAATATATAGCAGTATTAAAATATAATTATTTAATTTGATAGTTATGAAAAAAAAAATTGGAATGACTGGTATGAATAAGATTAACTAAATTATGAAAATATGGTTTTCTCATATACATAAAATTAATTTTAGTTTACCGATTACATAGAAATTAATTGGAAATCCATTTTTAAATAAAAGGAAATCTATATTTGAATAAACAATTTTTATGTGCAAAAGTGTGTATTATAAAAATAAATTAACCACATAAATTTTGGTTAATGATATAAATTAAAATTATATATGTTATATATTCAATAAAAATTTTAATCTTCATCCTATATTTTTTCATGAAAAAAAAAGATAACAATAAATCAAATTTTATGCTTAAACCTTGTTTTTTCCAAAAAAAAAAGATGTTTGTCGGCTTTTTTTTGCCAAATTATTTTAATATAATTTTAATCCACTTTTTGAAAATAAAGGATATAAAATAAAATCATTTTTTTGAAATTATAATATCAAGATTATCATAGGGTGGGTTTTTCCATATTTTTCTAAAAAATTAATTTTTTGATTAATAGTGAAAAATACTAAATTTTCATTGATAATTATAAATTCACATAATTTATTTATAAAGATAACTTATATTTTAAATATGTTTTAAAGAATAATATTTTATATTATTCATTTATTAATAAAATTGAATCCATTTTATTAAACTATAGATTCAAATTGGATATATGAACTTTGTAAACATTTGATCGTATTATATTTAAAAAATTTGATTTCTCCTAATGTATCCAAGATAAATTTTTAACTAAATTAATATGTGTATGTGAATTGATATATATAAACAGATTACTTATTTAGAATCATACTAATATACACTATCTAATAAATTCAACAAAAATATTTTACCAATATGATTAATGAAAATAGTTAAAATTAATTAACATTATTAAGGTAAAAAGTGATTTTACATGCTGTTACTCATAATTTATTAGTGGTAAAATGGCCTAATTTTTTTCTAAAACAAATTTTATAGAAATATTCAAACACTTACTATGTTATTATCAATTTCTATTTTTTATGGTTCACTTTTCAATGAATGTGACCTTTATAATGAGTTAAGGAAAAGATAAAAATGAAACATTTTTCCTTTAATATATATAAATCCTTATGTTAGGGGAAAATTTCTTATATTTGGTTATACATGTTATATTAAAATATAAATTTTTATTATTATAAATTATTTTAATATTTTTTAAATGAAATAATTACATTTAACAATTAAGAAACAACAATCTGTGAATTATTTAGTTATAAATAAATAATATGAATGCTAATTAATTAAATTAATTTAAATTTTAAAATAAAATCATATCTTCTTTAAAACTATTTTTAAATTTTATTTAATAAAAATTTTGTTCCATTAATGATCAAATATTTCAATTATAATTACCATATTGACCACTAAACAGTAAAAACTATGTTAATATGATTATGTTTACAATGGGGTTTTGAGAATTACATACATTTTTATTAAAATTAATTTTACACACACAAATGATTTTTATTTATTTAATTGTATTTAATATTTCTAATTAAGGGTATAAATTATATAAAAATATCTTCTAATTATGTTCTTAATGGATAAATTAGCTAGTTAAATAAAATTATAAAGCTACAATGGAAAGAACTACAAAAATAAAAATGAGTAAACATAAAGACTATGTAATAACATGAAAAAAAATATATATTTAGTTTATGTAGTGGAGGTATTTTATTACCAATTAATCCATCCCCTAAATTATTGTTAAATTTTTTAAGTTCCTCAAGAAAGAGAGACCTCCCAATAGTGAATACTTTTGGGTATTTACATGTATGTTACTCTCCTCAATTATAAAAGGGAACTCACTCTCCCCTCATATGGACATAACTAAAAAAATTCTCTACCTAAAAAATCCCATAATAACTTCCCAAAACCTGTAGCCTTGTTCTTGAGGAATTATTTTGGCTATAAATTCAATCTAGGAAGGCTTTAGCGTAATCCAATGAGGATACTGGAAGAAGAGCTAATGATCTTCATCATGCATTTTTATTTTATATAATAATCTACCTAAAAATTATAGTTTTTAAATGAAGATATAGTAACCTCAAAATATTACATATAATAAAATATTTATGTTAAAGACCCATTAACGAACTCACATCCATTAAATGGGTTATAAAATAAATGTTCACGTGCACAGAAGATGACCACCTAATGAACCTTTGTCATTCGTTTTTCCATTACCACCATTCATAGTTAGAAGTAATGATGGTAATATTGTATATATATGATATATGATGTGTTTAAGATGTTATTAATCTTTTAAAATTGTTATATAACACATGACTTCATTCTTTACATTTTTTAGGAAAATTATAATGTTGTTCTTGTATACAGAAGACTACTGCCTCGTGTATTGATGTGATTCATTAACACTTTACATGGAATGCATTAAGGATATGATAAATAGACATAAGTGATATATATGAAATAAATATTATACAATAATAATATATATTTATATATGTATGTATATAATTTAATTTTCATTCATCTAATATGATACGAAAATGGAAATATAGTTAATATGTACATATGGCCTACTGTCTCCAATAATGGTATATTTCATTTAGTATCACCAAATTTTATGCATTAATATAAATAAATATACATTGAATATATATGATACTTCTTCCATTATATTATTTCATGAGATGTTGAATAATTATTTCAGTAATATGAACAAAAATAATAGATCAAAACTTATGCCAACAAATGGTTATTACCCAAAAAGAAACGTTAACATAGAATTGTTAACAAAGAGTTAATAAAAGTTCATAAGAAAATAATATACAATATGATATATATATATAATTATTTTTTATAAACATATATATAATTATATTATATTTATTAAACAGGATTTTGGAAATAGTAGACGGGATTCAAAACATTAGGTAATGGATTTACATCTCACTTTCTTCATTTGTGAGACACATGTTATATTCAAAACCTATTTCTTCTATTTGGTATATATTTTTCCCATGAATGAAATTTAGTATTTTTCTACACAATTTTTTTGGTATTTACATATCCTATTTAAGATATATACTTCATGGGATTACAGTTTTCAAAGTAACTAAAGTGGTAAGGGATATTTGTCTCAATTTTCCTTTTTTGATACATATGTTATGTTATGCACCTATCTTCATTTATGTTGTGTACATAAAACCAATTTGACATGATATTTAATGAATTTATTCTTATTCATGATATTTTAAGTTTCATTTTATGTTTTATCATCATGTGTATTATGATTCAATGTTACTAATGTGGTATAATTGTTTTTTAAAAATCTGATCAAGATCAAGATTATTTATGATTAGGTCTCCAATATTGATTTCTCATGATTTAACTATCATGAATTATAATTAATTTTATTATCCTCTATTTATTCATTCTATATGAATGTTATGGTTCCATATTTACACTATTTTTTACTCAATATAATTAATAAAATGTATTTAAGAAAATATTTTTTTATTTCTCTCTTTAGTTGGATATATGTTTTCGTCTAAAACAATGTTTTCTAAAAATGTTTTCAAAAATATTTTTAAATTATATTTGAATTTATTTTTCAAAGAAATAGATTTAATATAATTTAAAATCATCCATTATATTTTTTTCAAATATTATATTCAATGTAAATGACTTCAGTGTCTATCAAATATTCCTTCATAAGTTTTCAATGGTAATTTTCAAAGAAAATGATTTCAATGGTTTTTAAAAATTCCTTTATATGTTTTCCATGGTTAATTTAAAAATAAAATGATTTAATGGATTTTAAAATAATCAATTTTATTTTTTCAAATTTTATTTTTAATTAAATGAATTTAAATGATTTTAAATAATCTTTTATATGTTTTCAAAGCTATTTTAAATGAATGAATGTTTTCCGATTTTTTGTTACATAAAAAATGTTTTTCAAAGAGAAATGGATAGTTTCCTCATGAAATGTGTTAAATGAAATTTCATATTTATTTCCCATATAAGATGAAATTAGTTTATATTACCTATGCCTTAATAATGATATTATCAGAGGATTATATTCATATTCATTCCCATATTGGTATAGGTTATGATGTCCTGATGTTTACGGAAACTTTATCTCAAACATGGGTTATACCATGAGGAAATTATTATGAAAACCTCTTCTTTTCATGAGTTATTATATATTAAAATTGTTAAAAAACCTATCTATTTTCCATAGTTTATGATATGAAGAAATTTTTATGACACCCACTTAATTTCACGGTTAATTATATATTGAATGTTTATGATCATGTGGGCCAAAAAAAATATGGTTTTCACTATGTGATGTTTTGAAACTATATCTCCCTTCAATTAATTGGGTAAATATGTATATCTCTAGATAATGACCTGGGTAAAATTGTGAGTGAACCTAGTATAATAAAACATGGATGGAATGGGGACTGAACTGGGTAAAATAAGACATGGTTGGAATGTAGAGTGAACCCAGAGTAGTATGAAATGGATGGAATGAAAAGTGATCCCAGTTTATTAATAGAAGTATAGAATGAGTATTGAACAGGGTAATGTAAAGTAATTTTTCCACTATGATGGTCTTGGGAGCAAAACCTGAATATTATGATCTTTTTATTTGAACCTAATCCCATGTAAATAATATTATGTGTGACTAGATAACATGATAATAATGTTATTAATGAACCTAGTTAAAAGTTCAAAATGTTATATTTGACATGTATTTCATTTTGATAATGTTATTTGTAAACCTGGTTTCTTGTCCACAAGTTTATGAGAAGGCCTAATTTCATGTCCTTAACTTATGGAATGAACATGTTTCTATTTTTCCATGTTTACAATGTTATAAATTTATGTGTATCAAAAAAAATTCTAATTTTTATGCCAATATTATTCTATTATGGGCCATTTAATCAAATTATCTCTTGATTAATTTCATATGGAATTCCCATACTTATTCCATGATTCAATTTTATGATATGTGTTATGCAAGTTTTAGTTTCTAAATGTTTTGTTCCGGGCCCCATACACCTATGTTGATTTTCTGCTTATAAATCTCCCTTGTTTCCCATACTGCGCATTTTACCTCACTATTTTTAATGTTTTAATTCCTTGGGTTATGAATAAATGTATTTTTTATGAAATTTATAATAAGGTCTCAAGTTGTGATTTATGTATAGGGTGTTGATGTAGCTAACTTATGGACAAGTGTTTGGGTTTCCATGTTTCCAAAGACACTAAACAACTAAATTTTCCAGGAATGTGTTTATGTAATGTAATGAATATGTATAAAAATGATGTAATATATATATATATATATATATTTAATTCAAATGTTACTATAGTGGGTATCATAGGAATAATGTAATTAACCTTTAAAAACTAGGATGAGACAAAAATAGTGAGATCCCAAGGGATATTTTTAAGGATATTTCCTAGGATGTATGTGAGGATAAGGCTAAGGATTGGTTAAATTATAATAAAATATGATTTAATTTTGGTAAATGTTCGAGATAGTGGTTTCCTAGAAACACATCCCACTCATGACACTAAAAGTGGGTGTAGATTTGAAACAAATGTACCTAGGGGTAACAACCCTAAAAACATCATATTAAGCTAGAATCGATCTTGAACAAGTGAAAAACAAGGGGACTTGATGCACTCATAGTTTTACACACTTAGAGGATATTCTTTAGTAATTCACAAAAACATTAAAAAAATGAAGGATTAAAATAAAACATGACTACGAATTATCTATTGTAAACATGAGGTGTCTTATATTAAAAAAAGGTAATGATTGATAAATCCTATAATTGATCATAATGATTATTTGATTTCCCATTAGGATTAGTTTTTATCAAACTGTGAATTATTGTTTTATTAAATAGAGGTAACTTGAAGGAATTTGGTAAACATTGAATGTGATGGACGATTTTGGGATGATTATCCAAAATGGATGATGAATGGACTAAAAAATGTTTTTATTAAAGCTAATTAGTTTTCATAGAATATTATTGTCAATGTGTACCTCAATCAACTCTCAGACTCACCAAATAAAAGAAGTAAATATTTCTATGAGATTATGGGTGATGGTAACCATAGATGAAAGAATATTCAGCATTATATGTGTCAATAATGTTGGAAGAAATGCCAAAGTAAATGTCTCATAGGAACATGATGATGTTTTGACTATGGAAAATGACACGAATAATGTAATTTCCAAGAGAAAATGTATAGTTAATACTATTCAAATAATGAGAATATTTGTTTCCTAAGATCTAATCAACTATTTAATTCATAAAATATGGAAAGTACGGGAATTATGAAAATCAATGTCCTAACTGTAAATATCATGTAGAAAATAATTAAGGTTGTATGAGTAATTTCTATATTGTTTACAAGGAATATATTAAACAGCCAACGAGCCCGTACCCGAGTGGTAAGGGCTCCTGCTTCACATCCAAGAGACCCAGGTTCAAAAATCGGGTGGAGGCGAATTTTTAGGGGTACTGTAACAGGACTGCAGCTGGCACTGTAGCAGTCACTGTAGGAGTATTATTCGGTATTGTAGAAGCTGGAACTATTCACCAGATTTGGGCTTTAAGGTCACTTGTTTGGGCCTACGGGTCTCAAGGGCCTTTGGGCCATCAACAGCCTTCAGGCCATAGGGCCTTCGAGCCATTATAGATTATGAAGTATCCCATTTCACATAGATCAGTCCCCAGAAGAGGACCAGTGCACCAGTAGCAGTCACCAGAAGCAGAGATATCCAGATTGGAAGAATGAGAGGGTATGGTAATCACCATCGGGACAAGGAACCATGCAGCTTTGTACGGGGCAATGCTAGCCGATCAGCAATGCAGGTGGGGTGCTAAAGTCGATCAATGAGGAAAAATCTACGGAGGGGTAGTTCTATTGGGCTGGGCCTACGTGTCACGTTATGGGCAAGTTATGCCTTCGGGCCTTCGGTTCATGTATTATGGGTCATGTTGGGCCTTGTTCCTTGGGCCTACGGGTAATGTACGGGTTCCCCTTCAACCCTTAAAAGGGGTATTATCTATAATAAAAATAAAAAAGAATCCCTTCGGGCCATTGAGAGGAAAAGATATTAAATATGAAATAAAAAAAGGAAATTGGTATTAAAGAATAAGATGATGCAAATTAGTTAATATTTTTTGAAAGATGTGGAATGAATGAAGTGTTTTTATATTAGTATTCAATAATTATGAAATATATAAGGATTTTAAAGTATAATAATTTCATTAAATATTTGAAAGAATATGTTGAATGGTAATGATTACATAAAACATTGAATTAATAATAATTTTATATTTTTTAGAAGAGAGGTGATTAATGGAATGTAAATATTAATGTGTTCCTAATGTTGATATTAGATAAATAGATGTTGTATAATAATAATTTAAATTAGATTGTATTGACTTCCTTGGAATAGATTAATGATTTTTTGACAAAGTGGTTTATCCTACCATGGATGGTGTTTATTATTTTATGATTAGGGAATGTATCCCATAATATATTTTATGTGTAAATAATTAAGAATCATTTATATTTTCAATATGGCCTTACTGTAATTTAGTTTTTCACCATGTTTCAATATAATACATGATGAAGGTATTACAATGATTGGTATGTGATAATAAAGAGATTATTTATTATATATGGGTGATCAATAATAAGTTGATTTTGAGAAATGTAGTGATCTTCATTCAAATGTATTTTATATTTATCTTTTTTATAAGTTAATGTTTTAACCATTTATGAAATTTTTTATGTTGAACTTTGAATGGAGTCTAAAATATTAATTTGTCATTTCACTATATGAAGATTTATAAATAATTCATAACCTATTCTAACCATTTGTTTTGATAACTAAATAATGATTGAATGAACTATCATTCTATCTATTGACTTTATGATCCATTAGTGATTTAGGAAATACAATTCATGTAATTTCATTGAGTAATAGTTGAAAAGGAAATTTATCAAGACACAATCATAGGGTGAGATTCTGAATATGAAATTGAATGATATCATTTAAGAATAACTTCTTGGGAAAATTCTTCAACATTAGAAAAAATGGTATTGAATTAAAAAATTTCATAATATTATATTTTTGTATGATATCAATGTCATTTTTAAATCCACGTAGGTTTATGGATTTATTATCATTACCTTTACCCCAACCATTTTTTCTATAACTCTATATCAGTATCTTGGTGTTATTTTTCTCATTTATGTCCATGTTTTTACTTCCCACCAATGTTCCCCTTTTTGAAAAACTGTACATGTTAATCAAGATAACCATCATACATATCTTTTATATTTTTCATGATTATTATTTATTAAATATTTTCATGATGTGGGTTTCAATGAAAAGATATTTCAACAAATATACATTTTATTTCACAGAATATTATTGAGGGAGAAACTCATTTTAACGGGGTATAATGTAACTCCTTGAGTTTTTATAAATTAATTTTCAATGAATAAATTCAATTTATTTGATAAGTTTAGTTTATTGATTAAAAAAGATATTCTTACACTAAATGAAACATTGTTTTTATCATCATATATACACAACACTAATTATGGATTCTGTTACACATAATAATGAGTTTATAATGAGTTACAAACAACACCGAGTTTAAAAGAACCATGTCGCGCTACTAAAAAAATAAATTTCAATATGATAGTTTACAACTAGATGTTACAATGGTGGGTATGAATTTCATTTACTAAAATAATAAAATTTTATCTAAATGTAAAAAAATAATTCTTTAGTGATTAATTTATTATAAATGAAAACGAACCTCTTTTTACAATAAAATGTAATTTGTATCTGAAAAACTATACTTATGAACACAAGTTTGTTTGAAAAAAATAAATAAACCCCAAAACCTTTTCTAATTATTTTAATTAAATTTATATATTATTTATCCAATCAAACGTTTAAATTTAATCACATATTTTTTCTTGGAAAAAGATTACAAAAAATCCATTTTTAACCATGAAAACTATTTTTTTCTGAAATGAATTTTTTTCACCTTTTTATAGTGTAAATGTTTTAAAAAATATATTTAATCTTAAAGAAAGGTAATTAAATAAAAAATAATCAATTTTAAAACAATATATCAAAATTTTGTTAGGGTTGTTTTTTGTTATGTTTCTATAAATTTTCCTTTCTTGATGAATTGTGAAAAATAAAAAAATTTAATTGGAAATTGTATGTATGTTTAGTTTAATTACAATGTTAAATTATATTATTTGTTTTTTAAAATTATAATTAGTTCAATTATACATATATTTATCATTTTATGTCATTCTAATAAATATCACATTGAAATTGGATATAAAAACATTGTAATATTTTGAACATTTTCTCTTTAAAACCCTCTTTTCTCATTGTGTTTGAAGGATTCATTGTAAACTAAATTCTGCCACTTATGTGAATGGAATTTGAAATAATGGATTCGATATATATATTAAATATAATATTTATTACCTAATAAGTTAAACAGAATTTTTACCATAATTATTAGAGAAAAAAAGTATAATTTATTAAAGTTGTTAAGGTAAAAAGTCAGTTTATCAAAGGTTAAACATAATATATAAGCGGTAAAATGGCCTAAAAACTGGTCCAAAACCCATTTTATTGGAATATTACCTCCCATTACACCTTATTATATATTTATATTAGTTTTTGGGACACGTCTACATGATAGTGACATGTATAATATGTTATGGAATAAAAAAGGGGAAAATAACATTATCGGCCTTTAATATCTATAAGGTAATGGATTGGGAAAACATCATATATTCGGTTATAAATATTTTTAAAAATTATAAATTATTAATTTTTATTGTTATAATTAATTTTTATTTTTTTAGAGATGAAATAATTACGTTAAGCACATAAAAAATGCCAACACATGAATTATTTATTTATAAATAAATAAAATAAATGAATTTTTTTAAATTATTTCAAATTTAAAAAATTGTATATTCTCCTAAGATATTTTTATGTTTTAATTAATATCTACTATATTCCATTAATGGATCATTTTTTTATTATAATGAATATATTTTCCGCTAAATATTAAACACTCTTTTAACATGATTAAGGTTAAAACCCAGTTTTGAAAATCACATTTGTTTGTATTAAAATAAATTTTTTGTGAATATATTATTTTAATTTAACGTATTGAATCAAATATAAAAAATCATGTGGTCTAATTTATTTAATAATTATATTTTTAATAATATTATTAAATGATAAACTACCTAAAGTGGCAAGTTACATTGTTAAAAAGTATAATGATAAAATTGAGTAAAAATAAAAACCAAAGAATAACATTAAAAAAATTAATTATTAACTTTTTTGACCATTTTTTCTCCCACAATTAATCCCTACCCTCCATTATTGTTCTTTTTGAAAGGTACATTAGGTATTTGGTACATATTTTGAATACTTTTGGGTATTTATAAGTATGCCACTCCTCCACTATTGTAAAAAGAATCTCACTCTCCCCACTTTTCACACATCCTAAGAACATTTTATCGACCAAAACCTACCAAATTTACTTAAAAACTTCCCTACAATAATTATAAAAAAATTCTTTTTGGAAGAAAATATAAAAAAAATAATTATTTAGTGATATCCTAAAAAGGATACCCATTAAAGAGGTAACAATCTTCAATGAGCGTTTTTTATATCTTCCTCAACCTCAAAAACATATTATTATAAAATGATGATATAACAACCAAATTATCTTATAGATACATTGATGTTGAAATTTTAATGGTATTCATTTAAATTCACACACATATATGAAACAATTTATGAAATCATCTTTCTTATATACGGTGGACTACCGCCTCATGAACAATAACATCACAAATATTAATAGAATAGTACATTTTAATATCTATTAATATTTTTAAATTTAATATTAATTTTAGATAAAATGGGAAAGGATGTATGATAGACTACCTAACACGTAACAATGGGGTTCTCTGAAATCTAACATTGCGCACAACATAGAGTTATACCTCAAAATAATACAACAATAATATTATTATTTTAAATGGAAGTTAACGCTTAACTGTTGTATTCGTGGGAATGACCATAATTAACTATATTATTATTTTACATATTTTTTAAATTTTTTCACATTTATCCAATGTATTTTGGAGAATTAAAATGAGAATGAATCGAATTTTAAGCATAAAATACTCTAATATTTTTAAAAGGATTTTTTAATGCCATTTGATGGAGAACCCCTTTAAAAAATTGTTTTTTTAACTTTTATATATTTTATATTATAAAATAAAATTATTCTTTATAATTCATATATCAAAATTTATTTTGGTTGTAATTTTTGTAATTTTCTGAAAAAATCCATATTTTTATGAATAGTGATAAATACTGCTTTTTAATTCAAAACTACCTTTTCATCTAATTTATTTATATTGTTATATTTTCATTTTAAATTATCTTAAATTCTAATTGGATTAATTTTTATAATTTATTCCATTTGTGGTCATTGGATGTAGTTTTAAATTTAAATTGGACATAAACACATCTCAATCTTTTGATAGTTTTTCCTTCTTAAAAACATGCTTTCTCATTTTGAAAATGGGAATTAATTTCTAATTTATTACTGAAACTTTTGGGTTTTTAATTTGGAAAAATGGATTCTATATTTGAATCATAATGTCTGAATTTTTTAAATAGTTACCTTTTATTTTTTAACATTATGAATCATAATTGCAGAAATTGATTTTTATGTACCATGGTTAAAGTGTAAATTAGGTATATATGGTTTATAAATAATTTAAAACTACCATAAAACGTTTTCTTATCCTACTGGAAAATATATAGCCTACCATGGGAATCCTTGGGTCAATTTTAGGAACCCCTGAAGCCACTTGTGTGTGATAATGACTTTTTATAATATTTCTTTTAAATAAAATGAAAATATAACATAAACATGTATATCCTATTTAAAAAAATTAATTTGGTTTATATAAATTATACCTTAAACTATAAATATTCACTATAAATATAATAATATTTCTTATAACAATGTATTTTATTTTATAATTTTTTTAAATCAATTAACTAAATTTATTTATGACTTAATAATGATGAAATGATTATCTTATTAATGAATGATTAAAATAAATGATGTTATAAATATTAAAATTAATGTAATTTAATATTTTTAGGTGATAAATGATTTTTCTAGATGAAATTGAAATGTTAGGGATGATTTAATTCCTTTTTTATGTAATAATGTTGTTATTACGTTAAAAATGTACTTACTAAATAGAGTAAAAATTTGAAAAAATCAGTTTTTAAAACAAATACCATTTTATTAAATGATGTAATAGTAATCAAAATCTATGATTCAGAAAAAATACTTATATAATGTTAAAAATGACATAAATTATTTAATTTTTGTTCTATTTAATTTTATATTAAATATATTAACCATATATTATGGAAATACATGAAGACATGGTAATAGTTGATGTTTTTAACTAAGGGTTAATGCTAAAAGATAAGGTTAATTTTGTGACCTAAAATTTTATAAAACCAATTGTATGAGGTGATTTTGACCCATAATCATATTATACACAATATTTATAACATTTTTAATATTATAATTTAAAAATTAATTTATAAAATATAAAATTACAAGACTTTCCTAATGTGCCCATACTCACTCTTACATAAGGTCACCACATGTACCAACTTATTCACACATCTCAATCCTCATATCTCATCCAACTCTACTCTAATAATCTCCCAACATCCCTACCATCCTCCTTGAAGAATTACCTTGAGAATATGGTAGCTCAAGGAAGCCTTCTATCTCAAATCAATAGGATTTACCTGATTTATAGGTAACATCTTCTCTCAAGATCCCTTAATTTGTTTTCCTCCTCCAACACCAAAACATATATATATTAAATTATTTTATAACAACACCATTATACTCAATACAATTATATTTTTTTTCTAATTTTTTGACCTACACTTACACACACCTTCATCTAATGGATATAAAACATATCGTTTCTGTGTACGGAAAACTACTGCCTCGCGAAAGGATGATTGTTTAGTTTTCTCCTACCATTTCTCATGGTGGCCATTAAAATGGCACTGTATTTATATATGATATCTATTATATTTATATATTCCCTATTCTTATTTAATATTTTTTAAAATATACCATTATGTTTTCCATAATGTGTAAATATGATAATTTTATTTGCGGAACTGTGGAGTACCACCCCCTAAAATTGATATGACTTGTTCGTGTCATACATGGAACATATAAAGGGTGGACTTAATAGGATTATGTAACCTATATAACATATATATTATAATTTAATTATAATATAAATATGTATCTTCTATTTTTTTAATTCATTTAATATGAAAAAGAAATTAAAATAGCGTTCATGTGTACGTACGACATATCATCTCCATAAACGTTTAATTTCATATATCAAAATGTTATGGACTATAATAAATACATATATACTGGATATATATGATATTTAAATCCTGAATAATACTCTAGAGATAATGGACTTATGAAGACATGGATAATTTTCATCAAAACAAGTTTATTTTTTACTGAAATACCAAACATCGACAAACAATCTAATATGAACTCAAATAATTAACATGAAAATATGGGTTATAAAATGAATAATAAACATTAAAATGGAATTAAAGCAATTAATTATATACCTGTATTTATTATTCATGAAATTAAATAACAAATGAGGAAAGTCCCACTCATGGTAAGGGACTTCGTCTTAATCTCCTTTCATTGAGGAATTTCTTGATAATATGCACCATTATTATTTTATGAGTTGTATATATAGACACTATCAAAATTAATATCCATTTTCTTCCATACTAATTTTATTTATTAAATCATGGAGACTGATATTTAAATGTTCAAAGTGGTATAGGACACAATGAATTTTTAAATATTTAGTTATCAAATCTTTTTGTTCAAGATATTAAATTACATATTTATTTATCTGGGTATAAAAGTATTATACAAGGAATTATAAGTCAATAATGAATTTCATTCAATGTTTTCAAAATGAATATTTTTATATGAATCCTTTTACATTCTTTAAAAAAATTAAAAAATGGATGTTTTTTACATATACGATGACAACAACTTCTCCACCGTCGTAACTGTTATTTTATTTTTCGCTTCCTCTATAATCATTAATGTATTTTAAAATGAAAATAAATCATGTTTCCTATATTTGTGTATCATGGTTTTGAAAATGGGTTTATATATGAAATTTGTTTCTTTATAGAATTTTTTTTCCATATGGGATTAGAAAAAACATTCAAAAAAGTGGTTTTGTGATGAACATGTTTTATTCATGAAGTTGTACATGAGAATTATATGAAATGGGTCATCCAAGTATATATTATATGAAGACAAAACTTATATGAAGGTTTGAGCCCCATTATAGCTCATGGGTGAGCATGACACAACTTATACAAAGAGTTGATACCATTAATCTCATAGGTGAGCCCGATATAGGTTATACAAAGGGTGATTTCAATTATTGATCTCCAATTTGAAATTCATCCATATGTTTATTCCAATTAGTGGGTGTTTTAAAGGGTATTATTTATATAATTCAATAAGTCACCAAATGGATATTAAATTTCTTGTTATTGGATTTAGTGTTTTTCATTGATAGAAAAGTATGAGTGTTATTCATGTAAAAAAAAAATTTCATCCACTCAAATAATAATGAATGGGTTATTAGATTTTAACTAGAATAATTGTTTATCATTAATTTTTAGGTCCCTTAATAATGTTCTTACTCTCATGCCATGTTTTTAATAGTTTCATAGGATTTAAGGGAGAATATATTCATGGATGGAATACAGGGAATATTATGATCGTTAAACAAGAAAAGAAACCATGTTTCTTTTCAAAATATTTTATATTATGGAAGAAACTGAGGCTGTTGAAAGTTTCCAAATTGTATTTATAGTTTTCTTATGTAAAAGTTATTTCCTAATTATCTAAATCTCTAAAACTAAAAGGATTCATAATGTGAATTCCTCACATAACTCAATATTATGTAACTTTTAAGGTTGGGGACTTATAGTTGGTATCAGAGGATGGTTTAGACAACTTTGGAGATTATGATGTTTTCATAAGGGTTAGGAATATAATGATTGGTTTATAATTCTTTGGTGTATAATATGTTTAATGTCTTAGAAACCCCCTTTAGTCTTTATGGTCTATAATATTAGGGTTACTAATGGTATTTTTAGAGATATTCACTTTTTTTCATATTATGGGTTATGAGTTTTTGGGATGTAAAATGCGATGTATGAAATAAAATTGGAGGTTTAAACAAGTTATGGTTAATTTGAGGTCTTTATAATATTTTTGGAATATTATAATAATTAAGTGGTCTTTTAAAAAAAGGACAACACATAGACTATGTGATAACCTATATTATCGGACAAGGCTGCGGGAGTTGAACTCAAAACTGATGTGTGACAGGCCTTTATTTCATATCACTGGCCTATGTGAAGTCCTCAGTAAGTATAAATTATTCTTTTTAATTTAATGTTTTTATGGATTGAGAATAAGTTTTTTTGGGAACTTATGTTTTATCAAATTTATATCCTTATTATAGGAAAATGATTTGCTAATTAAGTGATAAATGTTATTTTGTAAGGCATTTCAACTTTTGACAACACGTTATTCCAATGGAAAATAGAATACTATGTGATTTTATTTGATCATTAATAGTTGAATTTTATTTTGGAATAATCTATGTTTTTGTTTTGGAGATTTGGAGATTTTGGTTATTTAAGAAAATGATTATCATATATTAGAGAACAAGTGATTATGTTAATTACTTTTAGGAACGAGACTTTAAGAGTAGTCGGTGTTATTCGGAGAAAAATGTTAAGATTAATTATGGAAGACTATGTCATTATATACATATGAATTTTTAGTTTCATACTTACTTTATATTTTTTTGAGGAATTCTGAGGACAATTGTTTATTGAGTGGTCTTTGTTAAAATTTTGGTATTATTTGTTGAATTTTGTAAATTAAGAGTAATATTTCTTTTTATAAAAAATTATTCTTTTTTGGGATTATCTAATCATGAACTAACCACTTTGGTTTTGGTTAATGTCAATAGACATGGGAAATATATAGTTCATCTTTTTTAGATTATGTGATTTTCTATAAGTTGATTCTAAAGCTTCAGGTGTGACCAATTCATCTTCAATACTCATCATTTGGAGATAATATGGTACTCTTGTACTTATTTATTAAAGGATGAAACTCTAATTGAAAAGTAAACATGATTCCTTCAATTTTTAGTAAATCTCATAAATAAATTCCTAAATTTTATTAAAAGGATAATAAAATACAAACGTTTCCCATTTACTTTTTCTACATGGAAATCAAAGACCACTTAACCCATCATAAGATTATGGTTTTTTAGTTGTTAACTTTCTCAACAATTTTTTCTATCACTCTCCATCAGAACAAGATGGTTATTTTTTTTTCCATACCCATGTTTTTCTATATGGAATACTTGTATGTGTTTTCTTGGGTGAACTGTGTACTTATATTTATTAATTTTAATGTGGTTGTTTTATTGAATCTATTTCTGATTTGGAATTTCCAATAATTTTTCTCAGTCCAATTTTTAAAATTGTGAGGAAAAATTTTCCAAAAGGGGAAAATGATGTAACATCCTAGGTATTTATATAATAATGAATTGTCATATCAATTAATATTTTTTAATTTAATATTCATTTATTTTTAAAGGGGGCACTTTGTACGATAGTGTACTCGACACGTAACAATGGGTTTCTCCAAAATCTTACATTGCACACAACACTTAGTTATAACGAAACATTATACAATAATATTGTTAATATTTTAAATGGTAGTTAATGCTATGTTTTTTTACATTAGGGAATGAAAAAAATTAACTACATTATGATTTTACATATTTATTAAATTTTTTTACATTTATCTAATGAATTTTAGAGTATTAAAATGAGAATGAATCTAATTTTATGCATAAAATACTCTAATATTTTTAAATGGTCATTTTACAGCCTTTTCAAGGAGAAAATTTTTTAAAATAGTTTTTTCCACTTTAATATGTTATATTCGATAAAATAATCATATTCTTTAGAAGTGGGATATCAGAATTTACTTCTGTTAAAAATTTGGTATTTTTTTGACAAAATCCATATTTTTATGAATAGTTAAAAAAATTCATTTTAATTCATAACTCCCTTTACATATAAGTTATTTATATATTTATACATTATTTTTAATTTTTTAAAAATTTTAAATGGATTACGTTTTTATAATTTCATCCAATTATAGACATTTGATGTAAATTAACATTTAAATTGGGCATATACACATGTTAATATTTTGATAGTATTTACTTCTTAAAAACCCTCATTCTGTTTTCCACAATGGGAATTATTTTTAATTTAATTATTTCAGCTTATGTGTTTATAATTTTTAAAAATGGATTTCATATTTGTAAATATATGTTCCAAATTGTTAAAATAGGTACCATTTATTTTTTCACATTATGAATAGTAACTTCAATAATTTTTTAATTTACCATGGTTAATGGATAAATCTGGTAAATAATTGTAAAAAATAATATGAAACTACCCTATCGCATTTCCTAATACTATTGGATGAGATATAGTGGACCGTGGCCATCCTGGGGTCGATTTTAGGTCCCCATGGAGCCACTTCTATGTGATAATGACCTTTTATAATATTAATTTTAAACAAAAGGGAATTATAACATAAACTTATATATCATAAATAAATCATTAGTTTAATTTAAATAAAATATCTATCTGACAATAAATAGTCATTTGAAATATAAAATGATTTACTACATCATGGTATTTTATGTATAATTTTTAGATATTAAATAATGAAATTTATTTACAATGCAATGATGATCCGATGATTACCTTAATAACGAAGGATTCAAATAAATGATATAATAAATATTAAAATAAGTGTAATTTGAACATTTTTATGTCATCAATGATTTATTTGGATTACATTAACATTCTAATGATGAGTGAATGCCTTTGGATCAAAGGAATCCATTTTTTATGACCCTAATAATAATAAATTACTAAATAGTGTCAAAATTCACATAAATGAGTTTTAAAACAAATACTATTTTATTAAAAGATATAATATTACTAAATATTTATAATTCATCCAAATTACTTATATAATGTTAGAAAAAATTAATGATCAAATTTTGATTCTATTGGAATTTTATAGTAAATATAGTAACCATATATTCTGAAAAATACTAGAAGTCATGGTAAGAGTTATTATTTTTAACTAAGGGATAAAGCTAAATGATAAGGTTTATTTTGTGAACTGAAATTGTCTAAAACATATTTTTTAGAGAATTTAGACTCATAATCATCTTATCCTATAAATTTGTCACTTTTTTACAATTATAATTCTAAAATCAATTAATAATAAAATAATATTTCAAGAGATTCCTAATGTGCCCCTCCCCCCACTTACAAAAGGCCACCACCTCTACCCACTTACAGACACATCTCAATCACTTTGTATCATCCAAATTCTGGTCAAATAATATCCCAAACTCCATCCCTTTATCCTAGAAGTATTACATTGATCATAATACAACTCATGTAATCCTCTAGGATCAAATCAAAAGGAGTTACCTGATTTAGAGGTAATGTCTTCTCTTAAGATCCATTCATTTATTTTTCTCATCTAACCCCAAAAACAATATTTATTAAATTATATTATAACAACACCATAATACTAAATAAAAATGGCTAATTTTATGCTAAGGGTTTGACCTACACTTACATAGACCTCCATCTAATTGATATAGAACATATTATTTCTATGTATGGCGAACTACTACCTCACAAAACTATGATTATTGAATTTTTTAGTGTCCATTATGATATAACTATACTTATATATGATATATATTATATTTTTTTTATCTCTATGATTCTATAATTGTTATTTACATCATACCTTCTATTCATTCCATAGTGTGTAAATATTATAATTTAATTTTAAGAAGTGTGGACTAGCACCCCCTCAATGTGATATGAAACGTTCATGCCATACATGGAATGTAAAAAGGAAAATGTTAATGAAGTTATGTAACTTTTATAACATAGATATTATAATGTAATTATAATATACCTATGTATTCTTTTATTCCTTTAATATGAAAAATAAATAAAAGTAGTGTTCATCCATACGTGCGACCTACCATCTCCATAAACGATGCATTTCATTTCATATCTACAAATGTTATATACTATTATAAATACATATATAATGGATATATATGATATTGAATAACATTATACATATAATTGACTTGTGACCACATGAATAATTTTCATCAAAACAAGTTCATTTTTTACTCAAATAACGAACATTGACAAATTTTTTGATATGAACTAAAATAATTAACAAGGTAGTAAGTGATATAAAATTAATAATGAACTTTAAAAAGGTTATAAAGTAATTAGAAATTAACATATGTTTATTATTCACGAAATTAAATAATGAATGAGGCAAGTCAGACTCAATGTAAGTGACTTTGTCTCAATCTATTTTCATTGAGGCATTTCATGATAATATTCCTTTTTATTCATTTATATATTATATATATATAAACTATGAAATATCATATCCATATTTTTCTATACTAATGTTATTTATTGAATCATGGAGATTATTATTTAATTGTTCAAATTGGTTTGGGACACCTTGAACAACTAAATATTCAAATATCAAATCATTTTCATCCTGATATTAAATTAAGTATTTATTTATATGGTTATAAACGGAATATATAGATGATTTTATGTCAATAATTAATTTCATTAAATGTTTTTAAAAGTAAAATTTTTATACAAAGTTTTTTTGTTTCTGTAAAAAATGACAAAAGGAATGTTTTTTTACATATACGGAGTCAACGTCTTCTCTGTCATCATAACCATTATTTGATATTTGGATTCCTATATAAGCCTTAATGTCTTTTAAAATGAAAATAAATCCCTTATTCCTTAATTTGGGTATCATGGTATTGAAAATGGGTGGTTGAATGAAAACTGTTTTTTGATACATAAATGTTATTCATATGGAATTAGAAGAATCATTCAAAAAAAGGTTTTTGTGATGAAAATGTTTTATTCATGAAATTTTACTTGATCATTGTGTGAAACCAGTGATCGTGATATAGCTTATATGAAGGGTTATGCCCCATTATAGCTCATGGGTGATACTGATATAGCTTATATGAAGCATTGAGCCTCATTTTATCTCACGAGTGAGCTCAAAATAGCTTAAATGAAGGTTTGAGCCCCATTATAGCTGACTGATGATCAAGATATATCTTATACGAATGGTGACCACCATTTTATATTTCTAATTTGGAATTAAACGATTTTTTTATCCTAATTAGAATATGTTTGAAAGGGTTTTATTTATATGAAACATTATGTTTCCTAAAGGATTTCAAATTTCTTACTATTGGTTTTAGTTTTTTTCATTCAGAAAAAAGTATGTGTGTTATATCTGTTTAAATGTTTTGCTTCATCCACTCAATGAACATTGAATGGGTTATCGATTTTTCACTAGACAGATGTTAATTGTTTATTTTTTATGTCCCTTACTATGCTTTTTTGGTCATCCTTCATTTTTAATGTCTTCATACGATTTATGGAAGAATAGTGTCAAGGATGTAACCAAATAAATGTTATAATCATTAATCTTGAAAAAAAACAATGTTTATTTTTAAATTTTTTAATGTTATGGAAGAAACAGATGTTGTTGGAAGTGTCTAATTTGTATTTATATGTTTTTATTATTTAATACATATGGAATAATTCTGAAAATCATTAAGCCTGAAAAGATCCTTAATATAAATTAATGACCTAACACAATATTATGTAACGTTTTAGGCTGGGGCCTTATATAATCCGATATCATTTTCTTCCATTACCACCTTTCTAGGTCTTTCATAATGATGGAAATACTATTTATATATGACAAATATATATATATATATGATATTTTTTATTTTTTTATTCTTATTTATTTATTATATAACACATATCTTCATTCTTTCCATTTTTTGGGAATATGATAATGTCGTCTATATGTACGATGAACGACATCCCTGAGAACCGGTGTGATTCATTCATGCTTTACATGGAATTTTTTATATATATGTTAAATATACATATGTGATATATGTGGCATATAAAATTATACGTAAAGATAATAAATAACAATCTTATTTAATTTTATTTCTATTAGTGAAATAATAAAATTGAATGAATGTTCATGCATACGAATGACCTACCATCTCCATGAACATTGTATTTTATTTTCTATAAATAATTTTATAGATTAATCTAAATGTATATATATAATAATTATATAGGGTATTTTTATCCTGATATAAATTCAGTATAAGATGAAATAATTATCAACATAAGATTAAAAAAAATTGAATCATATATAAAAAAATATTGTGATTATTACTGAAACAAAACATTAACATGCAATTGTTAATAAACAGGTGATGAAAGGTCGTAATAAAATCCTATATGATATAATATATATAATTATATTTATTTAATATATTTAAATTAAACATAAATTCATTATACATGATTCATTAATTAGGATAACATGAGTCGAGACTTATGGTAATGGATTTCCATATAACTATTTACTTTTGTGACACATGTGCTATATTCACCATCTCTAAATTCAACGTATTATATATACTACCCATTAATTTAAATTATGATTACTATATATAAAAAAATTTGTACTTAAATATATATTATAGTATATAACAATCATGGGGTTATTGTTTTTAAATTTACAAAAGAGGTAATGGTTTTTTGTCTCAATTTTTCTTCTTTGAGATGTATGTTATGTTATGCACCTGTCTTCTTTTTTAAGGTGTGTATACAACCCCTTTTCCATTTAATATAATAAATTTATTTTTCCTCATGATATTTTATATTTATTTTTATGTTTTCCATCATTGTGCTTATGATTCAATTTTACAAATGTTGTAGAATGTTTATGGTATAATATAATCATTTATCGAGATTGTATAAGATTCAGTCTCTAATATTGAATTCTCATGATCTACCTTTTAAGAATAATCATGACATTTATTCATGATATATACATGTAATTGTTCTATTTTTCAACTCTATAATACTTAAGATATTTAAGAAATTGTTTTTAATAAAATAAAACTTTTTCCCCTCTTTATTTAAAAATATATTTTCTCCCAAAACAATATAATATAAAAATGTTTTCAATTTTTTTTTCAAATGATCTTTTAAGATAAAATTCATTGAAATGAATTTCAATGATTTGAAAATACATTTTTATATGTTTTCAATGGTTATATTTATAGAAAAATATAATAAATTTTCAAAGACATCATTATATTTTTTCAAATATATTTTATAGAAAATGATTTCAATTATTTTAAAAGATTACTATATAATTTTTTGAGGGTAATTTTAAAAGAAATAATTCAAATAATATTTGAAATATTAATTTATATGTTTTTAAAGGTTATTTTCATTGCTATATTTAAATGGTTTTGAATCTTCTGTTATATGTTTTTAAATCAATTTTCATTGAAAAAATATCTTCAAATGTTTCATTTATTTAAAAGATTTTATCTAAGAATAAAGGATATTTTCTTCCAAAAATATTCTAAATGATATTTAAAAATTATTACCAATTTATGATGAAAAATATTAATATTAAGTATTTTTTACTAGGGATATTATCCAAGGATACCATTAATATCATTTCTCTTGATGGTATTTGTTTTGATGAAATTATGTATATGAAACCAGATTCTCTTCTACAGGATATAACAAAAGGAAATCATTATGAAACCCTATTCTATTTGCAGTTTATTATATAATGAAATTTATAAGGACCCATCATTAATACATTACATAATCATGAATTTCAGTCAAGTAGCCACATTATTTAATATTGAGGATATTTTCAAGTTTATTGTTTTAGAAAATTGGGATATAATAAATACATAACATTCCACAATTATAAAGATCAGATATCACAAAAAAGTATTTATCCCATCCAAAATATAAAACATTTCAAATAAAATACGATTTATTTGGAAAATCTACATAACAATTAACAAAGATTCTTTATTTGTCTCATAAATACTAATAACCTGTGAAAATCATTTAGAAACATGGAATTATCACAAAATCACAGTAAGGTATATAAAAGGAGGAAAAAGAAAAGAATAGTCTATGAACTGATGAAATCATATTAAAAAACACACTTGTCACCCATATATTCTTACTTTGTGAAACATGAAATTTAGACAAGATTTCCTCAAACATAAAGAAAATAAATAGAACCATAAAGGGACCATAGAACATTACTTACTTATATTGTATCCCCCGTAGCTACCTTATGATTTGTAACCCTTACAACTACCTTACAATGTAACCCTCATAGACACCTTATAGTGTAACCATCGCAGCTACCCATGGACTAACCATACAACCGAACTCTATCATACACATACCCAATGCATTGGAGGGAGATATAGGTCCCAAAATTAGTTATAGAAAATTCCCAAGAACCGTAAAATAATCATCAAACAACAATACTTTTATAAAAAATTTCACTTTGAATGTTATTGAACTAGAAGTCTTAATAAAGATTTTATCAGAAAATTCAATTACAAATAACATATAACTACTTTGAGGATCAATAACAAAAGGAATATGTGTATACACTATAAATACACATAATAAAACAAAATATAAAAAATCATCACATATATTATTTTAAAAAAATCAATTAATGAAGTAGAAGGTTAACCCAAAGAATGGAAATTGGGTTAATAATTCCCTTACCTGATGTTTTTTTACCTAAAACATGTTTAAACCAGTTGTATATTGGTTTAAAAAGTGTTATTATTATTTTGCAGAAAATATTTCATGTTCATAACACCTTTTGTGGTCATTTTATAACATCATTTAACCCATTAATTTTTATTATTTTGCTCCTTTCATCATTTCTGGTGTGTTCTTTACACGAATTCAATGGTCAGTTGGTATTTGATTTTCTTGTCAAATAGAAATAAAATTTCATAAGTGTAATGAAATGGTATTCATATGTTTCCAGAATATATAATGATATCTCAAATAATTTTGTTATCAAATATGATGATGAATCATTATATAAAACATTAATGATATTTGTTTAGATCATTTTTTAAAGTTCATCGATAATCATGAACTTTTACATTAATAATTTAAATTCATGCATAGAAGTTCATTCCAGAACATAAAATAGGTTACATAATACACTGTTTATTATATTTCAATAGTTATAAGAGTATAATTATTAGATTTGAAGGAAGTACGGGAAATTGAAAGCACATCATCCACAATTTTGGTAAATGACACATCACGAACAAATTTTTTTAAAAAGAGGGAGAGGAGAGGAAGAAAGATGATGAATTTTTTATAGAAAATTGTTATCATACCGAATATATAAGATTATTGAGATTTCATACCTCCAGGATAAGGGGAGGGGAAGATAGTATAATAAAATAATTGAATTAAAAAAACACACATGAAAAATTAAGAGGATTCTTACCTCTTGACCTCTTCTCCTTGAGATACTCCTTAAAGCCTTTGGTTTTGGAATTTTGGTGTGAAACACGTGAATTGGATGTGGGTAAGAGGCTTGGGGCGTTGATTTGGTATAATATAGTCAATTATCAAGGCTTGAGAGATGTGAGAGTAATAGGGGAACAAGGGTGGTATTTATAGTGGATGAGAGGAGTGGTTTTACATTATTTTTATCATTATATTAATATTCTTTCTCATGACTACGAATAGTCTTGATTCAAGTGATGAAAAATAGTAATAAGTTCATATCAGCTCTAACCATGTTTGAATACATCATCCTATCATCACATATGATGTAGTAATATAAGTATTTATCATTTATCATAATTTATCATAATTTAGTATTCATCAAATAGTCATGATTTTAGGAAAACTCCCAAAAATCCACCCTAACCATTTTTTGATGTGTAGAATTAAAAAATGAACTCATTTTTTTGAAAATAATTTTCTAAATATAAATAATTTAATATTTAAACAAATTCAAAATTTATTAAAATATAACAATTTTTTAACTATAACTCATTTTTAACGCCTTGGAAAAATAATCATGATCTTATAATCTTATAACCAAAATAATAATAGATTTAGGATTCATAAGGTTCATATTACTATTCATAAGGGTAGTTTACTTTTCATAAGGGTAGGTTAATATTCACCAAAAAATATTTTTTTCATATCAACTCTAAATAACATTCAGATCACAATTTTTTATGACTATTTTTCGAAATTCAAATCATAGAAGAAGAAAAAATAGGTTTTAATGGATACTTTATAAATATATCCTTAAAACAATGTTTCGTTTCATAAATTTATAGTATTTAATTAATTTCAATTTATCTTTTTAAAAAATTGTGGTGATACATTCTCCCCAGCTTATAGATATTGTGTCATCACATTTTTATTTACTTATTAAACAAGTGATGGTACATTTTCGTCATATCATTTTCAAATTCCCATATTTCTTCTTCAACCATGTGGTTTGTCCATAAAATCATTACATGGTGTATTAACCTAGAAAACAATACATATTACATTATATCTAGAATTTGAAATTGGTTCTCTTGAAAAGAAAGGTTTTTTTCCATATGAACTATTTCTGGGCTCAAAACATTAGATGATTCTGGCACATAATTTCTCAACATCAAAACATGAAAAAAAATTGTGTACATAAAACAAACATGGAGGAAAATTTAAAAGGTAGAAGACTATACCAAACTTCTCTTGGATTTCATAATGTTCAATGAACCATGGACTTATATTTCCTTTCTAAACAATATGTATAGAACTTCTCTATAGCGTGATTCTAATAAAAACATGATCACCTACATTGAAAAAAATGTTGTTCCTCATATTGTCTGTATAAATTTTCTTCCTACTCTAAGATTTCCTCATGTGTTGCTGGATTATTTTCACATTCTCATCCACTTCCTCTAAGAATTATTGTCCCATAAACTTCATTTCCCAGACATCATCCCTAAAAGATGGAGTCTGACACCTCTTCCCAAACAACACCTAAAAAGGTTTCATATGTATGCTAAAATGAAAAATGTTTTATAATAAAAATCATCTAAAAAATATGTTGATCCCAACTTCCCTAGTAGTCCATTGGACAAGATATATGCATATACTCTAAATTCTGAATCGTTCATTCTGACTGCCCATCAAATTGAGGAAGAAAAGGTATACTGAAATTTAATTTTTTTTTCCAACAACTTCTGAAGGCCCTTCCAAATATTAGAAGTGATCATGGATTCCCAGTTAGATACAATGTAAATAGGCACTCCATGTAACCTGATAATCACTTTAAGGAATACTCTAGGAAGATAATGCAAATACATAGTATCTCAAATAGAAATGAAATGAGTTGATTTAGTCAATTGGTCATTAATATTCTAAATTGAATTATTACCTAAAGAATTATTTGGTTGCCCAAAATTATGTCTATGGATATATTTTCCCACTTCCACTCTTGAATAACTACAGGCTGAAGCATCCACTTCGGTAACTGTCTCTCTAAATTTACTTGTTGACATGTCAAATATTTCACTGTACATTCTGCAATATCTCTTTTCGTTTAATTCCATCAGTAATACTCTTTAAGGTTTTGGTATATCTTAGCACTACCATGATAAACTAGAAATAGAGAACTATGAGATTCACACAATAAATATTTCTTCAACTCAGAATCACAAGTCACACATAATATTATTCAAATATCAAAACACAATATTTATCAATGATGTATTTTGGCGACATACCCATTTTAACTGATTCTATATTTTTCTATAGCTTACCGCCATCCTTCTCCACTTGCTTAATTATTTATGATAATGATGACTGCACTGAAACCAGAAACATAAAAGATTTATTTTCTACACCAACAAATTCTAATCCAAAATTCTCAAATCAGTAATCAAGGGATCATGTTCAAAATGTACCATGGTTAAAGATGCGTGATGTTTTCAATTCAAGGTATCTACCACTTTTTATTCATTTCCTTGATTATAACTGATCATTAAATCATTATATTTAATCAATTAAATCCATCTTCTCTACCTCATGTTTAATTTATTTTTTTAATATATACTTTTAACTTTTATAGTTAGTATATATTTCACATTAGGCTCTCTATAAATGATGCCACAAAATTTTTAAAGAAAAAACCACATCTATTAATTCCAAATAATGTTTGGAATAATTTAACTTGTGAGATTTTAGTTTTCATGAATCATAGGAAATTACCTGATCATTCTAAATTAAAAACCAACCATATCCCTTTAATGAAGAATCTTTTTATTGGACAAAATCACCATTTAGGTAAGGCAAGGCCAAAATCGGAGCATTCACCAATCTCTTCTTCAAATCCTGAAAAAAATATCCCAATATTCTATCCAAACAAATTTAACTCATTTTTGTGTTAACATAGATAATAGGATAGATAACCATGTAAAGTTTTTAAAAAAATCAGTAATAATCAGAAAATCTAAGAAAAATATGAATTTCTGCAACATTTGTAGCTCTTGACCATTCATCAACCAATTTCATTTTGGTAGGATTTACTTTTATTCCATCCCTATTTACAATGTTCCCAATGAAAGAGATCTATTGAAACCAAAAATCACAATTTAAAAAATTTTCATACAGTTTCTTTTCCATTAAGGTTTTCAAAATATCCCTTAGATGTTTTTCATACTCTTATTTAATTTTAGAAAATACAAGAATATAATCAATAAACACAACCAAAAAATTCTCCAAGAACTCATGAAATATTCTATTCATAAGATCCTTGGATACATCAGATTTATTAGTTAACCCAAATGGAATAAATACATATTTATAATTCCCATCTCTAGTAAAAAATATTATTTCGGGATGTCATCCTCCTTCATCTTTAGCTTATGGTATTCGGATCTCACGTGAAACATGGAAAATTTCTGAGCACTCTCGAGCTAATCAGACAAGTCATCGATCTGAGTAAAAGGATATATGTTTTTAATATTTATGTTATTCAAGTCTCTATAGTAAATTCAATGTCTCATTGAACCATATTTCCTTTTATTGAACAAAATAAGATCACCCAATAGTGTGGTGCTACGATGAATGGAGCTTTTATCAAGAAAATATTGCAATTGATTTCTTAACACTAAAAGATAAATTTGAGCCATTATGTAAGGGGGTTTTGAAATTTTATTTCATTAAGGAACTATGTCAATTGTGAATTTGACAAGTTGATAATGTATAACACGAGTTAACTCATCTGAAAAAACATCATGATATTCATTTACCACTACCACATAATTAATCGGAACAGTCCCCTTGTTTTCAACAATATGAGAAAGATAAAATTCAATTCCCTCTTTCAATAGTTTCTTATCTTCCTAATATATTTTCAATTGTATGGGTTCATACTTGTATAAAAGATGAAACACTGTATGAAAAAAACATATTTAGCTCTATAATAAATCTTAGTATGATAAATAGAAATCCAATCCATTCCCTGAATAACATTGAACTCTACTATGGGGAAAAAGTATTATAGTTAATGTCTTTCCACGGACCCTAATAAAATGATTCTTATAATTCTTCTTTGCTGTAATATTTCACCTGGTGTTGTTATAATATTTTCTATTCGCATATTTTGAGGTGATATTTCCAACTTACTTGAAAATTTCTTAGAAATAAAGGAATGTGTATAACCTGTATCAAAGAAAACTGTAGTAAAATATGATTAAAAAAAGAATATACATGATACAACTTCTTTGTACGGCCCAATATCTGCAAGCATATTCATAAAGTATCTCACTACACATTTCTACTTATAGTATGGCTTCTTTACATTATCAGGATCTTTTTTTGGTAATCATTTTCATAATGACCAACCTCACCACATTTCAAACACTTAACAATTTTTTTATCAAGATTAGCCTTAAAATAATTTTCATTAAAATCTCTAGAAATATTTGAAATCATAACACATTAAAAACACATAGCAGTTTTTGTAAGTTATTCCCAGGTTTATTTTTTTTTACACTTTTGAAAAACTAGAATATAGAATTTCTTACCATCATATTTCATTGATTAATTCTTACCCATCACTTTCCATATAGAAATCGTATTATCCTTATTTTTAATGTTCATGTGATCATCAAAAAACTCTGTTTTTACCCTCTCAGTACATCTGAAAATTTTCTTATAACTTTTTAATTTGCTGGAGGACAATTCCCTTCGATATCATGGCTTCAATCCTGAGTAAAAATGTTTTCTTTTTCTATCACGATCCAGAATATGATTTTGGTCCTACATCCACAGTCATGTGAAGTTTACTTCATACAAGAACACTAAATCTTTCTCCTTTTTCTTCAATTCAAGGAATTTAATCTCCATATTATATTGAACCACCTTACAAATATATTTTTCACGGAAATTACTTTTAAATTAATCCCACCCAAAGTCATCAATCACCTCTTTATCCAATATATTCTTGAATATTTACCACCCCTGATCAACTTCACATTCAAAATAATAATTGTAAAGACATAAATTTTTATTATCTAAACATATGATAGCATCTTATACCTTTTTAAGATCATTAGATCATCATTTATCCACTACTGGGTCAGATGATGCATTGAATATAAGATATTGTTTCCACAGTAAATGTTCAACTATCTTCATGTTCCTTTTTGACACCTGTTGTTATCCTCACGCTTGGATTCCACCACCATTTATTTCCTATGTCAGCTGATCCATTATTTTCTTGAACTACTCAGTTCTAATCCTTACAATTCTAAGATACAAATTCAATAGTATATCGTTCTATCAGTGTATTTCCACTTTAGTTTCGTTGTTTCTTCTACAGAAAACCATTCTGAAAAAACATATATTAGCTGAAGAAAATGGTAAATTTTAAATTCTATAACATTTCAAATTTACCATAGAGTTAAAATCATTTATTTTATTCTTTTAACATCATCCAGACACCTAATGTTATCTAAACCATCCTTTAATACCAACTATAAAGACCTGACCTTACTACATTACATAATCATCAATTTTATTCACAAAATCACTTCCTATAATATTGAGTATCTTTTCAAGTATAGATATTTAGAGAATATGGATATAATACATACCTATCATTAAATATTTATATAGAAGATATAGAATAAAAATTGTTTCCGTCTCTTCCAAAATATAAAACATTTCAAATAAAACATGATTTCATTAAAAAATCTACATAACATTTAACATGGATTCATTCTTGGTCATAAAATTCATTATAACCTATGAAAATCATTTAAAAACATGATATGAGCACACAATATGAGTAAGAGATATAAAAAAGTTAAATGAAAAAAATTAGTTCATGAATGTATTAAATCATTTTAAAAAGGCATACTTGTTACCCATATATACTTACATTGTGAAACCTGTGATTTACATTAGATTTTTACAAAACATAAAGAACATAAATAAAACAGTAATGGTGTATAGGCAAATTAATTACATATATTTTATCCTTTGTAGAAACCTTATGATTTTTACCCCTCAAGGCTACCTTACAATGTAACCCACACTGCTACATTATGGGGTAACCACCACAGTTACACATGGAGAAACCATACGACCGGCCTTCAACATCCACATACCAAACACATAGGAGGGAGATATAGGTCCCAAAATTAATCATAAAAAATATCAATAACCATAATATAATTATCAAACAATAATAATTGTATAAAAACATTAACTTTGAATTTTGTAAAACTCAATGTTTGAAAGAGGAGTTTATAAGAAAATTCACTTACAAATAACATATAATAGATATTATAATCAATAAAATAAAATTAATATGTATATAAAATATAAATAAAAATAATAATACATAATATAATAAAAAATTCATAACACAAATTTCCTTAAAACTACATTACAACTGAAGTATAAGGTAAACCCAACGAATGGAAATTGGGTTAAGAATTAACTTACCTCTGGTTTTTCCTACTTCAAAATTGTTTAATCCCCCTGTATAAGGGTTAAAATTGTGTTATTAATATATTAAAGAAATAATTTCGTGTTAATAACACCTTATATGATCCTTTAATAACATCATTTTACGCTTTAATTATTAGTATTTGGTTCTTTTTATTATATCGAGTGTGTTCTTTACATGATTCACATGGCCGATTTGAATTTGATTTTATTGTTGTATGGAAACAAAATTCCAGATGTGGAATGAAATTGTATTCATATTTTTCTATAATATATAATGATACCATAAATCATTTTTTATCATATATTATGATGAATCATTAGATAAAACATTAACGATGATTGTTTAGATCGTTTCTTGTGGTTCCTCGATAATCATGAACGTGATTCATTATATAATTTCATATCATAGATAGAATTCAATTACAGAACATAAAATAGGTTACATAATAGAATTTACATACTTTTACAAAATTTAAAAGGGTTTATGATTATCTTTGATGGATGTAATGGAAACTAAAGTCACATCATCCGTAATTTTTATAAACGACACATCACGAATATTGTTTTTATTTTTTTAGAATAAGAGGAATATGATAGGAAGAAAGATGATGAGTTTTTAACATTAACATGATAACATAATGAATATATAATATTTTGTAGATTTCATACCTACTAGATATGAATATGGGAAGAGATTGTAAGAAAACAAAGGAATTGAAAAGAAAACACATGAAAAAGTGAGAGGATTCTTACCTCTTGATATCTTCTCCTTGAGATCCTCCTTAAGGACATTGGTTTTGGCCTTTTGTTGAGACAAGATGGTATTAGACATGGGGAATATCCATGAGGAGTGGATTTGTTAGAACATAGATAATTCTCAAGGCTTTATAGGTGTAAGAGGAAGAGGGGAATGAGGGTGGTATTTATAGTTGATGAGAGGAGGGATTTTACATTATATTAATTGTTAGTTTAATATTGTTTCTCAAGAATATGAATAGTCTTGAATCAAGTGATAAAAAATAGTAATAAGTGAATGTGAGATCAAACTAGGTGTTCTTATATCATCCTAGTATCTCCTATGATGTAGTAAAATAATTATTAGTCATTTATCATAATTTATTATATTTTAATATCCATAAAAAATCTTGAATTTAAGAAAAATCTCAAAAAATCACAATAACAATTTGATGATTAGTATAATTCAAAAATAAAATCCGTTTTTTTGAAAATAATTTTATAAATATTTTTAATTTAAATTTTTGATAAAATCATAATTTATTCAAAAATGACTATTTTAAAACTATAACATATTTTTTACCACCATGAAAAATTAATCAGAATCTTAGTATCTTATAACTATAAAATTTATAGATTTTCTTCTCATTAGGGTCGTATTACTATTCAAAAGGGTAGGTTAATATTCATAAGGGTAGGTTAGTATTCCCCAATAATTATATTTGTCTTATTAGACTCTAAAAACATTCTAATCACAATTGTAGATGACTATTTTTTGAAATTTAAAAACATTGAAGCAGAAAAATTATGTTTTAATGGATATATAATAACTATATACTTAAAAATGTTTTGTCTCATAGAGTCTTAGTATTTCATTAATTTTAATTTATTTTTTAATAATCTTTGTGTGTTACAAAATGATTATGAAACCTATCACTTTTACACATGTTAGGACACTATTAATTTCTCATGATACCTATTTCATTTTCGTGGGTTCTGAAATGATGAATATTTAAGATATTATTGAATGAATAAATATTTTTTTCATTATCTGATTGGTGGGGCCTTTCTCTCCCTCCAATTCATTAGTTAATGATTTATATGTCATGAAATAGACATGGATATAATGAGGAGTAAACTAGATATTGTTTTGAGAGACAATGTAGCTCACTTATGGATTGTTTTTATATTTCCTAGTTTCCAAAGACATTAAAATATTATGGTACTCATGAGTCTATTTATGTAATGTAATGAATATTAATAAAATATATGTAATATAAATATATTATTATTTTTTTCACTATACCATTCTTAATAACCAAGTGAAAGGAAACATTGGAAAGAGTGTGATCTTATGCTCAATTAGGATAAACAAGAGAGATATGTAAGAATAACATGAACAAAAGGGTATGAAAACATGAGAATAAAATATGAAAATGATACCTTTTATATCAAATATTAAAATCTAGAGTCATGTCCTAAGGATTGGTAGTTTATATGACATGAATCATAGGGAAATAAAACTATATGATCCATGAGATCATGACATTAGTATAATACATGGACTTGTAGAATAAAAAATCATAAATAAATCATTTTCATAATATTCAAGGATCATAGTCAAGGTTATTATAGTTGAATGGGCTCACTACACAAACCCTAATAGTATTTAATGCTAACTACAATGAATAGAATAGTGAACAATATCCCTTACTGAACTGGTTTCACCCCCTATTACTGTCATGACTCGTCCCCCGGGGACCATGTCGTGACTACCCAAAGCATAACTTTCATAGGCCAGGGACTGGTGACAAGCACTAAAGGCATAATTCCCTAAAATTGGGAAGGCATTGCCTTTATAACCTATAAACACACACACAAGAAAGAATACAGTTAGACTAAACGTCATGTAAACTATATTACAAAAGAGTGCTGAAAGTAAAAGAGTCCAGAATACAAGCCCAACTGGAAAGTACAAGTACAACAGTGATACAATACAACATAAAAGAAATGGAAGACAGATTCTGGATTGTCCTCTGGGGTTCCATCCTAAAGGGTATGTACATATCACCTCATCAGCACTCCACAACAGTTCGTCTCCTCTGCTTATCGATACATTGTATGGTCCACCTTCAGGTACTGTCAAATCCTGGTACTCTCACCCTCAGTCAGCATTGTTTGTTGTTTTCATCCATCACAAAAAGGTGCGGGAATAGCCCGTGCAGGGGTGAGTATAACGATACTCAATAGGGACCCCGATACCCTAATGGTCTCACAAAAGCAAATACGAATAAACCACAACGAATGAAATCAACAGATAAACCTACTTAGTCACATTCCCATACATATACCTATGTTATCAAGTGATCCATCTCAATCATGAGGAAAACAAAGAAAAGCTAACTCAACTCAACCAGGAGTTTATTCCAAGGGTAGTATCAAGTAACATCCCCCGTCACATTGTCAAAACCACATCTTTTGGAGATCTCCTATTGTGTCGAGTACAGTGGGACTTCCATGACACCAAGAATTCTTTCCACCAACATTGGACTGTTGAGGTACTCCTCCTATTGAGTACCGTGGATCTACTGCATCACCAATCGCGCTCCCCACCGTGGGTCTACAGTGTCACCAAGTACGCTCCCACTCGTAGCCTGCTGAGGTACTCCTCCTGTTGAGTACCATGGGACTTCCGCGAAACCAATTCACTCTCTCCAGTGGGTCTGTGGCGACACCAAGGAGCTCCCCACTGGGCTAGTCGAGTACCTCCGAGTCATAATGGTCAACAGTCGTCAGGTATCATCCAGCTACCATGTCTATGCACTATGCTTTCTTGTCTTCAGAAGGATCCAGTCCATGAGCAACTGGTCAATACCCCAACTAAAATTTAGTTGCACGAATAAGTATCTAAAAGGTCCTCCATGTCATAGCGGTCTCAACGCAACATAGGGCGCGTCAATCCGATGCTCGGTCTGTGAGTTATTAGCCTTTTAGTCCTGGGGGCCCAGTTGGATTCATGCTCTATCCCACCTAACTGTTTCCCATCTCAAACCAAAACATCGGTGGAGTATAGTCAAAGGAACTGTCTCGCTCCAAGATTTCAAGCACCGCTGAAGGTTCATCAAATGGTTGTCTGGTGCCAAAGATATAGCCAAAAGAAAGTAAAGGAGTCGTAGTGGACCCGGGTCCGGTCCGACCCGGCCCGAACCACTGGGTCGGGCTAGGCCCGTGATACGGCCCGGTCTGCTGGGGTTCCGGAAAGCCATGAGGGATGCAAGGGGCTACAAATCCCTGGGTGCCACGAGGCATCCCGGTCATGGGGGGGGGGGGGTGTCGTGAGGGTGTGGGCTGGTTCATCTGGGGCATCACAGTAGTCGCGGGATGGCTCGACCACGGGGGGTGCCGCGAGGGAGCGGGCCAGTTCGGTCGGTACACCGTGGGGGCGATGGGATGGTTCAGCTGGGGCGCCGTGAGGGACTCGGTCTGGTTTGGCCGGGGTGCGGAAAGGGGCGATGGCGGCTCAGCTAGGGGCGGCGGCTCGGCACAGCGGCAGCTCAGTGTCGTCACAGAGCGATAGAGGTTGTGGGTGGTAGAGTGTCGTTGCCTTTGACGCCTTCTTCCATTTAGAAGAACACCTAAATTCAACACAAGGAATACGGAGAGGATGGGCCATGTTAGTTTAGGCCACACTCTCCACATTAGGGCGGTAGAAAGCGGTTCATCATAAACAATAGTGAAAAATGTCAAACCCTCCCGCAATGATTGTTTCCCGCCCGCAAAATAAAGCATCTGAGTTCTTCTTTTTAAAGAAAGGAAGAACGTGGGAATATAACCATACACAAAATAAACCCCTACCTTGTTCATTGTTGGTGTTGGCGTACGGTAGAAGGGGAAATCATCAACGTTCATCTCCTCTGCCAAACACCACCAATCCCGAGCTCGTGCATCGATTCACCATTGTCGAAGACGTTCCTTATTGGCATTCTTCGTAGATGAAGAATTCTTTATGGGAACTGTAATCCTCTATGTGTTGGGCATCACGTTCCTTTATCAGTGCTTCGTTGCTTGGTGAATCCATCCCAAATCCTCCTCCCAAGATCCATATATATAGGAGGGAGGGGAAGGTAGTTAACGATCATGGAATTTATGACAGTTCATTTATTAGGAACCTTCCTAAATTCCAACGACACTGTTACATAAATTAAATACATGGAATCCCAATTAACTAAGCTGGCACAATTAAGGGTATGTGCATTGGCACAATTAATGTGGAGGAATCTCAATAGGGTCCTCCACATTAATGAGGGAGTTGAGGTTTTTCTCCCAATTAAAGTGGAGTTTAATCCTGGGTAGTCCCCACCACCGTAACATCTCATCGTATATTAGGATCTGGTTGTCCCCACCACCATAACCTCTCATGGGAGGTTAAGGTTTGGTGGTCTAAACAACCAACTTCCACATGGAGGATTTGTTTTGGTTGACCCCACCTCCCAACAGCAACATCGGTGTTGATAATAAAAATAAAATGTTTGAAAAATTATATTTTTATTTTATTGTTACACAAAAAACCCAAAAACTAACTTTCTCCCTCGACCAACTACTATCGAGGTGAAAGTCTTTTTAAGAGAATATCGGCACTGCGAGTTCAATGGTGCCCTTGGATTTCAATTTCGATCACCAGTAAAAATGTTATAAAAACCTACTCTTACTTTTACTGAATGTTCCTGAAATAATGTTCTAAAATTCATTCCGGGCACTCTGGGCCTTGGAATCACGCGCCGTCAATTTTCGTGGACTCGTAAATTTCCCATTTATATTAAAAAACATTTACACGGAAATTCTGTTTCGTTACAATCTCCCCACCTCAGGGCTCTAAGTCCCTATAAGCCACAAATCAACTAGGTAAACAAGTGGTGGTACTGAGCACGAATTTTAGCCTCCCGATCCCATTTTCTCTCTTGGAGGTTCCTGTGCTGCCAACAAACACGCACCAGAGGTATCGACCATCCACGAAGGACCTGCTCCTATCGATCCTCAATCTCTACAGGAACCTCCATAAAAGTCACCCCATCATCAACATCTAGCTCACCATGGTTGATGATGTGAGAAGTTTTGTGCACGTATCTCCTCAGCCGGGATACGTGGAAGACGTCGTTCACCAGGTGAAACTGAGGTGGAAGAACTAAGCGTTAAGCCACCTCTCCAACTCTAATGAGGACATGAAAGGGTCCGAGGAATCTTGGTGATAGCTTTCTGCCTTAGCCAAATATCCATAGACCACATCAGGGTGAGACCGGTAGAAAGACGTGGTCGCCATCCTTGAACTCTATAGGTCTGTGTCTCCTATCAGCATATGACTTCTGCCCACTTTCTGCAGTCTTCCTCCACTCCTGGATGATCTTCACCTTCTCTGTGGTAGCCCGAACCATCTCTAGTCCCATGAGTTCTGACTCCCCTGAATCAGTCCAGCACAAAGGTGATCTACAAGGCTGCCCATATAATGCCTCGAAAGGTTTCATACCTATGGAGGAGTGATAGATTTTCTTGTACACAAACTCCACCAAAATAATGTGATCCTCCCAGCTGCAACCGAAGTCGAGGACACAAGCACTCAACATGTCCTGAAGGGTCTGAAGGGTCCGCTCAGTCTGGTCATCCGTCTGAGGATGAAAGGTAGTGCTCAAACAAAGCTGTGTCCGGAAAGCCTCATACAACCCCTTCCATATCTGGGAAGAAAAACATGTGTCATGATCAGAGACAATCTTCGAATGTACTCCATGTCATAGGGGTCTTAACGCAATATACAATTTTTCAATAAGACACACGGTCTGTGAGTTATTATCCATTTAGTCTCGGGGGCCCGTTTGGATTCGTGCTCGACCTAACCTGGTTGTTTCCCATAAAAACCAAAACTCCAGTGGAGTATACTCAAAGGAATTGTCTTGCTCCATTATTTCCACCACAATGGATGGTTCATCATACGGTCATCCTGTGCCAAAAAAGGGAAGACAACTACTAGATCATCCTCTGAGGTTCCTGCCTGAAGGGGACAAACATATTGCCTCCTCAACTCTCCACATCTGTCTGTCTCCTCCACATAACGATATGTCGTATGGCCCACCATTGGGTACCATCTAGTCCTGGTACTCTTAGCCACAGTAGGTGATGTTCCCCGTCTACATCCAACACAATAATGTGCGGGCATGGCCCATGCAGGGGTGAGTATAACGATACTCAGTAGGGACCCTAAGACCCTCAATGTCACAAAAATACCACCAAGGATAATGCACAAAGAATGAAATCAACAGATAACCCTACTAAGTTATACTCTCAAACATATACCTATGTGATCAAGTGATCCATCTCAATCATGGTGAAAACACAAAAAAAAATTGACTCAACTCAACCAGTATTTTATTCCAGGGGTAGTATCATGTAAAATCCCCAGTCACATTGTTGAAACCATAGCTATTAGATAACTACTCCTCTGTTGAGTATAGTGGACCTGACGCAACACCAAGCGTGCTTCCCACTAACCTTGGACTACTCAGTTACTCCTCTTGTCGAGTACCATGGATCTACAGCATCACCAAGTGTGCTCCCCAACGTGGGTTTGTTGCGTCCCAGAGCGTGCTCCCCCTCATAGCTTGCTGAGGTACTCCTGTCAATTACCATGGGTATGCCGCGACACCAAGGCACTCCCAACTGGGATGCTCGAGTCACTCTGAGTCGTAACAGTTAGGTCTCAGCCAGCTACTACTTCTTCGCACTATGCTCTCTCATCTAAGGAAGGATGTACTACACAAGCTAATGTTCAATACTCTAACTAGCACGAAGTCCAAAGAATAAGTATCTCCAAGGTCTGCCACATCATAGGGGTCTCAACGCAACAAACGGCGCATCAATCGGATGCCCGGTAGGTGAGTTATTATCCTTTTAGTCCTAGGGGACCGGTTGAATTTGTGCTCGATCCAACCTAACAGTATCTCATCTCAAACCAAAAATCTAGTGGAATATACTCAAAATAACCATCTAGATCATAGATTTCCAGCACCGGTGAATATTTATAAAACGGTCTCTCTATGCCAAGGATATGGCCAAAAGAAATTAAAGGGGTCATAGTGGGCCTGGGGGGGTGCCGCGAATATGTGGGCCGATTCGGCCGAGGGGGCTGTCGTGAGGTCACAGGCCAGTTCGGATGGGGCTCCATGGGGGCATGGGGCCGGTTCACATGGGGCGTCGGGAGGGGCACTGTAACATCCCACGAATCTGTGTTTCATGCAATGGTAAATTTTATATTTTATGTTACCCATTGATCGAACAAACTACTTTATAAAATTTTAATTTATTAGGAAATAGAGTAAGCACACAAATGAATGAAAGACTCTTTATTCACATGGAAACACTTTAGTAATTACAACACACTGAGAACAATTTGAAAATTGAGCTAACCAAAGATACCAATTATAAACCCTATTATGATTACAGAAAGACCACACAAAAAAACGAAGATCCCAAGAAGATAATATGGGTCCTTAGCATCCGGAATAACAAGCATAAAAATGGGAAAATCCACCGCAACCACACTAAGCACTAAAGGGATGACTTGAACCATCTCCTTCTTCTTCTTCTTCTTCAATCACCTTAATCTTAAGACACACCATGTCTTGGTTTTTTAGGGCACCAATTCGACTGCTACCTCAAGTAGCCGTTGGAAACTCAATGACTATAATTATAGCCGATGGTGTCATTAAATTTCATAACTATTAGGGTTTTAAATTAATGAGGTTTATATTTTTATAAAACTGGGTTTTTATAATGCTTTCATGTTTTTGTGGTATTGCAGATGTTTTAATATGTTTAAATGTTTTAAATTATGTCTTTGAATAAAAGTATACTTTAATAAAGAAACATAGTCTTTAGAAATTCATTATGGTCATCTAGTTCAAAACATAGTAATGTAAATAACATTTAGATATTTTAATGGTTGTGATTTATAAAGAGGGTATTTTATAAATTATCAAACCAACGTACCATTATTGTAATAGTTTAAATTTAATAAGTATATTTTCTTAAAACCTTTTAAAGTTTAGTATTTTAATTATGAAACATTTGTCTTTTAAAAGAGTTTGTGTATAAATTAGTGAATTATTTTATAGTTATTGGATTTTAGATTTTAAAACTTATAAGTTCTTAGTAATTATATTAGTTTATTCAATATAAATGTTTCACACATTAAAAATACATACTCTTGAAGCTTACATTTATATATATATATATATATTGTAATTTCAATTAATTTAAATATACTTTTAATAAAAATTTGGGTAGATGGCCAACCAAGGGAAGCCCTTAGGGTTGAGCCCTCGAGGCCAAACCAGCACCAATGTATATTGGGTAACTTTCAGGCTCAATTCTTGGTGAATCAGCCCGGGCATAGCCGGGGTGAGGTCGCGCGTGGTCCTGTGTATAAAGCCCATAGAGTGAGTTGCGTAGGGGTGGGTCAAAGCCCGCATGGGACCCGTGTATAAGGCCCCTTTTCATGTGTTCTTTTGTCATCGGAGTGAAGAAAAGGTGTCATAGCTTATAAGCCCCACTCGGTTTTCAGCTCGTTTCGATGTGGGAACCATTTATTCAGCTGAAACAAGATCGTGGCAGTTGAATCTCTCAATGTGCGATCCCGGCCATCAAAAATGATCCCGGATTCAACCCTCGAGTGACTGCGGTATATCACCATGTTTTTAAAATTCCACATCGATCTCGAGCCGTCCGATCAGATATATACTCAATCGGAGCCATCCATCTATTTTATAAATAGCGGTCATCCCCCGGCCGTTAGATCATGATCGGCCCGATCTGTACCCTCCATTTTCCTCCGGTTTTCTTACTCTATGGCGTTGTCTTCTTCTCCATGGCGTGTCCCAGACCAGTATCATACTCCCCTTTGTCTCACCATTTTTCTTCACCTCTTCAACCACTGGACCCTCAACACCCACAGTTTCCACATAAATTCTTTCCCCTCTATTTTTTATAAGGAAAGTGGCCTCGGATCCCATCCATTATACATTAAAATATTCATTATAGGAATAGTTTATAAAAACCACAGATGCGTTTGAAGAACCCCTGGTTCTTTTCACTCGACCTCCAGTGGATCCCTCAAGTCCTTCAAGCTTCCAGAGTCTCCCGAACATCTCCGCCTCCTCAAGCTAAGGTTAGGGGACATTCCCACTGGTTTTTATGATGCAAACCTATTATAAAAAATTTTGTATAATCAGATATACAATATATATATATATATTTATATATATATATATATATATATATATATATATTCAGTATTGGATCGTTCCTCTCTTCCACATTCAAGGAGGGTGTAATTATTTGAATTGGTTTTTCTTAAATGGAATAATGATTTGATCTCTCTCCCATCTTGGTTTTATAACCTGTATCTATGTATATACATATTATTTCAAAATGAGTATATATATGTACACCTCAACCCATCATTTTTAAATGCTTCCATGGAGGTTGTTCATGATTTTCATAGTCATGTTTTTAAATAAGACTAGTTGGGAATGACATCCTCATTAAGAAGAAACACTATATATCTTATATATATATATATATTCAGGTGTTTAAGTATATATATATATATGTGTGTGTGTGTGTAGTCCCAACTCAAATATATTTCTACGATTTCCAAATATTTCAGTATTTTATTCTAGGAATTATATACCTATACATGCTATTTTGAATCTAATTTAATCTAAAAATCCATTATGTAAATTATATATATATATATCTATAAACTTATATATTTATGTAATTTAATTCAATTTAATTATGGTTTTTAAGAGATGAAAACTCATTTATAAATAATATTTTAGATGCGAACTAGGTTTTGGGTCTATGTGAATTTATGTTATAGTATTAAACCATATTTTTTATATATTTATGTACATATTGTATCTTGGATAACAAACCATATATGGATTCAATCTCAAACATGTAAATAGATATTAGTTAGAGGAGTGATAATCTTAAGGAATTTAATGGACCTTAATTGGTTTTTGTGAAAACCCATATATAAACTTTTTATATATATGGTTATGTATGTATGTATTTATATGATTAATTTCTAGAACCCTAATGATTGTCATGACATAGTTAATATTTGGATACGTGTTGTATTTTAGTGTTTTCTAAAGCTAATCTTTATTTTGTATGTGGGTATATACTAATGGGCATGTAAATATGTATTTATAAGTTTAATTTCCAAACCCTCTTTTTCAAGTATACATATTAGGACATAATTTATGGTAGTTAAGTTATGATTTAATCTAATTTCATGTTCACAGACACATTTATCAAAATATTTAATGAAATTTATTAATTCATTACCATGAAATAAGGATTTTAGTTAATGAAATCACTATATTATCATCTCATGAGGCGAACCCTTTTCATTCAACATATTATGGGATTTAGTAATTATCACGTATGAAAAGATTGTTTATTTATCCTTTCATGTCATTTATTAAGCTATTATTGTTTTATTTTGTATATCAACTGACATATCATGTATTTATAAGTGTACAATGAATCCATTATTCAATTTTTTTTTGTTTTATATAATAATGCATGCATATGACATACCATGATAATGAACTAAGAACTAAATTACCCAATGTGGTATGGGACACCTTGGTTAATGAGAAATAAAAATTAAATATTAAATATGGTATGGGACACCTTGAATATTAGACCATATTGACATATGAGAAATGTATTGGACAGTCGTGTTAGGGACCGGTTAAAAGAAAGCCCTCCAGGTCGGGGACTGGTAAAAGTATTCTCTACGGGATGGAGACTGGTAAAAGTTATATTCTCGATGGATTGATAGTTATAAAGATAGTTAGATTGGGTTATTACCCCTAGGTCATGGCACAAGGCCTTGACATAGAGACCATGAGTCCTTCAGTATAGATTTTTGCATTATGTCTCAGTATATGACCAACCAAGTGATTATTTTGACTAGAGAAATATCCTTGGTTATAGAACCATTACCTATGAGTATGAGATTAATGTGAACATGGAATATAATGAGATAGTGATGATTCATGATCAGTTCACCTTTCAATAGTTTTAATTCAAATATTAGCATTATATTTATCATGTTATATTGTGCATTTTTATAAGTTGTAGTGAAATGTTTTATGTGCAACTCTGATAATGTTCATACTCAGTAATACTTTCATACCCTGCATGTTATGCCTACTTTACTTGGTAGAATTCATTCATTTCTATACAAGAATGCTTACTTTTTTCATCTAATGGCATTCAGCTAAATGTTCAATTACCTATGTATGAAGTGCTTTAATGGTATTATAATAACCATTGAAATGATTTGTTGTTTTCCTTAAAAGAATTATTTTGATTAAGAGATATTAGTTTTGAAAGTAGTTTTTTCAAAAGTTGTATTAAGTATTTTTAAGACCCCCTTACTGAGTATTTAAATTCTCACCCTACATTTTAAGTGAATTTCTTTTCAGTTATCAGTCATGTCAATTCATAATGCTGTTGGTTTTCCCATGACCTGAACCTCACGATCCTCTATAGCATGAGATGTGATGTAATGAGTGTAAATGTAATGTAATAATTGTGGTAAATCATGTCTCATGGGAACCTAATCTAGGCATTCGGGGACCGGGTCCTGACAGTTTGTATGAAAGGATAGGTTCATACAATTCTAGAAAAACCAGGTAGTATAAACATATAGCTATGACTGAGCCTTACCAAATGATTATACTGTATCTTTCAGATGGAAGATGAAAATGTGCCTACCAATCTACTGTCACTCCCCACTGAGGACCTAGGGACCATTATGTCTCTAGCTAGACGAGAAAACTTTCTTAATTATGCACATATCTACATGTCTTGCAAGCACCTGTACGATGTGTTAAACTCACCTCGGGTGATTAGTCTACACCGGGGGATGGGAATGGATTACCTCCTTATGATGATGACGCAAATCCCCTCATATGCACATCAGGGAAGGTACCATGAGGGAATTTTCCGAGTATTCACGGTAGGTGAAGACTTTGGCGATATGATCCTCAACCCTTTTCAAGAATCTGTTGCTGCCATTGACCTTTGAGCAGCCTATATTTGTTAGATTTTGAACTACGGCTTCGGGGGCTAGTTGATGGACTTTGGGATGTTAGACTATGAGTCCACCTGACTGTGTTATAGGAAAAAAGTTCATTTTGATGTGTACCAACTTCACACCCCTCATTATACACTCATGATACGTCACAAGTGACCTCATGTGTTTAACCATGAATGCTCAGCCTGTGTTTCGTTTGTGGAGTTTGGGAGTTTTGCTTCTCTATGTGGAGTTCGTATAGTAGGTCGTTAAAAGAAACTCAAGCTCTGATGCATAAACTTATGTGTTATTGAAATATTATCTATATTCATTTCTTGTCTATACCTAATATTAACTTTTAAGTAAATTCTCATGAATATATTTTCATATGGCTGTAAAATAAATATATCATCCCTACCTGATAAAATTTTGGAGGATATCTTAATCAGGATGTGCACTGTGGACTGTACTTCTATCCTCAAACTACAAGGATCATGTCAACACATGTTTTATTTGTCCGATAGCCATGAAATCCTCCGTTCCTGCCAATGCATTGACCATGTCTTCTACCTCATTTCCATTACCCAACTCCCTTGTTATAGGAGGAGGGAGAGATACTTCGAGGGTCTTTTTCGATGTTTCACTCTTGCACAGAATTTTTCATCTAGAGCAAGTTTCCTAGTGGATGCCCAAGATGGGAACCTTAGAACAGACTTAATGTTCCAGATTCTAATCCTCAGTCTGTTTAATCACATCGTTCCAATAGAATATAATAAGCATGATGAAGTCTGGTGGAGCACCAGAGAATATGACCATTCAGACATCCCGAAATTTATTACCGCTCCAACCTCCCTATGGATGCCTGTGTGTAGAATGCATGAGCAAGAGTTCAAAACATACTAGTCAAGGTGTATCTGGGCTAGTGAAGCATAGGAACTGAGTAACAACCTGGGTATTCCGTTGACCGATCCAAATATTCCTTTTTTGGTGATGATGACCATCTAGGGAATTTCTTTTCCAGTTTATGAGTAGAATTGTGAGGACGCAATTCTTTTTAGGGGGGGAATAATGTAACATCCCAAGAATTTGTGTTTCATGTAATGGTAAATTTTATATTTTATTTTACCCATTGATCGAACAAACTTTTTTATAAAAGTTTAATTTATTATGAAATAGACAGAACACACAAATGAAAGAAATACATAATTCAAAAGGAAACACTTTAGTAATTACAATACATTGAGAACAAATGGGAAATTATGCTAACCACAAATACCAATCAAAAACCCTATCAATATTACAGGAAGACCTCTCAAAACAATGAAGATTCCGAGAAGATAATATGGGTCCTTAGCATCTGGCATAATGATCATAAGAACAGCCAAAGCCACCGCAACCACACTAAGCACTAAAGGGATGACTTGAACCAACTTCTCCATCTTCTTCTTCTTATTCAATCGCCTTATGCTTAAGACACCCCATGTCTTGGTTTTATAGGGCACCAATTCGACCTCTACCTCAAGTATCCATTGGAAACACAACGACTATAATTATAGCCGATGGAGTCTTTAAATTTCATAATTATTGGGTTTTATATTAATTAGGTTTATCTTCTTATAAGACATGGTTTTTATAATGCTTTCATATTTTTGTGGTATTTCAAATATTTTAATTTGTTTAAATGTTTTAAATTATTTCTTTAAATAAATGTACACTTTTATAATGAAACAAAGTCTTTACAAAATCATTATGGTTATCTAGTTCAAAACATATTAATGTAAATAACTTTCACATATTTTAAATTTTGTGATTTATAAAGTGGGTATTTTATAAATTATCAAACCAACATACCTTTGTTGTTATAGGTTAAAATTAATATGTATATTTTCTTAAACCCTTTTAAATATTAGTATTTTAATTATGAAACTTTTCTCTTTAAAAAGATTTTGTGTATCAATTAGTGAAGTATTTTATTGTAATTGGATTTTAGATTTTTAAAGTTATAAGTTCTTATTAATTATATTAGTTTATTCAATATTAATGTTTCACAAATTAAAAAAACCTACTCATGAAGCATACATTTTTTATTTATTTATATATACTGTTATTTCAATTTATTTAAATAAACTTTTAATAAAAATTTGGGGAGCTGGGCAACCGAGGGTAGCCCTTAGGGCCAAGCCCTCGAGGCCAAACCAACTCTCGTGTGTACTGGGTACCTTGGAGGCTCAATGCTTGGTGAATCTGCACAGGCATAGCGAGGGCTCGGTCGTGTGTGGGCCTATTTATAAATCCTGCGGATAGAGTTGTGTTGGGGTGGGCAAAGCCCGCATGGGTCCCGTGTATAAGTCCCCTTGTCGTGTCATGACCCGTCCTCGGGGCCCGTGCTGTGACTACCCCAAGCCCGCCTTCCATAGGCCAGGGGCTGGCAACTAGCACCAGGGCGTAATTTTTGGTAAAAAGGGAAGGCATTGCCTTTGTAAAGTAAACAAACACCATAGAGAAAGCATGTAGAAATAAACACTAAATTAAAACAGGGTACAATAGTAAGTGCAGAAATGTATGTTGGCTAGTATACAAACCCAAACTGAATGTAAAGTACAACTAGAAAGGGGAAACAGAAACTGAAAGTAAAGCTGCAGCCTCGAGCCGTCCACTGGTAGTCCCACCTGAAAGGTGGGTACAGATAGCCTCCACATCTCCTCGGATCCAGCTGTCCGGTACGAGTACACCCCGCCCAATGATCCACCTACGGGTACTGACCTGCTCCTCGTACCTCAACCACGATCAGCGTTGTCCGTCGTCTGCAACCAACACAACGTAGTGCAGGCATAGCCCGTGTAGGGGTGAGTATAAGCTACTCAGTAGGGACCCTAAGACCCCCGAAGGTCTCCCAGAATCCACAAAGGATAATCCACAATGAAATGATACAAACACGAAGTAACATCTGGAACTACTTAGGTATATGCACAATCATATACCTAAGTCATCAATTCTCATTCGGCTCCAACATCTGAGCTCAAGTACAACCCAGTCCACACCGGAAAACATAACGTAATCCACACAGGATATCAAGTCAATCTTATCAAAGATAAGGATTGAAAGTCAATATTCAGCTCACATAGGTATACTTCTTCGTAAGATGATAGAGATGATCAGATGTAGCCACTTATTCATCTAAGCTGTCGGACTCACACTGGATCGATAGGTACTAACCCCCGCAATGACCCACAAAGGATCATTAGGTAACTAACCCCTGCAATGACCCACACAGGATCAGACCCACACAAGACTTGTAGGTGCTGGCCCACACAGGACCACTGAGCGCAGACCCACATAGGATCTGACCCAAACAACATCGGAATCATTGATCAACGTAAGATTGCTGAGTGTTGTAGTCGTCGTCGTCGAATCCCCGAAGGATTTCTGTACAATCGTCATCGTCGTCGCAGTCGCAGCCAGCTCTAGGGTTCCCGCACAGAGCAAGCTCGTTCGGGAGAATTCGCTCCATGAGCCGAGGGGATGATACATCAACTGACACATAGTCTGGAGTTGATGTATCCAAAAGTTTTGTATCATCAACAGGAACTCAACGCGACAGACGGCGCGTCGATCAGACACCCGATCTGATAGTTATTGGCCTTTTCGTTCTGGGGGCCCGGTTGGTTTTTAAGTTAGAACCAACCCGACCCTACTCCAACTGTGTCCAAACCTCGACCGGAGTAAGCCAAAATGTCCGTCTCAGTAAATCGAATTCAACAAAGTTGACAGCATGTCAATCGGACATCTGGAGCTCACGTTATAAGTGTTTCCCCTCCAAGGGCTCGATTGGTTTTGTGTACGAACCAACCCAGCCGAACCCAAAGTACTCCGAAACCTTGAGTATAATATACTGAAACAACAGTCTCGATCCAAGGATATCTACGCAACTAACAGTGCATCGATCAGAGGTACGTAGACCTAGTTATTGGAAACATACCGAAAAAAGTCTGGTATTAGGTGGTTCAGGCACGGTTCGCCTTGGGTCCGGGTCCGGCACGCTTGGGCGTGACCCGGCCCCGCCCGGCCCGGCCTGGGAGAATCCCGGTCTCTAGGTGGACTGGCTGTTTCGGCCGAGCGGGTGGGGGGGGGGGGGCGCTGCCCCCTTATGTTTAACTGCGGCCCCCATGATGGGGGTCCGCTCATGCTGGCCAGCCGGGTGTCATAACCCTTGACTCCTCCCTTGACCGGTCGGCCCACTCCGGCCAGCCGGCTGCTGCCGCCATGGGACCGGCGCTGGCCGGTCTTCCTGTTCCGACGTCGGTAGCCCGGAACCGGCCACCGGTCCTTGCTTCGCCGCGCCCCTTCCACCGCGGACCTGCTCTAACCGCGGTGTCTTCGGGTTTTTCCAGCGCGGCGCCGTGGTTTGGTTCGATTTTCAATTACACGGCGCGACGTCGCCACACATCCTTGCCGCTTGTTCCCGCATGGTCCAACAGCACCACGTCACTGTACATTGAACTGTAATCAACACAAAAGATAAAGGAGGAGGGTAGGCCGTGTTTGTGCGGTACAGCCCCCTCCCATTAATTTATAAAAAGCGGTCCAATTGAACGAGTAATGTCGACGGAAGAAAAAACACGAATATCACCAAAAATAAAAATCCCCAAACTCGAGCATAGTTTGAACGGAGGTTCGTCGCAGAAATAACCATCGCGGAAGAAGGCGTCGCGGAAGGAGAATCGTCGCATCGTGGACAAATGATTCATCATCATCATGTCGTCGATCTCTGAGGATTCGGCCTTCTTGTTGACCTTTGTTGGAAGTTGACGTTCCTCGCGGTCTTCGCGTTCTTCGCATTCTTCGTCGAAGAAGAAGAAGATCATCAATCCACATAGCTTTTCTCCAAAACCTCTCAATGCAACAAGTTCCAACCAAAATAAAATAAGTACTTCACTTATTTTATTAACATGACTTAAGTATTTGAATTTCAAACATTCAAATTAAACTCGCCTATTTAATTAACATAAGTAATCAAATTAATGGTGACTTGAAGTTGTTAGGGAATATTAAGGGGTGGGGTTCGTGTGGGCCCCTCCACCCTCATAACCTCCCATGGGAAGTTGGGTGGTTTCCCCCAACTTCCACTCAATGGTTTTAACCAGTTACAAAGAACAAATAAAAATTGAAGCTAAATTTTTATTTTTAACTTCCACAATTTTTAACAACTCCTCCCGATTAAACGCAACTCCGGAAAAGGTGTTACTAAGCAATTACCGGCACTGCTAATCCATCGGTGCCCTCAGAATTTGATTCTGAGCACCGGTTCAAAAGTTAGAAAAAACACGCTCATTCATTCACTGAACGTACTCGAGCTAAACATCGGATAGAAATTCCGGGAAAACCGGGCCTCAGAATCAAGTCCCGTCAGAAACTGTGTTCTTGTAAAATCCCAAAGAAAATTAATAAAAAATTTACCTTGAATTTTAGGGGACTTTACATTACTCCCACCCCATGGCTTTACGTCCCCGTAAAGATAAATCATAAACTAGGGAAACAAATGTGGGTACTGAGTACGCATCTGAGCCTCCCGCTCCCATGTTCTCTTCTAGATTTTACCGTGCTACCATCTGAGGCGCACTAGAGGAATTGACCATCCACATAGGACCCACTCCTGTAGATCCTCGATCTCCACTGGAACCTCCACAAAAGTCACCCCATCGTCTATGTCCAGATCCCCATGGTCAATGATATGTGTTGGGTCATGCACGTATCTTCTCAGCTGGGATACGTGGAAAATGTCGTGCACCCGGTGCAACTGAGGTGGTAGAGCCAGGCGATAAACCAACTCGCCAATCCTACTGAGGACCTGGAATGGTCTGATGAAGCACGGAGATAACTTGCCGCCTCAGCCAAATCTCTGTATTCCACGTCGAGGTGAGACCCGCAAGAAGACGTGGTCACCATCCTCGAACTCCAGTGGCCTCCGCCTCCTATTAGCATAAGACTTATGCCGGTTATGAGCTGTCCTTATCCTCTCCTGGATTTCCTAGACCTTCTCTGTCGTGGCATGGACCATCTCCGGTCCCACAAGTGCTGACTCCCCAGGGACAGTCCAGCACAGAAGATATCTGCAAGGTCGGCCATACAATGCCTCGTATGGTTCCATCCCGGTGGTGGAGGGGTAGCTGTTGTTGTACGCGAACTCCACCAAGGGTAGATGGTCCTCCCAGCTATGACTAAAGTCAAGGACACATTGGAGGATCATGTCCTTGAATGTCTGAATGGTCCTCTCCATCTGACCATATGTCTGAGGGTGAAAGGCGGTGCTCAGACGTAGCTGCGTCCCAAACGCCTCCTGCAACCCCTTCCAAAGCCGGGAAGTAAAGAGAGCATCTCGATCAGAGATGATAGATGATGGAACACCATGAAGCCATACAATCTCTTGAATGTAGAGACGTCCCAAGATCTCCACTAAGCCCTGCTCTCTGATGGGTAAGAAGTGATTCGACTTGGTGAGTCGGTCGACAATCACACAAATTTAGTCGTGACCTATGGAAGTGTGTAGAATTACAGTAACGAATTCCATATATATGTCATCCCATTTCAACTCCGGGTCCTCCAAGGGTTGTACCAAGCCTGCTCATACCTATTGCTCTGCCTTCACCTGCTGGAAGGTGAGGCATCGAGAAACGAACTCTACCACAGCCTTCTTCATGCCTAGCCACTAGTACTGTCATCTGAGATCCTAGTACATCCTCTCTACTCCGGGCTATACCGCCAAAGGGGAAGTGTGAATGTCTCTCAGCACCTCCTACTGTAAATCAACTGGTACCAAGGTACTTCCTCTGAAAAGGACTTCGTGCTCTCCACCTAAAGAGAAACTATCTGGTGCCTGTCATGAGGATATCTTCGCACTCCGCATCTCACAGTCGTGTTCCCCACGTTGTGCCTCTCTGACTCGCTGCAGAAGTGGAGGAGTGACTGTGAGAGACTGATTAAAGGCTACTCCATCACTATCCACGATGAATATCTGCAAAGCAGCTAGCTTCTCTGTTGCCTCCCCATGTAGTTGAATGCCCGTCCTCCAGCTGAGAGCATCAGCTACCATGTTCCCATTTCCAAAAATATAGACTATCTCAAAGTCAAAGTCCTTGAGGAACTCAAGCCATCGCCACTGTCTCAGGTTCAGTTTCTTCTGCGAGAATATGTACCTGAGATGCTGGTGGTCAGAATTGATGGTAAAGCACATTCCCATCAGATAGTGTCGCCACATCTTTAGAGCGAAGACCAATGCTGCTAAATCCAGGTCATGGGTAGCGTAGTTCTGCTCATTCTACCTCAACTGATGTGATTCGTAGGCGATCACGGCCCGCTCCTGCATTAGGAAACATCCGAGTCTGGTACCTGATGCATCACTATAAACTACATACCCAACTCCCTCCTCTATCAGCCTCAAGATTGGCGCACTGGTCAATCTCTATCTTAGCTCCTGAAACCGCTGCTGAAATCTGTTTGACCACACAAAGGGTATCTCCTTCATCATCAAAGCTAAGAGTGGTTCTGCAACTCTGGAGAAGTCTGGCAAAAATCTCCGATAGTACCCATCTAGTCCCAAGAAAATCCGCACCTCCGTCACACTCCTGGGTGGATCCCAAGATAATACTGCCTCAATATTCGCAGGGTCCACTGCAACTCCCGCCTCAGAGATGACGTGCCCCAAGAAGTGGACCCCGCGTATCCATAACTGACACTTTTAGAGCATACCTTAAATCTGGTGCTCTCGGAGTGTGTCCAATACAAACCACAAGTGGTTGGCATGCTCCTCCTCAATCGTCAAGTATATCAAAATGTCGTCGATGAAGACCCCGACAAATCGATCAAGGTATGGCTGAAATATCTTGTTCATTAGGGCCATCAACATTGCTGGAGCATTGGCTACACTGAATGGAATAACCAAGAACTCATAGTGTCCAAACTGACACTTGAAGTCCATCTTCTGCACGTCCTCGTCCCGAACTCTATGCTGATGATATCCTGACCTGAGGTCTATCTTCGAGAAACACTGTGCTCCCTTGAGCTGATCAAAAAGGTCATCAATCCTCGGTAGCGGATACTTGTTCCTCACGGTCACCTTGTTTAGGCGATGATAGTCGACAAAAAGTCGCAAGCTCCCGTCTGCCTTCTTGGCAAACAATATCGGGGAAGACCAGGGTGAAACACTGGGTGGGATGAATCCCTTGCCCTGCAAGTCCTCCAACAATACCAATAGCTCTCGAAGCTCGACGAGAGTCATCCGATATGATGGGGTGGATATCAGTGTTTTCCCAGGGTACAAATCAATATAAAAGTATACCTCTCTACGAGGAGGTAGTCCTGGAACATCGTCGGGAAAATGTCCGAATACTGATACAGCACTGTAGGAAAACCAGGACTTTGCATGACAACTACTCCTAGGATGAGGCTATCCAACTGATGAGTGATGGGTTGTCCTCTCCTCTGCGAGAGTCTATCCTATGCTGCGAAGGCTCCCTTCTCACTGGTGAAGGTGAACATGCTCCCATCGGTGCATACACACCGCACCTTATGCCTAATACAGTCAATCTCAGCGTGGACTGTAGATAACCAATCAATGACCAATATGACATAGTAATTCCTCGACGCCGCTACAAGAAGATCCCAGCCGAATCTCTCACCTTCTAGAGTACGCTCACACTACCGACACCAGTCCGTAATCGTCGAGTATGCTCCCGTAGGAGTTCTAGACGTAAGGATCGAGCCAACGACTCTGTCGGAATCTCCGAGCTCTGAACAAGGGAAGCGACTATGAAATAATGACTCCCTCATGTGTCTATAAGAACTGCAGAAATGGTGGAATAGACACAGATAATACCTCGAATCATCTCGGGAGCACTATGGTCATAGTTCTCTACTGCCTGGAGTTGTTCCTGTCTCTTCCCACCAGCTCCCTATGGTCAGGGTGGACCTCCTGGTGGTGGTGTTGTTAGAGCCTCAAAGCATCTCCCACCACCTGCTTCTCGGACAGCTCCACTGCCTCATCCTCCTACTCCCTACGGACAGCCACGGTCAACCCTATTCCTCTGCCTGGGTGGTCCAACAACCGTCTGTTGCTCCTCTGCACGGCTGGTCTGGCAGTCACGAGCCATGTGGCCCTGCCCGCCACATGCGTAGCACTGTCTGCCTCTTGAATGACTGGCTCTGTGTTGTGTGCCCTGCACCACTAAGCCAGTGTCCTGAGGTCATCTTCCTGTGGGTCTGGTCTGCCTAGCCCCATGAGTTATCCGCCGACTTCCTGCTACAGAAGACTCTGCTACGTGCCACCCTGCATTATGTCTCGCTACTGATGTAGGCTCAGCAAGGAAGCTCTCGATCATAAGGGCTCGCTCCAGTACCCCTGCATGTGTCGGAATGCTGAGGGAGATCAGTGATTCCCTCATCTCATGCCTCAATCCCTTCTCAATGGTTCGGACTCGGAAGAATGGGTCGCGTACCATGTCCATCGAATAGCACGAGTGATCTGTAAATCTCGCCGAGTATTGGGCGACCGTCAAGCTGCCCTACCGCAGCTGTAGAAGCCCTGGGATGCGTACCGCACGGAGGGTGGCTGGGATGATCTCCGAGCGGAATAGTCTCTCAATGTCCGTCCAGATGAGAGATGCCTCGTCGTTCATAGGGAGCATCAATCTACACCATCTGCCTACTACTGCGTGCAGGAGGCTCACTGCGAGGATCACCATGAGGTCTGCTGGTGTCCTCGCTAACCTGAAAACTCATAAAACAGCCACCAACCAATCCTCGGCTGGCTGAGGGTCCGTCTCCCCGCGGAACCTGGGCGGTCATTGACGCTGAAACTCGTGAAGTGCATTAAGGCGACGTTCATCGTCAGCGACTAGGTCTGGTAGTATTGGTGGCTCGGTGGGTAGAGGTACCGCTGGTGCCTCTGCTGACAAAGGGCCATGTACCGAGGCCTCGTCGCTCGGTGGACTTTCGTCATGCACGACTCTCGGAACCCTAGCTGGCTGCCATTGTGGGGTCATCCTAAAAATAAACAGGTGTGCCACGGTCAAACAGTATACCTGTTGAGCAGACATTAAGTAATCACCAAGAAAACTTGACCCAAAAGCAATCAATGTTTTCATGCATTAAGTTGGAAATCAGAAGCCAGGGTCCTGGTGTACGGATACGTCCGCCGCCGCACCAACACTGAACTCCATGGACTAATAACAATACTAAATACTCTCAAAACTATTTATTCACATAGAAAATGATTAGAGTCCTGGGTTCTACGGTAGAACCGAACTCCTCGGATACCAATTTGTCACGACCCGTCCTCGGGGTCCATGTCGTGACTACCCCAAGCCTGCCTTCCATAGGCCAGGGGCTGGAAACTAGTACCAAGGTGTAATTAATGATAAAAAGGGAAGGCATTGCCTTTGTAAAGTAAACATACACCACAGAGCAATAAAGTAGAAGTAAACACTATGTAATAACAGGGTACAACAGTAAGTGCAGAAAAGTAAGTGCGCCGGTATACAAACCCAAACTGAAAGTAAAGAACAACTAGAAAGGGAAAACAACAACTAAAAGTAATACCGCATCCTCGAGCCGTCCACTAGTAGTCCCACCTGAAGGGTGGGTACAGATAGCCTCCACAGCTGCTTGGATCCTGTAGTCTGCTCCGAGTACGCCCCGCCCAGTGATCCACCTCCAGGTACCGACCTGCTCCTTGTACCTCAACCACGATCAGTGCTATCCGTTGTCTGCAACCAACCCAACATAGTGCGGGCACAGCCCGTGCAGGGGTTAGTATAAGCTACTTAATAGTGACCCGAGACCCCCGAAGTTCTCCCACAATCCACAAAGGATAATCCAAAAAGGAAAGATACAAACATGAATTAATATCCGGCACTACATAGGTATATGTCCAAACATATACCTAAGTCATCAATTCTCATTCGGCTCTAACATCCGAGATCAAGTATAACCCCATCCACAAAGGAAAACATAACGTTATCCACACAGGATATCGAGTCAATCTTATGGAAGATAAGGATTTAAAGTCAAGATTCAGCTCACACAGGTATACATCTTCGTAAGATTATATAGATGATCAGATGTTGCCACTAATTCATCTATGTCGTTAAAACCGCACATGATCTATAGGTACTAAACCCTGCAATGACCCACAAAGGATCGATAGGTAACTAACCTCCGCAATGATCCACACAGGATCGGACTCACACAGGATCTTTAGGCGCTGGCCCACATAGGACCGCTGAGCGCTGACCCACACAGGATCTAACCCACACAGGATCAGTGGCACTGATCCACATAGGATCTCTGAGTGTTGTAGTCGTCGCCGTCGAATCCATGAAGGATTTCTATACAGTCGTCATTGTCGTCGCAGTAGCAGCCATCTCTAGGGTTCCCACACACCGGAAGCTCGTTCGGGAGGATCTTCTCCATGATTTGATGGGCCGATACATCAACTGAAACATAGTCCAGAGTTTATGTATCGAAAAGTTATGTATCCTCAACAGGAACTCAATGCGACAGTCGGAACGTCGATGGGACGCCTGGTTTGAGAGTTATTGGCGTTTTCGTTCCAGGGGCCCGATTGGTTTTTATGTCAATACCAACCTGACCGTACTACAGCTGCGTCCAAACCTCGAGCGGAGTAAGCCAAAAGTTCAGTCTCACTAAGAGGAATCCAACAAAGTCGACGTCATGTCAATCGGAGGTCCGGAGCTCGAGTTATAAGCGTTTCCGCTCCGAGGGCCCGGTTGGTTTCGTGTACGAAACAACCCGGCCGAACCCAAATTAGTCTGAAACATTGAGTATAATATAATGAAACTGTCGTCTCAATCCAAGGATCGCTACGCAATTGATGGTGCGTCAATAGGAGGTCAGTAGCTGTACTTATGGGCAACAGACTGAAAAAGTCTGGTATTAGGGGGTTCGGGCCCGGTCCGACCTGGACCGAGACCCCCTGGGTCTGTCCGAACCGGGTCGACCCGACCCAGGTCCTGGACCGGCCCGCTTGGGCGCGGCCCGGCCAGGCTGGCATGGCTCGACCCTGCTGGCGCGGCCCCGCCCGGCCGGCGCGGCCCCGCCCGGCCTGGGCGCGACCTCGCCCAGCGCGCTGGCGCGGCCCAGGCGCCAGGTGGCTCGGTCGTTTCGGCCGAGCGGGTGGCGGCAATTCCCCCCTATGTGTTACCGTGGCCGCCATGATGGGGGGCTGGTCATGCTGGCCATCCGGGGGTCGTAACCCTCAGCTCCTCCCTTGACCGGCCGGCCCGCTCCGACCCCAGCGGCCCGTAACCGGCCACCGGTCCTTGCTTTGCCGCGGCCTTGGTTTGTCTTGCGCAGCGCGACGACGCTGCGCCCCTTCACCGCTGCCCCACTCCGGCCGCAGTGTCTTCTGGTTTTTCCAGCGTGGCGTGCCGACGTCATGGGTTGGTTCGATTTTCAATTGCGCGGGGCGACGGCGCTGCACATCCTTGCCGCTCGTTCCCGCGTAGTGCGACGACACCGCGTCACTTTCCTTTGAATCGTAATCAACAGAGAAGATAAGGGAGGAGGGTCGACTGTGTTTGTGCAGTTTGGCCCCCTCCCATTAATCAATAACAAATGGTCCCATTGAACGAGTAAAGTCGACGGAAGAAAAAACATGAATATCAACAACAATAAAAATCTACTACCTCGAGCGTAGTTTGAATTGATGTTCGTCGCAGAAATAACAGTCACGGAAGAAGGCGTCGCGGAAGAAGAATCGTCGCATCGCGGAGAAAAGATTATTCGGCGTCACGTCTGTCACGACCCGTCCTCGAGGCCCGTTCCGTGACTACCCCAAGCCCGCTTTCCATAGGCCAGGGGCTGGCGACTAGCACCAAGGCATAAATCTCAACAAAAGGTAAGACATTGACTTTGAAAAGTAAACAAGCACCACAGAGTAAGAAAGCGGGAAAGTAAACACTTAGTAAAAATTGTACAAGCTGTGCTGAAAGTAAAAGGGGCCGGAAATACAAGCCCAACTGTAAAGTACAACTGAAAGGGAAAAACAACAACTGAAAAGAAAAGCCACAGCGTCGAGCCATCCTCTGGAAGTCCCACCTGATGGGTGGGTATAGATAGCCTCCACAGCTCCTCGGTCCAGACGTCTGCTCTGAGTGCGTCCCGCCCAGTGGTCCTCCTCCAGGTACCGTCCTGCTCCGCACGCTTCCACCACGATCAGTGATGTCCGTCGTCTACAACCAACACAACGAAGTTCGGGCATTTCCCGTGCAGGGGTGAGTATAAGATACTCAGTAGGGACCCCGAGACCCCCGAAGGTCTCCCAAAATCCACAAAGGAAAGATACAATCACGAAGTAACAACCGACACTGCTTAGGTATATGCCCATACATATACCTAAGTCATCAATTCCAGTTCGGCTCTAACGTCCGAGCCCAAGCACAACCCAGTCCACACAGGAGAGCAAAACGTATACCCACACTTGATAGCACAACACAATCCACAAAGGAGAGAAAACAGTAAATCCAGACAGGATAGCTCAACACAATCCACAAAGGAGAGTAAACAGTAAATCCACACAGGAAAGCTCAACACAATCCACAAAGGAGAGTAACTCAAGATTCAGCTCACACCGGTATACTTCTTCGGATGACGATAAAGATGATCACTGATCCATCTAAGTCATCGGACCCAAAAAGGATCGATAGGTAACTATCCCCCGCAAAGACCCACACAGGATCAGGCCCACACAGGACCTGTAGGCGCTGGGTCACACAGAACCGCTGAGCGCTGACCCACACAGGATCGGACCGACACAGGATCGGGCCCACACTGGACCTGTAGCACTGATCCACGTAGGATCGCTAAGTGCAGCAGTCGTCGTAGTCCACTGAGAATCTCTGCACAGTCGTCGTCGCAGTCCACTGAGGATCTCTGCACGGTCGTCGCTGTCGAAGTAGCAGTCGCAGCCAGCTCTAGGGTTCCGCACACAGCAAGCTCGTTTGGGAGGGTACACTCCACGAGCCGATAGGCCGATACATAAAATGTCACAATGTCCAATGTTGATGTATCCAAAAGTTCTGTATCGTCAATAGGAACTCAACGTTGCAGACGGCGCATCAATCGGACGCCCGATCTGAATGTTATTGGCTTTTTCGTCCCAGGGGCCGGGTTGGTTTTTAAGGAAAAACCAACCCGACCGTACTCCACCTGTGTCCAAACCTTGGGCAGAGTATGCCAAAAGATCCGCCTCACATAGAGGAAAACAACGAAGCTGACGACACGTCAATCGGACGTCTGTAGCTCAAGATATAGGTGTTTCCACTCCGACGGCCCGGTTGGTTTCATGTACGAACCAACCCGGCCGAACCCAAAGTGTTCCGTAACCTTAAGTGCGATATACCAAAACGACCGTCTCGATCCAAGGATCACGTTACCACTGACGGAGAGTCGTTTGGAGGTCCGTAACTAATGTTACAGGAATTTGACCGAAAATAGTCCGAAGACGGGGGGTCTGGGCCCGGGCGGAGCCGGCCCGACCCCACCCCCCCCCCCCCCCTTGGGTCGGCCGAACCGGGTCGACCCGGTCCGGCTCGGCCGAGCGACGCGGGGGGGAGCCGCCACCCCTGCGTGACATCCCAGCGGCACTCGCGGGGTGTCGCCCTGGCCAGCCAAGCGACGCGGGGGGGAGCCGCCGCCCCCGCGTGACAAACCCGCGGCACCCGCAGGGTGTCGCTCGGACAACCGGACGCGGCTTCAGCCACGTCCCGAGTGCGGCCGCAGCTTCTGCCACAGCGGCCTTGCCCGGCTGCGCGCCGGGGCGCCGCCGCGCCGGCGACCCGCGTTGCCGGCGGCTTCTACGGGCCCCCAGAGTCACTCCGGTGGTCCGATTCTATTCCCATCGGCGCCGCTGCTCCTCCCGGGACTCGCTCTTCACTGCGGAACCATCACACTTCTGTTGTGGCACATTCCATCATCGCCTGCCAAATCCGCAGAAAAACGAAGAATGACGGAGGGTCGTCGGGCTGTGTTCGTTTGGCCTGCACCCTCCGCGTTAGTGATAAACAACGGGAGGAACAATATTCAACATATGAATACATATCCGAAACCAATTTTTAAGGAAATAATAATTGTTTATGAATCGGGTTTTTCATTCTTGAACGGAAATGACACAGGAAAAAGGAAATGTTCACAACAACCCCTACCTCGTAGTCGTCGTTGCACGCACGTCCTTCGCGGAATTGCTCGTCGCAGAAGGAGGAGATCGTCGCTTCGTCGCGGAAGGGCGTCGCGTCGTCGCGGAAACCGGTGTTGAGTCGGCGAACTCAACGGATAAAAAAACAATAGATTTAATTTAATTATATAAAATTAAATCTGTGTTTTGTTAAAAAAAAAGACACAAGGAAGATTTCAGAGAAACCGGGAGTCTCTTACCTCAAACAGCAGATTGAAGATTCGTTGCGGAGGAAGAGATGTCGCAAAAGAATGTTGCAGGAAGGGAAGGTCGGCGTCGCGGAACACGGCGTTGCGTCGTCGAATTCCATGGGTTCAGCGTTCTTCGTCGGAGTTCAGCATTCTTCGCGTTCTTCGCGTTCTTCGCGTTCTTCGCGAAGGAGGATGAAGGCTCAAGGATTCTGTCAAGCCTCTCAGTGAGTAATCCTTCAAAAGACCTTGTTGGTCTTATTTTATTATAATGCCAATAAATGAAAAAGGTAAGTAATGACCCATAAATTCGTTGAATTAATTCAACGAAATAAACCGCCCATTTAATTCACGAAATAAACTGTCCAATTAAATGGTGCATTAAGATTTTAAAAAAACGCGTCAGTTGACTTTCATAATGATGGGTTTTGGCGGGTGCGTTACTTAGCGGAAAGAAATGGTGGGCTCGTGCGGCCCCCAACTCACAAATATCATACCGAGAGGGTAGTATATTTCTAGATAGCACCTTATCCGTTTTAACTCAGTTTAAGTGGATTTCAAGTGGATAAAGTGAAATCAAATAAAGTTGTCGTGAAATTATTTTATTTCTTAACTTTAAGCCCAAAAATTAAAAACCACACCTGAGAAAACGCAACTCCGGAAGAGGAGTTTCTAAGAAAATACCAGCACTGTGATTTTATTGTTACCCTCAGAATTCGATTCCGGGCAACGGTTCAGATGTTAGAAAAACCCGCTCTTCCGTTCACTGAACGTACCCAAGCCAAAATTCGGAAAATGATTCCGGGTAGACCGGGGCTCGAAATCAGTTGCCTTCAGAAACTGCATTCTTGTAAAATTCCAAATAAAATTAAGAAAAAAAATTCCTTTAAATTTACGGGTCTTTACATTACTCCCACCTCAGGGCTTTACGTCCCCATAAAGATACGTCATGAACTCGGGAAACAAATGTGTGTACTAAGAACGCATCGGAGCCTCCCGCTCCCATGTGCTCTCCTAGAGGTTCTCGTGCTGCCATATGATGTGCACAAGAGGAATCGATTGCCCACGTAGGACCTGCTCCTGTCGATCCTCTATCTCCACCGGGACCTCCGTAAAAGTCGCTCTATCATCCACGTCTAGCTCCCCATGGTCAATGATGTGCATCGGGTCGTGCACATACCTCCTCAGCTGAGATACATGGAAGACGTCGTGCACCCGGTCCAACTGAGGTGGATGATCCAGGCGATAAGCCACCTCGCCAATCCTGCTGATGACCTGGAAAAGTCCGATGAAGCGTGGAGACAACTTTCCGCCTCGGCCAAATCTCTGTAATCCACGTCGGGGTGAGACACGCAAGAACACGAGATCGCCATCCTCGAACTCTAGTGGCCTCTGCCTCCTGTCAGCATATGACTTCTTCCGGCTCTGAGCTATCCTCATCCACTCCTGGATGACCTAGAACTTCTCTGTTGTGGCCCGGACCATCTCTGGTCCCACGAGTGCTGACTCCCTAGGGTCTGTCCAACACAAAGGAGATCTGCAAGGTCTGCCGTACAATGCCTCGTATGGTGCCATCCTGATGGTGGAGTGGTAGCTGTTGTTGTACGCGAAATCCACCAAGGGTAGGTGGTCCTCCTAGTTGCTACCAAAGTCGAGGACACATGCGCGGAGCATGTCCTCGAGAGTCTGAATGGTCCTCTCCGTCTGACCATCCGTCTGAGGGTGAAAGGCGGTGCTCAAATGTAGCTGCGTCCCGAAGGCCTCCTGCAACCCCTTCCAATGCCAGGAAGTAAAGCGAGCGTCCCGATCGGAGACGATAGTCGATGGAACACCATGAAGCCGTACAATCTCCTGGACGTAGAGTCGTCCCAAGCTCTCCACTGAGCCCTGCTCTCGGATGGGTAAGAAATGTGCCGACATGGTGAGTTGGTCAACAATCACCCAAATGGAGTCGTGACCTCTGGAAGTGCGTGGAAGTCCAGTTACGAAGCCCATAGATATCCCGTCCCCCTTACACTCCGGGACCTCCAAGGGCTGTACCAAGCCTGCTGGTACCTGGTTCTCTGCCTTCACCTGCTGGAAGGTGAGGCACCGTGAATAGAACTCTGCCACATCCTTCTTCATGCCCGGCCACCAGTGTTGTCGTCTGAGCTCCGGGTACATCTTTGCCACTCCAGGATGTACAGCCAAAGGAGAAGTGTGAAATTCTCTCAGCACCTCCTCTCGTAAAGCGACTGGTACCAAGGTACGTCCTCTGAAAAGGATGTCGTGCTCTTCTCCAAAGGAGAAGCCATCAGGTGCTTGTCCCAAGGATATATGTGCACGCCGCGTCTCACAGTCAGCATCCACACGTTGTGCCTCTCTGACCCACTGTAGTAGTGGAGGGGTGACTGTGAGAGACTGAAGGAAGGCTGCTCCATCTCTATCCATGAAGGATATTTGCAAGGCGGCTAGCTGCTCTGTTGCCTCCTCAAGTAGTTGAATGCCCGTCCTCCTGCTGAGGGCATCGGCAACTACGTTCCCCTTCCCAGTAGTATAGACTATCTCAAAGTCATAGTCCTGGAGGAACTTGAGCCATCGTCGCTGTCTCAGGTTCAGGTCCTTCTAAGAGAAGATATACCTGAGACTCTGGTGGTCAGAAAATACTGTAAAGTGCTCACCCATCAGATAGTGTCACCATGTCTTCAGAGCGAAGACCACTGCTTCTAACTCCAGGTCATGGGTAGCGTAGTTCTTCTCATGCAGCCTAAACTGACGTGATCCATAGGCAATAACGGCCCGCTCCTACATCAGGACACACCCGAGTCCGGTCCCTGATGCATCGCAGTAGACTACGTATCCAACTCCCTCCTCAGGAAACCTCAAGATATGTGCTCTGGACAATCTCTGTCTCAGCTCCTGGAAGCTCTGCTGACATCTGTCTGACCACCCGAAGGGTTTCCCCTTCTTCGTCAAAGCTGAGAGTGGCATCGCAACTCTGTAGAAGTCCTGCACAAATCTCCGATAGTATCCGACTAGACCCAAGAAACTCTGCACCTCCATCACGCTCCTGGGTGGCTCCCAAGCTAGCACTGCCTCGATCTTCGCGGGATCCACAGAAACTCCCGCCTCAGAAATGATGTGCACCAAGAATTGGACCTCACATAACCAGAACTGGCACTTAGAGAGCTTTCCATAAAGCTGGTTCTCTCGGAGTGTGTCTAGTACAACCCGCAAGTGGTAGGCGTGCTCCCCCTCGGTGGTCGAGTACACCAAAATGTCATCGATGAAGACCACGACAAATTGATCGAGGTATGGCTGGATGATCCTCTTCATGAGGCTCATGAACACTGCTGGAGTGTTGGTTATGCCTAAAGGCATAACCAAGAACTCATAATGGTCATACCGACATCTGAAGGCCGTCTTCTGCACGTCCTCATCTCGAACTCTGAGCTGAAGATATCCTAACCTGAGGGCTATCTTCGAGAACCACCATGCTCCCTTGAGCTGATCAAAGAGGTCATCAATACTCAATAGAGGATACTTGTTCCTCACTGTCACCTGGTTCAGGCGACGATAGTCGACACACAGTCGCAAGCTTTTATTCGCCTTCTTGGAGAACAAAATCGGGGAAGCCCAGGGTGAAACACTGGGTCGGATGAACCTCTTACCCTGCAAGTCCTCCAACTGTACCCATAACTCTCGAAGCTCAGCGTGGGCCATCCGATATGATGGAGTGGATATCGGGGCTGTACCGGGGTACAGATCAATATAAAAGTCTACCTCTCTGCAAGGAGGTAGCCCTGGAATGTCGTCGGGGAAGATGTCCGCATACTGATCCACCACTGCAGGAAAACTAGGACTCTGCACGTCAACTGCTCAAAGGATGAGGCTAGCCAACTAATGAGTGATGGGATTTCCTCTCCTCTGCGGGAGTCCATCTTGTGCTGCTAAGGCTCCCTTCTCGCTGGTGAAGGTGAACCTGCTCCCATCGGTGCGCACACTTCGCACCTTGCGCCTAATGCAGTCAATCTGAGCATGGACTGTAGATAACCAAACCATGCCCAAGAAGACATCATAAGGCCTCGACACCGCTACAAGTAGATCACATCCGAAGCTCTCGCCTCCTAGAGTAAGCTCACAATGCCGACACCAGTTCGTAATCGTCGAGTATACTCCCGTAGGAGTCTCTAGCCGTAAGGATCGAACCAACGGCTCTGTCGGAATCTCCGAGCTCCGAACAAGGGAAGTGGCTATGAAAGTGTGACTCGCTCCTGTGTCTATAATAATTGAAGCAAGGGTGGAATAGACACAGATCGTACCCCGAATCATATCTGGCGCACCGTGGTCATAGGCCTCTGCTGCCTGGAGCTGTGCCTGTCTCTGCCCGCCAGCTCCCTGTGGTCGGGGCGAACCTCCTGGTGGTGGTGGTGGCAGAGCCTCAAAGCTTCGCCCACCACCTGCTGCTCGGCCAGCTCCTCTGCCTCGTCCGCCTCCTCCCTACGAACCGCCACGGTCGACCCTCTAGCTCTACCTGGGTGGCCCCTCCACCGTCTGCTGCTCCTCGGTAAGGCGGGTCGGGTAGTCACGAGCCATGTGGCCCTGCCCGCTGCACGCATAACACTGCCTGCCTTTCGGAAGACTGGCCCCGCGCTGTGCACCCCGCACTACTGAGCCAGTCTCCAGAGGTCGTCTGCCGGAAGGCCTGGTCTGCCTGGAACCCCGAGTCATCCGTCGGCTACCTGCTGCCGAAGACTCTGCCACCTGCCGCCCTGCAGTAGGTCTCGCTGTGGACTCATCCAGAAAGCTCTCGATCATAAGGGCTCACTCCAGCACTCCTTCCTAGGTCGGGATGCTGAGGGAGAACAGTGATGCCCTGATCTCGTGTCTCAATCCCTGCTCGAAGGTCTGGGCCCAGAATAAGGGGTCCCGTACCATATCTGTCGAGTAGCGAGTAAGGTCGGTGAACCTCACCCCGTACTGGGCAACCGTCAAGCTGCCCTGCAGCATACTGAAGAAGCTCCTGAATGCGCACCCCACGGAGGGTGTCCGGGACGAACTCTGAGCGGAAGAGGCTCTCGAAGTCCGTCTAGATGAGGGAGGCATCATCATGTATCTGGAGCATCAAGATCCACCATCGTCCTGCTACTGCATGTAGTAGGCTTGTCGCGAGGATCACCATGAGGTCTGATGGTGTCCTCACTAGCCTGAAAACTCGAACGACCGCCTCCAGCCAGTCCTCGGCTGCCTTGGGGTCTGTCTCCCCACGGAACCTGGGTGGTCGCTGGTGCTGGAACTCGTGAAGAGCTCTGAGGCGTCGTGCATCATCAGCGGTCGGCGCTGGAAGCATCGGGGGCTCGGTGGGTAAAGGTACCGCCGATGCCTCTCCTGTCAACGTGCCCTGTACCGAGGCCTCGTCGCTCGGTGGGCTGTCGTCGCGCTCTACTCTCGGAACCGTAGCTAGCTGCTGTTGTCGGGCCATCCTGAAAAGGAAACAAGTGCGCCACGGTCAGGACAGTATACCTGGTGAGCTGACACAAGTAATCATGAAGAAAACTTGAAACACACATGCAATCAATGTTTTCGTGCATTAAGTCAGAAATCAGAAGTCAGGGTCCTGGTGTACAGATACGTCGGCCGCCGCACCAACACTGGACTCTCTGGACTGATAACCACATTCAATACGCTAAACACTATTGCTTCACATAGAAGAAAGATCAGAGTCTGCGGTAGAACCGACCACCTCTGATACCAATTTGTCACGACCCGTCCTCGGGGCCCGTGCCGTAACTACCAAAAGCCTGCTTTCCATAGGCCAGGGGCTGGCGACTAGCACCAAGGCGTAAATCCAAACAAAAGGGAAGGCATTGCCTTTGAAAAGTAAACAAGCACCACAGAGTAATCAAGCGGAAAAGTAAACACTATGGAAAAATTGTACAAGCTGTGCTGAAAGTAAAAGGGGCCGGAAATAAAAGCCCAACATTAAAGTACAACTGAAAGGGAAAAAAAAGCAACTGAAAAGAAATCCGCAGCGTCGAGCCGACCTCTGGAAGTCCCACCTGAAGGGTGGGTATAAATAGCCTCCAAAGCTCCTCGGTCCAGCCGTCTGCTCCGAGTGTGTCCCGCCCAGTGGTCCACCTCTAGGTACCGTCCGATTCTGCACGCCTCCACCACGATCAGTGATGTCCGTCGTCTGCAACCATCACAACGAAGTGCGGGTATTTCCCGTGCAGGGGAGAGTATAAGCTACTGAGTAGGGACGCCGAGACCACCGAAGGTCTCTCGAAATCCACAAAGGAAAGATACAATCATGAAGTAACAACCGACTCTACTTAGGTATATGCCCATACATATACCGAAGTCATAAATTCCCGTTCGGCTCCAAAGTCTGAGCCCAAGAACTACCCAGTCCACACAGGAGAGCAAAACGTATACCCACACAGGATAGCACAACACAATCCACAAAGGAGAGTAAACAGTAAATCCACACAGGATAGCTCAAGACAATCCAAAAAGGAGAGTAAACAGTAAATCCACACAGGAAAGCTCAACACAATCCACAAAGGAGAGTAACTCAAGATTCAGCTCACACAGGTATACTTCACCGGATGATGATAAATATGATCACTGATCCATCTAAGTCGTCGGACCCACAAAGGATCGATAGGTAACTAACCCCCGCAAAGACCCACATAGGATCGGTCCCACACAGGACCTGTAGTACTGATCCACGTAGGATCGCTGAGTGCAGTAGTCGTCGCAGTCCACTAAGGATCTCTGCACAGTCGTTGTCGCAGTCCATTGAGGATCTCTGCACGGTCGTCGCTGTCGAAGTAGCACTCGCAGCCAGCTCTAGGGTTCCGCACACAACAAGCTCGTTCGGGAGGGTCTGCCCCACGAGCCGAGAGGCCGATACATCAACTGTCACAAAGTCCGAAGTTGATGTATCCTAAGGTTCCATATTGTCAATAGGAACTCAATATTGCAGACGGCGCGTCAATCGGATGCCCGGTCTGAGAGTTATTGGCTTTTTCGTCCTAGGGGCCTGGTTGGTTTTTAAGGCAAAACCAACCCGACCATACTCCACCTGCGTCCAAACCTCCGGAGGAGTATGCCAAAAGATTCGTCTCACATAGAGGAAAACAACGAAGCTGACGGCCCGTTAATCGGATGTTCGTAGCTCAAGATATGAGTGTTTCCGCTCCGAAGGCCCGGTTGGTTTCGTGTACGAACCAACCCGGCCGAACTCAAAGTGTTCCGAAACCGTGAGTGCGATATACTAAAACGACCGACTCGATCCAAGGATCATGTTTCCACTAACGGCGAGTCGTTTGGAGGTCTGTATCTCATGTTACGGGCATTTGACAGAAAACAGTCCGAAGACGGGGGGTCCGGGCCTAGGCCGAGCCGGCCCGACCCCCCCCCCCCCCCCCGGGTCGGTTGGACCGGCCTGGCTCGGCCAGCCCGGCTCGGCTTGGCCGAGCGACCCAGGGGGGAGCCGCCACCCCCGCGTGACACCCCTGCGGCACCCGCGAGGTGTCGCCCTGGCCAGTCGAGCGATGCGGGGGGGGGGGGAGCCGCCGCCCCCGCGGGACAACCCCGCGGCACCCGCGGCGTGTCGCTCGGAGAACCGGACGTGGCTTCAGCCGCGTCCCGCGCGCACCGTAACCGCGCGGCCGCGGGTCCGCGAGTGCCGCCACCGCTGCTTCTGCCGCAGCGGCCTTATCTGGAGACGTGCCGGGGCGTCCCTACTCCCAACTGCCGGCGCTGCTGCGCAGGCGACCCGCTCCGCCGGTGGCTTCCGCGGGCCGCCGGAGTCGCTCCGGTGGTCCGATTCTGTTCCCGTCTGCGCCGCTGCTCCTCCCGGGACTCGCTCTTCACTGCGGAACCATCACACTTCTGTTACGGCACATTCCGTCATCGCCCGCCAAATCTGCATAAAAACAAAGAACGGTGGAGTGTCGTCGGGCCGTGTTCGTTTGGCCCGCTCCCTCTGTGTTAGTGATAAACAACGGGAAGAACAATATTCAATATATGAATACATATCCAAAAACAATAAATAAGGAAATAAAAATTGATTATGAATCGGGTTCTTCATTCTTGAACGGAAACGACACGGGAAAAAGGAAAAGTTCACAACAACCCCTACCTCGTAGTCGTCGTCGCACGCACATCCTTCACGGAATTACTCGTCGCGGAAGGAGGAGATCGTCGCGTCGTCGCGGAAGGGCGTCGTGTCGTCGCGGAAACCGGCCTTGAGTCGGCAAACTCAACGGATCAAAAAAAACAACAGATTAAATTTAATTATATAAAATTAAATCTGTGTTTTGTTAAAAAAAGACACAAGGAAGATTTAAGAGAAACCGGGAGACTCTTACCTCAAACAGCAGATCGAAGATTCGTTGCGGAGGAAGAGGCATCGCAGAAGAACGTTGCCGGAAGGGAACGTCGGTGTCGCGGAACACGGCATCACGTCGTCGACTTCCACGGGTTCGACATTCTTCGTCGAAGGCTGGTGTTCTTCGCGTTCTTCGCGTTCTTCGCGAAGGAGGATGAAGGCACAAGGATTCTGTCAAGCCTCTCAACGAGTAATCCTTCAAAAGACCTTGTTGGTCTTATTTTATTATTACGCCAATAAACGAAAAAGGTAAGTAACGACCCATCAATTCATTGAATTAATTCAACGAAAGAAACCGCCCATTTAATTCACGAAATAAACCGCCCAATTAAATGGTGCATTAAGATTTTAAGAAAACGCATCAGTTGACTTTCATAATAATGGGTTTTCGCAGGTGCGTTACTTAGCGGAAAGAAACAGCGGGCTCATGCGGGCCCCACCTCACAAATATCCTACTGAGAGGGTAGGATATTTCTGGATATCACCCTATCCGTTTTAACTCAGTTTAAGTGGCTTTCAAGTGGCTTAAGTGAAATAAAACAAAGTTGTTGTGAAATTATTTTATTTCTTAATTTTAAGCCCGAAAATTAAAAACCACACCCGAGAAAACGAAACTCCCGAAGAGGCGTTTCTAAGAAAATACCAGCGCTGCAATTTCATCAGTACCCTCATAATTCGATTCTGGGCAATGGTTCAGAAGTTAGAAAAACCCGCTCATCCGTTCACTGAACGTACCCAAGCCAAACTTCGGAAAATGATTCTGGGCACACCGGGCCTCGGAATCAGGTTCCGTCAGAAACTGCATTCTTGTAAAATTCCAAAGAAAATTAAGAAAAAATTTCCTTGAAATTTATGGGTCTTTACAATGACGTCGATCTCTGAAGATCCGGCCTTCTTGTCGACCTTCGTCGGAAGTCGGGGTTCCTCGCATTCTTTGCGTTATTCGCGTTCTTCGTCGAATAAGAAGAAGATATTCAAGCCCCTTATGTTTTCTCCAAAACCTCTCAATGCAACAAGTTCCAACCAAAATAAAATAAGTACTTCACTTATTTTATTAACATGACTTAAGTATTTGAATTTCAAAAAATCAAATTAAACTCATATATTTAATTAAGATAATTTATCAAATTAATGGTGAGTTGAAGAAGTTAGAGAATATGAAGGGGTGGGGTTTGTGTGGGCCCCACCATACTCATAACCTCCTATGGGAATATGGGTGGTTTCCTCCAACTTCCACTCAAAGGTTTTAACCACTTAGAATGAAAAAATAAGAATTGAAGATAAATTTTTATTTTTAACTTCCATAATTAATAACTACTCCTCCCGATTAAACAAAACTCCAGAAACTGTGTTCCTAAGCAATTACCGGTGCTGTGAATCCATCAGTGCCCTCGGAATTCAATTCCAATCATCGGTTCAAAAGTTATAAAAAACCTGATCATTCGTTCACTGAACGTACCTGAGCTAATCTTTGGATAGAAATTCCGGGCACACCGGGGCTCAGAATCAAGTGCCGTCAGAAACCGCATTCTTGTAAAATCCCAAAGAAAGTTAAGAAGAAATTTACCTTCAATATTACGGGTCTTTACATGTCATGTGTGCTTTTGTAATCTGAGTGAAGCAGAGGTGTTATGGATTATAAGCCGCACCCTGGTTTTCAGTTCATTTTGATTTGGGAATCATTTTTTCGGTCGAAACGAGATCTTGGTCGTTGGATCTCTCAACACGTGATCTCGTCCATCAATACCGATCCCAGATTCAACCCTCAAGGGACCGCGGTATATCACGATGTTTTTAAAATGCAGAATCAATCCTGATTCATCCGATCTGATCTATACTCAATCCGAGTCATCCATCTATTTTATAAACCGCGGACATTCCCTGGCCATTAGATCATGATCGACCCAATCTGGACCCTCCGTTTTCCTCCAATCGTCTTCCTCTATGGCACTGTCTTCTTCTCCATAGCGTGTCCCAGACCAGTAGCCTACTACCCTATGTAACTCCATTTTTCTTCACCTCTTTAACCACCAGACCCTCCACACCCACGGTTTACATAGAGTTTCTTTCCTCAAAATTTTTGTATAAGGAAAGTGGCCTCGGATCCCATTCATTATACATTAAAATAGTTATTATAGGAATATTTTATAAAAACCACTAAGGAATTTGATGAACCTTCGGTTCTTTTCTCTCGGCCTCCAGCGGATCCCTCATGTCCTCCGAGCATTCAGTCTCTCCCGAACATCTCCTCCTCCCCAAGATAGGGTTAGGGGACTTTCCCGCTGGTTTTTATGATGCAAACCAATTATACACAAATTGTGTATAATCAGATATACAATATGTATATATATTTACATATATATATATATATATATATATATTCAGTATTGGATCGTTCCACTCTTCCAATTTCATGAAGGGTGTAATGATTTGAATTGGTTTTTCATAATTGTCATAATGATTTGATCTCTCTCTCGGCTTGGTTTTATAACCTATATATGTGTATATACATATAATTTTTAAACGAGTATATATATTTACACCTCAACCATACCTTTTTAAATGCTTCTAGGGAGGTTGTTCATAAATTTTGTACTCATGTTTTTAAATAAGACTAGTTGGGAATGAATTCCTCTTTAAGAAGAACCACTATATATATTATATATATTTTCGGGTGTTTAAGTATATATATATATAGTCCCAACTCAAATCTTTTTCTATGATGTCCAAATATTTCAGTATTGTATTCTATTAATTATATACCAATACATGATATTTTGAATCTACTTTAATCTAAAAATACATTATGTAAATTTTATATATATATAACTAAATACTTATATATTTATGTATTTTAATACAAATTAATTATGGTTTTTAATAGATGAATAATAATTTTTAAATAATATTTTAGATGCGAACTAGGTTTTGGGTCTAAGTGAATTTATGTTATATTATAAAACCATAGGTTTTATATATTTATGTACATACTGTTTCTTGGATAATATACCTTATATAGATTCAGTCTCAAACAAATAAATTGATATTGGTTAGAGGTGTGCTAATCATAAGGAATTTATTGGACCTTAATTGCTTTATGTGAAAACCCATATATACAGTTTGTGTATATATGGTTATGTATGTTTGTGGTGATATGATTAATTTCTAGAACCCTAATGACTTTCAGGACTTAGTTAATATTTTGATACATGTTGGATTTTAGTGTTTTCCTAAGCCAATCTGTATTTTTAATGCGAGTATATACTAATGGGCATGTAAATATGTATTTATAAGTTTAATTTCCAAACCCTATTTTCAAGTATACATATTAGGACTTAATTGATGTTAGTAAAGTTAAGATTTAATCTAATTGCGTGTTCAATGACACATTTATCATCATATTTAATGACATGTATTAATTAATTTCCATGAAATAAGGATTTTAGTCTAAGAAATCGCCATATTATCATCTCACAAGGCAAACCCTTTTCATTGAACATTATATGGACTTTAGATATTATCATGTATACAAAGATTGTTTATTTATCCTTTCATGTCATTGATTAAGTTTTTATTGTTGTATTGTGTATATCAACTGACATATCAATTATTTATAGGTTTTCAATGAATCCATTATTCAATTTATTAATTATTGTATACAATAATGCATGCATATGACATACCATGATAATGAACAAAGAACTAAATTACCCAAAGTGGTATGGGACACCTTGGGTAATGAGAAATAAAAATTAAATATTCAATGTGGTATAAGACACCTTGAATATTAGACCATATTGACATATGAGAAATGTATTGGAAAGACGGGTTATGGGCCGGTTAAAATAAATTCCTCCTTGTTGGGGACTGTTAAAAGTAAGCCCTCTGGGTTGGAGACCAGTAAAAGTATGCTCCTTGATGCAACTATAGTTCTTGAGATAGTCAGATTGGGTTATTACCCCTAGGTCAGGGCACAAGGCCTTGACACAGAGACAATGAGTCCTTCAGTATAAATTTTCTCACTATGTCTCTTTATATGACCAACCAAGTGATTATTTCGACTAGATAAATATCCTTGGTTATAAAACCATTACCTATGATTATGAAATTCATGTGCACATGGAGTATAATGAGACAGTGATGATGCATGAACAGTTCACCTTTCCATTGTTTTAATACAAATATTAGCATTACATTTATCATTTTTTATTGTGCATTTTTATAAGTTGTAGTGAAATTGTTTATGTGTAACTCTTATAATGTTCATACTCAGAAATACTTTCATACCCTACATGTTATGCCTATTTTACATGGTAAAATTCATGAATTTTTATACAAGCATTCTTACTTTGTTCATCTAACGGAATTCAGGTAAATGTTCAATTACTTATGTATGAATTCCTTTAATGGTGTTATAATAACCATTGAAATGTTTTGTTGATTTCGTTAAAGGAATTATTTTGAGTAAGAGAAAGTATGTTTGAAAGTAGTTTTTTCAAAAGCTGTATTAAGTATTTTTCAAACCCCCTGACTGTGTATTTAAATTCTCACCATACATTTTAAATGAAAATTTTTTCAGGTATCAGTCATGTCGATTCAGAATGCAGCTGGTTTTCCCAGGACCTAAACCTCACAATCCTCTGTAGCATGAGACATGATGTAATGAGTGTAAATTTAATGTAATAATTTTAGTATATCGTGTATCATGGGAACCGACTCCAGGAATTTGGGAGACGAGCCCTTACAGGTGTGGGCCGGTTCAGATGTGGCGCCGCGAGGGGCGCAGGCCGATTCGGCCTGGGCGCCGGGAGGGGCGTGCGCCGGTGCGGACGAGGAGCCGTGAGTGGGGCGGGACCATGCAGCCGGGGGCATGATGAGGGGAGCGGGCCGGTTCGACAGGGGCGTTGTGAGGAGCGCAGGCTGGTTCGGTCGGGGCACCGCGAGGGGCGCGGGCCAGTTCGGCCGGCGTGCTGTGAGTGGCATGGACCAGTTCGGACGGGGTGCAACCAGGGGTGAGAGCTCGTTCTGCCGAGGCGACGCGAGGGGCGTAGGCCAGTTCGGCCGGGGTGTCGTGAGGGGCGCAGGCCGGTTCGGCCGGGCGCCGTGAGGGGTGCGGGCCGGTTCGGCCGGGGGGCTGTGAGGAGCGCGTACTGATTTGGTCGGGGTGGCGCGAGGGGCCCGGTCATGTTTGGCTGCACCGCAGAGAAGGGAGTGGGCCGGTTTAGTTGGGGAGATGTGCGGGGCGCTTGCCTGTTCGGACGGGGCGCCACCAGGGGAGAAGGCAGCTTGGCTCGGGGTGGCGGCTTGGCTAGGCGGCTTGGCCCGACAGCAGCTTGTCGGTGACGCGGAGCAGCGGAGGCCGTGGGTGGCGGAGCGTCATTTCCTTTTTCGCCTTCCTTTATTTTGAAGAATACCAAAATTCAACACATGGAATACGGAGAGGACGTGCCATGTTAGTTTGGCCCGCACTCTCTGCATTAAGGTGGTAGAAAGCGGCTGATCATAAATAATAGTGAAGAACATCAAACCCTCGCTTAATCATTGTTTCCCGCCCGTAAAAGAAAACATCCACATTATTTATTTTGAAGAAAGGATGAACTTGGGAATAAAATCATACACAAAATATCCCCTACATTGTTCGTTGTTGGTGTTGGTGTGATGAACAAGTGGAAATCGTCAACGTTCGTCTTGTCCTCCACACACCACCAATCCCGGGCTCATGCGTCGATTCGTCACAGTCGAATATGTTCCTTGTCAGCGTTCTTCGTGGAGGAAGCGTGCTTTGTGGAGAGAACAATCCTCCAAGTGTTTTATGTCGTGTCACTTTAACAGCACTTTGTCTCTTGGTGAAGCCATCCCAAATCCTCCCTCCAAGCTCCATATATATAGGATAGGGGATAAGGTCAGTAACGATTGTGGAATTTATTATGGTTCATTTATTAGGAACCTTCCTAAATTTCAACGACGTAGTTATATAAATTAATAAAGTGGAAATCCAATTAACTAAGTTGGAATAATTAAATATATGTGCATTGGCACAATTAATGTGGATGAATCTCAGGAGTCTCTTCCACATTAATGAGGGAGTTGATGTTTTTCTCCCAATTAATGGGGGGTTTAATCCCGGGTAGTCCCCACCACCATAACCTCTAATGGGAGGTCAATGTTTGGTGGTCCCCACTTTTAACTTCTATATGGAGGTTTATTTTTTGTGGACCTCTCCTCCCGGCACTCACATGGGTGTTGCGAATAAAAATAAAATGTTTTCACAATATTATTTTCATTTTATTCATACACAAAATACCAAAAAACTAACTTTCACCCATGACCAACTGTCGTCGAGGTGAAGGTCTCTTTATGTGAATATCGGCGCTGCAAGTTCAACATTTCCCTCATATTTCAATTCCAAGCACTGGTCCAAAAGTTATAAAAACTCGCTCATACGATTAATGAATGCACCTGAATTTTTTTTTCTGAAATACATTCCGGGCAATCTGGGCCGCGTAATAACGGACCGTTAATTTTCACAGACTCATAAAATTACCATTTATTTTTTTTAAAAAAATACATGTAAATTTCATGTCTTTACAATTACATTCATCTCTATATTATGAGATATAAATATATATCCACTGAAATTTAGGAACATATAAGTCCCAACATTCATTTTTTATGATGTAACAACTGAAATTTGTTATAAAATAACCACCATCATTTATTAAAATGTAACCACATACATAATAAAAATACATATGTGTGCCACCATATCATAAAGAATTCATATTACCATAACAATGAGATAAAATGGTTTTCAAAAACATATAATCATGTCATAAAAAATTTAAAATAGATAGTTCTTATAATCATTTTCTCATTTCATCATATAATAACCCATGTAAAAATAAGTGGGTTTCATAAATATTTTATCATGTTATAACTCGTGGATGAGAAATGGTTTTTATAACCATCTTTTCAACATAAATTGAATCCATTCAGATAAATAATTATAAAGGAATCCTTGGATCATATCCCCATTAATGAAAAGTGTCATCAAAGTATGTCGTCTTATATGTAAAATGATATTGAAAGATAATTAACATGGAACATTTCTTGAAGAAAATAAAATTTATTTGAAATTTATTTTTTAATTAAAAGATCACAAAACATTTGGGAACTTATTTTCATTAAATAAAAACATTGAAACATATAAATAATGATTTAAAAAAATTAAAAACATTCTTAGGGAAAATATCCCTTTTACATTGAAAGTATTTTTAAAAAAAATTAATCATTTTCCTTGAAAATTACCTTCATAACATATAAAGTAAGTTTCAAAAATTATTTTAATTTTTTCTTAATGAAAATATTCTTTCCACTATGAAATTAATTTTCAAAATATTTTAAAAATCATTTTCTTCAAAAATTAAATTAATATATATATAAATAAATCATCAAAGTGAAACATAGTCCTAATGATATAAAATTATATTTATTTTGTATTCATTAAAAAAATGTTTTGTTCACATTTTTGGAAAAATATATACAGAAATTGATTGTAAATTGACATAAATATTTCATTTAAAAAATAAAAAACCAATTAAAAATGGTTAAAATTTAATAAATTGTTTTAAGAATTTTCAACCTATTTTTCAAAATATTTTTAGACGTCATTTATTTTGAAAAAAATGTACATTCGACCAAAAAGAGTAATAAAGATAATTACTATTAAAAGTTATTATTTTAAACTATTGAGTATATGAATATTGTAAAATTAATGGAAACATTTCTTGCTAAGAAATAACCAAAGGATTAAGAAATATATGTGTTTCTTGAGAGTTATATCATTGTATTTCATCATCATGATAATGATCAAGAGTAATCCTAATAAATGATGAGATTGTATTATAAAAACCATACATTTCAATTGTAATCCCATTGATATAATATCATTAAATAAAACTAATAATATTATGAGTTTAAATAAATTCATGATATTGTGTAACACATAATGGATTTAAAAAATAAATTGAAATGCACGAAACATTGTATTAAGTAAATATTTATAACTAGCCTTTAAACATAATTTTTAAGCTTCTATGTTTGGAATTTCAAAACATGGTCATCTAATATTTTTGTTGTTATGTTATTTGTAGTCTAATGGAACAAACAATATTTTTTTTGTGAATAGTAACCTACCCTTATGAATAGTAATATGAACCTAATGAATTGTAAATGGTATTATTATTTTCATTTTTTAAGTTAATAAGATAATGAGATATTGAATAATTTTTCAAGGTGTTTAAAAAATGATTTATTAATTTAAAATTTTTATTTTTGAATAAATAATAATTTTATTTTAAAATTATAATAATAACATTTAGAAAAATATTTTTTCTAAAAGAGGAGTTCATTTTTGAATTATACACAATGAAAAATGGTTAGAGTGAATTTTCGTAATGTCCCAAAATTTTTTTATAATTTTTTACTTATATTTATTTATTTCTAGAATAGGCACTAATACGACATGTGATTCCGGGGCCCAAAGTGCCGTTATTGATCCGTCAAAAAATGTTAAGCATTGTATAGTTTAAGTGAGAAGATTTCTTGAGAAAAGTAGAATAACATTTAAACAGTTTTCCAGATTAGAAATCTAAGGGCACCGTTGCATTCAAGATGGTGGGTTTACCCTTAACACAACTTAATTTTAGTTGGTCTAGGCCTCCAGTGAGAAAACCCAAAAATGGCATAATTGTAAATAAAATTATTTTTTTCAAATGCTTATAACTCTCAAACGGTGACTCGTATTAAAATCATGAGACCACCACTGAACACATGTGGGTATTCTTTCTTTAAGAAGATCCTAACATCGGCTAGTGCGGGCCAATAGTGGAAGTTAGTTTTTGGCCGTAAATAAAATAATTAAGTAACAATTATTTTATTTCCAAATCATTAAAAAATTTAAATGGTAATTCGGATTGAAAATATGAGAGTCACATTGAGCTCATGGGGATGTTTTCCCCTTAGGCGGAGCCTAAAATCGACTGGATTGGGTCGATAGTGAATGTTAATTTCATAACATTTTTTAAGGAACGTTTAAATGAAGGTGCGAGTAGGTTTTTCTATCATTCGAAAAGGTGCTCATATTTGAAATCATAGGGAACCATTGAACTGACAACGTTAGGATTTGTTGTGGCACAACAAGACGCTTAAATGAAGGTATTTAAATGGTTTTATAAATATGTTCCATTAATGAGCATCATTAATTATGCAACATCAGAAAGTAATTCAAATGTTGTGACATGTTTCTTTTATTAACAATCTAATCCATTTGAGAGAGGAGGAGGAATTGGTGGGAAATATATGATGAACCACCGACAGTTTCCCTCTCCAACGAAGAATGAAGAATAAAGAAATGGAATTCTGAGGATTGGATCTAGAGTTTGACAAACAACGACACGAATCGAATCCTCTATCATTAGCGGATCCAAAAAATTCAAGTAGGGGGATTATGCATTCTATTTGATTTATGATCTTTCCTCATTCTTCATCCAAAAACATCAAACGTGGATCAACAGATGAATGGGTTGATCTGCGGGTCATATGTTCTTATGATATGGTGATTCACTTGGGATTTTTCATGGGATTTATTAATGACTTGTTGGAACTGAAATCCCTAAACTCTCCCTATTTTAAATCTTCAAACGCGGAGGGTGCGGGCCAAATGAACAAGGCCCGCATGTTTAAAATATTTAAATAATTTCTTGATTAATATATCCTTTCTTATTTTAATTTTTTTAAAATTTTTTTAAATTCCTTTATTTTGAGAATAACGTCGAAAAAATTATACACGAAACATAAAAAACATTTAAAACATTTTTTTAGAAAAATATTATATCTTCATTGAAAATAATTAATAGAAAAATAAAAATACATTTCATTAAAAATAACCTCAAAAACATATAATGTAAACTTCGATTATAATAATAGTCATAACTGTCAAAATTTATGTTTAGGTCATAAACATTAAATCAATGATTCCCTATATGATTTTTAAAAAAAATAAATGGACATTAATTATAAAAAAACATGATGATTCCATTCAAAAAAATTGTTAACAAAGTCAATCAAGTGAAAAAATTCATTTTTAAAATAATTTTAATAATTTTAAATACAATTTTGAAAATATTTTTATAAATCATGACATTCGAAGATAAACGATTTTCCCCAATGAGATAAATAAAGAGTATTATTATTAAGAATCTAATTTTGAAATCATGAGTAAATAAATAGTGTAAAATGAATTAAAAACATGTATTCTCTAGAAATAACTACATTTGAATACATCAGTTTCAAGAGAGATAGAACTTAATATTTCATTTTTGAAAGAATAATTGTAAATAACCTAACCACCATTTCCTTGAATTTGTGGTTAATTTATTATATTAGAATAAAATAAAATGAATCACATACAAAAGGACAGAATAGATTAATAGTCATGTTAAACTATATATATACATTAAATTCATGTTACATTTTAAAATATAAATTACACAAATAATTTCATTCAGTCGTCCATTATTCCTCATTTTTGTATCCTTGCATATCATTCCTAATATACATCACAGAATCCTAGGGAAAACTAAAACATATGGAAGTGGTGAGATCAATTATTGAGTAAGGGTAAGAAAATAGTGGAAGATATGAGTTAATATAGCATAAACAATATGGAAAGGTAAATAACTGAAACAGATTCCATTTAAATAATCGCATGTTTTGGGAAACATAATCATGGATATTATATTAGTGGAATAATAACATGGAATATAATAACTGAATTCATATTGATTGAATGCATAATTTTGGGAGTTTATAACACCCCATAGATTCCTTATTCCTTGAATCTATTATTATCAAGGCTTCATTCCATGAATCTAATATTATTAATGCTTTTTTCCATGAATCTAATAAATGGGTAAGGCCTCAGCCAAAACCATATCTATTTTGTCTCATTAAACATAACAATTCATTGAAGGGCTATAGCAGGCCCATCCTATTACATAGTAAGTCTAATTCATTCCTCGTATAAAAATTGTGATACCTAAACAACATAAAATTTCCTATTAAAAACTATCATATAAATGTGAATACTTTACCCATAAAGAAAGAATGGAATCATAATAGAAAAAATGCATTCAAACTTTTCATAATTTTTTTTATAAAATATGGTTAATTATATCATATTAAATCAACTTCAATTAATAATAAGATTCAATAAATGGTGTTCACATAGATAAAAAACTCTAATAAAAATTAAGAAATTTATTAAGAAAAAATTCGTTCAAACCCATATAAAATGTAAATTCATATGAAAATACCATTTTATTTTAAAAATAATTATTTTCAATACATAATATCAAAAATATAAGGGAATATGGTTTTTCATTTAAGAAAATATTTAATTATTTAAATTAATCTAGAAGTGAAAATATAGTCTTTTTCTAAGGGAAGTCATTATCCTCTTATACGTTAAGAATAGAACATTACTTTTGTCATTTATCGAAACATTCCATGTATTACATTAAAAATAGTTACACTTGAAAAAAATTTAATGAAATTAAAAATATAAATAAAATTTACTTTTTAATACTTGTATATCTATATAATTAGATATTTGAAATAATATCATTAATATTTACATGGGTAAAAAAGATGTCATAATTAAATATTTAAATATTCAAGGTGTCTCATGGCATATTGAACATTTAAATAATATTCCCCATAGAAAAATAAAATAGAAAAAAATTATATAATGTGATAATAAGTAAAATAATGACATGATAATTCGAAAGGGATGTATATATATCTCTTAAAAGAAGGTGGGTGTATAACCTCAAATTATGCCTCAATGAAAGGAAACTGAGGCATAGTCCCTTACCTTAAACATTTATTTAGTTAAACATGAATTAACCTTATTTATAACGGTTTTATTGATGTTATTAATCTATAGAATAAACATATTAATATTTATGATATCATATATGATCCTGTTATATCATTTGGTTAATAACAATTCGTTATTACCCCAATTTTGGGTGTTAACTACTTCATTTTCTTTTACAATTTTTGTCATGTAAATATTATTTCTGATCAGTAGGATGCATTTTCTTAATCTAGATAATTATATTATGTTCATAGATACCATATTTATTCATTATATTCAGTTTTATAACAATTAATTAATGGTTAACAAGGAAAATGTATAAAATCGCATCATGGAGATGGTAGTCTATATATTTAAATAAGCTACAATATCATTCCATTAAAGTTGAATGGGTAATGAATTGTATGGACTATTAATTTTTTCATATTCAATATCATGTCAAAATTATCATATATTTATATAATTTCTATAACTTTACCAATTCAAGTAAATTGGGGATGAAGAACAACTTACACCATGGCATGGAGACAGTAAGTCATGCATATCCACGTGTGTTGTATTTGTTTTTCATAGGATGGTTACAAGGTGGAATATGGTTGTTCATTAATAAAAAAAATTCCAATAATATAGATGATTATAGAGATATTAATTTATTTATGGAAACAACTCATGAATATGAATTCTGAGAAGAAATGAACATGGATGTGTTGGTAAAAATGATTACCTCTTCATTACAGAATATCCTTTAGATCTCTTCTTAAGGGATCAAGGGTTTGTATTTTTGAAATACTAAGATCTATATAACATGGATAAGTATGTTTTAGGATAAATTGTTATAATTTGGTCAATATATAATGATTAATGTGTTTTGAATAAGTTAGTGAGGATTTTCACTTTTATAGTTGAGGTGAAGCGTACTTTTGAAAACTCTCAAAATATTAAAATATAATAAGGCTATTATAGACCCAAAGACTTCAAAATATCATATAAATGGATGTGGGAATAAATTTTAGACCATATATTATAACCTTTGTGATTAATTAAAATTTATATGATATTTAAATAATTTTATAATATATTATTTCAATAAAATATCATTATTTCCAAATTTGATAGTATTCATTTAATTTGATTTCAAATACTTCAATTAAATGTTATAATTAGAAAAATCAATTAATCCACATAGCTATAATATATCCTATATCTCTAGAAATAAAATTATACACATTAAATCGAGCCAAATATGTCAAAATTAATACATTTAAAAATAATTATTTAATTTTTCTATTAATTAAATAAATACTATATTATCATTGAAACAGTATTTCTGGTAAATATAAAATTTCAAATATATATATATAAGGAAATTATTTTCATTAATTATAAATTATAGATTTTTTTTCTTTCATAACATGACTTTTTCCATATAAGGACACATAAAAGATATTAAATACAAAGATATTGACATTTTTGTAACTATTTTTTATTTAAATAATATAGAATTTATTTTCATGGAAGGTGAAAATTGACCTAAAAATGTCAATATAAAAATTATAAGGATCTAATCCTAATTGAAAAATATTTTTTAAAGATGTTTATACCTCATTCATATCCTTATCTTTTTATTTTAACACTTATTGAAACTCTTTAACTTTTACCCCGAAAACATGTGTTTTTACTCATTGATGTTTAGTACAGTTACTATAAAATGAAAAATGAACCATAAATGAGTCATGAATAATATCTTAAACACACTAATAATCATTTGGATGAATTTTATACTTTTATTAATTTTATATCATTTATAAAATATTATTTATTTTAAAATATCATTAACGTCAATTTTGAAACTATTCATTACATGACATTATAAAAATATCATAACAAGAGGATACATTCAATAAAATCTTTTAAATAATAAATAACATGTAAAATTCATGTTTTAAAATATTTTATAACATTAATTATATGAAATTATATTTATTTTAATATTATTAAAAACATTTATTTTATATCTCCATTAATTAAACAATTATTTTATCATTTTTGTTCAAGGAAAGTTTTTAATTATTTATTCCAAAAAAACTAAAAATAAATTATCATTCGGAATATAAAAATATCATATTAAAAATAACTATTTATAGTCAAATATTGATTCTGGGTAACCACAAATTAAAATTTTAATACATCTTAAAAACAAGAGTATGACATATTTGAATTTCCTTAAAATAAAATATTATAAAAGTAATAGAGTCTTCCAAGCAGCTCCAAGAGAAAAAAATACCATCCAAATGATATTTTTAGTCTAAAATAACTCATAAAATAAAATTAGGACCAGTCTTAAGGTAATTTAATAATATTTATAAAATTATTTTTATCCTTAATTGCAGGATTTACCCATAACATTGGTAGAAAAATTAAAAAATATTCTATTCATAAATTCTAACAAATAATAAGTAACTATTTAATAAATTATTACCCTATTATTCCAAATATGGAATACATTTTTTCATAGTTAATGAAAATAATTCAATATAATTAATTTAATATATATCTGGTTGAGGGGGTGAGAATACGTGTTCTTAAAGTGAAAATGTTCAGAATATTGAAATGTTTTTTATATCCAAATTAATTGTGAAATGGATTCCAATGACCCAAATTTGATTAAATGAAATAAAAATAAACTAATTATCCTTTAAAATTGATCAACAATATAATTTTAAACTATAATTTTTTTAGATGAAAAATGCATTTTCATTTAAAATACAGTATTTTAACTGTTAATCAATACATGAAACATATCAAAAAAATACCAAAAATTAAACCAATGCAGATTTAGATATTATTATTAAAAAATTTTGTTTATTTTAAAAAAAAATTAAAATGTGTAAAAATTATATTTTAAAAAAAGTATACCATTTAAAGCTGATGAAAATTCCTAAAAAAGAATATTGACTTTTATTTCCTAAAATATGATTCATTCTTATATTATAGATATAAAATATTTTGTATGAATTTGAAATCTTTTTATTGAATATATAATATATAATTTTTGTAATTTTGTTAATACTATACATTCTCAACAATTCGATTTCTAGGTTATATTAATATTTCGTTATTTTTTTCTGTTGGGCGTTGCATGCATCAAATGATTTTGAAAAGATTAACATTAAAAAGAAACATAGAATAAAATCTTCTGGTGTTACATTCTCTCCTCCATCAATAAATGGTTTCTACACATTTTGAAATTATACATAAATATTTAATGGTTGATATTTTTAAATTCTATTATGGGAACCCTTATCAGAAAATAGGTTTAATAAAACGTCTTTTTAATAAGAGAGAAAGGGAAACATAAAGGTCACAACCAAATTAAGCATTCTAATAGGCAGAAAATGTATGAATGTGAAATCACGGACATGGAATATAAATCTACCTATCAATTTCTGATGGAGAGTGTTATAGAAAATGGTAATTATAAATCTATCAATCACAAAAACTTAAATTTGCGATTAGTTAAAAGAATATTGATTTATCAAAAATAAAAATAAATGGATAATGCTGTAATAAAATAATTTTCTAAGATTTGAGTGATTATTTTACTATATAGATAATCAATTAATTTATTTCTATCCATGTTAAAATCATAATCTCATCATTTGGTTGTGATTCAATCTATTTTCACTTCATCTCTTACACCTAGAAAGGAATGTTCATGATAATGTGTTCAGGCATGAATAACTTTTATGAATCATAAGATTCATGAGTCATTCTTTAATCTTTTAAATGTCTATGTAAACCACAAATGGTTAGCATATATTACCCAATATGAAAAATCCTAATTCTACCACAAACAGTAATATCCAAAGTTCAAATGAATCCATTATTAAGACCCATCAAAAATAAATATGTCCAAAATGGTTTGTAAACATTGAAAGTCATTCATAACATTATATTCTCAAAAAAATGTAATGTAGTTCTTATTTTCACATATTAAATATTGTATCTAAATACAAACATTAATGAAAATTTTCATAGTTCCAAATCCTTAATGAAATTGTAAAACATCACAATCCTTATATAGCTCACTATTCTTATCACCAGATTACCATTGATGAATTAATTACGGAATCTTAATAAAAAATAACATTAGGCATTATACATCATTCATCAAACATTAAATATGCATCACCATCTTTTTATTACTTAATAAATCATTCCATATATTATTTTGTAGTATCATCTTCATAAACTGTATAACAATTACTTATATAACCTTTCTGGTTTTAACTATTGACCAAAACCCAATGTGTTATGTCAGAAAACTAATCGTAGTGATATAGTTATGTAGAATCATTTATAGGATGTATAAATCATGAAATATTATTCTCATTATATTATTCTATTATTTTAACCTAGCTTATTAGTGGTATTAAAAAACCTATATGATAATATACTATACTTCGACTTATCATGATATTCTGTCATAGGGTTATATTCTCCAATATATTTTTTCCAAAATGATGTTCCCAAGGATTATACCAAAGTTACTCTGATACAAACTATAAAGACTTCATCCCATGTTTATCAGAATCATTGGTTACTATATTAAATTGGTATAAGATACAAAGAATCGAATCCCTAAGGACAATATATTTTAGTATTCTTGGTTAACTAGATACAACTTGATACCGGAATTACATTTTAAAACATAAATTACTCAAAGAATTTCATTAATTATACCATTATTACCCCTTTCTGCAACCCTTCATATTATTCATAATATAATTTTTAGAAACCTATGGATAAATGAAACATATTAAATGGGTTAGCTGAAATGATCATTAAGGGAAAACTTATAGCAGAAAATATGATGAAATATATAAGAAGAAATATGGAATGGTAAATAACTGAAACACCTTCCATTTAAATAATAAAATGACCTGGGATACATAAACAAAGATTTTCTACCAGTCAAATAATATTAGGTAATATCAATAACTAAATTCATAATAATGGATTGCAGAATTTTTTTCATCTAAAACATATCATCGAGGCTTCACTTCAATAATCAATTATTATCAAATCATATATCCAAGAATCTATCGTTATCAAGAAATTGTTCATAGAATCTAATAAATGGGTAAGACCTTGACTAAAAAAATATATAGTTTCTATCATAAAACATACAGATAAATAATGTGGCTATAGTGGGCCCCACCTATCACTTACTAATTCAAATGCATTCCACATATGAACGTGGTGAATCATAAACAACATAAACATTCATATTATAAACTATCATATGAAATGTGAATAATTTATCCAAAAAAATAATGGAATTTAAATATAAAATCCATAGTCAAAATAATGAGAAACAATTATATAAAATATTGGAAATGATGTCATAATAGATAAATACTCTAAAGTCCCAGAAATTCTGTGGATTTTTTTTCTCTCTCCTTAAATACATAAGAATTTTACGAGTACGTAGTTTCTGATGGCGCCTGATTCCGAGGCCCGGTGTGCCTGAAATAAATTTCTTTGGTTTTGTTCGGGTACGTTTAGTAAACATATGAGTAGGATTTTATATATTTTTAACCAGTGCTCGGAATTGAAATATGAGGACACTGTTGAACTCGCAGTGGCAGTATTCGCTTAATGGGAACTTTACCGCATTTGCGTTTTATTGAGATTGGATGTTAGTTTTTTTTTGGGGGGGGTTAAAATTAAACTGAATAAAAATATGTGTTAGCCATATTTTCTATTTGAGGTGGTAGTTAGAACCTCCAAGGGGAGGTTAGTGGAGGGTCCCACCCACACATAACCTCCCTTTGGTGGATGTTATAAGTTGGGGCCCACACAAGCATCACATCCGCTTAACCCCCCTTTAACCCTTGGAACTCCCAATTTAATTTTGAACCTTCCACCTTCCCACATAATGGTGCCAACACACCTAAAGATTAATTAATTCCTCAATTAATTAATCTATTTGAAATATTTTGAAATTATTACCAGCTATAAAATAATAGACAAAGACTATTATTTTATTTTGGTTGGTTGGCAACTTTCATTTGATGAATATTGAGAAAACATGGGAGATTCTTGGAGAACGACATCTTCTCCAACGAAGAATGCCCATCTCCACCGATTAACGATGATGCCATATTCTCCCTCTCCAACCGAGGCGAGAAAGGTAAGATGTCGCCCGTGAAGAATGTCACCAACGACAACGTCATCTCCTCCCGACAACAACAGAACAACGCCGCCTTCCCACCTCTCCACCAAGAGATCACTGATTACAATGTAGGGGTTTGAGTTTATTTCTATTATTGTTCTTCATCATTTAAACCTTGGTTTATATGTTGGCCAATCTATATCACCTAACACGAAGGGAACGGGCCGAACAAACACTTCCTGATGTCCCTTAAATGGTTCTTGTTTGGTTGACGATGGCGGCGGTGCAACAGTGCCACTAGAAGATAGAACCGCAGTGGAGCATCGGGAGCCGGCGACGGGCCGGCCGTGAGAGGAACCAGTGGCTCAAGGACCACCGGGTCGCCAAAGGGGTGTGGTTCCATCACACCATGCAATGAACTGGGCTGCATCCAGGAATTCCGTAATGGTGTCTATGTGGCATGGTGTTGTAGCACCGCACCGGAGGAAGGGTTCCACGGCCATGCAGGTCACGACAGACGAAGACGGCACGGTGCCAATGCGCCATGCCAGGGAAGACACGCAGCCAAAGTCTGAAGTAGATGGGAAGGGTGGTCAGCTAATTTGGCCGCTGGCGGGTTCTCAAAAGGTGGGATCCATCAGGTCCCACGGTCACCGGGTCGGCGCCACACTCCGTCCATTACAGAGATGGGGGCGCTGACCACCTCCCCCCCCCCCCTTGAGCGGCCACCACTAGCTATGTCTTGTGATACGCCTCCCTTCAACGTGGACCGGCCAGCCGGGGTGCCCTAGGCATGGCCATCCTCAGACAGGATTCCCTCGGCCAGGCCGCCATGGGCCGGGCCACCACTGGATGGGCCTCCCCGGGTCAGGCAACCTCAGGGTCGTGTCGCCCTCGGGTCAGGCCGGCTCGGGCTGGGACACGCCATTGAGCCAGGTCGCGTCCTCTGTCTGAGCTGCCCCCTTGGACCAGGTCGAACCCGTGGAATAGGTCAGACCCTGGTTAAAACTGGGTTGGTCCGACTGGGTCGGAGCGGACCCCGACCCGCTATAGCCAATTACACCTTTTGCATGTATCATCGGCTATGAGTGTCCGATCGACGAACTGTCTACGGCAGTAGACAGATGAGAGTGATACAGTTCCTTTGGAATACCCTACTTGAGGTTTGGATATGATTGGGGTTTGTTCAGGTTGGTTTGAACCTAAAAACCAACCATTCCCCTCAAACGGAAATCGCAATAACTCACAGATCGGGCGTCCGATTGACACGCCATCTGTTGCTTTGGGTTCCCTATGATGAGATAGAACTATGAGATACATCAACTATAGAATTCATGGTAGTTGATGTATCGAAACTTGGCATGAGGAGCGGGCCCTCCAAGAATCGAGCGTGTTGTGTGTGGGAACCCTGGGGATCACTGCGACTGAGATGACAAGATCCTAAGTGGGTTCGACAGCGACGATACTATACTAAGATCCTCTGTGGGTTCGATAGTGATGAATATTTTACCGGGATCCTCCATGTGTTTGACATTGGTGACTTCTGTACCGGGATCCTACGTGGGTTCGACAGTGATGACTTCTATACCAGGATCCTACGTGGGATCGACAGCGCTAATATTGTTCCAGGATCCTACGTGGGTTCGATAGAGGAGATGATTTAGAGGCTACATCTAATCATCTCTACCCTCTTCTTGTGTTTTATACCTATTTGATCTCAGCCTTTCCTTTCAATCATTTTCATCGAGGGGATTGACTTTACGTCCTTTGTGGACTGAGTTGTGATTGAGCTCGAGAGTTGGAGCCACACTGTAACTGGTAACTTAGGTATTTGAATGGGAATATACCTAAGTGGGTTGTTTGATACTTCATGATTGTATCTTTCTTATTTGTTTTATCATTAGTGGATTCTGGGAGACCTTCGGGGGTCTCAAGATCTCCTACTGAGTATTATTATACTCACCCCCTGCACGGGCTTCACCTACAACTTGTTGTGTACTGTGCAGATGACAAATAGCAGTGATCGAGGCTGAGGGTGATGGATGAGAGGCTGCGCGATGATAGACTAGACGGGATGTACCTCAGGGATGAGTTAACCGATATCAGTACCTACCCTTTAGGTAGGATTCCCTTGTGGACGATCCAGGAGTTGTTTTCCCATTTTTACTTGTACTTGTACATTTTGTTCAGTTGGTTTTGTATACTGGCCCACTTACTTTTAGCACAACTTTCTAATCTATTTTAGTACATTTTTCTTCTACCTTTATAGTTCAAACTATGAGTGTTACATGTTTAAAGGCAATTCCTTTCCTTTTATCAGAGATTCACCTTTGGCGCTAGTCACCTGCCCCTGGCCTATGGAAGGCGGGCTTGGGGTAGTCACGGCACGGGCCCCGAGGACAGGTCTTGCAAAATTGATATCAGAGGAGTTAGTTCTACCGCAGAACTTGGAATCTGATTCTTTTAGCAGCAATAGTGTTATGAGTTTTGGGTGTGGTTATCAGTTTATAGAAACCGATGTTGGTGCGGAGGCCAACTTATACATACACTAGGACTATGAGTTCTGATTTTTGACTCATTACACGAAAACACTGATTGCGTGTGTGTTTCCTTTGAAAAGTATTCTTCGTGATTACATTCTATCAACTCACCAGGTATATTGTTTTGATTGTGGCGCACCTGTTTCCTTCAGGATGGCCCCACAAAGGTAGCCAGCTAGAGTTCTATGTTTCATACGAGATGGAAGCCCATCGAGCGATGAGGCCTCGGTGCAGGGCCCCATCAGAGCGGAGGTACCAGCGGTACCACTACCCGCTAGGCCACTGATACCACCAACTCTAGTAGAAAAGAGTGCACATCATCTGAGTGTGTTGCACGAGTTCCGGCACAAGTGGCCGCCCAGGTTCTGGGGAGAGACGGACCCACATGCGGTTGAGGATTGGCTGGAGGCTATTATGAGAGTTATGAGATTGGTAGGGACACTAGCCAACCTCATGGTGATCCTTTTCGCGAGTCTCCTACATGTAGCAGCAGGCAGATGGTGGAGCTTGTTGCTCTAGGTGCATGACGAGGAATCACTACTCTGGGCAGACTTCGAGAGTCTCTTCGTGTAAGAGTTTGTTCTAGCCACCATTCGTGTGGTGCAGATTCAGGAAATTAAAATTATATAATGAAATTAGTTGTATTAATATAAAAATAATTTTTTTTAATATCATGATTTTTTCCCATCGAGAGACATATATTTCATTATGTACAATGATAGTGACATTTTGTAACTATATGTAATTGAAATAATATATAAGGTATTTTCATGGAAATGTAACAATTAAATCACATAAATTTGATATTAAAATTATAAAAGTCTAATATAATTCACTGAATAAGTTTTAGGCAAGTTTATATCTCATTATTACCCATGTTTTTGGTTTTAACCCTTATTTATACCCTTTACCTCTTACCATAACAACATGTGTTTTTACTCATTAAAGGTAACTATAGTTACTATAAAATCCAGAAGAATCATCAATGAGTCATTGATAAAACTATAAAAATTATTCAAATAATTTGTCTTGATTTTATATTTGTAAATTTTTTTAATCATTTAAAAAAATATTATTTCTTTTAAAATACCATTAATGTCAATTTTTAACAATATTCATCACATGAATTTTTAAAAATATAATAAAAGAATGATATATTATAAAAAACACATTTAAATCAATAATAAAAAGTTCAAGTCATATATAATATTATTTTATGACATTAATTATGTCAAATTTTATTTAATCTAAAATTTTTATTAACGGTTTTTTGATATGTCAATTAATTATACAATTAAAAAAACATCATTGTGCAATCCATTAATTTAATTTTTTCTTCCCCAAAAAATTAAAAAAAATATAATTATTAATATCAAAAACATATCTTTTAAATTAATAATAATATTTTAAGATATGTTCTGAATAACCATATTTTAAAAACGGAATTCTTATTAAAAACATGAGAATGTTAAGTTTGACATTCCTTAAAATAAAATACTACATAAGGAATAAAGTCAACTAAGTGGATCCAAGAGCCCCAATAATTGTCTCAATGATGATTATGGTAAAAAATAACTAATATAATAAAATTAGGATAGTTTTAGGTTAATTTCCTAATATTTATAATACTATTTTTACCCTTAATTACCTGATTTACCTATATATGTGGTAATAAAATGTAATGATGTTACTATTGATATTATCCAAAAATAAAAGGGAAAAATTTGATAAATTTGGAACATATGATTCAAAATAAAGAATCCATTTTTCAACATTGAAAACACATAATTATCTAAATAGTATTTAATATTAATCTGGTTAACGAGGTGAGAAAAATGTTTATTTAAGTGGAAAAATACAAAAGATAGAAATTTTTTTATATTTTAATTGAACGTGAAATTGATTCTAATAAGAAACATTGGATTAAAAGATATTATATTGATATAAATATAAATTAAAACCACTAAAAATATAATTTAAAACAAAAAATTATTTAGATGAGGATGTTTTGTCAATTAAAATCCAGTATTTTTCACTATTCATAAAAACATGAAACTTATCATAAAAGTACCAAAAATTAAACCAAATTAATTCTTGGTATTCTGATTTCAAAATTGATTTTTTTGGTAAAATAAAAGTTATCAAAGGGTCAAAATTTCATTTTCAAATAATTGTTCTATTAAAAGGTGGTAAAAATAACATTATAAAATTATAGCCTTTAAATGTGTAAAATTGTATTCATTCTTACCCTTTGTCTATAAAATATTTTGGACGAATTTTAAAATATTTTATATAATATATTATATATATATATATTGTAATTTGGTTTTACTATTAATTCCCTCAAATTAAACAAAAATGTTATAATAATATTTCATTTTTCATTTACGATGAGTGTTTCATGTACTCTATGTATCTAAAAATATTTACATTAAAAAGATATATTCCATAAAATATTAGTGTGTTTTAATAATAATGAGAAATCTTGGTAAATGATGAGATTTTAAAATAATAAACATAAAACATTAGTAACCATGAATCATAATACCAATGAAAGAAAACCTTAATTGAATCATATAATATAATGTTATAAATAAATTAATGATATCACATGTTAAAAGAACTATATACAATCCTCTTAAATAAAATAGGTTCACATCATATGATATGTCTCAATGAAGAAAAATTATGAAATTCATTTATTACCTGTTGGGTATTTTTGTACCATAAAAACTATGAATTATAGATCATAAAATGTACATATAGGTCCCTATAATTTTCATGATAATAAATTTAAAATTAATTCATGTACAATATACAGTCCACATATAAGAAACATGTGGTGAATATGGCATATATCTCACAAAAGTAAAATGTTAGATGGAAACCCCTTACCTATTTATTAATATTTTTCTCATAATCCCCAATTAAAAATTTAATATCATTATATGGATAATATTAATGATATAAAAATTCAATTTGGTAGTATATACAACACAAAAAATAAATGAGTCGGGGCTTTCCATATGTCTCTAAGAAAGAAAATAGAGAATGTAAATCCTTTACCTTATGTCTTTAATTCCTTCATACACATTCAATCCACATGTTTAATAAAATTGAGTTTATTATAATGTTAATATAGAACAAAAATTATATATATTATACCATATATTATTTACTTATATCCATTCATAACTCATTTATTAAATATTCCATGATAAAGTCACCTTTCAGGTAATGACCTCTTTGTTTTTCATATATGTTTTGACATGTAATTTATAGTCCTCTTACATTTATTATTGATACATAATATCCAGAATAATTACAATAACATAATTATCATATTTATACAAAAATATTCTTTCATTCTGAATAATAAATGACGGATTTTAGAAATGATATATGTTTTGATCATGGTGATGGTAGGTCGTCCATAATAATCAGTAACGTTTCCATTTTTCAATGATAATTATGGAAATGTGGTAAGAAATATATTGTCATTATATAATGATAATATTAACATAAATACCATATTAATACATTAAATAATTTTATACATATCATTTTTTTGTTTGATGATTAAAAGATAGTCACAATTCTTCACGAAGATGGTAGTCCACAAGTATAATAATGACACTATCATCTAAAAATGAGTGAAAAGTTAAGAAATAAAATGATATATTATCTATTAATAAGGATAAAAGTATAATTGATATCATACTTATTCCATGTATATCAATTATATTTATTTAATTAATCCCTATTATCTTTTATGTTAAGTGTTAGTGAAAACTAATCACATCGCTTTGCAATGCGGTGCTCCGTCATATATATGAACAAAGTTATTGTATCCTATATGGAATGGAGAGTAAAATCAGTATATATTATATAATGACTCTTATGTTTTAAATATTTTACAAATATCATATATATTGAATCATCCTCAAAACCAATCATGATATATGATAATGGAAAATTGAATGACCTCAATTCATGAGGTTTTACTCTGCCGTGCACACGAACGATAATTTAACAACCAATTTGATGGAAGTGAAGATAGTTGAGTAAAATTACTATAATATATATATAAATTTATAAATATATTGAAGAACATTAAGTTATTATATCATAATTTGTTACTAATAATTTACGTATTCGGAAGAAAAATAAAATAAAAAACCTTTTTGATGAATTCTACCTCATCTTCATGTAACCTCCTTGGGGTTTCACAAAAAAATCCTTCATAGGATGGATTTATTCCCAAAATAAGAATTCTAGGATTATAATATGTATTTTATATGCGATTTTTGTATTTATTTTCCTGAAAAAGAATTTATATGTGGATAAGAGTTGATATGAGTGTCCTTTAATAAGTGATGTGAGGGGAATACATGTATGTTTTTTAAAATATAACGGTGTGACCATATTTTCCTCATGAAAAAAGGCTCTAAAATAGATTTTTATTTGTACTTATACATTATATGGTCATATTATTTCCCCTAAATATATTTTAGATATGTTTTCGGTCATTTTAATCCTTATTTGATTAGTATAACACCCTAGGAAACCCAGTTATTCTATAATTGATGTAATTAATGTTTACATAGCTCACTATTAATCTTGGTCAAAAATTATGTTTACCTTATTAGACTATATAAATTATTATGATTAAAAATATGCAATCAATTTTTAAAAATTAAATTCATATAATTCAATACTTATAATTTAAAATTAATCCTTTAGATGCGATAAAGAAACATGTTTTCAATGTGGAAATGTTAAAACGTTTACAAAGTTTTATATAAAATATCAATATTAAATTTATTAAAATTACATAAATTATATTAAGAGGTATATAATTGAACTAATTATACTTTGAAAAAATTTATAATTAAAATTTATAAATAATTTAAATGAAAATATTGTTTTTTATTAAAATTTGGTATTTTTCACTATTAATCAATAACAAAAATATTCAGAAAAATATAAAAAAAATTTACATAAGATAATTTTTACAATCTGATGTCAGAAATTATTTTTATTTTTTAAAATAAATTTACAAGAAACATCAAATATAATGTTTAGAAATAATCTCCCAAAAGGTGAAAAACCCGTTTTTTTTTAAATACTATTTTTTAAGATTAAAATCGGATTTATTCTATTCTCTTATATAAAAATAAAATTAAATGAATGGTAAAAATTTTATTGAATATATAATACATTATGTTAATTAAAAAATCATCAAAAGTGGTTTGACTAATTTATTGAAGTAAAAATTATTTTTTCATAAAAATAAATTTTCTGGAAAATATTTCCATTATTTTAAAATAGAATTTTCATTTATTTTATTTAATCAGTCACCCAAGAACTAATTTATTATAAAAGTGTAAATAATATATATTCTTAATTAGATAATTTTATCCATACCTTCCATTCCAGGTTCTAGGTGATAACTATCATATAACAGCATAATAATAATATGTCATATTTTGTTTAAACTCAAGGTTGCATGCAATGCATGCTAAATTCAATGTTTCATATAATGAAAAATATATAACATGTTAAATTCATTTAAAAAAACATTTCAAAAATTATTTAAATGTTAAAATTAAAATTATATAAAAAAATCTAATTTATTATAGTATCCTTAGAATACATAGAGTTTCATGTTATAGTTTGTAATAAAGAAACTATTATGATTAAAGAAATGGAAAAATATGTTCAGATGTAACTAAATGGGAGAATATTTATATAGAATTTTATTTTATTAATTCAAAAATTATAAGATAACCTTTTTATTTTAAATTGGTTGGTATAGATTATCAAATGTAGAATATATTTTTAAATGTAATTATCCTTGATAATTACTTGATTCTAACTTGTTTTACAAAAACCATGATTTTCAATAGAACACTAGTTCCCTATATCATTGTGAGAGAATATCATATAAGGATTTATAAAACTAAAAAAAATTAGTACTATAAAGATATTTTTGGATAGAAATTTATTAAGATAAACTAATAAGAGCCACATACTAAGATAAGATAATTGGTCCAAAACCCCTCTAAAAATTTGGAAAAAGAGATTCTAGAATCTCTATTTACATTAAAGGTTCCACGTATGGTGACAAGAATAAAATAAATTTCCTATAATAATTGAATGATTAAGAATTTTGATAAAAAAAATTCCATAATTAATCAATCTTGGGATAATCAGGCATGACAAAAATCCTCATAGGATTTTATCATTTTGGGTATTGAATCATGATAAGCGGTTGTGTAAAAAAATCCATAATTTTTATTAAATAGTATGATCTTAATAATTAAAAAAAAAATGTAGTTATATTTTTCCTAATCAAATTTATTTGAGAAGTAGAATTAGGAGTGAGAGGCCAAGGTTACATACTATGCTTTAATTTAATACAAGATATTTTAATGTTAAGATTAAAGCGGTGTAAATACCATTGATAGAATTTAAAGCACCATTAAAAATAATTGAATGGATGGTTATTCCAATTGGACTAAGGAATTACCAAAGAATATTATAGAGTATATTTGATAAGTCTTTTATTGTATTATCTTAGTTCATTTTAGTATGAATATAGGAGAACTATCTTTTTAGTCATATTATTACATTATTTTAATCTCAATTAACTATCATTTACAAGTAAAGGATCGTAATCTTTAATTTTTTTCAGATACCTAATTGGAAATTAGGAAACCAAAATAAAAGAAAATTTTAATTAATCTTAACAATGATTCCCTAAAACCCTTTTATCCATTTTTTCTACGTAGGATAGCCTAGTGAAAACATGAAAAAATAGATGATTTAAAAACTCGGTAAGGTAAAAAACATAATAATAAATCAAAGCACATGGGTTAGAAGGTATAAGATGTTGACCTAAAAAAGGAATATACATATGGATGCATAAAATAAAATACATGGGATCATGTAATCAGGGAATAATTGTATTGTGGAATCTATATAAAACATTCCATAAGAATTATTCTAGGATCATTGTACATAGAGTAGCATGAGCTGAGGCTAATAACCAAGATTGTTTATAACAGAGTACGAGTTATGATTAACCACCAAGACCATGGCACATGATGTCTCATGAGATTAATAATTAACTAATGAATTTTATTTCTATCTAGGATCACCCTTAAAAACATCTTCATTAATATTTGTTACATATAATGAATCAAACATAAGACATCAATCATAAATGTAAGGGTTACCCATGGAAAGAAGTGGGTATCATAATCATCTTAGAAGGAATATATAAAAGGAATATCATAATGGTTTCCATGAATGAATGAATTTAAATCATAAATTGAAAATAAAAAGATAAAATAGGCTTATATCATGATAATTAATGTAAAACTAAAGTGAAAACATGTAAAAAGGTGTTTTGGATTTCTAGAAATAAAACATTTTGTTGCATTTTAAACAAAATACTAAAGAGTATTTAAAATAGACAAATTAATAAATCATTAAATAAAACTATAAATGAACCAAGATATATTTTTATGATTAAATTATTGATTTTATAAAAATAATGGAGACTTAATATAGATTATCTATTGTACTTTAAAATAGAAAAGAAATTGTAAAGTTCCCTTTAATCGGGCTTTCTTATTGGGAAGCATTGAGAATGGAACCTTTTTAAGACATCTATATCCATTAAATAATGATGAAATTATCTGGACATATGAGTTTGGAACATATACACAGAATTTATAAATATTTTATAGAATGGATAAGGAGTTACATTAGGGTAATGATATATAAATAATAACCTGTTGAAAAATGGATGTTTGGAAAAAATATCGTACCTTATGTCTGAAAGTGTTCTTCACATGATCTTAGATTACTAGATAATTAAATTAATTAATTAATTAATTAATTAACAACCTTTTCTATATATTATATTTATTATAATATTATTAAGTTCATTCATTCCCTTTTTAATTAATTATACATTATAATTTTATCATTTGGGAGCATTCATTTCCTTGGTTTTCATTATCAGTTACTTGTATACATGTATGGAAATCATGTAAAATTTTAATAGTTGTAAAAAATTTAAATTTAATGTTTTCAATGAACTTATAGAATATTAAATGGTTTTATAAAACATACTCGTTCCATATTTTAGGATGAATCATTAGATAAAATATTAAGGATATTCATTTAGATTAATTTGGAATTTTATTACCATTATAAACTAATTTTATTTTAGTAATTAATATCCGGTATATCAAATGGTTATAGAATATTACATAGGCTATAATACATATATTATAATCTGTTTCAATCAAAAAAATTGAACATCCTAGGAAAAGGTAATGGAAATCGAAAACTTATCATTTTGGAATGTGGAAAATTATTAAATCATGGATGATGTATATATTTTTTGATCAAAAGGGGATGGGAATGAAATGGCGATGGATTATTACATTAACATAATAATATTATATTATATGTGAGATATTGTAGTTACCCTTCTACTTTTATAAATGGTGTGAGGGGAGAATAACAAAATAATAGAAATTAAAGGAAAATAAACTAAAAAGATATGGGATATTACCTCTTGAATTCTCCTCCATGAGAAACACTTTAAGGAAATTGATTTGGGTATTTTTTTTGATATAAAATGCTCCATAACTAGGGTAGAGGATTGGGAAGATGACTGGGTAAAAATTGGAAAAATTTCAAGTATTATGATGAGCGAGGATAATAGGTTGTGAGATGTGGTATTTATAGTCAATGATATGGTTGTTTTCTCATTATATTATTCATATGTTTATAATTTTTCCTCACGGAAATAAATTTTGATGATTACAAGACTAAATAAAGTAAATAAAGAAGGAAAATTTAGTATTATTATGCTTA